>CM066994.1:92772261-95281957 GCA_033977485.1 Hydrangea macrophylla
TTGGGATCTTTGATTTCCACGGCTCCGTGGGGATAAACTTTATGTACCATGTAAGGACCAATCCAACGGGATTGTAACTTACCCGGGAAAATGTGGAGCCGTGAATCATACAATATCACTTTGCTACCAACAACAAAATGTTTTCGGACAATCCGTTTATCGTGAAAAGCTTTGACACGTGCTTTGTACGCTTTAGAACTCTCGTAGTGTTCTCCTCGAATTTCGTCCAACTCATCGAGTTGAAGTTTTTTCCTCTCACCACTCTCATCTACTTCGAAGTTAAGCTTCTTAATGGCCCAATAAGCACGGTGCTCAAGCTTAACGGGTAAGTGACATGCTTTCCCGTAAACTAGCCAGTAGGGGGACATACCTAAATTCGTCTTATAGGCCGTCCTATACGTCCAAAGCGCATCGATTAGCCTAGAAGACCAATCCTTTTTCGATGAATCGACCGTCTTCTCAAGAATCCCCTTAATTTCATGATTAGCCAATTCGGCTTGGCCATTTGTTTGCGGGTGATAGGTGGAGGAAACCTTATGGGTGACGCCATATTGCTCCATTAACCAGGCAAATGGGGAGTTGCAAAAGTGCACTCCTTGATTGCTAATCAAAGCCTTGGGAGTCCTGAACCGCGATAAGATATGTTCTTTTAAAAATTTCAAAACCACCTTGTGGTCATTGGTTCGAGTTGCTATGGCCTCCACCCACTTGGAGACGTAATCCCCCGCCACCAAGATGTACTCAAAGCTATTGGATTTAGGGAAAGGACCCATGAAATCTATTCCCCAATAATAAAAAACTTCTATGGTAAGTATGTGGTTTAGAGGCATGGAGTTCCTCTTAGTGACTCGACCAAGTAATTGGCATCAAGGGCATGCCTTACAATAGGCATGCACATCTTTGAAGATCGTGGGCCAATAAAAACCACTATGTAGAACTTTAAACGCGGTCTTTTGTGATGAGAAATGACCCCCATATGCTTGGGCATGGCAAAAAGACAATATACTCGGTATCTCATCATTAGGCACACATCGCCTAACAATTTGATCGGCACAATATTTGAAAACAGAAGGATCATTGTAAAAGAACAATCGTGCCATCAATATTAGCCTCTCTCGGCCTTGAGTAGACCAATCTTGAGGCAACTCTCTCGTGACAAGGAAATTCACCACATCCGCGTACCATGGGAGAGTAGAAACCTTGAGCAATTGCTCATCCGAAAAGCATTCTTGAATAGGAATGGGGTCTATATGATTGTGATCAAGCGTCAAACGTGACAAATGATCGGCGACAACGTTTTCCACCCCTTTCTTGTCCTTTATGGAAAGGTCAAACTCTTGTAGTAGAAGGATCCATTGAATAAGCCATGCTTTAGCATCCTTCTTAGAGAAAAGATACTTGAAAGTGGCATAATTGATAAAACAAGTAATCGGCGATCCCACTACATAAGACCGAAATTTCTCGAGGGCAAATACTATGGCGAGCAACTCTTTCTCCGTTGTAGAGTAGTTGAATTGTGCGCTATCTAATGTGCAGCTCGCATAGTAAATGACATGGGGCTTTTGGTCTTTCCTTTGCCCCAAAATGACTCCGATGGCGTAGTCACTCGCATCGCATATAAATTCAAATGAAAGACTCCAATCGGGAGGTTACATAATCGGTACGAAAGTGAGTAATGCCTTGAGCTTCTCAAATGCCTCTTGGCAATTTTGGGACCACTCAAATGGGACATCTTTAGCTAAGAAGAGACACAATGGTCTAGAGATTGCGCTAAAGTCCTTTATAAATCTATGATAGAAGCCCGCGTGGCCCAAAATGACCTAATGTCTTTGAGGTTCCTTGGAGGGGAAAGGTTGGAAATGACATCAATTTTGGCTTTGTCAACTTGCATTCCATCGCTAGACACAATGTGGCCTAGCACAATCCCTTGTGTCACCATGAAGTGGCACTTCTCCCAGTTAAGAATAAGATTCTTTTCTATACATCTCTTGAGAACCTTTTCAAGATTCCCAAGGCATTCATCGAACGAATCTCCAAAGACTGTGAAGTCATCCATGAAGACTTCCAAAAACACCTCCACCATATCATTGAAAATGCTAAGCATGCACCTTTGAAAAGTCGTCGGTGCATTGCAAAGTCTAAACGGCATCCTCTGATAGGCAAACGTGCCAAAGGGGCAAGTAAAGGTGGTTTTCTCTTGGTCTTCGGGGGCTATTTCTATTTGATTGTACCGTGAGTAACCATCTAGGAAGCAGTAGTGCTTATGGCCTGCTACTCTTTCTAGGACTTAATCAAGGAAGGGCAAGGGAAAATGGTCCTTTCTAGTGACCGAATTCAACTTTCTATAATCAATACAAATACGCCACCCCATGGTGGCTCTGGTGGGCACCAACTCTCCACTCTCATTCTCAATGACAGCGATCCCCAACTTCTTAGGGACCACTTAGGTAGGACTCACCCACTCACTATCAAAAATGGGATAGATTATCCCCACATCCAATAACTTGATGACCTCGGTCATCACCACCTCTTTCATATTAGGATTGAGCCTCCCTTGTATTTGACGTGAAGGCTTGGCTTCATCCTCTAGATAAATCTTATGGGTGCAAATCTTCGGAGAAATGCCCCTCAAGTCCGCTACACACCACCCAATAGGACTTTTGTGCTCCTTCAAAACCTTCGTCAATTTCACTTATTGACATGGGTCAAGATGGGAAGATACTACTACTGGAAAACTCTCGTTCTCTCCCAAAAAGGCATACTTGAGCTCACTTGGCAAGGTTTTAAGCTCAAGTTTTGGTATGACTATATTGGATGGAAGAGGAAAAGTATCCCTCGGAGGTAGTCTTTCAAAATTAGAGGTCCACATGGCCTCTCTTAAGATTCTTTCAACATCCACATCTTCCTCAACCACAACTTCCCCCGTACTCATCTCTGTTTCCCTCTTAAACTCATGATCACACTCAACAATGGTGTTATCAATCGCTAAGCATTTTTCAACATGTTCGAGAATAGCTATATTATCATTACTAATACATGCATGATTAAGAGAAGGAATGATGCAAGAATCATTAGCACTTGAAGTACCAGGAATATCAAAAAAATCCTGCACCAAAGAGTCAACAAGAGACATTTTATAAATATCATCACCATTTTCCTCGTCCAGATTCGGTTGCTTAAAGAGTGAGAAGATGTTCACATCTACAGTCATATTTCCAAAAGTTAAGCGCATGAGACCATTCCTACAATTAATTAAGGAAATAACAGTAGCAAGGAACGACCGCCCTAAGATGATTGGAATTTGTGATTGCTCATTGACAACGGGTTGCGTGTCAAGCACGATAAAGTCCACCGGATAGTAGAAATTACCCACTTGGACTATAACATCTTCTATAATGCCCTGTGACATCTTAACGGACCTATTGGCCATTTGTAAGGTGACACGGGTCTCCTTAAGCTCTCCTAAGCCTAGTTGGACATACACCAAATATGGGAAAAGATTCACACTAGCACCAAATCAAGGAGTGCTCTATCTATGTGGTGTTGTCCAATCACACATGCTATAGTAGGACAATCGGGGTCCTTGTATTTGGGTGGAACCTCGTTAAGGATAACAGAGCTCGTATGTGCGGCCATGTAGGCACTCTTTTTGATATTAAGCTTTCTTTTAACAGTGAAAAGATCTTTAAGGAATTTGGCATAGGCCGAAACTTGTTTAATTGCCTCTAAAAGGGGAATAATAATTTCAACTTTATTAAACAACTCCAAAAATTCATTATTCTTGGTGTTCTCGACCTTCTTTTTTAACCTTTAAGGAAATGGTGGGGCGGGGTTCAAAAATTCTTGGTTCATGAAGTCGGGGGCTTTAGAGAAGTCCCCATCCAAGTCGACCACATTCGGGATCAAAGTATCCCCACTATCAAGTTTGGCCTCCTCCCCAATCAGATTGTTGCTAATTGGTGGTTCTTGGGGAGGCTTTTGGACCTTGTTGTCCACAACTTTACCACTTCGAAGAGTGGTGATTCCTTTTAAGTGCTCAACGGGGCCATTGGGGTTTGAGGCCTTACCATTCGTTTGTCCCTTGGGATTTTGGAATGGTTGTGCGGGAAGTTTTCCCTTGTCCATGACTTGTTGATTTTGTAGCAATTGGGCCAACTGAGCTTGTAAAGCTTGCATTGATTGAGCATGCGATGATTGCATTGCTTGTATGGACTCTAGTTGGTTCATTCTTTGGGCCAAGCCATGGTTAGGATCCTCAAAGTATTTCTTGTGAGGGGGGTACATAAGGAGGTGGTGGATGTTGTGCCCCTTGATTTTGGCCGAAAGGAGGACCTTGAGGTTTAGGTGTGGGTGGACCAAAATTTTGAGTAGCATAAAGGTGTTGGGGGTGGTTGATTCGGGCAATATAGTTGTTGGGGAACATGGGGAGCTACAATCGCCCATTTGTTACTATGGTAGTTAAGTCCCGATGCACTCCACCTCCCGGGAGGATTGTAGGCATCGTTTTGGGAAGGATTATACCTAGGCCTGATGTTCATCCCAAGAGCACAAGCTTTCTCCAAGGCTTATTTTTGGAGGATAGGAAGAGCGGGGCACTCGTTGGTTGAGTGCTCCGGGTCATAACAAAGGTAACAATGAGATGGATTGTTCGGGGCAATAATCAGAGGAGGAGTGATGGGGATGGTGCTCTTTTGTGATTCCAAGGCTTCCACTTTTCTAGTGAGTTCAGAAATGGGATCGGCCTCACTTGACACTTGATAGAGATTATGATTCAATGGAGCTACAGTAGCCAGTAGAGTTCGGTCATGGGGGTTAGATGTACCCCACCCGCGAGAAGTCTCATAAACATTTTCAAGATGAGCTTCGGCTTGCTCGGCCTCAAGAGTCAAGAAACTCCCAACACACATAGTTTCAATTAATTGTTTGGTGTTGGGTTGTAACCCCCCATAACAAATGGAAATTTGACGAAATTTGTCAAAACCATGGTGCGGGCATTTCCTAAGGAGATCCTTGAATCTCAACCAACACTCAGCAAAGGTCTCGTGTTCTCCTTGGGAAAAATTTTGAATTTGTTTGACCAATGCTTGTGTTTTGTGCATAGGGAAAAACTCCTTATAGAATTGCTTTTGGAGTTCCGGCCATGAGCCTATGGAATTTGGAGGTAGGGTCACTAACCAATCCTTGGCCCTATCTTTGAGTGAGAATGTGAACAATTTGAGCCTAATGAGCTTGGGTGTGCATCTTTGTTGTTCAAACGTTTCACATATGTCCTCGTACTCCCTAATATGATTGTAGGGATCTTCATTCTCTCGCCCATGGAAGTTAGGCAAGAGATTGATCATTCCAGGCTTGAAACGGAACACTCCCGAATTGTACAGAAATTTTATGCAAGATGGGGATGATACGGTCTCGGGTTGGAGATAGTCCCCGATTGTTCTCCAGAAATGTTGATCCACAGGAGGGGGTGGATAGCGATGTTGGAAAGGTGGTGGTGCATGTGGTAGGTATGCCTGATGAACGGGAAGGGGTATGGGGTTATGTTGACCCCATTGCTCCTGAGGGAATCTATCGGGATTCACACTAGAGGTGGCGAACGTCACATGATCTGTGGGTGTGTCCCAATCAAGGTCTTGGTGACCAAACGTGGAGGAATGCGGAGAGTTCGAGGGTGAGAGGTCATGCGGGTAAGGGCTTGCTTGGGATGGCGGAGGCCGCCAAAATGAACCACTACCACTACCACTACCACTCGAACTCGAACTAGCATTATTTGGATTAGAGAAGGGATTAGTCATACCTTGATTGCTCGGATTGGACATTATAGTAGATTGTCGATTCTCACTTAAAGGATACTCCTTCAAAGTCAATCAACAAGAGAACAAACAAGATTGAAAGCAAAAACACAATAATTAAAAACTAAGCGACCGAAGGTTGTTGCCGATTTCAATCCCCGGCAACGGCGCCATTTTGATGGTGTCAAAATTAAGTTCTTGTTTAACCCTATTAAAAATGTAATACAATAGAAATAGGGTGTCGAGTCCACAGGGATTGGAATGCAACAATGCTTGTTGGGCGCTTAATAAGCAATTATAATGCGAGGAGCATTAACAAATTAAGAAATAAAAAGGAGTCTTTTTGACTATGAGTTTGATTCAATTTGTGTTAAAATTATCCTATAATGACTATTTAGAAAATGGGAAGTAACTTTGAACAAAGCTAAGTTTAATTAAAAATTGGGGGTTTTGCAAATAGAGAAATCGAGGTTGGGGAGCATTCCCCCACCTTGGACCAACCAACACATAGACTTCGTACTTGTAGTAGTTTCTAGAGTAGAAAATTCCATTGCGGCAAACTATCAAACATGTGGTAGTCAACCTACATGCTTGATAGATGTTCCAATGCAATACATGAGTATAGGTTTGAAATCTAGAGATTTAACAACTTTCAATGCTTGAAATTGTCAGTGGAGTCTTAAGAAGTCAAACCTTGCACCCATGAGCTCTAGATATGCTACAAAATATGATAATCCTTCATTACAACACACATGGGTCCAATGGTGGGTTTATGATCCCCAACCTACATGATTTAGCTACTCATAACTATAATGCAATTAATATTAAAGAGAGAGGAAGAGAAATTATACCAACAAGAGAAATCCACAATAAATGCCATAGAAATTCCAGGTAAATCGTTAATATAAAGTTGCAAGCATTCAATACTTTAAACTATCTCTCTCTCTAACTCTAAATGGGAGTAGATGGTGATAGATGAGGAGTAATGGGGGAGAGAGAGTTTACAACCTCCAAACGTAAGTAAATTAAAAGCTGACCCTAACAAAAATCTATCACTAACTATTTATTCTAAATGCACATAATGGCAATCTTGTAAATACAAGAGGGAAAAAACTGCAGCGGCGGATCGATCCAAGGCAAAAAATTGGATCGATCCGAATCTTCAATTGGGAAGCAGAATGCTCAGCGGAACTCGCGGATCGATCCACATGTAAAATCCGGATCGATCCGCATTGCATTTTCTGGGCAGCAAATTCCATTCGAACGAGCGGATTGATCCGCCTGATGTGCCTGGATCGATCCGCTTGGGCAAATCCTGAATTTTTCTTTTCCTTTGAAGCAAAATCTCTCAATTTTGGTCCCAATATTCTACCTAGTCTCAAACATCTACAAGAAAGAGTTTTTATAAACAAAAAGTGAACAACAAGAACAACAAAAATATAATATATCCATTAAATCTCCCAGTATAAGCGATAATTCGTGTCCAATAAGAGTAAAATTATGAAGTTAAGAATGCAATATTGGACATGAATCAACGGTGTCACCATCGGTGATTAGCTCGGCACTCATCCGGGAGGAGAACGGAGTACAGCTCCTAGTCTATTACACAAGCCGGGCACTCTAGGGCGCAGAAAGCCTATACTCTCGCATCGAGAAACTCACTTTCGCCCTCATCACCTCTGCCCAGAGGCTCCGCCTATACTTTCAGGCACACGTCATAGTGGTCCTTACAGATCTGCCGCTGCGCCGGATCCTCAGTCGGCCCAAAATGTCTGGAAGGCTCATCAAATGGGCATTGTAATTGGAGGAATTCGAAGTGATTTACAGGCCCCGAACGGCGATCAAAGGACAGGCCGTGGCGGATTTCCTCGTGGAGTTCATGTACCCAGAAAATCCGGTCGAGGAGATCGACCCTCCTGAGTTACCGCCCGGTTTGCAACCTGATATCCCGACCTGGGTACTCTACGTGGATGGGTCCTCTAACAAAGAAGGTAGCAGGGCAGGAATCATCCTGACTACACCTGATGGGATCCAGCTAGAGTACGCATTGAGGTTTGGCTTCCAGGCCTCAAACAATAAGGCCGAGTATGAAGTTTTGCTGGTCGGACTACAGTTAGCCAACTCGATTGGCGCGCAGCAACTCGAAGGATACAGTGACTCCCAGCTTATAGTCAACTAAGTCAATCAGGAGTATGAAGCCCAGGAAGACAATATAGTGGCCTTACTAGCCCTGGTTAGGTCGGACGCCAAGCAATTTAAAGGTTTCGCAATCCTACAGATCCCGAGAGAGGAGAACACAGGGGCAGACAGGTTAGCACGCCTCGCTTCATCTTCTGAGTCAAACCTGCCCGGGATAAGGGTAGAATACTTGCCCGAGCCCAGTGTGGATCACTCAGGAGGCATGGAGGTTGACCCAGTCACTTTGAAGCCTAGCTGGATGGACCCGATCGTTATGTTTCTCACAACAGGTGGCCTACCGGACGACAAAGATGAAGCCCGTTGGGTCAAGTACCGGGCAGCCAGATATCACCTAGTCGAAGGCGTGCTCTACAAGAGAGGTTTTTCTCTCCCATATCTCCGATGTGTACACCCTGTTCATGTTCATGGGATCTTGTACGAAATTCATGAAGGAGTATGCGGAAGCCATGTTGGAGGTCGGGCACTCTCCCACAAGGCCCTATTGCAAGGTTATTACTGGCCAAAAATGCATGGCCTAAGATTCTAAAAAAAATGTCAGGAGGTGAGATAAGTGCCAGAGGCATGCTCCTAGGATAAACCACCTGGGATAGCTCCAGACCCCGATTCTCAGTCCCTGGCTGTTCGCCTAGTAGGGCATCGACTTAGTCGGGCCCCTTCCCATGGCTAAGGGCCAGGTTAAATTCGTCGTCATCGCTGTGGACTACTTCACTAAATGGGCAGAGGCCGAGCCCTTGGTGACCATTACCAAGAAAAAGATGGAGAATTTCGTCGAATGGAACATCCTCACCAGGTTCAGCATTCCCCGAGTGCTGGTCAGTGAAAATGGCAGGTAGTTTGATAACCCTGTGTTCAGACAGTTCTACTCGGGCTATGGTGTATCCAATCACTACTCCTCTCCCGAGCACCCTCAAGCTAATGGACAGGCTGAGGTGACAAACCAGACAATTTTGCAGGTAATCAAAACCAGGCTTGAAGAGGCAAAGGGACTTTAGGCTGACGAATTACCAACCCTTCTGTGGGCCTATCGTATCACTCCTCGAGCAGTGACGGGAGAGACCCCGTTCTCGCTCACTTACGGCTTTAAAGTAGTGGTACCCACAGTGCTCGATTTGCCAACATACCGGGTTACTAACTTCAGCGAACAAGGCAACGAAGAAGCCCTCAGAGCAAAGCTTGACCTAGTGGACGAGAAAAGGGATCGGGCATATTTGAAAGTAGCAGCATACAAGCAGAGGCTCTCTCAATACTATAACAGCAGGGTCAAGCACCGTAGCTTCCAGGTGGGAGACCTAGTCCTAAAGGCGGTAAACCAATGCACTAAAGTCCCAAGCCATGGGAAGTTGGGGACAAACTGGGAAGGACCCTACTGATTACAGACTTTAGATAGGCAAGACCTCTCTCACCCATAATTCTAGTGATACTTGGATAGGGGCAGATTAACATTGGTTAGGGAATTTGTAGCTCTTCCCGAGCGATTATCATAATTTTTAAATAGCAATAAAGATTGGTGTTCCCTATTATTTGCAAAATATTTCCTCTTGGTGATCTACACAAAAGACCTCGGGATCACACCCGAGGCACAAAAGGCCTCGGAATTACACCTGAGGCACTGGTTTTATCTAGTTCCAAAACCTACAATGGGAGACCAACTCCCTAGGTGACTAAGGATGGCAAATTACAAAAGACCCTACAACTACAAACGTTCTAGGTAGGCCTGTAAATGGATCGGATCTGGACCGGATCGACACAAATCAGATCCAGATCCATTAACAATTCCACTATGCAAATCCGGTCCATTTATCCGTCGGATCTGTCTTATTTAATCCATATCCAAATTTGATCGGATCTGCATATTCAGATCCGTTTGTCGGATCTAAAACGATAACTTAGCTGCTTATATGTAATCTAGTATTACCATAGAAATTATGATTTTTATTATTTTTCTCTATGCATACACAAAAATCAATCAACGTTTAACCCATCAATACACTTAATTATGTAGAAAAATCCAATCTTTAAATCAAAATAATATACACTGAAAGAAAATGTGTATAATCTAGTGTATACTATAGACGTTGTTTAATTTTACATGTAATAGTTATCTTATGCAGTGTATAAGATGTAGATTTTTTCTGTATAGTTTATTCTTATTCGGATCTGAATCTTAGGCGGATCGAATACCACAAAGCCATATCCGATCCATCAATCTAACATTCTAAACGGATCCAGATATGGATATGGATCTAAAAAAAACTCAGATCCATCAAAAAGTGCCGGTTACGAATCGAATCCGAGCCAAGATCCGATCCATTGACAGGCCTAGTTCTAGGTCTGTTCCCTACAATCACTCCTTTCACCAACGCCCACCTTAGCAAAAGCTCGGGGGTCAGGGGGACATTAGACTAAAACAGGAAATCACACCGGGCACCAACAGGACTATTGAAATTCCAAAACCATTCCTAGGTAACAACGATGCACAGAGAAACCGATCGGGAAAGTAACAGGACAAAACTCCTACGCTATATCGGGCGAAACTTCTAAAATAGGTCCTCAAAAGACCAAGTGTTCTCTACCGATTACAGTTCTAAACTTTTGTTAAGGCAGGGTTTCCACAGGATGTACAACTGGTCGGGCACAGACAACCATAAATAGGCAAGTACAAAATTAAATGATTGATGCAAAAGGGTGGCCTCGGAGGACCTTTTCATTAACTTAAAAAAATGTACTTTGCCGGGGGAGTAGTTTTAGACGCCTCCCAAAAAAAAGAAGAGGAAGAACAAAAGGAACCAAGGAAGCCTGAGAGGAGCTAGGCATCACCCACCACGACCTCCTTGTCGGTGACGGTATCCCCGGCTAGTGCGTCTTCAACTGTGACCTCCTTAGCAGTACGGGCTGACTCCTTCTAGAAATTGGACTCAGCCCAGGAGTAGCCCGAAAGGTCCCAGTCTGAGTAGTCGACTGTAGCCCGCTCGGTTAGATCGGCGTAGCCCTTGAGAAAGCCAGCCTCAAACTCTTCTTCACCATCCTTTGCCTCTGCTTCCTGAGCAGCAGCAAGCTCAGAGAGAGTCACTGTCAGGACCTCCGCCTCCTTCTCGACAGCTACCCTTCCAGCCTCTTCAGCCGTCGTTTTAGCTTTAGCAGCCTTCCGAGAAGCCCGCTCGGTGGAAATGATGTCGCAGGCCTCCCCCTACTCCAGGGCTAGAGCCTTGGAATTTTCCTCCTCCACAGAAAGGGCAAAGTTCGCAGACTCCCGACCGCCTTCTCTGCGGATAGGGCGACCTCAGCAGCAGCCAATTTCTCGGTCATCCCGGGTAAGGTAGCCACGGCCCCCACCGCCAAACAACTGACCTACAAAAAGGAGACAAAAGTTGTTAGCATCCCGGGCAGAGAGATAGAAGTAGTGTATGCGCAATATGTATGCAAGGCAACTTACCATGTGGTTGATGTTGTGCAGCCAGTCGATTAGGGCCTCGGGCCCCAGTAGAGAGCACTTGTTTGCTTGACTCTACAGTAGTCCGTGCTAGACCCTGCCTCGGACGTCGTTCGCCGTCTCCACCGCCGGCCTCACGTACGGTCCCTTTCGTGGTCCTGGGGGTGTCGGCTCATCAAGGTAGGAAAACGACGTCCCAGCCGGTGTGACGGTGGGCAGGAGCTTGGGCGCCGTAGCAATGGTGACTCTAGGAGTCGAGGTCCCCACAGCTTTCTTGCCTGCTCAGGCGAGCCCCTAGGAGATCGTTTTCAGTTGCTGGCCCTCAATAGGGTCCTGCTTCTTTCTCTTCTGGCCCGCCTGGGCCATCAACGCCGCCTCTTTCTCTTTCAGGGCCACCGCATCCTTAGGGGCCGTTTCTGTAAAACCAGAAAGAACACACGTCAGTTACACGTCAAGCAACAGATAAAAGTAAATAATGAGTTAATAGGGAAACATACAGAGAACGTACCATGGATGATTATAGGAAAAATGGGAGCTTCAAACCGGTGCTTGACCTGGTAGGAGGTTTTCTGGCTCCCCGACTGGGTTACCAACTTGTTCACGTCAGTAGGGTCCTCGACCAATGACAGGATCCTTGCCTGGCACTCGTCGGGAATGCTGGGCGGGTCAGCTAATCCCACTGCAAAGCAAGAAGTTGTTAGTTCAGTAACGACAACGGAGTGAAATGAAACAAGAGAAAAGATGGGGGCTTACCCCTCAATTTCCCCTGCCAGGAAGCCCTCAACTGTATGCCCAGTGCCTCCTCACAAAATCCGAGGGTGGATACTTGGAAGAATTTCTTCTTCCACCCCCTATTGTTGCTCGGACAGTTGATTATTATTTTTCTCCCCTGCCTAGCCCCTAGCGAGAAGAAGACGGCCTTCCCATGCACCTGAAACGGTCGGTGGGTCCTGAAAAACTCCTGTAGGGTGAGTTCGTACCCGAGGACTTGGGGCCTGTGGACA
The DNA here is from genome assembly GCA_033977485.1 of Hydrangea macrophylla. Classification (NCBI taxonomy): domain Eukaryota; kingdom Viridiplantae; phylum Streptophyta; class Magnoliopsida; order Cornales; family Hydrangeaceae; genus Hydrangea; species Hydrangea macrophylla. The sequence goes on from CM066994.1 coordinate 92,784,684, forward strand.
CACGGGATTCCACCTCTTGTTTGTTTGAAAGTCGTTTTGAAAAGGAAAAGAAAATGGTATGTTGAAAACAGATACAGAGTCGCCACTTGGTTTTTAAGGAACCAAGAAACCTAATTTTGACTCACCCAAAAAGATAAAGAGCACCGGCCTTTCATAACCAAAGAACTTGGCTCGGGGTTTTGGTACGAAAAAGGAAGGAGCCTTTGTCACGACTAAAACACCCTCAACTCACCCCGTCTCTCGATGGCCTTCAATTAGCACCCAAATAATTATCTTTTACTATGTTTGGTTCGATAATTAATACTATGATAGGTATATTACATCACATAAGAATCTTGAAAATGGAAGATCTAAAGATAAGATATCATTCATAAGATCTAAGCCAAGTATCACACAATGCAAAGTGAAAGATCACACAAAGCAAACCTAGGAAAATTTTTTTAATCACATATCAAGTAATCAAATTTTCCTAATCTAAAGGGGACATGAATTATTCTTTAAACAAATAATCAAAGGAATCATAATATGCTTAGCAAGCTAGAATGATGCATGTTAATCTTTGAGAAAAGAAGACCTCTCAATCCCCGGGACGGATGAGAAAGGATGATTAGATCGAGGGGAAGCATGGACGTGTGATCAAGTTCAATCATTATAATCTTCTTAGATTGGGAGTCACAAAAAACCCCAAATCTTGCATGGATGCAATGTATGATCCTAGAATGTGCAAAGGTTGTAGTGTGTTTGTGTACATGGATTCCTAGAATGACTTAGAAGTCTAAAATGTGTATGAATGAATGAATGAAATCATCATGGGATATCTACAAATATAGTATGAACTACTTCCTAAGACATGAGCTAATTTGGAGTACATGTAAGCATCAAATCAAAGGATGGAAGTAAAAGTATGCTGGCTGTGAATAGTGGACAGAACAGTAGCATAATATTTTAGAAATTGAAAAGAGGGGTTACGAATGTTTTCAATGCATAATATTTTATGGAGATCTTCCTTATTGTGTCTAGAACACAACACAAAAGGCAAAGCTTAGATAACTATCACAGATTGAGAGAAATCATATAAACAATAGAGGTTATTCAGAAACAGAGTCCGTACTGTCGATTGAAATGTTAGAAAATAATAGAACATGAAAACAAACAATCTAGAGGCCCATATTATACATAAAGTTCCCTAAGACATTGAAGTTCAAGGTAAAAATAAGTTGGGACCACTGGTTTTGGACAAGTTTTCTGTAAAACAAGTTGAAAGTCAACCTAGCTGCTGTGATAGCAGAGGCAGAATGTTTGGAAGGAATGTTTGGACAAAAATGGACCCCTTTTAAGTGCTTCCAAGTCAAGCCAAAAATCATGGGTGTTCTATAATGAGTTAGAAAGACTTTACAAGTGGTCTTGCATTCAAATATTGAGTATTGAACTCAAAATAATTCCTTGAAGTTAAATGACTCACTGTTTTGAGGTTTTGAGAAAACAAGGTTTATTTCTTGAAATCAAAATGAGGGGTTTAAGAGGGGGTTTTGAAATGGGGGTTTTGAAAACATATTTTAAATACTTAATGAAGATTATAATCACTTAAAATTTCAACATTTGACTCACATCAAGAACCTCCAAGATTATTGGAAAGTATTATTTCCATTTTAAAGACAACTTCATGAATACATAAGAATGTATTGGAGTTGAAATCATCATCTATAAAACATATTTTTGAGGTCAAGAGCTACTATCCATAAGGATTCACTCACCTCGAACTTCATGTCATCATCTAGATGATGATAGACTAGTAAGAAATAAAGAAAACAAAAAAAGAAGAAATGATCTAAGAGAGGATAAACAACAAAGTAAGCAAACAAGTAAATAAACAATCAATAGATGATATTCAATGATGTATTGGACTTGTAGCTTGGTATTTCACTCATATGTGGTGACATTGGACATAGAAGTAGCTTCCTCTCTCTTAAATGCTCACTAAAATGGTGGTTGGCTGTATTGAATATGGAGTAAATGGATGTAATGAAGTAAAAAAAAGTTTAGAACTCACTCTCTTGTTTTGAAATCAAAGAAGGGAGCTTCTTTTCTCTCTACTCTAACCTTATCTCTACAACTTTCTCTCTAAAACTTTTCAAAGCTTGCATTTGACACACCCAAAATGAAAAGTCAAGAGGGATTTATATAGGCCAATTTAGGGGTGGTTTTGGGATTTTAGAAGCACTCCCATTGGTCCCAAACATCTGTGAACATAGAAGTACTACGTCGTTTTAATTTCTAATTAATCAAAATGTACCCCCAAAAGAAATTACAAAAATGTACCATTCTGGAGGAGAGTGCTGCGGTGGCACTGGGCCTGTGCCGTGGCGGCAGTGGGCCAGTGTCACGGCTGCACTGCTCCTCATGCGTCCAGATAATCCTTTTTAGGCCCCTAGAGGTTCCGGTATTCGCGAAAAGGCAATGGAGTCTACTTTACAAAAATGTACCATACGAACTCCAAATTGAGGTTGTGATATACCGTTGGAAAGGTAATGGAGTCTACTTTACATAACAAATAGTTTGGAGATAGGTCACCTTGAAAAGTTTTGCGGTATTCATGATAAAAGCCGATTTGATCGCCTTTTTCACCTTCGGAAATTCGTAATAAATTCGTTTGAAATCCAAAAATTATGTGCGATATATCGTTAGAAAGCTATTGACCTCTAGTATCCATGAAAAATGTTTGAAAAATGATACAGTGCTCCAGGTTTAAAGTCAACTTTTGGTCAAACTGGTCAAACTTGGGATTCCCGGGATGTTCTGGGAACCTTGGGAGCTTCCAGGAGCTGACGTTTTCGTTCGATTTTCTTTTAAAACTCATTTTAATACTTTCCACATGATCTAGAATGATTCCAGAACTCTTTGGCAAATTTGGACAATTTTGGTCAAACCTTGGTCAAACTTGGTCAAACCTTGGTCAAACTGGTCAACGGGGACTTTCTGGGAACTTTCAGGACTTCCAGGGGTCTCTTGGAGCCGACGATTTGACCCGGTCTTGGTTTAGAACTCATTTTATTGTTTTTCTTATGACGTAGCGCATTTCCAGAACATTTGGTCCGAATCCGGGAGCGTTCGGGCTTTCAGGGGTATTTTGGTCATTCTGAGCATTTTGAGATATAAAACTAACTTCCAGGAGTCCTTTTTGAGTCTTTTCGATCATTGTGAACTACCAAGCTATGGGTCTCCTAAATCTGATAGCCGACAAAATGGGGTGTCTACAATTTACCCCTCTTTGGCATGAACTTGCGAGGCAACGCATGTCGCAAGCGAGTGCCAAAGCTTTGAAGAGACAAGTCTTTTTGGAGGCTATAGATTTAGGATAAAAAGCATTGTGAAAGATGTAATGATAGAAAACATGACATTGGTGCCAGGGCAGGTCGTGCACTTCGTGAGCTGTCTACGTATCCCAAGGAGAATCAGACTAGGACGTAGTTCGGGGCATAAAGGAGCAAATCGCACATGCACAATAAGACAGGAGAATGCTATGTTATGAGGATGATATGTAATGCATAGGATTATGTCCTGAGTCCTATCATGTTTAGTGTTCTGATCCTAGAATGAGCTGGTGTTGTAGGGTGTGTGCCACCCCGAGTGGACTTATGTTGTGCTAGTGTTGAATCTAATGCAATGGTTGATCCTAATAAGGATGCCAAGGTGTTGAAGACTCTGGGTCTCGGGCAAACTTCTTAAATTATGGGAAGTGTGCTTCGTAAACCAATGTAATCGAAAGTGGGGTCCCAGAGGACGACAACCAAAGGTGATCGAGGGATCTTGTGATAACTGATAAGTGCAAAAGCTATGATAATGGACAAATGAGAAAGCTCATGATAATTAGGAGACACGGAGTCATGGAACGACGGTGCTTAGTCTTCAAAATCTAGATACGGGCGATGTTCTGGTCTTTCCTGATGACCTATCTTCGGGAGTTGGTTCTGCTTTTGCTACTTTCTACTGGGGATAGTAGGAACTAGCATCGTTCTGTATTTGTCCTCGGGGGATGGTGTAGGGCTCTCAGCGAATCTCTCTTTTCTTGATCGAGAACCAGGACCCATCTCTCAATCTCTTACGGTTGATCAAATCTTCCGGCGCTCAATCCAAGAGGGCCGATCGGGGCCGACGGGAGCTGGTATCTTTCTATTTTTGTCCTCAGGGGATGATGTAGGATTCTCGAGGAATCTCTCTTAACTTTTTCTTGATCGGGAACCAGGACCCATCTCTGAATCTCTCACGGTTGATCAAATCTTTGCATTGGTCGGTCCGAAAAGCCGATTCAGACCTTCAGGAGCTGATATCTTGTTGTTTCTGTCCTAGGGGGATGATGTAGGATTCTCGAAGAATCTCCCTTAACTGTTTCTTAATCGGGAACCAGGACCTATCTCTGAATCTCTCATAGTTGATCAAATCTTTGCAATGGTCGGTCCGAAAAGCCGATTCGGGCCTTCGGGAGCTAATATCTTTCTGTTTCTACCCTAAGGGGATGAACTGAATCAACTAGGGTTAAAAAGGATCTACTAGGGATAAAGCCTCATAAATCTTGACTAAAACAGGCCACTGGGGCTAAACAGGATCACGAACGGGCTAAAACGGGTCAGAATGGGCCGAAATGGGCTGAAAACAATCAAAGTGGGGCTCGCGAGGAGCAGTACCACAGTGGCACTGGGCCACTACCGCAGTGGTAGTTGGCCAGTGCCATGTTGGCACTAGGTGGCTGGACTCCATGTGTGTATATCTCGGGTTTTTAGGCATTTCAAGCTCATTTTTGGTCATTCGGGGTGTTTTTGGAGCCAAAATCCGTCAAAACGCAGCGGTGCGCGCTCAGGTGAGTAATCTTTTCCCATGATTGGAATTTTGATTGGTGTTTTGGTTTGTGCATTTTTACGCTCTTGCTGAGAGATGGTGGGACACCACCAATACTTTCCATCTGCCATTCGGTGAGATACAATGACGCCTTTTGATTTTTCCATGATTACCGGCTTGAGGGTTGGCGAGAAGCGCCTAGTCTTGGATTACTTCTATGAGATTGACCCTGAAGCTATAGAGATGCTGATTGGGGCTGTTTCTCCTAATTTGGAGAGGCACTGGTTCCCTTGTGGCTGGCTTTATCGGGCTTACGGCAGAGGGAATCACAACCTGAATAATTCTCAGCTTCTGAGGGTATTTCTTCTATATGTACTTGGTTGCTCAATTTTTGCGACACGGAATGACCGGGTGAGCTTGAGGCTTCTTTCTTGCCTTGCGACCATTAGGGAGATCCCCTCTTATGACTAGGGCAGTGCTGCCTTGTCCCACCTTTACAAGCATATGGGTTAGGTTTCCCGGGGCAATGTCAAATCGACAGGGGGATTCTGGCGAGCTTGGGAGGTATGTACTGCAACTTCTTTTTTTTTCTTTTGGCTTTTTGATTTTTGTATTTCTTGCCTTTTCTAATTTCCCTTTGTCTGCGCAGCTTTGGAGCTTTGAGTACCTGAAGATGTTGGCTCCTTCCTCTGCTGATGAATCAGGTGAAGATGAGGACAGCATGGCTCCTGTGCCTTTGTTCCCCAGGGGCTTAAAATGGCGGAGGGATGTTGTCGGGGTAAAGAGTGGGGCTCATCAGATTGTTCTCCTCAGAAACTTCTTATCTGGGCTGACAGCTGCTAGCGTTGATTGGATGTCTTGGGAGCGCGTTGCTTATGCTACCCCAGAGGAGATATAGGCGGTCAGGCCCCTTTCCTCTTGCTGACTTTTGATGGAAAGTATCGAAAGCAGGCAATGGTTCCTTGGCGAGCGAGTGTCTCCCCAGGTGGTTGGCGGTCTGAGGTATCTCATCCCTTATGATCCTCTTGTGATGGATGCTAATGACCTTTCTGGTGATGCTTTGCTTGCGGCCTTAGCTGGTACTGATGTTTGGGATCACTTTCTCTCTGAGACCGGCTATGAGACTTACCGTGGCCGCCTCCTGATGCCCAACTTCCCATGCCTGGATGTGAGTTTCTTTTACGTTTTTGTCTCTATCCGTTGCCTATGTTTTTTACTCATCTTTTCCCTAAATTTTTTTGTGCCTACAGCTTCACGAGATGTACAGGAGATAGGTTCCCCCATATTATGATCCTATCCCACCTTGGGATTGGACCGTTAATGTTTTGGGTACAGATGGCTCTACCCATGTTATGGAGGTGCCACGGGTCACATGTGGGTATCCCACCCAGCCAATAGGCGTCCTCAATGTCCCTTAGAGTTATGCTGAGGAGGGCCACGCCTTGGCAGCTAGCTTACGGTCTTTGGTCCTCATGCGAGACCATCGAGTATGTTTCTATTTTTGCGCTCCTTAAGGTTATGAGGTCCTAACCCTGATTTTGCCCTTGACAGATGGATGGTATGCGCCAGTTTACCACCAGTCAGATGGCGTCCTTGGTAATTTTCTGACTCGACTTTGTTTTTGTACTTCTTGTTGTTTCACTACTGATTGCTTTCATTTTATTTGTGTGTATAGTATCGTGGGGGTGGTGCTGGCTCATCGAGGACCGGAACGAGGTGCAGAGGTGGCAGGAAGAGGCCATCGCCGACGTACACTCCGGGTGGCCCGACAGAAGACGAAGAAAAGGAAGACTGAGGCCTCCTAAGCGAGGATTTTGTTTTCTCCATTTCATGATTTCAATGGGTTGTACTAGTGAATAATGTGACTGTTGGACAATGTGTAAGACGATGTTTAGGATGATGTGTAGGATGATGTGTAGGATGATTTATCACCCTTGACAGGGTATTATGATGTTTTGCCTTTCGAGCCAGATAGTTTCCGGTTTGAAGGCGCAGTTATGTGCTTGCTTTGGTTGGTGGTTGTGCATTGTGATTCTGTGATTGTTGATGTTACTGCGATGAGTAGCCTTGTGATAGTGAGTGTGTTTGCCTTGCAGGTGGGATAGTCCATGAAACGGGGAGGTGCTGCCTAAATTTTGAATTTTGCTAGGGCCGCGATAGAAAATATGGTATTGTATGATCCCGCTCAAACCACAGCTTGGCTGAACATCACAGATAGTGTGGAGCGGATCAACCTCTTCAGCTACAGTCTGACCGAGCTATTCTCTTTTCGCCAGATGGCTCTGAACACTGAGTTCATGCGTGCCGCTATTGTCCACTGGGACCCGGTGAACTATGTCTTCAATTTTAACGGCCTGGAGATATGTCCCCTGTTTGAGGAGTTCTGTGCTATCCTTGGTTTCGATTCTGACTCTGACTTGATTCTCCCTTCTGTTGATACCCCCAGTCCCACGCGAGGCTTGGCTGAATACCTGAACTGTTCCACTACTATTTCCCGTCGGCTAATTCATGGTGAGGTTCTTGATATTGCTTCCATCATTGCCCAGTATGCTAGTCCTGGGAATCCTAGCGTATATGATGCTACTCGCGGGGCCGCTCTGATATTGTGCATGACTTCGCATTTTCTATTCTCGAGTGCTTCTATTGACTTGGTGCACGTGTGCCTTGGGCTTAAACTTAGCAGGAATCCCATGGCCATGGTTCTGGCTGAAACCCTGAATGGTTTGGATCGTGCTTTCAATCAAGGAACGCTTCTTTTTTCTGGGGCGCCTTTGGTGTTATAGGTTTGGCTCTACGAGCGCCTTCAGTTATGGGTAGGTAATGTGTCGCCAGTTTATTTTTTGCAGGGTTATGCTTCATCCTTATTACACTGCTACCGATTGGGTTGGCATGATGGGTGTTTTATCTGAGGCCAACGTTTGCTGGATCGTGAGGCATTGGGGCCTTCATGCTGTGACCACTAGTCTCGGGGATTACCAGAGAGTGTGGCTGAAGGGCCTGAGAGAACTTCTTTCTATCATCCTCGCCGATTGGCCAGACAGTATGGGCGAGTTCAAGAGGTCCCCCGGGGGTTTACTGAGAGGGTCTCTGCTTCCAGAGTCAAAGCCACTACTATTGCTGCTTTCATCAGGGGCTGGGTCGGTCGAGCAAGAGCCTGTTTCTAGAGGCATTTGAAGAAATAAAAGACACAAAATAAATCTAGACTTGACTGATTCTGCTTCTTTCCTCTAAGTGTCTTCGATATTTGGGATTGCTTTCTAAAAGAACTTTTTGTGTTTTCATTTATCCCTGCTTATGTAATATTCGAAGTTTGTTTATCGGCCAACCTTGGTTACTTGGAGTACCTTATTTTATGCATTTAGGTTTCTGAAAACATTCGTAGTATGATTTTGATCAGATGTTTGCTTTTGGTACTTGTTTGGGCATGCTAGGACAATTAGAGGCAAACGAGGCAGGTGGTCGAAGTTTGCCCCTAGTTTGGGATATGTATGGTTGCGAGGCGAACGAGGTAGATGACCGACGTTTGCCCCTAGTTTAGAAGAGGTTCAGGCAAACGAGGCAGGTGGCCGAAGTTTGCCCCTAGTGTGAAGGGTGATTTCTGGGTTATGGTAAGGACCGCGACTTTATTTTCTCACACGCTCATAATTTTGCTTAGGCACCAGTTAGGTGGCCTAGCGAGCTCTTTTCTCTCTTTTGTTATTGCTCACTTTGGATTTAGCTCTAACTTTTGCCTAGGCATCCTTTTGGATTTTCGACCTAGCGAGCCATCCTTCTTTTTTTTTTTTTTTTAATGTCTGCCTAGGTACCCCCGAACGGCGATCAGGTCCAATGTAGTTCGGGCCAAAGTCCTGAAAGAAAAGGGGGTGTTGACCGAACCGATGCGGTTGCCTATGTATCCCCAAGTGGGAATCAGGTCGAGCATAGTTCAGGGGAGGCTTGAGAGGAATTGGACTATTATTGTGGGTGGAGCGACCGAACCGATGCGGTTGTCTACGTATCCCCAAGTGGGAATCAGGTCGAGTGTAGTTCAGGGAAGGCTTGAAAGAAAATTGGTTTTGGGGAATGGTCATGCATAGTACTTTTAAAGGCGATCCATGTTGATTGGTTCTTTGAATTCAATGCCATCGAGGTCCATAAGGTAGGTTGCTCCTCCAGAAAGGATAGTTTTGATGATATAAGGGCCGACCCATTTAGGTTTGAACTTTTCGCGTGGATCAAAGATCGGGGCTCGCAATTCCTTAAGGACAAGGTCACCCGTGACAATTTTCCTCGGACGAACCCTTTTGTTCAAAGCACGGGCTATCCTCTTTTGATAGATTCAGACATGGTCGACTGCCGCTAGGCGCTTTTCATCTATTTGAGCCAATTCTTAGTAACTTTCCCTTAACCAATCCGATTCCAAAATTTAACATTCTGCTATCACGGGCAGGGACGGTAGTTCTATCTCGACTGGAAGTACTGCTTCCATTCCATATACTAGTGAGTAAGGAGTTGCTCCTGTGAACATCCTTATTGATGTTCTGTATCCCCAAAGTGCGAACGGTAGCTTTTCGTGCCAGTCTTTGTAGGTATTAGCCGATTTCTGTAGTATGGCCTTGACATTCTTGTTTGCAGCTTCGACTGCCCCATTAGTTTGCGGCTTGTATGGTGACGACTTGTGATAAGTGATTTTGTATTCCTCAAACAGATCCCTAACTTCAGCTTTGAAATGACTACCATTATCTGAAATGATCTCATGGGGGACTCCATAGCGACAGATGAGGTTCTTCTTGATGAACTTGGCCACTTCCTTGGTCCCCCAACTTGCTATAGGATGCGGCTTCTACCCATTTTGTGAAGTAGTCAATGGCCACCAAAATGTATCGGTTCCCATTTGCGGCCTTCGGGATGATTTCGCCAACGATTTCGATTCCCCAAGTCGAGAATGGTCACGGGGAGGTCATACTATAGAATAGAGATGGTGGTACATGCATCATGTTTACGTGGATCTGGCGCTTGTGGCACCTTCTCACGTATTCACAACAATCTTTCTCCAATGTTGTCCAATTGTACCCTTATTTTACGATCTTTTTGGCTAGCATGTAACCATTCATGTATGGACTGCACACCCCTTCGTGTATTTCTTCCATCATTCTTCTGGCGCAATTCCCGAATAGGCAAGTTAGATTGTGACCATTGTATCCTTTCTTCAACAATATTCCCCCGCAAATGATGAACTATGCTGCGAACTTTCGAATTGCTCTTTTGTCTTTCTCAGAAGATTCTAGGGGATACGCCCCTTTTCTATGAAGTCCCAAACATCTTGGTACCATGGTGTTTCGTTCTCTTCTTTTTCGATTGCGGCGACCATGTTGAATGAAGGCTCGTATCTTTGCTCAATTACTAAAGGCATCATCTTGACTCTCACGGGAATTTTGATCATGGAGGCTAAGGTAGCCAACGAATCTGCTAGCTGGTTCTCTTCTCTTGGCAAGTAGAAGAATGTGATGTTCTTGAACTGTCTCTTGAGTCCATCGAGATGATCGTGATTGGGCTTCAACCTTTCTTCTTTCACTTTCCATTCTCCTCTAGCTTGTGATATAATGAGGTTTAAATCTCCAAAGACATCCAACTTCTGAACTTTCAGTTCTACGACTGCTTCCATCCCCAGAATGCATGCCTCGTATTCAGCAGTGTTGTTGGTGGAGTTATAATTGAGCTTGACTACCAGTGGGGTGTGGTCCCCATTTGGTGACACTAGAATCATTCCTACTCTGTAGCCTTTCATGTTAGCTGCTCCATTAAAGTACAACTTCCACTGTTCTTCCTTGATTTTCATGATATTCTCGTCCGGGAACGGAAAATCTCCACTTACTTCAGAATCAATGGCGTGTTCAGCAAGATGTTCAGCTATAGTTCTCCCTTTTACCAATTTGCTTGTCACATACTTGATATCGAATTCGGACAGTAGAAGCAACCAACGGGATATACGACCGGTCAGGGCAGGTTTTTCGAGGAGGTACTTTAGAGGATCCATGCGGGATATGAGCACAACTGGGAAGGCCAGCATGTAGTACCTCAGTCGACGAGTGCACCAAACCAAGGCCCAACATGTTTTTTTTAGGGTAGAGTAGTTGAGCTCATACCCAGTCATCCTCTTGCTAAGGTAATATATGGATTTTTTGGAGTGGCTTTCTTCTCCTTCTTGGGCTAGCATGCAACCCATGGCATTTTCAGAGACAGATAGGTAAAGGAATAAGGGCTAATGAGGAGTGGGTGGTGAAAGGACGGGCGGATTTTGAAGGTAGGCTTTTATTTTGTCAAAAGCGGCTTGGCATTGGTCATCCCATTGGAACTTCTCCCCTTTTCTCAGCAATCGGAACAAAGGATCACATGTAGTTGTGAGTTTGGAGATGAAGCGGCTGATAAATTGGATTCTTTCAAGAAACCCTCTCACCTCCTTTTCATTCCGTGGTGGTGCCATTTCTAGGATTGCCCTGATCTTAGAGGGATCCACCTCTATCCGCCTTTGTGTGATGAGAAAACCTAGGAGCTTACCGGAGATCACACTGAAAGTGCATTTCTTTGGATTCAACCTCATCTTGTATTTGCGCAACCTTTGAAAAAACTTTTCCAGTGCCACCAGGTGTCCTTATTTGTCCTTAGACTTCATGATCATGTCATCTACGTACACTTCTACTTCCTTGTGAATCATGTCATGCAGCAGAGTGGTGGCAGCTCTTTGGTAGGTTGCTCGAGCATTCTTGAGTCCAAAAGGCATTACTCTATAACAGTAGGTTCACTAAGGTGTGGTGAATGTAGTCTTTTCCCGATCTTCTGGCGCCATTAGAATCTGATTGTACCCCGAAAAGGCATCCATAAACGACAGTAGCTCATGTCCCGCGGTGTTATCCACTAAGGCATCGATGTTGGGAAGCGGGAAGTCATCCTTAAGACTGGCTTTGTTTAGATCACGGAAGTCGACGCACACACGAACTTTTCCATCCTTTTTGGGGACTGGCACGATACTGGCAACCCATTCCGGATACTCGGTAACAATGATGAACACTGCCTTGAATTGTTTCTCCACTTCTTCTTTGACCTTGAGTGCCCATTCTGGTCTCATGCGCCTAAGTTTCTGCTTGACGGGTTTAGAATTGGGAAGGAGGGGAATGCGATGTTGGACGATGTCGGGATCGACCCCAGGCATATCCTCGTAAGACCAAGCAAAAACATCTTTGAATTCTTTTAGCAAGAGAGTCAATTTTTCTTTTTCTTTTTTATTAAGAGTTGAGCCAATTTGCACAATTTGTGGATTATCTATTTCACCTAGGTTAACCGATAAAGTATCTTCGATTATTTCATAAACAGTTGGTTTTTCAATTAGTTGCTTAAGTTCAAGTGGGAGATCCCTAGAGGGATCTGTGCATTCACAAGTATTAGACACAGAGGAGTAAGCAGAATTGTTTTTCATTTCATTCATGACAGGTGGAGTGATTACATTAGACAGTGGTGCGCTTATAGCAGCCGACTCTGGTACAGACTTGATAATTGGAAGTACAGACTCTGGGGGAACAGGGGATAGGGAGACAGATGACTCTACAGCCTAGTTGCTCAAACCCTCCTTAATTGGCTTGATCTGATCATCTTGGCTTTTGGCCCTCATTTTTTCCTTTTCTTTGGTGAACTCTTCCCACATTTTCTCGATGGCTTCAGTGTCCAGATACTCTAACCAGTCTTCCTCCGGGGTTTTCTCACTTTCTTCGGGATAGGACAGATCTTGAGAGGGGGGCCTTTCGCAGTCAGCGAAGATTTCCAGTTCGGGGTACCTTTTTCCAGTGGCCTGATGGATCCAAGGTTCTGGGAACCCAAAATAGGGGAATTCATCCCCTTCTTTGATGAATTGCCCATTCAAGGTTTTGCGGTATGGTGGGAGACTCCTCACTCTTTTCATCCATGGCCTCTGTAGCTCGACATCTTCTTCAGTGGGCTTGTACCCCAATCCAAAAGTGCCTTGTGGCCCTTTGATCTGCAGGAACTCACAAATCCCTTGCTGGCGTTGGCCCAATCGCATTCCAGGGAAGTAGTTCATTTTGCAAACGATGTTGACAACTGCAGAGTGGATCTCGAGGAACCTGTCTTCATCACTGATCATGTGGACTTCTTCCATGATGAATCCCCCAATTTCTCCTTCTTCTAGCTTAGGTATTTAGATTTCAAAGATGGGAGCGTAGCTTGGAAAAGCTTCATTACCCCAACTATTGCCGAGGATTATTTTCACCTCCTTCTCATAAATGTGCTTGATCATTTGATGCACAATGGATGATACAGCTTTGTTGACATGCAGCCAGGGCCTTCCGATCAACAAATTGAACGAGGCAGGTATGTCCATAACTTAAAAGATTTTAGTGCTAACCTGTAGACACACGGGATCCCACCTCTCGTTGGTTTGAAAGTCATTTTGAAAAGGAAAAGAAAATGGTCTATTGAAAACAGATACAGAGTCGCCACTTGCTCTTTAAGGAACCAAGAAACCTAATTTGACTCACCCAAACGGATAAATGGCACCGGCCCTTCATAACCAAAGAACTTGGTTTGGAGTTTTGGTACGAGAGAGGAAGGAGCCTTTGTCACGACTAAAACACCCTCAACTCGCCCCGTCTCTCGATGGGCCTCAATTAGCATCCAAATAATCATCTTTTACTATGTTTGGTTTGACAATTAATACTATGATAGTATATTACATCACACAAGAATTTTGAAATGGAAGATCAAAAGATAAGATATCATTCATAAGATCTAAGCCAAGTATCACACAATGCAAGGTGAAAGATCACATGAACAAACCTAGGAAAAATCGTCTAATCACATATCAAGTAATAAAGTTTTCCTAATCTAAGGGGACATGAATTGTTCTTGAAACAAATAAATCAAAGAAAATAAGGATGCTTAGCAAGCTAGAATGATGCATGTTAATCTTTGAGAAAAGAAGATCTCTCAATCCCCGGGACGGATGAGAAAGGAGGATTAGGTCGAGGGGAAGCATGAACGTGTGATCATGATCATTCCTTATAATCTTTTTAGATTAGGAGTTACAAAAACCCCAAATCTTTGCATGGATGCAATGTATGTATCTAGAATGTGCCAAGGTTGTAGTGTGTTTTATGTTCATGGATTCCTAGAATGACTTAGAAGTCTAAAATGTGTATGAATTAATGAATGAAATCATCATGGGATATGTACAAATGTAGTATGAACTCCTTTCTAAGCCATGAGCTAATTTGGAGTACATGTAAGCATCAAATCACAGGATGAAAGTAAAAGTGTGCTTGCTGTGAATAGTGGACAGAACAATAACATGATTTTTTGGAAATTGAAAAGAGGGGTTAGGAAGGTTTTTAATGCATGATTTGTTATGGAGATCTTCCTTATTGTGTCTAGAACACAACCCAAAAAGCCAATCTTTAATAACTATCACAGATTGAGATAAATCATATAAACAATAGAGGTTATTCAGAAACAGAGTCCGTACTGTCGATTGAAATGTTAGAAAATCTTAGAAAATGAAGAAAAACACATCTAGAGGCCCATATTATACAGAAAGTTCCCTAAGACATTAAAGTTCAAGGGAAAAATAAGTTGGGCCCACTCGTTTTGGAAACGTTTTCTGTAAAATAAGTTGAAAGTCAACCTAGCTGCTGTGAAAGCAGAGGCAGAATGTTTGGAAGGAATGTTTAGACAAAAATGGACCCCTTTCAAGTGCTTCCAAGTCAAGCCAAAAATTATGGGTGTTCTATAATGAGTTGGAAAGACTTTCCAATTTGTCTTGCATTCATATATTGAGTATTGAACTCAAAATAATTCTTTGAAGTTGAATGACTCAATGTTTTGAAGGTTTTGAGAAAACAAGGTTTATTTCTTGAAATCAAAATGAGGGGGTTTAAGAGGGGAGGGTTTTGAAATGGTGGTTTTGAAAACATACTTTCAATACTTAATGAAGATTATAACCACCCAAAATGTCAACATTTGACTCACATCAAGAACCTTCAAGATGATTGGAAAGTATTATTTCCATTTTAAAGACAACTTCATGAATACATAGGAATGTATTGAAGTTGAAATCATCATCTATCAAACATATTTTTGAGGTCAAGAGCTACTATCCATAAGGATTCACTCACCTCAAACTTCATGTCATCATCTAGATGATGATAGACTAGTAAGTAAATAAAGAAAACAAAAAGAAATGAGGTAGGAGAAGATGAACAACAAAGTAAGCAAACAAGTATATAAATAATCAATCGATGATATTCAATGATGTAATGGACTTGTAGCTTGGTATTTCATTCATATGTTGTGACATTGGACATGGAAGTAGCTTCCTCTCTCTTAAATGCTCACTAAAATGGTGGTTGGGTGTATTGAATATGAAGTAAATTGAAGTAATCAAGTAAAAACAAAGTTTAGAGCACACTCTTTTGTTTGGAAATCAAAGAAGGAAACTTCTTTTCTCTCTACACTAACCTTATCTCTTCAACTTTCTCTCTAAAAACTTTTCAAAGCTTACATTTGACACCCCCAAAATGAGAAGTCAATGGGGGTATATATAGGCCAATTTGGGGTGATTTTGGGATTTTAGAAGTACTCCCATTGGTCCCAAACATCTGTGAACAGAGAACTACGTCGTTTTGGTTTTCAATTAATCAAAATGAACCCCCAAAAGAAATTACAAAAATATACCATTCTGGGGGAGAGTGCCGCGGCGGCACTAGGCCTATGCCACGGTGGTAGTGGGCCAGTGTCGCGGCGGCACTGCTCCTCATTCGTCCAGATAATCCTTTTTAGGCCCCCAGAGGTTCCTGTATTCGTGAAAAGGCCCTATTTCGTCCGAAATTCACAAAAAATGCATACGAACTCCAAATTGAGGTTGTGATATACCGTTGGAAAGGTAATGGAGTCTACTTTACATAAAAAAAAAATAGTTCGGAGCTAGGTCAATTTGAAAAGTTTTGCGGTATTCACGATAAAAGCCGATTTGATCGCCTTTTTTGCCTTTGAAAATTCATAATAAATTCGTTTGAAATCCAAAAATTATATGCGATATACTGTCGGAAAGCTATTGACCTCTAGTATCCATGAAAAAGTTTTGAAAAATGATACGGTGCTCCAGTTTCAAAGTCAATTTTTGATCAAACTGGTCAAATTTGGGATTACCGGAAAGTTCTGGAAACCTCTGGGAGCTCACGTTTTCGTTCGATTTTCTTTTAAAACTCATTTTAGTATTTCCCACATGATCTAGAATGATTCCAAAACTTTTTGGAAAATTTGGACGATCTCGGTCAAACCTTGGTCAAACTTGGTCAAACTGGTCAACGGAGACTTTCTGGGAACTTCCAGGACTTTTGGGGGTCTCTAGGAGCCGACGATTTTATCCGGTCTTGCTTTAGAACTCATTTTATTGTTTTTCTAATGACGTAGCGCATTTCCAAAATATTTGATCCGAATCCGGGAGCGTTCGGGCTTTCAGGGGTATTTTGGTCATTCTGAGCATTTTGAGAGATAGAACTAACTTCCAAGAGTCCTTTTTGAGTCTTTTCGATCATTGTGAACCACCAAACTATGAGTCTCCTAAATCTGATAGCCGAAAAAATGGAGTGTCTATAGTTTGCCCCTCTTTGGCATGAACTTGGCGAGGCAACGCATGTCGCAAACGAGTGCCAAAGCTTTGAAGAGACAGGTCTTTTTGGAGGCTATAGATTTAAGATAAAAAGTGTTGCGAAAGATGTAATGATAGAAAACATGATCCAGGGGCCAGGGCAGGTCGTGCTCTTCGTGAGCTGCCTACGTATCCCAAGGGGAATCAGACCAGGACGTAGTTCGAGGCACAAATGAACAATCGCACATGCACAACAAGACAGGCGGATGCTATGCTATGAGAATGATATGCAATGCATGGATGTGATATGAATTGTGTCATGAGTCCTGTCATGCCTAGTGTTCTGATCTTAGTATGAGTAGGTGTTGTGAGTTGTGCCACTCCGAGTGGGCTGGTGTTGTGCTAGTGTTCGCGATTGTGATGTGGTGGATGACTCGGATAAGGACATCAAGGTTTAGAAGACTCTGGGTCTAGGGACAGGTTTCTGGAATTTGGGAAGTGTGCTTTGTAAGTGAAATGGATTAGACACAAGGTTTTAGAGGATGACAACCAAAGGTGACCAAGGGATCTTGTGATAACCAATAAGTGTGAAAGCTATGATAATGGACAAATGAGAAAGCTCATGATAATCAGGAGACACGGAGTCATGGAACGACGGTGCTTCGTCTTCAAAATCTGGATATGGGCGATGTTCTGGTTGTTCCTAATGACCGATCTTCGGGAGTCAGTTCTGCTTTTGCTACTTTCTGCTGGGGATAGTGGGAACTAGTATCCTTCCGTATTTGTCCTCGAGGGATGATGTAGGATTCTCAGAGAATATCTCTTTTCTTGATCGGGAACCAGGACCCATATCTGAATCTCTCATGGTTGATCAAATCTTTCGGCGCTCAATCCAAGAGGACCGGTCGGGGCCTCCGGGAGCTGGTATCTTTCTGTTTATATCCTCAGGGGATGATGTAGGACTCTCGGGGAATCTCTCTTAACTGTTTCTTGATCAGGAACTAGGACCCATCTCTGAATCTCTCACAGTTGTTCAAATCTTTGCATTGGTCGGTCCAAAAAGTCGATTCGGGTCTTCGGGAGCTGACATCTTTATATTTTTGTCCTTGGGAGATGATGTAGGATTCTCAGAGAATATTTCTTAATTGTTTCTTGATTGGGAACCAGGACCCATCTCTAAATCTCTCACGGTTGATCAGATCTTTGCAATGGTCGGTCCGAAAAGCCGATTCGGGTCTTCGAGAGCTGATATCTTTCTGTTTCTTTCCTCAGGGGATGAACTAAATCTGCTGGGGTTAAAATAGATCTTTTGGGGATAAAGCCTCATAAATCTTGACTAAAATGGGCCACTGGGGCTAAACGGGATCACGAACGGGCTAAAACGGGTCAGAACGGGCCGAAACGGGCTAAAACGGAGCAAAGTAGGGCCCGCGGTGTCACACCCCGATTTTTGGACAATAGAGGCACTAGTTTCCTTGTGGCTGGCTTTACCAAGCTTACGGCAGAGGGAATCACAACGTGAATAATTCTCAGCTTTTGAGGGTATTTCTTCTGTATGTCCTTGGTTGCTCGATCTTCGCGACATGGAATGACCGGGTGAGCTTGAGGCTTCTTTCTTGTCTGGCGACCATTGGTGAGATCCCCTCTTATGACTGGGGAGATGCTACCTTGGCCCACCTTTACAAGCATATGGGTGAAGTTTCTCGGGACAATGTCAAATCGACGGGGGGATTCTGGCGAGCTTGGGAGGTATTTACTGCAACCTCTTTTATCTTCCAGCTTTTTGATTTCTGTACTTCTTGTCTTTTTTTATTTTCTCTTTATTTGTGTAGCTTTGGAGCTTTGAGTACCTGAAGATGTTGGCTCCTTCCACTGCTGATGAATCAGGTGAAGATGAGGACGACATGGCTCCTGTGCCTTTGTTCCACCGGGGCTTACGATGGCGGAGGGATGTTGTCGGGGTAAAGAGCGGGGCTCATCGGATTGTTCTCCTCAGAAACTTCTTATCTGGGCTGATAGCTGTTAGTGTTGATTGGACGCCTTGGGAGTGCGTTGCCTATGCTGCCCCAGAGGAGATACAAGCGGTCAGGCCCCTTTTCTCTTGCCGACTTCTGATGGAAAGTACCAAAAGCAGGTAGTGGTTCCTTGGCGAGCGGGTGTCTCGGTCGGTGGTTGGCGGTCCGAGGTATCGCGTCCCTCATAATCCTTTCTGGTGATGCTTTGCTAGCGGCCTTAGCTGGTACTAATGTTTGGGATCACTTTCTCTCTGAGATCGGCTATGAGGCTTACCGTGGCCGCTTCCTGATGCCCAACTTCCCATGCTTGGATGTGAGTTTCTTTTACATTTTTGTCTCTATCCGTTGCCTATGTTTTTGACTCATCTTTTCCCTAACTTGTTTTGTGCCTACATCTTCGCGAGATGTACAGGAGATAGGTTCTCCCAGTTTCTGATCCTATCCCTCCTTGGGATTGGACAGTTAATGTTTTGGGTGCAGATGGCTCTTCCCAGGTTATGGAGGTGTCGCGGGTCACATGTGGGTATCCTATCCAGCCAGCATATATCCTCAACGTCCCTTGGAGTTATACTGAGGAGGGCCACGCCTTCGCAGCTAGCTTATGGTCTTTGGTCTTCACGCGAGACCATCGGGTATGTCTATAATTTTGCGCTTCTTAAGGTTATGAGGTCCTAACCTTGATTTTGCCCTTGACAGATGGATGGTATGCGGCAGTTTGCCACCAGTCAGATGGCATCCTTGGTAAGTTTCTGACTTTACTTTGTTTTTGCACTTTTTGTTGTTTCTCTACTAATTGCTTTCATTTTTTTTGTGTGCAGTATCGTGGGGGTGTACTGGCTCATCGAGGACCGGGCCGAGGTGCAGAGGTGGCAGGAGGAGGCCATCACCGACGTACACTCTGGGTGGCCCGATAGAGGATGAAGAAGAAGAAGACTGAGGCCTCCTAAGTGGGGATTTCGTTTTATCTCCATTTTATGTTTTTAATTAGGTTATACTAGTGAATAATGTGACTATTAGACAATGTGTAAGACGATGTATAGGATGATGTGTAGGACGATGTGTAGGATGATTTATCACCCTTGACAGCGTATTATGATGTTTTGCCTTTTAAGTAGGATAGTTTCCGATTTGAAGGCGCAGTTATGTGCTTACTTTGGTTGGTGGTTATGCATTGTGATTCTGTGATTGTTGATGTTTCTGCGATGAGCAGCCTTGTGATAGTGAGTGTGTTTGCCTTGCAGGTGGGATAGTCTGTGAAACGGGGAGGTGCTGCCGAAATTTTGAATTTTGCTAGAGCCGCGACAGAAAAAATGGCATTGTATGATCTCGCTCAACTCACAGCTTGGCTAACATCACGGATGGTGTTGAGCGGATCAACCTCTTCAGCTACGGTCTCGAACTATTCTCTCTTTGCCAAATGGCTCTGAACACTGAGTTCATGCGTGCCGCTATTGTCCACTGGGATCCGGTGAACCATGTCTTCAATTTCAACGGCCTGGAGATATGTCCCCTGTTTGAGAAGTTCTGTGCTATCCATGGCTTTGATTCTGACTCTGACCTGATGCTTCCTTCTGCTGATACCCCCAGTCCCACGCGAGGCTTGGCTGAATACCTGAACTGTTCCACTACTATTTCCCACTGGCTAATTCATGGTGAGGTTCTTGACACTGCTTCCATCATCGCCCATATGCTAGTCCTGGGAATCCTAGCGTATATGATGCTACCCGCGGGGCCGCTCTGATATTGTGCATGACTTCGCACTTTCTATTCTCGAGTGCTTCTATCGACTTAGTGCACGTATGCCTGGAGCTGAAATTTAGCAGGAATCTTATGGCTATGGTTTTGGCTGAAACCCTGAATTGTTTGGATCGCGCTTTCAATCAAGGAATGCTTCTTCTTTTTGGGGCGCCTTATGTGTTACAAGCTTGGCTTTACGAGCACCTTTAGGTATGAACAGGTAATGTGTCGCCAATTTATTTCTGCAGGGATGTGCTTCATCCTCATTACACTGCTACAAATTGGGTTGGCATGATGGGCGCTTTATCTGAGGCCGACATTTGCTGGATCGTGAGGCGTTGGGGCCTTCATGCTATGACCACTAGTCTCGGGGATTACCAGAGAGTGTGGCTGATGGGCCTAAGAGAGACTTCTTTCTATCATCCTCGCCGATTGGCCAGACAGTACGGGCGAGTTCAAGAGGTCCCCCGGTGGTTTACTGAGAGGGTCTTTGTTTCCAGAATCAGAGCCACTACTATTGCTGCTTTCATCAGGGGCTGGGCCAGTCAAGCAAGAGCCTATTTCTAGAGACCTTTGAAGAAATAAAAGACACAAAATAAAACTAGACTTGACTGATTCTGCTTCTTTCCTCCAAGTGCCTTTGATATTTGCTTTCTGAAAGAACTTTTTGTGTTTTCATTTATCCCTGCTTATGTAATATTCGAAGTTTGTTTATCAGCGAACGTTGGTTACTTGGAGAACCTTATTTTTGGCTTTCTGAAAACATTCATAGTATGATTTTGATCAGAAGTTTGCTTTTGGTACTTGTTTAGGCATGCTAGGACGATTAGAGGTAAATGAGGCAGGTGGCCAAAGTTTGCCCCTAGTTTGGGATATGTATGGTTGTGAGGCAAACGAGGTAGATGACCGACGTTTGCCCCTAGTTTAGAAGAGGTTCAGACAAACGAGGCGGGTGGCCGAAGTTTGCCCCTAGTGTGAAGGGTGATTTCTAGGTTATGGTAAGAATTGCGACTTTATTTTTCTCACATGCTCATAATTTTGCCTAGGCACCAGTTAGTTGACCTAGCGAGCTCTTTTATCTCTTTTGTTATTGCTCACTTTGAATTTAGCTCTAACTTTTGCTTAGGCGTCATTTCGGATTTTCGACCTAGCGAGCCATCCTTCTTTTCTTTTTTGAAAGTCTGCCTACGTACCCCCGAACGGGGATCAGGTCCAACGTAGTTCAGGCCAAAGTCTTAAAAAAAGGATTGATTATGATGGTGTCGACCGAACCGATGTGGTTGCCTACGTATCCTCGAGTGGGAATCAGGTCGAGCGTAGTTCAGGGGAGGCTTGAGAGGAATTTGGCTATTTTTGTGGGTGGAGCGACTGAACCGATGCGATTACCTACGTATCCCAGAGTGGGAATCAGGTCGAGCGTAGTTCAGGGGAGGCTTGAAAGAAAATTAGTTTTGGGGAATGGTCAAGCATAGTACTTTTTGATGCGATCCATGTTGATTGGTTCTTTGAATTCAATGCCATCGAGGTCCATAAGGTAGGTTGCTCCTCCAGAAAGGATAGTTTTGACGATATAAGGGCCGACCCATTTGGGTTTGAACTTTCCGCGTGGATCAATGATCGGGGCTCGTAATTCCTTAAGGACAAGGTTACCCTTGACAATTTTCCTCGGACGAACCCTTTTGTTGAAAGCACGGGCTATCCTCTTTTGATAGATTCGGACATGGTCGACTGCCGCTAGGCGCTTTTCATCTATGAGAGCCAATTCTTCGTACCTTTCCCTTAACCAATCTGATTCCAAAATTTCACATTCTGCCATGACGCGCAGGGACGGTAGTTCTATCTCGACTGGAAGTACTGCTTCTATTCCATATACTAGTGAGTAAGGAGTTGCTCCTGTGGACGTCCTTATCGATGTTCTGTATCCCCAAAGTGCGAACGGTAGCTTTTCATGCCAGTCTTTGTGGGTATCGGCCGATTTCTGCAGTATGGCCTTGACATTCTTGTTTGCAGCTTCGACTGCCCCATTAGTTTGTGGCATGTATGGTGACGACTTGTGATAAGTGATTTTGTATTCCTCAAACAGACCTTTGACTTCGGCCTTGAAATGACTACCATTATCTAAAATAATCTCATAGGGGACTCCATAGCGACAGATGAGGTTCTTCTTGATGAATTTGGCCACTTCCTTGGCCCCCAACTTGCTATAAGATGCGGCTTCTACCCATTTTGTGAAGTAGTCAATGGCCACCAAAATGTATCGATTTCCATTCGAGGCTTTTGGAATGATTTCACCGATGATATCGATTCCCCAGGTTGAGAATGGCCAAGGAGAGGTCATGCTGTATAGAAGAGATGGCGGTACATGCATCATATTTGCATGGATCTGGCACTTGTGACACCTTCTTACGTATTCGCAATAATCTTTCTCCAATGTTGTCTAGTAGTACCCTTGTCTTATAATTTTTCTTGGCCAGCATGTGACCGTTCATGTGTGGACCGCATACCCCCTCGTGTATTTCTTCCATCATTCTTCTGGAGCTTTTTCCAAACAAGCAAGTCAGGTTGTGACCATTGTACCCTTTCTTCAACAATTTTCCCCCGCAAATGATAAATTGCGCTGCGAATCATCGAATTGCCCTTTTGTCTTTCTCGGTAGACTCTTGGGGATATGTTCCCTTTTCTATGAAGTCCTAGACATCCTGATACCACGGTGTTTCACTTTCTTCTTCGATTGCAGCGATTGTGCTGAATGAAGGCTCGTACCTTTGCTCGATTGTCAGGGGCATCATTTTGACTCCCACGGGGATTTGAATCATAGAAGCTAGGGTAGCCAACGAATCTGCTAGCTGGTTCTCTTCTGTTGGCAAGTAGTTGAATGTGATGTTCCTGAACTGTCTCTTGAGTCCATCGAGATGATCATGATAGAGCTTCAACCTTTCTTCTTTCACTTTCCATTCTCCTCTAGCTTGTGATGTAATGTGGTTTGAATCTCCGAAGACATCCAACTTCTAAACTTTCAGTTCTATGGCTGCTTCCATCCCCAGAATGCATGCCTCGTATTCAGAAATGTTGTTGGTGGAGTTATAATTGAGCTTGACTGCCAGTGGGGTGTGATCCCCATTTGGTGACACTAGAATCATTCCTACTCCGTAGCCTTTCATGTTGGCTGCTCCATCAAAGTACAACTTCCACTGCTCTTCCTTGATTTCATTGATATTCTCGTCCGGGAACGGAAAATCTGCACTTACTTCAGAATCATTGGCGTGTTCAGCAAGATGTTCAGCTATAGTTCTCCCTTTTACCGATTTCCTTGTCACATACTTGATATCGAATTTGGACAGTAGAAGTAACCAACGGGATATACGACCGATCAGGGCGGGTTTTTCAAGGAGGTATTTTAGAGGATCCATGCGGGATATGAGCACAACTGGGAAGACCAGCATGTAGTGCCTCAGTCGGCGAGTGCACCAAATCAAGGCCCAACATGTTTTTTCGAGGGTAGAGTAGTTGAGTTATACCCAGTCATCCTCTTGCTAAGGTAATATATGGCTTTTTCAGAGTGGCTTTCTTCTCCATCTTGGGCTAGCATGCAACCCATGGCATTTTCGGAGACAGATAGGTAAAGGAATAAGGGCTTATGAGGAGCGGGAGGTGAAAGGACAGGCGGATTTTGAAGGTAGGCTTTTATTTTGTCGAAAGCGGCTTGGCATTGTCATCCCATTGGAACCTCTCTCCTTTTCTCAGCAATCAGAACAAAGGATCACATGTAGTTGTGAGTTTGGAGATGAAGCAACTGATAAATTGGATTCTTCCGAGAGACCCTCTAACCTCATTCCGTGGTGGTGCCATTTCTAGGATTGCCTTGATCTTAGAGGGATCCACCTCTATCCCCCTTTGTGTGATGAGAAAGCCCTGGAGCTTGCGGGAGGTCACACCGAAAGTGCATTTCTTTTGATTCAACCTCATCTTGTATTTGCACAACCTTTCAAAAAACTTTTCCAGTGCCACCTGGTGTCCTTCTTTGTCCTTGGACTTCACGATCATGTCATCTACGTACACTTCTAATTCCTTGTGAATCATGTCATGCAGCAGAGTGCTGGCAGCTCTTTGGTAGGTTGCTCTAGCATTCTTGAGTCCAAAAGGCATTACTCTATAATAGTAGGTTCCCCAAGGTGTGGTGAATGTTGTCTTTTCCCAATCTTCTGGCGCCATTAGAATCTGATTGTACCCCGAAAAGGCATCCATGAATGACAATAGCTCATGTCCTGTGGTGTTATCCACTAAGACATCGATGTGGGGAAGTGGGAAGTCATCCTTAGGACTGGCTTTGTTTAGATCACGGAAGTCGACGCACACACGAACTTTTTCATCCTTTTTGGGGACTGGCACGATATTCCGAATACTTGGTAACGATGATGAACCCTGCCTTGAATTGTTTTTCTACCTCTTCTTTGACCTTGAGTGCCCATTCTGGTCTCATGCGCCTAAGTTTTTGCTTGACGGGTTTAGAATAGGGAAGGAGGGGAATGCGATGTTGGACGATGTCGGGATCGACCCCAGGCATATCCTCGTAAGACCAAACATCTTAAAAAAAATTTAGCTACTGAGTCAATTTTTCTTTTTCTTTTTTATTAAGGGTTGAGCCAATTTACACAATTTGTGGATTATCTATTTCACCTAGGTTAACCGATAAAGTATCTTCGATTATTTCATAAATAGGTGGTTTTTCAATTAGTTGCTAAGTTTAATTAGGAGATCCTCGGAGGGATCTGCTGATTCACAAGTATTAGACACAGAGGAGTAAGCAGAATCGTCTTTCATTTCATTCATAACAGGTGGAGTGATTATATTAGACAGTGGTGGCCTTATAGCAAACGACTCTGGTACAGACTCGATAATTAGAAGTACAGACTCTGGGGGAACAGGGGATAGGGAGATAGATGACTCTACAGCCTGGTTACTCAGACCTTTCTCAGTTGGCTTGATCTGATCATCTTGGCTCTTGGCCCTCTTTTCTTCCTTTTCTTCGGCGAACTCTTCCCACATTTTCTCGATGGCTTCAGCGTCCAGATACTCCAACCAGTCTTCCTCCAGGGTTTTCTCAATTTCTTCGGGATAGAACGGATCTTGGTAGGGGGCCTTTCGCAGTCGGCGAAGATTTCAAGCCCGGGGTGCCTTTTTCCCGTGGCCTGATGGATCCAAGGTTCTGGGAACCCAAAATAGGGGAAATCATCCCCTTCTTTGATGAATTGCCCATTCAAGGTTTTGCGGTATGGTGGGAGACTCCTCACTCTTTTCTTCCACGGCCTCTGTAGCTCGACGTCTTTTTCAGTGGGCTTGTATCCCAACCCAAAAGTGCCTTGTTATCCTTTGATCTGAGGGAACTCACGAATCCCTTGTTGGCGTCGGCCAAATCCCATTCCAGGGAAGTAGTCCATTTTGCGAACGATGTTGACAACTGCAGAGTGGATCTCGGGGAACCTGTCTTCATCATTGATCATGTGAACTTCTTCCATGAAGAATCCCCCGATTTCTCCTTCTTCTAGCTCAGGTATTTGGATTTCAAAGATGGGAGCGTAGTTTGGGAAAGCTTCATTACCCCAACTATTGTCGAGGATGATTTTCACCTCCTTCTCATGAATGTACTTGATCATTTGATGCACAATGGATGATACAGCTTTGTTGACATGCAGCCAGGGCCTCCCGATCAAGAAATTGAACGAGGCAGGTATGTCCATAACTTGATTGATTTCAGTGCTAACCAAAGATCCTACCCGGATTTGGAGAGAAACAGTCCCCATCACATTTCTCTTGGTGTTATCGTAAGCCCTCACGGATTGCATAGATGGTGTGATGTCAAGGACATTGACCCCCAAGGCGGTGGCAGTCCTTAGAGCACAAACATTTAGGGCGGAGCCTGTATCGACCAGACAGAATGGCACCTGCTGTCCCTTAGATCCAACAGTGATGTATAAAGCTTTGTTATGTGCAGACCCTTCCGGTGGCAGGTCTTCATCGGAAAATGCAATGATTGGGTCAGGGGTGAGTGCGCCCAAGAAAGCCACCATGTCTTCCAGTGCAGCGTCGATGGGGACCTCAATTCCAACCAAGGCATTCAATACAGCTTGCCTGTGCTTGTAGGATGTTACCATGATGTCCCACATCGAAAGATGCGCTTGGGTTTTCTTCAAATGCTTTATCAACTCATTGTCTTCTTCGATGATCTCATCCATTTTTCCTTTTCCCTTGTCTTTGACCGGACTTTTTTCGATTGCTTCAGTGGTAGGCTGTGGAGGCTGATAATGAAGGCCTGTCCTAGTCAGATGATCAATCTCGGTAGGAGTAGGCCCTTCTATAGTCCCATCTTCTTTGAACCAGTCACAATCTGTTCCCATAAATGTTTACTCCGGCTCGTTCCAGATAGAAGCATCACTTTTATTGTCGGGATCATACCATTTGAGGTCCACTACCCCTAGATCGTGTTCTTCCAAGAAGAATAGATCTTGTTCATCGGCCAGCTGTTGTTGCCACTCATCATCCCCTCCTTCAATGAGATGAATTCCCACAGATTCTGAGATGTCAATGAGGGGTAAAGGTTGACCTAAGGGGGTGATATAGGTAGCAGGGTTGAAGGATATATGGTTGGACTCAATGAGGCTGATATTTTGGTGGTTTGGTAGAGGAATTTGAGTGATATGGGGCTACTTTGGAGGTGGTCAATGAAATTTTGGTCAATGAGGTCTTGGATATCATGGCAAAGGCTCATACAATCATCAGTGTTGTGGCCAGGGGCTGGGTGGTAGGTGCATCTTTTGGACATATCGCAGTTTGGCAGGAGTGGGGTATTTTGAGGCTGGAGTAGTTGGAGGTGGCCCTTTCTGAGGAGACGGTGGAGATTTCTAGCTTGGCAAAATTACGAGGAGGCTTTTTTTGGAAAGACGATTGGGCGAGTTTGCCTGGTTGAGGGGTTGGTATTGCCTAGGGGGTATGCCATTGGTTGACTGCTAAGAGCATTGACATCCGGAGGATTACGGGAGTAGTTGGGTCTTTTTTACTGACTCGGAGACTCTTCCTTCTTGATCTTTCCTTCCCTGATAGCATCTTCAATTCGAGTTCTAACTTCAAACAGCTCTTCAAAGGTGGAGATGGACTGATAAAACAATTTCTCATGGTAGAGTGGTTGCAGGTTCTAGATTAGCATTCTCACCTGTTCTTTCTCAACTGGTCTATGGGTCATTTGGGCCACTTTATTCCTCCATCTGCTCAGAAACACAGCGAAGGATTTATTACTGTTCTGCCGAGTAGTTTCCAAATCCTTGATTGTGACATCCAGCTCTTGATTATAAGAATAGTGGTCAACGAATACCCGAACTATGTCTTCCCATGCTCAAGTTTTGGAAGCTTCCAAGGTAAGGAACCATGACAGTGCAGACTTCGCGAGAGTTTGTGCGAATAACATTGCAATGTGCTCATGAGTGCAGCCCATTGATTGAAAAATGTTCATACACAGCTTTACATGGCTCTTCGGATTTCCGGTTCCATCAAAACGGTCAATGGCAGGCATCTTGAAGTTTTCTGGCAGCTTCAGCTTAACAGGCTCAAAAAGTCCTTCCAAGTTTAGCATGTAATCATCAACCCCTTTACTCTTCCTCAATACACTTTCCAGTTTGTCGACTTTGTCTATTTTCTCTTTGAACTTTTTCTCATATGCGGGCGGCGGGGCCCCTTAAAACCAGTCTTCTTCTCCATTATTCTCGGGATGTGGTATGAATTCGAACGGTGGGGGTGGGAACTCAGGGGGACACTGCTGCCACTGTTGTTTCGTTCTTCCATAAACTTCAGGACCTGGGCCAGGCTGTCAAATTGCTGGCTTATGGTGGCTCCCAATTCGGTGACCTTGTTTTCTAGCTCTTCCTGATTCATGCTGAAATGACTTGTTGGGCTGATTCTGAGAAAATGATTATCTGAATTTCTGACCCAGGACGAAGATCCCAGTTGCTGGCTTTGAGAATCTATAGTGACCCTACAGATTCGAGAGGATTTGTATCAGTTTTGACAATGATGACTTTAGATAGACAAATGATAGTGATGTTAACAGACGTGGACATAACTTGTGTAAGACTGACTGAGATAGTGCGTACAGTCCGATAGGAATGGTGCATGTAAATGAGACAAGCACGCGGATGTAAGCCCTAATCTATATGATGCTCCTATTTCTATCAGATAGCAGTTAAACAAATAAGGTCCTAACCATATAAAGTGTGCTAACTTTAATTTCCCGTATGATCATCAAGGGATAACAGGGGTTTCCAGGGTTTTATGAAGGCTTCTAGGAAAGACTGGGAATTTCTGGTTGGTTTGGACAGAGTTTCTTAGAGAAACTGGCATATCAGGGCATTTCTGGTTGGTTTGGACAAAGTCTCAGGGAGAAACTGGCATATCTGGGCATTTCTGGTTAGTTTGGACAGAGTTTCAGGGAGAAACTGGCATATCTGGGCATTTCTGGTTGGTTTGGACAGAGTCTTTGGGAGAAACTGGCATATTGGGCAATTCTGGTTGGTTTGGACAGAGTCTCTGGGAAAAACTGGCATATCTGGGCATTATATCTGGGATATCTGGACAGAGTTTCTGGGAGAAACTGGTTAATACAGTTATATCTGGGATATCGGGACAGAGTTTCTGGGAGAAACGGATTAATGCAGTTATATCTGGGATATCTGGACAGAGTTTCTAGGAGAAACAGGTTGATATAGCGGGAGCGTATGAAGATGGTGATCATACTGTCTAGCAGGTTTTCATACTCCTATGTCTTAGGACCGACAGACAAGGTTTGCGGTGTATATTTGTGTGAGCACGGAGCAGACCATCCTTGTCATGGTTCTTAGGCAGGTCAACTCAATGTGATCACATGTGAGTGATTGCCTTGGGAATCATAAGAAAGAGGTTTTGCCTCATGCCACATAAGCATCTACACCACGCAGGTAATCCCGTCAGGGCATACAACAGTTTTATCACATTATCCTATCTGAAAAGATAAATGAACAGTCCTATGAAAGGTTCTACAGGAATCTATATGCAAAAGGATGGGTTTAATCAAAGAGGGTCCGTTGACGAGAGTTCCAATATACCGTTGGAGAGACAATACAGAGGTTTTGTACTCTTTTTGATATACCTTGAAAGGTACAGTATCAATGGTGACTTATGCCCTGACACAGCAAGACCTGAACAATGTCAGCGCCGTGTTTCAGATACAGTCAGAGGGGGAAAATGCAAGAGTGAAATGCGGTGAACCAGACACAGTAAAAAGATGATTTTAAGGATGCTTCTTATGAGTCAAACCTCTGTATTATTTTTTTTGAAAATAAATTTCCCCAGCACAGTCGCCAGATTGTGGACACACGGGATCCCACCTCTCGTTGGGTTGAAAGTCGCTTTGAAAAGGAAAAGAAAATGGTCTGTTGAAAACAGATACAGAGTCGCCACTTGGTCTTTAAGGAACCAAGAAACCTAATTTGAATCACCCAAAAAAAATAAAGGGCACCGGCCCTTCATAACCAAAGAACTTGGTTCGGGGTTTTGGTACGAGAGAGGAAGGAACCTTTGTCACGACTAAAACACCCTCAACTCGTCCCGCTTCTCGACGGGCCTCAATTAGCATTCAAATAATCATCTTTTACTATGTTTGGTTCAACAATTAATACTACGATAGTATATTACATCACACAAGAATTTTGAAATGGAAGATCAAAAGATAAGATATCATTCATAAGATCTAAGCCAAGTATCACACAATGCAAGGTGAAAGATCACACGAACAAACTTAGAAAAAATCGTCTAATCACATATCAAGTAATAAAGTTTTCTTAATCTAAGGGGACATGAATTATTCTTAAAACAAATAAATCAAAGAAAACAAGGATGCTTAGCAAGCTAGAATGATGCATGTTAATCTTTGAGAAAAGAAGATCTCTCAATCCCCGAGCATATGAGAAAGGAGGATTAGATCGAGGGGAAGCATGAACGTGTGATCATGATCATTCCTTATAATTTTCTTAGATTAGGAGTTATAAAAACCCCAAATCTTTGAATGGATGCAATGCATGTATCTAGAATGTGCCAAGGTTGTAGTGTGTTTTATGTTCATGGATTCCTAGAATGACTTAGAAATCTAAAATGTGTATGAATGAATGAATGAATGAAATCATGGGATATGTACAAATGCACTATGAACTACTTCCTAAGACATGAGCTAATTTGGAGTACATGTAAGCATCAAATCAAAGGATGAAAGTAAAAGTGTGCTTGCTGTGAATAGTGGACAGAACAGTAACATGATCTTTTGGAAATTTAAAAGAGGGGTTAGGAATGTTTTTAATGCATGATTTTTATGGAGATGAAGCCAATCTTTAATAAAATTTTTTAAACCCCTATGAGTTCTACTTTTAAACTTGATAAAGATGAAGCCGGCAAGCCGGTAGATTGTAAGCTTTACCCGGGAATGATTGGTAGTTTATTGTATCTCACGGCAAGTAGACCAGATATCATGTTTAGTGTATGCCTTTATGCTAGATTTTAAGCTTCACCTAAGGAATCACACGTTATTGCGGTTAACGTATTTTTCGTTATCTTCTTGGTACTATAGACTTAGGTCTTTGGTATCCTAAGAAAACTTCTTTTGAATTAACAAGTTTTTCGGATGCGGATTTTGCCGGTTGTAAAATTGATCGTAAGAGTACTAGTGGCACATGTCATTTCTTAGGACACTCGCTTGTTTCATGGTTTAGTAAGAAACAAAATTCGGTAGCTCTATCTACGGCCGAAGCTGAATATATAGCCGCCGGAAGTTGTTGTGCTCAAACGCTTTGTATAAAACAACAATTAGAAGAATTTGGACTCCTTTATGATCATATTCCTATTAATTGTGATAATACTAGTGCCATATGTCTATCCAAAAATCCTATCCAACACTCAAGGACTAAACACATTGAGATCCGTCATCATTTTATTCGCGATCATGTTCAAAAGGGGGATGTCGATCTTGTTTTCATCGACACTGATCATCAATGGGCCGATATTTTCACCAAACCTCTTCCTGAAGAACGCTTTAGCGTTATAAGGGAATTAGGTATGTCTCGTTTAAGTGATTTGGTTTAAAATTCATCCTCTAGACTCCCAAACTTGTTTTCCCTTATTTCTGTGTGCTTCTGTTAGAATCAGTCGACTGGACCCCCGTCCCCAAATTTTTGATTGTTTATGAGAAATTTCTAACATTTTTTGTGAAATTTCTCATAATTGTTTATGAGAAATTTCTAACATTTTTTTTAAAATTTCTCATAAATCAAAGCAATTATGAGAAATTTCTTTTTGAAATGACACATCAAAGTGAGAAATTTCTCATTCTTGTTCTGACAGAAATTTATTTAAAAAAATATACATCAAAACACCGAGTTTTTTGTGAGAAATTTCTAACATTTTTTTTTTGGTTTCATTTTCAAAAGGAAATTTCTCATAAACAATTATGAGAAATTTCACAAAAAAATTTTTATTGAAAAATTTCACAAATTGTTCTAAGAAGTTTTACAAATACAGATTTTTGAAACATCAACAAAAAAATTACAATTGATGGCAAGAAGGAAAAAAAAGGGAAAAAGAAGAAAAAAGCAAAAAGAAAAAGGCAAGCACTTAAACTCAGATACAAATCAGCGAGTTTGGTGATGATGTTAGAGATGATGTTTGTCATAGCATGTCACGGCAGTGTGTGCTTCATCGTCGATCTGCAATAGAGGTCGTCGATCATAAGGAGATGGTCATCAATGGTGGGGAGACAACGATCGGTAGTGCGTTGGCGGCGCGTGGTGGAGATGATGGTGGTTGGTCCAAGGATCTCTGTGTTGGTAGCATGGCAGAGGCGACACCAACGATGGGTGAGAAACGATCTGTAACTGGAGAGAGAGAGAGAGAGAGAGAGAGAGAGAGAGAGAGAGAGAGAGAGAGAGAGAGTGGAGACGTGATTTGTGAGATTTGTGCGATTTGAATGACAGTTACCACACACACATATATACATATATATATATATATATATTTCTATAAAGAATAATATTAGGTATTTTGGTCCTCTAAATAGGTAATGAACTAATTCTTAAGTTCACTAGAATGAATCTATTTCTAGTAAGAGCGTCCAGATTGGACTAAATATTAAGTTACCCTTTATACTAATACATTTGTTGGTGTTCAATTTTGTATCAAGAGTTCATGACTAAACACTAAAATTTATAATTAAAACCTTTTGTATCACTCGTGCATAGAACCGGAACTCTGAGGTCATGTTTGTTTCACAGGACTAAGGGTGAGATAGAAGGGGATTGGACTAATAGTCCATTTTAATTGAATAGTTCGGCGTTTGGCTCGACCATTGTGCTTGGGACTAATTGTCCATTTTAAAAGAATAATCGCCCATATGGCAGACTAAGTTATACCATGGGAGATGTGTTTTTATTAGTCGCGGGACTATCAATTAAAAGGGACTAATTGCCCAAGGCCCTCCTGTAGGGCTGTACTCGAGCCGAGCTTTTCGAACTCGAGCCGAGCTTTAAGAGTTGACATCCTGTTCAAGCTTGAGCTTGGCTTATTTATTATCGAGTTGACGGAGCCTAGCTGTTATCGAGCCGAGCCTCAAGCTGACTCGAGCCCTTATTGAGCGGCTCAACTCATGTACACCCTTAGTAGGAAGTTTAAGTTGCCAACCAAAACCCACGGACCAAGCTCAATGCTTGACAGTTGACTATATATATTACCTAAAACAATTGCTTGGCACGTGAATTTAAGACTATGCATATAATAATATGTCAATATTCTTTCAATTTTAATTACTTTGTATTAGATATATAGTACTCCCTCCGTCCCATATTAAGAGTCTCTTTTGGGAATTCCAACTTCTTATTATATATGTTAAAAATAACAGGGGTTTGATTTGCCTCTCGAGGGTCTCAATCGGCATCCTGGTGTATACAACGGACTTGAGCCATACTTTGGATCTTTTGATAATCCGGCTATCACAAAACCAGCCATTATTGCTGTGGAACAATACAACAAGCAACATGTTATGATACACTCCCTAATTAATTTTTATTTTGTCTACTATTATTCCTGTACTCAAAAGTTCAGGTCCTAAAAATTCAATTAAATTAAATTTTGCACATTTTCTTTTCTTTCTCTTTCATAGAATGCAAATCTTGAGTTCGTGAGGGTAGTGAAGATCAACTGTCGGTACCCTGGTGGTATTGTGTATTTTATTACCTTGGAGGCAATTGATAATGGAGTCAAGAATACTTACGAAGCTAAGATTTTCCATAATTTTACAAAGAGAGGCAGATGGGAGTTGAAATTGTTTAGGCTCGCTCCTTCTGTCAAGCCAACAAACTTAATTGACAATTAAGCAAGGTAAATTACAAGTCTCCGACCTTCAACCTTTTACCTCTATTAAAAATCCTTGATAGCATTGATCCAAAAGCTAAACTTGAAAATAACAACAATCAATTCATATTATTTTTTTGCCCCCTTATCTACTTATGTCCATCTCTCTTTCTCCTAGCATTAATTCTGCACTTGTAAATATTTTACTTTATTTGATGGGGTGTGGCTTTACATAATATTTAAATATTTTGACTATTAGTTATCTCTTGACGATTGCTGTGATTCTATTTTGCATTGAATAGTTTGAGAGGGTTCTTAGAAATCATAGATAGAGGTTTTTTCTCTTTTCTTTATCATTTTGGGACTTCAAATAAAATTTTTACTATTTTTAGTCGTGTATCTATCTCTTTAGAAATTGGACACTCTAGCATATATGTTTTGTCCATTTATGCTTTTCTAGCTTTAACCACTTTACCATTTACATGCATATTTTCTCATGTAGGGTTGTAACCTATCATCTCCATCTTGCTTGAGTAATATGATCATTTTGGTATGGATGATTTGTTTCTCGTTTTTATTTACTATCTTTTCACATTTTTATTGCATTCATGCGAGAAATACAAGGGTTACATTTGTATGGATTAGTGGAAATAATTCATTTTACTAGGGAATGCTTAACTTAATTAATCATCAAATATGTTGTACCCATAAAATGTGCTTACCATAACAGCTGTTTTAAGTCGGCATTCATGCAAATGGAAGGTAACCATTTCCACCATTTTTGTTATGAAAATTATGATATAACCATTTCACTATGGCATTCTTAGCTTAATAATTAGTCACAATGCCCCAAAAATGTACTCACAATTTCTCTGTGTATGAAGTCGTCACTCATGTAAATGGAATGGAAGCCATCTCCATTGTTCAGACCATTTTGTAAGGCATTATGATCTCCCTCCATATTTTATAACATCTTTATGTGACATTTTTGCACAAGCCTACAACCCTTAATGTCCTAATAACATGTGAGTTTTCACTCTTTTCCGTGGATTAGTTGCCAATGTTAAGATTTTTATAATATTTTATTTCTCATACATAGTTTTTTCTTTCTTTCTTTCTTTCTTTCTTTCTTTCTTTCTTTCTCTTAGTTGTATATATATATATATATATATCACATCCACATGGGTTAAATTTGTTAGGAGATAATTATGATTTGAATTAAATTTAATTCAAATTAAATGTATCTCTATCATGAGAAGCCTAGTCTAAGTGGGACTCCAAGACTTATTTATATGAGATATATAAGTCTATAGAAAACAAAAAGAGAAAATACAGAACAGACGTTAGTTTTCGGTATTGGTGTCGCACCTACAACTCTCTCTCTCTCTCTCTCTCTCTCTCTCTCTCTCTCTCTCTCTCTCTCTCTCTCTCGGGTTTCCATCAAGAACCCTAGGTCTTGTGGTGTGGATACAAGATATAGGCTTTAGTAGTCTATTTCGTGCGACGAGAAGTTCTTAGTGATCGAGTGTTCGTGTGATTGCTTGTAGAGTGGATCTCGGTTCGTTGATCTAGATTTATTCCGGTGCGTATTCGTAAAGGCATGAATTATGTGTTTATTTTATTGCCTTTATGAATCCTAATCTCTCCAACATTGATATCAGAGTCATTCGGCTCACTCTCGCAATAGTGATTGATCTGTCCATAATATAATTAATATTGGGAATTGTTATTTCCACTCCATCATTGAACTAATGCACTCCATGGTACCACTATCAGAGCATGTGGTACCATGTATGTAATGCATGACATGCATGTACCACATGCTTTAAGAATGGTACCATGGAGTGCCTTAGTTCAATGATGGAGTGGAAATAGCATCACCCTTAATATTTGGTATTGTTTGTAATGAGAGCATAATACTGTTCAAAAAAAATAAAAATGGCATGCATATACTGGACGGGTTTTGTGCGGTGAAAAGGTTCTCTGTTAGTAGTTAGTACCACCAAAACATGGTGTAAGCATTGAATTGGTTAGGAAGCATATGACTTTGACCAAATCCATGTGAGTTGTGGTCTGACCTGGGACGGAAGTCATACGATCCATGTTGCTTCATTGATTTTTCCACTAGATGTATCAACATGGGTCATGGCAACTCACGGGTCCCAAATTTAAAGTGTTTTTGGTTAATATCTTTTCCAACTTAACTTCCTTTATGGAAGACAGTTTTATTTTGCTATAAAAAATAAAAAAAAAATGAGAAAGGAAAAGGGTTCGACACTTTCCTTGTTGCGCTAAAACTACAGAAAGGCTTTAGCCAAATTGTTTTTTTTTTTTTTTTTTTTTTTTTGCGTAAATTTGGATTTTATGAGATACATTATTTTCTCACCTTTTGGGTTGGCATATAAAAATAGATATTTATATCCTACTGCCACCAATTTATCATGGATAGATTATAAATCCTGGGGAACTTAATTAATATTGCATTAATTGTTTTATGTATAAGCATTGCGTATGTGATGCATTGGCTTAATTCCTAGGGTATTATGGACTTGTGCCCATCTTCCTAGTGGGAGAGTGTGGTGGGCCCATTCATGCAAAGACCACTTATGTGTTATTGCATGTTAGTGTGGTGGGCCCTTATTGAGGAATTGAATTTTATATGTGTTGGTCCGGTATGGAAACCTTAGAGAGGAGGGGGGGGGGGGGTTTAATAAGGTTTTAAAAAACTTTAAGCAATATAAAGAATTAATTGCCCAATTAAAGATAATTACAGGTGCAAAAGAAAAGGTTAAGTCAAGAGACACTTGCAAACCGATTTTTAGGTGGTTCGGCAATACGCACACCGCGCTCTACTTCCACCCCTCAAGAACACCTCTTGAGGATTTCACTATTTCAATCTTCTTTGGGTGAAGATTAAACCCTTACACTTCCTTCAATGAAGAACAGCCTCTGCACTTGGACAAGGGTTACACCTACCCTTAATACAATCTTCCTTTTTGAATAAGTTTTGTTACAAGAGGAATAACTCTCACAATAGAGTAGATAGATACAAATTAAAGCTCACAATGAATGCTCTCAAGATGATACAATTGAAGTCTAGAGCAATTGTATTTATGATCTCACCAAACTAGGGCTCAAGAATGAATGTGATAAAAATCTGTTCAATTGGATTGATCAAGAGTGTTAAATGAGGATCAAATATATGCATTTATAGCTTCCTTAAGAGATTCACCCGTTGGAAGTAGTTGGGAGCATTAAATGCTACATTAAATGCAGTTAACTAGCCGTTACTGTGCTTTTCAGAGTCGCTCAGTCGACTGGATTAACAAGTTAGTCAACTGATGTTCAAAAAGATTCAGAAACCAGTTGGCTCAGTCGACTGCATCGGGAGTGCAGTCGACTGGATTGCAAATAAATAACATTTCTGCTCTACCAGGTCGACTGACCAATCGACTAACCATTCAATCGACTGAATGGATAGGGCAGTCGACTGCTCTTCTGCAATTTTTCAAAGATTTGTTGGGTTTAAAATATGTGGTTCTACTTTGAAATTTATTGAGCCCTTAAGAATGATGTTCACATAAATGAATTGCTTACAAAGAATCTTAGATGAGCTGGAAATGAGATCTTCAAATTATAATACTCCATCATGCTTGAATCCTTTGGGCACATATCTTCAAATCTCTATGTATGGAGATTGTTCATACTTGTGTGGACATTCATGGATGTAGGATTTACTCGCTGCAAACTTAATCAATCTAAGACCATTAGTAAATTCAACTTAATAGTTTGTTAATCATCAAAATTATCCATTAAAACAATGGAATGTAACCTTGAGGCTAACAATCTCCCCTTTTTGATGATGACAAACTACTAGTTGCCCATGATAAAAAGAACTTGAAGAAAAACAAGATTAATCTATGATCACATGAATTAAACATGATAAATTTTGCAAGCACTAACTGAACATCACAAGCACAATCAATTGAACAAGGCAACTATTTCTCCCCCTTTTGACATCAACAAAAGCAGAAAAGGAAGCGAAGCTCCCCTTAAATGGATGCACGGGGGGGGGGGGGGCGGGAATCACCGGATAATACATTATCATCATTTTCCCGAGTTAGAACACAGAGCATAGGAAGATAAGGAAAGAAAAAAAAATTCATACAGGCAAGGCATATAAATACTCGGAAAGAATTCACAATACAGTAAAGATAAGACAAATAGAGATTGTATTGATAGCCATCCAAACCATACCAAAAACCATGTGTCCAAAAAAAAAATACCTGAGATATATCAACAAAAATGGGAGGCAACAAGGAGGCAAAAAAAATTTGTCAGTCTATCCCATCCAAAAAGAGACTACATATGTTAGAATTAAAAAATATATATATAAGTCCAGTAGTTAGCCAAAAAATCTATCCATCCATCTATCCATTTACCCCATCCAGCACACCAAGAAAGACGTTATCAAATATGCAGGCGAGCGCAGATCACACGAATCTCCTCACGAGCATCATCAAGAGAGGACTGGAGAGACGCGAGACGGCGATCAAGGAGCTCCTGAATAGCAGCAGTAGAGGTGCCCAATGTATCCAGAGAGCTGCCTATCTCAAAAACTTCGGCCCGTAAGGACTCGATGGCTCGCTGATGTGCCTCGACAGCCTGCTGCTGTGAGGATGAGAAGGTGGCCTGCATAGTCTCAATAGCCTGAGTATGAGAGGCAGAGAGAGAAGAGATGGAGGTGGAGAGGCTCAGCACCTGAGCAGAGAGAATGGATAGCTGCTCCAAGATATCAGGGGCGGGTGAATCTATATACACAACATGAGGAGGTGGAGGAGCGGATGACGAAGACGGATGAGAGGACGAAGGAGGAATGGAAGGGGTAGTCTGAGGGTCAGAGAGATGAGGGATAGGTGCGGCAGCATGAGTGAGATCGGGAGTGATCTTGGGTATGTATGCATTACCCTCGAGTTTGTATCCCATCAGGGATAGAATGGTGGAGGAGTAGTAGTTGGTGGGAAGGCTCATCCTCCAAGGGGACCTTGAAGTGACAAAAAATAGAAGTTAACGCAAAACCATAGGGCAAAGAACTGGCTTTGGACTTCTTTTGGCACTCGCCAATGTGGCTACAAATGAGATAGGGCAGGTCATAAGGTTTGTGCTCAAGAATGCACCAAATCAAGAAAACATCTAGAAACGAGACCGAATCCCGTCCCCCGGCACGAGGCAGAAGAGTATAGGTGAGAAGGTGGTGGATAATGCGAGCCTCAAAGGTGAGGGCAGAAGCCTTGGGCTTCACAGGGTACGACAACTCATTGTTGCCGGTGATAAAACGGCAAGTAGTGAGAGGGTCGAACCCATGGCCTTGATTCCAAGCATTAATATTATATTCTCGAATATCACCACGACGGATATGAAAAATAACAGACAGAATCGGGATTAAGACTGATTCGGACACCATGAACGAATGTGGCAAAGGTGTCTGTGTGATGTCCGAAATTCATATTACAGTAAAATTCTTTAACAAGAGTGGGGTAGCAAGGTTGATTTAAACTAGTGAAAAGATGCCATCCTAATCGCTCCATAAGAAATCCTAGACTAAGATTCGCAGTCTTTGAAAAAGGAATAGGAAGGATCTTACCGACAACCACGTGTCTATGGGAGAAGACTTCGTCAAAGCTCTCCTGTTCCTCTTGAGTTGGGAATCGCTTGGCTTTGGTCGCGGGAGGAGCGGAGGAGGAGCCAGTCGTAGGAGCCTTTCTCTTAGGCTTGGGAGCCATGAGGGAAGGCTGGGGTTTTACAGCAATGGAGAGAGAGATAGACGCTGGGAGGAAGATACAGGAATGGTGGCTATGGAAGACAAGGAAAGGAAGAGAGAGAAAACTGAAGGAGAGGCGTGAAGGAGGGAAAAAAAAGACCTGTATATATAGAAAACGAAGGGTCAGTCGACTGGATCACTGGTGAAGTCAACTGAATGTCAAATTAGGGCTCAGACATTTGGGGCTAGCAATGGTTCAGTCGACGCCTCAGTTGACGGTATTAGGCAGAAAGAAAAAAGAATGAAAAATAGTCGACGTCACAGTCGACGGGAGAAAGAACAAGGAGAAAGTAGAAACCAAAAGGAAGCTCAGTCGACGAAATCAAACAAGCTTCAGTCGACTGTGAAATCTCTCGGTCGACGCCTCAGTCGACTGACGAAGACAGAACCAAAAACTGCAGAAAGAAAAGCTGATTCAGCCGACGGGGACGGGGGTCCAGTCGACTGAATCTAACAGAAGCACACAGAAATAAGGGAAAACAAGTTTGGGAGTCTAGAGGATGAATTTTAAACCAAATCACTTAAACGAGACATACCTAATTCCCTTATAATGCTAAAGCGTTCTTCGGGAAGAGGTTTGGTGAAAATATCGGCCCATTGATGATCGGTGTCGATGAAAACAAGATCGACATCCCCCTTTTGAACATGATCGCGAATAAAATGATGACGGATCTCAATGTGTTTAGTCCTTGAGTGTTGGATAGGATTTTTGGATAGACATATGGCGCTAGTATTATCACAGTTAATAGGAATATGATCATAAAGGAGTCCAAATTCTTCTAATTGTTGTTTCATATAAAGCGTTTGAGCACAACAACTTCCGGCGGCTATATATTCAGCTTCGGCAGTAGATAAAGCTACCGAATTTTGTTTCTTACTAAACCATGAAACAAGCGAGTGTCCTAAGAAATGACATGTGCCACTAGTACTCTTACGATCAATTTTACAACGGGCAAAATCCGCATCCGAAAAACTTGTTAATTCAAAAGAAGTATCCTTAGGATACCAAAGACCTAAGTCTATAGTACCAAGAAGATAACGAAATATACGTTTAACCTCAATAACGTGTGATCCCTTAGGTGAAGCTTGAAATCTAGCATAAAGGCATACACTAAACATGATATCCGGTCTACTTGCCGTGAGATACAATAGACTACCAATCATTCCCAGGTAAAGCTTACAATCTACCGGCTTGTCGGCTTCATCTTTATCAAGTTTTAAAGTAGAACTCATAGGGGTCTAGAACACAACCCAAAAAGCCAATCTTTAATAACTATCACAGATTGAGAGAAATCATATAAACAATAGAGGTTATTCAAAAACAGAGTCTGTACTGTCGACTGAAATGTTAGAAAATCTTAGAAATTGAAAACAAAATATCTAGAGGCCCATATTATACAAAACGTTCCCTAAGACATTGAAGTTCAAGGGAAAAATAAGTTGGGACCACTCGTTTTGCAAAAGTTTTCTGTAAAACAAGTTGAAAGTCAACATAGCTGCTGTGACAGTAGAGGCAGAATGTTTGGAAGGAATGTTTGGACAAAAATGGACCCCTTTCAAGTGCTTCCAAGTCAAGCCAAAAATCATTGGTGTTATATAATGAGTTGGAAAGACTTTCCAAGTGGTCTTGCATTCATATATTGAGTAATGAACTCAAAATAATTTTTTGAAGTTGAATGACTCACTGTTTTGAAGGTTTTGAGAAAATAAGGTTTATTTCTTGAAATCAAAATGAGGGGGTTTAAGAGAGGGGGGGGGGGGTTTGAAATGGGGGTTTTGAAAACATATTTTCAATACTTAATGAAGATTATAACCACCCAAAATGTCAACATTTGACTGACATCAAGAACCTCCAAGATTATTGGAAAGTATTATTTCCATTTTAAAGACAACTTCATGAATACATAGGAATGTATTGAAGTTGAAATCATCATCTATCAAACATGTTTTTGAGGTCAAGAGCTACTATCCATAAGGATTCACTCACCTCAAACTTCACGTCATCATCTAGATGATGATAGACTAGTAAGTAAATAAAGAAAACAAAAAGAAATGAGGTAGGAGAAGATGAACAACAAAGTAAGCAAACAAGTATATAAATAATCAATAGATGATATTCAATGATGTATTGGACTTGTAGCTTGGTATTTCATTCGTATGTGGTGACATTGGACATGGAAGTAGCTTCCTCTCTCTTAAATACTCACTAAAATGATGGTTGGGTGTTGATACGCCCAGAAATATTCTGCTACAAGTCAAACCTCCACGTCAGCAGCTAAGCACCCGGATTATCCGATAAGGGAGCCTATGGCCCACTGATCCTGGGGTCTTACGAGTGCTACCGCTCGGGGTGCTCGCACAGCCCTGGAATGCGGCTCAGCAGCTCTCCACAAGGTGCAGATTGACAGCCAATCTACTCAGCAGTTTCCTGAATCGGTCAAAAGACTAATGGAAGGTGTAAATAGTTTCCTAAGCCATTTAGGAAACCTCCCATGATTGGTGCTCATCAACTTATGATTAGATTGGGCTTCCTTATCTAATTAGTTGCCTTGTATGGGTGGCCTCTTGCACCTATAAAAGAGGCCATTCACCCCCATCAAGGGGATCGCATTCTAAACTCAAAGAATAGCATATACACTCATATCATACGCATACACCCGGCTGGTATTACTGGGAGTGTCGCCTCAATTGTTGGCTCACCAGGCTCGCCGGTGATCTGCTAGTGAAGCGCACTGACGCACCCGTGGATGTAGGTCACCTTATTAATGGGGCCGAACCACCCGCATTTGATTGTGTCACCATATCTCTCTTCTTAATCCCTCTTACCAGTTTTTGGCATCATCAGGTGTATTGAATATGAAGTAAATGGAAGTAATCAAGTAAAAACAAAGTTTAGAACTCACTCTTTTGTTTGGAAATCAAAGAAGTAAGCTTCTTTTCTCTCTACACTAACCTTATCTCTTCAACTTTCTCTCTAAAACCTTTTCAAAGCTTACATTTTACACCCCCAAAATGAGAAGTCAAGGGAGGTTTATATAGGCCAATTTGGGGTGGTTTTTGGATTTTAGAAGTACTCCCAATGGTCCCAAACATCTGTGAACATAGAACTACGTCGTTTTGGTTTTCAATTAATTAAAATGAACCCCCAAAAGAAATTACAAAAATATACCATTCTGGGGGAGAGTGCTGCGGCGGCACTGGGCCTGTGCCACGGTGGCAGTGGGTCAGTGCCACTGCGGCACTGCTCCTCATTTGTCCAGATAATCCTTTTTAGGCCCCTAGAGGTTCTTGTATTCGCGAAAAGGCCTTATTTCGTCCGAAATTCACAGAAAATGCATACGAACTCCAAATTGAGGTTGTGATATACTATTGGAAAGGTAATGGAGTCTACTTTACATGAAAAAAATAGTTAAGAGATAGGTCACTTTAAAAAGTTTTGCGGTATTCACGATAAAAGTCGATTTGATCGCCTTTTTTGCCTTCGGAAATTCATAATAAATTCGTTTGAAATCCAAAAATTATGTGCGATATACCCTCGGAAAGCTATTGACCTCTAGTATCCATGAAAAATGTTTGAAAAATGATACGGTGCTCCGGTTTCAAAGTCAACTTTTGGTCAAACTGGTCAAACCTGGGATTACCGGGAAGTTCTAGAAACCTCTGGGAGCTCCTAGGAGCTGACGTTTTCATTCGATTTTCTTTTAAAAATTATTTTAGTATTTCCCACATGATTTATAATGATTCTAGAATTTTTTGGCGAATTTTGACGATTTTGGTCAAACCTTGGTCAAATCTTGGTCAAACCGGTCAACGGAGACTTTCTGGGAACTTTCGGGACTTCCGGGGGTCTTTGGGAGCCGACGATTTTATCCGGTCTTGCTTTAGAACTCATTTAATAGTTTTTCTAACGACGTAGCACGTTTTCAGAACATTTGGTCCGAATTCGAGAGCGTTCGGGCTTTTAGGGGTATTTTGGTCATTCTGAGCCAGGAGTCTTTTTTGAGTCTTTTCAATCATTATGAACCACCAAGCTATGGGTCTCCTAAATTTGATAGCCGACAAAATGGGGTGTCTACATAACCAAAGATCATACCCGGATTTGGAGAGAAACGGTCCCCATCACATTTCTCTTGGTGTTATCGTAAGCCCTCACGGATTGCACAGATGGTGCGATGTCAAGGACATTGACCCCCAAGGCGGTGGCAGTCCTTAGAGCATAAACATTTATGGCAGAGCCTGTATTGACCAGACAGAATGGCACCTGCTGTCCCTTACATCCAATAGTGTTGTACAATGCTTTGTTATGTGTAGACCCTTCCAGTGGCAGGTCTTCATCCGAAAATGTAATGATTGGGTCAGGAGTGAGTGCGCCCAAGAAAGCCACCATATCTTCCAGTGCAGCGTCGATGGGGACCTCAATTCCAGCAAGTCATTCAACACAGCTTGCCTATGCTTGTAGGATGTTACCATGATGTCCCACATCGAGAGATGTGCTTGGGTTTTCTTCAACTGCTTTATCAACTCATTGTCTTCTTCGATGAACTCATCCATTTTTTCCTTTCCCTTATCTTT
Organism: Hydrangea macrophylla; assembly: GCA_033977485.1. Lineage (NCBI taxonomy): Eukaryota > Viridiplantae > Streptophyta > Magnoliopsida > Cornales > Hydrangeaceae > Hydrangea > Hydrangea macrophylla. The sequence goes on from CM066994.1 coordinate 92,828,710, forward strand.
GGCCGGACTTTTTTTGATTGCTTCAGTGGTAGGCTGCGGAGGCTGATAATGACGGCGTGACCTAGTCAGATGATCAATCTCAGCAGGAGTAGGTCCTTTTACAGTCCCATCTTCTTTGAACCAGTCACAATCTGTTCCAACAAATGGTTTCTCTGGCTCATTCTAGATAGAAGCATCACTTTCATTGTCGGGATCATACCATTTGAGGTCCACTACCCCTAGATCGTGTTCTTCCAAGAAGAATATATCTTGTTCATCAGCCAGCTGTTGCTGCCACTCATCGTCTCCTCCTTCAATCAGATGAATTCCCACAGATTTTGGGATGTCAATGAGGGGTAAAGGTTGACCAAAGGAGGTGATATAAGTAGCAGATTGAAGGATACATGGTTGGACTCAATGAGGCTGATATTTTGGTGGTTTGGTAGAGGATTTTGAGTGATATGGGGCTGCTTTGGAGGTAGTTCAATGATATTCTGGTCAATGAGGTCTTAGATATCATGGCAAAGGCGCATGCAATCATCGGTGTTGTGGCCGGGGGCTTGGTGGTAGGTGCATCTTTTGGATATATCACAGTTCGACGAGAGCATGGTATTTCAGGGCTGGAGTAGTTGGAGGTGGTCTTTTTTAAGGAGGCGATCTAAAGCTGAGGAGAGGGGGATTTCTAACATGGCAAAATTACGAGAAAGCTTTTTCTGGAAAGGGCGATTGGACGAGTTTGCCTGGTTGAGGAGTTGGTACAGCCTAGGAGGGTATGCCATGGGTTGACTGCTAAGAGCTTTGACATCCGGAGGATTACGGGAGTAGTTGGGCCTTTTTGACTGACTCGAAGGCTCTTCCTTCTTTATCTTTCCTTCCCTGATAGCGTCTTCAATTCGAGTTCCAACTTCAAACAGCTCTTCAAAGGTGGAGATGGACTAATAAAACAATTTCTCATGATTGAGTGGTTGCAGGTTTCGGATTAGCATTCTCACATGTTCTTTCTCAACTGGTCGATGGGTCATTTGGGCCACTTTATTCTTCCATCTACTCAGAAATGCGGTGAAGGATTCATTACTGTTCTGCCCAGTAGTTTCCAAATCCCTGATTGTGACATCCAGCCCTTGATTATAGGAATAGTGATCAACGAATACTCGAACGATGTCTTCCCATGCCCGAGTTTTGGAAGCTTCCAAGGTAAGGAACCATGACAGTGCAGACTTCGCGAGAGTTTGTAGGAACAGCATTGCAATGTGCTCATGAGTGCAGCCCATTGATTGAAAAATGTTCATACATAGCTTTACATGGCTCTTCGGATTTTCGGTTCCATCAAAACGGTCAATGGCAGACATCTTGAAGTTTTCCGGCAGCTTCAGCTTAGCAGGCTTAAAAAGTCCTTCCAAGTCTAGCATGTAATCATCAACCCCTTTACTCTTCCTCAATACGCTTTCCAGCTTGTCGACTTTATCTATTTTTTCTTGGAACTTTTTCTCATATGCGGGCAGCGGGGCTCCTTGAAGCCAGTCTTCCTCTCCATTGTTCTCGGGATGCGGTATGAATCCGAACAGTGGTGGTGGGAACTCAGGAGGACACTGCTACTGCTGCTATTTCAGTTATTCCATAAACTTCAGGACCTGGGCCAGGCTGTCGGATTGTTGGCTTATGGTGGCTCCCAATTCGGTGACCTTGTTTTCTAGCTCTTCCCGATTCATGCTGAAATAATTTGTTGGGCTGATTCTGACCAAGCAATTATCTGAATTTCTAACCCAAGATGAAGATCCAGTTGCTGGCTTTGAGAATCTATAGTGACCCTATAGATTCGAAAGGATTTGTATCAGATTCTGACAGTGATGACTTTAGATAGAAAAATGACAGTGATGTTAGCAGACGTGGACTGACTCGTGTACAGCCTGACTGAAACAGTGCGTGCAGACCGATAGGAATGGTGTATGCAAATGAGACGAGCATGCGGATGTAAGCCCTAATCTATATGATGCTCCTATTTTCTAACAGATAACAGTTAAACAAATAAGGTCCTAACCATAGAGAGTGTGCCAACTTTACTTTCCAGTATGATCACCAAGGGATAACAGGGGTTTCCAGGGTTTTATGAAGGCTTCTAGGAGAGACTGGGCATTTCTGGTTGGTTTGGACAGAGTTTCTGAGAGAAACTAGCATATCTGGGCATTTCTGGTTGGTTTGGACAGAGTCTCAGAGAGAAACTGGCATATCTGGGCATTTCTTGTTGGTTTGGACAGAGTCTCTGGGAGAAACTGGCATATCTGGTTGGTTTGGACAGTCTCTCTGGGAGAAACTAGTATATCTGGGCATTTCTAGTTGGTTTGGACAGAGTTTATGGGAGAAATAGATTAATGCAATTATATCTGGGATATCTGGATAGAGTTTCTGGGAAAAACTGGTTAATACAGTTATATCTGGGATATCGGGACAGAGTTTCTAGGAGAAACTGGTTAATGCGGTTATATCTAGGATATCTGGACAGAGTTTCTGGGAGAAACAGGTTGATATAGAAGGAGCGTATGATGATGGTGATCATACTGTCTAGCAGGTTTTCATACTCCTATGTCTTAGGACCGACAGACAAGGTTTGCGGTGTATATCTTTGTGAGCACGGAGCAGACATCTTTGTCATGGTGCCTAGGCAGGTCAACTCAATGTAATCACATGTGAGTGATTGCCTTGGGAATCATAAGAAAGAGATTCTGCCTCGTACCACATAAGCGTCTACAACGCGCAGGTAATCCCGTCAGGGCATACAACAGTTATATCACATTGTCCTATTTGAAAAGATAAATGAACAATCCTATGAAAGGTTTTACAGGAATCTATATGCAAAGGCTGGGTTTAGTCAGAGAGGGTCCGTTGTCGAGAGTTCCAATATACCGTCAGGGAGACAGTACGGAGGTTTTTACTCTTTTTGATATACCTTGGAACATACAGTATCAACAGTGACTTATGCCTTAGCACAGCAAGACCTGAATAATGTCAGCGCCGCGTTTCAGATACAGTCGGAGGGGGGAAATGCAAGAGTGCAATTCGGTGAACCAGACACAGTAAAAAGATGATTTTAAGGATGCTTCTTATGAGTCAAACCTCTGTATTATTTTGTTTTGAAAATAAATCCCGAGCAGAGTCGCCAGATTGTGGACACGCGGAATCGAACCTCTTGTTTGTTTGAAAGTCGTTTTGAAAAGGAAAAGAAAATGGTCTGTTGAAAACAGATACAGAGTCGCCACTTGGTCTTTAAGGAACCAAGAAACCTAATTTTGACTCACCCAAACGGATAAAGGGCACCGGCCTTTCATAACCAAAGAACTTGGCTCGGGGTTTTGGTACGAGAGAGGAAGTAGTCTTTGTCACGACTAAAACACCCTCAACTCGCCCCGTCTCTCGTTGGGCCTCAATTAGCATCTAAATAATTATCTTTTACTATGTTTGGTTCGACAATTAATACTATGATAGGTATATTACATCACATAAGAATCTTGAAAATGGAAGATCTAAAGATAAGATATCATTCATAAGATCTAAGCCAAGTATCACACAATGCAAAGTGAAAGATCACACAAAAAAAATCTAGGAAAAATCATTTAATCACATATCAAGTAATCAAATTTTCCTAATCTAAAGGGGACATGAATTATTCTTTAAACAAATAATCAAATAAATCAAAATATGCTTTGCAAAGCTAGAATGATGTATGTTAATCTTTGAGAAAAGAAGACTTCTCAATCCCCGGGACGGATGAAAAAGGATGATTAGATCGAGGGGAAGCATGGAAGTGTGATCAAGTTCAATCCTTATAATCTTCTTAGATTGGGAGTCACAAAAAACCCCAAATCTTGCATGGATGCAATGTATGATCCTAGAATGTGCAAAGGTTGTAGTATGTTTGTGTACATGGATTCCTAGAATGATTTAGAAGTCTAAAATGTGTATGAATGAATGAATGAATGAAATCATGAGATATGGACAAATGTAGTATGAACAGAACGGTAGCATGATCTTTTAGAAATTGAAAGTAAAAGTATGCTTGCTTTGAATAGTGGACAGAACAGTAGCATGATCTTTTAGAAATTGAAAAGAGGGGTTAGGAATGTTTTCAATGCATGATTTTTTATGGAGATCTTCCTTATTGTGTCTAGAATACAACCCAAAAAGCCAATCTTTAATAACTATCACAGATTGAGAGAAATCATATAAACAATAGAGGTTATTTAGAAACAGAGTCCATACTGTCGACTAAATGTTAGAAAATTTTAGAAAATGAAAACAAAAGATCTAAAGACCCATATTATACATAGAGTTCCCTAAGACATTGAAGGTCAAGGGAAAAATAAGTTGCGACCACTCTTTTTGGAAAAGTTTTCTGTAAAACAAGTTGAAAGTTATCCTAGCTGCTGTGACAGCAGGGCTGAATGTTTGGAAGGAATGTTTGGACAAAAATGAACCCTTTTAAGTGCTTCCAAGTCAAGCCAAAAATCATGGGTGTTCTATAATGAGTTAGAAAGACTTTACAAGTGGTCTTGCATTCATATGTTGAGTATTGAACTCAAAATAATTTCTTGAAGTTAAATGACTCACTGTTTTGAGGGTTTTAAGAAAACAATGTTTATTTCTTGAAATCAAAATGAGGGGTTTAAGAGTGGGTTTTGAAATGGAGGTTTTGAAAATATATTTTCAATACTTTTTGAAGATTATAACTACTTAAAATGTCAACATTTTACTCACATCAAGAACCTCCAAGATTATTGGAAGTATTATTTCCATTTTAAAGACAACTTCATGAATACATAAGAATGTATTCGAGTTGAAATCATCATCTATCAAACATGTTTTTGAGGTCAATAGCTACTATCCATAAGGATTCACTCACCTCAAACTTCATGCCATCATCAAGATGATGATAGACTAGTAAGTAGATAAAGAAAAACAAAAAAAGAAGAAATGAGGTAAGAGAGGATGAACAACAAAGTACGCAAACAAGTATATAAATAATCAATAGATGATATTCAATGATGTATTGGACTTGTAGCTTGGTATTTCACTCATATGTAGTGACATTGGATATGGAAGTAGCTTCTTCTCTCTTAAATGCTCACTAAAATGGTGGTTGGGTGTATTGAATATGGAGTAAATGGAAGTAATGAAGTAAAAACAAAGTTTAGAACTCACTCTCTTGTTTTGAAATCAAAGAAGAGAGCTTCTTTTCTCTCTACTCTAACCTTATCTCTACAACTTTCTCTCCAAAACTTTTCAAAGCTTGCATTTGACACACTCAAAATGAGAAGTCAAGGGGGGGGGGGGGGATTTATATAGGCCAATTTGGGGGTGGTTTTGGTATTTTAGAAGTACTCCTATTGGTCCCAAACATCTGTGAACATAGAACTACGTCATTTTGATTTCTAATTAATCAAAATGAACCCCTAAAAGAAATTACAAAAATGTACCATTCTGGAGGAGAGTGTCGCGGCTGCACTGGGCATGTGCCGTGGCGGCAGTGGGCCAGTGCCGCGGCGGCATTGCTCCTCATTCGTCCAGATAATCCTTTTAGGCCCTTAGAGGTTCCGGTATTCGCGAAAAGGCCATATTTCGTTCGAAATTCACAGAAAATGCATACGAACTCCAAATTGAGGTTGTGATATACCGTTGGAAAGGTAATGGAGTCTACTTTACATAAAAAAAAATAGTTCGGAGATAGTTCACCTTGAAAAGTTTTGCGGTATTCGCGATAAAAGCCGTTTTGATCGTCTTTTTCACCTTCGAAAATTCATAATAAATTCGTTTGAAATTCAAAAATTATGTGCGATATACTATTGGAAAGCTATTGACCTCTAGTATCCATGAAAAATGTTTGAAAAATGATACGTTGCTCCGGTTTCAAAGTCAACTTTTGGTCAAACCGGTCAAACTTGGGTTCCGGGGAAGTTCTGGGAACCTATAGGAGCTCCCAAGAGCTGATGTTTTCGTTCGATTTTTTTAAAAAACTTATTTTAATACTTTTCACATGATCTAGAATGATTCCGGAACTTTTTGGTGAATTTGGACAATTTCGGTCAAACTTGGTCAAACTTGGTCAAACCTTGGTCAAACTTGCTCAAACCTTGTTCAAACCGGTCAATAGGGACTTTCTGGGAACTTTCGGGACTTCTGGGGGTCTCTGGGAGCTGACAATTTCATCCGGTCTTGTTTTAGAACTCATTTTATTGTTTTTCTTACGACGTAGCTCGTTTCTAGAACATTTGGTCCGAATCCGGGAGCTTTCGGGCTTTCAGGGGTATTTTGGTCATTCTGAGCATTTTGAGAGATAGAACTAACTTCCAAGAGTCATTTTTGAGTCTTTTCGATCATTGTGAACTACCGAGCTATGGGTCTCCTAAATCTGATAGCCGACAAAATGGGGTGTCTACAGGGCCACAAGGAGATGGCTCCTATCAAGAACTCCAACCGTTCGGGGCAAGCTGCTCGAGGGAGATCCCGAGATATATGAGCACATCCCGGGCAATGGGGTGGAGAGGAAGAGGAAGGCCCGCCATAAGGGCGTCCTCGTATAGGGTGACAAAGCTCGACTCGTGTATGTGAGCCCCGTCATCATGTACGGCTAAGGAAAAGTGGTGGGGAACGTCGTACCTCTCCCTAATCCGGCCCAAGTCAGGGGTACGCAAAATGCTAATGATCCGTTCGCAAGAAAACGTGACATTGGGACTGTTCAGCACCGACACCTCGTCGCCCGCTCTCCCAGACACCGAGGTGACGGGGGCATCCCGGGCAGCCTCGTCATCAGACATTCGCACTGGGATCCTACCCTCACTTTGATGGTCAGACAGGGTCATGGATGGTGGGTCGAGGCTGGTGTCAGGTGTCCTAGATCGAGACTGCTCGTCATCCGAACGGGAAGATGAGTTATACCCTGAGTGGCACATCCCTAAGTTTCCTGTGGCTGGACCGGGAAGTAATTGGCGACCTTGGTAGGGTCAGGAACCCCGAGCCTAAGATACAAGGGGGGCAAGGTCACGAGTCTAAAAGGAAAAGCGTATAGGGTCCTTAAGGTCAGATGGCACACAATCAACACTACCCTGGGAATACCCGTTGGATTCAACTGCCCTACTGTACCGCCCGACCTAAAGAAAGAGCAAAACCTAAGGAAGAAGAAATCCCACTCCTGTGCTAACCCTAGTGGGTTCGTCATCTCCAGCGTCACTCGGGAAAGGAAACGATAAGAAGGGAAGGAAGAGAACAGTGAGTTGAAGCGGGGGAAGAAAGGACTTACAAGAATCAAAGCAGAAAAAGAGCTCGGAAATCTTGATCGGGAACTTTTTGCTCTCAAACCACTCAGTAAACTCTGAATCAAGGTAGCAGGAAAAAAAGAAATGAACAAGTGTCCCTTATATAGAAAGTAGGGACAGCCCAGATCAAATCAGATCCAATGGCCAAGACGCTCTCCCGCCTAAACTGCCCGACAGTTGTCACCTCAAACTCGTGAAACGATGCCTCAAAAGGCATGCACATTGAATGCACGACATGATGATTCTGTTATCCTGCAATTGTTTGGTTACGCCCACACCAGTCTCATTGGATCCTGACCAGACCAACCACCTGCTGACACGTGGCAGAGATCGAACCGGGCCCATGACGCCACCGGTCGGTCCTGACCCCGGTTGGGCAACACGACCGGTCTAACTCCAACCTGTCCCGAGCTACTTCCTGGACGGTTTTTCAGATCAGTACTAATTTTCAACTCTTATCCGATGGAGCATCGCATCAGCTTCGAAAATGGGGGATAGCTGATAGGTACAAAAATATCAGGTGAAAGTCAAGTTTCGCCACCTCAGCATGAAGAGCTAGGTCACCAGGTAGAGGCGCAAGTACCGGGCTGTTCAGCAAAAACCGCCCGGTCTGGGCCCACAGTTCGGGCATGCAATACGGGATAATCCTACAGCGTATCCCATGGCTTGCTCCTCAAGGCTCTGGACAATTTCCTATCTTGCCTAGAGGACTAATGGAAGGAGCAAGTAGTTTCCTAAACCACTTAGGAAACTCTACTAATTCATGTAAACTAATTGTAATTAGATTAGGCTTCCTAATCTGATAACTTACCTTGTGTAAGTGGTCTCTTGTATCTATCAAAGAGGCTCCTCACCCTCATTGAAAGGGGGCATTCTTATCAAAAGAAATAGCAGCCATAGCCAGGCATATACCCGGCCGGTTTACTGGTGGTATCGCCCTCATTGTTGGCTCACCAAACACCGCCAGTGATTTGTCAGTATAGGCGCTCCGACGCACACATGGACGTAGGCCACCTCATTAACAGGGCCGAACCACATACAATTCCTTGTGTTTCATTCTCTCTCTCATAAACCACACGATAATTTACTCTTACCAATTTTCAACATCATCAGCCCAAAAAAAAGGAAAGCAGATGTCATCTTCTAAGAAAACCACATTCTGTCCTGAGATACAAAAGAAGAAAAATCTATACACGGGTCTATATCTATATGACCTATATTTTTATGAGAGCATTTTTGCTCATCCAAAAAGTGGTTTATCAATGCTCACTCAAGCCTTCCATTGGTCAAAACAGTGGGACCCAGGATTAAATACCAATAATTAAATCATGGATCCCACTGCATTGACCAATGGGAAGCTTGGGTAAGCATTGATGAACCATTTTTTGGGTGCGCAAAAGTATTTTCTATTTTTATTTGAACCAAATAAAAGTAAAAATAAAAAGTTAAGCTACATTTCAGAACCCTAGAGTATTAGAGAAGATCACTTTGTGCCTTGTATTTCAAATACATCATTTTGGTACCTCACCGTCCAAAAAGTTTTAACTTTTTGGCCATGTATTTTTAACGTCTTTGGTATAAAATTGTCACAATTTGAAATTTGAGTGACCAAAATGATGCATTTGAAAATACATAGCTCAAAATGAAACTTCTCTAAAATTATAGGGTAGGGTACTAAAATATAATTTAGCCGAAAAAAAAAAAGAAGCAAATAAGAGTATCATCTTCCAAGAAAACTTACATTTTGTCTTGAGGTACGAAAGAAGTAAAATATATACACGGGTCTATATCTATATGAACTATATTTTAAGATTTGTCATTGCACGAAGTTCTCGCAAATATAATGATTTGTTCGAGGTTTTCCTAATTCCTCCCGGAATGATACACAGACATTGATATTACATTCATGTGAAAAAATATTCAAGTCTTTTTTATTAAATATTTGGACAACTTACACTGACCTCTCATTGATATTATATATATATATATATATATTAGTCTTACAATACGTGCTTTGCACTTGGTTGGTGTACAAATAATTTCTTAACATTTTTTGAAAAAATATTAAAATATAGAAGTATCAAGCTAGACGTCTAATATTAAATTATTTAGATTGTGAAATAACTTTTAAGTGTTGAAGTGATGTACTCAACACTTTAAATGTGCAAACAATTTCTTCACATCTTTTTTAAAAGAATTAAAATCTAGAAGAATCACGTTAGACGTCTAATATTAAATTAATTAGATTATAAAATATGTTCAAGTGTTGAAGTGGAGTACTAAAACACTTCCTAAATGTTTTCTTTAATTTATGTCTTAATTGTTTTTAAAAAAATTCTCATAATGTTAACTATGTTCCATTCTTGCTAATTATGTCTTTATGTAGGTGTGAGTTAGAACGAAAATTCCAAAACCAATTAAAAAAACTATAATTATGGAATTGTAAAATTAGTTCAAATTTCAAAATTCCAAAATTTGAAAAAAAAAAAAAAAAAAAACAAAACAAAACAAAAACAAAAACAAAAAAAACCAAAAAAAAAACTCATATAAAAAAATAAAAAATAAAAACACAAAACAAAAAAAAAAAAAAAAAAAAAAAACAAAAATAATAATAAATATTATCTGATTCAAATTGATATGGTGTCGAAAATTATAAAATTTCTGAAATATTGAAATGGTACCGAAAATTTTAAAATTTCTAATTTCAAAAAAAATTTGAGCAACTTCCGATCTGAAAATTCTGACATTAAATAAATAACGCCTATAAATTTTAGTGTAAAACTGATGACATAAAATGTTTTGTGTTGAAAAGGTGTAGCACACTTAAAGGGATGATACACTGGAAGGTGTAGCACGCTTATATTATTGAGCCTACTTATATAAAATTTAGGATTTGAGTTGAATTTGGGAAGCATATCATTACTCTTAAGTCCCAAGTTATGACTTTCACTTATTTTAACACTTCAATTATTTTGTAAATTAATTTTAATTGTATATAGATACATATTTGAAATCCCGTTACATCACGCTTTTTAGTCACATATTTACTTTAAAATTTGTTGTCCAATGCTATGGCTATTAATGTTTTCTTTAATTTTAACCTTGACATGATGTTTCCATTTTTAAAAAAAAATTATCTTCTCAGTTTCACTTTTTCCTTCGCTCCTATTAAGACCCATCTTTTCTGTTAAAAATTTTTTTTTTTAACTTTTTTTTAATTATTTTTATTTATATATATATATGTTTTTAGAGTGATGCTATTTTCCCAAATTGTTCTTAAACAAATTTGGCACCGTGACAGTGGGTCCACTTCACTTTCATTGGAAAATGTTGAAATTGTCCCAACATAATTGAAGGTGATCTCACTGCCATATATGTTTAAGGCTTAGTTTGGCCCCCACGTGGTGCTTCTCCTTTTTTAAAGTCCAATTTCATGTTAATTCATTTGGTAACTAGTTTATGAGCTTTGCAAAAATTGAACTTAGGGCTTTTTTGGTGGGAGCTTTTAAAAGCTCTAGAATGGAGCTTTTAAAAGCTCAAGGTTGCTTTTTGGTTTCATGGTGTCTTTTTGAAGAGTAGTGTGTCACTTGTATAAAATTATCAAAGAACTTAGTAATAAATTTCATAAGCTCCTTTTAAAAAGCCACATGGGGGCCAAACTAAGCCTAAGAACCATTTGGAATACAAAATTTGAGAAGCATAATATTACTCTCTCTTTTTTTTAATAAGAACAATTTTACTATCATGTTATCTTTTAACTTTATTGGATCCCTGAAGAGTCAAATAGATATTGAAATATAACAAACTTTGAATTGTACTCCACATTTCTTTTATAACCATTTGGTGGAATTTTTGTTTCTTCTAAAATACGATTGAAAATGTTAATTAGCCACTTAAATGTTTAAGTATTGCTATTTCAAATTACATTTAACTTTGAATAGAGGTGAAGAAGCCAATATCCAAAGAGCAAATAACAATGCATTTTTCGAGTGTATGAAGATAGGAACCATAAATCAATGAAATCATTATTTATATTTAGAATTCTCTTGTGGCCACAATATAGCTCCTTGAGAAGCTCATGATTGCGATTTAGCTTATTGTTCAAAGTTTTTGTTTTCAGCTCCTCTTGCAGAACAAAACAAATAAAAATAAATAGAAGCATTCATAAAAAGGAAATAAATAGAAGAAGCATTACCTCAAACTTTGAATACTGTAAAGAAGAAAGTTCGGAGGAATTGAAGAATTGTCCTAAATTGATACCGATTGTACTCAATTGAAATCAATGTAAAAAAAAAATTAAGTTAAATAAATGAAATTAGTTATGTATAAAGGATACCAAAATGTATTTGACTCAAAAATACAAATTAAATAAAACTAATTTCTATACGTCAAACTCACTCACATACGTACTTATGAATCTGGATACGCTTAGCAGAACTATATACAAATGAATGGAACAAAAATAAAATAGAATGTATTATAAAAACAAGTTCACAATTAATGATTAAACATGGAGATTTAATTATATATAAACAATTAAAGAACCAATTCTATGATTTTTTGCTAGTTAACAATGGAAACACTTCATTAAATTTATGAGACGTATCAAAATAAATGCATACATAGTACATACCTAGAATTATGGCAAAAATTGGGCAACCATATTTTAAATCAAGTGTAGTTGGATATATCCGTAATTTGTTGTTGATTATAACTCTTGTTATACACGGGTATGACACTCTTTGTCAAACCAAAGAAGAGGTGGTAATCTTTAAGTTAAGATATCTAAAAGCGGGTAAAATACAAAGTGTCCTAAAATAATAGGATTCCAAGTTATATTGATCTCTAAAATCAAATGTCCTAAAATTATAGGACCCCAAGTTAAACTTGATCAACAATTAGTAGAATATGATAGTAAAAAAAAAATAATAATGATAATACTAAAGAGCAAAAAAAATGTACAAAAACTAAAGTTAGGGTTATTTTAGTTTTGGTCCTTATGAGAAATGATATTAGCTAAACCATAGAGTACACATACAAAAAAGAAAGAGTAATGCTATACTTCCCAAATCTACATTCTAAATCTCCATCTCAAATGATGTGGCACCAATCAAAATTCATAATTTGATGTGGCACCAATCAAAATTCATAGGGCCCACTAACTATAGTGGGGGTCACTTCAACATCCTCCAATCAAAATCCAGAGGGTCCACTACTACATCATTTGTGATGGAGATTTGAAATTTGGATTTGGAAAGCATAACATTCCTCAAAAAGAAAAAGAAAAATTACAATTGGCAAGAAAAAGAAAGGAAAAAAGAAGCAAGGAACATATGGGCCCTGTATACTATATTATTGATAAACATATCTTATAGATATATGATGACTTTCTCACGAACCCAAAAGGAAGTGGCATCCAGAATAGAAGAAAACATGGTTGTTAAAACTCTACAAAAATTACTTAAGTGAATATGCATCGATTGATAAAAGTGTAAAACACTTAAGGGTTGGTCCACTTAATTATTTCTTTGTTAACATGTAGACTGATTGTGGTGCACCCGAATAAAAGACAATCGATTAAGATTATATAACTTTAGTATTAATCTTTATAGGCCCCAGTCCCCTGATGATCTTTTTGATTGTGAAAAAGAAAAAGATAGTCGAAAAAAAGTTGTTGACTCGTTTCCTCTAAAACATTCAGCTACAAGAATACTAATTGTTGGAATACCTTAATTTCATCCAAATTTTAGTAACAAAAATCAAAACTACAAGAGTGTTTTAACTTTTAAGTAACAAATTATGTCATAGTGGTTTTAAAAATAGACTCATACCTTCCAATCAGGTTACAGTTATTGCTCTAAAATGTTTAACAACAAAGAATATAGAGACTTGTAAAATTAACAATGATACTCAACAGAATAAAAATAGATAGAAACATACCGGTAGAAACCCAGAATTTATTCAAGGGTATTTTGGTAATTTTGGACCAATGTGGGTCTTGGTTTGGGACAGTAAATTTATTCATGTCCAAGTGATATCACATCTACATTTAAATTAGCACATGTGTGTGTATATATGTTACATATTTTTGTGTGTGTGTATGTGAGGGAGGCAAGGGTGGGATCCACAAGTCACCTCCCAAACAACTCCCAAACCACCCCCAACAACTCTCCAACCACACTAACCTACCACCACCTAACACATCAACTTTTGGGAAGTTTCCTAGCACCTTCCTTCTCTCTCTCTCTCTCTCTTTCTCTCTCTCTCTCTGTCTCTCTCTCCTTATCTCTTCTTTCTTTTTCATTTATGGGATATACAACTCTCTCTCTATATCTCTCATTTCTCTCTTGTTTGGAGATTTCAAAATCTCCATGGAAGCTTAGAGCTTCAAGCTCAATTTTGAAGACCATCAAGCCATATTTGGAGCTTGGCTATTAGAGACCATTTTGATCATCTCAACAAGGTTTACCCATCGTTGTTCTCGGATCATCCGTAAGGTCTACGGTTTGGTCCTTCTTGTTCATATACTCAAGAGGTACTTTTGATTTTGCTTGATACACCTTCATTTCCTATTCCTAATGTGATTTTATTTAACTAGGTATTGATAGCTTTGGGAATATGCTAATGTACAAATTTCTTCTTTGGATCTCTTTGGGGTGATGTGGGTATTTGCTCAAATACTCAAGAGGTAGATTTCATTGTTTAAGTGCACTATTATTTCTAACTTCATGATTTGTCATGTGTAAGTTAGTGTTAATAGACATTAATCTTATTTTGGAATTCTTCCTATATGATTAATTGAATGATTACTTGCCCTAATATGCTTACTTGAATCCATGTCTAAAACTAAATGCATTTGAGTTTCTATGGTCTCAAATACTAATTGATGTTAAAAAAATCTCTTAATTGCCTAATGTAATGATTACATTTTATATGAACTACCATGTTTACTTCTTGTCATGTATTCTTAGAAATGACATGGTTAAAGCATAACCGTGTCTAATAGCATATCATAGTCGCCAAGTCAGCAAAGCATTCATATCATTGGCTTGGGGCATATGAAATTGTTAAAATTTTCATGATTGGCGAATGTCTTTGGAACCCCCGTTTGGGGTTGTAATTTGATGAAATTCCTTAAGCGGGTGTGAAGTGAGGAAGGTTGTTTGTGATCCTTAAAACATTCAAAAATGCAAGATCATATTCGACTAGCTACCGGAGATCTTGTATGCTACACTCACCTTTGAGTGGCTCGCTATCCGGTGTGAAAGTGTGTGATTGAGATATTGAGTTGGAAATGTCTCACGGTTTGGCCATCCGGCTAGTTACATCGCCACGGCGGCAAAGCATTGCACCGCATGTCATAGCATGATTTTAGAAGTAGTAGTACATTTCTACAATATTTTCTACTGAGCCGTCGTGCTTTATGAATCTACAAAACCCCATTTTTCAGGAAACGTTGATTAGGGCAAGGCTCGAGAGTTATCCGACGCATGGCATCTCGTTTTGTAAGATTCCTTACAAGGAAGTCTTGTGATATGTTAATGTTCCAATGATATAGTTCATGGTAGGAACATTATAATTGTTGTTACCGTTATCTCATTTGTAGATTTGAATTACAAGATGTTATTTGTAAATTCCTTCTTGATCTTGAACTTGTTAGTTGGATCTTCTTGGATCCTTGTTAAATTAGTTGTTTAACACTTATTAGCAATTCTTAGCCCATGGTTACCTTTTTAAGGAAAAATTACTACTTTCAATTTTCGAAGGACCGCTTGGTCGTATTTCTTCAAAAACCGCTTTAGTGATAAACTTTCAAAGCAAACTTCATTACTTGTTACTTTTAAACCTTTGGAGTTTCTTTATACTTTTTTTACCAACTCTTTTCAAAACCAAACTATGTTAATTGACCCTATTTGACCCGTTGGTCCTTGTGGGTCAACCCTTGACTTGTTGACTTTTTTTTGGAATCCACGTTGGATTCCCCTTTGCTTCTGCCTTGTGGATTGGTCCACGTTGGGCTATTCCGTGTTTTATGTTGTATTTTTTGACTCGTTGACCTCGCTCACGTGGCTTGGTTTTCGGGGCATTACAGAATGGTATTAGAGCTAACCGGGTTCGAATACCTTGGTACTCTGGGAGTTAATTGGGTCCATGTGTGGCCGTTGCACCTCTTTTGATTTCAATCATTCATAGTTAAATGAATCATTTTGTTTCATTTATATGATGAGTTGATTATGATAGCATGTTTACTTGCCTACGATATTACGTGTCAACATGCTTAAGTGCTTATGAGTTTCTGTGATTACATGCCAACATATCTTGACTATGTGATTTGTGAACATGAGTTGGTTTTTACTTTTCATTTCACTTTAACGCTATACTCATTAGAATTGGTTTTTGTAATACATCTTGGTGTGACTATCTGTTGATGTTTAATTATTGACCGTGCAAGGTTAAAAGGTATATACATGAGGGTTTTGCTAGTTTGGATTATTCGCTCGACGTACTGCGCCTTGTAGGGTTGATAGTTAGGTATTGAACAGTGCTTTACATTGAGTTGTATTATTAAAAGATCTTAATTATTTTTAATGACCTCATATCACTAGTGTTTGCATTTTAGTTGTTGAGGAAACATGTTAAATGTTGCATGCATATATGATGAAATTGTCATCAATTTTATTTAAATTGGAAGTTATTGAGCCTGCATGTTTATAGATTTTCATGCCCATGAAATTTTCCTTGTTGATTTTGAGTTGAAAGATTTTCGGGAGACCATGTCTAAATGGTACATGTTTACTGAATAGTATGTTTATATGCTTTTGTGCATATGTTTTATATGTTTATGCTATTGTCACACAATGTATTGGTTAGCACATTACGCGATAGATTTTATACGTTATAAATGAAAAGGATAAAAAGTATGCTTACTTGCCTCCAGGATTATGTTATAACATCGTAATGTGCATATGTGCTTAGGTGACTACTTATTTCTATATCAAGGAATTGTTAAGCATGACAACGATAGCATGTTGAGATAAAATTTCATATTTTACGTATTTTAGAGTAGCTCATACGTGTACTCATAGATACTTTGATCGGTGGGCCATAATAAGATTTCTTGGGTAGAAAATTTGGAAGACAAGTTTTAAACTTATGAAAACCAACATATTAATATGTTGCGCATATTTTAAAACCTATATGTATATTTACTTTTGAAGTACTTAAAAAGATGTTTTCTAACCGACGAATAACTTATTGGTTCTAATAGTGCGGGGTTACGTATTATTGGACAGCTTATATAGGTTGTGTCTTCGGACTCGAGTATTCCTACGTTTTCGCGTACAATCTTCGAGTGGCATGGGTTTTATTTTGCACGTAATGCAAAGCCTCTCTAAAGGCTATGTTGATCTATGTGAGAGCATTCTATCTTGATAGCCCTCGATTGTGACTGGTAGTCCATATATATTTCATGTAGCTACGAATACTTGTTGTTTATCGTTGGAATAGTTCTTCCTTCTTATAGGATTGTCGTACTCTTTGTCCTGTGAGAACTTCATCGTTCGGATGTCAGTTTGACGTTGTAATTACTCTTCTGAGTAGATTACGAGTTTTCTATCATATGGTTGGTCGATTGACCCAAATTTCTGGTGATTGCTTAAATCTTCACATTCAAATTTTTGTTTCACTATGTGATCATTGCATATGATTAAATCCTATCGTATGAATTGTTGTGAGGATTCTAGCCTTTGTGGGGAATAGATTGGTGTTGTTCCAAGTCTATTAGTTCCTTTATTCGGTGATTTTCACATTTGAGTGAATTCCGTAACTCTGAGGATCGTCTCTTCTTTTGAGACTGCATATCTTGTTGGTACATTGGTGAAATCTTTTCTATGTGTGTTTATCGATCATTACCGATTTTTGTTATGATTTTCATTGAAGATTTATTGTTATCATAGTGTGGTTAACGCTTTGACGTTGGGCCTTGAAACACAAATTTTTCTAGTGTTTCTTTCCTTGTGAGAACGTATGGATTCTTGTTTTCATAATACTTCATAGAAGTGCGTTTAATTCTTGACCCTTACGATCTTTGAGCTCTTGACAGAGTGTTGTTGTTCCATTGTTCCAAGTCTTTTCTTGAAAGAACGTTTGTTCCTTATTAATTCGATTCTCATGACTATAGCATATTAATTTTGTTTAGTTCTCCCTTAAGTTTTGAACTTGGGTATGTCGCACTGTAAGTGCTGTGATGTACTTTTTTTTAGACTCGTTGACTTTTGAATCGATCTTTCTCTAACAATTTTGCCTTATTAAATTCTTGGGATTAATTTCGTGAAATTCAAACTTGAGTTGTTGAACACTCGAATCTTTCCCTACTTCTTTAGGGATAGATTTTGTTAGATGATAATAGTTGAGGTCCTTGATTTTGTTATCTCCGTGAATTCAATATCATACTGGTTTTTAGGAGTATGATCTCTTACGTGTTGTAGATCTCTGTTGTTGGCAGCCTTAATTTATTGTTCACTAAGGCTTAAATTCGATTGCGTTTCATTGTATGCCTTGAGGGCTTGTTGTTTCACAATCGTGTGATCTTTTTTACCTTGAATACTATGGTCGTTCGCATAGTACCTTATTGCTGGATTGTGCAAGATTTTTGTGTAAATCTGCATTAGATGTATCTTTTGCTGTGACTATAAGAATTGTTTTCCTTATCGATTGAATCTTTCTTTTCTTGTGTGTTGGTGGTTTTGACCATGGACCCGTTTGGACTTAGTAGTCATTTGTGAGTTCTCCGATTCCGTTACATGTTGAACTCGAGCGTACCTTGTCCTTGTTGAGGAACGTTAATGGTATTTCATAACTTGAACTTCCATATTATTTGGACTTATTGGCAATTGCCTAATTTCATGGCCTATTGAGGTGGCCTATCGATGTGAACCGTTGATATTTCTTTGACTTTATGATTGATCCGTAGGGGGGATTTTTAGTTGATTCTATAAATTATCCATTAGATTATATTTTGTTTCATCATTCGATTCCGTTGATTTATCTCTCACTCTGTTTTTTTTTTAATGAGAGTGTTTGTTTGACGCCATCCACCTTAATTTTGTATTAGTATTAGGAGTATGCCTAAGACATGTTCTCTTGTTAGTAATCTCGATTACTTTGTGTTTAGAAGTCGATCTTGTGAGATTCTATGCTGGTGATTTTAGACCTCTTGGGATGATTATGTTTGGGTTACGGGCTTTCAATAGCTGGACGGACCTCTAGTGTTTACTTTTATATCATCTTGATATATTGATGTTGATGTTATTGTTGACAAGTTTGATTCATGCACTTGGTGCATACCTTGTTTATTGTGATCAGTGATTCCTTTTTCCTTACCCTGTCGTGCGGTTATTATGATTGTGCTTTGTTCGAGATCGTTGCGACCATTCAATTTCATCATTGCTTCGAGCAGAGGAGAATTCTTGGTGATCGTTAGTTTTGAGATCACGTTCGGTTAGTGTGGCAACTTCTGTAGAGTTGTCTTCATTTTGTTAAGAAACTTCAACTGTGTTTCCTTGAACACTTTCGTTATTTGTGGTCCGTTTATGACGTGAGTTTGTTATAACTCTTGTTTTAGGTGTGTCACCTAGTTTGCTTCCATATTTCATGTGACACTTGAAGATCACCGAGTTCGGGAACTTCTAGTTCATTTTGATGTTAATCGGGCTTTTAATAGTTGAAAGACTAGGAACTTGATATCATTATGACCATATGTTTTCTTGTTTTTGTCAATGCGTAATTCTTTGATATATTTTTGTTATAAGACCCTTTGACTTTTGGCAGTGGCATTTCTTTTGCTATATTGTTTTGAGACGGGATCTCTCATTAGATCCATCTACTAGTGAAATCGTTGTAATTTACTATAGTGACATTTATCTTTTGGAATGTGATAATCATTTCTTTTATCGACTCCCCGTTGCCATTGTTGTAGACTTCTGTGTCTATGTTGATCATTACCTTCTTGTGAGGAGCGATGTATTACGAGTAAGTCTTTGTGACTTGTACCTCCAATGTGGTTAAGACTTAGCTTTGAGTCGTACGGTCTTTAGTACCGAGTATATCGTTGCTTTGTAAAGTTCTCTTTGATTACATTCTTGAGTATTTGGATCGTTCCTTGGGAGTTGACCCCGTTATTTGGTTCATTTGGAACTCGTGTCTTGAAACATCATACTTTTGCTTCGTATGACGATTCTTTGATAGTATATCATTGATCTACTTTGAGAATCTTGTGTTTAATTATAATTCGATCTCTGTGTGATATTCAAGCTTGTGTATTATCTTCCTTCGATCCTTTTATATATCGATTGAAGCTTATCCCATTTATTCTTGGGGTCTTATGAATGTTTTCACCATGAGTGATGATTGTAGAATGTTCTTTCCATTCTACGGCTACCCTCTGTTCTTTGGATTGAGTTTTCGGTTGATGATTAGATCATATATTTTGTTGGTATACATATCCTTTGTATCCTTGTTTATTCATTTTGAGACAAATTATGGGTATACAACAACCCGTTGTGTTCTTGTGATCACATATTCATTTTGAAGGGATCACTTTTGTTTGATTCGATGAGTTTGAGACATCCGGTTGTGCTTGATTTTCATTCAAGTACATTTTTGGTTGATCCAATGGTTTGGTGGTTCATGACCATTTTTATAGTCGATCGTTCGAGTTGACTCCGCCTTCTGATGTCGAACCTTGTATGTCCGTTACATGTGTTCTTCAGTACCATTGGTGTGCTTATTGACTTTTTATTGAGTTGTCCTTTCCTATCTGGAATCGATGTGTGAGATGTTTCGTTTTCTCATGTTATGCTAGTGTTCACGTTGTTCTGTGAACTACGGCGTTTTGGTGTAGTCATGGACCGTTCTTTGATTGAGTTCCTCTCATCTTGTCTTGAATTCCGGGACAAAATTCTTTTAAGGGGGGGGGGGGGGGGGGGGGGGGGGTAGATTGTAGAAATCTAGAATTTATTCAAGGGTATTTTGGTAATTTTGGACCAATGTGGGTCTTGGTTTGGGACAGTAAATTTATTCCTGTCCAAGTGATATCACATCTACATTTAAATTAGCACATGTGTGTGTGTATATGTTACATATTTGTGTGTGTGTGTGTGTGTGTGTGTGTGAGAGGGAGACAAGGGTGGGACCCATAAGTCACCTCTCAAACAACTCCCAAACCACCCGCAACAACTCTCCAACCACAATAACCTACCCCCACCTAACACATCAACTTTTGGGAAGTTTCCTAGCACCTTCCTTCTCTCTCTCTCTCTTTCTCTCTCTCTCTCTCTCTCTGTCTCTCTCTCTCTCTCCCTCCTTATCTCTTCTTTCTTTTTCATTTTTGGGATATACAACTCTCTCTCTATATCTCTCATTTCTCTCTTGTTTGGAGATTTCAAAATCTCCATGGAAGCTTAGAGCTTCAAGCTCAATTTTGAAGACCATCAAGCCATATTTGGAGCTTGGCTATTAGAGACCATTTTGATCATCTCAACAAGGTTTACCCATCGTTGTTCTCGGATCATCCGTAAGGTCTACGGTTTGGTCCTTCTTGTTCATATACTCAAGTGGTACTTTTGATTTTGCTTGATACACCTTCATTTCCTATTCCTAATGTGATTTTATTTAACTAGGTATTGATAGCTTTGGGAATATGCTAATGTACAAATTTCTTCTTTGGATCTCTTTGGGGTGATGTGGGTATTTGCTCAAATACTCAAGAGGTAGATTTCATTGTTTAAGTGCACTATTATTTCTAACTTCATGATTTGTCATGTGTAAGTTAGTGTTAATAGACATTAATCTTATTTTGGAATTCTTCCTATATGATTAATTGAATGATTACTTGCC
The DNA here is from genome assembly GCA_033977485.1 of Hydrangea macrophylla. NCBI lineage: Eukaryota > Viridiplantae > Streptophyta > Magnoliopsida > Cornales > Hydrangeaceae > Hydrangea > Hydrangea macrophylla. The sequence goes on from CM066994.1 coordinate 92,849,889, forward strand.
CTAATATGCTTACTTGAATCCATGTCTAAAACTAAATGCATTTGAGTTTCTATGGTCTCAAATACTAATTGATGTTAAAAAAATCTCTTAATTGCCTAATGTAATGATTACATTTTATATGAACTACCATGTTTACTTCTTGTCATGTATTCTTAGAAATGACATGGTTAAAGCATAACCGTGTCTAATAGCATATCATAGTCGCCAAGTCAGCAAAGCATTCATATCATTGGCTTGGGGCATATGAAATTGTTAAAATTTTCATGATTGGCGAATGTCTTTGGAACCCCCGTTTGGGGTTGTAATTTGATGAAATTCCTTAAGCGGGTGTGAAGTGAGGAAGGTTGTTTGTGATCCTTAAAACATTCAAAAACGCAAGATCATATTCTACTAGCTACCGGAGATCTTGTATGCTACACTCACCTTTGAGTGGCTCGCTATCCGGTGTGAAAGTGTGTGATTGAGATATTGAGTTGGAAATGTCTCACGGTTTGGCCATCCGGCTAGTTACATCGCCACGGCGGCAAAGCATCACTACACCAGAATGGCCGATTTGTCACGGTTATGGACAGTGACAAAGGCCTTTTGTCACGGTTATAATCCGTGACATTTTCGCGTGTGACAAAAAATATTGTCACTGTCAACAACCGTGACAAATGGAATTTGTCACAGTTCATTTGTTACCCTTTAAAAGTGAGATATCACTTCCAATTGTCACGGTTTATTACAGTGACAATTTATGGAATCAGTCACATTATTTGTCACACTCATGGACCGTGACAAATATTGAAATTAGTCACATTCTTTGTCACACTTATGGACCGTGACAATTTACGGTATTAGTCACATTTGTTGTCATGCTTATAGACTGTGACAAATTATGGTAGTTAGTCACATTCGTTTGTCACGGTTCTTGACGGTGACAATTTTTCAGAGCTAGTGACTAATATATGAAAAAATGTCACGGTTAAGAACAGTGACAAATCTGAATTTTTTTTAAAAAAAAAATCTTGTTTTTGCAAGAATCAACCCTATTGTTTTTGGTACAAAACACACTATAAACACCAATAACAAAAATTGCAATCCAACTCAACGGCCTATTATAAACACAAATTGTAAGATCGCCACAAAACACAACTGTGTAATCCAATACACAAATTTAAACAGTAACAATCATTAAATTTATCATCGTTTATCCCAATGATCGCCTAATAACATAGAAAAAAAGTCATGATTTTTCATAATATAATCATAGTCTTGGAGCCAAATTGTGAGTATTACAAGTTTTCTTGAATCTTGACTGCATTGGTACATATTTATGTCAGGCCATCCCTATAATCGCTCAAGTATTGCATACGAATAGAAACTAGGGCAGCCTCGCAACATTATGAATCTACATTAAAATTGCAAAACCAACATTTAATTACTAGGAGATAAGATAAGATTGCATCAAACAAAACATTAAGTCCAAGCAGTTCAAGGAAACCAACTAAATTAGAGAACAATCCTACTCTAAAAGAGTGCCATGTGTCAGCAGTGTGTTTACCCAAAGGGAAAACCTCCGCTTTTAGTATTCTAGTAGTCGATAACCCGTGGTATATATGCAGAGGCAGTTTTTATACGTATGAAATGGCTTGTCATCCATAGAAACCACTAAACTATCCATCCTTCGAATTTATAAATGATGCACCTCCAAAATTTGTATAGTCATTTTTCCTAGTGAGTTTAAAAATCAAGAGGAAAAAATTGATATAATTAGACAAAAAGGAAAATCAGTGGGCACTTTCTTTTGAATATGTTCAATGACATAAGCTAACTTTTGGACTGTAATTAAGTTGGTCACAAAGTGTACCTCCTAAGAAGCTTGCAAGCTTTTCTATATTGAGAGAAACCAAAGATCTTCACCAGCCTAAACAGGGCACAAGAAAATAGAGAAAATCATACACATTGCACCCCAACTATGATTGTGGACAGTCTTTGATGTAAAGCTCTATATTTTTCCTATGATAAGAATATACATCAAAGTTCAAATTAAGCATTCCATAGAAAACTTCTAACTTCTTGAGCAATATTTCCAGATTCAATTTTTTTCATGTTTCATAAGTCCACGTAATTTTCTAGAGTTTTCCCAATAAGCATTTCATATCATCATCTATGTTATAAAACTAATAATAAACATGCATGCAAATAAGTAATTAATGACACCAATATTTTCAGGTGGTTCGGCAATTTGCCTACGTCCACTGCGGAGGGGGATCACCTTTGATTATTGATTGAACCTTTACAACCCAAGCACTAATTACACAAGTGATATTTGTAACTCTCTTTTCTCTCTTTCTTTCCTTCTTCTTTTCTTTTCTTTCTTTCTCACTCTATGGATCTCTAAGTCTTCTCCTCATATTTCTTCTTCCGATGAGTTCAATTTATAGGGAAATCAATTATCAAAACATCATCAATGACATCAACTCCACTATCAATTTGATGGACATCCAATCATCCACTATTAAAGCATATTCATAACACTCCCCCTTGGATGTCCATTCACTGATAATATGAAGTAGTCGCTTTCTCCCCCTCATTGTCACATGAGTAATTGCTACATGAAACTTCTTTAAGTTTGCGCATTCCAATGTTGTGTACTAGCTTCTTGAATGTTGCAGTTGGTAGTGCTTTTGTGAATAAATCTGCGAGATTATCAATAGAACGTATTTGTTGAACATTGATTTCACCTTTCTTTTGGAGTTCATGTGTATAGAAGAATTTTGGTGAGATGTGCTTGGTTCTGTCTCCTTTGATGAATCCCCCTCTGATTTGTGCAATGCATGCAGCATTATCTTCATATAACGTTGTCGGTTTATCTTTGATTGAAGATAAGGCATAAGATTCCTGAATATGTTGGATCATTGATCTTAACCAAATGCATTCACGACTGGCCTCATGCAGTGCAATGATTTCAGAATGATTTGAAGAAGTGGCTGTCAATGTTTGCTTCACAGATCGCCATGAGATGGCAGTATTGCCACAAGTAAATACATAGCCTGTTTGAGATCGAGCCTTGTGTGGATCAGAGAGATAACCAGCATCGGCATATCCAACTAATGGTGATTTGGATCCTTTTGAATAAAATAATCCCAAATCAATTGTACCACGAAGATAGCGAAAAATGTGCTTGATACCATTCCAATGTCTTCGAGTTGGTGCTGAGCTAAATCTTGCAAGCAGATTGACAGAAAAAGCGATATCTGGTCGGGTACAATTTGCCAAATACATAAGAGCACCAATAGCGCTCAGATATGGTACTTCAGGACCAAGTAACTCTTCATTATCATCACGAGGACGATAGGGATCCTTCTTTACATCAAGTGACCGGACTACCATAGGAGTACTCAATGGATGAGCATTATCCATATAGAAACGTTTCAAAATTTTCTCTGTATATGAGGATTGATGTAAGAGAATTCCTTCGGGGAAATGCTTGAGTTGTAATCCAAGACAAAATTTTGTCTTTCCAAGATCTTTCATCTCAAATTCCCTTTTCAAATAATCAGCAGTTTTTGTGAGCTCTTTGGGAGTGCCAACAAGATTAAGATCATCAACATATACTGCAATGATTGCAAAATCGGAATCTGATCTCTTAATGAAAACGCATGGACATATGGCATTATTTATATATCCTTCTTTCAATAGATATTCGCTCAAGCGATTGTACCACATGCGTCCGGATTGCTTTAATCCATATAGAGATCTTTGCAATTTAATAGAGTACATATCTCGTGGTTTTGACTTACATGCTTCGGGCATGTTGAATCCTTTAGGGATCTTCATATGTATGTCACTATCTAGTGATCCATATAAATATGCTGTAACCACATCCATTAAGCGCATATCAAGTCCTTCAGACATTGATAGGCTTATCAAAAATCGAAACGTAATTGCATCCATTACCGGGGAATATGTTTCATCGTAATCGATGCCAGGTCTCTGTGAGAAACCTTGTGCTACAAGTCGAGCCTTGTATCGCACAATCTCATTTTGCTCATTACGTTTCCGTACAAATACCCATTTGTACCCAACGGGACTTACATCTTCAGGTGTAGGGACTACAGGCCCAAACACTTCCCGTTTTTCTAATGAGTTTAACTCAGTTTGTATGGCCTCTTCCCACTTTGGCCAATCAATTCTATGTCGACATTCTTCCACATTTTGTGGTTCAGGATCCTCATCACTTTGGGTGATGTCTAGTGCTACCGTAAAGGCAAATATGTGATCAATGACCGTGCCATTACGATCCCACATATTTCCAGTGGACATATAGTTTATCGAGATCTCTTTATTCTCAAATACTTGTGCCTCTTCATGGGCTACTTGTTCCTCTCCAGGGGAACCCTGTTGACCAACGTTGGATTTATCAAGTATTTCTATAGCGCCTTTTGAGATCTCTGTATGAGTTTCCACTTTGTTAATATGTCCTTTTATTTTCCTCTTCCGAGGAACCTTATCCTTTGCACCACTAGGTCTACCACGTTTCAATCGTGCCGTAGACTCATCTACCGCTGCACTACCAGATTGTCCTCTTGGGACTTCAATTCTTGCTGGAGTGTTTACAGCCGGTATATGTGATTTTATCACTTTCTTTGCATCAGTGAATGCATCAGGCAATTGATTTGCAACCTTTTGCAAATGAATGATCCTTTGAACTTCAAGTTCACATTGATTGGTGCGAGGATCAAGATGAGACATTTCCAATGTATTCCAAGAAATTTCATGCTGAGCTTCAGGTTTCAGCTTTTCTCCCCCTAATGGTGGGAATACGGTCTCATCAAAATGACAGTCTGCAAACCGTGCAGTAAAAAGATCACCAGTTAGGGGTTCAAGATATCTTATTATAGATGGTGAATCAAAACCAACGTAAACTCCAAGGCGTCTCTGAGGACCCATTTTTGTGCGTTGTGGGGGTGCAATAGGAACTTGCACAGCACAACCAAAAACTCGTAGATGGGAAACATTAGGTGGTTGTCCAAATACAAGTTGTAAAGGGGAGTATTCATGATAAGAAGTTGGTCTAATCCGAATTAATGATGCAGCATGTAATATGGCATGACCCCAAGCAGATGTATGCAGCTTTGTTCTCAAAAGTAAGGGTCTAGCAACCAACTTGAGACGTTTGATAAACGACTCAGCTAAACCATTCTGTGTATGCACGTGAGCAACGGGATGTTCAACATGAATTCCTATTGACATGCAATAGTCATCAAATGCCTTGGATGTGAATTCCCCAGCATTATCAAGACGTATAGTTTTGATAGGAAAATCAGAAAATTGTGCTCGTAATCGAATTATCTGAGCAAGAAGTCTGGCAAATGCAGCATTACGAGATGAGAGTAAACAAACATGCGACCATCTAGTTGAAGCATCTAGTAAGACCATAAAGTAGAAAAATGGTCCAGACGGTGGATGAATAGGTCCACAAATATCCCCTTGGATACGTTCCAAAAATACTGGGGATTCAATTTTCACTTTTGTTGGAGATGGTCTCACAATCAATTTTCCTTGTGAACAAGCAGTACAAGGATTATCACGAGGTAAAAGGATTTTCTGATTTCTTAAAGGATGTCCATTTGAGGTTTCAATGATCCTACGCATCATAATAGCTCCAGGATGACCAAGACGATCATGCCAAAGTCCAAACACTTTTGGGTCAGAAAACTTTTGGTTCACCACAACATGTGATTCAATAGCACTTATCGTTGTCTGATACAATCCAGAGGAGTGTGCATGAAGTTTTTCCAAAATATGTTTTTTTGTTTGAAACGACTTTAGTGATGCAAAGGTACTCAATATTACCCTCGTTAATGGTTTCAACGTGGAATCCATTTCGGCGGATATCTTTGAAACTGAGCAAATTTCTTCGGGATTTGCTAGAGTATAGAGCATTTTCTAAATGAATCGTTGTTCCTTTTGATAAAATAATGCTTGCTTTTCCAGAGCCTTCAATGAGACTGGTAGTACCAGATATTGTGCTCACATTAGCTTCTGCTAATTTCAAGTTCCAGAAATATCTCTGGTCTTGAAGAATGGTGTGTGTAGTTGCACTATCAACCAGACATATATCTCCTTCTTTCATCGTACAATCCTTTTAGTGATGCTTGATAGAGATCTACTAAGTGTTTTGGTATATGACATTTACGTGACCAATGCCCTTGCATGCCACATCTGTAGCAACCATCTTCGTCTTTCTTGACAGCTCTTTGTACACCTTTGCCTTTAGCATTTTTGTTCCACTTCGGGTGGTAAGGTGTGTTGTTCTTGTATGGATGATAACCCTCACGATGCCAATGGTTATTCTTTCCTTGGTTACGGCCACGATTCTGACCACTACCATGATTACGACTATGATTATTTCCACGACCACGACCATATCCATGATTTCCCCCACGTCCATGCCTATTTTTATTGTGTGGAGTTGTATTCACTTCAGGGAATACGGTTCCATTTGCTTCGGGCAATGGTGTCGAGCCAGTGGGGCGCATATTATGATTTTTCATCAACAATTCATTATTTTGTTCCGCAACAAGAAGACATGAAATTAATGCGGAGTACTTTGTGAATCCTTGTGCTCGATATTGCTGCTGCAGGAGCACACTTGAGGCATGAAATGTTGACAATGTTTTTTCTATCATTTGAAGATCAATGATAGTTTCCCCACACAACATCAGTTGAGAACTAATTTGAAATAAAGCAGAGTTATAGTCTCTAACTGATTTGTAGTCCTGGAATCGCAGGTGGATCCAATCATATTTAGCTTTTGGCAAAATGATCAATCTTATGTGTTCAAATCTTTCTTTTAAATTAGTCCAAAGGATAAAAGGATCCTTGACCGTAAGATACTCATTTTGTAAACCTTCATGGATATGGTGGAGAAGGAAAATCATTGCCGTGGATTGATCTTCCTCTAACTTATCTTGATCTTGTACTAATCCATTATTTTCTTCTACAGCAATTTTCCAAAGTTTCTTTGACTTTAGTCGGATTTCAGCCTGGTGAGCCCACAACAGATAATTGTTCCCAGAAATGTCCAAAGCCACAATATCAAGTTTGGCAAGATTTGACATATTGTAGAACACTTTATATATAAAAATAATAATATTTAGAATCTAGTAAATGCATATGCATGTAAATAAACATGTTAATGTCAAGTAAATAATGCAATACTACAATATAAGAATTTCCTCTTCGGGAGGATAATTAGTTTGATTCTCCATAATCTCTTTAAGAGACTAACTCTTCAAGAGTATATGCATCTACAAGTAAAAATAGATATATCTGTATCTCTTCAGGAGTATAATAAGTACTTCTGCAGAAGTTTTATCTATTACCTCTTCAAGAGGTTCAATTTTTTTTTTTTTTTTTAACTCTTCGGGAGCATTTAAAATATTGCCTCTTCAAGAGGACTGTCTAATTACTTCTTCAGGAAGTTTGTAATAAATTCCTTTGATCAAGATGAGTTTAAATTATAACCTCTTCAAGGGTGCACACACACATATATATATATATATATAAAGAAAACTAAACAGATATATATTATCTATATTAATATCTATACCATTTGATATGAGGAGCCCAGTTGGTATAGGCTCGTGCTGATAACGTGTTATAAAACTAATAATAAACATGCATGCAAATAAGCAATTAATGACACCAATATTTTCAGGTGGTTCGGCAATTTGCCTACGTCCACTGCGGAGGGGGATCACCTTTGATTATTGATTGAACCTTTACAACCCAAGCACTAATTACACAAGTGATATTTGTAACTCTCTTTTCTCTCTTTCTTTCCTTCTTCTTTTCTTTTCTTTCTTTCTCACTCTATGGATCTCTAAGTCTTCTCCTCATATTTCTTCTTCCGATGAGTTCAATTTATAGGGAAATCAATTATCAAAACATCATCAATGACATCAACTCCACTATCAATTTGATGGACATCCAATCATCCACTATTAAAGCATATTCATAACAATCTATACTATTATAAAGGGAAAAGAAAAAAAAAAGAAATGTAATGCTAGCTATCTACCATTCCATGCCCAGCTATGTCAAAGCACTAGATGAGAAAAAGAAAAAAAGATTCAAAGCATTTATAGCAGTACTGATTACATTTTAATAAAATCAAGGGTTAATTATAGAAACACCCCCTGTGGTTAGGCCTTTTATCAAATACCCCCCTGTACTTTAAATTTTATCACTAATACCCCCTGTGGTTTGGACTAAAGTGAAACAGTCACTTTTTCCGTTAAAGTTAACGGAAAATTGATAAAAGTACAAAATTACCCCTATTACATGCTAATAATAACACCCTTATATGCTTAATGTCTATTTAGGCATAAGTGGTACATTATTATATTATTTTGATATTACATTTGTTGTTAAAGACCATCATGTGGTCACTTAGGGGTACCTTTGTGAGAGCGAATTTGACACACACACACACACAAAATTTTGGGGATAATTTTTTTTTAGATCTTAGTACATCACTACACTGGATTTCACTGTGTGTGGTCAAGAGTAGATTAAAAAAAAAACTAACATATCACCAAGATTGTGTGTGTCTAAGAGTAGATTAAAAAATATGTATATATATATATCGCTACAACTGTGTGTGTGTGTGTGTGTGTGTGTGTGTGTGTGTGTGTGTGTGTGTCCAAGGGTAGATCAAAAATTAAATAAATTTGCTCTCATGAATGTACCTCAAAGTGACTACAGATTGGTCTCTAACAACAAATATAATATCAAAATAATATAATAGTATACCACATATGCCTAAATAAATATTTAAGCATATAAGGGTGTTCTTATTAGCATGTAATAGGGGTAATTTCGTATTTTTACCCATTTTTCGTTAACTTTAACGGAAAAAATGACTATTTCACTTTAGTCCAGACCACAGGGGGTATTAGTGATAAAATTTAAAGTATAGGGAGGTAACTGATAAAAGGCCTAACCACAGGGGGTGTTTCTGTAATAACCCTAAAATCAACTTATAAGAAACTAATTGATGGGTTATATGGAAAGTACCTTGGGTCCCATGGACACTATGAATCTTTGGCATGCTTTCCAACACCCTTTAGCATCAAAGTCTGAGCATGGTTAATCAAGGTTAGAGATTAACCACATGTACATGAAAAAAAAAAAAGAAGTGAACATCAATTACTAACAACAAACCATGGTTAATCAAGGTAAAATAATTTACCTTTAAAATAATGCTATGGTTCCCAAATTTGAATCTCAAATTTGGTCCATAAATGTTTTGATAGTTGTACTATCTAAAACCACTTGCATTGAAATTTCAATGGCCCCTCCTATAAAAATGTGGGAACCAATTTGGGATTTAAATTCGGGAACAATCGTACTATTTAAAAAGAAATTTGATTTTACCTTGAGTAACCATAGTTCCAAATTTTGAATCCCAAATTTGGTTTCCGAATGTTTTGATAGTTACACTACCTAAAACTTCCAACGAAAAACAATCCAAACACATCATGCTAGAATGGGATGAATTCAACTTTGGGAAACCATAGAACTACTATTTCTTTTTTCCTTACCCTATTTTGTAGAAAACCAAGTAGAGAGTGGCTTTTTATAACAAAAAATAGATTGGTGTATGCTTAGTCAGATAAGCATCTGAAGTAGTAGGCATAAGAAGAATTGAACCTATTTTGTCTCCAAAAGAATTGAACCTGGTTTGGACATGTATCACTGACGGTGCACCATGATAATGATAATTTGCAATATACTTTGTCATGTTACTTGTACTTGACATAGTGATAATGTTATGATCTTCGTAATGCTAAACAGATTGGAGAGCTCAAGACAAGACAAATTATTTTAATAGCTTTGCAGCCTTTGCTTATATGCTCAGATGAGCAAGAGTGTATAACAAAATTTAATATCATGAATTTGATATGACTTGACATATTATATGATTTTAAGAAGCTAAGAACAAAGAATATGAGATACGAAGCCTCAAAAGAATGCCAAATATTCAATTTCTGCTATGAAGTATATATTGCACGACACTTCGTAAGTAAATATATACACATTTCTTGTATTCCAATATTTTTTTGTGGGTACTTCAGCTCCATTTGTGCTAGTACTATTTGTAATGAATTAACCCAGTGAAAGAAAAAGTGACCTGAACTAAATCAATTACAGAACAATATATACGTAAAACACACCCCATACCATATGTTGCACATATGCAAATGCTAATTTTGAAGAAACAGTCAATACGTGAAGCACAATCGCAGAATCAAGCAATAAAACACAAACCAAGCAAAAGAGTGAGTACAGAAGATCAAACCTCAACAATGAGTGATTGCGTCTCCTTGTCTTCTACAATCAACTCAAATGTTTCATTCCAAACAGGATTCAGGTTGCTCTTGTTTTAACCTTGAAAAGTGGCCGTATGTACATGACCGCATAAGGATCTGATTTTCCAATTAGTTCTTCATTCATCAGATTACTTGCCTCCACCACTGTCACTTACCCTGGGGTTTAAGCTCTAGTTCACTGCATGATAAGCAATAAAAAGAGCTACAGTTAGCTCCCATAGCATGGAAAAAAGAATTAAGAGAGTTATACTAAACATGAACGAAGTGAACCAAACCTCTGAGAATGGGAAACTATCGAAACCAAATGATTTTTCAAAATGATGCTCATGTTAATGTGCCTTGAGTAAGACATGTTAAAGAATCCCAACCAAGTAATTCTATCCAGTGTGGACTATTACTTTCTAAGTAGAACTCTGTGGGATGGATATGAACAACAAAGCACTGGTTTAAGAGTCACTATTCAAGACAGCGCAGGAAACTATAGTAATTGTAGCTTCATAGACACGTGAATAAAAGCAACTACCCCCTTCCTCTCTTCCCAGCTCCAAACATTCTTTTTCTATGTCCAGAGGTAAAATAATGAACGTGTAAGAACCACCTTCTAGCCATACAGTACAAGGGGGAAAAAAGACAAAAAAGAAAGAAAGACTGTAGTACGAAGAAGAGACTAATACGGTCCAAATTAGCACGTAGTTAAGTTTATCAAGGTATTATACAATACATTACATTGATAAACTGAAGTTTCCAAGCTTATTAATTTCTGCTGTAGCAACACATGTAATTGCAAGAAGTAAACACGTTTTTTTTTCCCCAACATATCACCATAGAGTTACTTAGCCAGTGGCGAGAATGTTAAATTTGTATTGCAACATTATTTCATTGATGCAGAAGAAGATAGAAAACGTAGTGTGCACAAATAAAACTCTCAGGGAAATCGGATTAAAATGGAAGAAAAACATGAATACCTTAAATCAACAAGCATACCACTGATAGGTACAACAATTCGGTGGGGCCATAGGAGCTATCTGTTACAATTGTGTTGACAGTTTCCTACCCAAAGTCACACGATACATGATTAACCTAATTAATAAACAAAGTTGAGAAAAGTATAATAATGTGTCACTCCAATATTTCGTTCAAGCTTACACAGTCTTAAAAAAAAAAAGTATATACCTTTCCAAGCTCATGTAGGTACCACCTAATTCCACTGAAAAATTAATTAGTCCTACAGTATAAAAGAAAACCCTGTCTAAGAAAGGTGGCCCAACGGTGTAGGAAACTATTTATCACTGCTATATGATAATATGATACAACCATTTTACTCAGCCCTTCTTCACTAAATCCATGATGATTCAATGAAATAAGGTTGGTTACTCCGACCTGACCAGATAATAACAGCTAATAGCTTCATTATATCTATATAGATATTTGAGTTCATCTTTTTGCTACTTCATTTCACAGCAAAATAGAAACACTAAGAATCTGAATAGAATTAATCACATCATAGAAAGTTATTAATTTTACAAATTGATCTTGTAAATCTATAAAAGGGTAGTTGTTTCTTTATAGAAGTTATTCCAACCTTTTGAGCTATACATTAACAAATAAATAAAAATTTCCACCAGGGAGTTGGTTTTCAAAAATTTATGTTCAAGACAATTGGTCTAAACCAATTTCACACGACACATAAGCACGTAGTGCAAACACGCGCAGAGTTGGTTGGATTAGAAAGAGAGAAAATTAGGATAAAGTCAAGTAAAATACCAAATGTTTTTCCTTCTTTGTCTCCCCCTTGACCTTCTATTCTGCATCCTCTTCAGCAAGCTTCTCTGCTACAAGCTTCTTGTGTGCTGACAATACAGGACCTGCAAAAGAAATTGAATTTCATAAAATTTGTATATCAAATGTAATATCAGTAATAGAGCAATGTATCAATATATCATCGGCAACATTCTTCTTCATAATCTTTTTGAATGGCATCTTGAATGCCTTGCAACCTTCTATGAACTTTGTAATTCCACGTTGAATTTCACCATCTTCATCTTCATCTTTAGAACTTTAAATTAGCATGGAGTTTCATTTATATTAAAGTTTTCAATATAATTTTAGAGTCCCCCTTTATTAAAATCATAATTAGTAAAACATTTTGTCATAAACCTTAGAAGTATTCGTGATTCTTTGATTGGAAGTTGTAGATTTGGGGAAAGCCTAATTGCGAACAAACCAATTTGGGTTTCCAACGAAGTGACCGCATGATTGAAGACGACAAAGAGCAATTCTTTTCTTGTTTTAATCCTATGCCTTGGTCGTTCATTTTTAGCATCTACTTTAGGTTTGATGAATGAAGTGATAGGAGTACATATTGGTAGGGAAAAATAGGACTTATATAGGGATATTTGAGAAGTGCATATCTCACTAAAATCACTTACACTGATGTAATTTTTTATTGCATTTTCCTCAATTTTGGTCACAATAATTTAAGCTACAGCAGAGCAGTGTTCAAAATTGATCAATAAATCTCAAAGCAAGCTAGAAAAGGAGGAAAAAAATATCAAAACCTTAACCCCGGCCTAATCTAAACATCAAAATAGGGCAAAGTAAGTTCTATGTACTATACACACATACACTATTGAAGAAACTACAAACAAATTCAGAAAATTGTCATACCTCTGCGAAAAGTAAAAGTTCAGGACATCTACAACGGCCTCGGACTTTCTTTAGTTCACAACAAATCTCCCCTACTGTAACTGAGTGTGCAAAGAAAAGAGGGACACTAGATCAGATCAAATTTCTATAGTAAATACGAAATTCACAAACATGCACATGAAATTTCTGAAGTGCATACATGTACATATACGAATTTTATAGATTTAAACAAACATGACAATATATACATCTATATACACACAGATATATAGAAATACGAAATACATACATACATAAATACATACATATATATAGAGAGAGAAACACATACTTATATAGAGAGAGAGAGTGTGTGTGTACTGAAAAGGAGGAGGAGCGGCGGAGAGAAGGAGGCGGAGGAGCGGAGTAGGCAGCGGCAACAGAGAGGTGGGGCGCCAGAGAGAGAGGGTTTGGGGATGACAAGGGCAAGAGTGGCTAAGAGATGGCAAGAGAGTGTTAGGGCTTCATCTTCTTCTTCGAATCCCATGGTTTGAGCAACTTCCAATTTTTGCTCTCTCTTTCTCTCACAACCCTAACTGAACGAGAAGACAGACAAGGGGCGCAAAGAAGGAAGAAGAAAGAAGTCTTTTGTTTAATAAAAGAGACTCATTAGAAATACAAGAATACCGAGCGTGTCCTACAAGGAGAGTGGCAAAACCTAAGAGAGGGAAAAAAATGAAAATAGGACCGCCAAAATTTTTATATAAATTTGTCACGGTTAATAACCGTGACCATATTATTTTGTCACCGTTTAAAATTGGTCACGGTCAATGACCGAGACAACATTATTTTTTTTTACCGTTCCAAACCGTGACTAATTTTTGTCACTGTTCTTAACGGTGACAGTAACAATTGTCACGGTTTTTGACTGTGACAAAATTTGTCACGGTTTAGAGCAGTGACAAACGACGCGAAAATAAGAGTGACAATTCGGCCAATTTGGTGTAGTGCATTGCACCGCATGTCATAGCATGATTTTAGAAGTAGTAGTACATTTCTACAATATTTTCTACTGAGCCGTCGTGCTTTATGAATCTACAAAACCCCATTTTTCAGGAAACGTATCCAACGCATGGCATCTCGTTTTGTAAGATTCCTTACGTGGAAGTCTTGTGATATGTTAATGTTCCGATGATATAGTTCATGGTAGGGACATTGTAATTGTTGTTACCGTTATCTCATTTGTAGATTTGAATTACAAGATGTTATTTATAAATTCCTTCTTGATCTTGATCTTGAACTTGTTAGTTGGATCTTCTTGGATCCTTGTTCAATTATGTTTTTAACACTTATTAGCAATTCCTAGCCCATGGTTACCTTTTTAAGGAAAAATTACTACTTTCAATTTTCGAAGGACCGTTTGGTCGTATTCCTTCAAAAACCACTTTAGTGATAAACTTTCAAAGTAAACTTCATTACTTGTTACTTTTAAACCTTTGGAGTTTCTTTATACTTTTTTTACAAACTCTTTTCAAAACCAAACTATGTTAGTTGACCCTATTTGACCCGTTTGGTCCTTGTGGGTCAACCCTTGACTTGTTGACTTTTCTTTGGAATCCATGTTGGATTCCCCTTTGCTTCCGCCTTGTGGATTTGTCCACATTGGGCTATTTCGTGATTTACGTTCTATTGTTTGACTCGTTGACCTCGCTCACGTGGCTTGGTTTTTGGGGCGTTACACATACCTAAAAAATTGACACTGCAAAAGATTAGAGAGAAGAATAGAAAGAGCACTAAAACATAAATTCTGTGCGGTATAGTAATCTCATGTGTGTATATATATTAGTTAGCTAGAATCCTATAATTCTAAGGGTGTTTTTGAAAAAGCTGAAAATCAAGCATTGAATTTGAAGTAGTGAAAATTTTAAGTGATTCAATTTGCAATACTGAAAACAATTTTTTAATTAATGAAATAGTCTGCATTCAGTGATTATTTTCAGTAAAATTGTTTTACTTAAAGTTTTTAGTAAGTTTTTAAAATATATATATTTGATATCACTAATCTAGAGTCCACAAAAGAAAAAAAAAAAAAAAAAACCAATTTGAAAAACAATTGGAACATGAACCAATAGATCACCAATTGGTAGCAAGGAACGTGGCCCACCAAAAGAAAAAAAAAACAAATGTGGAAAACAATTGGAACATGAACCATTTGATCACCAATTAGTAGCAAGGAATGTGGCCCACCAAAAGAAAAAAGGGACAATTAGTAATTAGTGCAATTTAGTAGGCTTTTATAGTAATAGCTCCAACCCGAATAACTTCTTGGTTATTAGTCATTGTGTAATTATCCGGACGAAAAAGCCCTCCAACAAGACAAACACATATACCGTGTGTTTGTAGTGTATCATCTTGCATGATACTATAGTTCTTTCCCCCAAACAACCGGTTGTCGTCCCTGACTCCTGAATCCAAGATGGAAAATCAGGGGTTTTTTTTTTTTTCATACAATAATCTGACCATCGTTTCTCATTCATTTCAAAAAAATTCAAACCCAAATTCCATTTTGAGCTGAATCAATCTCAGATCGGAGAACTGTTTCAGAAAACCTCGGTACATCGACATCGCCACCACGATCACGTTGACGACGAATTAAATGGGGAAAATAAGGTATGTGATTTATGGTTCTATTTTTCGTACCATCTGTCTGAAATTTCTCACGAACATGTAATATGGATTGAAAACTAGTTCATGTTTCTCTCCTATTCAGCAATTGCTTTTGCATGTAGAAAAAAAGGAACGAAAAAAATAGGCTTTCGTTGCCTCGTTTTTTGATCGCTGCTTGGGCTTTTTAAAAAACTTCTTAGATTTTTGGTGTTTATTTTGCTTTTCAATCAATTCCTGCATTTTAATGTTGATAAATTTCCCAATGAAGTCGTGGTTTTTTCGGACACGACACAAGAATGTCGTTACATAAATCGCAGGTAAATATACATCCGGTGCTGTTGGAAATTTCCCACTTCATTGTGTGAAATTGTATTAGAGGATAATTCTCAATATCAATTTCCTATGATTGAACTCAATTTCATTGATTTTGGGAAATTTAGTGTTATCATGTTGTGAAGAAATTTCAGTATCACAACCTAAAAATTTATGAACATGCGAGATTCTATAATGTGAAATTTCAAATGACAATTTGGTTGCGAAATTTCTCATTACAAAAACAATGTTGAGATGTGTGAAATTCCTCATCCACTTTCATATGTAAGATATAGGGGGATTAATCATTTTGGGGGAAATTGAAATTTTTCATTGCATTTCCAAAATGTCTGGTATGTGAAATTTCACATACATTTTCAGATATAACATACGAGAAATATCTCGTTCTAGCAAAAATCTTGTTTTTAATTGTAATCTTTGTCTAGTATAAACGATAAATTTCATATAGCCCAATGGATGATTGAGTTGCTGACTTTAGATTGCTTATTCATGAAGCTATTGCCTAGAAGAGTCACGGAAAGCTCGTGATGGTTCCACAGTTTGTCAAATGGTACTTAATAAAGTTAAACTGGCTTTTGCTGTATAGGGGAATATCAACCCTAGACTCTAGTGAGGTGAGCAATGCACTCATCCCCAGTCACTTTGACTTTGTTCCTATGAAATTTCATGGTTAGCGCTACTGATGTAAAATCTCTCATTTGACAGTGAGAAATTTCAAACTATTTGTTCAACTAATTAGATATATAAAAACATATGAAATTTATCAATTGTTTGTTATAAATTTCAAATTCATTGTTGAATTCGTGGTTTGGTCTACTGATATGTATGTTCAAACAGCTTAGATTTCATGATGCATGTGTTTAAATATAAGAAATTTCACTGTTAATATTGTGATATTTAGATTTCAAACATGTGAAATTTTGCAGGTGAAAATAAAAAATTTTCCATGGTTTCGGACTACGAACTTTTCTCTAAATTTTCTTTTGAAATTCCAAATAATTCGTAGGTCCATGCTTTCAAGCTGGAGATGACCTTGAATGAAAGAATTGTAAATGGTCCATTTACAAATAGAGTTCAAAGTATGGGACGATTGAGCAACCAGTTGCAAAGAAGGTAAAGGGTATGTCAACCCGAAAATATGAGAATGTTCAAGACGTCAGCGACAATACTGAAAGTTAAATGGAAGAAAGTGAGGATTATGTTGTTGAAGACAGTGAATCAACAACCGATGACAGTTTAACCTCAATAGCGGGGATAGTGCGAAGAGTCCGACGAATCAATTCACGAGGGTGATGTTTCACAACACGATGGGTCCATATTGAATCATGCTAGTGGCCAAGAGTTAGCAGAAGCTGCTCAAAAAAACCAAAAATGACGTAACATAACTCATCTATTTGTTTTTTAGACATTCAAATTGTGAATCATATGTTTTGGATATATGTACCATATAGTTTTGACCATGTAATCATGTATCTTGATGTTTCTGGATGTACATACCTCCTCTATCGTATATTTTGGAAATGGGTCATTTTTTTTTAACTGTATACTACCAATCTCAATGTTAACAATGTATAAAAGTGGGTTGGTGCTTAGGGGCTGCCTTTCTTGAGGGGCTGTTTTTCTTGAGGGGCTGCTTGCTCTCTTGAATAGGTTGTTCTTATCCTTTTCTCTTTAGGGTCTGGTTCTATTTTGCTTTGGTCTTCGAGGGGCTGTTTTCGTTTTTTTTTTTCAGGCTTGGTTGACAGATTTGGGGGCGATGTTTTGTTTTCTTGTTCTGTCTTTTGTGTTTATGAGGTCTTCTCTTAGGGTCTGTTTGGGAGTTTTGGTAGTTGTTCCTTTCTTGGCCTTGTTGGCTTCTTTTAAATCTTGCCTCTTGTTAAAAAAAGAAAAAAAAAATCATTTAAGAGGCGCCTTACTTAGCGAAGAGATAAAGGTTTTTGTGGGAATTCAAAGTTTCTTGCTAAGGGTCAGGGAGTTTTGTTTCTTCTGGTCATGGATCTGTATCTTATTTAGGGGAGATCAAGTAGTTTGGCTTCAAAGTTAGAGGTTTTTGATGCTGGAATTTGAATGGCTGGGTGTTTTGCTGCTGGAATGGTTCTCTGGTGCTAGTTGTTTGCTTGAGATACTTTTCTGGGTTTGTTTCTTCCTGGTTTGGGCTCTACTGCTTTTGTTTTTTGACTATGCTGGTTTGATTGGGTGCCTAGTTCTTTCTATTATTTGTTGCTAATCCAGTACTTACTTCCTTCATTGCTGGTACAAGTACTGATTCACTTTCTTCTTGGGATGGATTCTATGCAATTTCACATATCTGTTTGAATTAAAATTTCATACTCCCTCTGTCCCATTTTAAGAGTCCTTCATGCCATTTTTTGGTGTCCCATTTTAAGAGTCCTCTTTGAAAAATCAAAGCACTTTAATACACACTTTCCAAGTTTGTCCTTTATTGTATACAACATTTCCATCTCTTTCATTGATGTGACATTAAAATTTTGAATTTCCAAAGGGGTAATATTGGAAAGTTAGAAAATCTCACAAAAATCAAGATGTCCCCTTAATAAGTTGGAATTCCCAAAAGAAACCCTTAAAATGGGACGAAGGGAGTACTTTTTTGTGTGAGATTTCACACACTGTTTAATGTGTTTTTTTGAGTCAAATTTGTTTGAAAACCTTTTGACATATGCAAATTTCACACGACTGGTGATGTGAAATTTGTGAACAGAAAAAAGTTATGTGAAATTTATGAGTAGAATAAGTCTTGTGAAATTCACTTCAGCGTTTGAAAAATTCACATAATTGGTTATGTGAAAATTGGGGGGAAAAAAGTCATGTGAAATTCAATCCAAAATCTATGTTACAAAAATTATGGTGTTCATTAATCCAAGTTACACAATGAATATACCTTAGCTTTTTACATTTCACCCACTTTTTTCACCATTTGAAAGATCATGATATCATGGTTTACAAATGGCTAGCTATGTGAAATGAAAAAAAAAAGTGAAATTCACTCTAGCATCTGAAATTTCACATATCTAAAATTTCACACATATAGTTATGTGAAATTTCACATAATGTCAAACATAGTTAAGTGAAATCTAAAAATTTGTGAAAAGAAAAAGTAATGTGAAATTTATCCCAGCATCTGAAGTTTCAAATTTCACGTAATATTACAAAGATAGTATAAATTTCACACAACAAACAAATAGCAAAAACTATGGAAGCCGTAGAACAAAGGGCAAAGACATTGGTTTTACATTCACAAAAAAAGTTATGTGAAATTTCACAAACATTTTTTATTTAAAATTTCACCTACCTTTTTTTTTGTGAAATTTCATTATGTGAAATTTTGCATTAACTTTTTTTTAATGTGAAATTTCATTCGAGGTCGAGAGAGAGAGAGAGAGAGAGAGAGAGAGAGAGAGAGAGAGAGAAAGTGGGTGGTCTCATTGTTTCTCCAGGAAAAAAAGTTATGTGAAATTTCACACAACTATATTCAGTGTGAAATTTCAATCCAGAAAGATAAAGTGTAAGAGAGAGATAGTGAGTGCGTGGTCTTATTGTTTCTCTAGAAAAAGTTTGTGAAATTTCATAGTTTCTTCACGTAAAAAAAAAAGGCTATGAAATTTTGACATAACTAGTTATGTGAAATTTGTGAAAAGAAAAAATTATTTGAAATTCACTCTAGCATATGAAATTTCGCATATCTGGTTATGTGAAACTTTAAAATTTCACATAAGTAGTTATGGAATAATGTTATACTTCCCAAATTTTATAATTTTGTGTGAATTTGTCAAATTTCACATACGAAGCTAATTATGTGAAATTTCACATGACAAAAAAGAATTACTCGCCCTCATCGTAAAATGTCTCAAGCATCTCTCTCTCTCTCTCTCTCTCTCTCTCTCTCTCTCTCTCTCTCTTTTCAAATGTAGAACTATCACACCCAATCATCTCCACTTCACCTATGATCACCATTTATCAAAACAAAATCTCCAAATTCAATTTATTTTTGTCATCATCCCCACCTCAATGACTCAATTTCTCTCTCTGCCACATCAAACCAAATGTGATAGAATCAATTTCTGTTTGTCATCATCGCCACCTCAATGGCACAATTTCTCTCTCTGCCACATCAAACCATATGTGGCAGAACTCACCTTTTAATTACACCTCAAAACCAATGCCTAAACCTAACCACACCAGTAATTGCCGCCACAACGTGTAAGCTCACCGCCAAGTACAAGCTCAATTTGTTTTCTTCCATAGCACCTCTCGAATCGCTGGAAGGAAAGTCTCATGGGATGTAACGACTTCGAAGCTCAGAGCGCGTAGATCCAAGAGACAGATTCATGGATGACTAGCTTCTTCGGCGATTTTTTCTTGATGGAGCTCCAATCCGACAATGGTTTGGCTCGTGAAGTTCACCGGCGAGAGAGGTCGGGGTTCATGGGCCATCATCGGCGTGGTCCTCTCTCTCTCTCTCTCTCTCTCTCTCTCTCTCTCTCTCTCTTTGTGTCGACCTAGGTAGGTAGTAGAAACCCCTGAGGGTACTCTGGTCTTTGATTTATTCCATTTAAATTGGTGAAGGGATTTGATTGAGCAAAGTTTCATTGATGATGGCGTTTAGACTAAAATATAAAACGGGACTGACTTTAAACCCATAAAGTCCAACTTGAGGTATTTTTTACTAATATTCTAAAGAAAAAAAAAACAAATTTGGAAATCAATGGGAACGTGAACCAATTGATCACCAATTAGAAACGTGACTTTAACTTTAGCTACTCACCAAAAAATAAAATTAATTGGTCAGCTTGTATATTCATAGGTACGCGTCCACTAAAAAATAGATAATATATAGGGTAAATTGCATTTTGCACCCTCAAATTATACCATGTTTTGCAATTTGGTCCCTAAACTATCATTTTTCGCATTTTGGTCCCTCAACTATCATTTTGTGGCAGTTTGCCCCCTCCCGAACTTTTAGCGTCGCTTTTGGTGTCACTAAAAAGTGATTTTTTTCGTCACTGAAAGTGAAGGAGGGGGCAAACTGCCACAAAATGATAGTTGAAGGACCAAAATACGAAAAATGATAGTTTAGGGACCAAAGTACAAAACATGGTATAGTTTGAGAGTGCAAAATGCAATTTACCCTAATATATAAGATTTTGATCACCAATTAGAACTAGGAACGTGACTTTAACTTTAGCTACTCACCAAAAAATAACACTAATTGGTCATTATTAGCTTATACATTCATAAGTACGCGTCCACTAAAAAATAGATAATATATAAGATTTTAACGATTATCCCTCTTATAAGTAGATTTTTATGGATGGACCAAAAAAATAAAAATAAAAGTGGCATATTAAACTTATTGAAACTCAAAGAAACAATTATTAAGTAAAAGAGTACCAATTGATAAAAGTGTAAATCACTTATGGGTATCAGTGCACTTATATATATTATAGATATATATACACATAAATGTATTGAGTATAGGGGTGCAAGCTAGGACGGAAATTCTGATTCCCACCAAATCTGATCTGAAAATTTCCTATTTTGGCAACATAAAAGTAATTCAAAAAAGAAAATCATATTGGAATCGGAATGAATCTAAAAGTTCTGAAAATTCTGAATTTCAGATCCGAAAATTTCAAACTTTATTTTCGATCCGAAATTTTTGAAATTTTCCGAAATATTCCGACATTTTCTATTGTATATATAAGTACGGTCAGGCTCTCCAGTACACTGGAGATTTCAGCCTGCACTTACTCAGTGCACAAAACAGGGGTTTGGCTATTATTTAAAAAAACTTTAGTCCTAAAAATCAAATTTACAATAAATCGACTAATAAATATTGGAAAGATTGATATGTTGTTTTCTGAATTTTGCTTTGAAAATTCAGAAAAATTTCGATTCCAAAAAATTTCAAAATTCCGATTTTTCCAAAAATTTGAAATGGAATATAATTTGATAATTCTGGAAATTTGGAATTGGCATTAGAAATGTTATTTATATTCCAATTTAATTAGAATTGGCATTGGAAATTTTCGAAATTTGGGATTTAGTACTTCCTCCGTCCCCTTTTTTTGAGTCCTATATTTCATTTTGGGATGTCCCAAAATTAGTGTCCACTTTCCTAAATTGGTATACAATTATTACTTACTTTTCAAATTTACGTTGTCCGGTTCCTCTCGTATAGCGGATTTTAGTATAGTGGCGCAAGAAAGGTCTCTTTATTTTGATCTTACTTTAGGGAGGGTAAAATTAATTGTCATTTTTTTTGTTTTGTTTTGTTTTTTTTTTTTGTTTTTTGACACTCCATTTATTTTAATATAAAATATTTTCAAAAAAAAAAATTACCTTCAAGCAAACGGAGTATTATAGTAAAATTAGTGTAGTTCTGTAAATGACTTTTTTTTTTTTTTTGGGTAACTGTGGATGTCCGGGCCAGCTTGCGCGCACCTCGACTAATCCCACGAAACCAGGGTATCTGGGTGAATCACTTGTGCCCACCCTCTTGAAATTCGAACTTGAGACCTCTGAGTATAATACCCAGAGACCTTGCCATCCGGCCACAAGGGAAGTGATTAAAGTAAATGACTTTTGCTGCCCATGTAAATTGAGTATGGTGCCATCCGACTCCAAATTGAACCAAAGTAACAGTTTTCTATAGTATATTCATTACATTCTATCTGATAGATATTGGTTACTCATACTGTTTTTCTCTCTCTCTATATACATTAATTTTTTTTTTCTATATGTATATTTTTATTTTTCTAATGAAATGGTCAACAGTTCCATTGCATCTTTCAAATAAAACAGTCAAATATGTTGTGCTGTATAAAGTATTTTAATAGTATTGTGGTACTCACCTGACCGAAATAACACAAAAAGTATGACATTGGGTGTTTGCACCTAAAAAATACATATTTTAAATTAAAGTTGGTAAAGGCCGATTAAGATTATTTAATCGGACTCATGAGACCGATGGCAAAATTAATGGCCAAGTGGTTACTTTAAAAGTTGATCGGACTGACCACTATTCACTCGGGCTCATTCTATCGGGCTCATCACCATTTCATCGGGCTGCTACACAAAGTGGGCCTTGCTTCAATATGGTTGTATTGCATCGCAATCGGGTTAACACCTTTGCTCACTCGGACTAACCACTAGTTGATCGGGCTAGCACCATTACTTAATCGGGCTGACCATTATTATATCGGGCATCACTGTGATCGGAGTGAACAAGTTCTGTATGGAAAGGCCGTGTTTGGCAGTTTAATTCTTTCAGCCTTCCATTGTGTTACTCCATCGGGCTGCACATCTATCAATCGGGCTTCCATTTGAGGCCAACTATCAATTTCAGCAGCACTGATGGTAATTGGGGAAGTAAATGTCAAATTGGTGTCATCGGGCTATCATTTGGTCAGCCACGGTCTGATCGGGCATCATGAATTCAGCCTAAACTACAGTCCATTGGACACTGCTTGGTTGGCAATTCATTCTATTAGTTTAGAAATTGATACAGATTTAGTTGGCAGATTATAAGTGTAATCATCCCTACAATTTCTCCATGTGATAAGGAAAGTTAAAGATAATATCAATCAGCTTTTGGAAGATATTATCACATATGGAAAGATAATATTAATATTATCACTTATGGTAATTATATTATATTGGGAGATAATATCATCTTTTGGGAAGTATATCTCTTACTTGCTAGCTAAGTCAGCCGCACCAAGACTGAAGATGGACCAGATTCAAGCTGCATATATGTATACACCTGTATATATACATTTCAAGATATAATAGATTTTAGCAGTTTATGGAAATAAACTGGTATTTTTTACCAGATAATTATTGATCAGATGATTCCTACCCTATCTAGAAGACCTCCATGGCCGCTATAAATCAACAGGCAGGCCAAGCAGTCAAATCACCCCGCGTCTCCTCGACAAAAGCATCCCATTGCATTCTTAGCATTCTTTTTCTTTTCTTAGGCTTTCTTAGCTTTTTATATTATATCCATTGTAATTCTTTCTTACTTTTAATTAAATAAAATCTGCTTTTTATTTAATTTCTGTTCTTCATCACTTGCTAGACTTGTGTGCTTCAACACTGTCTAGGGACCTTAGGTGAGGGTACTTTTCTACTCACCTTTCACAATCGCCTGTTAGATGTCAGATTTTCAAAACCTTGTGTATCACTCACACAAGTGTCTTAGGCAATTTTGCTTTATTAGCTTGGGTCTACCTCATAAGGCTCTGGCACGCCCAAATAAACAAACATAGCAAACAATTTGGCACGCCCGGTGGGACAGCCAAGTGATGAATCATGTTCACTGAAGCATGGCTACACTTCTACAACAACCAAATTGGTTGGTGTAATGAATCAATCAGCCAACTTCAACAAGTGATTAATCGTCTCAAAGACGATAAATCTGCTGCTTACAAGGCTTTATGGAGCAAGCCGTGGGATCCGCAGTACCCAAATCGGCACGCCATTGTAGCCCCTTATGATTTTGCCATCCATGATCTTTACGAAAAGATCTGGTGTTTTGAGGCCGATCTTAAGTACTTTACCCAAGGTATCGGCCACCTTCAAGCGTGTGGAGCTGACTGTCCACCCCCCAATGGAAACTCTTTCATGTCTCGGGATGAGTTGCTAGATGGAGGTTGGAAGCAGAAACCAATCGGCTTAACAGAGTTGCAGGTTGAAGAACAAGACGAATCGGTTGCTGCTCGAGAAAGCCGTAATAGTATCCTTGATGATATCGTTCTTCAGCTTAAACTCCTAAAATTTCAACGGCCCGAGAAGGCCGTTGTTACCATTCCAAATCAAGAGGCCGATGTCTCTGGTCATCTTGATTCCACGCTGTCCAAACCGCTCGGGGGGCAAGACGGCGAAAAAATAATTTTTGATAAAGAGCCGAGTAATCTTATATCGGCCATAGAGTCCCTCCCTGATGTTGAAGACGACGGAACACTCGGGGGGCAAATTCAAGATGAGCCTCAAAATTCTGTTGAGGCCGAAGAAGAAGAAGAGTGTGATGGGCCGAGTGATTCTGTATCGGCCATAGGGCCTCCCGTTAGTGAGGAGGACGATGAAGAAGACGGCGAAGAAGGGCTCGGGGGGCAAGCTTCGCCGAGACCGATTGATTCTAAACCGGTCCATGAATATTTTGATCAACTTCCCTTAAGGAAGCTAACCCTTAAGGAGTTGTTCAATTTTTTCGGTCTCATCATAGTGACCGATTACTTTTTATATTTTAAGCCAATTAATTATTTGGCTTGGATTGATCTACATCCACGATGGCTGAGTGGATGTCACCAAAAGCTCGCTGTTATTTGGTGGTTATTTCTCCAACAATGGTATTATCGAGAGACTGAAAAGCTATTAAGACCGAATGTGAAACAAATTCGGTCAAAACAGTGCTATTCGGACTCACAAGATCGAAAGCAAGAATAATAATAAATAAGGTAATGCTAGAAGGATGCTTGGGATGCTAAATCGGACATAGAGGCCGATGGTGTAGTGTCAAAAGTGTTTGTAAAACAGCCAGGGGGAGCCCGGTTATATGATGCTGTCTCAGTCATGCTACACAGTGAGATATTACACACGGAGGGCCCGATTCATTCAGAGGTATTACACGATAGTTGCAACAATTATAATTCGGTCTCTTGGCCAAGCCCGATGTTAGTCCAAAGATCATCGGTCTACATGATGAGCCCTATCGCAGTCTAAAGGTAATCGGTCTCTAGATAAATATGGCCATTCAAAATTTCACTTGCTTTTATTTTAAACGGCCAGGGGGGCAATTATTTGCACCTAAAATATACATTTTTTAAATCAAAGTTGGTAGAGGCCGATTAAGATTATTTAATCAGACTCATGAGACCGATGGCAAAATTAATGGCCAAGTGGTTACTTTAAAAGTTGATCGGACTGACCACTATTCACTCGGGATCATTCTATCGGGCTCATCACCATTTCATCGGGCTGCTACACAAAGTGGGCCTTGCTTCAATATGGCTGTATTGCATCGCAATCGGGCTAACACCTTTTCTCACTCGGACTAACCACTAGTTGATCGGGCTAGAACCATTACTTAATCGGGCTGACCATTATTATATCGGGCATCACTGTGATCGGAGTGAACAAGTTCTGTATGGCAAGGCCGTGTTTGGCAGTTTAATTCTTTTAGCCTTCCATTGTGTTACTCCATCGGGCTGCACATCTATCAATCGGGCTTCCATTTGAGGCCAACTATCAATTTCAGCAGCACTGATGGTAATTGGGGAAGTAAATGTCAAATTGGTGTCATCGGGCTATCATTTGGTCAGCCACGGTCTGATCGGGCATCATGAATTCAGCCTAAACTACAGTCCATCGCACACTGCTTGGTTGGCAATTCATTCTATTAGTTTAGAAATTGATACAGATTTGGTTGGCAGATTGTAAGTGTAATCATCCCTACAATTTCTCCATATGATAAGGAAAATTAAAGATCATATCAATCAGCTTTCGGAAGATATTATCACATATGGAAAGATAATATTAATATTATCACTTATGGTAATTATATTATATTGGGAGATAATATCATCTTTTGGGAAGTATATCTCTTACTTGCTAGCTAAGTCAGCCGCACCAAGACTGAAGATGGACCAGATTCAAGCTGCATATATGTATACACCTGTATATATATTTCAAGATATAGTAGATTTTAGCAGTTTATGGAAATAAACTGGTATTTTTTACCAGATAATTATTGATCAGATGATTCCTACCCTATCTAGAAGACCTCCATGGCCGCTATAAATCAACAGGCAGGCCAAGCAGTCAAATCACCCCGCGTCTCCTCGACAAAAGCATCCCAATGCATTCTTAGCATTCTTTTTCTTTTCTTAGGCTTTCTTAGCTTTTTATAGTATATCCATTGTAATTCTTTCTTACTTTTAATTAAATAAAATCTGCTTTTTATTTAATTTCTGTTCTTCACCACTTGCTAGACTTGTGTGCTTCAACACTGTCTAGGGACCTTAGGTGAGGGTACTTTCCTACTCACCTTTCACAATCGCCTGTTAGATGTCAGATTTCCAAACCTTGTGTATCACTCACATAAGTGCTTTTAGGAAATTTTGTGTTTTAAGTTTGGGTCTACCTAACAAGGCTCTGGCACGCCCAAACCATAATTACAGCAAACATTGGGTCACACTTACTAATCAGTAATCACTCATCAAAAAAAAAAACTTCATCACCATTTTCGTGTTGCTCTAACAGTGGTCTTGGGCTCAGGTGGTCTTACTCCATCTCTCTTAAGTGGGAGGTAGTTCAAATCTCTTTGGGGAGAGTTTGTTTCCCTTCAATCATTTATGGGAGGAAATTCTTTTGAAGTGGGTCCGTGACTCCCCTAATTGTTTGAAAAAAAGTGTGTATGTGTGACGTCTGTGGGTACTTTGACCTCTAGAAAAAAAAAGTTTATTTATTTTTTCTCTTATTATTATTAATATTATTATTATAATTAATTATTTATTTATTAATTATATATATTTGTATTTGGACAGTGTTGCTAGTTTAATTCAAACATCGATCATGACGCATCTTGCCAAACCAAATCGTGCTGGAGACAAAGTGTTAGTATATTTTAATATACATTAAGGGCCTGTTTGGTTGTCCTTGAATTAAATAATTCCATTCATGATTCCGTATACAATTTTATATAAAAAGATGAAGAGCTTGAATGGTTTCATTTAGAAAATAGATGCTCGTCTCAAAAATGAGGCTTACAATCATGAATTTTGGAATTCTAGAAAAATGAACAAATTGCCCCATAAGAAGAAATATGATGAAATCTCTCATATTTGTAAATAGATTCATTCATGGTGATGAATTTTGCCTTTACCTTCTATATAAAATTTGAATGGAACCATTCAATTTGCAGGGACAACCAAACAGGCCCTAATATAGTTTGTAATATTAAAATGTGTATGAAGAGAATAATAGATAAATATGAAAGATACTATTTAAGGGGTATCTTTTGGGTCAAATATTACTACCCTTTAAGAGGTGTCTAATTAAGATACCTATTAGAAATAGGTGCCTAATAACCAAAGGGTGCCATCTTTTGGAAGATGCACCAAGTGGTCTATTTAAGACAAGTGGTATTATTAATTTAATATGTGAAAAATACTAAGTACACATTCTCTTGTATCATTTCTTGTGTCAGTTAAAAACCAATTTCTTAGAGGCTTTCCTGAAAATCTTCAGAATTGCTATCTGGTAGATTTTTATCCTGGAGGGGATTTGCTAGGAACCCTGTAGCAAACTCTTTGCGAGTGGGGGCAAATAACTCCTTAAAGAAAGCGTTCCAAACGCGCCTCAAAGCTTTACAGATTTCATGTTTATTTGTCGATTCTTCTTCCATGGCGATCCGACCCCAACAATTTTAAGGAGTTATTTTACGGAGGACGAATCCAATGATTCTTTGAGGAAAAAAAAAACCTAGCTTTTGGTTGGATATCAGGTTTTTCTTGCTTGTCTCTTTACTATTATTTGAAACGAAAACCGAAG
Source organism: Hydrangea macrophylla (assembly GCA_033977485.1). Taxonomy (NCBI): domain Eukaryota; kingdom Viridiplantae; phylum Streptophyta; class Magnoliopsida; order Cornales; family Hydrangeaceae; genus Hydrangea; species Hydrangea macrophylla. The sequence goes on from CM066994.1 coordinate 92,878,475, forward strand.
TATGCAATCCGAAACTGTTCGTTCTCGGATTAGAATAATTTGAAACCAATTCTGTAAATATTCTATTGGACCAGATTCACCAATCTGGTTCACAATTACAGAATTTGTATTTTATTGATTCTGTTTGCTTTGGCTCGATGTACCTATGTGCCTGCACATATTGCTCCTAATCAGGCAACTCTTGTGGTGTTTGTAGGTGTTATTGGCACCTTTTCTCTTTGCCATGACCGGCCCAAAGGGGGGTAAAAGGGGCAACCGCCCCGGGCCACCAAAGTTCATAAAATTTTGAGGGCTCCCATAAAATTTTTATAATTGTGTATATTTTTACCTTGAGATTTTTAGTACTTTACATTTAGGCCTTCCCAAGGCACATTTTAGTGTCATCAACTACATATATATTAATAAACGCATTATAAAACTCAAAAGCAAAGGCTCTAGAATTTTGAAAATTACATTTTTAGTGTAAAATTTTTTGAGTTTTAGAAATAAGCCCCTCTAAAAATTTGAAAGATGCCATACATTATTTTAGTTCCACAAATAGACTCATATTATAAGTAGACCCCAAAAAATTCACCAATTATATATAAGTAAACCCTAAAACAATTAACAATTATGAATAAGGAGACCCCAAAAAATCGCCTCGAGGACGCTGCCCCCAAACTCCCGTATAAGGGCCTCTCTTTTAATAGTTCATCCTGAACCTCCAAATACTCGGAACCAGCCTGCTCTTTGCCACATTAATGCAAATGGCACTTTTCATTTTATTAGATGCCTTACAACCTGACATGGTGAATAGGCATCCTATGGTCATCTTCGTAATAAACAGAACTTCAGAAGATCTAAATTCTATCACAATATTTCTGTTAAGTTTTATAGTACCAGTCACTTCTTGATTGAAATTGCTAACCCGTGAATTGCGTGTTTACGCTACGATAATTACCAAATTCTACAATTGCTTAACAGATTCCTACTAGGAGTTTGGGACCCATTCAATGAAATCCAACTGGTACTTTAGGCATCCCTCGGACTTCACTCCCATTGATTTAAATTGCAATGGTGCTTTCGGCGACCATTTATTTAAATTCAAATGAATTGCAAATTTGGGAAGATATTGCAATGTGATCTATTTATGGACTACATCTAGTCCAATACTCAGGATTATTTAGTGGGCTAGGATTTGTTAACTGCAATTTGATGTGTTTTATCCATGATTGTATATAAATTTGTGACCATGTATTTAGGTGTATATATATGTGTGGGTGTGTCTATACATATATATGTGTGTATATATTTGTGTTATTGTATACATGATATCTTGGATTAGAGTATCATAAATCTAAAATTTTACATTAAGTGATTACATCGTGGATGATCATACGTGAATTTTTAAGTAAGAATAGAGAATAATATGCTCTTCAAATTTGAAATAGATTTTGTAAAATAATTTTTGCTACAGTAAATGTCTTAAGAGGACATTTTGGTGCCAGCTTAGTAGCATAACATTATAAGAATGAATGAAATCTATTTATAGTAGGGGCTAATCTTTTGAGATTGGAGGAAGTTTTATGGACTTTTAAAAGAGAGAAATAGAATGACTGATAATTAAATTGGAATAATAAAGTTGTTTCCACAACTGATCAGTCATCTATTTCTGTATGAAGTGCGACTTCTAAATGATTTACTCTGGAAGCCTTAGCAATTTTTATGGCACTAAAGCTTTGATTTATTTTTATAAGAAATAAAAATGTGAAATAGTTGGAATAATTTTTATTGCCAACATAGTTATTTGATCAAGATAATGGATCAAATAAGGAATTTTATAGCTAGCTAATTAATTACGTTGTGAAACCTATGTTGATAGAAGTCAAAAGGAGGTTGCAGTCCTTTGACTTTGTTCAAAAAACATCTAGTGGAATAGGACTGAAACTCGATTTTACATTAGTCACTGGTAATGGTAACCCGACCTTATTTTAGTACATTACTAATTTCAAGGTTTAATGGGTAATAACAAGTTACTGTTATGCGACTGTTTGGGTACTGAGAAACTATTTATAGTCTATTCGAGGAAGATCAGTGCTGACTGCTACATTTTAGGAGGATGAGTTACATGCTCTTAATGAAATTACAAATTTTCTAAAGTGTCTACAGTAGCAGGGACACATTGATAAAACTACACCTATGTGAACATAAAAGTGGTGCCGCTTATAGCAAGAGTTTTGGTTTATTCTTGTAAATGTTCATGAAACCAGGATTTAGCACATGGCCATAATAGTGCTAAAAGATAGGAAAGTCTCAAAAGAAGCTGGATAAATACAAGTGTGTGATTTTTTCGGTTTTAACATAAAGAAGATGTGGTTTAATCGATTTGACACCATGTACTTCGTTAGAACTTTAAAATGTTTACATTAATTGAAAGTTTAAATCGAAAGATACCTTCTTGTATGCATGTCTTTATACTTTAACTGACAAGTGGTTTAATATTACAACCTAGTGCGGGATTGATGTATATTTTAATATACATTAATATAGTTTGTAATATTAAAATGTGTATGAAGAGAAAAATAGATAAATGTGAAAGACACCATTCAAGGGGTGCCTTTTGGGTCAAAGGTCATTACCCTTTAAGAGGTGTCTAATTAAGATACCTATTAAAAATAGGTGCCTAATAACCAAAGGGTGCCATCTTTTGGAAGAGGCATCAAGTGGTCTATTTAAGACAAGTGGTATTAATAATTTAATATGTGAAAAATACTAAGTACACATTCTCTTATATCATTTTTTGTGTCAATTAAAAATCAATTTCCTAGAGGCTTTCCTGAAAATCTTCAGAATTGCTATCGGGTAGATTTTTCGGCTTTGTTGTATCCTGGAGGGGATTTGCTAGGAACCCTGTAGCAAACTCTTTGTGAGTGGGGGCAAAGAACTCCTTAAAGAAAGCGTTCAAAACGCGCCTCAAAGCTTTACAGATTTCATGTTTATTTGTTGATTCTTCTTCCATGGCGATCCAACCCCAACACAAAGTAGGGAAACCAAGAAATTGTAAGATGGCAAACTCTTGGCTGGTGTGTTTGTCAGAATCTTAGAGTAATTCGACAGGTTGTGTTTGTGGCATGTTTGAATTGGTTATGACTTTTTTCCTTTAGACAAAAAGCAAAAGTTAATTTAGTGTCTCTGATTTAGTTACGAATTTGTTTTTTGAGATTATATTTAAAAGTGCTTTGAAAATTAAATGGGTGAAGTTTTGGATTTGGTTTCGAATTTTAGATTAATTTTTTGTAATCACAAGGAAATGTTGAAATAAAGAAATGTTAATTTTTTTTAACTTTTAATTTTGCTTTCCCATTTGCATTTGAGCTAAAGACCTCTAGTTATGCTTTAGTCAAAACGGGCTTGTGGAATCTAAATTACATTTGCTCCTAATTGCGCCATTGAGATGTGATTTCAAAGAGGGCTCTCTTAGATCCTTAGAAATAACCTATTCAAGGGAGGCCAATGATGCACTCAGTTATTCTTTAATTTTTAATGTAGATAAATATGCACGCAAGCATATGAGTCGGGTTTAGGTCACTTACCTAGCGGAATAACCCAACGGATCGCCGAACGGTGTTGTTACGAGCCCAATGACTTCACCCACGAACTGCTGCTCCTTGTTAGCCTCCATGTACTCTCTTGTCCTTTGCATAGGCCGTGGAAGATGCTGCTAGAGCGGTCTCCGTCAATGTCACGCGCTAAATCCTATGGCTCCAATGGTGATGGCCTTAGATGGAGAAAATCGTGAGAGATAAAGAGGAGATGAGAGAGAGAGGCTGCCCAATCTCTAGGGATCCATGTATATGTGTGTTTACATCATATATATATACACTTAAAACCAAACCTTAGGGCTCCAAGAGCCAAAGCCCATTGGACCCCGTCCAATGATATGTGGGTGCCCGTATGGCCCACATATTTCTTACATCTCCCACTCACCCACATAGGGCTAGTACTAAAAACTAATTTCTCGAAACAGAACTTCTCATCTCTTCTTACAGGGAAATAGAACGTGCAACCTTATGAAAAGAAAGTACAGCGACAGGAGTGTAATGTCAAATTATCACTATAACCAACAAGACACATCACTCGGAAGCTTCTCGTGTATGCCTTAGACGATTCAACCCCACCGGACACATCATTCTCAATCCCTCAGTGAAAAGAATTGCTGCACCACCTCAATGTAATGTACTCATGACATATCAATAACAAAATACGATTGTCGCAGGCCTGCTAATGAGTCACAAAAACATGGTGTTATTGAATGGTCTTCCCTGAGCTCACATGTCAATCTGACTGACTTGACCACTTGCCCAGACACGCCCCATAGAACGGAATTGTCCCTTCATCCTAGGATAGCATGCTAAAGTAGCTATCATCAAGCGTACCCTTCATGACATAGTATCAGGTCGTGATGGCAACCAGTTTGTAGGATAACCAATATCTTGGATATGCTACGTGGCTCACACAGCAATGAAGAAGAATCCATTCACTGCTCCATAGTCGATCGCAAAAGCACATACAGTATGAAATGTATGCTATGGCGTTCTTCCATAAAAATGGGTATGTCACTTTGTGTTTGGAAAAACAAGTAACGCCATAAGAATCTTAGTTTAGACGTTACACAAAATGTTTAACTTAACTTTTCCAGCACAGTCGTCCCTCTTGGCGCCCGTCTGAAAACTCACATTCGGCTGTAAACAGGCTACATAGAGTCGTGGGATCTCTCTTATGTTCGACCAAATATAAAGGTCTCATCTTAACTCCATCTAAGGCAACATATAGGAATAATAAGGGTTTATATCTAGCTTGCCGTTCTTACACTACGTAGATATAAGTGTTCAAGCTCGCTTTCTCAGCGCTAAGGACACACATGTCCTAGCTAGCTATCTAAGCGCCATGAACACAAATGTCTCATCTTGCTCGCCATCTAAGCGCCATGGACACACATGTCCTAGTTTGCTATCTCGACGCCAAGGTGAATCACCTGTGTGAGCAGGTCCATTCAAGCCCGGTGACATATTAGAAATGTGCATTCATTCCATTCACATATACGGAAACTAAATAGTTTCCGATTAACTCATAATAAAACTTAAATAATAATGTCAATGTTACAATAAAATGTCTAAGCACATCAAATCCCCAAGTCAAGATGTGCTTCAAGACAACTTCCCTTTGCGTAAACTACATCTCTAATGTGACCAAAAACGAATGTCTACGTGCTAGAATGGCTTTGAGATCTTTTCCATATGCTCAGGCTTATGTGCTATCACCATAGATAAGTACAACCTCATCACTATGAGGTGAAGAGCCTAGCCACTGTAAAAACTCTTCAACCAAAATAGCTTCTCGAACAGCTGGTAAGCACACCACAAATTATGCTTCCATTACGGACAGCATAAGGCAAGGTCCACAGTCTTGCGGACATATCGCAAGATACTCTTCACTACTCTCTAGTGAGTGGACCAGGGTTGCTATGACAACGACTAATTAAACCAACCGCATAGCAGACATCTGACTGAGTACACACATTAGCATACTTCAGATTTCCTATTGCGGATGCATATGGCAGACTGGACATTTGTTTCCTCTTCTCATTATTCTTAAGACACTGATCTAAGGTCAAGGTGAATCCCTTTTTAAAATTGGGATGTCAATGGGATTACAGCTTTTCATGTGAAAAAACATTCAAAAACCCTCGAGAGAAGCTTCTGAGAATGATCTCTCACAATCTAAACTCCCAAAACATTAGTTGGCATCACCCATATCCTCAATCTCAAACTGAGAGGATAACCACTCTCAAGTGGCGACAATGGAGCTAATCTCATCCCCAGCTTTCAGGATGTCATCAACATACAAAGAATTAGAACACTTTTCTAGGACCATTTAATGTACACACATTGTACCACTGCCTAATTGATTGCTAGCTTGAGACAATAAATAGATTGTTTGAGACAGCATACTTTTGTGCTCATTCTCTTTAGTCACAAAACCAATGGGCTGATCCATATTTATCTCGTTGTCTTGTTCTCCATTGAGAAAAGAACAGTTTAAACATCCAACTAAAAATGTTCCAAAACTAAATATGCGACAATTGCTAGGATAAAACGAATGGTGTCAGATCTCACCCTTTGGGAGAACATATTTCCATGATCTATACCCTCTGTGGGTACAAACTATCGTCATAAGGCACGCCTAATACTTATTAATTGAACCATCTGCCTTGCGTTAGATTTGAAAACACATTTGTCTCCAATAGTCTTACGTACAGGCGGAATGTCAACTAACTCCCATACCTTATTCGCATCCATAGAGCTCATCTCATTTGGCATAGCAACTATCCATTCAGCTTCAGCAGACGAAGAAAAATGCTTCAACAAAAGAAATAGACTCATCCTCATCCACTTATGCACACATTTGCACACATATGAAAATATCTTCCTCAATTTCAAAACAGCGATAGGGATCTTTTTTCTTATCACCATACATTGTACTACCTGAGAATCTTGAGTGCCTAGTGGTGCACTCCCACTATCTGGTGCACTCCCACTAGCGTCTAGCGGTGTACTCCCACTCGGTTGGAGACTCATACCATTTTTCAGCGATTACTGGATGTGGAATCTCAATCTCCCCACCCTCGCTTAATGATGATATGTTATCTTCAACATCCTCCAATTCATAGAGGTCAAGATATCTCTTAGTATTACCAACTTGGGGAAGTCATTCTCAAAATCATGTGGCACCATTTTTGTCATTCCTATACCCATTTGTTCATTATATGTAACATAGGCTATCGAGCTATTAGAATACCTTATAAAGGTATGCTTTCTAGCTCTCGAGCATAGTTTCTCGCACTTATGCGAGGTATAGTGAACATAACCTCCTAAGCTCCACGGGCGTAAATGCTCCAAAATGAGCTTTTCGCCTTTCTATAGCTTATAAGGGGGTAGAAGGAACTGACTGAGAAGAGGCACTCTTGTTTGTAGGCAGCAAACAAGAGTACATCCCTCCAAAATAACATTTGGAGGCTGACTTGCGCCATCATAGTCCTAGCCATATCTAGGAATGTCCTATTCCTTCTTTCTGCAACAGCATATTGTTGCAGAGTTTCTGGAATAGGAAGTTGTCTGCGTTTCTCCTTTTTCCTTACACAGTTCTCTAAACTGATAAGATAAGTACTCGCGATCCTCATATCGCGCGAAATTATCTACAAAAGTAAGAAAATAAGAGGCTCCATGACGTGCTTTTACAACCATAAGTCCACAGATATCTGAGTGAACTAGCTTTAATGCTTGAGTAGCTTTATATAGCCTCTCTAAAAGGCTTTCGACATACTTTGCTAACTAAGCAAGACTCACACATAGGTAGGTCAACCTCAGTGAGTGGGCCCAAAAGGGCTTCTCAAGCTAATCAAGTCATCCTATCACATCCTATGTGTTCAAGTCTAGCATGCCATGTCTCGGAATAAATGAACAACAGAGGAAACTGGAGTTTATTAAAAACAATCCTTAAGTAGTTATGCATAGAAAACCATGTCCCAGTAACACTACTACCTAAAAAATATCCATCCTATTACCACCGAATTGAAAGACGCCCTCGATTGCGCTCTTCCACCTTGTTAGCCTTGGGCTCAATCTTGTTAGCCCCACCCTGCCTCTATGCGGGTTTACCCTTACCATTGCGTTTAGGCCCATTAGCCTTGCGCTCACTCCCACTTATGGAAGTATTGGTTAAGAGTGTAGCAATACGGTTCGCCTTTTTTTTTGGCGCTCCGCATTTAGCTCAACATGTCGGGGAATGTCAAAACAGAAATTTAACATCTCCGCTGTGGATCATGATTTGTTTCCTGTGGTCCCGCGGATCAGGCAACGAACTACTCGTAGCCCGTTACTCTAGTTCGCCAGTAAAGATGTTCCGAGTAATCTGAAATCACGAATCATATTTGTCATTAACCTTAGATGTCCAGTCATCGTGTACTTGGAACATTTCCTTTACTTTCTTGAACTTCATAACTAGATGCTCAATCTAGTAGTAAATGTGCCATCGAAAACAAATTCGAGTTGATCTCACAATACTTTGGCTATTGGGTAGTATTTATACTTCCCAACAAGATCATAGTGCATGCTGCTTATCATAAAGCACGTGCTATGATCCTTCTCGAGCCAAGTGTCATAGGCTTTCAAGGTTTATAATGAAATTGCGCCGGAGGCGCGTTATTCGGTTTAATGGGATGGACTATAGAATAAGTTTAAAGCCCAAAAACTCTTACTCATCCTGTAGGTGTGTTACTTTACAGTACCATATTACAAAAATTAGTCTCTTTTAAACTTGTTATCTTTGTAAAGAATAACGAGGTGTGATTTAAAAACATTTGAGAACATACGCAATGGATTGACATTATTATTTGCACATTTCATAAAGTTTGTTTTAAAATCCAATTACAAATGAGTTTTTTCCCTTTTTACAAGTTAAGACTAAAAAATTTGCTATTACTCATTAATCAAATCTCAAATTTGTAAATCAAGAAAAACCTTTTAGAATTGATTTTTCTAAACAAACATCAATTAGATGGTATAATTACCTATCTAAGATCATCCACAATTATATACAGTGCGCCATACAACAAAAGTGTGCATGGATCCCCACGTGGGTCCGAATTGACAATTTAGAGCTCATGCTAAATTAATTCAAGTGTATGATGTATGAACAAAGAAAACCACCCCTTTACAAGTAGGCTTTTCCAATACAAGAAATGTAAACGCTCGTCCTCACATTACATTTATAGCCCATAAAATAATAGGGATACTTTATTCATATACAGACACATAAATAACCTTAAACATACATGTGAGAACACAAGCTCCATAAATTGTCAATTAATTATCCATTCATTTGATCCATATTAATACATTAATTACATACACCAAGCACTCATGCGGTCTATTTAAACGAATGGACTAATCCATCACTCCATTTAAGGAGGAGGATTAGAGGTCTCGGGTCATCCAATCACAAATAGTAGTAATATAAACATGACCAACAAGGCTGTGAGCCTTTAACATAATAAAATGTGCAATAAAATGATTATTACACAGCTCGGATAGCTCCCATAGGCTAAGTAAAATCAATGAAAAATCCTGGATTTTTCACTATTTTTAACATTATTTTCGATCTTAAAACATATTTTAAAACTAATTCATTAAGAACTTTTAAATTAACAAATTAATTTAATACCTCATGGAAAAATTTTGTTAATTGAAAAATTGATTTTTCATTATAAAGAATTTCCAGAATTTCATCAAGGTCCAAAAATGTTTTTTGAATCAATTTAACGAAATAAATTGATTTAGTTAAAACAAAATTAACTGTGAGTAACTAAATTCCCAAAAATACAAATATTTTGAGGAATTTGTTCTCCAAGGATTTTTAGTGGTCTAATATGGTGTTCTAAACACCCCATATTAATTTCAAAAATTAATAGTCTATTTAAGCAATTAAATAAATGCCTACAAGCATAAATTTTATGCTCTAAAATACTAAAACAAAAATGAGATAATTTACAAAAATTTTCTCAAGTCTCCAAAAAATGTACAAAAATACCATTCATTTATAAGTTCAAGAATTAACAACTTTATTTGTTATATTTTAAGCAATTAATATTGCGTACTCAACACAATATACATGCTTTAAAATATATCCCAAAAAGCGAGAAAATTTACTCAAGCTACCACTACTGTGCTAAACATATTGTGTTAATTACTTGAACTAATGATCAATAAAAATATTTTAAGCAATTTAATACGTGTACAAAAACACATAATTATATGCTCTAAAATATTAATCTGATTAAGACAATTTACCAAAAATTATCTATAGATCCCACAAAATTTTGTATGGTCTCAAAACAGCATCCCGTATGTCCCTTATTAATTACAAAAATTAATAATGTATTTTGGCTATTTTAATCAATCAAATGAATGTCCATAAACATTAATTATATGCTCTAAAATACCATAAATACATGATAATTTACACAAAATTATCTTAGAGTCCCTTACAGGGTGCTAAACACTATATGTTAATTTCAAAAATTAATATTCAGTTTTGGATATTTTAAGCAATTAAAAAAATATGCACTCAACATATAATTTATGCTTTAAAATACCAGGACAATAGCTTGTCCTCGAGTCCCAACAATGTATATAACACTGAAAAATATTATATTCAAAAATGTTATTTTTTTTTTAATTTTAAAACTAGTTTAAAACAAGACATACATAATTCAGATTTTAGTAATCAATAAGTCTAGAGACACTACTCAAAGCACTCCTCAAAGCACTCCAAGCCCTCCTAAGCAATAAAACAGTTGTGGGCCCCACAGATTATTTGCCAAAAAACTCCTCCTCTCTATTAAACATACACACAGCCTGTATCTCTCAAAAATCCCTAAATGGGTTCCACACAACCCGTGATGTAGAGAGGGGCGACGAGGAGACGAGAATACGGCGACGACAAGACGAGAGGAGGACGACGACTAGAATTTCAAAAAGGCAATGACGGTAGGTGATATAGACGGCTTCTCAGGCGATGACGACTCAGCGACGGCTTCAAGGTTAGCTATCCTCCTCTCTCCAAACCCATTAACACCCATTTCTAAGTTAGACACAAAATGTGAGCAGAAACTACTTCTCTCTCTGCGCCTAAATAATTTTTTTTGTTAAGAATTAAACTATTTATTATATGTATATATAAATTGGTCGGTTAACAGAGTTATATTGGTACTAGATTAACAAATAAAGATATAGGAACATGTATAGTTAGATTCTCATTTTCTATATAGTTGCTATGAAAACTATACTATTGAGTTATATTACACACATAACTCTTAAGTTGTGTTATTTTATTTTTTCTCTTAATTGTTTGAATTGTGACAAGATTTGATGGCTCTTAGAATTTGATGAAATCCACTGTTTAATGGTGGAAGTAATCAGGAAACTAGTAGAATTTGATAAATTTAGGTGAATTGAATAGTCCAATATCAGTAATTACCAATAAAACAAGTAAAGTAAATTAGTTGGATTACAAATCCGGTAAGAGGCAAATTTGAATCCATGAAATGCATAGAATCCAAACCCAACAAATCTTATATAATAGGATAACCATATAGCCAACATATGATCAATCTGATGGAGTAAAGAGAATAGTAGACAACCATATAGCCCTTAATTTGAATGAAGTATTCTCATTTTCTATGTAGTTGCTATGAAAACTAGAGAGCAATTTGCTCACCCAATATTGGTTCACCATTGCTCACTCAGGACTTGATTGGGAATGAAATGGGACACATGTTGAATTGCTATTTTAAAATTGTTTACATTATAATGGTGTTGAATTGCTAGCTATATGTAGCTAAGAACTTCATTCTTCAAATTTAGCTAGAAAATGTAGTATCCTAACTTATTCATTATATGTTGTATTGTAGAGACATGGAACAAGAAGAATCAAGTGGGTTTGCAAAAGTGGTTGAGAAAATTATTGAAAACGAGAATGAGAATGAGGAAACTGTAAAAGAGCCGAAGGAGGGGATGTTATTTGATTCTTTAGATGAACTAATGACATTTTATGCAAGATATGCTAAGGGAAAAGGTTTTGCCATTGCGAAGAGATCCTCAAAAAAATTGCATGGGATCTTGACGCATGTGACGATTGCATGTACTCGTGCAGGTGTCCCAAGAATTAGATCTACCAATCCGCTACAAATGCGCCCGACCGCTAGAATGGATTGCAAAGCAAAGCTTAATGCATTTCATACCCGCGATGGAAAGTGGTGTGTCAAAGCAATTGTACTTGGTCATAACCATGAGATGAGTCCAGGTCATTCCAGATTTTATAAATGCAATAGGTTCTTGCAGCCACATGTGAAAAGGAGACTCATGATGAATGATCAAGCTGGAATTAGAATGAACAAGAATTTTAATTCATTTGTTGTTGAAGCAGGGGGGCATGAGAATTTATCTTTTATTGAGAAAGATGTCAGAAACTATGTCCATAGAGTTAGGAGTTTACAATTGGGGGATGGTGATGCTAATGCAATGCACAACTATTTTTTTAAAATGCAATCTAACAACTCTGAGTTCTTTTACATGATGGACTTAGATGAAGAAGGTCGCTTAAAGAATGTATTTTGGGCAGATGCAAGGAGTAGGGCAACTTTTAAAGAATTCGGTGATGTGGTTACGTTTGATACAACATATTTGGTTAACAAATATGACATGCCATTTGCGCCTTTCGTAGGGGTAAACCATCATGGCCAGTCGGTGTTACTAGGGTGTGGATTGATCTCAAATGAAGACACTGACACCTTCACTTGGTTATTTCGTTCTTGGCTTACATGTATGTCTGATTGTCCGCCCAATGCAATAATTACAGATCAAGACAAAGCAATGAAAAAAGCGATAGAATGTGTTTTTCCTACTGCACGCCACCGATGGTGCTTATGGCATATCATGAAAAAGTTGCCTGAAAAATTGAAAGGGTACAAGGAATATGAGTCAATCAAGTTTAGTATGCAAAATGTTGTATATGATTCATTATCAATACAAGAATTTGAAGATGGTTGGGGAAAATTCACCGATAAATATCAACTACAAAATAATGAATGGTTACTTGGGTTATATGATGAGAGGAATCGGTGGGTACCCGCATTTGTGAAGGAAACTTTTTGGGCAGGCATGTCAACCACCCAGCGAAGTGAAAGCATGCATGCTTTCTTTGATGGCTACATAAACTCGAAGACCACTTTAAAACAATTTGTGGAGCAATATGACAATGCCTTGGCAAAAAAGGTCGAAAATGAAAAACAAGAAGAATTCCATTCATATAACTCATGCTATCCTTGTGCAACTCCTTTAGGGATGGAGAAACAATTTCAAGATGTGTGCACTCGTGCCAAATTCAAAGAGTTTCAGAATGAGATATTTGGGAAGCTTTGTTGTCATTTGACTTTAATTAAGATTTCGGAGGTTGGCGTTAGAGAGTATGAAGTACGTGAAAGGGTTCAGGTTGGGGAAGGAAACAAGTCTGCAACTTTCAAGCTTAGTTTTATTGATGCGACAAGGGAAATTAAGTGCAATTGTCAACTCTTTGAGTTTAGAGGAATCATGTGTAGGCACCAACTTATGGTGTATAATGAGAGAGAGATTTATGATGCGGTACCTTCAACGTATATATTACAAAGGTGGAGTAAGAATATCAAAAGGAGACACACTAAAGTGCGGATTAGTTATGACAATTGGTCGGACCAACCCGAAGCACGTCATTTTTGATAAAATGTTCAATGCATTTATTGATTTGTGTATGTGGCAGCCGAGTCTGATGATTGGTGTGCTGAGGTAATGGAACATATATTTCTATTGAAAAATGGGTTCAAAGAGAAGGCTGAAATTTGTGGAAGTACGTTGCCCATTGCTACCAATATCCATAATGATTCAACATCACACGGGGATGGTATTGTAATTTCAAAAGGGAGTGCAAATATACTTGATCCTCATGTTACTCGTAGTAAGGGTCGACCGCCAGTTAAAAGGAAAGTTGGAACCGTTGAGAAAGTCGTTAAGAAAAAATCAAAGGCGAGGAAGAAGGCTAATAATGTAACTTCTACTTGTGTACATGTATCAATTTAAGTAATCTGATTAATGTAAGAAATAATTCTAATTTTTACTAGTATGTTAATTTTTTAAGTAACCTTTGCAGGGATATGACGAGCAAAGGATTGTGCATGGTACACAAGATAACATTCCATTTCAGCAAAATATTGGGAATGGGGGAAACTTTGCAATTCCTACAAACATTGGGCTTGGAGGAAATTTTGGATTTCATCCAAATATTGGAGTTGGAGGCAATTTTGGATTTCATCCATTTTGGAGTATGGGTTATGATTTTGCAGCTATGCAACCCTCGAGTTCAGGAATGGTACAAGGCCAAGGAAACTTTGCACATGGCTCTGGAGAAGAAGCACCTCCGAGATGTAGTGGTGATGATCATGATGAACAAGGAATTCATTAAATTATGTTATGTTTATGATATTATGTCTTGATTGATGAACAAGTGATTACTTAAAGTTATGTTGTGTATTGGATATTTTGATTTCTTTATTCAAAAATGATACACACACACACACACCAAACCACCCACTAAAACACCCTCAGACCCTTCTAAGTAAACATTGAGAATTTCTCAGTAAACATTGAGGATTTCTCAGTAAACATTGAGAATTTCTCAGTAAATATGAGAATTTTCTCATATTATATGATAAATGTTTCACTAAACTATGAGAAATTTCTCAGTAAACATTGAGAATTTCTCAGTAAATATGAGAATTTTCTCATATTATATGAGAAATGTTTCACTAAACTATGAGAAATTTCTCAGTAAACATTGAGAATTTCTCAGTAAACATTGAGAATTTCTCAATAAATATGAGAATTTTCTCATATTATATGAGAAATTTCTCAGTGAATATTGAGGATTTCTCAGTAAACATTGAGAATTTCTCAGTAAACATTGAGAATTTCTCAGTATGTATGAGAAATTTCCCACTTGAAAAGAGTGAGAAATTCTCATTATATTATGAAAAACTATAATTGTTAATTGAATTCTCCCAGTTCTTTTTACCTAAAAAACATAGATTGTTCTGCTTAAGTTGCGGGTTTTTGTTGCTCAACTTAAAACATAAAAGGTCAATGATATGAAGTGCTGGTCTTTTGTTCTTTAGATATTAGTTTCTTTTTTATTTCTTAACTATTCAATCTTTATAAGGTTTTTGTAACTGAATCATGTAAAAAGTTATTGTTCAAGAAGCAAATATTTACAAGAAGCAAATATTAAACCAATCATAGTATTTACAAGAAGCAGATATTACATTACATTTGTTTTGATAAGACAGGCATAAAAATAAATATTACAACAAGTTTCACCAATAGCTTATTGCCCATTGTTTTGAGATCAACACATATTTGGCTTTGGGCATTTTGTATCGTTGTCTTTACTTCATTTCGGAAGGCTTCAACTGCATTTACATCAAACTTTGATGAAGCTTCATCCATAGCATTAGCGTCAACGTCCTCCTTACGGGTGCCTTCGCTCCATTCAAAGAAATTGCATGGTTTGTTATGGTCCTTAAGCATTAAACAAGATGTTACTAAAACACTGACAAAGCACATATAACAAAGCACATATACCCAATGCAAACAAATAAAGACGTAAATTGCAAACAACATATAAAATAAAAATAAAAGGAACATATGATCAATATGATGGAGTAAAGAGAAGAGTAGACAACCATGTAGCCTTAATTTGAATGAAGTATTACTTTAGATTCCCATTTTCTATCTAGTTGCTATGAAAACTATCAAACCTAGCCCCCTCATTTTTTCGCTATTTTCCCCAAACCTAGATTATTGGTAGGTTTGACATCCCCAAGTTATAGTGACTATTCCCATAATAATGTCCAATAAATACTAAGCAATGGTAGCTTGACATCAATTTGAATAGCAGTACTTACTTCCACAAAGTGTAACAATGCTACTACCATCAATTTTAATAGCTAACTAAAGCCATGACCACAAAGTGTAACAATGCTGCTAGCATCTCTAACTCTGAAGGGAAGAAAAAGCATTAGGTAAAGGATTCAATTTTTATTTTGACAGAACAGCAACATTAGAACATCTCTCCGCTGAAAAACACAAATCTATTTGACAGAAAGAAAAATAAAAAACAAGAAGGAACATGCAATTGCTCAAATTAGGTGAGATTAAAGATCAGAGTTTCTCTAAAGGGCAAAAAAAGAAGAAGCAAAAATAGCAGCAGAAATCACCCAAAATTGAAAGCCCACATCAATGAGACTAACAGTAAAGTTATCACAGATCAAGAACAGCAAATATCCAGATGAGAACTTGACTTGAGCAAATACCCAGATGAAATCAACTAAAATTGAAAACTCTTAATTAATCAACCCATTTGAGAACTTGACTTGAGCAAATACCCAGATCAAATCACCTAAAATTTAAAACTCTTAATTAATCAACCCATTTGAGCATTACAAGAATCAGAGTTCGCCACGTTCGCCGTCGCGACCTCGGCGATTTCGTCGTCCTCTTTCTATGTAACGACGGGTTGTGTCTTGAGTAGCTTTGGGGATTTTTTGGAGTTCGCCTTGGCGTGGCCTTGAGAAGTCATCTATATCACCTACCGTCATCGCCTTTCTGACATTGCCGTCGTCGTCCTCCTCTCGTCTTGCCGTCGTCTCCTCGTCGCCCCTCTCTACATCACGGGTTGTGTGGAACCCATTTGGGGATTTTTGAGAGATACATGCTGTGTGTATGTTTAATAGAGAGGAGGGGTTTTTTGGCAAATAATCTGTGGGCCCCACAACTGTTTTATTGCTTAGGAGGGCTTGGAGTGCTTTGAGGAGTGCTTTGAGTAGTGTCTCTAAACTTATTGTTTAGTAATATACCCAAAAAAAAAATTGGGACCCAAAAAAAATGCTTATACAGTCTTACTCAATACCATGTGCTCGTGGCCCACTTAGCTATCATGACAATCTTGATCAATTTACTGCCAGAGTTTAATATAGGAGTAGTGCTACATACACACATTTTTTTACACACTTTTTGACACACAGTTTTAAATGTATGTACCTTGTGCTATGTAAGTGGTGCACAGAAAAGTGTGAAAAATTCAAACAGCACAAAGTACATGTGTTTAAAGCATAGTGTGTCAAAAAGTGTGTCAAAAAGTGTGTGTACCAAACATTTCCCTTAATATAGTCTTTAATGGTTGGCCCCAAGCCATCACGAGGCATGCGCATGAGATCACTCTAGACCTCTAGCAACATTTTAGTATTTCAAAACAATGTGAGACCCACCTGACTTTAATTGAGTTCAAAAATATGGAGGACTTTCTATATCTCACGCAATACTGATTTATTAAAAAAAAAAAAAAATCTTGATTTAAGGAATCAAATCAAACAAGTATTGTCAATTAAAACAAGGTATTAACAGATCTAAGTTTCAATTTTCTCCTTCATCAGTGTGCATCTTTTTTTTTTTTTTTTTGCTCAAAATCAGTGTGCACCTAAATTGCACAAAAATGTCACATGTTCATGGTCTGCACGCCAAACCACTTGGGCAGTCCAAGCAAAAAAAAAAAAAACACTTGGGCATTGTTCGACTAAACTAACAATCCAATGTGATTGTCTAGTAATGCAAAATCCAAATTTCAATTTTTCCAAGCCAAGCCTAATAAGCTGGCTGTATGTGCTACTACACACTAGGACCCAAAAAACTAGGATTTTGATTTTCTCCCTCTACGGAGATAATCAGCCCATGAAACTTCATGGGGGGACTCTAGGGACCATAAAAAACACAATCATGTAAAAATTTTGGACCCTTATTAGAGTTTTGTATTAGACCCATTTGAAAATTCGTTTTTCAAAGTTTTTGGTAAAAACTTCAAGAACTTTGATGGCAGATTCGTTTTGGGCAAATAAACGGGCGAATGATACCAATGTGAATAAATATGCACGCAAGCATACGAGTAAGGTTTAGGTAACTTACCTAGCGGAATAACCCAACGGATCGCCGAATGGTGTTGTTACGAGCCCAACGACTTCACCCACGAGTTGCTGCTCCTTGTTAGCCTCCGTGTACTCTCTTGTCCTTCTCATAGGTCATGTAAGATGCTACTAGAGCGGTCTCCGTCAATATCACGCGCTAAATCCCATGACTCCAATGGTGATAGCCTTAGATGGAGAAAACTGTGAGAGATAGAGGGGAGAGAGAGAGAGGCTGTCCAATCTCTAAGGATCCATGTATACGTGTGCTTATATCATATATATATATATATATACACACATAAAACCAAATCCTAGGGCTCCAATAGTTAAAGCCCATTGGACCCGGTTCAATGATATGTGGGTGCCCGTATGACCCACATATTTCTTACATTTAACAACTCCGAGGCCAAAACCATGATACATCCAAAATCATGTATCATTGAATTTTCCATAAATTGGTTGCTATTGTCTTTGTTTTCTTGTTTTTCCGTCTCTCTTATGTGTTGATAAGGTTTGGCGGCGTCTAAGGCCCCTAACAAGATATTTATGTTAATTTGTTGACTAGTAGCCACTTGTGTGCTGTTGGGCTTCCTATAAGAACCATTGTGTATTTGGTTTTAAACTTCAAGTGCAAAAGTATCAAAGGCCTTAATTGTTTGCCTTGAACATGGCAAGTTCAGGTTCTGAGGGAGACAAATACAGGTCTTACTTGAATGGAGAGGGAGAGAAGAACACAAAATGGAGGTATGGTGTTCCTAACTATGATGTTGTGAACAAACTCTTTGAAGAAGGCAGAACAAAGGTAAATGATAGCACAACCTCTATGTGTGTTTTGCAAGTGTTTTTTTTTAAGAGAGCATTTTTGCTCACCCAAAATTTGGTACACCAATGCTCACCCAAGCATCCCATTGGCCAATGCAGTGGGGCCCAGGATTAAACAAATGTTGTTTAATATTGTTTAATCCTGGGCCCCACTGCATTGGCCAATGAGATGCTTGGGTGAGCATTGGTGTACCAAATTTTGGGTGAGCAAAAGTATTTTCTTTTTTTAATTACAAGTCAATTCCTTAAATATAGATATATATATATATACACACACGTGTGCGTTCCCAAGGCCCTGCAAGAAAAACCGTATGCATATTAACCAATAATATTCATACTCGTCATTTAAATCGCAAAAGTCCTCTAGTGGGATTCGAACACAGGATATGCAGATCATACGGTTTATCCAGTGTTTAGTCAACCACTAGACTTTGCACGTATATGGATCTTCTACTTAGGATGTACTCCTTCCGTCTCATTTTATATGTCCATCTTTCTTTTTTAGGATGTCCCAAAATTGTTGTCCACTTTCCTAAATTAGTATGCAAATTTTACTTAGTTTTCCAAACTACCCTTCCTCGCAATCAACACCAAAACAAAACAAAACAAAAAAAGAAAGTACAATGATTATGGGCAATTGTGAAAAGTAGGTGTAGATTCTTTTTGTCCCCTTAAATAGTTGGATTCCACAAAATGAACACAAAAAATGAGACGAAAGGAGTATCAAACAGCCCAAACTGCAATATTTCGGCACCACTTTTATGCCAACTCAAAATGGTTGTAAGTTTCCAAAACTACCTTACTTTTGAAAACAACTGTATTTCAAATGGTACAACATTTTACCACCAAATTATAATCATTTAGCATCAAAATCAACCAAGACACCGCACATGTAACATGCATAATTTGAAAATTGACTTTAGCATATTTTCTAGTGTATGTATTCTACTTTTCCGAAATATGATTGTTGAATGCATGCAAGTTTGTCTATGTTGATCAGACATAGATCATAGATGTAGTTGGTTCATATATACAAGTTGTCTATATGGATCACACGTAGATCAATCATGTCTTTTCTTTGCAAAAAAGAAAAAAGAAAAAAAAAAAGAAAAAAGAAAAGAAGAAAAAAAAGATCAATCTGGTCATTGAATAGCACGAAATATATATAATGTCTATTATAGTCTTATATATTATCCAAAAGATCTAAAAGTCTCTTTTTTGGTAGATATGGCCTCCAGGTTCACTTGAGGAGAAAGTTCAAAACCTTGTGAAGACATGGGAAATGGAAATGTTCCATAAAGTGTCTTTCGATGACAACAAAACTGTCGACCCAAACAAGTACAGATTTTCCCTCAATGGTAATACAAACTTCTAACTCTAATTTACTTGCTCTCATTTCCTATTTTCCCCTATAAAATTCGTTTTGATTGAAAGAAAAGAAGAGAAACTCTAAGTCGTCTCAAGAGAAATGAAGAGAGAAAAAGAGAAACTCGTAAAAAAATAAAATAAAAAGTAAAAAAGAAAAGAAAGAAAAGAAAAGAGTATGATTCTCTATTTGCGTAGGCATGAGAAAAAAAAATTAAAACTTTCTCATAGCTTTCATATGAGAAAAGAAAAGAAAAGAAAATATTTTTTACCTTATGCTAAATAAATATACTCCATAATTGTAATACATTCAATAACTTATTAGTATTCAAATATGCTTGATTTCCAGTTTTTTTTTTCGTGACTTCAATTTGGAGAGAAACAAAGATGATCTATTTCCTTGTAAATTATCTCCACTTTTGTACATTAACATTTTCTTCTAAATTATATTATGTTTTGGTCAGAGGAAAGGTAAAATGGAAGGAAGAGAAAGGAGGAGGGATGGGAGATATGTCCCCCACACAAAAGGAAGAGAGCCTATCCTCCTTTTGTGTCATTAAATTTGAATAGTGTGAGGAAGGAAATAAAGAATTTGTACATCTTAGTGTTATCCCTTCATATTAAAAAAAGAAGTTTCATTCTCTTTCAAAACAAAAAGTCAAATAAAGTAGGGAAGCTTTTTTCTCTGTCCTAATGTGTGGAAAATAGGATGGGTTGAAAGTTGTGGGTATAAAGAGAAGAGGCATTATTTGTCCCCTCTTCCTTTCTCTCTCATCAAATCCATCCCACCCGACAAGTGATTCTATCCTCTTGCATCCCTCTTTCCTTCATCCCCGTCTTCTTTCATACCAAAACACTAGTACTATTGTTAAAAGTTACCAAACAAGAGAAGTGGAAATAAAGGTTGTTTCCTTTTTCCTTTTCCTTCTCTTTCAATCCAAACAAAGAGTATGATTATGAGATGGATTAATTACAGGGAGGAAAGGTATTACCTTGGAAGAAAAGAGAAAGCTTGGAGGAGGTTACAATTCGTTTCTACAAACATCACTACCAGACAAGTTGAGAGGCTACAATCCAGCTGAAGAAACTATAGATTCATCTCACAGGGCTTTCACCCAAGCATTTCCACGTGGATTTGCTCTAGAGGTTCTCCAAGTTTATTCAGGGCCACCAGTGATTGTTTATAAGTTTAGGCATTGGGGTATCATGGAAGGTCATTTTAAAGGACATCCCCCAACTGGAGAGGTGGTGGAACTTCATGGGATTTCTATCTTTGAGGTATTCACCAAATCATGACCTTGGTGTCAAATATTATTATTATTATTATTATTATTGTTATTTTTTTTTTAAAACTCTTGAGGCTGTACGTAGCCAAAAAAAAAAAAAAAAAAGAACTCTAGTTTTTGAACAACATTAAGCAATTTCATTAATCAATAAAACCAAATTACATCATTACGAACAATACCCCCTAAGAAACGCCAGAAGCACACCTAACAACCCAGGCTCAATTTCAGTGAGCACACACCATAGTAAACATCAAAACATGACAAAATTTCAAAAAACAATAAATTAGGCTCCAAAAGCACCCAACCGGAATAAACCACAAGTGCCAAATGTGAATTGTCTTGTCTGACCACTAAACAGAAGTAGCAGCCCAAGAAGCATGCACATCATTATTCTACTCAGCTCAGCCGCAACAGAAATCAGCCCCAATTGTTTGAAGTTGCTGTTCTTAATAAAACCCCATATGATAAAAAAAAAAAAACACTTTAAACTGGCAGCAACTCACACAGCAAGAATTTCATTGCAGCAACTCGTGATTTTTAGTGATCAAGAAAAAAGAACAACCTTTAAAAGAAATAAACCAGTAACCCACAAGACCAGAACAGAAATCCACAACATGAAACAACCCAGAATCAACAGCATCAAAACAGTACCAATCTGCGGGAATATAATCTGCAGACTTTGAAAAAAAAAACAAAGAACTCTTAGGCTGTGTTTGGTTCACATAGACTACAGAGAGAAGGGGAAAAATGAAATTGACAAATTAAACACTTTTCTTTTAACTTGTTAACTAGGAAAATAGGAAGAAAAGTACAGGTCGAAAAATAAGTTTAAGTGCTGGAATTTTGTTAGTCACTTCCCTTCCTCTTTTCCCGAGTATTTGTTATACTTCAAGAAATTTGAAATTCTAATGTTACTTAAATATAGAGGAAAGTGTGAAGAAAATCGTTTCTCTTCTTGCTTTTCTTTCCTTTTACATTTCCTTCGCTAATCCAAATAGTGCCGTAAGCTCTATTTCATTTGCTGCTTTAAAGAAGGAAAAAGGAAACGAGAAGGATTTCTATTATTTTTAAAATATTTTTCGCAATGTTTAAATAACACAAGAAATGAAAGATTTTCAAAATGTAGCGGGAACTTAAAAAAGAGGATAGAGAATAGCTCATAAAATTTAAAATTTATTTTTCAACAGTTTTTTATTTTTTCGTTATTGTTTTCTTTTACTTATTAACTAAACCGGGAAAAGTGTTTACCCAACACATTCATTTTCTTTCATCTTCTAAATCCAAAGAACCAAACATGGCATTATATAGATTTTGGAGTATTGAAAATTGATTCTACATTTTGTATTAAAACAGTTGGATGAACAATCAAAGGTTGTGAAGGTGGAGTTCTTTTTTGATAGAGGAGAATTGCTTGGAGGCCTTATGAAGGGTGCTGCTGCTGCTTCTGATAATTCCACAAGTGAAATGTCTTCAAGCTGCCCTTTCTTGAAGAACACAAGGTAGCTTTGTGATTGAACTTCAGCAAGGGTACGATGGTAAAATAAAGTCTGCCCTCAATGTTTAATAATCAATAACTGAATGATAATTGTGGTTTCTTTTTGGCAGCTATCAATTATGCATGACAATAAAAAAAAAAATAAAAAAAATAACATTTGGTGTATTTATTTTCAGCCATGAATTATATATGATTATGTTTAGTGGTGGATGAGAAATATATAGTCTCTCCTGTTTCGCGTTGAAAAATGGATCAGAAGTCTTAAATTCAATTATTACATAGCATCAAGACACTCTTTAGCTTAAAAAATGTCAGCCAACGTCCAATGATTACACACACAACATAAATTATGAGTGGTGCTATGCACACTCCAAAATTTACACTGAAATTTACATGATAATCTCGTGGCCGTTGATTTCAGTAGAATCCGTATGGGACCTATGTGGAACTCACAAGAGTCCCACCGAAATCAACAACCACGACTGTCCTGCGTGGATTTTAGTGTAGATTTTGGAGTGTGCCAAACATTATTAATAAATTATTGTGGCACAAGACGATGATGTGGCCAATGTGGGTGATGTGGGGTAACGGGAGACAGCCATGCACGTGTCGAAAAAAAAACATATTGAACCACTGAAAAATTTCTCATTGGTGTTCCAATCAGGTTATAAGTTAAAAATTTAAAAAATTTGGCGTGTATGTCCCGTGTCTGTAGCCAGAATTTGCTAATGAAGATTTTAAAAAAAATGGATCACCCAAGTACATAACCAACCAACAAGCAAGGGGAGGACAACCAAATATATTCTAGCCAAGACAACATTATTTGTCACACATCATAGGAAACAGTGCTAAGAATTGAATCCCCTAAAGTTATTTTTACTTCATGGAAAACAAATATATCATCTCACATATTTACCAGTATATGCCCCACCCAAAGAAGAATTCAAAACAACGGGGCAAGAACTTGCTATATGATCACCTCATTCTCTATTACGGTACCCTATATATGTGTGGTGTGTGTATGTATATACCTACATAAGCAGCAGACAAAAAAGTTTGTATCTTTCCATTTTCCTATACATAAATTTGAGCAAAGCATGAAACTGAGCTGTACCATGTGCTTAGTGAAGATGTCAACCAACCAGTGCTGGGCAGGGGCGGACCCAGGATTTTTGGTCAGGGGGGGCCTAAACTATACGGGGGTTCGGGGGCAGCGCCCCCGAGGCGAATTTTTTTAGGTCTACTTATACACAATTATGTGTAAAACTGTAAAATTGGTTTAACACCCCTAGTTTGGGGTAAATCGTGTAATTTTAGGGGGCCTATTTCTAAAACCTGTAATATATTACATATAAATCTAGAATTTTCAAAAGTCCAGGGGGGCCTGTGTCTAAAATTTATAAAATATTGTATGTAAATCTAAAATTTTTAAAAGTCCAGGGGGGCCTTTGTGAATTTTAGGAGGGCCTATTTATAAAATCTATAAAATATTACATGTGATTTCATAATTTTCAAAAGTCCAGGGGGGGCCTGTGCCACCCCTGGGGACTACCTAGGTCCGCCACTGGTGCTGGGTCTTTACATGTAATTAAAGTTTTGACCAAACCTCTTCCTGAATTTGTCGCGAACAAGATGACTATCAATTTCGATGTGTTTGGTTCTTTCGTGGAAGACTGGCAGGCCGTCTTGAGTATTTGGAGGTTTGGGACGAACTACTAAAAGGAGACCCTTACATATTTACACATAATTTTTTTAAACACATTGAAATTCATTTTTGACATTTTTTAAAGATAAAATCTGATTTAAATACCCTCTTTGACTTTTCTCTCTCTAGTTTTCAAATACCAAACTCCAACTTGAAAAATTGATTATATAAAGCAAAAAAAAATATAAAAATCGCAGTAAAAAAAAATAGGACATATATATAATTGGATTGATCAATATCATTCAATTATATAATCATCACATCTTTAAGGTCAATTGAATTGATCAATATATAATCATCATAAACATATATTATATATATGGGTTTTGTTAACACTTGGGCAGATGTTAAAGTTCTAAAAGAAATAAATAAGGATACAGTGTGAGTTTCAGTGTCCGGTGTGAAGTTCGGTGTTTGTCTCCCTTATTCATTTCTACTTTTAGAACCTGAACATATGTCCTAAAAATTTAGGGCACATGTTAACAAAAGCCTATATATACATAAAAAGATATTGGAGACCAATTATGAAATACAATCAATCATTTTGGAGTACTATCAATATATATATATACTTTTATATATGTATGATAGTAATGATACATTGATTACTATTTGCTGCTGCCTGCCATCACCCATCACTATCAGCCACTGGCCCACTGCATGAGACTATGAGAGAGTGGGAGGGAGAGAGAGAGAGAGATTAGAGAAGGTAAGTCACGTTACTTACGTAAGTATATACTACCATATAGCCTACATAAATATTGGACCTTCAAAATTTTCAAGCCATTTGTTGCCCAGGGCAACCGCCCCTCTTGCCCCACTTTGGGCCGGCCCTAAAAACTGGGTTAGCTACAACATGTAAAGTTGCTTGACTATCAAAAAATTAGCAGAGCTGGCTGGCATGAGCAATATGCAGATCTTGGAAAAAGGGCCAATAACCAAATTAATTCATACACAGTAGCAGCCATGGATCTGTACACTGACTCAGCAGATGATCTGGAAACTGTTTGTTTCCATCTTCTTTCAAGTTGATAAGAAATAAAGAAAGTATGAAATACAATATTGTATTGTATTGAGTTGTAAGGATAATTTACAAGAGGCAACAAGAGACCTATTTATAGCTAACTAACCTAGCATGTACAGGGAATATTTCTAATTTAAATTAGGAATGTAATCACAGAATATAATATAATATATATGATTTACATAATATATACTAACACAAGTATTTTCTAACAATAATAGATGATTGTACTATATGTACTTGGGTTTATCTCATGCACAACAAATCTGAAGCAAAACTAGTCATTTCATTCTTCCATTTTGTTGAAACTCAATTTAATAACATAATCAAGGTTATTAGATCTGATTATCGTCTTGAATTTGCATTAATTGAGTTTTTTTATTACTAAAGGAGTTATACATCAACTCAGTTGTGTAGAAACTCCACAACAAAATTCAGGTGTGGAAAGAAAACATCAGCACATTCTTAATGTTGCTAGAGCCCTTTTATTTCAATCCAACCCGCCCTTAAGCTTTTGGGAGATGTTGTTCTCACAGCTGTGTATCTTATCAATCGAATACCAACTCCTCAATTGTCCA
The DNA here is from genome assembly GCA_033977485.1 of Hydrangea macrophylla. Lineage (NCBI taxonomy): Eukaryota > Viridiplantae > Streptophyta > Magnoliopsida > Cornales > Hydrangeaceae > Hydrangea > Hydrangea macrophylla. Next base: position 92,904,391 of record CM066994.1, read on the forward strand.
ACAACACTCCTTATGAACTCCTTTTTCACAAAACTCCATCTTATTCACATCTTGAGGTGTTTGGTTGTCTTTGTTATGCATCCACTTTAACCAGAGACAGACATAAATTTTCTCCTGCAGCTAAGAAATGTTTCTTCATTGATTACCCATTTGGTATCAAAGGATATATATTATTTGATCTTGGTACTCACAAAACTTTTGTCTCTAGAGATGTTTTTCATGAAACCAGTTTAACATATGCATCAGTTGCCTCTGACCCCATCCCTCACTTTTCTGTCGTGTTTCCTTTTTCTACCCATGACTTTCGTCCCAATCCTATTAGCCTGAGCTTGAGCTATCTATGATACATATACGTAATAGAATTAGGAAGTAAATTAAATTCTAGTTCAAAATCAGTTCAGGAATAAGTGACATGTCAAGACACCTGTATCCTTTGGAATTTGCTGCATAGCCTATAAACACACACATTTTGGATTTGAGATGAAGCTTGGAGTCTCTATATGGAATTAACCAAGGAAAGAAGCAACAACCAAAAACTCTGAAAAGAGTATAGTCAGGAGGAACATGATACGGTATTTCGAAAGGAGATTGAAAACTTATCACAGAAGAAGGCAACCTATTGATCAAAATGTAGTAGTAAGTAAGGCATCAGGCCAATACTTGGGTGGCATAGATGAATGATTCAGAAGTGTGAGAGTGGTCTCAAGAAGGTGCCTATGCTTCCTTTCACTTACACCATTTTGCTCAGGTATATAGGGACAGGATGTCTGATGGACAATGCCATGGGAGGTAAAAAATTGAACCATTGGAGTATTAACAAATTCCCTTCCATTATCAGACCTAAACACTTTTATTTTGATAGTAAACTGATTTTCTACCATGTTTTTGAAGTTAACAAAGGTGGGAAAAACCTCTGCTTTTGACTTTAAGGGATATACCCAGGTAAATCTTGAGAAATCATCAATAAAAAGAACATAATACCTATATCCATTTACTGAAAGTGTGGAAGTTGGACCCCAAACATCACTATGTATAATTTCCAAAGGACTTTTAACACAGCTAATAGAGGGTTTGAAAGGTAATTTGTGACTTTTGGATGCAAGACACACATGACAGGGAGGAGTTGGATTAGCAGTGCAAGGTATATGAAATTTCTGAGAAATGAAAGACAAGATCTTAGGAGAAGGATTGCCTAATCTATAGTGCCAATTCTGGGCTGTGGGAATGGAACTAAAAGTTGTAGAAGAAGATGGGAAGACATTAGAAAGTGATTGTGAAGTCAAGGGATAAAGACCTTGAGTGCAAGGTCCTTGAAGAAGAATCTTCTCTGTGGCTTTGTTCTGAACTATAAATCCTTGAGAATCAAAAATGAACCTGCAGTTATTGTCTTTGGCAAGTTGATAGACAGATAGGAGATTATGTCTAATCTGAGGAACATGCAGAACCTTTAAAAGAAGAAGAGACTTAGTTGGAGTAGGCAAGATTCCATCACCAGTATGAGAAATGTGAATTGAATTGCCATTTGCCACAGAAACTAAATTTCGTCCTTTATAGGTGTTAATGGATTGAATTCGATGAACATCATTAGTTAAATGGCTAGTTGCCCCGGTATCAAAGAACCATTGAGTAGGAGAGATGGATGAATCATGAGTAAAGAATGCATGAATATTGGAGGATTCAGAGGGTTGATTGGATTGAGATTCTTCAACAGAGATTGAAGTTGGATCTAAATACCAATTTGAGGAGGGAGGAACAGTAGGTGGAGGACCAATATTGGGAACAGTATTAGGTGGAGGACAATTAGAAAAAGGTGAAAAAGTGGGTTGTTCAAGAAGGGATGGAGACTGAAACATGGGAGATGAAGAGATAGGAGAGGACTGAAACATGGGAGATGAAGAAATAGGAGATGGTGAATCTTGTTGAAACATGGGATGAGATTGAACAAAGTATGCTTGAGAATCTTGTTAACATTTCTTGTGAAAGATTTGCATTAGAAACAGGATATGGACTATGAAATGAAGAATTTACTGATTGAGAGTTAGGCTGAAATGAGGAAGTATACCTGTTATAACACTCAAAAGCAGTATGATTTCCTTTCCCACAAATTTGACAGAAGATTCTCATGAAATTGTTTCTGCCATTGCCTCTTCCTCTATTACTTCTTTGTCTTCCACCACCTCTGACCCAAAATTGTGATAGGATTCTTGTTGGTTATGAGAACCAAACTGTTGAAGAGGACCCCCAGCATGTTGAAAATTAGGTCCAAATTGTTGATTCTGAAATTGATTTTGGGACCCAAATTGTTGATTCTGAAATTGATTATGGGCTGAATGATTTCCAGAAGATCTCTCAGTCTTCTCAGAGGAATTGTTATTTATCACAGAAAACGCAGAGACATTTTCCTTTGAATGCACCAGTTTCATTTCTCGAGTAATATGAAGTTCTTCAGATCGAAGAAGAGAGTGGAGTTCATAAAACGAGATTGATTGAGTAGTAGCCCTTAAAGTAGTCTTCAATGAAGTATATTCATGAGACAGGCCATTCACTATATAAAGGACTAGATCTTCTTCACTTACTAGAGCTCCTGCCGCAGAAAGCTTATCTGCACAATCCTTGATATGATCCAAATATTCATCCATGGTGGTCTGTTCTTTATTTGCATTTAGAAGTTTCAGTTTGAGTTCATGGACATGAGATCTGGAGGATGAAATGTATTGTTTGGAAAGGTAAGTCCAGATCTCATTTGCATGATCAAAACCCACAATTTGGGGCAAAATTGCTGGTGAAATAATAGCATTGAGACAACTGACGAGCTGTCTATCAATATTGATCCATTCAAGATATTCCGGGTTTTCGACCATATTACCAAATTCATCTGCAATTCTTTCAGGTGGTTGATGCTTCGATCCATCTACATACTCCAACAAATGATTTGCACGCAATGTGTTCCTTACTTGTAATTGCTAGACCATATAATTTGTCTGATCGAGTCTAACAGTAACTATAGATGTCAAATTTGAGACAAAGAATATAAGATTTGCAGGTAGATTTATCGATCTAGACGATATCACCATTGAAGAATAGAGTATTGAAGAACAAGAAATTGAAAATAGAGTATTGAAGAACAAGAAATTGAAGATTGAAAAAGAAAGATTGAGAAGAAATTGATTGAACATGTAGGATCACTGCTTTGATACCATGAAGAAATCTAGCAATGAAAGCAATTAGAGGAACAAATATTGATTTGAGATCTAAACTGAGAACTATTATATCATTTTCATTACAATACCAGAGAATAGTATTGTGTATATATACACTAAGAAGATGATCAAACAAACTCTAACAGATTCAATTGACACGTGATAATCCACTTTATCCACTTGACACGTGGATAACAATTTAACAAACTTAATCCACTTGATGAGAGCTTGGATTCTCTATGACAAGCCTAGAGTATCTAACAATAAGAAACCATGGAGGAAGAGGCAGCAATGATGAGAGAATGTTAAAATTTTGTATTTTGTTGGAGCTATCCTTTTGGTTCATGGATTTGATAAGAGAAAGAGAAAGAGAAAGAAATCACTAAGGAAAATACTTTCCAGTGATGAAAATAGTCAGGAATCGAAAATACGACAAAAAATAAATTACAAACTTCTAGAGCATGTGAGTCACTTCCCTTCACATTTTCTTGAGTTCCTACTATATTTAAATTTTGAAAAGTTTGACTATGTTATTTAGGTACATAGGAAATTAAAACAAAAGGAAAATAATTTTCCCTCTTGTTTTCCTTTCTTTTTTCTTCAATAAATTCTCAGACAAAATGGATCTTAAAATTAATTCGCTATAGAACCTTATCTATGACTAGATCTTGTTTAATTACAATAGATCTATTTCGTTCGAACACCTAATTAATTAAAGGGATCGCCATGGTAAGACAGCGATGAGACTTGTCACGACCCATCCCGCTACAGGCGAAAGTAGGACATGTGGCACACCACCAAGGCCCATCCAATTCAATTAAAGTTCATAATAGTGGAAAAGAACATAAGTAGAATCCATTAAATCCGAGTTATAAAAAGTTTTTCCTGTTTGAAAACAATTAAAGAAATAATCTATTTGGAAAAGCAGCATTCTAGTCGACTGTGTCGGGGACCCTGTCGACTACTTAGGCATTTCAGAAAATTAGTAAGCTCAACCACCTAATCCATTCGACTGTGTCGGGGACCCAGTCGACTGTGAGGTCTGATTTCCAGTCGACTGGTAACAGTTTGGTCGATTGGATAAGGTCCACCAGAATGCTGTTTTTCGGTGCAGTTTCCAGTCGATTGTTTCCAAACCAGTCGACTAGTTTCTTGAAACCTGAAAGGAATTTTTCGTTGAACAGTGTGTCCAGTCGACTGGACCCTAGGACCAGTTGACTGTTTTGTCAAGTACTGCACATTTTGCAGAATTCCAATTCCAAGGTTGATCAATCTCATTTAGGGGTTAACCACATATACCAAACTCCAATCATAGAGATCCTAACTGTATCACAACATCTTTAAAGTATAATTACAATACCACAAATCCGTTCTGGGGTTTCCAAGTTAAAACAAGCATAGTTCTAATTCCTCAAAAATTCATGATTACTACATGAAAAAGGAAAATAATGCATCTACAAGGATTATCCCGTCATCCCCATGACCTCACTCTTCTCGCTTCTTCTTGCCTTTCTTCTTACCACCTACAATGGAGTAAATCTCCACTGCTCAGCTATATGCTGAGTGCATAATTCTAAACAAATGCATGTGAGGCAATTCATGCTTTAATATCGACACTCACATAGACTAGTCTCTAGGAAGAGAGATACGCATTCATTCGATAATGGAATAATGAAACCGATGCCGTGGAGGGCCTTCTCCCAACCACTCATCCAAATGCCCTTGCAGGGCTTTCTCCCAAAATGATCTTTAACAAGATCCAACTATTAGAAAATGCATTATTACACACGTAAAATTACTATTCATAAATACCAGATAAGTCAAATAACATTTAATCACATAAATGTTGGTAGTGCATGAGGCATTGACCCACAGTCAACCTTACCCACCATTAGTAATCAACATTAATAATTCCTAAGAAATCGATTATTGCATTTTAAAACAAGAATTTTCCGGGACGGGTGTGACAAGATGTGACAAGATAACAAGGACAAAATGCCAAAAAATGAAGAACCAACTTCTTTAGGCTTTGTTTGGTTCATGGATATGGTGGGAAAAAGAGAGGAGAAAGGAAAACAAGATGGACAACTAGTCTTATCTTACAAACAATTAGGTGGGTGAATGGCAAGACAAACAAAAAAAGAGACAAAATCATAAAAATGTACATATCCCGAAAAACATAAGGTAGCAGTAAGATGTATTGATAAAAAAAGATCCATCGTTTAAAAATGATATGGACATATATGTGACAAATATGAGGCAGTGACTCATTTAAAAAAAGAATCCAGGTGACTGTTTATAAACCAGTCGACTGGTTTTCCCTATATCAGAACATTCTACAGAAATTCCCATCCAAGCTTAACAACTCTCATCCATGAGCTCATTTACCAATTCTAAACTATCAAGAAACATACAGAAATATATATTACACCCATTCAAACATGTCCCAAGCTTCTAATCTCCCAAATTCTATTACAATATCAAGTCACAAAGTGAATTAAACAACCGTTATATTACAAAACTACAAGTTAGACTTTCAAGTTGCCTTCTAAGTGAACTTCCATTCCTATGTGCTCATTTCTCCAATTCTTTGCCGGCATTAACACCTACAATGGTTATTTAAATAACCACACATATTTCGATTCGTTTAAGCTAACACTTAATGAATAAAACAACAATGCACATGAATGATAAACATGCTTGCATTCACATTCTCTACATTTCATACTTGTCTCCGGAGTCTCACGTGTACGATCCATACTCCAAGTCCGTGACTCCTCGCCAATAAGTCCATACGACTAGGTAAAATCCACATTTCTTTTCTTCAGTGCGACCTTATGCCTAGAACGGCTCCACAACAATGACTTGATACCACGCACTCCTTGACCCAAATAGCAACTAAACATGTTCAAAACACATTTCACCGTGCTTTAGACATAATCAAACATTTCACCGTACAATTGGGACTACTTATCAATATAATCGCCCGATATGAACTAAACAACATATAGCTATGAATTAATACATACTTTTCGTACAAACGTGAATACATGTCAAGAAATCTGTCCAAAACACATAGTTGAATCACTCACCTCCGATCAATGCTCCTAGATCCCGTTCCAAGGAAAACTCGAGCACACAGAACGTGTAGATGTCCGTCTAATACAATTCCTATCGATCAAAAGTTTGATTAACAACTTTTTACGAAAACTCCCAAAAATGAGCTTTCAAAAAACTTATCCAAACAAGACCTAGTGGATATCAAAACCACGGCCTTACCTTGTGGAGTTCGAATATGAAATTTGGAGAAAAACAAAGGGACAGAAGTTCATCAATTTGTGTCTTGAAGCTCTAAGCCAAAAAATCCCCAATCTCTCCTCTCTTGATTTCTAATTTAGGATATAACTTATGAAAATATCTCACATCTTTCTAGATATAGCCACGACTCTCAGAAATTGTGTTTACCTCCCCACAAGTTCTCAAAACTTCTAATTATTCTTCAAAATATTTTACACGTCTAATTCATTGCTTCACGAGTGAAAACTATAAATTATAAAAGTTTTCGTCTAAGTTCCATTTAGTTGCTAGAATGTGGTTCCACATGATTTTATGAAATTACTAATTAGCCTACCAATTATGTAGCGTGTTAATTCGTCCTCTCAAAGGTACTAAATTAATGACAGGAACATATTCTAAACCAGATAATAATACAAATAGTGAAACACACTGGTAAACATTTATTTTCAGATAAACATTAAGGGTATTCCACAATAAACGTCTCAATCTTGGAAAGACTTCACAACATCAAAACTGTAATGACCCAAAAATTTGGAACATAATTTTGTTAAGGAAAAATACCAAATTTGAGATTTTAGCAGTATAATTTTGACCTCTGTGTGTGTATCATCGCATGAGCTCAACACACACGATAATCTCCCTTAGGAGACTTGGAGCCCAAATATTTTTTTGGTGCATAGTGTGTGGGTGTGTATTGTGTGTGTGTGTGTGTGTGTGTGTGTGTGTGTGTGTGTGCCGTAAGTGTGTGTATGTGTGTGTATGTATGTGTGTGTGTGTGTGTATGTGTGTGTGTGTGTGTGTGTGTGTGTGTGTGTGTGTATGTATGCTTGGTGGCCAAGCAAAACTAAGTTATAAATATAAACACAACACCCCCCCCCCCCCCCCCCCCCCCTCCCCCTCATAACTATACACTCCTAGCAACTCTCAATCTCTCAAACTCTCAGCCTGTCTCTCTTTCTCACTGATATACACACATATAATTACATATATACACATACACATATATAGATTCAAGGAAATTTATTTCAAAGGCTTGGATTATTATTTATTTGGATTTCTCTGCTATTCTATTTGTAATTTGAATTTGGGTAAGTTTTCAAATCAATTCTATATATTGATTTCAGTTTATATAGCACTGTAGATAGATATATACAGAACTTTATATATATATGGGCAAATTATACTTTAGTCCATCAAACTATACACCTGTTTTCAATTGGGTCCATAAACTATTTTTTTTTTCAATTGGGCCTTGAACTTCAATAATTCATTCAATAAGACCCAAATTCTGACAATGCTAGCTTAAATTATTAGAAATTGTCACGTACATTGTACGTAATGCTTACCTGTCACATGTTAGGTTAAGACAAACACGGTAGATTGTGAATGGCTAAAAAATTATGCGATTTTGGGTATGATTGAATGCAATTTTGGATCTAGTCGAATGCATTTTTGAATTTGATTGAACGCGATTTCAGATTTGATTGAATGCAATTTTTTGTACTATTCACAATCTCTCATGTTTGTCTTAACCTAACATGTGACAGGTAAGCATTACGTGCATCATACGTGATAATTTATAATAATTTAAGCTAACAGTGTTAGAATTTGGGTCTGATTGAATGAATTTTTGAAGTTCAAGGACCTAATTGAAAAAAAATGTTTTTGGACCCAATTGAAAACAGGTGTATAGTTTAATGGACTAAAGTGTAATTTTCCCTATATATATCGTTAAGGGTCCAAAATAGCGAGCAGAAAAACTGTAACGGAAACTTAATTTCTTTATTTGAAATGAAAGGTCACGGTCCCACGAGGCTCTGTTTCAAATTTTAGAATTTAATTCATTCGGTTGCATTAAAGTTTTGTCACCGTTCGATTTTTCGATAACATCGAGAGCTACGTTTGATTTTTTGAAAATTTGATTTTGTATTTGGAATTTATGCGGAAAAATGAAGAGTTTCATATATTGAAAGTATTGTTTTGATTAAGTTTGAAAAATGATTTTATAACAGACCCAACGAAGAAGAAAACAATGGAGTCTGGTTCGCAGCTCGCGCGCGTGACCTGTACGGGCGAGGGTTCGCGCGAGCGGCCCGCACGCATGACCAAGTTATTCTTTGAAATTGTTTTGAAATGACCATGTGAACTTTCTGTATATAATTTGCCCAAGCAACCCGCGCGAGTGACCTGGAGCAGTTTGGTAAAAACCTCTTTTTCTTGTACTTTGGTCAGAATTGAGCTAAGAGACCTTGTACCCTAAGCTTTAAGAGTTGTACTTTACTTTAATAGTAGTTGTACTTATGCTTAGAGGTGTTGTACCTCACTAATACATTTGTATTACTATTGACGATAGTCGTAGGAGTTTGAGCAGTTCCAATTTCTATTCTAAGTATGTAATAACCTGCATTTCCATTTAATTTAAAAGTCATGTCCATATTTAATTTAATTGTAAATCGCATTGGCATATTTAAAATCAATTAGCATTGTCTGCTTTTATTTTATTTTCAGTCACATGTTTGGAATATTAATCTCTTATCTATTTCACATTTATATTTTATTGGGGGCCAAACTGCAATTTTACAAAATTAGTAATACCTGTGTGGATTTCAAAGTCTGTATTTCAAAACGGTGAAAATAACTTCTATGGACTCAATCAGTATTTTTATAAAACTAGAAAATCACTTCCTACGTTAAAATCAATTTTCTGTATTTTTGTGACGGACACCGCGCCACGAAAATACCAGTTTACTTTCAAAACTGACCGCACGGTGCTAAACGTTCACAGATATTGGAAGTGACCGATTTGGACACTTGCTTTATTTCCATTTATGGCAACTAATGATTGCCTTGCACTTGTTTGGGAATGTCTAGCTTGTGTGTGTTATTTTTGTGCCAAAAGCTAGATTCCCAAACAACTCTAGCTTGAACCCCTATATGCCTACTTGACTCTTGAAAATCTGTGGAGTTGTGTAGCTCATGTATATACGTATATACATATGTGCTGATCATTGTGTTAATGTTAGAAATTAAAAACCAATTCATTTGTAGAGTGAGGAAGACACAACTTGGGCTCCAAGTTGGGAATTCTATTTAACATACACACCTTCATACATATCATACAGTCTGCACATACAACACACAGAGAGAAAAGAGAGAGCTGGAGAGTTAATTTCAGATATTGCTAGAGAGAGAGGACTCAATCCCCATAGCCAAAGCTTGGGTTTGAATTTCTATATTGCTATTCTTTCTCAACAATTCCTTTGTTCTCAATCTCAGTGAGTATTCTAAACTCACTACCAATGTAATTTCATGCTTAATTACTGATTGTCTATGTATATTGAAAATCACCATCGATGAATTTTGGTATGAACTTCAAAGCTTGAAAACATGGATTTCCAAAACTTAACCAAAATTAGTTTTGTGAATGAAATATGATAGATTATATGTGTAGAGTATATGGTTGTAAAATTAGAGCTTAATTCGTTCATAGGAGAAAGTATATTAAGAATTAGTTTTTGACATGTTTTAGTTTTTCCTAAAATTAGAGAGCTATGAATCAAATGGTGTTAAATTGACTTTAGATTCTTAATCCTTGTGAAAAACCGAAGAGAATCATATATTATATGTCCTATATACTTTAGAAATCCAAAATGGGTCATTTTGGACCCCTTAAACTGAAACAGGGCAGTTTCTGCGAAGAAGACGAAGCCTCAGCTTCATCTCGCGCCACGATCGCGCGCGCGAGAATCGCGCGAGCGGCCCGCGCGAGCGACCCGCGCGCGCGAGGTAGGCTTCCCCAGGCAGACGTAAGTGTTTATATATATATATTTGAAAATTGGCTGGTCGCGCGAGCGAGGGTCGCGCGAGAACCCCTTCGCGCGAGCGATCCGCGCGCGCGACCTTGCTTTCCTCAGGCAGACAGAAAAGTTTATTAATAAAGGAAAAATGGACTTATCGCGCGAGCGGCCCGCGCGAGCGACCATTCGCGCGAGCGGTCCGCGCGCGCGAGGTATTGCAGTTTCTGTTTTTGTCTGTTTTTCTGTTAAGGGACTGTTTGGATGAAATTTATATACTGTTAAGGCTCTGTTTGGGATATTTAGTAAATCAGAACTCTCTTTGGTTATGTTTGAATGATTAAAACATTGTAGTATGACTCACTGATCCCCGTACGCGTGTTGTTCCTTTATTTCAGCATTTTTGTTTTCACTTAAGTGCATACCATTCATGTGGGTCAGTGGTACATGCATTTGGGTGTCAGTCTGTGTGGAAAAGAGTAATGGTAGTGTGGAAAGGGTATGAGTTTGTGTTTGCGGTTGTGGTTGTGGTTGAGTATGAGTTTGTGGTTGTGGTTGTGGTTATGGTTGTGGATGTGGTTGCGATTGTGGAAGAGGGTATCTTTGAAATGCGACGGTGGCAAATAAGGACACTCCCTGACGCCCATGGAAGCGTTAAAGTGTGTGAAGCCGAACTCAGACATTCCCTGGCACCCATGGTAGTGCTAAAGTGTGGCCTACGGACACTCCCTGATAACTCAAGTCTGGATACTGTGTGAGGGGTTGCCCCGGTATTTGCATGGCGGTTAGGGTATTCAAAGTGTGAGGCATTGGACACTCCCTGGTACCCCGGACCAAAGTGTGAGGCAAACTGGACACTCCCTGGCGCCCCGTTGCTAAAGTGTGGCTATCTGAGTGTTTCAAAGATACCAGGAGTAGGATAGTGGGTTGTTGTGGCTGTCGAGAGAAAAGAGTCGGCGAGATGAGTGTGGTGCATTGTCTCATTTCACGAGTATCTGTATTTATGAATGAACAACTTTTATTATATTCCTTGTTGTTTTATAAAGTGAATTCTTTCTGTAATTTAATAATGGAAAAAGGTAAATGGGTATGATTTACATTCAAAGTCATGTTTTTAATACTCACCAGCTTCTTGAAGCTGACGACGTTGATGCGTCCTGGACATTCGTGTTCAGGCTTTTCAGGTTACAATCAGGAGGAATCATACGACTATGCTAATTGAGAATGGCTGCATCTGGAATAAAGAAACTGTTTATTTTATGCATTAAGTTTATTTGTTTGAGTTTTAAACTGTTTTGTTTTAAGGATGGCTGTAACAGACTCTAAGTTATTATTTTATTTTCAAGGCGGTTTGTGCCTTAGTTGACCCCGGTTTATAAGATGTAATAAGATAGAAAATTTTTGTAAGCCTTGATTGCTTTACTCTGATTATTATGTTTTGTTGTTTGACGTTTGGGACGGAATCGATCCTTCAAACTGTCGCGACCTACGGGTCCATAAAGGAAATTAAACGCTTTCCTTATTTATGCTACGTCGGGGCGTGACAGGATTTAGTGGTATCAGAGCCAGGTTATTATTTATCATAAGATAGTTTAGCCAGGTTAGGGTTTACCAGTATAGACCCGATTCCACATTCCATTAAGTGTTACACACCCGATGATACGACAGGGAGGATAGACTCAGAACCCAAACGCCTAAGATTATTCTGTTCTGACTTTAAGTAGTACCTTTTCAGGTATGGATCCAACTCAGCCCCTGTTTGTACCTGATCCTTTTGGAGGGCATTGGGTTACGGTAGGAGCTATAGTGCCGGCCTCGGCGACCCTTTATTTCACTGCGGTTGGGCAGCGTGCAGCTGCTACTGTTGAGCTAGACCTTTGGCATCAGATTCATATATTAGGACTGGTCGACCTATCTCGTGCTCGCCTCGAGATTCTTTACTTCATAGAGATTCAGCGCTTAGTACTCGTTGAGATGGTTCGCTTGGTTAATAGCGATACCTTCTATCTTCCCCTGGAGGTTCAGGTTGTGCAGGCCCACCTTGCACAGCTGGAGGTACCTCCACCGGTCGTCCCTGCTGTTGAGGATGACGGTGACGTTGATATTGTGCTCGCTTCCATTTCCGAGGAGGATGGCTTAGGATGGGACGACTTTGCGGTCGACCTTGAGGAGGCGCTTGCACTTGAGCCAGCCTTGCCTGAGGCAGATGTCCCTGGACCTGCTTCACTGATGACCTCTCACAGCTGTAACTTTGGGGCAGGCCCCTCCCATGTTCAGCGACTGCATCAGGCCGACTCGCTTGACCTGTTGATGGCTACTTACGGCGATGACTGATTATTTAGATATCGCCTTGTACATATGGACTGTTTTGACTATTAGCTCTATCTCTTTTTGCAAGCTGTAATTACATGCATTAGAGTGTAGGGCAATGACCCCATTTTTGTAACATTAACTCTTGCATGCGTCCTAACCCATGCAGATAGGGTAGGCATTGATCTGACCATACATGCTTTTTGTATCTACTTGGCAGAAGTTATATATATAAGATATACTCTTTTGAATGTTGTTGTCATTTAAATTACTTCATAACACTGTTGCATGCATGTTTCTCATTCTACTACCACTATCATGCATAGAATGGCTGGAGGAGTCAGGAGAAACAGGAACCTGATCGAGGGAGCACCCGAAGCTGCTGATCCTACCGGGATGTTTGAAGCGTTTATCAGACGGCTAGAAAGAATCGGTAATACGAACGACAACCGAAGAGACCGTCAAACGGGGGACAAGTTGCTAGAAAGATTCCGTGCTCTAAGGCCCGAACAGTTTGCGGGTACCGCGGAACCCTGGAAGGCGGAACAGTGGTTGAGACAGATGGACCGGATGTTTGAAGCTGTCCAATGTAATGAGATAGACAAGAGAAGATTGGCTACGTTTCAGCTGACCGATGCTGCCGCAGATTGGTGGGATTCGGTCATAGCTACTATCGGGAATGGAGCTGCAACGGGGATGACGTGGACTGCGTTCAAGGGGAGATTTTTAGAGAAGTACTTCCCGGCTACGGAGAGGCACAGAAGAGAGAAGGAATTCATGGATCTGACGCAAGGAACCAAGTCGGTGCAAGAGTACACCACACAGTTCGAAATACTGTCTCGGTTTGCCCCACACCTGGTTGATACCGAGGAGAAGAAGATCCGGAAGTTTAATCAAGGGCTGACACCGCAGATTCGCCGCTTGACTCTCGGCCACTTGGATAAATCGTTTGAAGGACTTGTTGGTTTGGCTACCGATCTGGAAGAGGATGCTCGAGTGAGCCGAAAACAATTTGAATTCCGACCGCCTTAAAGGGGTAATTTTGGGAATAGACCACCAATGAACCGTACCCAAGGGCAGAAGAGGAATTTCGACGGAAGCAAGAAGACCCAGGCTATTACCTATCCGACTCAACCTCGAGTAGGAGAAGGAAGTAGTAGTGGAAAGTGTTTCAACTGTGGCAACCCTGGACATTTGGCTCGTGATTGCAAGGCACCAAGGCGTGCTACTCAGCAAGGGATAGTCTGCTTCAACTGTGGTGAGCCAGGTCACATCAGCAGGTTCTGTACTGCTCCTAAGCAGGTGACTTATGGTCAACAGGGTCAGACTCGCTTGAATGCTGTTATCCCTGATGCCGCTGGATATGATGGAACTGCGTATGAAGAAGGAAATTATGGAGAAGCTCAACCTGATCAGCAAGCAGTAGAAGGTACATTAACTCTGTTTAACTCCCATGTTAAAGTGTTATTTGATACGGGTGCTGCTCTTTCGTTCATATCTGTTAATACAATTCGAAGATTGGGTATTTTACCTCATCGCTTAGAGAAAGCTTTGAAGGCTACTTCGCCATTAGGAGCTGCGGTCAGATTAGGACACGTGTGCAAGGATTGTCCCTTACGGTTAGGAGACCGTGAAGTCCCTGCTAGGTTGATTGTCCTATCAATGAAGGAGTTCGACATAATCCTAGGAATGGATTGGCTCTCTCAGAATCAAGTGAAGTTGGATTGTGCGAGGAAGAGAATTACATTCCCCGACAATGAGAATCAACCCTTTGATTTTCAATGTAACCCTACGGGAGATATGTTCCTCACGAGATGCTTAGCCAACATCGAAGTCGTCAGTACAGAGGTGACAGCGTCATCTATACCTGTAGTCAAGGACTTCGAAGAAGTGTTTGAAGATGTTTCTGGTCTACCGCCCGAGAGAAGTATAAAGTTCTGTATCGAGCTTATACCAGGTACCGTACCGATCACCAAGGTTCCCTACAGAATGGCCCCCACAGAACTGTTGGAATTGAAGGAACAAGTTCAAGAGCTCGAGAACCTAGGTTTTGTACGCCCAAGTACATCGCCTTGGGGAGCACCGGTGTTATTTGTAAAGAAGAAGGACGGGACACTCAGATTGTGTATCGACTACAGAGAACTGAACCGTGTGACTATCAAGAACAAGTATCCCTTGCCTCGGATTGATGATTTGTTTGATCAACTACAAGGAGCTACGACATTTTCCAAGATAGACCTTAGGTCGGGATATCATCAGTTAAGGGTACGAAAAGAAGACATACCTAAGACTGCTTTCAGAACCCGATATGGTCATTATGAATTTTTGGTAATGCCGTTTGGAATGACGAATGCCCCGGCAATATTCATGGATTTGATGAACAGAGTGTTCAAGCCTTATTTAGATCAGTTTGTCATCGTCTTTATTGATGATATTTTGATCTATTCTAAGTCAGGAGAAGAACACGAGCAACATCTACGGATTGCGATGCAGACGCTCAAAGACCATCAGTTGTATGCCAAGTTCAGTAAGTGTGAGTTCTGGTTGCAAGAAGTGAAATTTTTGGGACACAAAGTGTCATCTCAAGGAATTTCTGTGGATTCATCCAAGACCGATGCTGTATCAAACTGGGTTAGGCCAAGCAACCCTACAGAAGTTCGGAGCTTTCTGGGACTCGCAGGCTATTACAGGAGATTCGTTGAGGGATTCTCAAAGATAGCAGCACCTTTAACTGGGTTGACGAAGAAGAATTTGAAGTTCGAATGGACAGAGAAGCATGAGCGAGCCTTTCTAGAGTTGAAAGAGAGACTCACAACCGCACCGGTACTAGCAATACCCAAGCCTGATGAGAAGTTCACTATCTTTAGTGACGCATCATATCAAGGGTTAGGGTGTGTACTTATGCAAGATGGCAGGGTGATCGCCTATGGATCCAGACAGCTGAAGCCGAATGAGTTGAACTATCCCATTCATGATTTGGAATTGGCGGCAGTAGTTTTCGCACTCAAGATTTGGAGACACTATCTCTACGGTGAGAAGTTTGATTTGTTCTCTGATCACAAGAGCCTAAAGTACTTGTTCACACAGAAAGAGTTGAACATGAGGCAGCGCAGATGGATGGAGCTGATTAAAGATTATGACTTCACATTAGAATACCACCCGGGTAAAGCTAATGTGGTTGCTGATGCCCTGAGTCGACAGACTCGTGAGACGATTGCCTCCTTGATGGTTAGAGAGTGGCGAGCATTGGAGACCTTGGCGGAATTCGATGTGCAGGGTGCTGAAGGAGGAGAAGGACAATTGTTCGGATGTCTTATCTTACAGCCTGTTCTTATCGACCGCATTATTGGAGCTCAGAAAGAAGATGAGAAGTTTCAGGCATGGTCCGTGAAGATGTCAGAAAAAGACCCGACAGAATGGAAAGTGGGAGTCGATGGAGGATATCGGTGCAGGAATAGATTATGTGTGCCAGGTAATGAAGAGTTAAGGAAGGATATCCTGGAAGAAGCACATAAGTCAAGATATACAGTTCACCCGGGAGGAACGAAGATGTACAAAGATCTGAAGAGAAATTTTTGGTGGGAAGGTATGAAGAAAGACGTGGCCGAATTTGTATCCAAGTGTTTGACGTGTCAGCAAGTCAAAGCTGAACATCAGAGACCGTCAGGATTGTTGCAACCGCTACCTATTCCTGGTTGGAAGTGGGAGCACATTTCGATGGATTTTGCAGTAGGATTACCCCGGTCGCAGCAGAATCATGACGCTATTTGGGTAATTGTGGATCGACTGACGAAATCAGCTCATTTTATCGCTTATAGTATGACATACCCGGTAGAGAAGATGAGCCGGATGTACATACAACAAGTTGTGCGACTTCACGGTGCACCTGTGTCGATTGTGTCAGACCGTGACGCACGTTTTACCTCTGGATTTTGGGAAAGTCTGCAAGAAACTATGGGAACTTCGCTCAAGATGAGTACTGCTTTTCACCCTCAGACAGATGGGCAGACTGAGCGTGTTAATCAGATCATGGAAGATATGCTCAGGGCTTGTGTGATCGATTTCGAAGAATCTTGGGAGACACACTTGCATTGGTTGAATTCGCCTATAACAACAGTTATCACACGAGTATCGGTATGGCTCCGTTCGAAGCACTGTACGGACGACCATGTCGTTCCCCTTTGTGTTGGGCTGAAGTTGGGGATACAGAGTTGCTGGGACCAGATTTGGTAAGAGAAACCAATGAGAAGATTACTTTGGTCAAGGAGAGGATGAAAACCGCTCAAAGCCGATATAAGAGTTATGCTGATCGACGCCGGAAGGATTTGGAGTTTAGTGTTGGAGATCACGTACTCCTTAAGGTTTCACCAACCCGAGGAGTGGTACGTTTTGGTCTCAAGAGAGGAAAGTTAGCTCCGCGTTTCATCGGACCGTTTGAGATTTTGGAACGTGTCGGGAAAGTAGCTTATCGACTGGCGCTACCACCGAAGATGTCTGGGGTTCACAACGTGTTCCACGTGAGTATGTTAAGGAAGTACATACGAGACCCCTCACATGTGGTTAGTTATGACGATACTGTAACGGAAACTTAATTTCTTTATTTGAAATGAAAGGTCACGGTCCCACGAGGCTCTGTTTCAAATTTTAGAATTTAATTCATTCGGTTGCATTAAAGTTTTGTCACCGTTCGATTTTTCGATAACATCGAGAGCTACGTTTGATTTTTTGAAAATTTGATTTTGTATTTGGAATTTATGCGGAAAAATGAAGAGTTTCATATATTGAAAGTATTGTTTTGATTAAGTTTGAAAAATGATTTTATAACAGACCCAACGAAGAAGAAAACAATGGAGTCTGGTTCGCAGCTCGCGCGCGTGACCTGTACGGGCGAGGGTTCGCGCGAGCGGCCCGCACGCATGACCAAGTTATTCTTTGAAATTGTTTTGAAATGACCATGTGAACTTTCTGTATATAATTTGCCCAAGCAACCCGCGCGAGTGACCTGGAGCAGTTTGGTAAAAACCTCTTTTTCTTGTACTTTGGTCAGAATTGAGCTAAGAGACCTTGTACCCTAAGCTTTAAGAGTTGTACTTTACTTTAATAGTAGTTGTACTTATGCTTAGAGGTGTTGTACCTCACTAATACATTTGTATTACTATTGACGATAGTCGTAGGAGTTTGAGCAGTTCCAATTTCTATTCTAAGTATGTAATAACCTGCATTTCCATTTAATTTAAAAGTCATGTCCATATTTAATTTAATTGTAAATCGCATTGGCATATTTAAAATCAATTAGCATTGTCTGCTTTTATTTTATTTTCAGTCACATGTTTGGAATATTAATCTCTTATCTATTTCACATTTATATTTTATTGGGGGCCAAACTGCAATTTTACAAAATTAGTAATACCTGTGTGGATTTCAAAGTCTGTATTTCAAAACGGTGAAAATAACTTCTATGGACTCAATCAGTATTTTTATAAAACTAGAAAATCACTTCCTACGTTAAAATCAATTTTCTGTATTTTTGTGACGGACACCGCGCCACGAAAATACCAGTTTACTTTCAAAACTGACCGCACGGTGCTAAACGTTCACAGATATTGGAAGTGACCGATTTGGACACTTGCTTTATTTCCATTTATGGCAACTAATGATTGCCTTGCACTTGTTTGGGAATGTCTAGCTTGTGTGTGTTATTTTTGTGCCAAAAGCTAGATTCCCAAACAACTCTAGCTTGAACCCCTATATGCCTACTTGACTCTTGAAAATCTGTGGAGTTGTGTAGCTCATGTATATACGTATATACATATGTGCTGATCATTGTGTTAATGTTAGAAATTAAAAACCAATTCATTTGTAGAGTGAGGAAGACACAACTTGGGCTCCAAGTTGGGAATTCTATTTAACATACACACCTTCATACATATCATACAGTCTGCACATACAACACACAGAGAGAAAAGAGAGAGCTGGAGAGTTAATTTCAGATATTGCTAGAGAGAGAGGACTCAATCCCCATAGCCAAAGCTTGGGTTTGAATTTCTATATTGCTATTCTTTCTCAACAATTCCTTTGTTCTCAATCTCAGTGAGTATTCTAAACTCACTACCAATGTAATTTCATGCTTAATTACTGATTGTCTATGTATATTGAAAATCACCATCGATGAATTTTGGTATGAACTTCAAAGCTTGAAAACATGGATTTCCAAAACTTAACCAAAATTAGTTTTGTGAATGAAATATGATAGATTATAGTGTGTAGAGTATATGGTTGTAAAATTAGAGCTTAATTCGTTCATAGGAGAAAGTATATTAAGAATTAGTTTTTGACATGTTTTAGTTTTTCCTAAAATTAGAGAGCTATGAATCAAATGGTGTTAAATTGACTTTAGATTCTTAATCCTTGTGAAAAACCGAAGAGAATCATATATTATATGTCCTATATACTTTAGAAATCCAAAATGGGTCATTTTGGACCCCTTAAACTGAAACAGGGCAGTTTCTGCGAAGAAGACGAAGCCTCAGCTTCATCTCGCGCCACGATCGCGCGCGCGAGAATCGCGCGAGCGGCCCGCGCGAGCGACCCCTCGCGCGAGCGACCCGCGCGCGCGAGGTAGGCTTCCCCAGGCAGACGTAAGAGTTTATATATATATATTTGAAAATTGGCTGGTCGCGCGAGCGAGGGTCGCGCGAGAACCCCTTCGCGCGAGCGATCCGCGCGCGCGACCTTGCTTTCCTCAGGCAGACAGAAAAGTTTATTAATAAAGGAAAAATGGGCTTATCGCGCGAGCGGCCCGCGCGAGCGACCATTCGCGCGAGCGGCCCGCGCGCGCGAGGTATTGCAGTTTCTGTTTTTGTCTGTTTTTCTGTTAAGGGACTGTTTGGATGAAATTTATATACTGTTAAGGCTCTGTTTGGGATATTTAGTAAATCAGAACTCTCTTTGGTTATGTTTGAATGATTAAAACATTGTAGTATGACTCACTGATCCCCGTACGCGTGTTGTTACTTTATTTCAGCATTTTTGTTTTCACTTAAGTGCATACCATTCATGTGGGTCAGTGGTACATGCATTTGGGTGTCAGTCTGTGTGGAAAAGAGTAATGGTAGTGTGGAAAGGGTATGAGTTTGTGTTTGCGGTCGTGGTTGTGGTTGAGTATGAGTTTGTGGTTGTGGTTGTGGTTATGGTTGTGGATGTGGTTGCGATTGTGGAAGAGGGTATCTTTGAAATGCGATGGTGGCAAATAAGGACACTCCCTGACGCCCATGGAAGCGTTAAAGTGTGTGAAGCCGAACTCGGACATTCCCTGGCACCCATGGTAGTGCTAAAGTGTGGCCTACGGACACTCCCTGATAACTCAAGTCTGGATACTGTGTGAGGGGTTGCCCCGGTATTTGCATGGCGGTTAGGGTATTCAAAGTGTGAGGCATTGGACACTCCCTGGTACCCCGGACCAAAGTGTGAGGCAAACTGGACACTCCCTGGCGCCCCGTTGCTAAAGTGTGGCTATCTGAGTGTTTCAAAGATACCAGGAGTAGGATAGTGGGTTGTTGTGGCTGTCGAGAGAAAAGAGTCGGCGAGATGAGTGTGGTGCATTGTCTCATTTCACGAGTATCTGTATTTATGAATGAACAACTTTTATTATATTCCTTGTTGTTTTATAAAGTGAATTCTTTCTGTAATTTAATAATGGAAAAAGGTAAATGGGTATGATTTACATTCAAAGTCATGTTTTTAATACTCACCAGCTTCTTGAAGCTGACGACGTTGATGCGTCCTGGACATTCGTGTTCAGGCTTTTCAGGTTACAATCAGGAGGAATCATACGACTATGCTAATTGAGAATGGTTGCATCTGGAATAAAGAAACTGTTTATTTTATGCATTAAGTTTATTTGTTTGAGTTTTAAACTGTTTTGTTTTAAGGATGGCTGTAACAGACTCTAAGTTATTATTTTATTTTCAAGGCGGTTTGTGCCTTAGTTGACCCCGGTTTATAAGATGTAATAATATAGAAAATTTTTGTAAGCCTTGATTGCTTTACTCTGATTATTATGTTTTGTTGTTTGACGTTTGGGACGGAATCGATCCTTCAAACTGTCGCGACCTACGGGTCCATAAAGGAAATTAAACGCTTTCCTTATTTATGCTACGTCGTGACAAAGTACTTATTCTATCATCGGTGAATGGTAGTTCCATATAACCCTCAATAAAGTTGTATAACATGTTAATAATGTAGTTGCATGTTATATGAATTGATAAGATATGATGCTTTAAGTGTTTACTTGAGATGTGATGCTTTAGGTGTTTACTTGAGATGTTATGCCTTAAGTGGTTACTTGAGTTGCTCTGCCTTGTGTGTTTACTGGATGATTTCAGAATGTCTATTATGTTGCTTTAAATCAACAGCATGTTTTGATATCTGATTTATGAAATGTTGAATATGTCTTGATGCTTAGAGCTTGCATATGTCATGGCAATTCATAAGCATGAGCTTGAACATGAAAATCGCGAAAATGATTTTAGGATGAACGACCTTAGAGGCTTTCGATTTTTGAAAAGGGAAGACCTTAGAGACTTCCAGGTTTTGAAAAGGGAAGACCTTAGAGGCTTCCGTGCATAAAACCCTCTTGGAGTGATTTTGTTTTGAAAAGATAGAAATCCCGGATTTGTGGGTAGGCGTATGAGATGGGTACCACTAGGAACTCGAATTGCGGGATGTGCTACAAGAAACCCCCGTAATGTTGAATGCTAGGCGTCTGTGTAATTTATAAGGCCCAAAGTCTGGCACGTTGAAGGCTAGGCCTCAGTGGACGGGAAGCCCATGGTCTGGGTAATGATATTGACGATCGAGGGTGAGTGTTTGAAAATGCATGAAAATGGTTTTCATGCATGACATTGGCATTCATTGCACTCATGCATGTTATATAAAAAATGTTATTGTGTGGTTATATAACTATATGAGCCTCCATGGCTTATGGACTATAAAACCTTTCTTTTTCAGGTGATGTAGATAAGGGCAATGCCCCCGAGAATTGATGAGATTTCGCTTTGTTTAGAGACCCCGTTTGTGGGATTTTTAAATTAAATGATGTAATAAATTATGTTTCAAAAAACATGTTATGTTTAATTGGACAAGTGTTAGTTCACCCACTTTTAAACAGCATGATAGCTTAACTCTGATTTTTCGCTGCTTAACTTGAAAACGTTTTGTTTCAAGAAATGATATTTTCTAAATGAAAACCAGATTCTATTTTACACATGTTTTCCAAATCGAAGTAGAGTTTACTTGTGAAGACCCCGTCTGCGGAAGAAATTGTGAGATCGTAATACTTTGTATTGATTACAGAATATTAATAAAAACCTTGGATTTTTATTTTAAGAGTTTCTAAAGTTTGAGAAAAAGAAAGTAGATCATCGTATTACTTTTTGACATGTGAAACCAAATTTGAGTTTCTATTTAATAGTTGTAATATAAAGTTTGAGAAAGAGGTATGATAAATGTTTATTGGATATGTATGTTTTCCACTGCACCATTGTTCTTTGATGAACCGATAAGGATTTTCTGTTAATGTCTTTTAAATTGACAGGCAAAGCATTTCAAAAGATTAATTTAATGCTTCCACTATCGTTTTACTCAAACCCTTTAGTCTATAAGGATTTTGATTTCCCATCAAAGATTTTCAAAAGGCTATTCTATGCTTCTGCAGTAACCCTCGGAGTCTAGGACTCGGGGCATTGTAAAATGGTATCAAAGTTTTGAGGTTTCAAAGTTTAAATGTTTCAGAGCTTCGAAGTTTAAATGATTTTAAAGTTTAAATGTTTGTTTTTCTAAAGAGAAAGTTTTTCAGGTAAGCTTCGGGTCTAAGACTCGGAGCATTACAAGTATGTTTAGTCCTTCCGCATTATTATTATTATTATTATTTTATTTTAGCACCCCATCGCTGGGACTCTTGGTGGGGTGGGGCTTACAAAAACATCCATTTCACACAGTCTCAGAGGGTTCTCTAACATAGACACCCAATTCAACTCGTGAGTCACAACTCATTCACACATGTGTCATAATATACGTCACATCACATTATCATGCATGACAAATGTAATGAACTACTATAAACCCAAACACGGGTGTTATAATTCTCTCCCCCTTAAAAAAACTTTGTCCCCAATCTTGTACTTCATGTTTCGAAAAGGTACGGATAGTGAGTACGCATCTCATCCTTTATTTCCCATGTCATCTCTTTCGTTGTTTGGCTATGCCATAACACTTTCACCTTCGATATCACCTTGTTTCGTAAGACTTGATCCTTCCGATCCAAGATCTCTACTATATACATATCACATGTTAAATCATCCTGAATTTCATTCGACGTCGGATTCATCACTTGCTCTCTATCCTCCACTAAGCGTTTACGTAACAATGACACTTGGAATACGTTATGAACTTGAGCATACTCACTTGGCAAGCCCAATCAATATGCTACAGGTCTAACTCTCTTAATGATTTCAAAAGGTTCTACATACATCGGATTGAGTTCCTGTATCTCCCAATTCTAGCAATCCCCTTTAAAGGTGACGCCTTCAAGTAAACCAAATCTCCCACATCAAATTCCAATGATCGCCTACACTTGTCGCAATGACTCTTATACCTACTCTGACCTGTCAGTAACTGCTGTCGAATTACCTTTATCTTGTTCGTCATCTCTTGTATAATTTTTGACCCTTCTATCATTCTTTCTCCGACTTTCATCCAACTAATCGGTGAACAGCATACGCAACCATACAAAGCTTTATAAGGAGCCATTCCAATACTCGACTGAAAGTTGTTGTTATATACAAACTCAATTAACGGCAAATGGTGTTCCCAATCACCATATTAATTGAGTACACATAGACGAAGCATGTCTTCTAAAATCAGGATTACTCTTTCCGATTGACCATCGGTCTAAGGATGAAAAGCAGTATTGAAATGCAATTTCGTACCCAATGCTTCTCGTAAGGCCCCTCCAAAACTTCGATGTAAAACTACTATCTCTATCTGAAATAATAGAAACTGGAAGACCATACAGTCTCACAATCTCGTGGATATACAACTTAGCTAGTCTTTGGCTTAGTTGTTTGAAGCGGTAGGAAGTGCGATGACTTCGTCAAACGGTCAATGATCACCCAAATAATAGTATTCAATTTCTTAGACCTCAAAAACCCACTAACAAAGTCCATTGTAATGTGTTCCCATTTCCACTCGGCTACCGGTAATGGTCATAACAATCTCGAAGGTACTTGGCGTTTGGCCTTAACTTGTTGACAACTCGTACATCGTGAAACGTAGCGTGCTATTTCACTCTTCATTCCCGGCCACCAATAAACATGTCTCTAGTCTCTATACATCTTGGTGCTCCCCGAATGAATGGTGTCTTCATGTTATGCGCTTCTTCTAGGATGTTCTGTTTCAAACTTTTCTCATTGGGCACACAAATTCTACCCCTCAATCTCAATACATCTATAATACCCTGTGTTTTTGTAATGTATTATATGAATAAGACATTGTATTCTTCTTTTAAATACTTATATGAGTTTAGTTTTACCTTTGGTGTAATCTGTATCCCAATCAATTGGACTAGTAACCTAATCAATTGCCTTATCTTGGATACCAATCGATTGGCATCGTATGCCAATCGATTGGATCATTTAATACCTAACCCCAATCGATTACCACTCATGCCAATCGATTGGCAGCAGCTGGATAGATTCTCTTGCTTTGGTTGGGGTTTGGCCACGTGATCACCTTTTCTTCTAAATATATTAGCCCATTTTGGGCATTTTTCTGTTTCAAAAAATAGAGAGTAAGAGAGAGAGTATGTTTTGTGTATGTTTATATATATACACTCATATATATACACATATATACATCCATACACATACACATCCATGGACTGAACTAAAAAAAAAAAAAAGAAGACCAGGAGAAAGAGAGAAAAGAGACAAAGAAGAAAGAGAGAAGAGACAAACAGACAAAGAAGAAAGAGAAAGAGGGAACCTCCATTGGAGAGTCCAAGCTTTCCCAATCACCATCCAAACACCCCTAGTCATCTAAGGTGAGTTCTAAACTCACTTAGTAGCCTAATATTGATGTTAGGAATTGTTTAGATGAAGAAAGGAAGCATGGATCATGTTTTCCCGTTTTATACATGCTGGACTATCTTCACTATGAAGAAGATGAAGTTCTAATCGATTGCGACTTAAGTCCCAATCGATTGTTTTCTTTCATAACCCAATCGATTGCCATTTAAGATACCTCAATCGATTGCCAAAGTTAGCAATCGATTGACTTGGATTGTGATGAAATCCATTGGACTCTTTCCCAATCAATTGTTACTATTTTTTTACCAATCGATTGGACCTCTGTCCCAATCGATTGGTAGTTTCAGAATGTTGATATTCTTGTTTAGTTTATATTATAACTATTTATTTGTTTATTTCATTGTTCAGTAATCACATCATGCTATACTATTGTAATACAGACGTGATAATAAGACATTGTGACGTAGGATAGTAGTGATGATTAGATTAACGAATAATGGTTGTGATGTTAAATAACATAATAGTTGTGAATCCTTTGGAGTTAACGTTCGTTTCATTCAATGTAGTCAGGCCACATAGGACTGTCATGTATCGATGTTAGAGTTAAACTTAAGTAGGTATGTTAAGTATTCGAGAATCTTGTGTGGACGGACCTTGGTCAATCATATGTTTTTAAAAGCAGTAGACAGACAAATGTGTCTATGACTTGCGGTAGACTAGACAAAGTAGTCCTAAGATAGCCAGATGATCTAATCATATGTTCTTAAAAGCGATAGATAGACGAAGGTGTCTATGACTTGCGGTGGACCGTGATCATTGATAGACGTCATTAAGTCGTGGCATTAGAATGATGTAATGTTGCTTAAAGCATTATATCCCTGTAGTGCGATGAACTGGGCATATGTTCTTAGAAGCTAGGGATGGAATGACGTGGTATCCATGACATGCGGTGGACTGTGCATATGTTCTTAAAAGTGGTGGACTAAGAAATGGTGTATCTATTAAAGTGATTTACTATCGAGTCTATCCTTCTATCAGAATGTGTTGTCGGTCTTAATTTAATATGACGTTAGCAATCGAATAATCGGTTTGATTAAAGAAAATATACCCTCAATGAAATTTAATTGTATATCGTTCATAACTCGTAATAACTACAATAGTTGATACCATGTTACTATCTAATTCACTCAGCTTTCATTAAGCTGGTGGCATTTATGCTGCTGGACATTTCTACGTTCTAGTGCACCCTGGTTATGAATATACAGGTGAAGGAACTACAGGCGAGGACTACTATGCCGGTGACGATGTTACTGTGGAGGATTATACCGATGGAGGTCAGATAGAAGAGGACTATTACACCGAGGACTACCTCTAGGCCAATTGAAGATTAGGCTAGATAGTAGTTTAATTATCCTTATTGTTTTTAGACCTTTTTGTACTCAGGCATATGTTGGCTTGACGTTTGTAATTTATTATGTTCTATTTTATTCAAGACTTTGATTGTAATAGTTAGTAACTTTCTTTTGACTTTAAGTTACATTGTTATCCAGAACCTAGATTATATTATCGTGATCTTTATTCTGTTCTGTTGCTTAGTACTATGTGTTGTGGACAATCATGTGACTTCACTAGTCATTGCCTTTGGACCCAAAAAGAAAATTTATTTTTCCCGTTCTAGGGCGTGACAACGTCATTTTCAAAAGTGAATCCCAGTTGCTTACCCATTGGAATCTCATCACAAATCTTTTTCAAATTCAAGTCTTGAAGTTGTTTCTCCGTAATCTCGTGAATCAAGAGTGGTTGTCCCATGATCATCGACATCAAGCCACTTTCAATTTTAGGAATCACTTCAAGTTCCAAATTCTCCATCTCTTGAATCATTTCTCTCTGAGAAGTCAGATCCAAAACTATATTGGTTGGTGCCTTACGAGTAAGAGCATCGGCGACTACGCGCCTTGCCTGGATGATTGTGAATCGACAGATCATAGTCTTTCATCAACTCTAACCACCTCCGTTGAGTAAACAAGTACTTCAAACTCTTATGATCCATATATATCTCAAATTTTTCCCCATATAGGTAATGACGCCAAATCTTTAATGCAAAAATCATGACAGCCAATTCTAGATCATGTTTCGAATAGTTCTTCTTGTGTGGTCTAAGTTGTCGTGACACATACGCAATGACCTTGTCACGTTGCATAAGAACGTAACCTAAACCTCTATATGAAGCATCACTGTAAATGACAAACCCTCGGTACCCGATGGAACGGCTAAAATCGGTGCCTTCACAAGTCGACTCTTCAATTCTTGAAAACTTTCTTCACATTCCGGACTCCATACAAAAAGCAACATCTTTCTTCATCAACTATGTCATCGGCATTACAATACGTGAAAAGTTATTTACAAACCTCCAATAATAACCAGCTAATCCTAGGAAACTATGGATCTCTGTTACATTTGTCAGTATTAACCAATTGGTAATTGTTTCTATCTTCTGACGATCTATAAAAATTCCTTTCGAAGATACTATATGTCCAAGAAAACCAATCTCCGTCAACCAAAACTCACACTTCTTCAATTTTTTGAACAAACTTTTCTAGCATAATCGGTATAGGGGTAATCACAAATGGTGTTCATGATCTTTAATACTCTTGGAATAGATTAGGATGTCATCTATGACCACAATAACAAACACATCAACATACTCCTTGAAAACATGATTCATCAAGTCCATGAAAGTTGTTGGCTCGTTGGTCACTCCGAACGGCATAACAAAAAATTCAAAATGACCATATTGAGTCCTGAAAGATATCTTCTCAATATCTTCCGCCTTGACCTTCAACTGGTGATAACCGGATCTCAAGTCAATCTTCGAGAATACCTGAGCCCCTTGTAATTGATCAAACAAGTCATCTATTCACGGCAATGGATATTTATTCATTACGGTCAACTTATTCAACTCCTGATAGTCGATGCACATACGCATTATCCCATCCTTCTTCTTCACAAACAAGACTGGAGCTCCCCAAGGTGAAACACTAGGTCGGATAAAACCGTTCTCAAGAAGCTCCTATAACTGAACATTTAATTCTTTCAATTCTATCGGTGCCATTCGATACGGTTCTTTAGATATTGGTTGTGACCCTGGTACTAATTCTATCATGAACTCAAGCTCCCTTTCAATCAATACATTGGGTAGCTCATAGGGAAAACATCGAAAAATTCTTGAACTATCGGAATGTCTTCCACTAGTGGTCCAAGAACTCATGTATCAACAATCGAACATAAGAAACCCGAACATCCTTTTGTCAACATCTTACTTACTTGAATCGTCGATATCAAGTATGGAGGTACGGTCACACCACTACCCTAAAAAGTAAACTCTTCTTGACCTGACGGATAGAAACTAACCCGTTTTTGTTCACAATCGATCTTAGCTTGATTGACCGAAAACCAATCCATACCTAAGATAACATCAAAGTAATTCACTGTCAATGGAATCAAATCGACGCTCAAGACCTTATCACCTATCTTGATCTCACATCCCTTGAATACTGAAGAAGTTACTGAAGGTTCACTATTGGGCAATGATACGCACAAGTCATATCCTAATGGTTCGGACTTAACAATTAGATGTGTAATGAAATCACGTGACACAATTGAATGCGTTGAACTAGAATCCATGAGTATACATGCGAGATATGAACAAATAAGAAGAATACCCGATTCGACCATATCATCCGTATTCCTCGGCTTGAGCTGGAAATATTATCCTTGTTGTTGCTCGACTCCCTTACCTTTATCCACTCATTGCCCTAACTTTGACTCGCTCGGCATACTCAATGCCCCGATACTCATTCCCGATTGTCTCTTTCTCGGACGGTTCTTCGCTATATGTGTGGACCGGTGCGCTCGGATGAGGTCCTGGCGTCTTTCCTCGATAGTGTCTCGGGACGGATCCCAAGGAGTACACTTTAGGGAAAACTAGGACTTCCTCACGCGTCCTAGAGATAAAGAGTCGCCACCTAATTTTTATCGGGAATTAGGAAACCCAAGTTTGACTCGCCCAAAATTGAATAAGGTTACTCGCCTTTCATTACCAGAAACTAGGTTGGGGGGTCTTGGTACGAGAGGGGAATGAGCCTAAGCAGGACTAAAGCACCCCCTCCTCGCCTTACTGAATGGTAGGCCTTGATTCAAATATCCTTGTTCTTAATTTGTAATTGGTGTTGTTTCCTCAAACGTAATAGATAATATATACATGTCAAAAAGGGAACATCTAATGAAAATCATTTCAGGAGATTAGATTAAGTAGCAATCGAATGCACATGCAATATGAAAGAGAAGTATACTCACAGTGACTAGTCCCGTTCGGGACCGATGTAAATAAAGGAAACATGTTATGATATGCAAAAAGGAACAAGAAGACTTACATTGATTTGACTCAAGCGGAGTCGTGAAGCAAAATGAATGGAAACATGCAATGCAATCATGTAACAATCCTAGATAAGATGTCTCTAACAAATAATCATATAAACAGAGACTATCTGATAGGAATTTGTGTCGTTGAAATAAAGTTATAAACCTAGGAAAATTCTAAGAGAAAGGATAGAGAAGGTACACGATACATGGGCACTAAGCCACATGTAGACGAGGCAAGCTCACAAATTAAAGTCTGGATCCAAGGCATTCAATTCTCTGCACTAAGACACCAAAGAATACCCAAGCATTGCAAAAGCACAAAAAAAGCAAATAATATGCATGAAAAATAAAGAAGACATGTCATCAATCCAATTTCCAGACTCAGCAACCTCTAATGAATCTTATCAAAAGTGGTCTTAAACATGAGCTGGGTTTAAACCCTTTTACAGAAAGTTAGATACATGTATTAGGGAACTTTCCAAAAATTAGGACCTCATTATCAATTTTGAAGTTTGAGAAATAGATGTTTTGGGAACAGTGGATCAGGACTGTCCACTGTTCTTGTAAAAATCATAATTAAATCTACAAAAATCATGTGAAGCTCTATTTGGTGTCAAAAGAAGGCTATTTCATTGTAGTTTATGAAACAAAATAATTCCATGGACATGTCATGATCATAAGGTTTTTGAAAAAGTATTTTAAACAGACTCTAATATTCTAGAAATTTGGTATCATTTGACAAAAGAATGTAAAATACAATAGAAGCATAATAGAAATTCATGAACCCTAAGCTTTTGACCTCTTATCCATTTATCCTAGATGATTTCTAAACCAAGTTTTATTCATCAATTGTTGTTGAGTGATTAAGGTATGACCATTTTGTATACATAATCATAATTGTAGTTAAACTTAAAAAATTCCAGAATAGTAGTATCAACTTCAAACGCTTAGAAAATGATCTTAACTCGATTGTATGCTCACGATTTTACATTTGCATATAGATACATGAGTTAGGAATCATTCCCAAAAAGCGAAACATCGATAACTATTATAGATTTTCTAAAATTCAAGCATAAAGAGACTATGTTCAAATCTGTCAACCGATTTCTCAACAATTTCTAAAAATAGTGCATGGATCCTAGAAGTTCTCAAAACGAACTAGATGAAATCTAATTCATCAAATTTTACCCAGAAAATTTGAAATCCATCAAACTATGGGTTTTGATGGACCAAATCTTATGGACAAAACCATTTTGTTTTGCTGAATTTTGACTAATTCATTTTAAAGTGTGAGGAAATTATCTTAGGTATTGGTTGAAGCTTATTTGAGATATCAAATTCATAGATCTACTTGACTATCATGATTTCCAATCAATTTAGCCCCCAAGTTCTATGAAGAACGTTAGATCATGGATCAAAGGGACTTACAAATGTCCTTACAAATGTCCTATTAGAGATGAATTTCAATAGGAATTCTAGGTAATAGAAATAATCAAGAGATGGGTATGAACATAGGAATCATTCCTCTCATGGATCATACTTCTAAACTATCATAGAATTCAAAATAGATACATATATATAATCATGTATGCATGAATCTAAACTAGAATATATAAAGGAAATCAAAATTGAAAATCAATCTCTAATTATGAATTATCAACAAAAATCAAAGAGATTTGGATCTGGCTATGTGAGTGTGTGAAGAATAAGAGATGAAAAAGATGAGTGTGCTAACAAATAAAATCAAAATAAGCTAGATCCAAATCTTATAGATCTATACATACAAAAATAGGAATTAGAGATGAATCATAGATGTTTACCTCTTAGAGGATTCTCAATTGTGTAGTCAAAGTTGATTTGAAGATCTTCTTCTTCAAGTGTTCTTCAAGCTCTTCAAGCATTCATCCATGGAAGTTAATGGAGGCAATTGATGTCTAATTCATCTAATCTAGTTATCTTGAGATTAGTTTTAGAAAGTTATAATTCACTTCATCTCTCTAGAAATCTCTCTTAAGTTGAAAGTATCTTTTTATATTTCGTAAGTATATGAACTAGTACTCTAATATATTCCAAGATCACTCAAGATGATTCAAGGTACTCCAAGATGATCTCATATAAGATGCATGAGATCTATATATAGAGTTTTGAAAACTTAACTCTTAAGTTTTAGGGTTAAAACAGTGATTTCAGAGAGCAGAAAAGGGCTAAAATGGCCATTTCGGTGCATAAATGCAGTTTCCAAGCAATTTCCTCGCAGTGGAAACCTTCTGGAAGGGTCTGGAACCAAAAAAATGCAATAGAGAACACACATTGTAGGTGGCAGTTATGGTGGGACCCGCCACCCCACTTTCCTAAACTGCCATTTGCCTTTTAAGTTACCCTGGTTACCCACAAGCCTGTTTCAAGTTTTATGTGCACTACTTTTCCAGATTTTTGTAAAAATGCTTTATGGTGTCCGAAATCGTCCGTTTACGTACTGTTGGAAAGCTGTTGGGTTAAATTTCAGTATAAAAATATTCCAGGAGGTTTTGAAATGAGAATTGAAGTCCAATTGAAGCCCGGAAGTCCTCCGGAACTTTCGTCGTCTTTTTGAAATCAAACGACATCTTTTTCAAAATTGCTTTCCAATGTGCGTCGATTTCGATCTTTTCCTTAAAATTAAATCTTTGGATATCTAGAATACTGCGCTTAGAACACTTAATGTTCATATAACCCTGAGTGAATTTGAATTCTGAGAGACGATTTTGACAAAACTAGGATTTATGCATGGAAAAAGGGCTTTTTTGAGCTTGAAGTCACTTTCCGAAGTTCGATCTTTCGATTATGTGGAATCAATACCTTCTACAGGATACTTTTTATCATTAAATCCTCCAAGATGTTGTCCACCCTAAATCCTATCAGTGTGGTCAAAATTGGGTGTCTACAATATGCCCCTGTTGGCCACACTCAAAATATTTCCCTCTCATCTCCAAATTGTAGCTCTTAGTGTTTGAGGTTGTGTTGGGTATAGTCACATTCAATTTCAGAAGACAATTTCAGGATATGTTCCCTAGTTACTTGCAAAGATAACATGTACTCAATAGATAGCAAGTCCCATAGTGTCGCGTATTATATGTTGGGCACAACAGTCTTGAGTCTCCGATGAATGTACTCACTCCTTGGCTACCCACATATCCCAATCCTTGCGTGAATGGTTTCTTGGCATTCCCTTGGCCCTTACTCCTATTGTTATTGGCTCTCTTCCCTTGTTGCCCTTGATGATATCATTCAACACTTATCTCGGTGATACAGGTGGCTTCGTCAACTAGAGAGACATTTGGGTGTTGCAAAGTGTCAACACGACTACGGATATTCTCCCTAAGCCATTTCTCAAATTTACTAGCCTTATCTTCATCAGTCAGAATTGTAGATTTTGCTGAGCTTTACTTGACAGTGATGATTCAAAAAGAATTAAAGAGATTCATATGATGGTATCTATGATGCACCCCAGAACTGGAAATGTCAAACTTATTCCGGCCTCTGGACATGGAAAGAAAGACGGAGGGAAGTCTGGGGACATAATTGTTATGTCAAAACCTGCCTGTACAAACTCGAGTGCTGCTCTAGTAGATTTTGCCCAATATTCTGCTCCGGGTCCCAAAGGTGCTGATCCTTCTTCTGCTCCGGGTCCTGCAATTGCTGATCCTGCTTCTGCTCCAGGGGATGAGAGTTGGTGTGAGTGCCTTTTAGATTTGTTCAAATCTTGGTTTATGTAGTCTGTTTTGACTCTGAGTTCATAGAATGATGCTTATGTGCTAGTGTATACCACACGTCTACAAGTTCACATGGTGTTATGAATATTATGGTTTATAGCCTTTCAACTTTTATAAAAAATTTAACACTGGTTTTAATTAAATTTTGTTGTTACTCCTGTTTTAGTATGTTGGATGGGATTATATAGAGTGTTGCGTACATTGCTTCTAGATGCTTCATTTCTTCAATGTATTATTTAAATTTTGTTGTTACTCCTATTTTAGTATGTTGGATGGGATTATATAGAATGTTGCTTACATTGCTTCTAGATGCTTCATTTCTTCAATACTAATTGTGAGACTTGTGAACTCAGCAAGCATCATAGAGCCACTTTTAAATTCAAAAATAATAAACCATGTTTACATCCTTTTGAGATTGTTCACTCTGATGTATGGGGTCCTGAACGCACCAATGGTTTACGTGGCTCTCGATACTTTGTTACTTTTATTGATGATCATTCTTGTTTAACATGGGTTTATGTACTCAAAGATAGATCTCAAGTGTTTAAAGTTTTTCAAACCTTTTATGTTGAGATTTTGAGTCAATTTAATGCCAAGTTCAGTAAAGTAGTGGTTACATCACCAGACTTGGTTTGACAAGGTTAGTAAAACAGTGGTTACACATGGTATGACTCGTAGCCAAGCTGATCACTCTGTCTCCTTTAAGAAAACAGGCACTAGTATTGTCATACTTGTTGTTAATTATGTAGATGATACTGTTATCACGAGGGGTGACCAGAAAAGTATCCAGACTCTGATTTAGCATCTTAGCTCACGCTTCCTTACCAAAGATTTAGGTAAACTTCGCTATTTTCTTGGCATTGAGGTAGAAAGGTCAAAAGCAGGTATTATTAGTCTAGCTCAAAGGAATCATACTTGACATTTTGGAAGAAATAGGCTATCTTGGCTCCAAACCTATTCCGACTCCCATGGATTTGTAAATTTAAAGTTGCTAGCAGATGTGGGTGATCTTATTAAAGATCCAAAGATGTACGGCAAGCTTGTAGTTGTAGGAAAACTTATTTATCTAACTATCACTTGACCTGACGTCCCATATGTTGTTAACCCAATTGGTACAATTAAACCCAACATCCCTAAATACTAGGACCACTCTTTGCACATTACCAACTTACCTAAAAACTAGAATGACCGGTCATCACAAGAGATAAAATTAACAAAAAAGTTAGGCACACAACACATTTCACAACAGGGCTTTAAATGTGTTGTACTATGTGCTGTTTGAATTTTTCACACTTTTTTATGCATCACTTACATAGCACAGTGTAGATGCATTTAAAGCCATGTTGTGGAATGTGTTATGTGCCTTGCATTTTTGTAAAATAAAAAATATCTAAAAACAACCCACTAACTATTAATCCAAATAAAACATAAATTTATGAATACTATAAAAATAAGTACATAACACTCAAGGTGTAAAGCCCCCATTGAGAGAAGGTGTACAACCTCTACAGAAGTTGTGAGATCGATCCTTGTGAGATTGATAATCTTCAATCACAAAGCATTAGTAGTTGTTCTTCTCCATGGACGTAGCCCAAATTTAGTAAACCACGTTTAATATTGGGTGTTATTTTCTTGGTTCTCTTTTTCTATTGCAACCTTTATTTTTTTTGTCTGGCTTCTTTTTGGACTGGGCATGACAAGGACATCTATAATGTTCTTTTTCTGCAGTTTCACTAAAAGTTTAACATCTTTCATGTTTAGGATTTTGTTTCAATTTAACATTTGCAAAATTGCTATATTGAGCCTTTGGGGGTTTATCTTTCAATTCCATCGAATTGATGTTTTTCTAGAATAACCATTAGGTTTGAAAATTTAAACAAATGGTATGCTACCCTTAAGCTATATTTTCCAATGTGTTTTTAAATATAGAGACTAGTGCATTTATAGTTTTTCTTCCATTTCTTTTAGTACTCCATTTTTTTCACTTATTTTGTTCCATTGCATTACATAGTTAAGAGACTCAAAGTACGTCATATTTTTCTCTCATCTTGCTTTTCATTACATCATGTACTACGTCTTTCGTTGGTTTG
Organism: Hydrangea macrophylla; assembly: GCA_033977485.1. Classification (NCBI taxonomy): domain Eukaryota; kingdom Viridiplantae; phylum Streptophyta; class Magnoliopsida; order Cornales; family Hydrangeaceae; genus Hydrangea; species Hydrangea macrophylla. The sequence continues at coordinate 92,939,342 of CM066994.1, forward strand.
TAAAGTTTTCTGTTTTAATTTTTCTAGTTTATTTGCCTACGTAGTATATATATTAGTACATGTTGACTGTAAAATATTGAGTCAATATTGGACATGAATGTGAATAGGCATCCATTATTTGTTGGGGTAAGATGAGTGTTTTTAACCAAACCAAACCAAGCCTTGTGTCCCAATCAGCTGGGGTCGGCTGTATAAATCCTTATTCTCCATTCTGCATGATCAAGAGCTATATGCTCACTTAAATATTATATATATATATATATATTCATATCTTGTTGTACTATATACTCCCAGGTCAGTCTAGGTCCGCCCCTCCCTCGAACCATTCCAGACACTGCAATATTATCACTCTTTCGCACAGGTGCACCTATAAGTCTTCGTTGCACATGGCCGAACCATCTAACTCTATTCTCCCTCAACTTATCCTCAATCTGTGCCACTCCTACAGTCTCTCTAATGTACTCATTTCTAATTCTATCTTTCATAGTCTTACCACACATCCACCTTAGCATCCTCATCTCAACTACGCTCACTTTGCTAATGTGTTGTTTTTTAGTTGCCCAACATTCTATCCCATAGAGCATAGCTGGCCTAATTGCTATCCTATAAAATTTTCCTTTCAATTTTGCTGGTATTCTCCGGTCACATAATACTCCAGAAGCACTCCTTTACTTAAGCCAGCCTACTTTAAGTCAATGGGTCACGACATTACCAATCTTTCCATCTCTACTGATCATTGAACATAGATAGTAAAAGTGTTCCATCTTTGGAATCTCCTGGTCTTCGATCTTCACTGCTTTGTTGTTTCTACTTACACTAGTGCTTGTGGACACGCGGCCTCTGTGAGCCCACCCCTGTCTCTACTTACGGTGGGGTTTCAGAATTGATTTTCCTTTTGATTTGAAATTGAATTGAAAAAAAGATCTGTTGAAAATAGATACAGAGTCGCCACTTGGTCTTTAAAGAACCAAAAAACCTAATTTTGACTCACCCAAATGGATAAAGGGCACCGGCCCTTCATAACTAAAGAACTTGGCTCAGGGTTTTGGTATGAGAGAGAAAGGAGCCTTTGTCACGACTAAAACACTCCCAACTCGCCCTGTCTTTCGACGGGCCTCAATTAGCATCCAAGTAATCATCTTATACTATGTTTGGTTCGACAAATAATACTATGATAGTATATTACATCACATAAGAATCTTAAAAATGGAAGATCTAAAGATAAGATATCATTCATAAGATCTAAGCCAAGTATCACATAATGCAAAGTGAAAGATCACACAAAAACAAACTTAGGAAAAAAAAAGTCTAATCACATATCAAGTAATCAAGTTTTCCTAATCAAAGGGAACATGAATTGTTCTTGTAACAAATAAATAAAGAAATAAAAAATATGCTTAGCAAGCTAGAATGATGTATGCTAATCTTTTGAGGAAAGAAGACCTCTCAATCCCCGGGATGGATGAGAAAGTAAGATTAGATCGAGGGAAGCATGAACGTGTTATCAAATTTATTCCTTATAATCTTCTTAGATTAGGAGTCACAAAAACCCCCAAATCTTGCATGGATGCAATGCATGATCTTAGAATGTGCAAAGGTTGTAGTGTGTTTGTGTACATGAACTTTCTATAGTAACTTAGAAGTCTAAAATATGAATGAATGCATGGAGTAAATCATCATGGGATATGTAGAAATATAGCATGGACTACTTCCTAAGATATGAACTAATTTGAAGTACATATAAGCATTAAATCAAAGGATGGAAGTAAAAGTATACTTGCTGTGAATAGTGGACAGAACAGTGACTTGGTTTTGTGGAAATTGAAGAGTAGGCTTAGAAATATTTTCAATGCATGATTTTTTATGGAGATCATCCTTATTGTTACTAGAACACAAATAAAAAAGCCAATCCTCGATATCTATTTCAGATTGAGAGAAATCAAATAAATAATAGGGGTCACTCAGAAACAGAATTCGTACTGTCAACTGAAATGTCAAAACATCTTAGAAAATGAAAAGAAAATATCTAGAGGCCCATATTATACAAAAGGTTCCCTAAGACACTAAAGTTCAAGAGAAAATTGAGTTGAGACCACTCCGTTTGGAAAGATTTTTTGTAAAACAAGTTGAAAATCAACCAAGCTGCTGTGACAGTAAAGGCAAAATATTTGGAGAGAATGTTTAGACTAAAATGAAATCCTTCCAAGTATTTTCAAGCCAAGCCAAAAATCATAGGTGTTCTCCAATGAGTTAGGAAGACTTTCCAAGTGGTCTTACATTCATATATTGAGTATTGAACTCATAATAATTCATTGAAGTTAAATGACTCACTGTTTTGAAGATTTTTTGAGAAAACAAGGTTGATTTCTTGGAATCCAAATATTGGGGGTTTTAGGAAGGCTTTGAAATAGGGGTTTTGAAAGTATATTTTCAACACTCAAAGAGGATTAAAACAACTTGTAATATTGACCTCTAACTCATTTAGAGAACCTTCAAGATTATTGCAAAGGTTTGCTTTATTTTGGAAATAACCTCAAGAATACATAGGGATGAATTGAGGTTATAATCATCATCTATCAAACATGTTTTTGAGGTCAAGAGCTACTATTCATAAGGATTCACCCACCTCAAACATCATGTCATCATCTAGATGATGATGAACTAGTTAGTAAATAAAGAAAATAAAAAAGAAATGAAGTAAGAAGAGATGAACATTTTATATAAGCAAGCAAATGAACAAATCAATAGATGATATTCAATGGTGGAACCACAAGCATTCAACCTCTCATATATGTGTGTATGTGGGCGTAGATTGCTCTCTAAAACTCAAAGAAGATAAAGAAAATGAATTGAAAACTTATGAACACAAGTTTAGTTTTGAGAAAACTTATTGAAACTCACATTTGGATTGGATTTTGAAGAAGAAAATCTCTATTCCTATCTCTACTTCTCCCTAACTCTCTATATCTCTCTCTAATAGCCTCCAAGTTCTCCCCCCAAATGGAAGCAAATGGGTCTCCTTTATAGGCCAACTTGGGGAGGTATTTTGGGCTTTAAAAAGTTTCTAATTGGTCCAAAATCTTCAGAATTTCAAAACTATGTCATTTTGTTTATTGAAAATATGAATTAAAACTCAAAAATTAACCAAAAATTACAAAAAAAATGAAAAATCACTCAGAGTGCTGCCGCGGCACTCAGGCAGTGCCGCCACGATAGTGGCCTAGTGCTGCCGTGACAGTTAACCCCCCCGTTGACCAGAATTTACATTTTGGCCCCCAGAACTCGTGGAATTCGCGAAACGGCCATATTTCGTTCGTAATTCACAGAAATTTCATACGAAATCCAAATTGAGATTATAATATACCGTTGGAAAGGTATCGAGGTCTACTTTCCATAAAAAATAGTTTGGAGTTTGGTCACTTTGGAAAGTTTTGCGGTATTCGCAATAAAATTCGAATTGATTGTATTTTTCACCTTCGAAAATTTATAACAAATTCGTTTTAGATCCAGAAATTATGTGCGATATACCATTGGAAAGCTATTGACCTCTAGTATTTTATAAAAATATTTCAATGTCGAAAAGGAGACTTTGACTTTTGGTCAAACTTGCAGTCAAATTAGTCAAACAGTGCACTTCTAGGAAATTCAGGGAAGTTCTGGGAGCTTCCAAAGACTGACGTTTCCATTCGATTTTCTTTTAAAACATATTTTAAGAATTTTCACATGATCTAGGATGATCTCGGAATTTTTGGGTGAATTCGGATGAATTTGGTCAAACTCTGGCCAAACTTGGTCAAAACGGTCAACGGAGACTTTCCGGAAACTTCCGAGTTCTGGGGGTCTCCAGGAGCATACGATTTCAAATATTTATATTTTAAAATACTTTTTTTTTGTTTGGAACAACATCGAATGATTTCTGAGATTCTGGGCCGATCCGGAGAGTTTTGAGCTTTTAGAGGCATTTTGGTCATTTCTTTGATTTCTTGTTAGAGGCAATCTCTGAAAATCTGATCTTTCTAATCATCGAGGTTTGACGTTCTTGTGGCCTCACCATTGAATATCATCTATTGATTTGTTCATTTTTCTTGCTTATATACACTGTTCATCTCTTCTTACCTCATTTCCTTTTGATTTTCTTTATTTACTTACTAGTTCATCATCATCTAGATGATGACATGAAGTTTCAGATGGGTGAATGCTTATGGATAGTAGCTCTTGAACTCAAAAACATGTTTGATAGATGATGATTATAACCTCAATACTTACTGTTAGCCCCAAGGTTTTATTTCATAGTTTTGATGATTAACAAACAGTTAAGTTGCATTTCTAATGGTCTCAAATTGTTTAAGTATGCAGAAAGAAAATCATATAAATTCCTGGAATATCCACTGATCATGAACAATCTCCACACATAGAGATTTGAAGAACTTTTGACCAAAGGATTCTAGCTTATTAAAGAATTATAATGCGAAGATATTGTTTCTATTCTTTTCTAGGTCTCTATGTAAAGCAATTTATCTATGTGAACATCATTCTTAGGGGCTCAATTCATTTCATAAAGGAACCAACCTTTAAACCCATCAAATCTGTTGAAATTGCATAAAAGCAGTCGACTGCTCTCTCGAGTCAATCGACTGAAGGTATTAGTCGACTGTTCAGTTGACGAGGTTGAACAGACTTGTTATCAATCTAAAATCCAGTCGACTAACCTCCCGACGCAGTCGACTGATCTTATTGTATTTCTACATGTTTTCAAACATCAGTCGACTGTCCTGTTTTATCCAGTCGACTGAGCTTCTGCGAAAAATAGGGTAACGGCTAGTTAACTTCATTAATGATGCATTTATTGCTCCCAACCACTTCCAACGGTTGAATCTCTTGGGGAAGCTATAAATACATGTATTTGAACTTTATTAATATCTCTTGATCAATCCAATTGAACAAAATTCATAACATCTACTTTATTGAGCCCTAGTTTGGTGAGATCATAAATACTATTGCTCTAGTCTTCAATTGTATATCTTGAGAGCATTCATTGTGAGCCAAAATCTGTATTTATCCACTCTATTGAAAGAGTTTCTTTTCTTGTAACAAATTCCATTCAAAAGAAGGTTATATTGAGGGTTGATGTAACCCTTGTCCAAGTGAAGAGGTGATTCTTCAATTGGAAGAGATTGTAAGGGTTTGATCTTCACCATAAGAAGATTGAGATAGTGAAATCCTCAAGAGGTGTTCTTGAGGGGTGGAAGTAGGGCGCGGCGTGCAGTTTCCCGAACCACCTAAAAATTGGTTTTGCCTAGTGTTTCTTCTCTTCATCTTTCCTTTGCATTTGTGAATTTTCTTATTGGGCAATTAATTTGAACAAATCTTTAATTAGTTTTTTAAAACCTTATTCACCCCCCCCCCCCCCCCCCCTCTAAGGTTTCCTTTTTGGGCCAACAATTGGTATCAGAGCCTCGGCTCAAATTTCTAACGTATTTGAGTTAAAGATAAAATGGAAACCACCACTACCACTATCATCCATAGTGAGGGACAATCCTCAAATAGACCTCCTTGTTTTAATGGTTCAAATTATGCCTATTGGAAAAATCGAATGAGAATCTACATGATTGCTCAAGACTTTGATCTTTGGCAACTTGTTGTGAATGGACCTCACATTCCCATCAAGATTGTAGACGGTGTTAAAATTGAGAAAACTATTGAGGAATACAGTGACATTGATAAAAGGCTTATCAAGATGAATGCGAATGCTATGAATATTTTATATTGTGGATTAGACCCAAATGAGTATAATAGAATTTCTTCTTGCGAATCCGCAAAGGAAATTTGGGATAAACTTGAGGTTGCTCATGAAGGTACTAATCAAGTTAAGAAATCAAAAATAAATCTACTTGTTCAATCGTATGAGATGTTTAAAATGTCTTCAAATGAAACCATTAGTGAAATGTTCACTCGTTTCACCATTATCATCAATACTTTAAAAAGTCTTGGTAAAACTTATACTAATGAGGAGATGATTGAGAAATTGCTTAGGTCTCTTTCAAAGCATTGGCAACCTAAAGTGACGGCAATCCGAGAAGCCAAAGAACTCTCAACACTCTCATTGGAGCAACTCTTGGGCTCTCTCGTCACTCACGAAATGGAGTTGGCGGTATTTGATAAGGAAGACAAGAAGAAGAACATTGCTCTCAAAACATCTCAAGACGATGAAGAGGATAGTGATAGCAATGAAGATGATGAGATGGCTATGATCACAAGGAAGTTCAAAAGATTCTTGAAGAAGGATAAGAACTTCACTAGGAGAACTTCTAAGGCGATAGAAGCTAAAAAAGAGCCAATTATATGCTTCAAATGCAAGAAGTCGGGCCATGTCAAGGCCGATTGTCCTTTGATGAAGAATAACTACAAGAAAACCAAGAAAAGGGCAATGAAGGCTACTTGAGATGATTCCGATAGTGATTCATCAAAAGATGACTCAAGTGATGAGGAAGTGGCAAATATTTGTCTAATGGCTCACTTGAGTGAGGTAAATGATCCTACTCCCGATACTTGTTTTGATTCTAAAAAATATGATGAACTCCAAAATACTTTTGAGGAGTTACATCAGGAATTGGAAAACTTGGGAGCAAAGTATGTTTCTCTTAAAAAGAATTTTTCATTACTTTCAAATGAATTAAGTGATTTGAAAATTCAAAATGATCTTTTGAGAAAGGAAAATGAAGCTCTAATTGACCTAAAATCTCAAAATGATTTATTGAGAAAAGAAAAGGAAGAGTTTTTATTAAACGATTTTTCTTCAAATATCTTAAAGAAAGAAAATGAAGACTTGAAGAAGCAAGTGGAAGATCTAAACAAAACAATAACAAAATTCACTCTTGGGGAACAAAATTTAAATATGCTTTTGGGAAAACAAAGGTGTGTTTTTGAAAAAGCCGGTTTAGGATTCAATCCTACCTTTAAAGAAAAGAAATACAATAACTTCTTTTCAAAAGGTACTTCCACTAGCTCTAACAAAAATCAAGTGAAAAATTCTCATCAAAATTTTTTTGTTAAAGAAGCCTCCTCAAGTATTTCCAATCCTAGTATTACATGCCATTATTGCTTGAGAAAAGGACATGTAAACTACAAGTGTCCAAACAAAAGAAAACTCAAAATGGTGTGGATTAAAAAGGGAACAACACCTCCCTTTACTAACAAAATTGGACCCAACAAATATTGGGTACCAAAGAGGATCACTTAAGTTTGTCTTGTAGGTTTGTCTCAAATCTTCTAGCAAGGATAGATGGTTCTTGGATAGTGGTTGCTCAAGACATATGATCGGAGACAAATCCAAGTTCTCGTCTCTCTCTCCAAAGGATGGAGGAAATGTCACATTTGGAGACAACTCTAAAGGAAGAATCATTGGTATAGGTAATATTGGTAAGAATTCCTCATTAACTATTGAAAATGTACTTTTAGTTGAAGGTCTAAAACATAACTTGCTTAGCATTAGTCAATTGTGTGATAAAGGTTTTCAAGTTGTGTTTGAATCAAATTATTGCATGATTAAGTATGCTAGTTGTAATAAAATATTGTTTATTGCTTATAGAGAGGACAATGTGTATACAATTGATTTTGATGATATTTCTTCTCAAGATGTTAAGTGTTTTGCCGCTTTGAATGAAACAAGTTGGCTTTGGCATAGAAGATTGGGTCATGCTAGCATTGATTTACTTTCAAATTTATCTAAAAATGAATTGGTCAAAGGTTTGCCAAAAACAAAATTTGTTAAAGATAAAGTTTGTGATGCTTGTCAACTTGGAAAGCAAATCAAAACATCTTTTAAAAAGAAAAGGGAAATATCAACTTGTAGACCTCTAGAGTTACTTCATATGGATTTTTTTGGTCCAAATCGAGTTGCTAGCATGAGTGGCAAAATCTATGCCTTTGTCATTGTTGATGATTTCTCTAGATTCACTTGGGTGTTCTTTCTTACACATAAGGATGAAGCTTTTACACTCTTTGTTAACTTTTGTAAACGTGTTCAAAATGAAAAAGGGTATGCGATTAACAACATACGAAGTGATAGAGGCCGAGAATTTGATAATAATGAGATTAATTCTTTTTGTGAAGAAAATGGTTTTGGTCACAATTTTTCGGCACCTAGAACTCCTCAACAAAATGGGGTTGTCGAGAGGAAAAATAGATCTCTTCAAGAAATGGCAAGAACCATGTTAAATGAATTCTCTTTACCAAAATATTTTTGGGCCGAGGCCACTAGCACTTCATGCTATGTCATTAATCGTGTGGTCATTAGAAACAAGCTTAATAAGACCTCATATGAGCTTTGGAAAGGAAGAAAGCCCAACATAAGTTATTTCAAAGTTTTTGGGTGTAAGTGTTTTATCTTGAACACTAAGGACAACTTGGGAAAATTTGATGCTAAATCGGATGAAGGCATTTTTCTTGGATATTCTCAAATTAGCAAAGCTTATAGAGTTTTTAATAAAAGAACGTTGATTGTAGAAGAATCAATGCACGTTGTTTTTGATGAAGCAAATCCTCTTAAGAAAGTCTTAGATGATGACATTGACACTTCCAAAGATGTTTCAAATAATGTTGAAAACAATGGTTCAAACTCTTTACCTCTTGAAAACTCTAAGAAAGAAGATCCTCCTTCCATTGAACCACCTAGAGTGGAATTAAGAAGTGATCTTCCCTTTGAATGGAAAAATGTTCCTAATCATCCTATTGATCAAATCCTAGGAGATCCTAGTCAAGGTATAGCTGCTAGATCATCTCTCAAAAATATTTGTAATAACTTAGCATTTCTATCTCAAATTGAACCCAAGAACTTTGATGAAGCCGAGAACGATAAAAATTGGTTATTGGCTATGCAAGAAGAGCTTAATCAATTTGAGAGAAATGAAGTTTGGACTCTTGTTCCTAAGCCTAATGATCACACTATTATTGGAACAAAATGGGTCTTTCGAAACAAAAAGGATGAATCCGGCACTATTGTGAGAAACAAGGCTAGATTAGTTGCCCAAGGCTACAATCAAGAAGAATGTATAGACTACGAGGAGACCTATGCTCCTGTAGCTAGACTAGAAGCCATTAGGATGCTTCTTGCCTTTGCTTGTCATAAAAATTTCAAACTTTTTCAAATGGATGTGAAAAGTGCCTTTCTAAATGGCTTTATCTCCGAGGAAGTCTATGTTAAACAACCCCTCGGTTTTGAAAATCCACATCTTTTGGATCATGTTTTTAAACTCGCAAAAGCTTTATATGGTTTAAAACAAGCTCCACGTGCTTGGTATGATAGATTAAGTAAGTATCTTATTGATTTTGGTTTTAATCGAGGAAAAATTGATACTACTCTTTTTGTTAAAACCTCAAATGAAGATATCTTGCTTGTTCAAATTTGCGTTGATGATATTATCTTTGGAGCTACAAATGAGAAGATGTGTGAAGAATTTGCATCATGTATGCAAAATGAATTTGAAATGAGTTTGATGGGGGAGCTTAATTTCTTTCTTGGACTTCAAATAAAGCAACATAAAGATGGCATTTTCATAAATCAATCCAAGTATATTAAAGATCTTTTAATAAGATTTGGATTGGAAGGAGGCAAAGTTTTTTAAACCCCTATGAGTTCTACTTTAAAACTTGATAAAGATGAAACCGGCAAGCCGGTAGATTGTAAGCTTTTTCGGGGAATGATTGGTAGTCTATTGTATCTCACCGCAAGTAGACTAGATATCATGTTTAGCGTATGCCTTTGTGCTAGATTTCAAGCTTCACCTAAGGAATCACATGTCATTGCGGTCAAATGTATTTTTCGTTATCTTCTAGGTACTATAGACTTAGGTCTTTGGTATCCTAAAAATACTTCTTTTGAATTAACAAGTTTTTCGGATGCGGATTTTGCCGATTGTAAAATTGATCATAAAAGTACTAGTGGCATATGTCATTTCTTAGGACACTCGCTTGTTTCATGGTTTAGTAAGAAACAAAATTTGGTAGCTCTATCTACGGCCGAAGCTGAATATAGCCGCCGGAAGTTGTTGTGCTCAAACACTTTATATGAAACAACAATTAGAAAACTTTGGACTTTACTATGATCATATTCCCATAAATTTTGATAATACTAGTGCCATATGTTTATCCAAAAATCCTATCCAACACTTAAGGACTAAACACATTGAGATTCGTCATCATTTTATTCGCGATCATGTTCTAAAGGGGGATGTTAATCTTGTTTTCATCAACACCGATCGTCAATGGGATGATATTTTCACCAAACCTCTTCCCGAAGAGCGTTTTTGTGTTATTAGAAGAGAGTTAGGCTTGTCATGTTTGAGTGATCTGCTTTAAAATTCAGTATCTAGACTCACATACTCCTTCTGTGTGATTCTAACCAAAGCAGTCGACTGGTACCCTGTAACAGTCGACTGGTTCTGTCTCTTCTTTTTGATTCTTTGTTTCTGCCTATATCAGTCGACTGAGGCATCGACTAATTCTGTACCCTCAACCTTCAGTCTTAGTCAGTCGACTGGTTTTGCATCTTTAATCCATGCCTTCCTCCGTCGACTGAGGAGTCGACTGGTTTTGTATCCTTAATCTCTGCCTTATTCTGTCGACTGAGGCGTCGACTGAGCCTCTGTTAGCCCCAAATTTCTGAGCCCTAATTTGTCTTTCAGTCGACTGGTCCTGCGATACAGTCGACTGCCCCTCTAATTTCTATATTAACCGCTTCTTCTTCTTCTTTTTTTTCTCTTCTTCTTCTTTCGGCGATTCTCCTTCTCTCCTTTCTTTTCTTCCCCGTCCTAAATCCTCCCATTTTCTCACTCCCTTCCTTTTCTCTCCTCCTTCCTCCTCTCCTTAAATTCCTTAAACATCATCTCCTTCATCTCTTTCTTTCCCTGCGTCCTCATCATCTCGTTTCTCTCTCTCTCTCTCTCTCTCTCTCTCTCTCTCTCTCTCTCTCTCTCTCTCTCTCTCTCTCTCTTCCACTGTCTTTAGCTACCTTCTCTAATGGCTCCCAAGCTTAAAAGGAAGACTCCCGCTGGTGGGCCTTCATCTGCTCCTCCGGCGACTAAAGCCAAGCGCTTCCCTACACAAGAGGAACAAGAAAGCTTTGACGAGGTTTTCTCCCACCGACATGTGGTTTTTGGTAAGATTCTCCCTATTCCTTTTTCTAAATCTGCAAATCTTCGTCTAGGATTTTTAATGGAACGTTTGAAATGGCATCTCTTTACTAGTTTAAAACAACCATGCTATCCTACTCTTGTTAAAGAATTTTATTGTAATATGATTCTCGGACATCGCACGGACAGTTTTTCGTCTTTCGTTCGAGGTGTCAAAATCAATCTTAATCCCGATTCTGTGTCAGCTATTTTTCATATTCCGCTTGGTGATATTAGAGAATATAATTTAAATACTTGGAACGAAGGGCATGGGTTCGACCCTCTCACTGCTTGCCGTCTTATCACCGGCAACAATGAGTTATCCTACCCTGCAAAGCCTAAAGCTTCTATCCTCACTTTTGAGGCTCGTCTTATCCACCACCTTCTCACCTACACTTCTACCCCATGCCGGGGGCCGGGATTCAGTGTCCTTTTTAGATGTCTTTCTAATTTGGTGCATTCTTGAAAACAAACCCTTTGACCTTCCGTATCTCATTTGTTGCCACATTGGCGAATGCCAAAGAAATCTAAAACTAGTTCTCTGCCCTATGGTTTTGCTTTAACCTCTGTTTTTCAACACTTCAAGGTTCCTTTGGAAGACGAACTTGATCGTCACGACCCTGCTCCTACTGATTTCTATTCCTCCACTATTCTATCCCTCATGGGATATAAACTCATAGGTAATGCTTTTGTTCCCAAAGTCACACCTGTTCCCCTTGTTGTTCCTCCACCTGTCCCTCACCTCTCTGATCCTCAGTCTACCACAGTTCCTCCTCCTTCGTCTTCTGCTCCATCTTCACCATCTACTCCTCCTCCTCCACCTACTACGCATACTAATACACCTACTCCTGATGTCTTGGAGCAGCTATCCATTCTCTCCGCTCAGGTACTGAGCCTCTCCACCTCCATCACTTCTCTCTCTGTCTCTCACACTCAAGTTATTGAGATGTTGCAAGCCACCTTCTCTTCCTCTTAGCAGGAGGCAGTCGAGATACATCAGCGTGCCATCGCATCCTTATGAGCTGATGTTTTTGAGATAGGCGGCTCGCTAGATACATTACACACCTCTACTGCTGCTACTCAAGAGCTCCTTGATCGTCGTCTCGCGTCTCTCCAGGCCTCTCTTGATGATACTCGTGAGGAGATTCGCGTGATCTGGACTCGCTTGGGTATTTGATTTTGTCCTTCGTGAAATAGTGGATGGGGTTCATGGATACATAGTTTTTTTTTTTTTTTGCTAACTCTAGCCTTACACTTCTTTTGATTTCCAACTTTTGTAGTTTCTTTGACTTGGATAGTCTGATATTTTCTTTTGGTAGTATGTATATGTTGCATTCCTTTTGGACATATCTCTGTTGTTAGTCAATACAATTTCCTATGTATATGCAAAATTTCTTTACTCAATCTATGATTTTGTTTTAAAATTTTTTTTTCTTTCACTCCCTTCTCGCTCGGGAAAATGATGCTAAATGTTTTATCCTTGCGTCAATTTAGGGGGAGCTTTTAATGATGTCCAAAGGGGGAGAAATAGTTGCCATGACTTTTTACCTTAGTTATTAATTGATTGATTGCAACAAGCATAATTTTGAAAATTTTGATTTCTTTTCATGAGATAAATAGAATTATCTTCACTTCGTTTACCGTAGGCAACTAGTAGTTTGTCATCATCAAAAAGGGGGAGATTGTTAGCCCCAAGGTTTTATTTCGTGGTTTTGATGATTAACAAACAGTTAAGTTGCATTTCTAATGGTCTCAAATTGTTTAAGTATGCAGAAAGAAAATCATATAAATTCCTGGAATATCCACTGATCATGAACAATCTCCACACATAGAGATTTGAAGAACTTTTGCCCAAAGGATTCTAGCTTATTAAAGAATTATAATGTGAAGATATTGTTTCTATTCTTTTCTAGGTCTCTATGTAAAGCAATTTATCTATGTGAACATCATTCTTAGGGGCTCAATTCATTTCATAAAGGAACCAACCTTTAAACCCATCAAATCTATTGAAATTGCATAAAAGCAGTCGACTGCTCTCTCGATTCAGTCGACTGAAGGTATTAGTCGACTGTTCAGTCGACGAGGTTCAACAGACTTGTTATCAAACTAAAATCCAGTCGACTGACCTCCCGACGCAGTCGATTGATCTTATTGTATTTCTACATGTTTTCAAACATCAGTCGACTGAGCTTCTGCGAAAAATAGGGTAACGGCTAGTTAACTTCATTCATGATGCATTTATTGCTCCCAACCACTTCCAACGGTTGAATCTCTTGGGGAAGCTATAAATACATGTATTTGAACTTCATTAATATCTCTTGATCAATCCAATTGAACAAAATTCATAACATCTACTTTATTGAGCCCTAGTTTGGTGAGATCATAAATACTATTGCTCTAGTCTTCAATTGTATATCTTGAGAGCATTCATTGTGAGCCAAAATCTGTATTTATCTACTCTATTGAGAGAGTTTCTTTTCTTGTAACAAATTCCATTCAAAAGAAGGTTGTATTGAGGGTTGATGTAACCCTTGTCCAAGTGAAGAGGTGATTCTTCAATTGGAAGAGATTGTAAGGGTTTGATCTTCACCATAAGAAGATTGAGATAGTGAAATCCTCAAGAGGTGTTCTTGAGGGGTGGAAGTAGGGCGCGGCATGCGGTTTCCCGAACCACCTAAAAATTGGTTTTGCCTAGTGTTTCTTCTCTTCATATTTCCTTTGCATTTGTGAATTTTCTTATTGGGAAATTAATTTGAACAAATCTTTAATTAGTTTTTTAAAACCTTATTCACCCCTCCCCTCTAAGGTTTCCTTTTTGGGCCAACACTTACCCTAGTATAGTGGTAAGTATTCTCGCCAGATTGTGGACACGCGGCCTCCGTGAACCCACCCCCGTCTCTACTTACGGCGGGGTTTCGGAATTGATTTTCCTTTTGTTTTGAAATTGATTTTAAAAAAAAAGGTCTGTTGAAAACAGATACAGAGTCGCCACATGGTCTTTAAGGAACCAAGAAACCTAATTTTGACTCACCCAAACGGATAAAGGGCACCGGCCCTTCATAACCAAAGAAATTGGTTCGAGGTTTTGGTACGAGAGAGGAATGAGCCTTTGTCACAACTAAAACACCATCAATTCATCATGTCTTTCGACGGGCCTCAATTAGCATCCAAATAATCATCTTATACTATGTTTGGTTCGACAAATAATACTATGATAGTATATTACATCACATAAGAATCTTGAAAATGGAAGATCTAAAGATAAGATATCACTCATAAGATCTAAGCCAAGTATCACACAATGCAAAGTGAAAGATCACACAAAAACAAACTTAGGAAAAAAAAGTCTAATCACATATCAAGTAATCAAGTTTTCCTAATCAAAGGGGACATGAATTGTTCTTGAAACAAATAAACAAAGAGATCAAAAATATGCTTAGCAAGTTAGAATGATGCATGTTAATCTTTTGAGGAAAGAAGACCACTCAATCCCCGGGTCGGATGAAAAAGGAAGATTAGATCGAGGGAAGCATGAACGTGGGATCAAATTTATTCCTTATAATCTTCTTAGATTAGGAGTCACAGAACCCCCAAATCTTGCTTGGATGCAATGCATGGTTTTAGAATGTGCAAAGGTTGTAGTGTGTTTGTGTACATGAACTTTCTAAAGTGACTTAGAAGTCTAAAATATGAATGAATGCATGGAGTAAATCATCATGGGATATGTAAAAATATAGTATGGACTACTTCCTAAGATATGAAATAATTTGAAGTACATATAAGCATTAAATCAAATGATGGAAGTAAAAGTATACTTGCTGTGAATAGTGGACAGAACAGTGACTTGGTTTTGTGGAAATTGAAAAGTTGGGTTAGAAATGTTTTCAATGCATGATTGTTTATGGAGATCATCCTTATTGTGTCTAGAACACAAATAAAATAGCCAATCCTCAATATCTATTTCAGATTGAGATAAATCATATAAACAATAGGGTTTGCTCAAAAACAGAGTCCGTACCGTCGACTGAAATGTTGAAAAATCTTAGAAAATGAAACCAAAATATCTAGAGGCCCATATTATACAGAAAGTTCTAAAACACCGAAGTTTAAGAGAAAAATGAGTTGAGACCACTTCCTTTGAAAAGGATTTCTATAAAACAAGTTGAAACTCAACCAAGCTGCTGTGACAGTAAAGGAAGAATATCTAGAGAGAATGTTTGGACCAAAATGGAATCCTTCCAAGTATTTCCAAGGCAAGCCAAAAATCATTGGTGTTCTCCAATGAGTTATGATGACTTTCCAAGTGGTCTTACATTCATATATTGAGTATTGAACTCATAATAATTCTTTGAAGTTAAATGACTCACTATTTCGAAGATTTTTGAGAAAACAAGGTTTATTTCTTTAAATCCAAATATTGGGGGTTTTAGGAAGGCTTTGAAATAGGGGTTTTGAAAGTATATTTTTAACACTCAAAGAGGATTAAAACCACTTGTAATATCAACCTCTAACTCATTTAGAGAACCTACAAGATTAATGGAAATGTTTGCTTTATTTTGGAAATAACCTCAAGAATACATAGGGATGTATTGAGGTTATAATCATCATCTATCAAACATGTTTTTGAGGTCAAGAGCTACTATCCATAAGGACTCACCCACCTCAAACTTCATGTCATCATCTAGATGATGATGAACTAGTTAGTAAATAAAGAAAATAAAAAAGAAATGAGGTAAGAAGAGATGAACATTGTATATAAGCAAGCAAATGAACAAATCAATAGATGATATTCAATGGTGGAACCACAGCGCATTCAACCTCTCATATATGTGTGTATGTGGGTGTAGATTGCTCTCTAAAACACAAAGAAGATGAAGAAAATGAATTGAAATCTAGTAGACACAAGTTTAGTTTTGAGAAAACTAATTGAAACTCACATTTGGATTGGATTTGAAGAAGAAAATCTCTATTCCTCTCTTTATTTCTCCCTAACTCTCTGTATCTCTCTCTAATGGCCTCCAAGTTCTGCCCCAAATGGAAGCAAATGGGTCTCCTTTATAGGCCAACTTGGGGAGGTATTTTGAGTTTTAAAAAGTATCTAATTGGTCCAAAATCTTCAGAATTTCAAAACTATGTCGTTTTGTTTATTGAAAATATGAATTAAAACCCAAAAATTAACCAAAAATTACAAAAAAATGAAAAATCACTCAGAGTGCCACTGTGGCACTCGAGGACTGTCACTGTGGCAGTGGGCCAGTGCCGCCATGGCAGTCTACCCCCCAGTTGACCCAAATTTGCATTTTGGCCCCCGGAACTCCCAGAATTCGTGAAACGACCCTATTTCATCTGAAATTCACAGAAAATTCATACAAAATCCAAATTGAGATTGTGATATACCGTTGGAAAGGTATTGAGGTCTACTTTCCATAAAATATAGTTTGGAGTTAGTTCACTTTGGAAAGTTTTGCAGTATTCGCGATAAAAGTCGAATTGATTGCATTTTCAGCTACGAAAATTCATAACAAATTCGTTTTAGATCCAAACATTATGTGCGATATACCGTTGGAAAGCTGTTGACCTCTAGTATTTGATAAAAATATTTCAACGTCGAAAAGGAGACTTTAACTTTTGGTCAAACTTACAGTCAAATCAGTCAAATTGTGCACTTCCAGGAAATTCTGGGAGCCTCCAAAGACTGACGTTTTCATCCGATTTTCTTTTAAAATATATTTTAAGACTTTTCACATGATCTAGGATGATCTCGGAATTTTTGGGCGAATTCAGATGATTTTGGTTAAATCCTGGTCAAACTTGGTCAAACCTTGGTCAAATCGGTCAATAGAGACTTTTCGGGAATTTTCGGGGGTCTCCGGGAGCTTACGATTTCAATTATTTATCTTTTAAAATACTTTTTTTTTGTTTAGAACAACATCGAATGATTTCTGAGATTCTGGGCCGATCTGGAGAGTTTTGAGCTTTTAGATGCATTTTGGTCATTTCTTTGATTTCTTGTTAGAGGCAATCTCTGAAAATCCGATCTTTCTAATCATCGAGGTTTGACATGCTTATGGCCTCCTAAATTTTTCAGTCGACAAAATGGGGTGTCTACAGTTTGCCCCTCTTTGGCATGAACTTGCGAGGCAATGCGTGTCGCAAGCGAGTGCCAAAGCTTTGGAAAGACAGGTCTTTTGGAGGCTAAAGATTTAGGATAAAAACAAGTGCGTTGCAAAAAATTCAAGAGAAAGAAACCAATGTTGAGCCTAGTATTGGTCATGCTCTGCGTGAGCTGCCTACGTATCCCAAGGGGAATCAGACCAAGACGTAGTTCGGGGCACAAAGAAACAAAACATGCAAATACACAACAGTCAGTCGGATGCTATGCGGGGATGATGCCATGTTATGAGAATGATATGCAATGCATGGATGTGATATAAATTATGTCCTGAGTCCTATCATGTCTAGTGTTCTGATCCTAGCATGAACTGGTGTTGTGGGGTGTACCACTCCGAGTGGACTTGTGTCGTGCCTGTGTTATGTTCTAAAGTGATTGTGTTCCTAGTTCATGTGTTTTGTGTATTTTCCACTCTCAGTGGGCTTGGTGATCTATGCTTTGCTATGACTAATAGACTTATGAAGGATCTCAACCCAGGGGTCTTACCCAAGGAAGAGCGTTGGTGCTCAAAGTGACACTACAGTGCTAAAAAGAATGCTTATGGTGTGTTTGTCACTCCTAGTGGGCTTTGTGATTTGTGTGTGCCGCGACCGATGGGCTATGTGTTATGTTATGCCCAATTTGTTGTGTTGGGTGAAGTGACCCTCTATACTTGACTCGTGCTCCCCTTAATCATGATGCTATGGACTCGGTGACTCTCAAATTCTCAACAGTGCTTCTCAAATTTCAATGATGATCCTCAATTCTCAATAGTGCTTATGTTGTTCCTCAATTCTTTGACAGTGTTTCTTAATGCTTCTTGATTCTCAACAGTGTTCTTCAAATCTTAACGATGCTCCTCAAATCATCAACGATGCTCCTCGACTTTTCAACAAATCTGCTGTTCCTCAACACATCTTATGTTCCTCAACTCTTCAACGATGATCCTCAACAAATCTGATGCTCCTCAACACATCTGATGTTCCTCAACTCTTCAATGATACTTCTCAACTGTTCTGATGTTCCTTGATGCTCCAACAATGCTTCTCAACTCTTGTGATGCTCCTCGATGCTCTAACAATGCTTCTCAACTCTTCTGATGTTCCTCGATCCTCCAGCAATGCTTATCAACTCTCTTGATGTTCCTGGATGCTCCTCTAATCTCTGGGTTCTAAAACATCCTCACAAAAACATCTCATCAACAAACGTGGACTTTGAGCCCTAAAACACCTCAATAATACATCTTATCAACACATCTAAACTCTGGGCCATAAAATACCTCAACAACACATCTTATCAACACATCTAGACTCTGGGCCCAAAAAAAACCTCAACAACACATCTCATTGACACACCTCATCAACTCATCAGCAATAGTTTCTTGGTGTTGGCGATATTTTCTCTGATCAGCCGCCTTGAGAAACAGCTATCGGTTTCTAGTTTGTAGTCACTTACGAGTTTATGCCACTCGTACTTGGGACACTTTTCATGTTGTGACCTTGACTGGTGTAGTAATGATGTTTAGTACTTCTGCTTGTATCCAAAGTTTTTATAATTGAGAATCACCTTAAACCCACACATTTGAGACAATCAGGACAAATGGACTTAATAGGAATGACGGTGACAAGTTAGATTAGTTTGTATGAAACCTCAATCTCTGACACATCTTTGATCAGATTACTACTGACTCAAACAAAGAAGGATTGACTCGGACACGAAATTCTCAAATTGCCATGATCCAATGTGCCTTCGTCATGAATGATGTATCACTCATCTTTTATGTTCATTCCTTATCTTAATATGATAGCACTTTGCTGATAAATCTGGTTTTTAAAAATTCCTCCTGATTGATCTAATCAATTCTCTACTTCTCCCTGGAAGTGGTTTGAATTAGTGCCTTAGCTTTAGAATAAAAGATACTCTAATTCAAAAATTTTAAAACAACTTGGTGACTTGAAAACTCGCCCTTGGTGTGAAGGGTTCGTGTTAGATAAACGGAGTTTGCCCCTAGTTTGAGGTGTAGGAAGTGGAATTCATAGGCAAATGAGGTGGGTGACCGAAGTTTGCCCCCAGTTTGGACGATGGTTTATTGGTGGTTTTGGGCAAACGAGGTAGGTGACTGAAGTTTTCCCTTGTATGAAGGGTAGATAGCAAAATTCAGATAAACGAGGCGGGTAGCCGAAGTTTGCCCCTAGTGTGGAAGGTGATTTTCTGGCAAGGACCGTGACTTTAATCTCTCAAATGCTCATAACTTTTGCCTAGGCACCAGTGAGGTCACCTAGCGAGCTCTTTTTTCTCTTTTGTTATTGCTTACTTTGGATTTAGCTCTAATTTTTGTTTAGGCGTCCTTTCGGATTTTCGACCTAGCGAGCCATCCTTCTTTTCTTTTTGAAAGTCTGCCTACGTACCCCCGAGCGAGGATCAGGTCCAACGTAGTTCGGGCCAGGGCCTTGAAAGAAGAGGGGTTAATTTGAGATTTTAGAGGCATTTTGGTCATTTCTTTGATTTCTTGTTAGAGGCAATCTCTGAAAATCCAATCTTTCTAATCATCGAGGTTTGACATGCTTGTGGCCTCCTAAATTTGTTAGCCGACAAAATGGGGTATCTACGGTGCTAAATCTGCATTCCATATATTCTGTTTTCGTCCTACTTTTCTTTATCACCTTAGTCTCCAGTGCTTCTCTCCAAGGTTCCAGTTTAGTGTTGAGTCCCCCTTTAGTCTCATCAACCAAGACAATATCATATATGAACAACATATACCATGGGACCTCATCTTGAATGTGTCTAGTCAATTCATCCATAATTAGGGCAAATAAATAAGGGCTCGAGGCCGACCCTTGGTGCAGGCCTACGGTAGTTGGGAATTCGCTTATTTCTCTGGCCGGTGATCTAATTGTAATAACCACTTTATCATACATATCCTTCACCACGTCAATATAACCCTTGGTCACTCCCTTCTTCTCTAGCACCCGCCAAATTAAATCTCTAGGCACCCTATCATAAGCTTTCTCTAAATCAATAAAAACCATATGTAGATCTTTTTTCTTCTCTCTATACTTTTCCATTAGTCTCCGAAGTAAATAAATTGCTTCCATAGTTGATCTTCCAAGCATAAATCCAAACTGATTTTCTGACACTGATGCTGCGCCTCTTAACCAATGCTCCATCACTCTCTCCCACAGCTTCATAGCATGGCTCATCAACTTTATACATCTATAGTTGTTGCATTATTGTACATCTCCTTTATTCTTATAAATAGGCACTACAATGATCTTCCTCCATTCGTCGGGCATTTTTCTAGTCATTAAAATTCTATTAAAAATTTTTGTAAGCCAAGATGCCCCCACATCTCCCAAGCATTTCCAAACCTTAATGGGGATCCCATCTGGTCCTAGGGCCTTGTTGGGTTTCATCTTCTTCAAAGAAAATTCCACCTAAGACTTTCTTATTCTCTGATAGAATCTGTATTCTCTAGTTTCATCGCAACTTCCAGTTACTTCTTCAATTGTGTTATCCATATGTTTTTCATTCAGCAACTTCTCAAAATAGCACTTCCACCTTTCCTTAATCTCTTCATCGTTCACTAATACCCTTGAGTCATCGCTTTTTATACACTTAACCTAATTAATGTCTCTTGTTTTCCTTTCTCTCGACTTGGCAAGATTATAAGTACATTTTTCTCCCTCTCTAGTGTCTAGAGTGGTGTAGAAGTCGTCATAGGCTTTCATTTTTGTAACTCTAACTGTTCTTTTAACCTCCTTATTTGCACAATTATAACTCTTGAAGTTTTACTCACTTCTATCATTTTGCCACTTCTTAAAGCAATCCTTTTTGGTTTTTACTGCAGCTTGTGCCTCTTCATTCCACCACCAAGTATCTTTAGATGTTAACCCTCTCCCCTACAACTCTCCAAGAACTTCCTTCGATATTCTCATGATGCACCCTATCATTCTATCCCATATAGTATTGCTTCCATCTTCCAAATTCCAAGGTGCATCTGCATACATTCTATCTTGAAATATTGCTAGTTTATCACCTTTAAGGTTCCACCACCTAGTTCGCGGTTTTATAGGGTCTTTTCTAGTACGACGTTGTCCTTTTATATGGATATCTAAAGTAGTAAGTCTATGTTGAGATGTTAAACACTCCCCTGGGGTGACCTTACCGTCTTTACATGCTAGGCGGTCTACCTTTCTCACAAGGAACAAATCGATCTGACTTCTATTAGATCCACTCTTAAAGGTTGTCAAGTGTTCTCCCCTTGAAAAATGTGTTTGCTACTACAAGATCATATGCTACGGCGAAATCTAGAATACTCACCCATGCCTCATTCTGAACTCCAAAACCATACTCCCCCTACATCCTCTCATATCCAGTTCTAACTTTGCCTACGTGGCCATGAAAATCTCTACCTACAAAAAAATAATTTAATAAAATAAAATAAAATAAAAGAGCTCATTCATCTCTGGTATCTTAAACCTCAAACCAAATTTTTAGGTTATGATGGACCGATAAATCTCTTGCCATTGCAGTTAAATTATGTTTCCAATTAGCCTTGTGGCCCTGTGGGTCTCTATTTATTTTTATTTTTTGTGTCAGATTGTGGATCTCTATTAAAAATCTTTGGATTACTTGGGTGGACTTGTAGTGGGCTATTTGTCATTATGACCGTTGGATCCATTAAAAAGTAATCCATTGGTTTGTGGCCTGTGGGCTTCCATATAAATTGCTCTTTGGACTTTGTTTATCAGTTGTGGGATATGCCTTGTGCTGAAATGCCCCAAAAACCCAAAACAAATAAAACAAGAGTAAAATGCATGCATCCAAAACAAAGACGGGGGACCCATTTTTGGGAAGAAAAAATTTACATGGCAAAAGAAAAATCAAATTACATGTAATATATGTAATCAGACCCCCCTAAATTTTTACAAAAACTACAATTAAGTTAGGTGTGCAAATTTGTCCCAAATGTAATTTAGTCCTCTCTGTGCATTTGTCCCATTACCTTTCTCTGTCATTTTTCAAATTAATAAAACCCAAACCATGGTCAAACTTAACAAATTATAAAAAATCATAAGCAGTTTTAACAATCACGAATAAATTATGCGATTTAATTCGTTCGTGATTGGTAGAATTGCTTAAAAGTAGAACTGCTATTATGCTTTGGGTGTTAGGTTGATATGTTGTGTACCTGATTAATTTATAAGAACAAATTATGATTGTGTTTGGTTTCATGAAAGTAGAATGTGGCTCCAAATGTACAAAGTCAATTGTGCCCTATAGTAATATGCCAATATATATTAGCATCTTACTAATTGTAAAAGAATTAATTACTAATTACTTAAAAAAGTTTCTTACTATTTTAGTAAATTCTGGATTTTTCCAAAAATTTATTAAGATTTGTTTTTCTTTTAAATTATGCAAAGAGTACTACTATGCTTACCAAATCCACATCCCAAATGTTGTGATAGTGGGCCCACTGTGGGGTCCCATATCTGTATCACAAATAATGTGACAGTGGATCCACTATTACATCATTTGGGATGTGGATTTAGGAAGCATATCTTTACTCTTCCGCAAAATTGCAGAACATATAGTAGAGGCCATTCACAAGTTTCATTTTTTGTCTTTTAGTGGGACAAGGAAGGAATTAGTTGAATAGTTGAGGGCTTGCGTATCACTTCACGGTCAGGTCTTAAGGTAAATAGAAGTATAACATAAGGCAAGAAATTAATTCATAGTGAAGGTTGAATATGGTGAACATTGTGTTCTAATGAGAAGCAGTTAGGTTCCTGGATTTATGAAACTGAGTTTTGCTTCCACTTTTGGGCGTTTCTCCATTGCTATTATAAGTAGCCAAACGAATCCCAGTCTGTTTATGGCATTGTAGACACCTCATTTTGTCGGCTATCAAATTTAGGAGACCGTTGGTTTGGTGGTTGACAATGAATGAAAAGATGCGAAAATGACTCCCGAAAGTCAATTCTACCTCTTACAATGCTTAGAAAATAGTACAAAATGACCAAAATGCCCTTGAAAACCCAAAACTCCCAGAGTTGGACCGAAAGCTCTGGAAACATAATAGGTCGCAAAAAGGACCAAAAAAGTGTTTTAGAAGAAAATTGGACGAAAACATTAGTTCTTGGAGGCTCCCAGAACATTCCCGAGATTCTTGGTTTGACCGATCTGACCCAGATTTTGACCCAAAAATCAAAACACCGTTGTAATTTTTAAATATTTTTCATAAATACTAGAGGTCAATAGCTTTCCAAAAGTATATCGAACATAATTTTCAATGTTAATTTGAATTTATTATGGATTTTCGAGGGAAAAAAAGGCGATCAAATCGGATTTTTATTGCAAATACCTCAAAAATTTTCAAAGTGACCCAACTCTGAACTTTTTTTATTTATTTATGGAAATTTGGCTTCAATAACTTTCCAACGGTATATCACAAGCTCAATTTGGAGTTCGTATGCATTTTCTGTGAATTTTGGACAAAATAGGGCATTTTCACAAATACCGGAACCTTTGGGGGCCTAAAAGAAATGAAAAAAATACCTGAAGACCACTACCACCATGGCACAAGCCCAGCGTCGCCGCATAGGGATGTTCATCGGTCACGGTGATAGGAGATTTTGTGGCAAATAGAAGTTCTTGGGGTGGCGGAGTTGGGGACTACAATTGACTGCGGGGAGTTTGGGGTGTTCGGTTTTGGTCAAGTGGTCAGGGTAATTCAGGGTGAGGCAGTAATGGGGGATCTGGCTGGTGGTGGTGGACCAGAGACGGTAGTGGTGATAAATCTGAGGCTGCTGGTGGTGGATCTGAGGCGGTAATGGTAATGGACCTAGTTGGTGGAGGTGGTTATGGTGGATATGGTTAGTGGAGGTAGTAGTGAGGCGTTTGTGGTGGATCTAGCTATTGGTGGTGGTGGCGATGGAGAGAGAGAGAGAGAGAGATAGAGAGGCTTATCTTTGGAGTTAGAGGCGACAACAGCAGTGTGGTGTTAGTCACCGGAGTTGTAGGCGATAACGACAGCGTGGTGTTCATGGTGGTAGACAATGGTGGTGTGGGGGTGTTTGTGAGAGAGAGAGAGAGAGAGAGAGAGAGAGGGAGAGAGAGAAAGAGAGGATAAGAAAGGGATCACATAGTGACACAGATTAGAGAGAAAGATTTTCGTAGAGAGAGAGAAAGAGGAAAAGAGAGAGAAAAAAAATATTAAGTATTTGTATAAAATGAGTTCGGTCGGTTTCGATACCAGAAAAAATTCAATCGTGACCGAACCGATACTTCGAATTTTGGCATTTACACCACCGACCGTTACCTCGGTTCACCCAAAATTTAGGTTCAGTTCAGTTCAGTCGGTCAGTCTAGTTTTTCTATTTTTTTGCACAGCCTTGCTGCAGCGATACTCTCCCCTAGATGGGTCAATTTTTGTAATTTCTTTTGGGGCTTAATTTGGAATAATTGAAAACCAAAATGAAGTAGTTTCTTGTTTACAGAGCATTTGGGCCAATGGGAACACTTTTTAAATCTCAATTTCAATCCCCTCCTCCTACCCCCAAATTGGCCTATATATACCCCCCTTGGTGCTTCATTTTGGGGGGTATAAGTTCAAAGTCTAAAATGAAGTTGTTGGAAGATAGAGATAGAGATAGAGATAGAAGTGAGTTTACTACTATTTTGAATCAAATGAATTCCAAACTTGAGTTTTTACCATTACTACTCTATATTTCTCACATTTATCACTTCTAACTAATCATTTTCTTGAGCATTTATGAGTTGAGAGTCTATTTCCATGTCCAAAGTCACTGTATCTGAGTTAAACACCAAGCTACAAGTCCAGTGCTTTAATGATATCTACTTGTTATTGTTGATTCTTGCTTTACATATTGATGTCCATCTCTTTTTACCTCATTTCATCCTGACTTGGCTTTGTTTTTTGTTTGTCTATCATCATCTAGATGATGACATGGTGTTTGAGGGAAAACATGTTTGATAGATGATGGTTCAACAACAATGTACTTCCATGGATTCTTGAAGTTTATTTCCAAATGAAAACCTTGTTTTACAAATGTTCTTGGCAATGAGTTGAAAAGATGACTTTCCAAGTGGTTGAAGCCATATTTGAGTGCCAAAAATCACTCTCCAAAACCCCCATTTCAAAACCTCTCTTAAACCCCAACTTTTGATTTTCAAAGATTAAAGTTCATCTTTCTAAAAAAAACTTCCAAAACAATGAGTAAGCTAACTTAAAATGACTTTCTGAGTTCAATGCTCAATAGATAATGATGAAACCTCTTGGAAAGTATCCTCAACTCATCAAAGTATGTCCATGATTTTTGGTTTGAAAGGAAAACACTTGGAATGTTTCCTATTTAACTCAAACATTCTTTCAAAACATTATGTCTTTCTGTCATAGCAACTTGGTTGACTTCGAGCATGTATTCCAGAAAACCTTTTCATTAAATGTAGTCCAAACTTATTCTTCCCTTAAACTTTAGTGTGTTAGGAAACTTTATATACATTTTGATTCTTTGGAGGTTTCATATGCATTTTCAAAAATATTTCTACGAACTTTGTTTCTGAGCAACATCTCTTGTTTATTTTATTGCTCTCATTTTGTAACTCCGATTGTAGTTTGGCTTTTCCTATGTGTTCTAGACTCAATAAGAATGACCTCCACTGCTTTTCAAGAATTTGGCATGCCCCCTGATGTTGTCAGAATCAAGATATAAAAGTATTCTTTACTTTTCAAAAGATTTGCAGTGTGGAAGTAAAGGTCGAACCCACAGAGATTGATTAACTACCGTGTTTTAATCTTAAAACCTAAATCTAATTAATTATAAAAAACGGATTTTGATTTGAATTTAATAAAACTAAGAACAATAAAAGTAAATCTAAACTAGGAAAGCAATTAAAAGTGTTTTGAATAATGTTTAAGGGAACCTAGGATTGCAAATCCACCACTAGCTTCATAATAGGAATATTTATGAATTACTTTAGCTTACTAAGTTGGATGATAATGGGGAATTGTAGCTACAAGCCCAATTCCTCCGACAAGAAGATATTCATGGTTCAAGCACCAACATAATCCATCTTCGGTTAGCACGAATTATCCCACACTAAACTAGGGTTGTGATCTAATCCGTCTAACCTAGGCATGGACTATTCGGATACTTGATAGCACAAATCAATAAAGCACCATCACATGTAAACAATCTAAACAAGCACAGCAAGCATAGATCGTTGAGCACATCACAGTCAAAATAGATCTAAGACAAGAATAAATTCTGAAAGTAATGATTTAATCAATAGAAGTACGATTTATTTATAAAAATCCTCTAAACATGTGACTGTCATCCATACATAATAAAACTAAAATAAAAACATAAATAAAACCCTATTACTCGTCTAGGGCTTCATTGAAACCCTAGATCTATGATCTAGCCATCCATGGAAGTGATAGATGGCAAGAGGTTGATGGAGGAGGCCATGGAAACCCTTGGTCTTCTTCTTCTTCTCCTTGCTTCACTCCCTTCAATGGCTGAAAGTATGGTTGTAGAATGTGTGTATAATAATTGCTAATAATGTCTAACCCTTTTATTATCATAAAATAGGGTATATATAGATTTACAACAAGTTTTGGAAGCCTTCCTAACCCGAAACGAACTGAAACTGATGTAATTTACAGTCTAGACGTCGTTCAGCAGTTTCGTTTGCACAGGAGTCTTCAGTATACTGAAATACGCAACTTTGATTTTTACACACATCGCGCGAGCGGGTCGCGCGAGCGCGACATTTAGGACCTCGCGCGCGCGGATCGCGCGAGCGATTCTGGGACTTTCGCGCGAGCGATTTCTGGATTTCCGCGCCCGCGGGTCGCGCGCGCGACTTGGCTTTTTCAGCTTCTTTCTTTCTGCTTTTTCACCCTGTTTAGCCTGATATACTTGATTTCTTCCAAAACCTGTCCGAAAATAGAAAACGAAGTAAAAATATACAAAAACAGGATAAAAAAGGTACTAACAAATGTGAATTAAGGCGTATAAATAGGATTAGTTCTCTCCCGATCACACCCCCAAACCTACATTTTGCTAGTCCTCGAGCAAAACTAAAACAAAAACTACTAATAAAAAAATACTACTCCATTTTCGCATGGATTACGATTGCATTTAGCCTGTGCAACAAGCCTTTTAAACCCCTAGGTGTCCCTAGTCGGACGAGTGAAGTCTCGTGAGGGTTCTCATCAACAAGTCACCCACAACCATATTTATTAACTTGTAAATTTAAAAAGTTTTATTAAAACTAAAGAACATAATATTCAATACTCCTTATTATAACACAATGATTTGAAATAGAATAACGAACAAGAAGAAACGGAATCCAACGTTCACCTACATGATGAAAAACAATCTCAAGCACATGTAATGTACGAATCAATAGAGTTCCTCATAAGATTGCACGTGTGTGATGTGGTAGTCAAATGAACACGCGCATGTCATCAACTTGGAATATAACTCGGATAACCATTTAACTATGCTTCGACTACGAATCTCACAATGTTAATTACACTCTAAAATGAAACACTCAGAAACAGGTGTAATTTTATCTAGTATATGCGAGCTAAAGGAAATATATTTTCAAAACAAGAAATGCTCACATATGACTCGAAAAAGACGCATGACACGAAAGAATAGTAGTCTCATGGATAGGATGCCAATAATCAAGAAAAATTAATCATTACCATGTTTTAATCCCTCTCCCATCGTTTTCATATCAAAACCATGTCTCCTAGGATCAAATAGGACTTTTCAAAGGTTATAACGTGGCTCAGGCAATGAAAAAGGATAGAAAGGATCTATTAAGTAGTTTCAGAATGACATTGTAAGGCATGTTCGATTTCTTTCATTCTTCTTCTCTACCAACTTTCATCTTTTCTTCCTCTTTATTCCTTTTCATTCATTTTTCTTCTTTTCTTTCATTTTTTTTCAACCTTCCTCTTCTGTATTATGTTTATTTTCCTTTTTCTTTTCTTGCTTCTCAAATGATTATTCATCGAATACCAAGCAACTACCCCAATAGCATCTTATTTTCTTCTTCTCAATCAACACATCTCCTTAATACTACTAAAAGTTGATCACTCTTCCAGTGGTATACTCCAAGTTGATCAAGTTGGAGCTTTTACAGAGGATAATGGTAATCAAAGAAAGAAATGGCATTTTAACGGCTCAAAGGGCGAACTAAGGAAATTTATAATTCTTCGGTCGGTAATAAACAAAGAGGGCCTAAAATCATTTCCTAGGGTAATACGGTTCTTCAATATTTACGACGGAAGATTATTTAGCATGGTAACAAATATTTTAACTTGACTATTAACCAAAACAAGAATAATGAGACTAAACAACAAGTAGATGCGCTATTTCAATGAAATTCGACAAACACAATGTGTATTTATAACCCTCAAAATAGAAAAGATAGGCTCAAAAGCTCACAGGGTCTAGTCTCCACCTTGTGTTATCTAGAAATCCGAATCATATTATAGTTCACATCAACACGTCTTCCAATGACTACGTGCAGTGCATAAGTTTATGTGCAAATCTATGATATAAAACTACGATTCAAACAATACATAACTTAAAACGTTACATCATAACTTCAGCAAATATTTAATCACATCTTCTCTTGTTTATTATTCTATAACAATCAAAATTATTGAACAAGAAGTATCAAATTGAGATTGCAAAAACCGTAGGTAACATCGTTTATTTAAACACACTTATTGAAAATTTTTAAAATTTTGCATAACTAATGTGCATGTGTGCATACCCCCAAACCTAAACCTTTCATTGTCCCCAATGAAACAATAAAACGAAAGAAAGGAGAGTAGGTAAGAAAGGAACGATAGTACCTCGATCTCGACAAGCAGGTGAACACAAAGGAATATGGGTATAAAGTTCAATGTTACCTGTTACTTCTTAACAAAAGAAAATGAAACAAACAAAATAATAAAAACAGCTAAAAGAATTATAACTAAGCTAAACGAAACTAAATAAACTATAAGAAGAAACAAAACTATGAAGACAACACGAAAATAAGTTATAAAAGTAAATAAAACATAACCAGAATTATGAAAACAATCAAAGACTCGATCTAAAAGTACCTAAGAAACAAAAACAGAAAAGTAAAAACTGTGTGACAGGTGTGGGAGGAAGATATAAGAAAACAAAAGAAGAAAATGCAGAAATGGGGGGTCGCGCGAGCGGCCGTCGCGCGCGCGAATCCCAAGGTTTTTTTTTTTTAGTTAAAATTATGTATATAATATTAAAAAAAATTAATTCCAACCCCCAAACCTACCCAGAATGTCCAAAACAGACTCAAAAATGACCAAAAATAAGAAAAACGAACGAAATTAAGCTTGGGTTGCCTCCCAAGAAGCGCTAACTTTTACGTCCTCAGCTAGACCGTTCTAGCTCAAGGCTTTATGGAGGCCGTAAATCGGACTGTGCACCCCTACGGATGTCAGGTAGAGCTCGATGGTAAGCAGAAATTACGTCGCTTCGAATTAATTCAATCGACGGTTTGTCAGTATGTTCAAATCGATTTCTTACCTTCCGAGTAGATTCAGCATTAGGGTCCGAAGTATTAGGGTTCATCCACTCATCATCCGCTATATCTTTGTCGTTACTCACATTTATTGCTTCGTTAGGCTCAATATTCCGTCTTACCTCACCTTCCGCCTCACATAGGTAATAGTCATCTTTAGGAGGTTGATCAATAGCATTAAAAACGTTTAATTTTATGTTCATGTTCCCAAACGACACTTTCATTACCCCCGTCCGGCAGTTGACACGTGCGTTGGCCGTGGCTAAGAATGGACGGCCTAGAATGACAGGAGTGTGTTTTCTAGCATCTAGCACGGGTTCAGTGTCAAGGACCATGAAGTCTACAGGATAAAAGCATTTGTCAACCTTAACCAAGACGTCCTCGATGATTCCTCTAGGTATTTTAATAGAACGATCCGCTAATTGAATAGTAGCGGCCGTAGGTTTCAGTTCACCTAGACCTAGTTGTTTGTAGACATGATAAGGTAAGAGGTTAACACTAGCTCCTAAGTCAAGGAGAGCCCTATGGATGATAGTGTCACCTATGACACATGAAATCGTTGGCGTACCAGGATCCTTATACTTTGGAGGTGAGTGTTGAAAAATAGAACTTACTTTTTCCGTGAGGAAGACCTTTTTAGGAGTATGACTGCGTATTTTGCGCTTTTGTGTACATAGGTCTTTTAAACATTTAGCATAAGCGGGAATTTGTTTTATAGCATCGAGGAAAGGAATATTGATTTTAACTTGTTTAAATACCTCGAGTATATCTTCAGTTTTTGAATTTTTCTTTGAAAAATTAGACGGTTCCTCAACATTAGGTGGATATGGCATTCTCGGAATATAGTTCGTTGGGACCGGTTCATTCTCTTTCCTAACTCTATCCACGTCTTCACTTTTTCCTTTATTCAAATTTAAATTTTCATTTTTCTCACCCCCATCCGGAATTACAACAACTTCCTCATCTCGAGTAGTCATCCTAGTCGAAACAGCGTTCACGCTCTCACTCGCACTACCCACTGCATATTGCCCCTTAGGTTGCTGAGTAGGATGACTGGGCAACTTACTCTCAGTTAAGCGGTTTAGCGTATTAGCAATTTGCCCTACTTGGGACTCCAGTTTTGCGATGGATTGTGTGTGAGAGTGTACTAACTGGACCACCGAACCAAAGTTTTCAAGTGAGGCCAACACCTTCTCCTCAAATGCATTATTGCGTGGAGGTGGAGGAGGTAGTTGGTATTGACCTTGTTGATATTGGGGTCGGTACATATTAGGAAAATTAGTCGTCCTAGGATTATAATTATTTTGTGGGAATTGTTGCATAGAATTAACGTGTTGTTCAACAAATTCCGGATATTGAGATGCAGAAGGACATGCAAAGATATTATGGGACGGTTCAGAACATAATGCACATACTTCTGAAGAGGGTGGATTAGACGTTTTGTTCATTTGCATAAGTCGGTCAAGTTTTCTATTTAATTCTTGTATTTGAACTGATTGACTTGACTCAACTGTCACCTCTCGCTTAGGTTGAAGATGATATCCCTCGAAACGTACCGACACAGCTTGATGCATCGAATTCTCGCTTAGTGTTTCAAAAATCTTCCAAGCCTCGTCGGCGCTTTTGTGTAGGAAAGTTCCCGCACAAACGGCATCGACGGTATTCCTAACAGAGGGAATAAGCCCCTCGTAGA
This sequence comes from Hydrangea macrophylla, assembly GCA_033977485.1. Taxonomy (NCBI): domain Eukaryota; kingdom Viridiplantae; phylum Streptophyta; class Magnoliopsida; order Cornales; family Hydrangeaceae; genus Hydrangea; species Hydrangea macrophylla. The sequence goes on from CM066994.1 coordinate 92,970,957, forward strand.
AGACCTGAACAAGTTGCCACTTAGGAACCTGATGATGTGGGCATGAGCGTAATAATTCTTTGAATTTCTCCCAAGTATCATAAAGTGTTTCCCCATCTTGCATTACAAAGTTTGTTATGGATTTCCTTATCTGATTTGTACGCATAATAGGGAAAAACTTTTGTAAAAATGCGGTGTGTAAGGCTTCCCATGTTTTAATTGTGTTTGGCTCAAGTGATTGAAGCCAATACTTAGCTTTGTCTTTTAAAGAGAATGGAAAGAGCCGCAACTTTAATTCATCATCAGTTAAGTTTTGGATTTTCAAAGTAGAACATATATCTTGAAAATCTCCTAAGTGTTTATATGAATCTTCATTTAAACGGCCATGGAAAGATGGAAGTAGCGAGATGGTAGACGACTTTATCTCAAAGTGAGATGCCGTCGCCTCCGGTAAGTCGATACAAGTTTGTCGCGTGTAAGTCGTCGGAATAAAATAATCTTTAAGTGGAGGAGGTGGCGGTATATTAAGATTATTCATATTCGCACCATCATTTTGATTGTTATTGTTATTTCCACCGTCAGCCATTTTAATCTGTTCAATTTGAAAAGTTTGAGTTTTCCTTAACCGTTCACGGGTACTCTGAATTTCGGCCTCAAACAACGACGACGGAATCGGAGTTGATTCGTCGTCTTGCAACCTAGCTCTAGAGGCTTGGGTTGTGGACTTACTAGTTCTTAAGGTACGTTCAAGTTCAAGATCGAAAGATTTTAATTCTGGTTTATTTGAACGTGTACCTAACATAAACTAAAATAAAGAAAAAGAAACTAAAAACATAGACTGACTAAACAAAAGAAACAAATAGCAATCACGCAAATAAGACAACAAGCAAGCACACAGTACTACTATGATGCATGTAAATTATCCTGTAATGCAATGACCGCGTCAAGCCCAGCGCCCCGGGTTTCCTAGCTAATGCAGTGCAATTAACCCTAAACTAATGCAAATAGTGCGTCACAGCGCCCTGACTTACAGTGGTTTAAAGCGAGTTTCACAAGAAGCAATTTACTTAATTTTTATTTATTTTATTTGCGTAAGCTCCTTTGATGTAATTAGCTACTCCACTCGGAAACGTTGGAATTTGATGACTCGGAAACTTATAAAATAAAAGAACAAGTTAGTAATTTAAAACAAAAACAGAAAATAAGATGAATAAGAACTAATCTAATATTTACGAATTAACTAAACTAAGATTATAAAATTAAAGGTAGTAATGCAATCCCCGGCAACGGCGCCAAAAATTGATGTTGTCAGAATCAAGATATAAAAGTATTCTTTACTTTTCAAAAGATTTGCAGTGTGGAAGTAAAGGTCGAACCCACAGAGATTGATTAACTACCGTGTTTTAATCTTAAAACCTAAATCTAATTAATTATAAAAATGGATTTTGATTTGAATTTAATAAAACTAAGAACAATAAAAGTAAATCTAAACTAGGAAAGCAATTAAAAGTGTTTTAAATAATGTTTAAGGGAACCTAGGATTGCAAATCCACCACTAGCTTCATAATAGGAATATTTATGAATTACTTTAGCTTACTAAGTTGGATGATAATGGGGAATTGTAGCTACAAGCCCAATTCCTCCGACAAGAAGATATTCATGGTTCAAGCACCAACATAATCCATCTTCGGTTAGCACGAATTATCCCACACTAAACTAGGGTTGTGATCTAATCCGTCTAACCTAGGCATGGACTATTCGGATACTTGATAGCACAAATCAATAAAGCACCATCACATGTAAACAATCTAAACAAGCACAGCAAGCATAGATCGTTGAGCACATCACAGTCAAAATAGATCTAAGACAAGAATAAATTCTGAAAGTAATGATTTAATCAATAGAAGTACGATTTATTTATAAAAATCCTCTAAACATGTGACTGTCATCCATACATAATAAAACTAAAATAAAAACATAAATAAAACCCTATTACTCGTCTAGGGCTTCATTGAAACCCTAGATCTATGATCTAGCCGTCCATGGAAGTGATAGATGGCAAGAGGTTGATGGAGGAGGCCATGGAAACCCTTGGTCTTCTTCTTCTTCTCCTTGCTTCCCTCCCTTCAATGGCTGAAAGTATGGTTGTAGAATGTGTGTATAATAATTGCTAATAATGTCTAACCCTTTTATTATCATAAAATAGGGTATATATAGATTTACAACAAGTTTTGGAAGCCTTCCTAACCCGAAACGAACTGAAACTGATGTAATTTACAGTCTAGACGTCGTTCAGCAGTTTCGTTTGCACAGGAGTCTTCAGTATACTGAAATACGCAACTTTGATTTTTACACACATCGCGCGAGTGGGTCGCGCGAGCGCGACATTTAGGACCTCGCGCGCGCGGATCGCACGAGCGATTCTGGGACTTTCGCGCGAGCGATTTCTGGATTTCCGCGCCCGCGGGTCGCGCGCGCGACTTGGCTTTTTCAGCTTCTTTCTTTCTGCTTTTTCACCCTGTTTAGCCTGATATACTTGATTTCTTCCAAAACCTGTCAGAAAATAGAAAACGAAGTAAAAATATACAAAAACAGGATAAAAAAGGTACTAACAAATGTGAATTAAGGCGTATTAATAGGATTAATTCTCTCCCGATCACCCCCAAACACTCTTTTCCATTTTTGAATCATGATACAAACATTTTGTCCACTATTCACAACAAGCACTTTTTTACTTCTAAGCTTGGATTTGATGTATACATGCAATCCTAATTAGTCCATGACTTACGAATGCACTTTTTTCATATTTGGTTGCATCCTACAGTTTCATTCATCCATGTTTCATGCTTCCGAGTCACTTCAGGAAATCTCATGTACACATGCACACTACTACCTTGCACATTCTAGGATCATAACACTGCATTCATGCAAGATTTGGAGTCTTTGTGACTCCTAATCCAAGAGGATCATAGGTACTGAGATTGATCACACATTTCATGCTTCCCTTAGATCAATTCTCCCCCTCTCAGCCATCCCAAGGATAAGGTCCTCTTTTCTTAAAAATCAACATGCATACATTCTAGTTTGTTAAGCATGTTTTCTTTTCCTTGATTATTTGTTGAGAACAATCCATGTCCCTTCTAGATTAGGAAAACTTGATCATTTGCTACATGATTAGACGACTTTTTCCTAGGTTTATTTTTTACAATTTTCACTTTACATTGTGTGATATTCGATTTAACTATTATGAATGATATCTTCATCTTTTGATTTTTCAATTTAAGATTCTTATGAAATGTAGTATACCTATCATAATACTAGTTGTAGAACCAAACTTAGTACAAGATGATTATTTGGATGCTATTTGAGACCCAATGAAAAACAGGGCGAGTAGAGGTGCTTCAGTCATCGCAAAGGCTCTTTCCTCTCTCGTACCAAAATCCCGAACCGAGTTCTTTGGTGATGAAGGGTTGGTGTCCTTTATCCATTTGGTTGAGTCAAATTGGATTTCTAAGTTCCTCAAAGACCAAGTGGTGACTCTGTATCTATTTTCATAAACCAGTTGAAAATAAGCAAATATACAAGAATTCCAATATCAATTTCAAAACAAACAAAATTTTCCTTCTCTTTCAAAAGGAAAAACCCCAGGGTGGAACCGCATATCCACGGGCACATCATCGGTGATTTTATACAGAAAAGTTTGTTCCAAGATTACTCTATGTACTGGGTGTTGTATGGAAATGATGAAGAGACTCAATAAAAAAAAATAAATGGACTAAATAGACAATAAGAGATCGCTAGGCAAGTCACACCAAAGTTAAGATGCTATCTTTAAGATAGTGATTTCCCCACTATGGTGTAAGTATGGGCTCTTGGAAATCCTATCTCCAGAATAAAATGCCTAACCTTTAAGTCTTTCTAAAAATTACACTTTTTCAGTAGACTTGGAATCACAAATTTAACTGATCCGAAAGAACACACTGACCGTATTAAAACAAAAAAATATCAGAGAGAACAGTTACCTGTGACTTCTGCAATTCGGCAAAAAAAATAGCCACATATAAAACCAACAAACACATTGGTAGTCAAAAGGCATGTCCTTTCATGATACACTTTACCCAACGGTCAAAAGAATTTATGACCAATTTGTAAATATTCTTTATAACTTTCAAACGAAATGAAGATAACTTGCCAATTGAAGTAACTGCCAAACTATTCATTTCTTTTTTAATTTCTTTCTAATCCCTTATCTTTCATATATTTACAATATACTACCTAATACAAAATTAATATGTAATTAACTATTATTAGTAAATAAAATATATATGTATTTACATATATAACAATCCCCCACTTATTTACTAATAAGATAATAAAAAGTAAAAATAAAAAAAACCCAAAAATCAATTTCGGATCTAGCATAGTGCATGTCCATAGGTGGACGAGGCCTTGAACCTAGGATTGAATATGAAGCAAAAAACTCTAACCGACAAAGAGAACCAAGCCTTGATCTTTGCGCAGTTAAAGTATCGAAACAATATTCACACTACACTTTGAATTTGTGGTCCTCTTGAGGCAGCGCGTTATAGGCCATGCGCCGATCCCGGCTTAGCAAGTACACTAGGGTTTTACCAATAACCGGTAGGAAGCGGGCCTCACCTCCATACTTGACAAAGGCAGACTCATCAAGGGTGTTCACAACCACTCTATCACCCCACAAAAGCTATGAGTTCTGTGAAGAACATAGTTTAACCTGCTTGTTGTGAAATATTCAGTGCATTATGACCAGATATGAAACTTTAAGGAAGAATAGCTTAACCCCCACTATTCCAAAAGTAATGCATTGGAAATGTAACCTCATGTTATCATTTCATATGATAATTCTTGACTAAACTCCTTTGAACTTTAATCAAGTGATTTTTAGAGGCTCTGACATCATCTTGTTAAAGTAGGCTACAATCAAGACTATCTCTAATTAATTGGTAATAGCCCCATATCCCTCATTGTTTTGTTAAGTTTTTCACCACTTAATGGTTTTGTCAACGGATCTGCACGCATTTGATCCGTAGGTAAATACTCAAGAGCAACTTTACCTTTTTTCACAAGTTGCCTAATGTGATTATATCTCATAGCAATGTGTTTGCTATTGCTAGATATTCTCATATTTTTAGTGTTGTAGATCGCTGCTTGATTATCACAATACAAAGTAATAGGCGCCTTAGGTATATCAATAAAAGGAATGCACTTCATAAAATTCTTCATCCATATAATATCTTTACTAGCTAATGACATAGCAATATACTCAAATTCCATGGATGATAAAGCAACACAAGATTGTTTCTTGGATGACCAGGCAACAATTGCACCTCCTATAGTAAATAACCAGCCACTAGTTGATTTAGAATTTGTTCTATCGGAAGCCCAATTGGCATCACTATAGCATTCTAGAACTGAACTTGAACATCGATAATGTAATCCATAATTTATATTGAGTTTTAAATATCTCAAAACTCTACTAAGTTCTTTCCAATGTTCAGAACTAGGATTACTAGTGAATCTACTAAGTATTCCGATAGCACATGCAATATCAGGTCTAGTATTGTTCATAGCATATATTAAGCTACCAATGACCTTAGCATATTCTTCTTGATTGATAGGTTCCCCTGTATTAGAAACTAATTTATTATTAGGATTGATAGGTGTTGTACTAGGTTTACAATCAGAGTGATTAAACTTCTTTAGTACTTTCTCTATAAAGTGTGATTGAGTTAAAATGAAACCTCCATCCTTCTTAATTACTTTAATACCTAAAATAACGTCCACAGGTCCTAAGTCTTTCATGTCAAACATTTGAGCTAGAAACCTCTTAGTTTCATTAATGCATTCCATATTAGAACCAAAGATAAGTAAGTCGTCAACATAAAGCGTCATTAAGACCTTATAATTATCAGTCACTTTATAAAATACACAACTTTCTACTTTGAAACTCTTAAACCCAAGGTTTTTAACTTCTTTCCTAAATTTTTCATACCATTGTCTAGGTGCTTGTTTTAAACCATATAAAGATTTATTCAACTTACAAACTCTATCCTCTTCACCTTTAGTTACATACCCTTCAGGTTGATTTATATAAATTTCTTCATCTAGAGTCCCATTAAGAAACGCAGTCTTAACATCCATTTGAAGTACTTCTAAATTATTAGCGAAAGCAATCGCAAACATAATTCTTATAGAAGTTATTTTAGTCACAGGTGAAAAGGTTTCAAAATAATCTATACCTTCTTTTTGACTAAAACCTTTAGCGACTAATCTTGCTTTATATTTGTCTATACTTCCATCAGTCTTGAGTTTCTTTCTCAAAACCCATTTACATCCTATAGTTTTAGTGTTCGGAGGAAGATAGGCTAAAGTCCATGTTTTATTCTCATGTATTAACTTTATTTCATCATCCATTGCCTTTTTCCATAAATCCGCATCGGGTAAAGTCATAGCTTCTTGGAAAATTTTAGGATCTTCTTCTAATAAGTAAGTGTACATGTCCGGTCCTAAATCTTTTTCAATTCTACACCTCTTACTCCTTCTTAGCTCATTAGAATTACCTTCTATATCTTCCTCATTTCTCAAGTTGTTTGAATTATTTATATTAATTGGATTATGAGAATTTTCTCCATTAGTTTGAACATAGGTATGTGGGCTTTTATCTACCTCATTCATTAAACCCTTTTCTAGTTCATAACTATCTGCATCTTTAATAGTTAAGTGTTCAAAATAAATAGCATGTGTAGATTCAAATACACTATTAGTATCTAAGTTTAAAAATCTAGAAGCTTTGCTTTGCTTAGAGTATCCAACGAAAATACTTTTAGTAGCTTTACTCCCTAACTTAGGCCGTTTTTGGGTAGTATCTAAAACATAAGCGATACAACCCCAAACTTTAAAATAATCAATGTTCGGCTTACGATTTTTCCACAATTCATAAGGAGTTTTATCTTTATTTTTATGTAAGATTCTATTAGATATATAACACGCCGTGTATAAGGCTTCACCCCAAAAACTCATAGGTAATTTTGAATGTAACAACATAGCACTAACCATTTCAAGTATTGTTCTATTCTTACGCTCTGCTACTCCATTTTGAGGGGGAGAATTATGGGCATATTCTTCTCTAACAATTCCATGAGTTTCGCAATAATTAATATACTCATTTAATCGATATTCTCCACCTCTATCAGATCTAATACGTTGAATTCTTTTACCAATTGCATTTTCGACTTCTTCTTTAAAGATCTTAAATTTTCAAAAGCTTCATCTTTTGTTCTAAGTAAATAAACATAAGTATATTTAGAGTAGTCATCAGTGAAAGTTATGAAATACCTTTTTCCCCCTCTAGTTAAATGATCTTTATTATCACATATATCAGTATGTATTAACTCTAACAATGTAGTATTTCTAGAACCTGATTAAAAAGGTTTTTTTTTACTATTTTCGCTTGAGCACAACATTCACAATTTTGTGTAGTTAAAGCAATACTATTTTGAGGAACTAGATTATGTGAAATCATGCGATTCAAAGCGTTACTACCAATATGTCCTAATCTATAGTGCCAAGCACGACTATCATTCACATCAATTATATAAGTAGAATTAGATATTCCTTTATTTAAATTAAGCAAATACATATTGTCTTTGGCATAGCCTTTCCCAACAAATGATCCCTTCTTAGATATGATCACTTTTTGGGAATCAAATACAACTCTAAAACCATGGTCATCAAGCTTCTTAATGGAAATAAGGCTTTTACGTAACCCGGGAATGTGTTGAACATCTTTAAGCGTAAACACTTTCTCGGAGGTAAGAGAAATTTGAACAGTTCCCTTTCCCATGACAGAACTTGTGGAGGAGTTACCCATGAATACTGCTTTGCCACCATTTATCTCTTCATAAGTCTTGAACACATTTCTAAGTCATGTGACAGGTTGCCCCCGAGTCAACCCACCATCCTTCGTCATTGTCGACCATATGAAGTTCGGTAATCATGCATATCATGTCATCACCTTCCACTACGTTTGACTCATTATTTTTCTGTCCTTTACGAAAGCGACATTCACGGGCATATAATGTCCTAGTTTGCCGCAAACGTAACAAGGGCCTTTTTTCTTTTTAAAACCATTGTCCTTCTTATTGACACCAAATTTTTTCTTTTTATCATAAGAGCCTTTCTTTCCTTTTGTAGACTTGAAACCTTGTTTATTAGAGTTAGATACTGGTACTTCAATATTATGAATTTTTTCAGTCTTTCCTTGAATTTCAAAAGAGTCTCTCAATCTTTCCTCACTCTCAATTTGAATGTTTTGAACCAATTCATCTAAAGTTAAAGGTTACTTTTTGTGTTTTAAGATTCATTGGTAATCTTTCCAAGAAGGGGGAAGTTTACCAATAATTGTAGAGACTTGAAAACTTTCGGTAAAAGCCTCACCGACATCGGCACACTCGGTGGCAATGTCGTTGAGAGCATTAACTTGATCTATTAAAGGTTTTGAATCATCCATTTTGAAATCAATATATTTATTTATTAGGAAAGACTTATTACCAGCATATTCATTGACATACCTTCTATGTATAGCATTCCAAAGTTCAAGAGATGTATCAAACTTGTGGAAGACATTAAACAGTGCGTTTGTCATTGCATTGAGAATTGTGAAGCGGCACACATAGTCATCTTCAATCCATATCTTTTGCCTTGCTGTATATTCTCCATTGATTGGTTCATCTTGAGGAAATGCAGTAGACAAAATATAGGCAACTTTGGCAATGGTAAGTTGATAAAAGATCTTCATACTCCATCTCTTGTAATTTAAACCATTGAACCTCTCGAGCCTTTCTACTTCATGAATTTGAGTTTTCACCAATGTTGAATCCATTAGGAAATATCACTATCTTAAAATTGTTGTATGGAAATGATGAAGAGACTCAATAAAAAAAAAAAGACTAAATAGACAAATAAGAGATCGCTAGGCAAGTCATACCAAAGTTAAGATGCTATCTTTAAGATAGTGATTTCCCCACTATGGTGTAAGTATGGGCTCTTGGAAATCCTATCTCCAGGATAAAATGCCTAACCTTTAAGTCTTTCTAAAAATTACACTTTTTCAGTAGACTTGGAATCACAAATTTTACTGATCCGAAAGAACACACTGACCGCATTAAAACAAAAAATATCAGAGAGAACAGTTATCTGTGACTTCTGCAATTCGGCATAAATATAGCCACATATAAAACCAACAAACACATTGGTAGTCAAAAGGCATGTCCTTTCATGATACACTTTACCCAACGGTCAAAAGAATTTATGACCAATTTGTAAATATTCTTTATAACTTTTAAACGAAATGAAGATAACTTGCCAATTGAAGTAACTGCCAAACTATTCATTTCTTTTTTAATTTCTTTCTAATCCCTTATCTTTCATATATTTACAATATACTACCTAATACAAAATTAATATGTAATTAACTATTATTAGTAAATAAAATATATATGTTTTACATATATAACACTAGGTTTAGATAATCTTTAAGGATTACATAATCTCCTACCATTATATATCTATGTACTATTTTTTTTCCCGATACATCGGGGGGAGGGAGATCGATCACACACCTACTTGGGTGGGGGAAGGGCCAATGGCCACTAGGGTAGGACCGCAATCCTTATCTATGTAAAAGTTTAATAGCACTTGACTTTCCATAAAAGAAATTTTTACGTAGTGTTTTGCGGGTGTGGAAAGATGACAGGGTAGAGAAACAGTACCAAGAGTGTATGTAGACGTAGAAACTAATTAATTTGTTTTAAGACCCAAGTATCAGTACTGTGTTTGGGTTCTCAATTGCCCATGGGGGAAGGATTGTGCCAAATCATGTACAATCAGCTGTGTGTTTTTTTTTATGTGTACACAGAAGCAGAATCAGGAATTTATAATTGGAGGGTCCAAGTTATTAGTTAGGCTACCCAAGAGGGCACACGGGGTTTGGGGGCAACTTGTTGGAGGAGACTTTTTTGATACATTTATACATATTTTTAGTATGAATTTTTTTGTTTTGAAATATTACAGTTTATTATTGGGTTAATTACACTTTACCCCTCTATGGTTTGGCTCGATGACACTTTATCCCTCCTGTAGTTTAAAAGTGACCACTTAATTCCTCTGTGCTTTCAGGTAAAGTGTCACCGCTATAACAGAGAGTGTTAAGTCCCTAAAATTATAGGCCACTTTAATTTACCCCCCTATGTTTGGTCCTTTACTTCCCTGTACTTTGGCCCGATGATACTTTAACCCCCCTGTACTTTCGGGGTAAAATGTCAACTTAACACTTTCTGTAATGATGACACTTTACCCGAAAGTATGGGGATCTCTTTTAAACCACAATGAGGTAAAGTATCATCGAGCCAAACCACAGAGAAATAAAGTGTAATTAACCCTTTATTATTTGAGGTTCCCTGCCTCTTTTGTGAATATGAGGTTTGTTGTTTGTTATAGTATATTCTAATTCTTTGACATAAAGTGATTGACAATAAATGAGTGTTACAATTGTACATGGACATGGACCATTTTCTAAAAGATTAACAATTCATAAGGGCATATGTATAGTTTTTATTTTTGGGTGAGAGTCTATCCCTAAGTTGGAGGGGTTAAATTGGAAAATTTTAAATAGATATAGGCAAAAGTCAAAATTTTAAAAAAAATCTCGAGAGGATCATGGCTCCCATGCCCTCTCATTTTCTGCCCTTGTGTACATGATAATCACTATGAGTGTATTTTTGCAAATTTTTGTCTGATAAGATTTTTGCGTCGTAACTTTCACATTAGATTTACATTAGCAGTGTATTGCGGGCAATGCACGGTTACATTGCATGTCACTGTCCAATAGGTTATGAAATATTGGAGGTGAATATTGTTATCATGTAAGGTTTGAAATAATGGTTTAAATATGTTATTTGTCTGACAATTATACAACAGTAGTTGTATAAGTTATTGTCATGTGAGTGAGGATATACCATGATCTCATTGGTAATGGTGGGTGCATGTTACAAATTCTTTAATATTAAGAGAAGAAAGAGAGACGATTTTGGGCTAAACTCTCTGTTTTTTTGTCTTGGAAATAGTTGCAATTGCTCTCGAATACATATCCCACTACCCCACGCCTAGTGTGCCTATTTCAGAAGAGTGCCGCTAAGTTCACATGATGATTTTAATTTTGGTATCTAATTTTAAGTAAAAAATAATAATTAGGCTCGCATTGTAACGTATTGGTTTTTTATTTTCAGTTTTTATTTTTATTTTTTGGATTGAATTGGAGGCATGCATCAATACAAAAAATAAAAACAAAAACTGAAAATTAAAAACCACAATGTTACAATGCGAGCCCTTTTTACCATTTACTATAATCAGTAAAGGCAACTCTAACATATTTCTTTACCTATTATTATATTTATAAGACAAGGTTAAAAGTTTAAGCTCATTAAGCCACAAGCAATTTGTAATTAAGATCAACTCTCTCTCTCTCTCTCTACTTTTACATGAGCTCGACTCATGAGGCTATGGGCTTCTTCCCCTCGGTCTGTATATGAGCTTGACTCATGTGTTGGGGAAACATTTGGGTTAAAATATTTGAGTAACATAGGTTTACTTCTATTTATAATAAACCCTAGAGTCCCACATTTTACAGAAATTGAATAAAAACAAGTGACAAAACACCAAACCAAATGAGTCGGCGCAACCCAAATTTTTTTTTTCTGAACAGCTAATGAATTTTATATAACAAGAAAGCATTACATACATACAAGAGATCAAGAGCAAATATCTCACAAAGCCAAACAACCCCTCCAAGAACCGCAACGCCCTGCCCCAGGCAGCTCGGTAATCCAAGTTTTTGATTTTTTCTTATGATTGACTCCAATAAACTATTCAATTCCACTCAAAAAAGAAAAAAAAAATTAATATATGATTTGTATCGATCAGTATATTAGTGCATGGTTTGAGAGTTATATGGGATAAAATAGATAGAAGAAGAAGATCAAAAGTCAGGAAGGAATAAGAAAGAGAGATTGAGAATTACTGGATATCTCTTGAATAACATTAACAATCCTTGCTTAGAAAGCAAAACAAACAAAACCCAAACTTCTTAGTGTATAATTTGTGGGAGGTGCACTTAAAATAAGCAGTAATTTTTTAACCTAAAATTACTGCCCAAATTAAAAAAACTAACCTGCTCTTACCAGCACTCATTTTAGAAAGTAAAAAATGGGACTAGGTTCTATTCTTTTTCTATTTCGACATGTTCATATGAAAACCTTCCTCATGTTAGTTTGATAAATAACCAATTTATGAGTGACTTTAGATTATGCACGGACCCCCATACAAACAGAAGGACAACTGTCAAACACTTGAATTTATGAGACTTGTTCATCTGTGAATCACACAATCAATTTCGTGACTTCCCAAATAGCATAATAACATGAATTACTATCATTTGACGAAGCAGTCACCCGAGTATATTTCCAAAGAACCTTCAAAACTATGCAGTCAATTTAATTAACTAAAACATTGAAGGTTCCCACCAGAAAGGTATTGGTTGTCCTACGAGAGAGAAAATTAAATCTTGTGCATTGACCCCATGTCAAACTACTACAGAGTCAAATCAAATTTTCTTAGAGTGCCAGTTCTTGAAAGCAATTTATAGGGGATTCTACATTATGCCTTGACTTTGTCATAATAGAAAACTAATTCAGAATGGGTCAGCGAGGCAGGGCCTCAAGCGAATTTTCAAAAGGACAGAAAAAATTAGGCCTCTATACTAAGTTTCATTGAAATTATAAAAAAAATAGGCCTAAAAATGATAAGTTTCATAGAAATTAGAAAGAAAATAGGCCTACAAATGATAAGTTTCATAGAAATTTCATATAAATTAGAAGAAAATAAGCCAAAAAATGATAAATTTCATAAAAATTATGAAGAAATTAGGAAAAAAATAGGCCTAAAAATGAGGCCTAAAGTCGAGGCCCCATGCGATTGCTTTGGAAAATTGGCCCAGGGCCGGCCCTGCAGCGAGGTTTCCAATCCATGCCATCCTCTGGGATTCGTTTGGTTCATAAATGTAATGGGGGTGAAAGCAAAAGAAAAACTCTACAAAAAATATTTTTCTTTATTTGGTTAATTTGAAAATTAGTGAGGAGAATAGGAAGGAAAAGACAAAATAACAAGAAGTAAACTCAAAATGTTAAATTTTGTTAGGTACTTTACTCCCTTTTTCCTTAAAGTACACCTAAGTTTTGAAAGTATTTAAAAAAAATTTTTAATGTTATTTAAGAATGAAAGAAACACAAGGAAATTAGTTTTTTTTTTTCCATTTTCTTTTTAAATTAAAAACGGCAACACAAACAATAAAAAAATTTAGAACGTGTTCTTTTTCTAAAAACAGAACTAGTTATTATTTAAACAATATGTTAATATTCATTTTTTAATATTCTCGAATTAGGATTCCAGCAAAACTCACTGTTGGTTACATCTGTTTACAACAAAACCACCTAATTATTTGAAGTAGTTCTAAGTTAATTGTCCCATTATCACACCATTTAAGATCAAATTTTGAATACTAATTTGACATTTATGGCGTTACTCATTGCCTAATCTTGCTTTCAATTCACTGACTGATTTCGGATTTAATTCATTCGCCCACCTACTTAGGCTCTGTTTAGTTTATGGATTTAGAGAAGGAAAAGGGAAGGGAAAGGAAAAGAAGGAGAACCATTTCCCTAATGTTTTCTCGTGCATTTTTCTCCAGGTTTAAATACCATTACAAATAATAAAAATTCACAATGTTATAGGAATTGAGCAAAGACGAAGGAAAGTTTCTCCAAAAATTTTAATTCAAAATTCCTTATTTTTTTTAATTATTATTTTTTTTATATATTTTCTTCTCCTTTCTATTTTCACTGCTCTATGTATATATATATATATATATATATAAACTTTGTTTTAAAAAAAAAACCACACATATTGGATTCTTTAAAATTAAAGGGCAACCCGTTTTTAATTTTGATCAAAAATTCCTATTTGTGAGACTTAATCTAATCAAATCCTAGATTATAAAATTTCACATTAATTCAAACAGAAATTGTCACCTTTTACTAAAATAAAAATGGGTTCAACCTCTATTTTATCGGACTTTTGACTAAATTTTTCTCACTTTTTTATTAACCAAACAGATAAAGTTTTTATCTCTATACTTTCTTATCTTTTTCCCACTATATTCATGAAAAGAAGAAAGCCATTTTATCAAAAAAAAAAAAAGAAGAAGAAGGAGGAGGAGGAGGAAGAAGAAGAAGCCATAGGTGACTTGGTTCAATGGATTCGATTTGGTGTTTCAAACTCAAACAAGACCATGACCAGAAAATTAAAAAATGTAACAAGAAGTCAATATAACAGTAGGTTAATTTGAAATTAGTGAGGAGATTAGGAAGGAAAAGACAATATAACAAGAAGTAAACTCAAAATATTAAATTTTGTTAGGTACTTTTCTTCCCTTTTCCTTAAAGTACAACTAAAATTTTAAAATGCTTAATTTTTTTTTTTACGTTATTTAAGAATGAAAGATACACAAGGAAATTAGTTTTTATTTCCTTTTTCTTTTTAAATTAAAAATAGGAACACAAACAACAAACAATTTAGAACATGTTCTTTTTCTAACAACAGAACCAGTTACTGTATTATTTTTACTGTATGTTAATAATCGTTTTCTAATATTCTTGAATTAGGATTCTAGCAAAACTCATTGTTGGTCACATCTGACTACAACAAAACCACCTAATTATTTGAAGTAGTTCTAAGTTAACTGTCCCATTATCACATCATTTAAGATCCAATTTGGAAAACTAGTTTGACATTCATGGCGTTACTCATTGCCTAATCTTGCTTTCAAGTCACTAACTGATTTCAGATTTAATCCATTTGAACACCTACTTAGGTTCTGTTTAGTTTGTGGATTTAGAGAAGGAAAAGGGAAGGGAAAGAACAAGAAGGAGAACCATTTTCCTAATGTTTTCTTGTCCATTTTTTTCCATGTATAAATTCCATTACAAATAATGAAATTTCACAAAGTTATAGGAATTGAGCAAAGACAAAGGAATTTTTTTTTTTTTTATGTATATATATTTTCTCCACTCTTTAGTATATATTTATACATATAAATATTGGGAAAAAAATCACAATTATTTGGATTCTTTTAATTCAAAGGGCAACCCGTTTTAAATTCTGATCAAAATTCCCTAATAGTGAAACTTAATCAAATCAAATCCTATATTATAAAATTTCACATTAATAGTTATGTGAAATTCAAAAACAAGTTGTCAACTTTTACTAAAATAAAAACGGTTTGAACCTCTATTTAACAAGACTTTTGACTAAAATTTTCTCTCTTTTTTTATTAACCAAGCAGATAAAAGGTTTTTATCTCTATACTTTCTTATCTTTTTTCTACTATATATATCCATGAAACAAAGAAACCCTTTTTATAAAAATAAAAAAAAACAAAAAAAAAAAACCAAACAAAACATAAAACAAAAATTAAATATAAAAAAAAAAAAAAAAAAAGAAGAAGAAGAAGAAGAAGAAGAAGCCCATAGGTGACTTGGTCCACTGGATGCAAGTTGGTGTTTCAAACCTACTTCGCCCAATGTGACATTGGTCATTTGGTCATATACAATTGGTTCAGTTTTAACTTTCAACAGTTACGTGTTAAAAACTTGGGTTTGGGGACCGGGTTGACCCGCCTCTTGCGGCTAACTTGCTGGGCTGCCCAAACAGCATGCATCGATCAACTAGTCTTTTATCATTTGAGTAATATTAGAGGCACTAATAACTTTCATTAACACTTATTAACATATTCTATTTTTCTTTTAGTGGTACTGTGGGGTTCACAGTAGACCTTATAGTACTACTAGGAGAGAGACAGAGTGTATTAGTAAGTATTAGTGGAAGTTATTAGTGCTCCGAGCATTGTCCAAAAAAACTACAGGTCAGAGGGGGCGGCGAGATGGGGAGTGGGTCAGTGGGGCGCCCCGTAATTTTTTAGACTTAAAAGTCCAGTGCATTCACCCAGTGCTCTTACCCAGTGCACACTAAAGCTTGACTTTATATGTGTGTATATATATATATATATATACTAGAAAGTGTCCACATGCAAGGCACGTGGTGCATTGTATGGGTACCCAGTGTGTTTAAGTAGGTGTATTTCTATTGAATGAGATAGAGTGTGGGTGTAAGTGTTAGTGGAATTTATTAGTGCCCCAAATATTACTCTTTTTTTTTTTTTGTATGTATCTAAGTAGGGATAATGCTAGGGGCACTAACAACTTCCACTAACACTTACTAACACACTCTATCTCTCTCCTAGTGGTACTGCGGGGTCCACTGTGGAGCCCACAGTGCCACTAGGAGAGAGATAGAGTGTGTTAGTAAGTGTTAGTGGAAGTTGTTAGTGCCCCAAATATTACTCATATAAGTAGTGTTATAAAAAAAATGTCTTTACATTTAATTTAAATAGATAATTGTTGGAAAACCCCTCAACTAACTCTCAAAAGTTTTAAACTCCAATTGGTTTGACCATTTTCTAAAAAGGACAAAAGGAATCTAATCCAGTGCTCACACGGTACAAGTGCATGCACTATAGAATATCCAACACATCCCCCTAGCCCTCAGGCACCCGCACTTTCTTTCAGCCACTCACACCGTGTGAGTGGCTGTACCATATGATATCTATTTCGAAAATATTTTTTTAACATTTAAACCTCTATAACTTTTGATCTACAATTCTGTTTCATATAAATTTTATACCGTTGGAACCGTGTCGACGAGAGCTACAAAACTAGTACCATTGTTGATACCTTTTGAGCAAAAGAAAAAAATTCTTATTTTTACATAGCATGTTCCAGACGAACCTAATATAATTTTCACATAATATTCGTGTATGGGTTATTGAATTTTCACGTAATATTCACGTATGTCAAGTTGATATGTTGTAGGAAGAAAAAAAAAACGAATGTTCACTTTGTTCTTAATGAGAGTTTTAGTGAAATTTCACAAGAATTTTGCATTTGTTTGGGTCGAAAAACTATGATTTATAATTAATTTGTGAAATTTGATTTTTTTTTTTAAAACGAAATATGCATTGTTTAATATGAAAGAGGGAAAAAAAAAAAAGATAGAGTGAAATTTCATGTTTTTACATACATAAATGTTAAGTGAAATTTCACTGAATTTATACATGAATATTAAGTGAAATTTTACTTAAATTGACACTTGAGGGACTTTTTAACAAAGTAAGTATCAAATTAGACCTTAAACTCTAGAGAGTTACTTCTAGTGACTTTTGGGATAGTTAGTGAATTTTCACTTAACCTACTCAGTGAAATCTCACTGAACGAGTACACGAATGTTAAGTTTAACTTCATGTTTTTTAGGAAGAAAACATGTACGAGTTCAGTGAATTTTCACTTAATATTTATGTATGCCAAATTTACATGTATAAAAAAATTAAAAAAAGACGAATTGCAATAAAGCCATTAATATTAAGGCTTAGTTTGGCCCCCATTTTGGTGCTTCTCCTTTTTTTAAAGCACAATTTCATGTTAATTCATTTGGTAACTAGTTTATGAGCTTTGCAAAAATTGAACTTAGGGCTTTTTTGGAGAGAGCTTTTAATATTTTTCATGTATTCAGTGAAATTTCACTTAACATTTTATGTATATCAAGTGAAATTTCACTTATTATTCATGTATGTAAAAAACATGAAAATTTTCATGTATTGAATGAAATTTCACTTAATATTTTATGTATATCAAGTGAAATTTCACTTATTATTTATGTATGTAAAAACATGAAATTTGTATGTTTTGAGAAGAAAAAACAAAGGACGAATTTTAACAAGAATTCCTACACTTGTTTTGGTTGAAAATTGGTATTTTATAATTGATTGTGAAATTTGCTTCTTTTAACAAAATATGCATTGTTTAATATGCAAAAAAAAAAAAAAAGAAGAAGAAGAAGTGAAATTTCACCATGGATATATGAATATTTAGTGAAATTTCACTTAACTCATACATGAACATTAAGTGAAATTTCACTTAACTTTGCATTTAAGAGACTTTTTAACAAATTAATAATCAAATTAAACTTTAAAATCTAGTCAGTTACTTCTAGTGAATTTTACCTGACATACATGAAAGTCGGTGAAATGTAACTGAACGCGTACACAAATATCAAGTGAAAATTTAAGTTGTATAGGAACAACTGAACAAGGCAGGTAAAATGTCAACAAAAAAAAATTTGGCTCAAAACATATCAACAATTGTACTAGTTTTGTAGCTCTCGTCGACACGGTTCCAACGGTATAAAATTTGTAAAAAACAGAGTTGTAGATCAAAAGTTATGGGGTTTAAAGTTTTAAAAAACTTTTTTGAAATGGATTTCATATGGTACAGCCACTCACACGGTGTGAGTGGCTGAACCAAGGAGAGGCGAGCGTGAGGCGCTGGAGTCACATGGGATTTTCTATGGTGCTTGCATTTATACCGTGTGAGCATTAGTTTAGATTCCTTTTGTCATTTTTAGAAAATGGTCCAACCAATTGGAGTTTTAAACTTATGAGGGTTACTTGTAGGATTTTCCAATAATTCCCCCTAATTTAAAACATGAAAAGATTAATCATCTTTAAAATTTGGCCAATAGATAAGGTGTCGATATTAATTCATTGTGGAATAGTTAAAAGTCTAAAGAAGCTATCAAAAAAAAAAAAGGAAGCCTGAAGAAGCAATTGGAAGGAATAATTTCAAATCCATACCACATTAAAAGAAAAACCACTCCTCAGTGTCAGTGGGTCCCATCCCAAAATATTTGGAAGCCCAGTCCTTAAAACACCCCAAAGAAGGCCAAAATAAAGAACAAACCAAAAAGGGTAAAAAAATTCTTTCAATAACTGATCCATTATTTGTGGGATCCATCCAAAATTTTAAAAAAAAAATTGGAAGTGCAGTCCCTTAAATGCTCCCAAATGAAACCAAAGTAAAGAACAAATGAAAAAGTGTAAAACGACCTTATTGTGAGTCTCACCCAAAAATAAAAATATGAAATGTTAATTCCTAAAATGCCCCCAAATAAAGCCAAGATTGGGGGTAAAATGTTTTTTTTAATAACGGCCCTCATTATTTATGGGTCACAATGTGTAGGTCCCATCCATAATAAATATTTGGAGGCGCAGTCCCTAAAATACCTCCAAATAAAGCTAAATCAAAGAACAATTGAGAAGGATAAAACGGTTATTGATATGATGAGTATTTTTCAATAATTCTTTATCAAACCAAGGGGCAAAACAGTAACTTTAGTTGGATAGGACATGTGAACAGTAAATTGGGGGGTATTTTATTTTCTTAAGGTTCTAGGTATTGAATATATTTATCAGGAGGGAAATAATTAACTAATACGAGTAAACATTTTTAACAAAATAGGAGAGAATTAAGAAATTGTTTTGATCATGTTATCTTATTTTACTCAACAAGAAAAAAAGAAATATGTATACATATATATATATATATGAGAAATGCTAAGTATACTGGATACCTACAAAGTACACCATATTGATGTGGCAATGCCAATTTTAAATTGAGTCAATCTATATTGATGATGTCGAAAACTGGTAAGAGAGATTCAGAGAGAGATATTGTAACACAATCAATTGTATGTGGTTCGGGCCCGTTAATGAGGTGACCTACGTCCACAGGTGCGTCAGTGAGCTTCACTAGCAGATCCCCGGCGGGCCTGTTGAGCCAACAGTTTGGCGGCACTACCAGTAATACCGGCCGGGTATATGCGTATGAAATCAGTATAAACAACTATTCTCTAGGTTAAGAATGCGATTCCCCTTAATGGGGGTGAGTGGCCCCTTTTATAGGTGCAAGAGACCACCCGCACAAGGCAACTGATTAGATAAGGAAGCCCAATCTAATTACAATTTGATGAGGATAAATCATGGGAGGTTTCCTAAGTGGCTTAGGAAACTATTTACACTTTCCATTAGTCTTCTGATTGATTTAGGAAACTGTTGAGCGGCTTGGTTGTCAAACTACACATCGTGGAGAGCTGATGCGCTGCATGCCCGGGCTGTGCGAGTACCCCGAGCGGTAACACTCGAAAGACCTCGGGACTGGTGGGCCGCAAGCGCCTATTCCGAATAGTCCGGGTCCTTCGCTGCTGACGTGGCGGTTTGGCTTTAGCAGAATATTTCTGAACGTATTAGTTGCCCCCCATTTTGAAGTTGATGTGATGTCCCATGAGATGAAGTTTGAAAATTAAGACTGCTTCCGAGGAACCGTCCGGTAAGAGGTCGGGACCCTATCCGGGGTGGGACCGGTCGTAGTGGTCAGCCGGGGTATGGACCGAGCAGTGGCCCTGTGGGCCTGAGTCCTACCTCTGCCAGGTGTCAGCTGATACTAGCCTGATCGGGATCCAACGATGCCAGCGTGGAAGTAACCGGGCCGTTTACGTTGTAACCGAACCGTCTCATCATACATTTAATGCGCGCGCCTTTTGAGGCAACGCTTTGCGAGCCCGAGACAACAATTGTCAGCCACTTTGGGTGGGAAAGCGTATGAGCCGTTGGATCTGTTTTGATCTGAACTGTCCATGGTTCCTATATAAAGGATACTTGTCCATTTCTTCAACTCTTTGCTGCAAAGATATAGATTACCGAGCGGTTTGAGAGCGAACAAGATCCCGAGCAAGATTCACGATCCCTTTCCTGGGCTAAACATTGTAAGTCTTTCCTTTCCAGCTTCAGTTCATCACTCTTTTCCTTCTCTTTCCCCTTTTCTCTTCTTTTCTGAGCAAGGCTGGAGAGAGCGAACCCACTTAGGTTAGAATGGGAGTGGGATTTTTTCTTTCTTAGGTTATGTTCTTTCTTCCAATCAGGAGGTACGTTAGATAGGTTGAACCGAGCAGGTGTTCCCAGGGTAGTCTTGAAAGAGTGTCACCTGATGTTAAGGACCAATTATTCTTTTCCTTTTAGGTTGATAACCCTGCCTCCTTTGTACTCAGACTCAGAGTTCCCGATCCATACCTTGGTCGTCCTCTTCTTCCTGGCCCAGTCACCGAAACCCCAAGGATGTGCCACTCCGGTTTTGACTCGTCCTCCCGGTCGGAGGATGAGCGGTCCGGGTCAGAGGCGCCGGACACAAGTCTGAGTCCGTCGTCCGCGTCCCCCTCCGATCACCATAGCGAAGGAAGAATCCCAATCCGTCTCTCTGACGATGAGTCGGACCAGGAAGCCCCCGTTGCTTCCATTTCCTGGGGTTCAGGTGACGAAACACCAGGGGAACCCGACCCCGAGGTAGCCTTCTTCAGCAAATTCATCCCGTCCACCCTGCGTATTGAAGATCTCAGGCGCATTAGGGATAGATACTGATGAGAACATGGCGGCTAGCACAAGGTGGAATGCGGACCCGAATCACGTGCCAATTGGGCCGGTTACAAGGGCGCGAGCAAAGCGATTCAAGGACAATCTCAATGGGCTGGTTCAACAAATTTGGGTTGAGACTAATCTGAGTGGCCCAAAGGAGGATACTAGTGATCCACAAGGCTGGGTGTCCATGATTCAAGCTCTAGAATAAATTATAGGCTTGCATGCCAACTTAGGGATTTTTTATATTCATTAGTTTCCTTTTATTTTAGTTTTGGGATGAATTATATTGGACTATAATATTTCGTAGGCTTAAAAGGGCCCAACTTTAAGCCTCAGCTATTTAAACAGTTTTAGGGTTTGTAATATTCAGTTTTGATCATTAATAATATTGTGAGAGTTTTCTCTTTGGTTCTTTGAAGAACTATTCGAACTTATCAGATTTACTCTGTGGCGTTCATACCTTGACTTATCAATCGAGTTTTCCATCCTTGATTGTGGCGTCTTCATCCTTTATACCAAGGTTCGCATCTGTTATAGGTGTTGGGTCGCGGTTTCCATTGAATCTGACAGTAGAACGGTCCGAGACATTAATCGTGTTACGGGTTTCGTCACATTATTGGCGGGGTTCGTATCAGTTGGTATCAGAGCACAGTTCTAGTCTCAGGTTTATCATATCTTTTTCGTTTCTGTTCTTATTCGTTTCTTCTGGTTCTGTTCGTATTCGTTTTTGTTTCTCTTCGTTTTCTTATTCGTTCTCGTTTTTGAACCATATAAAAAAAAAAAAAAAAAAAAGGTGTTCGATTACGATCTGGAATTTCGTGTTTAGGGTTTGCGAATCTGATCTGTGATTTGCCCTTGTTACTTCGTGTTTGTTCATTCTCGTGATCGTTGTTATTGTGGTTTTTTTCTTCTCGAGAATTAGGGTTTCTGAATCAGATACGTGAACTGTGAAGTCTGCCTAATTAAAAAAAAAAAAAGAGAAAAAAAAAGAGAAGAAAAGAAAAGAAGAGATCGGTAAGCCGCGATAAAAAAAAAAAAAAAAAAAAAAAAAGTACAAAAATTCGGCTTAAAATTTTATTTTTGTTTTGTGATATTTGGGGTCTAAGGAGTCCGAATCGGACCTTACTCCATAATGCGAAAAAATTTTTTTCCGAAAATTCCATTTTTTTTGTGCTTTTGGAAACCTAGCCATCCGCGTTCGTTTTTAGTCGTGCTTTCAGCGTCCAAATTTGATTGGTCTAGTTTGGGTATGGATTGTTACTGAGAAATTCTAGTCATTGTTTGAGCAGTTTCATAAGAACCGAGTGAGAATTACTACGAGTGGAAAAAGGCAAGAGTGGTGAGCACATAAGAGGGTAAAAGCCAAATTGATTTTCAGTTTAAACACGAGTGAACTTGAGTGATACATCCTAGTTGAGTGAAACACGCGAGCGAGAGTTGTGAGGTCCTGTATATTTTTTTTATCTAATCTTTGTTTTGCAGCGAAATATGGCCCATAAAGACGAAATTAATGCCGGGGAGGTTTCGGGACAGACTGATCAGAAACTACTATTGGAGGCATTAATGGGTGAAATGAGGAGGGTATTGAGGACAGAGATGGAACAAGTTCATGAACGGTTAGATAGAGTAGAGAATGCACGTGTGGAGCAGCCATAAAACAATGCTCCTCATGGACGTAGAAGAGAGAGAGTTCAACCGAGGGGAGTGAGAGTTGAAGAAGAGGAGTATTTTTGGGGAGACTTTGACGAAGAAAATGATCAGGAGTCAATAGATAATCATAGGAGATATGGTGGGCGGGGTAGAGAAGTTAGGTTTAGAGAAGCTAGGAACCGGGAAGATAATAATTTGGGTAGTATTAAGATGAAGATTCCTTCGTTTCAAGGGAAGAATGATCCGGAAGCCTATCTAGAATGGGAGAAGAAGGTAGAATTAGTATTTGATTGCCACCATTACTCTGAGGCTAAGAAGGTAAAACTTGCTGCCATTGAATTTTCTGATTATGCTATCATTTGGTGGGATCAATTGGTGTTGAATAGGAGAAGAAATAGGGAGCGTCCAATAGAGACATGGGAGGATATGAAAACTGTGATGAGGAAGCGGTTCGTTCCAAGCTATTATTACCGAGAGTTGTACAACAAGTTGCAAAGTTTGAGGCAAGGTAATAGGAGTGTGGAAGAATATTATAAGGAGATGGAAGTTGCTATGATTCGAGCGAATGTAGAGGAAGATCGAGAGGCTACAATGGCTAGATTCTTAGTTGGGTTGAATCGGGAAATTGCCAATGCAGTGGAATTGCAACACTATGTTGAGTTGGAGGATATGGTACACATGGCTATTAAAATTGAGAATCAACTCAAGAGGAGGGGCAGCAGCACACGTCCAAGCCAAAATCCAAGCCAAAATTCCAATACATCCGCTTGGAAACCAAATAATTGGAAAAGAGATGAGAAGCAGCCTTTGGTGAAGCCAAAAACTGAGCAAAAACAAGAGGTGGCCAGCCATGGAAATCAAGGTAAATCCGATTCGTCTACTTCTCAGAACCGTGATATTAAGTGTTTTAAGTGCCAAGGTAGGGGACACATAGCTAGCCAATGTCCAAACAAGAGAGTTATGGTGTTACGAGATAATGGTGAGATTGAAACCGAAGATGAAGATGACAACGAATCTGTGCCACCATTGGAGGATGCCGATGATGAAGAGTACGCTGCCCAAGGGGATTTGTTAGTGGCAAGGAGAGCTCTAAACATGCAGGTTAAGGAAGATGATGAGGCACAACGGGAGAACATCTTTCATACGAGATGTCATGTCAAAGATAAGGTGTGTAGTGTGATCATAGATGGGGGGAGTTGCACTAACGTTGCTAGCACAACTTTGGTGGAGAAATTAGGGCTGCCAACAATCAAGCATCCACGACCTTATAAATTGCAATGGCTCAATGATAGTGGTGAAGTAAGGGTAACTAAACAGGTGTTAGTTTCTTTTCGTATTGGGAAATATGAAGATGAAGTTTTGAGTGATGTGGTTCCGATGCAAGCTGGGCACTTGTTGTTAGGGAGGCCATGGCAATTTGATCGACGTGTTAAGCATGATGGTTTCACAAATAAATACTCGTTCGTGCTTAATCAAAGGACAATCACCTTAGTGCCTTTGACACCAAAGCAAGTTTATGAAGATCAAGTGAGGTTGCAAAGGGAGAGTGAACAAAAGAGAAAGAGTGAGAAAAATGAGAGAGAAAAAGAAAAGAAAAATGCAGCCATTGAGGGAAAATTAGAGGGAAACCAAAAAAAGAATTTTTATGCAAAAGCGAGTGAGATCAAACGAGCGTTGTTTTCAAATCAGCCTATGATTGTACTTTTGTACAAAGAGGCATTTTTAAACACTAACCAAATTGACTCATCTTTGCCTAGTTCTGTTGTTTCTCTTTTGCAGGAGTTTGGTGATATCTTTCCCGAGGAGGTTCCACATGGTTTACCCCCTATTCGAGGGATTGAACATCAAATTGATTTCGTGCCCGGTGCTACCATTCCAAACCGACCAGCCTATAGAAGCAATCCTGAGGAGACAAAGGAGCTACAAAAGCAGGTTAGTGAGTTGATGGAAAAGGGGTACGTAAGAGAAAGTATGAGTCCATGCGCCGTTCCGGTGATTTTGGTTCCTAAGAAGGATGGGACGTGGAGAATGTGCGTTGATTGCCGAGCCGTCAACAACATAACGGTAAAGTATCGACACCCTATTCCTCGCTTAGATGATATGTTAGATGAGTTGCATGGTTCTTGTATATTTTCTAAGATTGATTTGAAAAGTGGGTATCATCAAATTAGAATGAAAGAAGGTGATGAATGGAAAACTGCATTTAAAACAAAATATGGTTTGTATGAATGGTTAGTTATGCCTTTTAGATTAACTAATGCTCCTAGTACTTTTATGAGATTGATGAACCATGTTTTGCGTGCTTTCATTGGAAAATTTGTAGTTGTTTATTTTGATGATATCCTGATTTATAGCAAAAACTTGGAAGAGCATTTGAAGCATTTAAAACTTGTGTTAGATGTGCTTAGAAATGAAAAGTTGTTTGCTAACCTAAAGAAGTGCACTTTTTGCACCGATAAGCTTGTGTTTCTTGGTTTTGTTGTGTGTGCACAAGGAATACAGGTTGATGAAGAAAAGATTCGTGCTATCCAAGAATGGCCAAGCCCATCTAGTGTAAGTAATGTGCGAAGTTTTCATGGACTTGCTAGTTTTTACAGGAGGTTCGTGAAAGACTTCAGTAATATAGCTGCACCGATAACCAAAGTCATCAAGAAAAATGTTGGGTTCAAATGGGGGGAAGAGCAAGAGAAGGCATTTCAATTACTCAAGGAGAAGTTAACTCATGCACCTTTACTTGCTTTACCTAACTTTACAAAAACTTTTGAAATTGAATGTGATGCTTCAGGTTTAGGTATTGGCGCTGTGCTTATGCAAGAAGGAAGACCGATTGCATCCTTTAGTGAGAAGTTAAGTGGGACTGCCTTAAACTATCCCACGTATGACAAAGAGATGTATGCATTGGTTCGAGCTTTGGAGACATGGCAGCATTACTTGTGGCCTAAAGAGTTCGTGATTCACACCGATCATGAGTCTTTAAAGCACCTTAAAGTCCAACACAAGCTGAACAAGAGGCATGCACGATGGGTTGAATTCATTGAGACGTTTCCATACGTCATTCGATATAAACAAGGTAAGGAGAACATCGTTGCCGATGCACTTTCTCGAAGGTACATTCTAATCTCTACTCTTGATGCTAAGATTCTTGGTTTTGAGCATATTAAGGAATTGTATCCTTTAGATCTCGATTTTAGTGAAGAATTTGAATCTTGTGAAAAAATAGCCCATAATAAATTCTATAAGCATGAGGGGTTTTTATTTCGAGAAAATAAATTGTGCATTCCAACTTGTTCAGTGAGAGAGTTGCTTGTGCGAGAGTCACATGGGGGAGGGTTAATGGGACATTTTGGGGTAGTAAAAACATTAGCCGTTTTACAAGAACACTTCTATTGGCCACGCATGAAACAAGATGTTGAGAGAATTTGTGGTAGATGTGTCACATGTAGGCGAGCGAAATCTAGAGTACAACCCCATGGCTTATACACAAAACTAGATTTTCCAAGATGGCACATTTTATTCCATGTCACAAAACTGATGATGCTTCACATGTTGCTAATTTGTTCTTTAAGGAGATTGTGAGATTACATGGTATGCCTAGAACCATTGTTTCGGATAGAGATGCTAAATTCTTGAGTTACTTTTGGAAGACCTTGTGGTGTAAGTTGGGGACTAAGTTATTATTTTCTACTACTTGTCATCCACAAACTGATGGTCAAACTGAAGTAGTAAATAGGACTTTATCTACTTTGTTAAGGGCTATTATTAAAAAGAACATCAAAACATGGGAAGAATGTTTACCACATGTTGAGTTTGCTTATAATCGTACTATCCATTCTGCTACTAAATTTTCACCCTTTGAAATTGTGTATGGTTTTAATCCTTTAACTCCTTTGGATTTATCTCCTTTACCTGTGACTGAGCGTGTTAATTTAGATGGAAAAAAGAAAGCAGATTTTGTTAAGCAGATTCATGAGAAAGCAAGGCTCAATATTGAGCGAAGAACGGAGCAATATGCAACGCAAGCTAACAAAGGGCGACGCAATATCATCTTTGAACCCGGAGATTGGGTTTGGGTACACATGCGAAAAGAAAGATTTCCAGCACTAAGGCGTTCTAAATTGCTTCCCCGAGGCGATGGTCCTTTTCAAGTTCTTGAGCGCATCAATGACAATGCCTACAAGCTAGAGTTGCCTGGTGAGTATAATGTTAGTACTACTTTTAATGTTGCTGATTTATCTCCTTTTGATGTAGGTGATGATTTGAGGGCAAATCCTTTTCAAGAGGAGGGGAATGATGAGAACATGGCGGCTAGCACAAGGTGGAATGCGGACCCGAACCACGTGCCAATTGGGCCGGTTACAAGGGCGCGAGCAAAGCGATTCAAGGACAATCTCAATGGGCTGGTTCAACAAATTTGGGTTGAGACTAATCTGAGTGGCCCAAAGGAGGATACTAGTGATCCACAAGGCTGGGTGTCCATGATTCAAGCTCTAGAATAAATTATAGGCTTGCATGCCAACTTAGGGATTTTTTATATTCATTAGTTTCCTTTTATTTTAGTTTTGGGATGAATTATATTGGACTATAATATTTCGTAGGCTTAAAAGGGCCCAACTTTAAGCCTCAGCTATTTAAACAGTTTTAGGGTTTGTAATATTCAGTTTTGATCATTAATAATATTGTGAGAGTTTTCTCTTTGGTTCTTTGAAGAACTATTCGAACTTATCAGATTTACTCTGTGGCGTTCATACCTTGACTTATCAATCGAGTTTTCCATCCTTGATTGTGGCGTCTTCATCCTTTATACCAAGGTTCGCATCTGTTATAGGTGTTGGGTCGCGGTTTCCATTGAATCTGACAGTAGAACGGTCCGAGACATTAATCGTGTTACGGGTTTCGTCACATTATTGGCGGGGTTCGTATCAGGTACGACCTTCCTGACGACTGCTCCTTGGCCGTGAATGTCGGTGGGGCCCAAATCTACCAGCGGGGTTTCACTACCCTATATGAGGACATCCTCATGGCTGGGTTCCGCATCCCCCTCCATCTGGTCGCTCGGGACGTCCTGATATACTTAGGGATTGCCCCGGGCCAGTTGGCCCCGAACGGTTGGAGGTTCCTCATGGGCTCCATATCCCTATGGCCCCAAGTTTTTGGATACGAACTCTCCGTCCAGGAGTTTCTCTAGACGTACCGACCATTCCCCGTACATGGGGAGGTCGGTTTCTTCTCACTTGGGGCCCGGCAGGGGAGAAAAATCTTTGTCAATTGCCCGAGCAACAACAAAGGGTGGAAGAATAGGTTCTTCCAAGTGTCCACCCTTGGGCTCTGCGAGCCGGCCCCTGGGATCCAGATGAGGACTTCATGGGCTAGAGAGTTGAGGGGTAAGCCAGTCCGATTTCTCTTTTTTCTTTCTTCGTTGTTTTGCTTCAGTTCCTGAGACTAACCAATTTGTACTTTGCTTTGCAACGGGATCAACCAGCCCGCCGAGCATTCCCGACGAGTGCCAGGCCAGGATCCGGAGTTTGGCAGACAGGCCAACAAATATCTGGAATGTGTTGACTCAGACCGGTGACTTCAAAGCTACCGACGACCCGACTCAGCCCACCGAAGCTCCTGTATTCCCCGCAATTCTCCCTGGTAAGTGCTCGAACTCTGATGTCTCTTGCGGTCGTCCTGCCCCGTCTCCTTTATTGGTTGTTAACTGTTCAATTTTTTTTCTTTTACAGAGATGGCTCCGAAGAGAAACATGAAGCAATTGAGGGGGAGGCAGGTTGCTGCCGCTGCTGCTGCTGCTGCTGTCGCCCGGATGGCGGTGGCACAAGGGAAAATGCCCGCTGTTGAGGCCCCGGGTGGCAAGGGCCCGCAGAGGCGGCTCCGACACGGAGTAGCAAACCGTCCGAAGCCCGTGGGGACCTCAACGCCCCCACGTGGTGGTGGTTGAAGAGACCAACCCCCGGGCGGGGTTGCCGGCCGTGGCACCGATGACTGCCTTGGCCGAGATCAGGGAGCGGGTGAAACCCGGTCTGCTCCCCAGTCAAGTGGAGGCGTGTGCAAACATGTCTCCCGAGGTCTTCCAGAGCTAGCTATACAGCCTCTCTCACATGGTGAGTTTTCCCGCTTCTGTTTCTTTTTCTTCACTTATTTTGTCAACTGTGCATGTTTATTGACCGGTCAGTTTTCACTTCTTGCAGGTCGGATACATGGCCACTAGGACTGAGTCCTTCCTACCTTCTTTGACCGAGAGGGCCTCTGTATCTGAGGAGCGAGCGACCTCAGAGGCCAGAGAGACCGCTCTGGCCGTGTAGAAGGACAAGGTGAAAGGTTTGGCCTTGAGCCTTGGCGCTGCTCAAGCCGAGCTGGCTACAGCCCTGGCCGACCTAGAGGCCGCTTGGGCCAGCGCAGCGGTGGCGGAGGCACGAGAGAAGGCGCTGGCGGAGGTGACAGCGGCGGGGGCCCGAGAGGAAGCTATTGAAGATAGATTCTTCCAGGGCTACGAAGATCTGAAACGCAGACTATCCCGGGATCACCCTGAGTGGGACATCTCGTCCTACGAGGGGATTGATTCGGACTTCTGGGATGTAGGTCCTGCTGCGGGCGAGGGCCCAACCGCTAATGCTGGCCTTGCTGAGGTGGCTGCCCCGGGCCGGGGCTCTATCCCGGGAGGAGGAGCTGACTCAGAGGAAGAGGCTGGGGCAATGGAGGATGTGGTCATGGAGAAAAGTGGGAGATATGGCCAAACAAAAAGGGAGAAGGTAAGGGTGAATGTTGAGTGTAGGGGAAGTCTCTCAAAAGTGGGGATTTGATGGGTTAGGTATGGGTTAGGTTTGGGTAGGTATAGGTTAGGTTTTAGTATATAACACACCCAACCACAAGATATATACATACACATGTATACCCATTAACCAAAAAGTGATACCAACATGTATCAAATTAAAAATACATGCCCCAACTCAAGACCTACATTGGTGCGAAATCACCAAAATACCCTTTTATAAATTCTGGGTTTCTACAATACCTAGGGTTAATCTTGAAGACCTCACTGATTGGTTATTCAAAGCAACCAAGCATACAATCTTTGTCCATTACTATCTCATGATTAAGGACATATATCCTGTACAAGTTTGAGTTCCTATTAATTGTAACAGATTTTCTTATCAATACGTATAACTCATAGTCCATCAAATTTAACTCATCCACTAGCATATTAACTTAGAGGCAACCACTCTTGTGAATGAGATTCACCACTCTATCATATAGAAGTTAATCATGCTACAGTGTATACTTGATAAGTTATCCAATCTTATCATACACTGTGACTTATTTAAAACAACAAAGAATAGTAATTCATATCTCCCATGTAATCTCATACACATATGAATCACATACAATGATGTTCAAGGATAACAGCCTAAGCATTCATCTCATGAAATGACATACATAAATGGATTATGATTTTCCACAGTCAAACTAACTGGTTTAAGTTTGAGGTCATAATCCCAACAATCTCCCACTTGTACTCACATCCATTTAGCGTTACTTCTAGCACCAACTACTGTCTACGTGACTTATTGAACACCCTTAGCCATTAAAGTTTTGTAAAGGGATCTTCCAGATTATCGACTGACTCGATCTATAGTACTCTTAACATCTTCACGTTGTACTATGTCCCCAAACAAAGACGTCACCAGACACAACCGTATTTTGAATTTCTTAAAATCCAAATCTGATTAGAAAATCAGAATTCAACACAGCTAATTTGAACTTAGTCCAAAATACTATAACCTAGCACATACCCTCAAGCTCTTCTCAAGCCCTTGAGAATATGCTCTATGGTTGTCCATCAAGCTGAATAAAGTTTGGACTGATAGCTGTCAAACAACCCTCCGGTATAACAGATATTCAGTACCTAATGTCGCATACATGAGGCTACCCATAGCAAAATCATATGGCATACCTTCCATGCGACCTCTCTCACATTGCGTCTTAAGACTCTAGACCTGAGAGACTATTAGGACATGTCCAAAGGATAAGAACCCTTTCTAGAAATTCCCTACATCAAAACTAGTTAGTAACTTACCCATTTAAAAGTCTGAGATAATCTCATTATCTTTAACTTTACGATCTCGAATGAGCACAATTCATAGAATATAGCTCACCTCTCCTAAATCACAAATA
Source organism: Hydrangea macrophylla (assembly GCA_033977485.1). NCBI lineage: Eukaryota > Viridiplantae > Streptophyta > Magnoliopsida > Cornales > Hydrangeaceae > Hydrangea > Hydrangea macrophylla. The sequence continues at coordinate 93,002,269 of CM066994.1, forward strand.
TCAAGTTTACTGAACAACTTAACCTCAACCATTGACACTACACATTTATCATTCTCAGTGATAAAGATATAAACATTTACAAACTATGATTACCACCACGATTCCTTTATAAGAAACATCTTGTAAACATAAGCTACATCTATATTTTAGGTGAATCTAAAATATTTTGAATACTAGTTCAAAACCAGATGATCTTATCTTTGTATGTTTGCTTAAGTTTACAGACTTAAGCAACTTACATACCACAACTTTCTCACCATCAACCACAAAAGCATCCGGTCGCTGTATATAGATGTTCTCGTCAAAATTATCTTTCACAAAAGTTATCTTGACATCTATCTTCAAAATCTCAGAATTGAGATTCACAGCATAGGATAAGAGCATTCTAACAAAATCAAGCATAGTTACAATATCCTTGATTTACCTTCTAATATCATCCTCTTTTTCTTTTGAAGACACATGTACACCCCATAGGCAAAAGTATTTACTAAATACCCGGACATGATTGGAGTACAAACTCTCTAACTTCAACATTCATGGTTCAATGCTCCGAATCTCCATCGGACATTACCTATTTATAATTAAAAGGACCAGATTCAAAGAATCTGCCAACATAGCTAAAAATCCTCCTACTATGATGCGGTACCGGTGCAGGAATAGATAAAGGCGTAGTAAATTATGTTTGAATAATTTATAAATTACTTTGAGATACTAATACATTTATTCCTTCTTTCTCAAGAATTATCTTTTTTTTGGATACCCTACAAAAATATCATACTTGAAATCTTAATTCCAAACCACTCATCTTTCCCTTGCGCACGAATGCCAAACAACATTATTCAAAGTTTTTGTGAAACAGGATTTGCATCCTTTCCATAACTTCGGGGTCATTCCAAAAACCTTAATATTCATCTCTCTTCACCTACCACCTTCTACTTTTACTTCCCTGTCATCTCTTTCGTTTACATTCCTCTCATTGTCTCACGTAAAGCATCCAAAAGATATTTGGAAAATTATCAATGGCATTAGACCTCTAGCATAGAGTTCACGATCATTGAGTTTTTACCTATTTTAATGGTGGGATTTGTATAGTACAAATTGTTTAACTTTATGGGATGAGTTTTGTAAATGATTTTTAGAATGTACATGTCACGCCCCGACGTAGCATAATACAGGAAAGCATTTAATTTCCTTTATGGACTCGTAGGTCATGACAAGTGATTATGACCAATTGTCCATGCAACAAATATCTTAAACGGCAATTCTAAATCAAAGGATAATAATAATCATAAGCTCCAAAGTTTAAACTTACTAAACTATTACATCAGTTATAAACTTAGGCACAAACCGCCTTATTCAAATCTATCATAAATTCTATTACAACTCCAAATTAAAAGACATAAGAAATATAAAACGGCCTCCTGGGAAGTCTTCTGCCTCTAACTAGCATAGTCAAAGTACCTTGGCTGCTCCTGACCTGGAAAACCTGGACAAAGAGTCCAGGACGCATCGACGCCGTCAGCTTATGCAAGCTGGTGAGCAAAATAAACGTATGCTCGCAATGTATATATAAGCATATAAGACATCGGTGCAATTAAACTGATACAACAATAATTTCAAGGTTCCAACTTCAACATAAGTCACAGGGGATAATAATAAACAATAAATATGCGACCGTGCATGAATAATGTAACATCTCATCTTTCTGACTCTTTTCTCTCAACAAAACTCGATTCAACCAAACCATTACATCAGATACCAGGAATAATATCCGCTCAGTACCTAGGTCGTACAACCCATCGTCGCCTTGGATACCAGGAATAATATCCGATCGATATCCAAATCGCACAACCATACCATCGCTTCGGATACCAAGAATAATATCTGCTCGATATCTGAAACGCGCGCCTTAGATACCATGAATAATATCCGATCGATATCTAAGTCGTACACAACACTGTCGCCTCTAATACCAGGAATAATATCCGATCGATATTGAGGTTGCACACCACGCTATCACCTCAGATACCAGGAATAATATCCGATCGATATCTGGGTCGATCACGACCAACCATCGCTTCGGATACCAGGAATAATATCCGATCGATATCCGAAACGCGCGCCTTAGATACCAGGAATAATATCCGATCGATATCTAAGTCGTACACAACACTGTCGCCTCCAATACCAGGAATACTATCCGATCGATATTGACGTTGCACATCAGACTGCCACTCTTTACTCTTTTCACGCTTTCTCACACACATGCATGTCGACACAACCTCGACCCTAATATGTATGTCAATGTTCATAAATTGTAGCAATCGTTATTAATCTCAAAGCTGGATATTCGTTCAACATAAATCTCGGTCTTTGTTGTTCTTTTTCATTCAATTCTTAAAACATAGACCTTTAAAATAGTGTATCAGCCAAACAGTTCCTTAAAACTTCCCAAAATATTTTCCAGACGGTCCTTGATACAAATGTGAACAAACTGTCAAAACTGCCCCGTCGCGCGAGCGGTCCACGCGAGCGAGCCGCGCACGCGATTAGGCCATTCTCGTAAAATCTTTTTAAAATTTCCTTTCTGCCCAAAACAACGCAGGTCGCGCGAGCGAGGGTCGCGCGAGCAGGCTGCGCACGCGATCTTGCTTTTTTTCCTGAAATCTATTAAAAAAATAGATTTCTGCCCAAAGTACACAGCTCGCACGAGCAGGTCACGCGCGCGAGTTGTTGCAGAACCTCACCTTCTTCGTTTTTCCCCTGTTTTCAATTTTCCAAATTGTTACATACCCATTTTCAAATTCTATTTCAACCATATCATGCCATATATGGATTTCTCTGATTTTCCACGTAGATTATGAATATGTGATCAATTTAAACTAATACGGATTGTATCTCTCGATTTTTGCGATTAAAGCTAGAGTGACAAAACTTTAAATCAACGATACGTCACTACATGAATGAATTAACCCGTAGGGTTTGAACTGTAGTTTATTGGGACTAAGATCTTTCATTCCCAATTCACGGATTTCATTTTGGTTAAGTTTCATAAAACTCCAACTTTAAAGCTTTAATGGTGTATCTATAGATACACACATATATAAACTGAAATACACTTATATAAACATGGTGAGTGAGTTTAAATTACTCACCGAGGGCAAAAATACAGAGAATTTGAGATCGAGAATTTTCGCCGTCGATTCCGTCGTTCGAATTCTCCTCCATTCTTGATCTTGATATATATAGCTATATATCTATATATGTGTATGTGACTGTGTGTATGTATATAATATATAATATGTGTGTGTTGTTTGTTCCTTGAGAGAACAACAGAGAAATGAGAGAAATTGAGAGAATTTGAGAGTACACTGTGAGAGTTTTAGAGATACCAACACTCATATATATAAACTGAGAGTTGTGGCCTACAAGCAAGCCACAAGAATCGCACGGTGTGGTTGAGCTCACGTGCTCCCATACTCACGACGCGGTATAAATCCAGATTAAAACAAAAAAAAAAACTGGTATTTACTGGTTAAACTAAAAAATACAAAAAATAATAATAGCGTAGGAGTTAAATTCCCGATTTATACAAAAAATATAGATTTTTTTTTAAACCACAGAAAGTATTTCCTATATTTAAGAAAATTACGGTTTGACCCCAAATAAAAATAATAGAAATAGAAATTAAAATGAAATGCTCATTTAATAAAAGAAAAGAAATACAGGGTGTTACAGTACATCTAGAATCGACGTGTATACATATATAAGGAGTATATATATAATGAATTTTTGCTCATTCAAATTGTGCTCACTATTGCTCACCTAAAAACGCCATTGGTTGAACATGTATGACCCACCACTTTTCATCTTTTATTTATCCCCATTTTAAAGTAGTGGGTCTCACATGCTCAACCAATGGAGTACTTGGGTGAGCAAAAATGCACTCGTGTGTGTGTGTGTGTTTGTGTGTGTGTGTGTGTGTGTGTGTGTGTGTGTGTGGATGTATTCAAGTAGAACATGTACAATATGGAGATGTTATTGGTAGATGGTGAATTGGGGTTTGCTAAGATTGGTGGGTGTAGAGAGCAACTCTTTAGAATATTTATTATTGATTTGTGGTTGTATGTCATTTTGCATAGGGATATAATTGTAATGATAATTAAAAGATAGGTGTACGTGTAGAGTTAAGCAGGCAGGTGTAGATAGAATTTCTCTTCAATTACTATAGTTTGCCGATGACCTCTTTAGGACAATATTGTTAAATGCATTTAATGAAAATATAAAATAAATATATTTTTATTATGGTAATTGATCTTGTCAAAATCAAGATAAAAAAATATACTCTACTTTAAAAGATTTGTAGTGTGGAAGTAGAAGTCGAACCCACAGAGATTGAAATACTAAAATACTTTAATTTTAAAAACTAACCCTAGTTAATTATGAAAACGGAATTTTAATTTTGAATTTTATTATACTAAGAGAAATGAAAATAAATCTAAACTATGAAAGTAATTAAAAGTTATTTTGATAAATATGAGAATTGAATCTAGGATTGCAAATCCACCACTAGCTTCATAAAAAGAGTATCTATACATTCAATTAGCTTATTACATTTGATGATAATGGGGAATTGTAACTACAAACCCAATTCTTCCTTCAAAAAGATAACTACGATTCAAGCATCAACATAATTCATCTTCGGTTGGTACGAAGTGTCTCACACTAAACTAGGGTTGCGGCACACTTCGTCTTCCCTAGGCATGAATTATTCGACTACTTGATATCACAATTCAATTATGCACCATTACATGTAAATGATCCATACAAACACAACAAATATAGATCATTGAGCACATCACATTCAAAATAGATCTAAGACAATAATAAACTTTGAAAGCAATGATTTAATCAATAGAAGTACGATTTTATTATTTAAAATCCTCGGAACATGTAATCATTATCTATACATAATAAATCTAAAAGAAAAAACATAAATAACCCCATATTACTTAGGGTTTCATTGAAACCCTAGATCTAGGTCTAAGCGGCCATAGAATCGAAGTTAGCAAGAGGTTGATGGAGGAGGCCAAGAGAATCTTTGGTCTTCTTCTTCTTCTCCTTACTTCTCCCTCTTCCATGGCTGAAAGTTTAGTTGTATATGGATGTGTATAATGTTGTGTGTATGTTGTGTAACTCCAAAATTGATTTAGAATAGCATTTATATAGATTTTGTAAGGATTAGGAAGCTTTCCTAAGACTAATCGCACTAAAACTGCTATTTTTACATTTCTAGATGTCGTATGCACAAACCACCTTCGCTGGGCACTCTAATTTGACGAAATACGCGTTTTTTTTTATTTTTTTCACAGGTCGCTCACGCGAGATACCTTTCACTACACTGAGCACCTTTTTAGAATTGCGATAACTTTTTGCTCGGATCTCAGACTGACTTGCCGTTTGCGGCCACGCGTCCGTAACTCGAAGATTTACAGTTTATATCTCTGGAGAGTTTCTCAAATTCAAAGTCTTCCTTGTCAAAAATGCAATTTACCGAGACTGGTACTGCTTTTCACCGGAATCACCTTTTGAGCCTAGAATGTTTTCCAAAATCCACTAATCATTGGATTTTAGTGGATTTTCAAGTTAAAGCTCTAAAACCTAAAAAATATAGAATAATTATTAAAAAAAAATAACTGATAACTAAATGAAATGGGCTAACAAAGCATATCTTCAGGACTATAAATGGGAACTATTCGTCGCCGATCAGTAATTTATTGTACCTATATTACATTTTTCCCCCTTTTTGATGATAGTCCTTCCAATGAGAATCAAAATATTATCATATATGGTGGGAATGAAATGCTCATCATTATTGAAATTTCATAACTCATGATACGCAATACTCAATCACAATTCCCGCTATATTAATGATGTTCCAAACACTGAAATGATCTAAATAAAAATAAGATTCTCACGATTATTGCCACCCAAATAAGGCTTTAGTTGGACCAAAAATATTATGTAACAGTACAAAAAAGCCTAAACAAAAGTACTTTTTCAATGAAAACTTATTACAATAGGGATAAATATGAAACAAAACCATCCAAATACTGGTCCACTGTCCACATAAGCTCCCATGGCCTTGTTATGTCCATATGTCATCACCCTTAAACCTGACGTTGCATATGACCCCTTCCTCGTCTCTCCATGGTCGGGCGATTTCAAACGTAGTAAAACCAAGAAACATGCTAATGTATTGAAATATTATTCCGTGTGACGGATTTTAGTGTGATGAATCATTATGAATTGTTGAATTAATATGGTGTTGGAATTTTAGGTTTCCTCTTATTTGGGCATTGGACTTTTTATTTAAAAAATACAAACAAAGTCATTTACATTGATATGACTAATATCCTGTATTAAAAATATGGCCGTTGGAGGCTATTAAATCTATTAACTCCTGTATTAAAAATATGGTCGTTGGAGGCTATTAAATCCTGTATTAAAAATATGGCCGTTGGAGGTTATTAAATCTGTTTTTAATAAAATGGCCGTTGGGCTGCACATGTTTGATGGCACATTTTAATACATGTTGGGAGGTTGCACTTCTCATTGTGTATCAATTTTTGTTCTATATATTAAGGACTCCTTTTCTCTTCCTAATACATAGAAAACTTTATGTTCTCATTTTCCTTTTTATTTTTCTTGTTCTTCAAAATTTTTGCAAAATTCTTTATGGAGTTTGGAGCTATTCTGAGCGCTCACATAATCTTCCAATTCGTGTGCACGTTTGGAAGATCTGATTGCTGAATCCTGGAGAACATAGCGCTGAGACCTTCTGCATCGAGTCACTGACTCCGAGGGACGGAAGTGTTCTTAAGGACAGTGCTACCGTAGCACGCCTCAATCAAAAAATCCTAGCAATATCCTTCCAATTTTCCAACAATCTTAAGAACAATTCTTGGATGTTGCTATGATCGTCGCGAACCCGAGATGTGTCAAAGAGGTGCTATTGATCCGGTAATATTATTCCTATTCTATTTACAGTTTCAACAATTTTTAAGTGTTGGTATCTGCCATGGAAGTTGATTCCTTTGAATTTGCAAGGAATAACTTTAAGCTATGGAGGTTGAAAGAAAAAAAATATATATATATATATATATTTTCTAAAACTTTAAAATGACACTGATTCATGTGCTTAACCCATCTACTTCATTGGACCTTTGTTTTATATAATAATGATAGAGGTATACATGTTACATAATGGGATTTACTATATAATAAAATATTTATATTTACTTACAAGTTCCCATAACTCAAGAAGCTCTTTTGAATTTTTGAATCATCACTTTAAATTATAATAAACTGTATATTGCAAGTTTGCTTCGTGGATAACAGAAACTGCATGCCTATATTATTTGTATAATGGTTACATACAGTTGGGCATGTAAAGGAATAGCATAGCCCTTATCTTGAACAATTTTATGTGCTTGTTTGTTTTGTTGACTATTGAAGCATATGCTTTCTAATTATCTTTATTTTATTTTATGTGGAAAGTTATGACATGATTAATGCTACAGTATCTCTGGATACATCACTAGACTGAGTGCCAAGAGGGCCATGTCAGGAAAGATGAGTTTCATAAGAGTTAGACCCAATATGAGATTAAAAATCATAAATTGCTCTAAAATGTGTTAAGAGTATCTTTAGACTAATTTTCTAAGCAAGCAACTTTTGGGCATAGTGAGCTTTGATGAGTTTTTGTTAAAGTAATTATTGCCTATTTGGTGGGTTTGTCATGGACATTGAACTGTCGCAAAAAAGTGAAAGAGTTTCAATATACAGATTTATTTTCATAGTTTTGTTCACTTTATATGTGTACACTTGCACATATTGAGCCCATTATTATTATTATTATTATTATTATTATTATTATTATTTTGTTTATGGTACGTAATCCTTTGGCTATGTTTCGTTAATTGGTCATTGGGACCTCATAAACTTGGTAGTATGGTAGTGGACTAAAGATTGTTAATTAGACTTTTCTTGGACGAGAGGTTACATAACTTTAATGGTTCTCAAAGTTTTAGTGGTTATGTAAGGAGGTTATGTAAGAACTCCAACTTTTGTTGGCTTTGCTTATATGTATGAAATTGTGATACATATATTATGGTTTTTTAAGGCCCAATTGAGATAATACATATATTTGGGTGTGAAAATTTGTATACTATTTTGAGCCAAAAACTTTGATAAGTGATATTTTTATTCGAGTTTTCATTGAGATGATTCAAAGTTTTGGAGATAAGCTTTACTAGTTGTATATTTTATTTCTAATAAAGTACCTACAATCTCTAAAAACAAATATTTTTTTTTAGCATATTGAAGTTGAGGAATAGTGGAGGTTCTCAACCTCATGTTTTATCTCATTCAGCTACTTTTATTTTAGAATGCATGATAGATATCATGACATATTTTGTGTACTACAAAACTTTAAGAGAGCCTAGTGCTAAAAAGAATTTAAAAGTAATTTATGTACATTACTTTATAAAGAATGAGTTCCTATTTATTTAGAGGACACACTAATCTCTTGAGGATTTTTGGAGATAAGTAATTCAAGATGATTTGGACTATATCATGTCTAATTGTAGTTGAAACTTGTGGATTTACTTCTAGAGTAAATGGACTAGAAATATTTTCGATGGTTCATTAAAAAAATGTGAACCTACTTTAGTAGCGAAGTGTTTTTAACTAAAAGAAATATGTTGATTTTGGATACTTATTCTCATGTTTTACATCCATTAAAATTCGTTAGCTATTGATATGTATGAGTATATATTTATGAGATGGATGTTAAAACCATTTTTATATTAAATGGAGAATTAGAGGAGAAATTTTATTCGGATAAACTGGTAGAGTTTTTTAGATCCGAATAAGAGTAAAGTGTGAATACTTGTTTACTCCTTATATAGATTTTAAATTTAGTAGCCAATTAGGGGAATGAAAATCTTGTTTAAACTATTGTTTCAAATAGTTTCAAAATTAATAAAAGTGAGATATGTTTATATCATAAACATAGTGATAGAGTATGTGTTATGACATATTTACATGTAGATTTAATTTTGATATGAAAGGTTTTGGTTGCAGCGAGGGTAATTTTAGAGATTAAAATTATAAGAGTTCCTGCTGGTATTTCTCTTGATCAATCTTATGAGGTTGAAAAGGGTTTTGAGTTAATAATTCTCTTTGTAAACCTTTTTAGACTCTTTTTGAGCCAAGTGTTATAAAATCTCCTTCAAATAAAATGATTTCAAATTATTTTATTTTGAAAACATATCAAGCTCTTTAGTCAATAATTGGAAAAGCATCAATTTGTTCCTAGGCTAATGTGTCCGAAGAACTATTTGTGGCTATGTTTATGGAAGTAAAGTTCATAACAAATTTTGGAGGATGGTTAATTAATTTGAGCGCTTATAGGCATATGTGTAACAACACAATTGTTACAAGAAATACTCTTCAAGGGAAAATGAAGTGTTTTACTTGATAACTTGCTTAGTACCAATGTTTTGGTAACTTAGCTAGAGCTAAATATCACTCCTGTGAAGAAAACATTTTTTGAAAATGTTGTATATCCGGAGATAGTGAAGAAAATATTTTGAAAATGTTGTATATCCGGAGATAATGAAGAACTTATTTTTGAAAATTTATTGCCTACTTCAAAATTTGAGAGAATTTAAATTTTGGTTTTCTCAAGGCCAGATTTTATGCAAATTTTTTTTTTGAGAGTAAAGTATGTATTTTCAAAAATCAGTGATGCAAATTGAATTTCGGATTCAGATAAGACGAATTCAATGAGTGAATTTATTTTTACACTTAGTGGAGGTGCATTATCTTGGAAGTCGTCCAAGAAAACTTGCATAACTAAGTCAATGATGGAATATGAGGTTGTAGCTTTTGAGAAAGCTAGTTTTGAGGCTGAGTGGCTTAAAAACTTCTTAGCAGATTTTCCTATTTGGAATAAACATTGAGATAGCTAGGCTGTAAAAGGCTGAGCTATGAAAAAGTCCTATAAATGCAAGAGTAGGCATATACGCCTAAGTCATAATATTGTGAGACAACTGTTTGAGATAAAATTTTTCTCTTAATTTTGTAAGGCCAGAAGTGAGTTTGGCTGACACTTTACCAAAATCACTAGGGAGAAAACTAGTGTATGAAACATCGAGGGGAATGGGGCTTATGCCTATAACAAAAATCAACAATGATGGTAACCCAACCTATGTAATTGGAGAACCCAAGAAATAGGTTCATATGGGTAATAACAAGTCATTGGTTGATTTGAGATGCACTATAACTTGATTATATTGTTGTCCATTCCTATGGTGTATAGTGCAATTACAATGTGTAAAGGTTGAGTTAAACTCTTAATGAATTCCATAGTCCATATTATTTGGATGGTATGTTTAATTGCAATACATACTTGATGGATTCACCTATATAAGTGTGAAAGTGGGCCGCTTTCTATGAAAATGTAGGCAAGTTTTCTAGAGCACTTATGAAAATTCAGGACTGGCACAGGGCCTAGAGGTGCCACACCGATTAGAGTTGCTCAGATTCTGAGGAATCAATGTGGGTATAAGACGACTGATTTACGTTAAGGGATTCTGGTTCATAGAAATATTATTTCACCAAATTCCTGTAAGTCACTTCTTATATTCCTTGGGACTGGTTCATAGCCCTAAAGGCACCAGTTTTGATGCATTGAATTCTCTTGCTCCATTCTTTTATTTGTTGTTTAAATTTTTGAAATAGAGGGGGATTGTTGGAATTTTAGGTTTCCTCTTATTTGGGCATTGGGCTTTTTATTTCAAAAATACAAACAAAGTCATTTACATTGATATGACTAATATCCTGTATTAAAAATATGGCCGTTGGAGGCTATTAAATCTATTAACTCCTGTATTAAAAATATGGCCGTTGGAGGCTATTAAATTCTGTATTAAAAATATGGCCGTTGGAGGTTATTAAATCTGTTTTTAATAAAATGGCCGTTGGGCTGCACATGTTTGATGGCACATTTTAATACATGTTGGGAGGTTGCACTTCTCATTGTGTATCAATTTTTGTTCTATATATTAAGGACTCCTTTTCTCTTCCTAATACATAGAAAATTTTATGTTCTCATTTTCCTTTTTATTTTTCTTGTTCTTCAAAGTTTTTGCAAAATTCTTTATGGAGTTTGGAGCTATTCTGAGCGCTCACATAATCTTCCAATTCGTGTGCACATTTGGAAGATCTGATTGCTGAATCCTGGAGAACATAGCGCTGAGACCTTCTGCATCGAGTCACTGACTCCGAGGGGCGGAATTGTTCTTAAGGACAGTGCTACCGTAGCATGCCTCAATCAAAAAATCCTAGCAATATCCTTAATATTTTCCAACATATGGAACCCACAAGATCAACTGTCAACGATGATCCGTTACACCAACCCGTCACATGGGATAATTTTGCTAATGTTTTGAATAATGCTACACTTTTTAAATATATATTTCAAATGTGGTTCTTAACACATGTGATAGTGATTCTACTGTCACATGTGTTAGAATTGAAAATCAGATTTGAGATATAAAATTTGAGAAACACAACTTTGCTCAAATTTATATAGCTGTGTTGCCTAATTTTAAATTATTTGACTATCCTCCATCAAAGTCTTTTTTTGTCAATTTAAAGTTGGATACAATACTTATGTATGTGCATAAAAATATTTCTATATAGTTCTAAAATTACAATCATCCAAAATTGGGTTCTTAAATAATGTGGAACTACAACTCCATTGGATTTTTGTTTGTCTAGCTAAATCGCGCCTGGTTGAATAAGGCGTCCCCTGTTGTATTAATTGGGAATCAAATTTGTATTTAATTGTCTATGTTCTTATTTAGGGATAATTAAGTTTCAATCTAGTTTTTGTATATAATTTAAAAGTCATTTTATTACTTTTTTTTTAAACTATAAACAAATATCAATTTTTTTGTAAAAATAAAAAGTCATTAAATTTATATGACGTTTTTATAAGATTGTGAGCAACTCTTTGAAACGTTGGGAGAAACATTTTAGAATGCAGAGAGCAACTTGTTTCAAAGTCGAGCGTAACTCTTCACCAAGTTGGGAGGGAGTCTTCGAAATTTTGAGAGCCATCATCATAATGTTTTGATGTAAGTTTACAACGTTGAAAACATAAAATAAACTAAATTTCAAAATAAAAATTTTAAAGTTTATGTTTTTTTTCTAAATTTTGCTAATGACCTTTTAAATTTTTTTTTTTTTTTAGTTCTTGTTGACAATTTTTAAAATATAAAAGAAAAAAAAAATAGAATTTTTTTTTAATTATCGTACAAAAAATTAACTGAAATGTAAACATCTCTTTTATAGTATTTATTTAAGGATAATGTTTGGGACACACTCAAAATTCATACAATTTTAGACACACCTTAAAGTGGACCAATGAAAAGAGAGAAAGAGACTGTGGAGTCCACTGACAATGTGGGATCCACTAGAGTGATGTAAGTGAAGTGTGTCTAAAGTTGTGTGAGTTGGGTGTGTGTGAAGTATTACGCTCTAGTAATGCTAAGCATACTTTGAAATTCATATTGAAGTTGACATAATCAAACCAAACCAAACCAAGCCTTGAAGTTGACATCTTGTATTTTAAATATATGTACATTGTGCTATGTGAATTTTTCACACTTTTTTATGTATCACTTACGCAGCAAAAAATACATATATCTAAAGCTGGATATGAAACTCAGTATGAATTTTAAATTAAGTCTACCTATCATTGCTCTTACGGTTTATTTAATGGAAGCAAGTATGTTATTTACGGGGTTATAGACATCTCTACAATCCATTGACTTTTTCTGTTAGAATATTCATGTCTAGCTCATATATAACTTCTCTTGTTTATGAATTAGAAAAATAATATGCCTTTGTTATCACCGCCACCACCACCCCCTCCCCTCCTCCTCCTCTCTCTCTCTCTCTCATCATTGACTCTCTTCCTTCATGGACCCGCCGGAGTACTTCCCCTCCGGCAAGTCACCACGCCGAGAGCTCCAACTCCAAGGGCCACGCCCGACGCCCCTCAAAGTCCGCAAAGACTCCCACAAGATCAAGAAACCGCCGGTGGTGCCGCAACCCAATCCACCGCCGCACCACCACCGCCCTCCGGTCATCATCTACGCCGTCTCTCCCAAAGTAATCCACACAAACCCAAGCGAGTTCATGAGCCTAGTCCAACGTCTCACTGGCCCATCTTCAGGCCCATTGGGCCCACCTTCTGGCCCATCTTCTTCTTATTCTTCGTTTCTTGATCATAACAATGGTGCAATATCGCCGGCGGCCCGTTTTGCCTCCATAGAGAAGATTAAATCTCCAGATGGGAAGAAAATTTTGGAAAACAGAGATATGGGTATTGTTGGAAATACAGATATAGATATAGATATAGTTACAGATATCGAGAGAACAGCGGGTTCTTTTCCGGGTATTTTATCGCCCGGACCCAGTTCGCTTCAGCCTATTCCGGCAAACTTCTTCTCTCCACCATCTTCGGATCCGAATTCTATGAGTTTCTTTTATGATCTAAGCCCTGTATTACAAGGTAATAAGAATTATTTAGATAGTAGTTTCATGCCTAGTCCTTCAAACTTTTTTTCACCTAGTACTCCTTCTCTTGACCTTTTCAATAATTTCTTTGACTTCTAATTTTTTTTGAGAGAGAGAGAGAGAGAGAAGAAGGGTAGAGGTGTTTTTTACTTTTTCTTTACTCCAATGGTGAGGTTGATTGAGGAAATTTCTAAGGGTAATACGTGGTAGTACTACGTCGTATATGTGTACCTATGCGGTAGATCTGTAATGAATATTATTCACTTTGAATATTGGAGACTACTTATCTCTAATTATAAGTAAGTCCCTAGTTATGGGATCCACTAGAAATAGATGTTGTGATTGGTTGCAGATCATGTCGCGTTAAACCTTTTAAGTACTTAAAAATTTCTCCAGTTAGGGACTATAATGGAATTTTTATTCTCGAGGTTGACACACAAGGGGACTAAATTGGAATTTTTATTTTGCCGGATCTAGTGGAGAAAGCAAGCTGGATTACATCTTTGTAGGATTTCATTTTTTTTTTTTTTTTTTTTTTTTTTTTTGTCTTTTGAAATTTTTGAATATTAATCTGGTGTGGGCCCACTTGATGGGGGTGGTTTGGGTCGAATATATTTATTTTGTCTTCGTGATACTCACCCTTGTTTTATGATACTCCCATTGTATTTTATTTTTGTCATATATTAATCTGGTGTGGGCCCACTTGATGGCGTGATACTCGTAACTCACCCTTGTTTTATGATACTCCCATTGTATTTTATTTTTGTCATATATTTCTTGGCACATGTAATTGGCAACATGACGTTTCTCATTAATTGCTCTTTTCCTACTTGTTGTATCTGCTTTGTGCACATATGTTTACTTGGTCTTCTACTTTCAATGTTTGAAAATGGCATTTGAATGCCGAATAATGATTTGTATTTTGTTTCATCTGTTAATGCAAAATTTTGTTAGAAATACATGTATGCCAATGTAAGCATGTTTTTTAGTTCATTGCAGTCATTAGAGGACTTCTTCACATTTTTACAAGTAATTAACTAGCTTCAATATGATCTTTAGTTAATTGTTAATTTTTTTATTTTTTTTTTTGTACTTCAATGCTTAGTCACGTTACCCTTACCAAAGCCAAAAATAAAATAAAATAAAAAATAAAAATTTGGTATTAAATCTCGAAAAAATTAGTGGAAAATCTCATTCTACCAATGTTTGTTATAATAGACCCACCAATTGGTACTCCATAATAATAGGCCCTATAATTGTAGTTGTTGTTAGAGATTAGTCCAAAATCCCAAATTAGTGATAGATAATATTGCCATTTTACCTTAAATGATATATATAATGCTGATATGTATATTTCGGTCAAACTCAATCCCAAAAAGCTTGCATATATTTTGGGAAGTTACCAAACTAAATCCCATAAATCTTGCATATATTTTGGGAAGTTACTAAATGTCATAATTGTAGGGCTTTCTACGTTAGATTCTGTTTATTCTTGCATAGATCTTTTTAAATTTCGCATTTTCACCATTCTTGGATAATCTAACAGTCATTCATCAATATCACCAAAAAAAATAGTGTTAAATTTCACACTAGAATGAACATGAGTGTTAAATTTCACACTAGAATGAATATGATTTTTGAAATTGAGGAATTTTGCAATAACTTAGTCTTGAAGAGTAGAAATTTTAGTACATACTAGCAGTATGCAATTTCACAACACAACATAGGAACTAAGAACATGAGTGTTAAATTTCACACCAGCATAATTAAATTTTACACTCACATTCGAGTTAAATTTCACATTAAAATGAACATGATTTTTTAGACTTAGGAATTTCGCAATAACTTTTGTTTTGAAGAGTAGAAATTTTATTGATGGTACTAAAAAATACACACAAACACCGAAAATCACTCAAGAACCTCCAATTGACATAAAATAAACTTTTCACTCTCTTAGGACTTTTCTCAAGCACATAGAGTGCTTAGCACCTACATACCAGTAACTTCACCGTTGGAACTAAAGACTAATCCACAAACTCACAATTTTACTTCACATAGTATACAATTTCGTACCACAACCTTTGAAGCAAGAACATGAGTATTAAATTTCACACTACAACCTACATATAGTGTTAAATTTCACACTAAAAATCGTATCTATTGTGTGTGCGTGTGTATGTTTTCTGACAGGTGTTCCAAGATGGAGGAGTAGGAATAGGAAGTACTCCATCCATAATCGGAGACCAATCAGTGCTTTTCTTTCTTCCTCTTCTTCTATTATTGATGTTATTGCTGTTCTTGTTTGCTTTGGCACGTACACTTGGCTTCCCTTATTCGATCGATCACCATTGTGTCCTCATTTTGCTTATTTATTGTTGTGGCATCAAGAGATGTTTCCATTTCTTTTTGTTTCAAATCTGTTCATCCCACCAAAAGAAAACAAAAAATAAATAAATCAATGATAAAAAGACCCAAGATATATAACAATATATATATATATAGATAGAGAGAGAGAGAGAGCGAGAGAGAGAGAGAGAGAGAGAGAGAGAGAGAAGTAGTGGAGCACAGTGGCGGATCGGAGGCGCATCGCCGGAGCACAGCGGCTGCGGAAGTGCAGGCAGAGGCATAATGCAACGTCGGATCCGAGGTAGGGGCATCCATGGAGAGAGAGATGGGTAGCCAAGCTAGAATGTGTGATTTGCTCCTCTTTCTAATTTTTCACCACAAATCTATTGGATTTTTGAATTTTGAAAAACCCTAGAATCTTGGCTTGATTTTGGTAAATGGGTTGGAGTTTAAATACTGAAATTCAATCGACCATATTGCTAAAAATACTTAACATGCACCGGTGAAAGGTAGCAGGTGCATTGCATAATCCGAAGGGCATACGACGGTAAGCAAAAGTACCGAACGGACATGTGAAAGTTGTTTTCTCTTGATCTATAGGAGCGATTTCAATTTTATTATATCCACTATATCCGTCCAAGAAGCAATAGTACTTATGACCCGCCACTCGTTCTAGCATTTGATCCATGAATGGTAATGGAAAGTGGTCTTTTCGAGACACAGTATTCAATTTTCGGTAATCAATACACATTTGCCATCCGGTGGGGATGCATGTTGGTACCTATTTGCCATCTTTATTAGGAATAACTATTATGCCTGCCTTTTTGGGCACCACTTGGGTTGGAATGAGCCAAGGGCTGTCAAAAATAGGATATATAATCCCAACATCTAGTAGTTTTAGAACTTCTTTTTTGACTACTTCTTGTATGTTGGGATTCAGATGCCTTTGCATTTGTCGCGAAGGTTTAGCGTCTTCCTCCAAATATATTTTAGGGGTGCAGACAGACGAACTTATGCCTTTGAGATTGGCATCACTGCCATCGCCACTACCAATGTCGTCGCCACTATCGACGATCAGCAGCCCCACACTGACCACCTCTCTCTCTCTCTCTCTCTCTCTCTCTCTCTCTCTCTCAGTACCGACCACCATCATCGTTGTCGCCACCACCGCGTCGCATAACCCGATCTGTCTCCTCCAACCACCACCAATTTCAGATCCACCACCACTGCGACCAGATCTTCACAAATTTTGTGAAATTTCATAATTTTTTTATGGTATGAGAAATTTGTTTTGCGATCATTGTATGAAAAAATTTCACAACTTTTTTTTTTATTTGGGATCAATGTAGCTTTAGTTTGATTTGTTTCCAGGTTGTGAATGCTCTATTAAGTTGACCTGAGTTTTCAAAAAATAATTCTAATGGAAAAATCATGTGTTAAGGTTATGGATTTTTTTGATAAATTTCGCAACTTTTTTTTTGTTGATAAATTTCGCAACTTTTTGGTGGTATGAGAAAATTGTTTTATGACCATTGTTTGTTGATCTGGTGGTTTGGTTGTGAATGAGATCGATCAGGTGAGGTCATGGTAGTCGTCGAGGGTAAGGTGAGGTTGTGGTGCTGGTCGGTGGAGGCAGGGAAGTTTGTAATGGTGGTCGTCGGAGCTCAGGCAAGGTCATCGGAGCTCAGGCAAGGTCGCCGGAGGTTAGGCGAGGTGATGATGGTGGTCACCGAAGGTGCAAGGGGTGATTTGTCAAAAGAGCAAGGAGTAGACCTATAATTCGAAAAAACTTTTCCTACTTGTACTTAAACCAATAAAAGTTACTTAAATTGGATTTATCACTAATTCACCCAATAATATTTATATATATATATGTATATATAATATTTCTCAAAATTTGAAAATTTAGAGCTGTTGGAGTTGAAGTAGAAGAAAAAAATATGAATTCTCCTCATGACATATCGTTTTCGTTAGGAAATTTGTGAAATTTTAGAATGGATACGGGTAAAGAAGTCATTTTTAAAAAGTATTATAATAGAAATCTAAGGTCACGTTTGATAAAACTAAAAGTTATATACTAAAAATTAGTGCTAAATACTGATTTTGCAATTCTCAAAACAGTGTTTCAAGTACAAAAACATACTGCATTTAATAATTTCTTTCAGTGAAACTTTTTTGTTTAAAGTTTTCAACAAGTCTTTTACTGCTTTTTCAGTGAAGTAGTACATCAAACACGTCACACATATATATATATATATATATATGCTCAAGCTTATTATTTTCAACATTTAATTGGTTTATCAAAACACACTAAACGTAGTAATAAAATAGAAGAGCAGTTTTTATGTTATTTATTCTTTTAATTCTAACTTTGAATATTTGAGGAAAGTAGTAATTTTGAAGAGTTTTAACCGAACTATTAACGGGCAACTGACAATCCTTGACAAAAGAAACAAGGAAAATATTACTCAAAAGAAACTTCAACGAAGTTCAGTGTCATTTTTAGAACTATGAAGAATTTACTGTATTTTGATTCTACATTGGGGTCATTGTAAGAACTTTCTTGGGACCGGAGGTCATTGTAAGAACTTTTTTAGTATTGCCACTTGGCAACTTATGGAAGCACATGCTTCCATTTTCATGCCATTTAGATTAATTTTTTATTATTATTTAAATAATCATGTGAATAGCAGAGAATTAAGAAGAAAGAAAAAAAAAAAAAAAGAAAAAGAAAAAGAGCCCACTGATGGACCTAACTGTTAGGTGAAGGAGAAAAAAAGAAAAAAAAAAAAAGTTTAAACACGGCACCAACAAGCTTATCTAGCTGCCTATTTTAGAGTACTTTTTAAGGGTATATATTAATTTCAACAAAGAAAATATTTTAGTAAAAAGTCCCTTATATGTAAAAATTAATAAACAAAAAATTCCGTCGAATTGTGAAATTTTACTAAACTTTCTTAATAGAAAATTTAGTGAATTAAGAAAGTTTAGCGAAATTTTACGTACAGCTCGTCAAGATTTTTGTTTAGAGTGGTTTTACTCTAATAAAAGACATGGGTTGAGAGATTTTTTACCAAAAAAGTTTCAATTGTGTCGTTTAACCAATAACTTTAATTCCCTAACGAGAGATTTAATCATCTAAGACTAAATTTAATTTAGTGTAGTTTTTTATGGTTCATTTTCGAACATTTTGGTGGACTTCATTTTTTAAAATTTTTTCTGTTTTGTTTTGTATAAAACTTATTGCACTAATTAATTGTAGAATCTGCCCCAGTTTAAAAAAAAAATTAAATAAATAAATAAAACAAAACAAAACAAGAAAACAAAAAAAAAATCTGCCAAAAGAATTTTGGATATTTTCATTGTGACTTCCAAAACTAACAAGAGAATCAATGGACTAACATATATATACATATATATATATGGAGTCCGGCTTCAGTGCGCACTAGGTGAACACACTTGTTTTTTAAGTTTAAAATAACCACGGGCCAGTGGCGCAGCGGGACTAGACACGGGTCAGTGGAGCTCTCTGTGATTTTTTTAGGCTTAAAAATCCAATGCGTTCGCCCAATACGCACTGGAGCCTGACTCTACATATACGTGTCTTAAAAATAAAGATAGAAAAGTTATTACAATAATGGCTTGTGTGAGATATTATAGTGGGAGTATCTAAATTTCGATTGGAATACTGCAATGCTTAAGTTGTATTGAGACTAATTAGTTATAACTAAATTGTTATTGCAATTTATTTATATTGGTAATTCTATACAGCGCATTAGTTGAGAACGAAATTTCTAAACCATTTTTGAGAACTATAGGATTAAAATGTTTAACACTCTTAAGTTCTCAGCTTATTTGAACCTGTATCATAGAAAATTGAGTAATGTTAGGCACACTTTGAAATTCATACTAAATTTGACACTCAGCTTTAAATACATGTACTATGTGCTATATAAGTGGTACACACAAAAGTGAAAAAAAATCACATAGCACAAGATACATGAATTTAAAGCATAAAATGTCAAATTCAGTGTGAATTTCAAAGTGTGCCTAGAATTACTCTAGAAAATTTATCTCCACATGGCACTTATAGCTTGTTTGAATTTTTTTTTCTTTCTTTTTCTGTTGAGACTTTTTTGTAAGAATAGTAATGTTATGCTTTCCAAATTTTTATTCCAAAAGTGCTTCCTAAATGATGTGGTAGTGGGGCCATATCTACTACAGTGTGATCGGTCAGTTGAATATTGATTGGAAGTTGAGTTGAATTTTGGTTGGAATGTTTACCTGGCCTCCACTGGCACATCATTTGGGAAACACTTTTGGGATAGAAATTTGGGAAGTATAGCATTACTTTTTAATATAAGTAGGGGATGTAGAGAGTAAGTGGGTGCAGAGAGTAAATATGATGGGTGTAAATAGAATGAGTAATACTTGGGACACAACATTCCCACAACTTTCACACAACCTTCTTAAAAGATGTGTCTATTTCTCTTATAATGTCACTGGAGCCCACAGTGACACGGGAGAGAGATAGACACATCTTTTAGATTGTGTAGAAAAAGTTGTGTGAGAGTTGTGTCCCAAGTATTACTCAAATAGAATTACTCTTGAAAAAAGTTTAAAAAGTTGGTTACTGTGCCTACTTAATTTTTTTAACAATTGATAATAATCTGCGTAAAATGCATTTTGCACCCTCAAACTATATCATATTTTTCACTTTGGTCCCTAAATTATTCTTTTTTCTCATTTTGGTCCCTCAACTAACATTGTGTGACAGTTTGTCCCCTCCGTCACTTTTAGCCGTTAAAAGTGACGGAAAAAGTTATTTTAATTACATATATACCCCCTTTTTAGGCCATGTTTGGCAACAACTGTCATTTTTTCAATACTTATGAAACTCCAAAAGCTAAAATTAAATATTTAACAAAAAAACCTTTGCAATTGAGATTGGTCAAAAGCTACATTGGACAACTTTTACGAATCGCAATTTTTGTGATTTAATTACATAAAATAAAAATAAAAATAAAAATAAAAATAAAAAGAAGCTGCCAAACAGTCCACAAGGGGTATTTTTTAGTTCTTTAATAGATTTCTGTCTTTGATTGAGTTTTGCTACTTGTTGAAGTGCGTTGTACCTCCTCGTGATTTTTTCATGTCTAACAAAATTCCCTTTTGGTTGACCAAAAAATAAAGCAGGGGACAAAGTGAAAAGGTCTAACTACAAGGGGTGTATTAGTAATTTAAATAACTTTTTTCGTCACTTTTAACGGCTAGTGTGCTTGATAACCCCATTAATAGCTGAAAATGAAAAGATTCACCACTTAATCTTTTTCAGTGTGTTTGATAACATACCACTTAATTGAAAAAGTAGCTCCAAACCGTTGAAAACTTTAAGTGAAAATTTTCTACTGAAAATAATCACTGAATGTATTCTACTTCAATAGTTGAAACACTATTTTAAGGATTAAAACTTCAAGCGCTTAAAATTTTCAGTACTTAAAATTCAGCACTTAATTTTCAGTACTTAATTTTCAATTTTATCAAACGCATCCTAAAAGTGACTGAGGGGACAAACTGTTATAAAATATTAGTTGATGGTCTAAAATGCAAAAAAAAAAAAAAAAAAAAAAAATTATTTAGGGATAAAAGTGCAAAATATAATATAATTTGAGGATGCAAAATGCATTTTACCCTAATGATCCAAATAATTGTTTGCCAAATTGGAATTTGATCTCAACAGCAACTACAAAACAAGAAACTTTTTAATCTAGAAACAATATATAAAAGTCATCTAATTTATTGTGTTAGGACATTTTATCCCAACAATACCATAATTTGACTTCAAATTTACTAGATTAATCTCAAAAAAATGAACGGGTAATGTTGTAATTTTCTTTTTGGAACAATAAGTCAATAAAGTTAATATAATAATCTCTAGTTTAGAACGTGGCCGGGGTGGTTGTTAAAGAGCATGTTTCGTTGAATAATCAGACCCTGAAAGGTTAAAATCGAATATTATCACAATATGGTAAAATAGTAATTATCGGATGCGAACGTTAGATGATGTCCGCATCACCTGATCAAGAAGTTGGACTAAATAACAAAAAAATTAAGGGCCTGTTTGGTAGTGACTATAACAGGTTTAGGTTCAAACCAAGCCCCACTTTCATTGGGCTTTCTGAAAGCCAAACAACGATTCCAATACCCTTAAAAAGAACTTACACAAACATAGATATATTTAAAGGGAGTAATGATACACCCACACTCACCCACTTCACACTAAAAAACTCACAAACATTTACAATCACTTCTGGTAGACCCCATAGTGCTAATCAGCCCCACAGTGCCACCTAAGAGTGATTGTGAGTGTTTATGAGTTTGTAGGTGTGAAGTTGGTGTGAGTGTAGCATTACTCAATACTCATTTAAAGGAGTTATGGCTATAGGTTTCTATAACCAACATTTTTCAGCTATTCCTCTTGCATTTTTTTCTTTTAACCCCAAAATTTTTCGAGGTTTTTGTCTTTTTTTATTACCAAAATAGTCTTCAAATGCTATTTACATGCATCTTCCCGCATTTTCAGCCAAACCCCCTTCCCAAAACAGCTTTTTTTTTTCTTTTTTCTTTTTTTAAGTTTTCAATCTTTAAAAAATCATGACTTTCAAAATACAAATCAATTTTCAATAGATTTTATATATCCGTGATCAATAAAACAATATCTATAAAATAATATGGGTATTGACTATTACATTCTGAAAATAATTATATATATATATATATATATCAAAATTTTGCAGCTCAAAAATAAATGGCTAAATTTTTTTTATTATTATTTTTGTAAAACCGAACTTCCGTTACGTAGATGTCGAAAAATTGGCCCAAAAAAATTGTCCAAAACAGCTAAAGAATCGCAATGAGATGATCATTTTAATAGATATTACTGTCTTTATCATACTGTCTAATTACAGACAGTAACATGATAATGCATTTACCATATTAAAATAGTCAGAATTAGCGATTGTCTGCGCATAAGTCAGTGACACGTCACTCTTTTTACAATGTAATGACTGTAACATCCCACTGGTCTTTTAAGTCATACATGGAGTCGTTTCCACAAATAATGCTATTTTAATACTTAATTATTAAACAAGTGTGTTTTGAAACTTAAAGACAGAATTAGAGTAAATCGTTTTTACTAATAACGACTCTATTGAGTCGTCATTACTAATAACGACTTTAACAACAAAATCGGTATTACTAAAACCGATTTTTAAGTAAATCTTTTTTTTTCCTACGAAAATAATATTTTCTGGAATAAATGAAAATTGGTTATTAGTCGTTGTTACAAATAACGACTTTCAAAAAATCGGTTTTTGTAAACACGACTATATATAATCGGTATTACTAATACCGACTATGTAGAATCGTCATTACTATTAACGACTTAAATAAGTCGTTTTTAGTAAAACCGACTTTTTAGTACTCTCTGTGATATCAGAGAGTTGTCTATCAAATGGCAGGCTGGAAAAGTTCCGCCACCCTAAAGTCGGTTTTAGGAAAAACGACTTTAGGTGTATATCTCTGTTATGATCTTCTCTTCTTCTTCCCCTTGTTCGATATTTTCCTTATTGCAATTTTCTCTTCTTTCTTCGTTGTGAATTTTCTCTAAAATTTCTTTCGTTAGACAATGTCGACATTTATTGCATTTTATTGGGGGGGTAGTATGATAATGGATCACAACGAAGGAGGTGTTAAATACAATATTCCAGCCAAGGATATTCAAGAAGTGAATCACGGAACAACCCTCTCTGAGTTAGTTCAATTGGCATATCATAAAGTAATCTGTGAAGGTGAAATTGCTGATTTGAAATTCACTTATAGATTTCCTGTCAACCAATACGGAGCTGTCATGAATTACATGACTCTTTCCATAGTGGATGATTCGATACTTGATAAGGTACTTCATATTCCTTCCTTATTTTCGGCAGTAAGATGTGTTGAGGTGTATGTTGAGAAGGTCCATCATGTTATAAGACCCTTGCCGCAAAGGATACAATCTGGACCGTTTACTCGACTGCTGACACAAGGGCCCGAAAACTTTAATGTTGAGTCCCCTTGTTTGTCCCCTTTGAATTTAAAAGAAGACTACGCCCACAACTTTTATGGGTATCGAAGAAGCTCACATTACTCGGAGTCTTATGGAAGGTACAACAATCTGTCAGAAGTTCATGTAAATGAAGGTCCTAGTTGTAGCATTCCGAACTTTGAAAGTGCAGTTCCTAACTTTAGTACTCCAAACTTTGAGAGCGGTTATGACTTCAGTAGCCAGAATCTACGTGAAACGATGTCAACTGATGAAGGGTATATAAATCCCGTTGAGCAGCTGGTAAGACTTAAAGATAATGCTCAAGATATTACTGCAGACAGCGGCGGTGCGCACACAGAATATCCCTTAGAGGAGGAGGAAGAGGCGATGATGGGTGGTTCAGATTCTGATGAAGAAGGTGAAACAGTGGGTGGGCAGGGTTCCATAACGCCATATCCCCCTCATGTGCAAGAGCTTCACAGTCCAGTCCCTTTCTTCACCGACCTTGACGAGGTGGGGTATGAGGGGTGTGAAGTTACTACACGTGAAAGCAATCGTACTTTTCCAATATGGGACTCTGACAAAGTTGAGTTAAAGAAGAAAATGACATTCAGAGATAAGCTGCATCTCCAGGAATGCGTAAAGTTTTATCATACAAAGAATGATCGACAATACGAGGTAGTTGAAACAAATCCAAAACTTTGGGTGGTGCAGTGCAAAAATGGGTGCACATGGCGCTTGCGGGCAACAAAAAAATTAATGACTGGTGGTTTTCAAATTACACAGTATAACGGCGACCACCACTGTGTGTACCCGCACAATAGCCAGGACCACGCTAACCTAGATATGAATCTTATAGCAAAATTAATCATGGGTTATGTGCAACATGATCCATGTATGAAAATCACTTTGATTATTGAAAGGGTGAAGGAAAGCCAGAAATTCACAATCTCGTACAAAAAGGCATGGCGTGCGAGGAAAAAAGCTATAGAGATGGTTTTTGGAGACTGGGACGAGTCTTATAGAAAATTGCCTAGATTTATGTCAGCTCTTCAAAAATACAACCCTGGGACAGTGGTGCAATGGAAAACGAATCCTACGGACACCCATGATGTGGTCATGTTCCAATACTTGTTTTGGGCCTTCAAACCTTCAATTGACGGGTTTACTCATTGTCGTCCAGTAATTTGTGTCGATGGGACCAATATAAATGGCAAATACAAAGGCAAGATCCTTGTAGCTATGGGGATAAATGCTGATAACAAGATATTTCCTCTTGCATTTGCAATTATTGATGAAGAGACCCTTGCTAGTTGGTCATGGTTCCTAAGGAACCTAAGTACGTATGTTGTCCGTGGTAGGCAGGGCATATGCCTAATATCTGACCGACATTCTGCTATAATCAGTGCAGTTCAGAGATTAACAGAGTGGCGTGAGCCCAATGCGTATCATCGATTTTGTTTAAGACACTTCCAGTGCAACTTCCACAAGAAATTCAAGAATATCCTGTTGAAGGACCTACTTTGGTTAGCTGGGATCAAGCATCAGATTAGGAAGTTCAACCGTGATATGGATAATATTGGAAAAATAGATACCATTGCACGGCGTGTTAGGAAACTGCGTTCCCAGAATCCGTTGACAGTGGGTATAAGTTGGTACTGCAAAAAATTTCATGAAATCTATAATAACCCTACAACGGCGAAACTAGGGTTACCTTGAACTGCAAAATTGGATTGCTGTAGTAGACGAATCGAGAACACGGGCTCGATAACAGCTCACGATCTTCTACCGTATTCCTTTGCTACCAGAATATTGAACTGAGTGTGGGCTCTTTCGAAATCCTTTAGTTTTCTGCTCTTCCCTCTTTACGTTCTATTTTCTATTCCCAGTTATAACACTCTCTTTGATTGCTGTGACGATTCAATCCTGATCACATTGATCTGGCAAAGATGTGTTCGTCAGGAGGATCAAACGATCTCCGATTTACTTGAATTTTTAACAGCAACTCCGTCTCGACGTCAGGAACGTTGTGTAAAAAATTCAGCAACTTTCGATCAGTATCGAGCAGTCCGAAACTCTTTTAGTGAGCGTTGTCCGACGCTAGCGATCTACACTCCTATGTCTCTTGAATGCTCACAGAGACTAGGGTTTGGTGGAAACCCTTCTAGAAGAAAGCTAGGAGGTCAAGGGAAGCTTAGAATATGAAATCATGCAACCTGAGAGAAGAGCCAATGCAGCATATATATAGGCTACGATAGGAACCATAAGAAGTGTCACGCCCCGACGTAGCATAATTCAGGAAAGCATTTAATTTCCTTTATGGACTCGTAGGTCGTGACAAGTGAGTATGACCAATTGTCCCTGCAACAAATAACTTAACAACATTTCTAGAGCAAAGGATACTAACAAAACATAACCTCCATAATTAAAACTTACTAACTATTACAACAGTCATAAACTTAGGCACAAAACGCCTTATTCAAATGTCTAATGCTAGTTTATTACAAACCCAAATTAAAAGACGTAGGAACTATAAAGCAGCCTCCTGGAAAGTCTCCTGACTCTAAGTAGCATAGTCGAAGTACCCTGGCTGCTCCTGCCCCTGAAAATCTGGACATACAGTCCAGGACGCATCAACGCCGTCAGCTTATGAAAGCTGGTGAGTAAAATAAACAAGTGCTCGCAATGTATATATATAAGCATATAAACAACGGTGCAATTTAACTTTAACAGTAATATATTCAAGGTTCCAATTCCAACATGAATCACGGGGGAATATAGTAAGAATTAAAATACGAAATTGTACATGAATTGTGAAACATCTTACTTTGCCAATTCTTTCCTTTAGAACAATCTAATTAAATCAACACATCATTTCAGCTACCAGGAGTAATAAGTATTCAGTCATCCAATTCACACGCTACACTATCGCCTCCAATACCAGGAATACTATCCGATCGGTATTGAAGTCACACACCACACTACTGCCTCAGATATCAGGAATACTATCCGATCGATATCTAGACCGATCACAACCAACCATCGCTCCGGATATCAGGAATACTATCCGATCAATATCCGAAACGCGCGCCTTAGATACCAGGAATACTATCCGATCGATATCTAAGTCGTACACAACACTATTACCATCGCTTCGGATATCAGGAATACTATCCGATCAATATCCGAAACACGCGCCTTAGATACCAGGAATACTATCCGATCGATATCTAAGTCGTACACAACACTATTACCATCGCTTCGGATATCAGGAATACTATCCGATCAATATCCGAAACACGCGCCTTAGATACCAGGAATACTATCCGATCGATATCTAAGTCGTACACAACACTATCACCTCCAATACCAGGAAATACTATCCGATCGATATTGAGGTCACACACCAAACTGCCACCCTTTACTCTTTTCACACTTTCTCACACACATGCATGTTGACACAACCTCAACCCTAATATTTATGTCAATGTTTCATAAATAACACTATTAATAAATCACAAAGCCGGATAATCGTACGAACATAAATTTCAATCTAAGTTGTTCTTGTTTCGTACAATTCTTAAAACGTAGACCTTTAAAACAATATTTTTGCCAAACAGTTCTTTAAAAACTTTTAAAACATTTTCCAAACAGTCCCTGAGAAGAAAATACAAACACTGCTCAAACTGCCAGGTCGCGCGCGCGAAGGAAAGAACAAATCGCGCGAGCGGATCGCGCGCGCGAAGGAGCAGAACAGGTCGCGCGAGCGGATCGCGCGCGCGAAGGGGGGGAATGGTCCGCGCGAGCGGGCCGCGTGAGCGAGCCTCGCGCGAGCGGGTCGCGCGCGCAAGTTCTTGCAGAATGTCATCTTCTTCGTTTTCTCCCCTGTTTCTGGTTTTAAACTGAAATTTACCCATTTTCAGATTCTGTTCGTACCAGGACATGTAATATATGGATCTCCTCGGTTTTCCGCGTAGATTAAGAATATGCGATCAATTTTAACTAAAACGGATTATCTTTCTAAATATTCGCGATTAAAGTGAGGGTGTCAAAACTTTAAATCAACCGTTCGTCGCGATACGTATGAATTAAGTCGTAGGATTCGAACCGTAGCCTATTGGCATCGATATCTTTCATTCCCAATTTACAGAATTGATTTTGGTTACGATTTCTAAAACTCCAATTCTCAAGCTTCAATGGTGTATTGATATATATACACATATACACACATATATTCACTGAAATATACACATATAAACATGGCGGGTGAGTTTATAATACTCACTGAGGTTAATTACACAGAGAATTGAGACCGAGAGTTTTCCGCCGCGATTCCGTCGCCCAATAATTTTCTTCCTCCGTTCTTGATATATATATCTATGTATGTATGTATGTATGTGTGTGTGTTCTTGAGAGAATTGAGGGAGATTGAGAGAGAATGAGAGAAGCAGAGAGTTTGAGAGTGAGATATGGAAAACTCCCTGATTGAGAGAGAGAGCAACGTATATATAAACTGATATGTTTGGGCTCCAAGCTAAACCAAGAATTCCACCGGTGTGGTTGAGTTCACGTGCTCCCACACCCAAACGCGGTATAACATAGATTTAAAACATAAAACTGGTATTTTACGGTAGAAAGAAAAATACAGGAAAATAATATCAGCGTAGGAATAAATTCCCGGTTTGTACAAAAATATAGATATCGTTTTTGAAACCATAGAAAGTATTTTGGAATTTACAGTTTGACCCCAGATAATTATTTATAAGTAGAAATTAAATCAACTACTCATGGAAATAAAATGCAATATTTTATTTATTAACGATAATAAAATACAGGGCGTTACACCCTACCCACCTTAACAGAGATTTCGCCCCGAAATCTGAGCTAACTAATCCTGAAACAACTCGGGGTATCTAGTCCTCATGTCTGACTCTAACTCCCACGACGCCTCTCCTTCGTCATGATGCCTCCACTGAACTTTAACCAAAGGAACGTCTCTTCTTCTCAGCCTCTTGATACTCTGGTCAAGAATCCTCACAGGTCTATCCTTGTAGACAACATTCTGACTTGTCTCAATATCATCAAAATTAACCACATGTGAAGGATCCCGTATGTATTTCCTTAACATACTGACATGGAACACATTATGAACACCAGACATCTTTGGTGGCAACGCGAGTCGATAAGCCACTTTCCCAACACGCTCCAAAACCTCGAACGGTCCGATGAAACGAGGTGCCAGCTTTCCTCTCTTCTGACCAAAACGTACTATTCCACGAACAGGTGAAACCTTAAGGAGTACGTGATCACCGATACTGAACTCCAAGTCCTTTCGTCATCGATCCGCATAACTCTTGTGTCTACTCTGTGCAGTTTTCATCCTTTCCTTGACCAGTGAAATCTTCTCATTGGTCTCTCTCACCAAATCTGGTCCCAAAAGTTCCGTGTCTCCCACATCAGCCCAACACAACGGAGATCGACATGGCCGTCCGTACAAAGCTTCAAATGGTGCCATCCCAATACTTGAGTGATGACTGTTGTTATACGCAAATTCGACCAACGGCAAGTGCGTCTCCCAAGACTCTTCAAAGTCGATTGCACAAGCTCTGAGCATATCTTCCATAATCTGATTAACACGCTCGGTCTGTCCATCGGTCTGAGGATGGAATGCAGTACTCATCTTGAGCGAAGTTCCCATAGCCTTCTGCAGACTTTCCCAAAATTCTGAGGTAAAACGTGCATCGCGGTCTGATACAATCGTCACAGGCGCACCGTGCAGTCGCACCACTTGCTGTAGGTACATTCGACTCATCCTTTCTACTGGGTAAGTCATATTGTACGCGATAAAGTGTGCAGACTTCGTCAAACGATCCACAATTACCCAAATCGCGTCATGATTCTGTTGTGACCGGGGTAATCCAACCACAAAATCCATAGTTATGTGTTCCCACTTCCATCCTGGAACAGGTAAGGGTTGCAACAATCCTGAGGGTCTCTGATGTTCGGCCTTCACTTGTTGACAAGTCAAACATTTAGACACAAACTCGGCTACTTCTCGTTTCATCCCTTCCCACCAGAAGTTCCTCTTCAAATCCTTATACATCTTTGTTCCTCCTGGGTGTACTATCAGTCTCGATTTATGTGCTTCTTCGAGAATATCTTTTCTCAAATCTCCTGAATCTGACACACACAATCTATCTTGACATTTGTACCCTCCATCGGCCCCAACCTTCCATTCTGTCGGGTCCTTCTCTAACATCTTGGCGAACCATGCTTGAAATTTCTCGTCTTCCCCCTGGGCTTCGATGATTCGACTCACAAGTGTTGGTTGTACTACGAGGCATCCAAAGTGATGTCCGTCACTTCCTTCAGAAATCTGCATATCAAATTCTGCGATTGTCTCTAAAGCTTTCCATTCCCTCAACATCAATGAAGCAATCATTCCTCGAGGCTTCCGGCTTAGGGCGTCAGCGACTACATTAGCCTTACCGGGATGGTACTCTAATGTAAAGTCGTAATCCTTAATCAGCTCCATCCACCTACGTTGCCTCATGTTCAACTCCTTCTGAGTAAACAAATACTTAAGGCTCTTGTGGTCCGAGAACAAATCAAACTTCTCCTCGTAGAGGTAGTGTCTCCAGGTCTTGAGCGCAAACACTACTGCTGCCAGTTCCAAATCATGAGTTGGGTAATTCAATTCATTCGGCTTCAACTGTCGTGAACCATAGGCGATAACCTTTCCGTCTTGCATAAGGACACATCCCAATCCTTGATACGAGGCGTCACTGAAAATAGTGAACTTCTCACCATCCCTTGGTATCGCAAGCACTGGCGCTGTTGTCAATCTCTCTTTCAGTTCCCGAAAAGCGCGTTCATGCTTATCAGTCCATTCAAACTTCAAATCTTTCTTAATCAAACCAGTTAACAGGGCTGCTATCTTTGAGAAACCTTCTACAAATCTTCGATAGTAACCAGCTAGTCCCAGAAAACTTTTGACTTCTGTAGCATTGGTCGGCCGAGTCCAATTCGCCACTGCATCGGTCTTTGATGAGTCAACCGCGATTCCTTGTTGAGAGATCACATGCCCGAGAAACTTAACTTCCTGAAGCCAGAATTCACACTTGCTGAATTTAGCATACAGGCGGTGATCCTTGAGAGTCTGCAACGCGATCCTCAGGTGTTGTTCGTGCTCTTCCTCTGACTTGGAATAGATCAAAATATCATCAATAAAGACAATAACGAATTGATCCAAGTAGGGCTTGAATACTCTGTTCATCAAGTCCATAAACATAGCCGGAGCATTCGTCATCCCAAACGGCATCACTAAGAACTCATAGTGTCCGTATCTCGTCCTGAAAGCAGTCTTAGGTATGTCTTCCTTCCGCACCCTCAACTGGTGATACCCTGACCGTAGATCAATCTTAGAAAAGGTCGTGGCTCCTTGCAACTGATCAAACAGATCGTCTATCCGAGGTAAAGGATACTTATTCTTGATAGTAACCTTATTCAGTTCTCGGTAGTCAATACACAACCGCATCGTCCCATCCTTCTTCTTCACAAACAACACTGGTGCTCCCCAGGGTGAAGTACTTGGACGAACAAAACCCAACTTCTCAAGTTCTTGAACTTGTTCCTTCAGCTCCAACAACTCTGTAGGGGCCATCCTGTAGGGAACCTTGGTTATAGGTCGAGTACCTGGCACCAATTCCACACAGAATTCTATGTCCCTTTTCGGCGGTAATCCTGAAATATCTCGGAATACTTCCTCGAACTCTTTGATTACCGGTATTGATGATACTGTCACCTCTGCACTGACAACCTCAATGTTTGTTAGGCATCTAGTGAGGAACATATCACCCGAAGGGTTACATTGGAAATCGAAGAGTTGATTCCCCTTGGCCGCAAATGTGATCCTCTTCCTTGCACAATCCAACTTCGCATCATTCTTCTCGAGCCAATCCATTCCCAGGATTATATCAAACTCCTTCATCGACAGAACCACCAACTTGCCAAAAGTTCACGGTCTCCCAACCGTAGAGGACAATCCTTACACACATGTAATAACTTGACGGTGGTCCCTAAGGGTGAGACAGCACTCAAAGCTTCCTCTAAACGTTGCGGTACTATACCCAACTTCTGAACGATCTTAACAGATATAAAGGAATGTGTAGCACCCGTGTCAAATAAAACTTTAACATGAGAGTTAAACAAGGTTAGAGTACCTTCCACTGCTCGTTGCTCGGGCGGTCCCTCCTCATTGGTACCTCCTTCATACCCTGTTTCTTCATAACCAGCAGCCTCGGGAATAACAGCATTCAGGCGGGCCTGTCCTTGTTGACCATAGTTGCCTTTCCTAGGAGCCTTGCATTCCGGACTTATGTGACCGGGCATGCCACAGTTATAGCACACGACTCCTGGACGATCCGCACGCCTAGGTGCTCTGCAATCTTTAGCTCGATGACCGGGAACTCCACAATTGAAGCAGTTATTGTTTTTGGCCCCTTCTATTGCTAGAGGCTGATACTGCTGAACTGCTTGTGTCTGCTGTGGTTTCTTTCCTCCATCCCAGGTCCTTTTCTGTCCTTGAGGGTACCCAGGTTTCTGTCCTGAATATCCCTTCTGCGGAGGTCGATTTCCAAACGGCTTCGAGTTCTGACAACCATCATTCTCTAACCCCGTAGCCAATCTCACTAGGGCTTCAAATGACTGGCCCAGATGCCCCATAGTCAGATGTCGAAGAGACAGGTTGAGACCCCAGTGATACTTCTTGATTTTCTTCTGGGGTGTGTCCACCATATGTGGAGCAAAGCGAGACAGACGCTCAAATCGAGTAGTGTACTCTCGGACAGTCAGATTCCCTTGAGTCAACTCCATAAACTCTTTCTCTCTCTTGTCCTTCTCTTCTTCAGGAAAATACTTCTCGAGAAACCTTTCTTTGAACATAATCCATGGCATTCTCCTTGCAGCTTCTTCCCCTATGGTCGCCTTTTCTGCATCCCACCAATCAGCTGCTGCATACGACAGCTGAAAGATAGCTAGACGCTTCTTCTCCAGATCAGTGCACTCTATGGTCTCAAAGATACGCTCCATCTGGCGTAGCCACTGTTCTGCTTGCCAGGGTTCATCAATTCCAGCAAAATACTCAGGTCGCAGAGCGCGAAACTCCTTGAGAAGCTTGTCTCCAGTCTGGTGAGCTTGCCTCCCATTCCCGTTGTAATTCCCATTCTGATTATTGTTCCTTGCGTTCTGATCACTAATCCTCTCCAACCTCCTTACAAAAGCTTCGAACATCCCGGTTGGATCTATTACCGGGGGTGCATCTTCAATAGCGGGACGATTCCTGAGATTTCTTCCAGCCATCTGATCGAGAGAATGGTACCTATCCATCAATCAATAGAATTCGGTCAACCCCTCGAGAAGAAAGAAAACTCTAAACGATAGAAAGCGACTAGACACGGAATAAAGTCTAACTATCTTATCTCAATTCTATCTTAACGGCAGATCCTAGGTGTTTCTGGACAATTGGTCGAGCCATAACCTGGCTCTGATACCAAAAAGCCTGTCACGCCCCGACGTAGCATAATTCAGGAAAGCATTTAATTTCCTTTATGGACTCGTAGGTCGTGACAAGTGAGTATGACCAATTGTCCCTGCAACAAATAACTTAACAACATTTCTAGAGCAAAGGATACTAACAAAACATAACCTCCATAATTAAAACTTACTAACTATTACAGCAGTCATAAACTTAGGCACAAAACGCCTTATTCAAATGTCTAATGCTAGTTTATTACAAACCCAAATTAAAAGACGTAGGAACTATAAAGCAGCCTCCTGGAAAGTCTCCTGACTCTAAGTAGCATAGTCGAAGTACCCTGGCTGCTCCTGCCCCTGAAAATCTGGACATACAGTCCAGGACGCATCAACGCCGTCAGCTTATGAAAGCTGGTGAGTAAAATAAACAAGTGCTCGCAATGTATATATATAAGCATATAAACAACGGTGCAATTTAACTTTAACAGTAATATATTCAAGGTTCCAATTCCAACATGAATCACGGGGGAATATAGTAAGAATTAAAATACGAAATTGTACATGAATTGTGAAACATCTTACTTTGCCAATTCTTTCCTTTAGAACAATCTAATTAAATCAACACATCATTTCAGCTACCAGGAGTAATAAGTATTCAGTCATCCAATTCACACGCTACACTATCGCCTCCAATACCAGGAATACTATCCGATCGGTATTGAAGTCACACACCACACTACTGCCTCAGATATCAGGAATACTATCCGATCGATATCTAGACCGATCACAACCAACCATCGCTCCGGATATCAGGAATACTATCCGATCAATATCCGAAACGCGCGCCTTAGATACCAGGAATACTATCCGATCGATATCTAAGTCGTACACAACACTATTACCATCGCTTCGGATATCAGGAATACTATCCGATCAATATCCGAAACACGCGCCTTAGATACCAGGAATACTATCCGATCGATATCTAAGTCGTACACAACACTATTACCATCGCTTCGGATATCAGGAATACTATCCGATCAATATCCGAAACACGCGCCTTAGATACCAGGAATACTATCCGATCGATATCTAAGTCGTACACAACACTATCACCTCCAATACCAGGAAATACTATCCGATCGATATTGAGGTCACACACCAAACTGCCACCCTTTACTCTTTTCACACTTTCTCACACACATGCATGTTGACACAACCTCAACCCTAATATTTATGTCAATGTTTCATAAATAACACTATTAATAAATCACAAAGCCGGATAATCGTACGAACATAAATTTCAATCTAAGTTGTTCTTGTTTCGTACAATTCTTAAAACGTAGACCTTTAAAACAATATTTTTGCCAAACAGTTCTTTAAAAACTTTTAAAACATTTTCCAAACAGTCCCTGAGAAGAAAATACAAACACTGCTCAAACTGCCAGGTCGCGCGCGCGAAGGAAAGAACAAATCGCGCGAGCGGATCGCGCGCGCGAAGGAGCAGAACAGGTCGCGCGAGCGGATCGCGCGCGCGAAGGGGGGGAATGGTCCGCGCGAGCGGGCCGCGCGAGCGAGCCTCGCGCGAGCGGGTCGCGCGCGCAAGTTCTTGCAGAATGTCATCTTCTTCGTTTTCTCCCCTGTTTCTGGTTTTAAACTGAAATTTACCCATTTTCAGATTCTGTTCGTACCAGGACATGTAATATATGGATCTCCTCGGTTTTCCGCGTAGATTAAGAATATGCGATCAATTTTAACTAATACGGATTATCTTTCTAAATATTCGCGATTAAAGTGAGGGTGTCAAAACTTTAAATCAACCGTTCGTCGCGATACGTATGAATTAAGTCGTAGGATTCGAACCGTAGCCTATTGGCATCGATATCTTTCATTCCCAATTTACAGAATTGATTTTGGTTACGATTTCTAAAACTCCAATTCTCAAGCTTCAATGGTGTATTGATATATATACACATATACACACATATATTCACTGAAATATACACATATAAACATGGCGGGTGAGTTTATAATACTCACTGAGGTTAATTACACAGAGAATTGAGACCGAGAGTTTTCCGCCGCGATTCCGTCGCCCAATAATTTTCTTCCTCCGTTCTTGATATATATATCTATGTATGTATGTATGTATGTGTGTGTGTTCTTGAGAGAATTGAGGGAGATTGAGAGAGAATGAGAGAAGCAGAGAGTTTGAGAGTGAGATATGGAAAACTCCCTGATTGAGAGAGAGAGCAACGTATATATAAACTGATATGTTTGGGCTCCAAGCTAAACCAAGAATTCCACCGGTGTGGTTGAGCTCACGTGCTCCCACACCCAAACGCGGTATAACGCAGATTTAAAACATAAAACTGGTATTTTACGGTAGAAAGAAAAATACAGGAAAATAATATCAGCATAGGAATAAATTCCCGGTTTGTACAAAAATATAGATATCGTTTTTGAAACCATAGAAAGTATTTTGGAATTTACAGTTTGACCCCAGATAATTATTTATAAGTAGAAATTAAATCAACTACTCATGGAAATAAAATGCAATATTTTATTTATTAACGATAATAAAATACAGGGCGTTACAAGAAGTCAATAAGGAATAGACTTCCTTATGGAATTAGGAAACCCTAATTCGAACTGAATCAGATTCCTATTTCCATAAATTATAATTCATACCACTAAAGAATTATAATTGCACTCTTACCCTTATCTCAAAAATATATTTCGAGCTCCATGTTATTATATGCTTATTATCTCCCCATGTTAAGATTACAGATACCCATTAATTAAATATAATTACTGACAATCATATTTAATTAATTTCTTAAAATTCCTTGAGATCCTCTGCTTAACTTATCTGATATGTCGGATACAAAATCCACCTGCAGGGTTTGACATAATCAAAACTTATAAGCTTTCTCAAGGGGATATCATCAATCCAAAAATTGAGACATGGATTCCATCATTAATTAATATCCACCACACAATTAATATTGCCACCCAATCCAATAAGATATTGACCCATTTAAGGATCTCACCCTTTTAGGGATCAAAGTATAAATATCAAATGTACGTGTCTATAAATTAAATTAGGATTTAGAGCATAAGCACTCATAATAGCCATGAGGTATTAATTATCTTATAAGTCAGTATAAAGATAATTACCCCAAGTCGGTCCTGTTTAATACACAAAATGTACCAGCATGGTGAGTTGAAACTATACCGTTTTCCGCAGTCAAGACAAACCTACTACAACACCATGCTGCAGTCCTACCGATGGTGTGTCCAATCCCATCTAAGGTTGTAAACCAAAATCTTACATTCTATAATATCTGATGGCCTGATCTTCCGTGTGTAAGCCGAACTCTACACACCAAACCACCTACTATATAGAATGAGAGACACACATTAAATAAATAATATAATACAAACATTGCCCACAAAGATTCTCATAAAAAATGGATTAACTGATTTTATTAAATGAATAATAAATCAACTACATAAAGCATGGCTTTTAGTATATATCCCTAACATGGCGTTGGTTAGAACGTGTACCCTCAGAACAGTGGTGTTTAGTGAATGATGGTGGTCACCGTTGGGGTATCATAACCACTAACCACGTTGAAGGATTTAACTCAGTACTGAAGGGGGTCCGTGCTCTTCCAATAACTGCATGCATCCAACTCATATTTTACCGGGTTGTGAAATATTTTGACGAAGGAAGGTTACTCGTGCAGAAATGGTTAAGAGATGGGCGTATCTTCACCAAACACGTGATAGATGAACTTGATAAAGAACAAAAGAAAGCTAATACCCACGAGTTATAGGCGTATGACAGGTATTTTTCATTACTAAATTTTCACTTACCATACTTATTTAGCTTTTGCAAAAACTAAGCAAGGACTGTTAATAAGTTAACTTTTGCAAATATGTAATTTTTCATTTAATTTATAGAAATAGGGTTTACTTAATGAGATATTAAAACATACCTGCAATAACATAACTGGGCCGCAAACGTCGCACACGTGCATACGGGATGACTGACATAAGCATCGATACAACCACGCCAATATGGCTGATCCCCAGCTCATGCAGCCACATGCGTCCAAATCACGTAGCAACGGAAGGTACATCAACTTACCCTTGTTATCCGATGTATCGGATAACAAAAGACCTCCAAGTAGCCACAATATGGCAGCACGAGCATACTGCTAAAGTGTATGGACTGGCAAGTCACCTGCTGGCATAGCCTCCAAATGCTCGGCTAGCCAGGAAAGATATATCCTGCCGTGGTCAAACCTCTGAGGGGGTGGTGCTGCCCCCAGTAACTCCAAGCAGAGAGCCTGCCAATCTGCGATGCTACGTGACTCAACCATGCATGTCACTGGCTCACCATCCACACGCAGACCCCACAACACAGCGACGTCCTCAAGTGTGACGGTCGCCTCACCTATCGGTAGGTGAAAGGTGTGGGTCTCCTGACGCCACCTCTCAAGTAATGCACTGATGAGGGCATGGTCGCACTAGATCCAGCCGACCCGAAAAACGCCATAGAATCCAGCTCGCATAAAATAAGGCATCAGTCGTGAATCGACGCCCCACTGCCATAGCCTGTAATCAGCCCTCCGCACTGAAACGAACGCATCGTAATCCTACAATTGCATAAATTATGTTAGATTTCTGATCTTTGGTATATTGGTACAAAATAACATACATATATATAGATATAATTGTTACATACCCTGGGATGCTCCCATATATCCTGCGATACGTGGGTCGACTGTAAAGTCAGGACAGATGGGTCTATAGGACCCCGCCGCGGACTCGTCATCTAAACTGCAGTAATTATACAATTACAAATTAATTTGGTATTTTTAATTTTTTCAACAAATTAATATGGACTAAACAGAGTTGATAAGTTGCCTCGAATATATGAACTCTTACATATTGCATTTTCAGTAATGCTATGCTTCCCAACTGTTTTTCTCAAAAAGTATTTCTAACACATAAGGCACTAAGACTATCTTCATTAATAGTAAAACCACTTGTCATTCCAGCCCACCAAATATCTTTAGGATAACTTGTAATTACAACTGCACCCTTTTACTATACATAATGACTCATACACCTCGATACTCATCATAATGATATATTTGTTTGTGCGAGGGTAATTATGTCATTTCACATGAAATATTACATTCAAGTCAACTTTTTAAATTTTATTTAATATAATAATGAGGATTCAATCAATAATATTATGTCTAATTACATATAGGTCAGCAATTTTTGGAATATTTATTATTTAATATTTATTATTCAATTTTTGAATATTTATTATCAAAAAAATTTTGCAATTTTTGGAATTTTTGGAATATTATTCAATTATATTATTCAACAATTTACGAATAGGTCACTAATAGTTACAATTTCCTCCAAATGCTCGTCTTAAATTTATATTAAAATTTCATTTAATATAATAATGAGGATTCAATCAATAATATTATGTCTAATTACATATAGGTCAGCAATTTTTGGAATATTTATTATTCAATATTTATTATTCAATTTTTGAATATTTATTATCCAAAAATTTTTGCAATTTTTGGAATTTTTGGAATATCATTCAATTATATTATTCAGCAATTTACGAATAGGTCACTAATAGTTACAATTTCCTCCAAATGCTCGTCTTAAATTTATATTAAAATTTCATTTAATATAATAATGAGGATTCAATCAATAATATTATGTCTAATTACATATGGGTCCATGGCCAATTTTTGGAATATTTATTATTCAATTCAAAAAAGTCAAAATTGCCGCTATTTTGACGACTATTTACGAATAGGTCACTAATAGTTACAATTTAGTCAACTTCTCGTCTGAAATTTATATTAAAATTTCATATAATATAATAATGAGGATTCAATCAATAATATTATGTCTAATTACATATGGGTCAGCAATTTTTGGAATATTTATTATTCACTTCAAATAAGTCAAAAATTGCGACTATTTTGGCAACTATTTACGAATTGGTCACTAATAATCACAA
The DNA here is from genome assembly GCA_033977485.1 of Hydrangea macrophylla. Classification (NCBI taxonomy): domain Eukaryota; kingdom Viridiplantae; phylum Streptophyta; class Magnoliopsida; order Cornales; family Hydrangeaceae; genus Hydrangea; species Hydrangea macrophylla. The sequence goes on from CM066994.1 coordinate 93,041,961, forward strand.
TTTGGTCATTTATATTAATATGTGTAATTGCATTTGAATGAGCATGTTTTGGGATATTTATTACTCACTTCAACATAAGTCAACAAAAGTGGTTATTTTAACGGCTATTTACGAATCGGTCACAAATATTTACTTTCTGGTCAACTTCTTCTCTAAAATTTACACGTCAACTAACAAACTGATTTTTTACTTAAGTGTGCTAATATTCAAATAATGCTGAGAACATTACTAGAAGGGACCACTTCAACATCTAGCTAATCAAATTTCAGAAGTAAAATACAAATTAACTACAAAAAAGTCATACACACATGCGCTTGTCTAGTACATATATACATATCAAACTATACATACATATATTTATAGTTACCTCATCGGAGAGAGAGAGAGATCGCCGGAGAGACAGAGAGACCTCGTCGGAGAGAGAGAGATATCGCCGGAGAGAGACAGAATCACCTGAGAGGGAGAGAAATCGCCGGAGATAAGAGAGAGAGAGAGAGAGAGAGAGAGAGAAATGGAGAGAGACTGAAATGAAAACGAGAATGGAAGGATTTGAACCGACTTAAAAGTCGTGATTAGTATTACCGACTTTAACCAAAGTCGTTTTTGGTAAAACCGACTTTAATATAAGTCGTGTTTGGTAAAACCGACTTCAAATTAAAGTCGTGATTGCTAAAAACGACTTACAAAAAGTCGTGATTACTAGTAACGACTTTAAATTGTAAAACATCCAATCACTGGTCATGTCCAATAAGTACAGAGACGACTAAAAAAAGTCGGTATTACTAAAACCAACTTAACTTTAAGTCGTTTATGGTAATGACGATTATAAATAGTCGGTATTTGTAATAATGATTTTTACTTTAAGTCGTTTACAATAATAACGACTCTATATAGTCGTTTTTACAAAAACCGACTTTCTTAAAGTCGTTATTTGTAATAACGACTAATAACCATTTTTCTTTTTTCCCAGAAAATATTATTTTTCGTAGAAAATAAAAAAGGATTTACTTAAAATCGGTATTACTAAAACCGATTTTGTTTTTAAAGTCGTTTTTACTAATAACGACTCTATAGTGTCGTTATTAGTAAAAACGATTTACTGTATTTCTGTCATTAAGTTTCAAAACACCCTAATTTAATAATTAAGTATTAAAAAAACATTATTTACGGAAACAACTCTCATACATGCATTACACCTTATTCTAGAGACATGTTACTGCCATTACACTATTATGGACGTTACAATGTAATTACAGTAGTATGTCACTGTCTTTTATTTGTTAAAATTGTATGCTCGCTATGAATATTGTTTGATAGGTATTGTCTTTTAAATTACAGATACATAAATTTTGTTGAAAAATTTTAAAAGTTATGATATTTTAAAGTTTAAAAATTTTTAAAAATAAATGACTACCTTGGTATGTGTGATCAATGTTTTGAAAACCGGAACGGTCATTGAACCGGAAAAATGACCGGGTCACAGGTCACTGGTTCAACCGTTGGGTCAACCGGAATTGAACCGTGATGTCATAATTATGTAATAAATATTAATAATAATACAAATTATAAAATATATAAAAATATATAAAATTAAAAAATAAAAAATTTCCGGTTTTCCGGTTCAATTGCCGGTTTTACCTGTTCAACCACCGGTTTTCTCGATTTTTACAAAATTGACCGATTTTATGCATTTTTCGATTTTTCCGGTTCAAACCGGACCGTTTCCTGAACCGGTTCAACCGGCCGGTCCGGTCCGGTTTTTAAAACAGTGTGTGTGATAGATTCAACCATATTAAAAATATAGAATACAAATACTCAATTTATGTACTTGGATTCACCATCACAAATGGACGACAAGATACCAATCAAAGATTGGGGACTAGGGCTTCCTCTCCTTACTATGTTCCTGTATCACTGTTATCTTAATAGAAGATAACGTGTGTATCTCTTGAGAGAGGAGAGGGGACCTAACCCTGATATTTATATATATATATGTATATATAAACTCAATTGGATCTTTCCATCACATGCCCATAAAATCCAAAACAGGTTTTACTAATCGGGACATAAAAGTTCATATCTCATATAATTAAGGTGCTCTCCGCATATTCATTTAAGCTATATTTTTAACCCGTTTTTATAAAATAAAACAAAAGTAAGTGAGCCCAAAATTTCACATTCTCCCACATGGGCGAACATTTATAAAATAAAACATTTTGATTTTAAAATAAGTTTTGACTCATGGGTGAAATACTCAATGTGGCCACATTATTATTAATTTTTTTTTTTTTTGGTAATCGGAGGTGTTCGGGCCAACTTGCGCGAACCTCGACTAATTCCCCAAGGTCTTGGAGTCGCCGGGTGAATTCTCCAATGGCCTCCCTCCCCATGACTCGAACACTAAACATTTTGGGTAGTACACCCAAGAAGGTTACCACTCGATCACAAGGGATGTGATTAATGTGGCCACATTATATTCATAGCTAAATGAATAACCTTAATTAACACATAATACTTAATGAAAATGTCAACACCAAATCATGGAAGCATTATGCTATCAAACCGCACAACACAACACAACACCCCTCCATGGTTACAAATGCCAACAATATTCATTAATATAAATTATGGATATGACAAATGTGGTATGCAACAACGACACTTGAAACCATCCCGGAATGTGCCAAACCACAATCGGTCCTCCAATGCTTTGTGTGCGGTTGCACAAAATCAATATTAATGAAGGCCATATGTCTTCAACAAGACCAACAGTTATCCGCTATGGAATTATTCGCACATGCTCTAGACTAAATGCTCTCACTATGAGAGTGCACTTACATGTGGTCACATGCTCAAAACCTGAATGTTCTAAATAATAGAGTATACATGTGATTAACCAATATCTTTCACTATGAAAGTCAATGTCTCAATGAGACTCTACAAGCTTCTAATTATTAGAAGAAGCACCACATTCACATCTCGAGAAAAAACATACATAATGTGCCCAAAATATAATAAAGCGTATCAATTAAAATATTTATCCAATGCATCAAAATGAAATGTAAGACTGGATCATGAATCTTTACTAAAAATAAAGTTACTCCAACATTTACCAAGTACATTAAAAGAATTCAACAATTCCCATTTTAACATGTCCCATAAACATAGTGGAAGGTAAAACTCTGGTAAAAAGAATTGTTATCATTCTGTCCTTGCCAATATGTATCACATCAATAAAGCCATCAGCTAATAGGAAGACATAACTAGAAGTGGATTTCCTATTATCTAGATACCCAGCAAGATCAGAATCAATGAATCCTACCACCTCTAGATGATCAAAACGTATATAGGTCAACATGAAATCTATTATGTTCTTCAAATATCTCATTACCTTTTGAATAGAACATCTTCTGAGTTACAAGTTTTTATTGAAAATCTCTTGAGAACAAGTTCTATGTATGTTCAATGGGAAAGCCCTAAAATACCACGTGAACGATCTTTGTGAACCTCAACACCAAGAACAAAAGAATCTTCACCAAGGTCTTTTATATCAAAAGTATCTTTCAATCCGGTTACAAATTTTCACTTCAGCTAGACAATCCCAAACATGGAAATGATACAAGGATGGTTTACAGCTAGTCCACAATTCAAAAGGGGTTTTAAACACTACCTTACTAGGAACTTGATAAAGGATGTAAATAGCACATTTTAAAGCCTTACTTCACAAGGAAATAAGAAGATTTCCCCTACTCATCATACTCCTAACCATTTCTTTTAGCGTACAGTTTCGTCTCTCAACTACACCGTTTTGTTCAAGAGTACATGGTATGGTGTATTAGGCAACAATACCACATTCCTTCAGGAATTTAGCAAAAGGACCCTTATGTTGGCTAGTCTGATCGTACTTGCCATAGAATTCAACCCCGCGATCAGACATTACAATTTTAATATTTGCTCAATGGTGTCTCTACCTCAATTTTACAAAATTTTAAAATTTTCAAGTGCAGCGGATTTATCATTAATGAGGTAGAGATAGTCATAACGTAAGAAATTATTAATAAATGACCACTGATGTCAGTATGAATGGTCTCAAGAAGTTCAGAACTACAAATTGATCCTAATTTTCTAGTTTTGGTCATTTTATCTTTGACACAATCAATGCAAATTTATTACTAGGTAAAACAATCAAAGACTTATTATTGGGTAAAACATTCAAATGATATAACCCATTAGAAAGAGAACCATTACTGATAACAAGAGAATTAATGCTCAATGTCAAAATTTTCCATTACCAAAAGAGAAAGAATAACCACGTTCATCTAAACTAGAAATAGAAATCAAATTACATCTCATAGATGGTACATAGAAAACGTTATCTAAAACAAGAATAGAATTAAGTCCTAAAGGTAAAGAAACTGATCCTATCATAAACACATCAACCTTCACTCCATTCCTGACATGGAGGTAAGCTTCCACTTTATTTGGTTTCTGTTTTCTTCTGAATCTCTTTGTTCTTATCATCTTCTATCTTGGCCAACCATCTCTTATATTTATGACAATCTTTCTTCTAGTGTCCCTTTTTATGACAGAACGTGTACTCATTCTTACCAATTTTAGGCTTAGGACCTCCGAGTTGGTTGGACTTATGGTAGTCACTATGATTCTGGGTTTTGTTGGAGTGAAATTTTGGATGGAATGAAGAGACCTTGTTGGGTTTGGAAGGAGTAAAGAGATTTGTAATATGACCAGACTCATTACCAAGCCTTTTCTCCTCATGAGAGGAAATAGAAATAAGCTCATATATATCGCATTTTTCTTTAAGTGCATTGTAGGTAGTCTTGAACTGATTAAAAGAAAGAGGGAATAAACTCATAATCTGGTGAACCACATGAAAAGTGTTAGGCAGAGGGACATCATTTCAATTTATTCGCGAGATTGGACATGGAAAGAATGAATTCTTTAACTTTCCCATCACCCTCATATTTGATGTTGCTAAATTTTTGCATAAGGTCACCAGTCTCGGCTTTATCAGAATCCTTAAATTTGACAGTGATGTTTCATGGCACCCAAGAGATTTGGTGAAATATATTTTCTTATGATCATGAGAGACAATCGATTTGATCTCTCCCACTTTGCAAAAAAAAGCTTTATAGTGGCATTAGCATTTGCAGTGGGTTGGGTAGGGGTACTAGACAAAATGGCTATGTCTAGGTTCATCAGTCCTAGGGAAATTTCAATGTCACTTTTCCAGGTCTTAAAATTGTCACTGTCTAGAGGCATGACAGAATTGACCACAGAAAATTCATTACTAAAAGAAACAAAAATATTGATTAATCAATCTATTGATCAATTAATATCAAGGCAGAATGGAAAAAAAAAAAAAAAAAAGAGTACAACTACTATATAACATATGCATTGAGTTCAGAAACATAATTACAGTAGATGAAATATTTTTCGCTACATAATGCATGCGAGTGCTTGGTGCATCATCATAAATTCACATTTAGGCAGAATTTATAACATGCTATAAGGTCCTCCATTTCTTGTTCAAAAACTTTAATGTCTCATAATACAAGATCTACTAAATACCAAGCTGCATCACCATGTTAGTCATCCTTAGACAGAAAAACATGATAAGCTATTAGGTGGATACAAATTATTCGAATAATCAAGTGGATGACAAAATGTATAAAAAAAAATTCAAAAATTTCATCACATTTAGGCAGAAGAAGATTCTAAAATTTAATGAATCTTGCTCATGTACTTGATTCCACTTCTCAATTAAGTACGACGCACAATTACCACCTTTGGGTTGGTGATTGCGCATATCAAAGGAAAAGTGCCTAGTGCACTAGGCCATGCTTCAAATTATTTTGACAAGTGTTCACTACACCATTTGAAAAACAATGTGATTGTTCGATAAAAATAGTGTACTGTTTTTTCAAAAGGTTCACACACCTCCCATTAGTAACAATTCACACATGTAACCAATTTGTAATATTGAATCACAATATATTCTTGCTTTGCAAATATGGACTAATTAAAGCTTCACTGTTCTTAAAAGAATAATCCACATTTAAAAAATAAAAAATAAAAAAACAATGTAGCAATGCACAATTTGTAATTATGACCAACAAGTGATTGATTGTAACAAATTGATCACTTTCAGTCGCAAAACAGATAACAAATTCTTTCATGTTTGTTTGTCAAACACAAGTACCAGAGATATCATATAATGCTGATATATGTGTGTGTGTGTGTGTGTGTGTGTGTGTGTCAGAATTATATACCGTATTATTAGCATAAGTGTTAAGCATATTTGACGTGTTTGGTAAACATAAGTGCAAGTCTTATGTAATTAATAGCAAAGCCAAACAAGCCCTTGATTTGAGCGGTGCACTTGTTCATATTGAACAAATGTAAATGGTCACCCCTTTTTTTTTTTTTAAATTGTCACTCCCATCATGTGAGACATTTTAATTAAAACCGAATAAATGTCTAAGGGCACCTTTACATTCTACAGATTTTGTTTCTAAAGGCATCTTTAACTAATTAATGATTAGAAGATTTTGTTTTCTTTATAAAAAAAAAAGGGTACACTACAGTTGTACAATTCAATTCAAAGTTTCCTCATTGACAATAAATTATGGATTGCACTGTATAGAATTATGAATAAAACAATGTATATATATAAGTCATAAAGCTACAAATCTTAGTCTTGAATAAAGACAAAAAAAAATAGTGATAACCATGGAGTTGGTGTAATTCAAAATAGATCATAAACAGTGTGACAGTAACAATACAAAAAGTGATACAACCCCCAATGAATTGAACCGATCCGAATAATCGTATGAAATATTTTCTTGTAATAGTTTCATACAAACAACGAGATTCCAGATTGTAGATATGCGACCAAATATGCATCACATTATCCCAACACATCTAATTAATTAATTTGATTAAACCCACGACATGCTAAAACTGAGACGGATTAAAATAATAATTGGTCACAACCCAAAGAGTCAAACATAAACATGATATACTCTAATGTTTCAAGAAAAGAAAGTTCAATTAAATATTTGAGTGCCCTATATATATCAAAAGGAAAAAAAAGGGTTCTTTCCCTAATATGGTGGCTGTAATACCAATTGATAGATTCAACCACATTAGAAATATAGAACACAAGTAATCAATTTATGTCCCTAGATTCACCATCACAAACAGACGAGAAGATAGCAATCAAAGATTGGGGCCTAGGTCTTCCTCTCCTTGCTCTCTTCCTTTATCACTGCTATCTGATGGAAAAAAATGTGTAAATCTCTTGAGAGAGGAGAGGAAACCAAACCCTAATTTATATAGAAACTTAATTGAACATTTCCATCATAGGCCCATAAAACCCAAAACAGGTTTTAGTAATCAAGTCATAAAAGTCCATATCCCATATAATTAAGATGTTCTCTGCATATCCATTTAAGCTATGTTTTCAATCCGTTTTTATAAAATAAATCAAAAGTAAGTGAGCCCAAAATCTCACAATGCGTGCTAAGTTGTCAAAGAAGAACAATATGTTGTACAAATTAAAAATGGGGTCAAACTTTGCAATAACCTTAACTTTTTTATTAAAATGAACTTAAGGCCAAATAAATGCACCACGATTATCCTTATTACCTTAATTTAAAAATGGAAGGACTTTTGCTTGAAAGAGTCCTTTCTTAGGAAGTTTTAACTAATTTTCCCTATATTTAAAATGGTTAATTACACTTCAATCAACTAGTTGTATAATATTTGGGTGGAGTGTCATTACAGTCCCTTTGATTTCAATTAAGATAATTTGCTCCCTGCTTTTTCAATTTAAGTTCAATAAAGTCCATTCGTGGCTACAATTTTCGACACAAATAGGTCGCATATTGTGGGTACCCGAACCAAGTATAGGGCCTAGAAGGATTAAGCCCACTTGATTGATCCCATTACATCCTCATGTCAACAACCACGAGTGAGGTTCACCACCCTTCATTAGCCTTTATCTGATCCAATCCGATCCGATCCGATCCGATCGATTTGGATTACTCGTATTTAGAATTCCATGGGGGTCTATATCCAACCCGAGGCAATAACCGATGCCCATGATCCATATCCGAGGCTACACGAGTGAGTAATCAATATATATATATCCCACAAGGCTAAATCCGAAGAGATCCTCACTAATAGAGTCCCCACTTGGTTTGATAAAGGAAACCAAGAAAACTAAATCTATCAAGTCCAATGGATAGAGAGCACCGCCCCGTCATCACCAAAGAACTCAGTTCGGGGGTTAATGTACGAGAGGGAAAGGAGCAAGATCATGCTAAAACATCTCCTCTCGCCCCATCGTGAGATGAGCCTCTACTCAGCATTGAAGGTGTTTGACTAAAGATTATGAAGACCGTTTCATTTATCTCTAATGCAATCCTAATTCAAGTTATAAACAGCTAAAAAAAGAAATTCGTGCACAATCCTAATTCAAATATCACACAATGCATATGCAAAAGCGATAAATCGGAGACTATATGTATTACTACGCTCCCCTATGCATGCGAAAGGAAATAAAAGGAAAGTAAACGTGCAAATCACATTCGAACCCTAGAAAAATAGGAATTCTAAGCACATGTTCCATGTAAGAAAATTAAACCAGTTTTATCCTCATGTGCATGTTTTTAAGTAATCTAGGAAAGCAATAAATAGAAGGGTATAAAAACTTACCCAGGATAGCAACATTCCTTATAGCAGCTTCGTATTTAATCATGGTTAGGATAATAACAGGCATAATAACCAACCATGGATGCTAAGTGCATGTGTGCATATGTGGCCCTTAATCGGGAGATCCTACTATTCTATGTGTGGATAATGTGTATGTGTATGAATGGATACATGGATAAGCATGAAACTAGGTTAAAAAATAAATAAATAATACTAGAATAGGATAATTAGGATTTCATGGTCCCTAGTGAGATTGGAATAGCCATGGCTTGGCTAGCAATCTCGCATTAGTAGTGGCTATTCCATGGTTGGAATAGGGACCACTAGGGATAACTGATGTTGTCAGAATCAAGATATAAAAAGTATTCTTTACTTTTCAAAAGATTTACAGTGTGGAAGTAAAGGTCGAACCCACAGAGATTGATTAACTACCGTGTTTTAATCTTAAAACCTAAATCTAATTAATTATGAAAACGGATTTTGATTTGAATTTAATCAAACTAATAACAATAAAAGTAAATCTAAACTAGGAAAGCAATTAAAGTTGTTTTAAATAATGTTTAAGGGAACCTAGGATTGCAAATCCACCACTAGCTTCATAATAGGAATATTTATGAATTACTTTAGCTTATTAAGTTGGATGATAATGGGGAATTGTAGCTACAAGCCCAATTCCTCCGACAAGAAGATATTCATGGTTCAAGCACCAACATAATCCATCTTCGGTTAGCACAAATTATCCCACACTAAACTAGGGTTGTGATCTAATCCGTCTAACCTAGGCATGGACTATTCGGATACTTGATAGCACAAATCAATAAAGCACCATCACATGTAAACAATCTAAACAAGCACAGCAAGCATAGATCGTTGAGCACATCATAGTCAAAATAGATCTAAGACAAGAATAAATTCTGAAAGTAATGATTTAATCACTAGAAGTACGATTTATTTATAAAAATCCTCTAAACATGTGACTGTCATCCATACATAATAAAACTAAAATAAAAACATAAATAAAACCCTATTACTCGTCTAGGGCTTCATTGAAACCCTAGATCTATGATCTAGCCGTCCATGGAAGTGATGGATGGCAAGTAGTTGATGGAGGAGGCCATGGCAACCCTTGGTCTTCTTCTTCTTCTCCTTGCTTCCCTCCCTTCAATGGCTGGAAGTATGGTTGTAGAATGTGTATGTATGGGTGTGTAACCCTTCAATTGAAGTAAAATAGAGTATATATAGAGTTACAACAAGTTTTGGAAGCCTTCCTAACCCGAAACGAACTGAAACTGATATAATTTACAGTCTAGACGTCGTTTTGCAGTTTCGTTTGCACAGGAGTCTTCAGTATACTGAGATACGCAACTTTGGTTTTTACACATATCGCGCGAGTGGGTCGCGCGAGCGCGACATTTGGGACCTCGCGCGCGCGGATCGCGCGAGCGATTCTGGGATTTCGCGCGAGCGGATTGCGCGAGCGACTTTCTGGTTTTCGCGCGCGCGAACTGTTTTTTCAGCTTCTTTCTTTGTGCTTTTTCACCCTGTTTAGCCTGGTTTAGGTGATTTCTTCCAAAACCTGTCAGAAAATAGAAAACGAAGTAAAAATATACAAAAACAGGATAAAAAGGTACTAACAAATGCTCGTTAAGGCATATAATTAGGATTAGTTCTCTCCCGATCAATAGCCTATTCACAAATGGGATAGTAGGCTAACCTAGAAACCTAGAAGATCTAAACTACTAAGAAAAGAAGAACAACGAAGAACAAACAAGAAAACAAATCTAAACCAAAAGCTATGAAGATCAAAACTAAGAAAAACTATAAATAAATAATTTAAAAAAAAACAAGAAAAAAAAGGAGGAAAAAGCTTACCTCAAGAACTCCCCTCAGAATCTTCTCCAGCAAAGTTCTACTAACACCGTGATCTCTAAGATCAGAACCCTAAAACTAAATGATTTAACTATTCATAAGAACTTTGATGAGTGCTTCGAAATCCTCCAATGGGGTTTCCTTGAGCCCTTTCTAGTTCTCAAGATTTTCTGGTGCATTTGATGGAGAGGGGAATGCCCCTATTTATAGTTTCAATTCTAGACTGTATTTTCTGTGTTTAAGCGATGTGGGACGGAAGTACAAGCTTTAAAGGCTTGTACCTAGGCTATTTGAGGTATACCTAAGAGGTTTTGGTCGTACTTAACCTTGATTGGTCGAATTTGTGCTAGTTCACACGAATTGGGACCTAATCAATGGCTAAAAATTGATCTAGGGCTGAGTTCCATAATGGCCCACTCTGAGAGACGTGCGGCCCTCTAAGAGTGCCACTATGGCCCCGGATGTTGTGTTTTCTGCCCTATGTTCGCGGACTTCGTTCTCTCACCTTGATTATCATTTTTGGGCTTGTGATATACCGTTGGAAAGGTATGTGAGTCTAGTTTTCAATGCTTAATTTTGGTTTCATTGAAAAATAATTTGTAGATTTTGAGTTATGATAATAAAAAATATTTAAAAAAAAAAAGGGTGAGGCTAACTTTGAAAGGAGCTAATCGAAGATGCATAAAAGGGTTATTTTGGCACGAAAATTCTCCTAAGCGATTTTAGCCAACGTGAAGGCTCGGGGAATCATTTTATGCTAATTTAGGAATATTTTGTAAAGGGAGCTCTTGGGATCCCACCACGAGGTCCAGAATTTGCTCGGTAAAAATAATTTTTGTCATTTCATGTGAAACGACTATCCTAACTTGGGCTTTTTGTCTCTAGATTATGTTTCTAACTTACCTAAGTCTTCCTAGAGGTTATTCTAACGTACCTAAGAGACCATGGTGCTTCATGAAGTTCTATTTCATACAATCAATAAATCCTGATTCCAGTCATAAGGTTGTTCTTGAGGCAGGGTTTCTTCTATCGAACAAACGAACGAACCAAAATAGGGTGTCTACAGTTTGTCCCTCTTTGATAGAGCTTTGCAATCAACGTGCGTCATAAGGGAGTGACAAAGTATGACAACTATTCGGTGAGTCCGGAAGTCTTCTAGAAGAAAATCGAGAAAATCAAAATATGCAAGCACTCAAAGAGAATCTCGAAAAATCAAGTGGTCGCGCTCGAGAGAGCTGTCTATATATTTCTTTACAGAAAATCAGACCAACCATAGTTCAATGAACATACCACATGCAAGCAACAATTCAGGTAAATATAATGAAATGATATGAGACTCAAACTAATGCTAACATGCAACATACTCAGGGATTGTTCCATCTAGAACCACGAATGATCAGAAGAGGTGTCCAATCTAGGACGATTCTATGGGGGTGTTGTAGACACCCCAATTTTGACCGAACTATTAAACTTAGGGGGATTTACCTCTAGAAATCAATGATAAATAATGTCCTGACGATTTTCTTCAAGTTCATCGCTTCGACTTCTGAATTGCTTCAAGTTCCTAAACCTTGCTCATAATACCCCTAGATTTAGCCAATCACTGACCATCTATCTCGAGCTCACTGGATCATGGGTTATTTTCTACAAAAAAAAAATGGAATAAATTAAATAATAATAATGAATTTTTTTAAAAATAACATTGTTTCCTATATTTTAATATTCAAAAAGGAAAAATATATATATTCTATTTGGTGACTCATATGATTAATTTGGATTTAAAATGAAAAATATGTCTATACATACATATATATATTTATACATAAGAAAAGGAAAATAATAAAAGAAAGTATCACATGTGATTTGGAGAGTTAAAGATTCATTAGCATATTCCTAATCTAAGCAAATACCCAAAGAGTCCTTTATTGGGCACTAATCTCTCATGTGCTTTGAAGATACTCTAGAATGTTCTTTTTTTCTACCCAACTTAAATGACTTTCAAGTTTTTTGGAATTACATAGAAGTGTCATGGAGAGTTAGAGATGCCATAGAATATTCCTAACCCACTCCAATTTGACCTATCTGCCCTTATCTTAGCCACCAAGGAAATAAAAATTCTACAAAAGTTCATTTCTCGCATTAGGGTAAAAGGTGGGACACTTGAATTATATAGATAAATATATTGGGAGAGCTTTAGAGGAGAAAAATATAGAGAGAGAAACTCTACCAAATCTCATACCCAAACCTCACCAAAACTCTACCCAATTCATACAATTCATCTAATCACCATTGAAGGAGCTTAAAGCTTGAGGAATTCAACATCTCTAAAAATTTTGAGAAGGTATAGAGGTAAAACCTTCAAATCTATCCTTATATATAATAATTCAATCACAATTCATAGTTTTGACTAGGATCTTTACACATTTTCAAAAAGTCCCTTCCTAGCTCATTTCATCACACACCACTTGAATTGTGATTGAATCTTCATTCTTAGTTGTTGATTTGGATCTTATTAACCTTGGATTTAATGTAAAGTGAGCTCTCAAAAGGAATTTTGATTTTGATCATTAATTTAGTTTGAATTTTCTTTTCATTTATTCATACTCCTCTTTTTCTAGTCATCAATTTTGTTTGATCTCCAAGGACCATTAACTTGGGAGGAGAATTATATAAAATAAGTTTACATTCCTCAAGGATCATCAACTTGGGAGAGGAATCAAGCATAACCTAGGTTGAATTCATTGATTGGATTCAAATTGTGATTCAAATGTTCAAAGTTCATAGGATTGAGTAAGACCTTAGGATTCTCTTGCTAGATCTTCAAATATGAGATCTATGATGGAGATCCATTAAGGCTAAAACCATGAATCTCTTTATATTTCATTACTTATTTCAATAACTACAATCATACTTGATCTTAATTCTCTCTAGAATCATGGATCAAGTTTGATTCAAACTATGAACACTAATTCAACAATGGTGCAGTGAATCCATAAACCAACTGTGATCAAAGATTTTTTTATTAAATCATAGTCCATTGGAATTGGATGAGACCAATTGTAGGATGTTCATAACTTATACAGGTATCACCGTAATTTTTGTTTTGTTGAGATTTTGTAGTTAAGTTTGTTTGATCTTATGATTTGTGAACTAGTCACTCTCTAATCCAAAATTTCAGAATAGTAAACCCGTCTTAAACTAAGTAGATCAGAGCCTTGGTCAAACCTTTTTGACCTCAATTAAATTTTCCTATGAAGTTTAATAAGATAAAAATATTTCCTAAAAAGATCAAAGTGATTATGATTTATTTACTATTTTTAGAAAATCATATAAAAACTCTAGACAGAGAGTTGTAAACTTCTGAGTGGTGTCTGATTTTTTCCCAATTCCCAGAGATTGAACCATTTGATTTTCTTTCTTTTTGGGTTAGAAACTAGACTCACAGAGGCACATCATATCCAAAAATCATTAAGATCCAACCGTTGGAAGTATGTTTTTTCTATTTTTGAAAGTCTGGTTTTCTCTCTGTAAATTTCTGAATCCTGTTTCAATTTTTGATAAACTTTGTAAATGATGACTCAAATGGCCTTTCTATGCCCTAGGGCTTAAACCATGATTTAATTATGATTAATTGAACTTAAATCCAGAGATTAAGTGATCCAAATCAATGAATGATTTATAACTTACTCTTATTCATGTACATGCATTCATTCATGTACGTTGGTACTTATGACTAGGACTAATTCTTGGTGCAAATTACATTTAATTGAACTTGGTTGAACACGATTATGGGTTCCTTATAGACATGTTAGGATTGTACCACTTCTATATGAACATTATTTTGGCTCCTAGTTGAGACTTGTATATCTATAGAGGTGCTATGATTTTAACTAGTTAGAAGGAATTCATGAGTGTGTCAACTCTCTTTAATGATTGTTAGATTTAAGCTAGGAGTTTGGTATAATGTTTAGGATTTGATACTAAACTTTGATCAAGGCATGTGTACTAATCTCTGTTTTGTAGCGCTATTGTGGTATGATTTCTCGACTTTTCACTCATTTATTTCATTTCTTGATTTTATTGATTCTTTTAAACTTCATGTGTGACACCTTAGCTTAGGTCGTGCCTTATGTGTATATGTGGATTAGAGACATTTTCCTAAGATTTCTATTCTTGTATGCATTACACCTTTTCCTTCGCAATTAGACCCCGGGCAAGTTCTTTTGTTCCGTATTACATATCATATTGCTTGCTAATTGACTTATATGGTTTTGGATACTATTTTATCGTTAACAATTTTACACCCATTCCAACATGCTTGTGTAATGTATATTTATATATGTATTAGTTGAGGGCATGCTTAGATTAAAAAGGATATTGAGAAGAGGCCTATCATGAGATAGGATGAGAGGGGGTGTTTTAGTCCGCCAAGCTCCTTCCCCTCTCATTCCATAATCCCCGGACCTAGAAATCTTTGGTTTCCAAAAGAACAGTTTGCTTTTAAAATGGTTTCTTAATTTTCCTTTAAAAATTAAGTGGCGACTCGTATTTGAATTTGAAATGGTTTTGAAAAAGCGTGGCTAGCCTGCGATATCCACAAGTGTCCAATCTAGGTTGATTCGATGGGGGTGTTCAATCTAGGATGATAAGATATGCCTCAATTTAGAGGACTTCATGACGGATTTACCTCATCTTGAGGGCTTCACGACAGGTTTTGCCTCATCTTGAGGGCATTACGACATCTCGTGCATAGCTCTTCATGCGAGCTAGGTGTAGACAAGAAGGGTCCATATAGCCACTTAAGGCAAACTATACCCGGAATACGCAGTGATGAGCCAATTACGGCGAACATCACTAGCGTTTGTGTAGTGCGGAGGCTGGGATGTAAAGATGTCCATACATAGTATCACTTTACGCTAAGTAGGGAGTGTAGAGATGTTGAGAGAAGAGAGCGGAAGCTGAGATATAGAGAGTTGAGATGTAGAATTCTCTATACGTAACACTTCATTCTAGGTAGGAAGTGTAGAGATGTTGAGAGCCAAGAGCAGAGGCAGAGATGCAGAAAGCTGAGATGTAGAGTTCTCCATACATAGCACTTCATGCTAGGTAGGGCATATAGAGATGCTGAGAGCAGAGAACGAAGGCTGAGATGTAGGGAGCTGAGACATATAGATTTCCATACGTAGCACTTCATGCTAAGTAGGGAGTATAGAGATGCTAAGAGTAGAGAGAGGAGGCTGAGATGTAGAAAGCTAAGATGCAGAGTTCTCCATACGTAGCACTTCATGCTAGGTAGCGAGTGCAGAGATACTGAGAGCCGAGAGCGAAGGCAGAGATGCAGAGAGCTGAGATGAAAAGTTCGCCATACGTAGCCCTTTATGCTAGGTAGGGAGTACAAAGATCAAAGATAATAAGAGTGCATAGGACGCAAACATGATAAGGGCAGAGAGTAAATGTAATATGAATGCGGTATAAATATCGAGAGCATGGATTAATAGAGAGCAAAGAAAGCATGGATATGGAAAGTACGGATGATAGATAGCATAGATGGCATGAACAGTTGATGCAATACATAGAAGAGATGCTGAAATCAATGCACAGATGCAGTAACATCTCAACAACAGATTCATAAAGAGCTTAGGAGGCAAACTATTCAGCAGAGGAATTGAACATAAATGCTACATCACATTGTTGGGGAAAAAGTACTCTCAGAGCCATTTAAGGTGAACCAGGAACACCATTCATGACTTAAAACATGTTCAACACAATCAATGTAATGATGTGGGAGATTCTTGAAAACTAATGCATTGCAATGCTACTAAGGCAAATTACTCTGCTGTGGATTCAATTATAAATGTATATGCATGATTTTAAAAAGATGCTCAAAAAATCAATAAGCCCATGCGGGGGTTGTCCGCTTATTAATTAAATACAAAGAGGCGAAGTACTCTCAAGAAAACACATTATTGATCCATTTAAGGCGAACAATGAGTATGATGCATGAAACTAGAATATGTAATAAAATTATCATGCTATACGAGGGACACCCGTTCAACTATAAAAACCATGTAGAGCTAGTAAAGGCGAACTACTCTTAATAGGGAAACGATGTGGAGCCACTGAAGGTGACCCACATATGCATTGCACAATCATTGTTATGGATATCCTTGAAATCATGGGGATTAAATTTATGAAATCCGAGAGACGTGAACATTTTCCCTAGTTTAGATGTTCATGCTTGATGATGTAATAATGCTGCGGACACAACTCATTTTAGAAGATCACGTGAATGCTCATGGACTCCTTTCCTTTTACCTTATACTTCAAATATTTGTATTCGATTGCTCACAACACAGTCACAAAGTCTATGACTCTACGACTCAAACTTGCCTTTAAAACTCAACCAAAGACACTGAAGATAATCAAATCATACATCCTTCCATTTTCTATAAGCATAGTGCCTTATTACGAGTGATGTACCTTGCGCATGATCCAGATTAATCTTTTACTATTCACCCAATTCTTTGAGATGAGACTTCATGCATAAATTCAAGGATTGAAAATTTGCCCTAATTGTAATCAATTCATTACTCTCTCCGCATTATAGCCATCAAACTTTCATTTCTAATCAAAGAGCAAAAATAATGACTCCGTCAAAACTCACATGAAGACATCACCTCAGAATAACATTGCCCCTTGTTTATGACAAGGGACATCGGACATGGATTACCCCTTGTGTATGACAAGGGGATGGACTAGGTTGAACAAAATGGACAAAAAAAAAAGGGAAGTGCCCCTTGTATATGACGAGGTGTTGGACTCGATCGGATAGAATGGGTGGTAGAGTGCCTTGCCCCTTACATGCAAATCAATAAATGACGAGTTCTTTCAGTAACCAAACTAAACCCACGGAGTAAAGGGCTTGCCCCTTGTATACGATTGGAATGAATTTTGGGATAAGGGCTTGCCCCTTGTAGGGAAAGCAAAGTGAACAGGCCGGTTTGAAATCAAAGGATACTCATCGGCCAAGGATTTATCCGTCACATAATTGACTTTAAAGCTCATGACGGAGGCATGATCCTAGTGTCAAGGCAAAAAAGAACACAAGGTTCTAAGGGAACTTGCCCCTAGTGTGAAGGGCAAATGGTTTTGGGTCAATGGATGAGATCAAAACTTTTAGGAGGTTGCCTACGTATCCCCTAATGGGAATAAGGTCAAACGTAGTTCCAAACAAGGAAGCGGGGTTAAGACAATATCAGGACTGAGAAGCAGGTTTGGAAAAATGGCAAGACCAAAGTGGGACTAAATAAGTGAGACTTAAACACGAGTGGGAGTGAACCTTTTGAGAGGCTGCCTATGTATCCCCTAATGGGAATCAGGTCAAACGTAGTTCAATCATGACATGAGACATTTGGCCACTGGCATAATGTCCTTTTTAAGCCTGATCAAAATTGATAACTACAGTCTTTTCAAGCTCAATCACATTTCAAGGAAGATTTGAAAGTATAAGATTTGAGCTGACTCAATTTGAATTCAATGCTAAGATCAAAACTAGTTCTTAGAGCATTTCACGATTAGGTTCATCTTAGTAAGCACAGGTTCGATTATGGTATAACGTCTTTACCCTTTTTTCTGTTATCTTTCTTTCGCTCTAACTTTTGCATAGGCGCCCTTTTGGATTTTCATCCTAGCGAGCCTTTTCTTTTTCTTTTTTTTTCCATGCGAGTCTACCCTTCATACCTCTCTTCTTATCAATGTCTACATTATCTCATCGTGGTCACCTTCTAGGCATATGGCACTTTTTTTAATTCGTGTATTCCTACAGTTCTTCATTTTCTTCCATCCTTTTTGTCACTTTCTATCTTTTGCATTATCCTCCACTTTTCTCTTTTCTATTTCTTTTCTTTCTCTTTTTTCTGTTTTCTCTTTCTGCGTCTCTCTCTCTCTTATCCTCCCTATTTGAGGTACAATCTACCCTTCTCCGTGTCCACAGGTTCTGGAAAGTAAATATTGACACGCTTATTTCTTCATCATCGTATTGATAGCTTTCGAGGTCTGAGAAGTTTTCCTATATGGACAATTTTTTTTTCTTTTCTTTTTCTTCTTTTTCTTTTCTATCTTTTTTTCTTAGGCAAAGGCATTATACCACATGATCATCATAGTTCTTAAATAAATCTCACTCCTCAGTTTAGGCACCAATTTCAGTCTCATTTAACGAAAGATGGGATTAGATACAAGTTAGGAATAGAAAACGAATGGGTTTGGGATTCATTCTGAGTATGTCTTTTAGAGCTTAGACAGAAAAAAAATTTCGGTTCTTTGAGTAGAACGACAGCTTTTGGCTTTTGTTTAGAGTTAGCAAAGACATACTTCAAGCACATTTTAGGATCTTTCTCAATACTCGAGTTCATATATGGGTTTTCTCGGGTGACATGTTTATTAATATTTTTGGTAATCATCATGCAATCCATGCACTCATAATTTGGCACAACAGAATTAATAGAAATGGAATATTGACCATAGAGGAGATATTATTACATCACTAGACTCTCTTGTTTAATTTATTCGAATACTTGTTTCTAATCAACTAAACACTTGACCAAGCACAATTATTCAAAATCTCAGGACCTAAACCTTTGACTCCATAGGTGTATCATGAACACTTTATCAAAAAACCCTTCTATCGTTCAGTAGTCCATTAGCATCCATGCTCCAGAGCAGTTCCCAGCACCACCACTTCATTAACATCCTTATTACCATCCTTATTACCATCCTTAGGTCCGAACCCCCCAAATAGTAGGCTCATAGACGTGTGATCCACATTCTCCATCCAGTCTTCCTCATAGTCGGTAACCTCAAGCTGTTCCTCAAATTCAAACCATATTGAGTCATTAGGAGACTCCCCATCCTACCACTTGATTTCTTTTAACCCAAGGTCTATTTCATCTAAGAAGAAGAGGTATGCATCATCATCATCTTCAAAATATCCATCATCTTCTAAGAAGTCTAATTCTTCTCCATGGCTCAAACTATAAATCGCGGCATCTTTCGGGAGGATAACCACAAGCTCAGGGTCGATTATAGGTGTGATGTATACAGATGGGTAATAGTTGGTTCGGCCGAGGCTAATTAGGTTGATATTCTAGGATGGTGGCATAGCATGGTGATTTTGTAGCAGGTTTCGAGTGATATTGGGTTGAGCAGATGGGGATGTAATGACTTTATTGTCAATAAGGTATTGGATTTCATGGCGAAGTTGCAATAGTCACTAGAATGGCCAAGTTCTTGGTGAAAGGTACAATATCTGGTGGAGTTATATCTTAGTGGGATTGGATTTGGGGGTGGCCTTGGATCTAAGGGCTTAAGGTGGCCTTGTT
This sequence comes from Hydrangea macrophylla, assembly GCA_033977485.1. Lineage (NCBI taxonomy): Eukaryota > Viridiplantae > Streptophyta > Magnoliopsida > Cornales > Hydrangeaceae > Hydrangea > Hydrangea macrophylla. The sequence continues at coordinate 93,061,943 of CM066994.1, forward strand.
AGATGAGTCTAGTATGGTGGACAAGGGTAGGTTAAGTTCAGTGAAGGCTTTAGAGCGGTTGTTATTTTCGGGGAATCGAGTTGGAATTTTGGCCAGGGTTTTTGTGAAGGACATTGACATTAGGTTCGGCATCGTAGTTTCCTCCCGTAGGTTTACTCCTTGAATTGTTTTTTTCCTTTTTGATTTTTCTATCCCTTAGTGCATCTTCTATTTTGGTCCCGACATCAAAAAACTGCTCAACGGTGGTAATTGCCATGAAACACATGTGCTAATTCTAGGTGGGTTACAGATTCTTTATAATCATATGGACTTGCTCCTTTTCGGTTGCCCTATTTGCCATTTCAACAGCCTTTTTCCTCCAAGGAGTAAAAAATGTGGCAATAGACTACCGATGGTCTTGTATAGTAGTCTCGAGATCCCTAACAAGAACATCTAGCTTGGTGTTATAGGCATATTGTTTCACAAATTCAGTCACGATTTCTTCCCACAAGCATGTCTTGGAGGATTCAAAAGCTAGGAACCATTGCAAGGATCCTCCGGACAGATAACGGGAGAATAGTTGGGCCAAGTGTTCGTTTCCTAACCCCATAGGTCTGAGGCCTGTGACATACATCTTCAAGTGGCTCTTAGGATTCCCAGTCCCATCAAACTTCTCTAGGTCAGGTATTTTGAATTTCTCGGGCAGTTTGATCTTTGAAGGTTCGAAGAAGCCCTTAAGGTCTAGGAGATAGTCATCAACTCCGCGGGATTTTCTCACTACACTTTCTAATCGATCCAACTTATCCTTCATTTTTTTTCCAGGATCTCCACGTACACCATCATGGAACCAATCCTCCTCCTTGAAAGGATTCGGGTCAACTGGGTCCGTAGGTGCAATGGAAGGTGGAGGTGGTGGATCAACAACAAGAAGGCCCTTGTGGATTCATGGTAGTTTGCCATAAACAGTCTATGAGAAGTTGCAACTGCTGCCCCTGACGGGCCAAGGTATCCTCCAAATGTGGTATTCTTTCTTGCTCCTCAGCCATTGGTACCCTTGTGATGATAGCACAGACTAATCTTCTTGAACTAGAGGGACAAACCCAAGAAGGTGTGCTTGCGGTCTTCTTTGGAGTTATGTTCACTTGTCTCTCTACCTTTTCAATTTAGAAATCTCATTTAAACCCAGAATGATTGTGCCCCCCTTTTGGATTTAAAAATATAATTTTTTTCAAAATTTTCTTATGACATACATGATAAGAAAAATAACGACCTTATTCCAAATAGCCATATAAATCCTAATCGCATCATTGAGTATTCCTTCTCATCCCATGGCCACCATAATCAATGTCACGCTAGTCATTCCATGCTTGGAACTTCTTATGTGACAAGGTTCATGATAGTGTAGGTCTAATCAGGGCTAGCTCTAACGAATAGGACGCAAACAAGGTTATGATTCGTCGTCCTATGGACTCGTGGCACATAATCCTAGTATAATACCAAAGCACACCATCCTCATGTCATGTGGCGAGCATTTCATTTGGGCAGAGTGCTTTCAGTGTTAGACAAGGCTATCCATCACGTGTCTTATAGGCTTCCTTATGATGTCACATAATCCCAACGGGCAAATAAGGCGTGTGTGCGCACATTGTCATAATAGGTCAAGCCCCAAAGGATTGGGATCAATGGCTACTATATGCATCAAAGTGGATAGAATCCAAGGGTCCCCAAGCGAGATGTCCTATATACCCCCCATTACAGGGTTTGGTATGGTACATGGACATGCTTTTTATACCTGTAGGTACATGCTATGTAGAAAAGGGAAGTCCTCCACGGGGGTGGTCTGGAGATGTTGCAAGCCCCGGCTTTGGTCCGCCCTTTAGCTAATGCACGTGCGATCCTCATAATATACCATCAAAGAACCTTGAAAGTTTTGGAGTCTAACCCTCTTAGTCTGTCCTAGCAGAGTCACCAATTGTGGGTACCTGAACCAAGTATAGGGCCTAGAAGGATTAAGCCCACTTGACTAATCCCATTATAATCCTCATGTCAACAACTACAAGTGAGGTTCACCACCATTCATTAGCCTTTATCTGATTCGATCCGACTGATTAGGATTACTCATATTGTGGATTCCATGGGGCTTTATATCCAACCCGAGGCAACAACTGATGCCCATGATCCATATACGAGGCTACATGAGTGAGTAATCCATGTATATATATATCCCACAAAGGTAAATCCGGAGAGATCCTCACTAATAGAGTTGCCACTTGGTTTGACAAAGGAAACCAAGAAAACTAAATCTATCAAGTCCAATGGATAGATAGCACTGCCCCGTCATCACCAAAAAACTAGGTTCGGGAGTTAAGGTACGAGAGAGGAAGGAGCTAGATCGTGCTAAAACACCCCCTGTCGCCCCATCGTGAGATGGGCCTCTACATAGCTTTCAAGGTGTTTGACTAAAGATTATGAAGACCGTTTCATTTATTTCTAATACAATCCTAACTCAAGTTATAAACAGCTAAAGAAAGAAAAATCGTGCAAAAGATTGTACAAATATCACACAATGCATATGCTAAAGCAATAAATCGGGGACTAAACTTATTACTACGCTCCCTTATGCATGCGAAAGGAAATAAAAGGAAAGTAAACGTGCAAATCACATTCGGGCCCTAGAAAAATAGGAATTCTAAGCACATGTACTATGTAAGGAAATTAAACCAATTTTATCCTCCTATGTATGTTTCTAGGTGATCTAGGAAAGCGATAAATAGAAGGTATAAGAACTTACCCAGGATAGCACAGTATTCCTTATAGCAGCTTCCTATAATCATAGTTAGGATAATAACAGGCATAATAACCAAACGTTCCCTAGTGAGATTAATACACATAGTAATTATCATATTCTAGTATTTATTTATTTATTCATTAACCTAGTTTCATGCTAATCCATGTATCCATTCATAAACATACACATTATCCACACATAGAATAATAGGATATCTTGATTAAGGGCTACACATGCACACATGCACTTAGCATCCTAGTGAGATTGGAATAGCTATGGCTTGGCTACGAATCTCACTAGTGGTGGCTATTCTATGGTTGGAATAGGGACCATTAAGGATAGCCTATCCACAAACGGGATAGTAGGCTAACCTAGAAGCCTAGAAGATCTAAACTACTAAGAAAAGAATAACACAAAGAACAAACAAGAAAATAGATCTAAACCAAAAGCTACAAAGATCAAAACTAAGGAATACTAAAAAAAAGAAAAGGCGGAGAAGAAAGATTACCTCAAGGACTCCCCTCAGAATCTTCCTCCGGCAGAGCTCCGCTAACATCGTGATCTCTAAGATCAAAACCCTAAAACTTAAAGATTTAACTATTCCCAAGAACTTTGATGAGTGCTTCAGAATCCTCCAATGAGGTTTCCTTGAGCCCTCTCTAGTTCTCAGGATTTTCTGGTGCAATGGATGGAGAGGGGAATGCCCCTATTTATAATTTTAATTCTGGACTGTGTTTTCTGTATTTAAGCGATGTGGGACGGAAGCACAAGTTTTAAAGGCTTGTACCTAGGCTTGTACCTAGGCTATTTGAGGTATACCTAAGAAGTTTTGGTCGTACTTAACCCTAATTGGTCGAATTTATGCTAGTTCACGCGGATTGAGACCTAATCAATGGCTAAAAATTGATATGCGGCTGATTGCCATAATGGCCCTCTTTGAGAGCCGCGCAGCCTTCTCGGAGTGCCACTGTGGCACTCGGGCCTAAAAGTTATGTTTTCTACCCTATGTTTCCGGACTTTGTTCTCTCACTGCGGTTATCATTTTTGGGCTTGTGATATACCGTTGGAAAGGTATGGAAGTCTAGTTTTCAATGCTTTTGGTCTCATTCAAAAATAATTTATAAATTTTGAGTTATGATTAAAAAAATAAAATAAAAAATAAAAAATAAAAAATAAATTTAAAAAAAAAAGGTGATGCTGACTCCGAAAAGGAGCTAACTGGAGATGCGTAGAAGGGCTATTTTGGCACGAAAATTCTCCTAATCAATTTTTGGACAACGTGAAGGCTCAGGGCATCATTTTAAGCTAATTTAGGAATATTTTGTAAAGGGAGCTCTCGAGATCCCACACCAAGGTTCGAAATTTGCTCGGTAAAAGCGATTTTAGTCATTTCATGTGAAACGGCTATCCTAACTTGGGTTTTTTTTGTCTCTAGATTGTGTTTCTAACATACCTAAGTCTTCCTAGAGGTTATTCTAACATATCTAAGAGACCACGGTGCTTCACGGAGTTCTGCTTTATACAATCAATAAATCCTGATTCCAGTCATAGGGTTGTTCTTAAGGGGGAGTTCCTACTGTCAAACGAACGAATCAAAGTAGGGTGTCAACATATATATGATGAACATGTGAAATATCGTAGATGCATAATGGTACATTCACCAGGGGAATGGACTACTTTGAACTTAAATTAAAAATATAGGGACTTAAGTGTAAAAATTAGAACTATAGGAACTAAAGTAAACACCGGATTAAAAGGGTGCAAAATGTAGTTTATCCCACAAAATCAAATAAATACATAAAATTTGGTCAAATTTGATTTTTCTTATCCTTGAAACATCATTACCTCCTATTCTTTTTGAAAATCCTAGTTCTAAAAGAGTAACCTCCATAAATTCAGACAATTTACATAAATTCCACCAACCTCATGGATTTCATCAAAAAAACAAAAAGAACAGGAAAATAAAAAATGAAGCAGCATGACAAAGGGAAAAGAGTAATACTATGTTTCCCAAATTTGCATCTTAAATGATGTAGCAATCGGCCAACTGAATTTTGATTGGAGGATGTTGAAGTGACCCCGCAGTGGTCAATGGGACTCTTGAATTTTGATTAGTGTGACATCATTTAGGATGAAGATTTGAGATTTTGATTTGGGAAGCATAACATTAGTACTCAAAGGAAAAACCCAAAGAACAGAGTGACTCGTGTAATTTACTATGAATGAGAGGTAGTAAAATTCAAGGTTAAATACAGTTACACCCCCTTTAGTTTGGTCGATTTGCACTTGCCCCCTTGTAGTTTAAATTTTGGCACTAATACCCTCTGTGGTTTGGACTGAAGTGCAACCGTTAAAATGTGCTAATGGAGCAAGCAAAAATGATCAAATTCAATTCGTTTAGGGAGAAACATATGGTTTTGAATTGGGTGATAAAGTATCTTTGACATTTTTTAGAATTTTCGTGGTATATGTCATGTGTTTGATCCAAAGAAAATAATTTATGATTTATTTTTCTTTTAATGACTTTTAGGGAAAAAAAAAAAGAGTCATTTTATCCTTCAAATTAGGACTTCCAAGTTTCAAACCGTTAATTTGGATGGATAAAGTCACAGTTGCACTTTAATCCAAACCACAGGGGGTATGAGTGCCAAATTTTAAAACACAAGAGGTTGAGTGCAAATCAGCCAAACCACAGGGGATATAAGTGTATTTATCCCATAAAGATATAAAAGGATGTCACAATGGTACGGTCAAAACAGGCTCATATGATCTATTGATCTGCATTTCCTAATAATCTTTGTGAGACAAATCATCTTATGATGTTAAATATTTCAAATTCTTTTGAAACAAAATGTCAAACTTTTACTTTGCTTTTTTTTTCTTTTTTTTTTTTTTTTTTTACTTTTTTTCGTTTTTCTCTAAGTTTTGAATGTGGCCCGAATATTTCACACAAGAAAAAAGCTACATTGAGCGATTTTATTCCCTCACGATAACAATTACAAAATGAACTTAAAATTTTCATAATCCCGTAAATTATGACAAAATCTTTAATTAAAGCAAACAAAAGTTTAAGGGGAAAATACCTTTTACCCCTGTGCTTACACTCATTTTCCCATTACCCCCTGTGGTTCATTTTGTAACACTTAACCCCCTTGTACTACGGACTAAAGTGAGACTGTTAACTTTTCTAACGGAAAAAAAAGGAAATGACGTTAATACCCCCAAGCCCCTATACATACTCTTTAGGAAAAAATACGTTTTACCCCCCTATGGTTACACTCATGTTCTCATAACCCCCCTGTGGTTCATTTTTGTAACACTTAACCCCCCTGTACTAATGACTGAAGTGGGACTGCCGTCAGAAAAGTTAACAGTCTCACTTTAGTCCGTATTACAGGGGGTTAAGTGTTACAAAATGAACCACAAGGGGATTATGAGAAAATGAGTGTAACCACAGGGGGTAAAAAGTATTTTCCCCAAAGTTTAAAGGAACCGTTTTTTTTTTAGAATTTGTCAAAAGTCCATCTCACAAGCAAGTGGCCAAACATTGCCCCAAACATTTCAGCCACTCACACCGTGTAAGTGGCTGTACAATAGCATTCCTCAATTCAAAAAATGTTTGAAAACTTTAACCCTCCATAACTTTTGATCTACAATTCCATTTTTTACAAATTTTATACCGCTATAATCGTGTCGACGAGAGCTACAAAACTAGTACCATTGTTGATATGTTTTGGGCATTTTTTTTTTTCAATTTGAAGAAATTTTTTAAAAAATAGAGTTTTGTGAAACTTCACAAAAGTAGTTTTGTGAAATTTTCAGTTACATAAGGCATGTAAGATTTTGATTTTTTTTTTTGCTCAAAATATATCAACAATGGTACTAGTTTTGTAAGTATCGTCGACATGATTCTAACGGTATAAAATTTGAGAAAATGGAGTTTTATATTAAAAGTTATGGAGATTTAAAATTGCAAAATATTTTTTGAGTTTAGAATATCATACGGTACAATACTCATATTGTATGAGCGGATGCAAAACCACTGCGCGTGAAAAGTTGGGCGGAAGTGGGGAAATGTGGGAAATGTTTGGGTGCATGTCAATTTTGTCCTTTTGTCGAAGACCAGAGACTTTTGATTAAATGCAGATATTGAAGGTACTTTTTGTTAAATTTTTAGCTGACAAGGGATATATCTCTAACTGTCCCCTATTTTAAACTGTTACATTTGTTAATAAAAAATTGAGCACCCAAATGGGCTTCTCCACAAATATTGATTCAAAAATTTTCCACGCTACAATAATCACACAGATATATGTGTGCATGTGTATACATATTTAGAGGTTACAGACTAGGATTTTATGGACGAATTTTTCATCGCTAATAGTTTGGTTGCCATACATGTTTATACATATGTTATTGTAACATTTTAATATGTAATAAACTACTTCATAAAATATCAAAAGGAGATCAACTTTAAATGTTATAAGAAGTTTAATTTTTAAGCTAATGCTAACTACGTAACATGGTCGTTTTGTATTAATTTTAGTTGCATTAACTACACTTCATTTATTCTAAGATAATATACACTATACAGTACCTATAAATAGGTCTTTTTGGACACTAACCAAAAACACACCGAGAACAAATATACAAAAAGAAGACACAAGACTTCAATATTCGGAGAGAGAGAGAGAGAGAGAGAGAGAGAGAGAGAGAGAGAGAGAGAGAGAGAGTATTTAAGCCCAAAGAAGGGTGTTTCTTTTGTGGAGCTTTGAGCTCAATCACTCGTGCAGAGTTGATCGGAGCAAAATGATAAAAACAGTCAGGCAGTTGTATCCTGGAGGAGACAAGTCAAAGAAAATGTCTACTGCACTGGTTCCTAGGCTTTGCTAACCACAGAGGGCTTCAATCTCCTTTAAGAGAGCGAGATATCCGTGTCTCGGCATTGGTTTTGTGCATTATCTCAATTGTAATTTTGATTTTATTAATTGTACTTTTAATATTGGAGAAACTGCAATTTACCCTCCTGTACTTTGAAAAGTATCGAAGAACCCTCATGTACTTTAAATTAAAGTAAAAGAGTTAGATATTCCGTCAAAATTGACGGAAAGTTTTTGAAAATATTCATTTTACCCCTTGTACTTTGACCTTTCTTCAAGTAACCCCCTGCATATAAGAGAGTATTTTTGCCATTTTATTGCCACTTTAACATAATCCGTTATTTTCACTTTAGTTTAAAGTATAAGATCTTTTATACTTTTCAAAGTACAAGAGGTGATTTGAACAATGGTCAAAGTACGGGGTAAAATACAATTTTCTCTATTCCTAACTTTGTATTTATTTTTGAAAGGTTCGCGATTAGATTTTGCTATGTCAATGAACCTCAAATGAATAAATGTCTCATCCTATAGTAGAAGACATAAGTGCTATGCCATGGAATCCTTTGATTGTAGTAGTATTCCAACCCTTCATACTCCAACGTCCTCCCTTTTTTTTTGGCTTTTAAAACAACAGTACATCCTAAAACTGGAAATGATTCACAAAGAACAATTCCCAAACAAACAAAAACCCAAACTATAACAACCATTAGAATATCCAAAAGAAAAAAAAAAATCTGTTTGTTCGGAAATTTCTGGGAATTTCGTGTACAACCACATAAAATCTGGAAAATAAAAAGACAGAAATAACATAATCCAAATTTGAGGTTATAATTAAGAAAGAAATAAAAGACAGAAATAAGAACTTTTTGAGGATTTTACTGTTAATAAGGGCCCATTTATTTCCTTCATAATAATCCCCTTGGTTTTCTCCACTTCTGAGTCCTATATATGTACAATTTCATTCCATGATTTCCATCTACTTATAGATGATGTTATAGGTGAATTGTGATTATGTTATTGTTCAATCAATTATCATCACCGCCAAAGTATAGCGCATACGAAAGTATAGAAACAAAATGGCCAAAATCTGAAATACACTTCAATTCTATTCTGTTATGACCCACAAAGTATAGCAGTAGGACCATATATGTATTTGTCCAACATATCCAAAATTGTCCACTTTGCAATAAGGAAAAGACTTGGTTCCTTTTTTTACAATCTTTTATGAGTCATGCTACACCCACACAATGAACCACACACTTTTTCCACACACTTCTTTAAATGCTTGTACCTTGTGCTGCTTGAATTTTTTACACTTTTTTGTGCCCCACTTATATAGCACAAGGTACAAACATTTAAAGAAGTGTGTGGAAAAAATGTGTTGTTCATTGTGTGGGTCTAGCATTTTTCATCTTTTATTACTCTTTTGATATGTGATAGATCCATGTATACAAGTCTGCACATGTGGCACGTTTACAAGTATACACACGTATAAACGTGCCACATATGTAACATATACTTGAACCAGTAACATTATATATTAGTACAAAAAGTACATGAGAGAATAAATTAAAGTGGACGATACCTTTCCATACGCTGTGTTTAGACATTGGAAAAAACGGGGAAATCACTGTCATTTTCTGCAAAAAGTTTTACAGGACCCAAAGTAAAACTTTTTGCACTGTGAGAGACCAAAATTATGCATTTTAAAATGCAAGACCCAAAATAAAAATTCTCTCAACTACAGGGTACTGAACTACAGTATTGTTTAGCCTACAAATAAATGAGTTTGATTTTTTTTATTATTATTAGTTTTTTTTCCTCAGAATAAATGAGTTTGATTGGTTTGTGGTATCATGTAACCCAAATTTTTTCCTGATTTGGAAGTGACAATGCATATCCGGAATTTATCCTACTTTGTGCCTAATGAAAAACAAAACATAAAATTCATGCGCAACCCTCCTTTGGGTACAAAAACCAGATTAGCATCATATACACAAATATTATACAGCACAAGAACAAAGTATTACCATGAAGTTACAGGATTAACTATCAAACCCCACATACCCTCCTCTCTGTAAACCCCCCTTAACCTTTGATCTAAACTCAAGAAGAGGGCGAAAAATATATACACCTGACTTCAACGATATGCACTGCATTTACATCAGCTTACTGCTTCAGTTGCCACCTGGATTAGTATTTCCCATCATACCGCTCCATAGAGGGTCTCTGTCAAAATGAGCATTTCATTGCCCGCAAAAATTATTCATTCAATAGTTAGGCAGGTCAAAAAAATTCCACCGCATCGAGCTTTGAATTCCATATAGTTGTCCCGTTCATGTTTAAACCTGCTTTTCCGGTTCTAACGGCCGTCAGAATTCAATTCCCTTCCGTGCTCATGCTCACCTGAAATCTCAGAATTGTCAAGCGGAAAAAACCTAAATGTAGCAAAACATACAAAATATCAAAGAAAAGAATCACACAATTTAAGGCTTTGTTTGCTTTGTAGATTTTGAGAAGGAAGAGGAAGTGGAAAAAGAAAATTGAGAAGTAAAACTATCTCCCAAGTGTTTTCTTCAATAATAAATGCATTAGGAATTAAAAATATTAAAATGTAACATACTCACTCAAGAAAAAAGAAAAGGGAGTGTACACACCCTTACCCGCCAAACCTCAGACGAGGTGGCAGAGTTACTGAGATGACACGTGGAAAAAAAAAAATTGGTGAAAAATCTTTTCAACTACTGGAAAAGACCGATGGGCAGAAGAAGTGATAGATCATGAGCCAACACCAACACTATACATGAAAAGACTTAAGTGGAAGATCGATATGACACTCACTAGACTTCACATTCTACTAGCAAAAGGAATTACCATCGGACTGATAACGTAGAAGAAGCAACATGTGGAGATGACGACCATGTGTAATGTGTCCATCTATACAAGATCGGCCTCTATAGAACTCCAGCCAACACCTTCTATAGAAAGAAACTAAAAAGAACGGTCGATATCCTTTTCATCACGGGTAAAGAACATCAGCTCCCACAAATACAATTGTTTAATCAATGAAACGTGACCGATGACTATAGTCCGACCAAAGACATTTGAACATTGAGCAATAGCCATGCATCTCCATGCTACCAAGAAATATCGAACTCCGGGTTGATGTGAGAGTGTGAAGACCGATTGCATACATGGAGTACATATAAAGAGTCAAAAGCGGTTTCAACCACTTGCTGTAAAAATGAAAGCGTGGAGTTACAAGAAATGTTCTAAAAATCGGCATAGGCGTCGCCTAGGCGCTAGCCTGGTCGCCGCGATTTTACCCTAGGCGTTAGTAAAAATCACCCAGAAGATTAGGTGGGCCCGAAGCAGTCGTAGGCTAGCCCTAGGCAGACCTAAACGGGCCATAGGCAGGTCTTTTCTAAATTATTTTTAAAAATGTGAGGGTGAAATTGTAATTTTAGTAAATTGGGATTAAATTAAATCAAAAGTGTTTTTGGAAAAGACGAAATTTTTGATGGGTTAGGTTTTATGAGGGGTTCACTTTGAGGAGAAGTAAAGGAATGTAGAGAAAGGGATGATTTTATTCACTGTATGTACATCTTATATAGCAAAGAGAAGAACAGTAAAAAGGTAAGTGAATAACAGAGCATAAAGAGGGAATAAAAAGGAAAGGAAATAATCAAAATGGTCAACATGACCAATAAATATAGATTGATACTAATATATTATTTCCTAATTCCAATACTATCCTGCAAACTGAAGGTGAGAATAAACCACAGAAGTTTGGAATGATAAGGTTACAAGACTGTTCATCAAAGTTGGTAAAAAGTGGGAAACACCATCCACTAATAGAGGGTGAGACTGGGGGAATTATCATCCACAATACATCACCAAAAAAAGTGTCAAACTTCTTGTTCAACCAAGTAACAGTGGTTGCAACAATAGACCCAAATCTTGAAGGGTTCGAGCCACCATGATATACTCCACCACCCCCCCCATCAAAGGCTGGACAAGGCCCGAATAGGGCTAGCCTACGGCTGGACAGAGCCGAAAGGGCTGACCTAGGGATGGACATTGGCCCGTAGGGGCTGGCCAAAGGCTGGACGAAGCCCGTAGGGGGTAGTGGAGCTGGTACAGGGAGGGTCGTCGGACTAAGGCTGCGAACTGAAAGCAAAGCGAGGTCCAGCGAGCGATGAGTCGCCACCCGCCGAAGGTGGAAGTGAGGACACAATGCCTCAAATTTGGATCTGATACCAAAAAAAATGTAGAGAAATGGATGATTTTATTATCACTGTATGTACATCTTATATAGCAAACAGAAGAGCAGTAAGTAGGAAAATGAATAAAGAATAATGCTTGGGGCACCAAAGGACACAAAGAACTTCCACAAAATGAGTGGGAAGTCTATGTGGCACACTGGGACCCACCAGTAATTAATGGAAATAATGGTTAATTGTTGGCGGGTCCCAGTGTACCACATAGACTTTCCACTCATTTTGTGGAAGTTCTTTGTGTCCTTTGGTGCCCCAAGCATTATTGATGAATAAAAGAGAATAAAGAGTAAATAAAAAGGAAAAGAAAATAATCAAAATGGTCAACATGACCAATAAATGTAGATTGATGCTAATATATTATTTCCTAATTCCAACAGAAGTATGAGTTTGAATCTAATGGAGACAGAATACTGGAGGGATATGGAGAAGAAGAGTTAGAAACTTAGTTTGTTGATGATGTGAATTCCTTGTATATGAGAATCGTCTATATATTATTAATTTTGTTTAAAAAATCAATTTTCTGCCTAGGCCTCTAGGTGCTAGGTCCCTCTCCTCCGCCCGTCCCGCCTAGCGATTTTTAGAACATTGGTTACAACTTACAAGAAAGGAACATGCCTGTCTGAGCTGCAGTTGACGAGCACAAAATAGAACTCAAACTGCACACTATCTAATGGTTACATCCATGCAGTCAACGTTGTAAATAGACCAAGGTTGCAACAAAGAAGGCTGCTAGGGCTAGGGGTGTAGGAAAAAACTGACCAACCAAACTAGTCGACTAGTTTGACCGGTTTTGGTCGGTACGACCGTCCGCACGGCTAGGGGTATAGGAAAAAACCGACCAACAAAACTGGCTGGTCAAGGTCGACTGGTTTGGCCGGTTTTGGTTGGTATTTCATAGTATCAGTCGGTGTATGGTTTTGTAATTCTAGAAAAACGATTTGCTGGTTCGGTGGATAAATATCACTACAATTCGAATCGATACTTCTTCTATACGTTTTGTTTTATAGTTTTATATTTTATACTCGTTTTTGTTTCCAACAATCTCTTTGCTTTCAATTTATAAATTACACATACAAAAAGTAGTTTCAATTTCCAAGAATATCTCTGTTTATGGTTTTATATTATACTAGTATTGTTGCAAGTGTACTTTTTCGCATACTACTTTTTCATATCATATGGAGTCACTCTATAAATAGTAAATACATGTAAACAAAAATATGAAATGATCTCAATATCTCCATAGCAACGATGACAAGTGAATAACCAGGATGGAGACATTTGGAATCTCAACATATAAAAAGAGTCGAAATTGAGCAAACCATGAATGTAAATAAGTTACATGTGAATTATGAGCAAAAAAAAAAAGTTACATGTGAAAATCACTGCAAAAACTAATCAAGAAAAAAGCCCAAGACCACTCACCAATAAACCAATATGCAAAAATTAGAAAATGTTAAAATATATTGAAAAATATTGAATAATCAGTTTCTTTTCTAAGAAATGTTAAAATCTATTGAAAAAATTAATTATAAAAGAAATTTAAACAAAATGTTCAAAGGAGTTGGATGCCCATTTAAATCAAAGAAAAGAGTAGAAACTAATTAATAAATCCATACAAAAACAATAAAATTAAATCCTAATCATTAGTTGGACAAATTTTCCCTAATTTCTTTATCTTCCCAAGGCAAGGGTATTGAGGGGTCTTGAATTATTGTTCTACTGCTCTCCAGTTTGACCGTGTTTGGAATTGAGAATTGGTTTATTCACAATGTATTTCTTTCCTTTATTGGCTATTGCTTTGTAATTCTTCAATTATCATTGAGTATTTTACCGCTCAAAAAAAGTCGTTGCTTAAAAAAAAATTACTTTCGTGGTAGACAATTTATTTCAACTTAAAATTGCTTCATTTTTTAGATAAAACTAAATTTAGTTACATTTACGTTCTCCTTCCATAGTAATTTAATATAGCTACTCATATCACAGTACTTGGGACCTCAAGGGAAAGGTCATTCCTATTTTCCAACAATTGGCTTTTTCAGTTTTGATTTATGTTCTTTTGTAGGTATCTAGGAAGCACCAATGCAGGAAGAGGATTCATCAATATTCGAAAAAATCAAGGGTGCGGGAGCGACGGGGTATTGTATAAAATATTACATATATATGTACATATTTTTTTGTATGATACTATAAAACTATTCTACCAGTAGATTGTCTCATTTTTCTTTTTCTTTGTTGTAATTAAGATTTAGACACCAATAACAATTTACAAGCAATAATATAAAGTTTTTGATATTATCTTCATTGGTTTGGTCAAACAAAGAACACTCAACCACGTTTTCATAAGTTTATGACAAACCAAACTATTTCGCTCCTACACCCATAATGTTCTCAAACTTGTATGAGAAAACTCTTTTTTTAAGCCCTCAGCCGCACCCTCGAAGTGTCCTAGCCGCACCCAAAACCCAAACAGAAATCCAAACGAACTCAGAAGAATCCCCGTTGCACCCAATGTGCATTCGGTGCAATTGCAACATCGTCTGTGCTTTCTATGTAGGAATAGTTTGCAATCCAACACATACTACAAACACACTTGTGTCTTTCTGCTCTATCATGCTCACACAATTGCACTAGGCCCAAAATTTATTACTAGTGAACAATTTTGGCTCGCCTAATGGGACCCAATCATTATCATTATGAAGGGGAAAAAACACTGGCATTCTCAAGAGGCTACAGACCAAGAACTACCTCATGCTGGAAGGTCAAGGGATTAACTAGCTTTAATCTAAGCACACCTTTCTAGCATGGCTATTAACAACCAAAGGGCAATATCCCAAGAGCAAATAGAAAGCCTAGTGTGTGAAGGTGAGATGAAGTGTTGTGAATGGAGTGATCCCATGTTCAACATCAAATGTGATCCGCAAAGAATGGTCTCAAGTAAGCGATAGAGCAGCCTAGAGATCGAAAGAGGAGAGATGGGGCACTACACTAACAAAGCTGCAAAACTTATCTCCAACAGAGGAAACAACTTGCTACTCAAGTACAGAGAACACCCAATTCAACAGTATCAATCGTATCTTAAATCTCCCCGTAATTGAATACAACACTATACTATATAGTGATTACTACAAGTGATTCACCCCTTGGCTCCCACAATGTACACCCCTATGAGATGTCAAGGATGACACACCATGAGTTATCCAAGGCTATCAATAAACTCCGAAGTCATGGTGAGTTAGCACAAAGTTATGCCATTTACATATAAAAGGCCTCATCCTCAAGTAGGGGTGAAAGCATAAACCCAAAAACCGAACCGAGCGATCCAATTGGTTTCCCCAAAAACCCTCCAAGCCAAAAACCGAGTCGAACGGACCAAAACCGACTATTCAGTTGGTTTTAAAAATGTCAAAAACCAAGCAAAACCAAACCAAACCGACTGACTTTCACCCCTATTCTCAAGAAGAATCAAGCAGCAATGCCTTATTCAAACTATAAAGGCTAGTCTTGACACCCTCTTACTCGCAACCAACCCAAATAACCCTGAAAAATTCCATGATAGGACCCAAGTGTGCCATCACAGCCAATCATGAGGCCCAATGCCCAAATTTATCATATAAGGAATTATATAATTAATACCATAATTAACGATACAATTAAGCTCTAACGAACTAAAAAACAACCCCAAAGAGGTGGTTATCAAGCCAATTCCACAGAGGTAGACTCTATCCGGCTCATTATCAGAAAATCAAGGACTACCACGACGCTCATTACCACAGAAAGCATACCACAGGGTACGAGTCGTACGCCGACTACCATTATCGGGAAGAACATTATTATTTTTTTTTTTTAGAGATTTTCGAGAACGTTAAGTACCTTAAATGGTTAAATAAATCATTCGTGACAAGTGGGACCCACTAAGGATGTCATTGCATTGCGTCACTTAAGCTATGGGCCTAGTCATACAAACTAAGAACATACACTTTTCAAATACGTTACGCCCCATGTTCGCTAAACCACCATCGAAGGCCATAAAAGCAACCCAAGCTTGAGTCATTAGCCTTGATGGGCTAGAAATTGATACTCGAATTTAGTTTAGTGTTTTGGAGTGAGATAGAGAATAAAACAAGGGAATAAGAGGGAATAGAGAAGAAGGTGGAGAGAGGCGATTTGTGTGTGGTTCGATGTTGTTACTGAAGCAACCTACGTTCACCCGTGGAGTGTGTGCTGGTGCTTCCACTATGTAGATAAGGTTTCCACTTATGTTTTTCTTTTTGGTGATCTATACGAGTCATTTATGAGCTTAAGGATCGTTCACTGAATCGGAGTCCCCTTCTTGGTACCCAAAATCCCACTTTAATAGCGCAAAGAGTGTCCCCCTTTTCCAAATTTAGTAACCTAGCTATAGATCAGGGGACCTGATTGGATTATTTTGATCTTATCTTGGAAATCTTGGATAAGGGAAGCATCAATCGCAGATCAATCGTACGCTCCATGTGATCTTATCCGCTAATTTGCCGGGCCTGAGGGAGCCCGAGACTTCACGTGTGTCACCCGACCAACCTCTGGGTCGGTTAGGTCGGGTGGTCAGGGTAGGACCAACCTCAAGGTTGTATCGGTTGCCCCCATTTCCAAGTCTTAGTCGGAGGCATCACCTAGGTAAACTTGGAAATCATAGGGTCGTTCTAGGTCGACTGGCTCCCTGCATGGACTTAGGTTCTTGATACGGTTCCGCCCACTAGGCTTGGGCCAGCGTTACATGGAGCGAACTAAAGTGGTTGGGGACTGACTGAAATTGTAAGGCCCGAACTTGGGCAGCTAACTACGGATGGATTAGGACGTGTGCATTTAATGCGAGCTGGCTAATGGGATCCTCTGCCCCTCTGTTTAGATGGCATCGATTAGAGACACTTAGGCGGGAACCGTTCCCACACGTCGGATCCAAGTCGATCTAGGTCGTTGATGTCGTTTATAAATAAGGAGCCCTAGGCCTCTTCTTCTTCACTGGTGCATACAAAACTCTTGAGAAGTTGCAGGCACCTTCAGAGAATTTTTCCGTCCTGATCATACTCCCAACTTTGACGATCCCGCCTCCGACTCCTAGTCCATCATAGCCCATCCGTATAACTTTACCCGTGCCGAGGATCTTGCGGAATTTTGCATGCATTGCAAGATTCCTAGCGATATCACCATTCACCAGTTCTACTTAGAGGAAGACTTTCTCGAAAGTTCAGCCCTTGTCAGGAGCTACCTACTGCGACATGTGGGGTCATACTTCCCCTATCAAAGAACCTCGGCAAGTTCTTGAGGATGCAGGTCCTTCCCCTCAAGCTCTGCAAGCCCAACTTGCTGCGACATGTCGGGATAGCATCGTCCTGTCACAATACAACTCGGGAACAACTCGACTAGCATAGAGGCGCATCCCAAACAGCTCGGACTCCAGCAGTTTCCTAAGCCAGTTAGGAAATCTTCCAGATAAGCATAAACAGGTTCCTAATCAGAATAGGAAACCATCCGAATACGCAACTATCATTATAGGCTATCAACAGTTCCCTAAATGGACTAGAATGCCTTGTAAGGGAGGACTTTTCTTCCTATAAAAGGGTCCTCCCACCCCCATTTTAAAAGAGATCCCGAGCTTGATAGAACCAACAATATTACGTTGTCTAGCCTTTTCCGAGAAACCCTAAACGCACACCCTGCACGGCCGACCCTGGGTAGTTCCAGACACAATTGTTGGATCACCAAGGTCCCTGCAGTAGTTTTGTTTCATATAGTGGAAGTGCTCAGACACACACGTGGACGTAGGTTCTTTCATTAACAGGGTCGAACCATATATAAATCGGGTCTCTCACTGTTTCTCTCTCCTTGATTAGCTCTAATTTATCTTAGCCAAAAATTGCATCATCGGCTTGGCGCCGTCTGTGGGAACTAATAGATTTCTAAAAGAAAACCAAATCTCTTAACTGATAATCATGCCTCTGAAGAAGGGTAAGAAGACTGCGCAGCAGCCAGCAGGCTAATCGAGACGTTCTGCCGGCCCCGGCACCGGCTGCGGCAGTCCTGACACCGAAGCAAATCACCGCGACCCTCGCATAGCTCTTGGAGGGCTAGCGTCAAACCCAACATCAGATCGATGCCTTGCTGACCCAACAGAATAACCCTTCACAGGCCGGGTTACAGCCCGGGAACGATGAGCGTAGTCGAGAACCGACACGGACCCGACAACATGCCTGAGCCAACCCGACCTGTGTTGGGGACGATAGAGACATCAACGACAGACGTGCTGCCAGAAGGGGAGGCGAGAACGCATGACCCGGGAATCTGCCCATGATCACTTAGCCAGGCACCGAGATGACCTTAGGCACACGATCAATCGGAGTCATAGTCGTGCTTCGTCCTAGAGGACAGCACGCCAGGAGGAAGAAGCCTTTTCCACTGACCCGACCTACATCCCGGAGACCGATCGTGAAGGTGTAGTGGCCGGTATCAAGGATTTGGAGAAACAGATCGACGGAATAGCCAAAAAGCTAGTCAGAACCCTACTCAGGATCATGTCAACACCAAGACCGAGTCACTGTTCCCTAGCCAGATCACAAAGTTTGTCATCTCGCGCAAATTTAAACTTCTTCATCTAGATTCTTATAACGGCTTGGGAAGCCCGGTCGACCACGTCCGGACCTATAAGGCTCAAATGGCTCTGGCCACCAACGCCGACGAACTGTAGTGCCTGGCCTTTCGCAGCACTTTGAATGGCCCAACCGCACAATGGTTCCACTCCCCGAAACCCCAATCGGTCAAAGATTTCAAGGAGCTCAGCAAACATTTCATCAGCCAGTTCATAGGCATGCTCGACCGGCCGCAACCTGACACCCAGCTACTCAGTGTCAGACAGCGGAAGGGAGAGTCGTTGAAGGATTACGTCGATCGGTTCAACCAATAGAAGCTTCAATTCCATAACCTGAACGAGACAGTCGCCATTACAGCCTTCTGCTTGGGAGCTTAACACACCAAGTACGTCAAGTCGTTTCACAGAAACCGACTGGCAACGTTGGTTGAACTCGAAGAGAGGGTAAGGAAATATGTTAGGACACTGAAGAATTTCTACAGACCAAAGACCCCGGGCACGTGAGCGACGAGCTTTCAAGAAGTAAGCGAAAGCAAGATCAGCCCGAGAAAAACAATGTAATGAACTCCAGTAGTGCTGGCAGTTCCTTCAGTGTCCAACGATCAGGGTCATACAGCCCCGACCCGACCCGACCCGACCTCCAGTTCACAGCGGTCAGGGTCCAGCAACTCCGACCCGACCTCCAGTTTACAGCGGTCAGGGTACGACAGCCTCAACCCGACCTCCAGTTTACAACAGTCAGGGTCCAGCAATCCCGACCTGGCCTCCAATTTACAGCAACCAGGAGCCCGGTGATCCCGACCTGGCCTCCTGCCTCCAACAGTCCAAGCGAGCCCAACTTAAGTGGTACTTTTGCCCGATCATAGCACGAGGCTCCACAGACTATATCAAAGAGCTCCTACAACGACCTCGGGATCACACCCGAGGCACCAAAAGACCCTAGAACTACCAACGTTCTAGGTCAGCTGCCTATAGGAATTGTTCACGCAACACCTGCCTCAACAAAAGCTTGGGGGGTAAGAGAGAATAAAGACTACAAGAAGTCACACCTAGTATTTACAGGTCTTGGGGTTAACTAAGTAAAAGCCTTAGACAACCCGAGTGCGTACAACACTCAGAGGCACTAACTCCAATTAGGTCCAAGAGGATAGCGATAACTAAAGCCTCTTAGGTTGACCCACGATAGAGGAGCAAAAGAAACACCTTTTTGAGTCTCCAATTAGGCCCAAACCGACGATAGAGGGGACTAAAGCCTATTAGGTTGGCCCACGATAAAGGAGTAAAAAAAAGACCCTAAAACAACACATTTTAGGTCGGCTCTACCAACATGGTCAAACTCTTCTACTATTAGGTTGGCCCACGATAAAGGAGTAAAAAAAAGACCCTAAAGCAACACATTTTAGGTCAGCTCTACCAACATGGTCAAACTCTTCTACCAACAATCTTGACGAAGGCTTACTGGGCAGACGATAACCATCATGGGAGGAGCTAACATAAAAAGGACCCTAAAGCAACACGCTTTCGGTCGGCTTTTCCAACATGGTCAAATTCTTCTACCAATAACCTGGACGAAGGTTTACTGGGCAGAATATAACCATCTTGGGAGCTAACAAAAATAAAAGACTCTGAATTAGGCCAAGTCTCAACTCTTAGCCAATTCTCAAGCACTCAAAAGACTCCGAATTGGGCTAAGTCTCAACTCTTAGCCAATTCTCGAGAATTCACCAGACTCGGAATCTCCAAGGCAACTTCCCCGAGCATTCACAGTGTTACTGTCTTGACCCGTTATTGGATACAAGGGTGGCTCACCAAAATCTGTAGACTTTAAATCACAAGGTGCATCGCTCCACGAGGAAATCCAACTTTGCAAACATTAGGCAGGGATAAGCATAATCAACAGATTTCCAAACTTAACTTGATACAGCATCAGGCCAACCTTGGAAATGGGGGGCAACTGATATGCCCAAAAATGGTCCAGTAGTCCAGTGCTTCAGGCCCGACCTCGCCGACCCCCAGCGCTCCGGGTCTGACCCAGACCGACCTCTATCCAAACCAAGAGATCCACAATTGCCTGGATGAGCACCATCCCGAGCGGTTCCGGACACCTCAGGTCTCCTGGTCCTGTAACTCAAGGACCTTCCAGGAAAGTAGCCCGGCCGCCAAGTCGGGATAGCATCGTCCAGAGCTCGGAAACAACTCGACTAGCCCAGAGGCGCATCCCAAACAACTCGGACTCCAGCAGTTTCCCAAGCCAGTTAGGAAATCTTCCAAATACGCATAAACAGTTTCCTAGTCAGAATAGGAAACAATCCAAATAAGCAGCTATCATTATAGGTTGTCAACAGTTTCCTAAATGGACTATAATGCCTTGTAAGGGAGGACTCTTCTTCTTATAAAGGGTCCTCCCACCCCCATTAAAGGGGATCCCGAGTTTGATAGAACCAACAATATTACGTTGTCTAGCCTCTCCCGAGAAACCATAAACGCACACCCTGCACGGCCAACCCTTGGTAGTTCCAATCATCATTGTTGGATCACCAAGGTCCCTGCAATAGTATTGTTTCATATAGTGGAAGTGCTCAGACACACATGTGGACGTACGTTCCTTTATTAACATGGTCAAACCACATACAAACCCAGTCTCTCACTGTTTCTCTCTCATTGATTTGCTCTAATTTATCTAGCCCAAAAATTGCATCATCACTTTGTGCTCGTCCCTCTTGGGCTTTTTGCCTTTAACTTTTTCCAAGGGGATGGGCTTCCTCTTGCCCCCCGTTGGATCCCCTTAATGTCGCAGTCGGGCTTTATGACGACATTTTTGGCCATATCTCCAAGTTTCTTCTCCAGATCTTGGATGCGGGATTAGACCCGTCCGCCCTGCTATTGAGATAATAGGTTGAGTCGGCGGTGGAGGCCTCGTCCTGTCCTGACCGAGCAGTGTGTCGGGAGCTAGCCTGTGCCCGACTGCAATTGATCTGCGCCTGAAAATCACCTAGCTTGCGGCAGGGGTATTTTGATCAGGCTCCCGTACACAGAGCTCTGTTTGCGCTTGCCTGGTCGCTCGGCAGTTCTTGATCATGCTCGTAGCGTCAACCCCATCGATCGGGTATGCCCGAGTATTGCGTCTGGCCCTAACGGGCCCCTAGTCCTATACCTCACTATCATGGGATAGGTTGGTCATCGCCTGGCCCTTAGCGCCCGAGGCGGCGGAGCAGGTGTCCTAGGGCCATTCTGTTATTGTGTTTGACATTGCCCTTCGATTGATTACGCTAAGGCTATGATGATCTGTTCGGGTATCATAGTAACTGGGACGGGCTCACCCACTGCAGAAACACCACACTTCCACAATTTATGAGCTTAAGGATGGTTCTCTGAATCGGAGTCCCCTTCTTGGTACCCAAAATCCCCCTTTTATAGTGCAAAGGGTGCCCCCCCCTTTTTCAAATTTGATAACCTAGCTAGATCAGGGGACCTAATTAGATTATTTTGATCTTATTGGAAACCATGGATAAGGGAAACATCAATCGCGGATCAATCGTACACTCTGTGATCTTATCCGCTTATCTGCAGGGCCTGAGGGAGAGTTTTCTGCTGGCGCACGCCTTCACGTGTGTCACCCAACCAACCTCTGGGTCGGTTAGGTCAGGTAGGACGACCGACCTCATGGTTATATCAAACCTTTACAACAGTTGCACAAGAATTTCTTAACTGCAAGTGTAGTTCCATTCGATAAAATGGTCAATACTAATACAATACCATTGGCCTCATAACCATCAACCTCATTTTCACCTAAGAAAGTAGTAGTTAACTTGTTATCGCTTATCCTTGCAAGCAGCACCACACTTCCACAATTAAGGAACAAACGAAATAATGGTAAAAGATCAGCCACTCCTTCGAGAAGGCGCCCTAATAAGGTTGGTGTCAACCTCAATGCTCCCTAGTGGAGCAACTAAATGAGAATTTCAATGGCCATAAAGGTCATGGAGTCAACCAGTAATGGAGAAGGTTTAATCACTTCGCCACATTATGACATTCTCAGATGCCCTATATGATGCCACGAGTGGGAACAGTGCCTGTATCTCGACCATAGAATTCACTGCCTACTCGGCCAACCCCGATGAATATCAATCAATTAACTGACGTGATAGGGTAACAATATGGACAGACCCTCCGAAAATTGCCAAACATATGTTGCCTTTTCCTCACCGTGCGGAACAAATTAAGAACTAAGGGTTTAAAATCAAAAACTTTACAACTTTATCTAGAGAAGGTCACCAATCCACTCTACAGCACATTGGTCGATTTACCGCAAAAGCCCTTAGGATGAAGTTGTTTCAAAGTTCTAATTGGAGTTGCTTTTAGCTTGTTTATCAACTTGCGAGCAAACTCTAACAACATATGGAGGAAGAATTTAAGGTGACAATATAATGCTTGCAGAGGAAAAAGAGGAAGAAGAAGAAAGTGCAAGGCAAAGCTGCCGGGAGAATACTTTGTAAAAATAGCCACTAATGGGGTTGTCAGCTTCGAAAGACATTCAAAGGGATGTAGCAGTAGTTCTGAGACCCATTTGAGCTAGCCACCCATTTGAGCTAACCGCTTAGGTTGCCAAGTTGATCGAGTCTTGCAAGAAGAGCAAAACCAAAAAACTCATCTAAGGTACCTAGGCAATAACCCTTAGTACGAAATTCATTTGACGGACTATGAGGAAAGCTCTAAGAACATGATGGTAGAAATTATCTCAACACAGCCATATAGGTGTGAGAAAGGGCATATATGTAACTGTTTACTATGTAAGTAGATCATATTCTCCATTATCAGAATCTTATGATTCGATACGATTTGTCAAGAAAACAATACGATTACGTTACCTGAATCGCATAGCATCCATAATCGTATAGGAATCGCAAGAATTGTGCAATTCATCAATTTAGACGTGTGATTTGTACAATGCAATCGATTCACTTTTTTGTTTGAAGTTCCATGAACCCAGTAACAGTCGACTGCTTTGAAACACTCATTTTTCTCAAAAAAAAAAAATTGGTTTTTCTTTTTTTAAATACGAGCCTAACCCTTGTATTATATATATATATATATATACACACACACACACACATACACACACACTACAAGATATTGTAAATTAAAACCTTTTTCTAGCCTTAGGAGGACCTGTAACTGCTGAGTGAAGCAAAACCCACATTTTTACTCCTCTGTTTTGGATTTTTTATTTAAACAAAATGTGGTCCCAACCCCTATAAGATATATATGTATATATGTATATTAGGGTTTATTGTTCAAAAAAATGAAAATACATTAATAAATAAAGACGTTCCCTCCTTTTTCCTCTTCCCAAATATTGGAGGGTTTTTTCAAAGAGGCGTCATTAGTTTTTAATATTTACAAGTTTGGTTTTATACTTTGCTTTTTGCTTGTATAAATATAATTAAATATGTTTTATATCATTATTTGATTTTTGTTACCCTCTACTTTTTGTTCTACGTAGTTTACTACAGTATCATTTTTATTACTATTTTAAAAGTTGTTACCGAATCTTACAATTCACGATTCGCAAATCTCAATTCGATTCACTTGTATCATTCTGATTCACGATTGGACAACTATGATCATGCTACTTATTGAGGGGCGTCCCACATCGATAGTGTGTGCAATAGTCTATGTCTAGTCAAGTTTATATGAAGGATCTTACCTTAGTCTTATAACTGCAAGGGTGGTGAAAGGAAATGTCTAGAATTACCTCCTCACTATAAGACCGAAGCCATGAGAAAGGAGATGTTATGTGATAATAGAACCTGCAAAGAAAGGCATTTGAGGAGATTGACCAGAAGAATAGTACACTTGTTTAGATGGCATCATTCGAGCGTGGTGGCCTTTTCGCATTCAAATGGAACTAGATCAACTCATTCAAGAGAGGGTGATGACCAATTTCTTAAAGAGGTGTTTCCAAATCAAAAGGATTGGAGATTTGGTTCAAATGTTATTCTTCTGGCAAGGCCAAAGGATAAAAGAAGAAAGAGAAAATAGAGGAGAATCCATGAAGATTGATCCAAGCACCATGGGGGGTTTGACACTAAATAGAAAGAGGTTTGTAGGAGACAACGGCGATAACAAAAGCTGCAAGACGCAACAATGGTGGGAGAAAGAGTTGAAAAAGAGATACAAAACATAAAAGAAAATGTTCTCAGGGTTTAAACCCAATGGGCCAAAGGTAAGAAATACATTTCACATAAATCAAAGACGCACAATTGTTTATACACACGTTTTGAATATCGAATTTACGTGGCTAGGACGATCAAAACGGCTGGAAAGTTTTGGTCTTCTAAATTTATCATGCAATCATTGCATACATGTACCAGCTTAATTATGACTCCAAATGCGGATGAAGCATTTAATGTTATTTCATGTGCTTGACGTGCGAAAGCCATCTCATGCACAACTCTAGCAACTATGAATGAAAGTGTGGCACCTGTATCAAATAAAGCTTTTACGCAACTATTAAAGAGAGAGACAGCGTACCTTCCAATCCATACTGCTTCACCTCGTCCACTCCTGCTCCATTAGGAAAGACTGCACACACCCGAGCTTGTTCTTGGGTCGGTAGGGCATTGTTATTCTTCCTAGGTGCTCGACAATTCCTGCTGATATGGCCTAACTTGCCACAGTTGAAGCACTTAACTTCACGTCGCGATTTTGTTTTGGGTGCTCGACAGTTCTTGGAGATATGCCCTGGGACACCGCAATTGAAACACAAGCCACTGGGTCCGTCTGTCTGTCCTTTTGTGGACTTAGGGTGGTTTCTTTGGGGTGCAGGGTTGGGTTTCCTTTCTCCGTTCCGAAATCTTTTCTGGCCTTGTGTGTTGTTTGCAAGTTTCTTTCCTGGGGAAGGTCCTTGCTGGGTCTGATGCTGGAATTGTCTATTGTTGATCCAGTAGTCCTCTAGATTAATTGCCATCTCCACCAAGGTCTCAAAAGGTTGGTTCAAATGTCCTATCATCCAACTGCGAATTGACGGAATGAGTCCTTGTGTGTATTTTTGAATTTTCTTCTCTGTGGTGTCTACCATGTATGGGGCAAAACGTGAACACCTCTCAAATTGATTCGTGTATTCCAACACTGACATGTTTCCTTGGATCAAATCTATGAATTCCCATTCCTTACGATTCCTCTCCATCGTGGGAAAGTACCTTTCTAGGAATTTCATCTTAAATGACATCCAAGTCATTCTACGGACGGCATCCTCTCCAATAGTGCCCCTAACAACGTCCCACCAATCTGCTGCTGCATAAGTTAACTGAAACGTAGCCAACTGTCTCTTTTCTATATCGTTACACTCCATTGTCTCAAATATGAGATCCATTTGATGGAGCCATTGCTCGGCCTGCCAGGGCTCTGCTACTCCGGCAAAAGATTCAGGTTGTAGAGCTCGGAACCTTTCTAACAGCTTGTCTCTGACCTGGGGACCCAGCGTTTCGTTGTCATTACCATGGTTGTTTTCGTTGTTCTTGTTGATGCTGCTAACATGTCTGTGCTCGGGGCATAACCTCGGGTGGTCCTCCAGATCGGCTTCTAGTTGTCCTGGATGTTCTGGCCATTTATGCTTTGTGATTTTTGTACCTACATACGAGTTGAGTGCTTATTGGTCAGATTGGTATATGCAATCTATCACAAGGTTTACACTATATTCCAATCATAGCTAGTACAAGACATCACAACATCATAAAAAGCATAAAGAAAAAGGAAGTTCCATTCACTGGTAAAAGCTAATATGTTACGACAAACAGTTACATAGTTCCTAGAGATATCGTTATACATAAACAAAAAGAGTGGGCCAACTAGCCCATTATATACATCATATATACACAAAAAGGGCACGACAAAGAGATCCTAATCTAGATCCCTATCAGACTCGAAGTCCGAGATGACCTTAAGGGTGTACCGGGACCTAAGTCATCCATCTCCTCAACATGGTCTCCAATCATCCAGTCGTCTAGGGCCCCTCCACATCATCAAAGATCCACCCCTTGTGGAGTGCTACGGGCTCCACCTCAATCGGATCCTCCTCTAGGTCCTCAGGGTCCTCTAGATATGCTAGTGGCACTGTTGCAATCAATAGGGCTACAGCTATTGTAATTGGAGCCTCCTTTGTTGGTGCCTGGACTGGGGGTGGCTCCATACTAAACTGCCCAACTTTAAGTCAGTACTAACCCAAGGTTCAGGTCCGGATATTCTAGACACTGGTAAACCTAAACTCGGATACCAAAAATCACTGTCACACTTGAATAGCAAAAATTGGGAAAAGTTTATTTATTTATTTATTTATTTTTGGATGCACAAGTCGTGACAAGTTTGTAACTTTGAACATTGTTTTGTCTACAGATCAGAACCATACAACATTCTAATAGTGAATACAAAATCCGGAAGTTAAATTTAAACTTTACATTTTATACATGAAGGCTTAAAAGCATGGAGTGGGGGCGGGGGAATACATAGAAGAGCCTAATGTTCAGGGCGTCTAGGAAGCGTCAAAGTCAATTAAATATAATGAATTTTATCAATTTCTTACTATTAGAACCAAAAAAAAAATCAAGTACTATAATAGTAAGACAAATTAAATTGAGTCCAAGGAGGCATGTGAAAAGTTAGTAAAGTGTGAATACTGGATATATGCTTTTCTTTGTGGTTTCTTTAGAAATAACAATATATAGGGTAAGTAAGTACACAAGACATGATGTGCCTTTAGTCATAAACAAGGAATATATATATTTATATTATATCATACGTATCTAGGGTTTTAAGCCCTAACGAGTCACGCTCATTCTCTTTCTCTCCCCAACATCGTCTCTCACTCTTCTCTCTCTTCGATACTCTGGCGATGACGAAGCAAGCACAACTTCCATGACTACAATCTCAAGATTGAGGTTAGTATTCTTTTCTTTTTCTCTTTCTTCTTTCTCTATTTGACTTGTTCTTTTCTTCTAATCTATTCTTCTCTTTTGTTCCTTTTCCTGTTGGGGAAATCACGAATTTTTGGTGGTAAACTCACGAATCTTTGGCAAGAGAATCGCGGATCTTGAACGATTCTCACTAAGAACCGCATAATCGCGCTTCTTAGGGAGAATCGGTGGTGATATTGACAATTCCTGGTTCTAAGTATGAAGGTTCCTACAGGGAACTATTACACTAATAATATCCAGTCAAAATGGCATAGCATACATTACTGGTTACATAAGATGTCTTACACAACACATTACTAAGTTCACTATGTCAATTACATCATACTACGCAAAATTAAGCCTTCTTCGCATACTCGCCTTCCAGCTCGCGTTTCCGCACTCCTCCTGGTAGTTGACACCTAAATGGTTCAGACATATAACGTCTGCGTATGTTACCCAGACTCGGGTACCGGTGTCGGGGTACAGCCTTGGGTACGGTGTCGGGGTTCGTCCAGTTGCAAAGATTTTAAAACTATTTTGAAGGGTCGGAGAGATAAGTTCCCTTATCTGGGTGTCATGTAAGGGCATGAGTACTCCATGCATTATGAAGGGTCCGGGTAACATAGACGTCAGCTTGTGAAAGCTGGTGAGTACAACAATACCACGACATACATACTCTCTCTCTATATATATATATATGAAAGTCAAGTTATCACCGCGCGTAGTTTACATCTAAAGATGGGATTAGTGGTATATTCTGGAAGTCGTCGTCAATCAACAAAGCGTCAATAACACAACGTTAACATACAATATCATGCTCTATCAACAAAGCATCAACAACAAAACGCTAACATACTATATCATGAGCAATCAACAAAGCGTCAACTACACAACATTAACATACTATATCATGCTCGATTCAGAAAGGGGCATACATAATGTGACGACCATAAGCCAATATTCTTGAGGCAGGATGGCCAAGATGGATGAGGTGAGGTCGGGTGTGAGGGCTTGTCCCACATCAACTAGGGTGAAGTTCCTGCACTGGTCTAAAAGGATAAATCGCCCCTCTATACGCAACAAGGCCTTTTAAAATCGTGAGGGAGCTAAACACGAAAGAACTCCACAGTTAAGCGTGATGCTGCCAGAGCAGTACCAGGATGGGTGACCCCAGGGAAGTTCTCTGTGTTTAGGCCCAAAGCGGACAATATTGTTGCTATAAGGGGTGGTGGGTCGTTACACATAAAGCTATGCGACATAAACTTCTTTGATTTAAATGCATGGTCGTGCATGAACAAACGCCGACACTTCAACTATCGTGGACACTGAATTCACTCACACTCTCAGCATCTATGGTTCACTTGAACCTTGGCTCAATGTCGTTAGTTTAGAATATGTTCACCTAAAATGGCCGCAAGGTCAATGATGGGTAGACCAAGAATATTCAAGGTCACGCAGGACACTTAACTCTCTTGCATAACATACGCCGCCTAAAAAGTCCGCTTGAATAATAATGTCATGCGACGCCTAAAATGGCCGAATGATCAATCTTCATGTTGATCAAGATAACATTCAACGCCTAAGATGGCCGATTATTCAATAATATTCTCTGGTTCGCATGATCCCCGACTCGTCAGCCGTTGATCACGACGGATCCTTTGCCTCGAAAGGTCAGGTCTTTGTCCACAAGACTCTTGCAAACATCCCCGCCCCCCCCAAAATACTTTATCTACTTTATAGTAATACTTATATTAGTAGTACTTTATGCTTTATTAGTAATGTCTTTGAGGTTATTTGTTTTGGTTGTCATTTAAGTGTTGGTCACAACCATGTGAGGCATCGAGGCTAGCATGAGTTTTATAGGGTACAAATAGTAGGAGGTTAAGAGTAATTAGTGTTGAAGATACTATGTATTGAATTGCTTGTGAGGCAAGTGAGCCTTTGAGCTCTTGAATGAAGAACACTCTCAATCTCACAAAAGAGATTGGCCACAAACATTCTCAATCTTTCGAAGAAGATTGGCAATTGAAATAAATCTCCCAACTCTAAACGGTGAGTCGGCAAAAAGACAAAGGGTGGAACTACACCAATGAACAGTAACCATGAACAGTATTGGATGAACAGTACCGGTGACAAAGTAATCATGAACAGTATAAGATGAATAGTGCCGATGAAAATTGACGGCTGAAACCTATTTCCGGGAATATTAGGTACTCTTCACGACGGGTCGACAAAGATGAAAATAAGTAGCCATGTCCGGCGGGAGGCGGTAGACGGAATATAGTGGAGAGCTACATTAGATGGATCTTATGCTCTTAACACCGTGTAAATAAACTAGATGGAATTATATTGATTGATCTTATGAAATGGTTACAATGGAGACCTATATGGGTAATAACACAAAAGGTAAATTTTTACCAAAATACTACAAGGGCTGACATCACTGATGATCTAAGCCCTAATCTACTCAATTACTAAATTGCCCTTTAACATTAACCCCATGTTGAAACTTTTCCTCCATATTCCAATTGCAATTAGCCTAGCTTCAGAGCTCTACTAGGTGTAAATTAAATTGTAATATTTACATTCGATATAGATAATAAAGATAGAGCTCCTTTCAACTTTCATTACAATTAAGGTATCTTAAATGTATGTCATTTCAATTCATTGTAAATTATATTTCAGTCTTCATTCTATAGTAGTTTAATACTTTAATATAGCTACTTGATATTTAGGACCCCAAGTGAAACTCCCATTTCCCAACAATAGCCTTTTTAGTTTTGATCTTTCACCTCTTTCCTTTTCCTTCCTATTTTCCTCACCATTATCCTTCTCACCGGAACAAAACCGGAACAAAGGAAAGTGTTTCCCTCAGTTTTTTCTTTTCCTTTCCCTCAATAACTCCATGAACCAAGCAAAGTCAAAAGGTATCAGAAAGGAGATTACCGAGAGCAATAGACGTACTATCATTGTCACTCAGAGGACTAAGAGGACTCCTTGTATCCCAAGTGTTGGCCTTTGTGATTTTTCGCATGTCCGCAGAGTCCATGTCGTTTCTTGAATTCAAATGCCCAAAGCATTCATTTTTGCCATTTGGAATGTTAAGCTGGTGATCCGCCGGATCTGAAGAAGCTTCCTGTTTGCTCCTGAACACTCCCCACAAATAATACTTGCCCTTGAATTCTGCAAATCAATTATTAATATTCTAACTCAGTACACACGCTTCTGCTTCTCAATGAATATGCTAGAAAGAGATTTCGACTCACTCCAATATAGCTCTGGCAATTTAGTAGAAGGGAAAACCAAGAGCTCGGCATTTTTTACCATGGCTCTCATGGCAAGTTCTTGGCACATCATCTCGCCCACCAAGCGGTCAAAACCCTCTTCGCATCTACAATAACCAACACAAAGCATGAAATAAATTAGCCCATAAAATGGTGAAGTTAGTACCGAAGGTGACAAAATTATCGAAACTAAGACCTTTTGTTTTCAGGAAAGAAATAAAGAGCTATGTTGTCATCATTCGGTTCCTCTCTCTCAAAACGCTTTGGCCACACATCAGACTTGGGAAGCATTTCTGGGCAAACCAATGCTGGCAACAAACTAGCTTCTTCACATACTTGAGGGCATGCTTTGTTTGACAAATGAGCCACAATTCCGTCAAACATCCAATCGTTTTTGTTGTGGATACTAAAACTTCCTCTGCCAGCAGAACAATGTCAGTTGATACCTTAAGGTCACATTTAGTACATGGATTAAATGAAAGAAAAGAACAAAAACAAAAACAAATACCAAGGGAAAAGTTGTTTTTTGTTAGTTACTAAGGAAAACAGCGAATAAAAAGGAAAACAAAATAGGACGAAAATAAATTAAAATTTCTTGAAAATGATCTACTATTATAATTTATTCGTGATTTTCAGATTGTCTAAACACCGGACAAATAAAACACAAGGAAAATGATTTTTCCTTATAATTTTCTTTCGTTTCTTTTCCTTCTCTCTCTCGCGAATCAAACAGAATACAAGTAAAAAGTCCAAGTATCAAGAATCACCACCTGGCACTTGATGTATGAGAAAGAAATAAAGAGAAGAAAAAATTCTCACCTCCAGATTGGATCAATGATGGGTTGTGCACATGACACTAACATATCAGATATATCACCAGAGACTGTTTGGGAGGCATCAACTCTAACAGATTCACCTTCTTCACCTATCTTTCTTCTCTCCTCCACTCTCAGTAAGGGACTGTTTGGATGTTCTAGTTTCTCTGTCTCAGCTACAGATTTAGAAACATCAACTCTAACAGATTCACCCTCTTCACCAATCTTTCTTCTCTCCTCCACTCTCAGTAAGGGACTGTTTGGATGTTCTAGTTTCTCTGTCTCAGCTACAGATTTAGAAACATCTTCACTCTTCCTCCATTCTATTTTCAGGGGAGAAGAATTGCCTGCCACCTCAGCACACAGAGTCAAGTCAAACTCCTCGCAAGGTCTCAGCGCGGAGCTACTTAGATGTCTTTGCTCCACTGTCTCAGCTACTGAGCGACTAACTTGCTTCTTCTTTTTCTTAATTCTTCTTCTCCTCTTCTTGTTCTTTAATTTTACTCTAATGGGAGAGCAGCAGTCTTCTGTCAACTGTGCCCACTCAATTAAGTCAAGCTCTATATTTGACTCGGGAGGTAATAAAGCATTGTCCTTCTCTGTCTCCGACTTTACCTTCAGAGGAGAGGTAATGGCCAACTCAGTGGATTCGAGCTTTCTACATGCATCACTAAGTTGCTGAGAGACGCTATCTCTAAGAGGAGATTGCTTTACAGTCTTTGGTTTACAGTCCTCACAGAACCAACGGATAAATTCATCGAGAGTTTCTGGCAGTTTATCCAAACAGTAGCTGTAAAATAAAAAAATAAAATTAAAGTAGAAAGAGATGGTCAATGGGCAACATCAAACCCCAATTGCAATCCCCCCCACCCAAAAAAAAGTCCACTCTGCCACTGCAAGCAAATTAAACATTTTATTTCCTTTAGGGTAAAGTGAAAATCAAGACCTTTCAGATCCTTTTTTACAGTATTTTATTAGTTTGTTGTCCATAGCAACTTCAAGTAGGCAGTTACCCGAGAGAGAGAGAGAGAGAGAAAAGGTAGTTCAGAGAGAACACCCCATATTCATACTAAAACTTCCACACAAATATATATATATATATATCTACTATATATTATAAGAAGACAACAGCTCAATTAAGCTTAGCATGTCAAAACTTTGAACTTCCTCGTGTCCCTTGTTTTATTGGTCAACTCCCCATACTACCCCCGCTCTGCAAATGTATTTACATTGCCTACCTACTCCCGTGGACCCCATCCATCCTAAGAATTGCTGGGCACAAGGCCACATATGTACTGTGTCACCATACACGTCGTTCATGTGTTCATTTACAAGTTGATGCATGCTGTCTCTTTCTCTCAATCTCCACCGATCTCTCTTTCTCATTTCTCTCCTGCCCCTCTGCTCTCTCTCTCTCTCTCTCTCTCTCTCTCTCTCTCTCTCTCTCTCATTGTTTCTCGGTCTTCTCCGCTTTTGACTCTTCTCTTTTGATTCTTGGAACCCTATTTTCATCTCTGTTCTCTCTCTCTCTCTCTCATCCACGATCGGCCACTCCTTCCACGACCGCCCACTCCTTCCACGTAGCGGTCAGCCATGGCGATTTTGCAACAAGTATAGTTTTTTCTTCTCTCACTCTTCTCCTCTTTTTCCTATGCCAAATTTTGCAAAGTAGAAAATCTAGGGTTTTATTTGGTACCCATTTGTTTGTTTTAGAGTGGTTCAAAGCATTGAATGGTTACATATAAATGTGTGTTTCCTAAATTTTCAAGAACTGCATTTTATTCTTTAGAGATTGTCTTATTTTCATAATCACTTTCAGTACAATATTCGATATTTCATTATGTAACTTGTAAGACTTTATTCTTGCAGGTGGGGAAATATTGAATTCCCATTGCCATTTGGAAGAGTTATGAGTGCCATAGAAAGCTTTATCCATGGGCTAGGTGTAAAGGTGTTATATATCCCTAAATCTGTTAATTTTTTTGGTTTCAAATTAATCTCAGTTTTCGGTTTTGGTTGCAGGAAGGTTGGATCTTTCTCCATTACAAAATTGCTAATTTGTTTGCCGATAAGTGCATCCTTGAAGTTCACTGTTCTGAACCCAAATGGAAGAATTTGGACTCAGTGTTCTAAAAATCCCTAGGCGGTAGGCCCCCGGGGAGCGAGGAGGGGCCTAGGCGGAGGCCTAGTATTTTAAAGCAAAATTAATAATACAGAAACAATTCTAATAGACCAATATGAAAAAAAAAAAAAAAAAAATCACATTATCAAATATCAACAAAGTAATTTAAATTGTTGCTTACCAACAAACTAAGCTTCCAACTCTTCTTCTCCATATTTCTCCAACACTCTCTCTCCATCAGACTCAAACTCATACTCCTCATCACCCTCTTCTTCTATCAGATACAAAATCGACTTCATGAAGTTCTCGTGAGTCATGAGTCCTCTCTCTCTCTCTCTCTTAGTCTTGGTAGTCAATTGAATGAACGACTGTGGTGTGGTGGCTTAAGGGATTATTAGGGTTTTGCCCTTGTTATTATTTCAATAAATGACAATTCCACCCCTAGGCCGCCTAGGCCTAGGCGGCCTACTGGGCCGGCCTAGGAGACCTAGGCCGGGCCTAGACCAGGCCTAAATCCCTGTGAGATTTTTGCAAGGATTTGGTGAAAATCCAGGCAGTTGGGCAAGGCCTAGGGCCTAGGCAGAGGCCTAGGAGGATTTTAGAACATTGTTTGGACAATGCAGATACAGTGTGGTTCACATCTTTAGACTTGCTGTTTGTTATGGGTTTATACCTATTGTCTTTCACTTGTTTTTCTTTTCTTCCATCGTCTTTATCTTTTTCTTATACACACACATACATGTATATTCTATAATACTCTATATTTGCCTCTTACATGCTAATTAGATGTTCCTGATCAGGTTGGTGATCTGGATATGCTTCTGAGCTAGGGAACTATGTTGAATATAGCTGAGCACCCAAGGAAGATGACGTCTTGCAGTGTGCCAAAGTTGTAATTGATGTAATCCTCTGAACACTTTGTTTTTTTTTTTTCCTATACTACACTACTTGAAGGGTGACATATTTGAAATCCTTGAACCAAAAAAAAAGGTTGCTAAAATTAGTTCCTAGTGTCCTTCAATGTACTTCATTTAAGCTT
The DNA here is from genome assembly GCA_033977485.1 of Hydrangea macrophylla. NCBI lineage: Eukaryota > Viridiplantae > Streptophyta > Magnoliopsida > Cornales > Hydrangeaceae > Hydrangea > Hydrangea macrophylla. The sequence continues at coordinate 93,096,703 of CM066994.1, forward strand.
TTACAGACTGCTCTAATAAGTCTGCTTAAAAGTACCGTGAGTCTGTGATTAGAGCTTGTTTGGGACCTTTCGGTTAGTGTTTAAGATATCCACTTTCTGGAGCAAGAGATTTTCTTAAAAGATACAAATTGGAGCTTTGCACTCAGAGGTGATTGTTAACCCCCAAAACACCTAACCCAAACGGGCTCTAAATGATTGTATTCTACTTTTTCTTTGGTAGCTTTACCCTAACCCCCCTGAATTCTGCAGAGTGTGCAACTACAGATCATGATGACCGTAAAAAAGCCCTTGTGATAGGAGGTATTGCTAACTTCACTGATGTAGCTACTACATTTAGTGGCATCATTAGATCATTGAAACAGAAGGTAAGCTTCTACATAAATTTTGGCTATGGTACTTATGTGATTTACAAGTGAATGTGAATCTTCTAAGTTTATACAAGGACCTAATACTTATAATTTCGTAGATTTCTCTTGTCAACTTTAAAATTATTTTCTTCCATGTTTGTGGGTTAAATGGAGTTAGTGCTTGTGCTGGTAATCAAGATAGTGTTACACTCAATGACAAATTCTACATATAGTAACAGCGTAGATTTCAAATTTGTATTCCAAATTTATGTAGGACTATCCAAAAGTTGTCGAAGTGATTTTCTGCAGCCTCACTATGATATGATTTTGTAATCCAATTTGAAATTCGTAACACACTTCTTCTAGTGAACATTCTAACTCTTATTGTATTGTGTTGGTGATGCATAGGTATATCTTATAAACAAAACCCAAAAGCTTTTTCCTTTATTTTTTTTATGGAATTTCTTTCAGCATACTTTATTTTGGTGTAAATAGTTCAAAAAATTCTTCGATTTTTTCCCAAAAAATCTGAAAATTTGAGGAAAGAAAAGGAAAATGCTCATCAAAATGCTTGAAAGTGAAGACAATCTGCATAGTTTGAAGTTTGGTGACATCATTTACATTCATCTTCAATCACTTTACAATCTTTTTTTTTAAACAGTTAAAATTTTCCTGTAAGAAACAGTTTCTTCCAGATTTGTTTCTTAAGAGACCATACTTCAGAATGTATGTCAGTTGTTTTAGTATTATCTTTAATTTGCGACCTTGGCGTTTCAACGTTGATGAATTGATCCAAAAATAAGTTATCTACTCATTTATTGTTTGGGTTTTCAGGTACGGTGATTTTCCATTTGCAAGATACTAATTCTCTTGGAAAACCGACAAATTCTTTGTTTATGCTTGTTTTCTATTTGAGCACTGAAAGTTTGAAGTTCCCTTCTCTCTCTCACTCACACACAACCACGCACATATTTGATTGGTAAGAACCACAAACATCCATTTGCTTCCCAAATATTTTTTAACATATTTTTTTGCAGCTTTGAAAAGAATAATTGGAGGATTCCAATACAAAAATAATATGGGGCTATGTGGAGTTGGATTTTCATCTCTGTTAGGGGTGGCCATGGTTCGGGTGAGTCAGGTTTTACCCCCACCCGATCATCCATCCGAACCCCATCGGGTTATGAGTTTAGAATCCATCATCCATCCATTTAGTCGGGTGAAACCGATCCGTCGGGTGAAACGTTGGTTCGGGTTGGTTTCGGGTGAAACCCGATAAAAAGAATATATCATATTTTCATCAATTTTACACCCTAATAGTGTTGAGTTTATTGTACCCAACTGCAAAACATGACCATGTTATTCACCATTTCACCTTCTTGCAAACTTTTTAGGAAGACATTCAATTTAACTTACTAATAAATAAAAATCCTACATATACTTGACAAGCAAAGAAAAATGAAAAACAATTATACAATCCACCATCAGATTCATACAACATACAAAAAATAAGATTGAAAATGACTTCCATAGTTCCACCACATATATTGTGTTTTTAAAGTTTTCAATAGGTGGTCGAGTCGGGTCGGGTGATGTCGGGTTTGGATTATAAAAACCGACAACCGAACCATAAGCAATCGGGTGTGGCTTGGGAAAACCATGACTCATCCGGCCATCTGCCAAAACCACTCAAATCTCTTCGAGTCGGTCGGGTTGGTCGGGTCTCGGGTTGGGATGGCCAGCCCTAATCTCTGTGAGCTTCCAGTGCTTTGGATCATTAGACTCATTGTGAGTCTCAGTTTCTATTTAGCTTGGACAATCTTTTGATTGAGAATAGACTATTATGAATTGCGTCATAATTGCTTTTTATTCGCTATTTTGGTGCATCGTGAGTTTTCTTTTATTACGTTTTACTAAGGCGACTCAATAACTTTATGTGTACATGTTTTAACAAGGAGGCTTAATCAAATTTTTTTTTTGGGTGTAGCATTTATTTCATAACTTTCAGCATTTACTTTTTGAGTAATGCTATCGTTTTCAAATGTCTTACATGGGGACATTGAATTTTCGTTGGAAGTTGTGTTAGGTGGTAGAACCACAGCATTGGGAACCATAACAACAATCTTCTTCTTTTTTTAGCTACAATGTTGATTAAGGGGCCGTTTGGGAAAACTCATAATCAGTTATGTGATCAATAAGTAAACCAGTTCTATCCTACACTAAGAGTCGATTCAAACCTAAGCTTGATTAAATAAAATCTAAAGCATGCTTAATACGAAATTGGCAAGTTGCCTCTTTACTTGTTAGCATGCTTGGTTTCACAGACATGCACAAACATGAGTTTAGGTTCCTAATACTGTATTTCTTTTTTGAACTACATTAGAAAATATTGCAGGTCTTATTCTTCAATGTGAATAACTCAAACTTATTCGGCTACTTGGAAAGGTGGTGTGAAGCTGTAGAGATATCATAAATGGCTAGATTGCTTTGTAGTGAGTGAGGTTGCAAGTCGTTACCCTGACTGAAATAGTTGGTCTGTCTTGTACTTTTGCATTTCTTAATGACGTCAAAGTAATGTAACTATTCAATCTCAAGGATTTATATTAGCAGTTCTCTTTTGGTTGCTTGCTAATTTTCAGTTCTTCCATCTTTCGAGCTTGTAGTATGTAAAATAACTTCCAAATTTAAATTCAACCGTTCTCTGCGACGGGCACGTGCCTTGCACGTGCACCCTTCACTAGTATATATATAGTTACAGTTCCTTGTCACTTTTTTTTTTTTGGTTATCCTTCCTTTCTAAGGAATTATATTCCAAAAAATATATCCCTTCTAGCATCCTGAAACAAACCAGTATAATTACTTCTGTTTTCTCTGCGCCTTCCAAACGGAAAGCAAATATACTTTCTAGACCACCAAACCCACCCCACCCCCAAACAAAGAAATTGATTTTAACAAAAATAAAACAAAAAAGAAAAGAAAAAAGAAGGAAAGAGGAAAGGAGAAAAGATAAAGGGAAAAGGACGGGAATAAATGAATTGAGAGTGATGTGACTTACCGGTGCACAGCAAAATCCAGACAATTGACACAGTAAACAAAAGCATTAGCAAACCCTTTGTCACCACATTGCAGACATATTGTCACCTGCAACAATATGGAATTTAGTATCTTTAGATTGAATTGCTTTGCATATCACACTACACATAAATGGCATTATTTTATGGCCCCATGACTCGCACTCCTCACTCTAGCATAACCACCCTACAAACATTAACGTACCTAGAAAACTATCATGGAAAACACCATTCTATCTTCCAATGACATGGAAGCGATTTATTCCATACAATTCATAGATGAAGCTCTACACAAGCCCCGTTTGGGAAGCACAGTAGCATTCACAGGGGTCTGCTTTTGGCACAGGAAAATCCTCCAACGTACGAATGGAACAGCCGAATTTCAAATGACACGGAATTAAGGTTTCCCAAAAAGTTTTGGCAACGGTGATTGGAGAACCAATCTCCAAACGCAGGATTGGCTCTCCAACGCGGTTCCCAAACAGGGCCACATTCATCTCAAATGTTACCTCCTCTAAACTCTAACTTTCATGGTTTACAATTGTATCGTTTCCCAAAAAGTTTTGGCACCGGCCGTTGGAGAACCAATCTCCAATCGAGCGATTGGCCTTTCCACGCGGCTCCCAAACAGGGCCATATTCATCTCAAATGATAAAAAACAGGCCCATATTCATCTCAAATGATACCTCCTCTAAACTCTAACTCTCATGGTTGCAGAGGTAATTATCAATATCATACAATTGTAGATACCAGGCGACATAATGCAGGTTCATTCGACTTTAGGAAGAAAAAAATAAAAACTTCTAAATAGCAATTCTAATCCCATAAAGCTGAGCAGACCCTAATAAAATGTTAAGCTAAAACTCGAGCAAGCAAACTTACAGAAAGTTGATTTTCTAGACACCATAAGTTGTAATACTTGTACCAAACCCCGGTAACAAGGCTCAAAGTAAAAGCACAAGAAGTTAATCTGACATTTACTTGGGGGAAAATGGAAAAGAGGCCCTACATAAAATAGTAAACTTTTTGACAACTTTTCAAAGAACATTCAGGCCGGAAGATATGGATAACAAAGACTATATTGCAAAGACTACTCATTCACCAAGTTCTTCTCTTTTTCACAAAAAGCCAAACTCTTTATGTTTGCTCTTACTTCACTCCCTGTCTTTTAAACGCTTTCATCCTTACTTTTTTGCGGGGTTAAAATTCTTCCTATTTCCCCATTATGTTTTTTGTATCTTTTTCTTCTTCTTTTTTGAGAGAGAGAAAGAGGGTAGGGAGGGTGAGATGTCTTCTTCCACCATCTCTCTCTCTCTCTCTCTCTCTCTCTCTCTCTCTCTCTCTCTCTCTCTCTCTCTCTCTCTCTCTCTCTACATGTCATCATCACTTCAATTTAGGTACTTATATATCCTAAATTGTTGAAAAGCAAGCTTCAACTCCTGCTTATGCACGGCTCATGAGAAGTAGAACACCTCACTCACCCTCTTTCCCTTTAAAACACTGCTTTACATACACAACTATGACCTAAAATTCAATACAAGTCAACCATCTTATTAGGGATTTATACAATGTACAGCACTATCCAGAGGAAACTAATTGATCACATAGTGCTTAAACCAATAATTTTTCAACTTAATATTTCATAAAATACCATATAATACTGCTAGTTGTAGAATTACATATTTTACAGTATTGTGGTCGTAAATCTTCGTAACTAACTTCTTTTTTGTGCAAATTTCTGCAACTAACTTAATTTCGTGTAAAAGGCACATCCCAATCCTATTATACCATTATCTTAGAGTCTGACCATTACACTTGGCACACAAGCTAATTGTAATATACCTTATTTACATAGATAAGTTAAAATCATATTTGGCCAAACTTAGCAGATATTTTACCGAAATTGCAAATTGTTGTCACTTTACAGATCCATTAGTAGTATTTCAAAAATAAGAAATTGGATGTTAATAGTTTCACCTGCATACAAAACCCTTTAACCAACTGAATTCTGCTTAGCATAGGGCTCCTTTTAATCATTTAATTAGTGATTGAACAAGTACAATTGCCATAACAATCTTCGATTCTTTGTTCGGTAAGGGACTAAAAGTTAAAACGTGACTACCTTTGCAACTATATTCCTAATATCCAAATTACTCCCCTTGAGAAAAGCTAAAAGATTGAGTAAACATTGTACGCATCCACACTCCTATATTATGACATTCCTTATTTTCTCTTATGCTAGGATGCACCAAGATTTCGAAAATGGTCACATGCCTGTTTCCGACACATGTCGGACACAGAACTTGCCTTATGCGCTTCCGACGACATGGTGAATAACTGTGCTATTTGTCCTACAAATTTTCAGAGGTGGAAACAACAGGACATGGACAAAAATACTTATTCCTGAACGAAGAAGCAGCATTTTGGCAGTTATTTTGTCCTAATTAAAACCAAAACAGTGTCTTTTTTTTTCTCTAAACATTGCGTCACTTATTCAGCATTTTTGCATGACAATAGACTCTCAAGGACCCATTTCCATCTCTCACTCTACGATCCTCTATTTTGAGGTGGGGTTTGTTTTGGCCATTTGGGTGTTGTAGTCCTTGTTTTGTTCATGTCAGACAATAATTTTGACAAACAAGAATTTTACATACAATAAATAAGAGTCGATTACAGCAAGTATTGAACATGTGAAAAAAAAAAAAAAAAAAATGTCATATCCTCAATGTGTCGTGTGTGTTGTGTTCAATGTTATAAAAATCGCTAGGCGGTAGGCGGGCGGTGGAGGGGGGGCCTAGCCGAAAAATTAATATTTGAACAAAATTACTAATATAGAGACAATTCTCATATAAACAAAACTAATACTATCATCAAACTAAGTTTCTAATTCATTCTTCTCCATATCACTCCACTCCAATCTAAGGATCAAAATTTCGTTTCGAACTAAATGACCGAAACTTCTCTTTCGTAGTTGACCGAAACGAAACCCACCAGGAATCACGAAATTCCAGAAATCAGTTTCGGTGTGTTTCGGCCAAAAGAAACACATATGTTATGTTTCCAAGGAAACGAGAGTACATGCATCGAATGAATCATGTTCAGAAAGAGACCCCCCATCCCATGTGAAAACTGAAAAGCGGGTTGATTTCAAATTTCAATCAATTTGGAATCAAAATGAAAATTGGGGAAAACCAGGGAGATTTTCTGAAAAATGATGATGAAATTGATTCGAGAGTTGGTTATAAATCACTTACCTGGAGTGTCTTCTCCATCAGTCTTCGTCTTCTACTCTTCTTCTTCTTCGCCTTCGCCTTCTTCTTCGTTCGATCTAGAGGCTAGGGTTTCCCTTGAAGTCACTCTTCTTCTTCTTCTTCTTCTTCTTCTTCTACTTGGCCTTCGCTCGTCGTCGCAGCAGGCTCGCCTAGGGTTTCTGCCTTCGCTGGTGGGTCTCTCCACTCTCCTCTCTTTTTGCATCTCATATCATCATATAGAGAGAGAGTACGAGTAGTAGTAGTGATACACTTGTCCAGCCGGAAAAAAAAGTTAGGGATATTAGGTTAAAATGATGTGTTTTAGTTAAAAACTTACGATTTTTACAATTTTGTGAAAAGTCTCTCGCAATTTTTTGTATTTTGTAAAAAGTATTTCCGCTCACAGATAATGTTATCACACATAATATTATTTGTGAACTTTAAACTACCATAACTCACTCATTTTTTGGCCTTTTTGGTTGATTTTTTTTTTTTTTTTTTTTTTTTGATATCATGTATTTTTTCGAGATCTACGCATTAGGGTTGAAAATTGTACAACAAAATGTAATTTAGAATTTCGTTTTTCATTTTTATCTTACAGACAAATGATATTATCTGTTGACACCGACAGATAATATTATTTGTCCACTTTAAACTACCATAACTTTTTCAATTCTTGGGCTTTTTGGGTGATTTTTATTTTTTTTATTTCATGTATTTCTTTGAGATCTACGCAATGGGCGTGGAAATGTTACAAAAAAAAAAAGTAAAGTTGCAACCTGATGTTGAGGTTTTACAGATAATATTATATGTCAACTTCAAACTACCATAACTTTCTCAATTTTTGGGTTTTTTGGGTGATTTTTTTTTATTTCATTTATTTTTTCAAAATCTATGCATCTATGATGTCAATTGTTCGAAAGAAATATGTTTTTTTGGGATGGTTTTGTGGGTTGTTTGATGATACTACGCCTTGTTTTCGCTGCTATTTTTGGACTATTTTTGGTGCAGATATGGCTCTACTGGTTCTATAATGGTGGCTGATTTAGGTTGTTTAATGCCTTAATTTTGGTGGCTGTTCTATGGTTGTATCGAGGCTTTTTAGGAGAGGTTTTGATGGTTCTTTTATTGGTTCACTTTCTCATTTTTATTATATTGCTGTTTCTTTTTGGGGAGCCTTGCTATGTTTTTTATGGAGCTTTTCTATTTGTTTTTGCCAATTGTTTTTTATTTTGGACTCTTGTCATCTTTTAATAAAATTTTGTTGCTGGGCAAAAAAAAATGCTTTTATTATATGTATGTTAAAAAAATGCAATTTTTCATATTTGTTTGATGTATAGGTTCTTTTTTTCCCCCAATATTTCATGGTCAATATTGAATTTGTTTGATAGATTTCATTTTGCTGATTCCAAAACATCAAATTTTACGAAAAACGAATTTGTATAACAAAAGTTACAGCATTTTGAGTATAAAAAGGACCTAATGCGGTAAAGAAAAGTAGTATGTGTTTTAGCTTTGAAGAGTTTTATTTGAGGGGGCTATAGCCGAAGCTCCCAAAAAATACTCTTATACACTATTTGAGTTTTATTAAATTCTAGGATTAATTACACTTTGCGCCTCTAAAGTTTGGATAATTTTACATTTTGCATCTTGAAGTTTCAAATTTAGCACTTTGGTCTCTAATATTTGGGATGAGTTGCACTTTAGTCCCTACAAGACTTTTTATGACGAAATTTTCTCTTTTAGTGACGAAATCATTCGTCACTAGAGGACTATTTGAACTTATTTGTCACATTTGTGAAACTTTAGGGACCAAAGTGCCAAATTTGAAACTTTAGAGTGCAAAGTGCAAACCACCCAAAAATAGCAGCGAAAACTCCACTTAGGTCCAAACCGACGATAGAGGTGACTAAAATCTCTTAGGTTGACCGACGATAGAGGAGCAAAAGGACCCTAAATCAACGTGATTTAGGTCGGCTCCACCAACATGGTCAAGCTCTTCTCCCAACAGTCTTGACGAAGCCTGGCCGGGCGGAAGACAACCATCCTGGTGAGTTAACATAAAAAAGGACCCTAGAGCAATACGCTTTAGGTCGGCTTTTCCAACATGGTAAAATCCTTCTACCCACAGCCTTGACGAAGGTTTACGGGCAGAAGATAACCATCCTGGGAGCTAACTCAAGCAAAAAAGACTCCGAAGTAGGCCGAGTCTCAACTCTCGGTCACTTCCCGAGCACTCAAAGACTCCGAATTAGGCCGGGTCTCAACTCCCGGTCAATTCCCGAGCACTTAAAGGTCCCGAGCTAGGCTGGGTCTCAACTCTCAGCCAGTTCCCGAGGACTCACCAGGCTCAGAAGCCCCGAGGCAGCTTCCACAAGCACTCAGACAGCGGCAAGTAACATCAAATTGATTTCCAAACTTGCCCCGATATAGCATCTGGCCAATCTTGGAAATGGGGGGCAGCTGATACGCCCAAAATTGGCTCTATCTTATGACCGAGCGGTTTAAGTCAGCAGCTAGTCCATGCCCCGGGTAAATCATGCACAACTCCTCAGAAGCATCAGCCCGAGCAGTTCATTCAAGACCCGACCAGCAGGTCGGGAAAACCGCACATGCACATCCCGCCGCGGGAACAGCTCAACCGGGCCCACAGGCGTGATCCCGAGCATTACGGGCAGTTTCCTACTCAAGCTAGAAGACTAATGGAAAGTGCACACTATTTTCTAATCCAATTAGGAAATCCCCATAATTAATGTCAATCTATATCAATAGGATTATATTTCCTTATCCATGTATGAGTAGGTCTCTTAGATCTATAAAAGAGACCTCTCACCCCACATTGAAGGGGCCGCCAACTCTTGAGTCTACACATCACCTCTATAAAATTCACCATTATATGCATACACCCGGCCGATATTACTGGTAGTGTCGCCCCTCTTTGTTGGCTCACCAGGCCTGCCGGTGATCTGTTAGTGAACGTGCTCAGACACACACGTGGACGTAGGTTCCTTCATTAACAAGGCCGAACCATATACAAAAAATAGTCTCTCTCTCTCTCCTTAAATTGCTTTACTCTTACCAAATTCTGGCATCATCAGTTTGGCGCCGTCTGGGGGAAACGATAAGTCTTCTCATCAACAAATCTCTTAACTGATCATCATGCCACCGAAGAAGGGTAAGAAGACTGATCAACAGTCCGACCGGGTTGTTCCTTCGGCCCCGGCACCGACTGCGGCAGTCATGACATCTGAGCAAATCACCGCAACCCTCACCCAACTCCTGGAGGGCCAGCGTCAAATCCAGCAACAGATTGAAGCCCTGCTAGCCCAGCAAAGCAATCCTCCAGTGGTTGGGAAACGACCCGGAAACGTTGCGTACGGTCAGGAACCGATCTTGACCAGACAACGTGCCCGAGCCAACCCGTCCCGTGTTGAGGATGCCAGAGACATCAACAGTGGGCGTGTTGCTCGAGAGGAAAGGCAGGAGCATATGGCCCGGGAATCAGTCCAGGGCCACTCGGTCAAGAGCCGATTTGTCCCTAGGCGAACGGTTACCCGGAGTCATAGCCGAGCCCAATCCCAGAGGACAGCACCCCACCATGAAGAAACATCTTCCACCATCCCGACTAGTTCCTCAGATACCGGTCGGGAAGAAGGGGAAGCCCGAATCAGAGACTTGCAGAAGCAGATCGACGGAGTGACCAAAAAGCTTGGTCAAAACTGTGTTCCGAATCAAGCCAATACTGAGACAGAGTCACCGTTTTCGAGCCAGATCACGAGGTTTGCCATCCCGCGCAAATTTAAGCAGCCTCGCCTAGATCCCTATAACGGCTCGGGAAGCCCGGTCGACCACGTCCGGACCTACAAGGTTCAGATGGCCCTAACCACCAACTCCGATGAGTTACACTGCCTAGCCGTCCCCAACACTTTGAAAGGCCCGGCCATGCAGTGGTTCTACTCCTTAGAGCCCCGATCAGTCTGCAGTTTCAAACAACTCAGCAAGCAGTTCATCAACAAGTTCGCCGGTATGCATGAGCGGCCAAAGCCAGACATGCAGCTACTGACAGTCAGACAACGGAGTAATGAGTCCCTCAAGGAGTTCACCGACTGGTTTAACCAACAAAATCTTCAAATCCTCAATCTGAACGAGACAATCGCCATCATAGCCTTCTGCTCGGGAGTTCAACACACCAAGTGCGCCGCGTCGTTCCACAGAAACCGACCGGTAACCTTGGTCGAACTCGCAGAGAGGGTTGGAAAATACATCGACATTGACGAATTTCTAAAGATCAAAGACCCCGGGCAAGAAAGCAACAAGTCTTCCAGAAGTAAGCGAAAGCGAGATCAGCCCGGGAGTTCAGACAGTTCTTTCAGTTCACAGCGGTCTGAGTCCGACAGCCCTGACCCGACCTCCAGTTCACATCGGTCAGGATCAAGCAGTTCCGACTTTGCCTCCAGCACAGAGAAATCTGAAGCCCGACGATCCTGATTCGACCTCCTGTCTCCATCGGTCTAGATGAGCCCGACCACAGTGGTACTTGCCTGATCACCGCGTGAGGCTCCACCGATTGTCAGAGCTCATACAAAGTCCTCGGGCCTAATCCCGAGGCATCCAAAGACCTCGGGCCTAACCCCAAGGCATACAAAGACCTCGGGCCTAACCCCGAGGCATCTAAAAAGACCTCGGGCTCCGAACCCAGGCACTCAAAAGACCTCGGGCTCCGAACCCAGGCACTCAAAAGACCTCGGGCTCCAAACCCAGGCACCAAAGACCTCGGGGTCACGCCCGAGGCACCGGCTTTACTTAGGTCCAACTGACGATGGGGGCAAACCCCCTAGGTGGCTGATGATGGCAAGCTTCAAAAGACCCTGCAACCACCATGTTCCAGGTCGGTTACCTACAGTCATAGCCTCTGTAAGACCCTCGTCTTAGCGAAAGCTTGAGGGGCAAGATGGCGCAGTGAACTAAACAGGTAATCACACCGGGTATCTACAGGCCTCGCGGATAAATAAGTCAAAATCTTAGACAACCCGAGCACCTACAGTACTCAGAGGCATTAACTCCACTTAGGTCCAATCCGACGATAGAGGTGACTAAAATCTCTTAGGTTGGCCGACGATAGAGGAGCAAAAGGACCCTAAAGCAACGTGATTTAGGTCGGCTCCACCAACATGGTCAAGTTCTTCTCCCAACAGTCTTGACGAAGCCTGGCCGGGCGGAAGACAACCATCCTGGTGAGTTAACATAAAAGAGGACCCTAGAGCAATACGCTTTAGGTCGGCTTTTCCAACATGGTAAAATCCTTCTACCCACAGCCTTGGTGAAGGTTTACGGGCAGAAGATAACCATCCTGGGAGCTAACTCAAGCAAAAAAGACTCCGAAGTAGGCCGAGTCTCAACTCTCGGTCACTTCCCGAGCACTCAAAGACTCCGAATTAGGCCGGGTCTCAACTCCCGGTCAATTCCCGAGCACTTAAAGGTCCCGAGCTAGGCTGGGTCTCAACTCTCAGCCAGTTCCCGAGGACTCACCAGACTTATAAGCCCCAAGGCAGCTTCCACAAGCACTCAGACAGCGGCAAGTAACATCAAACTGATTTCCAAACTTGCCCCGATATAGCATCTGACCAATCTTACAAATGGGGGGCAGCTGATATGCCCAAAATTGGCTCTATCTTATGACCGAGCGGTTCAAGTCAGCAGCTAGTCCATGCCCCGGGCAAATCATGCACAACTCCTCAGAAGCATCAGCCCGAACAGTTCATTCACGACCCGGCCAGCAGGTCGGGAAAACCGCACATGCACATCCCGCCACGGGAACAGCTCAACCGGGCCCACAGGCGTGATCCCGAGCATTACGGGCAGTTTCTTACTCAAGCTAGAAGACTAATGGAAAGTGCACACTATTTTCTAATCCAATTAGGAAATCCCCATAATTAATGCCAATCTATATCAATAGGATTATATTTCCTTATCCATGTATGAGTAGGTCTCTTAGATCTATAAAAGAGACCTCTCACCCCCCCATTGAAGGGGTCGCCAACTCTTGGGTCTACACAGCACCTCTATAAAATTCACCATTATATGCATACACCCGGCCGATATTACTAATAGTGCCGCCCCTCTTTGTTGGCTCACCAGGCCTGCCGGTGATCTGCTAGTGAACGTGCTCAGACACACACGTGGACGTAGGTACCTTCATTAACTAGGCCGAACCACATACAAAAAATAGTCTCTCTCTCTCTCTCTCCTTAAATTGCTTTACTCTTACCAAATTCTGGCATCATCATCTTATAATTTAGATATGATGTTATTTTAGTCCCTCGAGTTTCAATTTGATTAATTCAATCCTTACAATTTCAATTTTGGTTTAATGTAGTCCATTCACAAAAAAATTTCTACACCTTTTTATAGAAATAGGTAATGTGATGCACACGTGGGGTATTATTAGGAGCATAATGGTAAATTTACTTGGAGAAATTACATTTTACACACATATATTGAACCTAAATTTTTCAAAACTTCTATAAAAAATTGATAAATAGACTTTATTTAACCTAAACTGAAGGGATGAAAATGAAATCACACCCAAACTATAACGATACATAATGTAATTTACTCTTCTGATTAATTACATATTACTTATTTATAAAAATTACTTATTCATACTTAAATTTATAATGATCATCAATAGATTTAATATCTTAGTAAATTTATCATTTTCAAAAAATTAACATAATTTTAATTCTGGTTGTAGTAATGTCTTCAAATACTCGTAATAACGATGACAGTTCACAACCAACTGAAAAAAAAAATAAAATAAAAAATAAAAAATAAAAAAGAACGAGATATTGGTTGGAAGCACGGGAAGTAAGTTGGAGATATTGGAATCATGTTCAATGTACGTACTGTCACAAAATAATGAAAGGTAGCGGTGTGTCACGTTTGAAGCAACACTTTGACAGCTTCATTTGTTGCTCAACAATTTGGTGTGTAGCCGATGAGATTTTGAGAGATTTAGGATTGATTATGAGGCATAGTTTCATGCTTCCATGAGTTGGACTGAATATTGCCAACATATCCATAAGACATATAATGTTCCTCTTGGTGAATACCCGAAGCCTGGACCAATTTTTGCGCGATGTGAATTTATTATATGAACAACCATATATACTTTTGAGATGTCTTATTAGCTCATTATGTGCTTAAATGTAACTTTTCCTTTCTATGAAGTGTTTTCTGTATTCTATGAACTGCTTGACTGTAGAATGATGACTAAATCATCCTATATTTCCAATTTGAACTATATATTATAGTCATATAGTTTGTAAAAAACAAAAGGGTCAACCTATTCACTTTGCCCATATTGTTGAAAAGTTGACACTTAACCTCTCCATGGTTGTAGACTAAAGTGAAACTATAAAGATTTTTGTCAATTTTGACAAAAATTTCAAAATTTTGTTTGGTGGAAAACTTTTTGACCAACAATGGGGAGTTAAGTGTCAAAATTACCCCCCACGGATTTCTTCCCAATTTTTTTCCACCACCACATTAGGTGGTCCCAACAATCACCCCCGATTTCGTGAAATAGAATTTGATTCGAGTCCGATTGACTCCTAATTTGTTAAAATAGAAAATATTTTGAGTCGAATTGACTCTTACTTTTTGGAAATAAGAAATTCTTTGAGTCCTAATTCTGAAATTTTGAATTCTTTAAGTCTAATATTGACTCCGGATGCTAAGAAATTTGAATTGAGCTGATGGACTCTGATTTTTGAAATTTTTAATTGAATCGAGTTCGACTAACTCCGGATTTTGAAATTTGAAATGAGTCAAGTTTGATTGACTCCTGATGAGCAGAATTTGAATTTCCATTGAATCAAAGTGACTTTTTGATTTGACAAAATTTTTAATCTGAGTTTGACTGACTCCTAATTTCGAAAGATTGAATTGAGTCTAAATTGACTCCTGATTTTGAAAAATTAAATTGATCTGAGCCCGAATGACTTCGGTTTTGAAATGTTGAATTCTTTTGAGTCGAATTGACTCTGATTTTGAAATTTGAATTCTTTGTAAGTCAAATTGACTCTGATTCTGAAATATGAAATCCTTTTGAGTCGAATTGACCTTGATTTTGAAATTCTGAATTCGTTGTGAGTCGAATTAACTCAGATTTGTGAAAATTTGAAATTCTCTTTGAAATTTGAATTCGTTCGCATCAAATTGACTCCGATTTTGAAAATTAAAAAAAGAAAAAAAAGAAAAAACAAACAAAAACAAAAACTTTTGAGTAGAATTGGCTCTGATTCTGAAATATGAATTCTTTTAAGTCGAATTGACTCCGGTCTTTTAAAATTTTTAATTTGTTCGAGTCAATTCGACTCCCAATTTTGGAAATTTGAAATTGTTTGAATTTGATTGATTCCCGACTTTGTGAAACTGAAATTCTTTGGAGTCTGAATCGAACCCCAATTTTGTGAAATAGAAAATTGAATTGAGTTTGATTTGACTCCAAATTTTGGAATTTTGAAATTCTTTGAGTCTGATTGACTCCCGATTTTTTGAAAATAGAAAATTGAATTGAGTTTGATTCAACTCCTGATTTTGGAAATTTGAAATTCTTGGAGTCTGATTGACTTCAAAATTTTAGAAATTTGTATTCTTTTCATGATTTACTCCGGGCATTGTGGTTTGAATTAAATTGAGTCTTATTGACTCCCGATTTTAGAAATTAAAAGTGAATTGAAACTGACCGACTCCCGATTTTGAAAACTTGAATTAAATTGAGTCTAATTGACTCCCAATCTCAGAAATTGAATTGAATTGAGTCTGATCGACTCCCGATTTTGAAAGTTTGAATTGAGTCTAGTCTGATCGACTCCCGACTTTGAAGTTAGAAATTTTTGTGAATCTAATTGACTCCCGATTTTGAAATTTTAGCTGATGAAAGTCTAATTAACTCTGGATCTTCTTAAGATTTGAAATCATTTTAGTCTGTTAGACTCCCGTTTTGGAAATGAATTGATCTAAGTCTAATTGACTCCTGATTTCAAGAATTTGAATTGAATGGAGTCTGATTGACTCCTGATTTTGAAAAATATTGATTTGAATGGAGTTTGATTGACTCTTGATTTTTAAAAAATTGTTTTGAATGGAGTTTGATTGACTCCTGATTTTGAAAAACTGAATCGATTTGAGTCTGATTAATTCCTGATTTTGAAAAAATTGAATTGAATGGAGTCTGATTGACTTCTGATTTTGAAATTTTGAATTAATTTAAATCTGATCGACTTTGAATTTTGAAAAATTGAATTGATTTAAGTCTGATTGACTCCTGATTTTAAGAAATTGAATTGATTTGAGTCTGATTGACTCCAAATTTTGAAAAATTGAATTGATTTGAGTCTAATTGACTCCTGATTTCAAGAATTTGAATTGATTTAAATCTGATCGGCTCTGGATTTTGAAAATTTGAATTTACTTAAGTCTGATTGACTCTTGATTTTGAAATTTTTTAATTTAATTCGAGTCCGAATGACTCCAGTTTTGAAAAGTTGAATTGAATGGCATCTGAATGATTTTGAAAATTTAAAATTCTTTGGGCCAAATCGACTCCTATTTTTTAGAGGTTTGAAATTCTTTGAGTCAGATTGACTCCTATTTTTTTTTTTTTTTAGAAAAATTAGAAATTCTTTTGAGTCTGGTTAACTCATGATATGGGATTAGAAATTCTTTTTGACTTCAGTTTTTAAATTTTGAATTTAATTGAGTCTGATAGACTCCTGATTTTCGAGAATTGAATTGAGTCTGATGAACTCCTGATTTTAAAAAATTGGACTGAATTGTGTCTTATTGATTCCCGAGTTTTAGAAAAATGAATCGAATAAGAGTCTATTTGACTCTCAAAATTGAAATTTGAAAATTTCTTGAGTTAAAAATACTAAGAGTAAACATATCCGACGGGGCCGAAGGGCTGCGGATACTGAGAGTAAACATATCCGACGGAGCCAAAGGGCTGCAGATACTGAGAGCAAACATATCTGAAGGGGCCAAAGGGCTGCGGATACTGAGAGCAAACATATTCGATGAGGCCGAAGGACAGCGGATACTGAGAGCAAACATATCTGATGAGGCCGAAGAGCTGCGGATACTAAGAGCAAACTATCCGACGGGGCCGAAGGCTGCAGGTACTAAGAGCAAACATATCCGACGGGGCCGAAGGGCTGTGGATATTGAGAATGAATGTGCATTGACACCGGGGCGTAATGCACAAAGCGTAGTCCAGTCAATTGCATTTTGAGAAAACAAATCTATGTTGACACCGGGGCATAAGGCGCGAAGCGCAGTCCAGTCAATAACACTTATCCAAAGAATCGAGATGGTTGCGAATAATGAAAACCAAGCGTTAAAGTGCATAAGGCTTGAGACGCATCTACAAGCATCAAAACAATGGGGTTTTGAATCGTCGCATTTTGTTTGCATACCATGAAGCATGAAATTGCATAGGCAACCATCATTGTATTCACATGTGCATCACGATAAGATATGTGCATTCATCCGTATGATTGTTTGTGCCTAAGTGTTGTCCTATACATCAATTACATCCTGGTTTGATGCCCGTTGGGATACGTTGGCAACTCACCATTGAGCACGATCGGCACCGAACATCTAGGTGTCCTGCTTTTGCAACACACTTTGTTTTTACCTGAATTCGACAGTTCGGTCAAAGGCTTGTCTTCACACAAGCTTCGACATTCACTTGTGATACGTGTTGCTTCATAAGCTCTGTCGAAGAGGCGCAAATTGTAGACACCCCAATTTTGACCAACCATCGAATCCAGGGGATGATTACCTCTAGGCCAATGATGACAATGTCTGGCAGAATTTAAAGATTTTCTAAATGATTCAAGTTCTTCGGAGGGTTCTTCAGTCCCAATAAAGTTTTCGAGAAAAGGCTGGGTGTTCGGGGAAATTTGAGTATGAAATACGTATAAGAAAGACAGTTTGGAATAACTTGATTTTGATATAAACTATAGAAAATGATTTGAAAACAAAATAAAAAGGAAGAAAAGGAATTTTGAAAAGAAAAGAAAAAAAAAAACAAAAATATAAATATATATATAATCTATATGAGTATACATTTGAAAAATAAATAAAAAAGGGTGGGAATTCTGTTAGAAGTGGCACGCGGCGAAGCCGGCGGCACTCACTGAGTGCCGGCGCGGCACTCAGCTGAGTGCCGTTGACAACTCACTGAGTGTCGCCCGTTGTAACAGACTATTTTTCTTCGATACTTACGGAATATCATTGCACATGGGTTTTTACCCCAAATTTACCAAATTAACCCTTTGACAATGGCCTATATAAGGAGATGTTTGATCGACGAAGAATAATTCCCGTTTAGAGTCCTAAAGTTATGCTTTGTTAGCCCATTTCATTTAGTTATTAATTATTTTTTTAATAAATATTCTATATCTCGTAGGTTTTGGAGCTTTAACTTGAAAATGCACTAAAATTCAATGATTAATGGCTTTGGAAGACATTCTGGGCTCAGAAGGTGATTCCGGTGAAAGCTGGAGATAGTAGCAGCCTCGGTAAATAGCATTTTTAACAAGGAATAATTTGGATTTGAGAAATTTCTCTAGAGATATAAAATGTATATCTTCGAGTTACAGACGCATGACTGTAAATGGCGAGTCAATCCGAGGTCCAAGCAAAAAGTTATTGCAATTCTACGAAAGTCGCGCAGAGTAGTGAAAAGTACCTCGCGCGAGCAGGCCACGCGAGCGACCTGTGGAAAAACCAAAAATGCGTATTTCATCAAATTAGAGCACCCAGCGAAGTAGGTTTGTGCATACGACGCCCATAAACGTAAATACAGCAGTTTTAGTGCAATTAGGCTTAGGAAAGCTTCTTAATCCTTCCAAAATCCTATTCTAAATCAATTTTGGGGTTACACAACATTTTACACATCCTTCCATAACCAAAACTTCAGCCATTGAAGAGGGAAAACCAAGGAGAAGAAGAAGAAGACCAATGATTCCCATGGCCTCCTCCATCAACCTCTTACTAATCCTCGATTCTATGGCTGCCCTGACCGATATCTAGGGTTTCAATGAAACCCTAGCCAAGTAATAGGGTGTATTTTATGTTTTTCTTTTATTTTTATTATATATGAATGATGATTACATGTTTAGAGGATTTTAATTAATAAAATTATATTCATTGATTAAATCATTGCTTTCAAAGTCTATTATTGTCTTAGATCTATTTTGAATGTGATGTGCTCAATAGTCTATATTTGCTGTGCTTGTATGGATTATTTACATTTAATAGTACTTATTTGAATTGTGATATCAAGTAGTCGAATAGTTCATGCCTAGGGAAGACGGAGTGTGCCGCAACCTTAGTTTAGTATGAGACACTCTATGCCAACTGAAGATGAATTATGTTGATACTTGAATCGTAGTTATCTTCTTGACGGAGACATTGGGCTTGTAGCTACAATTCCCTATTATCATCTAATATAATAAGCTAATTGAATGCATAGATACCCTTATTATGAAGCTAGTGGTGGATTTGTAATCCTAGGTTCAATACACATATTTATCAAAACAACTTTTAATCGCTTTCATAGTTAGATTTATTTCCTTAGTTTAATTAAAATCAAAATCTAAATTCCATTTTCTTAATTAACTAGGTTTAGGTTTTAAAATTAAAGTGCTTTAGTATTTCAATCTCTGTGGGTTCGACCTCTACTTCCACACTACAAATCTTTTAAAGTAGAGTATACTTTTATATCTTGATTTTGACAAGATCAATTTTTGGCGCCGTTGCCGGAGATTGCAATATTTTTGCCATTAATTTTTAGAGTCTTGCTTTAGTTAGTTAGTAAATATTAAGTGAGATTTTTATTTCCTTTATTTTCCAGTTGAATTTTTTGAGTCGCTAAAATTATCCTTTGTTTGCAGCTCTCAAGTCGTCAAATCATAGTGAGTTGGTGTCACACCCGTTCCAGAAATTCATGGTTTTGAAAAATACATCATTTGAGATTTTGAAATTATTAATGTTATTAATAATTTGATTTGAGGTTGACTGTGAGTCAACGGTAAAGTGTCAGTGAGGACACGGGAACATAGCAGTTCATATTGCATGGACATGACTAAATGACATTTATATGATTTAAATGTTATTTGACTTTATCTGGTATTTGATGAATAGTAATTTTATTTGTGTTGAGGGAATTCTGGTAATCTTAGATATTGTTATATCATTTGGAGAACTGTAGTGAGAACGTGCGTGGTACGTTAATTGAAAAGGTAGGTGGTGTAGAGATTCCACTTAATTGAGTTTTCGGACGTTATTTTGGACCCAAATGAAACTTAGTCGGAAACTTTTGAAATTTATAGTTTTCACTCGTAAAGGCATAAAATGGACGTGTGCGAAGTTTCAAGGATTAATTAGAAGATTTGAGAAACTTGCGGGGAGGTAAGCGTAATTTCCATAACTCTTGCCTATATATAGATGAGGATGAGAATTCATTCTCATCCAACTCCAAACAAATATCTAGAGAGGGAGGAGAGAGAAAGGAGATTGTTTCTTCGGGCTTTGCGACGCCGTTTGACGACTTTCCGTCCGTCAGATTTTCTCCAGATTTCAGATTTGAACTCGTGGAGGTAAGACCTACGTTTTGATACTACTTAGGCCATGTTTGGCAACTTTTTGTAAAAATCTTAATTCTAGACTTTTGGGGAAAACCCAGTAAAACTTGTAGGAATCGTCCCTAATTTGAAATCCGGCGATTATTTAGCCCCCTAGACGATCCTTCAAAGTTTGAAGAGATTCGCACGAGGTATGAATTCTAGATCTATGAAATATATGGATTTTCATGTTTTGGACATCACTTTTGATATTCTTGGATCCGGGCGAAATTCATGTGTTAGTTAGGCCCGTTAATTATGCACGTGAAATTATGATAAAAGCACGTATAACTGTTTATGTGAGCATGTTATGTGTCTACTTGGGTCAAAGGGGAGTTTGGTGCAAATTCATGCCGGAGTAAGCTTTTCGATGTTTGAGAATTTTGGTAGCGACGGCTACTGTGCATGGTTGTAGGCTTGGACTTGCCATGGCACTTGTGGGATGTAATGGTTGTAGGCTTGGACTTGCCATTGACATCGCGGTTTAAGGCTTGGACTTGCCGCTACCGGATGAATGCGTACCACTCACCCCGGAGACTATTTCTATGTGTTTTAGATGCTTAAACCATGAATTGTCATATAAGCATACATTTAGAATTGTACGCTCAGCATATAGCTGAGCAGTGGAGATGTACTCCATTGCAGGTAAGAAGAAAGACAAGAAGAAGTGTGTTGAGTGAGGCCGATGAACGCCGGGGAATCTCCTTGTATATGTTTTTGTGTTTAAATCCTAAATTTGTGTAAGGATTTGAGTATTGTAATATGTTGTAATAGAACCATAGATTAGTCCTGCAGTACTGTAATCGTGTAATTGAATGTCTGTAGTTATGTTTTGAATGTTATAAATCAGTTATGGTTGTGTTTGTGGTTGGTGTGGAGAAGCATGAGTTGTTAATATTTCATTACAGGCTGCCCAGCAGGGGAGCAGTCGACTGGACCCAGGATCAGTCGACTGGATCTCATGGGATTGAGACACTGAAAGTCTATAGTAAGAGAAGCAGTCGACTGGATCCTTGATCAGTTGACTGATGCACTGTAGATTTTAGCTACTGATCCAAATAGTAACCAATGCAGTCGACTGGGTTCCCTGATCAGTCGACTGAACCCCTGATGAGCAATGTTAATTTTAGTTCTGCATAACACAGTCGACTGGGGTTCCCTGAGCAGTCGACTGGACCTCTTTGCAGTATGTTGTATTTTTGGTTCTGCTTAACTCAGTCGACGGAGCAGTCGACTGGACCCTAGTGCAGTCGACTGGGCAGTCGACTGAACCTCTGTTTTTCAAAACTATTATCTTTGAATGTGTTTTCAATGGCCAAAACTTTTTATGACTCTAATTTCAATGGATTTTACCAACTCAGAGGGTAATGTTCCTAAGTTTTAATATACCCAGGGTTGTTTTATAGTAGTTCTTTCCGCTGCGTATTTTTAGATGATGTTTGGATAAGCCTTGGTGGCGTGCCACGTGTCCTATTTCCACGCGTAGTGGGATGGGTCGTGACAGTTGGACTGGAGTAGCGATGCACATCAGTGGAGCTTATGTGAATTATAATAAAAATTGCAATAAAATAAAAAATACCAAGTAAATCCGCTGTGTTTTAAATTTCGCATCAAGGCACTGTAAGTCAGGGTGTTGAAACGCATTACTTGCATTAGCTTAGGTATGGAGTGAGCACGTGCATTAGCTAAGAAACCTGGGGCGCTGGGCTTTGACACGAATCACTGCATAACAGGATAATTGCATGCATCATAGTAGTGTTGTGTGCCTTTTTGATTATTTGCGTATTTTATTTTCTTATTCAGTTGAGTCAGTCTTTATCGTAGTGTCATTTTCTTTAGTTTATGTTTGGTACGTGTTCGAGTAAACCTGTTTTACATTCTTTGAATCGTGAACTCGAGCGAACCCTTAGAGTCCTTAGGTCTTCAACCCAAGCTTCTAGAGCACGGTTGATGCTAGATGACGAATCAACGCCTAAACCGTCGTCTTTGTTTGAGTCCAAAATTCAAAGCACCCTTAAACGTTTAAGAAAAACTCAAACTATTAACATCTAACCTATTCTAATGCCCGACTTTGGAAACAACGGGAACAACGGAAATAATAGAAATAGTCCTAATATATCTCAACTGCCTCTCTTAAAAGATTATTTCATTCCTTCGGCCTACACGCCACAATCATGTATCAAATTACCGGAGGTAACGGCATCTCACTTTGAGATAAAGTCATCTACCATCGCGCTACTCCCTTCATTCCATGGCCGTATTAAAGAAGATCCTTATCATCACTTAGGAGAGTTCCAAGACATATGCTTTACATTGAAAATCCAAAATCTAACTGATGATGAATTAAAATTGCAACTCTTCCCATTCTCCTTAAAAGACAAGGGTAAGTATTTATGCATTTCACTTTGAGATGTTTGATGCATATGGTATGTTGTTATACATACATGATTATGTTATTGTCATACATGCATAGCATTTATGCATTTGTGAATTGGTGGAATCATACGGATGTAGAGCTGTGTGATGAGGTGAAGTTATCATGAGTTATCATAGACAGCGTGTTGTGGCAAGAGGAAAAGATGATATTTTGGTAGTGATGAACAGTGGAAATTCTAAGCGAAAAGAAAATGGTTTTGATTGACTGTTGATGTTCTTAATGTTAGTGACGAATGTCCTTTGGGAGATCTTACCGAGAACGAAGTCGAGTAGTAAACGTCAGAGAAGATTTCCGTATAGTTCACCTAGAGAATGAAAGTGAGTGTTGTGGTTGAGTTTTGAGATTAGAAGTATACTTCAGACATGGGATGCACGTCATGATGTGAGAGAAAAGGGATGACCAGCTGGGGTTTATGACAGAAAAATAATTCGGCAGTATGTATTGCTCGTGTATGGGACCGGTGAGGAATCTCTCACCTTATCTTACGATGTTAACCTACGGTATAATCGTACGAGGTTATCTTATGATGTATTTTACGGTATATACGGTGTGTATTGGTTAGTTGAAGAATCTTTCAACTTATTGTGCGGTATATGGTATGTATTGGATGGTTGAGGAATCTCTCAACCTATCTTACGGTATGTATTGGACGGTTGAGGAATCTCTCAACCTATCTTGTGGAATGTATTGGGGATTGGGCAATATCTCTACGGGTTATCAGTATTGTGGTTGTTGAGGAATCTCTCAACTAAACCTGGTTTCAAATAGTCGTAGCGCTATAACAGATGCAGATGCAGTGTAGGAATTTGTAGCAAATGCTATCGAGTTAATAGTATAAAGGGAATTGTTGGGATTGAAGGTTGACCTAAGATGAGAATTATGAATGGAAATGATAGAGTATGAGTGAACAGTTTGAGCCTAATAGATAGTCGAAGGTTAACTGATGAGATGATGAGACTTCTAGAGTGGTTGCCTAGACTCGATGGTTATGATCGTAGAAATGCAACGATAAGGATGATGACTGATGTTGAAGGACGACATAGGTCGGAGGAGAAATTGTAGAGGTCTTGGTGAGAAACAAATGAATGGACATGCATAGTAATGAAATTTCATTGGTGTTTCGAGATGGTTCTCCAAAGGAAATGGAATAAAAGAAGTAAGAAGACGAGACCAGAAAGGATAGATGAAGGGAATTGATCAAAAAGGACAGAAGTTCAGAGGAATCAAATTGATAATTCGATAACATAAGGATAAGATGATCTTGATAGAGAAATTCCATGGAAAAGGTTGATGGAGAGTAAATGGACAAAAATGCAGAGTAATAAGATTCCCTGATATTTTGCCGGGGGTTGTCGGAAGAGATAGAATAAAGGGAGTAAGATTAGGAGACTGGGAATAAAAGATAAGTGTGAATTATGGAACGTGATAAGAAACTCAGAGGAATCGAGTGGATATTTGGATATCATGGGGATGAGAGTACTTTGATAAGAAGCTTGTCGTGAAGGTGGTTATCACAAAGGGGTGAAGTACATGCAATTTCAAACCTGGATTTTTAACGTATTTTCAAAATAAAACGAAAAGTCTTTCCTTTGAATGCTTTTAAAATATCGTTGAATATTTACCACAAGATACTATCAGCAGGAATCTAGAGTACAACGGGTATTATGATAATGAACAAGAGCGGTTGTGGGAACGATAAACAAGTAGAAAGACTTTGGGTAAGTCAATGTAGAGAAGTGAAAAATATAAATCGAGGAAATGAAGCTTTAATGAGTAAATGAACGGGGACAGTTGTGTGGAATGAAGACTTGGTAGTACGTTGAGTACGTTATCAGATATGATAGCGGGAATGTGAGGCTAATAGAGTACAGTGCTAGATGCAATGGGAAGCTATCTCAGTGTCCTGGATTCCAACAAGGTTGGAGGATTTTGAGAATGTCGAATTTCTCCCTAAGAAAATTTTAAAGTGTTTAAAATGTTTTAAAATAAAACTTTCGTTGAGTAAGAAAAATTGTTTTAATACTTGTGATTAGGTATCAAGTAGACCTTGAAAGACGGGTATCGTGGAAGGATATGGTATGCTTTGTGCTTGGGACATAACGGTGGTTATCAAACGAATAAGTTCTACGTGGGCAGATCGTGAACTTAGGAATTCTAAAGGAGTTGGTGAAATGTCGTATACCTGAATTTGGCTAATTGGTAGTTATGACCTTAAAGGAGTGGTCGTGAATATTGTTCCAAAGGGAGCTCGACTTTGATTGAAGTATTGGAGTAACCTGAGGTAATGAATGATTTGAGGCTTTGATCAATCAAGAACTTGATGAGATCCGCAAAGTGTGAAGCACTTGAAAGATGACAGTTAGAAATCGTTTGGCATTGGTGACCAGAGTGAGAATTTACCTTGGGGTATTGCCGTGAAAGGTATGTGAATTGGAAATCGATATATAAATTATTGAACACAGTGATGCTATAATGTTTGTGGGAAGATTTAAATTATCGGCTTATCCTCAGATTGTATGAGGGGATTGTATTAATGCTGTTAGCGATAGGTTATTCAAGAATAATGGATGGGAGACCCGGATAGCATAAATGAAGGACTAGAAAGTTAAATTGGAAATTGAGTTAGATTCAACTACAGTTATGAAACATGGAATGTCGGAATGAGGTATGGTGCCTTGAGATGTTATACGAAGAATATATGCTTAGTGTGAACGGTTGTCAGGAACTCGGTGAGAGTTGAGATACAGAAGTGTGATCGATATGGATTTGTACTAAGGTGAAAGTGAAACACCAGAGACTTATAGAGTTGTAAACTACATAAACGGTAGTGGATCTACCTGGACTGATATGAGAATGGACTACATTGCAGTTGAGATCTTCGAAAGAAAAAGTGATTGGCTCAGAGTGTGAGTACACTAGGTAAACATGATGGATTGTGAATGATCAACGGATTGTGACAGAAACAGGGTATGTTCTGAACAAGAGGATATGTTTGATAAACTATGTGGTACGTGCATGATTGGCTAAGTCAAATGTTGATTAACAATGCTATTCGTTACGATGGATATTGGGGTGGTGGTGTTGAGAAAGAGATGAGGTATTCTGTGAGATTTCAAAATAGTTGTTTTAAAAACCTGAATGAGAAATGTATTGGACTTTGTTAAACATTTTAAAGTGAATGTTAGGGGTAACCTTCTATATTAATTGACGATAGTTTGAGTACAAACTTGGGAGTGATGAACGACAAATGTGGTTGACCTCACTGTAAGTGATTTGGGACATGTGTAGACTCGAACGAGTGAAATGGTGTGAAATTTTCAATAGAGAATTTGATTGATACTTTACGAGGCACAAGTGATGGGAGTTATGAGGTTGGTAAAACCGGAATGGAATGATAAGTATTATGAAAAATAGAGAGGATATTAGTGCGACGCACTACCGACTAAGTGTTATTCATTGAATTGGTGTTATTGTGATATGGCGTTCTGGGGAAGAAAGAGTGTGATTGATAAGAACTTGGAAGTCGTTTGAAATGCGTATAGTGCTACAAGTAGTTGGGGATTTGCAGAGTAAGGGATTGAATCCATAGTATGTGAAACAATTGATTGAAGCATTGACTTATCAACGTGGTATATATGTATGATAGTGCTCAGTTGTGGTTCACTTCGGGATGAAGAATCGTGTATGATTGTGCACCAGCTAAGACGTGTTGTCAACGACTTGTAGTCGAAAAACAAGATAGGTGAATGAGAGATGAATTATTTCCTTGGGTGGAGTATAGTGATGAAACTTTTGAATTCCGGAAAGGAAATGTGACACGTACGATGAGATGATGCATGAGTTGACTTTGTGATGTCGTGAGGTGAGTTAATGTCAGGTATGACTATTGGGTAAGTTTCACTCAGGTGTTGATATTCTTATCTATTGAGATGCTTCGGAGTATTGCTAGGATTCTATTTGAATCTCCTATCAGATTGAAATGGAGGCTCTGAGGATTTATTTTCCTTAAGAGCCTGAGGATTTATTTTCCTTGTGAGACTGTGACTTCTCAGTGAAGTGATTGGTTTGTGTATGAGGCAAATGTTGGAAGTACTTGTGTGAAGTCTTGGTGACTCACGAAGATGGTTTAAGTTTGGGGACAAACTTCCTTTTTGGAGGGGAGAGTTGTCACACCCGTTCCAGAAATTCATGGTTTTGAAAAATACATCATTTGAGATTTTGAAATTATTAATGTTATTAATAATTTGATTTGAGGTTGACTGTGAGTCAACGGTAAAGTGTCAGTGAGGACACGGGAACATAGCAGTTCATATTGCATGGACATGACTAAATGACATTTATATGATTTAAATGTTATTTGACTTTATCTGGTATTTGATGAATAGTAATTTTATTTGTGTTGAGGGAATTCTGGTAATCTTAGATATTGTTATATCATTTGGAGAACTGTAGTGAGAACGTGCGTGGTACGTTAATTGAAAAGGTAGGTGGTGTAGAGATTCCACTTAATTGAGTTTTCGGACGTTATTTTGGACCCAAACGAAACTTAGTCGGAAACTTTTGAAATTTATAGTTTTCACTCGTAAAGGCATAAAATGGACGTGTGCGAAGTTTCAAGGATTAATTAGAAGATTTGAGAAACTTGCGGGGAGGTAAGCGTAATTTTCATAACTCTTGCCTATATATAGATGAGGATGAGAATTCATTCTCATCCAAATCCAAACAAATATCTAGAGAGAGAGGAGAGAGAAAGGAGATTGTTTCTTCGGGCTTTGCGACGCCGTTTGACGACTTTCCGTCCGTCAGATTTTCTCCAGATTTCAGATTTGAACTCGTGGAG
This sequence comes from Hydrangea macrophylla, assembly GCA_033977485.1. NCBI lineage: Eukaryota > Viridiplantae > Streptophyta > Magnoliopsida > Cornales > Hydrangeaceae > Hydrangea > Hydrangea macrophylla. The sequence goes on from CM066994.1 coordinate 93,124,346, forward strand.
GTAAGACCTACGTTTTGATACTACTTAGGCCATGTTTGGCAACTTTTTGTAAAAATCTTAATTCTAGACTTTTGGGGAAAACCCAGTAAAACTTGTAGGAATCGTCCCTAATTTGAAATCCGGCGATTATTTAGCCCCCTAGACGATCCTTCAAAGTTTGAAGAGATTCGCACGAGGTATGAATTCTAGATCTATGAAATATATGGATTTTCATGTTTTGGACATCACTTTTGATATTCTTGGATCCGGGCGAAATTCATGTGTTAGTTAGGCCCGTTAATTATGCACGTGAAATTATGATAAAAGCACGTATAACTGTTTATGTGAGCATGTTATGTGTCTACTTGGGTCAAAGGGGAGTTTGGTGCAAATTCATGCCGGAGTAAGCTTCTCGATGTTTGAGAATTTTGGTAGCGACGGCTACTGTGCATGGTTGTAGGCTTGGACTTGCCATGGCACTTGTGGGATGTAATGGTTGTAGGCTTGGATTTGCCATTGACATCGCGGTTTAAGGCTTGGACTTGCCGCTATCGGATGAATGCGTACCACTCACCCCGGAGACTATTTCTATGTGTTTTAGATGCTTAAACCATGAATTGTCATATAAGCATACATTTAGAATTGTACGCTCAGCATATAGCTGAGCAGTGGAGATGTACTCCATTGCAGGTAAGAAGAAAGACAAGAAGAAGTGTGTTGAGTGAGGCCGATGAACGCCGGGGAATCTCCTTGTATATGTTTTTGTGTTTAAATCCTAAATTTGTGTAAGGATTTGAGTATTGTAATATGTTGTAATAGAACCATAGATTAGTCCTGCAGTACTGTAATCGTGTAATTGAATGTCTGTAGTTATGTTTTGAATGTTATAAATCAGTTATGGTTGTGTTTGTGGTTGGTGTGGAGAAGCATGAGTTGTTAATATTTCATTACAGGCTGCCCAGCAGGGGAGCAGTCGACTGGACCCAGGATCAGTCGACTGGATCTCATGGGATTGAGACACTGAAAGTCTATAGTAAGAGAAGCAGTCGACTGGATCCTTGATCAGTCGACTGAGGCACTGTAGATTTTAGCTACTGATCCAAATAGTAACCAATGCAGTCGACTGGGTTCCCTGATCAGTCGACTGAACCCCTGATGAGCAATGTTAATTTTAGTTCTGCATAACACAGTCGACTGGGGTTCCCTGAGCAGTCGACTGGACCTCTTTGCAGTATGTTGTATTTTTGGTTCTGCTTAACTCAGTCGACGGAGCAGTCGACTGGACCCTAGTGCAGTCGACTGGGCAGTCGACTGAACCTCTGTTTTTCAAAACTATTATCTTTGAATGTGTTTTCAATGGCCAAAACTTTTTATGACTCTAATTTCAATGGATTTTACCAACTCAGAGGGTAATGTTCCTAAGTTTTAATATACCCAGGGTTGTTTTATAGTAGTTCTTTCCGCTGCGTATTTTTAGATGATGTTTGGATAAGCCTTGGTGGCGTGCCATGTGTCCTATTTCCACGCGTAGTGGGATGGGTCGTGACAGTTGGACTGGAGTAGCGATGCACATCAGTGGAGCTTATGTGAATTATAATAAAAATTGCAATAAAATAAAAAATACCAAGTAAATCCGCTGTGTTTTAAATTTCGCATCAAGGCACTGTAAGTCAGGGTGTTGAAACGCATTACTTGCATTAGCTTAGGTATGGAGTGAGCACGTGCATTAGCTAAGAAACCTGGGGCGCTGGGCTTTGACACGAATCACTGCATAACAGGATAATTGCATGCATCATAGTAGTGTTGTGTGCCTTTTTGATTATTTGCGTATTTTATTTTCTTATTCAGTTGAGTCAGTCTTTATCGTAGTGTCATTTTCTTTAGTTTATGTTTGGTACGTGTTCGAGTAAACCTGTTTTACATTCTTTGAATCGTGAACTCGAGCGAACCCTTAGAGTCCTTAGGTCTTCAACCCAAGCTTCTAGAGCACGGTTGATGCTAGATGACGAATCAACGCCTAAACCGTCGTCTTTGTTTGAGTCCAAAATTCAAAGCACCCTTAAACGTTTAAGAAAAACTCAAACTATTAACATCTAACCTATTCTAATGCCCGACTTTGGAAACAACGGGAACAACGGAAATAATAGAAATAGTCCTAATATATCTCAACTGCCTCTCTTAAAAGATTATTTCATTCCTTCGGCCTACACGCCACAATCATGTATCAAATTACCGGAGGTAACGGCATCTCACTTTGAGATAAAGTCATCTACCATCGCGCTACTCCCTTCATTCCATGGCCGTATTAAAGAAGATCCTTATCATCACTTAGGAGAGTTCCAAGACATATGCTTTACATTGAAAATCCAAAATCTAACTAATGATGAATTAAAATTGCAACTCTTCCCATTCTCCTTAAAAGACAAGGGTAAGTATTGGCTCCAATCTCTTGAGCTAAGCACTATTAGAACATGGGAAACATTACATACCACATTTTTACAAAAGTTTTTCCCCATCACAAGAACTAATCAAATAAGAAAATCCATACTGAACTTTGTAATGCAAGATGGGGAAACGCTCTATGACACTTGGGAACAATTTAAAGAACTATTGCGCTCTTGCCCACATCATCAAATTCCCAAGTGGCAATTGATGTACATCTTCTATGATGGACTTGTTCCCTTAGTTCGTAATACCGTCGATGCCGTTTATGCGGGTACCTTCCTACACAAAAGCACCGACGAGGCATGGAATTTTTTTGAAATGTTAAGTGAAAAATCGATGCATCAAGCCGTGTCGGTACGTCCTAAGGGGTGTCTTTCCCCTTAACCTAAGCGAGAGGAGCAGTTCGAGTTAAGTCACTCAATTGAATTTCAAGAACTATCTAAAAAGCTTGACCGATTTATGATGATCAACCAAATGTCAGGCTCACCATCTTATGAAATTTGTCAGATATGTTCCGACTCTTCACATTCAACACTTGCATGCCCATCCGCGCTCAATTTTCAAAATTCAAGGAGCAACACATATACTCTATTCAACAATTCCCACGAAATAATTATAATCCTATGGCAAACAATCCGGATGCCCCATGCAGAAGTTATCCTAACTTCTCGTGGAGATCTAATAATAATAATAATGAGACGACTAATTTTCCTAATACTTACCGACCCCACTTTCAACAAAGTCAATACCAACACCCCCGCCTAATCCTATCCCTCCAAGGGATAATGCTTTTGAGGAGAAGGGGAGTTGGTGTCCCTTAAGAATATCGAAATGCAAGTGCAAGTACAAGCACAAGCACAAATAGTGCACTCACACAAACAATCCATTGCGAAGCTTGAGTCCCAAATGGGACAACTAGATAATGCGGTGAGTCGTAGAAACGAGGGTAAGTTGCCTAGTCAAACTATTCAAAATCCTAAGGAACAATATGAGATTGAGGGTACGAGTGAGCACATAAACGTCGTCTCGACTAGGATGACTACCCGTGAGGAAGAAGTTATAGAGATTCTGAGAGATGATTTAAAAGATGTGAACATTAATTTGAATCAAGAGAATGGTGAGGACACGAGTCGAATTAGGAAAGAAAAAGAACCGGTCCCCACTAATTATGTTCCAAAAATGCCTTTCCCACCAAACATTGAGGAATCATCACATGTTTCAAAGAAAGGGTAAAAAACTGATGATATACTCGAGATGTTTAAACAATTAAAAATAAATATTCCATTCCTCGACGCTATTAAACAAATTCCTGCTTATGCTAAATGTCTTAAAGACCTATGCACTCAAAAGAGCAAGTTGTGCAGTTGTACTCCAAAAAAGGTCTTCCTCACTGAAAAAGTAAGTTCGATTTTCCAACACGCTCTTCCAATGTATAAGGATCCTGGAACGCCTACCATTTCTTGTCATATAGGTGACACTTTAATCCATTGGGCTCTCCTTGACTTAGGAGCAAGTGTTAATCTCTTACCTTACACCGTCTACAAACAACTAGGATTAGGTGAACTTAAGCCCACGGTCATTACCATACAATTAGTAGATCATTCTGTCTAAATCCCTAGGGAAATCGTCGAAGACGTCTTAGTAAAAGTTGATAAATGTTACTATTCCGTCGATTTCATAGTCCTTGACACTGAACCTTTGCTAGATATTAAGAAACACACCCCTGTCATTCTTCGTCGTCCATGCTTAGCTACCACTAATGCGTGTGTCAACTGTCGAATGGGGGTAATAAAAGTGTCGTTTGGGAGTATGAACCTTGAATTAAACGTTTTTAACGCTGTTAATCAACCTCCTAATGATGATGATTACCCATGTGTGGTAGATAGTGAGGTTAGACAAACTATTGAACCTAATAAAGAAATAAATGTGAGTAAGGAGAACAATATAGGGAGTAATGAGCAGACGAATTCAAATAATTTGGATCCTAACGAGGAATTTACTCGAAAGGTGAAAAATCAATTTGAACAAGATCAGGAAGAATCGTCGAATAAATTAACTCATAAAGATATTATTTTAGTTTTTAACTACGATCTTCCTCCTATTAATAGGGGCACAAGGTTCGAGTTTCTGCCTCCATAAGTCTTAAGCATAGCACGGTCTAGCTGAAGATGTAAAATATAGCACTTCTTAGGAGGCAACCTAAGCTTTATTTCATCTGTTTTATTATTTATGTACATTTTTGGGTCATTTCGGGTTAGTTTTTGAGTTTCTGGACAGGTTTTGGGGTTAGGGTCAGTTGATTTTGAACTTATTTAACTTTATAGAACAAAAAAAAAGGAGACTCCCGCGAGCGACCCGCTCGTGCGACTGGCGCACGCGACTTTTAAAGTTAGAAAAGTTCTGAAGTTTTTGAAGATAATGACTCTTAGTTGTTCATCGTGGACCCAATCGCTCGAGCGAAATAGGAATCGCGTGCACGAGGGGTCGCTCGCGCACGTGAGGTGTGTTTTTCAGGATTTTTTCTCTCTACCTTCTTTGTCCCAAACCTGGTCAGTTAGTGTTTTTCTCCTTTCTATTGCACTCTTAGGCCCCTTTTAGATCGACTCCTCTTTGTTTTGATAGTTCAGTTTGTGCTTGTTCTTTATTATTTTTGTTGAGTCTTTCGGTTTAGTTTAGTTTCTCAACAAGTATGCCACGGTCTGCATTGCATATATGTATATTTCTATTAGCTACCATTGTTCTTTTGTTTGTTTATTTTCTTTTGTCGAGTATTGACAGGTGAATTAGTGGCTCCATTTGAAGCAATTGAACTGTATCGCAATATTCATATACGTTTACCTGGTTTGTGATTATCGAGATCGAGGTAATGTCGTTCCTTCCTTACGTACTCTCCTTTCTTTTGTTTTATTGTTTCATTGGGGACAATTAAAGGTTTAGGTTTAGGGGTATGCACTCACATGCACATTATTATGCACCAGTTTTTCAAAAAAAAAAAAAATCGATACTTGTGCTTAAATAAATGATGTTACTAACGTTTTTGCAATCTTGAGTCGATACTTATTGTTATGTAACTTGGATTGTTATAGAATGGTAAACATGAGAAGATGTGATTAAACATTTGCTAAAGTCATGATGCGACGTTTTAGGTTATGTATCCTTCGAATCATAGTTTTATATCATAGATTTGATCAAAACCTATGCACTACACATAGTCGCTTGAATATAGGTTTGATGTGAATTATAATATGATTCAGATTTCTAGATAACACATAGTGTGGAGACTAGACCCAGTGAACTTTTGAGCATATCTTTTCTTTTTAGAGGGTTATAAATACACTTTGTGTTTGTCGAATTTCATTTGAATAGTGCATTAACTCGTTGTTTAGTCTTATTATTCTTGTTTTGGTTGATAGTCAAGTTAAAATATTTGTTACCATGCTAAATAATCTTCCGTTGTAAACGTTGAAGAACTGTATCACCCTAGGACATGATTTTAGGCCTTCTTTGTTTTCCACCCTTTTGACCTTATAAATGATAAAATTTCCTTAGTTCGTCCTTTTGAGCCTCTAAAGTGCCTCTCTTTCTTTAATCACCATGATTCTTTTTTTTTTTTTGCTCCAACTTGGCTAACTTGGAATTTACCAATGAAAAATTGATCAACTTTTAGTGGTGATAAGGCGATGTGTCGATTGAGAAGAGGAAGAAAATAAGATGATGTTTGGGGTAGTTGCCTCGGTATTCAATGAATATTCATTTCAAAAGTAGCTAAAAGGAAAAGAAAAAGGTTGAAAGAAGAAAAGGAAAAAAAAAGAAGAGGAAAGAAATTTAAAAAATATGAAAAGAAGAGAATAAAAAGACGAAAGTTGGTAGAAGAATGAATGAAAGAAATTTAATATGCCTTACAATGCCATTCTAAAAACTACTTAATGAATCCTTTCTATCTTTTTTCATTGCCTGAGCGACGTTACAACCTTTAAAAAGTCCTATTTGATCCTAGAAAACATGGTTTGGATATGTAAACTATGGGAGGGGGATTAAAACATGGTAACGATTAATTTTTCTTGACCATTGGCATCCTATCCATGAGACTACTGTTCTTTTGTGTCATGTGTCTTTTTCGAGTCATATGTGAGCATTTCTCATTTTGAAACATATTTCTTTTACTCCCATATATTAGAGAAATTATACCTATTTCTGAGTGTTTCATTTTAGAGTGTAATTAACGACGTGAGATTTAAAGTCGAAGCATAGTTAGACAGTTATACAGATTATATTCCAAGTTCATAATAGGTGTGTTTTCACTTGACTAAAATATCACACACATGCAAGTTTATGAAGTATGCTATTGCTTCATTCGATGCATTCTCTTGGAATTGTTCTTGTGACTTAAGTGGATGTTTCATTATGTTTCTTCTTGTTCGTTATTCTATTTCAAATCATCATTTTTATAATAAGGAGTATTGAATGTTATGTTTTTTGTTTTTAATAAAATATTTTAAATGTATAATGAAATAAAGATGGTTGCGGGTGTCTTATTCGACGAGAACCCTCACGAGACTTCACTCGTCCTACTAGGGAAACCTAGGGGTTTAAAAGGCTTGCTGCATATGTTAAATGCATTCACGTTGCCTGTGACAGTAAGTTAGGATTTTTAAGTATAGTAATATTTATTTATCTATTTTTCTTTGCTTGAGGACTAGCAAAGTGTAGGTTTGGGGGTGTGATCGGTGATGAATAGTTCCTGTTTATTATCCTAGAGTTACACTTTGTTAGCCCATTTCATTTAGTTATTAGTTGTTTTTTTAATAAGTATTATATATTTTGTAGGTTTTGGAGCTTTAACTTGAAAATGAACTAAAATTCACTGATTAGTGGTTTTGGAAGACATTCTAGGCTCAAAAGGTGATTCTGGTGAAAGCTGGAGACAGTAGCAACCTCGGTTAATGGCATATTTGATAAGGAAGACTTTGGATTTGAGAAATTTCTCTAGAAAAATAAAATGTAGATCTTCGAGTTACGGATAAGTGGTCGTAAACGGCGAGTCAATCCGAGGTCCGAGCAAAACGTTATTGCAATTCTACGAAGGTCGCGCAGAGCAATGAAAAGTACCTCGCGCAAGCTGGCCATGCGAGCGACCTGTGAAAAAACTAAAAATGCGTATTTGTTTAAATTTGAGCACCCAGCGATGGTGGTTTGTGCATACAACGTCCATAAATGTAAATACAGCAGTTTTAGTGTGATTAGGCTTAGGAAAGCTTCCTAATCCTTCCAAAATCTATATAAATCCTATTCTAAATCGATTTTGGGGTTACACAACATTATACACATCCTTCCATAACCAAAACTTTATCCATTGAAGAGGGAAAACAAGGAGAAGAAGAAGAACACCAAAGATTCCCATGGCCTCCTCCATCAACCTCTTGCCAATCCTCGATTCTATGGCCGCCTAGACCGATATCTAGGGTTTCAATGAAATCCCAGCCAAGTAATAGGGTGTATTTTATGTTTTTCTTTTAGTTTTGTTATGTATGAATGATGATTACATGTTTAGAGGATTTTAATTAATAAAATTGTATTCATTGTTTAAATCATTGCTTTCAAAGTCTATTCTTGTCTTATATCTATTTTGAATGTGATGTGCTAAATAGTCTATATTTGCTGTACTTGTATGGATTATTTACATGTAATAGTGCTTATTTGAATTGTGATCTCAAGTAGTCGAATAGTTCATGCCTAGGGAAGACGGAGTGTACTGCAACCCTAGTTTAGTGTGAGATACTCCGTGCCAACCGAAGATGAATTATGTTGATACTTGAATCGTAGTTATCGTCTTGATGGAGGAATTGGGCTTGTAACTACAATTCCCCATTATCATCCAATATAATAAGCTAATTGAATGCATAGATACACTTATTATGAAGCTAGTGGTGGATTTGTAATCCTAGGTTCAATACACATATTTATCAAAACAACTTTTAATCGCTTTCATAGTTAGATTTATTTCCTTTGTTTCGTAGTTTAATTAAAATCAAAATCAAATTCTATTTTCTTAATTAACTAGGTTTAGGTTTTAAAATTAAAGTGCTTTAGTATTTCAATCTCTGTGGGTTCGACCTCTACTTCCACACTACAAATCTTTTAAAGTAGAGTATGCTTTTATATCTTGATTTTGACGACATCAATGTTCATCTCCATTATTGGGATTTTGAAAAAAGAGAGAGGAGAAAATAGGGGAGATATACATATAATTGAGAGGAATTGAGAGAATCCTTGAAGAAAACTCAAAAATTTTGAATAAGAACTTGAAGAATTGAAAGATCTTCACTAAGAAACAAGAAAACCTGAGGATTTCTAGAGATAATCTTCTAAACCTTGGTTTTAGTTTATATAGAATTCAATCACAATTCATAGAACTTTAGGACCCCTTTACACAATTTTCAAAAACTCTCTTCCCATCTCATTTCATCACACACCACTAGAATTATGATTGAATTCTCACTTGTTTTCATTAATTTGGATCTAAGTAGCTAAGGATTTGAGGCAAAATAAATTTCTAAAAGGAATTTTGACTTGGATCATCAATTAAACTTTGATTTCATCTCTTCTTTGTTCATATTCTTCTCATGGGATTTGTGAGATCTTCAATATCTCATTTGATTCCCATGAGTTTGATCCTTTAATTCTCTATGATCTTATGATTTATATGGAAAGTAAGGTAGATCATAGCTATATCCATACGTGATTGGTGGGTCCATGTCTTGGCTCATGATTTGGATCCTCTAATTTGAAATCTCATGGAGTTTTCTCCATATTCCATTGAGGTCTATATGGGTTAGTTATGTTTAGTCTCCAAGGATCATTAATTTGGGAGGAGAATTGAATAAATTAAGTTTATATCCCTCAAGGATCATAAACTTGAGAGATGAATTAGACTTGTTAATTTTTATGGCTTAGATGTCGGCATTAGTGTAGTGAATTCATGAACCAATTGTGATCAAAGATTTTTAATCAAATCATGGTCCATGAGAATTGAATGAGACCAATTGGAATTTGTCCCCAACTCATATATGTATCACTGAAATTTTTATTTTGTTGAGATTTCGTGGTTAGGATGGTTTGGTCTTAGGATTTGTGAGCTAGCTACTTTCTGTCCAAAATCAGAACAGCAAATCAGTTTTGTTTTGAATAGATCAGAGCCTTAAACATGTTATTAAAACATGTTATTTAAGCTATAAATAATTTTTACCATGAAGTTAAATGTGTTAATAAGATTCCGTAAAAAGACCAAAGTGATTCTGATTCATTTGCTATTTTTAGAAAATCATACAAAAACTCTGGACAGAGAGTTGTTAAATTCTGAATAGTGTCTGGTCTTGGTCCGATTCCCAGAGATTGGAAAGTTTGATCTTAGATTCTCTTTTTGGGTTAGAAAATAGACTCACAGTGGCATCTTGTGTCCAAAAGTCATTAAGATCTAACCATGGAAAGTATGAATTTCCTATTTTTGAAAGTCTGACCTGCTCTTTGTAAATTCTAAAACTCTGTTACAGTTTTGATAAAACTTTATGAATGATGATCCAAATGTCTTTTATATGACCTAGGACTTAAACTGTAATGACTCGAAAATTAGAAACATATTTTCATTAGAAAATACACCAGTTTTGAGATTTAAGCAGTATAACATTTACATGTGTATGTGCAATATCGTGTGCTCAACACACGGGATAATTTCCCATATGTCACTTGGAGCCCAAAGAAAAATTGTGCACTGTGTGTGCGTGTGTCTGTGCTGAGAGTGTGTGTTGGTGTGTGAACTTTGTGGGCAAGTATATTAATTCTATACATACACAGCTCTCATTCACTCAAACTCTCAACAACTCTCAACTCTCCACTGTCTCTCTCTCAGCTACACAACACACACACATATATATAGACATACATACATACATTTAGAGAAATTAGTAAATTCTATTCAAGCTTGGGCTATCATTTGGTTTCTCTATCTCTCTATTCAATTGGGTAAGGTTCCTATTGTGATGTTTTGAATTCGGTTTATTATAAAACTGTTGCTATAGATATATATATAGACCTTACATATATGTATATCATTAAGTGTCTGAAAATAGCGAGCAGAAAAACTGTAATGAAGACGTGATTTCTTTATATCAAATGAAAGGTCTCGATAGGCTCTGTTTCAAATTTTAGAAGCTAATTCATTACGGTCGCGACGAACGATCGAATTAAAGTTTGGCCGTCTTTCAATTTTTTGATTAAACCAAGAGCTACGTTTGATTTCATGAAAATTTGATTTCATATTTGAAATCTATGTGGAAAATGAAGAATTTCATATATTGGAAGTATTGTTTTGGTTAAGTTTTGAAAATGATTTTTGTAACAGAGCAACGAAGAAGACAATAATGGCAGTCTGGTTCGCGACTTGTGCATGCGACTTGCGCGAGTGGCCCGCTCACCTGACCAGGCTATTTTTTGAAATTATTTTGAAATGCTCCTGTGGCCTTTTCGAATGAAATTCGCCCGAGCGACCCGCACGAGCGACCTGAGGCAGTTTGGTAAAAACTCTTTTTTTCTTGTACTTAAGTTAGTAAGAGCTAAGGGACCTTGTACCCCAAGCATTAAGACTTGTACTTTACTTTAATAGTAGTTGTACTTGTGCTTAGAGATGTTGTACTCACTAATACATTGTATTACTGTTGGCATTAGTTTAATTATAACAAATTGAGCGATTTTGGATTCTTTTTCCCTAGTGATTATTCTATCATTGGTGAACGGTAGTTCCGTATAACCCTCAATAAAGTTGTATAACATGTTATCGGTGTACTTACATGTTTACATGCGCTGTGATGCTTTAAGTATTTACTTGTTATGTTATGCTTTAATTAAGTGGTTACCTGAGCTGCTCTGCCTTATGTGTTTACTTGGATGATTCCAGCTTGTTGTTTTAAATTGACCTAACAGCATGCCTTGATAATCTGTCTTATGAAATATTGAATATGTTTGGATGCTTAGAGCTCGCATATGTCATAGCATTTTATAAGCATAAGCATGAACATGAAGATCACAAAAATGATTTTGGGGTGAAAGACCGTAGAGGCTTTCGATTTTTAAAAAGGGAAGACCTTAGAGGCTTCCAAGTTTTGAAAAAGGAAGACCTTAGAGGCTTCCGTGCATAAAACCCTCTTGAAGAGATTTTGTTTTGAAAAGATAGAAATCCCGAATTTGTGGGTAGGCGTGTGAGATGGGTACCACTAGGAACTCGAATTGCGGGATGTGCTACAAGAAACCCCCATAACATTGAAGGCTAGGCCTCCATGTAATTCGTAAGGCCCAAAGTCTCGCACGTTGAAGGCTAGGCCTCCGTGGATGGGAAGCCCATGGTTCGGGTAATGATATTGATGATCGAGGGTGAGTGTTTGAAAAGGCATGAAATGGTTTTCATGCAAGACATTGGCATTCATTGCACTCATGCATGTTATATAACAAATGTTATTATGTGGTTATATGACTATACGAGCCTTTATGGCTTATGGACTATAAAACCTTTTTTCGGGTGATATAGATAAGGGCAAGGCTCCCGAGATTTGATTAGCTTCCGCTTTGTTTGAAGGCCCTGTTTATGGGATTTTTATTTTAAATGATGTAATGAATTCTGTTTCAAAAACAATGTTATATTTAATTGGACAAGTGCTAGTCCATCTGCTTTTAAATAGCATGATAGCTTAACTATAATTTTCCGCTGCTTATCTTGAAAAAGTTTTGTTTCAAGAAAGGATATTTTTTAAATAAAAACCAGATTTCTATTTTATAAATGTTTTCCAAATGATGAACATATTTTTCGAGCCCGGAGTAGAGTTTACTCTTGAAGACCCCGTTTGGGGAAGAAATTGTGAGATCGTGATATGTTGTATTGATTTTAGAACACTCTTAAAAACCTTGGGTTTTTATTTTAAGAATTTCTAAGGTTTGAGAAAAAGAAAGTAGATCATTGTATTACTTTTCGATATATGAAACCAGACTTGAGTTTCTATTTAAAATTTGTATTATAAAGCTTGAGAAGAAGTATGATAAATGTTTATCAAATCTGTATGTTTTCCACTGCACTGTTGTTCATTTGATGAACCGATAAAGAATTTTTGTTAATGTCTTTTAAATTGACAAGCAAAGCTTTTCAAAAGACTAGTGTAATGCTTCTGCTATCGTTTTACTCAAATTCGTTAGTCTATAATGATTTTGTTTTCCCATCAAATATTTCAAAAGGCTATTCTATGCTTCCGCAGCAACCCTCGGAGTCTAGGACTCGGGGCGTTGTAAAATGGTATCAATGTTTTGAGGTTTTAAAGTTTCAATGTTTCAGAGCTTTGGACTTTAAATGATTTTAAAGTTTAAGCGTTTATTTTTCTAAAGAAAAAGTTTTCAGGTAAGCTTCGGGTCTAGGACTCGGAGCATTACAACTATGTTTAGTCCTTCCGCTCTATTTTTATTTTATCCCCCCCATCGCCGGGACTCGTGGCAGGGCGGGGCGTTACAGATGATATTAGAGCATACCGTGTCGAATACTTCGGAACGCCGGGTTATGTGCTCATGTTGATTGAGAGATTGTTTTGTTGACATGTTAGTCGATGACTTAAGAAATGTGTTATCATGTACTAACCTGTTATTTGATAACTTGTGATGTACTGTTTAAAGTTTTAACTGCACGTATCTTTGAGAAGATGAATTGAGCATGTTTACTTGCCTGCGGGACTATGTGATATAACATGCTACGTTGTTTAAGATGCTTACATGCTTGCATGTTTAGTTAAGTGACAAGCATGATAGAAATATGTCTTTCTACGAATATATTTGTGCAGTTATGCATACCCATGAGACGTATACACGTTTGTGTTATACCTATGAGTGCGACTTGAATTGGATTCTTGTGTGAAATGGATAGTGAGAGCATTTGTGTAGTTCCTATGCCCCCCCTATTTCGAGAGTTTGGCTATAGGTAACTTTTTGACTTTTTGGAGTAGTCTCTCCTTTGGGTTAGACCTCGGTACTCCTTAATCCTTGGGAATTCTTTTAAACGGCTGAATTCACTCCTTTATGAGTTGGGTATGCATGCCTTTACGGATCCTTGCCATTTGATTTTGATGACTGGTTATGTCAGTGGAGCTTCTTAGTATGACAATCTTTCTGTGCAAGTTCACACATTTTTCTGGAAAGAGCGTATCATTCTATGATCATATTATTCTATGATCGTGTCATTCTATGGAATCTTTGAGGTTATTATATCGACTCTTAGATGTTTGAGAAATGTTATCAGAAGAAATGTATAGGGAACATCATAATATGCAATTATATGTGTTGTGAGTACAGGAATTTGAGATAGCTCGTGAGGTGGAACATAAAGTGCATTGACTATTTTGCCTGGACTTGGTCCTGGTAAGTATTTTGTGGTTCACACATTAGGAACATTAATCTCTGTTTTGAACTTGGATTTATGCGATGTGACGTGAGTACATGGGGATATGAGGTAAGTATTACGACAACCGACGGTAGTGTCTTTGGAAATATTAATCATTTGAGATTAGTACATTTCTGTGGATGTTGGATGGTTAAGGAATCTCTTAACCTATCTTATGGTAAACCTTACGCTATTATCGTATGACATGATATTGTAGTATTCCTTTACAATTTTGTTTACGGTTATGGTGTATAGATGAGGAATCTCTCATCTTACATTATGGTGTATTCTAATATTGTATATATGGGATGGTTGGGGAATCTCTCAACTTATTTACAGTATTATCCTGACTTATTCTAATACAGTGCATATGAATGGTTGACGAATCTCTCAACCTATTGACGGTATTATCTCAAGACGTAATCTATTTACGGTGTTATAATATTATGATATATATGAAGCGATTGAGGAATCTCTCAACCTATTTACGGTATTATCATACTACGGTATGTATGAAGCGGTTGAGGAATCTCTCAACCTGTATTATGGTAGATGTTGGACTTTGAGTATTGAATCTCGTTTGGAATTTGAGGAATGCTATTTGAGGATAGGATACTAGGCTTTTGAGAAATTACTTCAGGGGAGATGAAGTGTTATGACATACTTTGCATAAGGTTCTTGCGATCCGACATTTCAGAATGCTCGTAAATGAATATCCGTGTTGTAATATAGAGTGTGACACATTCCTTGGACTGCGTTTCAATTACTTTGTTATCAGATGACCTGACATGAATTTTGCGGACAAAATTCTTTTTAGGGGGGTAGAATGTAATGGCCTCAAAATTAGAAACATAATTTCATTAGACAATACACCAGTTTTGAGATTTTAGTAGTATAATATTTACTTGTGTGTATGCAACATCGTGTGAGCTCAACATACGGGATAATTTCCCATATGTAACTTGGAGCCCAAAGAAAAATTGTGCACTGTGTGTGCGTGTGTATGTGCCGAGAGTGTGTTTTGGTGTGTGAACTTGGTGGGCAAGTATTTTAATTCTATATATCACATCTCTCATTTACTCAAACTCTCAACAACTCTGAACTCTCCATTCTCTCTCTCTCTCTCTCTCGGCTACACAACACACACACACACACACACACACACATATATACATATATATATATATATACATTGAGAGAAATTAGTAAATTCAATTCAAGCTGGGGATGTTATTTGGTTCTCTGTCTCTTTCTCTCTCTCTCTCTCTCTCTCTCTCTCTCTCTCTCTCTCTATGTAAATTCAATTGGGTAAGGTTCCTATTGTGATGTTTTGAATTCAGTTTATTATAGAGCTGCTACTATAGATATATATAGGCCTCATATATATGTATACTGTTAAGGGTGCGAAAATAGCGAGCAGAAAAACTGTAACAAAAACGTGATTTCTTTATATCAAATGAAAGGTCTCGATCCCACGAGGCTCTGTTTCAAATTTTAGAAGCTAATTCATTACGGTCGCGACGAACGGCCGAATTGAAGTTTGGTCGTCTTTTGGTTTTTCGATTAAACTAAGAGCTACTTTTGATTTCATGAAAATCTGATTTCATATTTGAAATCTACGTGGAAAAACGATGAATTTCATATATTGGAAGTACTGTTTTGGTTAAGTATTGAAAATGATTTTTGTAACAGAGCAACGAAGAAGACAACAATGGCAGTCTGGCTCACGGCTCGCACACGCGATTCGCGCGAGCGACCCGCGCGCGTGACCAGGCTATTTTTTGTAATTGTTTTGAAATGCCCCCGTGGCCTTTTTGAATGAAATTCGCCTGAGCAACCCGCGCGAGTGACCTGGGGCAGTTTGGTAAAAACTCATTTTTCTTGCACTTAAGTCAGTATTGAGCTAAGGGACTTTGTACCCAAGCATTAAGAATTGTACTTTACTTTAATAGTAGTTGTACTTGTGCTTAGAGGTGTTGTACCTTACTAATACACTTGTATTACTATTGACATTAGTTTGTAATAGATTGAGCAATTCTGGATTCTTTTTCTGAGTGATTATTCTATCTTTGCTGAACAGTAGTTCCGTATAACCTTCAATAAAGTTGTATAACATGTTAACGATGTACTTACATGTTTACATGACCTGTGATGCTTTAAGTGTTTACATGAGATGTTATGCCTTAATTAAGTGGTTACCTGAGCTGCTCTGCCTTATGTGTTTACTTGGATGATTCCAGCTTGTTATTTTAAACGGAAATAACAACATGCCTTGATAGTCTGTCTTACGAAATATTAAATATGTCTGGATGCTTAGAGCTCGCATATATCATAGCATTTCATAAGCATGTGCATGAACACGAAGATCACGAAAATGATTTTGGGATGAAAGACCGTAGAGGCTTTCGATTTTTGAAAAGGGAAGACCCTAGAGGCTTCTAGGTTTTGAAAAGGGAAGACCTTAGAGGCTTCTGTGCATAAAACCCTCTTGAAGGGATTTTGTTTTGAAAAGATCGAAATCCCGGATTTGTGGGTAGGCGTGTGAGATGGGTACCACTAGGAACTTGAATTGCGGGATGTGCTGCCAGAAACCTCCGTAAGGCCTCCGTGTAATTTGTAAGGCCTAAAGTCCCACACGTTGAAGGCTAGGCCTCCGTGGACGGGAAGCCCATAGTCCGGGTAATGATATTGATGATCGAGGGTGAGTGTTTGAAAATGCATGAAAATGGTTTTCATGCATGACATTGGCATTCATCTGCATGTTATATAACAAATGTTATTATGTGGTTATATGACTATACGAGCCTTTATGGCTTCTGGACTATAAAACCTTTTTTTTTCCAGGTGATATAGATAAGGGCAAGGCCCTCGAGATTTGATGAGCTACCTCTTTGTTTGAAGGCCCCGTTTATGGGATTTTTATTTTAAATGGTGTAATAAATTCTGTTTCAAAGAACATATTATATTTAATTGGATAAGTGTTAGCCCACATGCTTTTAAATAGCATGATAGCTTAACTCTAATTTTCTGCTGCTTATCTTGAAAAAGTTTTGTTTCAAGAAAGGATAATTTTTAAATGAAAACTAGATTTCAGTTTTATAAATGTTTTCCAAATGATGAACATATTTTTTGAGCCCGGAGTAGAGTTTACTCGTGAAGACCCCGTTTAGGGAAGAAATTGTGAGATCGTGATACATTGTATTGATTTTAGAATACTCTTAAAAACCTTGGGTTTTTATTTTAAGAATTTCTAAGGTTTGAGAAAAAGAAAGTAGATCATTGTATTACTTTTTGATATGTGAAACCAGGCTTGAGTTTCTATTTAAAAGTTGTATTATAAAGCTTGAGAAGAAGTATGATAAATGTTTATTAGATCTGTATGTTTTTCGCTGCACTATTGTTCATTTGATGAATCGATAAAGATTTTCTATTAATGACTTTTAAATTGACAAGCAAAGCTTTTCAAAAGACCAGTGTAATGCTTCCGCTAACAGTTTACTCAAATCCGTTAGTCTATAAGAATTTTGTTTTCCCATCAAATATTTCAAAAGGCTATTCTATGCTTCGGTAGTAACCCTCGGAGTTTAGAACTCGGGGCGTTGTATAATGGTATCAAAGTTTTGAGGTTTCAAAGTTTAAATATTTCAGAGCTTTGGACTTTAAATGATTTAAAGTTGTAGGTAATGTGTATTAATCCGCCACGTGGTAGTTGCATATGTCACCAAAAAGGAAACGTATCTCCAACGTCGTCATTACTTATATGTCCACATAGACTACTTACCTACTCACTTAAATCTCCAAGAGGGCCCCGCAACTCCACTACCTATAGCATCTCCAAGGGCCAAGCCCATGATGATGGGAGGTCATCCCTAGGAAGATGCAACTCCAATACTTGGGGATGCCCTCCCTAGGAAGGCTACAACCCCAATACTTGGGGACCCCAAAGGGCCAAACCCAAGATGATGGAATGCTCTCTGTAGGAAGGGTGCATCTCCAACACTTACGATGCCTCAAAGGGCTAAACCCATGATGGGAGGCTCTCTCCATGAATCTCCAGGAAGGCCCACTGCTAAATGCAATTCCAATACTTAGGGCCCTCCACCTCAAAAGCCTAAGCCTATGATGGGAGCCCCAGCCATAGGAGCCATGGCACTTTAGAGGGCCATACTCGTGGCAATCACAAGAGCCCATAATCAATACACAAACACACATATTCATACTTGGGCCAACCACCCTTGGTCCGGAGCAGTACTTAAGGGTGGCCTGTGTAACAACCCTAAAATTTTTAAGTGTGTAAATAATTATTTTTAGTTAGCAATATTATATGAGTGTGCCTATGTAAGATATGTGTTTGAAAAATTTAAGTGTTTGGTGGATGTATCAATTAAATCATGAGTGAGCGCGTTTAGTTTGGGAGTTATATTTTATTAATTTATATTTGTTAAAAAAAAAAGTGAAGGGTTGATATGTATTTTTGTTATATAGTGTTTACAGGCCCGCGAATTTGTTAAATAATGTAATTAACATTAAAATTTAGTACCGGGGTCATGGGTACCCATTGGGCTACTCATTTTAACACTTTGTACTGCATTCTGGGCTCATATAGGTCTCTTTTGTGAGCCCACAAGAAGAAAAACGGGATTTATATATTTTTGTGTGTTTTATTTACATGTGTTGTGTGTGTAGTGTACATATATCTTATATTAAAAACCCTAGCCACCCAAAAGAAAGAACAGACGTGTGTGTGTGTGTGTGTGAGAGAGAGAGAGACAGAGAGAAAAAGAGAGAAGAGAAAGAAAAGAAGAAGAAGAAAAGGGAGGAGAAAGGAGAAGGATTCCGGATTCGTGGTCACGTGGGTAATCGCGGAGCATTCGTGGTTGTCAATTTTGGATTGAACTAGGTGAGTTAAATTTTGTGTATCCGAGTATATATATATATACACGTATGTATATATATGTATGTGTATGGGAGTAAATTAGTGCATGTTAAATTTAATGGTTAGGGTCAAATCTTTGTAATGGATCGATACACGTTGCTATTGTTGAAGTAATTTAGATACATTCTTTCCCTTCGTGTGACTTTGCGATCATGACATTAGGGTATTCGAAAGGGTTAGGTGAATCGTTAGTTTGATCAAAACTATAGGTGAAATATTCATGTTTGTTAGAAAATATATGTGAAATTCGTTTTATGTGTAATTCACACAGTCGCAGAAACTTTAAAAAATTATTAGAAAATCGTGGCTTTGAATTTGAATATTCTGTCCGCGTGACTTATGTAAAACGTGATTCTGCACACTTTTTGTGTTTTAAGTTTTTCCTGATTCTGCACCGTTTGGGCAGAAATTTAAGATTACAGTAGCAGTTTTTAATGTAGTTAAACGTGCAAAATTGGAGAATATGATTTCTTATTATGTGCTTTATGTATGCTAATATTGAATGTTGGGTTGAGATTATTGTATCTGAAATAACTGACCTTATTTTGTGGTCATTTTGATAAAAAGGAGTAAAATAGATTCGTTGAATAATATATTGGGGATCTTATAATTTGATTGGAAATTATTGAGGGAAGATTATTATGGGTTAATTGATAAAACCCTTTATTGTAAGAAATCAGAATGCATCTAAAAGTTAGAGATGTGATTAGACTATGATGAGACGGAACTATGTGATAAACGTGAAATTCACAATTATTGGGATAATACGAACGATAAACAATAATTGCAACATAATTCCTTAGTGTTCACCGCTCCCCGTTGTGTGATATGTTTTGTTTTTGGTAGCTCGACTTGCTGAGTGTACCTTTTTGCCAGTGGCTTCGTGATCAAGCTGGCCTAAGCCTTATGCTCGGCTTATTTGTTAGACGTCTAGGCATATTGACTGGCCTTCTGTGTGTATACCTGGTTTGGTTGATACCCCAACCAAACTAGCACCAGAGTGGATGTTGGTAGTATGTCCGGGCACACATGGGATATATGTGTGGGTGTACCATGGAGGGTGGCCAAGTGGTGAAGCTAGGGAATGCAAAGATAAATTTAAAGTTAATAAGTAATGAACATGGATTATTTCATAAGACTGATAAGCGTGGAAAAATGAATGCGACGTTTGAGTTAGAATGTGGACGGTTTGTATACGGAATTGTTTGCTTGGTTTATGATCATTCAATTTGCAGGATGGTGGGCCCACTAACGTATTACAGGTTTGGCTCACCATAAGTAATGGGTAAGTATGCAATTCGTAGTAACTTTGGATTTCTGGCAAGAAACTACTTGCCACCACATAAATGGAAACTACTCTATTGTCCAGATATGTGTGTGGAACTACCTGTCTTGACCCAAGAGTGTTGTAGTGTAATTTGTTGTCTACGGGTTCAAGTTGGATCCCTAAGACTTGTTGTTTTGTTTAACTCATACCAGTCATGTGACTGACCCGAGTATGTTATACATTCGGGGGCGTTTCTATATGAAACATAGTCGAATGTATTTGTGTAGGTTTAGTTTTTGGAGATTTTCGTTGGAGCTTCTGTTTGGGTGAAGAGATGGTTGTTGTGTTGTTTATTATTGGAGTTGTATTTATTTTTGTTGTACTTGATTGTATTTTATTTTCTGG
Source organism: Hydrangea macrophylla (assembly GCA_033977485.1). Taxonomy (NCBI): domain Eukaryota; kingdom Viridiplantae; phylum Streptophyta; class Magnoliopsida; order Cornales; family Hydrangeaceae; genus Hydrangea; species Hydrangea macrophylla. The sequence goes on from CM066994.1 coordinate 93,144,842, forward strand.
CATTGTGGGCCAGTATGTATAATTGTAATAAATATGGTATATTGGGTATTGGGAACGTTGTAGTTACTCTGACCAATGGATGTATAGATTTTATTCTTTATATTTTTTTTTCCGCAGAACTCTGTATGTGGACATTTTATTTATGAAAATGATGTTTTTTTTTTAAATTTAAAAGTGATATAATATTTATAATGGAACTTTATTTCTTTTACAATGAAATGGATGTTTGGGAATACATGTTTAATAATAAAGAGTTTTTCTTTAAACACAAGATCACATGTCCTTATTTAAGGAGTATTAAATACTGTTTTCAATAAATTTAATGTTAGCATATGGGAGGGTGTCGCTCTCGTGATTTTTGGTAATTGAATATTAGTCCGGATACAGGCTCTGGATTGAATATTTGGTTGTCCAAAAATCGGGGTGTGACAGCCTGGCCCATTGGGATCTCGAGAGCTCATGGCTAGGTGGCTAGAGTCAAGGGCATCTCCCTAACTTATGCCTCCCAGGCAAAGTTAGGGTTGGTTCCAAAGAGAGAGAGAGAGACACGTGACCTTCACGTGCCCTACAACCAAGCCTCACAAACCAATTAGGGAGTCCCATGGCTGTAAGACTAGCTGGGCCATTAACTTTCCCATTGCCTTATCACTTCAACCTTGCAGCACATTTCTTTTTAGTGTGGATGAGGTGTAAAGAGAGGTATAACACGTAGGCAGGCTAGTGAGTGTAAAATATAGTAAAATAATAGAAAAGTAGTAGTACAGTCAGATGGGTCCCAGAGAGGACGTGGCTCGAGTGAGAGCCAAGGTAGTTCCAAATAAGAGAGAGAGAAGCAGTAGGTGTCCTAAGGTGAGGATATAAGTGGAAGGTATAGAAGGAGTGAAGGTGGAGGAGGAGTGGTAGGTAAGGTATGACTGAAGGTAGAAGAGGAGTAGTGGGTAATGTGTGAGTAAAGGTGGATGAGGAGTGGTAGGTAAGGTGTGAGTGAAGGTGGATGAGGAGTGGTCGGTAATAGTAAGGAGGGTGTGATAACTTGATTAATTGCTCAAGTTTTGGGTTGATTAAGCTTTTTGGATGTATTGAATGAGGCTGGTATTTATAGCAGAGTTGTGAGGGTATATGGTATAATCTGGAGGATCTGTGGATGTGGTGTGCTGGCACTCTAGGAGAGGTCCCTCTGTCTAAGGTAGATGAGGGCCTTAAATGCTTATGTTTAAGGTAGTTGAGGGTATTCAATGGGATTTGACCAGCCGATGGTCAAGCAATGATGGGTCATGTAGAATAGCAAAGCTGGCATTGGTGAGTGGCAGGTGCTGTATGTGTGTCAACGAAAGGGTGGCTTGTTATTGGTTGCAGAGGGTTAAACGAGGGAGTGTATCAAGATCATGCTATTGGTCTGCAGAATGTGCTGCAAGGTTAAAGTGATAAGGCAATGGGAAAGTTAATGGCCCAGCTAGTCTTACAGCCATGGGACTCCCTAATTGGTTTGTGAGGCTTGGTTGCAGGGCACGTGAAGGTCACGTGTCTCTCTCTCTCTTTGGAACCAACCCTAACTTTGCCTGGGAGGCATAAGTTAGGGAGATGCCCTTGACTCTAGCCATCTAGCCATGAGCTCTCGAGATCCCAATGGGCCAGGCCACCCTTAAGTACTGCTCCGGACCAAGGGTGGTTGGCCCAAGTGTGAATATGTGTGTTTGTGTATTGATTATGGGCTCTTGTGATTGCCACGAGTATGGCCCTCTAAAGTGCCATGGCTCCTATGGCTGGGGCTCCCATCATAGGCTTAGGCTTTTGAGGTGGAGGGCCCTAAGTATTGGAATTGCATTTAGCAGTGGGCCTTCCTGGAGATTCATGGAGAGAGCCTCCCATCATGGGTTTAGCCCTTTGAGGCATCGTAAGTGTTGGAGATTGTAGACACCCCAATTTTGACCTAACGTCGAATTTAGGAGAGTGTCACCTCCGTATCCGATGATGACAAGGACCGAAAAATTGAAGTATTCCAAGCTCTTCAGAAAATCTCCAAAACGCGATAAAATTTCACAGAAAGAGGAAAAATACCAGGTATTCAGGAGAATTCAGGGAAAAGACATGATTTTTGGAAAGGATCTTCAAAAATAATTTGTTTCAAAAAGAGAAAAGACCTAAAAAGGGGAATCTCACCAAGAAACGGCACACGGCGGATTCCGCGGCACTCGATGAGTGCCGCGCGAATCTCACCAAGAAACGGCACACGGCGGATTCCGCGGCACTCGATGAGTGCCGCGCGGCAGTCAGAAAGTGCCGCCGCGGCATTCTCCGAGTGCCGCCACAGGTTTCTGACTGCCGTTCACTTTTTAAGTCTGTATTTTGCAGTGCAATACGTATGCGCATGCAGATAAGAACAAAAAACTGATAAAGTAAGACTGACAAAAACGCGGCAATTAATTAAATGCTGCGGCAATTGATGAGAGCCGCGCGGCACTCACGAAGTGCCGCAACGGCAGATGTTGAGTGCCGCAACGGCATTCACGGACTGCCGCGGCAGGTTTCTGACTGCCGCGCTGGGCAGCAGTCTGTGTAATTTCAGAAAGTACACATTGTACCACCAAATGAGAGAATTACACCTGTTTTTTGCTCCGAAATTCACCAAAAATACCTGATATTCTTGCCTATAAAAGAGAAGGGATCTTGTTGGTAGGGAGGACCAAGAGGAAAAGGCATTTGGGGGGAAAAACATATACAAAAAAAACACTTCCATTACACCCACATTTGAAAGAAAAGAGAGAGTTTTGGGAGAGCTTGAAGGAGAGTTTGGATAATCTTCAAAAGAAAACTTTGAGGATAATTTGGAGGTGATCCTCTAAACCTAGATTATTAGCTTACTCTTTCTTCCCTTGAAATCTTTAAATCTTAGAATATTTCATCATCTTTCTTTGTTTTAAACTTAGTAGTCTTTTTTACTTCTTTCTATTTTTTTTTGTCTATCTTCTTCTCTTAAAGGTCTTGGAGATTTTCAATATCTCTATTGATCTCTTGAGCATGATCCTTTGAATCTCATGTAAGCTCATGCTCTACATGGAAGTCAAAACTTGATCATCACTTTATTTCACATAGATAGGACCCAAGTCCATATTCATGACTTGGATCCTCTAAACTTGGTGTCTCATGGAATCATTTCCATATTCCTTTGAAAACTACCAAGTATTAGTTGCACTTTCATCTCCAATGACCATTAAATGGTAGGAGAATGTAGTTTTGAGTCTAAATCCATCTCCATGGTTTAGATTTCCCTATCCTTTAGATTTCATGAAGTCAATCCATATTTCATTTGAAATCTATGAAGAACAAAGGTTTGTAGTCTCCCATGGCCATCAAATGGTAGGAGAAATGGTTTGGTTTAAACCCAACTTCATGGTTTAATAGTTGGAGTTACCAAATAAAAGTTGAACTAGCAAAATAAAAACAGTGAATCCACAAACTGTTTTTGATCAAAGATTTTTAGTTCGAAATCTAACCGTTGAAATCAAGTGAAACCAACGGGAAAGTGTCAATAACACATTGTTCTACCACTGTAATTTTTTTTTTGAGGTGGTTTCATGTTTAGAATGGTTTGATCATGGTTTTTGTGAAGCAACAACAATCTGTCCAGAATTTCAGAATAGTTTCAGAACAGCAACACTCTTTTGAAATAATTACATCAGAGTTCTAAAAAAGTTTCTATGACCCAAAATAATTTTTTCCAAGTAGATTAATGTGTTAGGAAGTCACCCTAAAAAGAACAAAGCAATTCTGATTTTTTTACTATTTTTAATAAATCGTGCAAGAATTCTGGACAGGAGATTGTAAGATGCTGAGTGATGTCTAGTGTTTTCCATATTCCCGGAGATCTAACCGTTGAAACCTTGATTTTCTTTTTGATTTGGAAACTAGACTGACAGAGGCATCTTGTGTCCAAATTTCATCAACATCAAACCATAAGAGACGTGTTTTTTATTTCTTTTAAGTTCTGGTATGCTCTCTGCAATTTTCAGAGTTTTTTATGACACATTTGACTTACTTTGTAAATAAGGGCCTAAATGACTTTCTTATGATCTAAGGCTTAAACCATGCTTTAATAATGATTAGTTGAGCTGGAATTCAAGGTTTAAAAGTATCTCATAGTTTATCCTTGTCCATGTACATATTCATCCATATGGTTTGACACTTATAGTTAAGACTTATTTGCTTTGGATTTAATTACATTAGATAGATGTAAGCTAGAAATTTAGGATCGTTATTTCTAACATCGTATTTTGCATATCATGCGAACTAACCCTTTGTTTTGTAGCGCTATTAAGGTACGATTTCTCAATCCCTCTCTAATTTATTAAATTCCTTGATTTTTATTTGACTTTCGACCTTATGCGCGACACCTTAGAATTAGGTTTTGCCTTATGTGTATATGTGATTAGAGACTCTTTTTAGGATTTTATTTTGTTCGCATGCATTGCACGTTTATTATCGCTGCTGGATCCCGGGTAAGTTCACTTGTTCTCTATTGCATATCATATCGCTTGTTACCTGAATTATGTGGCTTTTGAATGATATTTTGTCAATTGCAATTTTACACCCTTTGGACATGCTTTTTGTGATGTATATGTATATATGTATTAGTTGAGGGCATGCTTAGATTAATAAATTTGATTAAAAGGATGTTGAGTAGAGGCCTATCGCAAGATAGGATGAGAGAGGGTGTTTTAGTCCGATGGGCTCCTTCCTCTCTCATTCCATAATCCCCGGACCTAGTTAATCTCTGGTTTCTAAAAGATCAGTTTGCTTTTAAAATGGTTTCTTAATTTTCCTTTTAAAAATTAAGTGGCGACTCGTTTTGTTTTAGAAATTGATTTTGAAAAGCTGTGGGTAAGTCAACCTGCGATATCCACAATCTGGCGACTCTGCTGGGGATCGAACCCAGAATCTCTGGTTTCGCAGACCAGAATTCTGATTTTGGGTTCACTTGAGGATTAGACTCGAAAAATATCCTTTTAATCGAATTAATTAATCTTTGTGTGCCTGTTGCATTTCACTTGCATGTCCAGCCAGTCGATTGCACGGAACTATGACCTTGGAGGCTCGGGGCAACCCGGTCGGCCAAGTCATCATGGGACTGTGTGATCACCCTTGATCTCGTACCATGATTTGGTATATGAAGCATCCTATCGGGTGTGTGTCAAGGGTCCCTTATTTGACCAAAACCCAGCCTTTGCATAGTAGTTTCTATAGAACATTTCAATCTTAGGAAATCAATTCTTGATTAGGGTTATGTGTTAGGAAGTTTTGTATGCCCAGAAGGGATTACTTGAGATGATGACGATACTTGCTTGATGAAAGATGAATAATCTTTTAATCACCTTTTAGCAATTTCTCCACGTGTTACATGACATTTGGAGGACATGCCGAATCTTGATTATAAGATTATACTTCCTATATCATGTTTAGTTAAGCATCGTTGACCTTGTATGCATCCAAATTCATGGAAAGTACGGTGATAATCCTGTCATGTGATCCTTCTACCCAAAAGAATTTTAAATCCATCTTTGAAAATAAACAGATTTTGCCGTTTTTTAATCACTTTTCCAAAAATTCTGGCAGTTCACTTTTTTTGATTAAAAGCCAAACCAAGGTTATTCATCCGCTAAGGTACTTTTCAAAACAAGAGTTTCAACCCAATCACTTTTTAAAAGCGCGATCCAAAATTCTTGAAAATTGTTTTCTAAAGAGTTCATCAGAAATGCTTTTCAAATAAGTTTCGAAAACGCTAAAATTTCCAGACATCGAAGGGTAAAGGGGATCGCAATGAATGGAGAAATCACCGTACTTGACATGGGTAAGGATTTTATGTGCTTATGTGTTAGGACTAGAATTTTCCTTTCTTTTGCATATAGAGTAGGCACACACACACACATGCATTGCATCCGCATGACTTACGAAATAAAGGTTTTGCTAAAATAAAGGTAAAAAAAAAAAGAAAAAAAAAAGAAAAAAAGGGTTTTTCTAAAAAGAAATTTCCAAAATTTATTGTAGGAGCAAAAATAGCAAACCAAGGGTGGTTTAGAGGTCCTACGGCAAGGTTAGTGAGAAGAGGATACGTCGACATGGCTGAAGAGAGAAACAATGAAGAGATGACCGGACTGAGGGTACTAGTTGAGCAGCAGGCAGAACAGATGCGAAGACAGGCTGAAAACATGAATCGAATGATGGGAATGATAGAGGAGCTGAACCGCCGACCGCCACATGTGGTTCCACCTGTCATGGACCCGCCTTTGGGAGGAGGAGACGGGGATTGGTTCGACGATCAAGAGGCACATTGGAATGATGCACTGAGAGCCAACAGAGACAGGGAAAAAGATGAGAAGGAGAAGCTGCTGACCGAGAAGATAGAAAAATTAGAGAGGGTAATGCGCAAAGCTCAAGGGGTGGATACCTATCTGTTGGAATTGGAAGGGTTGTACGACGGAGTCCATGAGACGCTGCCGGCCGGTTTTAAAATGCCCGTCTTTGATAAATTTGATGGCTAGTGGGTTGAGCACTACCATGATGGCTGTCCTGTTTCAACAAACCTTAACGGGAGCTGCCCTATCGTGGTACCTTACTCTCGAACCAAGCAAAACCAGAGTATGGGAAGAGATGATTAAGGCATTTGTGGCACAGTACGAATACAATCAGGACTTGGATGTTACTGTCCGAGATTTGGAAACAACCAGGCAGGGGAACAAAGAATCATTTGCTGAGTACTTAAGCCGTTGGAGAGGGAAAGCTGCGAAAATGGTACAAAGGCCGTCCGAGAAGGACCAAATCCGAATGTTGATGAAAAATCTACAGCCAGTTTATCAGGAGAAGATGAGATTCCAGTCAATCAATACCTTTGCTGAGGTATTCGATGTAGGGACGAGAATCGAAGATGCAATCCAAGAAGGAACAATCAAGAAAGAAGAACCACAGAACCGATATCGAAGGCCTAGTTATGGGTCGAATGGAGGGCATTCGGGGGGTCACTCTGGCCCCACCGATGTCAATGCGCTTAGCGAGCCGGAGAAGAAATTCGATATCACCAGAAGTCATCCAAGGGGAGGGGAAGACAAGCCAATGAGGAAGTTTTCAGATTTGGGAGTATCATTATCAACCGCCCTCGACAGGCTGTCAGCAAAAGGGCATCTCCGCCAGCTGGAACCTCGACCCCCGCCGAGTCCACTCCCGCCGTACTTCAAAGGAGATCTCTACTGCAAATATCACCAACAAAAGGGCCACTCGACCGATCGGTGCATGAGGTTAAGGCATGACATACAGGACCTCATTGACAACAAAGTGATATCCGAGCCACCTGTCAAGGCTCCCAATGTCACCAAGAATCCACTGCCAAACCATCGTGCCGTACCGCCGCCACGGGGTCTTTACTTCTTGGGAGTAGAAGAAGTGACATTCGATCCGTCCAAGCTAATCACCAAAGTTGGGGAACCAAGGAAGTTTTATCAGTCACCGGAGAATCTGGGAATCTGTATGATAGGAAGCCAGCCAGGGATACGGGAAAACGAAATGACGAGGCAGTCAGATTGGTGGGCCCAAGAAAGCAATGATCAGAACATAGGCCTGGTAGGGGAAGATGATCTATGGTACCAAAGCGACGAAGAGGTAGAAGAGGGCCCAAAGACCGTTTCAGAAACCGACGATATTTGGGCAAAAGAAGAAATTGACCACTTGACTCGGTCTGGTAGGCACTTCAAGCCACATGAATTAGAGGAAGATCACCCGGGGAGGGAATTGGAGAAAGGGAAAGGAAAAATGAATGAGGAAGAAGAAGAGGATCGGGTCCTAAAGCAAATGAAGAAGACCCACGCTAACATCACTGTTTGGGGATTGCTGATTGCCTCCAAACGTCATAGGCAGGCGGTCCTGGACGCCCTTAATCAATCTGACGTGTCTATCGACACCACCCCGGAAGACCTTGTAGGGCTGATCAATAAAATTCCGACTTTGGCTATTGCTTTCTCATCAAATGACTTACCACCGGGAGGGCCCATGCTCAATAAGCCTTTGTACATCACTGTTGAATGTTTGGGGAACACCGTACCCGCTTGTCTCGTTGACAACGGGTCTGCTCTTAATGTGTGTCCTTTCCGCACAGCCAAACGAATGGGCTTGGATGAATCTTCTTTTGTGCCGTCTCAGCAAAAGGTCCGGGCATATGATAACACCCAAAGAGCAGTCATGGGCGTCATCTTTCTTAACCTTGCTGTCGGGCCAATGGACAAAGAAGCTGAGTTCCAAATCATCGATATCCCCGCTTCTTTCAATCTACTGCTGAGAAGGCCTTGGTTAGACAGTTTGGGCGCTATACCGTCAACAATCCATCAAAAAGTTAAGTATGTCTGGGAAAACAAAGTCTGTGATATCCTCGGAGACAGTTGGGTTCGATCATCTGAAGCATCGTCAAGTGCACCGGTCCTAGAGCTACAGCTACAAGAAGAAGAAGCAAAAATGGGAGGATTCGAGTTCATCGGCGCGATAGAAGAAGGAAAGTCGGGAGAGTCCCTACCACCCCATTTTGATCAATATGCTAGTCCAGTCGTCGCCGGAATCATGAAGAAGATGGGTTTCTTTCCAGGATTGGGGTTGGGGAAGAACCTTCAAGGCCTGCCAGAGGCCCCAAGAATCCCTACTCAAACTCACACTCACGGTCTCGGGTATCAACCAACAAAGAAGGAGCTGAGAACCAAGAAGAAGGCCGTCAACGCACCGCTGGATCCTTACTTGAAGACCCTCAACGGGTATTTTGTGAAGGAAGGAGAAGATTTCCCCTTCTGTGGTTTCCCAGAACCATGGATGGATCAAAAAGACAAATGCATGAAGCCGGGGTTCGAGATCTTCTTCTCCCATGAATTTTCTAGGTACAAAGACCCATTTTTGCAAGTACCTGAAAAATCTGTTGCTGCCAAGGAATGGGTTGGTATGCTGGACGGTTCTGCCATGAAAGATCTGTTAGGCGAAGGGAACGCAGAAGTCATGAAGGACGATCCCGGAAAGACCAAAGGAGAATACGTCGAGGGCATAGTAGAGGAAGCCGCCGAAAGTGAAGAAGGTGAGGCTGAGGAAGAAGAGATGGAGAAAATCACCAAGACAGGAGGTCCGGAAGAATACTTCATTACTGGCCTGGGAGGAGAGCACAAGAAGGAGTGGGTTTTTGAGTCTAGTGATAGGTTCCCCCCACACCCAGAGTCTGTAATGGCCCAAATGAGGCGTCTTTCAATTTCTATGTCTGTTGTAATCGCTCCAACGAAAATCAATGAAAGTATGACTGATTCTGCCTACTCGAACGCGCTTAATGAATGTGATGAATGTGATGATCATGAAATACCTATTGAACTGCAAAAACTAATTGAAAAAGAAAAAGAATCTGCATGTAAAATCATTGAGGACACCCTAACAATTAATCTTGGAAATGAGAACAATCCTCAAAATGTCTTCATCGGCTCTACACTTAGCAATAAAGAAAGAACAGAACTAATCAGTCTATTAAATGAATTCAAAGATGTTTTTGCATGGTCTTACAATGATATGCCAGGTATCGATCCAAAAATAGTCCAACACCACATCCCCCTCTTTCCTAATTCCAAACCCGTAAAACAAAAATTGAGGCGAATGAGGCCAGAATGGGCACTCAAAGTAAAAGAGGAAGTTGAAAAGCAATTAAGAGCTGGATTCTTGATGGTCACCGAGTATCCCGAGTGGATTGCCAACATTGTGCCTGTCCCAAAGAAGGATGGTCGTGTTAGGGTTTGCGTGGATTTTCGGGATTTGAACAAAGCAAGCCCTAAAGACGATTTCCCATTACCCCACATCGACGTGTTGGTTGATAACACCGCGGGACATGAACTTCTATCTTTCATGGATGGGTTCTCCGGGTATAATCAAATCCTCATGGCTCCCGAGGATAGAGAGAAAACCACGTTCATCACTCCGTGGGGAACATATTGCTATAGGGTCATGCCATTCGAACTCAAGAACGCGGGCGCAACCTATCAAAGGGCTGCCACCACTTTACTGCACGACATGATCCACAAAGAGGTAGAGGTGTATGTGGACGATATGATTGTGAAATCCAAGGAGAGGGGAGGACACCTAGAGGCTTTGAGAAAGTTCTTTGGGAGATTGAGGGAGTTCAAGATGAGGCTGAACCCACAGAAATGCACGTTCGGAGTCACTACTGGCAAGCTGTTAGGATTTCTCATTACCCAAAGGGGAATAGAAGTAGACCCTACCAAAATAAAGGCCTTAACCGAGATGAACCCACCGAAAAATGAGAAAGAACTGAGAGGGTTCCTGGGTAGAATACAATTCATAAGTCGTTTCATTTCAAAGCTCACCATGACCTGCGACCCGCTGTTCAAACTACTCAGAAAGGGAGAGAGATTCAATTGGGACACCCCATGTCAACAAGCCTTCGACAAAATCAAAACCTATCTCCAGAATCCACCTGTCTTGTCACCACCTTCACCCGGGAGACCTCTGTTACTTTATCTCTCTGTATCCGAAGATTCGATGGGATGTATGCTGGCCCAAGAAGGAGAAGAGGGGCACGTGGAGAAGGCCATTTACTACTTAAGCAAGAGAATGGTAGGATATGAGTTAAAGTATTCGCCCTTGGAGAAAGCCTGTTGGGCCTTGGTTTGGTGTACCCGTCGCCTCCGCCACTATATGTTAGCCTTCCCTGTGATCCTAATTTCCCGGATGGACCCGTTAAAATACCTGTTCGAAAAACCCGTCTTGACCAGTAGGATTTCCCGTTGGACCATGATGCTGGCTGAGTTCGATATCAGATATGTCACCTCCAAGTCTGTAAAAGGAAGGGCCGTCGCCGAATTTCTAGCCGACCTCGCTGTAGAATCTGAGGATAAGGGAGACTTCAAGTTCCCAGATGAAGGAATAATGGAAGTGAAGGAAGAGTTGTGGAAAATGTACTTTGATGGAGCAGCCAACCAGTTAGGTTACGGGGTCGGAATCGTTCTCATGGCACCAGACGGGGTCCCTACCCCATTAGCTGTCAAACTCAAATACGACTCAACCAACAATACCGCAGAGTACGAAGCCTGCATAATTGGAATGGAAGCGGCCTTGGCTTTGAAAGTCGGACGGATTGATGTCTTCGGGGATTCCAACTTGATCATATCCCAGGTCCGAGGAGATTGGAGGGTAAAACATGAGAAATTGAGACCTTACCATGACTATCTAGAAAGTCTGAAAGCGCAATTCCAAAAGATTTCCTTCTACTACCTCCCTCGTGAAGAAAACCAACTAGCCGATTCTTTGGCTACCTTAGCCTCGATGATCCAAATCCCTTCCAAAATTGCCATGATTCCGCTGTCCATAGAAGTAAGGAATCAACCGTCATTTGAGATGATCGCAGCCATAGAGAGAGAAGATGAAATGCCTTGGTATGTGGACGTATGGAAGTTCATTAAAGAAGGAGAATACCCCGAAGGAGCCTCAGAAAAGGACAAGAAGGCGATACGACGATTTGCCGCTCAATTCGTGATCTATGCAGATAAACTATGGAAGAAGTCCTACACCGGGTATAATTTGGAGTGTTTATATGGGAGGGAAGCTAAGAAAATGATGGAGGAAATACATGAGGGAGTATGCGGGCCCCACATGAACGGGCACATGCTGGCGAAGAAGATCATCCGACAAGGGTACTATTGGACGACCTTGGACAAAGACTGTTGTGAATATGTTAGAAGGTGTCACAAGTGTCAGATTCATGCAAATTTGATGCACACCCCACCGTCGCAGCTTTATAGCATGACCACCCCTTGGCCATTTTCTGTATGGGGGATTGATATCATTGGTGAGATAGTTCCAAAGGCTTCCAATGGGCACCGGTATATAATCGTGGCGATCGATTATTTTACAAAATGGGTGGAGGCGGCCTCATATGCGACTTTGAAAGCCAAAGATGTGGTGAGTTTCATTGAGAAGAACATAATCTGCAGATATGGAGTCCCGAACGAGTTTATCTCCGATCATGGCAGCCATTTCCAGGGGGAAGTTATCCCGCTCTTAGAGAAGTATAAGATCACTCGCCATCAGTCATCCCCGTATAGGCCCCAGACGAATGGAGCAGTAGAGGCAGCGAATAAGAATGTTAAAGCAATCTTGGGGAAGACGACAGATACATATAAGGATTGGCATGAGAAGCTGCCATTTGCCTTATGGGGGTATCGGACGTCAGTAAGGACTTCAACGGGTGCCACGCCATACTCGTTGGTCTACGGGATGGAAGCAGTCCTTCCAGTCGAGGTGGAAATACCCTCTCTCAGAGTCTTGACAGAATGTGAAGTGGCAGAATCAGAATGGATACAAGGAAGATATGAAGAATTGATGTTGCTTGATGAAAAGAGGTTGACCGCGATAAACCATACTCGGGGGTACCAGAGGAGGATAGCTCGTGCTTTCAACAAAAAGGTTCGCCCAAGGAAGCTTGCTGAGGGTGACCTGGTCCTCAAAGAACTAAAAGTGTCCGTTTATGACCCCAGAGGAAAATTCAAACCCAACTGGGTCGGACCATACATCATTAAGACCCTCCTTTCGGGAGGAGCGGCTTATCTCATGGACCTGGACGGGGTTGAATTTAAACAGCCAATTAACCTCGATCGCCTCAAGAAATACTTTGCTTGAAACCATTTCTTTCAAAGCTTCCTACCTTGATGAACTACGCTTGACCTGATTCCCGCTAGGGGATACGTAGGCAACCAACTTGGTTCGGTCATTTCAAAAAAAAAAAAAAAAAAAAAAAAAACTAAACTAGGGGCAAACTGGCGTTTGCCCGGAATCGTTTCGAAGCCCTAAAACCAGGGGCAAACTTCGTTTGCTAGCCGAAGAACCCAGAAATAAAACCATCCTTCAGGTCACCTGGCTGTCAGAATAAGTACTATAAAGAAACAAATGAGAAATCATGGAAAAGAATGAGTAGAAGACAAAAAGCAAAGTAGGGAGCCAGATAAAGACATTAAAAGGAGAATTCCTCATGAAAGATTAATCGAAAGGTTGAGCGCTTTGATTAAGCATGCTAGAAATTTCCCTAAAAGATAACAACATCAGTCAATCACATTCGGAAAGCGTTAAAAAGTAGGCAGGGTCCGTCAGAAAGTTTCGTGAAAGGGCCAACTTTTCTCTGTTTTTTTTCTGTTTTATTGTGCACGTGTCTCATCAAGTCTGTCTCACGACCAAGGCCTGGATCTCCAGAAGATACTGGACGGTGGGCACAATCGAAGCAGGGACCCTCGGGCACGGAGCAGCCATCCTACTCGACCAAGCCTCTATGAAAGCCTTCACAATGGGAGGACGCAGAGTAGAACCCCTGGTGAAATCAGCAGCCACAGATTCAGTAGTATCTTGCAAAAGTCCGAACTGATGGACAACTCGGTCAAGAATGTAGAAAGTCGTAGCATTTAAACCCGGCAGCCAGATGCCAGGACGCCCAGGGAGGCATACAGCAACAGAACGATGAGTCCACTGAGGGCAGATCCAGCAAATGTCACCAGAAGAGAGGCCTTGGAGCCAACCGAGCCATGCATCGGTAGATTGGAATAAGCAATGGATTTCCATGCGGTCGTAAGAAAACGGCCCACGAAGATGCGAGGGGTGAATGAAGAGATCAAGGCGTTCCATGAGCCAAACTTGCAGAACAAAAGGTGCCCCGGCAGATAACATAACCCCAGTAGCATGAGCATGGCCCAGCCCGATCAGAGTTTCACCGAGGACTAGCATAACAGCACTCTTCATCTCCCGCAAACCGCAGGCGATGGGTATGAGAATGTCAGAAGATGACTGGAATAGGAAGTAAGAGAGCATAGCAATCGACAAGGCACCACGTCGAATGATCTGATACTCACCATTGTAAGGGTCCCCTATGGGAGCATAAACGGAGGCGAGGCGCTCAAAATCGATATGCCTGTCACAAATAAGGGAGCCCGCCGCATTTCGAGATATGTGGAGAAGAGTGGCTAAGTCACGGACATACCCAGCTTGAATCTGAGGAACCGTCAGTTCAGCAAAAGGATCAGTGTGGAGAATAGCGCTAAATTCCTCGAACAAAGGACAAATCTCCTGAAAGCCGAAACGAAAGACGTTGAGAGCAGGGTCCCAACACTGAATAGCAGCTCGCAGTAAGCCCTCGTTCAAGTTTATGTGCCGGAAAGAGAAGAGATCATTCAATCTGAAGCATTCAAAATTGAGCCTTTCAATACCCGAGAGAGTATCCATCCATGGGAAGAGAGTTTGGGAGCTAATGGGGGCCATTTGAAAGGAGGGTAGAAAGAGAGAGAGAGATGTTTTGCGGAGTGTTAGAAGAGGAGGGGTATAAGTAGGAAAATAGAGCTGCCCACTAGATCGCGGCACTCGATAAAGTGCAGCGGCACTCCATGAAGTGCCGCGCGACAGCCCGTGAGTGCCGCACGGAATTCACTGACTACCGTTGCGGCATTCGTTGAGTGCCGCGGAGGCTTAACCGAGTGCCGTTTTGAGTTTTTCGTTGGCCAGAATCTGTTTGTAACACGATCAGCCCACCTGCAAACAGAAAATTAATTGAGAAACAATAAAACGTGCGCATCATGCAGCACGTGCAAATACATGCATTCATTCATTCATTTCATTCATTTGTATATATCAAATAAGTAAAAGAAGCAGAAGCATTCAAAGATAGAAATAAAATCGGGACCAAGCCATGGTCCCACATACGGCAAAATTTGGACCAAGCTATGGTCACACATACGGTGAATAAAGCAGAAAGCATAATAAAAGGAAGCAGCCATCAAAATAAAGCATATTTGTATATTTATACAGTCATCCACCCAAATATGTACAATAAAAAAATCCTCTCAAAAGAAAGCAAAAATATAAGCAGGATCAACTCCGACCCCGACCCCGGCCGCGAGTCTGGCGAGTCGTGCGTCTGAGAGGCTCCTCCTCTGACTCAGTCCCGCTGCCTCCTCCACTCTCTCCACGCCCGCTGCCTCGGCCCCTGCCACCGCTAGTGCCCTCGCCAACGCCTCCGCCACGCCCAGCACCGCTACCTCCGGGGGCGTCACTGAAAGAGATGCCGAACTGCTGGAGCCGATGCTGGAGCTGCCCCACCTGCTGAGATAAGACTCTGTTCTCCTCCATCTGGAAGAGAAGGGATGAGTCCATGAAAATCATTGAAAAGGGATTTGGAATGCTAAGAATATGGAAAGGGTAGAGATCATACCAGGGCCCTCGACTGAACCGCGACGGTCGCTCGAGCTCCCTCGGCCTGAAAACAAGAAACGGAAATAAGATCAGTAAAAAAAAAAAAAAAAAAAAAAAAGATACGATTCCAGTCAAAGATAGGAGTGAGAATGAATTTCTTACCATCCACTCGCGCCCAAGAACCCACTGTCGCACGCTATGGGCGTACGCCAGGCCCTCCTCCGCGTAAGCGCGCGGGACAAGATCATAGTGAATAGGAATGGTAGGGACGCCCTGGGAGAGTCGGGGGACCATCGTCACATGGGGCTCGCCAAATGAGACGGTAGACATAGTCCAGTCCCACTCAGGTAGGCCAGGGGGGCGGGGCGCAGCAGGGACATGCTGCCAACAAAGGTAATAAAACATGGGTGAAGAGTAAAAGGAAGAATTCACAAGAAACAATAAAGGAATCATTTACTCACCCGAGTCACTTCCATCAGCGGGAAGTTCGGCCTCAGCTTGGCGGCACGGAAGGCCGCGTATCCGTCAGGGTTGTCCAAGAAGCCGTGGATACCGAAGCCGGCTAGAGCAGCCGAGTAGTCGCCGCCCTGAAGAGTGTCCGTAGCTCTCATAGAGTCGGGAGGAGGGAACGGCACAAAGAATCTGGGAGCCGCTATAGACTGCCTGGTCACCCTCTCTCCCAAGTACCACGCCATGCCCTCTGACCTACCATCGAGTAGCAGTCTCATCGGGTCATACCCGGCCGACTCCTGAATCCCCGCGCTAGCCTCGGGTAGCGCCCTGAGCCACGGCTGCCACTGTACATGCTCCTCCCGTAGGTTCGTCAGGAAGTTCCTGAACAAAACAAAGTCGTGGGCCCCGGTCTTCCGCCCGACCCTGTCCTTCGCCCACTTCAGCCCCTGGGGCATGACGAGGGCGTCCGCAGCACGTGTCTCAGGAGACATCATGCGGAGATACTCATGGGACCAAATCTGTGATAAAAAGAGAGAAAGAAAAGAGAAATTAGTATCGCAATGTAAATAAATTTCTGAAAGTAAAAATAAGCAATGGAATGTAAAAAAAATAAATAAGATATGTATATACCTCCCGCGCTCTCCAATATCCGCTGGTGGCTATCGACCTGCCCCGGGAGATGTCGCTCATGTGACTGTACAGGATAGCTAAACCTGTACCACCCCAATCAAACTCGGTGACCCGATCCAGATGCTCCAGCGACGCCACCAGGGGAGCAGAAATCCTGTCGCCCCTGGTGCTCAACAAAGAGCACCCCAGCACGTACATCAAAAAGCCGCGGGCCATCTGCTCGTCCGAAAAGCCGGGTTTTCCCCGGAAGGTATCCATGAACCACCGAGCTGTAACCAGGGTCTCCTCCGGGACCACTCCTAGCAGCGGCTCCATCTGATCCCACTCCTGGTCCGTGAGGTGCCGCAGAGGCTCTCCCCCGAATGGAATCCCCGTAATCATCGAGAAGTCCAGCGGGGTCAACGTCATCTCGCCGAAAGAAAAGTGGAAGGTACTCGTGGTATCCCACCACCGCTCGGCCAACGCATGTATCTGCTGCAAGTCGTTGGAGCTCTTCGTCAAAAGTTTGACGAAGTCTCCAAAACCCGCTGCGTCCACCAGGGCCCTCACAGTCGGGCTCAGCTCTGTATACCACTCGTGCCCGTGGGCGAGGCTGCCGTGCCCCTTTAGCACCTTTGGCTGCAGCTGCAAGGAAAGAATAAAAAGTTTGTTGTTAGGGGATAGATAAAGAAGAGAGCAACAACAGCGAATAAATAATTAATAAATGAAAAGTCCAGAAGTGTTCATAAAGGATTTCACGATTGTTTGAAATGAATAAAAGAAAAACATTCAATGTTATAGCAGGGTTTCGAAAAGAAAAAGAAAAAAAGTAGTTTGTCCGCATTTTTGAAATGCACGCATAATATAAGGTTCCGAATCCAAAATAAGTACGAGGAAGTACGTGGTCGCAAGCATTCAGGAGTCATTTTCAAATAATAGAAGGGCGTTTGGAACGCTCAAGAAAGTTCATAAACACAGGGGAATGTTTAAAAAGCATCGCATTCATGAATCCTAAGAAAAATGGAAAGGAAAAATTCATGAGCATAAGATTCTTTATTCACAAGAAGTGTTTGAAAATTCGATTAACACAAACGACTTTCAAAAGTCCTTGAGAAAATCGAAAGAAAAAATAAGGGATAGGTGAAACATTCGGAAAATTCAAGCATAGTTTTTTTTAAGTTCATGAGAAATAAAAATAATATGAAATTTCTTTAAAAGAAAAGAGGGGCATGGAATAAAGCGTTCAAGACACTCGAGGGCGCCACAAGCATCGCATTCGCATTTGAAACAGGGCGTCTAAAAGTTGTGCAATTGTATGTCGCATCCATATGAAGAAAGAAATACAAGAAAGAAATGAATGAAAAATAGAAAGGGAAGCGTTTACCTCGCGCTTGAACGCGCGGACCGACAGATGCTCGTCAGGATCCCTCAATAAAAGCGTGGCGTCCGGGTGATGCGTGGCAGTATACCTAGCCCTCTTTTTGCGTCCTGAACCACTCGCCATAACACTGTCAAAGAAAAGAAAGAATTCGAGCGTTAGATTCATGAAAAGTTTAGAAAAACAAGAAAATAAACGAGATTTACCAAGTTTTGATCGAGTAGAACGAACCTGATAAGCCCCTGGTAGATCAATCCAAGCTAAGAAAGAAAAAGAAATTTTTTCTTCAGAGAGATTTCGAGATGAAGAGAGTGAGAGAATGAGGGAAAGGGAGGAGAACCCCGGCGGTTTAAAGCCACTGCCCCTCAACGCGACACTCATTTTTCCGTGCGCGGCAGTCAGTCAACTGCCGCGCGGCACTCGCCGAGTGCCGCAACGGCACTCCGTGAGTGCCGCGCGGCATTCACGGACTGCCGCGGAAAGCCGCGTGTGCCGCGATTATGGCGGTTCAAAGATATTTACATTCCCCCCAAAAATTCAAATCAAGTCCCAAAAATTGAATTTGAGGCCCCAAAAATTGCCCCCATTGCGCTTTTGGCCCTCAGGGTCGTTTCATGGGTACAATTTGACTACAAATTTTGAAATTCAAAAATATTTCGAGCCCACGGGCCCCCCCCATTTTTTTGAAAATTGGAGATATTTGAGCTCGTGGGCTCCCGATTTATGAAAATTGAAAATTTTTGAGCCTGTGGGCCCAGATTTATATTCCCGGTTTTCGCAACGGACTTGCGATTAACCCTCTTTTGGAGAATATAATGGATTTATATTCCCGGTTTTCGCAACGGACTTGCGATTACCCCTCGTTTGGAGAATATAACGGATTTATATTCCCGGTTTTCGCAACGGACTTGCGATTACCCCTCGTTTGGAGAATATAACGGATTTATATTCCCGGTTTTCGCAACGGACTTGCGATTACCCCTCGTTTGGAGAATATAACGGATTTATATTCCCGGTTTTCGCAACGGACTTGCGATTAACCCTCTTTTGGAGAATATAACGGATTTATATTCCCGATTTTCGCAACGGACTTGCGATTAACCCTCTTTTGGAGAATATAACGGATTTATATTCCCGGTTTTCGCAACGGACTTGCGATTAACCCTCTTTTGGAGAATATAACGGATTTATATTCCCGGTTTTCGCAACGGACTTGCGATTAACCCTCTTTTGGAGAATATAACGGATTTATATTCCCGGTTTTCGCAACGGACTTGCGATTACC
Source organism: Hydrangea macrophylla (assembly GCA_033977485.1). Lineage (NCBI taxonomy): Eukaryota > Viridiplantae > Streptophyta > Magnoliopsida > Cornales > Hydrangeaceae > Hydrangea > Hydrangea macrophylla. The sequence continues at coordinate 93,163,807 of CM066994.1, forward strand.
CCTCGTTTGGAGAATATAACGGATTTATATTCCCGGTTTTCGCAACGGACTTGCGATTACCCCTCGTTTGGAGAATATAACGGATTTATATTCCCGGTTTTCGCAACGGACTTGCGATTAACCCTCTTTTGGAGAATATAACGGATTTATATTCCCGGTTTTCGCAACGGACTTGCGATTAACCCTCTTTTGGAGAATATAACGGATTTATATTCCCGGTTTTCGCAACGGACTTGCGATTAACCCTCTTTTGGAGAATATAACGGATTTATATTCCCGGTTTTCGCAACGGACTTGCGATTAACCCTCATTTGGAGAATATAACGGATTTATATTCCCGGTTTTCGCAACGGACTTGCGTTGACCTTCGTGATCAAATCAAAAGCACTCTCATGACTCCTATGACAGATTCTCGCATAGATAATCTTCCCTGACTAACACGCTACGAAATGTGCATCATACGTAGAGAAAATGTGATAGGCATGACATTTACATAACCAGGTTAATTCAGAAAGCACGAGATTGCTTGAGCACGTGCATCACGATAAGATAAGTGCATTCATCCGTATGACTATTTGCGCTTATGTGCGTTTGACCCTTGACCCGAACTACGTCTTGGTCTGATTCCTGAACGAATACGTAGGCAGCTCATCATCGAGCACGACCAGCGTGAACCATTGCCCCGCGCATGTTCTTTTTTTTTTTTTTTTGCAACGCATTTTGCTTTTACCTAAATTCGACGGTCTGGTCAAAGGCTTGTCTTCACACAGGCTTCGACATTCACTTGTGGTACGCGTTGCCCCACAAGCTCTGCCGAAGAGGGGCAAACTGTAGACACCCCAATTTTGACCTAACGTCGAATTTAGGAGAGTGTCACCTCCGTATCCGATGATGACAAGGACCGAAAAATTGAAGTATTCCAAGCTCTTCAGAAAATCTCCAAAACGCGATAAAATTTCACAGAAAGAGGAAAAATACCAGGTATTCAGGAGAATTCAGGGAAAAGACATGATTTTTGGAAAGGATCTTCAAAAATAATTTGTTTCAAAAAGAGAAAAGACCTAAAAAGGGGAATCTCACCAAGAAACGGCACACGGCGGATTCCGCGGCACTCGATGAGTGCCGCGCGGCAGTCAGAAAGTGCCGCCGCGGCATTCTCCGAGTGCCGCCACAGGTTTCTGACTGCCGTTCACTTTTTAAGTCTGTATTTTGCAGTGCAATACGTATGCGCATGCAGATAAGAACAAAAAATTGATAAAGTAAGACTGACAAAAACGCGGCAATTAATTAAATGCCGCGGCAATTGATGAGAGCCGCGCGGCACTCACGAAGTGCCGCAACGGCAGATGTTGAGTGCCGCAACGGCATTCACGGACTGCCGCGGCAGGTTTCTGACTGCCGCGCTGGGCAGCAGTCTGTGTAATTTCAGAAAGTACACATTGTACCACCAAATGAGAGAATTACACCTGTTTTTTGCTCCGAAATTCACCAAAAATACCTGATATTCTTGCCTATAAAAGAGAAGGGATCTTGTTGGTAGGGAGGACCAAGAGGAAAAGGCATTTGGGGGGAAAAACATATACAAAAAAAACACTTCCATTACACCCACATTTGAAAGAAAAGAGAGAGTTTTGGGAGAGCTTGAAGGAGAGTTTGGATAATCTTCAAAAGAAAACTTTGAGGATAATTTGGAGGTGATCCTCTAAACCTAGATTATTAGCTTACTCTTTCTTCCCTTGAAATCTTTAAATCTTAGAATATTTCATCATCTTTCTTTGTTTTAAACTTAGTAGTCTTTTTTACTTCTTTCTATTTTTTTTTGTCTATCTTCTTCTCTTAAAGGTCTTGGAGATTTTCAATATCTCTATTGATCTCTTGAGCATGATCCTTTGAATCTCATGTAAGCTCATGCTCTACATGGAAGTCAAAACTTGATCATCACTTTATTTCACATAGATAGGACCCAAGTCCATATTCATGACTTGGATCCTCTAAACTTGGTGTCTCATGGAATCATTTCCATATTCCTTTGAAAACTACCAAGTATTAGTTGCACTTTCATCTCCAATGACCATTAAATGGTAGGAGAATGTAGTTTTGAGTCTAAATCCATCTCCATGGTTTAGATTTCCCTATCCTTTAGATTTCATGAAGTCAATCCATATTTCATTTGAAATCTATGAAGAACAAAGGTTTGTAGTCTCCCATGGCCATCAAATGGTAGGAGAAATGGTTTGGTTTAAACCCAACTTCATGGTTTAATAGTTGGAGTTACCAAATAAAAGTTGAACTAGCAAAATAAAAACAGTGAATCCACAAACTGTTTTTGATCAAAGATTTTTAGTTCGAAATCTAACCGTTGAAATCAAGTGAAACCAACGGGAAAGTGTCAATAACACATTGTTCTACCACTGTAATTTTTGTTTTGAGGTGGTTTCATGTTTAGAATGGTTTGATCATGGTTTTTGTGAAGCAACAACAATCTGTCCAGAATTTCAGAATAGTTTCAGAACAGCAACACTCTTTTGAAATAATTAAATCAGAGTTCTAAAAAGGTTTCTATGACCCAAAATAATTTTTTCCAAGTAGATTAATGTGTTAGGAAGTCACCCTAAAAAGAACAAAGCAATTCTGATTTTTTTACTATTTTTAATAAATCGTGCAAGAATTCTGGACAGGAGATTGTAAGATGCTGAGTGATGTCTAGTGTTTTCCATATTCCCGGAGATCTAACCGTTGAAACCTTGATTTTCTTTTTGATTTGGAAACTAGACTGACAGAGGCATCTTGTGTCCAAATTTCATCAACATCAAACCATAAGAGACGTGTTTTATATTTCTTTTAAGTTCTGGTATGCTCTCTGCAATTTTCAGAGTTTTTTATGACACATTTGACTTACTTTGTAAATAAGGGCCTAAATGACTTTCTTATGATCTAAGGCTTAAACCATGCTTTAATAATGATTAGTTGAGCTGGAATTCAAGGTTTAAAAGTATCTCATAGTTTATCCTTGTCCATGTACATATTCATCCATATGGTTTGACACTTATAGTTAAGACTTATTTGCTTTGGATTTAATTACATTAGATAGATGTAAGCTAGAAATTTAGGATCGTTATTTCTAACATCGTATTTTGCATATCATGCGAACTAACCCTTTGTTTTGTAGCGCTATTAAGGTACGATTTCTCAATCCCTCTCTAATTTATTAAATTCCTTGATTTTTATTTGACTTTCGACCTTATGCGCGACACCTTAGAATTAGGTTTTGCCTTATGTGTATATGTGATTAGAGACTCTTTTTAGGATTTTATTTTGTTCGCATGCATTGCACGTTTATTATCGCTGCTGGATCCCGGGTAAGTTCACTTGTTCTCTATTGCATATCATATCGCTTGTTACCTGAATTATGTGGCTTTTGAATGATATTTTGTCAATTGCAATTTTACACCCTTTGGACATGCTTTTTGTGATGTATATGTATATATGTATTAGTTGAGGGCATGCTTAGATTAATAAATTTGATTAAAAGGATGTTGAGTAGAGGCCTATCGCAAGATAGGATGAGAGAGGGTGTTTTAGTCCGATGGGCTCCTTCCTCTCTCATTCCATAATCCCCGGACCTAGTTAATCTCTGGTTTCTAAAAGATCAGTTTGCTTTTAAAATGGTTTCTTAATTTTCCTTTTAAAAATTAAGTGGCGACTCGTTTTGTTTTAGAAATTGATTTTGAAAAGCTGTGGGTAAGTCAACCTGCGATATCCACAATCTGGCGACTCTGCTGGGGATCGAACCCAGAATCTCTGGTTTCGCAGACCAGAATTCTGATTTTGGGTTCACTTGAGGATTAGACTCGAAAAATATCCTTTTAATCGAATTAATTAATCTTTGTGTGCCTGTTGCATTTCACTTGCATGTCCAGCCAGTCGATTGCACGGAACTATGACCTTGGAGGCTCGGGGCAACCCGGTCGGCCAAGTCATCATGGGACTGTGTGATCACCCTTGATCTCGTACCATGATTTGGTATATGAAGCATCCTATCGGGTGTGTGTCAAGGGTCCCTTATTTGACCAAAACCCAGCCTTTGCATAGTAGTTTCTATAGAACATTTCAATCTTAGGAAATCAATTCTTGATTAGGGTTATGTGTTAGGAAGTTTTGTATGCCCAGAAGGGATTACTTGAGATGATGACGATACTTGCTTGATGAAAGATGAATAATCTTTTAATCACCTTTTAGCAATTTCTCCACGTGTTACATGACATTTGGAGGACATGCCGAATCTTGATTATAAGATTATACTTCCTATATCATGTTTAGTTAAGCATCGTTGACCTTGTATGCATCCAAATTCATGGAAAGTACGGTGATAATCCTGTCATGTGATCCTTCTACCCAAAAGAATTTTAAATCCATCTTTGAAAATAAACAGATTTTGCCGTTTTTTAATCACTTTTCCAAAAATTCTGGCAGTTCACTTTTTTTGATTAAAAGCCAAACCAAGGTTATTCATCCGCTAAGGTACTTTTCAAAACAAGAGTTTCAACCCAATCACTTTTTAAAAGCGCGATCCAAAATTCTTGAAAATTGTTTTCTAAAGAGTTCATCAGAAATGCTTTTCAAATAAGTTTCGAAAACGCTAAAATTTCCAGACATCGAAGGGTAAAGGGGATCGCAATGAATGGAGAAATCACCGTACTTGACATGGGTAAGGATTTTATGTGCTTATGTGTTAGGACTAGAATTTTCCTTTCTTTTGCATATAGAGTAGGCACACACACACACATGCATTGCATCCGCATGACTTACGAAATAAAGGTTTTGCTAAAATAAAGGTAAAAAAAAAAAGAAAAAAAAAAGAAAAAAAGGGTTTTTCTAAAAAGAAATTTCCAAAATTTATTGTAGGAGCAAAAATAGCAAACCAAGGGTGGTTTAGAGGTCCTACGGCAAGGTTAGTGAGAAGAGGATACGTCGACATGGCTGAAGAGAGAAACAATGAAGAGATGACCGGACTGAGGGTACTAGTTGAGCAGCAGGCAGAACAGATGCGAAGACAGGCTGAAAACATGAATCGAATGATGGGAATGATAGAGGAGCTGAACCGCCGACCGCCACATGTGGTTCCACCTGTCATGGACCCGCCTTTGGGAGGAGGAGACGGGGATTGGTTCGACGATCAAGAGGCACATTGGAATGATGCACTGAGAGCCAACAGAGACAGGGAAAAAGATGAGAAGGAGAAGCTGCTGACCGAGAAGATAGAAAAATTAGAGAGGGTAATGCGCAAAGCTCAAGGGGTGGATACCTATCTGTTGGAATTGGAAGGGTTGTACGACGGAGTCCATGAGACGCTGCCGGCCGGTTTTAAAATGCCCGTCTTTGATAAATTTGATGGCTAGTGGGTTGAGCACTACCATGATGGCTGTCCTGTTTCAACAAACCTTAACGGGAGCTGCCCTATCGTGGTACCTTACTCTCGAACCAAGCAAAACCAGAGTATGGGAAGAGATGATTAAGGCATTTGTGGCACAGTACGAATACAATCAGGACTTGGATGTTACTGTCCGAGATTTGGAAACAACCAGGCAGGGGAACAAAGAATCATTTGCTGAGTACTTAAGCCGTTGGAGAGGGAAAGCTGCGAAAATGGTACAAAGGCCGTCCGAGAAGGACCAAATCCGAATGTTGATGAAAAATCTACAGCCAGTTTATCAGGAGAAGATGAGATTCCAGTCAATCAATACCTTTGCTGAGGTATTCGATGTAGGGACGAGAATCGAAGATGCAATCCAAGAAGGAACAATCAAGAAAGAAGAACCACAGAACCGATATCGAAGGCCTAGTTATGGGTCGAATGGAGGGCATTCGGGGGGTCACTCTGGCCCCACCGATGTCAATGCGCTTAGCGAGCCGGAGAAGAAATTCGATATCACCAGAAGTCATCCAAGGGGAGGGGAAGACAAGCCAATGAGGAAGTTTTCAGATTTGGGAGTATCATTATCAACCGCCCTCGACAGGCTGTCAGCAAAAGGGCATCTCCGCCAGCTGGAACCTCGACCCCCGCCGAGTCCACTCCCGCCGTACTTCAAAGGAGATCTCTACTGCAAATATCACCAACAAAAGGGCCACTCGACCGATCGGTGCATGAGGTTAAGGCATGACATACAGGACCTCATTGACAACAAAGTGATATCCGAGCCACCTGTCAAGGCTCCCAATGTCACCAAGAATCCACTGCCAAACCATCGTGCCGTACCGCCGCCACGGGGTCTTTACTTCTTGGGAGTAGAAGAAGTGACATTCGATCCGTCCAAGCTAATCACCAAAGTTGGGGAACCAAGGAAGTTTTATCAGTCACCGGAGAATCTGGGAATCTGTATGATAGGAAGCCAGCCAGGGATACGGGAAAACGAAATGACGAGGCAGTCAGATTGGTGGGCCCAAGAAAGCAATGATCAGAACATAGGCCTGGTAGGGGAAGATGATCTATGGTACCAAAGCGACGAAGAGGTAGAAGAGGGCCCAAAGACCGTTTCAGAAACCGACGATATTTGGGCAAAAGAAGAAATTGACCACTTGACTCGGTCTGGTAGGCACTTCAAGCCACATGAATTAGAGGAAGATCACCCGGGGAGGGAATTGGAGAAAGGGAAAGGAAAAATGAATGAGGAAGAAGAAGAGGATCGGGTCCTAAAGCAAATGAAGAAGACCCACGCTAACATCACTGTTTGGGGATTGCTGATTGCCTCCAAACGTCATAGGCAGGCGGTCCTGGACGCCCTTAATCAATCTGACGTGTCTATCGACACCACCCCGGAAGACCTTGTAGGGCTGATCAATAAAATTCCGACTTTGGCTATTGCTTTCTCATCAAATGACTTACCACCGGGAGGGCCCATGCTCAATAAGCCTTTGTACATCACTGTTGAATGTTTGGGGAACACCGTACCCGCTTGTCTCGTTGACAACGGGTCTGCTCTTAATGTGTGTCCTTTCCGCACAGCCAAACGAATGGGCTTGGATGAATCTTCTTTTGTGCCGTCTCAGCAAAAGGTCCGGGCATATGATAACACCCAAAGAGCAGTCATGGGCGTCATCTTTCTTAACCTTGCTGTCGGGCCAATGGACAAAGAAGCTGAGTTCCAAATCATCGATATCCCCGCTTCTTTCAATCTACTGCTGAGAAGGCCTTGGTTAGACAGTTTGGGCGCTATACCGTCAACAATCCATCAAAAAGTTAAGTATGTCTGGGAAAACAAAGTCTGTGATATCCTCGGAGACAGTTGGGTTCGATCATCTGAAGCATCGTCAAGTGCACCGGTCCTAGAGCTACAGCTACAAGAAGAAGAAGCAAAAATGGGAGGATTCGAGTTCATCGGCGCGATAGAAGAAGGAAAGTCGGGAGAGTCCCTACCACCCCATTTTGATCAATATGCTAGTCCAGTCGTCGCCGGAATCATGAAGAAGATGGGTTTCTTTCCAGGATTGGGGTTGGGGAAGAACCTTCAAGGCCTGCCAGAGGCCCCAAGAATCCCTACTCAAACTCACACTCACGGTCTCGGGTATCAACCAACAAAGAAGGAGCTGAGAACCAAGAAGAAGGCCGTCAACGCACCGCTGGATCCTTACTTGAAGACCCTCAACGGGTATTTTGTGAAGGAAGGAGAAGATTTCCCCTTCTGTGGTTTCCCAGAACCATGGATGGATCAAAAAGACAAATGCATGAAGCCGGGGTTCGAGATCTTCTTCTCCCATGAATTTTCTAGGTACAAAGACCCATTTTTGCAAGTACCTGAAAAATCTGTTGCTGCCAAGGAATGGGTTGGTATGCTGGACGGTTCTGCCATGAAAGATCTGTTAGGCGAAGGGAACGCAGAAGTCATGAAGGACGATCCCGGAAAGACCAAAGGAGAATACGTCGAGGGCATAGTAGAGGAAGCCGCCGAAAGTGAAGAAGGTGAGGCTGAGGAAGAAGAGATGGAGAAAATCACCAAGACAGGAGGTCCGGAAGAATACTTCATTACTGGCCTGGGAGGAGAGCACAAGAAGGAGTGGGTTTTTGAGTCTAGTGATAGGTTCCCCCCACACCCAGAGTCTGTAATGGCCCAAATGAGGCGTCTTTCAATTTCTATGTCTGTTGTAATCGCTCCAACGAAAATCAATGAAAGTATGACTGATTCTGCCTACTCGAACGCGCTTAATGAATGTGATGAATGTGATGATCATGAAATACCTATTGAACTGCAAAAACTAATTGAAAAAGAAAAAGAATCTGCATGTAAAATCATTGAGGACACCCTAACAATTAATCTTGGAAATGAGAACAATCCTCAAAATGTCTTCATCGGCTCTACACTTAGCAATAAAGAAAGAACAGAACTAATCAGTCTATTAAATGAATTCAAAGATGTTTTTGCATGGTCTTACAATGATATGCCAGGTATCGATCCAAAAATAGTCCAACACCACATCCCCCTCTTTCCTAATTCCAAACCCGTAAAACAAAAATTGAGGCGAATGAGGCCAGAATGGGCACTCAAAGTAAAAGAGGAAGTTGAAAAGCAATTAAGAGCTGGATTCTTGATGGTCACCGAGTATCCCGAGTGGATTGCCAACATTGTGCCTGTCCCAAAGAAGGATGGTCGTGTTAGGGTTTGCGTGGATTTTCGGGATTTGAACAAAGCAAGCCCTAAAGACGATTTCCCATTACCCCACATCGACGTGTTGGTTGATAACACCGCGGGACATGAACTTCTATCTTTCATGGATGGGTTCTCCGGGTATAATCAAATCCTCATGGCTCCCGAGGATAGAGAGAAAACCACGTTCATCACTCCGTGGGGAACATATTGCTATAGGGTCATGCCATTCGAACTCAAGAACGCGGGCGCAACCTATCAAAGGGCTGCCACCACTTTACTGCACGACATGATCCACAAAGAGGTAGAGGTGTATGTGGACGATATGATTGTGAAATCCAAGGAGAGGGGAGGACACCTAGAGGCTTTGAGAAAGTTCTTTGGGAGATTGAGGGAGTTCAAGATGAGGCTGAACCCACAGAAATGCACGTTCGGAGTCACTACTGGCAAGCTGTTAGGATTTCTCATTACCCAAAGGGGAATAGAAGTAGACCCTACCAAAATAAAGGCCTTAACCGAGATGAACCCACCGAAAAATGAGAAAGAACTGAGAGGGTTCCTGGGTAGAATACAATTCATAAGTCGTTTCATTTCAAAGCTCACCATGACCTGCGACCCGCTGTTCAAACTACTCAGAAAGGGAGAGAGATTCAATTGGGACACCCCATGTCAACAAGCCTTCGACAAAATCAAAACCTATCTCCAGAATCCACCTGTCTTGTCACCACCTTCACCCGGGAGACCTCTGTTACTTTATCTCTCTGTATCCGAAGATTCGATGGGATGTATGCTGGCCCAAGAAGGAGAAGAGGGGCACGTGGAGAAGGCCATTTACTACTTAAGCAAGAGAATGGTAGGATATGAGTTAAAGTATTCGCCCTTGGAGAAAGCCTGTTGGGCCTTGGTTTGGTGTACCCGTCGCCTCCGCCACTATATGTTAGCCTTCCCTGTGATCCTAATTTCCCGGATGGACCCGTTAAAATACCTGTTCGAAAAACCCGTCTTGACCAGTAGGATTTCCCGTTGGACCATGATGCTGGCTGAGTTCGATATCAGATATGTCACCTCCAAGTCTGTAAAAGGAAGGGCCGTCGCCGAATTTCTAGCCGACCTCGCTGTAGAATCTGAGGATAAGGGAGACTTCAAGTTCCCAGATGAAGGAATAATGGAAGTGAAGGAAGAGTTGTGGAAAATGTACTTTGATGGAGCAGCCAACCAGTTAGGTTACGGGGTCGGAATCGTTCTCATGGCACCAGACGGGGTCCCTACCCCATTAGCTGTCAAACTCAAATACGACTCAACCAACAATACCGCAGAGTACGAAGCCTGCATAATTGGAATGGAAGCGGCCTTGGCTTTGAAAGTCGGACGGATTGATGTCTTCGGGGATTCCAACTTGATCATATCCCAGGTCCGAGGAGATTGGAGGGTAAAACATGAGAAATTGAGACCTTACCATGACTATCTAGAAAGTCTGAAAGCGCAATTCCAAAAGATTTCCTTCTACTACCTCCCTCGTGAAGAAAACCAACTAGCCGATTCTTTGGCTACCTTAGCCTCGATGATCCAAATCCCTTCCAAAATTGCCATGATTCCGCTGTCCATAGAAGTAAGGAATCAACCGTCATTTGAGATGATCGCAGCCATAGAGAGAGAAGATGAAATGCCTTGGTATGTGGACGTATGGAAGTTCATTAAAGAAGGAGAATACCCCGAAGGAGCCTCAGAAAAGGACAAGAAGGCGATACGACGATTTGCCGCTCAATTCGTGATCTATGCAGATAAACTATGGAAGAAGTCCTACACCGGGTATAATTTGGAGTGTTTATATGGGAGGGAAGCTAAGAAAATGATGGAGGAAATACATGAGGGAGTATGCGGGCCCCACATGAACGGGCACATGCTGGCGAAGAAGATCATCCGACAAGGGTACTATTGGACGACCTTGGACAAAGACTGTTGTGAATATGTTAGAAGGTGTCACAAGTGTCAGATTCATGCAAATTTGATGCACACCCCACCGTCGCAGCTTTATAGCATGACCACCCCTTGGCCATTTTCTGTATGGGGGATTGATATCATTGGTGAGATAGTTCCAAAGGCTTCCAATGGGCACCGGTATATAATCGTGGCGATCGATTATTTTACAAAATGGGTGGAGGCGGCCTCATATGCGACTTTGAAAGCCAAAGATGTGGTGAGTTTCATTGAGAAGAACATAATCTGCAGATATGGAGTCCCGAACGAGTTTATCTCCGATCATGGCAGCCATTTCCAGGGGGAAGTTATCCCGCTCTTAGAGAAGTATAAGATCACTCGCCATCAGTCATCCCCGTATAGGCCCCAGACGAATGGAGCAGTAGAGGCAGCGAATAAGAATGTTAAAGCAATCTTGGGGAAGACGACAGATACATATAAGGATTGGCATGAGAAGCTGCCATTTGCCTTATGGGGGTATCGGACGTCAGTAAGGACTTCAACGGGTGCCACGCCATACTCGTTGGTCTACGGGATGGAAGCAGTCCTTCCAGTCGAGGTGGAAATACCCTCTCTCAGAGTCTTGACAGAATGTGAAGTGGCAGAATCAGAATGGATACAAGGAAGATATGAAGAATTGATGTTGCTTGATGAAAAGAGGTTGACCGCGATAAACCATACTCGGGGGTACCAGAGGAGGATAGCTCGTGCTTTCAACAAAAAGGTTCGCCCAAGGAAGCTTGCTGAGGGTGACCTGGTCCTCAAAGAACTAAAAGTGTCCGTTTATGACCCCAGAGGAAAATTCAAACCCAACTGGGTCGGACCATACATCATTAAGACCCTCCTTTCGGGAGGAGCGGCTTATCTCATGGACCTGGACGGGGTTGAATTTAAACAGCCAATTAACCTCGATCGCCTCAAGAAATACTTTGCTTGAAACCATTTCTTTCAAAGCTTCCTACCTTGATGAACTACGCTTGACCTGATTCCCGCTAGGGGATACGTAGGCAACCAACTTGGTTCGGTCATTTCAAAAAAAAAAAAAAAAAAAAAAAAAACTAAACTAGGGGCAAACTGGCGTTTGCCCGGAATCGTTTCGAAGCCCTAAAACCAGGGGCAAACTTCGTTTGCTAGCCGAAGAACCCAGAAATAAAACCATCCTTCAGGTCACCTGGCTGTCAGAATAAGTACTATAAAGAAACAAATGAGAAATCATGGAAAAGAATGAGTAGAAGACAAAAAGCAAAGTAGGGAGCCAGATAAAGACATTAAAAGGAGAATTCCTCATGAAAGATTAATCGAAAGGTTGAGCGCTTTGATTAAGCATGCTAGAAATTTCCCTAAAAGATAACAACATCAGTCAATCACATTCGGAAAGCGTTAAAAAGTAGGCAGGGTCCGTCAGAAAGTTTCGTGAAAGGGCCAACTTTTCTCTGTTTTTTTTCTGTTTTATTGTGCACGTGTCTCATCAAGTCTGTCTCACGACCAAGGCCTGGATCTCCAGAAGATACTGGACGGTGGGCACAATCGAAGCAGGGACCCTCGGGCACGGAGCAGCCATCCTACTCGACCAAGCCTCTATGAAAGCCTTCACAATGGGAGGACGCAGAGTAGAACCCCTGGTGAAATCAGCAGCCACAGATTCAGTAGTATCTTGCAAAAGTCCGAACTGATGGACAACTCGGTCAAGAATGTAGAAAGTCGTAGCATTTAAACCCGGCAGCCAGATGCCAGGACGCCCAGGGAGGCATACAGCAACAGAACGATGAGTCCACTGAGGGCAGATCTAGCAAATGTCACCAGAAGAGAGGCCTTGGAGCCAACCGAGCCATGCATCGGTAGATTGGAATAAGCAATGGATTTCCATGCGGTCGTAAGAAAACGGCCCACGAAGATGCGAGGGGTGAATGAAGAGATCAAGGCGTTCCATGAGCCAAACTTGCAGAACAAAAGGTGCCCCGGCAGATAACATAACCCCAGTAGCATGAGCATGGCCCAGCCCGATCAGAGTTTCACCGAGGACTAGCATAACAGCACTCTTCATCTCCCGCAAACCGCAGGCGATGGGTATGAGAATGTCAGAAGATGACTGGAATAGGAAGTAAGAGAGCATAGCAATCGACAAGGCACCACGTCGAATGATCTGATACTCACCATTGTAAGGGTCCCCTATGGGAGCATAAACGGAGGCGAGGCGCTCAAAATCGATATGCCTGTCACAAATAAGGGAGCCCGCCGCATTTCGAGATATGTGGAGAAGAGTGGCTAAGTCACGGACATACCCAGCTTGAATCTGAGGAACCGTCAGTTCAGCAAAAGGATCAGTGTGGAGAATAGCGCTAAATTCCTCGAACAAAGGACAAATCTCCTGAAAGCCAAAACGAAAGACGTTGAGAGCAGGGTCCCAACACTGAATAGCAGCTCGCAGTAAGCCCTCGTTCAAGTTTATGTGCCGGAAAGAGAAGAGATCATTCAATCTGAAGCATTCAAAATTGAGCCTTTCAATACCCGAGAGAGTATCCATCCATGGGAAGAGAGTTTGGGAGCTAATGGGGGCCATTTGAAAGGAGGGTAGAAAGAGAGAGAGAGATGTTTTGCGGAGTGTTAGAAGAGGAGGGGTATAAGTAGGAAAATAGAGCTGCCCACTAGATCGCGGCACTCGATAAAGTGCAGCGGCACTCCATGAAGTGCCGCGCGACAGCCCGTGAGTGCCGCACGGAATTCACTGACTACCGTTGCGGCATTCGTTGAGTGCCGCGGAGGCTTAACCGAGTGCCGTTTTGAGTTTTTCGTTGGCCAGAATCTGTTTGTAACACGATCAGCCCACCTGCAAACAGAAAATTAATTGAGAAACAATAAAACGTGCGCATCATGCAGCACGTGCAAATACATGCATTCATTCATTCATTTCATTCATTTGTATATATCAAATAAGTAAAAGAAGCAGAAGCATTCAAAGATAGAAATAAAATCGGGACCAAGCCATGGTCCCACATACGGCAAAATTTGGACCAAGCTATGGTCACACATACGGTGAATAAAGCAGAAAGCATAATAAAAGGAAGCAGCCATCAAAATAAAGCATATTTGTATATTTATACAGTCATCCACCCAAATATGTACAATAAAAAAATCCTCTCAAAAGAAAGCAAAAATATAAGCAGGATCAACTCCGACCCCGACCCCGGCCGCGAGTCTGGCGAGTCGTGCGTCTGAGAGGCTCCTCCTTTGACTCAGTCCCGCTGCCTCCTCCACTCTCTCCACGCCCGCTGCCTCGGCCCCTGCCACCGCTAGTGCCCTCGCCAACGCCTCCGCCACGCCCAGCACCGCTACCTCCGGGGGCGTCACTGAAAGAGATGCCGAACTGCTGGAGCCGATGCTGGAGCTGCCCCACCTGCTGAGATAAGACTCTGTTCTCCTCCATCTGGAAGAGAAGGGATGAGTCCATGAAAATCATTGAAAAGGGATTTGGAATGCTAAGAATATGGAAAGGGTAGAGATCATACCAGGGCCCTCGACTGAACCGCGGCGGTCGCTCGAGCTCCCTCGGCCTGAAAACAAGAAACGGAAATAAGATCAGTAAAAAAAAAAAAAAAAAAAAAAAAGATACGATTCCAGTCAAAGATAGGAGTGAGAATGAATTTCTTACCATCCACTCGCGCCCAAGAACCCACTGTCGCACGCTATGGGCGTACGCCAGGCCCTCCTCCGCGTAAGCGCGCGGGACAAGATCATAGTGAATAGGAATGGTAGGGACGCCCTGGGAGAGTCGGGGGACCGTCGTCACATGGGGCTCGCCAAATGAGACGGTAGACATAGTCCAGTCCCACTCAGGTAGGCCAGGGGGGCGGGGCGCAGCAGGGACATGCTGCCAACAAAGGTAATAAAACATGGGTGAAGAGTAAAAGGAAGAATTCACAAGAAACAATAAAGGAATCATTTACTCACCCGAGTCACTTCCATCAGCGGGAAGTTCGGCCTCAGCTTGGCGGCACGGAAGGCCGCGTATCCGTCAGGGTTGTCCAAGAAGCCGTGGATACCGAAGCCGGCTAGAGCAGCCGAGTAGTCGCCGCCCTGAAGAGTGTCCGTAGCTCTCATAGAGTCGGGAGGAGGGAACGGCACAAAGAATCTGGGAGCCGCTATAGACTGCCTGGTCACCCTCTCTCCCAAGTACCACGCCATGCCCTCTGACCTACCATCGAGTAGCAGTCTCATCGGGTCATACCCGGCCGACTCCTGAATCCCCGCGCTAGCCTCGGGTAGCGCCCTGAGCCACGGCTGCCACTGTACATGCTCCTCCCGTAGGTTCGTCAGGAAGTTCCTGAACAAAACAAAGTCGTGGGCCCCGGTCTTCCGCCCGACCCTGTCCTTCGCCCACTTCAGCCCCTGGGGCATGACGAGGGCGTCCGCAGCACGTGTCTCAGGAGACATCATGCGGAGATACTCATGGGACCAAATCTGTGATAAAAAGAGAGAAAGAAAAGAGAAATTAGTATCGCAATGTAAATAAATTTCTGAAAGTAAAAATAAGCAATGGAATGTAAAAAAAATAAATAAGATATGTATATACCTCCCGCGCTCTCCAATATCCGCTGGTGGCTATCGACCTGCCCCGGGAGATGTCGCTCATGTGACTGTACAGGATAGCTAAACCTGTACCACCCCAATCAAACTCGGTGACCCGATCCAGATGCTCCAGCGACGCCACCAGGGGAGCAGAAATCCTGTCGCCCCTGGTGCTCAACAAAGAGCACCCCAGCACGTACATCAAAAAGCCGCGGGCCATCTGCTCGTCCGAAAAGCCGGGTTTTCCCCGGAAGGTATCCATGAACCACCGAGCTGTAACCAGGGTCTCCTCCGGGACCACTCCTAGCAGCGGCTCCATCTGATCCCACTCCTGGTCCGTGAGGTGCCGCAGAGGCTCTCCCCCGAATGGAATCCCCGTAATCATCGAGAAGTCCAGCGGGGTCAACGTCATCTCGCCGAAAGAAAAGTGGAAGGTACTCGTGGTATCCCACCACCGCTCGGCCAACGCATGTATCTGCTGCAAGTCGTTGGAGCTCTTCGTCAAAAGTTTGACGAAGTCTCCAAAACCCGCTGCGTCCACCAGGGCCCTCACAGTCGGGCTCAGCTCTGTATACCACTCGTGCCCGTGGGCGAGGCTGCCGTGCCCCTTTAGCACCTTTGGCTGCAGCTGCAAGGAAAGAATAAAAAGTTTGTTGTTAGGGGATAGATAAAGAAGAGAGCAACAACATCGAATAAATAATTAATAAATGAAAAGTCCAGAAGTGTTCATAAAGGATTTCACGATTGTTTGAAATGAATAAAAGAAAAACATTCAATGTTATAGCAGGGTTTCGAAAAGAAAAAGAAAAAAAGTAGTTTGTCCGCATTTTTGAAATGCACGCATAATATAAGGTTCCGAATCCAAAATAAGTACGAGGAAGTACGTGGTCGCAAGCATTCAGGAGTCATTTTCAAATAATAGAAGGGCGTTTGGAACGCTCAAGAAAGTTCATAAACACAGGGGAATGTTTAAAAAGCATCGCATTCATGAATCCTAAGAAAAATGGAAAGGAAAAATTCATGAGCATAAGATTCTTTATTCACAAGAAGTGTTTGAAAATTCGATTAACACAAACGACTTTCAAAAGTCCTTGAGAAAATCGAAAGAAAAAATAAGGGATAGGTGAAACATTCGGAAAATTCAAGCATAGTTTTTTTTAAGTTCATGAGAAATAAAAATAATATGAAATTTCTTTAAAAGAAAAGAGGGGCATGGAATAAAGCGTTCAAGACACTCGAGGGCGCCACAAGCATCGCATTCGCATTTGAAACAGGGCGTCTAAAAGTTGTGCAATTGTATGTCGCATCCATATGAAGAAAGAAATACAAGAAAGAAATGAATGAAAAATAGAAAGGGAAGCGTTTACCTCGCGCTTGAACGCGCGGACCGACAGATGCTCGTCAGGATCCCTCAATAAAAGCGTGGCGTCCGGGTGATGCGTGGCAGTATACCTAGCCCTCTTTTTGCGTCCTGAACCACTCGCCATAACACTGTCAAAGAAAAGAAAGAATTCGAGCGTTAGATTCATGAAAAGTTTAGAAAAACAAGAAAATAAACGAGATTTACCAAGTTTTGATCGAGTAGAACGAACCTGATAAGCCCCTGGTAGATCAATCCAAGCTAAGAAAGAAAAAGAAATTTTTTCTTCAGAGAGATTTCGAGATGAAGAGAGTGAGAGAATGAGGGAAAGGGAGGAGAACCCCGGCGGTTTAAAGCCACTGCCCCTCAACGCGGCACTCATTTTTCCGTGCGCGGCAGTCAGTCAACTGCCGCGCGGCACTCGCCGAGTGCCGCAACGGCACTCCGTGAGTGCCGCGCGGCATTCACGGACTGCCGCGGAAAGCCGCGTGTGCCGCGATTATGGCGGTTCAAAGATATTTACATTCCCCCCAAAAATTCAAATCAAGTCCCAAAAATTGAATTTGAGGCCCCAAAAATTGCCCCCATTGCGCTTTTGGCCCTCAGGGTCGTTTCATGGGTACAATTTGACTACAAATTTTGAAATTCAAAAATATTTCGAGCCCACGGGCCCCCCCCATTTTTTTGAAAATTGGAGATATTTGAGCTCGTGGGCTCCCGATTTATGAAAATTGAAAATTTTTGAGCCTGTGGGCCCAGATTTATATTCCCGGTTTTCGCAACGGACTTGCGATTAACCCTCTTTTGGAGAATATAATGGATTTATATTCCCGGTTTTCGCAACGGACTTGCGATTACCCCTCGTTTGGAGAATATAACGGATTTATATTCCCGGTTTTCGCAACGGACTTGCGATTACCCCTCGTTTGGAGAATATAACGGATTTATATTCCCGGTTTTCGCAACGGACTTGCGATTACCCCTCGTTTGGAGAATATAACGGATTTATATTCCCGGTTTTCGCAACGGACTTGCGATTAACCCTCTTTTGGAGAATATAACGGATTTATATTCCCGATTTTCGCAACGGACTTGCGATTAACCCTCTTTTGGAGAATATAACGGATTTATATTCCCGGTTTTCGCAACGGACTTGCGATTAACCCTCTTTTGGAGAATATAACGGATTTATATTCCCGGTTTTCGCAACGGACTTGCGATTAACCCTCTTTTGGAGAATATAACGGATTTATATTCCCGGTTTTCGCAACGGACTTGCGATTACCCCTCGTTTGGAGAATATAACGGATTTATATTCCCGGTTTTCGCAACGGACTTGCGATTACCCCTCGTTTGGAGAATATAACGGATTTATATTCCCGATTTTCGCAACGGACTTGCGATTAACCCTCTTTTGGAGAATATAACGGATTTATATTCCCGGTTTTCGCAACGGACTTGCGATTAACCCTCTTTTGGAGAATATAACGGATTTATATTCCCGGTTTTCGCAACGGACTTGCGATTAACCCTCTTTTGGAGAATATAACGGATTTATATTCCCGGTTTTCGCAACGGACTTGCGATTAACCCTCATTTGGAGAATATAACGGATTTATATTCCCGGTTTTCGCAACGGACTTGCGTTGACCTTCGTGATCAAATCAAAAGCACTCTCATGACTCCTATGACAGATTCTCGCATAGATAATCTTCCCTGACTAACACGCTACGAAATGTGCATCATACGTAGAGAAAATGTGATAGGCATGACATTTACATAACCAGGTTAATTCAGAAAGCACGAGATTGCTTGAGCACGTGCATCACGATAAGATAAGTGCATTCATCCGTATGACTATTTGCGCTTATGTGCGTTTGACCCTTGACCCGAACTACGTCTTGGTCTGATTCCTGAACGAATACGTAGGCAGCTCATCATCGAGCACGACCAGCGTGAACCATTGCCCCGCGCATGTTCTTTTTTTTTTTTTTTGCAACGCATTTTGCTTTTACCTAAATTCGACGGTCTGGTCAAAGGCTTGTCTTCACACAGGCTTCGACATTCACTTGTGGTACGCGTTGCCCCACAAGCTCTGCCGAAGAGGGGCAAACTGTAGACACCCCAATTTTGACCTAACGTCGAATTTAGGAGAGTGTCACCTCCGTATCCGATGATGACAAGGACCGAAAAATTGAAGTATTCCAAGCTCTTCAGAAAATCTCCAAAACGCGATAAAATTTCACAGAAAGAGGAAAAATACCAGGTATTCAGGAGAATTCAGGGAAAAGACATGATTTTTGGAAAGGATCTTCAAAAATAATTTGTTTCAAAAAGAGAAAAGACCTAAAAAGGGGAATCTCACCAAGAAACGGCACACGGCGGATTCCGCGGCACTCGATGAGTGCCGCGCGGCAGTCAGAAAGTGCCGCCGCGGCATTCTCCGAGTGCCGCCACAGGTTTCTGACTGCCGTTCACTTTTTAAGTCTGTATTTTGCAGTGCAATACGTATGCGCATGCAGATAAGAACAAAAAATTGATAAAGTAAGACTGACAAAAACGCGGCAATTAATTAAATGC
The DNA here is from genome assembly GCA_033977485.1 of Hydrangea macrophylla. Taxonomy (NCBI): domain Eukaryota; kingdom Viridiplantae; phylum Streptophyta; class Magnoliopsida; order Cornales; family Hydrangeaceae; genus Hydrangea; species Hydrangea macrophylla. Next base: position 93,182,929 of record CM066994.1, read on the forward strand.
CGCGGCAATTGATGAGAGCCGCGCGGCACTCACGAAGTGCCGCAACGGCAGATGTTGAGTGCCGCAACGGCATTCACGGACTGCCGCGGCAGGTTTCTGACTGCCGCGCTGGGCAGCAGTCTGTGTAATTTCAGAAAGTACACATTGTACCACCAAATGAGAGAATTACACCTGTTTTTTGCTCCGAAATTCACCAAAAATACCTGATATTCTTGCCTATAAAAGAGAAGGGATCTTGTTGGTAGGGAGGACCAAGAGGAAAAGGCATTTGGGGGGAAAAACATATACAAAAAAAACACTTCCATTACACCCACATTTGAAAGAAAAGAGAGAGTTTTGGGAGAGCTTGAAGGAGAGTTTGGATAATCTTCAAAAGAAAACTTTGAGGATAATTTGGAGGTGATCCTCTAAACCTAGATTATTAGCTTACTCTTTCTTCCCTTGAAATCTTTAAATCTTAGAATATTTCATCATCTTTCTTTGTTTTAAACTTAGTAGTCTTTTTTACTTCTTTCTATTTTTTTTTGTCTATCTTCTTCTCTTAAAGGTCTTGGAGATTTTCAATATCTCTATTGATCTCTTGAGCATGATCCTTTGAATCTCATGTAAGCTCATGCTCTACATGGAAGTCAAAACTTGATCATCACTTTATTTCACATAGATAGGACCCAAGTCCATATTCATGACTTGGATCCTCTAAACTTGGTGTCTCATGGAATCATTTCCATATTCCTTTGAAAACTACCAAGTATTAGTTGCACTTTCATCTCCAATGACCATTAAATGGTAGGAGAATGTAGTTTTGAGTCTAAATCCATCTCCATGGTTTAGATTTCCCTATCCTTTAGATTTCATGAAGTCAATCCATATTTCATTTGAAATCTATGAAGAACAAAGGTTTGTAGTCTCCCATGGCCATCAAATGGTAGGAGAAATGGTTTGGTTTAAACCCAACTTCATGGTTTAATAGTTGGAGTTACCAAATAAAAGTTGAACTAGCAAAATAAAAACAGTGAATCCACAAACTGTTTTTGATCAAAGATTTTTAGTTCGAAATCTAACCGTTGAAATCAAGTGAAACCAACGGGAAAGTGTCAATAACACATCGTTCTACCACTGTAATTTTTGTTTTGAGGTGGTTTCATGTTTAGAATGGTTTGATCATGGTTTTTGTGAAGCAACAACAATCTGTCCAGAATTTCAGAATAGTTTCAGAACAGCAACACTCTTTTGAAATAATTAAATCAGAGTTCTAAAAAGGTTTCTATGACCCAAAATAATTTTTTCCAAGTAGATTAATGTGTTAGGAAGTCACCCTAAAAAGAACAAAGCAATTCTGATTTTTTTACTATTTTTAATAAATCGTGCAAGAATTCTGGACAGGAGATTGTAAGATGCTGAGTGATGTCTAGTGTTTTCCATATTCCCGGAGATCTAACCGTTGAAACCTTGATTTTCTTTTTGATTTGGAAACTAGACTGACAGAGGCATCTTGTGTCCAAATTTCATCAACATCAAACCATAAGAGACGTGTTTTATATTTCTTTTAAGTTCTGGTATGCTCTCTGCAATTTTCAGAGTTTTTTATGACACATTTGACTTACTTTGTAAATAAGGGCCTAAATGACTTTCTTATGATCTAAGGCTTAAACCATGCTTTAATAATGATTAGTTGAGCTGGAATTCAAGGTTTAAAAGTATCTCATAGTTTATCCTTGTCCATGTACATATTCATCCATATGGTTTGACACTTATAGTTAAGACTTATTTGCTTTGGATTTAATTACATTAGATAGATGTAAGCTAGAAATTTAGGATCGTTATTTCTAACATCGTATTTTGCATATCATGCGAACTAACCCTTTGTTTTGTAGCGCTATTAAGGTACGATTTCTCAATCCCTCTCTAATTTATTAAATTCCTTGATTTTTATTTGACTTTCGACCTTATGCGCGACACCTTAGAATTAGGTTTTGCCTTATGTGTATATGTGATTAGAGACTCTTTTTAGGATTTTATTTTGTTCGCATGCATTGCACGTTTATTATCGCTGCTGGATCCCGGGTAAGTTCACTTGTTCTCTATTGCATATCATATCGCTTGTTACCTGAATTATGTGGCTTTTGAATGATATTTTGTCAATTGCAATTTTACACCCTTTGGACATGCTTTTTGTGATGTATATGTATATATGTATTAGTTGAGGGCATGCTTAGATTAATAAATTTGATTAAAAGGATGTTGAGTAGAGGCCTATCGCAAGATAGGATGAGAGAGGGTGTTTTAGTCCGATGGGCTCCTTCCTCTCTCATTCCATAATCCCCGGACCTAGTTAATCTCTGGTTTCTAAAAGATCAGTTTGCTTTTAAAATGGTTTCTTAATTTTCCTTTTAAAAATTAAGTGGCGACTCGTTTTGTTTTAGAAATTGATTTTGAAAAGCTGTGGGTAAGTCAACCTGCGATATCCACAATCTGGCGACTCTGCTGGGGATCGAACCCAGAATCTCTGGTTTCGCAGACCAGAATTCTGATTTTGGGTTCACTTGAGGATTAGACTCGAAAAATATCCTTTTAATCGAATTAATTAATCTTTGTGTGCCTGTTGCATTTCACTTGCATGTCCAGCCAGTCGATTGCACGGAACTATGACCTTGGAGGCTCGGGGCAACCCGGTCGGCCAAGTCATCATGGGACTGTGTGATCACCCTTGATCTCGTACCATGATTTGGTATATGAAGCATCCTATCGGGTGTGTGTCAAGGGTCCCTTATTTGACCAAAACCCAGCCTTTGCATAGTAGTTTCTATAGAACATTTCAATCTTAGGAAATCAATTCTTGATTAGGGTTATGTGTTAGGAAGTTTTGTATGCCCAGAAGGGATTACTTGAGATGATGACGATACTTGCTTGATGAAAGATGAATAATCTTTTAATCACCTTTTAGCAATTTCTCCACGTGTTACATGACATTTGGAGGACATGCCGAATCTTGATTATAAGATTATACTTCCTATATCATGTTTAGTTAAGCATCGTTGACCTTGTATGCATCCAAATTCATGGAAAGTACGGTGATAATCCTGTCATGTGATCCTTCTACCCAAAAGAATTTTAAATCCATCTTTGAAAATAAACAGATTTTGCCGTTTTTTAATCACTTTTCCAAAAATTCTGGCAGTTCACTTTTTTTGATTAAAAGCCAAACCAAGGTTATTCATCCGCTAAGGTACTTTTCAAAACAAGAGTTTCAACCCAATCACTTTTTAAAAGCGCGATCCAAAATTCTTGAAAATTGTTTTCTAAAGAGTTCACCAGAAATGCTTTTCAAATAAGTTTCGAAAACGCTAAAATTTCCAGACATCGAAGGGTAAAGGGGATCGCAATGAATGGAGAAATCACCGTACTTGACATGGGTAAGGATTTTATGTGCTTATGTGTTAGGACTAGAATTTTCCTTTCTTTTGCATATAGAGTAGGCACACACACACACATGCATTGCATCCGCATGACTTACGAAATAAAGGTTTTGCTAAAATAAAGGTAAAAAAAAAAGAAAAAAAAAAGAAAAAAAGGGTTTTTCTAAAAAGAAATTTCCAAAATTTATTGTAGGAGCAAAAATAGCAAACCAAGGGTGGTTTAGAGGTCCCACTCAGGTAGGCCAGGGGGGCGGGGCGCAGCAGGGACATGCTGCCAACAAAGGTAATAAAACATGGGTGAAGAGTAAAAGGAAGAATTCACAAGAAACAATAAAGGAATCATTTACTCACCCGAGTCACTTCCATCAGCGGGAAGTTCGGCCTCAGCTTGGCGGCACGGAAGGCCGCGTATCCGTCAGGGTTGTCCAAGAAGCCGTGGATACCGAAGCCGGCTAGAGCAGCCGAGTAGTCGCCGCCCTGAAGAGTGTCCGTAGCTCTCATAGAGTCGGGAGGAGGGAACGGCACAAAGAATCTGGGAGCCGCTATAGACTGCCTGGTCACCCTCTCTCCCAAGTACCACGCCATGCCCTCTGACCTACCATCGAGTAGCAGTCTCATCGGGTCATACCCGGCCGACTCCTGAATCCCCGCGCTAGCCTCGGGTAGCGCCCTGAGCCACGGCTGCCACTGTACATGCTCCTCCCGTAGGTTCGTCAGGAAGTTCCTGAACAAAACAAAGTCGTGGGCCCCGGTCTTCCGCCCGACCCTGTCCTTCGCCCACTTCAGCCCCTGGGGCATGACGAGGGCGTCCGCAGCACGTGTCTCAGGAGACATCATGCGGAGATACTCATGGGACCAAATCTGTGATAAAAAGAGAGAAAGAAAAGAGAAATTAGTATCGCAATGTAAATAAATTTCTGAAAGTAAAAATAAGCAATGGAATGTAAAAAAAATAAATAAGATATGTATATACCTCCCGCGCTCTCCAATATCCGCTGGTGGCTATCGACCTGCCCCGGGAGATGTCGCTCATGTGACTGTACAGGATAGCTAAACCTGTACCACCCCAATCAAACTCGGTGACCCGATCCAGATGCTCCAGCGACGCCACCAGGGGAGCAGAAATCCTGTCGCCCCTGGTGCTCAACAAAGAGCACCCCAGCACGTACATCAAAAAGCCGCGGGCCATCTGCTCGTCCGAAAAGCCGGGTTTTCCCCGGAAGGTATCCATGAACCACCGAGCTGTAACCAGGGTCTCCTCCGGGACCACTCCTAGCAGCGGCTCCATCTGATCCCACTCCTGGTCCGTGAGGTGCCGCAGAGGCTCTCCCCCGAATGGAATCCCCGTAATCATCGAGAAGTCCAGCGGGGTCAACGTCATCTCGCCGAAAGAAAAGTGGAAGGTACTCGTGGTATCCCACCACCGCTCGGCCAACGCATGTATCTGCTGCAAGTCGTTGGAGCTCTTCGTCAAAAGTTTGACGAAGTCTCCAAAACCCGCTGCGTCCACCAGGGCCCTCACAGTCGGGCTCAGCTCTGTATACCACTCGTGCCCGTGGGCGAGGCTGCCGTGCCCCTTTAGCACCTTTGGCTGCAGCTGCAAGGAAAGAATAAAAAGTTTGTTGTTAGGGGATAGATAAAGAAGAGAGCAACAACAGCGAATAAATAATTAATAAATGAAAAGTCCAGAAGTGTTCATAAAGGATTTCACGATTGTTTGAAATGAATAAAAGAAAAACATTCAATGTTATAGCAGGGTTTCGAAAAGAAAAAGAAAAAAAGTAGTTTGTCCGCATTTTTGAAATGCACGCATAATATAAGGTTCCGAATCCAAAATAAGTACGAGGAAGTACGTGGTCGCAAGCATTCAGGAGTCATTTTCAAATAATAGAAGGGCGTTTGGAACGCTCAAGAAAGTTCATAAACACAGGGGAATGTTTAAAAAGCATCGCATTCATGAATCCTAAGAAAAATGGAAAGGAAAAATTCATGAGCATAAGATTCTTTATTCACAAGAAGTGTTTGAAAATTCGATTAACACAAACGACTTTCAAAAGTCCTTGAGAAAATCGAAAGAAAAAATAAGGGATAGGTGAAACATTCGGAAAATTCAAGCATAGTTTTTTTTAAGTTCATGAGAAATAAAAATAATATGAAATTTCTTTAAAAGAAAAGAGGGGCATGGAATAAAGCGTTCAAGACACTCGAGGGCGCCACAAGCATCGCATTCGCATTTGAAACAGGGCGTCTAAAAGTTGTGCAATTGTATGTCGCATCCATATGGAGAAAGAAATACAAGAAAGAAATGAATGAAAAATAGAAAGGGAAGCGTTTACCTCGCGCTTGAACGCGCGGACCGACAGATGCTCGTCAGGATCCCTCAATAAAAGCGTGGCGTCCGGGTGATGCGTGGCAGTATACCTAGCCCTCTTTTTGCGTCCTGAACCACTCGCCATAACACTGTCAAAGAAAAGAAAGAATTCGAGCGTTAGATTCATGAAAAGTTTAGAAAAACAAGAAAATAAACGAGATTTACCAAGTTTTGATCGAGTAGAACGAACCTGATAAGCCCCTGGTAGATCAATCCAAGCTAAGAAAGAAAAAGAAATTTTTTCTTCAGAGAGATTTCGAGATGAAGAGAGTGAGAGAATGAGGGAAAGGGAGGAGAACCCCGGCGGTTTAAAGCCACTGCCCCTCAACGCGGCACTCATTTTTCCGTGCGCGGCAGTCAGTCAACTGCCGCGCGGCACTCGCCGAGTGCCGCAACGGCACTCCGTGAGTGCCGCGCGGCATTCACGGACTGCCGCGGAAAGCCGCGTGTGCCGCGATTATGGCGGTTCAAAGATATTTACATTCCCCCCAAAAATTCAAATCAAGTCCCAAAAATTGAATTTGAGGCCCCAAAAATTGCCCCCATTGCGCTTTTGGCCCTCAGGGTCGTTTCATGGGTACAATTTGACTACAAATTTTGAAATTCAAAAATATTTCGAGCCCACGGGCCCCCCCCATTTTTTTGAAAATTGGAGATATTTGAGCTCGTGGGCTCCCGATTTATGAAAATTGAAAATTTTTGAGCCTGTGGGCCCAGATTTATATTCCCGGTTTTCGCAACGGACTTGCGATTAACCCTCTTTTGGAGAATATAATGGATTTATATTCCCGGTTTTCGCAACGGACTTGCGATTACCCCTCGTTTGGAGAATATAACGGATTTATATTCCCGGTTTTCGCAACGGACTTGCGATTACCCCTCGTTTGGAGAATATAACGGATTTATATTCCCGGTTTTCGCAACGGACTTGCGATTACCCCTCGTTTGGAGAATATAACGGATTTATATTCCCGGTTTTCGCAACGGACTTGCGATTAACCCTCTTTTGGAGAATATAACGGATTTATATTCCCGATTTTCGCAACGGACTTGCGATTAACCCTCTTTTGGAGAATATAACGGATTTATATTCCCGGTTTTCGCAACGGACTTGCGATTAACCCTCTTTTGGAGAATATAACGGATTTATATTCCCGGTTTTCGCAACGGACTTGCGATTAACCCTCTTTTGGAGAATATAACGGATTTATATTCCCGGTTTTCGCAACGGACTTGCGATTACCCCTCGTTTGGAGAATATAACGGATTTATATTCCCGGTTTTCGCAACGGACTTGCGATTACCCCTCGTTTGGAGAATATAACGGATTTATATTCCCGGTTTTCGCAACGGACTTGCGATTAACCCTCTTTTGGAGAATATAACGGATTTATATTCCCGGTTTTCGCAACGGACTTGCGATTAACCCTCTTTTGGAGAATATAACGGATTTATATTCCCGGTTTTCGCAACGGACTTGCGATTAACCCTCTTTTGGAGAATATAACGGATTTATATTCCCGGTTTTCGCAACGGACTTGCGATTAACCCTCATTTGGAGAATATAACGGATTTATATTCCCGGTTTTCGCAACGGACTTGCGTTGACCTTCGTGATCAAATCAAAAGCACTCTCATGACTCCTATGACAGATTCTCGCATAGATAATCTTCCCTGACTAACACGCTACGAAATGTGCATCATACGTAGAGAAAATGTGATAGGCATGACATTTACATAACCAGGTTAATTCAGAAAGCACGAGATTGCTTGAGCACGTGCATCACGATAAGATAAGTGCATTCATCCGTATGACTATTTGCGCTTATGTGCGTTTGACCCTTGACCCGAACTACGTCTTGGTCTGATTCCTGAACGAATACGTAGGCAGCTCATCATCGAGCACGACCAGCGTGAACCATTGCCCCGCGCATGTTCTTTTTTTTTTTTTTTTGCAACGCATTTTGCTTTTACCTAAATTCGACGGTCTGGTCAAAGGCTTGTCTTCACACAGGCTTCGACATTCACTTGTGGTACGCGTTGCCCCACAAGCTCTGCCGAAGAGGGGCAAACTGTAGACACCCCAATTTTGACCTAACGTCGAATTTAGGAGAGTGTCACCTCCGTATCCGATGATGACAAGGACCGAAAAATTGAAGTATTCCAAGCTCTTCAGAAAATCTCCAAAACGCGATAAAATTTCACAGAAAGAGGAAAAATACCAGGTATTCAGGAGAATTCAGGGAAAAGACATGATTTTTGGAAAGGATCTTCAAAAATAATTTGTTTCAAAAAGAGAAAAGACCTAAAAAGGGGAATCTCACCAAGAAACGGCACACGGCGGATTCCGCGGCACTCGATGAGTGCCGCGCGGCAGTCAGAAAGTGCCGCCGCGGCATTCTCCGAGTGCCGCCACAGGTTTCTGACTGCCGTTCACTTTTTAAGTCTGTATTTTGCAGTGCAATACGTATGCGCATGCAGATAAGAACAAAAAATTGATAAAGTAAGACTGACAAAAACGCGGCAATTAATTAAATGCCGCGGCAATTGATGAGAGCCGCGCGGCACTCACGAAGTGCCGCAACGGCAGATGTTGAGTGCCGCAACGGCATTCACGGACTGCCGCGGCAGGTTTCTGACTGCCGCGCTGGGCAGCAGTCTGTGTAATTTCAGAAAGTACACATTGTACCACCAAATGAGAGAATTACACCTGTTTTTTGCTCCGAAATTCACCAAAAATACCTGATATTCTTGCCTATAAAAGAGAAGGGATCTTGTTGGTAGGGAGGACCAAGAGGAAAAGGCATTTGGGGGGAAAAACATATACAAAAAAAACACTTCCATTACACCCACATTTGAAAGAAAAGAGAGAGTTTTGGGAGAGCTTGAAGGAGAGTTTGGATAATCTTCAAAAGAAAACTTTGAGGATAATTTGGAGGTGATCCTCTAAACCTAGATTATTAGCTTACTCTTTCTTCCCTTGAAATCTTTAAATCTTAGAATATTTCATCATCTTTCTTTGTTTTAAACTTAGTAGTCTTTTTTACTTCTTTCTATTTTTTTTTTTGTCTATCTTCTTCTCTTAAAGGTCTTGGAGATTTTCAATATCTCTATTGATCTCTTGAGCATGATCCTTTGAATCTCATGTAAGCTCATGCTCTACATGGAAGTCAAAACTTGATCATCACTTTATTTCACATAGATAGGACCCAAGTCCATATTCATGACTTGGATCCTCTAAACTTGGTGTCTCATGGAATCATTTCCATATTCCTTTGAAAACTACCAAGTATTAGTTGCACTTTCATCTCCAATGACCATTAAATGGTAGGAGAATGTAGTTTTGAGTCTAAATCCATCTCCATGGTTTAGATTTCCCTATCCTTTAGATTTCATGAAGTCAATCCATATTTCATTTGAAATCTATGAAGAACAAAGGTTTGTAGTCTCCCATGGCCATCAAATGGTAGGAGAAATGGTTTGGTTTAAACCCAACTTCATGGTTTAATAGTTGGAGTTACCAAATAAAAGTTGAACTAGCAAAATAAAAACAGTGAATCCACAAACTGTTTTTGATCAAAGATTTTTAGTTCGAAATCTAACCGTTGCAATCAAGTGAAACCAACGGGAAAGTGTCAATAACACATTGTTCTACCACTGTAATTTTTGTTTTGAGGTGGTTTCATGTTTAGAATGGTTTGATCATGGTTTTTGTGAAGCAACAACAATCTGTCCAGAATTTCAGAATAGTTTCAGAACAGCAACACTCTTTTGAAATAATTAAATCAGAGTTCTAAAAAAGTTTCTATGACCCAAAATAATTTTTTCCAAGTAGATTAATATGTTAGGAAGTCACCCTAAAAAGAACAAAGCAATTCTGATTTTTTTACTATTTTTAATAAATCGTGCAAGAATTCTGGACAGGAGATTGTAAGATGCTGAGTGATGTCTAGTGTTTTCCATATTCCCGGAGATCTAACCGTTGAAACCTTGATTTTCTTTTTGATTTGGAAACTAGACTGACAGAGGCATCTTGTGTCCAAATTTCATCAACATCAAACCATAAGAGACGTGTTTTATATTTCTTTTAAGTTCTGGTATGCTCTCTGCAATTTTCAGAGTTTTTTATGACACATTTGACTTACTTTGTAAATAAGGGCCTAAATGACTTTCTTATGATCTAAGGCTTAAACCATGCTTTAATAATGATTAGTTGAGCTGGAATTCAAGGTTTAAAAGTATCTCATAGTTTATCCTTGTCCATGTACATATTCATCCATATGGTTTGACACTTATAGTTAAGACTTATTTGCTTTGGATTTAATTACATTAGATAGATGTAAGCTAGAAATTTAGGATCGTTATTTCTAACATCGTATTTTGCATATCATGCGAACTAACCCTTTGTTTTGTAGCGCTATTAAGGTACGATTTCTCAATCCCTCTCTAATTTATTAAATTCCTTGATTTTTATTTGACTTTCGACCTTATGCGCGACACCTTAGAATTAGGTTTTGCCTTATGTGTATATGTGATTAGAGACTCTTTTTAGGATTTTATTTTGTTCGCATGCATTGCACGTTTATTATCGCTGCTGGATCTCGGGTAAGTTCACTTGTTCTCTATTGCATATCATATCGCTTGTTACCTGAATTATGTGGCTTTTGAATGATATTTTGTCAATTGCAATTTTACACCCTTTGGACATGCTTTTTGTGATGTATATGTATATATGTATTAGTTGAGGGCATGCTTAGATTAATAAATTTGATTAAAAGGATGTTGAGTAGAGGCCTATCGCAAGATAGGATGAGAGAGGGTGTTTTAGTCCGATGGGCTCCTTCCTCTCTCATTCCATAATCCCCGGACCTAGTTAATCTCTGGTTTCTAAAAGATCAGTTTGCTTTTAAAATGGTTTCTTAATTTTCCTTTTAAAAATTAAGTGGCGACTCGTTTTGTTTTAGAAATTGATTTTGAAAAGCTGTGGGTAAGTCAACCTGCGATATCCACAATCTGGCGACTCTGCTGGGGATCGAACCCAGAATCTCTGGTTTCGCAGACCAGAATTCTGATTTTGGGTTCACTTGAGGATTAGACTCGAAAAATATCCTTTTAATCGAATTAATTAATCTTTGTGTGCCTGTTGCATTTCACTTGCATGTCCAGCCAGTCGATTGCACGGAACTATGACCTTGGAGGCTCGGGGCAACCCGGTCGGCCAAGTCATCATGGGACTGTGTGATCACCCTTGATCTCGTACCATGATTTGGTATATGAAGCATCCTATCGGGTGTGTGTCAAGGGTCCCTTATTTGACCAAAACCCAGCCTTTGCATAGTAGTTTCTATAGAACATTTCAATCTTAGGAAATCAATTCTTGATTAGGGTTATGTGTTAGGAAGTTTTGTATGCCCAGAAGGGATTACTTGAGATGATGACGATACTTGCTTGATGAAAGATGAATAATCTTTTAATCACCTTTTAGCAATTTCTCCACGTGTTACATGACATTTGGAGGACATGCCGAATCTTGATTATAAGATTATACTTCCTATATCATGTTTAGTTAAGCATCGTTGACCTTGTATGCATCCAAATTCATGGAAAGTACGGTGATAATCCTGTCATGTGATCCTTCTACCCAAAAGAATTTTAAATCCATCTTTGAAAATAAACAGATTTTGCCGTTTTTTAATCACTTTTCCAAAAATTCTGGCAGTTCACTTTTTTTGATTAAAAGCCAAACCAAGGTTATTCATCCGCTAAGGTACTTTTCAAAACAAGAGTTTCAACCCAATCACTTTTTAAAAGCGCGATCCAAAATTCTTGAAAATTGTTTTCTAAAGAGTTCATCAGAAATGCTTTTCAAATAAGTTTCGAAAACGCTAAAATTTCCAGACATCGAAGGGTAAAGGGGATCGCAATGAATGGAGAAATCACCGTACTTGACATGGGTAAGGATTTTATGTGCTTATGTGTTAGGACTAGAATTTTCCTTTCTTTTGCATATAGAGTAGGCACACACACACACATGCATTGCATCCGCATGACTTACGAAATAAAGGTTTTGCTAAAATAAAGGTAAAAAAAAAAAAAAAAAAAAGAAAAAAAGGGTTTTTCTAAAAAGAAATTTCCAAAATTTATTGTAGGAGCAAAAATAGCAAACCAAGGGTGGTTTAGAGGTCCTACGGCAAGGTTAGTGAGAAGAGGATACGTCGACATGGCTGAAGAGAGAAACAATGAAGAGATGACCGGACTGAGGGTACTAGTTGAGCAGCAGGCAGAACAGATGCGAAGACAGGCTGAAAACATGAATCGAATGATGGGAATGATAGAGGAGCTGAACCGCCGACCGCCACATGTGGTTCCACCTGTCATGGACCCGCCTTTGGGAGGAGGAGACGGGGATTGGTTCGACGATCAAGAGGCACATTGGAATGATGCACTGAGAGCCAACAGAGACAGGGAAAAAGATGAGAAGGAGAAGCTGCTGACCGAGAACATGCTTTTGTAATGTATATATATATATGTGTGTGTATTAGTTGAGGGCATCCTTAGATTAATAATTCAATTAAAAAGGATGTTGAGTAGAGGCCTGTCACGAGATAGGATGATAGGGGGTGCTTTTGTTTGCCGGGCTCCTTAATTCCCCCCTCTTCCATAATCCCCAGACCTAGAAATCTCTGGTTTCCAAAAGATCGGTTTGTTTTTAAAATGGTTTCTTAATTTTCCTTTAAAAATTAAGTGGCCCCTCGTATTTGAATTTGAAATTTGAAAAAAGTTTTAAAAGCGTGGTTAAACTACGAGTATCCACAGGTATCGATACCACACAATCTTCTCGTCATTAGTGCATTCCACAACTCAAAAAATTCGATTCATATCCATTATCCATGATCAATTCGCGACGGATCTAGATCCCCATCAAATTGACTGGGCCTCATTTTATAAAATTGTTCAATAATCCCCCGCTCAAGCCGTGGATTTGTTGGCCTAGCTACCGTTGGTACACGATCACTTACTGCCCTCACATAGTTGCTTACTACATCTTCCAAATGGTCAATCCTCGAATGAGGTGAACGCTCCTGGTTTGGATCTATTTCTTACCTGTCAATCAACTCATATAAATACAATGTGTGCTATACCAATATAACATGCAACAATCATGTTCCAACTTCATAACATAGCATCACTATACATATGCATTCATGTAATGCATCTAAATACTCATTATAGTCGCGTACACTTAAGTCATCTCTCGTACCCCAATTCCTAGCCTATTGCTTTGATACTACTAAATGTCATGCCCCAGAACCACACAAACAAATCGAGGACACGTGGCATGCCACCAAGGCACGTCCCAAGTCATTAAAGTTCCAAAAATCACATTAGTAAAAGTTTTGATTCATGAACTCACAACCTCATGAACTGTAATGACCCATCTCGCTACACCCAGGAATAGGACACGTGGCACGCCACCAAGGCTCATCCAATTCCATTAAAGTAAAATAGCAGCAGAAAACATAAGTAAAATCCAATAAAATCAGAGTTATAAAAAGTTCAACAGCCCTGTCCAGTCGATTGTGTCGGGGACTCAGTCGACTGGGGCCTCAATTTTTAGTCGACTGACTGCTCCCAGTCGACTGTGCCTTAAGCATAATCAAAATCAACATTTTTGTAAGAGGTCCAGTCGATTGAAACATGGACCAATCGACTGGTTTTGCCACATTTAAAACTAGTAACTAAAACAGCACAGTGGTCCAGTCGACTGATCAAGGGGCCAGTCGACTGATCCCCTGGCAGCATACCAAGTTGTGAAGTTAACAACTTAAGGTTAGCGAAACCAAAGCCAACGCCACCACAACGATATATTAACGATCTAAAACATAATTACAGGTTTTCGATTACAAGATTACAGTACTATAGATCCTCCCCCAAGGATTCAATTACAGCATATGAAATAAAGCTCTTATTATAAGGTTAGGAAGGAAACAAAAGTATGTACAAGCATTCCCCAACATTACTCGGCCTCACTCCTCATGCTTCTTCTTTCCTCTTTTATTCTCACCTGCAATGGAGTATAGCTCCATTGCTCAGCTATATGTTGAGTGCACAATTCTAAATATATGCTTATATGACAGTTCATACTATAAACATCCAAAACACATAGAAATAGTCTCTAGGGTGAGTGGTACGCATTCATCTGGTAAATAAAACCGATGCCGTGGAAGGCACACCTCTCCCATGCATCCCGTATAATGGTTGGGCCTTCCTCTGTACCAGGTACTGTGTCCTGGTTGGGCCTTCCTCCATACCAGACACAACCATAATCAAATCATCAAATCCTCAAGATTAGAGGAGCTTACAACCCCCGGATGAAATTGCACCAAACTTCCCTTTGACCCTAGTAGACATATAACGTGCTCACATAAACAGTTACACATGCTTTTTATATACTTTCACGTGCATAATTAACGAGCCTAATTAACACATGAATTTCGCTCGGATCCAAAATATCAAAGTCGATATTTAAAACATGAAATTTCCTTATATTTCATAAATCTAGAATTCATACCTCGTGCGATCTTTTTGAAACTTTGAAGGATCGACTAGAGCCCCGAATAAACGTCGGATCTCAAATTATATGCGATTCCTACAAGTTAACAGGGTTTTACCCCAAAATCCTAGAAATTAGATTTTCAAAAAAGTTGGCCAAACACGGCTTAAGATAAGGATCCAAAAATTTATAAAAGTTTTTAACTAAATTCCGTTTGGGTCTAAAATAAGGATCCAAAATCTAAATTCCGTGGAATCTCTATACCACCTACCTTTTATATGACATGTCACTCACGTTCTCACCATAGTTCTCAAAATGATCTACAACAATATTAAAATTACCAGAAATTATACAGAACATGCGTAATCACTATTCATCAAAATACCAGATTTGCAAATAACATTTAAATCACATAAATGTCATTTAATCGTGCCAATGCAAAATGAACTTTCAAGTTTCTGTGTCTTCACTGACACCTCACCGTTGACTCACAGTCAACTCCAGCTCAAATTATTAATAAACATTAATAATTTCACAAAACCTCAAATCATCATTTTAAAACTATGAAATTCTGGAACGGGTGTGACATGAACATTTTCAAAAAGATTACACACACACACACACACACACATACATACACACATACACACACACACACACACACACACACACACACACACACACACACACACACCCCAAACACACTCTAATGAAGCCCGTTTTTGAAAGTAATACTTTTGTAGGTCACAGGGGTCCCAAAGGTACCCTCATACTATTACGCCCCGAAGTAGCATAAATAGGGAAAGTATTTAATTTTCTGTATGGACCAGTAGGTCGTGACAGTTTGAAGGATCGAGTCCGTCCCAAACATTGAACAATATAATAATTTAAATCAGAGTAAGAGCAATAAAGGCTTATAAATTTTTTCCAAGTTATTAATTATTATAGCACGTGATCATTTAAAGGCACAACCCACCTTGCAACAAAATAATATCTATTACATTAATCCTTATTACAAATTCAGTTCATAATATAAAGCCGCAATAACAAATTTCCTCTTCTCAGGTAGTGGTATTCAATTGCATAGTCATACTGTCCTGCCTGGTCATAACCTGAAAAGCCTAGACACGAATGTCCAGGGCGCATCAACGCCGTTAGCTTCAAGACGCTAGTGAGTATTAAAAACATATGCTCGTAATGTAAACACACTCTCTTACCGTTTTCGTTCACAGATTTAATCATTAAACCGGTTAGGAATATAATAATGAATTCAAATTGTAATACAGTAAAGATAACGCCATAATCTTCAATCAATGAAACATGTGACCATGCATGGAACAATGCAACCATTCTCGTCTTACCGACTCTTTTCTCTCGACAACACATCATTCCACTCTCTTGCTCCAGTATCTTGAAATACTAAGGTGACCACACTATAGTACATGGGTATCAGGGAATGTCCTGTTTGCCTCAC
Organism: Hydrangea macrophylla; assembly: GCA_033977485.1. Taxonomy (NCBI): domain Eukaryota; kingdom Viridiplantae; phylum Streptophyta; class Magnoliopsida; order Cornales; family Hydrangeaceae; genus Hydrangea; species Hydrangea macrophylla. The sequence continues at coordinate 93,198,744 of CM066994.1, forward strand.
ACTTTAGTACACGAGTACCAGGGAGTGTCCAGTTTGCCTCACACTTTAGCCATACAATAGATGCCAGGGAGTGTCCAGTAGGCCACACACTTTAGCATTACCATGATGCCAGGGAGTGTCCAAGTCGGCGTCACACACTTTAGCACTACCACGGGTGCCAGGGAGTGTCCAATTTATCACCGTCCCATTTCACAGATACTCTAAACCATATCCTAAAAATATCACACTATAGTACACAAAGTACCAGGGAGTGTCTAAAGCACAACCTCATCCACTTACTCTTTACACACTGACCATCACTCATCATTCATGTAAACTTGACTCACATGTATGTCATATAACTCTATACACAAATGTAATTCACTGGAAAAACAAGATCAGCATACGTACGAGAATAATTAAGTCTTTAATTATTCCTTTTTAACGAAATTTTACAAGCATAATTCTGTTTTAACATATCTTCCAAACAGTACTCCAAAAACTCTCAAAACTTCTTCCAAACAATTCTTTATAAGAAAACAGTCAAAAACACAAAAGGCCTAGTCGCTCGCGCGTGCCGCTCACGCGATGGGTTGCTCATGTGATATACCACTTTTTCGATTTTCTTTTAAAAATTTCCAAACTGTCAGAATTTACATAGTCGCGCACGCGGGCTGCTCGCACGAGGCTCACTCGCGCGAGTTAGTGCAGAAACTTCATCTTCTTCGTTTTGTTCCCCTGTTTTTGTTTTGTAGTATGTTTTTGACCCATTTCAATTCCGAAAGCAAACATGACATATAGTATATGGTTCTCTTCGTTTTTCTACAAGGATTACAAATATAAAATCAATTTAACACGAATTGAAATGTAGCTATCAGATTTTAAGAAAAATTGAGAGGTGACGAAGCTTAATTTCTAATCTACTTTCTCATATGAATGAACTAGGCTCTAATACTTTAAATATGTCTTCTAGGGACTATAATCTTCCATTATTATCTAACAAAATGGATTTTGGTTAAGTTTGAAAAATCATGACTTCCAAGATTTGAATTCCATGAACAAAATCAACAATGGCAAATCAAGATTTAACTAATACAAATAGTAACTACAATATAATTTACATTCAAAGTGAGTTTAAAATACTCACTGTGATAGGTGATTGAAGTATGTGTTGAGATGAAAGACCAAAAAAGAAATCCACGTGAAGCTTTGGTTATGGAGGTTGAAGCTTTCTCTCTCTAAAATAATTTCTGCAATCTCTCAAACTCTCTCTTTTCTCTCTATAATCTATTTATAAAAATTCTCCAGAATGTGAGATGTGTGTTATATAGAATTTCAAAATTTGAATCCTTAGTGACCAATTCCCTTCTCCCTCACTCTACAAAATCAATTATTTTGTAAAATTCTAATACACACAATATGCATATACGTATATAGATTACATATATACAGATTATACATATATACACCTCAATTAGTATTATAGGAGTCATATAGCTAAGCTAGTGACCAAGCTTAGGTGTTTGGGTAAGTAGCTTATGGCATAGGATTAACACATACAAGGTACACATTGCCAAACAAGGCATATACAAGTTGTCTAGGAATTTGTTTGGGTGTTTAGGAAAAATAACTTATGGCACTAAGTTAAAACTCATCAAGTAAGCATTCCCAAACAAGCCTAACTAATCATTAGATGTATTAAATGAAGTTAAAGCATGTGTCAAATCCTGATTTGACGAGATTCTAAATCTGTGGGAGTTCAACGCAGTGCGGTCAGTTTTCGTTACATAAACTGGTATTTTTGTGGCGCGGTGATCACCACAAAATACAGAAAATTTATATTAATGTAAGAAATAATTTCCCAGTTATATAAAAACACAGTTTGAGTCAAAAGTAAATATTTTCACCATTTTAGAAATGCAGATTTGAAATCACATCATAGGTATTTTCTAGCCTTATGAAATTCAGTTGTGAAAACATAACACATGTATTTCTTGAATTTATAGAAATTATTGTTTGACCCCTAATTAAAAAATTGCTAATAAAATAGAAGCAAGTAATACAAATTATAATATGGAAATGCAATTAAAAATTAAATAAAATTACAGGTTGTTACATTCTTCTTCCCTTAAACAGGATTTCGTCCCCGAAATCTAGACTAGCTAGTCATGAAATAACTCCTGGTACTTCTTCCTCATATCGGCTTTGACTTCCCATGAGGCTTCATTCTCGTCATGGTGATTCCACTGAACCTTCACCAACGAGATATCCTTAGTCCTCAACTTCTTGATACTTTGATCCAGAATTCTCACAGGCCTCTCCTTATAGGAAACATTATGACTTGTCTCAATATCATCAAAACTAACCACATGTGAGGGATCTCGTATGTATTTTCTCAGCATACTAACATGGAATACACTGTGAACCCCAGACATCTTTGGTGGCAGTGTGATTCGATAAGCCACTTTTCCAACATAGTCCAATATCTCGAACAGTCCGATGAAATGCGGGGCTAACTTCCCTCTCTTGAGACCAAAACGTACCACCCCTCGGGTCGATGAAACCTTAAGAAGCACGTGATCTCCGCGACTGAACTCCAAATCCTTTCGGTGTTGATCGGCATAACTTTTATACCTGCTCTGTGCGATCCTCATCCTTTTTTTGACCAAAAAAATCTTCTCGTTGGTTTCTCTAACCAAATCTGGTCCCAACAACTCCGTGTCTCCAACCTCTGCCCAACACAACGAAGAATGACATGGTCGTCTGTACAATGGTTTGAATAGAGCCATCCCAATACTCGTGTGGCAGCTATTATTATACGCAAATTCCACCAAAGGCAAGTGTGTCTCACAAGTTTCTTCAAAATTGATAACACAATCCCTAGGCATATCTTCCATGATTTGATTAACACGCTCAGTTTGTCCGTTTGTCTAAGGATGGAAAGCAGTACTCATCTTGAGCGAGGTTCCCAAAGCTTCTTGCAGACTTTCCCAAAATCCAGAAGTAAAACATGCATCGCGGTCTGACATAATCTACACAGGTGCACCGTGGAGTCACACAACTTATTGTATGTACATCCGTCTCATCTTTTCTACCAGGTATGTCATACTATAGGCAATGAAATGAGCAGACTTTGTCAATCGATCCACAATTACCCAAATGGCATCATGATTCTGTTGTGACCTGGGCAATCCAACTACAAAATCTATGGTTATGTGTTCCTACTTCCAACCTGGAACATGTAGTAGTTGTAACAATCCCAAGGGTTTCTGATGTTCGGCTTATACTTGTTGGCACGTCAAACACTTAGATATAAATTCGGCCATGCCCTTCTTCATACCTTCCCACCAGAAATTTCTTTTCAAGTCCTTGTACATTTTTGTTCCTCCTGGGTGAACTGTAAATCTTGACTTATGTGCTTCTCCCATAATATCCTTTCTCAAATTTCCACAAGCTGGTACACATAATCTGTCTCCGCACCTATATCCTCTATCACTCCCCACTTTCCATTATGTCGGATCTTTCTCTGACATCTTAATAAACCATGTCTGAAATTTCTCATCTTCTTTCTGGGATGTTATAATATGGTCAATAAGAGTAGGCTGTAGGATAAGACATCTAACAAGTTGCCCTTATCCTTCTTTAGAGCTCTGAGCTCTGCTCATCAAACTCAGCTATAGTCTCCAATGCTTGCCATTCTCTAACCATCAAGGAGGCAATTGTTCCACGAGTTTGCCGACTCAAAGCATCAGCGACCACATTAGCTTTACCCAGGTGGTATTCTAACGTGAAGTTGTAATCTTTAATCAACTCCATCCATCTGTGTTGCCTCATGTTTAACTCTTTCTACGTGAACAAATACTTCAGACTCTTGTAGTCGGAGAACAAATCAAACTTTTCACCATAGAGACAATGCTCCAAATCTTGAGTGCAAATACACTATAGCCAATTCTAAATCATGAGTGGGGTAGTTTAACTCATTTGATTTTAGCTGTTTAGATCCATTGGCAATAACTCTACCATCTTGCATAAGTACACACCCTAATCCTTGATATGACGCATCACTATAGATAGTGAGCTTCTTATCAGGCTTGGGAATAGCTAGTACCGGTGTGGTAGTGAGTCTCTCTTTTAATTCTAGAAAGGCGCGCGCATGCTTCTCTGCCCACTCAAATTTCTGAGCTTTCTTAGTCAATCCGTTTAACGGTGCGAATATCTTAGAGAATCCCTTAACAAATCTCCTGTAGTAACCTGCGAGTCCAAGGAAACTCCTAACCTCCGTAGGGTTGGTTGGCCTAACCTAGTTTTATACAGCATCTGTCTTTGATGAATCCACCGAAATCCCTTGAGATGATACCTTGTGTCCCAAAAATTTCACTTCTTGCAACCAGAACTCACACATACTAAATTTGGCATACAAGTGGTGGTCCTTGAGCATTTGCATCTTAATTTGTAGATGTTACTCGTGCTCTTCATCTAACTTAGAATAGATCAAAATATCATCAATGAAGATGATGACAAACTAATCCAAATAAGGCTTGAACACTCTATTCATCAGATCCATAAACACAGCCGGGGTATTCAACATTCCAAATAGCATTACCAAAAACTCATAGTGGCCATATCTGGTTCTGAAGGCAGTTTTAGGTATGTCTTCCTTCCGTACTCTCAACTGATGATATTCTGACCGTAGTTCTATCTTGGAGAATGTCGTAGCTTCCTGTAGTTGATCAAACAAATCGTCGATCCGAGGTAAAGGATACTTATTCTTTATAATCACTCGGTTCAATTCTCTGTAATCGATCCACAGTTGAAGGGTTCTGTCCTTCTTCTTCACAAATAACACTAGAGCTCCCCAAGGCGATGTACTTGAGTACACAAAACCCAAATTCTTGAGTTCTTAAACTTGTTCTTTCAATTCTGACAGTTTGACGGGGGCCATTCTGTAGGGAACTTTAGTGATAGGTGCAGTGCCTGGTATAAGTTTGATACAGAACTCTATACTCCTTCAGGCGGTAAACTAGAAATATCTTGAAATACTTCCTCGAAGTCCTTGTATAGGTATAGACAACACTGTCATTTCTGTACTGATGACTTCGATGTTTGCTAAGCATCTTGTGAGGAACATGCCTCCTAAAAAGTTACACTAGAAATCAAAGGATTGATTCCCATTGTCGGAGAATGTAATTCTCTACCTACCACAATCCAACTTTGCTTGATTCTGAGCGAGCCAATCCATCCCTAGGATTATGTCAAACTCCTTCATTGATAGAACAATCAACTGTATAGGGATCTTACGGTCCCCTAGTCATAGGGGACAATCCTTGCACATATGTCCTAACTAGACTGTGGTTCCTAAGGCTGAGGTAGCCTTCAAAGCCTTCTCTAAATAGTGAGGTAGAATACCCAATCTCCGAATAGTCTTAACAGATATGAATGAAAGTGCAGCACCCGTATCAAATAAAACTTTAACATGGGAGTTAAATAATGTTAATGTACCTTCCACCGCTTACTATTTGGGCTGTTCTTCTACATAGTTTTCCTCTTCATACACAGTTTTGTCATATCCAGCAGCGTTGAGAATAGTAGCATTCAAGCGAGTCTGACTCTGCTAAGCATACGTTACTTGTTTAAGAGCAGTGCAACACTTGCTGATGTGACCAGGTTTACTACAGTTATAACAGACTATATTCTGATGAGCAATGCGCTTAGGTGTCTTGCAGCCTCAAGCCAAATGACCGGGGGCACCACAGTTAAAGCATTATGTTATCCTCTTGGGTAAAGCACATCTTTTGGCAAAATGCTAGGGCATCTGGCAGTTAAAACAGACCTGAGGTTTGGTTTTCCATTTGTTCTTCTCCGCTTTTGGTGCACTTTTTTCCTTACGGAGGTGACTCAGACTGCTGTGTTCCATCCATTGAGTTTCATTGTAATCATACCAAATGCGACATGGTAATTTGCAATTAGCACAGAGGTTGCTTGGTCTGCTTGTATCCTTGTTCTCAACTGGAGTCACCATCTCTTGGAACTTCTTTTGCCTTGCTGTAGTTTATATGATTTTGCAAGGAAACTCTCGTATAGATGATCTCCTAACTGACCTATGGTGACTCTATCACCCATCTCCCATAAGCTTAGAATAAGTGACCCGACCAAGCTAGTGGGATTGACTTCTAGGGATAACAGCTGGGATTGTCCACTTGATTGGTTCTTGGTTGCCTGAGGCGACTCAGTCATCTATGCTCTTACACACAGGTCCAGCCTAACGGGTTAATATCACTATATAATATACTCGTACTATAACATAAGTATATAATAAAATCTAAGTATACATAATATAATTCAAGTATACATAATACACCAAACAAGTGTTCGAACTTGGACTGTCTAATAGCAAAGAGATCGTATTCTTAGTCATATTCTCCTTCTAAACTCTAGGCCGTAGGCTATGCTGACTGTTCCAAGATCTGACTCAGGAAGTTCGTTAGTGCCTAAGCTATTCATGAGGGCTGAGGCATACCTCAACTCCTTAGGACCTTGACTACTATTTGTCTACATGGACTTCATATGTCATGACCAACTTGGCTCATTTCTAAATGGATACGTCCGAAGATATTTGGCGACTGTTAACATTCTTGTCTATGTGATAAAACATGAACAATCGTCTCTACGATGAAACCAACCTGGAATTCGAGTTCTGAACTAAGGACAATCGGTGCTAACTAACTAAAAACTGGAACTTGGTTGTTCGGTAAACCTAAATTTGGTAAATTAGACTCGACTTAGAGAAACTTGGTTGTATAGCTTAGTAAAAACCTAAAGTTAACCTGTATCGCTAATCCGTGGCGTGAATAACCGAGCCTAGTTAAACTGGATAACCTGGCTCTGATACCACTATGTCCTGTCATACCCCAACGTAGCATAAATAGGGAAAGCATTTAATTTCCTTTATGGACCCGTAGGCCACGACAGTTTGAAGGATCGATTCTGTCCCAAACGTCGAATAATATAATAATTTAAATCGTAAGAGCAATCAAGGCTTATAAATTTTTTCCAAATTATTAATTATTACAGCACGTGATCATTTAAAGGCACAACCTGCCTTATAACAAAATAATATCTATTATATTAATCCTCATTACAAATTCAGTTCATAATATAAAGCCGCAATAACAAATTTCCTCTTCTCAGGTAGTTGTATTCAATTCGCATAGTCATACTGTCCTGCCTGGTCATAACCTGAAAAGTCTAGACACGAATGTCCAGGGCGCATCAACACCGTCAGCTTCAAGAAGCTGTTGAGTATTAAAAACATATGCTCGTAATGTAAACACTCTCTCTTACCATTTCCGTTCACAGATTTAATCATTAAACAGGTTAGGAATATAATAATGAATTCAAATTGTAATACAGTAAAGATAGCGTCATAATCTTCAATCAATGAAACATGTGACCGAGCATAGAACAATGCAACCATTCTCATATCACCGACTCTTTTCTCTCCACAACACATCATCCCAGTCTCTCGTTCCAGTATCTTGAAATACTAAGGTGACCACACTATAGTACAGGGGGACCAGCGAATGTCCAGTTTGCCTTACACTTTAGTGCACGAGTACCAGGGAGTGTCCAGTTTGCCTCACACTTTAGCCATACCACAGATGCCAAGAAGTGTCTAGTAGGCCACACACTTTAGCATTACCACGGTGCTAGGGAGTGTCCAAGTTAGCATCACACACTTTAGCACTACAACGGGCGCAGAGAGTGTCCAATTTGTCACCGTCGCATTTCACCGATACTCTAAACCATATCCTCAAAATATCACACTATAGTACACAAGTACCAGGAAGTGTCCAAAGCATAACCTCATCCACTTACTCTTTTTACACTGACCATCACTCATCATTCATGTAAACTTAACTCACATGTATGTCATATAACTCTATACAGAAATGCAATTCACTGGAAAAACAAGATCAGCATACGTGAGAGAATAATCAAGTTTTTAATCATTCCTTTTTAACGAAATGTTACAAGCATAATTCTGTTTTAACATATCTTCCAAACAGTACTCCAAAAACTCTCAAAATTTCTTCCAAACAGTTACTTATAAGAAAATAGTTAAAACCACAAAAGGCCAAGTCGCTCGCACGGGCTGCTCGCGCGATGGGTCGGTCATGTGATATACCACTTTTTTTTTTATTTTCTTTTAAAAATTTCCAAATTGTCAGAATTTACACAGGTTGCGCGCGCGGGCCGCTCACGTGAGGCTCGCTCGCATGGGCCACTTGTATAAGTTAGTGCAAAAACTTCATCTTCTTCATTTTGTGCCCCTGTTTCAGTTTTGTGGTTTGTTTTTGACCCATTTCAATTCCGAAAGCAAGCATGACATAGAGTATATGCTTCTCTTCGTTTTTCCGCAAGGATTACGAATATGAAATCAATTTAACACAAATCGAAGCGTAGCTCTTGGATTTTACAAAAAATTGAGAGGTGACGAAACTTAATTTCTAATATACTTTCTCATATGAATGAACTAGGATCGAATACTTTAAACATGGCTTCTAGGGACTGTAATCTTCCATTATTATCTAACAAAATCGATTTTGGTTAAGTTTGAAAAATCATGACTTCCAAGCTTTGAATTCCATGAACAAAATCAACAATGGCAAATCAAGATTAAACCAATACAAACAGTAACTACAATATAATTTACATTCAAAGTGAGTTTAAAATACTCACTATGATAGGTGATTGAAGTATGTGTTGAGAAAGAAAGACCAAATAAGAAATCCACTTGAAGCTTTGGTTAAGGAGGTTGAAGCTTTCTCTCTATAAAATAATTTCTGTAAATCTCTCAAACTCTCTCTTTTCTCTCTATAATCTGTTTATAAAAATTCTCCAGAATGTGAGATGTGTGTTATATAGAATTTCAAAATTTAAATCCTTGGGGACCAAGTCCTTTCTCCCTCACTCTACAAATCAATTGTTTTGTAAAATTCTAATATACACAATATGCATATACGTATATAGATTACATATATACAGATTAGACATATAAACACCTCAATTAGTATTATAGGAGTCATATAGCTAAGCTAGGGGCCAAGCTTAGGTGTTTGGGTAAGTAGCTTATGGCATAAGATTAACACATACAAGGTACACATTACCAAACAAGGCATATACAAGTTGTCTAGGAATTTGTTTGGGTGTTTGGGAAAAACAACTTATGGCACTAAGTTAAAACTCATCAAGTTAGCATTCCCAAACAAGCCTAGCCAATCATTAGATGTATTAAATGAAGTTAAAGAATGTGTCAAATCCTGATTTGATGAGATTCCAAATCTGTGGGAGTTCAAACTGGTATTTTTGCGGCGCGGTGATCACCACAAAATACAGAAAATTTATATTAATGTATTAAATAATTTCCCGGTTATATAAAAACACAGTTTGAGTCAAAAGTAAATATTTTCACCATTTTGGAAATACAGATTTGAAATCACATCATAGGTATTTTCTAGCCTTATGAAATTCAGTTGTGAAAACATAACACAGGTATTTCTTGAATTTATAGAAATTATCGTTTGACCCCCAATTAAAGAATTGCAAATAAAATAGAAGCAAGTAATGCAAATTAAAATATGGGAAATGCAATTAAAAATTAAATGAAATTGCAAGTTGTTACACATACTTAATTCGAAGTTAAACTGAACTCCCGAAGTAGGAGAACCAAACACAAACTAGAGGGGTTTTGGACCGGTCTAACTTTCCCTTTTGACTGGTCAAAAGGTCCCTGGGCAGAATTATTCCCTGTTGCAGAATTTTTCCTAAGTGCCATTCAACCCCTTTCAGTTCACAACACTTTCAACCATTTTGAAATATCATATTCATTCGAAAAACATGTAAAAACACTGACGAGTCATAGTTCCAGAATTCATGAGTTCATTCCAACCATTTGAACAAGTTAATGAAAGTATAAACTAAATTCAATTCATGTCGAACTCTTTGAGTACAAACCTCCGAGTTCATCACCCTAAACCAACTAATCAAGGTATAAGGATACGCAACATTCCTAAACTAAACCAACATAGCACAAACCTTATATTATAGAAGTTAAACTTGTTAATCGACTATTACATGAACTACAAATCCAAAATTACTAGTCAACTACATGCTTAGAACATTGACATAAATGTAAGTTAAGAACTATACTAGTAACATAAACTCTCCGAATTCAAACCAATTATAACTATATTACAATTTCAAGTCCAAAAACATGAAACTATCAACATTAGCTTCAACCACTCCCAAGTCCCACGTGACCTCGCCGATTCCTATTTTCACTTTCTTGAAGCCTTTCATTGATCACCTACCATGGTTATTCAACAACCACTAGAATATATAAGCTATATGCTTAGTGAACAATAATAATCATGCTCATGGATAACAAACATGCTCAATTTCATCTCTTTACACATAACTATGGTCTCCGGAGCAACAACTACAAACCACCCTTTCACACTAGTCTGCGACTACACCGGTAAGTCCACGCGATTAACCGAAACCTTGTTAGGATTGGTGCTGTAAATTTTTGTTTTTGTGAAAGCTATAATAACCCTATAAGGGCGGAACTAGGGTTACCTTGAATTGCAAAAACGAATTGCTGTAGTAGACGAATCGAGAACACGGGCTTGATAACAGCTCACGATCTTCTACCGTATTCCTCTGCTGCCACAATATCGAACTAAGTGTGGGCTCTTTCAAAATCCTTTCTGTTTTTTGCTCTCCCTCTTTTACGCTCTCTTTTCTATTCCGAGTTACAGTGCTCTTTTGGAAAAACACAAACTGGGAAGAGAGCCAAAGCAGCATATATAGAGGCTACGATAGGGACCATAAGAAGTCAATAAGGAATAGGCTTCTATAGACACCCTAATTTTGACCAACCATCGAATTTAGGGGAGTATTACCTCCAAGTCTGATGATGACAATGTCTGACTAATCTAGGGTTTCCAAAGGTGATTCAAGCTCTTCGAAAGGCTCTTTCAATTTCGAACAAAATGAAAATGAAAGAAAGAAAGGAGAAAAAAGAGAATAGAAGAAAAGTGGCACATAGTGATTCTGCGGCAGTCACGTGTCACTGTAGTGGCATTCGCTAACTGTCGGAATGGCATCAGTGAATTCCGCAACGGCAGTCACTGAATGCCACAAAAACACACCAAACGCTGTAAAAAATAAAAAATTCAGAAAAGACGGTAGTCCATGGAGTTGCTGTGGCATTCACTGAGTACCGTATCGGCATTGAGTGAATGCCGCGGCGGCTATCAGCAAGTGCCGTTCCGGCACTTACTGAGTGCCGCAGACAACTCCATTAACTATCGAATTTTTTCAGCAGTCTGCTTTAATATAGTACGCTTTGTACCTTCGAAAGTAGATCCAGGATTAGGGTTTTACCCCTAAAATTACCAAAATAACCCTTTAAAATTTACCTTTATAAAGGGAGTGAATATCCCATTACAAGGGGATCTCAATCTTAAGGTTTGAATCTAAAAACACCTTATCCTTAGAGAAAATTAGGAGAATCTTAGAGAAAATTAGAAGAATTAATGAATAGCCTTTGGAATACCCTCAAATCACAAAGAAGTTGTGGACAATTGGAGGTAATCTCTAGACTAATTAGTATTTAATTTAGACTCAATCACAATTTATAGAATTATTTAGGATCTTTTACACATTTTCAAAAAAATCTCTTCCCACCTCATTTCATCACACACCACTAGAGTTCTGATTGAACCTCCATTTGTTTTTCATTTGATTTGGATTAAAATAGCCTAAGGTTTGAGATTAAATAAATCATAAAGTAAAATTCAACTTGGACACTATGTGAACTTTGATTTCCTATATCATGTTTTTCTCTTGGGATTCATGAGGTTCTCGATACCTCCTTTGATTCCCTTGAGTTAGTCTTTTTGAATTCTCTATGAACTTGTGATTCAGATGAGAGTAATCATATGCATATACGATTAGTAGGTCCAAGTCTTAGTTCATGACTTTGGTCTTCTAGTTTGAAGTATTATGGAATCCTTTCTATATTCCATTGAGACTCACATAGATTAGTCCTTTTTTTTTTATCTCCAAATGACCATCAATGGGAAGGAGAATTAGTCTTATGATGAGTCAACTTCTATGGTTTGGTTGATAGATTTAACCAAAAGAGGAACTCAACAATGGTACAGTGAACTCATAAAACCAATTTTGATCAACAATTTTCAATTAAATAGTAGTCCGTTGGAATTCAATGAGACCAATTGGAAAGTGTTAATAACACAAAGATCTACCACTGTAATTTTTGTTTTGATGTGATTTCATGTTTAAGATGGTTTGGTCATGAGTTTTATGAAATAATCATAATCTGTCCAGAATTTCAGAACAGTAATACCTTCTTGAAATGAGTAAATCAGAGCCTTAATCAAGCATTCTTGACTTCAAATAATTGTTTCTAGAAAGTTTAATGTGTTCATAAGATCTCCTAAAAAGATTAGAGTCATTAGGATTTATTTACTATTTTTAGAAAATCACACAAAATCACTGGACAGAGAGTTGTTAAGTTCTGAGTGATGTCTGGTTATGACCCAATTCCTAGAGATTGAACCATTGGATCTTTGATTTTCTTTTTGGGTTAAAAATAGACTCATTGAGGCATAACATACGCAAAAATCATTAAGATCCAACTGTTGGAAGTATGATTTTTCTATTTTTGAAAGTCTGGTCTGTTCTCTATAATTTTCAGAATTCTGTGACTAATTTAATAAACGTTGATAATGATGACCTAAATGACCTTTTCAAGACATAGGGCTTAGACCATGTTTTAATAATGAATAATAAGACTTAAACCCAGAGGTTAAATGATCCAAATCGATGAATAATTCATAACTCATTCTTGTTTATGTCCATCCATTCATCCATGTATGTTGATACTTAGGATTAGGACTTATTCTTGGTTAAAGTTGCATTTGATTGAACCTAGTTAAACATAACTATGGGTTCCTTATGATTATGTTGGGATTATATCATCTCTATAGGGACATTACATTGACTCCTAGTTGAGACTTGTATATCTATAGAGGTGTTGTGTTTCCAACTACTTGTAAGGAATTCATAATTATGTCAACCCATTCCATGCTTGATAGTTCTAAGCTAGAAGTTTGGATATGTTATTTAGGATTCCATATTATATCTTGTTCGAAAGAATGTGGACTAACCCATTGTTTTGTAGCGCTATTGAGGCAGGATTTCTCAACCCCTCTTTAGTTTATTTATTTCTCAATTTTATTGATTTTCAACTCCATGTGCGACAACTTAGAATTAAGATTTGCCTTATGTGTATATGTGAATTAGAGACTCTTATAGGATTTTCTGTTTTTGTATGCATTGCACGTTTCCAAATCACAGCTGGATCCCGAGTAAGCTTCTCGTTCCCTATTTTATATCAACATGCTTGCTATTTGAATTATGTGGTTTTGAATGTTATTTTATCGTTAGCAATCTTACACCCAGACATGCTTTTGTAATGTATATTTAAACATATGTATTAGTTGAGGGCATACTTAGATTAATAATTTGATTAAAAAGGATATTGAGTAGAGGCCTATCATGAGATAGGATGAGAGGGGGTGTTTTAGTCCACCGGGCTCCTTCCCCTCTTATTCCATAATCCCCGAACCCAGAATCTCTGGTTTCCAAAAGACCAGTTTGCTTTTAAAATGGTTTCTTAATTTTTCTTTAAAAATTAAGTGGCGACTCGTATTTGTATTTTTAAATTTGAAAGCGTTTTTAAAAAAAAAAAAACGTGGCTAGCCTGCAATATCCACAATTTGGCAACTCTGCTGGGGATCGAACCCAGAATCTCTGATTTCGTAGACCAGGATTTTTGATTTTGGGTTCACTCGAGGAATAGAATTGAAAGTATCCTTTTAATCAAATTAATTAATTTTTGTGTGCCTGTTGCATTTGACTTGCATGTCTAGCCAGCCGATTATACGGAACTATGACCTTGGAGGCTCGGGGTGACCTGATCAGTCAAGTTATCATAGGGCTGTGTAATCACCCTTGATCTCGTACCATGTTTTGATATATAAAGCATCCTATCAGATGTGTGTCAAGGGTCCCTTATTTTGACCAAACCCGGCCTTTGCATGGTAGCTTCCATAGAACCTTTTAATCTTAGGAAATCAATTCTTGATTAGGATTATGTGCTAGGGAGTTTGTATGCCCGGAAGGGAATATTTGAGATGATGGTGATGCTCGCTTGATATAAAGACATGTAGTCTTTTAATCACCTTTTAGCAATTCCTTCTCATGTCTCACGACATTTGGGAATGCGCCAGATTATGATTATAAGATTACACTTCTTATACCTTGTTAAGATAATCATTGACCTTGTAAGTATCTGAGTTCATGAAAAGTACGGTGATAATCCGATCATGTGACCCTTCTACCCAATGAGTTTTAAATCCGTCTTTGTGAGCAAACAAGAATTTTACCATCTTTACCCCAAGGTTTTTTAAAAAAAAAATCACATTTTCAAAGTCTTTAAAGTTCACTTGATTAAGGTTCCAAACCAATCCTTGTTGAGATATATTTTCACATCTTCGTTTTCAAAAGAAGAATCCTTAGGAATTGACTTTGAAGATTTTGCCATCTAAGGAGATACTTTTCAAAATGAGCTTCGTAGCGAAAATTAACCTGATCATCTTTGTAAAAAAAAAACAAAAAATGTCTTCATTCTCAAAACCATTTTTAGTTGGAATTGCTTTCAAAAGATTTTTATCATAAATTACTGACCAACCCTCGAAAGGGTAATGAGGATTACAATGAGAGGAGAAATCAACGCACTTGACGTGAGTGAGGATTTATGTGCTTATGTATCTATGTGTTAGAATTAGGATTTTCTTTTCTTTTTTCATATAAAGTAGGCACACACACACACACACATGCATTGCATCCGTGTGACATATGAACCATTCATAAATTTATTTTGTGACAAATACAATGAAAAATGGTAAAACAAAAGAAAAGTGACAAAATGAAAATTCATTTAAAAATTCTTTTATAGGGCAAAAATAACATCCGGTTCGGGCATTGTCTGGTTCAGAGGTCCCAAAGCAAGGTTAGTAAGAAGAGAAAGTAACACTAAAATGGCATATGAGGGGAATATCGAGGAAGTGGCAGAATTGAGGGCAATAGTCGAAAAGCAAGAAGAGAATGAGACGACAGGCTGAGAATATGAACCACATGATGAACATGATAGAGGCAATGACCCGCCAGCTGCTGCCTACAAATCCAAAAGTTGTTGACCCACCCCCTCTAGCAGCGAGCGAAGAAGACTGATTTGATGATCAAGAGGCACAGACGACTGATATATTATGAGCTGACAGAGAAAGGGAAAAGACTGAGAAAGAAAGGGTAATGATCAAGAAAGTTGAGAAGCTTGAGAGGGTAGTATGTAAGGCTCTCAGGGAGTTGATACCTATTTGCTAGAATTGGAAGGGCTATATGATGGGGTCCACGAGACGCTGCCCATTGGTTTCAAAATGCCAATCTTTGACAAGTTTGATGGAACAGGGAATCTTCATAGTCATGTGAGAATGTGTATCGGAGCTTTCGAACCTAGTGGTTTGAGCACTACCATGATGACTGTCTTATTTTAGTAGACCTTGACTGGGGCCGGGGCCGCCTTAGCCCGGTACCTCACACTAGAACCAAACAAGACAAGGGTCTGGGAAGAGGTGGTTAAAGCATTCGTAGCACAGTACGAGTACAACCAAGACTTGGATGTCACAGTCCAGGATTTGGAAACCACTAGATAAGGGAACAAGGAATCATTCGTTGACTACTTGAGTCGATGGAGGGGAAAGGCAGCTAAGATGGTGCAACAGCCATCTGAAAAAGAACAGTTTCGGATGTTAAAGAAGAATCTCCAACCTGTCTACCAAGAGAAGATGAGGTTCCAATCAATCAAGACTTTTACCGAAGTCTTTGGCGTGGGGACAAGGATAGAGGACACGATCCAGGAAGGGATAATTAAGAAAGAGGAGCAACCAAATAGGTACAGAAGGCCAAACTATGGGTCCAACAGAGGACATTCGAGGGGTCATTCTGGCCCTACCGACGTCAATGCATTAAGTGAGCTAGACAGGAAATTTAAGATAATAAGAGGTCGATCTGAGGGCAGATAAGCCACAAAGATGGTTTTCAGATTTATGGGTAGCACTATCAACCTCCCTTGACAGGCTGGTGGCCAAAGGACACCTTTGTCCATTGGAACCTTGATCTTTACTGAATCCGCTTCTGCCAAGCTTTCGAGAGGATCTCTATTATAAATTCCACCAACAAAAGGGTCATGTTACGGATTGCTGCACAAGGTTGAGGCACAAAATTCAAGACCTCATTGATAATAAGATAATATCTGAGCTGCCTGCCAAAGCTCCAAATGTTACCAGGAATTCGCTGTCGAATCATCATACTGTACCACCACCACAAGGCCTTTATTTCTTGGGGATAGAAGAGATGACCTTCGATCCATCCAGGATGATCACTAAAGCTGGGAAACCAAGGAAGCCTTACCAATTGCCAAAAGATTTGATAATCTGTACCCTGGGAAGTCAGTAAAAAAAATATAGAGAGGGAATGACAAAGCAAATAGATTGGTGGGATCAAGAAGCTAACAAAGCTAATAGCAGAGATATAGATCAGGTGGAAGATGATTTGTGGTATGAGAGTGACGAGGAGACAGAAATGGGGAGGGAAATTTCAAAAGTTATTTTTGAAATTGACAATCTGTGGGCAAGAGAGGAGGTCAGTCATTTAACCCAGTCAGGGAGACACTTTAAACCGCATGAGCTAGAAGAAGATCACCCGAGAAGAGATTTAGATAAAGGAAAAGGGAAGTTGAATGAAGAAGAGGAAGATGACAGGGTTTTAAAGCAAATGAAGAAGACCCAGGCCAATATCACCATTTGGGGGTTGTTGATCGCTTCTAAACATCATAAGCAGGCACTCCTGGATACCTTGAATCAGTTCAATGTCTCTACCGACACAGCACTAGAGGATCTCATGGGAATGATTGACAGAATTTTGACCCTGGCTATCGCCTTCTCCTCAGACGACTTACCCCCCCGGAGGGCCCATTCACAATAAGCCGCTATACGTCACTGTTGAATGCTTGGGAAATACTGTACATGCTTGTCTCGTTGACAATGGGTCTGCTCTAAATGTGTGTCCATTCCAAACAACAAAGCGGATGGGTCTAGATGAATCAACTTTTATATATTTTGAGCAGAGGGTAAAAGCATACGACAACACCTAAAGGACATTCATGGGTATGATCTTTCTCAATTTCACCATCAGACCTTTGGAAAAAGAAGCTGCCTTTCAGATCATCGACATCCTTGCCTCCTTCAACCTGCTATTGGGTAGGTCGTGGTTGGACCGTCTAGGTGCCATACCATCAATAATTCATCATAAAGTCATGTGTGTTTGGAAAAACAAGGTCTGTAATATTCTCAGGGATAGTTGGGTCTGTCTATTTGAAGCTTCGTCAAGTGCACAAGTTCTAGAGGTACAATTACAAGAAGAAGAAACAAGTCTGGGAGGGTTTGAATTCATCAACATGTTGGAGGGGGTAAAACTGAGGGAGTTCCTGCCATTATATTTTGATCAGTATGCAAGCCCGTTGGTCGCTGAAATTATGAAAAAGATGGGTTTCTTCCCGGGAATAGGACTGGGTAAAAATCATCAAGGTTTGCCAGAGTTTCCAAGGATCCCCACACAGACTCATACTCATGATCTGGGTTATCAGCCATCGAAGAACGAATTGAGGGAAAAGAAGAAAGCGACCACTACACCAATGGTCCCCTATCAGAAAGCGCTTAATGGGTACTTTGTGAAGGAAGGATAGGATTTCTCCTTTTGTGGCTTTCCAGAGCCATGGGTAGATCAGAAAGACAATTGATTGAAGCCAGTTGAGATCTTCTTTCCCCATGAATTCTTTGAATATGAAGACCCATATTTGCAGGTACCCGTGAAATTTGCCACTGTCAAAGATTGGATCGGTATGCTGGACGGTCTGGCTATGCAGACTATGCTAGATGAATGAAACACCAAGATCAAAGGAATTGGTCGACAAAAGATTGCTAAAGCCGAGATCAGGGAAGAGTATGTCGAGGATATGGTGGAAGATGTACTGGGAAAGGACGAGGGGAACAATGAAGACAAAGAGAATGAAGCAGGAGTAGGAGAACCAGAAAATGAGGGAGAAATCAATAATGAGACAGGGAATCTGCCAGGCTGCCATACTATGGAACTCAAGAAAGGGGTCAACAAAGAATGGGTCTTCGAGTCTAGTGATAAGTATCCACCTTCCCCAGAGTCTGTAATGGCCCATATGAGGCGTCTTACTATTGCTATGTCTATTGTAATTGCCCTAAACAAAGTTAATGAAAGTAGGATTGATTCTGCCTACTTGAATGCGCTTAATGAATGTGATGAATATGATAATTATGAAATACCAAACGAATTGGAAAAGTTAATTGAAAAAGAAAAAAGAATTTGCATGTAAAATCATTGAGAACACTCTAACGATAAATCTAGGAAATGAAGACAATTCACAAAATGTTTTTATTAGCTCTACACTTTGTAATGAAGAAAGTAAGGAATTAATCAGTCTATTAAATGAATTCAAAGATGTTTTTGCATGGTCTTATAGTGATATACCAGGAATTGATCCAGAGATATTCCAACATCATATCCCTCTCTTCCCTAATTCAAAACCAATAAAACAAAAAATTGAGGCGAATGAGGCCTGAATGGGCACTTAAAGTAAAAGAGGAAGTTGAAAAGCAATTGAAGGCTGGATTCTTGATGGTCACCGAGTATCCCGAGTGGATCGCCAACATCGTGCTGGTTTCGAAGAAGGACGGTCGTGTTAGGGTTTGTGTTGATTTTTGAGATTTAAACAAAGCAAGCCCTAAAGATGACTTCCCTTTACCTCATATCGATGTACTAGTTGATAACACCGTGGAGCATGAGCTTTTGTCTTTTATAGATGGATTCTTGGGATATAATCAAATTCTCATGGCACTAGAGGATAGGGAAAAAACCGCCTTCATCACGCCTTGGGGTATATACTGCTATAAGGTGATGCCGTTTGGGCTTAAAAATGAGGGTGTGACCTACCAGAGGGCTGCCATTACATTACTACATGACATGATCTATAAGGAAGTAGAGGTGTATGCGGATGATATGATTGTGAAGTCCAAGAAGAGAGAAGGACACTTGGGGGCATTGAGGAAGTTCTTTGAGAGGTTGAGAAAGTTTAGAATGAGGCTAAATCCATAAAAGTGCACTTTTGGAGTCACTACCGGGAAGTTGTTGGGATTTCTTATCACCCAAAGGGAATATAGGTGGACTCAACCAAAATTAAAGCCATAGCCGAGATGCAGCCACCAAAAAATGAGAAGGAGCTGAGGGGATTCTTGGGTAGGATACAATTCATTAGCCGCTTCATTTCAAAGCTTACCCTAACTTGTGATCCGTTATTTAGATTGCTTAGGAAAGGAGAAAAGTTTGAGTGGGATACTCTGTGCCAACAAGCCTTCGACAAAATCAAGATCTATCTCCAAAACCTATCTGTCCTAGCACCAGCCGTACCCGGAAGACCTTTGTTACTATACCTTTTAATGTCCGAAGATTCGATGGGGTGTATGTTGGCCCAAGAAGGAGAAGAGGGGCATATAGAGAAGGCTATTTATTATTTGAGCAAAAGGATGACTGGATATGAACTAAAATATTCACCCTTAGAGAAAGCCTATTGGGTCTTAGTCTGGTGTACCCGTCGCCTTAGACACTACATGTTGGCCTTTCCGGTAACCCTAATATCCCGAATGGACCCACTTAAATACCTATTTGAAAAACTCATTTTGACCAGTAAGATTTCTCAATGGACCATGATGCTGGCTGAATTCGATATCAAGTATGTCACTGCCAAATCTGTAAAGAAGAGGGCTGTCACCAAATATCTGGCCGATCTTGCAATAGAATCAGAGGAGAAGGGTGAGTTTTAATTTCTAGATGAAGGAGTGATGGGGATAGAGGAGAATTTGTAGAAAGTGTATTTTGATGGAACAGCTAACCAATTAGGGTATGGGGTCGGAATCATCCTTGTAGCACCTAATGGAACTCCTACTCCATTAGCTGTCAAGCTTAAATACAACTCAACCAATAATAAGGCAGAGTATGAAGCATGCATAATTGGTATGGAAGTAGCATTGGCCTTTAAAGTGGAAAGGATTGATGTTTTCAGAGATTCTAACTTAATTATATCCCAGGTGCGAGGTGATTGGAGGGTAAAGCATGAGAAGTTGAGACCTTACCACGAATACCTAGAGAGCTTGAAAATACGATTTAAGAGGATTTCATTCTATTACCTTCCCCGTGAGGAGAATTTGCTAGCCGATTCCCTAGCAATCCTAGCCTCGATGATACAAATCCCCTCAGGAACCACCATGGTCCCACTATCTAGCTATAGTGGTAAGAAACCAACCTTCATTTGAAATGATCGTGGCCATAGAGGAGGAACGAGAAATGCCTTGGTATGAGGATGTTTGGAATTTCATTAAGAAGGGAGAGTATCCAGAAAGAGCTTCAGAGAAGGATAAGAAGGCGATCTAAAGATTTTCTGCTCAATTTGTGATCTACACTGATAAGTTGTGGAAAAAGTCTTACACTGGGTATAATCTGGAGTATCTATATGGAAAAGAAGCTAAGAGAATGATGGAGGAAGTACACGAGGGAGTATGTGGGCCCCACATGAATGGACATATGTTGGCGAAGAAGATAATTTGGCAAGGGTACTACTGGACAACCTTAGACAAAGATTGCAGTGAATATGTCAGAAGATGCCATAAATGCCAAATCCATGCAAATTTGATGCATACCCCGTCATCCAAACTCTATAGCATGACCACACCTTGGCCGTTTTCTGTATGAGGTATTGATATTATTGGAAAAATAATTCCAAAGGCCTCCAACGGACATCGGCACATGATTGTGGCAATCGATTATTTTACTAAATGGGTAGAAGTAGCATCGTACGCCACTTTGAAGGCTAAGGACGTGAGCTTCATCGAGAAAAACATAATTTACAGATATGGGGTTCCAAATGAGTTCATTTCAGATCTTGGCAGTCATTTCCAAGGTGAGGTCATCCCACTCTTAGAAAAGTACAGATCATCCGTCATCAGTCCTCCCCATATAGGCCATAAACAAATGGGGCAGTAGAAGCAGCAAATAAGAATGTCAAAGCAATCTTTGGAAAAATGATAGACACGTACAAAGATTGGCACGAAAAGTTGCCATTTGTACTATGGGGATACCGGACCTCCGTTAGAACCTCCACGGGAGCTACACCGTATTCGCTGGTTTATGGGATGGAAGCTGTCCTTCCAGTTGAAGTAAAAATACCATCTCTCAGGGTTTTGGCAGAATATGAGGTGACTGAGCTAGAGTGGATACGGGGAAGGTATGAGGAGTTGATGTTGCTTGATGAGAAGAGGTTGGCTGTGATAAACCATACTTGGGGATATCAAAAAAGGATAGGTCGTGCTTTCAACAAAAAGGTCCGCCCAAGGAAGCTTGCTGAGGGTGACCTGGTCCTCAAAGAACCTAAAGTGCCTATTTAAGACCCTAGAGGAAAATTCAAACCCAACTGGGTCGGGTCATACATTATTAAGACTCTCCTTTCTAGAGGAGCTGCCTATCTTATGGACCTAGACGGGGTTGAATTTAAACAGCTGATTAACCTCGATCGCCTCAAAAAGTACTTTGCTTGAGGCCGTTTCTTTCAAAACCTCCTACATTGATGAACTACGCTTGACTTGATTCCCGTTAGGGGATACGTAGGCAACCTACTCGATTCGGTCATTAATAATAGCCTGAGTGACACCTTTCTTCAAAGTCTTAAATCGAACTACTTTGGACCTGATACCCACTCGGGGATAACTAGGTGGGCCCTTGAAAAGCCTTCGATCCATGAAGAACCCAAAAAAAAAATCCCTGTGCTAAACTAGGGGCAAACTTTCGTTTACCCAGAACCATGTCAGAGCCCCATAACCAGGGGCAAACTTCGTTTGCTATCCGAAGAACCCAGATATTTACCTTAACCCATCTTTGGATCTCCTGGCTATCAAAATAAGTACTATAAAAGAACAAATGAGAATTCATGGTACAAAATGATTAAAACTAAGCAAGACTCAAAGGTAATGAAGAGCCAAGAAAAGACATTGAAATGAAGATTTTCATAACTTAAAGATAGATCAAAGGAGTGAACACTTTGATTTAACATACAAGAACATTCGTAGTAAAGAAAAAGAAGAAAATCACATTCAAAAGTGTAAAAAAGGGTAGGCAGGATTTGTCAGAAGTTTTGTAGAATAAAAGCTTTGTCCTGCATTTTGTTTATGTATGTCTATGAAGTCTGTCTCTCGACTAGAGTTTGGATCTCCAAAAGATATCAGCAGTAGGTATGACTGAAGTAGGAATTCTCTGAAAAGGGGCCTCTACCCTATCATGTCAAGCTTTAGTAAAAGCCTTTACAATGGAAGGGCGCATGGCAGAGCTCCTCATAAAGTCCACAGTAACATCCTGAGGAACATCTTGGATAAGTCCGTACTGACAAACCACTCGCCTGGGAATGTAAAAGGTGGTAGCATGTAAACCAGGCAACCAGATACCGGGTCACCTAGGAAGTTGCACTACAATAGAACAATAAGTCCACTGCAGACAAACCCAACAGATATCATCAGGAGAGAAACCCTGAAGCCAATCAAGCCAAGCAGTGGCGGAATGGAATAGTCGGTGGATCTCCAGACAATCATAGGGAAGTGAAGTAGGAAGATGTAGAGGGTGAATAAAGAGATCCAGATGCTCCATGAGCCAAACTTGTAAGACAAAGGGTGCCCCAGCGGATAACATGGCCCCGACAGTATGGGCATGATCCAATCCCATCAAAGTTTTACCAAGAACCAGCATGACGACACTCTTCATATCCCGCAAACCGCAAGCGATGGGTATAAGAATATTAGAAGATGATTGAAAGAGGAAATTAAAAAGCATAGCAATCGATAATGCACTGCACTGTATGATCTGATACCCGCTGTCATAGGGGTTCCCCATGGGAGCATAGACGGAGGAAAGTCGCTCAAAATCGATCTGCCTATCATGGACAAAAGAGCCCATCGTATTTCGGGATGTGTGGAGAAAAGCAACCAAATCCTGAACATACCTGGACTACACCAGAGGAACCGTTAGATTTGCAAAGGGATTAGTGTGGAGGATAGCGCTAAACTCCTCAAACAAAGAGCAGATCTCCTTGTAACCAAAATGGAAGACGTGGAGTGCGGGATCCCAATGCTGGATAGCAGCTCGAAGTAAACCTTCATTCAGGGCCATCTGCCGAAAAGAGAAGAGATCGTTCAGCCTAAAACACTCAAAGTTAGGCCTGTCAATGCCCGAGAGAGTATCCATTCATGGGAAGAGGATTTGAGAGCTAATGGGGGCCATTTGAGAGGGGAGTAAAAAAAAGTGAGAAGAGTGTTTTGCGGAGTTTTGGAGAAGAAGGGGGATAAAAAGAGAAATGGACCTAAATAGATCTGCCCAGACCACCGAGCGTCACTCGAAGTTCCAAGCGGCACTCTTGGGAGTGTCGCGCGGCAGTCCGTGATTGCTGCATGGTAGTCACCAACTGCCACTTTGGCATTTGCCAAGTGCCGTTCAGGCTTAACTGAGTGCCGCAAAGGAGCTGATTTATGCCACAGCATGTTTGTAATGTTTTTAGCCCAACTTGCAAACAAAAAACTCGATATATAATAAAACGTGTGCATCATATCGCATCACCTACACAAGACCAAGCCATGGTCGCATTCATCATTCATCAAAAATAAATAAATGAAAGGCGTGTTCATGCATCCATCATTCACAGAAAATGAATAATAAAGATACGATCACATTCATTAGCATTCATCATTCATAGAAAATAAAAAGACAAGACCAAGCTATGGTCACACTCCTAAAATACAGCATTCACAAGCAATAAAATGCATGACAAAGCTATAGTCACATTCATAATAAAGGTATGCAGAGAAAAGTCAAAGATGATAATAAAGTACCTATCCTATCCTGGCTATCCAGAGAGCCGTGTTAAAAAATAAGTATGTATGTACAGTCATCCAATAAGTGTGTGTATCCTCTCCAAACACTCAGAAGATAAGAAAATAAAAGAGAGAGAAATGGGATTAACCCTGGCCCCGACCCCGGGTCTGGCGAGTGACACGTCAGAGAGGCTCCTGCTCTGACTCCGTATTGCTTCCGGTGCCGTGGCCTTTGTCTCTGCCTATGCCTCACCTCTGTCTCCACCTCGCCTAGCACCCCCATGAGCTCCGCTCGGGTCTGCTCTGAGCTATAACTCTAGATCTCTCACCTGCAGGGTTAACGTCCTGATCTCGTCATCCTGAATAAATGATAGAGAGAGTAATTTCAGAATTGGTTAAGCAATTGTAATAATAAATGAGATGCTAAATGGGTTAAATAAAAATAATTGTAAAAATTTACCTTAGCTCTCAGCTGAGCCTCTACGGCTACTTAAGCTTCCTCAGCCTGAATCAGAAAACCAGAAAAGACTAGAAAGACAGGGATACTACAAAGTCGAAGTCGGTCTTAGAAAGTTACCCTCCACTCTCGTCCATGGACCCACTCCCTCACGCTGTGGGCATAAAGCAGGCCCTTCTTGGCGTAGTCCCGTGGGACATGATCATACTTGAGCGGGATAGTGGGAGCACACGTGTGATACTGAGGGACCATGGTTATGCCCTGCTCATAGTGAAAGACTGTCCAAAGGCTCCAATCCCATGGTGGTAGAGCAGGGGCTCAAGTGGCCGCATGAACAGACTGTAAAGAAAGAAAAGAAAATTCAATATAAAAAAGGGAAAGAACTAAGAGAAAGAATGTGAAGTTAAAAGAAATTTACCCATGACACTTCCATCAGAGGGAAGTTCTTCATCAGCTTAGCTGCACAAAAAGTTGCATACCCCTCAGGAGGCTCCAGAAAATCCTAAATTGAGAGGCCGTTCAGGGCAGCCGTGAGGGCGCTACCATGAAGGGTCTCAGCAGCCCTCATAGAATCAGGCGGAGGGCACAACACGTGAAAGACAAGAGCCATCAGTGACTGCCTGGTCACTCTCTCCCCCCCAAATACCACTCCCGTGCATCTGGGCCATCCAATAGTAGTCTCATCGGGTCGTAACCCACTGATCTCTACATAGCTGGAGTGAGGATAGGAAGCACGTCAAGCCAGGGCTGCCAACGGACATGCATCTCTCTCACATTCGTCAAGAAATTCCTGAACGTAATAAAATCATGGGCCCCAGTCTTTTGCCTAACACGGTCCTTCTGCCACTTCCATCCCTGGGGCACGACGAGGGAATCAGCTGGTTGCATCACAAGTGACATCATATGCAAGTACTAGTGAGAACAAATCTAAAAAAGAAGAGAAAGAAAAGGAATATGAGATTCAATATTTATAAATAGGAAATTTAAAAGAAAAAAGGGAAGGAAAAGGGATATACACCTCCCATGCCCTCCAAAAGCCGCCCATAGAAGCTGGACAGTCTCGAGAGATCTCTCCCATGTGTCTATATAGAATGGTCAGTCTGGCACCAGCCTAGTCATCATACTTGTGGATGCACTCCATATTTTCTAAAGACCCTACCAGCGCCTTAGAGATCCGATCCCCCTTGGTGCTCAGCAAAGAGTACCCTAGCATGAATATGATGAACCCGGGCCATCTGCTCATCTGTAAAGCCCTCCTGGCCTATGAACGTATCGAGAAACCACTTGGCCATAACCAAGGGCTCCTCTGGGGCCACTTCCAGTAGTACAAGTACCCGATCCCACTCCGTGATTATATACAGGTACCGAAGGCACTCCCCCCGTAGGGGATCCCAATAATCATGCTGAAGTTGAGTGGGGTCATCGTCATCTCCCCGAACTAGAAGTGGAACGTGTTGGTGGTGTCCCACCATCACTCTGAGAGAGTGTGAATTTGTGTCAATTTGTTCGAGCTCTTCGTCAAGAGTTTGACGAAGTCCCCGAAATCGCAGCATCAATGAAGCCCTGCACAATCTCGCTCAGCGACTAATACCACTCGTAGCCATGGGTGAGGCTACCGTGATCCTTCAGCGTGTCGGGCTGAAGCTGTAAAAGTTACAAGAGTTTAATATCAGCAAATAAATGTATAACGAAAAGGATGAAATAAAGTGAAAAGTTATAATAAGTAATAATAATAATAATGAAAATGAATGTGAATAAGTAAAAGGAGCAATTGGACTACTCGAAAAATTCTACAAGCATACCATTTGCATTCATAAGACCATTTGATAAATGAAAGAGGACATTCAAAGTTTCATTGTCATACATTGCATTCATAGGAAGAGAATTGAAAATAGAAGGGAAACAAAGAGGCGTGTATACCTCTCGTCGAAAAGCCTTGGCAGACAGGTGCTTGTCTGGGTCTTGGAGTAGGAAGGTGGGGTCAGGTGGAGAGAAAGCCCTACACCTTGTCCTCTTCCTACTCGAACTCCCCGAACCAGTAGCCATATAACCTGTCAAGAGGAAGAGTTCAGCTGAAACATTAAACTCTTGAAATTAATCAAGAATATAACAAAAATGAGGAGAAAATCAAGATTTTGATCGTGGAAAACTAACCTGTTGGCCCTTTGTATCACTGCAAGTGAATGAAGAAAAATCTCTAGAGAAATCTGGATGGAGGGGATGTTAAGGAATGAAAAGAAAATGAAAGAAAACACAGCATATTAGCAGTCTGCCCGCCCCGAACGGCACTTGGGAATTGTGTGCGGCAGTCTCTGAAGTCACGGACTGCCGCATTTATAAGCGTGTGCCGCAAATGAGGCAGTTGAAGGGCCATTGGTTTTCCCCCAAAATTCAAAATATGTTCCAAAATTTGAATTTAAACCCCCGAAGTTTGCCTGCCTGTTACACTTTGGTCCCCGAAAAATGATTTCCCAAGTCCACGTGACCCCAAATTTTGAAAGATGAGTTTTAAGCTTGATTGACTTTAGATTTTGAAAATCGAATGGATTTTGATTCCGGATTTAGAAAAGTTGACTTGGATTGAATCAAATTAACTCCAATTTTGAAAATTTGAATTGAGTCTAAATTTTGGAAATTTGGATTCTGTGAGAATTAAGAATTTCGTTGAGTCTGATTGACTCCCAGGTTTTGAGAATTAAGTTGATTTGAGTCCGTTTGATTTCAGCTTTTCAGAAGTTGTAAATGAATTGAGTCCGATTGACTCCCAATTTTGTAAAATAGAAATTCTTTTGAGTCTAATTGACTCCCAATTTTGTAAAAATAGAAATTCTTTTGAGTCTAATTGACTCTCAAATTTGTAAAATAGAAATTCTTTTGAGTATAATTGACTCCCAATTTTGTAAAAATAGAAATTCTTTTGAGTCTAATTGACTCCCAATTTTGTAAAAATAGAAATTCTTTTAGTCCAATCTGATCTTGTGAAAATAGGATTTAAATCAAGTACGATTGACTCCTGATTTGGAAATTTGAATATGAATTCAAGTGCGATTGACTCTTGATTTGGAATTTAAATATGAATTTGAGTCTGATGGACTCCTGATTTGGAATTTGAATATGAATTTGAGTCTGATCGACTCCGGATTTTGAAATTGGAAATAAATTTGAGTCTGACTGACTCCCCATTTTTGAAAAGATGAAATAAGCAAACATATCCGACGGGGCCGAAGGGCTACAGATATTTAGAGCAAACATATCCAACGGGGCCGAAGGGCTGGGGATATTTAGAGCAAATATATCCGACGGGGCCAAAGGGTTGCGGATATTTAGAGCAAACATATCCGACGGGGCCGAAGGGCTGCGGATATTTAAAGCAAACATATCCGACGGGATCGAAGGGTCAAAGGCTTGTCTTTACACAGGCTTTGACATTCAATTGTGACACACGTTGCTCCACAAGCTTTGTCGAAGAGGGGCAAACTATAGACACCCCGATTTTGACCAACCGTCGAATTTAGGGGAGTATTACCTCCAAGTCCGATGATGACAATGTCCAACTAATCTAGAGTTTCCAAAGGTGATTCAAGCTCTTCGAAAGGCTCTTTCATTTTTGTTTTTGAACAAAACAAAAATGAAAGAAAGAAAGGAAAAAAAGAGAATAGAAGAAAAGTGGCACATAGTTATTCTACGATAGTCACGTGTCACTGCAGCGGCACTCGATAACTGCCGCAACAGCAGTCAATGAATTCCGCAATGGTAGTCATTGAATTCCGCAAAAACACACCAAACGCCATAAAAATCAAAAATCCAGAAAGGACGGCCGTCCGCGGAGTTGTCTGCGGCATTCACTGAGTGTTGTATCGACGTTCAATGAATGCCACGGCGACTATCAGCAAGTGTCGTTCCGGCACTTACTAAGTGCTACAGATAACTCTATTAACTGTCGCATTTTTTCAGCAGTCTGCTTTAATATAGTATGCTTTGTGCCTTCGAAAGTACATCCAGGATTAGGGTTTTACCCCTGAAATTACCAAAATAACCCTTTAAAATTTGCCTATATAAAGGGAGTGAATATCCCATTACAAGGGGATCTCAATCTTAAGGTTTGAATCTAAAACCACCTTATCCTTAGAGAAAATTAGGAGAATCTTAGAGAAAATTAGAAGAATTAATGAATAGCCTTTGGAATACCCTCAAATCACAAAGAAGTTAAGGACAATTGGAGGTAATCTCTAGACTAATTAGTAATTAATTTAGGCTCAATCACAATTCATAGAATTACTTAGGATCTTTTACACATTTTCAAAAAAATCTCTTCCCACCTCATTTCATCACACACCACTAGAATTGTGATTGAACCTCCATTTGTTCTTTCATTTGATTTGCATTAAAATAGCCTAAAGTTTGAGATTAAATAAATCATAAAGTAAAATTCAACTTGGACACTATGTGAACTTTGATTTCCTTTTCCTTTATCATGTTTTTCTCTTGGGATTCACGAGGTTCTCAATACCTCCTTTGATTCCCTTGAGTTAGTCTTTTGAATTCTCTATGAACTTGTGATTCAAATGAGAGTAATCATATCCTTATACGATTAGTAGGTCTAAGTCTTAGTTCATGACTTTGGTCTTCTAGGTTGAAGTCTTATGGAATCCTTTCTATATTCCATTGAGACTCACATGGATTAGTCCTTTTTTTTTTTTATCTCCAAATGACCATCAATGGGAAGGAGAATTAGTCTTATGATGAGTCAACCTCTATAGTTTGGTTGGTAGATTTAACCAAAAGAGGAACTCAACAATGGTGCAGTAAACTCATAAACCAATTTTGATCAAGGATTTTCAATTAAATAGTAGTCCGTTGGAATTGAATGAAATCAACTGGAAAGTGTTAATAACACAAAGATCTACCACTGTAATTTTTGTTTTGATGTGATTTCATGTTTAAGATGGTTTGGTCATGAGTTTTGTGAAACAACTATAATCTGTTCAGAATTTTAGAATAGTAATACCTTATTGAAATGAGTAAATCAGAGCCTTAATCAATCATTCTTGACTTCAAATAATTGTTTCTATAAAGTTTAATGTGTTCATAAGATCTCCTAAAAAGATTAGAGTCATTATGATTTATTTACTATTTTTAGAAAATCACACAAAATCACTGGACAGAGAGTTGTTAAGTTTTGAGTGATGTCTATTTGTGATCCAATTCCCAGGATTGAACCATTGGATCTTTGATTTTCTTTTTGGGTTAAAGCTAGACTGATAGAGGCATAACATACGTAAAAATCATTAAAATCCAACCGTTGGAAGTATGGTTTTTATATTTTTGAAAGTCTGGTCTGCTCTCTATAATTTTCAGAATTCTGGGACTAATTTAATAAACTTTGATAATGATGACCTAAATGACCTTTTCATGACATAGGGCTTAGACCATGTTTTAATAATGAATAATAAGACTTAAACCTAGAGGTAAAATGATTCAAATTGATGAATGATTCATAACTCATTCTTGTTTATGTCCATGAATTCATCCATGTATGTTGATACTTAGGATTAGGACTAATTCTTGGTTAAAGTTGCATTTGATTGAACCTAGTTGAACATAACTATGTGTTCCTTATGATTATGCTAGGATTATATCATCTCTATATGGACATTACATTGACTCCTAGTTGAGACTTGTATATCTATAGAGGTGTTGTGTTTCCAACTACTTATAAGGAACTCATAATTATGTCAACCCATTCCATGCTTGATAGTTCTAAGCTAGAAGTTTGGATATGTTATTTAGGATTCCATATTATATCTTGTTCGAAAGAATGTGGACTAACCCTTTGTTTTGTAGCGCTATTAAGGTATGGTTTCTCAACCCCTCTTTACTTTATTTATTTCTCGATTTTATTGATTTTCAACTCCATGTGCGACACCTTAGAATTAAGATTTGCCTTATGTGTATATGTGAATTAGAGACTCTTCTAGGGTTTTTTTATTTTTGTATGCATTGCACGTTTCTCAATCACAGCTGGATCCTGAGTAAGTTTTCTCATTCCCCATTTGCATATCATCTTGCTTGCTATTTGAATTATGTGGTTTTGAATGTTATTTTATCGTTAGCAATCTTACACCCTTTTAGACATGCTTTTGTAATGTATATTTTTACCTATGTATTAGTTGGGGCATACTTAGATTAATAATTTGATTAAAAAGGATGTTGAGTAGAGGCCTATCACGAGATAGGATGAGAGGGGGTGTTTTTGTCCACCGGGCTCCTCCCCCTTTCATTCCATAATCTTCGAACCCAGAATCTCTGGTTTCCAAAAGACCAGTTTGTTTTTCAAATTGTTTCTTAATTTTCTTTTAAAAATTAAGTGGCGACTCGTATTTGTATTTTTGAAAAAGTTTTTTTTTTTTTTAAAAACGTGACTAGC
This sequence comes from Hydrangea macrophylla, assembly GCA_033977485.1. Lineage (NCBI taxonomy): Eukaryota > Viridiplantae > Streptophyta > Magnoliopsida > Cornales > Hydrangeaceae > Hydrangea > Hydrangea macrophylla. Next base: position 93,229,807 of record CM066994.1, read on the forward strand.
CTGCTATATCCACAGGCTTCCTTATGGAATTAGAAAACCATCATTCGAACTGAATCAGATTCTTATTTCCATAAATTATAATTCATATTACTAAAGAATTATAATTGCACTCCTACCCTTATCTCAAAAATATATTTTGAGCTCCATGTTATTAAATGCTTATTAACTCCACACGTTAAGATTACAGATATCCATTAATTAAATATAATTACTAACAATCATATTTAAATAATCTCTTAAAATTCCTTGAGATCCTCTACTTAACTTATCTAATATGTCATATAAAAAATCCACCTGCAGGATTTGACATAATCAAAACTTATAAGCCTCCTCAAAGGGATATCATCAATCCCAAAATTGAGACATAGATTCCATCATTAATTAATATCCGCCACACAATTAATATTATCACCCAATCCAATAAGATATTGACCCGTTTAAGGATCTCACCCTTTTAGGGATCAAAGTGTAAATATCAAATGTACATGTCTATAAATTAACTTAGGATTTAGAGCATATGCACTCATAATAGCCATGAGGTATTAATTATCTTATAAGTCAGTACAAAGATAATTACCCCAAGTCAGTCCCGTTTAATACATAGAGTGTACCAGCATAGTGAGTTGAAACTGTACCGTTTTCCGCAATCAAGACAAACCTACTACATCCCCATACTGCAGTTCTACCGATGGTGTGTCCAATCCCATCTAAGACTGTAAACCAAAATCTTACATTCTACAAGATCCAATGGTCTGATCTTCCGTGTGTAAGCCGAACTCTACACACCAAACCACCTGCTATGTAGAATGAGAGACACACATGCACAATATTAAATAAACAATATAATGCAAACATTGCCCACACAGATTCTCATAAAAATGGAATAATTGATTTGTTACATAAATAATAATCAACTACATAAAGCATGTCTTTTAGTATATATCCCTAACAATCTTCCACTTAGACCCAAAGCCATGATGCAACACATCTCACTCCTATCCCTTCTACTTAACTATCAAAAGTCTTGGCCGATAAGCTCTTGGTGAAAGGATCTGCCAGGTTATTTGTAGATGCTATCTTGGTCACTTCACCATCACCTCTTTGCACGATCTCGTATCAGGTAATACTTACGCTTAATGTGTTTTCCCTTCTTATGGGCCCTAGGTTCCTTTGAATTAGCAACAGCTCTGCTATTATCGCAATAAAGGGTAATAGCCAATTATACCGTAGGTAAATAGCAATGCATGACTGCTTGATACTCCTCCAACTAATGGCTCCACCTCCTAGGGTAAACACATATCCTGAGGTAGACATTCTGGAATCTCTATTTGACATCAAATCAGAATCTGTGTACCCAATGGGTACAAGACTGTCTGCTTGGTAAGCTAACATATAGTCTCGAGTCCTTTTCAGGTATTTGAGAATATTTTTCACCCCAATCCAATGTTCTTGCCCTGGATTAGACTGATATCTACTAACCATGCCAACATCAAAGCAGATGTCAGGTCTAGTACATAGCATAACATACATTAGGCTTTCCACTGCCGAGGCATAATGAACTGCCTTCATCTTTTTGATCTCATCAAGCGTCTTAGGACACTGATCCTTAGATAGAGTAATTCCATGTCTGAAGGGAAGGAATCCCTTCTTGGAATCTTACATGCTAAACCTTGCAAGAATATTGTCGATATAAGTGTCTTGTGATAAGCCCAACAACCTATTCTTGCGATCTCGCATAAGCTTGATCCCTAGAATGTGACTGGCTTCTCCCAAGTCCTTCATATCGAATTGACTGGACAAGCATACCCTTACCAAAGATACTACCCCCACATCGTTTCCAATTAGCAAGATATCATCCACATATAGTACTAAGAACACCACCACACTTCCGTCATGTTTCTTGTACACACAAGATTCATCCGCACATTGATCAAAACCAAAAGACTTGATTGCTTGATAAAATCGGATATTCCAAGACCTAGATGTCTGCTTAAGTCCATAAATGGACTTGTTAAGCTTGTACAATATGTGTTCTTGGCCCTTCACGATGAACTCATTTGGTTGCACCATATAGATGCACTCATCAAGATTCCCATTAAGAACTGCTGTCTTGACATTCATTTGCCAAATTTCATAATAAAAAATGTGCGGCAATGGATAAGAGAATCCAGATAGACTTTAGCGTGGTCACCGGCGACAAGGTTTCCACATAATTGATTCCCTCTTTTTGAGTGAATCCTTTCGCAATAGGCCTTGCTTTAAAGGTTTCTAACTTACCGTTTGTTCCTCTCTTTTTCTTATAGATCCACTTACATCCAATGGGTTTTATTTTATTGGATTACATGGACTCCATTTCAGACTTCATAACCTTTTGCCAAAGATCTGCATCTTTATCTTGGAGCGCTTCATTGTAGCTACACGGATTAGTACCTTGTTCATCAGGGACCCGGTCATAAGACTCTCCCAAGAACATATACCAGTCAGGTTGAATAATAACCCTCCCATAACGACGAGGCACAACCTGTGTCGGTTTATCACTAGTATTACGTTGTGAAGATTCTGAACCTAATACACCATTATCTGCACGCTGCACTGGTTTAGGAACCTGCGTGTTAATGGTTAGTCCGGGATCTACACGAGTTTCAGTAATCCTCCCATTACGACATGGTAATGGAATATCGATAACTCTTTCTTGTGATGTTTCTTCTCATACCGATGGTATCGAAGAAGTATGTGTCAGTGTCTCACCTCTCATTTCCTCTAGAATAATACGGCTTCTAGGCTTGTGGTCCATAACGTAGTCCTCTTCTAAAAATGTGGCGTTGGTGCTAACAATAACCTTCTGATCCTAAGGACTATAAAATAGAGCACCTTTAGTTCCTCTTGGATACCCAACATAGAACCATACTTCTGTTCTTGATTCTAACTTTTTTACATTCCCTTTCAGCACGAGTGCTGGACTACCCCAGATCCGAACATGCCGCAGACTAGGCTTTCGTCCAGTCCACAATTCTATGGGAGTAGTAGGTACTGACTTAGATGGTACCAAGTTTAGAATGTATGCAGCTGTCTCTAATGCGTGTCCCCATAAGAAAACTGGTAGATTCGAATAACTCATCATAGATATTACCATGTCTATGAGAGTCTTATTCCTTCATTTTGCTACACCGTTCTGCTGAGGCATACGGGGTGCAGACAACTGGGATGTAATCCCTTGCTTCAATAAGTATTCCCTAAACTCTCCCACGAGGTACTCTCCACCACGATCAGATCATAGTGTCTTGATACATTTACCTAGACACTTCTCCGTTTCAGCCTTGAAGTCTTTGAATTTTTCAAAGCATTCAGACTTATGCCGCATCAAATAAATGTACCCATATCTTGAGTAATCATCAATGAAAGTGAGGAAGTACTCAAAGCCCCCTCTTGCTTGGATAGTCATAGGACCACACAAATCAGAGTGAACCATTTCCAATGGCTCTTTTGCTCTATAGCCCTTGGCCGAGAACAGCCTCTTGGTCATTTTACCTTCCAAGTAGGATTCACAGACTGGAAGTGCCTCCACTTCCAATGTGCCTAATGGCCCATTTTGAACTAGTCTTTGAATTCTTTTTAGATTAATGTAACCAAGGCGTAAGTACTAAAGATGCGTTTGGTTTATCTTTGAAGGTTCTTTTCTCTTAAATGACAAACTATTTGTGTTATTCAATTCAATAAGTTGCAGTGTAGGAGAGACATGATTTATAATATAAAGATCATCCACCAATTGACCAGAACAAATAAAATATTTACTTTCTTTAATAACGACTATTTTATTAAAATGAACGGAATATCCATTCTTTACTTAACTAGAAACTAAAACTAAATTCGTTCTAATAGAAGGTACAAAAAGGCAATTTCTTAATAATAAAATCCTATCTCTACCAAAACTAAGATGTAGATCTCCTACTACAACTGCTACTACTCTCATAGCATTTTCCATATATAGATCAATCTCTCCATCACTGAGCTGCCTGATTCCCTGGAACCCTTTGCAAAGAATTGCATACATGATCAGTGGCTCCCGTATCTACACACCAGGTACCGGTAGATCGGACCGCTAAACAATGATTCAACAACTAGTAAATGAGATTTACCTTGATTGTTCTGTATGGAGAGATAAACCGGACATTGCTTCTTCTAGTGTTCTGGCTGCTTACAAACAAAACATTTTCCTTTAGGCTTTCCTGATTGTCCTCGTGGCCCTTGGATTGGTGGAGGACCCGTAGCCTCCTTTTGAGCCTTTTTTATTTTCTTCTTTCCTTTCGGCTTTGAAGCAGAACCTTTCTCAAACACAAGAGCACTCCCTAACTTTCTATTGAGACCTTTAGCTTCCTGGAGTTCTTTAAGTAGCTCCACCAAAGTATAATTAAATTTATTCATGTTATAGTTGAGACAGAATTGCTTAAAAGACTCTGGCAGTGACTAGAGTACTATATCGACCTGGCTTTCCCCGTCGATTTCAGCACCAAAGATCTCTAGTTCATTAAGAAGAGATATCATCTTAAGAATATGATCCCCCTCAGCCATGGTTGTGTTCATCAAGTCTTTCATGGCAACCTGCCTAGCAGCACGAATTTGATCCCTGAACAACTCTCGGAGGCTCTCCATCATGTCATAGGCATAGGCCATTAATTGATGCTGATGTTGCAGAACATTCGACATGGATGCCAAAATGTAAGAGTGTGCCATCTCATCAGCCTTGACCCATTTCTTGTGAGCCTGGGTTTCCTCAGCGGTTGCCCCCTCACCAGGTTGCTCAGGATATACTTGAGTAAGCACAAACTTGTACTCTTCAGCAGTTAACACAATATCCAAATTCCTTTTCCAGTCTATATAGTTTGGTCCAGTAAGTTTGTTTTCTTTAAGTATAATAGCTAGTGGATTGAAAGAACCCATTTAAAAGCCTGAGAATCACATAATATAAATAATTACGCTTGAGAAAAAATTACTATGGCTTCGAGTTGAAAATATTGGTTCCCTCTACCATATTTGAAAGGAATTAGCCAGCAACCTGATACACTGCAAATAGTATGACTCGATGGGAAGCCATATACTATCCATCATTTGTTTAGATAGGCGATTGCCTTTTAGTTTTACTAACCATGCAATGTACCTTACCTAGTAAAATTAAACTGCTGACTTTCTTTGGTCCTATAAATAATAACAGTGACTCAGATGGAGAGAAAAGTATTATTTATAGTTAAGTGTATACCATCACTTAATTCTAGATCAAGAGTTCCGTGAGGAACACCTCTGATGGGGAGGTAACCCATACTAACAATAACCTAAAACATTCTATTAAAGAAGTTTGTACTGATGATTCCATGATCAACTTCATCTGATGGGAAAGATGATACTAGAGCCATCACACAAAATTAATCATACCATCTACAAACCAGTGACGGAGACCATGAGATTTATACTTGATAAATTCCATCTCCCACTTAGAATTTTAAAAAAATTTGAGGGTTACAATTTTAAAAACTTTTAATTTAATTAATAAATAATAATGGAATACTTGACAAGGATTAATTCATCCTTACTTGTCAAACCCACATGTGAAGATAATAAATTTATCCTATTCTCATAATTTTAGAAAAAGTACTTATGTTTTCAAAATATGGAATTAGTTTTATTTCTAAACACACGTGTAGTTGTCCATCATTTTAAATTAATATAAATTAAACATGCAGCTAGACATCTGAAATAGGTCTAGGAACAATTATCCATGTTGTCCCATTTATTAAACATGAAACAATAATACTCATTCAATCACACATAAATAAAGAAACCACAATAAAATAGGAATCCCACTATTATGGTCAAGCTGCAACTCTTGTGAAGAAATCTTCATTGAACCTGATTAGCTCTATGTTGCCACTACGCATAGGGGTTGAGCTGCCCGGTCAGCAACTGCCTTCCAGAACTATTTTCTGAAACAGTCTTCTAAAACTGCCTTCTGAAACTGCTTCCAGAATACTTTCTGAATTGCTCATAAAACTGCTCTCACGAACTATCTTCACGGATTTACTTGAGATACATTACATAAACCCTATGCCTCCTTGAAGGAGTTCACATGCTATTTATTTGCAGTAAATTAACCACGCATCAATCAAGCGTGGGATCCAATACTTACAAATCCTATGCCTCCATAAAGGAGTTCACATGCTATATCAAAACAACAATATTAACCACGAATAAACCCATTGTGGGATCCAATCACACAAAACCAGTGACCTTAATAGTGGAATAAGAATGCTGCAAAACAAGGGTTAGGTGACATCCGCTCCCGTAATTTATATTTTAATATTGCTTTAGCATGCATAATAATGAGTTAATGTTAATTAAAGTGTTATGTGACACTTATTGGAAGTGGGATTAACCCACTAAGTTGATATAGGTGTCCAGTTGGGAACCTAGTTATGACCAGTATGGCAATCCCAAGTTGCGATATGTATGGGTGGGTCCCAGTTGGGATGAGACATTATATGTTGAATACCCTATGTGCCTAAATGTTTATTAAAGCTTAAATGATTTATTATTTTATTGTTGATAATATCATGTTATTAGGTAGTGACCACTTTTGGGGTCAATTAGGGGTACCTTTGTGAGTACGAATTGAACACGTTACATAATTAGTAGGCTAATTAGTAACTTCATATAATTATATGAGACCACTTATGGGACCCATGCGAGACATAGACAAATACCCATTTAGGTTTGGGATAGTTTTAATAAGTTTCATAATGTACAGGGGTATAATTGTAAAGTAGAAAAGCTTGTGGGGTTGTAATAATAAAAATGAAAAGTGATATTTATGAGCACATGGAGATGACTCATCATCTCCATAATTCCATTTTCATTACTGGGACAATACAGAGACGTACACGAGAATTGCGACGGAATGATGACGACGTTCTCGATGCCGATTGACGCACCTAACGATGTCGGTTTTCAAAATAGGTTACATATTTGGACACCTGGAGATGAGTCTAACCTGATGGTACCAATTTGGTTGAGTTTTGTGACAGTTTTTCTGCGACCCATTTTAGGGTTTTGGCTCATAACTTGTAATTTATGTATAGGATTTGTACCTGGTTCTTAGTAGGGCTTTAATCTCACAATTAGGAGCGAAACCCAAGAGGTAAGTGATGTAAATTTTGATATTTGGATGATTTTCATATTGGGTTCAGTTGTGATGTCAAAGCATGCCTAATTAGCGTAATTTAATTTATTTAGCTTATTATTGGGCAAAATTCATGTGGTTAAATTAGGTCCAATTTGATTGTGAAAGCATGGTGTAATGATTAAATGAGCATGTTGAGTTGCCTATTTGGATCAATGGAAATTGCTAGTTCTATGCCACCATGAGGTAATCTTTGTGGTGACGACCACGACCGCCAGAGACCTATGGGACCGCACGTGTGAGGGCGTGGGTCATGACTAGTCATGTGGGCTTGGGGAGTGGAGCCGCATGCTAGTCGGTAGTGGTGGGAGTGAACTAGTAATTGCCAGAGACTATAGTTCTTTGTAATATATTGAATTGAGCGTGTTTCTTATCCATGTTCATGATTGGCATTTCTCACAAGCATATAGCTTATTTATTGTAGTGGTTATTGAATAACCATCGTAGGTGATCGCGGCGAGGAATCGGGGAAGTGAGCTGGGAAATGGCTTGGCTAGCTTATGGGTTTTGGGAGTTGTTGCAACCTTGTTAATAGCTACTTGCCTTTGGTTGGTTTACGACTTATGTAATATTTCTAGTTAAGCTTTATATTTTAGTTGGATCTTTAACTCATGTAATAACCATCTTGTATAATTTAGCTTTTGTTTTATAGGAGTTGTTGTTATCATTGGGGTTGAATAGGTTGGTTGTACATAGTACTAGTGTCGTTGGTTTGGGGCATTTAAACTTGGGATTTATTTGTTTAGTTGGTTGTAAATGGTTATATTTGGTATTTTTCTTAAAGTGTATTTAAATTCTTGCTTGTACTTGGAAGCTCATGTTTGTGACTTTGGTTTGACTTTAAATGATTTAAATCATTAGTGCTGATTTCAACTTGTGATTTGGTAATATTACATGAGAATTTATTACTTGTTAAAACAGGGTTTTTGGCCGATTGCAAAGACGGGGTTTTGCCCTTTATTAGTTGAACTTCTTTGATTTAAGCTTATTTTAAATTTATTTTGAAACTTTAATCACTTGCGTAAGGCTTAGGTGGCGTGCCATGTGTCCTAGAATTGTTTGGGCGGTTCCGGGGCGTGACATTTAGTGGTATCAGAGCAGTAGGCTTAGAACCTTGGGTATAAGAGACGACGATTGAGAGTACGTGTAGATGTTGAGCATGTAGATGCATTTCATGAATGCATATGAGTAATTGCTGCTATGTTTTATTATAGTATATTGGCATAGCATGCAAGATATTCATATAAATTGACAGACAAGTAAGAAAATGGTTCCGAATCGGGAACATTCACCTCATTCGAGGTTGGACCATCTAGAAGATGTGTTAAGCAACTTTGTAAGGACAGTAAGTGATCGGATGGGTGGTGATAGACCTGCAAACCCACAACTACGGGCCGAACGGGGAGTCATTGAACAATTTTATAAAAGAAAACCGAGTCAATTTGATGGAGGCCCAGATCCATCACAAGCTGATCATTGGGTAATGGATATAGAACGTATCTTTCGAGCAGTGGAGTGTATAGATGGGAAGAAGATAATGTGTGCTACTGATACTTTGAAAGGTGAAGCCCAGAACTGGTGGGTAAATGTGATTGAGCAAGGGGCAACTGAGACCTAGAACAGATTTGTGAAAGTTTTCTATAAGCGGTACTTTCCAGCATCCGTCAAGACCCAGATGGGCCGTGAGTTTGCAAATTTGCAACAAGGGGACATGACAGTAAATGAGTATGCAACAAAATATAATAGCCTACTTCGGTTTGCACATCGAACAGTACCAAGGGAAGTGGATAGGGCACGGAAATTTGAAGATGATAATATTAGAAGCCGAGTGGATACACATCAACTTCGAAAAGTTGCTGATGTACAAGATGTTGCCTTGATAGCAAAAAGAGATATTGACAAGTACAAATAGAGCCAACAGAATAAGTGGCCAGCTGAGGGAAAAGGTAAAGGACAAGGTTTCTTTAAGAAGCCGTTCTCGCGAGGTTCTGGTTCTAGCTCGGGAGTTTAAAGGGGAATTTTCTTTTCTGGGGAGAGTCACCCATTATGTCCAACTTGTAATTGTCAACATGGGAGAGTGTGACACTTGACCTTAGTGTGCAACATTTGTAGGCAGAAGGGGCATATAGCGAGAAATTGCCCACAAGCATGAACCCAGAGAATGGGGAGCATAAATCCAGACATGAGGGGAAAAAGCTTTGAATGTGGACAGCCTGGACATCAAGCAAAAGATTGCCCAACAAGACGACAGCGAGGGATGAGTTCTGTGGCTTCAACTGGAGCAAAACCAGGAACAAGTGTGGACAAAGGTAAAGGGCTTGAACAAAGACAAGGAAGGTATTTCCGACTAACGCCGGGGGATGCTGTAGCTATCAATTCTGTGGTATCAGGTACATTACTCATTTGCTCACACCCGATGCATGTTTTAATAGATTCACGGTCAACACATTCTTTTGTTGCACATGAATTTGTTAAACACTTAGACCAGCATGTCAGAACCTTTAGGGTGTAACGCCCTGTATTTTATTATCATTAATAAATAAATACGGCATTTCATTTCCATGAGCTTTTGTTTTAATTACTCTTTGTAATAATTATCTGGGGTCAAACCGTAATATTTGAAAATATAGAAAATATTTTCTGTGGTTTCAAAATCGATATCTATATTTTTGGATAACCGGGAATTTAATTCCTATGTTAATATAATTTTTTGCATTTTATTTTCAACCGTAAAAATACCAGTTTATGTTTTAATCTGTGCCTTATACCGCGTCTTGGGTGAGGGAGCACGTGAGCTCAACCTCACCGGATGATCTCCCTATTGCTTGGAGGCCACAACTCTTAGTTTATATATACGTATATATCACTCTAAAAACCTCCCTCATTCACTCACAGTCTCTAATTCTCTCTCAATTCTCTCCATTCTCTTCTCCTTCTCAAGATCACACACACACATAACACACATACAGTATATACATATACATATACACATTCATAGTTATATATATATTGATATATCAAGTACGGGGAAATTCTCAACAACGGAATTGTCGACGGATATTACGGCGGATTTCTCGATCTCAAATTCTCAGTCTAATTAGCCTCTGTGAGTAAATTAAACTCACTCTCAACGTATATATATGTAAATTTCAGTGTATATAGTTGTATATATGCATATATATGTATAAACACCATGAAAGCTTGAAAGTGGAGTTTTGTAAAAGTTAACCAAAATCGATTCTGTAAATTGGGAATGGAAGATATTGATCCCGATAAGCCGTGGTTCGAATCCTACATAGTAATTTACCCGTATCGCGACGAACCGTTGATTTTAAGTTTTGTCACTCTAACTTTAATCGCGAATAACTAGTGATATAATCCGTATTAGTTAAAATTGATCGCGTATTCTTAATCTACGCGGAAAACCGAGGAGAACCATATATCACATGTCTTAGTACGAACAGATTCTGAGAATGGGTAAATTTCAGTTTTAAAACCAGAAACAGGGGAGAAGACGAAGAAGATGACATTCTGCAAGAACTCGCGCGCGCGACCCGCTCGCGCAAGGCTCGCTCGCGCGGCCCGCTCGCGCGGACCCTTCCCCCCCTTCGCGCGCGCGATCCGCTCGCGCGACCTGTTCTGCCCCTTCGCGCGCGCGATCCGCTCGCGCGATTTGTTCTTCCCTTCGCTCGCGCGACCCGCTCGCGCGGCCTGGCAGTTTGAGCAGTTTCTATGTTTTCTTATTAGGGACTGTTTGGAAAATGTTTTAAAAGTTTTTAAAGAACAGTTTGGCAAAAATATTGTTTTAAAGGTCTACGTTTTAAGAATTGTACGAAACAAGAACAACTTAGGCCGAAATTTATGCTCGTACGATTATTCCGGCTTTGTGATTTATTAAGGGTGTTATTTATGAAACATTGATATACATATTAGGGTTGAGGTTGTGTCAACATGCATGTGTGTGAGAAAGCGTGAAAAGAGTAAAGAGTAGCGGTCTGGTGTGCGACCTCAATATTGATCGGATAGTATTCCTGGTATTGGAGGCGACAGTGTCGTGTACGACTTAGATATCGATCGGATAGTATTCCTGGTATCTAAGGCGCGCGTTTCGGATATTGATCGGATAGTATTCCTGATATCCGAAGCGATGGTGGTAGTGTTGTGTACGGCTTAGATATCGATCGGATATTATTCCTGGTATCTAGGGCGCTTGTTTCGGATATTGATCGGATAGTATTCCTGGTATCCGAAATGATGGTATTGAGTGTGGCTTAGATATCGATCGGATATTATTCCTGGTATCTGAAGCGATAGTTTGGTGTGCTGTTTTAGATATCGATCGGAAAGTATTCCTGGTATCTGAAATAATGGTTTGGTTGTGTGGAGTTTTGTTGAGAGAAAAGAGTCAGAAAGATGAGATATTACATTGTTCATGCATGGTCGCATATTTATTGCTTTCTTTTATTCCCCATGGCTTATGTTGAAATTGGAACATTGAATATATTGCTTTTAAAAGTTAAATTGCACCGTTGTTTATTTGCTTATATATACATTGCGAGCACTTGTTTATTTTGCTCACCAGCTTTCATAAGCTGACGGCGTTGATGCGTCCTGGACTGTATGTCCAGATTTTCAGGGTCAGGAGCAGCCAGGGTATTTTGACTATGCTACTTAGAGTCAGGAGACTTTCCAGGAGGCTGCTTTATATTTCCTATGTCTTTTAATTTGGGTTTTGTAATAAACTAGTTTAGACTTTTGAATAAGGCTTTTTGTGCCTAAGACTATGACTGCTGTAATAGTTTAGTAAGTTTTTATTTCGGAGCTTATGTTTTTGTTAGTATCCTTTGCTCTAGAAATGTTTGTTAAGTTATTTGTTGCAGGGACAATTGGTCACACTCACTTGTCACGACCTACGAGTCCATAAAGGAAATTAAATGCTTTCCTGAATTATGCTACGTCGGGGCGTGACAGGCTTTTTGGTATCAGAGCCAGGTTATGGCTCGACCAATTGTCCAAAACACATAGGATCTCCCGTTAAGATAGAATTAAGATAAGATAGTTCGACTTCGTTCCGTGTTTAGTCGCTGTCTATCGTTTAGAATTTTCTTTCTTCTCGAGAGGTTGACCGAATTCTGTTGATTGATGGATAGGTACCGTTCTCTCGATCAGATGGCTGGAAGAAATCTCAGGAATCGTCCCGCTATTGAAGATGCACCCCCGGTAATAGATCCAACCGGGATGTTCGAAGCTTTTGTAAGGAGGTTGGAGAGGGTTAGTGATCAGAACGCAAGGAACAATAATCAGAATGGGAATTACAACGGGAATGGGAGGCAAGCCCACCAGACTGGAGACAAGCTTCTCAAGGAGTTTCGCACTTTGCGACCTGAGTATTTTGCGGGGACTGATGAACCCTGGCAAGCGGAACAGTGGCTACGTCAGATGGAGCGTATCTTTGAGACCATAGAGTGCACTGATCTGGAGAAGAAGCGTCTGGCTATCTTTCAGCTGTCTTATGCAGCGGCTGATTGGTGGGATGCAGAAAAAGCGACCATAGGGGAAGAAGCTGCAAGGAGAATGCCATGGGTGGTGTTTAAGGAAAGGTTTCTTGAGAAGTATTTCCCCGAAGAAGAGAAGGACAAGAGAGAGAAAGAGTTTATGGAGTTGACTCAAGGGAATCTGACTGTCCGAGAGTACACTACTCGATTTGAGCGTCTGTCTCGCTTTGCTCCACATATGGTGAACACACCCCAGAGGAAAATCAAGAAGTATCACCGAGGTCTCAACCTGTCTCTCAGACATTTGACTATGGGGCATCTGGGCCAGTCATTTGAAGCTCTGGTGAGATTGGCTACGGGGTTAGAGAATGATGGGTGTCAGAATTCGAAGCCGTTTGGAAATCGACCTCCGCAGAAGGGTTATCCCGGACAGAAACCAGGGTACCCTCAAGGATAGAAAAGGACCTGGGATGGAGGGAAGAAACCTCAACAGACACAAGCAGTTCAGCAGTATCAGCCTCTAGCAATAGAAGGGGCCAAAAACAACAACTGCTTCAATTGTGGTAATCCCGGTCACCGAGCTAAGGATTGCAGACAGACTAGGCGTGCTGATCGTCCGGGAATTGTGTGCTATAATTGTGGCATGCCAGGTCACATAAGTCCGGAGTGCAAGGCTCCTAGGAAAGGCAACTATGGTCAGCAAGGACAGGCCCGCCTGAATGCTGTTATTCCCGAGGCTGCTGGTTACGAAGAAACAGGGTATGGAGGAGGTGCTTATGAGGAAGGATTGCCTGAGCAACGAGCAGTGGAAGGTACTCTAACCTTGTTTAACTCTCATGTTAAAGTTTTATTTGACACGGGTGCTACACATTCCTTTATATCTGTTAAGATCGTTCAGAAGTTGGGAATCGTACCGCATCGTTTAGAGGAAGCTTTGAGTGCTGTCTCACCCTTAGGGACCACAGTCAAGTTATTACATATATGTAAGGATTGTCCTCTTCGGTTAGGAGACCGTGAACTTTTGGCGAGATTGGTGGTTCTGTCGATGAAGGAGTTCGATATAATCCTGGGAATGGATTGGCTCGAGAAGAATCATGCGAAGTTGGATTGTGCAAAGAAGAAGATCACATTTGCGGACAAGGGGAATCAACTCTTCGATTTCCAATGTAACCCTTCGGGTGATATGTTCCTCACTAGATGCCTAGCAAACATTGAGGTTGTCAGTGCAGAGGTGACAATATCATCTATACCGGTAATCAAAGAGTTCGAGGAAGTATTCCGAGATATTTCAGGATTACCGCCGGAAAGGGACATAGAATTCTGTGTGGAATTGGTGCCAGGTACTCGACCTATAACCAAGGTTCCCTACAGGATGGCCCCTACAGAGCTGTTGGAGCTGAAGGAACAAGTTCAAGAACTTCAGAAGTTGGGTTTTGTTCGTCCAAGTACTTCACCCTGGGGAGCACCAGTGTTGTTTGTGAAGAAGAAGGATGGGTCAATGCGGTTGTGTATTGACTACCGAGAACTGAATAAGGTTACTATCAAGAATAAGTATCCTTTACCTCGGATAGACGATCTGTTTGATCAGTTGCAAGGAGCCACGACCTTTTCTAAGATTGATCTACGGTCAGGGTATCACCAGTTGAGGGTGCGGAAGGAGGACATACCTAAGACTGCTTTCAGGACGAGATACGGACACTACGAGTTCTTAGTGATGCCGTTTGGGATGACGAATGCTTCGGCTGTGTTTATGGACTTGATGAACAGAGTATTCAAGCCATACTTAGATCAGTTCGTTATTGTCTTTATTGATGATATTTTGATCTATTCCAAGTCAGAGGAAGAGCATGAACAACACCTGAGGATCGCATTGCAGACTCTCAAGGATCACCGCCTGTATGCTAAATTCAGCAAGTGTGAATTCTGGCTTCAGGAAGTTAAGTTTCTCGGGCATGTGATCTCTCAACAAGGAATCGCGGTTGACTCATCAAAGACCGATGCAGTGGCGAATTGGACTCGGCCGACCAATGCTACAGAAGTCAGAAGTTTTCTGGGACTAGCTGGTTACTATCGGAGATTTGTAGAAGGTTTCTCGAAGATAGCAGCCCCGTTAACTGGTTTGACTAAGAAAGATTTGAAGTTTGAATGGACTGATAAGCATGAACGCGCTTTTCTGAAATTGAAAGAGAGATTGACAACAACGCCAGTGCTTGCGATACCAAGGGATGGTGAGAAGTTCACTATTTTCAGTGACGCCTCGTATCAAGGATTGGGATGTGTCCTTATGCAAGACGGAAAGGTTATCGCCTATGGTTCACGACAGTTGAAGCCGAATGAATTGAATTACCCAACTCATGATTTAGAGCTGGCAGCAGTAGTGTTCGCGCTCAAGATCTGGAGACACTACCTCTATGGGGAGAAATTTGATTTGTTCTCAGACCACAAGAGCCTTAAGTATTTGTTTACTCAGAAGGAGTTGAACATGAGGCAACGTAGGTGGATGGAGCTGATTAAGGATTACGACTTTACATTAGAGTACCACCCCGGTAAGGCTAACGTAGTCGCTGACGCCCTAAGTCGGAAGCCTCGAGGAATGATTGCTTCATTGATGTTGAGGGAATGGAAAGCTTTAGAGACAATCGCAGAATTTGATATGCAGATTTCTGAGGGAAGTGTCGGGCAACCCTTTGGATGCCTCATGGTACAACCAACACTTGTGAGTCGAATCATCGAAGCCCAGAAGGAAGATGAGAAGTTTCAAGCATGGTTCGCCAAGATGATAGAGAAGGACCCGACAGAATGGAAGGTTGGGGCCGATGGAGGATACCGATGTCGAGACAGATTGTGTGTGCCAGATTCTGGAGATTTGAGAAAAGATATTCTCGAAGAAGCACATAAATCGAGACTGACAGTACACCCAGGAGGAACAAAGATGTATAAGGATTTGAAGAGAAACTTCTGGTGGGAAGGGATGAAGCGAGAAGTAGCCGAGTTTGTGTCTAAATGTTTGACTTGTCAACAAGTGAAGGCCGAACATCAGAGACCCTCGGGATTGTTGCAACCCTTACCTGTCCCAGGATGGAAGTGGGAACACATAACTATGGATTTTGTGGTTGGATTACCCCGGTCACAACAGAATCATGACGCGATTTGGGTAATTGTGGATCGTTTGACGAAGTCTGCACACTTTATCGCGTACAATATGACTTACCCAGTAGAAAGGATGAGTCGAATGTACCTACAGCAAGTGGTGCGACTGCACGGTGCACCTGTGACAATTGTATCAGACCGAGATGCACGTTTTACCTCGGGATTTTGGGAAAGTTTGCAGAAGGCTATGGGAACTTCGCTCAAGATGAGTACTGCATTCCATCCTCAGACCGATGGACAGACCGAGCGTGTTAATCAGATTATGGAAGATATGCTCAGAGCTTGTGCAATCGACTTTGAAGAGTCTTGGGAGACGCACTTACCGTTGGTTGAATTTGCGTATAACAACAGTTATCACTCAAGTATTGGAATGGCGCCGTTCGAAGCTTTGTACGGACGGCCTTGTCGATCTCCGTTGTGTTGGGCTGAAGTGGGAGACACAGAACTTTTGGGACCAGACTTGGTGAGACAGACCAATGAGAAGATTTCACTGGTCAAGGAAAGGATGAAAACTGCACAGAGTAGGCATAAGAGTTATGCGGATCGGCGACGAAAGGACTTGGAGTTCAGTATCGGTGATCACGTACTCCTAAAGGTTTCACCTGTTCGGGGAGTAGTGCGTTTTGGTCAGAAGAGAGGGAAGTTGGCACCTCGTTTTATCGGACCGTTCGAGATTTTGGAGCGTGTTGGGAAAGTGGCTTATCGACTCGCGTTGCCACCAAAGATGTCTGGTGTTCATAATGTGTTCCATGTCAGTATGTTAAGGAAATACATACGGGATCCTTCACATGTGGTTAATTTCGATGATATTGAGACAAGTCAGGATGTTGTCTACAAGGATAGGCCTGTGAGGATTCTTGACCAGAGTATCAAGAGGCTGAGGAGAAGAGACGTTCCTTTGGTTAAGGTTCAGTGGAGGCATCATGACGAAGGAGAGGCGTCGTGGGAGTTAGAGTCAGACATGAGGACTAGATACCCCGAGTTGTTTCAGGATTAGTTAGCTCAGATTTCGGGGCGAAATCTCTGTTAAGGTGGGTAGGGTGTAACGCCCTGTATTTTATTATCATTAATAAATAAATACGGCATTTCATTTCCATGAGCTTTTGTTTTAATTTCTCTTTGTAATAATTATCTGGGGTCAAACCGTAATATTTGAAAATATAGAAAATATTTTCTGTGGTTTCAAAATCGATATCTATATTTTTGGATAACCGGGAATTTAATTCCTATGTTAATATAATTTTCTGCATTTTATTTTCAACCGTAAAAATACCAGTTTATGTTTTAATCTGCGCCTTATACCGCGTCTTGGGTGAGGGAGCACGTGAGCTCAACCTCACCGGATGATCTCCCTATTGCTTGGAGGCCACAACTCTTAGTTTATATATACGTATATATCACTCTAAAAACCTCCCTCATTCACTCACAGTCTCTAATTCTCTCTCAATTCTCTCCATTCTCTTCTCCTTCTCAAGATCACACACACACATAACACACATACAGTATATACATATACATATACACATTCATAGTTATATATATATTGATATATCAAGTACGGGGAAATTCTCAACAACGGAATTGTCGACGGATATTACGGCGGATTTCTCAGTCTCAAATTCTCAGTCTAATTAGCCTCTGTGAGTAAATTAAACTCACTCTCAACGTATATATATGTCAATTTCAGTGTATATAGTTGTATATATGCATATATATGTATAAACACCATGAAAGCTTGAAAGTGGAGTTTTGTAAAAGTTAACCAAAATCGATTCTGTAAATTGGGAATGGAAGATATTGATCCCGATAAGCCGTGGTTCGAATCCTACATAGTAATTTACCCGTATCGCGACGAACCGTTGATTTTAAGTTTTGTCACTCTAACTTTAATCGCGAATAACTAGTGATATAATCAGTATTAGTTAAAATTGATCGCGTATTCTTAATCTACGCGGAAAACCGAGGAGAACCATATATCACATGTCTTAGTACGAACAGATTCTGAAAATGGGTAAATTTCAGTTTTAAAACCAGAAACAGGGGAGAAGACGAAGAAGATGACATTCTGCAAGAACTCGCGCGCGCGACCCGCTCGCGCGGCCCGCTCGCGCGGACCCTTCCCCCCCTTCGCGCGCGCGATCCGCTCGCGCGACCTGTTCTGCCCCTTCGCGCGCGCGATCCGCTCGCGCGATTTGTTCTTCCCTTCGCTCGCGCGACCCGCTCGCGCGGCCTGGCAGTTTGAGCAGTTTCTATGTTTTCTTATTAGGGACTGTTTGGAAAATGTTTTAAAAGTTTTTAAAGAACAGTTTGGCAAAAATATTGTTTTAAAGGTCTACGTTTTAAGAATTGTACGAAACAAGAACAACTTAGGCCGAAATTTATGCTCGTACGATTATTCCGGCTTTGTGATTTATTAAGGGTGTTATTTATGAAACATTGACATACATATTAGGGTTGAGGTTGTGTCAACATGCATGTGTGTGAGAAAGCGTGAAAAGAGTAAAGAGTAGCGGTCTGGTGTGCGACCTCAATAT
This sequence comes from Hydrangea macrophylla, assembly GCA_033977485.1. Classification (NCBI taxonomy): domain Eukaryota; kingdom Viridiplantae; phylum Streptophyta; class Magnoliopsida; order Cornales; family Hydrangeaceae; genus Hydrangea; species Hydrangea macrophylla. The sequence continues at coordinate 93,248,214 of CM066994.1, forward strand.
CGATCGGATAGTATTCCTGGTATTGGAGGCGACAGTGTCGTGTACGACTTAGATATCGATCGGATAGTATTCCTGGTATCTAAGGCGCGCGTTTCGGATATTGATCGGATAGTATTCCTGATATCCGAAGCGATGGTGGTAGTGTTGTGTACGGCTTAGATATCGATCGGATATTATTCCTGGTATCTAGGGCGCTTGTTTCGGATATTGATCGGATAGTATTCCTGGTATCCGAAATGATGGTATTGAGTGTGGCTTAGATATCGATCGGATATTATTCCTGGTATCTGAAGCGATAGTTTGGTGTGCTGTTTTAGATATCGATCGGAAAGTATTCCTGGTATCTGAAATAATGGTTTGGTTGTGTGGAGTTTTGTTGAGAGAAAAGAGTCAGAAAGATGAGATATTACATTGTTCATGCATGGTCGCATATTTATTGCTTTCTTTTATTCCCCATGGCTTATGTTGAAATTGGAACATTGAATATATTGCTTTTAAAAGTTAAATTGCACCGTTGTTTATTTGCTTATATATACATTGCGAGCACTTGTTTATTTTGCTCACCAGCTTTCATAAGCTGACGGCGTTGATGCGTCCTGGACTGTATGTCCAGATTTTCAGGGTCAGGAGCAGCCAGGGTATTTTGACTATGCTACTTAGAGTCAGGAGACTTTCCAGGAGGCTGCTTTATATTTCCTATGTCTTTTAATTTGGGTTTTGTAATAAACTAGTTTAGACTTTTGAATAAGGCGTTTTGTGCCTAAGACTATGACTGCTGTAATAGTTTAGTAAGTTTTTATTTCGGAGCTTATGTTTTTGTTAGTATCCTTTGCTCTAGAAATGTTTGTTAAGTTATTTGTTGCAGGGACAATTGGTCACACTCACTTGTCACGACCTACGAGTCCATAAAGGAAATTAAATGCTTTCCTGAATTATGCTACGTCGGGGCGTGACATAGGGTATGATTTTTCAATATCGTTACCCTTAAGTAAGTCTATGGTGACTTCATCAATATTTAAAGCATGTGATATCAGGATAAATGATAGGGTTTTGATAGTGAATTTAATTCCATTGGCCATTAACTATTTTGATGTGATTTTGGGTATGGACTGGTTATCCGCAAACCAAGCTACTATCGATTATGAACAGAAAAGAGTTACTTTTCGAACAATGGGATAAGGGGAGTTTAGTTTTCAGGGAACTGGTGTTGTAGCACCACCATATTTGGTTTCAGCAATTCAGGCATGCAAGTTGTTGAAACAAGGTTGTTGGGGGTTCTTATGTTCAATAATTGACACACGAGTAACAGGGACTAAAGTAGAAGATATTTAAGTTGTACGGGAGTTTCCAGATGTCTTTCCTGAAGATCTACCTGATGTACCAGTTGAGCGAGAAATTGAATTTACTATTGAAGTAGCCTCGGGGTCTCAGCCAGTATCAAAAATACCGTATAGAATGGCACCGGTGGAGTTGAAAGAACTAAAGATTCAGTTACAAGATCTTCTAGATAAGGGATTCATTCGGCCTAGTGTATCGCCGTGGGGTGCACTAGTTTTGTTTGTTAAGATGAAGGATGGGACGATGAGAATGTGTATCGATTATTGAGAACTCAACAAGTTAACTATCAAGAACAAATATCCGTTGCCTAGAATTAATGACTTGTTTGATCAACTTCAAGGAGCCCATGTCTTTTCTAAGATTGATCTACGATCGGGTTACCATAAATTACAAGTCAAAGAAGAGGATGTGGAGAAGACAGTGTTCAGGACCCGTTATGGTCATTATGCATTTCTTGTTATGCCTTTTGGGGTTACGAACGCACTGGCAGCATTTATGGATTTGATGAATTGAGTATTCAAAGACTATCTGGACAAGTTTGTAATTGTCTTCATATATGACATCTTAATATATTCCAAGAGTGTAGAAGATCACGAGAGACATCTACGGTTGGTTCTACAGTGACTCTGTGAAAAGAAGTTGTTCGAAAAGTTGAAGAAATGTGAATTTTGGTTAAGGGCACGTAATATCAAAAGAGGGTGTATCAGTGGATCAGCAAAAGATTGAAGCTGTGACCAATTGGAAGTCGCCAACAAGTGTGCCAGAAGTACGAAGCTTCTTGGGATTAGCTGGATATTACCGAAGGTTTGTGAAATTTTTTTCAAGAATTGTGATTCCAATGACACAACTTATGTGAAAAGATGTTCCTTTTGTTTGGAGTCCAGAGTGTGAGGAAAGTTTTGCTGAATTGAAGACTCGTTTGATGACAGCACCAATATTGACCATTCCTTCAGGTACTACAGGGTTTATGATATATAGTAATGCTTCATATCGAGGTTTAGGTTGTGTACTAATGCAAAACAATAAGGTGATAGCATATGCCTCACGACAGTTAAGACCACACGAAGTGAACTATCCGACTCATGATCTTGAATTAGCGGTAGTGATCTTTGCCTTGAAGATTTGGAGGCATTATCTCTATGGGGAAAATGTGAAATTTACATCGATCATAAGAGTCTAAAATATATGTTTACACATCGGGATTTGAATATGAGGTAGAGGAGATGGTTAGAGCTAATGAAGGATTATGACTTGAAAATCCAGTATCATCCAAGGAAAGCTAATGTGGTGGCCGATGCATTGAGTCGAAAGTCAACAAACAATCTGGCTTATGCTTTGACTTTACAAGAAAGGTTAATTCGGGAAATGGAGCAATTGAAGTTAGAAGTAATCCCAAAAACTAGAGTTGCTCTAATGTCAGCTATTATCGCACAACGTCCCTTATTGATGAAATCCGAGCTAAATAGCTTCAAGATCCAACATTGAAGAAGATTCATGATGAGATACCTAAAGGTAAGTAACCAGAATTTACTTTTGAGAATGATATGTTGAAGTTCAAGAATCGGGTTTGTATACCTAATATGAATGGTATCAAGGAAGTGATTCTGGAAGAAGCACATAATACGAGGTACTCAATCCATCCGGGTAGTACTAAGATGTACCGTAATTTACAGGAAATTTATTGGTGGTCAGGGATGAAACGTGAAGTAGCAGAACATGTGGCAAAGTGTGTAGCTTGTCAAAGGGTAAAAGTGGAACACCAGAAACCAGCGGGAAAATTGGAACCATTACCTACTCCAGAGTGAAAATGGGAAAATATCACAATGGACTCCGTGGGAGGTTTACCAAGATCTAGAAAGTCAAATAACAGTGTATGGGTACTCGTTGTTCGATTGACCAAGTCTGCACATTTTCTACTAATCAAGACCAATGATCCGAAGAAATTAGCTGAATTACATGTTCAAGAAATTGTGAGACTTCATGGAGTTCAAGTATCCATAGTCTCTGATCGAGATAGTGCATTTATATCAAGATTTTGGCAAGGAATGTAGAGAGCAATGGGTACAAAATTGAATTTCAGTACAACCTTCCATCCTCAAACTGATGGACAATCAGAAAATATAATTCAGATACTAGAAGATATGCTTCGACTTTGTGTTTTGGATTTTAAAGGTGACTAGCAAGAGCACTTGCCATTGGCTGAATTTGCTTATTGGACTGAGGTTGGTGAGAGAAGATTGATAGGGCCTGAAATTGTTCAGCAGACTACGGAGATGATAAAGACAATACAACAATGGCTTCAAATAGCCCAAAGTAGATATAAAAGCTATACAGACTTGAAAAGAAGACCGATAGAGTTTGAAGTTGGGGATTTTGTATTCTTGAAAGTATCACCTTCAAAGGATATTATGAGGTTTGGAAAACGTGGGAAGTTAAATCCAAGGTAACTTGGCCCATTTGAGATTATTGGGAGAGTTGGACCGGTAGCCTATTGGTTGGAGTTGCCACCAGAGTTAGCTAATGTACACAATGTATTTCATATATCAATTTTAAGAAGATGTGTATCAGATCTGAAGAAAGTAATTGTTCCAGAGCCATTGGAAGTCAGGGAAGACTTGACTTATATCGAGCAGCCAGTCAAGATTCTTGACATAAATGAGCAAGTTTTGCAGATAAAGACTATTCCTTTAGTTATGGTGTTGTGGCGAAATCACTTCATTGAGGAAGTCACGTGGGAAAGAGAAGATGAAATGAAAGAGAAGTATCCATTCCTATTCGAAACTTGAGGTATTACGAGTTTGGGGACAAACTCCTTTTTAAGGAGGGGAGAGATGTGACATCCACTCCCGCGGTTTATATTTTAATATTGCTTTAGCATGCATAATCATGAGTTAATGTTAATTAATGTGTTATGTGACACTTATTGTAGGTGGGATTAACGCACTAAGTTGATATGGGTGTCCAGTTGGGAACCCAGTTATGACCAGTATGGCAATCCCAAGTTGGGATATGTGTGGGTGGGTCCCAGTTGGGATGAGACATTATATGTAGAATACCCTATGTGCCTAAATGTTTATTAAGGCTTAAAAGATTTATTATTTTATTGTTGATAATATCATGTTATTAGGTAGTGACCACTTTTGGGGTCAATTAGGGGTACCTTTGTGAGCACGAATTGAACACGTTACACAATTAGTAGGCTAATTAGCAATTTCATATAATTATATGTGACCAATTATGGGACCCATGCGAGACATAGACAAATACCCATTAAGTTTTGGGATAGTTTTAATAAGTTTCATAATATGTAGGGGTATACTTGTAAACTAGAAAAGCTTGTGGGGTTGTAATAATAAAAATAAAAAGTGATATATATGAGACACATGGAGATGACTCATCATCTCCATAATTCCATTTTCATTACTGGTCAATACAGAGACGTACACGAGAATTGCGACGGAACGACGACGATGTTCTCGTCGCTGATTGACGCACCTAACGACGTCGATTTTCAAAACAAGTTACATATTTGGACACCTGGAGGTGAGTCTAACCCGATGGTACCAATTTGGTTGAGTTTTTGTGACAGTTTTTCACGACCCATTTTAGGATTTTAGCTCATAACTTGTAATTTATGTATATGATTTGTACCTGGTTATTAGTAGGACTTTAATCTCACAATTAGGAGCGAAACCCAAGAGGTGAGTGATATTAATTTTGATATTTGGATGATTTTCATGTTGGGTTCAATTGTGATGCCAAAGCATGCCTAATTAGCATAATTTAATTTATTTAGCTTATTATTGGGCAAAATTCACGTGGTTAAATTAGGCCCAATTTGATTGTGAAAGCATGGTGTAATGATTAAATGAGCATGTTGAGTTGCCTATTTAGATCAATGGAAATTGCTAGTTCTATACCACCATGAGGTAATCTTTGTGGTGACGACCACGGCCGCCAGGGGCCTATGGGACCGCACGTGTGAGGGCGTGGGTCATGACTAGTCATGTGGGCTTGGGGAGTGGAGCCGCGGGCTAGCCGGTAGTGGTGGGAGTGAACTAGTAATTGCCAGAGGCTATCGTTCTTTGGAATATGTTGAATTGAGCATGTTTATTATCCATGTTCATGATTGGCATTGCTCACAAGCATATAGCTTATATATTGTAATGGTTATTGAATAACCATCGTAGGTGATCGCGGTGAGGAATCGGGGAAGTGAGCTGGGAAGTGGCTTGGATAGCTTATGGGTTTTGGGAGTTATTGCAACCTTGTTAATAGCTACTTGCCTTTTTGGTACTAAATTTGCAATATAGTTGTAATCGATTTTAATCTGGATTGTAGTACGAGTCATGCTTTGGTTGGTTTACGACTTATGGAATATTTCTAGTTAAGCTTTATATTTTAGTTGGATCTTTAACTCATGTAATAACTAGCTTGTATAATTTAGCTTTTGTTTTATAGGAGTTCTTGTTATCATTGCGGTTGAATAGGTTGGTTGTACCTAGTACTAGTGTCGTTAGTTTTGGGCGTTTGAACTTGGGATTTATTTGTTTTGTTGGTTGTAAATGGTTATATTTAGTATTTTTCTTAAAGTGTTTTTAAACTCTTGCTTGTACTTGGAAGCTCATGTTTGTGACTTTGGTTTGACTTTAAATGGTTTAAATCATTAGTGCTGATTTCAACTTGTGATTTGATAATATTATATGAGAATTTATTACTTGTTAAAATTGGGTTTTTGGCCGATTGCAAAGACGGGGTTTTGCCCTTTGTTAGTTGAACTTCTTTGATTTAAGCTTATTTTAAATTTATTTTGGAACTTTAATCACTTGCATAAGGCCTAGGTGGCGTGCCACGTGTTCCAGAATCGTTTGAGCGGTTCCGGGGCGTGATAGGTTAGCACATATCTACGTTCTATCCATCCATCAATGCACACATAAGATCTGTATCACTGGACAACATGATTGCGCCCAACCTATACGTAGAGTCAACGTTGCTCTAATACCACTGTTAGGAAACTGTGTTCCCAGAATCCGTTGACAGCGCGTATATGTTGGTACTGCAACAAAATTTTCGTGAAAGCTATAATAACCCTATAAGGCCAGAACTAGGGTTACCTTGAACTGCAAAAACAGATTGCTGTAGTGGACGAATCGAGAACACTCACTGCACCAAACTGGCCGATTTGTCACTGCTATGGGAGGTGACAAAGGGCCTTTGTCACTGCTACAGACCGTGACATTTTCGGGGGTGACAAAAAATATTTGTCACTACTCATGGAAGTGACAATATTGTTTGTCACTGCCCATTTGAAGACCCCTTGAAGGGTTAATTTCCTTCCCTTCATCACCGCTGCGAACCGTGACAATAATTTCACATTTGTCACTGCCCGAAGCGGTGACAATAATTTCAATTTTGTCACTGCTCTGAGCGGTGAAAAATGGTGGTAACAATTTTTCAAATTTGTCACAGCTATTAGCTTTATGGGTTTGTCACTGCTTGCAACCGTGACAAATTTTGAAAAAACTTTTTAAAAAAAATCCTGTTTCTTTTGCTACCTGTATAATTGTAATCCAAAACAATTTAACTATAAACAACAAAGTTGCCTAAACACCATTTAGAGGAAAAGTGAAAAGAAAAATATACATATATGTATATATATATTACAGAATGTCGCTGAAAAAATGAAAAAGTTAAAAGAAAATTTCAAAAATGCAAGTCATACAAGTGTTTTAGTAACAACAATAAATTGAAATCAGTTATGTACATGCCCTATTTCCAAAAACAAATGCATATTAAATCCAAGTTAGGGTGGTTGTTTATTCACACCAGATTTAGCAAATGAGTTCGCCAATGCTAATGAATTACTTCTACTCTTCCACAATGCACTTGATTTCAATTTCTGTCAATTGAACCTGGAAAACCCAAAATAAGCTATTGATCAATCCCATAGATGAGACTAAGTCCAATTGCAGCAACATTTGAAACTAACCAGACTGAGTAAAAAAATATGCTTAGTAAACGTGGACAACCAAACACTTGAAGCATATACATGAACACAAAAGTAAATAAACCCAATTATAGAGCATAAAAGGAAACCCCAAAATTAGCAATGTGTTCATTATCACAAGTACAAAAAGGCATCAGAAATCAATCACATAAAATCCCAAAAACTTTACTAACCAAACATCAAATTAAGAAACAGGGAACAATTCAATCATCTTCTCCAAAACAAACTTCACCCCATCAATGGAAATTCGGGGTTTTCAATTATTTTTCAGTTATCAATAGATACAAATAGAAAGGGTGGCTTCTCCGTTTTCTTGAAGTAAATTCTTCAAGAAATTCACGGAATCTAAATTCATGTGCAGAAAAGCATCTAGCAAAGTTTCGTTGTCAAAATTTCCCAAAAAGTCGTCAATGGAGTTACCTTAATCAAAAACTGACAATCGCAATGAATATATGTATATATATATATGTGTGTGTGTGTGTGGATACTAGTGGGGTTGCTGCGGGCACGACACACAGTTTGTTGTTCGTGGCCCTTACTTTTTTGGGTGGTGGTTTTTTTATATTTGGTACATTAGCGAGCAGTCTAGGTCATTTTTTATTGAACCAAAGTCCACAAGACTGGTATATTGTTTTCATCAATATGTCTTTCTTTAAAACACAGTCACAAGTATAAATTAAAGTAAAACACAAAAGACGAATGCAGGGCCAGAGTAAAGGAAAACAAATAAATTAAAAAAGCTATTCGCCTTTGCCAAAAAGGCTCTACAAAGGGCTAAAGATCCAATATTACCTTTATAAAACCAAGCTTGGTTTTGTAGCATTCGCCTAATTTTCCAGGTACATATACTTTTATTTTTTGGGTAATTACATGGCAATACGAGAATGTGCGTGGAGATAGTGTGCAAGTGTATATTATTCGGTTTTTCTCAGAGTAATTATATACTTTGGGGTTGAGTGGAGATGTGCAATACGAGAATGACTGTGAATGGACCACGGGTAATGATGGTGGGTGGGACATAGTGTGCAAGTATATATACGATGTATTTAAGTGTAAGTGATATTTGAGCATTTTGGGACAACTAAGCAATTGCAACATAACTTTTGTCATAAGAGATTTTAGTCGGCATGTACTATTAAGATAGTTGTGGTATTTGCATAGTATATTGAAAAAGTAGTTATGATAGCGGACTTGATTAATTTAATAGTCATTGCTGATTAATTTGATGGCCATTTATTGAACCCAAACTAGGGTTAATGTTGCAACTCTGATAGGTTGGACTTGATATTACGTATGCCCAAGCATGGAGTTAGCCCGAGCTTAATTTGAGTCCAACCAACCCAATTTCAAGCTCACCTTGAGTTTTAGTACTAAAAGACTCTTAGTCAGGTTTGAATTTTGTAGTCTAGCTCGTCTAATATACATAAAAGGTAACCCAAACTCGAGCAACCTCTGTATTAGACTCGTGACAACTCGCTCGTCCAAGTAGCAAACCTAACTAGGACCACCACCTTTAGGACTTGTATGCTAATGAATAAAACAAGATAGAAATCAATCTTGTTCTTATTTTTATTTAGTTCTTATCAGTTGTATAAGTAGTTTTAGATTGAGCACGAACTTCTAAGCAAATAAAAAAAATTACCAACTACTTGAATTTGTACAATAAATTCACTTTTGAACCACATACTAACTATGCACCATCTCGAATAGCCTCTTATTTTCGAAACTTGTTTTGTAGTACACACTAGGGATGGACATATAGGCCATTTGGCCATTTGTAATATACATTTTTTTGTCAAACCAACATAATAATAATTTTTATCAAAAAAGAAAATCGTTTATTCCATCCTACTTCTATTTTATAAATTTTCCAAACAGACACTTGATTCTACAAATAAGTCCAATTACACAATAGAGTGTGATAATCTTGCTAAACCAATCTCATACCAAATAATCAACTTATTAGGCTAAATGTTAAAGTGCTTGGACCAACAATTAAGCTTTCTTCAATTTACTGTGTGGCTAAGCAAGAGGAGAAGTAACACCAAAGAAAAACTGGTTAAGCAAATTCATTTAGTTCTTTTGTTTCCATAATTAAAATTACGTCATACAATCTCTACTATGGATTAACCAGGAAAGAAAAAAGACTGTTTAAAAAAAAGATTGAGTAAATACCTGCTTTGATAGAGACAAACTAGTGTATCCAAGCCTCGGGTAGTCAACCTTGAACTGGAATACTCCATAAACATCTGGAACCTTGAATGGGGTAAAATAGAGACCCTATACATTGTTTGCAAGCAGGTAATTGTAGTGACAGGAGTTCATATAAAGATATCGATCAATGAAATCACATGCATGTTTGGACTTAGTAGTCAAATAAAGTACCTTCTGATCAGTTGGTAAAGTTTTTAAAACATAGGGACTCATCATGTAAAACTGCACTTGAACATCATTGGCCACATATGGTTCCCAACTTGTGCCCGCCCACTCATAGATCTCAACAGAATATTCCTTCAACCAAACTTAAGAGTCAGCATTGCCAAAACTCAAGTACATACTCCTAATTAAACAGAATGTATGGAAATAATTAGTCATCATTAATCATGTACATAGCAAGTTCAACTACTTCCCCAGCTTTGTTATGTCTTACATTCACAGCCTATAGATTGAAACATTTCCAAGTATGACACTGTAGCTAACTATTTCCATACTTAAGCTAAATAATGGTGCAATCTTTAAGAAATTAGGCATATATTACAACAGAGAATAACCTGTTTTGACAGTCTGACCAGATTACTAATCAATCCACGCATTCTTTCCTCCACACACTGGCCATCAACTTGCATGAGATATGTCTAAAAAAAAGGTTATGAAAAAAAATACTTCAAAAGGGAATAAATAATTACTATTCTAATAAGGAAAGTAGATATATTCTATACATTTATATACATCAAACGTTGAAAAGTGGGAAGGTATATTAAAAAAAAGGAAAAAAAAAAAAGAAGAAGTCTGGAAGCATCCCACATTGCAAAGGATAGGAGCACAGCTTATCTTTTTTTTTTTTTTTTTTTTTTACTTAAAGCATTAATTTCTATAAGGTTTCGTGCTGCCAGCTTCATGATAAAATCTATGAGCATGGCATGATACAACGGGGTTTGTCCCTGCAAATTGATATATGCAACACTCAATGTCTAAAAACATGCAAAATCTACACAATTCAATGTGTAAGAACATGCAAAATCAAAAAAATTAAAGTTGGTTCCTAAATACTTTGCATACAACATGCAATATTGGTAAGTGGTACTGTGGTACCACCAGTCACTGTTATCATATGTTGTAACTATTAAAGCATTTGGGAACTAAATTTGTGAATCAAAATTGGAAAGCCTAGCATCTACAAATTGAGGCAAGAACATCAAAGAAGCTTAATTGTTATCATATGTTGTAACTATTAAAGCATTTGGGAACTAAATTTGTGAATCACAATTGGAAAGCCTAGCATCTACAAATTGAGGCAAGAACATCAAAGAAGCTTAATTGTTTAATTTGAAACAGGGTAAAAAAAAGTACCAGCTATATCAAGCTCAAACGAGTCAATAGAAATATTTCAGTGACATTTGACATTGTTAAATAATCAACAATGCATCATTGGTCCAGCCTAGCATCTTTTATTTTTTTACTCAAAAACCCGCTTACTAAGACTTATTTGCTGAAGCCAGCAATAAATATATGACACAAGCCGAATTAAGGTTGAAAGATTGCTCAACCTGCTGAGTAGTGTGTGACTGTCAACAACCAGGAGCTTGCACAAGGCTCCTAATTAACCCAGTCAAGACTTAGTCAGCTTGGCTTGGCTCTCAATTTCACCCCAAATTATTTCCAAAGTTCCTCTTACACATACAAAACAAGGCTACCTAACAAATGGGAAACAAATCCAAAGAGACAATTTTAGATCAGATCAAAGGCATTAGCCTAATCTGATTAAGATAGAAACCCCAAAATAAACAAATTTATATACAGTGCTCAAATAGAGGCATAAAGAAGCACAAAAGACTCTCGTCTTCATTGCTCATCATTTTTACTCCCCTTGTCTTCATTGTTTAACATACACAAAAGCCCTTACTTTATATATTTCCAAGCTTAGTTTTTATTGATATCAAGTAGATCTGAACACAGTTTCTATTTGCAAATATATATGAGATTTGAATAGATTTTAAAAAACTTAACTTCAAGCTAAATTATAGTAAGCATCTATGAAGCACGGGTACTCCATTTTCAGGGGAGTACCAGTGCCGGGTACCTGGAGGGTACCGACACGCGTACCATACGGCTGGGTACGTGTCGGGTACTCCTCCAGCGGTGTCCGACTATTTTAAATTAAAATAAAACAGTGGGTACTTCTTGGGTACGGCTTGGGTACGCCATGGGTACGACACAGTTAAACAGCAGAGGAAGAAGAAGAAGAAGACGAAGAAGAAGAAGAAGAAGAAGAAGAAGAAGAAGAAGAAGAAGAAGAAGAAGGAGGAGGAAAAGAAGAAGACGACTTACTTGGTCGTCGATTTGCCCCAGAGAAGTAGACGACTTGCTAGGTCGTCGATCTACCCCAGGTATGTCTTCCTCCCCTTCGTCTCTCTCTCTCGGACTTCTTCTTCTTCTTCTTCTTCTTCTTCTTCTTCCTTCATCTTCTTCTTCTCTCTCTGTCTCTCTCTCTCTCTGTTGGTGACTACTGCTGCAGCTGGATGAGAGTAAAGTATAAACCCTAATGTGTGTTTGTATAATTTATATTTAAGTTATTATGAATAGACCCCTTATATTGTTATAAATATTAAATAGCTGTATTCCAATCTTTACTTATTTTCAAATAACACCACATAACTAATAAGTACCAATTATATAAACCCCAAATCTATGGTTATTTCTAAAAGACCCACAAAGAAATTATAAATTTAATCTTTTTTATTTATTTAACATTTGTAGTCTTTGTATTTGTATATAAATATTATAAAAAATATATTTTTATTCAAGGTACCCTAGCCGTACCCGTACCCTACATTTTTGGAAATTGCCGTACCCCCGTACCTGTATCGTATCGTACCCGTGTCACGTGTCAGTACCCGTGCTACATAGGTAAGCATTATAATGACACCACCAACATATAAGTTTGTGAACTGACCGCCAGAATGTTTGCTGCTCATGACTCTGCAGAATATTCATCAATGAACTCAAGCCTTTTGTATATCTCTTCAAGCTTGTGGGAAATGGAATTTTTTTCAATCTCCCCTTTGCTCTTTTCAATTGCTCCCTCTATTCAACCTGTAAGGCAAGTAATCGAGCTTCTTCTTCCAAAAGTTGTGTTCTTTGAATATCATAGTTAAGTACACATTGCAAAGTTGAAATATTATCACCAACCACTTCTTGTTCCACATGTAATATCTGGCAGTTCCTAGGAATACCATCAATTGCATGCATAGCCATGTACCTGAGAAAAATTGTTTTCCCTATACCATTTCTTCCAACAAGGCCTGAAACATTAAAATAGGGCAATTTAGTAAATGAAGGTAATGGTTGCAATTACAAAATTATTACAACACAGAAACAATTAAATAACCCCCACAAAATATAAGAATATTTTTCAAGAAAGCTAAGGAGCATAGGTCACTTCACTTTCTGCACATGGGACATATCACATGAACCAAATGTCCAAAGGATTTGAACACCTTAAAACACTTAGACACAACAGTATATTACTTTATCAAAAACTTGTAGACAAAAGGATTTAAAAGTATATTGCTTTGTATAGAATGATCACAACATTGATCAACTTTAGGTGCACACCTCAAGCATATAAGAAATTGCACAAACTTCACATTTCACACAAGTTTTGTTCTTTAAGACATCTTGAGATTTTAACCACAAAAAAGGGCATCTGACTAAAATATTCTTTCTACCATATATTTTCAGCAAATTTGAAGCATCACATGACAAAATCATAGCAGATCATTATCAACTCTTTCAATGCAGCTGCCAGCTTAAATTGTAGAAGCGTATATAGAGTCTATATACTGCTTTAAAAGTACTCTAAAGACTAAATATCAACTAATCATGAAGTAACATTGTCCGGTGGTAAAGCAGTAAGGGTTACTAGTGTTACAAGTGTAGTTAGCTAGCAAAATAGTAGAGAAGATACATGCATAATACACATAGCATCATAATGTTTGAAGTAAATCACTCATTGTATAACACAAATTTTCAATTGCCTTAATCGTTTAGACACCAATTCTGGAGAAGAGCTGTGTTGAAACAGAAATCAAACTCACCATAGTGCCTTCCAAAAGAAAGTGTCACAGACCAATCAACTATGAGATCACGACCACCCACAAAAATATTGATGTTCTCCATATGTATATCCTTGACAGCTGGGCCATTATCAACATTAGTGACATTCCTCTAATATTACACACACACACACACACACACACACACATATACAACTACATCTCAAAGAAAATTGGGGAAAAAATTATCAGAAATTATTCAAAAAGAAAATTGAAACCTGAACAAGAAAAACATTAGATGAAAAAAGTACATTACCTACTGACGAAGAACTGAACTACGATTACACAGCTGAAATTCCCAATACATCACAAAAATCTCAAACACAAAGATCAAACCTAAACTTGAATTTATCCAAATATGAACATGAATGCAAGATTCAAAAGCATTTCTAGGGTTTCTTGTAGATAGAGATATATATATATATAGAGAGAGAGAGGGGGGGGGGGGATGAGGCGAGAGGGATCTTGTGAGAGAGAAAGAGGGAGAAAGAGAGAGGGATAGGGGGCGAGAGAGAGGGCTACGGTGTGAGAAAGGGCGACGGTAAGAGAGAGGTGGTCGGAGCTTGGCGAGCGGTGGTCGGAGCTGAGAGAGGATGAGTGGGATCTCGAGATACGGCCGAAGAGGTGGTCAGATCTGAGATGGAGGGGGGAAGACAAGAAAGAGGCTGAAGGGTTTCATTAGAGTGCCTTACAAAAAGTAAGAGGGATATGGGAAAATTTTTAGGGGGATATGGAAAAAATAGGAGGGAAAGAAAGAGCCCTACAAAATATTTCATTTGGGCTAGATTTGTCACTGTCATGGACAGTGACTATTATTGTCACTGCTATGGGAGGTGACAATATGTTAATTTTGTCACCAACTCCAACTTGTCACTGTCGTAGACAGTGACAAAATTGTCACTGCCGAAGACAGTGACAAAGTTAGCGAATATAAGGGTGACAAATTCGCTGTTTTGGTGTAGTGACTGGCTCAATAACAACTCACGATCTTCTACCGTATTCCTCTGCTACCAGAATATCGAACTGAGTATGGGCTCTTTCGAAATCCTTTTTGTTTTCTGTTCTCCCTCTTTACGCTCTCTTTTCTATTCCGAGTTATAGTGCTCTTTTAGAAAAACACAAACTGAGAAGAGAGCCAAATCAGCATATATATAGGCTACGATAGGGACCATAAGAAGTCAATAAGGAATAGGCTTACTTACGGAATTAGGAAACCCTAATTCGAACTGAATTAGATTCCTATTTTCATAAATTGTAATTCATACCACTAAAGAATTATAATTGCACTCCTACCCTTATCTCAAAAATATATTTCGAGCTCCATGTTATTAAATGCTTATTAATTCTGCACGTTAGGATTACATATATCCATTAATTAAATAAAATTACTGACAATCATATTTAAATAATCTCTTAAAATTCCTTGAGATCCTCTACTTAACTTATCTGATATGTCAGATACAAAATTCACCTACAGGGTTTGACATTATCAAAACTTAAAAGCCTCCTCAAGGGGATATCATCAATCCCAAAATTGAGACATGGATTCCATCATTAATTAGTATTCACCACACAATTAATATTGTCACCCAATCCAATAAGATATTGAACCATTTAAGGATCTCACCCTTTTAGGGATCAAAGTGTAAATATAAAATATACGTGTCTATAAATTAACTTAGGATTTAGAGTATAAGCACTCATAATAGCCATGAGGTATTAATTATCTTATTAGTCAGTACAAAGATAATTATCCCAAGTCACTCCCGTTTAATACACAAAGTGTACTCGCATAGTGAGTTGAAACTGTACCGTTTCCTACAGTCAAGACAAACCTACTACATCACCATACTGCAGTCCTACCAATGGTGTGTCCAATCTCATCTAAGACTGTAAACCAAAATCTTACATTCTACAAGATCCAACGGTCTGATCTTCTGTGTGTAAGCTGAACTTTACACACCAAATCACCTACTATGTAGAATGAGAGACACACATGCACAATATTAAATAAATAATATAATGCAAATATTGCCCACATAGATTCTCATAAAAATGGAATAACTGATTTTATTAAATAAATAATAAATCAACTACATAAAGCATGACTTTTAGTATATATCCCTAATAGACCCATGCCTCTCTCAATTTAGACATGCAACCTCATAGCCTCATTTGCTCTATCACAATACTCGGTGGCAAGTACAAGTTCCCGTTTGACCCATATAATCAACTTAACATGCTTATATAGACATTACACTGTATTATCACACAACTATATCACAAATTGTCAATTTACTACTAAACATGTAGAATTAGGCTAAATAAACATGCTTAGCATCACAAAAACGAACTTAAACACGGAATCATCTAATTTCTATAATTATTGTCACTCAACTCTTAGTTTCTGCTCCTAATTACAAAATTAGGATCCTAGCGAGTTTCAGGTATAATTCTGATACAAAATTCACATATTATAAGCTAAAATCCCAAAATGTGTCGCAGAAAAACTGTCACAGAACTTAACAGTATTGGTACTAATGCATTAGACTCACCTCCAAGAGTCCGAATATATGTTTCATTTTGAAACCGATGTCAAACTGTGCATCTATCATCTTCGAAAGCTCCGGTGAGATTTTTGTCAAAATTTCCATATATCTCTCTACTGTATTTCGGCCAAACCCAAGGAAGAAGAGGACATCCATGAGTCACCATACTAGGTGTCACCCAACATGTCACTCAGCAAATTAATGTATTTTATTTTAACCTCTACTTAGTTTTGCTAGTTTTGCATTTATACTTGTATTAGCTTTAAACCTACTAAAACTAAGCCAAACTTAAATGAGTATTTGTCTGTGTCACACGTGAGTCCCATAAGTGGTTCCGCATAATATTATGAAGTTGCTAATTAACTTACTAATTATGCAACATGTCCAATTTGCCCTCACAACGGTATCCCTAACTTACCACAGAAGTGATCTCTAACAATTTTTATATTATTAAAACAATATAATATTAACCACATAAGTCTTAATAAACATTTAGGCACATAAAGATTATCCTACATAATTGTCCCATCACATGGGGACCTCTCAATATATGTCCCAAAATGGGACTACCACACTGGCCAAATCTGAGTTTCCAACTGGACACCTCTGAACAACTTAGTGAATCAAAACTCACTTAACACATATATTCTCATCATTATTAAATTACTAATAATGCATATTAATACATAATTAAATATAATTCGCGAGAGTGAATATTACACATAGGCCCACCACAATTAACCAAATTTGGGATAGACTTCTATTGATCATCCAATCAACTAATCTTTGGGGTCTACCAGCATTTTGAACACCATATTCCCATCAAACTGATTTTCTTTGTATAAACTATAAGGCATAGGCCCACCATTACAACACTAGGCATGAAGCCTGATAGACTTGAAAAACTTATATATGTATTTTTTTTTGTAGGACCATCACCACCACATGTTTCCTTCCCAAAGAATTGCACAACTTAAAAAAAAAAAAAAAGCAAACATCAGCAGATGAGTACCTGTCCGTGTATGTCTTTAAGAAGTTTGTGGGTGTATTTATGTATTTCTTTTTAATTATTGACTTGTTATATCAACATCCTAATCATGTGCTTTACTTCTGCTGCACATTTTCTTTTCTTTTATGTACTTTCTTTTGCGTAGCATATATGCGCACCAGGCTTGGTATAAAATGCAGAGGTAGCCACGACAATGCGCCTAAAATTCTCCAAAATTTTATTTTAGGTGCGCATCGATCTTGGCATAAAAAAGTGAAGTAGCACTCGTGACTTCCATTTGTTATTATTATTATTATTTTTAAAAAAATGCAGACTTGTGAAGCCATGATGAACTTTTATGCGCAAGCTTCTTGGAGCCGGTCCATCTGTGTCACCCCAAACTTGTGAGTTTGTCTAAGCTTATATACAGAATTGATTCTGAGCCCCTATCCTACATTGAGGGACCTATCATGTGCCCATCAACTCATTTCTTTTGTAAACTATGAGGCATGGTTCACCGTAATAAAAGGCTTGAGCCTTTCTTATTGTGTAAAGCCGAAGATAGCCATGACCAAAACCTGAGTAAGTAAGAAAAAAAGACTCCTTTTCCCTTTGACTTCCAGTCGCATATATGTGTGCCAAGATGAATGTTTTCTTGTTTTTCTTTTAACCTTGCTACAACCAACCTTGTTGTGTATCACTTCGCAACAACTTGTAACTAGAAATTCTCATTCTTTTTTTTGAAACCCTTTATGCACCAAACTATTAATCTCGCGCCGATCTAGCCATTTACAACCTTGTCCACAACCCCTTTTCTAGTGAATTTTGTTTCAGAATCTCATCTATTCTCTTGGAAACCCATGTAACCATGATCCTTGTGCCCCAAACTCTCAAGTCCATCCTTAATTTTGATATATTCAGTGCCAAACATGTGCAAAACGCCCCATGCGTACCAAACTTGGCGCACATAGGATCCACAAAGCCGCTGCAAGCAACATCCAAATAGCCACGACCTTTTTAAAAAAAAAAAAAAAAAAATCGTTAGTCGATCTTGGTAGTTAGGCCCATGTACACCAATCTTATAACCCTTGTGCATAAGACCTAAATAGCCATGGTTTCTCTGTGCTTTGAAACCCTAGTCTCACACACGAGTTTGGTTTGAAGTGCTAAGTTCCAAGGTGCACACACTTGGGCCCTCATATATGGACCTATTCTAAAGAGACATTGCTCCAACTCAGCCTTTATTTGGTCATGTAAACCTTCTTAGTCTGAATGCGTGAACCTTGTCCACAGGAAATTGACATATGTGTATACATACGTATATGCATGTAAAACTTTTTTTAGCCCTAAAGAGTTTAGCATCGTTACCTACGAAATCCAATCAATTGTGAACGTGATCATCTTATGCTTCTGCCCAAATGAGCAAAACTTTTTCTTGAATCATGCCATAGTCTAAATTTGTCCCAACTTGAATGAAGAGACCATCTTTTTTGTCAATCGCTCCCACTGAACTTCCATAATTTGAAACATTACAATGGATGAAAAATGTAACTCCTTATTTTCTAATTCATTTTTCCTTCAGCTTTGGCAGTCCGAAATACTTTGAGGCTTTCACAATTGTTTGTGACTTTTGCCTATTTTTTGCCAATGAAGGTTCCACAACGCCTTCACACATTTGGTACAACTTGCCACCAGTTAGTGACGATTGGTATCTTCCCCAAAACTTTTGGGTAATTTGCAAATTTTTGAAAGTATAGCCTTTTGCTGTCTAGATTTTGTAGCTTAACTTTACTCGCGGAACACTCCTTACCATATTTATCCACAATTTTAGGTGTTGTGAATTGTTGAAGTTTCGATCTGCTCACGTGGAAATCCAAGGACTTATTCATGTAAAACATTGGTGGTTAAATCCTACATGGCTTTAGAATATTGTCTTGCTCATTTCATGACTCATTCTTGCTTTTTTTCGTCAAATTGATGATCTTATCATTTTAATTGGTGCACACTATAGGTGACTCCTCTTCTGTGATGCCATATCTAACTCCAAATTAGGCATTATGGCTCTTCTTGCTAAAAATGAAATAATTCCATCAATTCCTCCCGACGAAGAATGGAAGTTAAATCCCTACTTTGCTAGCGAAGAAGAAGACAAAGGACCTAGTGATTATTTCTGGAATGAAGTGGAGTCTTATTCTCCTCGATTAGAAGTGAGTGACGAAACATGATTATTGTTTAAAGAAGGGATTAAAAACCCCTTGGATGGGGAGTCTGTTCCTCTTGAGGCCATCTTGAGGTTACAGATTGAGCGAGGGAATTTTTCTATTTCCTTTATAAAGTACCCCACATTTGCCGGGCCATTTTCAGATTGGGATGATAGGACAGAGGATATCCTCTCTAGCCATGAGTATGTTGCCCTCTTGGAAAAGACTCAGATTGCAGACTCAATCATGATGTGCTTGACTTAGAGTATTAGGAGGGTCATTAGCAGTCCAACGGCCTTGATCTCGCACTAGAGTTTAGTAACCCATACCTTTATTACAGCTTGGGGTGAATTTACTCCGACCTTGGAAGATGTTTATGTCCTTACTGCCTTGCCTTTATTTGGGGATGATGCCATTTGTGATGAATCTTCTCTTTTTCCAGAGGAAATTTCCAGAGGAAAATGAGGCATAAGGGACCTTGGGAGTCGCCTGACTGCATGTGCTACATATCAGAGTGCTTTCATGAGAGGAAGCAAATCACAAAAGGGGTCATTCGCTCAATGGCTAAAGTATTTCCATAAAGACTTTCAGCCGCTTGATAAAGTGAATGAAGGCGAGGTTTGTGGGGTTGTGGATGGTCCTTGGTATCATGGCCCTAATGCCCTTGCTGCTTATATTGCCTTTTGGCTTACGAGGCATGTGCTTCCTATGCTTCCCGAAGATGGGCTAAATGCGCGTTTGTTTCCCTTGGTGGTGAGAATAGCTCGGGTGTCGATCATTACCCCTTACCCCTCTTTTCCTAGCACTCTTTATTGTCGACTAGACATGATTCATCATGATTCTTTCCAGAGCATTGGTCGCTATGATGTCGCTAGTTTTTTGCATCACTTTTCTTCAGGTGTTCATTTTTGAGTGATTTATGAATTATGCTCCTGCTCTATAAACTTTTTTTACCTAATAAGGAAATTTATGACAGTTCTACTCAGAAAAAAAATTTGTTGTTAATGATGAATGGCGAGCGGTCTGTTTGTGCAACACGGGGTGCTTGGGTATTTTGAACAAATTTTTGGTTGATAAAAAAGAGTTCATTCTGACCTTATGCTATGAGGCTCCCTGGTGAGAGAAACTTGGGTTTGTATTCTCCTTTGGTTGAGGCTTATTCTGTGTGATTATCTGAATGTGGAGATTGGACCTTTTATTTTCGTCGCTACTATATTTCCCACATAAGTTTCTTTTATCACTGTGTGTGGTTGAGGCACATCAATGTATAGCTCTCACCAGGTGATGCGCCAATTTGGGTTAGTTCAATGGTTTCCTAGGGGAAATCGTGTACTTCCTTGTCAGTTAGGATATATAACAAGCTTTACTCGCTTCACCATAAGTGAAAAAAGTAGCCTTGCTAGGAATAAACGTGTTTTTTTGGCCGGTTATGAACGTGTGGGGTTTTTTCTTGTGGTTGGAAGCAATACTGGCAAAAGAATTTGAAATTATTCATGGAATTTCTTTCAAGGACTCCTATCAAAGTCACTGATGTGGACATCTTTGTTAATGATAGTTCTCTGAGAATACCGAAAGAGAGCTCTCGATGCCGCGATCAACCTAGCCAGTCAACTGTTCGCCCATCCATCCATCCGCCAGCTGTTAGTGAGAGAAAAAGAAAGTTTCTTCTGCTAAAAATATAGTTGCCCCCACCTCCACCAAGGGTCGAGGGAATGATGTAAATTCTTCCTGCAAGGTACGGTTTTTTTTTGGTTCCTTCTAGTGGTTGCATCTGATCGTTCACTAACTTTCCTTATAACAAATTATTTTTGGAAAATCCAAAGGCGCCCTTAAAAAAAATGTCCCGAGTAATCTAAATCCCCAACAAAGTCGCCAAGATGTAGATGTGTATTTTAGGATGAGACTAAGATCGTGCTGGAGTAGACATTTTGTGAGAGATTGGCAAAAGATTCTCCAGGAGAAGTGGGTCAGGTGTAAGGAAGAGCAAGCTAAAGAGGATGGAATGGGAAAAGTGTTCTATAGAAAACCAACGTGAAATGATAGAGCTCAAACCCTAGACAGAGAAAGTCTAGAGAGAGATTCTCTGCACATAATTCTGCAGAACAATTGGATGAAATGTCTTGTCAATTGTCATGGAACATTGTGCCTATTAATAGGCTTAGGGTCACGTGGAGAGCATGGTAGAAATTCGTGCTTGAAAATCCACGTGTTGACACAATAGATAGTCCGCGTGTCAACCTAAGATGATAAAAAGGAATATACGTCCATGACGAATTACTAGAACTCCAGTAAACCAGCCTATTTCCACCTCGACCAAGGAGTTTATCTAGTAGAAAATAACCTGTGCGAGTAACCCTGGTGAACCACTTCTTTAAACCATCTAAGCCATGTAAACTTGAGAATCCTAATGACTTTGCCGTGCATCAAAGCCACAAATAGCTTTTGTGCAATAAAGTTGAACCCAAGACATAGACTTTGTCCCCAAAGTCTATGTGCGCCATTGAGAAGTGAGAAGCTTCTCTCCATTGGCGAGTAACCCATCCTTGTAATTTCCTTGGAGAAAATATTTGTGGTGAAATGATCTTCCCCAAGTCCTGCGCGCCACTTTCCATGAGTTTCTCAGCTTTGTGAATCAAAGCTCCAATGATGACACGTGGCGTAGTATGATTGACGTGGTAAAACTAGTACCTACAGAATGAACACAATAAAGCCCAACAATGAGTAGCATTCTTTCCATTTTCATCCCATCAAATTTCCCTCTCAATTTTGAATCCACTGCCTCGGTCAATTTTTTCCCCTCCTATAAGTCCAATACCCAATCAGTCATAAGTCGTCCACCGGTTGCCGTCCTGATGCTACCTCGAGAACCACCACACCGAAGCTATAAATGTCCATTTTAACGGTCGGAACGCTCGAATAAACATATGTTGGTGCTATATATCCCATCGTCCTCGCTGGCAAAGTGGCTTCTCTACTCCTTTCACTATGCTCATACACTTCTGCCAAACCAAAATCCCTAAGCTTAGCATTATACTTTGCATCCAACATTACATTATAACTCTTCACATCTCTATGAATAATCTATCTCTCACAGTCCTCAGTGTAGATATATAAGCGCGTTGGATACTCCAATAACAATGTTTAATTTCTGTTCTCATGACAAACAACCCTTAAACTTGTGAAGAACTTTGTCTAAGCTTCCACTGGGCATATGTAGTTGTACTAAAACTAATTTTCTTCACAGCACCAACCTTGTAGTTGTACTAAGTCCTTGTGCCCTAAACAAGCCACCATTGTTCCAAACTCAATCGTAAACGGTTTCGTATAGAAGATCGAATCAGATTGAATCTCTTAACCTCCATTGATCCAAAATTAGGAAGTGGCCCTTCATAGACAATCGCCAAAGCTCTTTCACTGATGATTTTTTTTGGTTAAACCCTTTCGTTAGCTGATTGTATTTTAGAAAGTGACAGTTTTTTCGATACTATGTTCCCTTGAAATCTACAAATTTGATTTCATTCAATTTTTTCTTCTATTTTTTCCTTCTAACCAAATAGAAACAGAGAATAAACAAGACCAGAAAGTATAGAGACTATATATGTTGATAATCCCCCAAATATAAGAGCCAATTTATGAACCGTGTAGTTTGGGCAAAGTTTCACTTTGGGCCCTCTAGTTTTAATTGTAACACTTTGGTACTTGTAGTTTGAATTGATTTCAATATAGGCCATGCCTTTAAGTTCGTCAATGCAACTTGACGAAAAACTCACGTGCCTTGCATGAGTCAACTTATTAGAGACATTTTGGTACCCTCTAGTTTGGGCAAAGTTTCACTTTGGGCCTTGAAGTTTGGGCAAAGTTTCACTTTGGGCCCTGGAGTTTGGGAGAAGTTTCACTTTGGACCCTAGAGTTTGCAAGGCACATGATTGTGCCTTTAAGATGCATTGACGGAGTTAGAGGCATGGGCTACGTTAAAATCAATTCAAAACTACAGGGACTAAAGTGTTGCAATTGAAACTATATGGCACAAAGTGAAACTTCACCCAAACTTTAGATTATCAAAATGTTATAATTTAGCCTTTTTAAAACCATTTGACAGTAAAAAATAGCCAACTAGGAGAAGGGTATGTGTCACCGGTGAAGATAGAAAATTGGCATTTTTAAAGGATAACTTAAAATAAGAATAAAATCAATATAATTGATCAAATAAAAAAAAACAACAATGTTAGGGGCACAATCAACTTTCACAAACATTTACAAACACATTCTATCTTTCTCCTGGGTGGTACTATGGGGTCCAAATAATTTCAGTGGAACCCACAGTACCACCCATGAGAGAGATAAAGTGTATGTATAGTGTTTGTGAAAGTTATTTATGCCCCAAATATTACTCATAAAAAAAGGTGTGTTTGCCGTTTTGTGTGTGAAAAGCAAAAAGAGTAAAGTCCAAATTGAATCAATCACAAAATCATAACATAATTAAAGAGAACGAATAGTTAGTTTCTTGGAAAAGAAGAAGAAGAAAGTGATAGTTAGTTTTAAAAATGATTTTAAAAACAATATGTGTTAAAGTTATTGGGAGATTTCTCCCAATCAAATAATAACAACACAGAAGAATTTGACCCAAAAAAAAATAATTTGAATATGTTAAATTTAAAAGAAAATTATCATGCTTCAAACTACAGAAGGAGATAACAATAATATTACATGACCAAAGATGAAAAAAAAAGGGTATCAAAATGAAATAATTGTCAAATTCTAAGCGTTAAATAAGATTACGCCAGTTTGGGATACCTAAACAATTACCTACTGTTATGGACTTCTTTAATTACAAAACTAAAGAACTTCAAATTATATTTTATTTCAAACTCGTCATTGACACATCAATAAATAAATCGTTTAAATGTCCCAAACTGGTATACTTGACATTTTGCTTTTTGAAATGTAAGCCACGTTGAGATAAGACCACATCCATTACGTTCTTCCCAATAGCCTATTATATGTCAACTCAAAGTTCATGGACTTTTGAACAATAGAAATATATACTATTCTGTCATGTAAGATCTATATATCTAAACCAAACCAAACCAAACCAAGTCTTGTGTCCCAATCAGTTGGGGTCGGCTGTATGAGTCATATTTCTCCATTTTGCACGATCAAGAGCTATATGCTCACTTAAATTATATATATTTATATCTTGTTGTAATACATACTCCCAGGTCAGTCTAGGTTTCCCCTTCCCTCTAACCATTCCAGACACTACGATCTTATCAATCTTTCACACAGGTACATCTACAGGTCTTCGTTGCACATGGGCGAACCATCTAAGTCTATTCTCCCTCAACTTATCCTCAATCTGTGCCACTCCTACAGTCTCTTTAATGAACTCATTTCTAATTATATCTTTCCTAGTCTTATTACATATCCACCTTAGCATCCTCATCTCAACTACGCTCACTTTGCTAATTTGTTGTTTCTTAGTTGCCCAACATTCTGTCCCATAAAGTGTAGCTGGCCAAATTGTTGTCCTATAAAATTTTCCTTTCAATTTTGCTGGTAATCTCCGATCACATAATACTCCAGAAACACTCCTCCACTTAAGCCAGCCTACTTTAATTCTATGGGTCGCGTCATCACCAATCTCTCCATCTTTAGTGATCATTGAACCTAGATAGCGAAAGTGTTCCCTCTTTGGAATCTCGTGGTCTTCGATCTTCACTGCTTCATTGTCTCTACTTCCATTGGTGCTAAAACTACATTCCATGTATTTTATTTTTGTCCTACTTATCTTTAGCCCATTAGTCTCCAATGCTTCTCTCCAATCTTCTAGTTTAGTGTTGAGTCCCTTTTTTGTCTCATCAACCAAGACAATATCATCTGCAAGCAACATACACCGTGGGACCTCATCTTGAATGTGTCTAGTCAATTCATCCATAATTAGGACAAATAAATAAGGTCTCAAGGCCGACCCTTGGTGTAGGCCTATGACAATTGGGAATTCGCTTGTTCCTCTGGCCAGTGATCTAATTGTAGTAACCACTTTATCATCAACAGGCCCACCTACCGGTGCAAAATAAGTATTTTATTGGTCACACATTAATAATTTCGGTCGACTGGGGCTATTACTACCACAATAATTTCCTAGTCGGTTGACTGCCCCCAGGGGCCGGTCAACCAGACTCCTGGGTGCAGAATTCTACTAGTTCTCCTTTAAAACATTTACATGTTTGAAAACCAAATTCACATACATAATACATAAGCTTTCAATTTCCAACCTCCTCATATACAACCCAAACCATTCTAAACATAAACAAAAGAGCCTTAACATCATTTACAACGTCAACATACCATTGCACAAATGTTTGTCTTAATACAAACTAACTAAAGTTTATAATAACCATACTTCTCACAAAGCCATAAAACTCGAGTCTTTCCTTCATTACATAACCAAAATGCAAATAAAAAAGTTTAAATACATATGAACACTTCCGTGACCCTCTTTTCCATCATTTCCATTGTCCTTTCTTGCACCTGAGATGGTTATACAATAACCACTACATAAACTATTATGCTTATTGAATAATATTAATTATGAGCATGACTACTCAATACATGTTTAATACATACCATGACACCAATATATTCATCGCATCAAAACACATTAACGGTCTCCAAGGTACACGTGTTACTCCGCCGCTGCACACAAGCTCATGTCTTGTGCTCAATTCAAGCCTTTAGTGGCATAAATGTGACCTGTAGTCACCACACACCCTCCCTATTTTGGGAGCTCAACTTATGGTGGAATAACACATGTCCCTTTTCAATCCACATAAACACATAAGCATTTAAACATGGTCACATCTCAACCAACATCATGTTTCCAACATAGAAATCCATAATTCATCTCATACATGCTTTAAATAACTTGAATTAATATGCTATTATCACTATTCATGCTAATTCATGCTTTAGCAACCTAATTCAACATGTTCTTTACCTAATTCATGAATTAAAACATCTAAACCCATCCAATAACAAGACTAATATTATTCACCTTCTCAATTTACACTCTAAAACCTAAAACCCAGCTCAATTTAACACCCTAACAAGTTCCTATGCATTTTTGAAAAATTGTGAATCACTGATAAGTTTGTCAAGAGATAAATTCGACGTTAAAAGACAAATTAAACTACATAGAAATGTTAGCATTAGCTTCCTTGACCCAAATATGCCTTCAATTTGATGAAATGGTTGAATTTTCCTTGTCAATTAGGTGTTATAAGTGTTTCTCCCTTTCTTTCTCTAGCTTGGTTGTGCTCGGTGAAGAAATGACAAAGATAATGAAATGAACTCTCTCTCCTTCTAAACTCTTCTAAAGAATTCTAGGGATATGTTTCATCTTATGCATAATTGTGTATACACCCCCCCTTAGGTTCACCAAGTTCTACTACAAACCCACCAACTTCCTAAATTTTATGTATATATAACCTAACCAAGCAATTGTTAATTCACCTACCAATTATGAAACGTATCCAATTTCATCCTCACAAGGGAATGCCTATTTAATCACATAAACAGTCACGCAATAACCATATTTAAAACAAATAAGCAAATAATTCCATGTTTGTCAACTTATGAAAAATAATGCAATGTAATGA
This sequence comes from Hydrangea macrophylla, assembly GCA_033977485.1. NCBI lineage: Eukaryota > Viridiplantae > Streptophyta > Magnoliopsida > Cornales > Hydrangeaceae > Hydrangea > Hydrangea macrophylla. The sequence continues at coordinate 93,275,290 of CM066994.1, forward strand.
GTTGGATAAGAAGCCATTATTTGATTATTATTATGGTAGTGAATTTGAGCACAATTAAGTGGACTTTATTGAACTTCTTTGGTCTTCAAAGAAGAGTGATGTTTCTCCAACAAGTTATGAAGATGAGTATGGTTATGAATGTGAGGATCTAGAAGATAATGTCATTGACTCTTTCGAAGATCGTCTTTGTGTTGATAGTGACCAGGAGGTTGAGTGGGAGCTTTTGTCGCAGGATTTGTTGAAAGTGATGACTTCTAGATGCCTACATGGGATGATAAATGTGAATTTGAGTGATGTAATAGTGGAAGCGAGATGAGATTTGATGGTGACAAGCCTATAACAAGCCCATCAAAGAGGATTGGCTTTTAAAGATCAAATCTATGTCTTGTTTCCCTTCCCAGGAGTTGAAGATGCGAATGAACATGGAGTGTCAACCGTGATGTTTTCCAAGATTAAAATCACCGCTGAAGTGAAAATGAGGAAATTAGTTCTTAAACACGAGGACAAGTTTTCTTTACAGGGAGAGTCTGGTGTAGTAATTCGTAGTACTTTACATACTTATATTAGTAGTACTTTATGCTTTATTAGTAGTGTCTTTTATGTTATATGTTTTGGTTGTCATTTAAGTGTTGGTCACAATCATGTGAGGCTAGCATGAGTTTTATAGGGTATAAATTGTAGGCTAGAGTTAGAGTAATTAGTATTGGAGATGTTATGTATTGAATTGCTTGTAAGGCAAGTGAGCCTTTAAGCTCTTGAATATATATGCTCAACTCAAAACCCTAGTTCTTCAATTCATATTCAATCCACAAAACACATCATGCATGGTGACGAAAAGACATGACGCATGCAACTGAATTCACAGAACATGGTAACATGACAATTTTATCACTTGAATTATGTGTTTTTAATGGTTAACATGCAATTTCATCATACGAACACCATTTTTCAAATATGTACATATCATACATGCATGGTTTATTATTATAACAATCCCAATTACATTTGCCACATAATTCATGCACGACAAAGAAAGACATGAAAGGTTTCAATTTTAATTGTTCATATAGGGTCAAACACAAGTGAGTCCACTTTGAACGAAGCCCCACAAAAATGAGTCTAGTTTCCAATTCTTTGAACGGTGCGCAATTTTGAGTTTTCTAGAGGGAGATATGGTCACTTTACTAAAAGTTGACAATGCTGAAAATAGCGCTCCGCCCATGCAGACCAATAATTCTTAGAAGCCAAATCCTATTTTCTTTCAGCTTCAAAACATGCAGAATGAAACCGTGGTTGGATCTATTATTAACCTTGCAATTAGCCTTCTTTCAATATGAATTACAACCCCATTCCACTTAAACTTTCATAACAAGTCCAGAAAAAAAAATACATTTTTAAGAGTTAAAATCAAATGCATGTTACCCTACTCATGTAACTTCAAGAACACAAAGGCTTTGCATGCTACTCTACTTTAGTTACATAAGATGATTATCTAACAATTTCATTCATGAAAACAAGTTTTGGTTTGAAGTTGAAAATACACCATGTTCATGTTTATTTTTGAACAACTTGAAAGCACTTGTATTTTGCCCATACATGGCCTATCTAAGGCATCAAGAAGGCGTCATATATATCAAATGTAAGGTTAGTCATTAGAGTACTCACCTAGTTAAGAGATATAAAGCTGGCAAAGTTGCACCTTAAGACTAGTAAGCTTGCACCAAGGTGGCTATGACTTCTCCTAGCTTCACTCTTTCTTTCTCTACACTTTTTCTCTTCTCTATCTTGAACTCACTATAAAAAATTCAGCACTTAGGAAAATCTCTAACAAAAAAATGTGAGTGGGTATTTAGAGGATATTTATAGAGAAAATCCCAGGGTTCTCCGTCTCCCTTTCTCTCTCTCTCTCTCTCTCTCTCTCTCTCTCTCTCTTCTCTCTTTCTCTCTCCCCCACATGCTAACTCTTCCTAAGGTATCAAAGGTGTATGAGTGTGTGTATATAAGTTGATGTGCGTGTGACATGAAAGAAAAGAGAAGAGTGTAGGGTGGGGGTGGTCGGTTGAATATAAGGGGGAATGGGGAAGAGAGAGGGGGGGGGGGTGTTGCGTGGATGAGGTGGTTAGGGTCATGATGGTCGTGATGTCATAGGGCTTGTGTCACTAAGAATAGGGTTTATGCCATGCTTTCTTCACTTGTGTGGTGTTTGACTGCATGCCAAAAACTAGAATTTTTTTTATGTACGGGGTACATTGTATGTGCAATCGGGTACGTGAATGGGTCCGTGCTCGGGTTCATATTGAAACTAATAAATCGAGTAAGTGTCGACTAACACAAGGTTCGATGAATGGTTACATGTACGGTTATATAATAATTACGTAAATGGCTATGCGAATGTCTATGTGCGAATACATGAAAGACTACGTTATTGGCACTTAACAAGTAAGTTATAAAGGGCAGCCCAGTGCATGAGTCTCCTACCATTGCAGGATCTGGGAAGGATGAGATATACGCAGCCTTACCCCTGTAAGCAGAGATGCTATTTCCGAAACTTAGCAAGTCATAGAATATTAAATTCGAAAGTTGAATCTTATTAATAAGTAATTGGGTGTTAGGTGTTACACCAGTAGCTTTTATAAAACTGAAAATGCGAACCTACATGCAATGAATGTGTCTCCCTAGTAGCAGTTGAAGAGCAAATCATTACAATAGGAGTGAACTCCCACTATTTGGTAGTTACATCCCCTTGGCCATCTCTGTCAATAGGTCAAATGGTACAGCAGAGAAGGCTGCTCACACACATCTGAACATTGACCCCGCTTAAAACACTACTCATTCAATATTTTTGTTATTTGGCTTTAAACGACTCAACATTGTTATCAACTATAACTATACGAGATGGAATTACATTGATGATCTTATGAAAGGGTTACAATGGAGGCTATATATAAGCACTAACACAAAAGGTAAATTACCAAAATACTACTAGAGCTGGCATCACTAATGACCTAAGCCCTAATCTACTCAATTACTAAATGGCCATTTAACACTCCCCCTCACAAGGAAGATAATAATGAAAATTACAATCGAAGTTTGAAAGGAAATTTACAACCAAAAAACTAAATCTAGGACAAAAACAACTCTCTACCCCATTTGTTTGTAAAAAATAACTTTCAACCTCGCTGAAGGGACTGGTATCATCTTCAACTTTTGACTAAACAATGATCGTTGAACATCAACTGTCCAATCTAAAGCTAAACTACAAACATCCCAAACAATGGATTATTATCAACACTGAGTCGACACACGGTAATCTCAATCCCACGAAGGAGATTGGCAAAGGATTTTCTTAACTTCAAAACAAATCGAAGAAGAGGCTAGGATTTTTTTGATCTAGTAATGATGACCGACAAACAACATTCTCAATCTCACAAAAGAGATTGGCAACAAACATTCTTAATCTTTCGAAGAATATTGGAAATTGAAATAAATCTCTCAACTCTAAACAGTGAGTCGGTAAGAACAACAGTGCCGATGAAAAGTAGACATGAACAATATCGAGTGAATAGTGCCGATGAACACTGACGCCTGAAACCTATTTCTAGCAATATTAGAAACTCTCGACGATCGATGAGCAAAGATGAAAAATAATATGGCTACTGCATGCATATGCACATTATTATGCACTAATTTTTAAAATTTTTCGATTCGTGTGCTTAAATAAACGATGATTACCTTTAGTTTTAGAATCTTAGTTTAGTTAATTCATAAATACTAGATTAGGTTTTATTTATTATTTTCTTTTTCTTATTTTTTGTTTTATTTTAAGTTACTAACTTTTTGTTTTATTTTGTAGTTTCTCGAGTCGTCAAAATTCTAACGTTTTCGAGTGGATTAGCTAATCACATCAAAGGAGCTTACGCGAAAAAATATAAATAAAATAAAATAAATTGCTTCTTTTGAAACTCGCTTTAAACCACTGTAAGTCAGGGCGCTGTGACGCACTATTTGCATTAGTTTAGGGTTAATTGCACTGCATTAGCTAGGAAACCCAGGGCGCTGGGCTTGACGCGGTCATTGCATTACAGGATAATATTCATGCATCACAGTAGTTGAGTGCTTGTTATCTTAGTTGCGTGATTGCTATTTGTTTTTTTTTTTCTTTGAGTCAGTTTTTATTTTAGTTTAGTTTCTTTTTAAGTTTATGTTTGGTACGCGTTCAAGTAAACCTGAATTGCATTCTATCGATCTTGAACTTGAATGTACTTTAAGGGTTAGTAAGTTCGCAACCCAAGCTTCTAAAGATAGGTTGCAATACGACGAATCAATGCCGATTCCGTCGTCGTTGTTTGAGGCCGAAATTCAAAGTACCCTTAAACGATTAAGGAGAACTCGAACTTTTACAATCGAACCGATTAAAATGGCTGACGAAAACAACAGAAACAATATGAATAATCTTAATATACCGCCACCTCCTCCGCTTAATGATTACTTTATTCCTATGACTTACACGCCACAAACATGTATCGATTTACCGGAGGCGATGGCATCTCACTTTGAGATAAATTCGTCTACCATCTCGCTACTTCCATCTTTCCATGGCCGTTTAAATGAAGATCCATATCAACACTTAGGAGATTTTCAGGATATATGCTCTACTTTAAAAATTCAAAACTTAACTGATGATGAATTGAAATTGCGGCTTTTTCCATTCTCTTTAAAAGATAAAGCTAAATACTGGCTCCAATCTTTGGAGCCAAACACAATTAGAACATGGGAAGCCTTACACACCGCGTTTTTACAAAAGTTTTTTCCTATTATGCGTACAAATCAGATAAGGAAATCCATAACAAACTTTGTGATGCAAGATGGGGAATCACTTTACGACACGTGGGAAAAATTTAAAGAATTGTTACGCTCGTGTCCACATCATCAGGTTCCTAAGTGGCAGTTGGTACATGTTTTCTACGAGGGACTTATTCCCTCTGTCCGTAATACTATCGATGCCGTTTGTGCAGGTACCTTCCTACACAAAAGCGCCGACGAGGCCTGGAAAATCTTTGAAACATTAAGCGAGAATTCGATGCATCAGGCTGTGTCAGTACATTCCGAGGGATATCATTCACAACCTAAGAGAGAGGTAAAGTTCGAGTCAAGTCATTCAATTGAAATAAAATAACTATCTAAAAAACTTGACCGACTTTTAACAATGAACCAAACGACAGCCTCACCCGCTCATGAAGTATGTGCAATATGTTCTGATCCGTCACATTCTATCCTTGCATGTCCATCGGCGAGTCAATTTTCGGAATTCGTGGAGCAACACATTAATTCTATTCAACAATACCCACGAAGTAATTATAATTTGACTACTAATAATCCAGACGCGTCATGGAGAAACCATCCTAATTTCTCATGGAAAAATAATAATAATAATAATACTCATAATGAGATGAGTAATTTCCCTAACGCTTATAGACCTCAACAATGTCAATACCAACAACCTCCTCCTCCACCTCCACGTAATAATGCATTTGAGGAGAAGGTGTTGGCCTCACTTGAAAGTTTTGGTTCAGTAATCCAGTTAGTACATTCCCACACCCAGTCCATAGCAAAACTGGAGTCCCAAGTGGGCCAAATAGCTAACACGCTAAATCGTTTAACCGAGAGTAAGTTGCCAAGTTAACCTATTCCGAACCCTAAGGGACAATACAAGGTGGGTGGTACAAATGAGCAAGTGAACGCTGTGTCAACTAGGACGACTACTCGAGAGGAAGAAGTTGTTGAGATTCCGATTATGAGGGATGAAATAGTTAACTCGAATAAAGAGAGAGGTGAGGACGTGAATCAAAATAGGAAAGAGAATGAACCGGTCCCAACAAATTGTATTCCAAAATTGCCCTATCCACCAAACGTTGAGGGACCGTCACATTTGTCTAAGAAAGGGTCAAAAGCTGAAGATATACTCGAGGTATTCAAACAAGTAAAAATTAATATTCCATTCCTCGATGCTATAAAATAAATTCCCGCTTATGCTAAATGTCTTAAAGACCTATGCACTCAAAAGCGCAAAATAAGCAGTCATACTCCAAAAAAGGTCTTTCTCACAGAAAAAGTAAGCTCAATTTTTCAACACGCTACTCCGAAATATAAAGATCCAGGTACGCCTACGATTTCATGTGTCATAGGTGACACTATCATTCATAGGGTTCTCCTTGACTTAGGAGCTAGTGTTAATCTCCTACCTTATCACGTCTACAAACAACTAGGACTAGGTGAACTTAAACCTATGGCCGCTACTATACAATTAGCAGATCGTTTCGTCAAAATACCTAGAGGAATCGTCGAGGACGTCTTGGTTAAAGTTGATAAATGTTATTATCCTTTTGACTTCATGGTCCGTGACACTGAACCCGTACTAGATTCTAGGAAGCACACTCCTGTCATCCTAGGTCGTCCATTCTTAGCTACGGTTAATGCGCGTGTTAACTGTCGAACGGGGGTAATGAAAGTGTCATTTGGGAACATGAACTTAAAATTAAACGTTTTTAACGCTATTGATCAACCTCCCAAGGATGACGATTACCTATGTGAGACGGAGAGTGAGGTAAGACAAACGATTGAATCCAATGATGTAATACCTGTGAGTAATGACAATAATATATTGAAAAATAAGCGGACGAATTTGAATAATTTAGATCCTAATGACGAATTTACTCAAAAGGTGAAGAATCGATTTGAAATCGAAAAGGATGAACCGTTGAATGAATTAGTACAAAGCGATATTCTTTCTACTTATCACCGGGCTCTTCCTGATATCCTCAGGGGTACAAAATCTGAGTTACGACCTCCATAAATATTGAGCTAGCTTGGTCTAGCTAAAGACGTAAAAGATAGCGCTTCTTGGGAGGCAACCCAAGCTTTATTTCGTTCGTTTCTCTTGTTTTTGGGTCTTTTTTAGTCAGTTGTGGTCTTTCTGAACAGGTTTGGGGGTCGGGGATAATTTATTTTGAACTTATATACATTTTTATACTAAAAAAGAGGAAAAGACCACAGTCGCGCGCGCGACCCGCTTGCGCGACAGGTCGCTCACGCGGTCCGCTCGCGCGAGATTCCCCCATAGACAAAATTTTTCAAGTTTTTTTTATATAGCCTCAGTATCAATTCGCGCGTGCGAGGGTCGCTCGTGCGGCCCGCTCGTGCGAGCTTGTGCCTTAGAAACTTTTCTAAAAAAATAAAAAAAGTAACCTCAGTATTACCTCGCGGAGGGATTCGCTCGCGCGAGGGTCGCTCGCGCGGTCCGCTCGCGCGAGGTCGGGATTTTCCACTTTTTCTTGTTAGTCTTTTATCTTCTGTTTCCCATACCTGGTTAGTTATTTTCTTTTCTGTTTGGTCTTTTTAGTTCTTTTCAATTAAATTTGTCTTTGTTTAGATAGTTATGTTTCTATCTATTTTCTTTTCATTACATTCTTTTACTTATAGTTTAGTTTCTATTAATAAAAAAAAAAAACCTCATATGTTAGTTTTTAGTATTTTGTTTGTTTAATTTTCTTTCGTTATGAAGTAACAGGTAACATTGAACTTTATTGCCTTATTCCTTTGTGTTCACCTGTTCTATGCTTGTCAAGATCGAGGTACTATCGTTCCTTCCTTACATACTTTCCTTTCTTTCATTTTATTGTTTCATTGGGGACAATGAAAGGTTTAGGTTTGGGGGTATTCATGCATATGCACATTATTATGCATTAATTTTTAAAATTTTTTGATTCGTGTGCTTAAATAAACGATGATTACCGACGTTTTTGCAATCTTAATTCGATACTTCTTGTTATGTAACTATGATTGTTATAGAATGGTAAACATGAGAATATGTGATTAAACATTTGCTGAAGTCATGATATGATGTTTTAGGTCATGTATCGTTCGAATCGTAGTTTTATATCATAGATTTGTACATAAACCTATGCACTGTACCTAGTCGCTTGAATACATGTCTGATGTGAACTATAATATAATTCGGATTTCTAGATAACACAAGGTGGAGACTAAGCCCAGTGAGGTTTTGAGCCTATCTTTTCTGTATTGAGGGTTATAAATACATTTTGTGTTTGTCGAATTTCATTTGGAATAGCGCATTAACTTGTTGTTTAGTCTCATTATTCTTGTTTTGGTTGATAGTCAAGTTAAAATATTTGTTACCATGCTAAATAATCTTCCATTGTAAACGTTGAAGAACTATATGACCATAGGAAATGATGGTAGGCCCTCTTTGTTTACTGCCGACCTATAAATGATAATTTCCTTAGTTCTCCCTTTGAGCCGTTAAAATGTCTTTTTCTTTAACTACTATTATCCTGTTTTTGCTCCGACTTGACAAACTTGGAGTTCACCACTGAGAGATTTGTCAACTTTTAGTGGTGTTAAGCCGATGTATGATTGAGAAGAAAAAGAAGATAAGATGATGTTTGGAGTGGTTGCATTGGTATTCAATGAATGTTTGTTTCAAAAGCAACGAAGAGGAAAAGAATAGAAAAAAGAAGAAGAATAAGGTTGAAAAAAAGAAAAAGAAAAAGAAATTAAAGTAAAAAAAATATGAAAAAAGTATGAAAAGATGAAAGTTGGTAGAAGAGAGAATGAAAGAAATCGAACATGCCTTACAATGCCATTCTAAAACTACCTAACAAATCCTTTCTATACTTTTCATTGTCTGAGCCACATTACAACCTTTGAAAAGTCCTACTTGATCCTAGGAAACATGGTTCGGATATGAAAACGATGGGAGGGAGATTAAAACATGGTAATAAATAATTTTTCTTGATTGTTGGCATCCTATCTATGAGACTACTGTTCTTTCGTGTCATGCGTCTTTTTCGAGTCATGTGTGAGCATTTCTAGTTTTGAAAACATATTTCCTTTACTCACATATTTTAGAAAAATTACACCTGTTTCTGAGTATTTCATTTGAGAGTGTAATTCATTGTGAGATTCGTAGTCGAGACATAGTTAGATGGTTATCCGAGTTATATTCCAAGTTCATGACATGCGCGTGTTCATTTGACTACCACATCACACACGTGCAATTTTATGAGAAACTCTATTGATTTATACGATGCATGTGCTTATGATTGTTTTTCATGATGTAAGTGGACGTTTGATTCTGTTTCTTCTTGTTCATTATTCTATTTCAAATAATTGTTCTATGATAAGGAGTATTGATTGTTTTGCTTTTCATTTTGAATAAAACTTTTTAAATTTATAAGTTAATAAAGATGGTTGTGGGTGACTTGTTGATGAGAACCCTCACGAGACTTTACTCGTCCAACTAGGGACACCTAGGGGTTTAAAAGGCTTGTTGCATATGCTAAATGCAATCGTGATCCATACGAAAATGGAATAGATTTTTATTAATAGTTTAGTTTTTATTTTTAGTTTTGCTCGAGGACAAGCAAAATGTAGGTTTGGGGGTGTGATCGGGAGAGAACAGAGCCTATTTATACGCCTTAACATGCGTTTGTTAGTACCTTTTTATCCTGTTTTTGTATATTTTTACTTTATTTTCTATTTTCTGACAGGATTTGGAAGAAATCAAGTATACCAGGCTAAATAGGGTGAAAAAGCAAGCAAAAAGAAGCTGAAAAAACCACATCGCGCGCACGACCCGCTCGGCGAAAACCCAGAAATCGCTCGCGCGACCCGCTCGCGCGAAAGCCAAGAAATCGCTCGCGCGAGGTCCCAATATCGCGCTCGCGCGGCCCGCGCCCGCGACATGTGTAAAAATGAAACTTGCGTATTTCAGTATACTGATGATTCCTACGCGAACGAAACTGCCTATTTACGTCTGGAAAGTTAAATACAGCAGTTTTAGTGCGTTTCGGGTTAGGAAAGCTTCCAAAAACTTGTTGTAAATCTATATATACCCTATTTTACTTCAATTTAGTTGTTGGACAATTAATATACAACCAATATATACACACTTTCAGCCATTGAAGGGAGGGAAGCAAGGAGAAGAAGAAGAAGATCAAGGATTTCCATGGCAACGGCGCCAAAAATTGATGTTGTCAGTATCAAGATATAAAAATATACTTTACTTTTCTAAAGATTTGCAGTGTGGAAGTAAAGGTCGAACTCACAGAGATTGAAATACTACAGTGCTTTAATTTTAAAACCTAAATCTAATTAATTAAGAAAAACAAATTTTGATTTGATTTTAATTAAACTAAGAACAATAAAAGTAAATCTAAATTATGAAAGCAATTAAAATTGTTTTTATAAATATGTTTAAAGGAACCTAGGATTGCAAATCCACCACTAGCTTCATAATAGGAATATTTATGCATTCAATTAGATTATTAAGTTGGATGATAATGGGGAATTGTAGTTACAAGCCCAATTCCTCCGTTAAGAAAATAATTATGGTTCAAGCACCAACATAATCCATCTTCGGTTAGCACGGATTATCCCACACTAAACTAGGGTTGTGGTTTAATCCGTCTAATCTAGGCATGGACTATTCGGATACTTGATAGCATAATTCAATTTAAGCACCATTACATGTAAACAATCTAAACAAGCACAGCAAGCATAGATCATTGAGCACATCACAGTCAAAATAGATCCAAGACAAGAATAGATTTTGAAAGCAATGATTTAATTCATAGAAGCACGATTTATTTATAAAATCCTCGAAACATGTAACTGTCATCCATACATAATAAAACTAAAATAAAAACATAACTAAAACCCTATTACTTGGCTAGGGTTTCATTGAAACCCTAGATCTAGAGTCTAGTTGTCCATAGAAGCGACGGATGGCAAGTAGTTGATTGAGGAGGCCATTGATATCCTTGATCTTCTTCTTCTTCTCCTTGCTTCCCTCCCTTCAATGGCTGAAAGTGTGTATATATTGGTTGTATATTAATTGTCCAACAACTAAATTGAAGTAAAATAGGGTATATATAGATTTACAACAAGTTTTTGGAAGCTTTCTTAACCCGAAACGCACTAAAACTGTTGTATTTAGCTTTCCAGACGTAATTAGGCAGTTTCGTTTGTGTAGGAATCATCAGTATACTGAAATACGCAAGTTCCATTTTTACACATGTCGCGCGCGCGGGTTGGCGAGCGCGATATTGGGACCTCGCGTGAGCGATTTCTTGGATTTCGCGCGAGTTGGTCGCGCGAGCGATTTCTGGGTTTTTGCCCGCACGATGTGGTTTTTTCAGCTTCTTTTTGCTTGCTTTTTCACCCTATTTAGCCTGGTATACTTGATTTTTTCAAAATCCTGTCAGAAAATAGAAAACAAAGTAAAAATATACAAAAACAGGATAAAAAGGTACTAACAAACGCATGTTAAGGCGTATAAATAGGCTCTGTTCTCTCCCGATCAGCTACCAAGGTTCAGCGGGAGGCGACCACCTCCCACCAATAGAACGAATATAGTGGAGAGCTACCACATATGGATCTTATGCGCTGACACTATGTAAACACACTAGATGGAATTATATTGATGATTTTATGAAAGGGTTACAATGGAGGCCTATATATAAGCAATAACATAATTTCTAATCTATTCAATTGCTAAATTTCCCTTTAACATCAACCATGTGTTGAAACTTTTCCTCCATATTCCAATTGCAATTAGCCTAGCTTTAGAGCTATAGTCAACTAAATTGTAATATTTACATTCGACATATATAATAAAGGTGGAGCTCCTTTCAACTTTCATTACAATGGAGGTATCTTAAATGTCTATCATTTCAATTCAATGTACAATGTATTTCAATTTTCTGTCTATAGTAGTTTAATATAGCTACTTGTACCACCATATTTAGGACCTCAGGTGATAGGTAACTCCCCTTTCCGAACAATAGTCTGTGTTAGTTTTGATCTTTCACCTATTTCCTTTTCCTTCCTATTTCCTCACCGTTATCCTTCTCAACGGAACAAAGAAAAATGTTTTCCTCAGTGTTTTCTGTTCCTTTCCCTCAATAAATCCATGAACCAAACATAGCCAAAGAGTATTAGAAAGGAGATTACCGAGAGCCAGAGACATACTACCATTGTCACTCAGAAGGCTAAGAGGACTCCTTGTATCCCAAGTGTTGGCCTTTTTGATTTTTCGGTTGTCCGTAGAGTCCATGTCATTTCTTGAATTCAAATGCGCAAAACATTCATTTTTGCCATTTGAAATGTTAAGCTGGTGATCCATCGGATTGGAAGAAGTTGCCTTCTTTCCCCTGAACACTCCCCACAAATAATACTTGCCCCCGAATTCTGCAAATCAATAATTTCTATTCGAACTCAATACATATACACTGCTGCTTCTTAATGAATCTGCTAGAAAGAGATTTGGACTCACTCTAATAGAGCAGTGGCAATTTAGTATAAGGGAAAACCAAGAGCTCAACATTTTTTACCGTGGCTCTTATGGCAAGTTCTTGGCACACCATCTTGTTCACCAAGCGGTCAAAATCCACTTCGCATCTGCAACAACAAACACACAACATGAAATAAATTAGCCCGTAAAAAGGTGAAGTAGAATCAAAGGTGACAAAAATATTAAAACCAAGACCTTTCACTTTCAGGAAAGAAATAAAGAACTATATGGAAATCATTCTGTTTCACCTTCTCAAAACTCTTTGGCCACACACCAGACTGTTAAGATTAAACAATCAAAGAAAGAGAGAGCAGAAGAAGAGAGGAAGAAGAGAATTGTATTACTGCTGAACGTAATAATCAAATACAATAAAAAGAAACCTTTTTATGGTAGCGTTCAATAAAGAGAACAAAAAGGCTAAACTACCCCAAGTGCTGATAACAACTTATTAATCTAACACTCCCCCGCAAACTTATGATGCGGCAGCGAGAAGCATCAAAAATTTATCAAGCAAAAAGCAGAAGCATGTAATAGTATGAGTCTTGGTAAAGAAGTCAGCCAACTACAAGGTTAAAGGAAGGAATGGAAGAGAGATAGTGCCAAGCTGAAGATAATGACGCACAAAGTGGCAGTCAATCTTAATGTACTTCGTGCGTTCATGAAAAATAGAGTTGTGCGCTATCTAAATAGAGCCCTTGTTATCAGAATACATAGGAGTAGGAGCAGATAACAAGACACCAAGGTGAGCAAGCAACTAACGTAACTAACTATCTCAGTAGTAGTGGCAGCCATCGCACGATCTAACCTCAGAAGAAGAGCAAGACACTACGGACTACTTCTTGCTTTTCCAAGAAATATGTGAGTCACTGAGAAAAACACAGATGCCAGTAGTGGACTTTTGATCTATAGAATCCCCAGCCCAGTCAGCATCAGAATAAGCATAAAGTTCTAAAGAAGAGGTTGTAGGGAACAATAAAGTCTGATGCAAGGTACCACAAAGGTAACAAAGAATATAGACAACAATAACCCAATGAATCATGGTAGGGAAAGAAACAAACTGACTGATGATATGAACATCATATGAGATGTCTGGCTGTGTCATAGTGAGATAGACTAAACTACCCATAATAGCTCGATACAAGGTAGGTCTGCCAATATAAAACCATCGGAGGAAGATAAACGAGCACTGAGTTGCAAAGGGGTCTCAGGTGTCCAAGTTTCTGTAAGACGAGCTCTCTCAATGACATCAGAAGCATACTTGGACTGAGAGATAAGATAGCCTTTAGGAGAAGAGGCAACCTCAATACGCAAGAAATAACGAAGGGGCCCCAAATCCTTCATTTTGAAAGTGGCTCTGCAACTGTGATTTAAACAACGATATTCCAGCCATATCATCACTAGATGATCATATCGTCCACATAGAGCAAGAGAAAAGTACATCCTTTCAAAGTAGGGCAGAGAAATAACACTGAGTCATGATCAAAAGGACAAAAACCCAAATCATAGATGACTATAGAGAACTTGTCAAACCAAGCCCTAGGAGCCTATTTGAGACCATATAATGCTTTCAAAGTTTGCACACCTCACCCTGTTTATGATGGAAGCCAGGAGGAGGAACCATAAAAACTTCTTCAGTCAAATCCCCATTAAGAAAAGTATTTTTCACATCAATCTGGGAAAGAATCCACGTACGGGCTACTGCCACTGCGATCACTGCCCTAATCGTAGTCATCTTAGCAATAGCAGCGAAGGTCTCCTCATAGTCAATACCATATTCCTGAGTGATCCCTTGGCCACCAATCTAGCCTTATAATGCTCCACATAACCATCAGATCGAGTTTTAATATTGTACACCCATCGACACCCAATTGCACATTTACCAGGGGTATAGGCACCAAGTCCCACATGGTGGTCTTATGCAATGTAGAAACCTCTTCAGCCACAGCCTATTTCCAAAGAGGGTCAAGAGAAGCCTCCTTATAGGAGGTGGGTTCAGATAAATAGTGAAATAAAGTTAAGAAAGAACAAAAATCAAAAGAGTAACAAGAGTTATATAAACCAAACCTATCAAGATGTTTACGAGTACGCGTAGGATAACAAGAAATGGTAGGATCCACGTTTTTTGAATTTAATTGAGCATCAGCCAAGGGAGGTGGATCTGAACCTGTAGAAGAGACAGTTGTATTCCTTCTAGAGTATGTATAGAGGACGAGTAACAATGAGAATAGAAGAAGTGTCAAAGATTGACACATCGCTGATATATGACTCAGACAGGAAAGGGATCAAGATAAAAAAGATCATATTTGTTCAAAGTGTGTGAGGTAGAAGGAATAGAGAAGAAAGGAATGTGTTCCATAAAAGTTACATGGCGAGAGACAAAGTTTATTCGCTACTAGATCATAGCACCAGTAACCCTTCTATCCTTCACCATAACCAAGAAAAACACACATTGTAGAACGAGCAGAGAATTTATTATGAGCAACTTTAGGTAGCAAGACATAACAGGTGGATCCAAACACACGTAAAGAAAAGTAATCAGGAGATTTTCCACTCAATCGCTCGAAAGGGGAGACGCCAGAAGTGATGGCAGAGGGAATGCGATTAATTAGATGAACGGCAATAAGTATAGCTTCTCCCCAAAATATACCGGGAACACTAGCTGATAACAAAAGGGACCGTGCAGTCTCTATGATATGTCTATGCTTACGTTTAGCCACAACATTCTATTCAGGAGTATCTGTACAAGAAGATTGCTGAATAGTGCCATCAGAGGTGAGTAAATCAATAGGGCATTGGAAGTATACTCCTCACCTAAATCACATCTAAAACATTTTACAGTATAAGAATACTGAGTATGAATCATGTCACAAAAAGAAATGAATATAGAGAAAAATTCAGAGCGATACTTCATAAGTCAAACCCAACAATACCTAGAAAAGGCATCAATCAATAAATGAAACATAATATTTAGACCCTCCTTTAGTAGAGACTGGAGTAGGGCCCTATACATTAGAATGAATAAGATCTAAAGGAGTAAGAGAAATAGTAGCACTGTTATTAAATGGTAATGTAGACAATTTAGCTAATTTGCATCCACTACAATCAGAAATACCATGACACTCCAAATGTCCCAAACTACCAATTGAAATTAAAAACTATAAACGAGAACGAGATACATGACCAAGGCGGGAATGCCACAAATAAAAATTAGACAACTTAGGGTTCAAACAAAAAGAAGATAAATCTACTAAAGAAGCAGCAATAGCCGGAACATGCAGCTCTTCTAACGCATAGAGACCTCCCTCTCTATGGTCGGTCTCAATTAGCTTCTTGGAAAGAGGATCCTGCACAACACAACCAGAAAAAGAAAAATGAACCACATATCCATAATTAAATAATTGACTAATAGATATCAAGTTTAGGGTAAGTTGAAGAATATAATATGATCGGGAGAGAACAAATCCTAATTATACGCCTTAATTCACATTTGTTAGTACCTATTTTTATCATATTTTTACTTCGTTTTCAATTTTCTGTCAGGATTTGGAGAAAAGTAAGGATTCCAAGCTAAATGGGGTGAAAAAGTAGAAGAAAAGAAGCTGAAAAAACCACATCGCGCGTGCGGCCTGCTCGCGCGAAAGGCCCGAAATCGCTCGTGTGACCTATGCAAAAAAGTGAAAATGTGTATTTCAGTGTATTGAAGACTCCTACGCGAACGAAACTACCTAATTATGTTTGGCAAGCTAAATACAATAGTTTTAGTGCGAATTGGGTTAGGAAAGCTTTCAAACTTACTACAAAACTATATATATCCCAAATTAACTCAATTATGGGGTTGGCAATTGATATACATACAATACACAACCATACTTTCAGCCATTGAAGAGAGAAAATGAAGGAGAAGAAGAAGAAGACCAAGGATTCCCATGGCCTCCTCCATCAACTTCTTACCGTTCATCAATTCTATGGCCAACTAAACTCAAGATCAAGGGTTTCAATGAAACCCTAGCAAAGTAATAGGGTGTATTTAATATTTTTATTTTAGTTTTATTATGTATGGATGACAGTTACATGTTCTGAGGAATTTTATAAATAAATCATGCTTTTATTGATTAAATCGTTACTTTCAAAGTTTACTTTTGTCTTAGATCTATTTTGATGGTAGTGTGCTCAATGATCTATGCTTGTTGTGCTTGTTTAGATTATTTACATGTAATGGTGCTTAAATTGAATTGTGCTATCAAGTATTCGAATAGTCCATGCCTAGATTAGACGGATTATACCACAACCCTAGTTTAGTGTGGTATAATTCGTGCTAACCGAAGATGGATTATGTTGGTGCTTGAACCATAGTGATTTTCTTGACGGAGGAATTGGGCTTGTAGCTACAATTCCCCATTATCATCCAACTTAGTAAGCTAAAGTAATTCATAAATACCCTTATTATGAAGGTAGTGGTGGATTTGCAATCCTAGGCTCCTTAAACTTATTATAAAAGCAAATATTTAATTGTTTTCATAATTTAGATTTACTTTTATTGTTATTAGTTTAATTCAAATTAAATCCAAAATCCGTTTTTCTTAATTGACTAAATTTAGGTTTTAAAAATTAAAGTGCGTAGTATTCAATCTCTGTGGGTTCGACCTTTACTTCCACACTGCAAATCTTTTGAAAGTAAAGCATAAGTTAAGCATACTTTTATATCTTGATTTTGACAAGATCAATTTTTGGCGCCGTTGCCGGGGATTGCATTACTACCTTTAGTTTTAGAATCTTAGTTTGGTTAATTCGTAAATACTAGATTAGGTTTTATTTTATTTTTTCTTATTTTTCGTTTTTGTTTTAAGTTACTAACTTTTCTTTTTGTTTTGTAGTTTGTCAAAGTAGTCAAATTCTAGTGTTTTGAGTGGAGCAGCTGTGCACGTCAAAGGAACTTACGCGAAAATAAAAAATAAAAAATAAACTAAATTGCTTCCTTTGAAATTTGCTTCCAACCACTATAAGTCAGGGCGCTGAGACGCACTATTTGTATTAGTTTAGGAGTGATTGTTCACGTGCATTAGCTAGGAAACCCAGGGCACTGGGCTTGACGTGGTCATTGCATTACAGGATAATATTCATGCATCAGAGTAGTTGTGTGCCTGTTGCCTTATTTGCGTGATTTCGTGTTATATTTGTGGAGTCAGTTTTTGTCTTAGTGTCGCCATTTTATTTTTAGTTTATGTTTGGTACACGTTCTAGTAAACCTGAATTACAAACTTTGATCTTGAACTTGAACGTACCTTAAGAATTAATAGATCTTCAACCCAAGCTTCTAGAGCTCGGTTGCTAGACGACGAATCGACTCCAGAGCGATTGTCTCTATTTCACGCCGAAATTCAAAGTACCCTTAAAGGGTTAAGGAAAACTCAAATTTTCAAAATAAAACCTATTCCAATGGCTGACGTTGGAAATAACGGAAATAACGAAAATAATGTAAATAATCATAATATACCTTCGCCGCCTTCGCTTAGGGATTACTTTATTCCTATGACTTACATGCCACAAACATGTATTGATTTATCGAAGGTGTCGGCATCTCACTTTGAGATAAAGTCATCTACCATCTCACTACTTCCTTCTTTCCATGGCCGCATTAATGAAGACCCTTACCAACACTTAGGGGATTTTCAAGATATCTTTTCTACTTTAAAAATTCAAAACTTAACTGATGATGAATTGAAATTGTGGCTTTTTTCATTCTCTTTAAAAGATAAAGCGAAGTATTGGCTCTAATCTTTGGAGCCGAATACAATTAAAACCTGAGAAGCCTTACACACCGCATTTTTACAAAAGTTTTTCCCAATTATGCGTACAAATCAGATAAGGAAATCCATAACAAACTTTGTGATGAAAGATGGGGAAATGCTTTATGATACTTGGGAAAAGTTTAAAGAATTATTACGCTCATGCCCACATCATCAGGTTCCTAAGTGGCAATTAGTTCAAGTCTTCTACGAGGGGCTTATTCCCTCTGTTCGGAATACCGTTGATGCCGTTTGTGCGGGTACTTTCCTGCACAAAAACGCTGACGAGTCATGGAAGATTTTCAAAACGTTAAGCGAGAACTCGATGCACCAAGCTGTGTCGGTACGTTCTGAAGGATACCTGCCACCGCAAAAAAGAGAGGTAAAAGTTGAGTCAAGTCATTCAATCGAAATACAAGAATTAAATAGAAAACTTGACCAATTTATGATGATGGGAAATAGGTCCAATTCACCTCCTCATGAAGTATGTGCATTGTGTTATGCATTGTCACATAATATCTTTGCATGTCCTTCCGCATCTCAATTCCCAGAATTCGTGGAGCAACACATTAATTCTATTCAAAAATTCCCACGAAATAATTATAATCCTGCGCCGACTAATTTTTCTAATACTTATCGAACTCAACCTCAACAATATCAATACCAATAACCCAATCCTCCACCACCTCCACGTAATAATGCATTTGAGGAGAAGGTGTAGGCCTCACTTGAAAACTTTGGGTCAGTAATCCAATTAGTACATTCCCACACCCAGTCCATCGCAAAACTAGAGTCCCAAATGGGATAAGTAGTGAGTACATTAAACCGTTTGATTGAGAGTAAGTTGCCAAGTCAACCTATTCAAAAACCTCAGGGTCAATACGAGAATGGGGGTAAGAGTGAGCAAGTGAACGCTGTTTCGACTAGGACGACTATTCGACAAGAGGAAGTTGTTGAATTTCTAGACGAGGGTAAGAAAAATTTAAACATTAATTCGAATAAAGAAATGGGTGAGGACGTGAATCAAAGTAGAAAAGAAAAAGAACCGGTCCCAACTAATTATATTTCGAAAATGCCTTTTCCACCAAACGTTGAGGAACCGTCTAATTTTTCTAAGAAAAAGTCAAAAACTAAAGATATACTCGAGGTGTTTAAGCAAGTTAAAATCAATATTCTATTCCTCGATGCGATAAAACAAATTCTCGCTTACGCTAAATGCCTAAAAGACCTTTGCACGCAAAAGCGCAAGTTGCGCAGTCATACTCTTAAAAAGGTCTTTCTCACAGAAAAAGTGAGCTCAATTTTTCAACACGCTACTCTGAAATATAAAGATCCAGGTACGCCTACAATTTCATGTGTCAGAGGTGACACTAACATTCATCGGGCTCTCCTTGACTTAGAGCTAGTGTTAACCTCTTACCTTATCACGTCTATAAACAATTAGGACTAGGTGAACTTAAACCTACGGCCGCTACAATACAATTTGCGGATCGTTCGATTAAAATCCCTAGAGGAATCGTCGAGGACGTCTTAGTAAAAGTTGATAAATGTTATTATCCTATCGATTTATGGTTCCTGACATTGAACCCATACTAGATGCTAGGAAGCACACTCCTGTCATTCTAGGTCGTCCGTTTTTAGCTACCGCAAATGCGCGTGTTAACTGTCGAACGGGGGTGATGAAGGTGTCGTTTGGGAATATGAACTTAAAATTGAACATTTTTAATGCTATTGATCAACCTCCCAAAGATGACGATTATCTATGTGAGGCGCAGAGTGAGGTAAGACAAACTATTGAACCCAATTACGTAATACCTGTGAGTAATGAAAATAATATGGTGAGTAGTGAGCGGATGAATTTGAATAATCAGGACCCCAAAGATGAATTTACTCGAAAGGTACGAAATCATTTTGAACATAATCAGGATGAACTGTCAATTGGATTAATTCATAGCGACATGATTTCTGCTTACCACCGGAGTCTTCCTGATATCCTTAGGGGTATAAAGTCCAATTTTCATCCTCCATAAGTCCTGAGCAAGAATGGTCTAGCTGAAGACGTAAAAGATAGCGCTTCTTGGGAGGCAACCTAAGCTTTATTTCATCTGTTTCTCTTGTTTTTGAGCATTATCGGTCATCTTTGGGTCATTTGAGTCAGTTTTGGTCATTCTGAATAGGTTTAGGGGTCGAGGATAATTTATTTTGAACTTATTTACACTGAAAGAAAGAAAAATGAGAAAAACAATTGCCTCGCGTGCGCGGCCCGCTCATGCGAGGTTGTCATTTAGAGAATTTTTTTTCAAGTTTTTATATTTATGCCTCAGGTTCTAGTCGCCCTTCAAAATTGTGCGCGCAAGGGGTCTCGCCCGAGCGGCCCGCTCGCGCGAGCCTGGGACTTAGAATTTTTTTCTTCAGAAATCATAAAAGTAGCAGCAGTAATGTCTCGTAGAGGGATTCGCCCGCGCGATGCTCGCTCGCGCGAGGTAGGATTTTCAGGAATTTTCTCTTTTGTTCTCTAACCTCCTGTCTCCCGCACCTGGTCAGTTGTTTTTATGTTTTGTTCTCTTAAGTTTATTTTAGATTAAGTATTTCTTTGTTTCCATAGTTCTAGTTTTGTTTTTCTTTATTTCCTTTACGTTCTTTTAATTCTAGTTTAGTTTCTATTGTTTACCAAAAAAAAAAAAAAACAAAATAACTAGAAAAAACATATGTATTATATATTAGCTTTTCTTATTCGTTGTTAGTTTATTTTCTTTTAAGTATTGCCAGGTGAATTAGTGTCTCCATTTGGAGCATTTGAACTGTATTGCTATATTTATATATGTTCACCTGGTTTGTGGTTGCTGAAATCGAGGTACTATCGTTCCTTCTTTACGTACTTTCCTTTCTTTCATTTTATTGTTTCATTGGGGGCAATGAAAGGTTATGTATTATATATTAGCTTTTCTTATTCGTTGTTAGTTTATTTTCTTTTAAGTATTTCCAGGTGAATTAGTGTCTCCATTTGGAGCATTTGAACTGTATTGCTATATTTATATATGTTCACCTGGTTTGTGGTTGCTGAAATCGAGGTACTATCGTTCCTTCTCTATGTACTTTCCTTTCTTTCATTTTATTGTTTCATTGGGGGCAATGAAAGGTTTAGGTTTGGGGGTATGCACTCACATGCACATTATTATATACACCAAAATTTTGAAAATTTTTTCAATACTTGTGCTTAAATAAACGATGTCACCTACGGTTTTGCAATCTCTAGTCGATACATCTTGTTATGTAACTTGGATTGTTATAGAATGGTAAACATGAGAAGATGTGATTAAATATTTGCTGAAGTCATGATATGACGTTTTAGGTCATGTATCGTTCGAATCGTAGTTTTATATCATAGATTTGCACACAAACCTATGCACTGCACGTAGTCGCTTGAATACATGTTTGATATGAACTATAATATTGTCACGCCCCGACGTAGCATAAATATGGAAAGCGTTTAATTTCCTTTATGGACCCGTAGGTCGCGACAGTTTGAAGGATCGATTCCGTCCCAAAACGTCGAACAACATAAAACCATTAATCAGAGTAGGGTAATCAGGGCTCATAAAAATTTTTCTAACTTATTACATCCTATGGTACGGGGTTTACTAAGGCACAGACCGCCTTGAAAATAAAATAATACTTAAAGTCTATTACAGTCATCCTTATTACAAAACCAAAACATATCTTAAAGCACATAAACATAAAACATATAAAAGTAACATCTCTTCTCAGCAACTGATCTCAATTAGCATAATCATACGGTTCATCCTGATTATTACCTGCAAAGCCTGGACACGAATGTCTAGGACGCATCAACGCCGTCAGCTTCAAGAAGCTGGTGAGTATTAAAAACAATACTTTGAATGTAAAAACATACTCATTTACCTTTTTCCCATTTCCATTTAAATACCACAAGTTTATATTTATGATAAAGAGCTCGTTTTAGAAAACAACCACAACATTATTTAAAAGATAATTTCACACATATGTGACCGTGTATGAGAACAATGCACCATCTCATCTATCCGACTCTTTTCTCTCGACAACACCCAACAACCCTCTATCCTACTCCTGGTATCTTTGAAATACTAAGATAGCCACACTTTAGCAACGGGGCGCCAGGGAGTGTCCAGTTTGCCTCACACTTTGGTCCGGGGTACCAGGGAGTGTCCAATGCCTCACACTTTGAATACCCTAACCGCCATGCAAATACCGGGGCAACCCCCTCACAAGTATCCAGACTCGAGTTATCAGGGAGTGTCCATAGGCCACACTTTAGCACTTCCATGGGTGCCAGTGAGTGTCCAAGTTCGGCTTCACACACTTTAACGCTTCTATGGGCGTCAGGGAGTGTCCATATTTGCCACCTTCGCATTTCAAAGACACCCTCTTCCGCATTTTCAACTACAACCACAACCACAACCACAATCACAACCACAACCACAACCACAACTCAAACTCATACTCTTTCCACACAATCATTACTCTTTTCCACACTATCATTACTCTTTTACACACTACCAACACTCACCATGCATGTACAACTGACTCCACATGAATGTCATCAAACTTTAAACATAAAGGAATTCACAGAATTAAAGAAATAATACGCGTACGGGGATTGAAAATTCGTAATTCATTGCCTTAATCATTTTAAACATAACTAATAGCATTCTAAAAACTGCTACTGAAATCCTCGTTTTCTGTCCAAACGGTGCAGAATCTGAGAAAATTGCATTAGACGAAAAGTGTGCAGAATCGAGTTTTGCTTGGGACAACGCGGGCAGAACCTTAAATTTCATTCGTTTTCCTAACATAAATCTGAAAACAAAATTCTGCTACTGTTAAAATTAAAAGAGAAAATATTAGATTGAATTTCTAATATACTTTTTCTGCTACTGTAATCCTCATTTTCTGCCCAAACGGTGCAAAATCTGAGAAAATTGCATTAGACGAAAAGTGTGCAGAATCGAGTTTTGCTTGGGACATTGCGGGCAGAACCTTAAATTTCATTCGTTTTCCTAACAAAAATCTGAAAACAAAATTCTGCTACTGTTAAAATTAACTACCTAAATCAGTAAATAAGGAATGAGTTACATTTTGAGTGAGTTAGTAATACTCACCGTGATGTAGATTGAAGAAGTTGTTGAGAAGGAAATACAAGAATTAAGAATCTCCAATTTCAAGCTTGGCTATGGAGGATTGAGCTCTTCAAATTCTGAAATTATTATCTCTCTACGTGACTCTTTCAAGCTCTCTATGTTAGGAGTGTAGAATGTGTAGTGTGGTTGGGTGTATAAATACTCAAACTCCCACTTAGAAAACATTTGCCTAACATCCCACTCATTCTCCATTAATCTCCACTAATTACAAAGAAAGTGCAGCAATGATGTGTAAATATACACTTGCAATTCATAATGCTCCATTGATAATTGAAAGGGTAGGTGGAGTTGGTGTGGGTCAAGGTGTGTTTGGGAATCAAGCTTATGGCATTAGGACAACACACATACTACAAGCATTTGCCAAACAAGGCCTAAGGGAAAACTTTAGCAATAATAATTGGGTATAAAAAAATTTGTCCAATCAGTTACTCCCAAAATTCTGTGGAAGTTTAACACTGCGCGGACAGTTTTAAACCTAAACTAGTATTTTCGTGACACGGTGTTTATCACAAAAATACAGAAAATTCATTTTAATGTTAGAAAGAGTTTTCTGATTTTATAAAAATACAGTTGGAGTTTAAAAGAAATAATTCCACCGTTTGAAATACAGATTTGAAATTTAACACAGGTATTGCCAGTTTTTAGGAAAATTGCATTTTGACCCCAAAAGTAATTTCAATTATGGGATTAGTCAAGAAATAAATTTTTCACATAAGAATTTAAATAAAGGCAGACAATGTATATTTAATTTTAAATATGGCAATGCAAGAAAATGGGGGTTATTACAAATATGATTCGGATTTCTAGATAACACATGGTGGAGACTAAACCCGGTGAGCTTTTGAGCCTATCTTTTCTTTTTAGAGGGTTATAAATACATTTTGTGTTTGTCGAATTTCACTTGAAATAGCGCATTAACTCGTTGTTTAGTCTCATTATTCTTGTTTTGGTTGATAAGTCAAGTTAAAATATTTGTTACCATGCTAAATAATCTTCCGTCGTAAACATTAAAGAACCATATGACCATAGGAAATGATGGTAGGCCCTCTTTATTTGCCACCGACCGATAAATGATAAATTTCCTTAGTTCGCCCCCTTGAGCCTTTAAAATGCCATTTCTTTTTTTAATCACCATTATCCTTTTTTTTTTTGCTCCAACTTAATAAACTTGGAGTTCTCCACTGAGATATTTGTCAACTGTTAGTGGTGATAATGCGATGTATTGATTAAGAAGAAGAAGAAAACAAGATGATGTTTGGGGTAGTACCTTGGTATTCAATGAACATTCATTTCAAAAGCAACGAAAAGGAAAAGAATCAAGTTAGAAAAAAAAAGCAATGAAGAAAGAAAAAAAAAAGAAGAGGAAAGAAATTAAAAAAATATATGAAAAGATGAAGTTGGTAGAAGAGACGAATGAAAGAAATTGAACATGCCTTACAATGCTATTCTAAAACTACCTAATTAATCTTTTCTATCCTTTTTCATTGGCCAAGCCACATTACAACCTTTGAAAAGTCCTATTTGATCCTAAACATGGTGTGGATATGTAAACGATGGGAAGGGGATTAAAACATGGTAATGATTAATTTCTCTTGACTGTTGGCGTCCTATCCATGAGACTGCTGTTCTTTTGTGTCATGCGTCTTTTTTGAGTCCTGTGTGAGCATTTCTCGTTTTGAAAACATATTTCCTTTGCTCCTATATATTGGATAAATTACACATGTTATGAGCGTTTCATTTGAGAGTGTAATTCTTTGTGAGATTCGTAGTCGAAGCATAGTTTGATGGTTATTCGAGTTATATTCCAAGTTCATGACATGCGCATGTTCATTTGACTACCATATCACACACGTGCAATTTTATGAGAAACTCTATTGATTTATACAATGCATGTGCTTAGGATTGCTTTTCATGATGTAGGTAGACATTTGATTCCGTTTCTTCTTGTTCGTTATTCTATTTCAAATCATCGTTTTATAATAAGGAGTATTGAATGTTGTTTTTCGTTTTAATAAAACTTTTCTTTATAAGTTAATAAAGATGGTTGTGGGTGACTTGTTGACGAGAACCCTCCCGAGACTTCACTCGTCCAACTAGGGACACCTAGGGGTTTAAAAGGCTTGTTGCATATGCTAAATGCAATCGTGATTCATGCAAAAGTGGAGTAGTATTTTTAATTAGTAGTTTAATTTTTATGTTCTTTTTGCTCGATGACTAGAAAAATGTAGGTTTGGAGGTGTGATCGGGAGAAAACAAATCCTAATTATATGTCTTAATTCACATTTGTAAGTACTTTTTTATCCTATTTTTGTATATTTTTACTTCGTTTTTTATTTTCTGTCAGGATTTGGAGAAAAGTAAGGATTTCAAGCTAAATGGGGTGAAAAAGCAGAAGAAAGAAGCTAAAAAACCACATCGCACGCGCGGCCCGCTCGCGCGAAAGGCCCGAAATCGCTCGCGTGACCTATGCAAAAAAGTGAAAATGCGTATTTCAGTGTATTGAAGACTTCTATGCGAACGAAACTGCCTAATTACGTTTGGAAAGCTAAATACAACAGTTTTAGTGCGAATTGGGCTAGGAAAGCTTCCAAACTTACTACAAAACTATATATATCCCAAATTAACTCAATCATGGGGATGACAATTGATATACATACAATATACAACCATACTTTCAACCATTGAAGAGAGAAAAGGAAGGAGAAGAAGAAGAAGAAGAAGACCAAGGATTCCCATGGCCTCCTCCATCAACCTCTTGCCGTTTATCAATTCTATGGCCAACTAAACTCAAGATCTAGGGTTTCAATGAAACCTAGCCAAGTAATAGGGTGTATTTTATGTTTTTATTTTAGTTTTATTATGTATGGATGACAGTTACATGCTCCGAGGATTTTTATAAATAAATCGTGCTTTTATTGATTAAATCGTTACTTTCAAAGTTTACTCTTGTCTTGGATCTATTTTGATGGTAGAGTGCTCAATGATCTATGCTTGCTGTGCTTGTTTAGATTATTTACATGTAATGGTGCTTAAATTGAATTGTGCTATCAAGTATCCGAATAGTCCATGCTTAGATTTGACGGATTATACCACAACCCTAGTTTAGTGTGGGATAATTCGTGCTAACCGAAGATGGATTATGTTGGTGCTTGAACCATAGTGATTTTCTTGACGGAGGAATTGGGCTTGTAGCTACAATTCCCCACTATCATCCAACTTAGTAAGCTAAAGTAATTCATAAATACCCTTATTATGAAGCTAGTGGTGGATTTGCAATCCTAGGTTCCTTAAACTTATTATAAAAACAAATATTTAATTGCTTTCATAATTTAGATTTACTTTTATTGTTCTTAGTTTAATTCAAATTAAATCCAAAATCCGTTTTTCTTAATTAACTAAATTTAGGTTTTAAAAATTAAAGTGCGTAGTATTCAATCTCTGTGGGTTCGACCTTTACTTCCACACTGCAAATCTTTTGAAAGTAAAGCATAAGTTAAGCATACTTTTATATCTTGATTTTGACAAGATCATAATACACATTAGGAAGAGACAAATGAGAAGAAACTGTAGAACCAACACTAACCAAAGACATAGGGTTACCACTGGCAGTAACTACAGAAAACGAAGGAGGAGAGTAGGTAGATTCAAATAAAGAGGAGTCACTAGTCATGTGATCTGTAGCACATGAATCAAAAACCTAAGTGTTCGTAGATATACCTGAGAGAACTGAGGAGAATGAACCTACTGAAGGAGAAACAGAAAGAGCATTAGGCGACTGAGAAGGAAAGAGATTCTGCAATTGCTCGGCAATGAGTGATAAGTTGGGAGCTAATGCAAACGAGCCAGTAGCTAGTGGGGTAATCGATGCAATGCGACAATTCTTACCCCTAAAAGACTGTTGTGGTCCACGGTTTCAAATTGATCAATTGGGGACACTGTGCCTTCCAATGACCCTTCTCATGACAATAACTATACTTAGGGTTGTGTTTCGGTCGGAACAAATTGGAAACCACCCTTTTGGAAAAAAATTCCAAAATTTTCGAAACACTAAAAAAAATTTCAATTCCGATTGCAAAATTTAGGAAATTAATTTTTTTTTGTTCTGATTCTAAAATTTCAGAAATTTTTGGAATTAGAATCTTTCGGATTTCAGAATTTTTCATTTGTGATGATTGTCATACTTATCTTTCAATTCATAGAAGCACTTGTCATTCCCTTTCTTCATTCTTTACCGATGTGGAACGAAGTTAAGTTTCGGAATATTTCGAAAAACTTTCGGAAAATATAGTTTCAGATTTTCTTCGGAAAACTTTCGAAAACTTTCGGAATACTTTCGAAATATTTTTGGAAAAGATAGTTTCGAAAAACTTTCGAAATTTTTGAAATTCTTAAATCAATTCCGAATCTGATCCGATTTTTTTCTTTAGAATTTTCGGAATTCAGAATTTTGAAATTCGGAATGCATTTTTGGTTTCCAAAATCGGAAATTTTCATAACAGAATCGGTCGAAATCAAAATTTTGTTCCGAACGACACCCCTATCTATACTCATCCACAACAACCCTGCCCTACTTAGGTTGTGTATTACTGTGAGGTTTGTCGGGACATCTAATACTATCTGCGAAGGTAAAGAAAGAATACCCTTGTCTGGAACCAAAAAATAGCCCACAGTTCGTAACACTACAGATCGAGAAGAAACTATGTATTTTTCGAAAAAGATTCAAAAAAAAAAAAACCCTATTAGATGTATGCGAAAAAATCTAAAAAAATCACCAAACAACTCAGAAGGAAGAGTCGAATCAAGAGTTGAAGTAACAATCTGAAAAGATGTCAAAAAAATACAGACGTCATCATGATGCCACGATGATGTCATTCTCCGATAATGACATCATCGACTGCCACTATTGGGTACGTCTGTGTTAAACTATTGCACAGGTCCAATGATGATTGCTGCTCTGATACCATGTTAAGATTAAACAAGCAAAGGGAGAGAGTAGAAGAAGAGAATTGTATTACTGCTGAACGTAATAATCAAATACAATAAGAAAGAAACCCTTTAAAGTAGGGTTCAATAAAGAGAACAAAAAGGACTAAACTACCCCTAGTGCTAATAACAACTTATAAATCTAGCACAGGCTTGGGAAGCATTTTTGCGCAAAACACTGCTAGCAACAAACTAGCTTCTTCACATACTTGTAGTCATGCTTTGCTTGAAAAATGGGATACAATTCCGTCAACCATCCAATCGTTTTTGTTGTGGACCCTAAAACTTCCTCTGCCAGCAGAACAACATCAATTGACACCATAAGGTTACATTTGGTACATGGATTAAATGAAGGAAAATAAAAACACTAACGGCCCGTTTGGTTCACGGATTATTTTAGGTGGATTCTAATTACTAGAAATCATAATACCAGTAATCACTTTACCAGGAATCTGAATCCCTACAGAATGTTTGGTTCACCAATAGAATTCTAGCTGGATTTAGAATCCAATGTTTGGTTGGGTCAAGGAAAATAAAATAGAAATATTGTTAAATACCTAAGCTACCCTTGAAAACTAAAAGAATGTATGAGTTAAAATCAAATTATCAATCCTCTAAAAATGGATGGTGATTAAAAAAAATAATGGTATAAATCTAAAAATCAATGACACATAAAAAATTAGATAAATAGAGTAACTGTCAGGCTCTAAAGAGGGCGCCCTCTCTTTATTAAAGAGAGAGCCTCTGTTTTGGCAGTCAGATTGTGTTTAAAAACTATAAAATGACAACAGCGTCCTTAATGAAAATACGATCATACGGTCAAAACAGAGACCCTCTCTTTAATAAAGAGAGGGTGCCCTCTTTAGAGAATTTTCGTTTAAGACATGAACATGAGTCGAAATTATTACATGTAGTTAAAATATATTTGAATAATAAACAAAAGATATATTATATTTTTAAGCATAAAACATGTATAGATCTAACGTACAAAATCACAATATGCCAAATATGTAGTTAGTGTAATATCATAGACTTTTCAATCATTAACATTTAGCAACCAAAGTTTGAATTCAGTCATTAAACTAACATTAAATATAATGTTTCAAGCATAAGAAATCATCATAAACAATCTCATCTACCAATATCTCCATTTTAGAAAATAATAATAATTTTAGTCATAAATTTCTTCTGATCACATTATATGTTTGTTTAATAGTCTAATAAAGGCTAGTTTAGGTATTATGAAAATAGTAAATCAAAACCCCAGTAATCCTTAGGAATACCACCTCCAAGCTAGAATTTAGAATCCACCCTATTTTCCACCTTTGGGTGGATTCTAAATCCAATGGGACCCACACATGAACCAAACAAAGACATATTTTATGATTACTAGTAATCTTCCGGTGGAATCAAAATCCACTCTAAGAATCCATGAACCAAACGGGCCGTAAGGGAAAAGTTATTTTTTATTTATTTATTTTTTTGTCGTTTACCAAGGAAAACAACAAATAAAATGGAAAACAAAATAGGATGAATATGAATTAAAATTTTTGAATTTTATGAGTCACTTTCCTTTTCCTCTTTTCTTGATCTACTACTATGAGCTATTTTGATTTTTCATATTGTCAAAACATTAAAAAAAAACACTAGGAAAATGATTTTTCCTTTCCGTTTCTTTTCCTTCTCTTCTTCATCAAATCAAACATACAAGTAAAAAGTCCAGGTATCAACCTCTTCCCAATTTTCCTTCTCTCCACCACCCTCAGCGAGGGACTATTTGGATGTTTTAGTTTCTAAGAATCAATGGATAACTCAGTGGATTTGAGCTTTCTATGTGGCCTCACTAAAAGTTGCTGAGAGACGCTATCTATCTCTAAGAGGAGATTGCTTTACAGTCTTTGGTTTACAATCCTCACTGAACCAATTAAGGGGGAAATTCATCGAGAGTTTCTGGTAGTTTATTGAAATAGTGGCTTAAAAACAAGTACTCCTAAAAAAAGAACAAGTAGAAAGGGAGAGTCAATGGGCAACAAATTACCAGCACAATTATTTTCAAGGATCATGAAACAAATTACCAGTACAATTAGAGCCATCTAAACTGAAAGCAAACATACTTTCAAGACCACCAAACCAAACCCACACTATCCCTAATCAAAAAAATAAAAATAAAACAAAAAGGAAAAAGGGACTAAAGAAAGAGGAAAGTAGTAAAGAAAAAGGGAAAAGGAAGGGAATAAATGAACGGTAATTTTTAGAACACAACTTTCATACAAATTTCACACAACCTCCTAAAAGATGTGTTATTGTGGGGTCCAGTGACATCACAAGAGAGATAGACACACTTTTAGAAAAATTGAGTGAAAATTGTATGAAAATTGTGTCCAAAAAATTACTCATAAACGAATTGAAAGTGACGTGTAACTTAACTTACCGGTGCACAGCAAGATTCAGACAGTTGACACACTAAACCAAAGCATTAGCAAACCGTTTTTGTCAGCACATTGTTATTGTAACCTGCAACAATATCTGGAATTGCTTTAC
The DNA here is from genome assembly GCA_033977485.1 of Hydrangea macrophylla. Taxonomy (NCBI): domain Eukaryota; kingdom Viridiplantae; phylum Streptophyta; class Magnoliopsida; order Cornales; family Hydrangeaceae; genus Hydrangea; species Hydrangea macrophylla. The sequence continues at coordinate 93,306,171 of CM066994.1, forward strand.
ATATTTTACACTGTGCATAAATGGGGTTATTTTAAGGCCCATGACTCACAATAACTCACTCTAGGATACGCCAACCTACGATCATTAAAATACCCCAAAAAGCATCATGGAAAATACCACTATCTTCAAATAACATGGAAGCGATTTATTCAATACAATTCATAGATGAAGTTCTAAATAGTCCCCGTTTGGGAACCACGGTTGCAATGCATTTGGCATAGGAAAATCCCCCATCGTGCATTTGGAACAGTTGAATTTCCAAAGATGCGGATGATGGAATTAAGGTTTCTCAAACAGTTTTGGAATGGTAATTGGAGAGTCGGTCTTCAGTCACGCAATTGGCTCTCAACACGGTCACCTAGGGCTGTTCAATTAAACCGGTAACCCGACCCGACCCCGACCCGACCCGACCCGACCCGACCCGACCGAAAAATTCGGTGTATCGGGCTTTCGGTCGGTTGTCGGTTGGGACATTGTGAGGGACCGATAGTTCGGTTCGGTGTGCGGTACATGGAATACATACCCCGAACCCGACCGAACCCGACCGAATAAGGTATTATATAAATACTTTGTTTTTAGGTTTAGGTCATTTTTGACCCTTCATCTCGAGAGAGAGGCAGCCTCCCTCTTCATTTCTCTCCCTCGGCGCCTCCTCCTCCTCACTCCTCCGACCCCCTTCACCACCCTCCTCCTCCCGTCACCTCCAGTCCACCACCTCCGGTCCTCCACGGCTCCACAACCAGTCCACCACGACCACTATCGGCGCCTCCTTCTCCTCCTTCCTTCACCAGATCGGCGCCTCCTCCTCCTCCCTTCACCACCCTCATCCGGCACCACCACAAGTCCACAACGATTGTCGCCCACCACTACAAATTCCGGCGAGTATTCATCTGTTGAAGATTTGTTTTCTTTTTTTGTTTTTTATTTTTTATTTTTATTAATCTATTTTTTTGTTTTATTTTATTTTTTTTTGTTTTGTTTTCTAAACTCAAACTCAAAGTGTTCTGACTTCTGATTCTTCTGAATCTTCTGATTTTCTCATTTCTCAACATAGGAAAATCGAAGAAAAAAAGCTCGATCTCTGATTGGAGATAGTAGAGCCTTGATCTGAATTTAAGGTAATATTTTTTCTCTCTCTTTTTTTTTTTTCATTTACAGAGGATTTGTTGAGTTGAAACTTGAAATTATGTTTCAACCTTTTCAATTATGTTTTTGAATTTATATGCCATATATATATATATATTATGAGCAAAACTTCGCTTGAAATGTTCTTACACTGTCGAAAAAGCCCGAGTCGGATCCTCCTCCAGCACCATCAAGTTTTTTCTCTGTACGTAGATGCTTCGGTTGTTCTTGAATGTAGAGAGATTGTGTTTTGTGCTCCTATTTGTGTATTCTTTGATTAATTTATCAGATCCTGATACCACCATAGTTCTGATATAGTGGGTTGTTATCAATACTGGTTTTGCCTAACAAGACTCCATTAATCTCTGTTCATAATCACATGCACAATGCACTGATTTTTATTATATGCTTATGATGATCAGATAACAATAATAGTAAATATGGTTATAAAATAGTGTTACAATTGAATATGGTTAAACTAGGAATGGTTTCCAAATACGTACATAGAAAATTGAATATTATAAATTGTAAAATGTAAACTATGGTTATAAAATAGTGTTACAATTATAATTGTAGAAAAAACTTCCTACTTAGTCGACAATACCTCTTTAAACGACTGATTAATAAAGGATTAATCAAATGGATGAGAAATGGTTGGTCTTATTATCTGTTGAAGCAAATGGTAGTCTTTGATAATTAGTTGGAAGGATGAGAAAACAATAACGGAAAGGACTACCATTTGGCCTTTGCATTCGTTATGAGAACTAATGAGTTGGAAGGAGGAAGGACTACCATTTGCTAGATGTTGACTTTACTTTGATTCTAAACTTCCTCTGATGGGATGCTTCTTAATTTGTAAGTAAGTCTGAAATGCGTAAATTAAAAGGTATAAAATTCATGAAGATTGGACTTTCTTGATCTCAATATATAGAAACCATATATTTTTCTGTTTTCGTTTTTTGCCTAAACATTAATTTGTATTCAATTCATACATGATACAACACATTACACTTATCTTCCTTTTTTGTTTTTAATTTTTAGATGGGTGATAATGAAAATGCCGATCAAACTCCAAACACTGCAATTGGTAGCAATGAAACTGTCAATCAAAGTTCTACCGAAGAAGGTACTCTTACTCCGAATCCTACTCCTACGCCTACACCTACAGATATGCCAACACCAGAGGTTAGTGCATCTCAGAAGCCTTCTAATTCTATGAATACTACTACTGAGGGTCGGGGTAGGAAAAGGTCGATTGTTTGGGAACATTTTACGAGGTTACCTTGTGCGGATGGAGATAAACCAAAGGCTACTTGTAACTATTGTGGCACGCCATATGCTTGTGATACCAAGATTAATGGAACTAAATCCTTGTTAAATCACTTTAACTTTCAATGTAAAAAAAAATCCATTTAGAAAACAAGATACGTCCCAAACGATATTGGGTTACAAGCCCGTAGGTGAACAAGGTAGTGTTTCCCAACTTGTGCCAATGACTTTTAGTGTTGATGCGTGTAGAAAATCTCTTGCGAAGATGGCTGTGAAGAATGAGTTGCCATTTCGATTTGTGGAGACTGAGGGGTTTAAAGAGTTTATGCACGTGGTTCAACCAAAGTGGCTTAAGATCCCTTCTCGGGTTACGATTTCGAGAGATGTTTTAGGTGTTTATGCAACCGAGAAGAAAAAGTTGAAAAATAAGCTTATAGGTCAACGCATGTGCCTTACAACCGATACATGGACCTCGGTTCAAAACTTAAACTACATGTGTCTAACCGGGCATTTTATCGATGCCGATTGGAAACTTCACAAGAAAATTCTCAATTTTTGTTTAGTTTTCGATCACAGAGGTGATACACTTGGTAAGACAATTGAGGGGTGCTTATTGGGTTGGGAAATTGAAAAATTCTTAACAATGACTCTTGATAATGCAAGCTCTAATAATGGCCTCATTAATTATTTAAAGAGGAAGACTAAAAATAGAAAGGGGACTATATTAGAGCATGAGAACTTGCACATAAGATGCGGAGCACACATTTTAAACTTAATTGTTAGTGATGGGTTGAAGGAAATTGATGAATCAATTGTTAAGATTCGTAATGTCGTGAGGTATGTAAGGTCATCTCCATCTAGATTGGCAAAATTTAAGTCTTGTGTGGAAAGAGAGGGCATTGAAAGTAAAAGCTCGGTTTGTTTAGATGTGGCAACTAGATGGAATTCAACATATTTAATGTTGGATAGGGCAGTGCAATTTGAGAAGGCATTTGAACGTTTACAGGATGAGGATCTAACATTTTCTTCTCACTTTAGAAGTGATGGAAACAATGATGGTTTTGAATCTAGGGATGCTAGTGGAAGGAATATGTTAGGAGCTCCAGATAATGAGGATTGGGTTAAAGCTAGGTTGTATGTGAAGTTTCTTAAACTTTTTCACAAGGCAACCTTGAATTTTTCGTGTACTTTGTCTATCACCTCCAATACATTTTATATGGAGATTGTTTATATCCAAAATGCAATAAACAAGCTGTGTGGAAGTGATGATATAAGTTTGAGATTGATGGCCGAGGGCATGAGACTTAAGTTTGAAAAGTATTGGGGAAGTTTCTCAAAAGTTAATTTTTTGATGTATGTTGCGATTGTAGTTGATCCACGTTATAAGTTGGATTATGTTGAATATTGTTTTGAGAAAGTGTATGACGAAAGCATGGTGAGAGCTTTGATGGAGAGAATGAAAGAAAAACTAAATATTCTATATGAGTGGTATGAGAAAAATGATCCAAATGCAAGTGTACAACCACCTTTGAATGATTTGGATGAGGTGATGGTTGATGATATGGATGAGGAAGCATCTAGGGCTAATTTCGATTTGGACTTCAAGAGGCGTTTGGAGCAACAAAGTAGTAAGGTCTCCAAGAATGACTTGGAGAAATACTTGGTAGAGGGTTATGAAATAAATTCTCCGAATTTTGATTTATTGGGTTGGTGGAGGATTAATTCCACAAAATATCCCATTGTTTCACAAATAGCTCGAGATGTACTAGCTATTCCTGTGTCAACAGTTGCCTCGGAATCTGCATTTAGCACGGGAGGTCGGATACTTGATCCGTTTCGTAGTTCGTTAACACCAAACATGGTAGAAGCACTTGTTTGCACACAAGATTGGTGGCGGTCTTCCTCCAACTCCATTAGTATACGTGATGCAATGGATGAAGTAGAACATTTTGAAATGCTTGAAATAGGTAATATTATATCTAAAAATAGTTGTTATTTTTTTTTAAACGTAAGTAGTCTAACTACTTGAATTTTTTTTTACTTAGGCCACATGGAAGGGTCCTATCCGGAGTCTATTGTTGTTGATGACTAAGCGTATTTCTTTATCATGGAGGTAATTAAGTTTTTTTTGGACTATTTGTTTTTTACTTGTTGACTTTCGATCTAATTCAATTTTTCCTTCAATTGTATTTTTTTTTCTTCAGGTATTGTGAAAGTTGGTGATATGGTCGGATTTTTATTTATGATGTAATATTCTAGACTTGTATTTTTAATTTAGTGGACTTGATGTGGTTACTACTTAATTAGTAGATTTTATTGATGTAATATGCTAGACTTGTATTTGCTTTGTCTTGGGATGTTTATTTGGTGATGTGGTAGGCTTGATGTGATTTCACTGGTTTGAGACTTTGGGTTGTATAACTTCTAATCTTGTATGTTCCTTGATTATTAATCCTTTGTAAGTTTGTAGGCTTGACTTGTATAATTGTATTTGGTAGGCTTGATGTGGTTTCACTGGTTGTAGACTTTGGGTTGGTAGGCTTTATTATTGCTTTGCATAACTTCATTGGTTTGAGACTTTAGTTATATTTTTTCCTTGATTTCATGATTTTGTGTTATTTATGTATATATCTCAATCTCATTTATGTCTATCAGCCTATATGACAGAAAAAAAAAAAAGGAACGGGTATTGCTTAATTTGCTTTGGGTTTCAAAAAAAAGCTTTGAGACTTTGAAATTGAATTTATGTATATATCAATATATTGAATTCAATTATATATTGCTTTAGATACAATCATGAATCTTAATTATCTCTATCAGGTTTGAGACTTTGAAATTGAATTTATGTATATATCAATATATTGAATTCAATTATATATTGCTTTAGATACAATCATGAATCTTAATTATCTCTATCAGGTTATTTAAAAAAACAAAACAAAAAACAACCCAATTTGGGCCCAAATTTGCAGCCCAACCACAAAAATCAAAACAACCCATTAAACAATCGGCCCAGTGGGGCACCCCGAACCCGACCGAAAGCCCCGGCCGAAACCGAATTCCTCACCCCGACCGAAACCGAATTGACTATGGTCAGTTTCGGTCCCTCAGCATGGTACCCCGACCCCCTCGGTTCGGTCTCAAACCCCCCTTCAACCCCGACCGAACCCGACCGAGTACACCCCTACGGTCACCAAACAGGCCTTACTTGTACAAATGATACCTCCACTAACCTCTTAACTTTCATGACTTGCAGAGGTATTTAACAATATCATACAATCAACTTTAGAAGAGAACTTCTAAATAGCAATCCCCCTCCCATAAAGTTAATGCAGGGGTACCCTTCCCTTTATTCCATCACTAATATTTACTCAAACCAATATACTTTGTTGTACAAAAAAAGAACTTTTCGAATACTAGATTATCATTAGACTCGTTACACATGCTCCTAACCAAACCAAGCTAACCCTTGTGTCCTAATCATTACACATTCTCCATCAACAAAAAAAAAGAAACTTTTAAAAAAATTAAACATAAAAAACCCAACTCCACTCCCTTCAACTCTCTCCCCAACCGAAAAACCATTTTTCTCAATTTCTCACTCTCAACCCAAAAACCATCTCTCCGTCAGTTTTCTTTTTGTCACTTTGTTCAGTTTTTTTGTACCCATAGTTTCCTACTGTAAGAAGTATTGTGGGCCATACGGGCACCCACATATCATTGGACCGGGTCGAATGGGCCTTGGCTCTTGGAGCCCTAGGGTTTGGTGAATATGTATGTATATATATGATATAAACACACATACAAGCATTCCTAAGAGATACAATAATACATCCGGCCTCTCTATATCTCTCCCCTCTCTCTCACAGTTTTCTTTCTCTTGGCCATCACCATTGGAGCTATGGGATTTAGCGTGTGACATTGATGGAAACCGCTCTAGTAGCATCTTCTATGACCTAGGTGAAGCACAGAGGAGTACACGGAAGCAATATAGGTGCAGCAGGTTCGTGGTTCTTGATTGAGCTCATAATAACACTGACTCATTCATTCCCGTTGGGCTATATTTTGCTAGGTAAGTGACCTAAACCCAACTCCATGCTTGTGTGCATGATTTTTCTACATTGGTATTAGAGCTAGTTTACTCAGATATCTGTGGACCTATGGTTGTAAAGGCATGTCATGGCACCTCTTATTTTCTCACTTTTATAGATGATTTTGCGTGATATAAGGATTGCGAGTACTTATCTAATCAGTTCAGGGAACTGTGTGAGGAAAAAGGGAAAACGCAGACAATTTTCTATTCTGAAAACTCCGCAACAATATGGTGTTGCAGAAAGAAGGCATAAGACATTCCTAGATATGGCTAGGACTATGATGGCTCAAGTCAACCTCCCAATGTTGTTTTGAGGGGATATACTCTCGTTTGCTGCCTACATACTAGAGTGCCTCTTCTCAGTCAGTTCCCTTTACCCCCCTATGAGCTATGGAAAGGCAAAAAGCTTATTTTGGAGCATTTGCGCCCATGGAGCTCAGAAGGTTATGTTCACTGTACCTCGCATAAGTACGAGAAACTACACTCGAGAGCTAGAAGGCATACATTTATAAGGTATTCTAATAGCTCGAAAGGCTATGTTACGTATAATGAACAACCAGATATAGGAATGACAGAAATAGTGTCACATGATATTGAGAATGACTTCCCCAGGTTGGTAATACTATGAGACATCTTGACCTCTACGAGTTAGAGGATGTTGAAGACAACATACCGATTTTAAGCGAGGGTAGGGAGATTGAGAATCCACATCTAGTAATCGCTGTAAAATGTTACTAGTCTCTAGCCGAGTAGGAGTACATTGCTAGACGCTAGTGGGAGTGTACCAGATAGTGGGAGTGCACCAGATTGTGGGAGTACACCATTAGGCACTCAAGATTCTTAGGTAGTACACTGTATGGTGATGAGGAAAAAGTTCCCTATCGCTGTTTTTGAAATTGAGGAAGATATTTTCATATGTGTGCAAATGTCTGCACAAGTGGATGAGGATGAACCTGCTTCTTTTGTTCAAGCATTTTTCTTCTCCTGCTGAAGTTGAGTGGATAGTTGCTATGCCAGATGAGATGAGCTCTATGGATACGAATAAGGTCTGGAGTTAGTTGACATTTCGCATGTGCGTAAGATTATTGGAGATAAGTGTGTTTTCAAAATCTAACGTAAGGCAGATGGTTCAATTGACAAGTATTAGGTGCGTCTTGTGGCAATAGTTTGTACCCAGAGATGGTATAGACCATGGAAACATGTTCTCCCAAAGGGTAAGATTTGATTCCATTCGCCTTATCCTAGCAATTGTTGCATACTTAGTTTTGGAACCTTTTTAGTTGGATGTTTAAACTATTCTTTTCTCAATGGAGAACAAGACGACGAGATAAATATGGATCAGTCCGTTGGTTTTGTGACCAAAGGGAATGAGTGCAAAAGTATCCGTCTCAAACGTTCCATTTATTATCTCAAGCTAGCGATCGTCTAGGCAGTGGTACAATGTGTGTACATTAAATGGTCCAAGAAAAGTATTCTAATTCTTTGTATGTTGATGACATCCTGAAAGCTGGGAATGAGATGAGTTCCATTGTCGCCACTTGAGAGTGGTTATCCTCTCAGTTTGAGATTGAGGATATGGGTGATGCCAACTATGTGTTGGGAGTTTAGATTATGAGAAATTGTTCTTAGAAGCTTCTCTTGAAGGTTCTTGAATGTTTTTTCATATAAAAAGCTGTAAATCCATTGACATCCCAATTTTAAAAAAAGACTCACCTTGACCTTAGATCAGTGTCTTAAGAATAATGAGAAGAGGAAACAAATTTCCAATTAGCTATATGCATCCGCAATAGGGAATCTAAAATATGCTAATGTGTGTACTCGGTCAGATGTCTGCTATGTGGTTGGTTTAATTAGTCATTGTTGTAGCAACCCTGGTCCTATCACTAGAAAGTAGTGAAGAGTATCTTGCAATATGTTCACAGGACTGTGGACCTTGCCTTATGCTGTCTGCAATGGAAGCATAATTTGTGGTGTGCTTACCAGCTGTTCGAGAAGCTATTTTGGTTGAAGAGTTTTTGCAGTGGCTTGGCTCTTTACCTCATAGTGAATGAGGTTGTGCTCATCTACGGTGATAGCACATAAGCCTGAGCATATGCAAAAGATCTCAAAGCCATTCTAGCACGTAGACATTCTTGTTTGTCACATTTAAGATGTAGTTTGAGCAAAGGGAAGTTGTCTTGAGGCATATCTCCACTTGGGGATGTGATGTGCTTAGACATTTTATTGTGTTATTGACATTGTTATTCAAATTTTTTTAATTATCAGTTAATAATAAACTAGTTGGTTTTCATACATATATATTTGTTATATGCATGAAATGAATACACATTTCTAATATGTCACCGGGCTTGAATCGACTTGCTCACATGGGTGATTCACCTTGACACCGAGATAGCGAACTTGGACATGCGTGTCCGTGGCGCTTAGATGACGAGCAAGATGAGACATTTGTTTTCATGGCGCTTAGATAGCTAGCTAGCTAGCTAGGACATGTGTGTCCATAGCGCTTAGAAAGCGAGCTTAAACACATATATCTATGCAGTAGTAAGCTAGATATAAACCCTTATTATTTCTATATTTTGCCTTAGATGGAGCTAAGATGGGACCTTTATTTTTGGTCAAACATGGAGAGATCCCACGACTCTATGTAGCCTGTTTACAGCTGAATGTGAGTTTTCAGACGGGCGCTAAGAGGGGCGACTGTGCTGGAAAACTTAGGTTAGACGTTTTATGTAACGTCTAGACTAAGATTCGTGTGGCGTTACTTGTTTCTTCAAACATAGAGTGACATGCCAATTTTTATGGAAGAACGCTATAGTATACATTTCATACTTATGTGATTTTGTGATCGACCGTGGAGTAGTGAATGGATTCCTCATCATTGCTGTGTAAGCCACGTAGCATATCCAAGACATTGGTTATTCTATAAACTGGTTGCCTTCACGACTTGAGACTGTCATGAAGAGGACGCTTGATGACAGCTACTTTAGCATGCTATCCTAGGACGAAGAGATAATTCTATTCTATGGGGTGTGAGTGGGCAAGATGTCAAGTTAGTCGGATTAACATGTGGGCTCAGGGAAGACCATTTAATAACACACCATGTTTTTGTGACTCATTAGCAGGCCCGTGACAATCATATTTTGTTACTGATATGTCATGAGTACATTACAGTGAGGTGGTGCAATTCTTTTCACCAAGGGATTGAAAATGCTGTGTCAGGTGTAGTTGAATCATCTAAGGCACACACGAGAAGCTTCCGAGTGATGTGTCTTGCTGGTTATGGTGATGATTTGGCATTACACTCCTGTCGCTGTACTTTTTTTTTTTTTTTAAGGTTGCACGTTCTATTTCCCTATATAAAGAGATGAGAAGTTCTGTTTTTAGAGATTATTTTAGTAATAATCCCTATGTGGGTGAGTGGGAGATGTAAGAAATATTGTGGGCTATACGGGCACCCACATATCATTGGACCGGGTCCAATGGGCCTTGGCTCTTGGAGCCCTAGGGTTTGGTAAATATGTGTGTATATATATGATATAAACACACATCTGAGGATCCCTAAGAGATACAATAATACATCCGGCTTCTCTAAATCTCTCCCCTCTCTCTCACGATTTTCTTTCTCTTGGCCATCACCATTGGAGCTTTGTGATTTAGTGCGTGACATTGATGGAGACCGCTCCAGTAGTGTCTTCTACGACTTAGGCAAAGCACAAGGGAGTACATGAAAGCGATATGGGTACAACAGGTTCGTGGTTCTTGATTGGGCCCGTAACAACGCCGACTCATTCGATCCCGTCGGGCTATATTCTACTAGGTAAGTGACCTAAACCCGATTCCATGCTCGTGTGCATGATTTTTCTACACCTACTATGCTTGTCCTCTCAATCTCCTTCTCTATTTGGAATTGAAAAAAAAGGCAAAGAAAGGAGATGCTAGGGGTGTAGAATGCAAATAGAGGAATTGATTTTGTGGTAGCGGTTTGGATTCGAGGTTGCATAGGAAACTCAAATGGCAATGTAATGGGTGTGGTTTTTGATAATTCTATTGGGTAAGTGTTGACATAATGCTATACTACCTTAGGGTTTTTTGGTTTTTTTAACACTTCCTGACTGGTTGCTTTGGATGGGGCTGGCTTTGCAGATTGGTGATGTCTGGTGATCTTGGTTTGCACTATGTGTCTGAGTAATTGTCTATTAAGAACATGAGGGAGGCTAGTTAACCCCAAGACAAAACTGCCTTAGAAGACATAAGCCCCAAGAATCATCTCTCATGTCTCACTTCCTTCCTAAAACTGAGATTGATTCCGCTCCTACGATTGAGATTCGCTACCGACTAAGGCTTAGTTTGACCCCCATTTTGGTGCTTCTCCTTTTTGAAAGCACAATTTTATGTCAATTCATTTGGTAACTATTTTATGAGCTTTGCAAAAATTGAACTTAGGGCTATTTTGGGGGAGATTTTAAAAGCTCTAGAATGGACCTTTTAAAAGCTCAAGGTTGCTTTTTGATTTCACGATGTCTTTTTGAAGAGTAGTGTGTCACTTGTATAAAATTATCAAACAACTTAATAATAAATTTCATAAGCTCCTTTTAAAAAGTCACGTGAGAGCTAAACTAAGCCTAAGACACCGAAAATTTCACACATGCTCTGCCTCGAAGTCATATTGAAAGAAAGAGTGAGCAAGGTGAAGAAGAGATAGAAGATGGAGAATTGAAGAAGAGAGAGATTGAGGAGAAGAATTATGACAAGACGCGTATGATTATAAGATCGAGATTCGTCAATGTTCCGATCCGCAGGCATCGAATTCACAATTGATCATCTTTGGCGAAGAGAATGGTATAGTACTTTCCAACTCTGATCAAAGAATGAGCATTGAGATATAGAAGTTATAAAACACTACGTTAAAAGGAATGGTGAGATTGTAAATTTCTCAATTTTTTCTATGAAATGTCTTATCATCTACGTATATAGTTTTAACATATATAGTGTGATGATGCCAAAAATTGGTAAGAGAGATTAAAAGAGAGATATGGGGACACAAGAGCTTGTATGTGGTTCGGTCTCATTAACAAAGTGACCTACGTCCATGGTTGCATCAGTGCGCTTCACTAGAAGATCACCGGCGGGCTTGGTGAGCCAATAGTTTGGCGAAACTACCAGTAAAATCGACTGAGTTTATGAGTATGAGTGAGAATTAGATGCTATTCTTTTTGATCGAATGTCCTCCCCTTTAATGGGGGTGAGCGGCCTCTTTTACAGGTGCAAGTGACCACCCGTACATGGTAAGTTTGTAGATTAGGAAGCCTAATCTATTTATAGCCTATTTTACATGAATCTAGGGATGTTTCCTAAGTAGTTTATGAAACTGCTTGCTCCTTCCATTTAGTCTTCTAACTGAGCTAGGAAACTGCCTGGAGGCATGTTGACCAAGCAACCACGCCTACTGGGGCGCGCCCATGTGGGGTCCATCTGGAAAGAACGATCGGGCTTACGGCCATCCAAGGCGGTTCTGCGTCACAGCCCGGGATACTGTGTAGTTAGTCCAAATTCAAGATGACCTAGCTTCTCTTTGCTGAGGTGGCGAAGCCTGACTTTGACCTGATATTTTTGTGCATATCATAGTGTCTGCCTAATTATGTACTCGACACAATCAGTTTTACTTCAGCCACCACTTTTAACAAAATGTTTCTCAATTAATTCACTCTCTCGTGCCTAAGCTTTCAATTTTTGCTTTGTTCGACAAAATCATGGAAAATATATAGCCGGCTCACCTCTAGTTTGCACGCAAATTTCATACTTCTCTCGGCCTTCCCAAGCCTTTCTCTTGTATGCAAATACTTACTATGAAAAGTGTATTCTAACGGTTTAACCTAAAGATAACGAAAGCTTGTTGGAACTAAATTTGCCAATATTATTCTAAATTATGGAAGCATGAGGGGGGAAAAAATTTGCAAATGCCTAAATTTTGTAGAGGGCACTCGAAACCACTCTTGAGGTAAATCCATGGTGCACCTACAATTTATTAGAAAGCTTCACATACACTACAATTTTAGGCCTATACACACTGTATCTGATGTTTAAGATTTTTTAATGGCAAAAAACTTATTTTTATTTCCTTTACCTGCAAGTTTGTACGTTTATAGGTTTGATGTCGACATTATTCTGCGCTCAACTATTAGAATATTATTTCATTTGATTAGTTACATAGCACATAGCGCGTTGCCTCCGAACGCTAGTAAAATGTTAAGCTAAGACTTGAGCAAGCACACTCTCTGCAAAGTTGGATACTAAAAACACCTTAAGTTGTATACTTGTACCACAATATCCCGATAGCTAGGCTCAAAGAAAAAGCACAAGAAGTGCACACCCGTGGGAACTTAAAGGCATTCATTTTGAAACTAAATTTAATTTGGCACATACCACCCCCACACCCTTACCTTGGAGCAGGGACGTATCTAGTGTAGGGCAAGGGGGACTCAAGCCCTGCCTTGATTTTAGAAAATTTTCATATATACCCTAAAAATGCATGTATTTTTTCATATAAGCCCCCACCCAAATTCAAAAGTTTTCTATTAGTTTTACACTTAAAGCCCCCTCCCAAGTATGAAAAACTCAACTTCTTGGTCTCAGTTTATAGTGACAAGGTGTCATTTTATTACACATTTGGTGTCAATAAGTATTAACTTTTCTAATTTCTTCATCTGTCCAAAAATTAAGTGTGAATAGAGACCCAAAACAGAAATCACCTCAAAGGCGCTGCCGTGAACACCCATAAACTCGCTACCCCTCACCCAACCTAGCCCCTCCAATTTAAATTCCTAGATCCGTCCCTGCCTTGGTGACTATCACAATTAGCACCCAAGCGGTTAGGTAGTTCTGACCTAGTGTCACCTTGTCTTTAAAACCGTATACTTTCTACCCTTTAGGTTGATAACTCTGCCTCCTTTGTACCTCAGACTCGGAGTTCCTGATCCATACCTTGGTCGTCCTTTTCTTCCCGGCCCAATCACCGAAACCCCAAGGATGTGTCACTCTGCTTTTGACTCGTCCTCCCAGTTGGAGGATGAACGGTCCAGGTCAGAGGTGCTGGACACAAGTTTGAGTCCGCCGTCCGCGTACCCCTCCGATCACCATAGCGAAGGCAGAATCCTAATCTGTCTCTCTGACGATGAGCCAGACCAGGAAGCCCCCGTCGCTTCCGTTTCTCGGGGTTCAAGTGACGAAACGCCAGGGGAACCCGACCCCGAGGTAGCCTTCGCCAGCGAGTTCATCCCGTCCACCCTGCGTACTGAAGATCTCGGCCGCATTAGGGATAGGTACAGCCTTCCCGACTACTGATCCCTTGCTGTGAATGTCGGCGGAGCCTAAATCTACCAGCGGGGTTTCACTACCTTATAAGTGGACATCCTCATGGCTGGGTTTCGCATCCCCCTTCATCCGATCGCTCGGGACATCCTTATATACCTGGGGATCGCCCCGGGGCAGCTGGCCCTAAACGGTTGGAGATTCCTGATGGGGTCCATTTCCCTTTGGCCCCAAGTTTTTGGGTATGAGCTTACCGTCTAGGAGTTTCTCTAGACACACCGACCATTTCCCGTACATGGGGAGACTGGGTTCTTTTCTCTCAGGGCTCGTCAGGGGAGAAAGATCATAATGAATTGCCCGAACAACAACAAGGGCTGGAAGAATAGATTCTTCTAAGTGTCTATCCTTGGACTCTGTGAGCGGGCCCTGGGGATCCAGATGAGGACTTCCTGGGCGGGAGAACTAAGGGGTAAGCTAATGCAGTAACTTCCCGCTCACTTTCTTTACTTTACTTTGAGACTAACTGTGCTATGTCTTGCATTGCAACGGGATGAGCTACCACACCTAGTCTTTTCGGGGAGTGCCAAGAGAGAATCAGAAGCTTGACGGACGATCCCATCAATATTTGGGACGTTTTGACCCGCTCGGGAGATCAGAGAGGCGATCACCATCCAGAACACCCTGCCGAGGCCTCCGTCCTTCCCTCAATCATCTCGGGTAAGTGTTTATTGGAAACTTAATTTTGGTTATCCTTCGTCATCTCGTTGCTCTGACTTCTGACTTTGTGGCCGCTTTTCTTTGGTAGAAATTGCCCCAAAGAGGAATTTGAAGCAACTACGGGAGAGGCAGGCCACTGCTGCTGCTGTTGCTACCCCCCGATTGCTGAAGCCACTCTGTCTGAGGAGCGGGCGACCTCAGAGGCCAGGCAAAATGCCCTGGCTTTGGAGAAGGATAAGGTGAAGGGCTTGGCCTTGAGCCTTGGTGTAGCCCAGGCGGAATTGGCGACCGCCCAGGTCGATTTGGAAGCTTCCCGAGCCCTCGCGACGGCGGCAGAGGCCCGACCCAAGGCTGGGGCTGAAGTGACGGCCGCAGGGGCCACAGAAGAGGTGTTTGACGATGACTTCTTCCAGGGCTATAAGGATCTGAAGGGGAAAATTGCCTGGGATCACCCCGAGTGGGACATCTTGTCCTACGAGGGGATTGATTTGGACTACTGGGACGTCAGTCCCGCGGCTGGTGAGGATCTTCCTGCTGGTGCTGGAGCTGTTGAGCCTGCCCCGGGCGAGGGCTCGGGAATCGAAGAAGGAGCTGCCCCAGGAGAAAAGGCTGGGGAGACTGAAGAGGTTGTTGAAGTGGACGACTAAGGTCACCGACCGGTTTCCTTCTTGTGTTGTATTTTTTTTTATTTTTTTGGGAGGGCTACTACAACTGCCCCCCAAGAACTGTATAGTTTTTTTTTATATTAATGAAAAGGTTCTCGAGACCAACTTTTCCATCAATTGTTTACTATTTCTGCACTTGTGTGCCTGTGCTTGCCAATTCCCGACTAGTTTTTATTTTTAATTGACCGATCTAATTCATTGCCTTAGCGAATGGTTTTGGATCATAACCGGTAGAACAACTGGTCTTCCTATTTGAAAGGTCCCATCCAGTGTATTATAGGAATTTATCCTATCTTACTAACCGGACGATTTTTCTCTGGCCAATGTAGGTACTTAGGAATGTTAGGATTCCAAGCCCTGTTAGTGACCGGTGTGATTTCCTTTTTTAAGTCTGGTCTCCCCTTGCCCCCAAGAATTTTGCTAAGGTAGGTGTCTAGGAAGGGGGAACCATAGGAAACCGACCTGGAACATGGGTGGTTGTAGGGTCCTTTGAGGCTTGCCATCATCAGTAACCTAGGGGGTTTGTCCCCGTTGCCGGTGGGGCCTAAGCGAAGCCGGTGCCTCAGGGTTAGGCCCGAGGTCTTTTTGTGCCTTGGTTTTGAGCCAAGGTCTTTTGCCTCTCGGGTAAGTTCCCGGGGTCTTTTGCCTCGGGTGTTGGCCCGAGGTCTTTGTGCAGAATACCGACAAGGGTTGTTTCTTGATGTAAGGCAGGAACTATTTTATTGCTTTTTTTTTTTTGAAAAAGCATAATGACTACTCGAATGGAGCTACAAGTACCCTAACCAGTATAATCTACCCACATCTAATTGCTACTAATAGTACTTTCGGAGATGCTGCACATTCCAAGGGTGAAAAAGGTGACGGCCGTCCAGAGTTTGTAACCAATAGGTGCCCGGGCGGTTTATCCGCGTAACTAGATATGGACCTTCCCAGTTTGGCCCTAACTTTTCATGGCTTGGGACTTTTGTGGATTGATTGACGGCTTTAAGGACCAGGTCCCCCACCAGGAAACTGCGATGCTTCACCTTGCTGTTATAGTATCGGGATACTCTTTGCTTGTAGGCTGCCACTTTTAGATACGCCCGGTCTCTTTTCTCCTCTGCTAGGTCGAGCTCTGCCCTAAGGGCATTTTCATTGTCTAGCTCATTATAATTTGCCACCTGGTAGGTAGGTAACCCAAGCTCCATGGGGATCACCTCCTCAAAGCCGTAGATTAGGGAGAATGACATCTCGCCTGTTGCCACTCGGGGTGTAGTGTGGTAGGCCCACAGGAGGGTCGGTAGCTCTTCTGCCCATAGTCCTTTAGCGCCTTCGAGCCTCGTCTTGATTGACTGAAGAATAGCCTGGTTTGTCACATCAGCTTAGCCATTGGCTTGGGAGTGCTCGGGGGATGAGTAGTGATAGGTTATCCCATAGCCCGAGTAGAACTGCCTAAATACCGGGTTCTCAAATTGCCTACCGTTGTCACCAACCAGGACCCGGGGGATGCCAAACCTGCTGAGGATGTTCCTCTCCACGAAGTTTTCAATTTTCTTCTCGGTGATTGTTGCCAGGGGCTCGTCCTCTGCCCACTTGGTGAAGTATTCCACGGCGATGGCAGCGAACTTGACTTGTCCCTTTCCCGTTGGCAGAGGACCGACAATGTCAATGCCCCACTGAGCGAACGGCCAGGGGCTAAAGATGGGCATCTGAAGTTCTCCCAGATGGTTGATCATGGGAAAAAATCTTTGGCACATATCACACCACTTGACATATTCTTGAGGGTCTCTGTCCATGGTCGGCCAGCAGTATCCTTGCAGCAGGGCTTTGGGCGAGAGTGCCCTGCCTCCGATGTGGTTCCCGTACACCCCTTCATGGATTTCGTGCAATACCCCTTGCACCTGTGCAGGATGGACACATAAGAGATACGGTATGAAAAATTCCCGTTTGTAGAGGATTCCATCAATAATGTGGTATCTTGCCGCTCGGTATTTAACCCAGCGGGCTTCCTCCTTACCTTCTGGTAACACGCCTGTTGCCAGGAATGCCATGATTGGGTCCATCCAACTAGGTCCAGGGGCGACCGGTTCTACCTCTATACATTCTGAGTTGATCACACTTGGCTTGGGTAGGTACTCTATCCTTATCTCGGACAAGTCTGACTCAAAAAATGAGATGAGGCGGGCTAACTTGTCGGCTCTAGTGTTCTCCTCCCTCGGTATCTGTGTGACAGAGAACCCCTGAAGCTTCTTTGAAACTGCTCGGACAAGGGCTAGATAAGCTATCATGTTATCTTCCCGAGCCTCGTACTCTTGATTGACTTGATGTACTACGAGCTGAGAGTCACTGTACCCCTGGACCTACGATGCACCCATTGAAGCGACCAGCTGTAATTCGGCTAAGAGGGCTTCATACTCGGCCTCGTTATTGGAGGCTTTGAATCCGAACCTAAGCGCATACTCGAGCTGGATCCCGTCGGGCGTGGTTAGGATGATCCCTGCTCCACTTCCCTGTTTGTTGGATGATCCGTCTATGTAGAGTACCCAGGTTGGGATATTTGATTGCAAACCGGGTGGTAGGACCGGTGGGTCGGGCTCTTCAACCTGGTCTTCTTAGTATGTGAATTCAATAAAGAAGTCCACTACTGCCTGTCCCTTGATTGATGTGCGGGGTCTGTAGACCATTTTGAATTCTCCTAACTCCAAGGCCCACTTGACGAGCTTGTCGGATGTTTCGGGCCTACTTAAGATCTTTCGGAGGGGCTGATCTGTAAGGACCACGATGATGTGGGCCTGGAAATACGGGCGAAGTCTCCAGGCTGAAGTGATGAGGGCAAAGGCGAGCATTTCAATGCGGGAGTACCTACTTTCCATGCCTTAAAGTGCTCGACTTGTGTAATATACCAAGAATTGTATCCCATGCTCTTCTCGAATGAGTGCCGAGCTGACCGCCGAGGGTGACACCGCCAGGTACAAGAATAATCCCTCGCCTGGCGTGGGCATTGAGAGTAGAGGGGACGATGCCAGGTACTTCTTGAGTTCCTGGAATGCTTCCTCGCACTCTTCTGACCACTGAAAAGCTTTACGAAGGATCTTGAAGAATGTCAGACACCGGTCGGTAGCTTGGCCAAACTCTGTACCTCTTTGGTTGACCTGGGTGACCGCATGTTTAAGATGGCTTGAATTTTTTCGTGGTTTGCCTCAATCCCCCGCCTGCTAACTAGGTGCCCAAGGAACTTCCCAGACGAGATGCCAAATGTGCACTTGGCCGGGTTCAACCTCATCCCGAACTTTCTCAAAATGCTGAAGGCCTCGGCTAAATGCTCAAGCTGATCAGACTCTTCCCGGCTTTTAACCAACAGATCGTCAATGTAAACTGATCTTGTCAAAATCAAGATATAAAAGTATGCTTAACTTATGCTTTACTTTCAAAAGATTTGCAGTGTGGAAGTAAAGGTCGAACCCACAGAGATTGAATACTACGCACTTTAATTTTTAAAACCTAAATTTAGTTAATTAAGAAAAACGGATTTTGGATTTAATTTGAATTAAACTAATAGCAATAAAAGTAAATCTAAATTATGAAAGCAATTAAATATTTATTTTATAATAAGTTTAAGGAACCTAGGATTGCAAATCCACCACTAGCTTCATAATAAGGGTATTTACGAATTACCTTAGCTTATTAAGTTGGATGATAATGGGGAATTGTAACTACAAGCCCAATTCCTCCATCAAGAAAATAACTATGGTTCAAGCACCAACATAATCCATCTTCGGTTAGCACGAATTATCCCACACTAAACTAGGGTTGTGGTATAATCTGTCTAATCTAGGCATGGACTATTAAGATACTTGATAGCACAATTCAATTTAAGCACCATTACATTTAAATAATCTAAACAAGTACAGCAAGCATAGATCATTGAGCACATCACATTTAAAATAGATCTAAGACAAGAATAGATTTTGAAAGCAATTATTTAATTTTTAGAAGTTCGATTTTATTATTAAAATCCTCTAAACATGTAATCATCATCCATACATAATAAATCTAAAAGAAAAGCATAAAATACTCCCTATTACTTGGCTAGGGTTTCATTGAAACCCTAGATCTAGGTTTAAGCGGCCATAGAATTGAAGATTGGCAAGAGGTTGATAGAGGAGGCCATGGGAATCCTTGGTCTTCTTCTTCTTCTCCTTGCTTTCCTCCCTTCAATGGCTGAAGTTTTTGATGTATATGGATGTATCTAATGTTGTGTAATGATGTGTAACCACAAAATTGATTTAGAATAGGATTCATATAGAGTTTGGAAGGATTAAGAAAGTTTTCCTAAGCCAAATCGCACTAAAACAGCTGTATTTACGTTTCTGGACGTCATATGCACAAACCACCTTCGCTGGGCACTTTAATTTAACAAAATATGCGTTTTTGGTTTTTTCATAGGTCGCTCGCGCGAGATACTTTTTGCTGCACTGCGCGACTTTTGTAGAATTGCGATAACTCTTTGCTCGAAACTCGGATTGACTCGCCGTTTGTGGCCACGCGTCCGTAACTCGAAGATCTACATTTTATATCTCTGGAGAAATTTCTCAAATCTAAAGTATTCTTTGCCAAAAATGCGATTTATCAAGGCTGCTACTGCATTCAGCTTTCACCTATATCACCGTTTGAGCCCCGAATGACTTCCAAAGCCACTAATCATTGGATTTTTGTGCATTTTCAAGTTAAAGCTCCAAATCGTACAAAATTTAGAATACTTATTAAAAAATAACTAATAACTACAGGAAATGGGCTAACAAAGGGTATTTGTAAGACTATAAACGACAACTATTCGTCGCCTATCACACCCCCAAACCTACTCTTTGCTAGTACTCGAGCAAAAAGAACAGAAAAATAAAACTACTACTACAAATACTACTCCATTTTTGCATGGATCACGATTGGATTTAGCATATGCAACAAGCCTTTTAAACCCCTAGGTGTCCCTAGTCGGACGAGTGAAGTCTCGTGAGGGTTCTCGTCAACAAGTCACCCACAACCATCTTTATTAACTTATAAATTAAAAAAAAATTTATTCAAACGAAAAACAAAACAATCAATACTACTTATCATAGAATGATGATTAGAAATAGAATAACGAACAAGAAGAAACGGAATCAAATGTCTACCTACGTCATGAAAAACAATCTCAAGCACATGCATCGTATAAATCAATAGAGTTTCTCATAAAATTGCACGTGTGTGGTAGTTAAATGAACACGCGCATGTCATGAACATGGAATATACTTCGGATAACCATTTAACTATGTTTGGACTACGAATCTCACAATATTATTTACACTCTCAAATTAAACACTCAGAAACATGTGTAATTTATCTAATATATGGGAGCAAAGGAAATAAAACGAGAAATGCTCATATATGACTCGAAAAGGACGCATGACACGAAAGAACAATAGTCTCATAGATAGGATGCCAATAGTTAAAAAAAATTAATCATTACCATGTTTTAATCCCCCTCCCATCGTTTTCATATCCGAACCATGTTTCCTAGGATCAAATAGGACTTTTCAAAGGTTATAACGTGGCTCAGGCAATGAAAAAGGATAGAAAGGATTTCATTAGGTAGGTAAGCTCAGAATGGCATTGTAAGGCATGTACGATTTCTTTCATTCATCTCTTCTACCAACTTTTTCTTTTCATACTTTTTTCATATATTTTTCTTTACTTTAATTTCGTTTTCTTTTTCTTTTTTTCTCGTTGCTTTATGAATAATCAATCAATAAATAACAAGCAACCACCCCAAACATCATCTTATTTTCTTCTTCTTCTCAAACGACACATCGCCTTACCACCGCTAAAAGTTGATCAATCTTTTAGTGATGAGCTCCAAGTTGGCCTAATTGGAGCAAAAGATAATGGTAATTAAAGAAAAAGGGCATTTTACGGCTCAAAGGGGTGAACTAAGGAAATTTATCATTTATCGGTCAGTAGCAAACAAAGAAGGCCTAAAATCATGTCCTATGGTTATATGGTTCTTCAACGTTTATGACGAAAGATTATTTAGCATGGTAGCAAATATTTTAACTGGACTATCAACCAAAACAAGAATAATGAGACTAAACAACAAGTTAATGCGCTATTCCAAATGAAATTTGACAAACACAATGTGTACTTATAACCCTCTAAAAAGAAAAGATAGGCTCAAAAGCTCACTGGGCTTAGTCTCCACTTTGTGTTATCTAGAAATCCGAATCATATTATAGCTCACATCAGACATGTATTCAAGCGACTACGTGCAGTGCATAGGTTTGTGTGCAAATCTATGATATAAAACTACGATTCAAACGATACATGACCTTAAACGTTTCAACATGACATCGGCAAATGTTTAACCACATCTTCTCTTATTTACCATTCTATAACAATCATAGTTACATAACAAGAAGTATCGAATCAAGGTTGCAAAAACGTCGGTAACATTGTTTATTTAAGCACAAGAATCGAATTTTTTTTAAAATTAGTGCATAATAATATGCATGTGAGTGCATACCCCCAAACCTAAACCTTTCATTGTCCCCAATGAAACAATAAAACGAAAGAAAGAAAAGTACGTAGAGAAGGAACGATAGTACCTCGATTTCGACAACCACAAATCAAGTGAACATATATAAATATAGCAATACAGTATAAATGCTCCAAATGGAGACACTAATTCACCAGGAAATACTTAACAAATGAAAATTAAACAAATAAATAAATAATAAAAGCTAATACATAATACATTTTTTTTTGTTATTTATTTATTTTTTTTGTAAACAATAGAAACTAAACTAAAATTAAAAGAACGTAAAGGAAATAAAGAAAAACAAAATTAGAACTATGGAAACAAAGATATACTTAAATGAAAAGAACTGAAAAGAACAAACAGAAATGAAAAACAACTAGATAGGTTTGGGAAACATAAGGTCAAAGTACAAAGAGAAAAATTGAAAAATCTCCACCTCGCACGAGCGGGCCGCGCGAGCGACCCTTGCTCGCGCGAATTCCTCTGCGAGGTAAACCTGAGGCCTGTTATTATTTTATTTAGAAAAATTTCTAAGTGCCAGAATCGTGCGAGCGGGCCGCTCGAGTGAACCCCTCACGCGCGCGATTCTAGGCACGAGATGTAATAGAGAGCTCATATAATTGAAAGTTAAAAAATTTTTGTCTAAGGGGAAATCTCGCGCGAGCGGGCCGCGTGAGCGACCTGTCGCTCGAGCAGGTCGCGCGCGCGACGTGGTCTTTTCCTCATTTTTAACTTATTTTATGTAAATAACTTTAAAATAAGTTTACTCCGACCCCCAAACCTGTTCAGAAAACTCAACAAGAACTCAAAATCGACCAAAAACAATCAAAATTAAGAGAAACGAATGACATAAAGCTTGGGTTGCCTCCCAAGAAGCGCTATCTTTTACGTCTTTAGCTAGACCGTTCTAGCTCAAGATTTATGGAGGTTGAAAATCAGACTTTGTACCCCTAAGGATATCAGGAAGAGCCCGGTGATAAGAAGAAATAACGTCGCTTTGAATTAATTCGACCGACGGTTCTCCCGGATTATGTTCAAACCGATTTCTTACGTTTCGAGTAAATTCATCATTAGGGTCCAGATTATTTAAATTCATTCGCTCATTACGAATTATATTATTTTTCTCACCCATATTCAGTTCCCTGTTAGGCTCAATATTCCGTCTTACCTCACATTCCGCCTCACATAGGTAATCGTCGTCTTTAGGAGGTTGATCCATAGCATTAAAAATGTTTAATTTTAAGTTCATGTTCCCAAATGACACCTTCATTACCCCCGTCCGACAGTTAACACGAGCGTTAGCGGTTGCTAAGAATGGACGGCCCAAGATGATAAGAGTGTGTTTCCGAGCATGTAGCACGGGTTTAGTGTCAAGAACTATAAAATCGACAGGATAATAACATTTATCAACTTTTACTAAGATGTCCTCGACGATTCCTCTAGGGATTTTAATAGAATGATCCACTAATTGTATGGTAGCGGCCGTAGGCTTAAGTTCACCTAGTCCTAGTTGTTTATAGACGTGATAAGGTAAGAGATTAACGCTAGTTCCCAAGTCAAGGAGAGCCCAATGAATGATAGTGTCACCTATGACACATGAAATCGTAGGCATACCTGAATCTTTATACTTTGGAATGATAGTGTTGGAATATAGAGCCTACTTTTTCCGTGAGAAAGACCTTTTTCGGTATATGACTGCGCAACTTGCGCTTTTGAGTACAAATGTCTTTTAAACATTTCGCGTAAGCGGGTATTTGTTTTATAGCATCGAGGAATGGAATATTAATTTTTACTTATGTAAACACCTCGAGTATATCTTTCGTTTTTGAATTTTTCTTTGATAAATTAGATGGTTCATCGACATTTGGTGGATATGGCATTCTTGGAATATATGTCGTCGGGGTTGTTACATTTTCTTTCCTATTTCTACTCGTTTCTCCACCCTTTTCTTTATTAGAGTTAATGTTTCCTTCCTTCTCACTTTCGTATGGCATGTCAACAACTTCCTCTTCTCAAATAGTCATCCTAGTCGAGACGACATTTACTTGTTCATTCGAACCCCCATTCCCACATTGTCCCTTAGGATTTTGAATAGTTTGACTAGGCAACTTACCCTCGTTTCTACGACTCATAGCATTAGCTATTTGTCTCTTTGGGATTCAAGCTTCACAATGGATTGTGTGTAAGAGTGCACTATCTGTGCTTGTGCTTGTACTTGTGTTTCGATATTCTTAAGGGATGCCGACACTGTCTCCTCAAAAGCGTTAACCCTTGGAGGGTTAGGATTAGGAGGAAGGTGTTGGTATTGAGTTTGTTGAAATTTGGGTCGATAAGTATTAGGAAATTAGTCGCCTCATTATTATTATGATTATTATTATTTTTCCACGAATAATTAGGATGATTTCTCCATGGCATGTCCGGATTATTAATCATAGGATTAAAATTATTTCGTGGGAATTATTGAATAGAATTAATGTGTTGCTCCACGAATTCCAGAAATTGAGACGCTGATGGGCATGCAAGTATAGAATGTGAAGGATCGGAACATAATGCACAACTTTCATGAGCGGGTGGACGCGACATTTGATTCATTGTCAAAAGTCGGTCAAGTTTTTTAGATAGTTCTTGAAATTCAATTGAGTGACTTGACTCGAACATTACCTCACGTTTAAGTTGCAAAAGATATCCCTCAGAACGTACCGACACAGCCTGGTTCATCGAGTTCTCGCTTAATGTTTCAGAAATTTTCCAAGCCTCGTCGGCGCTTTTGTGTAGGAATGTACCCACACAAACGGCATCGACGGTATTACGAATAGAGGGAATAAGTCCCTCGTAAAAAACCTGTACCAACTACCACTTAGGAACCTGATGATGTAGACATGAGCGTAATAATTCTTTAAACTTTTCCCAAGTATCATAAAGCGTTACCCCATCTTGCATCACAAAGTTTGTTATGGTTTTCCTTATCTGATTTGTACGCATAATAAGGAAAAACTTTTGTAAAAATGCGGTGTGTAAGGCTTCCCAGGTTTTAATTGTATTTGGCTCAAGTGATTGAAGCCAATACTTCACTTTATCCCTTAAAGAGAATGGGAAAAGACTCAGTTTTAATTCATCATCAATGAAATTTTTGATTTTTAACGTAGAGCAAATTTCTTAAAAATCTCCTAAGTGTTGATAAGGGTCTTCATTTAAATGGCCATGGAAAGAAGAAAGTAGCGAGATGGTAGATGACTTTATCCCTAAGTGAGAATCCGTCGCCTCCGGTAAATCAATACATGTTTGTGGCATGTAAGTCGTAGGAATAAAATAATCTTTAAGTGGAGGAGGTGGAGGTATATTAGGATTATTGTCATTATTTACGTTGTTTTTGCCGTCGGCCGTTGGAATAGGTTATATTTTCAAAGTTCGAGTTTTTCTTAAACGTTTACGAGTGCTTTGAATTTCAGCCTGAAACAATAACGATAGTTTTGGAGTCGACTCGTCGTCTATTATCAACTGAGCTCTAGGAGCTAGGGTTGAAGACTTATTGATTCTAAGTGTACGTTCAAGTTCAAGATCGAAAGGTTGTAATTCCAGTTTACTAGAACGTGTACCAAACATAAACTAGAAAGAAAATAGCGACACTAAGACAAAAATTGACTCCACAAATATAAGACGAAATCACGCAAATAAGGCAACATGCACACAGCTACTATGATGCATGAATATTATCCTGTAATGTGATGACCGCGTCAAGCCCAGCGCCCCGGGTTTCCTAGCTAATGCACGTGAACAATCACTCCTAAACTAATGCAAATAGTGCGTCTCAGCGCCCTGACTTACAGTGGTTGGAAGAAAATTTCAAAGGAAGCGATTTAGTTTACTTATTATTTTTCATTTTCGCGTAAGCTCCTTTGACATGCACAGCTGCTCCACTCAAAACGCTAGAATTTGATTACTCTAAGAAACTATAAAACAAAAAGAAAAATTAGTAACTTAAAACAAAAACAAAAAATAAGAAAAAAAAACATAATCTAGCATTTACGAATTAACTAAACTAAGATTCTAAAACTAAAGGTAGTAATGCAATCCCCGGCAACGGCGCCAAAAATTGATCTTGTCAAAATCAAGATATAAAAGTATGCTTAACTTATGCTTTACTTTCAAAAGATTTGCAGTGTGGAAGTAAAGGTCGAACCCACAGAGATTGAATACTACACACTTTAATTTTTAAAACCTAAATTTAGTTAATTAAGAAAAATGGATTTTGGATTTAATTGAATTAAACTAATAACAATAAAAGTAAATCTAAATTATGAAAGCAATTAAATATTTGTTTTTATAATAAGTTTAAGGAACCTAGGATTGCAAATCCACCACTAGCTTCATAATAAGGGTATTTACGAATTACTTTAGCTTATTAAGTTGGATGATAATGGGGAATTGTAGCTACAAGCCCAATTCCTCCGTCAAGAAAATAACTATGGTTCAAGCACCAACATAATCCATCTTCAGTTAGCACGAATTATCCCACACTAAACTAGGGTTGTGGTATAATCCGTCTAATATAGGCATGGACTATTCGGATACTTGATAGCACAATTCAATTTAAGCACCATTATATGTAAATAATCTAAACAAGCACAACAAGCATAGATCATTGAGCACATCACATTCAAAATAGATCTAAGACAAGAATAGATTTTGAAAGCAATGATTTAATTCATAGAAGTTTGATTTATTATTAAAATCCACTAAACATGTAATCATCATCCATATATAATAAATCTAAAAGAAAAGCATAAAATACTCCCTATTACTTGGCTAGGGTTTCATTGAAACCTAGATCTAGGTTTAAGCGGCCATAGAATTGAAGATTGGCAAGAGGTTGATGGAGGAGGCCATGGGAATCCTTGGTCTTCTTTTTCTTCTCCTTGCTTTCCTCCCTTCAATGGCTGAAGTTTTTGTTGTATATGGATGTATCTAATGTTGTGTAATGATGTGTAACCACAAAATTGATTTAGAATAGGATTTATATAGAGTTTGGAAGGATTTAGGAAGCTCAAATCTAAAGTATTCCTCTCTGGAGATCTACATTTTGTATCTCTGGAGAAATTTATCAAATCTAAAGTATTCCTTGCCAAAAATGCGATTTACCAAGGCTGCTACTGCATTCAGCTTTCACCGGTATCACCGTTTGAGCCCCGAATGACTTTCAAATCCATTAATTGTTGAATTTTTGTGCATTTTCAAGTTAAAGCTCCAAATCCTACAAAATTTAGAATACTTATTAAAAAAATAACTAAAAACTACATGAAATGGGCTAACAAAGGGTATTTGTAAGACTATAAGCGACAACTATTCGTCACTGATCATAAACCTCCATGGATTTCCCAATCAAGTCCTTAAACATGTGATTGACCAGGCGCTGATAGGTTGCCCCAACATTTTTTAGGCTGAACAACATGACTTTGTAGTAGTAGGTCCCTTGATCCGTGATGAACGAGGTTTTTTCTTCGTCCCCGCGGTACATGCTAATCTGATTGTACCTGGAGTAGGCGTCCATGAATGAGAGGAGCGAATGACCGGCTATGGAGTCCACCAGGAGATCTATCCAGGGGAGTGGATAGCAGTCCTTGGGGCAGGCTTTGTTCAGATCGGTGAAGTCCACACACATCCTCCACTTCCCGTTGCTTTTCTTGACCATTACTACGTTCGCTAACCAGTCGGGATAGTGGACCTCTCGGATAGATTTTGCTTTGAGGAGTTTATCGACCTCCTCGCGAGCTACCTTTTGCCTCTCGAGGGCCATGCCTAGTCTCTTCTACTTCACAGGCCGGGAATCTGGGTTGACAGTGAGTTGGTGAGACATTACCCGGTGGTCAATCCCGGGCATGTCTTCATGACACCAAGCAAACACATCTTGACTCTGTCGTAGGAACTGAATTAGCTTCTCCCTGAGGTCTGGCTCCAACTGGGTACCGATGGTGACCATTCGGTTGGGGAGTTGCGGGTCTAGCATCACCTGTTCCAAATCCCCGATCGGTCCCACTCTGTCGCTTTGATCCCTCAGGTCCATCTCCTGGATATTCAGTGTTTCAACGATGGCCTCCCGGTGTAGAGAGCTGACATAGAAACTCCGAGCGATGGCTTGGTCTCTGCGTAGGCTCCCGGGCCCTTGGGGGCCTGGGAATTTAACCAACAGGCTGTGCATTGATATGACCGCCCTGGCCTGGTTGAGGGTTGGCCTTCCAAGGATGACGTTATAGGCAGATGGAGCTTCCACAACCACAAAGCTCGCCAGTACAGATGGCTACTGGGGGTAGGCTCCCATGAGGACCGGGAGCTTGATGGTACCGAGCGATTGGGTGCTGGATCCGTTGAACCCTACCAAGGGAGTGGCCACTGGTCGGAGCTGATCCCTGGATATCCCAAGCTGATCGAATGCTGAGATAAACATGATGTCGGAGGAGCTGCCCCTGTCTACCAACACCCTTTTAACCACGTAGTTTGCTACGGAGAGCGTCACTACCAGCGGATCATCATGGGGGTAGTGTAGGTCTAGCATGTCTACGGATGAGAATGTCAACACGTCGGTTGGGAGAGAGCGGGTGGATTGGACATGCCAGACATCCGATTGAGACGCCCGGGCATGCTTCTTCCTTGCCGACCGTGAATCCCCTCTTCCTGAAATGCCTCAAGAGATTACATTGATCTGCCCAAGGGGTCATGGTTTCTCGAGAGCCCGGGTTTCTTGTCGGGGTCGTCTATCAGCTGCCACAAATTTAGCTAGGTGGCCCTGCTCGATCAGCTTCTCGATGGTAATCTTAAGCTTAAAACAATCCTCTGTGTCATGCCCATGGTCTTTGTGGAAGCGGTAAAACTTGTCCCGGTTCCTCTTACCAGGAGGGCTTTTCAACTTGGCGGGCTCCTAGAGTAGCCTGTGGATCTCTACGGCGGCCATAACTTCATGGATTGGCTGGGAAAGTGGGGTGAAGGTAATCGGGGCCTAGTCGCATGTACCTCTCTGCTGATCTTGTCTGGGCTTCTTTCCCAGACCCTTCTCGGAACCCTCCTATTTTCGCTTAGCTTCCGGGGACTCTTCTCTCTTAAAGCTGGTGTGCTTGGACTTTAAAAACTTCTCCGTATCGATGTACTTCCCTACTCTCTCTAAGAGTTCCACTAGGGTTGTCGGTCGGTCACGATGGAACGACGTTGCAACGTTGGTGTGTTGAACCCCCGAGAAGAAAGCCATGATCGCGGTCATTTCATTCAGGTTGCGAATCTGGAGCCTCTGCTGATTGAAATGGTCCACGTACTCCCTCAGCGACTCTCCCTTTCGCTGCTTGACGGTAAGCAGCTGGGTATCCAGTTGTGATCGGTCGAGCATCCCCACAAACTGGCTGATGAAGAGCTTGCTCATCAACCATTTGGGGTTTTAGAGCATGAAACCACTGAGCGGCTGGGCCTTTAAGGGTACTAGGGAAGGCGAGGCACAGTAACTCGTCGATCATGATGACTAGCGCCATCTGAGCCTTGTAAGTGCGAACGTGATCCACTGGGCTCCCTGAACCGTCATAAGAGCTGAGATGTGGTGGTTTAAATTTTTGCGGGATGGGGAATGCGGTGATTCTAGCGGTATAGGGCAACTCGGTCTCTATATTGGTATGATCGTGGAGCTGCTTACGGCTCAGTTTTTTAATTTGTTGTTGCAAGTCCTCGATCTGGGCCTTTACATCTCGCCCGATTTTCCTTTCCATATTCGAGCGGTACAACGGGTCTGATGATGATGCTTTTTCCTCAAAGTGCGTCATCCTCGGGGATAGAACCTGGCTCCGACTCCGGGTAATCGTATGCCTAAGATTTCCCCATCTCTGGGCCGGAGGGTCTTTGGCTGATTCCCGGGGCTTTGGCCCTGATTCCTCCCTCCTGGTGGCGCGTCGTATGTTGATGATGTCTCTAGCATCTTCTACCCGGTGAGGATTGATCCGAGCTTGCCGCCTGGTGTGCCTGGGCGCTCTGCTACGGTCATCATCCCGGGCTTGTTCCCAATTCGACGAGGATACCATCGCAGAGTGGGTATGGTTCTGAACTCTTGCGGGCTCTAGTCGGGGGCACTCTTCCCGGACTGGTTCTCGGATTGAGGGGGATTTTCTTGCACGGCCAACAGCGTTTCGATTTGCTGCTGGGTTTGCCGTTAGCCTTCCAGAAGTTGCAAAAGCGCCACCGTCATTTGCTCGGAGGTCATGGAGGCGGCCTGCTGCTCGAGCTGCAAGTTCTCCTAACCAGTCGGAGCAGTATTTTTCTTACCCATCTTCGGTGGCATGTTGATCAGTCAAGAATTTTTTTAGTGAAAAACTTATTGCTTCCCACAGACTGCGCCAAACTGATGATGCCAAAAATTGGTAAGAGAGATTAAAAGAGAGATATGGGGACACAAGAGCTTGTATGTGGTTCGGTCCTGTTTACGAGGTGAACTACGTCTACGATTGCGTCAGTGTGCTTCACTAGCAGATCACTGGCGAGCTTGGTGAGCCAACAGTTTGGCGGCACTACCAGTAAAACCGACCGATTTTATGCGTATGAGTGTGAATTAGATGCTATTCTTTTTTATCGAATGTCCCCCCCCCCCCCCCCCTTTAATGGGGGTGAGTGTCCTCTTTTATAGGTGCAAGAGACCACCCGTACATGGTAAGTTTGTAGATTAGGAAGCCTAATCTATTTACAGCCTGATTTACATGAATCTAGGGATGTTTCCTAAGTAGTTTAGGAAACTGCTTGCTTCTTCCATTTAGTCTTCTAACAGGGCTAGGAAACTGCCTGGAGGCTTGTTGACCAAGCAACCACTCCTAATGGGTGTGATTCGTGGTGAAAAGTGCATATTTCTAGTGTATTACGTGGTATTTTATGCATACTTTTATCCCCAAAGTCCCTACATTTAGGTGCATTCTAATAACAATGTTCTTTTTATTGTGTTAATGCTTAAATATATGTGTTTGCATTGTTTTATAGGTATTAGAATGTAAATCAATGAAGTAAAGCTGAAGAAAAGTGATTCTGGTGGATAGAACAACGGAAGTAGCTGAGAAAATGCCAATTTTGACAATGAAGACTTCAGATTTGGAAGCTTTTCCCAGAGATATAAAATGTAGATCTTTTAGTTACAGTCGCGTGGCCATAAACGAGAGGTCAATCCGAGGTCCGAGTAAAGAGTTATGGCCATTCTCCCATCGGTGCGCAGAGTTGTCAAAATCAAAGAAGTTTAAGCGATTGAGGAGAGTTCAATCGATCGAACCTTCGATCGATTGAACTAAGCTCGATTGATTGAACTTTAGATTCACCCAAAAGTTGCGTAAACTCTGCAGGAACCCTATATATAAGTCGTTTTGACGCCAGACGAAGAGAGGACGCTCCAGAACGCAGAAAACAGCAGTTTAGGGTAGTTTTAGGGTTAGATTAGGAGTAGGTTAGGTTAGATTCTTGTTTTTCTTCCTCTTTTCTATTGATTTATTGAAGATTATTGAAGATTAAAGTTTAATTCAAGATTATTACAAGTTTATTTCAGATGATTTCCAGGTTTTTCTGTTCCTTTATCGTATTTGATTGTTTATTGTTATAGTTGTTATGATTGTTTGATTTTACTACTTCTGTACTAGTTTTTATTATGTTTTCGTAGTTTAGACGTTGGGAATATGTGATGAAACATTGATTCCCAACCTCTTCCATGCAATCTTTAGAAACCTTGGGCTCGATCGATCGAACCAGAGCCATGTCAAGCGATCGAAGGCATTTCGATCGATTGAAGGATGATGATGTCCGATCGATCGAGAGCGCTTCGATCGATCAAACTTGTTGATTCCTAAGATATTCTTTTAAGTATTTTATGACTTTTTGTTTTAGAAATCTGTCATCAAATTGTCCCTATAAGCTCAGTTTGTCACAACAGTTTTTAGAACTTAAAGCCTTAAGGCTATTTTCTTCAATGACGTTTGAAAACCACTTTGAATGCTAACACCATTTAGAGTGAAAGTAATAACCATTGTTTTAAACCATCTTCTAAGTATTTTAAATCACTTGTGATGATGTAGTCCCGGTCATGAAAGGGCTATTGATTCTTTATCTTTAGAAAAATATGGAATGCTGAAAAGGAATGAACTCCATCGAACGTTAATGAGTATGCATGGTAGATGGTTAGGATCAATGTGAATTCACGTATTTCTAACACCTTTAGTTTATTTATTTAATTAGTTATGTTTCTATAAGTTTTAGTTTATTATTTAGTTTAATTTAATTAATTAGGATTTGTTAGTACACCTCCAATCATTCATTCTTATTTTCTTTTTCTTTAGGTTATAACTTAGTAGACATTCTCCCTATTCCTTCCCTGTGGGATCGACCTGGACTACCAGTACTATATTACCTGCACGATCACCTACACTTGGTTGTTGCACAAGAGCGCACAACTTTTTAATCGTGTCAAGTTTTTGGCGCCGTTGCCGGGGAAGGCAACTAGGTTAGGATTTTACTAAGTTATTTCCATTTTTCTTCTTTTTCTTAAATAAATAAAAAATAAAAATAAAAACTTTTGGACTTTTTCTCTCAGAAGATAAAAATAAAAAAATAAAAATTCAATTGTTCAAAAAAAAATTTGGGTAAACATGTCTTATCCATATTACGATCCATACAACACAAACATCACGAATAGGTACACATTAGGTAATGAAAGTTGTCCCCCAAGTTGGCAAACACCCACTTATGACGCGTATTATCAACCTGAGTGGTACCAACCACCACAATGGGAAAATGATAGTTGTACTCCCTCATATCATCAAACGTATCAAGAACCTCCATATGACGAGTTCTATCAACCGCAATGGGGCGATAACCAAAATAATAATGTAGGATATAGTAGTAGTTCCCACGATTACCAAACGCACAAAGACTTTCCCTTTGACGAGTCTTGTCCACAAACACATTGGGATGGGAATTACTACCAACAACAATGGGGCGAAACTTCATATAGTAATAATGAGGATAATAACCAAGTTGAGGATAATGGTATGTCAACATTGCTGCTTAGTGAAATGAAAAGGCTAAATAGTGCACTTGATAAATTAGAAACTAGATTTGCATATGCTAGCCAACCTTTAGAAGACTATACCAATCCTTCAACAGTACAACCCGAATTTCAAGACACTAACAATGGAATGGAAATAGAGGACTATGACGGGTTTATACCGAATGAGGTTAACAACTTACTCGAAAAAGTCATAACCCAACAAGAACTCCAAAACCAAACCATTAAGCATGAAGTTGTAGAACCATCTTCTCATCAATATGCACCCCAGACATCAACTCCTTCACTACCTTGATAAAATTGCACAATCTCTTTATCCAAAGCACCTCAATAGATGATATATATAGTGAGGAGAGTTACAAGGATGAGAATGAGGTTTTTACAGGTAATGAGAGTTTAGGTGACTACACGCAATTAGGAATGGATGAGTCTCCTGTTGACTCTACCCCTACCTTTGATAGTGACCCTAGGGAGGACATAATTGAAAAATCTAAATTCGATTTAGATTCATGCAATATTCATGAACCCTCACCTTTTTCGGCCGAAGAGGTGGTGTCACCAAGTTGTCCATCACCTATCCTCACTATCAATAAAAGCTCTCATCCCAAGCTTGAAAGTCACGTGTACCCCAATATTGAACAAAATGAATGTGTTGTGGAAGAGGATGATAAGGATTCTAGCAAATGTACTTCACCAAATTTTTACTTTCAAAATTCTTTGGGAGAAGACTTGGAAAATATTGGGCCCACATTAGATGATCTTAAACTTCAACAAGAAGCTAGTAATTTTCTAGACTGCTTAACCTTCTTGACTTATAAAGATATTGAGGCCCAAATAGATAGCTTTATCCAAGTGCAGTCCAAAATTATTTACATAGAACAGAAATCCAATTCCTATGATCACATCTCCATAGTTTCTGTTCTAGAACAAGAGGAGGGTAGTAAAGCTTCATTAGAACATCACTCAGACCCTGCCCCTTTTATTGAACCATGGCCTCCACCTGTTTTTGCTAATAAAAAAATAGAGGGTATTATAGAAAATACCAACACAAAAGATCTTTCCTTGAGTATAATTCCTAAAAAGTGTGGTATTCCTCTTATAACTATGCCCAACAAATTTGGAAGCCATAGGTTTTGCATCATCTCCTCTGACCTTGAGCCTGACATTAGTTGGGGGGAGTTGCAATTTTGTGAGGATCCCAACGTTCTTCTCAGTGCTAAATTATTTCACTGGGAAGATCCTCAAAAATTTCGGTTGTTACTTTATGATAAAAAATTTGATTAACCGAATTTATTTACTGAGTAGTTCTATTATATTCTCTATTTTTCCTTGTTGCTACTAATGATTTTGCAGGTACCTTAAAAAAAATCTGGATTATAAACGCCTCGAGGTAACATCCTTCCTTCTCTCGCTTCACTTTACATGTCCATGTGCTTAGTTTAGAACATTGAGGACAATGTTTAGTTTTAGTTGGGGGGGGGGGGGGGGGGGGGTGAGTCATTGCATGCCTCGTTTATTTCTTTTTATGCTTTCGTGTCAATACACCTGCTTAGCAACATGCAACTCAAACTCAGTAAATTAAAATTGTCAAAAAATTAAAAATTTTAAAATTTTTAATTTTATTTTTAAAGATAATAAAATGGTTCTTGTATTTCTCTCTTAGTTAATGTAGTTAGTTAAGATGCATTAGTGTTACTTTCTGTATGTTATTACTATGTAATATACTATGATAGTTTGTTTACTATCTTGGTTATAGTATGTTTTATGTCTTTTAATCTTCAAACAACTTTGAGCACGTTGTGACAACCATGTACATAGCTAAAATGGATTAGTAAGCATAACTTAGGTATCTTGAGAGACTGTAGTGGAGACTAATAACCCAAGTGAGCTTTTGTGCCATTCTTTTATTTTTGAGGGTTTTATAAAATTACTCTTACTTTTTAAAAAGCGTAGTAATTCGTTGAAAGTCTCAATTTTCTTCATTTTGACTAATTACTAGAAGAGAACGTTCAGGATTTACCAAACTTTAGAGCTCTTGAATTTATTGAAATGAATAATCCTGTTAACTTAAAAGATGATTTAGGCCATCTTTTGACCATACATAGATAATATAGCCTTGGCCTACCTCTATAATATTCCTTTATTTCACATCTTGAGCTTATCATAGTCACCTTGTCTT
Organism: Hydrangea macrophylla; assembly: GCA_033977485.1. NCBI lineage: Eukaryota > Viridiplantae > Streptophyta > Magnoliopsida > Cornales > Hydrangeaceae > Hydrangea > Hydrangea macrophylla. Next base: position 93,341,139 of record CM066994.1, read on the forward strand.
CACAATCCTAAAGTTCATACTTAACTCCATATTACGAGTTTGAGTTTCTTTTCTTTATCTAGGAGTGATTGGGATGTGTTTTCTTGACAAGAAGTTTGGTAGTGTGAATAAGGGAAAGTTGGCAAATAAAAAAAAAGAAAGAGAAAAAAAAATGAAAAGAAAAGCATGAAAAAAGAAAAGAAAAAAAGAAAAAAAGAATAAAATCTGCCAATGGTTGTTACAAAAGAAAAAGAAAACATAATAAAAGAAAAGACAAGAGAGAGATTGGAGATGTGGGAAGTTTGAAAAGTTGTAGTAGACATTCCAATCACATCCTTGGACCCAATTGAAAATCACAAGCCTCTTTTTTCTTTCACCTAACACCTCTTTTTCAAAGTCCTGATGATTTTAAGTAAATTGGATTTGAAGTTAAGGTAATGAGAGAGTTCTCCATGGTATCTCGCTCTTCTAGTGAAAAGTATCCTTTCATGAGACTTTGTGTACTAAAATGTCCGTTTTTCTATTTAGATATGAGAAGCATTAGATTCCATTCACATTTACTCTTTATAGCTTCTATATCATGAGTGATAATTATTACACCTAATTCAGAGTGATTTCATCTTTTGAGTGTAATCCCAGTGAGAGTCGAGTCAAAATGAACGTCTTGATAGCGTCTTAGGTTATGCAAGCTTTGAAATTAAAGTTTTGTATTTTGGTTGTCCATTTACACACACACTTGAAGATTAATGGGTATGGAACATTCTAATGACTTTGATAGTAGATTAACTGTAATGTGTGTGTTGCATTGCTATAGCATACTAGAGAGTTTCATGAGATTGTTGAGCTTAACTATATTGCTAAATGCGAGAAAAAAATTTCTTGAAAACATTTAAATGAGAACCATTACCATAAATATGAATTTTGTGGGTAAATTCACTATAAACCCTCACGAGACAACACTCGTCCACTAGGGGAAACCTAGGGGTTTAAAGGCTTGTTGCATATGCTAAATGCAATCGCGATTCCTGCGAAAGTGATTTAGGATTTTTACTTTCTTTTATTTTTAATTTTTAGAGTTAAATAAACACTGTTTTAGTTCGCTTCATTACTAGGGACTAGCAACGAGCTAGTTGGGGGGTGTGATTCGTGGTGAAAAGTGCATATTTCTAGTGTATTACGTGGTATTTTATGCATACTTTTATCCCCAAAGTCCCTACATTTAGGTGCATTCTAATAACAATGTTTTTTTTATTGTGTTAATGCTTAAATATATGTGTTTGCATTGTTTTATAGGTATTAGAATGTAAATCAATGAAGTAAAGCTGAAGAAAAGTGATTCTGGTGGATAAAACAACGGAAGCAGCTGAGAAAATGTCAATTTTGACAATGAAGACTTCAGATTTGGAAGATTGTCCCAGAGTTATAAAATGTAGATCTTTGAGTTACGGTCGTGTGGCCACAAACTGGAGGTCAATCCGAGGTCCGAGTAAAAAGTTAAGGTCATTCTCCCATCGGTGCACAGAGCTGTCAAAATCAGAGAAGTTCAAGCAATTGAGGAGAGTTCAATCGATCGAACCTTCGATCGATCGAACTAAGCTCGATCGATTGAACTTTATATTCACCCAAAAGTTGCGTAAACTCTGCGAGAACCCTATATATAAGTCGTTTTGACGCCAGACGAAGAGAGGACGCTCCAAAACGCAGAAAACAGCAGTTTAGGGTAGTTTTAGGGTTAGATTAGGAGTATGTTAGGTTAGATTCTTGTTTTTCTTCCTCTTTTTCCATTGATTTATTGAAGATTAAAATTTAATTCAAGATTATTACAAGTTTATTTCAGATGATTTCCAGGTTTTTCTGTTCCTTTATCGTATTTGATTGTTTATTGTTATAGTTGTTATGATTGTTTGATTTTACTACTTCTGTACTAGTTTTATTATGTTTTCGTAGTTTAGACGTTGGGAATATGTGATGAAACATTGATTCCCAACCTCTTCCATGCAATCTTTAGAAACCTTGGGCTCGATCGATCGAAGGTATTTCGATCGATCGAACCAGAGTCATAGTCAAGCGATCGATGGCATTTCGATCGATTGAAGGATGATAATGTCCGATCGATCGAGAGTGCTTCGATCGATCGAACTTGTTGATTCCTGAGATATTCTTTTAAGTATTCTATGACTTTTTGTTTTAGAAATCTGTCATCAAATTGTCCATATAAGCTTAATTTGTCACAACAGTTTTTAGAACTTAAAGCCTTAAGGCTATTTTCTTCAATGACTTTTGAAAACCACTTTGAATGCTAATACCATTTAGAGTGAAAGTAATAACCATTGTTTTAAACCGTCTTCTAAGTACTTTAAATCACTTGTGATGATGTAGTCCCGGTCATGAAAGGGCTATTGATTCTTTATCTTTAGAAAAATACGGAATGCTGAAAAGGAATGAACTCCATCGAACGTTAATGAGTATGCATGGTAGATGGTTAGGATCAATGTGGATTCACGTATTTCTAACACCTTTAGTTTATTTATTTAATTAGTTATGTTTCTATAAGTTTTAGTTTATTATTTAGTTTAATTTAATTAATTAGGATTTGTTAGTACACCTCCAATCATTCATTCTTATTTTCTTTTTCTTTAGGTTATAACTTAGTAGACATTCTCCTTATTCCTTCCCTGTGGGATCGACCTGGACTTCCAGTACTACATTACTTGCACGATCACCTACACTTGGGTGTTGCACAAGAGCGCACAACTTTTTAGTCGTGTCAATTACTCTAAATTATGGTAGCATGAGGGGGGGAAAAAATTTCAAATGCCTAAATTTTGTAGAGGACACTCCAAAACACTCTTGAGGTAAATCCATGGTGCACCTACAATTTATTAGAAAGCTTCACATACACTACAATTTTAGGCCTATACACACTGTATCTTATGTTTAAGATTTTTTAATGGCAATAAACTTATTTTTATTTCCTTAACTGCAAGTTTGTACGTTTATAGGTTTGATGTCGAGAAGGAAAATATTTAAAAAAAAAAAACGGAAAATCCTAAAAAAAAAAAAAAAGAAAAGAAAAAAAAAGGACACCGGCACAGTGGCAACACGGAAAATATTAGTTCTTTAAATTTTATATGTGACCATGTAACATGAAAATAACATTATTGTTTGAAAAAATAAATAAATAAGACCTAATATACACATTTGTGGTTTTATCAACAACAAAAATCTTTGCTATTTTGTACATAATATTTCCACAGAAGGGAGGTGTCATATAGGCCCGGAGTCTAATTAATCAGATTTCAAGAGGTGCATATCATGTCTACTATTCCATAGACAGCCATATTACATACACAGCCAGTTGTGCCATGTGTGTTATCAGATATATTCTGGAGTAAGAAAGACTGATGTCTATATCGTGTAACTAATAAGTTCCGATTCAAAATTTCTATCTTCACGAGTGAGAAGTAGATATGCTAAAATCGTTTTTGAGCAAAACTTCGCAGATATATATTTTGCCCAAATTATAAATTTTGTCGCTTTATAGAACCATGGGTGATATTTTGAAAATAAGAATTTGGATGCAAATTGTTTCACCTGCATACAAAAGCCCCTGACTACCGAAATTCGGCTAAGCATAGGGTTCCTTATGATCATTTAATGATAGATTTCGCAAGTACTGTTGGGATAACTATATTTAATTATTTTCCACCGGTAAGTAGGGCTGTACTCGAGCCGAGCTTTTTGAATTTGAGCCAAGCTCGAGCCGAGCTTTAAGAGTTGGCATCCTGCTCAAGCTTGAGCTTGACTCGTTTATTATCGAGCCGAGCCGAGCTGATCTATTATCGAGCCAAGCCTCGAGCCCTTGTTAAGCGGCTCAACTCGTGTACACTCCTAGTAGCAAGTTTAAGTTGTCAATCAAAATCCACAGACCAAGCTCAATTCTTGACAGTTGGCACATATATATATATATATATATTACTTAAACAATTGCTTGGCACGTGAATTTAGGACTATGCACGTCAATTTTAAATACTTCATATTATACATATATTATGTTTTTATAATTATCATATATATATATATAATATTCTTTCAATTTCAAATACTTTGCATTACACATATATCATATTTTTATAATTATAATATATATATACATTTATATATGTATGTATTTAAACAATTTCTTTTCAAACCTATTAAAGAGATTTTTCACGAGTCTACTATACGAGCTGTAATCGTGCAGTTCGCGAACCTTATCGAGCCGAGCCCAAGTGTGCTCGAGCTTTGCTCGTTTATTAAACGAGCCTGCTATTCAAGCTCGAGCTTGGCTCATTTATTATATGAGCCGAGCCGAGCCGAGCCGAGCCGAGCCGAACTCTGGGCGAGCCGAACCACGAGCCCTTGTTGAGCGGCTTGGCTCGTGTCCACCCCTACCGGTAAGGGACTAAAAGTAAGAAACATTGTGACTAGTAACTACTATGTTGGTAATTACTTCATTCTTAAAATCCAAATTAGTACCCTTGAGAAAGGCTGAAAGATTGAGTGAGCATTGTATGCATCCACAATGCTATATATTACGAAATTCCTTATTTTCACTTATCCATGGAAGCACTAATTCTTCGAAAATGGTCACGCGCCCGTTTCCAACGCATGTCACAGACCGACACCTGTCCTAAGCCTCCGATATATGTCAAACATGGTGAATAAGTGGGCGTTACAAGACCCTCATTCTTGTCAAATCACTGCATCACTTATTCGGCATTTTTACTTGACAATAGCCTCACAAGACCCTTGTTCCACCTCTAACTCTTCAATCGTCGACGCTTGTGTGGGTTTTTATTTTTGAGTAATACCTTACACACAACTTTCACACAATTTTTTATTCACAACTTATAAAATTGTGTCTATCTCTCCTGTGATGTCAGTGGAGCTCACAGTGATAAAGATATACACAGTTTTGGGGGTTGTGAATAAAAAGTTGTGTGAAAGTTGTGTGTGAAGTTTTATCCTTAAATTTTTTTTTTTTGGTGTTGTGTGCTTGTTTTGTTCACATCAAACAATAATTGTGAAAACAATACAAAACAAAAAAGATTTGAATTACATTTTTACTAAACACAAGTACTGTATATAAAAATAAAGAACTGCCATTTCATTGCTCTTAGGTTGAGTACTAAGATGTGATGGAAATAGAGTAATCATTGCAGTTTTACAATGAAAATGGAAGTTTCAACTGCTACAAACTTCTCCTGCAGATCTCACAGAAAGAACTATAATGTCACTAACAAAACATGGAGCCCTTAGATGAGGCAAAACAAAAACAAACAAAACACGATTTACAAACATTCAAAATTCAAAATTTCCCATCAAAATGAGACAAAATCATGTAAAACCAACACTACAGAAAACCATCTAACTTTGAATCTAACGATGCATGCATCATATGTTCGTTTCTCTATGTGTGTGTATACATATATGTATATATGTATGGCAGAAGAATGGTAAAAATAGGGGAAAGGTCAAAAATACCATGGTGAGATTAAAAATAAGGGGCTAACCAAGAATCGATTCAGAGAAAGGAAATTTTGGAGAAGAGCAATGATTGGTGCACATAAAATGTGCACATAAAAATTTAGATCATTAATTTTGATGGGCCCTAGAAAAAGGAGAGAGGTTTTAAAATGGTGGGGCTAAATAAACCCACTTAAATGCTATTATATTATTTTATTCACTTTAAGGAGAACTAATTAAAAGTCCTTACTAAGAGATAGGCCCACTACATTTGGTTTTAAAGTGATAAGGACATGAGTTTTTGAATTATTTAGCATTGAGTCCAATTTTAAACATATTTTTAAGGCAACTGATAAGTTTACTCTCATTTCACACACGTATAGCATACTATTTTGCCACCTTAGCTCGCGTTTCAATGCAGTTTTTATTTTTATTTTTGTGTTACAAACTTTAAAATGTCATAACTTTCAAATCACAACTCCATTTTGAATAAAATTTATATATTTGTAATGTAGAAGGAAAGATTTATTAAACAAGATCCATAGTAACTATGAAAAATGAAAAGAAAAAAAAATTAGGACAGTGACACGTTGTTTGTAGCGTACTGTCACTGTCTTTGCATGTTACTGTAACAAACAGTGACACGTAGTAATCTTTGAAAAAACATTTTCCTTTGATGACATGTTAATGTCTTTACTTGGACAGCATTGTAAAGGCAGTGACATCTGAAAAATTGCCATAATTTCGCAAGTAATTGGTCAATTTGGAAGAGATGTTGCTATCAACGATATGTTATTGTCTCATTGTGCAATACCATTTTTCTGATCTTTAATGATATGTTATTATTTTTCACATGGGACAATATTTAAAGGCAGTGACATGCTAAATGACCCTAATACTGGCAATTTTTTGCGACAGTGACATGTAACTATCATTAAAAAAAGGGGTAAATTACACATACCTCCCCTGAGGTTTGTCTCAATTTTTCGCTGGTGAATATCACTCGATTGTCCACACACAATTCTAAAATATCAGAGATAAAAATGCAGTAATTGAAATGCTAAACTGAATATAATAACTTAAACCTGAGAGAGCTTATTACAAAATCCAACCATAGTAAACTGAAATCCAAGTCTCAAGGCACACTTGCCAATCAAAAAGTACATAGTCAAAACATAATGTAAAGAACAACTAATCTAGCCATAGGCTTCAAGTGGCATAGATGTTGTCATCAGCTTGGTGTTATTCCCCTTCGATTCCTTCTTCGGGCTGACCATCCCAGTCATAGTCTTCCTCCGGGTACTCCTGATAGTAGTCCTTATAAATGGGCATCTCACCTGTATAGCCATAGGTTTGGAAAGCTAGACATGGGTATATCCAGTTGCACAAATGCCGCTAGCTTGGGGAAATCTGAGTGAGTAATAAACTAACAGAGTATCGAAATAAGAAGTCCTTAATGGCATTCGTATTAAGAAGTAGTTCTCTTAGCGTGCTCATTCTTATGCACCCTGACTCACTATATGCGACTCAACGTCCTGACTATTGTTATGGACTATGTGTACATATTATTGACTTATTCTCCCATGCATGTCCAACCATACATTGCTTGGACGAAAACTTCCCTCCCAAAGATTTTGATTCACTTTCATAGTAATGGTCAGCCTAGTACAAAACCTCAGCTATCCCATTCTCATAACGTAATGGTCAGCCTGGTACGAAACCTTAGCTATCCCATTCTCTATGACGTTTCCTAGTATGGAGTACCGGCCGTTACATATTCACAACGTGCCTTGGTATCATCACATCGGCCGTTACATATAAACAACGTGCCTTGGTATCATCATACTGGCTGTTACACATCTCAATCATCATATCTCTTTCCACAGTCATAGTTATCATTTGCCACAATGGATCATGATCCACACAAAAAGACTCAATCCAACATAACTCACTATTTCCTCGATCATTTAACTTATACCATATGAACAGACAATTAGTCTCTGCGACTAAAATGTACCAAACAATTTATGTTGGCTTCCTCGTACGAACATCCTTAGATTAGGGATTTACTTATTTTCTGATAGTAGGTTCATTATTTAAACGCGTAGCTTCGTAACACACTGAAGTCTTATCTTAACACATTTGAACAATAATAGAAAGTTTTGTTAGACATTCTGCCAAGGTACAATCGATTGGATTGACTTGAAAATCAATTGGGGAGAAATAGGTGCCAATCAATTGCTCTTAATGGCAATCGATTGGTATCCAAAAGATATCAATCGATTGGGAAAAATCACTAATCGATTGGGACAAAGTTCAATCGATTGGACAAAGTGCCAATCGATTGGTACTTCATCTTCTTCATTGTGAACTTACTAAAATTATATATATCTCAAACTAAACATTATGGATCCATTCTCTTCATATAAAAACTCTTTAAAACACCTCATAAAGCTACTAAATGAGTTTAAGGACTCACTAGTATATGTAGGTGTGGTGGTGTGGTGGTGTGCTCAAGAAGCTTGAACTTTGAAGCTTTAATGGTGGCGGCGCCCTCTTCCTTATTCTCTGTCTCTCTTTTCTATCTCTTTCTTTCTCCTTTCTCCTTCTCTATCTTCTGTCTTTCTTCTTCTCTAAGTAAGAGTATGTATATGTGTGAGTGTGAAGGTGTGTAAGTGTGTATGTATGAACATATATATATATATGTATGTAGATGTGTATAACTCCAGAAAATCAACCAAATAGGTCTTGTGACAAAAATCTTGAAGTATATATAGGCAAAAGCGTGCATGGGAAAGCAGGTGCTGTAATCCTCGTAGAAAATGCTTGGAGACCAAGATCAGTGACTGGCAATCGATAAAAACCAGTGGAAATCGATTGGGACTAAGGCGGCTGAAGGCAATCAATTGGTATATGTGGCAATCGATTGACATCCTAAAAGTATCAATCGATTGGGATATCATGGCAATCGATCGGTATCCAAAGTTTACCAAAGATAGATTAAGACAAGTGTGATCATAGAAGTCATTGTTGAAGGAAAAATAGGTTTAAAATTATTTTAAATGCGCTGCGGAAAGATTAAGTTACAAAAACTTATTGGTAGCCCGGTTCTACTACTCGTTAACTCTATATATGCATACAAGAGAGGGGACAAGAATTATACCTCATGGTCTTGAACCTAACTAGATGGTCTTCACTCGTATGACTCCTACGGATGCTCCCGGAGAGGCTAGGGTTGGTGGAAACCCTAATAGAGAGGATGGAGTAGGTTTGGGAGCCTAAAACAGTTTCTACAGCTTCTGATTGATAAATCGTCGAACTCTGAATTCTGGACACAGCTGCCCTATTTATAGATTCTCAAAACTGACCTATCGTTCTAGCTATCAAAGTGGCTTTGATCGATCGAACCTTAATCGATTGAACCCCTGTCTAGACTTCAATCGATCGAAGTAACTCCAATCGATTGAACCAGTCTTGACAGCTTCCTCAAGTGCCTTTCCAAGCTTCCTAGCGAAGTTAAGAGTGAGACCTCCTAGGCTCTTTATTGTTGGCTCAGACCAGCTGTTAATTCCCATGATCAAACTCCTTGATAAGCAAACTAACCAACTAATTAGTTAACGTTTACTCCACTATAAAATGATAATTGAACTCCAATACAAAAGAACACATCCGAGGTGATAACTAGACTTGTATGGTGAACTAATGTCCCTCTACCGTCGGCATTTGTAAGCAGATTCAGGTAGTCGGATAAACGGTTACTGTCAACCTGAATTATGATTACTTCTTGTATTCCTTGAGTCCCATTCACCACTCTTGATTACCAAACATATTGATAACTACTTATCAACAAGACTGTAGTTCTCAGTAATCAACTTGGTGACATTCTCAAGGGAAGGCTTACTCTTTAGCAAAGGGTAGATTCTATCTTGACAATATATGCTCACAACCCTATGAACATGACATACCCAAGATACCCAGGTGTTGATTTTTAAGACCTCAGTGATTAGTAAGTCAAAGCAGTCATATCCACAGTCTATGTTAGTAATTGTCTCAAAATTGAGAACACGTACCTTATACAAGTTATGAGTTCCTATTGACTGTTAACAGTCTTAAGTGTCAGTAGGAAAGCTCATGTCCGTCAATGCACTATAAGCATTAGTATATCAACTAAGAACTATACTCTAGTGATTGAGATTCATCACTGCGTCCAATAGTAGTTAATCATGCCACAATGTAAACCTAATGAGATATCCAATCTCATCATCCACTGTGACAAGTTTTAATTATCAAAGAATAGAAATACGCATCTCACTTATATATATCTTATACATACACGAATTACTTACAACGATACTTAAGGATTAAAAATCATCTTATGAAAGAAACATACATAATGAAATGTAAAACTGATATCCATATATTAAAATGTCAATGTCTCATATATAAAAGTAATGGTTTGAGGGCACAAATCCAACAAACTCCTACTTGCACTCATAACCATTCAGGACTACATCTAAGACCTAGACTATCGAGATGACGATCAAAGACCTTCTGTGGCAAGGCCTTTGTAAACGGATCTGCAAGATTGTTAGAGGTGGCAATCTTGCTTACAGTTACATCTCCACGTTGAACTATATCTCGAATTAGATGATATTTCCGCTCTACGTTCTTTCCCTTTCCGTGATTCCTTGGCTCCTTGGACTGAGCCACTACCCTACTATTATCACAGTATATCGTAATAGGTGACAGCAACGCTGGTACCACCCCGAGCTCTATAAGGAGCTTCTTGAGCCAAACAGCCTCCTTTGCGACTTCACAAGCAGCCACATACTCAGCTTCTATAGTTGAGTCTGCAATACATTTTTACTTAATGCTCCTCCAACTAACATCACCACCTTCCAAGGTAAAGAGATGTACGGATGTCGACTTCGTCGAATCTTTATCTGACATAAAGTCTGAGTTAGTGTATCCTATTGGAATTCACTCATTGCTGCGGTACATAAGCATGTAATCTTTAGTTCTTCTCAAGTACTTAAGAATGTGCTTAACGGCAGTCCAGTGCTCTGGACCAGGATTCGAATGATACCTGCTAACCATGCCAACGGAAAAGTAGATATCTGGTCTAGTGCATAGCATCGCATACATGAGAGTTCACACTGCCGAAGCATAGGGAACTCCTGCCATGCAATTCATCTCCTCTTGTGTCTTTGGACACTGGTCCTTGGAGAATGCTAAACCATGCCTGAAAGGTAACAAACCTTTCTTTGAATTGTCCATTAAAAACCTAGTTAGCACCTTATCGATATAACCAGCTTGAGATAATCCCATTATCTTTCGCTTGCGATCTTGAAATCCTCTCCTAGATCTTTCATATCAAAAGTACTAGCTAGCTAAACCTTAACTGTTGACAATGCCGCTACATCATTCCTAATGAGTAGAATATCATCAACGTAGAGAACAAGAAAGGCCACCACTTTTCCTTCACCCTTCTTGTGTACACAAGGTTCATCCAGATTCTGTATGAAACTAAACAACTTGACCGCTTGGTTAAAACGAATGTTCCAACTCCTGAATGCCTGCTTAAGCCCATAAATGGACTTTTGCAACTTGCATACTAAGCTACCTTTCCCACCAGCTATGAACCCTTCTGGTTGTTACATATAGATGTCCTCCTCTAGATTGCCATTTAAGAATGCAGTCTTGACATCCATATGCCAGATCTCATAATCTAGGCATGCAACAATGGATAGGAGTATTCTGATGGACTTGAGCATGGCTACCAGCGAGAAAGTTTCTTTATATTCAATGCCCTCCCTCTGAGTATAACTTTTCGATACAAGCCTTGCCATAAAGGTCTCAACCTTTCCATCATATCCTTTTTTCCTCTTGTAGACCCACTAATAGCCAATGGGTTTAATATTGGCTGGAAGTTCTACAAGATCCCAGACCTGATTAGAATCCATAGATTCTAATTTAGCTTTCATAGCTTTAACCCAATGAGCTTAATCAACATTAGCCATTGCCTCTTCATACGTGGTAGGATCAGATTTAGATTCTATGGAGATAGCTTCAAAAACTTCTCCTAAGAACGTGTATCTATCAGGCTGGCGGATAATCTTCCTACTACGACGAGGTACCGGTGCAAAAATGGGTGAAGAAGTGGTATTTTCTTATCTTATATCATTATCAACTGTGGGTAGGACTGAGGGCTCTCCTTCTATCTCTCTAAGATCTATCCTTCCCTTAGGTTTATGGTTTATGATATAATCATCCTCCAAGAAAATAGCATTTGTACTAACAAACACCTTCTGTTCTTTTAGATCATAAAAACATTATCCATAAGTACCCTTTGGATACCCTATAAAGTAACATACTTCCGATCTAGAATCTAACTTGCTCATCTTTTCTTTCAGCACATGTGCCAGACACCCTATTGATGGAAAAACCGGTTTAAGTTAAAAGTTTAAACGCGCAGCGGAAAATTCAAGTTGTAAAAACTTATTTGGTAGCCTATGATCTACTACTCGTCAATTCCATAGATGCGTACAAGAAGGGACAAGAGTTTATACCTTAGTGTCTTGAACCCAATTCTGAAATCTTCAACTTCCAGCAGCCTCCACTAGATGGCCTTCACTCTTATGACTCCTATGGATGCTCGCAGGAAGGACTAGGGTTGGTGGGAACCCTAATGGAGAGGATTGGAAGGTTTTAGGAAACCTAAACAGTTTCTGCAGCTTTTTCGTATAACAAACGACGAACCTTTTTTTTCAGAACGCAGCTGCCCTATTTATAGATTCCCAGAACCGACCTAGACTTCGAGCGATCGAAGTGGTTTCGATCGATCGAACATTCGATCGATCGAACCATCTTCAATCGATCGAACCTCTAGACTTCAATCGATCGAGACAACTTCGATCGATCGAACCTGTCTTGACATCATCCTCATTTGCCTTTCCAAGCATCCTAGCGGAGCTAAGAGTGGGACCTCCTAGGCTCTTTATTGTTGGCTCAGATCAGTTGATTAATTCCCATGACCAAACTCTTTGATCAGCAAATCAATCGACTGATCAGTTAACGTTTACTCCACTATAAAACGATAACTGAACTCCAACGCAAAAGAACATATCCGAAGCGATAACTAGACTTGTATGGTGTACTAATGTTCCTCTACCGTTAGCATTCGTAATGATATTCAGGTAGTCGGATAACTGTTACTGTCAACCTGAATAATGATTACTTCTTGTATTCCTTGAGTCCCATTCACCTCTCATGATTACCAAACATTTTGATAACTCTTATCAACAAGACTGCAGTACTCAGTAATCGACTTGGTGACATTCTCAAGGGAATGCTTACTCTGAAACAGAGGGTAGATTCTGTCTTGACAATATATGTTCACAACCCTATGAATATGACATACCCAAGATACCCAGGTGTTGATCTTCTATAGACCTCACTGATTGGTAAGTCAAAGCAGCCATATCCACAGTCTGTGTTCATAAACGTCTCAAGATTAAGAACACGTACCTTATACAAGTTATGAGTTCCTATCGACCGATTGACAGCCTTGAGTGTCAATAGGAAAGCTCAGGTCCGTCAATGCACTATAAGCACTAGCATATTAACTAAGAGTTACACTCTAGTGATTTGAGATTGATCACTCCATCCAATGGTAGTTAATCATGCTACAGTGTAAACCTGATGAGATATCCTAGTCTCAACATCCACTGTGACATGTTCTAAGTAACAAAGAATAGCAATTCATATCTCACTTGTATGTATCTCATACATACACGAATTACTTACTATGATACTTAAGGATAACAATCATCTCATGAAAGAAACATACATAACAAAATGTAAAGCTGATATCCATATATTAAAATGTCAATGTCTCCTATATAAAGTAATGGTTTGAGGGCACAAACCCAACAAACTCCCACTTGCACTCACAACCATACAGGATTACATCTGAGACCTAGACTATCTAGATGACGATCAAAGACCTTCTGTGGCAAGGCCTTTGTAAACGGATCAGCAAGATTGTCAGTGGTGGCAATCTTGGTGACAGTCACATCTCCACGTTGAACAATATCTCGGATAAGATGATATTTCTGCTCTACGTGCTTTCCCTTTCCGTGGTTCCTTGGCTCCTTGGACCGAGCCACTGCCCCACTATTATCACAATAAAGCGTAATAGGCAACAGCGACGCTGGTACCACCTCGAGTTCCATAAGTAACTTCTTGAGCCAAACAGCTTCCTTTGTGGCTTCACAAGCAGCCACATACTCAGCTTTTGTAGTTGAGTCTGCAATGCATTTCTGCTTAATGCTCCTCCAACTAACAGCACCACCTCCCAAGGTAAAGAGATGACCGGACGTCGACTTCCTCGAATCTTTATCTGACATAAAGTCTGAGTCAGTATATCCTACTGGAATTAACTCACTACCGCCGTACACAAGCATGCAATCTTTAGTTCTTCTCAAGTACTTAAGAATGTGCTTAACGGCTGTCCAGTGCTCTGGACCAGGATTCGATTGATATCTACTGACCATGCCAACGGCAAAGCAGATATCTGGTCTAGTGCATAACATCGCATACATGAGACTTCCAACCGCCGAAGCATATGGAATTCCTGCCATGCGATTCCTCTCCACCTGTGTCTTTGGACACTGGTCCTTGGAGAACGCTAAACCATGCCTGAAAGGTAACAAACCTTTCTTCGAATTATCCATAGAAAACCTAGTTAGCACCTTATCGATATAACCTGCTTGAGACAATCCCATTATCTTTCGCTTGCAATCCCGAAAGAGCTTTATCCCAAGATTATAGCTCGCCTCTCCTAGATCCTTCATATCGAAAGTACTAGCTAGCCAAACCTTGATTGTTGATAATGCCGCTACATCATTCCCAATGAGTAGAATATCGTCAACGTAAAGCACAAGAAAGGCCACCACTTTTCCTTCACTCTTCTTGTATACACAAGGTTCATCCAGATTCTGTATGAAACCAAACGACTTGACCGCTTGGTCAAATCGGATGTTCCAACTCCTGGATGCCTGCTTAAGCCCATAAATGGACTTTTGCAACTTGCATACCAAGTTACCTTTCCGACCAGCTATGAACCCTTCTGGTTGTTGCATATAGATGTCATCCTCAAGATTGCCATTCAAGAATGCAGTCTTGACGTCCATCTGCCAGATCTCATAATCTAGGCATGCAGCAATGGATAAGAGTATCCTAATGGACTTGAGCATGGCCACCGGCGAGAAGGTTTCCTCATAGTCAATGCCCTCCCTCTGAGTATAACCTTTCGCTACAAGCCTAGCCTTAAAGGTCTCAACCTTTCCATCAGATCCTCTTTTCCTCTTGTAGACCCACTTACAGCCAATGGGTTTAATATTGGCTGGAAGTTCTACAAGATCCCAGACCTGATTGGAATCCATAGATTCCAATTCAGCCTTCATAGCTTTAACCCAATGAGCTGAATCAACATCAGCCATTGCCTCTTCGTATGTGACAGTATCAGATTCAGATTCTATGGAGACAGCTTCAAAAACTTCTCCTAAGAACATGTATCTATCAGGCTGGCTGATCATCCTCCCACTACGACGAGGTACCGGTGCGGAAATAGGTGAAGAAATGGTGTTTTCTTGATTTACATCGTTATTAACTGCGGGTTGGACTGAGGGCTCTCCTTCTATCTCTCTAAGATCTATCCTTCCCTTAGGTTTATGGTTCATGATATAATCATCCTCTAAGAAAACAGCATTTGTACTAACAAACACTTTCTGTTCCCTTGGATCATAAAAATACCATCCATAAGTACCCTTTGGATAACCCACAAAGTAACATACTTCCGATCTAGAATCCAATTTGCTTATCTTTCCTTTCAGCACATGTGCCGGACACCCCCATATCCGGAGATGTTGCAAAGAAGGCTTGCGCCCAATCCACATCTCTCGTGGTGTCCTTGGAACAGATTTGCTTGGTACTAGATTTAGTATGTAAGCAGCGGTTTCCAAAGCATAACCCCAAAGGAATAGTGGTAACTCAGAATAACTCATCATCGACCTAGTCATGTCTAAAAGAGTCCGATTCCTTCTCTCCGCTACACCATTCTGCTGAGGCGTACCAGGTGCAGTCAACTGTGACAGAATCTCATTCTGTACGAGGTGATCAATAAACTCATTAGAGAGGTACTCGCCACCTCGATCAGATCGAATGGCCTTGATATGTGTGCCCAATTGCTTCTCCACTTCAGTCCTAAACTCTTTGAACTTTTCAAAGGCTTCAGACTTGTGCTGCATTAGGTACACATATCCATACCTAGAGTGGTCATCGGTAAATGTTATGAAATACTCATAACCACCCCTTGCTCTAATATTTATTGGTCCACACACATCAGTATGAACTAATTCCAATAATGCATTGGTCCTATTGCCCTTTGCGGGAAAGGGCCTTTTGGTCATCTTACCCTCTAAACAAGACTCACAGACTTCCATTGGTTCGAGAACCAAATCGCCTAAGATCCCTTCTTTGACTAGTCTGCCAATCCTATTTAGATTGATATGGCCAAGCCTCATGTGCCAAAGCCTTGTTGGATTAGTGGAAGGTCTCTTTCTTTTAGATGGTATATTAACCACTGAGTTATTAAGTTCCATGCAAGAGTCTTTAGAAATATTGGGAGTAATCACATACAAACCATTTGATTTAACACCAGAACATATAAAAGAACTATTTCTTTTAATCACAACTTCAGTTCCAAAATGAAAAGAATAACCATTATTCGATAAATTAGAAACTGAAATTAAATTACGTCTCATTGAAGGGACGTAAAGTACATCTGATAAAATCAAAATTTTATTGTCTAGAAATTCTAAAACTACGACTCCTATAGCAACCGCAGAAACGGTTGCGCTAGAACCTAGAGTAAGTACGATTTCCCTATCACTGCACCTCCTAGTTGATTTGAACCCCTGCAATGAATTACAGATATGGTTAGTCGCACCAGAATCAATGCACCAAGTGTTTGAAGTATCCGTTATAAAACTTACTTCAATCACATGTGATTCAATCATACCTTGAACTCTTGTAGCTAAGAATTCTGGACAGTTCCTCTTCCAGTGGCCCTTCTCACCGCATTGGAAACACTTTCCTTTGCCTTGGCCACCCACCTTCCCTTTGCCCTTACCTTTTACCTTAGATTTTGCAATCTTAGGGACTGGTCCAACACTTGAACCACCAGTGCTAGCTTTCTTCTTCCCTTTCTTTCCTTTCGGCACAGATCGGGAGGAGGAAGCGCTTTTCTCAACGTTCAAAACGTTGACCCCAGGTTTGATCACCCCTTCCGCTGCCAAAAGAGAACTCATCAATTCGCTCATTGAAAAATTCATTTGATTCATATTATAGTTAAGTTTAAATTGAGCGAATGAAGGCGACAGCGAATTAAGGATCATATCAACTTGGGTCTGTGCATCGATGTTGGCACCTAGGGTCTCCAGCTCGTTTAAATAACCAATCATTTTTAAAACATGTTCCTTGACTGGAGTCCCTTCCGACATCTTTGCACTCATTATCTTTTGCATGGCTACCTGTCTGGCAGGCCTGCCATGCTCCCCAAACATCTTTTTCAGGGATGTGATAATGTCACTGGCAGAATCATTCGATTGGAATTGGTGTTGTCAATATCAAGATATAAAAGTATTCTTTACTTTTCAAAGGATTTGCAGTGTGGAAGTAAAGGTCGAACCCACAGAGATTGATTACTACAGCAACTTAATCTTAAAACCTAAGTCTAATTAATTAGGAAAAACGGATTTTGATTTGGATTTACTTAAACTAATAACAATAAAAATAAATCTAAACTATGAAAGCAATTAAAAGTGTTTTTAATGAATGTTTAAGGGAACCTAGGATTGCAAATCCACCACTAGTTTCATAATAGGAATATTTATGAATTACTTTAGTTTATTACGTTGGATGAATATGGGGAATTGTAGCTACAAGCCCAATTCCTCCGACAAGAAGATAATCATGGTTCAAGCACCAACATAATCCATCTGCGGATAGCACGAATTATCTCACACTAAACTAGGGTTGTGATCTAATCCGTCTAACCTAGGCATGGACTATTCGGATACTTGATAGCACGAATTAATAAAGCACCATCACATGTAAACAATCTAAACAAGCACAGCAAGAATAGATCGTTGAGCACATCACAGTCAAAATAGATCTAAGACAAGAATAAATTCTGAAAGTAATGATTTAATCACTAGAAGTACGATTTATTTATAAAAATCCTCGGAACATGTGACTGTCATCCATACATAATAAAACTAAAATAAAAGCATAAATAAAACCCTATTACTCATCTAGGGCTTCATTGAAACCCGAGATCAATGATCTAAGCTGCCATAGGAGTAGAGATCGGCAAGTAGTTGATGGAGGAGGCCATGGAAATCCTTGGTCTTCTTCTTCTTCTCCTTGCTTCCCTCCCTTCAATGGCTGGAAGTATGGTTGTATAATATGTGTATAATAATTGCCAACCCCATAATTGAGTAAATTTGGAGTTTATATAGAGTTTGTACAAGCTTTGGAAGGCTTCCTAACCCGAAACGAACTGAAACGCATGTAATTTACAGTCTGGACGTCGTTTAGCAGTCTCGTTTGCACAGGAGTCTTCAGTATACTGAAATACGCAACATTGGTTTTTGGGCATATCGCGCGAGCGGGTCGCGCGAGCGCGATATTTTGACCTTCGCGCGCGCGGATCGCGCGAGCGGTTTCTAGGTTCTCGCGCGAGCGGATCGCGCGAGCAATTTCTCGGATTTCGCGGGCGCGGGTCGCGCGCGCGACTTGGCTTTTTCAGCTTCTTTCTTTCTGACTTTTCACCCTGTTTAACCTGGTTTAGTTGATTTCTTCCAAAACCTGTCAGAAACTAGAAAACAGAGTAAAAATATACAAAAACAGGATAAAAAGGTACTAACAAATGTTCGTTAAGGCGTATACATAGGATTTGTTCTCTCCCGATCACACCCCCAAACCTACATTTTGCTAGTCCTCGAGCAAAACTAAAATAAAAACTACTAATAACAATCTATTCCATTTTCGTATGGATCACGATTGCATTTAGCGTATGCAACAAGCCTTTTAAACCTCTAGGTGACCCTAGTCGGACGAGTGAAGTCTCGTGAGGGTTCTCATCAACAAGTTACCCACAACCATCTTTATTAACTTACAATTTAAAAAGTTTTATTAAAAACGAAAAACATACTATTCAATACTCCTTATTATACAACAAAGATTTGAAATAGAATAACGAACATAAAGAAATAGAATCAAACGTCTACCTACATCATGAAGAACAATCTCAAGCACATGCATCGTATAAATCAATAGAGTTTCTCATAAAATTGCACGTGTGTGATGAGGTAGTCAAGTGAACACGCGCTTGTCATAACCTTGGAATATAACTCGGATAACCATTTAACTATGTCTCGACTACGAATCTCACAATGAATTACACTCTCAAATAAAACACTCAGAAACAGGTGTAATTTTTCTAATATATGTGAGTAAAGGAAATATGTTTTCAAAACGATAAATGCTCACATATGACTCGAAAAAGACGCATGACACGAAAGAACAGTAGTCTCATGGATAAGATGCCAATAATCAAAAGAAATTAATCATTACCATGTTTTAATCCCCTCCCATCATTTACATATCAAAACCATGTTTTCCTAGGATCAAATAGGACTTTTTAAAGGTTGTAATGTGGCTCAGATAATGAAAAATGATAGAACGGATTAATTGGGTAGGTTTAGAATGGCATTGTAAGGCATGTTCAATTTCTTTCATTCATTTCTTCTACCAACTTCATCTTTTCATTCTCTTCTTTTCATTCTTTTTCTTCTTTTTTTTCTTCTTTTCTTTTTTTTTTCAACCTTCCTCTTCTTTATTTTTTTCTTTATTCTTTTCCTCCTCGTTGCTTTTGAAACGAATATTCAATAAATAACAAGGCAACCACCCCAAACATCATCTTATTTTCTTCTTCTTCTCAATCACACATCGCCTTAACACCACTAAAAGGTGATCAATCTTTCAGAAGTGAACTCCAAGTTGGCCAAATCGGAGCAAAAACAAGGATAATGGTAATTTGAGAAAGAAATGGCATTTTAATGGCTCAAAAGGGGGAACTAAGGAAATTTTTATCTTTTATCGGCCGGTGGTAAACAAAGAAGGCCTAAAATCATTTCCTAGGGTGATACGGTTCTTCAATGTTTACAATGGAAGATTAATGAGACTACACAACAAGTAGATGCGCTATTTCAATGAAATTCGACAAACACAAGATGTATTTATAACCCTCAAAATAGAAAAGATAGGCTCAAAAGCTCACTGGGCTTAGTCTCCACCTTGTGTTATCTAGAAATCTGAATTATATTATAGTTCACAACCAACATGTATTCAAGTGACTACGTGCAGTGCATAGGTTTATGTGCAAATCTATGATATAAAACTACGATTCAAACAATACATAACTTAAAACATTTCAACATGACTTTAGTAAATATTTAACCACATATTCTCATGTTTACCATTCTATAACAATTCAAAGTTATTGAACAAGAAGTATCAAATTGCTATTGCAAAAACGTCGGTAACATCGTTTATTTAAACACACTTTTTGAAAAATTTTAAAATTTTAGCATAAAATAATGTGCATGTGTGTGCATACCCCCAAACTTAAACCTTTCATTGTCCCCAATGAAACAATAAAACGAAAGAAAGGAGAGTAGGTAAGAAAGAAGGAACGATAATACCTCGATCTCAGCAAACACAGAACAGATGAACACCAAGAAATATGGCAATAAAGTTCAATGTTACCTGGTAATTCTTAACAAAAGAAAATTAAACAAACAACATAATAAAAACAGCTAAAAGGATTATAACTAAACTAAACTAAATCAACAATAAGAAGAAACAGAACTATAAAGATCCACAAGAAAATAAACTAGAAAAGAAACTAAAACATACTGTAAAACAGAACCAGAATTAAGTAAACAATCAAAAACCTGATGGAAAAAGGACTTACAAAACAAAAACAGAAATGGAACAAATACCTAAGCATGTATGGGGGACAGATACAGAAAAGAAAAACAAAAATCAGAAAAATGGGTATTCGCGCGAGCGGTCCGCGCGAGCGGCCGTCGCGCGCGCGAATTCCCAGAGAAATTTTTTTTTTTTTTTTTTTTTTTTTTTTTTAAATTTTCGCGCGAGCGAGGTCCCTCGCGCCCGCGAAATGGGGCGCGAAGAGAACCTGAGGGCTCATATAAGGAAAAAGAAAGAAAAAACACTAAGGCACATTCTCGCGACAGCGGGCCGCGCGAGCGAGAATGGTATTTTTCAATTTTTAACTAAAATTATGTATATATTATTAAAATAAATTAATTCCAACCCCCAAACCTATCCAGAATGTCCAAAACAGACTCAAATAGACTAAAAAACGACCAAAAACAAGATAAACGGATGAAATAAAGCTTGGGTTGCCTCCCAAGAAGCGCTATCTTTTACGTCTTTAGCTAGACCATTCTAGCTCAAGACTTTATGGCGGCCGTAAATCGGACTGTGAACCCTTTAAGATGTCAGGAAGAGCCCGATGGTAAGCAGAAATTACGTCGCTTCGAAGTAATTCGATTGACGGTTTGTCATTATGTTCAAGTCGATTTCTTACCTTTCGAGTAGATTCCGCATTAGGGTCCACGGGATTAGGATTCATCCACTCATCATCGTCCGCTATATTGTTCTCCCCACTCACATTTATTTCTTTGGTAGGCTCACTATTCCGTTTTACCTCACCTTCCGCCTCACATAGGTAATCGTCGTCTTTAGGAGGTTGATCCATAGCATTAAAAACGTTTAATTTTAAATTCATGTTCCCAAACGATACTTTCATCACCCCTGTTCTACAATTGACACGTGCGTTGGCCGTGGCTAAGAATGGACGGCCTAGAATGACAGGAGTGTGTTTTCTAGCATCTAGCATGGGCTCAGTGTCAAGGACCATGAAATCAACAGGATAATAGCATTTATCAACCTTTACTAGTACATCCTCGACGATTCCTCTAGGTATTTTAACAGAACGATCCGCTAATTGTATTGTAGCGGCCGTAGGTTTCAGTTCACCTAGACCTAATTGTTTATAGACGTGATAGGGTAAAAGGTTAACACTCGCTCCTAAGTCAAGGAGAGCCCTATGAATGATAGTGTCACCTATGACACATGAAATCGTAGGCGTACCTGGATCTTTATATTTTGGAGGAGCGTGTTGGAATATAGAGCTTACTTTTTCCGTGAGAAAGACCTTTTTAGGAGTATGACTCCGTATTTTGCGCTTTTGAGTACAAAGGTCTTTTAGACATTTTGCATAAGCGGGAATTTGTTTAATAGCATCGAGGAAAGGAATATTTAATTTGACTTGTTTAAACACCTCGAGTATATCCTCAGTTTTTGATTTTTTCTTTGTAAGATTAGACGGCTCCTCAACATTAGGTGGATATGGTAACTTTGGAATATAATTTGTTGGGACCGGTTCTTTATCTTTTTTATTTCTATCCACGTCTTCACCTTTTTCTTTATTCAAATTTAAGTTAATTTTCCCATCTTTCTCACTCTCATCCGGAATTACAACAACTTCCTCATCTCGAGCAGTCGTCCTAGTCGAAACAGCGTTCACACTCTCACTCGTACTACCCACTGCGTATTGCCCCTTAGGTTGCTGAGTAGGTTGACTCGGCAACTTACTCTCAGTTAAACGGTTTAATGTATTAACAATTTGCCCTACTTGGGACTCCAGTTTTGCGATGGATTGTGTGTGAGAGTGTACTAACTGAACCACCGAACCAAAGTTTTCAAGTGAGGCCAACACCTTCTCCTCAAATGCATTATTGCGTGGAGGTGGAGGAGGTGGTTGGTATTGACCTTGTTGGTATTGGGGTCGGTACGTGTTTGGAAAATTAGTCGACCTAGGATTATAATTATTTTGTGGGAATTGTTGCATAGAATTAACGTGTTGTTCAACAAATTCCGGATATTGAGATGCAGAAGGACATGCAAAGATATTATGGGACGGTTCATAACATAATGCACATACTTCTAAAGAGGATGGATTAGACGGTTTGTTCATTTGCATAAGTCGGTCAAGTTTTCTATTTAATTCTTGTATTTGAATTGATTGACTTGACTCAACTGTCACCTCTCGCTTAGGTTGAAGGTATCCCTCAGAACGTACCGACACAGCCTGATGCATCGAGTTCTCGCTTAACGTTTCAAATATTTTCCAGGCCTCGTCGGCGCTTTTGTGTAGGAAAGTTCCCGCACAAACGGCATCGACGGTATTCCTAATAGAGGGAATAAGCCCCTCGTAGAAGACTTGAACCAATTGCCACTTGGGAACCTGATGATGTGGACACGAACGTAATAATTCTTTAAATTTTTCCCACGTGTCATAAAGAGTCTCCCCATCTTGCATCACAAAATTAGTTATGTCTTTTCTTATCTTATTTATACGCATAATAGGGAAAAACTTTTGTAAAAAGGCGGTGTGTAAGGTTTCCCATGTTTTTATTGTGTTTGGCTCCAAAGATTGAAGCCAATACTTCGCTTTGTCTCTTAAGGAGAATGGGAAGAGCCGCAATTTTAATTCATCATTATTTAGGCTTTGTATTTTCAAAGTAGAGCATATACCCTGAAAATCCCCTAAGTGTTGGTAAGGGTCTTCATTTAGACGGCCATGGAAGGAAGGTAGTAGCGAGATCGTAGACGACTTAATCTCAAAGTGAGATGCCGTCGCCTCCGGTAATTCAATACCGGCTTGTGGCGTGTAAGTAGTAGGAATAAAATAATTTATAAGTGGAGGTGGTGGCGGTATATTAAGATTGTTCATATTCGCACCATCATTCTGATTGTTATTGTTATTTCCACTGTCAGCCATTTTAATCGGTTCGATTTTAAAAGTTCGAGCTCTCCTTAACCGTTCACGGGTACTCTGAATTTCGGCCTCAAACAACGACGATGGAATCGGAGTTGATTCATCGTCTTGCAACCTAGCTCTAGAAGCTTGGGTTGTGGACTTACTAGTTCTTAAGGTACGTTCAAGTTCAAGATCGAAAGATTTTAATTCTGGTTTATTTGAACGTGTACCTAACATAAACTAAAATAAAGAAAAAGAAACTAAAAACAAAGACTGACTAAACAAAAGAAACAAATAGCAAGCAATCACGCAACTAAGATAACAAGCACTCAACTACTATGATGCATGAATATTATCCTGTAATGCAATGACCGCGTCAAGCCCAGCGTCCCGGGTTTCCTAGCTAATGCAGTGCAATTAACCCTAAACTAATGCAAATAGTGCGTCACAGCGCCCTGACTTACAGCGGTTTAAAGCGAATTCCAAAGGAAGCAATTTATTTAATTTTTATTTTTATTTTTATTTGCGTAAGCTCCTTTGATGTACTTAGCTGCTCCACTCGGAAACGTTGACTACAAAATAAAAGAACAAGTTAGTAACTAAAAACAAAAACAGAAAATAAGAAAAATAAAAACTAATCTAATATTTACGAATTAACTAAACTATGATTATAAAACTAAGAGTAGTAATACAATCCCCGGCAACGGCGCCAAAAATTGATGTTGTCAATATCAAGATATAAAAGTATTCTTTACTTTTCAAAGGATTTGCAGTGTGGAAGTAAAGGTCGAACCCACAGAGATTGATTACTACAGCAACTTAATCTTAAAACCTAAGTCTAATTAATTAGGAAAAACGAATTTTGATTTGGATTTACTTAAACTAATAACAATAAAAATAAATCTAAACTATGAAAGCAATTAAAAGTGTTTTTAATGAATGTTTAAGGGAACCTAGGATTGCAAATCCACCACTAGTTTCATAATAGGAATATTTATGAATTACTTTAGTTTATTACGTTGGATGAATATGGGGAATTGTAGCTACAAGCCCAATTCCTCCGACAAGAAGATAATCATGGTTCAAGCACCAACATAATCCATCTGCGGATAGCACGAATTATCTCACACTAAACTAGGGTTGTGATCTAATCCGTCTAACCTAGGCATGGACTATTCGGATACTTGATATCACGAATCAATAAAGCACCATCACATGTAAACAATCTAAACAAGCACAGCAAGAATAGATCGTTGAGCACATCACAGTCAAAATAGATCTAAGACAAGAATAAATTCTGAAAGTAATGATTTAATCACTAGAAGTACGATTTATTTATAAAAATCCTCGGAACGTGTGACTGTCATCCATACATAATAAAACTAAAATAAAAGCATAAATAAAACCCTATTACTCATCTAGGGCTTCATTGAAACCCTAGATCAATGATCTAAGCTGCCATAGGAGTAGAGATCGGCAAGTAGTTAATGGAGGAGGCCATGGAAATCCTTGGTCTTCTTCTTCTTCTCCTTGCTTCCCTCCCTTCAATGGCTGGAAGTATGGTTGTATAATATGTGTATAATAATTGCCAACCCCATAATTGAGTAAATTTGGAGTTTATATAGAGTTTGTACAAGCTTTGGAAGGCTTCCTAACCCGAAACGAACTGAAACGCATGTAATTTACAGTCTGGACGTCGTTTAGCAGTCTCGTTTGCACAGGAGTCTTCAGTATACTGAAATACGCAACATTGGTTTTTGGGCATATCGCGCGAGCGCGACATTTAGACCTTCGCGCGCGCGGATCGCGCGAGCGGTTTCTAGGTTCTCGCGCGAGCGGATCGCGCGAGCGATTTCTCGGATTTCGCGGGCGCGGGTCGCGCGCGCGACTTGGCTTTTTCAGCTTCTTTCTTTCTGACTTTTCACCCTGTTTAACCTGGTTTAGTTGATTTCTTCCAAAACCTGTCAGAAACTAGAAAACAGAGTAAAAATATACAAAAACAGGATAAAAAGGTACTAAAAAATGTTCGTTAAGGCGTATACATAGGATTTGTTCTCTCCCGATCAACACGATGTCAAGGTTACGTTTCCATTCAGTGTAGTTGTTTCCAGTTAACTTGTTTTGAGTGAGTATGGTGGCAAGTGGACTAAATGCAGATCCAGACATTATGATTACTGAAAATCAAACAAACAAAATAAATATGGATATCAGGATTTGACAGTTTGAAATAAAAGAATCCTTAAAACTCTTATTTTAAAACAAAGTCGCCGGAATATCGAAACAAAAGAGTAAAGCCTCCGTGTGGAGGTCAATTTTCTATTTTTCGATAATCAAGACTTGTCCGCTATGCAACTCTTGCAAAACAAGTTATGACTCCCGATCCCTTTTGATCTCTAAGTTTCTGAACAATGCCCCGTGTGGGATCCCTTATCCATAGCTTAGCTAGTGTGTACCATTAACTAGGATCCAATCACAACCGTCTCAAGTAGCGCCTCCGTGTGGTGGTCATCCTCTAACACGTCTGATTGATCCTATCATAAGAAGTTCACTCCTAGTAACCAATGAGTAATGCACCCTCCGTATGGAATGATCACCCCTGACGAGGTGACACAGAATGCACCACTCATCTTACAGTGAACCGTTAATGGAAGATCGTGGGTGTAATCAATAAGACCCTCTCCCACTAGTTTTAGTAAAAAGGATTTTGCTTTTTGAAAAAATCTGTTTCTACACACTTCCCATAAACATCTAATGTTTACTAATGTGTTGAAAACGGTTTTTTGAATTTTATTTTAGAAAACTTGTTTTGCGTGCATGCAACAATGTATTATACGCCAATCACAAACCAAGCACATAAAACAAAAAACTAAAATGAAATATAGGCATTCAAACAATGCCTCTATCTCCCATGACTCTATCTCTATAGAACCTCCTTTTTGGTTTGATCGCCTCCAGCTCCATCTTTATGGACAACGGCTCCTTGCTCCATCTTCATGGATTTTCTAATTCTATTACATTTGTCCTATGCTTCTTTCGAAGTTTACAATTTATCTAGAAATAGAAATAACAACAAAATAAAAGGCTAGGGAAACCGGTGCGACTTTCCTTTTCGTAGGATTGAAGTCGCAGCGCCCTTTACATATGCCTTAAAACCAAACCAAACTTAAATTACAACATGCACCAATCTCAAACAATTTAAATACAAATATTCAAATGATTTGGTGCCATGGGAGATAGCGACTAATCTAGCTGCAAAAGGGTTAGTCGTACACGCATCCATACATACATAACAAATATATGTAACTGTTGAAACACTTAATTGATTCACACAGTATATAAACTCTTTACATACTGAATTAGAACTTAAAACAGCATCTTACTTCTTTGTCACAGTTCGATCGATCGAAGACCGTTCGATCGCTCGAACCTTCGATCGATTGAACACTGTTCAATCGCTTGAACATTCTGTTTCACAGAATGATTTGAAAATTTTACAGAATATTTTAAAATTAAAGTTTTTAATTTCAAAACACTTTAAAACTGTGAAACAGAGAACCTGACAAAGACTCTGTCTCGATCGATCGAATACCAGAGGTTTCGATCGATCGAATACTGTTCGATCGCTCGAGTACAGAATGTTCGATCGATCGAAAACTGTTCGATCGATCGAACCCTCCTTGCATCCCATGCAATCACAGATTTGTATTCTGCTGCGATAACACTGCAGAAACAGATCTGTGACAATGCCGTTTCGAAAACAGTTCTAAAATCAACATGCAAATCAATATAGTGTTCCAAAAACGCATCTATAGATCCAAACGAGCGTGGCTCTGATACCAATTGATGGAAAAACCGGTTTAAGTTAAAACTTTAAACGCGCAGCAGAAAATTCAAGTTGTAAAAACTTATTTGGTAGCCTATGATCTACTACTCGTCAATTCCATAGATGCGTACAAGAAGGGACACGAGTTTATACCTTAGTGTCTTGAACCCAATTCTGAAATCTTCAACTTCCAGCAGCCTCCACTAGATGGCCTTCACTCTTATGACTCCTATGGATGCTCGCAGGAAGGACTAGGGTTGGTGGGAACCCTAATGGAGAGGATTGGAAGGTTTTAGGAAACCTAAACAGTTTCTGCAGCTTTTTTGTTTAACAAACGACGAACCTTTTTTTTTCAGAACGCAGCTGCCCTATTTATAGATTCCCAGAACCGACCTAGACTTCGAGCGATCGAAGTGGTTTCGATCGATCGAACATTCGATCGATCGAACCATCTTCAATCGATCGAACCTCTAGACTTCAATCGATCGAGACAACTTCGATCGATCGAACCTGTCTTGACATCATCCTCATTTGTCTTTCCAAGCATCCTAGTGGAGCTAAGAGTGGGACCTCCTAGGCTCTTTATTGTTGGCTCAGATCAGTTGATTAATTCCCATGACCAAACTCTTTGATCAGCAAATCAATCGACTGATCAGTTAACGTTTACTCCACTATAAAACGATAACTGAACTCCAACGCAAAAGAACATATCCGAAGCGATAACTAGACTTGTATGGTGTACTAATGTTCCTCTACCGTTAGCATTCGTAATCATATTCAGGTAGTCGGATAACTGTTACTGTCAACCTGAATAATGATTACTTCTTGTATTCATTGAGTCCCATTCACCTCTCATGATTACCAAACATGTTGATAACTCTTATCAACAAGACTGCAGTACTCAGTAATCAACTTGGTGACATTCTCAAGGGAATGCTTACTCTGAAACAGAGGGTAGATTCTGTCTTGACAATATATGTTCACAACCCTATGAATATGACATACCCAAGATACCCAGGTGTTGATCTTCTATAGACCTCACTGATTGGTAAGTCAAAGCAGCCATATCCACAGTCTGTGTTCATAAACGTCTCAAGATTAAGAACACGTACCTTATACAAGTTATGAGTTCCTATCGACCGATTGACAGCCTTGAGTGTCAATAGGAAAGCTCAGGTCCGTCAATGCACTATAAGCACTAGCATATTAAATAAGAGTTACACTCTAGTGATTTGAGATTGATCACTCCATCCAATGGTAGTTAATCATGCTACAGTGTAAACCTAATGAGATATCCTACTCTCAACATCCACTGTGACATGTTCTAAGTAACAAAGAATAGCAATTCATATCTCACTTGTATGTATCTCATACATACACGAATTACTTACTATGATACTTAAGGATAACAATCATCTCATGAAAGAAACATACATAACAAAATGTAAAGCTGATATCCATATATTAAAATGTCAATGTCTCCTATATAAAGTAATGGTTTGAGGGCACAAACCCAACAAACTCCCACTTGCACTCACAAGCATACAGGATTACATCTGAGACCTAGACTATCTAGATGACGATCAAAGACCTTCTGTGGCAAGGCCTTTGTAAACGGATCAGCAAGATTGTCAGTGGTGGCAATCTTGGTGACAGTCACATCTCCACGTTGAACAATATCTCGAATAAGATGATATTTCCGCTCTACGTGCTTTCCCTTTCCGTGGTTCCTTGGCTCCTTGGACCGAGCCACTGCCCCACTATTATCACAATAAAGCGTAATAGGCAACAGCGACGCTGGTACCACCTCGAGTTCCATAAGTAACTTCTTGAGCCAAACAGCTTCCTTTGCGGCTTCACAAGCAGCCACATACTCAGCTTCTGTAGTTGAGTCTGCAATGCATTTCTGCTTAATGCTCCTCCAACTAACAGCACCACCTCCCAAGGTAAAGAGATGACCGGACGTCGACTTCCTCGAATCTTTATCTGACATAAAGTCTGAGTCAGTATATCCTACTGGAATTAACTCACTACCGCCGTACACAAGCATGCAATCTTTAGTTCTTCTCAAGTACTTAAGAATGTGCTTAACGGCTGTCCAGTGCTCTGGACCAGGATTCGATTGATATCTACTGACCATGCCAACGGCAAAGCAGATATCTGGTCTAGTGCATAACATCGCATACATGAGACTTCCAACCGCCGAAGCATATGGAATTCCTGCCATGCGATTCCTCTCCACCTGTGTCTTTGGACACTGGTCCTTGGAGAACGCTAAACCATGCCTGAAAGGTAACAAACCTTTCTTCGAATTATCCATAGAAAACCTAGTTAGCACCTTATCGATATAACCTGCTTGAGACAATCCCATTATCTTTCGCTTGCAATCCCGAAAGAGCTTTATCCCAAGAATATAGCTCGCCTCTCCTAGATCCTTCATATCGAAAGTACTAGCTAGCCAAACTTTGATTGTTGATAATGCCGCTACATCATTCCCAATGAGTAGAATATCGTCAACGTAAAGCACAAGAAAGGCCACCACTTTTCCTTCACTCTTCTTGTATACACAAGGTTCATCCAGATTCTGTATGAAACCAAACGACTTGACCGCTTGGTCAAATCGGATGTTCCAACTCCTGGATGCCTGCTTAAGCCCATAAATGGACTTTTGCAACTTGCATACCAAGTTACCTTTCCGACCAGCTATGAACCCTTCTGGTTGTTGCATATAGATGTCATCCTCAAGATTGCCATTCAAGAATGCAGTCTTGACGTCCATCTGCCAGATCTCATAATCTAGGCATGCAGCAATGGATAAGAGTATCCTAATGGACTTGAGCATGGCCACCGGCGAGAAGGTTTCCTCATAGTCAATGCCCTCCCTCTGAGTATAACCTTTCGCTACAAGCCTAGCCTTAAAGGTCTCAACCTTTCCATCAGATCCTCTTTTCCTCTTGTAGACCCACTTACAGCCAATGGGTTTAATATTGGCTGGAAGTTCTACAAGATCCCAGACCTGATTGGAATCCATAGATTCCAATTCAGCCTTCATAGCTTTAACCCAATAAGCTGAATCAACATCAGCCATTGCCTCTTCGTATGTGACAGGATCAGATTCAGATTCTATGGAGACAGCTTCAAAAACTTCTCCTAAGAACATGTATCTATCAGGCTAGCTGATCATCCTCCCACTACGACGAGGTACCGGTGCGGAAATAGGTGAAGAAATGGTGTTTTCTTGATTTACATCGTTATTAACTGCGGGTTGGACTGAGGGCTCTCCTTCTATCTCTCTAAGATCTATCCTTCCCTTAGGTTTATGGTTCATGATATAATCATCCTCTAAGAAAACAACATTTGTACTAACAAACACTTTCTGTTCCCTTAGATCATAAAAATACCATCCATAAGTACCCTTTGGATAACCCACAAAGTAACATACTTCCGATCTATAATCCAATTTGCTTATCTTTCCTTTCAGCACATGTGCCGGACACCCCCATATCCGGAGATGTTGCAAAGAAGGCTTGCGCCCAATCCACATCTCTCGTGGTGTCCTTGGAACAGATTTGCTTGGTACTAGATTTAGTATGTAAGCAGCGGTTTCCAAAGCATAACCCCAAAGGAATAATGGTAACTCAGAATAACTCATCATCGACCTAGTCATGTCTAAAAGAGTCCGATTCCTTCTCTCCGCTACACCATTCTGCTGAGGCGTACCAGGTGCAGTCAACTGTGACAGAATCCCATTGTGTACGAGGTGATCAATAAACTCATTAGAGAGGTACTCGCCACCTCGATCAGATCGAATGGCCTTGATATGTGTGCCCAATTGCTTCTCCACTTCAGTCCTAAACTCTTTGAACTTTTCAAAGGCTTCAGACTTGTGCTGCATTAGGTACACATATCCATACCTAGAGTGGTCATCGGTAAATGTTATGAAATACTCATAACCACCCCTTGCTCTAATATTTATTGGTCCACACACATTAGTATGAACTAATTCCAACAATGCATTGGTCCTATTGCCCTTTGCGGGAAAGGGCCTTTTGGTCATCTTACCCTCTAAACAAGACTCACAGACTTCCATTGGTTCGAGAACCAAATCGCCTAAGATCCCTTCTTTGACTAGTCTGCCAATCCTATTTAGATTGATATGGCCAAGCCTCATGTGCCAAAGCCTTGTTGGATTAGTGGAAGGTCTCTTTCTTTTAGATGGTATATTAACCACTGAGTTATTAAGTTCCATGCAAGAGTCTTTAGAAATATTGGGAGTAATCACATACAAACCATTTGATTTAACACCAGAACATATAAAAGAACTATTTCTTTTAATCACAACTTCAGTTCCAAAATGAAAAGAATAACCATTATTCGATAAATTAGAAACTGAAATTAAATTACGTCTCATTGAAGGGACGTAAAGTACATCTGATAAAATCAAAATTTTATTGTCTAGAAATTCTAAAACTACGACTCCTATAGCAACCGCAGAAACGGTTGCGCTAGAACCTAGAGTAAGTACGATTTCCC
Organism: Hydrangea macrophylla; assembly: GCA_033977485.1. Taxonomy (NCBI): domain Eukaryota; kingdom Viridiplantae; phylum Streptophyta; class Magnoliopsida; order Cornales; family Hydrangeaceae; genus Hydrangea; species Hydrangea macrophylla. Next base: position 93,372,962 of record CM066994.1, read on the forward strand.
CATCACTGCACCTCCTGGTTGATCTGAACCCCTGCAATGAATTACAGATATGGTTAGTCGCACCAGAATCAATGCACCAAGTGTTTGAAGTATCCGTTATAAAACTTACTTCAATCACATGTGATTCAATCATACCTTGAACTCTTGTAGCTAAGAATTCTGGACAGTTCCTCTTCCAGTGGCCCTTCTCACCGCATTGGAAACACTTTCCTTTGCCTTGGCCACCCACCTTCCCTTTGCCCTTACCTTTTCCCTTAGATTTTGCAATCTTAGGGACTGGTCCAACACTTGAACCACCAGTGCTAGCTTTCTTCTTCCCTTTCTTTCCTTTCGGCACAGATCGGGAGGAGGAAGTGCTTTTCTCAACGTTCAAAACGTTGACCCCAGGTTTGATCACCCCTTCCGCTGCCAAAAGAGAACTCATCAATTCGCTCATTGAAAAATTCATTTGATTCATATTATAGTTAAGTTTAAATTGAGCGAATGAAGGCGACAGCGAATTAAGGATCATATCAACTTGGGTCTGTGCATCGATGTTGGCACCTAGGGTCTCTAGCTCCTTTAAATAACCAATCATTTTTAAAACATGTTCCTTGACTGGAGTCCCTTCCGACATCTTTGCACTCATTATCTTTTGCATGGCTACCTGTCTGGCAGGCCTGCCATGCTCCCCAAACATCTTTTTCAGGGATGTGATAATGTCACTGGCAGAATCATTCGATTGGAATTGGTGTTGCAATACACCAGCCATTGAGGCCAGAATATAGCAACGAGCCATTCCATTCGACGTCTTCCATTTGTCGAACTCGCGTCTGGCAGCTGCCGAAGCATTTTCCGCGGGTTCTTCGGGGCATGGGGTGGTGAGGACATATATGTGATCCTCCGCAGTTAACACGATGTCAAGGTTACGTTTCCATTCAGTGTAGTTGTTTCCAGTTAACTTGTTTTGAGTGAGTATGGTGGCAAGTGGACTAAATGCAGATCCAGACATTATGATTACTGAAAATCAAACAAACAAAATAAATATGGATATCAGGATTTGACAGTTTGAAATAAAAGAATCCTTAAAACTCTTATTTTAAAACAAAGTCGCCGGAATATCGAAACAAAAGAGTAAAGCCTCCGTGTGGAGGTCAATTTTCTATTTTTCGATTAATCAAGACTTGTCCGCTATGCAACTCTTGCAAAACAAGTTATGACTCCCGATCCCTTTTGATCTCTAAGTTTCTGAACAATGCCCCGTGTGGGATCCCTTATCCATAGCTTAGCTAGTGTGTACCATTAACTAGGATCCAATCACAACCGTCTCAAGTAGCGCCTCCGTGTGGTGGTCACCCTCTAACACGTCTGATTGATCCTATCATAAGAAGTTCACTCCTAGTAACCAATGAGTAATGCACCCTCCGTATGGAATGATCACCCCTGACGAGGTGACACAGAATGCACCACTCATCTTACAGTGAACTGTTCATGGAAGATCGTGGGTGTAATCAATAAGACCCTCTCCCACTAGTTTTAGTAAAAAGGATTTTGCTTTTTGAAAAAATCTGTTTCTACACACTTCCCATAAACATCTAATGTTTACTAATGTGTTGAAAACGGTTTTTTGAATTTTATTTTAGAAAACTTGTTTTGCGTGCATGCAACAATGTATTATACGCCAATCACAAACCAAGCACATAAAACAAAAAACTAAAATGAAATATAGGCATTCAAACAATGCCTCTATCTCCCATGGCTCTATCTCTATAGAACCTCCTTTTTGGTTTGATCGCCTCTAGCTCCATCTTTATGGACAACGGCTCCTTGCTCCATCTTCATGGATTTTCTAATTCTATTACATTTGTCCTATGCTTCTTTCGAAGTTTACAATTTATCTAGAAATAGAAATAACAACAAAATAAAAGGCTAGGGAAACCGGTGCGACTTTCCTTTTCGTAGGATTGAAGTCGCAGCGCCCTTTACATATGCCTTAAAACCAAACCAAACTTAAATTACAACATGCACCAATCTCAAACAATTTAAATACAAATATTCAAATGATTTGGTGCCATGGGAGATAGCGACTAATCTAGCTGCAAAAGGGTTAGTCGTACACGCATCCATACATACATAACAAATATATGTAACTGTTGAAACACTTAATTGATTCACACAGTATATAAACTCTTTACATACTGAATTAGAACTTAAAACAGCATCTTACTTCTTTGTCACAGTTCGATCGATCGAAGACCGTTCGATCGCTCGAACCTTCGATCGATTGAACACTGTTCAATCGCTTGAACATTCTGTTTCACAGAATGATTTGAAAATTTTACAGAATATTTTAAAATTAAAGTTTTTAATTTCAAAACACTTTAAAACTGTGAAACAGAGAACCTGACAAAGACTCTGTCTCGATCGATCGAATACCAGAGGTTTCGATCGATCGAATACTGTTCGATCGCTCGAGTACAGAATGTTCGATCGATCGAACCCTCCTTGCATCCCATGCAATCACAGATTTGTATTCTGCTGCGATAACACTGCAGAAACAGATCTGTGACAATGCCGTTTCGAAAACAGTTCTAAAATCAACATGCAAATCAATATAGTGTTCCAAAAACGCATCTATAGATCCAAACGAGCGTGGCTCTGATACCAATTGATGGAAAAACCGGTTTAAGTTAAAACTTTAAACGCGCAGCAGAAAATTCAAGTTGTAAAAACTTATTTGGTAGCCTATGATCTACTACTCGTCAATTCCATAGATGCGTACAAGAAGGGACACGAGTTTATACCTTAGTGTCTTGAACCCAATTCTGAAATCTTCAACTTCCAGCAGCCTCCACTAGATGGCCTTCACTCTTATGACTCCTATGGATGCTCGCAGGAAGGACTAGGGTTGGTGGGAACCCTAATGGAGAGGATTGGAAGGTTTTAGGAAACCTAAACAGTTTCTGCAGCTTTTTCGTATAACAAACGACGAACCTTTTTTTTCAGAACGCAGCTGCCCTATTTATAGATTCCCAGAACCGACCTAGACTTCGAGCGATCGAAGTGGTTTCGATCGATCGAACATTCGATCGATCGAACCATCTTCAATCGATCGAACCTCTAGACTTCAATCGATCGAGACAACTTCGATCGATCGAACCTGTCTTGACATCATCCTCATTTGCCTTTCCAAGCATCCTAGCGGAGCTAAGAGTGGGACCTCCTAGGCTCTTTATTGTTGGCTCAGATCAGTTGATTAATTCCCATGACCAAACTCTTTGATCAACAAATCAATCGACTGATCAGTTAACGTTTACTCCACTATAAAATGATAACTGAACTCCAACACAAAAGAACATATCCGAAGCGATAACTAGACTTGTATGGTGTACTAATGTTCCTCTACCGTTAGCATTCGTAATCATATTCAGGTAGTCGGATAACTGTTACTGTCAACCTGAATAATGATTACTTCTTGTATTCCTTGAGTCCCATTCACCTCTCATGATTACCAAACATGTTGATAACTCTTATCAACAAGACTGCAGTACTCAGTAATCAACTTGGTGACATTCTCAAGGGAATGCTTACTCTGAAATAGAGGGTAGATTCTGTCTTGACAATATATGTTCACAACCCTATGAATATGACATACCCAAGATACCCAGGTGTTGATCTTCTATAGACCTCACTGATTGGTAAGTCAAAGCAGCCATATCCACAGTCTGTGTTCATAAACGTCTCAAGATTAAGAACACGTACCTTATACAAGTTATGAGTTCCTATCGACTGATTGACAGCCTTGAGTGTCAATAGGAAAGCTCAGGTCCGTCAATGCACTATAAGCACTAGCATATTAACTAAGAGTTACACTCTAGTGATTTGAGATTGATCACTCCATCCAATGGTAGTTAATCATGCTACAGTGTAAACCTGATGAGATATCCTAGTCTCAACATCCACTGTGACATGTTCTAAGTAACAAAGAATAGCAATTCATATCTCACTTGTATGTATCTCATACATACACGAATTACTTACTATGATACTTAAGGATAACAATCATCTCATGAAAGAAACATACATAACAAAATGTAAAGCTGATATCCATATATTAAAATGTCAATGTCTCCTATATAAAGTAATGGTTTGAGGGCACAAACCCAACACCTATATCCAGAGATGTTGCAAAGAAGGCTTGTGCCCAATCTCATCTCTCATGGTGTCCTGGTATAGATTTGCTTGGTACTAGATTTAGTATGTACGCAGCGGTTTCCAAGGTATAACCCCAAAGGTATAATGGCAACTTCGAATAACTCATCATCGATCTAGTCATATCTAAAAGAGTGTGATTCCTTCTCTCTGCTATACCGTTCTACTGAGGTGTACCAGGTGCAGTCAATTATGATAGAATCCCTTTCTGTATGAGGTGATCAATAAACTCATTAGAGAGGTACTCGCCACCTCGATCAGATTGAATGGCCTTGATTTGTGTGCCCAATTGCTTTCCCACTTCAGTCCTAAATTCTTTAAACTTTTCAAAGGCTTCAGACTTGTGCTGCATTAGGTACACATATCATAGCTAGAGTGGTCATCAGTAAATATTATAAAATACTCATAACCACCCCTTGGTCTAATATTTATTGATCCACACACATCAATATGAGTGAATTCCAACAATGCATTGGTTCTATTGCCCTTTGTAGGAAAGGGCCTTTTGGTCATCTTTCCCTCTAAACAAGACTCACGGACTTCTATTGGTTTGAGAACCAATTCGTCTTCTTTGACTAATCTGCCAATCCTTTTTAGATTGATATGGCCAAGCCTCATGTACTAAAGCCTTGTTGGATTAGTGGAAGGTTCCTTTCTTTTAGATGGTATAGTTACCACTGAGTTATTAAGTTCCATAAAAGTGTCACTTAGAAATATTAGGAGTAATCACATACAAACCATTTGTTTCAACATTAAAACATATAAAAGAACCATTTCTTTTGTCATACCCGTCCTGAAAAATCTTTTTATTTTAAAGGCATAAATGTCTTAAATGGAATTATTAACATGATTTAATAATTGTGGATGAGGTTGACCATGGGTCAACGGAAGGTGTCAAGAGAGGACACGGGAACATGAAAAATCATGTTGCATTAGCATACCTAAATGACGTTGATGTGATTTAAATGTTATTTGACTTATCTGATATTTTCATGAATAGTAATTATACCTGTGTAGCATAATTTCTGATAGTTTTGATCTAGTTTTAGATCGTTTGAACACTGTGGCGAGAATGTGAGTGATAAGTTTCTTAAAAGGTAGGTTGGGTAAAGATTCCACAGAATATAGTTTTCAGGCGTAATTTTGGACCCAAACGAGACTTAGTCAAAAACTTTTGTAATTTATAGTTTTCACCCATAAAGTTATAAAATGGACGTGTGCGACGTTTTAGGGATTAATTAGAAGTTTGAGAAACTCGTGGGGGAAGTAAACGCGATTTCTAGAAAGTTTGTCTATATATAGCAAGGGTGAGAATTTCATTTGTCATAAACTTTACAAAATATCGTTAGAGAGGAGAGTGAAAAGGGAGATTATTGCCACGGCTTTGTGACGACGATCGGTGACCTTTCGTCCGTCTGTTTTCAACTAAAATTCATATTTGAACTCCCCAAGATAAGGGCTACATTTTGATAGTCTTTAGGCCACGTTTGGCTAAGTTTTTATAAATTTCTAAATCTATGAATTTGGGAAAAACTCGTGTAAACTTGTAGATTTTGCGTAGGATCGGAGATTTGGCGTTTAATCGGGCTTCTAGTCGTTACCTCAAAGTTATACGAGGATAGCTCGAGGTATGAATTTCTAGCCTATGTTATATAGGTGAAATGCATGTTTTATATTTCAATAATGAAATTGTGATTCAGGCAAAATCCATATGTTAAACTTAGGCCCGTTAATTATGCACGCGCTTAAATGTTAAAAGCATGTCTAAATTTACGCGAGCACGTACATATGTTAAATGAGTATGTTTATGTGCCTACGTGGGTTAAAGGGGGATTTGTGCTAATTCGCTGTGAGACATCCTCTCGAAGGGGGAGGATTAGTAGTGACGACGGTCACTTGCCGAGAAAGGCATTTATGCGACATGTCAAAGGGGCATGGGTCGTGGTTGAGTCGTAAGACTTTGGATCGGTGAAGGTGTACTTATTCCCTAGAGACCAATAGTTATGTGTTATGATAAAATTAAAGCATGATTTGTCATATATGCATATGTTAGAAATTGTGAACTTAGCATATAGCTGAGCAATGGAGATTTACTCCATTGCAGGTATGAATAAAGGCAAGAGGAAGCCAGAAGAGTGAGGTCGATGGGAATGCCGGGGATCCTCTTGTATATGTTTTGTCTTCTTTGTCAATCATTGTAATAATGAGCTTTTGAATAGCTAGAACCCTAGATTTAACTTGGAGGTTTTAGTGTGGATTTCATGATGTTGTAATAGGTATTAAAACTCTTTTGGGTTATGTGGTAATGAATCTGAACTCGTGAATTCGTGTTTTGAATGCTTGCTTTGTCAAATTTGAGGTTTACAGGGATATGGATAGAGTTTTATGAATTACGCCAAACAAGCCATAGCTTGTTCCGCTATTGTTTTGTTCATGGTTAGTAAGCTTAAACTTTGTTTTTGAAAGATTGTTATAGTTTGTGACATTTGGATTAATGTAAGTGTGATTGGAGTAGTAGAATTGGTAGAGGTTGTTTGATGCCTTGAGCAAATTCTGCAGCTTTGGATAGGATTCTGCTAAAGAGTCATTCGATCGGTTGAAGGGGGTCGTTCGACCGGTCGAAATACCCCCTGTCAGAATTCTTTTTCTACCTCTTCCAAAAATTATTAAAAGGTTTTGATTGGTTCTTAGGATACCTTTGGGATCCCTTTCAACTTAAATCATTTGTTTCGAAATATAATTACATTTTCAATTTTATTCGGATTTTATAACTCGGAGGGTAATGTTTTCAAAAGTTTTATATACTCAAGGTTGTTTAAAGTTCTTTCCCGCTGGGTATAGTTATTTGTTGGGCCTTGGTGGCGTGCCACGTGTCCTGTTTCCGCGCATTAGTGGGATGGGTCGTGACATTTAGTGGTATCAAAGCAATAGGTAAGAAAGCTTTGGAAACGTTTGACATCGAGTGGAGTGTTGAGTGAATTGACACATATTCTAGAATGCATTCACACATGGTAGAGATGTTTGATGCATATGGTATGTTGTTATACATACATGATGACATTATTGGCATACATATATAGTATTTATGCACTCGTGAATTGGTGGAATCATGCGGACGTAGAATTGTGTGGTGAGATGAAGTTTTCTATGGGTTATCATAGACCTTGTGGGGTGATACGAAGGAGAGATGATATCCTGATTGTGACGAACAATTGAATTGTCAAATGAAATGATTTTTGGATCGAATCGGTAATTATTTAAAGTGATAGTAATAAGTGTTCTTTGAGGGCTTTAACCGATAACGGAGTTTGAGTAATGAATGTCAGGGGAGATTTCCTTATAGTTCACGTAGAGAATGAAAGGTGATTGTTCGTAGTCGAGTTTTGGAATTGAGATTGATTGATAAGAGTTCCGTCTCAGACATGGACTAAACATCGTGACGGGAGAAAATAGAGATGTATGGTTGGGTAACATGATAGAAAGGTAATTCAGCAACACGTATTGCTTGGGTATGGGGTAGGTGAGGAATCTCTCACCTTGTCTTACGGTGTAAACCTACAATGTGATCGTATGGGTTATCTTATGATTTTTTCTTACGGTGTATGATGGGTGGTTGAAAAATCTTTCAACTGATTTTACGATATTGGGATGATTGGATGGTTGAGGAATCTCTCAACCTATCTTACGGTATGTATTGGATGGTTGAGGAATATCTCAACCTATCTTACGGTATGAATTGGGGGTTGAGGAATATCTCAACGGATTATGAGTATCATGGTTGTTGAGGAATCTCTCAATTAAACCTAGTTCCGAATGGTCGTGGTACCATAGTGGGATCGGATGTCGTATAAGGATTAGTAGCGAATGATACCGGATTGATGGAATAAGTAAGAATGTTGGGATTTAAGGCTTGACCTAAGATGAGTGGTTGAGAATAGAAATGATAGAGTGTTCTTGAATAGCTTGAAGCTACACTTGGTAGAAACGTAGTTGATAGTGAAATACTGGAGTAGTGTTTAGATGGAGTGGTCATACACTTGTGAGTGTAATGATAAGGATTGAAGGACGACATAGGTTGAAGGATGAATCTTAGTGTTCCTTGGGGAAAAATAAATGAATGGAAATGAATAGGAATAAGAATTCCTTGGTGTTGAGATGGGTCCAAGGAAATAGAATAAAGGAAATGAGAACATGAGACTGAGGGAAAAAGGTAAGTGTGATTGATTGAACGTGATAAGAGAGTCAGAGGAATCGAGTTGATATTTGGATATCATAGATATAAGAGCATCTTATTAGAGAATCTTGTAGAGGAGGTTGTTATTACAAGGGGATGTAATGAGGATAAACTTGAACCTGAGTTCAACGGCTGTGTGATTCAGTGAGTTTCGATGTTTTTGAGCACTTATGGGTGGTTTTTAAATGGTTGGGAAGTAGCCCCAAATGCCTTGTGAGGTTGGGGACTTTTAAAGATGTTATATGGAGAAAAATATGGTCCAGGGGTACTTGGACCGGTCGAAAGGGACAGTTCGACCGGTCGAACACCCCTCTGATCCAAACAGTGTTTTCGAAAACATTTTTCGTCGACTTTTATGGAAACAAGCATAACTCTTTGTAAAAAATTCGGATTCACGCGCTGTTTCTTGAGTTGGAACTAGGACTCAAATAATTATCTTTTGGTGTAAAATTTAACCATACTTTATAAATGACCATTTTGCCCTTGGGCTATTTTGTCACATAAAAGTTCTTTTAAGAGGTCTAACTTATGCTCTCTTTGCTAATTATCGTATTTTAAATAAAGTGAAAGATCTTTTAATGATTGTAAAACATCGTTAAGTATTTTTAATGAGTGGTCTTCAACGAAAAGTTGGAGTATGACAAGTATTACGATACTGAGCAAGAGTAACTGTGGAAATGGATAGAGTAAAGAGACTTTGGGTAAGTTTAGATCACAAGAGTGAAAGTGTAGATTGGGGAAGTTGAATCTCTAATGAGAAGGTGGACAAGAACGGAGAAGTGGGATGAAGACTTGGGAGTACGTTGAGTACATTATCGGATATGATAGAAAGAATGTAAAATGGTAAAAGGATAATGGTAAATGTAGTGGAATGCTATCTCGGAAGTCCTGGATTCCAACAAGGTTGGAGAATTTTGAGAATGTTCATCCCAAGGAAATTTTAAAGTGTTTCAAATGTTTTAAAAATCAAACTTTTGTTTAAGTAAGAAAATTTTGTTAAATACTTGTAATAAGGTATCAAGTAGACTTTGGAGGACGAGTATCGTGGAAGGATATGGTATTTTAGTGCTTAGGACACAACATTGTTGGACAAATGAATGAGTTCTACATGAGCAGGTCATAAAGTTGAAAATTCTAAAGTAATGGATTAGTAAAATGTTGTACACTTGGACTTAGTAAGCTGGAGGTAGTACCACTAAACGAGTTGACTTGGGTATTGTTCTAAAGGAAACTTGATCTTGGTTTAAGTATTTGAATAACTCGAGGTAATGAATGATTTGAAGTTTTGAACATTTAAGAACTTGATGAGATTCGTAAAGTGTGAAGCACTTAAAGACAATAGTTATGAATGGGTGATCTTGAGTATGGACACGAAAGGTATGTAAATTGGGAGTTAATAGGGAATTTATTAAACATAGTGAGACTATGGTACTTCATTGGGAAGATTAAATTACTGAATTGTCTTCAGATGGTTACGAGAATAGTATGAATACTTGAACAACATATCCTTCGAGAATAATGAATTTGAGATCAGAATAGCAAAGATAAAGGATTAGAGAAATCTAAATTGGAGTTAAGTCAAGCTGACTAAAATTATGAAATATTAAACTATTGAAAAAGGTATAGTGATTTGAGATGTTATACGAAGAATATACGCTTAGTATAAAGGGTTGTGAGGAAACCAGTAAGAGTTGAAATACAGGAGTGTGATTGATATGGGCTTGTGTAAAGGTGAAAGTGAAATACCAGAGACTTATGGGGTTGTGATCTCCAACAGAAAGGTAACTGACTTAGGATATATGTACAATATGAGAATCGGATGGACTGTGAATAATCAATGATTAGAGACAGTGATGAGTTACATGATGGACATAGAGATACGTTGTAATGAAATCTGTGAGACGAGGGTGAGTCTAAGTTGATTTTGGTTACCAATGTTAATTGTTACTACGGATATTGGGGCAACTATGTCGCGAAAGGAGATGAAAGTGTTATGTGAGATTTTAAATCAAATTATTTTAAAACATGAATGAGAAATGTATTTGACTTTGTTAAAAGTTTTAAATCAAAATTTTAAGGTGGACTCAATTTTGATTACTTTGAGATGAAGAATTGTGTATGGTTATTAACCAGTTGAGACGTGTTGGAAATGACAGTTAGTCGAAAAGAAAGATGGTTAAAAATGAGGTGAGTTATTGATTTTGTTTTGGCTATTGGGATGAACTTTAAAGTTCGAAAAAGATGTGACAAGTACAATGAAGGTATGTGTGGACTGACGTGTGACATCGTGATATGATTTAATGTCAAGAATGACTATTGATTATGTTCTACTCAGGCATTGATGCTCTTATTTATCGAGATGTTTCTGTGTTGTTAGTACTCGATAAGAATCTTCAATCGGGTTGAGACAGGGGTTCCAAGGATTAATTTTCCTTAAGAGCCTGAGGATTTATTTTCCTTGTGAGAATGTAATATCTTGGAGGAGATGTGTAGTTTGTAATGAGACCACGTTGGAAGTGCTTGTGAGAAGTCTTGTAGATTGATGAGATGGGGACAAACTTCCTTTTTGGAGGGGAACATTGTCATACCCTTCCTGGAAAATCTTTTTATTTTAAGGCATAAATGTCTTAAATGGAATTATTAACGTGATTCAATAATTATGGATGAGGTTGACCATGGGTCAATGGAAGGTGTCAAGAGAGGACACGAGAACATGAAAAATCATGTTGCATTGGCATACCTAAATGACATGTATGTGATTTAAATGTTATTTGACTTATCTAATATTTTCATGAATAGTAATTATACCTGTGTAGTATAATTTCTGATAGTTTTGATCTAGTTTTAGATCGTTTGAACACTATGGTGAGAACGTGAGTGATACGTTGCTTCAAAGGTAGGTTGTGTAGAGATTTCACAGAATTTAGTTTTCAGATGTAATTTTGGACCCAAACGAGACTTAGTCGAAAACTTTTGTAATTTATAGTTTTCACCCATAAAGTTATAAAATGGACGTGTGCGACGTTTTATGGATTAATTAGAAGTTTGAGAAACTCGCGGGGAAGAAAACGGGATTTCTAGAAAGTTTGTCTATATATAGCAAGGGTGAGAATTTCATTTGTCATAAACTTTACAAAATATCGTTAGAAAGGAGAGAGAAAAGGGAGATTATTGCCACGGCTTTGTGACGATGATCGGTGACCTTTTGGCCGTCTGTTTTCAACCAAAATTCATATTTGAACTCCCCAAGGTAAGGGCTACATTTTGATAGTCTTTAGGCCATATTTGGCTAAGTTTTTATAAATTTCTAAATCTAGGAATTTGGGGAAAACACATGTAAACTTGTAGGTTTTGCATAGGATCGGAGGTTTGGCGTTTAATCGGGCTTCTGGTCGTTCCTTCAAAGTTATACAACGATAGCTCGAGGTATGAATTTCTAGCCTATGTTATGTAGGTGAAATTCATGTTTTATATTTCGATGATGAAATTGTGATCCGGAAAAAATCCATGTGTTAATCTTAGGCCCGTTATTTATGCACACGCTTTAATGTTAAAAGCATGTCTAAATTTACGCGAGCACGTATATGTGTTAAATGAGTATGTTTATGTGCTTATATGAGTTAAAGGGGGATTTGTGCTAATTCACCGTGAGACGTCCTCTTGAAGGGGGAGGATCAGTAGTGATGACGGTCACTTGCCGAGAAAGGCATTTACGCGACATGTCGAAGGGGCATGGGTCGTGGTTGAGTCGTAAGACTTTGGATCGATGAAGGTGCACTTATTCCCTAGAGACCAATAATTATGTGTTATGATGAAATTAAAGCATGATTTGTTATATATGCATATGTTAGAAATTGTGCACTCAGCATATAGTTGAGTAATGGAGATTTACTCCAGTGCAAGTATGAAGAAAGGCAAGAGGAAGCCAGAAGAGTGAGGTCGATGGGAATGCCGGGGATCCTCTTGTATATGTTTTGTCTTCTTTGTCAATCATTGTAATAATGAGCTTTTGAATAGCTAGAACCCTGGATTTAACTTGGAGGTTTTAGTGTGGATTTCATGATGTTGTAATAAGTATTAAAACTCTTTTGGGTTATGTGGTAATGAATCCGAACTCGTGGATTCGTGTTTTGAATGCTTGCTTTGTCAAATTTGAGGTTTACAGGGATATGGATACAGTTTTGTGAATTACGCCAAACAAGCCTTAGCTTGTTCCGCTATTGTTTTGTTCATGGTTAGTAAGCTTAAACTTTGTTTTTGAAAGCTTGTCATAGCTTGTGACGTTTAGATTAATGTAAGTGTGATTGGATTAGTAGAATTGGTGGAGGTTGTTTGATGCCTTAAACAAATTCTATAGCTTTGGGTAGGATTCTGCTAATGGGTCATTCGACCGGTCGAAGGGGGTCGTTCGACCGGTTGAAATACCCCCTGCCAGAATTCTTTTTCTACCTCTTTCGAAAATTATTAAAAGGTTTTGATTGGTTCTTAGGGTACCTTTGGGATCCCTTTCAACATAAAATCATTTGTTTTGAAATATAATTACATTTTTTATTTTATTCGAATTTTAAAACGCAGAGGGCAATGTTTCCAAAAGTTTTAAATACTCAAGGTTGTTTAAAGTTCTTTGCCGCTGTGTATAGTTATTTATTGAGCCTTGGTGGCGTGCCACGTATCCTATTTCTGCACATTAGCGGGATGGGTCATGACATCTTTTAATTTTTTATTCGATAAATATGAAACAAAAATTAAATTACATCTCATCAAAGGGACGTAAAGTACATCTGATAAAACTTATGTCTTATTGTCTTCAAATTCTAAAACTACCACTCCTATAGCAAACGCATATACGGTTGTACTAGAACCTAGAGTAAGTACGATCTCCCCATCACTGCGCCTCCTGGTTGATCTGAACCCCTGCAATGAATTACAAATATGGTTAGTCGCACCAAAATCAATGCACCAAGTGTTTGAAGTATCCATAATAAAACTTACTTTAATCACATGTGATTCAATCATACCTTGAACTCTTGTAGCTAAGAATTCTGGACAATTCCTCTTCCAGTGGCCCTTCTCACCGCATTAGAAACACTTTTCTTTGCCTTGGCCACCCACCTTCCCTTTAGCCTTACCCTTTCCGTTAGACTTTGCAATCTTAGGGACCGGTCCAACACTTGGACTACCAGTGCCAACCTTCTCCTTTCCTTTCTTGCCTTTCGGCACAGATTGGGAAGAGGAAGAGCTCTTCTCAACGTTCAAAACTTTGCCCCAGGCTTGATCACCCCTTCCGCTGTTAGTAAAGAACTCATTAATTCACTCATTGAAAAATTCATTTGATTCATATTATAATTAAGTTTGAATTGAGTGATGGCGACAGCGAATTGAGGATCATATCAACTTGGGTCTGTGCGTCGATGCTGGCTCCTAGGGTCTCCAGCTCGTTCAAATAATCAATCATTTTTAAAGCATGTTCTTTGACTGGAGTCCCTTCTGACATCTTAACACTCATTATCTTTTGCATGACAACCTGTCTGGCAGGTTTGCCATGATCCCCAAATATCTCTTTTAGGGATTTGATAATGGCACTGGAAGAATCATTCGACTAGTATTGGTGTTGTAACACATTAGCCATAGAAGCCAATATGTAACAACGATGCACTCGGGAAGTAATGAATTTGACGTGTAAGATGTTTTGGAGAATTATTAGAAGTTTTGAGAACTCGTGGGAAGGTAACCATAATGTTTAAGAGTTGTGTCTATCTATAGTAAGAGGTGAGATATTTTCATTCATAAAAGCTTTCTAACCTAAATCTAGAGAGGCCAAAAGGGAGATTTGGAAGCTTTGATCTTCACGATGCCAAACGATGACCGTTTTTCCATTGGTTTTCAACTAAATCATATTTTTGCACTCCTAGAGGTAAGAGATTTGTTTTGATATCCACTAGGACTTATTTGACTAAGTTTTTCATAAACTTGTTTTTGGGAATGTTCATAAAAAGATGATAATCAAACTTTTGATCCATAGGAATTGTACTAGACGGACTTTTGCACGTTCTTGGTGCTCGGGTTTTCTTTAGAACGAATTTGAGGAACTTTAATCAAAGGTGAGTGATTCAACTGTGTTTTGGAATGATTTCTTGACATGTATTCATGTTTGGTATGAAAAGCATGTGTTAGTTCATAGATATATATAATTTAGTTCATATTGGGAGACTATATTGATAAGTAAGCCCAATTATCCGGTGAAATGTTTTACTATTGTCGAAAGCACGGTGAAATGTGTTTTGAGCATGTGTAGTTGCTATTTGGGTTAAAGTAGAACGTGGATCAAAGCCATTGTTTTAGAACCGTTCTAGGCATAAGATCGTACATTTGAAGAAAAGAAACGTGGGTCTTACCTTATCGCGTGGACTTATCGACGAGGAGTTGCAAACTAGGAAATGTTGTAATAAGGATTTTATAAGTTCTAAACTATGTTTAACTTGGAACCTTAAAACGAATTTGTGATGTTGTAATAGATAGTAATCTTTTGTAATTATGTTTTGGTGATGTTATAATTCAGTTAGGATCACATTAGAATGAGTTTGGAGTGGGTAATTACTCTCTGGATGTCACGCCCCGGAGCAGCATAAATAGAGAAAAATAAATTTCCTTTATGGGTCCATAGGGAATGACGGGTGAATAACCGCATTGTCATCTACTCAAACCAATAAACACCACGATAGGGAGGATGCTATTCATAGAACATATCTTATTAACATTAATCAGAGGCTACAGCGGAAACTATAAAAGGTATGGAAGCAACAGATGCCCAAGTACCAATTATAAAAGTCTACTAAAACTATTACAACAGCTGGCTTATAGTCTCAGGCCTATAACAATAATAACAACAGATATACAAACTAACTATTATAAGCAGCACGTCTTCTTCTCCAAGCCTTCAGCTCCAAGACCGGCAGAACATCAGTCTCTCGTCCTCAAGTCCTGCGAAGCTCTAGACATTGGAATGTCCAGGGCACAAACGCCATCAGCTTTGGATACAAAGCTGAGTGAGTACACTAAACAACACTCCTCACCGTTATTGTTCAGCATCTTAAAATGCGGTTAATCTCTTAACAATGGCGTCACTCACGGACATAGCAAAGGTCTCACTAAACTGTACATTAATCAAAGGTAACATGAATAACAGGAAGCATAGTAATGACAAAGACAAGGATCATGGTATAATATCTTATCACATATTCATCAAATCCATGCATGTAACCCATGCATCCATCCCATGCATATACCTTTACGTCGGGACGCTGAATCCACGACTGAACATTTATCTTATCATATCCATACTCATATTCATATTTCTATCCATCTCCGTATCCATACGTTGATACCATAATCCAAATCCGTATCCATACATAGATACCATAATACCAATCGGAATCACCCGACTAGGCAGTAGGTCCTACAATCCCTTGATAGGGTTACCGGTCGTCTACACGATACCACCTATCTGTAAACGATGGAAGCGGCACAACGAACATCTTCTACGCTGTGTATATTCTCACTGGTCGACTACACGGTGAAAATACATTAGGGCACTAGTCGGACGTAATCGTCAACAGTACATGGACGTCTTCAACAGTGCATACGCATTACCGGACGTCTTCAACAGTAAGAGGCGTACTAGGAACTCTAACCGTCCCACGTCCACCCGACTCGTCAGCCATTGATCCCATGGATCCGAAGTACACATATCTCATATTCCACATAAGTCACATGTCCCATTTCTCATCAGCTTCTCTTGCCTCTTCACATCACTATCCCATGCATGCTGACACATGTTGTGAAATGCTCATATACTAAGTACAGGAAATGCCACATGCTCTGTATTAATCATATCTACTGATTATTGATTATTAACATGCAGTTGTATTCCGTTCTACTATTCAGTTTGACAATAACATATGACAGTTAAACAATTCATCTCATATCGACAGTTAACATAGGATAATTCATCTCGTAATATCAATGACAATTGCATATAAGTCTAGTCCTGACATAGTACTTATAAATCTTATCCACACAGCGCAATAACCCATATGGTACAACTATTAACAAGTCTGATATATCACAAATATAAGACAACATACAGATAACATTCTGCTCATATCCAATCGATTGAACAAACATGTCAATTGATTGGAAACAATATCAATCGATTGGACAAAATACCAATCGATTGACATATCAATCGATTGGAACCTGATGTTGTCAGAATCAAGATATAAAAGTATACTTTACTTTTCTAAAGATTTGTAGTGTGAAAGTAAAGGTCGAACCCACAGAGATTGATTACTACAGCTATTAATTTTAAAACCTAAGTCTAATTAACTAAGAAAAACGGATTTGATTTTAATTTGAATTAAACTAAGAACATAAAATTAAATCTAAACTATGAAAGCAATTTAAATAGTTGTTTTAAATAATGTTTAAGGGAACCTAGGATTGCAAATCCACCACTAGCTTCATAATAGGAATATTTATGAATTACTTTAGCTTATTACATTGGATGAATATGGGGAATTGTAGCTACAAGCCCAATTCCTCCGACAAGAAGATAATCATGGTTCAAGCACCAACATAATCCATCTGCGGATAGCACGAATTATCTCACACTAAACTAGGGTTGTGATCTAATCCGTCTAACCTAGGCATGGACTATTCGGATACTTGATAGCACGAATCAATAAAGCACCATCACATGTAAACAACCTAAACAAGCACAGCAAGAATAGATCGTTGAGCACATCACAATCAAAATAGATCTAAGACAAGAATAAATTCTGAAAGCAATGATTTAATCAATAGAAGTACGATTTATTTATAAAAATCCTCTAAACATGTGACTGTCATCCATACATAATAAAACTAAAATAAAAGCATAAATAAAACCCTATTACTCGTCTAGGGCTTCATTGAAACCCTAGATCAATGATCTAGCCGTCCATAGAAGTAGTAGATAGCAAGAGGTTGATGGAGGAGGCCATGGAAACCCTTGGTCTTCTTCTTCTTCTCCTTGCTTCCCTCTCTTCACTGGCTGGAAGTATGGTTGTAGAATGTGTGTATATTAATTGCCAACCCCATAATTGAGTAAATTTGGAGTTTATATAGAGTTTGTACAAGCTTTGGAAGGCTTCCTAACCCGAAACGAACTGAAACGCATGTAATTTACAGTCTGGACGTCGTTTAGCAGTCTCGTTTGCACAGGAGTCTTCAGTATACTGAAATACGCAACTTTGGTTTTTGGGCATATCGCGCGAGCGGGTCGCGCGAGCGCGACAATTGGACCTTCGCGCTCGCGGATCGCGCGAGCGATTCTGGGGTTCTTGCGCGAGCGATTCTCGAATTTCGCGGGCGCGGGTCGCGCTCGCGACTTGGCTTTTTCAGCTTCTTCAACTATGCTTTTTCACCCTGTTTAGCCTGGTTTAGTTGATTTCTTCCAAAACCTGTCAGAAACTAGAAAACAGAGTAAAAATATACAAAAACAGGATAAAATGTACTAACAAATGCGCGTTAAGGCGTATAAATAGGATTAGTTCTCTCCCGATCACACCCCCAAACCTACATTTTGCTAGTCCTCGAGCAAAACTAAAATAAAAACTAATAATAAAAATCTATTCCATTTTCGTATGGATCACGATTGCATTTAGCATATGCAACAAGCCTTTTAAACCTCTAGGTGTCCCTAGTCGGACGAGTGAAGTCTCGTGAGGGTTCTCGTCAACAAGTCTCCCACAACCATCTTTATTAACTTAAAATTTAAAAACTTTTATTAAAAACAAAGAACATAATATCCAATACTCCTTATTATACAACAAAGATTTGAAATAGAATAACGAACAAGAAGAAACAGAATCAAACGTCTACATGCATCATGAAGAACACTCTCAAGCACATGCATCGTATAAATCAATAGAGTTTCTCATAAAATCGCACGTGTGTGATATGGTAGTCAAATAAACACGCGTATGTCATGAACATGGAATATACTTCGGATAACCATTTAACTATGTCTCGACTACGAATCTCACAATGTCAATTACACTCTAAAATGAAACACTCAGAAACATGTGTAATTTTTCTAATATATGTGAGTAAAGGAAATATATTTTCAAAATGAGAATACTCACATATGACTCGAAAAAGACGCATGACACGAAAGAACAGTAGTCTCATGGATAAGATGCCAATAATCAAGAAAAATTAATCATTACCATGTTTTAATCCCCTCCCATCGTCTTCATATCCGAACCATGTCTCCTCGGATCAAATAGGACTGTTCAAAGGTTGTAATGTGGCTCAGGGTATGAAAAAGGATAGCAAAGATTCATTAGGTAGTTTTAGAATGGCATTGTAAGGCATGTTCAATTTCTTTCATTCGTCTCTTCTACCAACTTCATCTTTTCTTTCTCTTCATTCCTTTTCATTCTTTTTTTCTCTTCTTTTCTTTCATCATTTTTTTCAACCTTCCTCTTCTTTATTTTTTTCTTTATTCTTTTCCTCCTCGTGCTTCTCAAATGATTATTTATCGAATATCAAGCAACTACCCCAATAGCATCTTATTTTCTTCTTCTCAATCACACATCACCTTAACACTACTAAAAGGTGACAAATCTCTCAGTGGTGAACTCCAAGTTTGTCAAGTCGGAGCAAAACAAGGATAATGGTAATTTAAGAAAGAAATGGCATTTTAATGGCTCAAAAGGGGGAACTAAGGAAATTTTATCTTTTATCTGCCGGCAGTAAACAAAGAAGGCCTAAAATCATTTCCTAGGGTAATACGGTTCTTCAATGTTTACAATGGAAGATTATTTAGCATGGTAACAAATATTTTAACTTGATTATCAACCAAAACAAGAATAATGAGACTAAACAACAAATAGATGCGCTATTTCAATGAAATTCGACAAACACAAGATGTATTTATAACCCTCTAAATAGAAAAGATAGGCTCAAAAGCTCACTGGGCTTAGTCTCCACCTTGTGTTATCTAGAAATCCGAATCATATTATAATTCACAACCAACATGTATTCCAATGACTACGTGCAGTGCATAAGTTTATGTGCAAATCTATGATATAAAACTACGATTCAAACAATACATAACTTAAACATCATATCATAACTTTAGCAAATATTTAATCACATATTCTCTTGTTTACCATTCTATAACAATTCAAAGTTATTGAACAAGAAGTATCAAATTGATATTGCAAAAACGTTAGTACTATCGTTTATTTAAACACACTTTTTTTTAAAATTAGTGCATAATATACGCATGTGTGTGCATACCCCCAAACCTAAACCTTTCATTGTCCCCAATGAAACAATAAAACAAAAGAAAGGAGAGTAGGTAAGAAAGAAGGAACGATAATACCTCGATCTCAGCAAACACAGAACAGATGAACACCAAGGAATATGGCAATAAAATTCAATGTTACCTGTTAATGCTTAATAAACGAAAAGAAACTAACAAAAGAATATTAAAAGTAAATGAAACCAAAATAGAAAATACAAATCGATAAACTAATCTAAACTAAACTAAACGAGCAAATGGAAAAGAAATAAAACGAAAAAGTATAAATGTAATAAGGAAAACAATGACGAACTCGATCGAAACTGTCCGAATAAACAAAAACAGACAAGAAAATGGGGAAATCGCGCGAGCGGTCCGCGCGAGCGGCCGTCGCGCGCGCGAATTCCCAGCGAAATTTTTTTATTTTTTATTTTATTTTATTTTTTTTTTCCGCGCGAGCGAGGTACCTCGCGCCCGCGAAATGAGGCGCGAGGAGAACCTGAGGCATACTAAAAGGAAAAGAACAAAAATTCCACAAAGTCACATTCTCGCGCCAGCGGGCCGCGCGAGCGACGTCTCGCGCGAGCGGGCCGCGCCCGCGAGAATGGTTTCTTCCACTTTTTGATTAAAATTATGTATATAGTATTAAAATAAATTAATTCCAACCCCCAAACCTGTCCAGAATGTCCAAAACAGACTAAAATCACCCAAAAACAAAGAAAAACGAACGAAATAAAGCTTGGGTTGCCTCCCAAGAAGCGCTTTCTTTTACGTCTTTAGCTAGACCGTTCTAGCTCAAGATTCAAGGAGGCTGAAAATCAGAATTGGTGCCCAATAGGATATCAGGAAGAGCTCGGTGGTAAGCAGAAATAACATCGCTTTGAATTAAATCGATTGACGGTTTGTCATTATGTTCGAATCGATTTCTTACCTTTCGAGTAGATTCCGCATTAGGGTCCACGGGATTAGGATTCATCCACTCATCATCGTCCGCTATATTATTCTCCCCACTCATATTTATTTCTTTGGTAGGCTCAATATTCCATTTTACCTCACCTTCCACCTCACATAGGGAATCGTCGTTTTTAGGAGGTTGATCCATAGTGTTAAAAACGTTTAATTTTAAGTTCATGTTCCCAAATGACACTTTCATTACCCCCGTCCGACAGTTAACACGTGCGTTGGCGGTTGCTAAGAATGGACGGCCTAAGATGACAGGAGTATGTTTCCTAGCATCTAGCACCGGTTCGGTGTCAAGGACCATAAAATCTACAGGATAATAGCATTTATCAACTTTAACCAAAACGTCCTCGACGATTCCTCTAGGAATTTTAATAGAACGATCAGCTAATTGTATAGTAGCGGCCGTAGGCTTGAGTTCACCTAATCCTAATTGTTTATAGACATGATAGGGTAAAAGGTTAACACTTGCTCCTAAGTCAAGGAGAGCCCTATGGATGATAGTGTCACCTATGACACATGAAATCGTAGGCGTACCGGGATCCTTATATTTCGGAGGTGAGTGTTGAAAAATAGAGCTTACTTTTTCCGTGAGGAAGACCTTTTTAGGAGTATGACTCCGTATTTTACGCTTTTGAGTGCAAAGGTCTTTTAAACATTTAGCATAAGCGGGAATTTGTTTAATAGCATCGAGGAAAGGAATATTTATTTTAACTTGTTTGAAAACCTCGAGTATATCCTCAACCTTAGACCCTTTCTTAGGCAAATGTGACGGTCCCTCAACGTTTGGTGGATATGGCATTCTTGGAATATAGTTCGTTGAGACCGGTTCATTTTCTTTTCTACTTTGATTCACATCCTCACCTTTTTCTTTATTCAAATTTAAATTTTTATCTTTCTCACCCCCATCCGGAATTACAACAACTTCCTCATCTCGAGTAGTCGTCCTAGTCGAAACAGCGTTCACGCTCTCACTCGTACTACCCACTGCGTATTGCCCCTTAGGTTGCTGAGTATGTTGACTCAGCAACTTACTCTCAGTTAAACGGTTTAATGTATTAACAATTTTCCCTACTTGGGACTCCAGTTTTGCGATGGATTGTGTGTGAGAGTGTACTAACTGAACCACCGAACCAAAGTTTTCAAGTGAGGCCAACACCTTCTCCTCAAATGCATTATTGCGTGGAGGTGGAGGAGGTGGTTGGTATTGACCTTGTTGGTATTGGGGTCGGTACGTATTTGGAAAATTAGTCGACCTAGGATTATAATTATTTTGTGGGAATTGTTGCATAGAATTAACGTGTTGTTCAACAAATTCCGGATATTGAGATGCAGAAGGACATGCAAAGATATTATGGGACGGATCAGAACATAATGCACATACTTCTAAAGAGGACGGATTAGACGGTTTGTTCATTTGCATAAGTCGGTCAAGTTTTCTATTTAATTCTTGTATTTGAATTGATTGACTTGACTCAACTGTCATCTCTCGCTTAGGTTGAAGGTATCCCTCAGAACGTACCGACACAGCCTGATGCATCGAGTTCTCGCTTAACGTTTCAAATATTTTCCAGGCCTCGTCGGCGCTTTTGTGTAGGAAAGTTCCCGCACAAACGGCATCGACGGTATTCCTAACAGAGGGAATAAGCCCCTCGTAGAAGACTTGAACCAATTGCCACTTGGGAACCTGATGATGTGGACACGAACGTAATAATTCTTTAAATTTTTCCCACGTGTCATAAAGAGTCTCCCCATCTTGCATCACAAAATTAGTTATATCTTTTCTTATCTTATTTGTACGCATAATAGGGAAAAACTTTTGTAAAAAGGCGGTGTGTAAGGCTTCCCATGTTTTTATTGTGTTTGGCTCCAAAGATTGAAGCCAATACTTCGCTTTGTCTCTTAAGGAGAATGGGAAGAGCCGCAATTTTAATTCATCATTATTTAGGTTTTGTATTTTCAAAGTAGAGCATATACCCTGAAAATCCCCTAAGTGTTGGTAAGGGTCTTCATTTAGACGGCCATGGAAGGAAGGTAGTAGCGAGATCGTAGACGACTTTATCTCAAAATGAGATGTCGTCGCCTCCGGTAATTCGATACCGGCTTGTGGCGTGTAAGTAGTAGGAATAAAATAATTTATAAGTGGAGGTGGTGGCGGTATATTAAGATTGTTCATATTCGCACCTTTGTTTTGATTGTTATTGTTATTTCCACCGTCTGCCATTTTAATCGGTTCAATTTGAAAAGTTCGAGGTTTCCTTAACCGTTCACGGGTACTCTGAATTTCGGCCTCAAACAACGACGATGGAATCGGAGTTGATTCGTCGTCTTGCAACCTAGCTCTAGAAGCTTGGGTTGTGGACTTACTAGTTCTTAAGGTACGTTCAAGTTCAAAATCGAAAGATTTTAAATCTGGTTTATTTGAACGTGTACCCAACATACACTAAAACAAAAGAAAAGAAACTAAAAACAAAGACTGACTAAACAAAAGAAAAATAAATAGCAGTCACGCAACTAAGATAACAAGCACTCAACTACTATGATGCATGAATATTATCCTGTAATGCAATGACCGCGTCAAGCCCAGCGCCCCGGGTTTCCTAGCTAATGCAGTGCAATTAACCCTAAACTAATGCAAATAGTGTGTCACAGCGCCCTGACTTACAGCGGTTTAAAGCGAATTCCAAAGGAAGCAATTTAGTTAATTTTATTTATTTTATTTGCGTAAGCTCCTTTGATGTAATTAGCTGCTCCACTCGGAAACGTTGACTACAAAATAAAAGAAAGAGTTAGTAACTAAAAACAAAAACAGAAAATAAGAAAAATAAACACTAATCTAATATTTACGAATTAACTAAACTACGATTATAAAACTAAGAGTAGTAATGCAATCCCCGGCAACGGCGCCAAAAATTGATGTTGTCAGAATCAAGATATAAAAGTATACTTTACTTTTCTAAAGATTTGTAGTGTGAAAGTAAAGGTCGAACCCACAGAGATTGATTACTACAGCTATTAATTTTAAAACCTAAGTCTAATTAACTAAGAAAAACGGATTTGATTTTAATTTGAATTAAACTAAGAACATAAAAATAAATCTAAACTATGAAAGCAATTTAAATAGTTGTTTTAAATAATGTTTAAGGGAACCTAGGATTGCAAATCCACCACTAGCTTCATAATAGGAATATTTATGAATTACTTTAGCTTATTACATTGGATGAATATGGGGAATTGTAGCTACAAGCCCAATTCCTCCGACAAGAAGATAATCATGGTTCAAGCACCAACATAATCCATCTGCGGATAGCACGAATTATCTCACACTAAACTAGGGTTGTGATCTAATCCGTCTAACCTAGGCATGGACTATTCGGATACTTGATAGCACGAATCAATAAAGCACCATCACATGTAAACAACCTAAACAAGCACAGCAAGAATAGATCGTTGAGCACATCACAGTCAAAATAGATCTAAGACAAGAATAAATTCTGAAAGCAATGATTTAATCAATAGAAGTACGATTTATTTATAAAAATCCTCTAAACATGTGACTGTCATCCATACATAATAAAACTAAAATAAAAGCATAAATAAAACCCTATTACTCGTCTAGGGCTTCATTGAAACCCTAGATCAATGATCTAGCCGTCCATAGAAGTAGTAGATAGCAAGAGGTTGATGGAGGAGGCCATGGAAACCCTTGGTCTTCTTCTTCTTCTCCTTGCTTCCCTCTCTTCACTGGCTGGAAGTATGGTTGTAGAATGTGTGTATATTAATTGCCAACCCCATAATTGAGTAAATTTGGAGTTTATATAGAGTTTGTACAAGCTTTGGAAGGCTTCCTAACCCGAAACGAACTGAAACGCATGTAATTTACAGTCTGGACGTCGTTTAGCAGTCTCGTTTGCACAGGAGTCTTCAGTATACTGAAATACGCAACTTTGGTTTTTGGGCATATCGCGCGAGCGGGTCGCGCGAGCGCGACAATTGGACCTTCGCGCGCGCGGATCGCGCGAGCGATTCTGGGGTTCTCGCGCGAGCGGATCGCGTGAGCGATTCTCGGATTTCGCGGGCGCGGGTCGCGCGCGCGACTTGGCTTTTTCAGCTTCTTCAACTATGCTTTTTCACCCTGTTTAGCCTGGTTTAGTTGATTTCTTCCAAAACCTGTCAGAAACTAGAAAACAGAGTAAAAATATACAAAAACAGGATAAAATGTACTAACAAATGCGCGTTAAGGCGTATAAATAGGATTAGTTCTCTCCCGATCAGAACCCATGGCAATCGATTGAACTCTGTCTTCTTCCTCAAAACTGCTGGTTTTTATTATAAAAATGATGGGGATTCTCTTCTCTTTATAAACGTTATTAAACACATACAAACATCTCAAAAACACTTTCTTGAGTGAGTTAATGAAACTCACCTCTCTCCGGCGTTCTGGTGACGGTGTCCCGAGCTCCGCGGCGGCGGCTATGGTGAGTTCTCTTTCCCTCTCTCTGTCTGTCTTTTCTCTCTGGTCTCCTTTCCTCTTCCTTCTTCTTCTTCTTCTTCTTCTACTTCTCTTCTTCTTCTTCTCTTCTCTAACCCGAGAGTGTGTGTGTGTGTAATATATATATATATGAGAGTATATATATCTCTCTCTCTCCCAAACACACACACAAGCAAACATATATATGTATAAGGGGAGGGGTATATATAGGGAGGGGAAAACAATCACAACCACACAAAACCAACGAGGTGGCCAACTCCAGCTACTCTCAATCGATTGGTACCAGATGCCAATCGATTGGGGTTAGGTCGGCAGGATACCAATCGATTGGTAAAACATCCAATCGATTGACATATCAATCGATTGGTAAAATATCCAATTGATTGAACACACAACCTCACCAAAGGCTAAGAAAGGTACTAGGGATCTATACCTAAAAATACGAGGTATTACATCATCCACCACTTATCAAAAGATTTCATCCTCGAAATCTGAAGCAGTAGCCCCTATACCAAAAAGAAATCCATCTTGCAAGATAGACTCTAAATGCTCACGTTCTCGTTTTACATAAACGATTACATAGCGGCCAACGGGTGCAAGTTCTAGACACGCGATACGAAAACACCAACGATCTATGAGTACTAGGGTGACAGCTACTAAATCCTCGGGTTTAGATATATAAAATTCGTAAGTCGAACTTTGGGAAAAGGTTCTAGGTAGCACAATCAAATCCTCTCACAACATCTGAAATGGTTAATCTCTAAACACATGAGGTTCCTCCCTCAAGTCAAACTCTACGGTGTAAGGGTTCTACTGATCAAGTGTTCTAATCTCATCTAAGTCATAGCGAAGCATTGCTGTATGCTCCTGTCTCCGAAGAGGCTTCCTATTGTGGTGTCGATGTCTGTACTGCTACATTAGTTGATTGTCTTCTATCTCTGAACTCCTTGTTAACTCCCATGTTATTGTCTTCGTCCCTCAGGATATTGACTTGAAAGCATTTATGACTCTAATATCGTAACTGGTGATTTAAACTTCCTTACGTATCTCCAAATTCTCATGTACTATTGATATGATCATCTCTTGAGGTCGTACCATCCATTAAATACTCGTTCTGCTTCCATGTATTACCTAAATAGGTTAGGCAGAGCTACATACTGATTTTCGTGAGTCGTTCTATTATATAATCTCGACTGGGTGAAAGCAACATGCAATCGGTGTTGAAAAGAATCCTTCTATGATACTCTTTGTAATTCTGGTGTTGTCTCTACGTTACTCGTATCTCTTCCCGTATACTCGCAATCTTCTAGTTTGTCCTCTCTTGTCAAAGCTACATCTAAAGCAAATTTAGATTCCTCATCTCTAGTCTCTGTCCAACATACCAATGGTTGGCGTAGTCTTTCGATAGGGAGGCAATTGACGTCATATAAGGATGCATTTGAAGTCTTATAGGGATGTAAAAGAAGTCATATGGGATGCAATTGATGTTATATCTATACTTGGATAACTACTGTTGATCAGTGTCAAACGAATTGTTCCGGTAACTACAATTTACGGTGTAGGATAATCCTCTTACAATCAAATCAAACAAATACCAAACTTCCTGCAATATCGGGATCATATATAATACATGATGTAGGTGATGAGTGTTGTACCTTCTGTCTATCGTCCTTGTCTAAGTTGAGACCAATTATTTGTATGGTGAGTCTGCCCTCGTGGTACTTGTTGCGATGGAGCATTGTGTTGCATCTCTAATTCTGGACAAAACTTACGGACATGACCAACTTTATCACAATTAAAACACCGTATTCCACATCCATTAGATTTTCTTGATACTCTACATTCTTGGGAATGGTGTCCTGGTACTCCACAATTGTAGCAGATATCTCGTTCTCTATGTTGTGTTGGAGTCGCCACTGGTTTTGATTCTTTCTTATTGTTCCCCAACCTCTTAGGCTTCTGGCGGTTGCCCATGTAACTTCTCTCTGTATTTCCTTGTTGAACTTGGTTAGCAGCCAACACAATCTGACTATCTCTTCCTCTCTGATCTGTTAGGGGAAATTGATCATACTCTAGAAATATTTTATCAAAGTATGGTCCTTCACTAATCTGAGTATCGTCTTCTAGCTTCGTTGACATTTCTACCAGAGCTTCGAAAGATTGATCTAAATGTCCTATAGTCATATGACGGATATGTGGAACTAGTCCCTGATGATATCTTTTGATCTTCCTTCTTGGGGTATCGATCATATGCGGTGCAAATCGTGATAGCCTTTCGAATTGAGTTGTATATTCTGGCACTGTAAAACTACCTTGGACTAATTGTATGAACTCCATCTCCCTTTTGTTCTTCTCGGATTCTGGAAAGTACTTCTCTAGAAATCGAGTCTTGAATGATTCCCAAGTCATCCTTCCTACAGCTTCTTCACCTATCGTAGCTTTCACTGCGTCCCACCAATCTGCTGCTGAGAATGTCAGTTGAAATATAGCCAAATGTCTTTTCTCAGTGTCAGTACATTCAAGTGTCTCAAATATCAATTCTATCTGGCGAATCCATTGCTCAACTTGCCATGCTCCCGTTAATCCAGTAAAGGTCTCTGGTTGAAGAGCACGAAATTCCTTTAGCAGCTTGACTCTTGTCCGACGTACTGGTGCTTCATTGCCGATGACGTGATCCGCACGATTGATAACTTGTTCCATGCGACGAATAAAAACTCCGACCATTCCTGTTGGATCTATCTCAGGAGGTACTAGACTAGGTACTCCATTCAGCTGGCCCGGGTTTCCTTGAGTCGTCCTAACCATAACGAGTACTGGTAGTGTTCGGTGTTGCTACCTACAATGAAAATCTATTCGGTCAGACACATTCTATCTTACAGCTCAAGCAAGAACAAAACATGTGGTAACCAATATATAGTACCACTATATAATACGATCACATTAAGCAATACGGATACCTCACATAAATAATAATAACCACAAGGTCAGTCTATCTACCAAGTGTACTCCAATATATCTATGCTCAAGACACGGATTACGAAACTATAGGTTCTACACGTAACGTCAAATCTAAACATTCTATTTCCATTCTCAGGTTCCAAGCTATGAGTATTGTTCAACTAAAATGTGAGAACACTCAACTAACATGTGGCTCAAGGTAACAGGATAATCTTATCCTAAACCTCTTTCTATTTCTAGATCATACCGACTGTTTCGAGATTGCTTCAGGATTTGTCAGCGTCTAACATCCAACAACTCTATATTTATAGGATCTCCACAACCACAACTAATTCTCAACGCCTTGTTCTCTGTGAACTCAGCTATCAACAGTTCTAACGATTCTTATTGGCTCTAGCAGTTGCTACCTGCTAACGAAACATTCTCAGATGGATTCTTCAAACTTCTCGTCTACATGACAAGATTCCAGTTCTATCTCATCTCAACTAATCCTCATGCTATCGATATTAACTTAGGACTCGGGTTCCAATCACAAAAGACAAGCGGTTAACAACTGAAACCTAGGTTCTGATACCAAAAATCTTGTCACGCCCCGGAGCAGCATAAATAGAGAAAAATAAATTTCCTTTATGGGTCCATAGGGAATGACGGGTGAATAACCGCATTGTCATCTACTCAAACCAATAAACACCACGATAGGGAGGATGTTATTCATAGAACATATCTTATTAACATTAATCAGAGGCTACAGCGGAAACTATAAAAGGTATGGAAGCAACAGATGCCCAAGTACCAATTATAAAAGTCTACTAAAACTATTACAACAGCTGGCTTATAGTCTCAGGCCTATAACAATAATAACAACAGATATACAAACTAACTATTATAAGCAGCACGTCTTCTTCTCCAAGCCTTCAGCTCCAAGACCGGCAGAACATCAATCTCTCGTCCTCAAGTCCTGCGAAGCTCTAGACATTGGAATGTCCAGGGCACAAACGCCATCAGCTTTGGATACAAAGCTGAGTGAGTACACTAAACAACACTCCTCACCTTTATTGTTCAGCATCTTAAAATGCGGTTAATCTCTTAACAATGGCGTCACTCACGGACATAGCAAAGGTCTCATTAAACTGTACATTAATCAAAGGTAACATGAATAACAGGAAGCATAGTAATGACAAAGACAAGGATCATGGTATAATATCTTATCACATATTCATCAAATCCATGCATGTAACCCATGCATCCATCCCATGCATATACCTTTACGACGGGACGCTGAATCCACGACTGAACATTTATCTTATCATATCCATACTCATATTCATATTTCTATCCATCTCTGTATCCATACGTTGATACCATAATCCAAATCCGTATTCATACATAGATACCATAATACCAATCGGAATCACCCGACTAGGCAGTAGGTCCTACAATCCCTTGATAGGGTTACCGGTCGTCTACACGGTACCACCTATCTGTAAACGATGGAAGCGGCACAACGGACATCTTCTACGTTGTGTATATTCTCAGTGGTCGACTACACGGTGAAAATACATTAGGGCACTAGCTGGACGTAATCGTCAACGGTACACTGGACGTCTTCAACAGTGCATACGCATTACCGGACGTCTTCAACAGCAAGAGGCGTACTAGGAACTCTAACCGTCCCACGTCTACCCGACTCGTCAGCCGTTGATCCCATGGATCCGAAGTACACATATCTCATATTCCACATAAGTCACATGTCCCATTTCTCATCAGCTTCTCTTGCCTCTTCACATCACTATCCCATGCATGCTGACACATGTTGTGAAATGCTCATATACTAAGTACAGGAAATGCCACATGCTCTGTATTAATCATATCTACTGATTATTGATTATTAACATGCAGTTGTATTCCGTTCTACTATTCAGTTTGACAATAACATATGACAGTTAAACAATTCATCTCATATCGACAGTTAACATAGGATAATTCATCTCGTAATATCAATGACAATTGCATATAAGTCTAGTCCTGACATAGTACTTATAAATCTTATCCACACAGTGCAATAACCCATATGGTACAACTATTAACAAGTCTGATATATCACAAATATAAGACAACATACAGATAACATTCTGCTCATATCCAATCGATTGAACAAACATGTCAATCGATTGGAAACAATATCAATCGATTGGACAAAATACCAATCGATTGACATATCAATCGATTGGAACCCATGGCAATCGATTGAACTCTGTCTTCTTCCTCAAAACTGCTGGTTTTTATTATAAAAATGATGGGGATTCTCTTCTCTTTATAAACGTTATTAAACACATACAAACATCTTAAAAACACTTCCTTGAGTGAGTTAATGAAACTCACCTCTCTCCGGCGTTCCGGTGACGGTGTCCCGAGCTCTGCGGCGGCGGCTATGGTGAGTTCTCTTTCCCTCTCTCTGTCTGTCTTTTCTCTCTGGTCTCCTCTCCTCTTCCTTCTTCTTCTTCTTCTTCTTCTTCTTCTACTTCTCTTCTTCTTCTTCTCTTCTCTAACCCGAGAGTGTGTGTGTGTGTGTGTAATATATATATATATATGAGAGTATATATCTCTCTCTCTCTCCCAAACACACACACAAGCAAACATATATATGTATAAGGGAAGGGGTATATATAGGGAGGGGAAAACAATCACAACCACACAAAACCAACGAGGTGGCTAACTCCAGCTACTCTCAATCGATTGGTACCAGATGCCAATCGATTGGGGTTAGGTCGGCAGGATACCAATCGATTGGTAAAACATCCAATCGATTGACATATCAATCGATTGGTAAAATATCCAATCGATTGAACACACAACCTTACCAAAGGCTAAGAAAGGTACTAGGGATCTATACCTAAAAATACAGGGTATTACACTAGATGAACTCAAAAAACCTCTAACTTAGAAAATTCTACAAAACTCTCTGATATAGGGTAAACCAGTCGACCGGACCAAGTGCCAGTCGACTGGATTCATGTTTGAATGAGACACTGCCTCATTTTTGTAAAAATCAGTTGACTGGATCCCCCAACACAGTCGATTGGTTTGTGTTTCAGATCTAAGCTTCTACTTGGACTAGAGTTTAGTCGACCAGACAGAACCAGTTAACTGGAAATTTTATACCCCAGTCGACTGGATATGGGAGCCAGTCGACTAGATATGGTAGGTAGTCGACTGGATTGAGTAACTGAGGGGTTAGAACTCTATGAGACTTAAAGTAGTCGACTGGTATGAAAGTTAGTCAATTGGATTGTTATTTTCAAAATGGATTGTTTTCCTTAAGTGTTGCAAGTGGAAAAATTCTTTTTCCAGCATGAATTTATGGATTTTTACTTTTGTTTATTCTGCTGCTATAACCTTTAATTGAATTGGACAAGCCTTGGTGGCGTTCCACGGGCTTTGTTTCGCTATTGTGGGACCGAACTGTGACATGGCAGGATCGGTCCTAGGTAGGATCGATCTTGTGAAAATCGATAATCAGTCATCTTCTTCGTTGGAAATTTTTGCAGAACTGAGCTTTTGAAAATGGTTTTGGTTTGAGGTTTTGCATGGATTCTTTTATTATCGTAAGCTATAGTTTGAAAGTAACTAGAGGGTGATGTTCTTACCTAGTGTGTGTGTGTGTATGTGTGTGTGTGTTTATGTATGTGTATGTGTGTGCATGCGTGTTGGTTATATAGAGAAATGGGAGACGACTCTCTCTCTTGGCCCACTCTCTCTCTCTATATATATATATATGTTGGATAAATATGTGTTTTGGCCATGTTTAAGGGCTAATCAAAGTGGGATTCACTTAGAATTTGAGTGGGGTCCTTGTGGATTTGTGTTCTCCTCAATGAGGAGATGAACTTTGGATATTCATTTGGCCAAAACTATTGATGGGTGAATAATAAATTAACGCTCAAAGGTTGCCCCTTACAAGGAGTTGTTGAAATAAAAAAGGTTCACAAATTGCCTTATCCCACATAGGAAAAATAGAAGAAGTCTTTAGTGTATTTATAAGACTACTTCATGTTTTGGGTTTGGGCCCCAAGGAGTACCCAGTTTTGTGGAGGGGGAGGATCTAAGGCCCTTTGGCTTTACTCCACACACGCGCGTTCGTGCACCACCGTCCATCCGGCCGAGCCAAGCTGGGTCGGGGTCGTGGGTGTAGGTGCGGGTGCGGGTGAGACCCATACACAGTATTTCTTTTTAGACCCCTCAAGTTTTGGTTCTACAATTTCTGTATTGACCCTTTCTTGACTATTTTCCAATTCATCTTCCAATTCGTATTTTCCACAGAGAGAGTTGCAGACATAGTTGGTTCGCCGGAGCAGTTGAACACCGTGCTTGTCTACTCCTGGTAATTACCGAAGTATCCTGGGAGATAGACGCCGGAGATATCCTCAAGCACTTCTGGTGAGGCAGCGAATCTGTTTTAAGGAAATTGTGAAATCTCACAAGCCTCGGTTTGATCAATTTTCAGTTTTTGCTTTGGTTATATTTTCTGTAATTTTCCTGTTTTCATAAGTTGTAATTCAGAATCTATTTCTGTTTATTTTTTCAATTAAAGTTTTTCCAACAATCTTAAAATAGATTTATTTTATATATTTTAAAAACAAAACAGATTCGTCTTTGGAAAAACAGAATTACTTCTGAAAACAATGAAACAGTTTGGTTTGAGGAATACAAAAAACTACTACTAAAATTCTCAGTTTGTGCCCAAACGGTGCAGAATCAGGAAAAATACCATTAGACAAAAAGTGTGCAGAATCGCATTTTTCTTAGGAAAATGCAAGTATAATCTTAAAATCCCCTCGCTTTCCTAATAACTATTTTAAAAGAAAATTTTGCCACTCTTAAAAATAAGAGGAAAAAATAAAAATATTAGATTTAATTTCTTTTTCTCCTTTGTTAATATTTTCTGAAAATGGCAAATGAGACTGTGAACACTGTTGCGAAACCTATTGTAACTGACGATGCTACTGGCTCCAACACCGTGGTGATTGGTTCGATCCTTGTGAAGGTTTCCTCAATCCAAACGGTTCCTGTGAACCACGGGGAGAAACCTGAAAAATTTAATAGTGTGGATTTCAAGAGGTGGCAGCAAAAGATGTTATTCTAAATTACTACCTTGAACCTTGCGAGGTTCTTGAAGGAAGATGCTCCTATTCCTAATGATAACGAACAAGATCGAGAAGTTGCGCTAACTATTGATGCTTGTAAGCACTCAGACTTTTTGTGCTGAAACTATGTCTTGAATGGCTTACACGATACACTCTATAATGTGTATAGTGTCAACTGCTAAGGAACTGTGGGAGTCCTTAGAAAATACAAAATTGAGGACGCTGGGTCCAAGAAGTTTGTGGTTGGAGATTCCTCGACTATAAAATGGTGGACTCGAAGACTATGATTAGTCAAGTTTAGGAGCTGCAAGCAATCTTGCATGAAATCCATGCTAAAGGGATGACCTTGAGCGAAACTTTTCAAGTTGCTGCTATAATTGAAAAGCTACCCCCTGCTTGGAAGGACTTCAAGAACTATTTGAAGCACAAGCGAAAGTAGATGAAGATTGAAGATCTCATCGTTAGGCTTCGAATTGAAGAAGGCAACAAAGGAGCTGACAGAAATTTGGGGAACTTTGGGGCCAAGGCTAATATGGTTGAGCATGGTCAAAGTTCAAGCATAAATAAGACATCCTTTTTCTGGCAAAGGGTACAAAATGGGGCCAAAAGGTGGTATCGCCAAGAAGCCGAAATTTTAATTTCAAGGAAAGTGCTACAACTGTGGCAAAACTGGACACCGTGCTTCTGAGTGTCATTTGCCACAAAAGAAAGTCAAGAATAATTAGACTAATATGACGGAGTTAGATTCTATCTCAAGGGATGTCTCTGACATTAATTTGTCTGTTATGGTCTCTAAAGTGAACTTGGTGGATTCAAACCCAAGGGAGTGGTGGATAGACACTAGTACTACTCGCCACATATGCTCCGACAAAACTATGTTCACTTCCTTCGAACCAATTACAAGTGGTGTGAAGATGTATATGGGAAATTCTGCTTCCTCGGATGTTGACGGCTAAGGGAAAATAATTCTGAAGTTGACTTCAGGAAAGGAGCTAACTCTCAACAATGTCCTTTGTGTACCAAAAATTCGCAAGAATTTGGTATTTGGATCTCTCCTAAGCAAGCTTAGCTTCCGAATGGTCTTTGAGTCAAACAAGGTGGTGCTGACCAAAGCGGGAATATATGTGGGGAAGGGGTATATGTGTAATGGGATGTTTAAACTTAATGTAACGACTGTATTCCTAAAGACTAATAAAATGAGTACCTCTTCTGTATACTTGTTTGAGTCTTCCAATTTGTGGCACGGTAAACTAGGACATGTTAATTTTAATTCTTTGCGAAAATTAATTAAATTAGACCACATACCAAACTTTCATATTGACACAAGTCAGATATGTGAAACTTTTGTTGAAGCAAAATAAACAAAGACTTCGTTTCAAGCAATTGAAAGAAGCAGTGAACCATTAGGTCTAATTCACACTGATGTTTGTGATTTAAAAATGGTTCAATCTAGAGGTGGCAATAAGTATTTTATTACTTTTATTGATGATTGCACTAAATACTGTTATGTGCATTTGCTAAAAAGTAAGGATGAAGCTTTGGATAAGTTCATTCTATACAAGACAAAGGTTGAGAATCAACTTGGAAAAAAGATTAAGGTGTTAAGAAGTGATAGAGGTGGTGAATATGTAGCACCGTATAGTGACTATTGTGCACAAAATGGAGCTATTCACCAAACCACTGCACGTTATTCGCCTACATCAAATGGAGTTGCTGAAAGGAAAAATTGTATCTTAAGAGAACTTGTGAGGGGGAGGCAATTCTCTCTGCAAATTACATTTTAAATAAGGTACCTCGAAAGAAAGTTGATCAAACCC
The DNA here is from genome assembly GCA_033977485.1 of Hydrangea macrophylla. Classification (NCBI taxonomy): domain Eukaryota; kingdom Viridiplantae; phylum Streptophyta; class Magnoliopsida; order Cornales; family Hydrangeaceae; genus Hydrangea; species Hydrangea macrophylla. The sequence continues at coordinate 93,408,108 of CM066994.1, forward strand.
CGTATGAACAGTGGAATGGTCGAAAACCTTCCTATAAGTTCTTACGAATATGGGGTGTCTTGCAAAGGTTCTTGTACCTACTCCTAAGAAAGAGAGAATAGGTCCAAAAACTGTTGATTGCTTATTTATTGGCTATGCACATAATAGTAATGTGTATCGGTTTCTTATACATAAATGTGAAAACCCAGATATACACAAGAACACGATCATGGAGTCTAGAAATGCGTCATTCTTTGATAATATATTATATATTTCCTTGTAATGAGGAATATAGTTCTAAAAAATGCACATTTGAGACTATTGGGGAAAGTAGTAAAACCCAAGAAAAGAATGTTGATGTTGAGCCTAGATATGGGAAACGAGCTAGGACCTCAAAATCTTTTGGTCCAGACGTTCTAACTTATGTTATAGAAAGTGAACCTCAAAGCTGTAATGAAGCTATTAGATCACCAGATGATCCATTATGGAAAGAAGCAATCATTCGTGAAGTTGATTCTATCCTACAAAACCATACTTGGGAACTGGTAGATCTTCCTCCTGGTTGTAAGCCGTTGGGTTACAAATAGATTTTTTTTAAAAAAATGAAGACGGATGGTACTATTGATAAGTATAAGGCAAGGCTTGTCATTAAAGGGTATAGACAAAAGGAGGGTCTAGACTACTTTGATACGTATTCTCCTGTTATGAGAATAACATCCATTCGTATGATTATTGCGATCGCAGGTTTGCGAGATCTCGAAATACATCAAATGGATGTTAAGATTGCCTTTCCTTAATGGAGATTTGAATGAAGAAATCTAAATTGAACAACCTGAAGGATTTTTTGCTCTAGGGCAAGAAAATAAAGTATGTAAGTTTGTCAAATCATTGTATGGCTTAAAGCAAGCTCCAAAAAATGGCATGAAAATTTTGACAGAGTTATACTCTCTAGTGGATTTAAAATCAATGAGTGTGATAAATGTGTTTATGTCAAAGACACGAATGAAGGCTATGTCATCTTATGTCTCTTTGTTGATGACATGCTCATAATGGGCAGTAATGATAAGATCATTAAATCTAATAAGGAAATGTTGAATTCTAAATTTGACATGAAAGATATAGGACTTGCTGATGTTATATTGGACATCAAGATCTCTAGAAATACTAATGGACTTGTTCTGTCATAGTCACATTATGTAGACAAGATTCTAGAGAAGTTCAACAAGTCTGATACAAGTGTAGCCAGGATGCCTATGGACTTAAGTCTAAACCTATCTAAGAATACTGGTGAGAGTGTTTCTCAACTAGAATATTCTCGAATGATAGGAAGTTTAATGTACCTAATGAGTTGTACAAGGCCTGACATTGCTTATTCAGTTAATAGACTGAGTAGATACACTAGTAATCCTAGTGTTGAACACTGGAAAGGGATAGTAAGGGTACTGCGGTACTTACGATATACACGTGATCAGGGATTGTAATACATGAGATATCCAGCTGTAATGGAAGGATACAGTGATGCAAACTGGACATTCGATATGAAAGATTCAAAATCTACAAGTGGATATGTTTTCACGCTTGGTGGTGCAGCTGTATCATGGAAATCTTCAAAACAAACTTGTATTGCTAGATCGACAATGGAATCTGAATTCATTGTGCTAGACAAGGCAGCTGAAGAGGCTGAATGGCTTTGCCATTTTATAGAAGATATTCCTACATGGTCAAAACTTGTGCCAACTATTTGCATACACTACAATAGCCAATTTGCTATTGGAAGGGCACGAAAGTATAATGGTAAGTCTAAACATATTCGTCGTAGACACAATACCATTAAACAACTACTCTCAAGTGGGATTGTCACGATTGACTATGTAAAGTCAAAGGACAATATTTCGGATCTGCTAACCAAAGGATTAAATCGAGAGTTAGTTAATAATTCATCTAGAGGAATGGGACTAAAGCCTATGACATTACAAGGTATCGGAATGGAAACCCAACTTAGTTAACTGGAGATCCCAAGATCTAGGTTCAAAGGGACAACCTAATTTCATGTACCTTAGGAGAATCACTGAGGAGAAATATTCTCCAGCCTATTTCTATGATACAACAATGATACCTGTATAGTGTGAGGGTAAGCTTAGCTTTTAATGACTATGTGCGTTAGTATAACCAAGCGGAGTATAGTAGGATACTCTAAATAAGTCACCTATGTGAATGTGAAGTAGGGCCGCTTCTAAAAGAATTTGAGAAAGGCAAAATTCTTTGATAAACATTCATTGAACTAGGCGAGTGTTTAGGGTCAAAATAAATACAAGTGTAAGAACTAAACTATGTTTAGAAAGCTCCTGTGTGAGGTCTGTCGGTTGTTTACACTAACGATAATCAGTTCAAGACTACACGTTCACTGGTCAGCCAGTAAATCTGATAGATTATCACAAGGGAAGGTTCAAAGTCAACAGCTACCTGTCTTAGTGCAGGAGTGATCCGTTGTGCTCTCTCTTGTCGAGTCTACGCTGTCTCACATCGTTTCTTTTAATTTCATTCATGAGGGGGATTGTTGGATAAATATGTGTTTTGGCCATGTTTAAGGGCTAATAAAAGTGGAACCCACTTAGAATTTGAGTGGGGTCCTTGTGGATTTGTGTTCTCCTCCATGAGAAGATGAAGTTTAGATATTCACATGGCCAAAACTATTGATGGGTGAATAATAAATTAATGCTCAAAGGTTGCCCCTTACAAGGAGTTTTTGAAATAAAAAAGGTTCACAAATTGCCTTATCCCACATAGGAAAAATAGAAGAAGTCTTTAGTGTATTTATAAGACTGCTTCATGTTTTGGGTTTGGGCCCCAAGGGGTACCCAGTTTTGTGGAGGGGGAGGATCTAAAGCCCTTTGGCTTTACTCCACACACGCGCGCGTCCATCCGGCCGAGCCAAGTTGGGTCGGGGTCATGGGTGTAGGTGCGGATGCGGGTGCGACCCACACACAGTATTTCTTTTTAGACCCCTCAAGTTTTGGTTCTACAATTTCTGTATTGAGAGAGCCTTGGAATTTCTACACAAGTTTTGCATTGCAGAAACCTTTGGAATTTCTAAATTGTTGGAGGAAGTGAACAAGTTGTAGTTACAGAAATTGAAAAGACTAATGTTCATCCTATAAATTCCCTATCTCTCCATTAGTCTAAACATACCCTTTCTTGACTGTTTTCCAGTTCATCTTCCAATTCTTATTTTCTACAGAGAGAGTTGCAGACATAGTTGGTTCGTCGGAGCAGTTGAACACCGTGCTTGTCTACTCCTGGTAATTACTGATGTATCCTGGGAGACAGACACCGGAGATATCCTCAAGCACTTCTGGTGATTTATACGATGCATACACTTGATTGTTTCTCATGATATAGGTGAACGTTTGATTCTGTTTCTCCTTGTTCATTATTCTATTTCGAATCATTGTTTATAATAAGGAGTATTGTTGATTTCGTTTTTCGTTTGAATAAAAAATTTTAAATTTTTAAGTTCCTAAAGATGGTTGTGGGTGACTTGTTGACGAGAACCCTCACGAGACTTCACTCGTCCGACTAGGGACACCTAGAGGTTTCAAAGGCTTGTTGCATATGCTAAATGCAATCGTGATTCATGCGAAAATGGAGTAGATTTTTATGAGTAGTTTAGTTTTTATTTTTAGTTTTGCTCGAGAACTAGCAAAATGTAGGTTTGGGGGTGTGATCAGGAGAGAACTAATCCTAATTATACGCCTTAATTCACATTTGTTAGTACTTTTTATCCTGTTTTTGTGTATTTTTACTTCGTTTTCGAGTTTCTGATAGGATTTGGAAGAAATCAACTAAACCAGGCTAAACAGGATGAAAAAGCACAAAGAAAGAAGCTGAAAAAGCCACCTCGCGCTCGCGATCTGCGGGCGCGAAAACCCAGAATTCGCTCGCGCGATCCGCGCGCGCGACCTGCCAAATGACGTGATCGCGCGGCCCGCGCGCGCGATCCGTACAAAAAGCAAAGATACGTATTTCAGTATACTGAAGACTCCTGTGCAAACGAAACTGCTGAATGACGTCCAGACTGTAAAATATATCAGTTTCAGTTCGTTTCGGGTTAGGAAAGCTTCCAAAGCTTGTTGTAAACTCTATATATACTCTATTTTACTTCAATTGAAGGGTTACACACCCATACATACATACACATACAGCCATATAGACTAAAATTCCAGCCCTTGAAGAGGGAAAGCAAGGAGAAGAAGAAGAAGACCAAGGATTTCCATGGCCTCCTCCATCAACCTCTTGTCGTTCATCAATTCTATGGCCAACTAAACCTAGATCTAGGGTTTCAATGAAACCCTAGCCAAGTAATAGGGTTTTATTTATGTTTTTATTTTAGTTTTATTATGTATGGATGACAGTTACATGTTTAGAGGATTTTTATAAATAAATCGTACTTCTATTGATTAAATCATTACTTTCAAAGTTTATTATTGTCTTAGATCTATTTTGACTGTGATGTGCTCAATGATCTATATTTGTTGTGCTTGTATAGATTGTTTACATGTAATGGTGCTTAAATTGAATTGTGCTATCAAGTATCCGAATAGTCCATGCTTAGATTAGACGGATTATACCACAACCGTAGTTTAGTGTGGGATAATTCGTGCTAACCGAAGATGGATTATGTTGGTGCTTGAACCATAGTTATTTTCTTGACGGAGGAATTGGGCATGTAGCTACAATTCTCCATTATCATCCAACTCAATAAGCTAAAGTAATTCATAAATACCCTTATTATGAAGCTAGTGGTGGATTTGCAATCCTAGGTTCCTTCAACATATTCATAAAAACAATTTTAAATCGTTTTAGTAATTCAGATTTATTTTCAGTGTTATTAGTTTAATTAAAATTCAAATCTAATTCCGTTTTCTTAATTAATTAAATTTAGGTTTTAAAATTAAGGTGTTTTAGTATTTCAATCTCTGTGGGTTCGACCTTTACTTTCACTACTACAAATCTTTAGAAAAGTAAAGTATACTTTTATATCTTGATATTGACAACATCAATTTTTGGCGCCGTTGCCGGGGATTGCATTACTACCTTTAGTTTTATAATCTTAGTTTAGTTAATTCGTAAATATTAGATTAGTTTTTATTTTTCTTTATTTTTTCATTTTTGATTTTTAGTTACTAACTCCTCTTTTTATTTCATAGGTTATCAAGTCATCAAATTCCAACGTTTCCGAGTGGAGCAGCTAATTCCATCAAAGGAGCTTACGCAAATAAAAAAAAATTAAATTAGGTAAACTGCTCGCTTTAAACTTCGCATCCAGTCACTGTAAGTCAGGGCGCTGAGACGCAATTACTTGCATTAGGTTAGTTGTGAAGTGAGCACTACATTAGCTAGGAAACCCGGGGCGCTGGGCTTGACGAGGTCATTGCATTACAGGATAATTTACATGCATCATAGTAGTACTGTGTGCTTGCTTGTTGTCTTATTTGCGTGATTGCTTTTAATTTCTTTTGTTGAGTCAGTCTTTATTTTTAGTTTATTTTAGTTTATGTTGGGTACACGTTCAAATAAACCAGATTTAAAATCTTTCGATCTTGAACTTGAACGTACCTTAAGAATTAGTAAGTCCACAACCCAAGCTTCTAGAGCTAGGTTGCAAGACGACGAATCAACTCCGATTCCGTCGTCGTTGTTTGAGGCCGAAATTCAGAGTACCCATGAACGGTTAAGGAGAACTCGAACTTTTCAAATTGAACCGATTGAAATGGCTGATGGTGGAAACAACAATAATAATCAAAACGACGGTAATAACATGAATAATCTTAATATACCACCACCTCCTCTACTTATAAATTATTTTATTCCTACTACTTACACGCCACAAGCCGGTATCGAATTACAAAAGGCGACGGCATCTCACTTTGAGATAAAGTCGTCTACGATCTCGCTACTTCCATCTTTCCATGGCCGTCTAAATGAAGATCCATACCAACACTTAGGAGATTTTCAGGATATATGTTCTACTTTAAAAATTCAAAATCTCACTGATGATGAATTAAAATTACGGCTCTTTCCATTTTCTTTAAGAGACAAAGCGAAGTATTGGCTTCAGTCAATTGAGCCAAACACAATTAAAACATGGGAAGCCTTGCACACCGCATTTTTATAAAAGTTTTTCCCTATTATGCCTACAAATCAGATAAGGAAATCCATAACAAACTTTGTAATGCAAGATGGGGAAACGCTTTATGATACTTGGGAAAAGTTTAAAGAATTATTACGTTCATGCCCACATCATCAGGTTCCTAAGTGGCAATTAGTTCAAGTCTTCTACGAGGGGCTTATTCCCTCTGCCCGTAATACCGTTGACGCCGTTTGTGCGGGTACCTTCCTGTACAAAAGCGCCGACGAGGCCTGGAAGATTTTTGAAACATTAAGCGAGAATTCGATGCATCAGGCTGTGTCGGTACGTTTCGAGGGATATCATCTTCAACCTAAGCGAGAGGTGAAAGTTGAGTCGAGTCAGTCAATCGAAATACAAGAATTAAATAGAAAACTTGACCAACTTATGAGGATGGGGAATAGGTCCAATCCACCCTCTTCAGAAGTATGTGCATTATGTTCTGAACCGTCTCATAATATCTTTGCATGTCCTTCTGCATCTCAATATCCGAAATTTGTTGAGCAACACGTTAATTCTATGCAACAATTCCCACAAAATAATTATAATCCTAGGTCGACTAATTTTCCTAATACGTACCGACCCCAATATCAACAAGGTCAATACCAACTACCTCCTCCACCTCCACGCAATAATGCATTTGAGGAGAAGGTACTGGCCTCACTTGAAAATTTTGGGTCGGTAATTCAGTTAGTGCACTCTCACACTCAATCCATCATAAAGCTAGAGTCCCAAATGGGACAAGTAGTTAATACATTAAACCGTTTAACTGAGAGTAAGTTTCCGAGTCAACCTACTCAGCAACCTAAGGGGCAATACGCAGTGGGTAGTACGAGTGAGAGCGTGAACGCTGTTTCGACTAGGACGACTACTCGAGATGAGGAAGTTGTTGTAATTCCGGATGGGGGTGAGAAAAATAAAAATTTAAATTTGAATAAAGAAAAAGGTGAAGACGTGGATAGAGTTAGGAAAGAGAATGAACCGGTCCCAACGAATTATATTCCGGGAATGCCATATCCACCAAACGTTGAGGAACTGTCTAATCTTACAAAGAAAAAGTCAAAAGTCGAAAATATCCTCGAGGTATTTAAGCAAGTTAAAATAAATATTCCATTACTCGATGCGATAAAACAAATTCCCGCTTACGCTAAATGTCTTAAAGACCTTTGCACTCAAAAACGCAAGCTGCGCAGTCATACTCCTAAAAAGGTCTTCCTCGCGGAAAAAGTAAGCTCAATATTCCAACACGCTACTCCGAAATATAAAGATCCAGGTACGCCTACGATATCATGTGTCATAGGTGACACTATCATTCATCGGGCTCTCCTTGACTTAGGAGCTAGCGTTAACCTTTTACCCTATCACGTCTATAAACAATTAGGACTAGGTGAACTTAAATCTACGGCCGCTATAATACAATTAGCGGATCGTTCAATTAAAATACCTAGAGGAATCGTCAAGGACGTCTTGGTTAAAGTTGATAAATGCTATTATCCTGTAGACTTCATGGTCCTTGACACTGACCCCGCGTTAGATGCTAGGAAACACACTCCTGTCATCTTAGGCCGTCCATTCTTAGCGACTGCTAACGCACGTGTTAACTGCCGGACGGGGGTAATGAAGGTGTCATTTGGGAACATGAATCTCAAATTAAACGTTTTTAACGCTATTGATCAAACTCCTAAAGACGATGATTACCTATGTGAGGCGGAGATTGAGGTTAGACGAACAATTGAACCAAATAACGTACAACCTGTGGGTGAGGAAAATAATTTGGTGAGTAGTGAGCGGATGAATTCGACTAATCTGGACCCGAATGATGAATTTACTCGAAAGGTAAGAAATCGATTTGAACATAATGAGGGGGAACCGTCAATTGAACTGATTCAAAGCGACGCTATTTCTGCTTATCACCGAGCTCTTCCTGATATCTTAAGGGATACACAATCCGAGTTTCAGCCTCCATGAATCTTGAACTAGAAAGTTCTAGCTGAAGACGTAAAAGATAGCGCTTCTTGGGAGGCAACCCAAGCTTTATTTCGTTCGTTCTCCTTAGTTTTAGTCGTTTTTGAGTCCTTTTGAGTCTGTTTTGGACATTCTGGACAGGTTTGGAGGTCGAGAATAATTTATTTTGAACTTATATACATTTTTATACTGAAAAAGAGGAAAAGACCAAAGTCGCGCGCGCGACCCGCTCGCGCGACAGGTCGCTCGCGCGGCCCGCTCGCGCGATATTCCCCCTTTGCTAAAATTTTCCAACTTTTTATTATATGTGCTCTCAGTATCTACTCGCGCCTAGAATCGCGCGTGCGAAGGGTTCGCTCGCGCTGGCACTTAGAAACTTTTCTGAAATAAAATTAAAAAGGGCCTCAGTAATACCTCGCGGAGGGATTCGCGCGCGCGAGGCTCGCTCGCACGGTCCGCTCGCGCGAGGTAGGGATTTTCCAATTTTTTTTCTCTTTTGTTCTTTCACCTTCTGTTTTCCCAACCTATCTAGGTGTTTTTCTTTTCTGTTTGTGTCACGCCCCGACGTAGCATAAATAAGGAAAGCGTTTAATTTCCTTTATGGACCCGTAGGTCGCGACAGTTTGAAGGATCGATTCCGTCCCAAACGTCGAACAAACAAAACATAATAATCAGAGCAGAGCAATCAAGGCTTATAAAAATTTTCTAACTTATTACATAATACAGCACGGGGTTAACTAAGGCACAGACCGCCTTGAAACAAAAAAAAAATATAACTTAGTGTCTATTACAGTCATCCTTAAAACAAAACAGTTCATAACTTAAAACATATAATCAATAACAGTTCTCTCATTCCAAAAGCAGCCATTCTCAGTTAGCGTAGTCATAAGGTCCTTCCTAATCATAACCTGAAAAGCCTGAACACGAATGTCCAGGACGCATCAACGTCGTCAGCTTCAAGAAGCTGGTGAGTATTAAAAACATAACTTTGAATGTAAAACATACTCATTTACCGTTTTCCAATTCCCATTTAAATCCACAAGTTTATATTTGAGATAAAGAGCTCGTTTAGAAAAACAACCACAACATTATTAAAAAGGTAGATTCACACATATGTGACCGTGTATGAGAACGATGCACCACACTCTTCTTGCCGACTCTTTTCTCTCGACAAAACCCAACAACCCACTATCTTACTCCTGGTATCTTTGAAACACTAAGATAGCCACACTTTAGCAACGGGGCGCCAGGGAGTGTCCAGTTTGCCTCACACTTTGGTCCGGGGTACCAGGGAGTGTCCAATGCCTCACACTTTGAATACCCTAACCGCCATGCAAATACCGGAGCAACCCCTCACGCAGTATCCAGACTCGAGTATCAGGGAGTGTCCGTAGGCCACACTTTAGCACTACCATGGGTGCCAGGGAATGTCCAAGTTCGGCTTCACACACTTTAACGCTTCCATGGGCGTCAGGGAGTGTCCATATTTGCCACCGTCGCATTTCAAAGATACCCTCTCCACAACCACAACCACAACCACAACCACAATCTCAACCACAACCACAACCACAACCACAAACTCAAACTCAACCACAACCACAACCACAAACTCAAACTCATACTCTTTCCACACTACCATTACTCTTTTCCACACTGACTAACACCCACATGCATGTACCACTGACTCCACATGAATGACATGGACTTAAACATAAGCAAAGTGCTGAATTAAATGAACAACACGCGTACGGGGATTGATAACTCGTAATTCATTGTTTTGATCATTCAAACATAACCAATAGAGTTCTGATTAACTAGATTTTCCAAATAGAACCTTATCAGTATATAAAAATTGAACCAAACAGTCCCTAAATACAAAACAGACCAAAAACCAGAATCTGCTAGAGGTCGCGCGCGCGGATCGCTCGCGCGAAGTGTCGCTCGCGCGGTCCGCTCGCGCGATATGCCCAATTTTTCATTTTACATATACTTTTCTATCTGCCTTAAACAGCCAAGGTCGCGCACGCGGATCGCTCGCGCGAAGGGTTCCTCGCGGGACCCTCGCTCGCGCGACTTGCCTAAATTTCATTTTATATAAATAAACTTTTCTGTCTGCCTGGAGACGCATGCCTCGCGCGCGCGGATCTCTCGCGCGAAGGGTCGCTCGCACGGGCCGCTCGCGCGATTCTCGCGTGCACGATCGTGGCTCGAGATGAAGCTGAGGTTTCATCTTCTTCGTGGAGAATGCCCTGTTTCAGTAAAACAGGGTCTAAATTGACCCATTTCAATTCTATGATTAACTAAGGCTTATCATATATGTTTTTCTTTTTTTTTCAACAAGGATTATGAATCCTTGATCAATTTTACAAGATCTCAACTATAGCTCACGAATTTTATGAAATACCAAACCATGTCAAAACTAATTTCTTTATATACTTTCTCATGGGGTTAAGTGAAGCTCTAAAACTTCAACCATAGACTATATGTACCATAAACCTTCATTATTATCTAAGAAGACAGATTTTTTGGTTGAGTTTGAAAATCTTGATTTTTTTCAAGCTATGGCAAATCAACGTAAAAGTTTGAATGGGGATTCACAAAATAAGCTATACACACAGAAAGTAGGCATGAAATTACATTCTTAGTGAGTTCAGAATACTCACTTAGATCAAAAGCAAAGATGTTGTTGAGAAAGAAATAAGAGATAAGCAATCCCAACTCAAGCTTGGTTATGGAGGATTGAGCTTTCTCTCTCTATATAATTTCAGAAATTAAACTCTCAAGCTCTCTCTCTCTCTCTGTGTTTTCAGTCTCTAAGAAGGTGTGTATTGTGAAGAGGGTGTATGAGAGTGTATGAGTTAAATAGAACTCACAATCTTGGGCTCCAAGTTGTGAGTTGTGATACTCTCTCAACCAACTAAATTGATTAACCATACTAATTTCTAAGCAATTGCAGATTAAGAGGGTTAATCTATACTGAATTATACATACACATTGCTTTACTGATGCATTTAGCTCAACAATTACACCAAGGGTCAAGTATAGGCTAGTAGGGGGTAAGCTTGAGTTGTTTTGGAAAAACAACTTGTGGCCTAAGAATACACATACAAAATTGCAATATCCAAACAAGGCACAAGTAAATCATGAGTTGCCATAATTGGTAAGTAAGCATAGTCACTTCAACCTTTACGTCCAAATCACAAACTGTGCAAGTTTAATGCGGCACGGACAGTTTTGAACATAAACTGGTATTTTCGGGGCACGGTGGTTACCACAAAAATACAGAAATTTCATTTTACTGTAGGAAACGGTTTTCTGGTTTTATAAAAATACAGTTAGAATTAAAAGAAAACATTCTCACCGTTTTGAAATACAGTTTTGAAATCCACACAGGTATTGCTAACTTTATAAAAATTGCAGTTTAACCTCAACATGAATTTTAATATGAAATAACACAAGGGACAATAATTAGAACATGAGAAATGTAATTAAATGAAGCAGTCAATACCAAATGAAATTAAATATGACAATGCAATTACAAATCAAATATGAAAATGCAGGTTATTACACCCTTCCTCCATTAAACAGGATTTTGTCCCCGAAATTAAGACTGACTAGTCATGAAATAACTCCGGGTACTTCTTCCTCATATCAGCTTCAACTTCACACGAGGCTTCATTCTCGTCATGGTGATTCCACTGAACCTTCACTAACGGAATGTCTTTGTTCCTCAACTTCTTGATACTCTGATCCAGAATCTTCACAGGTCTCTCTTTGTAAGATACGTTATGACTCGTCTCAATGTCGTCATAACTAACCACATGTGATGGGTCGCGTATGTATTTTCTCAGCATACCCACATGAAATACATTGTGAACCCCAGACATCTTCAGTGGTAGCGCCAGCCGATAGGCTACTTTCCCGACACGTTCCAAAATCTCGAACGGTCCGATGAAACGCGGAGCTAACTTCCCTCTCTTGAGGCCGAAGCGTACTACTCCTCGGGTTGGTGAAACCTTAAGAAGTACGTGATCTCCAACACTGAATTCCAAATCTTTCCGACGACGATCGGCATAACTCTTATACCTGCTTTGAGCGGTTCTCATCCTTTCCTTGACCAAGAAAATCTTCTCGTTGGTTTCTCTAACCATTTCGGGTCCCAACAACTCTGTATCCCCAACTTCTGCCCAGCACAATGGAGAACGGCATGGTCGTCCGTACAATGCTTCGAACGGGGCCATCCCGATACTCGTATGATAGCTGTTGTTATAGGAAAATTCAACCAACGGCAAGTGTGTCTCCCAAGATTCTTCAAAATCGATCACACAAGCCCTGAGCATATCCTCCATGATCTGATTAACACGTTCAGTTTGCCCATCGGTCTGAGGGTGAAAAGCAGTACTCATCTTGAGCGAGGTTCCCATTGCTTCTTGCAAACTTTCCCAAAATCCAGAGGTAAAACGTGCGTCACGGTCTGACACAATCGACACCGGTGCACCGTGAAGTCGCACGACTTGTTGTATGTACATCCGGCTCATCTTCTCTACCGGGTATGTCATACTATAAGCAATGAAATGAGCTGAATTCGTCAAACGATCCACGATTACCCAAATAGCGTCATGATTCTGTTGCGATCGAGGCAATCCTACTACAAAATCCATCGTAATGTGCTCCCACTTCCAACCAGGGATAGGTAGCGGTTGCAACAATCCCGACAGTCTCTGATGTTCGGCTTTGACTTGCTGACATGTCAAACACTTGGATACAAATTCGGCCACGTCTTTCTTCATACCTTCCCACCAAAAATTTCTCTTCAAATCTTTGTACATCTTCGTCCCTCCTGGGTGAACTGTATACCTTGATTTATGTGCTTCTCCCAGGATATCCTTCCTTAACTCTCCATCACCTGGCACACATAATCTATTTCTACACCGATATCCTCCATCGACTCCCACTTTCCATTCTATCGGGGCTTTCTCTGACATCTTCACGAACCATGTCTGAAACTTTTCATCTTCTTTCTGAGCTCCAATAATACGGTCGATAAGAACAGGCTGTAGGGTAAGACATCCGAACAATTGTCCTTCTCCTTCTTTAGCACTCTGTACATCAAACTCCGCCAAGATCTCCAACGCTCGCCACTCTCTCACCATTAAGGTGGCGATCGTCTCACGAGTCTGTCGACTCAGGGCATCAGCGACCACATTAGCTTTACCCGGATGGTATTCCAATGTGAAGTCGTAATCTTTGATCAGCTCCATCCATCTGCGTTGCCTCATGTTCAACTCTTTTTGTGTGAACAAATATTTCAAACTCTTGTGATCGAAAAATAGATCAAACTTCTCACCGTAGAGATAGTGTCTCCAAATCTTGAGTGCAAAAACTACTGCCGCCAACTCCAAATCATGAATGGGATAGTTCAACTCATTTGGCTTCAGCTGTCTGGATCCATAGGCTATAACTCTGCCATCTTGCATAAGTACACACCCTAACCCTTGATATGATGTGTCACTAAAGATAGTGAACTTTTCATCAGGCTTGGGTATTGCTAGTATTGGTGCGGTAGTGAGTCTCTCTTTCAACTCTAGAAAGGCGCGCTCATGCTTTTCTGACCATTCAAACCTCAAATTCTTCTTCATCAACCCAGTCAAAGGTGCCGCTATTTTGGAGAATCCTTCAACAAATCTCCGATAATAGCCTGCGAGTCCAAGAAAACTCCGAACTTCTGTAGGGTTGCTCGGTCTAACCCAGTTGGACACAGCATCGGTCTTGGACGAATCCACTGAAATTCCTTGAGATGACACCTTGTGTCCCAAAAATTTCACTTCTTGTAACTAGAACTCACACTTACTGAACTTGGCGTACCAGTGGTGGTCCTTGAGTGTCTGCATTGCAATCCGTAGATGTTGCTCGTGTTCTTCTCCTGACTTAGAATAGATCAAAATATCATCTATAAAGACGATGACAAACTGATCCAAATAAGGCTTGAACACTCTGTTCATCAAATCCATAAACACTGCCGGGGCATTCGTCATTCCAAACGGCATCACCAGAAATTCATAATGACCATATCGGGTTCAGAAAGCAGTCTTAGGTATGTCTTCCTTCCATACCCTCAACTGATGATATCCCGACCTTAGGTCTATCTTGGAAAATGTTGTAGCTCCTTGTAGTTGATCAAACAAATCGTCGATCCGAGGCAAGGGATACTTGTTCTTGATAGTCATGCGGTTCAATTCTCTGTAGTCGATACACAGTCTGAGTGTTCCGTCCTTCTTCTTCACAAATAACACTGGTGCTCCCCAAGGCGATGTACTTGGACGTACAAAACCTAGGTTCTCGAGCTCTTGAACTTGTTCCTTCAATTCCAAAAGTTCTGTGGGGGCCATTCTGTAGGGAACCTTGGTGATCGGTACGGTACCCGGTATAAGCTCAATACAGAACTCTATACTTCTCTCGGGCGGCAAACCAGAAACATCTTGAAATACTTCTTCGAAATCCTTGACTACAGGTATAGACGACGCTGTTGCTTCCATACTGACAACTTCGATGTTGGCTAAACATCTTGTGAGGAACATATCTCCCGAAGGGTTACATTGAAAATCAAAGGGTTGATTCTCATTGTCGGGGAATGTAATTCTCTTCCTCGCACAATCCAACTTCACTTGATTCTGAAAGAGCCAATCCATTCCTAGGATTATGTCGAACTCCTTCATCGATAGGACGATCAATCTCGCAGGGATTTCTCGATCTCCTGACCGTAGAGGACAATCCTTGCACACGTGTCCTAATCTGACTGCGGCTTCTAATGGCGAAGTAGCCTTCAAAGCTTTCTCTAAGCGATGAGGTAAGATACCCAATCTCCGAATTGTATTAACAGATATGAACGAAAGAGCAGCACCCGTATCAAATAATACTTTAACATGGGAGTTAAACAGAGTTAATGTACCTTCCACTGCTTGCTGATCAGGTTGAGCTTCTCCATAATCTCCTTCTTCGTACACAGTTCCATCATATCCAGCGGCATCAGGGATAACAGCATTCAAGCGAGTCTGACCCTGTTGACCATAAGTCACCTGCTTAGGAGCAGTGCAGAACCTACTGATGTGACCTGGTTCACCACAGTTGAAGCAGACTATCCCTTGCTGAGTAGCACGCCTTGGTACCTTGCAATCACGAGCCAGATGACCAGGGTTGCCACAGTTGAAGCACTTTCCACTACTACTCCCTTCTCCTACTCGGGGTTGAGTTGGATAGGTAATAGCCTGGGTCTTCTTGCTTCCGTCAAAATTCCTCTTCTGCCCTTGGGTACGGTTCATTGGTGGTCTATTCCCAGAATTACCCCTCTGAGGCGGTCGGAAATCAAATTGTTTACGGTTCACTCGAGCATCCTCTTCCAGATCGATAGCCAAACCAACAAGTCCTTCAAATGATTTATCCAAGTGGCCGAGAGTCAGGCGACGAATCTGTGGTGTCAGCCCTTGGTTATACTTCCGGATCTTCTTCTCTTCAGTATCAACCAGGTGTGGAGCGAACCGAGACAGTCTTTCGAACTGTGTGGTGTACTCTTGCACCGACATGGTTCCTTGCGACAGATCCATGAATTCCTTCTCTCTTCTGTGCCTCTCCGTAGCTGGGAAATACTTTTCTAGAAATCTCCCCTTGAACGCAGTCCACGTCATTCCCATTGCAGCTCCATTCCTGTGGATATCGCAGGTTTTCTTCAAATTTTACCCACTTTTAAAACAAATATTTTCAAATTCAAAGAGTCGCCACTTAATTTTTTTAAAAAAGGAAAATTAAGAAACCATTTTAAAAGCAAACTGATCTTTTGCGAAACCAAAGATAAACTGGGTCCGGGGATTATGGAATGAAAGGGGAAGGAGCCCGGCGGACTAAAACACCCCCTTTCATCCTATCTCACGATAGGCCTCTACTCAACATCCTTTTTAATCAAATTATTAATCTAAGCATGCCCTCAATTAATACATATATGTAGGTATACATAACACAAGCATGTTGAAAGGGTGCAAAATTGCTAACGGTAAAATATCATTCATAAGTCACATAATTCAACTAGCAAACATCATGATATGCAATAGAGAACTAGAAAACATACCCGGGATCCGGCCGCGAATATCAAACGTGCAATGCATGCAAAAATAAACCTAAGAAAGGTCTCTAATACATATATACACATAAGGCAAAACCTAAGCTAAGGTGTCGCACATGGGGTCGAAAAATCAATTAAAATCAATAAAATAGATTAAACTAGAGAAGGGTTGAGAAATTGTACCTCAAAGCGCTACAAAACAAAGGTTAGTACACATGCCTTAGACAAGATATAATATCAAAAGGTAATTAATCATAGGTCATGTTCAATTAGATACATCTTAGGCAAGAGATAAGTCCTACTTATGGATATTAACATGTATGAATGAATGCATGAATATGAACAAATATGGGACATGAATTTATTCACCAATTTGGATCACTAAGCCTCTGGATTTAATCTAAATTATCATTATTCAAAACATGGTTTGGGTCTCAAGACATTAAGAGACCATTTGAGTTGAAACAAATAAGATTAGACAAAAACAGTAGCAGTTTTTTGTGAGTTACAGAGAGCAGACCCGACGTTCAAAAATGGATATAAAATACTTTCAACGGTTGGATCTTACTGATTTTTGGATATGTTATGCCTCTGTGAGTCTAGTTTCTAACCCAACTTGAAAATCAAGATTTCAACGGTTAGATCTCCGGGAATATGGAAAATACTAGACCTCACTCAGGATTCTGCAACTCTCTGTCCAGAGATCTTGTATGATTTTTAAAAAATAGTAAAAAAATGAGAAACACTTAGATCTTTTTAGGGTACCTTCCTAACACATTAAGGTACTTATAAACAATTATTTGAGACCCCAAAAACTTAATTAAGGTTCTGATCTATTAATTTCAAAACGGACTTATTATTCTGAAAGTATTCTAGAACTCTGGACAGATTATGATTAGCTCACAAAAACCATGATCAAACCCTTCTAATCACAAGATCTTGCTAAAACAAAAATCACAGTGGTAAAACAATGTGTTATGAACATTTTCCCGTTGGTTTCATTCGATTCCAACGGTCGGATTTCAAACTAAAAATCCTTGATCAAAAACAGTTTATGAACCCACTGTTTCATTTTGCTAGTTCAAGTTTGTTGATTGGCCTCAACTATTAAAACATGAAGTTGGGGCTCAAACCAAACTACTTCTTCTACCATTTGATGGTCATTGAAGACTATGAGGCACACCACACTTATGGATCTTGATGAAGTATTGAAATGAACTTCACAAAATCCTCAAATAAAGAACCTAAACCTATGGACCAAAACTTGAGTTCAAAAATATTACTCCTACCATTTGATGGTCATTGGAGTCTAAATATAGTTACATCTACTCAAAACCTCATTGGAATATAGTAAGGATTCCATAAGATTCCTTAATGAAGAGGTTCAAGTTATGGATTGAAACTTGAATCTCTCTAACTATATATAGATTAAAATTATTATTCATTCTAACCTCCATGTAGATCATGAGATCTTAGAAGTTGAAGAATCAAACTCTAAGAGGTTCAATGAGATATGGAAGATCTCATGAGCCTTTTTAGTGAAATAGAAGTAAGGAAAATCAAAGATTACTTAGAGAAATTAAGATTACTCCTACCATTTGATGGTCATTGGAGTCTTAAATGAAGTTAAAATCTAATGAAACCTTATTGGAATATGGTAAGGATTCCATAAGATTCCTTAATGAAGAGGTTCAAGTTATGGATTGAAACTTGAATCTCTCTAACTATATATAGATTAAAATTATGATTCATTCTAACCTCCATGTAGATCATGAGATCTTAGAAGTTGAAGAATCAAACTCTAAGAGGTTCAATGAGATATGGAAGATCTCATGAACCTTACAAGAAAAGGTAGAAATAAGAAATCAAAATTTGCTTTGAGAAACCAAGAACACAAATTCTTCAAAATTGATTTTATTTTAAACCCAAGGCATCAATTAGACCCAAATCAATGAAGTAATATGAGATTCAATCACAAGTTCTAAGTGGTGTGTGATGAAATGAGGTAAGAAGAGAGGTTTTGAAAATGTGTAAAGTTCCTAGAACTATGAACTTGTGATTGAATGGCCTAATTCTATCAAATGATTGAGAGGTTACCTCTAAAACCTCAAGGGATTCTTCAACTTCTTGTGAAGATCTTCCAAGACTTCAAGATTTTCTTCAAAATTCTTCCAATTCTTCAAGCTTCTTCAAGAATTTCTTCTTTTCTCTATATGATTTTGTATCTCTCTCTCTCTCTAAATTCAAGTATATGTGTTGATTCAAGTATATTCCAAGTATATCAAAAATGGAAGAGAAGGTTTGTTTATATAGACCCTCAATCCAGGGATAAATGGGTAAATTCGGGGTGGAAACCCATGTGCAAAGATTTCTTCTAGAACATGTGAGAAAAGCAGTCTGTTACAGCCGGCGGCACTCGACGGGTGCCGGCGGCACTCACTGAATGCCGGGCGGCACTCCCTGAATGCCGGGCGGCAAACACTAAGTGCCGGCGCGGCATTCAGTGAGTGCCGCCGCGTTTTCCGCGTGCCGGGGCTAACTGAATTTTGTCCCTCTTTTTGATTTTTCAAAAAAAATGTTGGTGTAAACACAATTTTTCTATTCTATATATATATATATATATTTGTATTAATATCCCCCATGTGCATGGTGTCAACCATGTGCATGGTATATTTTGAATATACTACTCTCTTTTTTTGTATTTTCTCCTTTTCCAAGATTTTTTATTTATTTTGTCTTCCTATTTCTCTCAAAAGAACTCTTTATTATTCTTATTTTTTCTTAAAATCCGGTTCCCAGACTGGGTTTCTCACGCGTTCTTTATTATTCGGGTTTCTCCCGAATACCCAAACTCTCTCTCTCTTCCTTCTCCTTTTTATATTTTCTATTTTAATTTTGAAATTTGCCTTGAAGAATCATTTTGAATTTTCTGGAAGATCTTCGGATGTCACCGATCATTGTCATCATCGGTCTTTGAGAGGTAACCAATCCCTGGATTTG
This sequence comes from Hydrangea macrophylla, assembly GCA_033977485.1. Lineage (NCBI taxonomy): Eukaryota > Viridiplantae > Streptophyta > Magnoliopsida > Cornales > Hydrangeaceae > Hydrangea > Hydrangea macrophylla. The sequence continues at coordinate 93,427,352 of CM066994.1, forward strand.
ACGTTTGGTCAAAATTGGGGTGTCTACAGTTTGCCCCTCTTTGACAGAGCTCGTGAAGCAACGCGTATCACAAGCAAATGTCAAAGCCTGTGTGAAAGACAAGCCTTTGACCAAATAGTCGAATCCAGATAAAAACAAAAGTGCGTTGCAAAAACAGGCGCGCAAATAGCCAAAAGCTGGTCGTGCTCAATGGTGAGCTGCCTACGTATCCCAACGGGAATCAGACCAGGACGTAGTTCGGGCAAAGGACACCAACGCAGGTAGTCACACAGATGAATGCACCTATCTCATCGTGATGCACATGCTCATGCAACCTTATATCTTATGCTTCCAAACGTGATGTTCCTGAGTCACGTTACTCTTCCTATTATCAGAAATGCACCCTATACATTGAATTATCCTATTACGACACCGTCTTACTCTAGGAATATTATGACTATTGTACACTTCATATGCATATGAGAATCGTCTGATTGACTGAGATGCGCTCTGCGCCTTATACCCCATAGCCGAATCAGGTAGCACGCAGAGAGATTGAGCAGCTCTATGCTCAAAATCCCCAAAATCATCTGATCGGCTAAGCCGAATCAGGTAGCACGCAGAGAGATTGAGCAGCTCTATGCTCAAAATCCCCAAAATCATCTGATCGGCTAAGCCGAATCAGGTAGCACGCAGAGAGATTGAGCAGCTCTATGCTCAAAATCCCCAAAATCATCTGATCGGCTAAGCCGAATCAGGTAGCACGCAGAGAGATTGAGCAGCTCTATGCTCAAAATCCCCAAAATCATCTGATCGGCTAAGCCGAATCAGGTAGCACGCAGAGAGATTGAGCAGCTCTATGCTCAAAATCCCCAAAATCATCTGATCGGCTAAGCCGAATCAGGTAGCACGCAGAGAGATTGAGCAGCTCTATGCTCAAAATCCCCAAAATCATCTGATCGGCTAAGCCGAATCAGGTAGCACGCAGAGAGATTGAGCAGCTCTATGCTCAAAATCCCCAAAATCATCTGATCGGCTAAGCCGAATCAGGTAGCACGCAGAGAGATTGAGCAGCTCTATGCTCAAAATCCCCAAAATCATCTGATCGGCTAAGCCAAATCAGGTAGCACGCAGAGAGATTGAGCAGCTCTATGCTCAAAATCCCCAAAATCATCCGATCGGCTAAGCCGAATCAGGTAGCACGCAGAGAGATTGAGCAGCTCTATGCTCAAAATCCCCAAAATTATCTGATCGGCTAAGCCAAATCAGGTAGCACGCAGAGAGATTGAGCAGCTCTATGCTCAAAATCCCCAAAATCATCTGATCGGCTAAGCCGAATCAGGTAGCACGCAGAGAGATTGAGCAGCTCTATGCTCAAAATCTCCAAAATCATCTGATCGGCTAAGCCGAATCAGGTAGCACGCAGAGAGATTGAGCAGCTCTATGCTCAAAATCCCCAAAATCATCTGATCGGCTAAGCCGAATCAGGTAGCACGCAGAGAGATTGAGCAGCTCTATGCTCAAAATCCCCAAAATCATCTGATCGGCTAAGCCGAATCAGGTAGCACGCAGAGAGATTGAGCAGCTCTATGCTCAAAATCCCCAAAATCATCTGATCGGCTAAGCCGAATCAGGTAGCACGCAGAGAGATTGAGCAGCTCTATGCTCAAAATCCCCAAAATCATCTGATCGGCTAAGCCGAATCAGGTAGCACGCAGAGAGATTGAGCAGCTCTATGCTCAAAATCCCCAAAATCATCTGATCGGCTAAGCCGAATCAGGTAGCACGCAGAGAGATTGAGCAGCTCTATGCTCAAAATCCCCAAAATCATCTGATCGGCTAAGCCGAATCAGGTAGCACGCAGAGAGATTGAGCAGCTCTATGCTCAAAATCCCCAAAATCATCTGATCGGCTAAGCCAAATCAGGTAGCACGCAGAGAGATTGAGCAGCTCTATGCTCAAAATCCCCAAAATCATCTGATCGGCTAAGCCGAATCAGGTAGCACGCAGAGAGATTGAGCAGCTCTATGCTCAAAATCCCCAAAATCATCTGATCGGCTAAGCCGAATCAGGTAGCACGCAGAGAGATTGAGCAGCTCTATGCTCAAAATCCCCAAAATCATCTGATCGGCTAAGCCGAATCAGGTAGCACGCAGAGAGATTGAGCAGCTCTATACTCAAAATCCCCAAAATCATCTGATCGGCTAAGCCAAATCAGGTAGCACGCAGAGAGATTGAGCAGCTCTATGCTCAAAATCCCCAAAATCATCTGATCGGCTAAGCCGAATCAGGTAGCACGCAGAGAGATTGAGCAGCTCTATGCTCAAAATCCCCAAAATCATCTGATCGGCTAAGCCGAATCAGGTAGCACGCAGAGAGATTGAGCAGCTCTATGCTCAAAAATCCCCAAAATCATCTGATCGGCTAAGCCGAATCAGATAGAGAATCGGAGCCAATCAGGCTCAAACCGAACAAATTTCAAAGAATTGGAGCCAATCAGGCTCAAAACGAATCAATTTTCAAAGAATTGGAGCCAATCAGGCTCAAAACGAATCAAATTTCAAAGAATTGGAGCCAATCAAGCTCAAAACGAATCAATTTTCAAAGAATTGGAGCCAATCAGGCTCAAAACGAATCAAATTTCAAAGAATTGGAGCCAATCAGGCTCAAAACGAATCAATTTTCAAAGAATTGGAGCCAATCGGGCTCAAAACGAATCAATTTTCAAAGAATTGGAGCCAATCGGGCTCAAAACGAATCAATTTTCAAAGAATTGGAGCCAATCAAGCTCAAAACGAATCAATTTTCAAAATTCTGGGGGTCAAATAGACTCCGAATTATTCTTTTTCCAAAATCTGGAGTCAATTAGACTCCAATCAAGTTCAAACTTCATAAAAAACCAGAGTTGATTAGACTTTATTAACTCATTTATTGCAAACGGGCGTCCCCTGACAAAATTTTCAATAAGCAGGGGCCAATTTTTATTCACAAAAGGGCTTTAAAAACTCTTTTTTAAACCTCGGGGGTTCTTTTGAAACGAGGGAAAATTTTCAAGGACATGGGAGCAAAATTCGGGGGTTCTTTTGTAAATAGTGGAAATCAGGGGTGAAAAGGCCACCTGTCATGCGCGGCGGCACTCGGTGAAGGGAACCGGCACTCACTGAGTGCCGGCCGGCACTCTATCAAATGCCGGGCGGCATTCAGTGAGTGCCGGCGCCTTTTCGCCGAGTGCCGGTTTGAGCAGCAGTTTGTTCAAAACTTGGTTGCTTCTCCTTTCTTTTTCATTCTCTCCTCCCTCCTCTCTCGGATTTCCTCTCTAAAAAACCTCACAAAACCTCACCTTCTCTTGATTCTTACTTCAAGAACCATTCACAATCAAGGTATGTTTATAAAGATCACATCTTTGCTTTAAACATTATGTTTGAAATCATATTTGCTCATGTTATTTGATTTCTCTCCTTCAAGATTTCTCATATAAACACTAATTTCTCCCCCTTGCTTGTTTTTGTTTGTAGATTCCCCAATGGCTAGTGGTTCAGGGTCTTATGGTCCCCCCAAGAAGAAGTACAAACCCAATCCGGTCCACAATTCTTCGTTCTTACTTGCCGACCCCGGGGCACATCTCTCAGCACGGGCTTTCAATCGATCGGTATACTTCTAAGATCCCCCCTTTTATGTTCATGATGAGATAATGTAGTGCATGAATGCATGTATGAATGCCTCCCTTTTTGTGCCCATAGAGTATATGATGATCAATACATGTATGAATGTATATTTGAAAATTCACCTTATTCGCCAATCCCCTCTTTCTTGATCTCTTTGTCATGATTAGGATTCAATGTTTGGTGTTGCGCTCCTTCCCTTTTTATTGTCCTCAATTAGACACATTGACCTCATTATTCCGTTTATTCATTGCTAATGGGTGGTTGTGCTAATCCGGATGAATTTTGCGTATGCTCTAAAATCCAAACATTACACCCCATAAACATTCTTGTGCTTAGACTTCAAAAGAAATCCTCTTTTCATTTCAAATCGACGAGTCGCTTAGACTCTCAAAGAATTTCATTATTTTTCAAATCGACGAGTCGCTTAGACTCTCAAAGAATTTCATTATTTTTCAAATCGACGAGTCGCTTAGACTCTCAAAGAATTTCATTATTTTTCAAATCAACGAGTCGCTTAGACTCTCAAAGAATTTCATTATTTTCTGCTACCTTTCTGCCTTTTTTTCTTTTTCTTTTTTTTTTTTTTTTTTTTTTTACAAAGAATTTGATCATCTTATCCTCTTTATTCCCCTTATTTATCTTGTTTTCCCCTTATATTTTGCAGACTCCTGAATTCATCCTCAAGGGTCATGGGAGCATGGCCCATGGCCGAAGGTGGTATGTGGAGCTTTCTGATGATGTCAGAACTATGGTCAATAATGCTGGATTTGGGTTATTTGCTTTGCTCCTGGAGAAGAGTACAAATGACCGGACCCACATTCAAGCCCTGGCGGAGAGATGGTGGGACACAACGAACACATTCCATATGCCTTTTGGGGAAATGACGATGACTCCCCTAGACTTTGCTATGATCACCGGCGTCCCATTTGGTGGCCTCCCTATAGCTCGCTACGACGATCTTCAGAATCGTCATGAAGAAATTATCGACTTGCTCGGGGCTCATCCAGGGGATTTCATAGTTCCTGCGAAGTGGTTCCTAGATACCTTCAGAGGTCAGGCTTTTACAGATGATCAGATGGCCAGGGCTTTCATCATGTATGTGTTGGGTTGCTCGCTGATGAGCACAAAGGGCGACACCATCAGTCTTGGGTATTTGGCTTCTCTCACAGACATTGGTCGCATCTCCCAATACAACTGGGGAGGAGCAGGGTTGGCCACTCTTTATAATCACATGAGTGAGGTCTCCAGGGGAAATTCCCCCTCCACGGGCGGGTACTGGAGAGCTTGGGAGGTAGAGCTTCAACTCTATCATTCACTTATTCATTCATTTCATCCTTATTCCTTTTATTGCATTCATTTCTTCTAATTTTGAAAACTGAATTTGCTTTTTTTTTTTTTTGCCTTGCAGATATGGTCGCATGAATACCTTCGGATGAGAGCTCCCCGTACCCGGGATAATGAGGCCGCTATCATGCCTCAGGGCTTGAAGTGGAGGAAAGAGGCAACAGGCCGAAAAGTCGGGGCTCATGATTTTGTTGGTTACCGGAACCTTCTCATTAATTTGCGTGAGATCCATGTGACATGGAACCCGTGGGCGGCGGCCCTCCCAGAGGCAGGTGAAGCAATTCAAGCGGCAGTGGCTTATTCGAGGTTGAGGATTCTAATGGTGGGCGAAGCGTGCCGGGAGTGGTACCTTGGTGAAAGGGTGACTAGGCAGTCTCTTGCTGCCCCAGATTTTTACGTGCCGTGGGCTCCTCCAGCTACTATGAGGAGCACGGAAACCCTGGATCATGGTGACCTGGTGGCTGCCTTAGACGGGGAGAACATCGCAAATTTTCTGGACGGCCCAGATGGTTATGCGGTTTTTAGATTGAATTCTCTTATGCACAATTTTCCCCTTATGGATGTTGTCCGGGTAACAGACCTTATTCACATATGTATATTTCTTTTATTTCTGCTTTCCATTCCTTTTCAATCTTTCAAGTCAAGAAAATTCTTATTTGCAGCCTGTTCCTGGGGTTGCTGAACCCCCAGCCCTTCCGCAATGGAATTGGAGCGTTCCTATGGTCGACATGGGTCAAGAGACCATGTACCAGTTGACCCCTTACACCCAGAATGTTCCCACTATCCCTCTGCAATACGATACAGTCCCCCGGGATTATGCTGAAGAGGGTTTGTCTTATGCGCACACCGTCCAGCACTGGGTCCATGGACGTGAATGGAGGGTAAAATCCTCCTCTGCTTGAAACAAATTATTTATTTTGCAAAAATCCAAACAATCACCATTTATAAATTTCAAAAGATTTTTTTATTTTATTTATTTATAAGAAAGAATTCAGATGATTACTCTTATTACTGCATTCTAACTCTCTTTCCTTTTCCTCTTTTCTTAGGCTGATGGAGCGAGGACCAACGCCGATCTTCAGGCTAGAGCTATGGTATTACACTCCCTTTTTATCCTTTTTCTTCTTTTTCTCCCCCCCCCCTTTTTTTACTTATTTCACTTGTTCTCTCTTTTCAGGAGGCTGAGATGGCGGCTCTTAGGAGACAAATCCAGGAGTTCCAATTGAGCCAAGGCGGCGGCTATCAGGGAGGTGCTGGCGGTAGTGGCCAAGGCGGCGGCCACCAAGGCGGTGATGGAGATGGGGGAGATGGAGGTGACGGCGGAGATGGAGGCGATGGCGGAGCTGGGATAGGTCAGACAGCTCAGCAAACGCCCAGAAGGAATCCTCGTCGCCGACGAGGGTAGCTTTATCTCGGAACGTCCCTGCGAGGACGAGAACTTTGAATTTTTCTCTAAATTATTAGGTGAATTAGCAATACTTATGCATGGTGGCCTGCGTGCCCATTTTGAATTTGTTTATATTCATGCTTGATTGCTTCCCCGGCTTAGCTTTTAGAATCTTATTCCCTTTGCTTATCTAGATCATGAATATCTTCTCTTGGCTTTATTTTGATGAATGGTGCAACCAATGGTGCTTAAAATGATGATTGGCATCATTTTTATTCAAATTTTGTGCAGGTTTTAGGCTGATTAAAGTTACAAAATGACCCACATGCCTTTTAAACCTGGGCCGGCACACGGTAAGGCTGGGCGGCACTCAGTGAATGCCGTGCGGCATTCTGTAAATGCCGGCCGGCACTCAGTGAGTGCCGCTACTTTTTCATTGAGTGCCGGTCAGGCCCCTCTTCTATATAAGCTGCCACTTTGCCCATTCCTATGTTCATTCGGGATTTCTAGAGCCATTTTGCCTTCTTTGCACTCAACTTTTCCTTCCATATTCTTCACCTTCCCTCATGGCCCTCATTAGTTCTGATACTTTATATCCATGGATGGATTCCCTCTCTAGTATTGATCGACTCAATTTTGAGTCTCACAGACTGACTGATCTATTTGCATTTCGCCACACAGCTCTGGATGAGGACTTACTTCGAGCAGCTATCATGTGTTGGGACCCTTCTCTTCACGTTTTCCGGTTTGGTCACGAGGAGGTCTGTCCTCTCTTTGAGGAGTTTAGCTCTATCCTTCACACTGATCCGTATGCCGATTTGATTATTCCACAGATCCAGGCAGGATACATTCAGGATTTATCGGCCCTTCTCGGCATCTCTCGGGGCGCTGCCAGCTCCTTTGTTCGTGATCGTCATATTGATTTCGACCGCCTCTCCTCTACTTATGCACCCATCGGTGATCCTGATGACAGGAGATACCAGGTTATCAGGCGGAATGCACTTTCTTTGGCGATGCTTTCACACTTTTTATTTCAGTCTTCTACTGACATTCTGATTCCAGTCGTATGCGGCCTCAGAGAGATGCGGAGTGCCGTTATGCTCATTCTGGGGGAGACTTTGCTAGGCCTGGATCATGCACATACCACTGGATCGATGCTGCTCTTGGGGTCACCCCATGTCCTACAGATTTGGCTCTTTGAGCGCTTGGGTTTCTTTGCTCACCTTTCCCTCGGGAGGCTGCTCCCTTATGATCGCATGGGTGCCCATTACCCCTCCCGCACGGTTTCTGGCTGGCTTGCTTGGTTTCGGGACTTGAGCCATGAGGACATCTGTTGGATATGCCCTCGGTGGTCCTATTGCTCCGTCGCGGTACGACTCCCTGGGCGCCCCGGGATTTGGTTGACTGGCCTGCGAGTCACCACCTTTTACATTCCCAGCCGGGTAGCCCGTCAGTTCGGCTTGCTCCAGGATGTCCCCGATATTATTACTGCTGACTTCTCGAGGAGTTCTGCTCTACGTCCTTCGACTGCGAGGATATTTGCGGAGGCTTGGCATGATAGGGTATCAGCTCCCTTCCGGAGGATTCCAGCTCCAGTTGTTCCGACCACAGAGTATTCGCTCGAGATTCAGGCTCTGGTCAGGGGGTAGCTTCCAGATAGACAAAGTAAAAAGAAAAGAAAGAAGCGAGATTTTAAAAAGTTTTGACAAATTCTGCTTGACTTTGGCTAGGTTTATTTTTTTTTTATTTTTTATTTTTTTTTTTTTTTTTTTTTTGAAAATGCTCTGATCATGAAGAATCAAAGTTAGCACTTCTTAAATTTCTCTGGGTTATGAACAGTTTTCCCCTCAATGCCTCCTTCGGCTTTTATTACTCCTTCATGAGTCTTGCTTAGTTTTAATCTCTCTATGTAATGAATTCTTGTTTGTTTTCACATGATGCATATTTTGATAGCCAGTATATCCAGAAATGGGTTTGAATTCTGTCTGGGTTCATCGGTTTTAGCAAACGAAGTTTGCCCCTGGTTTCGGGATTTAGATGCGGTTCTAGGGCAAACGCAAGTTTGCCCCTAGTTTGACATGGTGAAAACTTGGGGCTCTTAAATTTGTTTGGGTTTTGGACCGAGGGCCTTGTGAGCCCGCCTACTTATCCCCGAACGGGTATCAGGTCCGCAGTAGTTCAGCCAAGGCTAGAAAGAACACACATACATCTTTTTTTGTGACCGAACCGAGCAGGTTGCCTACGTATCCCCTACCGGGAATCAGGTCAAGCGTAGTTCATCAATTCTGGAGGTTTTGAAGGACAAGGTTTCAAGCAAAGTATTTTTTGAGGCGATCGAGGTTGATTGGTTGTTTAAACTCAACCCCATCCAGGTCCATGAGATAGGCAGCTCCCCCGGAGAGGAGTGTCTTGATGATATATGGTCCGACCCAGTTGGGTTTGAATTTTCCTCGTGGGTCATAAATGGGCGCTTTAAGTTCTTTGAGGACCAGGTCGCCCTCAGCAAGCTTCCTTGGGCGAACCTTTTTGTTGAAAGCACGAGCTATCCTTTTCTGATACCCCCGAGTATGGTTCACAGCAGCCAACCTCCTCTCATCAAATAACATCAACTCCTCATATCTCCCTCGCAACCATTCCAGTTCAGTTACCTCACATTCTGCCAAAACTCTTAGAGATGGTATTTCAACTTCCACTGGTAAAACAGCCTCCATCCCGTAGACTAATGAGTACGGTGTAGCCCCAGTTGAGGTTCTCACAGAAGTTCGGTATCCCCATAAAGCAAAAGGTAATTTTTCATGCCAATCTCTATACGTATCCGTCATTTTCCCCAGGATGGCTTTCACATTTTTGTTTGCGGCCTCTACTGCTCCATTTGTTTGCGGTCTGTATGGTGAAGATTGGTGGTGGGTGATCCTATACTTCTCTAGGAATGGGATAACCTCTCCCTGAAAATGACTCCCGTGGTCAGAAATAAGCTCATTTGGCACCCCATATCTGCAAATTACATTCTTCTGGATAAAATTCACCACATCCTTTGCCTTCAAAGTTGCGTATGATGCCGCTTCCACCCATTTGGTAAAATAGTCTATTGCCACAATTATGTACCGGTGTCCATTTGAAGCTTTCGGAATTACTTCTCCAATGATATCAATACCCCATACAGAAAATGGCCAAGGGGTGGTCATGCTATAGAGCTGGGAAGGTGGGGTATGCATTAAATTTGCATGAACCTGACATTTATGGCATCTCCTAACATACTCACAGCAATCCTTATCTAAGGTCGTCCAATAGTATCCCTGCCGAATTATCTTTTTGGCCAACATATGTCCGCTCATGTGGGGCCCACAGACTCCTTCATGTACCTCTTCCATCATTTTCTTTGCTTCCCTTCCATATAGACATTCTAAATTATAACCGGTGTAAGATTTCTTCCACAACTTTCCCGCATAGGTTACAAATTGAGCTGACAATCTACGAATCGCTCTCTTATCCTTCTCTGAAGCTCTTTCGGGGTACTCTCCTTTCTCAACAAAGTTCCAAACATCTATATACCATGGTGTCTCAACTTCTTCCTCTTCTCCAATGGCGGCGACTATTTCATACGAAGGTCGGGTTCTCTCTTCTATAGACAATGGAATCATGGAGACTCCTACAGGAATTTGGATCATTGAGGCTAAGGTTGCTAGGGAATCTGCCAATTGGTTCTCTTCACGGGGAAGATAATAGAATGAAATTCTTTTGAATTGCACCTTCAGGCTCTCTAGGTATTCATGGTAAGGTCTCAACTTCTCATGCTTAATTCTCCAGTCACCCCTCACTTGTGATATTATTAGATTAGAGTCTCCGAAAACATCGATCTTCTCTACCCCCAAAGTCAAGGCTGCTTCCATCCCAATTATACAGGCTTCGTACTCTGCCGTGTTATTAGTCGAATTATACTTGAGCTTAATGGCCAAAGGAGTGGGGGCCCCGCTAGGTGATATGAGGATGATCCCTACCCCGTATCCTATTTGATTAGCTGCTCCATCAAAGTACATTTTCCAAAGGTCCTCTTTAACTTCCATTACTTCTTCATCCGGAAACTTAAATTCCCCCTTCTCTTCGGATTCTATGGCGAGGTCAGCTAAATATTCGGCAACAGCTCTCCCCTTGACAGATTTGGAAGTGACATATCTGATATCGAATTCAGCCAGCATCATGGTCCAACGGGATATCCTACTGGTCAGGGCGGGTTTTTCAAAAAGGTATTTGAGTGGGTCCATTCGGGATATCAGGGTGATAGGAAAGGCTAACATGTAATGTCTAAGGCGACGGGTACACCACACCAGGGCCCAACAAGCTTTCTCCAATGGTGAATAGTTCAACTCATACCCAGTCATCCTCTTACTTAGGTAGTATATGGCTTTTTCCACACGCCCCTCTTCTTCTTCTTGGGCCAGCATACACCCCATTGAGTTCTCGGTTACGGATAGGTATAGCAATAGAGGTTTTCCGGGTTTAGGAGGTGATAGGACAGGCGGGTTTTGAAGGTAGGTTTTGATCTTTTCAAAGGCTTTTTGGCACTGGTTATCCCATTCGAACTTTTCCCCTTTTTTCAACAATTTGAACAATGGGTCACAGGTCATGGTGAGTTTGGATATGAAGCGACTAATGAACTGTATTCTTCCTAAGAATCCTCTCAATTCCTTCTCATTCTTTGGTGGCAGCATTTCGGCTATAGCTTGGATTTTGGTGGGATCTACCTCAATTCCTCTCTGGGTAATCAGAAATCCTAGTAGTTTTCCAGTGGTGACCCCAAAGGTGCATTTTTGCGGATTTAGCCTCATCCCAAACTTTCTCAGCCTTTCAAAAAACTTTCTTAACGCCTCCAGATGCCCTCCCCTTTCTTTGGATTTCACTATCATGTCATCCACATATACTTCCACTTCCTTATGAATCATGTCGTGCAGTAATGTGGTGGCAGCTCTTTGGTAAGTTGCACCTGCATTCTTAAGTCCAAACGGCATGACTCTATAACAATAGGTTCCCCAAGGTGTGATGAAAGTTGTTTTCTCTCTATCCTCTGGTGACATTTGTGGATATCGCAGGTTGACTTACCCACAGCTTTTCTTTTTAAAATGCTTTCTCAAAATCAATTTCAAAACAAATGAGTCGCCACTTAATTTTTAAAAGGAAAAATTAAGAAACCATCTTTAAAGCAAACTGATCTTTTTAGAAACCAGAGATTAACTAGGTCCGGGGATTATGGAATGAGAGAGGAAGGAGCCCGCCGGACTAAAACACCCTCTCTCATCCTATCTTGCGATAGGCCTCTACTCAACATCCTTCTAATCGAATTATTAATTTAAATGTGCCCTCAAATAATACATAGGTATTACATATACATTACAAAAGCATGTCCAAAGGGTATAAGATTGCAAATGACAAAATATCATTCAAAAGCCATATAGTTCAAATAGCAAGCAAGATGATACGCGAATAAGGAGCTAGGAAACTTACCCGGGATCCGGCCGCGAATATTTAAACGTGCAAATGCATGCGAATAGGTAAAACCTAAGAAAAAGGGTCTCTAATCCATATATACCAGTAAAACAATTCCTAATTCTAAGGTATCGCGCATTAAGTCAAAAAAATCAATAAAATCAAAAAATGCAATAAACTAGAGAGGGGATGAGAAATTGTACCTCAAATGCGCTACAAAACAAAGATTAGTCCACATGCTTCATATAATAATATGATATCAAAACAATCAATCATGATCCTCTAGCTTAAATCTAATAAGCATGAAATCCAACTTTATTCAATAGATAGTTCTAATCATAAGCATTAATGTACATGAATGAATGAATGTGAACAAGAATAAAACATGGATTTATTCACTAATTTGGATCACTTAGCCTCTGGATTTAAGCTAAATTATCATTATTCAAAACATGATTTGGGTCCCAAGACATTAGGGAACCATTTGAGTTGAAATAAATAAGATTGGACAAAAATAGTAGCAGTTTTTTTTTTATAAATTACAGAGAGCAGACCCGAAATTTAAAGAAATAAAAGGCATGGCTCTCGTGGTTTGATCTTGATGATTTTTGGACTCAATATGCCTCTGTGAGTCTAGTTTCTAACCCAAAAAGAAAATCAAGGTTTGAACGGTTAGATCTCCGGGAATTGGGCAAACACTAAACATCACTCAGCACTTCACAACTCTCTGTCCAGAGATTTTGTTTGATTTTTTAAAAATAGTAAAAAGATCAGAATTGCTTTGTTCTTTTTAGGGTGGTTTCCTAACACATTAATCTTCTTAGGAAAAATTATTTTGGGTCACAAATACTTTATTAAAGCTCTGATTTACTAATTTCAAAAACGTTTTACTGTTCTGAAACTATTCTGAAACTCTGGGCAGATTGTAGTTGACTCACAAAACTCATGATCAAACCCCTCTAAACATAAAACTACCTTAAAACAAAAATTACAGTGGTAGATTAATGTATTATTGACACTTTCCCGTTGGTTTCACTTGATTTCAACGGTTAGATTTCGAACTAAAAATCTTTGATCAAAAACAGTTTGTGAACTCACTGTTTTCATTTATCAAGTTCAACTTTTGTTTGTTAACCCCAACTATCAAACCAATGAGTTGGACTTAAAACCAAACCATTTCTTCTACCATTTGATGGTCATTGAAGACTAAAGACATCGATATTTGGAGATTTCATTGAAGTATGAATGACCTTCATAAAATCTTGAGACATATGAACCTAAACCATAGGGATTAGATTAGATTCAAACTATTTCTCCTACCTTTTGATGGTCATTGGAGACTAAAGACACACATACATGTAGGTTTTAAATGAAGTATGAAGAACTCCTCAAACCTAAGAAAAAGATTAGCTTAAGCCATGGAGACGGACTTAAACTAGGCTACTTCTCCTACCATTTGATGGTCATTGGAGACTAATAACACTTGAACTCATGGGTTTCAATGAAGTATGAAGGACTTCATAAAACCTCAAAGTAATGATCTCAAACTATGGATGAAGTTTGGACTCATTAACTCAACATACTAAAAAAAAACCTCAATCCCCTCATGAATCATGAGTTTATAAGGACATTGAAGGACTCTAAACACATGGATTTAAGTAAGACATTGAAAGTCTTATAAATCTAAGGAGATAAACATAATCAAAAGAAAATGACCAAGGCTTTTCTTCAAAATTTTATTAAGCTTCAACCATTGAACTAATTAGTTTAGAGTTTTACCTCTAATGATCCTCAACTTCTTGGTTGCTTTAAGGCCTTCCAAATGGTGATTAAGCTCCTCCTTTGCTCTTTCTTCCAACAAACCTCTCTAATACTCTCTTGATTTTGGGTGAGAATCAATAAAGGACTCCCAACATTCTAATGTTCTCCCTTAACATTCTAATGTTCTACCCCTCAAACAAGGGATATACATCTCCTATTTATAGGCAATCTTTAGGGGGGCATTTTGGAAATTTTGCAGTCAAAACCCTAATTTCCGCCGCCACTCTTTGAAAGTATAAGATGACCTAATTTCGGACAAACTGCTAAAAAAACGCAGCACTCTGCACTGCAATTCAGCACTATTCAGCACCTTAATTTCATTTCATGTCATTTAAGTAAATGTCGTTTAATTTATGTATTTACTTAAGACATTAAATGTAATTAAGGAAATACCCCCCATTTGGATTCAATAAAAATATCTAAAAAATCAAAATCCTTAAGGAAAAAAAGTCAACTCTCTTTCCGAAGGCAAAATATCGATTTTCTGCACAATTCTCCTTAAAAGTCTTTCGATTTCACCATGATTCCTTTCATTTAAAAATTCTTAAAAATCATTTCTAGCATAAGGGAGACCCAATGAACAATTACCGGGACTTTTCATCTTGAAATTCGAAAATTTTATGATTGACTCCCTTTTGACCCGTTGACTTTTCACTGGGTCAACTGTTGACTTTGTTTTTCGGGGTTCATGCTGAATTTCTCTCCTTTTTCTTTTATTTTTAAATTGAAAGAGCTTTCGGAAGAGTTTGAATCACCTGTGGAAGTCCTAAGTTAGTTCGGACATCGTCATCATCGGATCATAGAGGTAACACTCCCCTTAATTTGACGTTTGGTCAAAATTGGGGTGTCTACAGTTTGCCCCTCTTCGAAAGAGCTTGTGGAGCAACGCGTGTCACAAGTGAATGTCGAAGCCTGTGTGAAGACAAGCCTTTGACCAGACCGTCGAATTTAGGTAAAAACAAAATGCGTTGCAAAAAAGAACATGCGTGCGGCAATGGTTCATGCTGGTCGTGCTCGATGATGAGCTGCCTACGTATCCATTCAGGAATCAGACCAAGACGTAGTTCGGGTAGGAGCCAAACATACACAAACGCAAATAGTCATACGGATGAATGCACCTATCTTATTGTGATGCACGTGCTCAAGCAATTTCGTGCTCCATATAATGCCTATGCGACATATTGTTCTTTCTTAGTACCAAAAAGCAACCTATGCCATTCTACTCATGATGTCATCCCATTCTGGGAGAGTCATGACCGTCATAGATGCGCTTACTATGTTTAATTCTCTGACATTCTTCAAGAGTCATCTAATCGTCTAGGATGCGCTACGCGCCTTATACCTTGGTGTCAAATTAGAAACCACGCTTTCCGAAAGATTGAGGTGCGCTTCGCGCCTTATAATCGGGTGTCTTCCAAAAAATCATCTGATCGACTGAGATGCGCTACGCGCCTTATACTCTAGTGTCAAATCAGGAACCACGCTGAAAGACTGAGATGCGCTACGCGCCTTATAATCGGGTGTCTTCCAAAAATCATCTGATCGACTGAGATGCGCTACGCGCCTTATACTCCGGTGTCAAATCAGGAACCACACTGAAAGACTGAGATGCGCTACGCGCCTTATACCCCGGTGTCTTCAAAAATCATCTGATCGACTGAGATGCGCTACGCGCCTTATACTCCGGTGTCAAATCAGGAACCATGCTTTCCGAAAGATTGAGGTGCAATTTCATGCTATATAGATGCAAAGATTCACGATTATGTTCTTTCTGGTGATATGAATGCATTCTACGCCGATATGAATTGCCGCAACATAAATGACTTCAACAAGGATTCGCCTTAATCTAGAAGACTCCAACGAATTTGCCTCAACCTAGAGGACTTCAGCAGGGGTTTGCCTCAATCTAGAAGACTTTAACGGATTTGTCTCAACCTAGAGGACTTCAGCAGGGGTTTGCCTCAATCTAGAAGACTTTAACGGATTTGCCTCAATCTAGAGGTCTTCAATAAAGATTGCCATTGAGGACTTATATCGACCAAAAAGATGCTGTTATCGAGGACTAACGCAAGTTCAAGAAAATTGCCATTGATGAGTGACAAAGATTGCCATTGAGGGCTAAAAGAGATTGCCATTGAGGACTAACGAGGATTGCCATTGAGGCCTAATACAAATGATGCTGCCATTAAGGACTAACGAGGATTGTCATTGAGGCCTAACACCGATGATGCTGCCATTGAGGACTAATGCAAGGTTGCCATTGAGGACTAACACCGATGATGCTGTCATTGAGGACTAATGCAAGGTTGCCATTGAGGACTAACACCGATGATGCTGCCATTGAGGACTAATGCAAGGTTGCCATTGAGGACTAACACCGATGATGCTGCCATTGAGGACTAATGCAAGGTTGCCATTGAGGACTAACACCGATGATGCTGCCATTGAGGACTAATGCAAGGTTGCCATTGAGGACTAACACCGATGATGCTGCCATTGAGGACTAATGCAAGGTTGCCATTGAGGACTAACACCGATGATGCTGCCATTGAGGACTAATGCTTGTTCAGGAGTCTCGTCGTGCTTAAAGAACAAAATTTCAATATTCAGAGTCATTTCAGACTCAAAGAATTGATTTCACAAAAGTTCGGGAGTCCGCGGACTCACAGAGTTAATTTTTCAAAATTTGAGGAGTTTTCAGATTCAAAGAATTTGAACGGAGCTGATAGAAAGAAAAATTTTCTGCATTTGCGGACCTTTGGAAGAAACACATCGATTTTGTCAAAAGAGGGAAGTCACCTTTGCCCCTAGTATTGGACTCTTCTTATATTGCCACTTTAGCACTATGTTGTGATAGTGTTCAAAACCTCTGCTCGTATCGCTCTTAGGATGCTCATGGAGACTTTTCAAATCTTTATTCATCATCTTAAACCCACACATTTGAGACCATTTATTGACTCATCAAAGGAGGACATACCTAACAAAGCTAGTTACTCAAGATGACTGACTCAAACTCTACATTCATTATGAATCAGTGTGCTTTCATTGCGAATAATGTATCATCTCACTTTTCATTTATTCATCATCTTACGAATGGCAGTGTTTCGCTGATAAACCGACACTTTGAAAACTTTCCCTTTTTGATTTAGCGAATTCTTTGCCTATCTAGAGTGTGCTTCAAATTAGTGCTTTAGCTTATAGAATTAAAGGCACTCTATTTCGATCCTTTCAAAACAAACTTGATTACTTGAGAACTTACCTCTGTCACAGAGGGATTTTGGCAAACAAAGTTTGCCCCTAGTCTTAAGGGCAAATAGGCTCATCCAAGGGTTTTGAGAACATGATGGTACAGGATGCCTGCAGTGCATTTACTCCCAACCTAGAGATAGTCATCATGAATGTGGTGGGCTGAAGCGGGAAACCCAATGCTGATGGGCAAACTTTGTTTGCCCCTGGTTTGGAAATACATATATGGCTCTAGGCAAACACAAGTTTGCCCCTAGTCTGAAGGAAGGAAACCAAAGGTGCAAAGGGTGATGCTTTCGGTTTAGGAATGGTTATGGACCGAGAACCTTGGGAGGTTCGCCTACTTATCCCCATCAGGTCCAAAATAGTTCGGGCAAGACCTGAATGAAAGATAGCATGAGATGATGGGGTGATGACCGAACCGAGCAGGTTGCCTACGTATCCCCAAGTGGGAATCAGGTCAAAGCGTAGTTCATCAATTCTGGAGGTCTTGAAAGAAAAAAAAGGCTTCAAGAATTGGTGGGCTTTTCGAGCCATGTTGCCATTTGGGTCTAGGGAGTGCATGTCACTTGTGGTAGCCCTTGTATAGCATGATGAACTACTTCTTCCTTTATTCTTTTTCTTTCCTCTTTTCTTTTCTTTTTCGTTTTTTTTTATTTGACGGTTGATTCTTTAACCTTTTCACTAGCCAGTTAATCTTTACAACTCTCATCATGTTTTATTCATACTCTATCATATTCATAAAGTAATATCAACTCTTCAAATCTTTATTTTTCAAAGATATCTCTGCATTGTTTCAAGCTCACTTAGGATTTGAGCCTCCCACGAAAATTTTGAAGCTGATAAGTCTCTCTTTTATTTTCAACATCTTTTCTTTGTTTAGAACAACACAAAGCCTTAAGATAGTTCATGTGCCAATGATCTACTTTGAAATGCTCAAGAATTCTCAATCTATTCTCTGCCTTTTCTTTTCTTTTTCCTTTCTTTTCTCTACCTTACTATCTCTTATTCTTTCCATGATTTTGACTGGCTAGGATTAGGATTTTTGAGATCAACACGTATCTTATTTTTGCTCTAAATTTTGCCTAGGCGCCCTTCCGGGTTTTCATCCTAGCGAGCTCTTTCTTCTTCTTTTTTTTCTTTTTTTTTTCTTTTTTTCTTTTTTTTTTTTTTTGTGCTCTAACTTTTGCCTAGGCGCCCTTCCGGGTTTTCATCCTAGCGAGCTATTTTTCTTTTTCTTTTCTTTTTTTGGAATAAGAAGTTCATTAAAATGTCTGGCTACCATCAAGGATCCAGTTTATGGCTTTAGACTGGTTGGGCTCATATTTTAGGCTTGGTATTTGAGAGAAGGGGATGGTGAGCAAGCTTCAAGTTCCAAGTTCATCTTTTCAAGATTGAGCAAGAGCATCTTTAAATTCTTAAAGTAAAGCTAATCAATTCTCTACTTCTCCATGGTTTTGGCACAAAATTTGCTTTGATCACTTGGGGATCCTTTTCAATGCAAAGATTTATCAACAAAGTATTTTCCGTGATCATTGAAATTTTTTTTTTTTTTTAGGCTTAATGATCCATAAATTCACGGCTTGGCACAATGAATCAAGCAAATGAAATTTTATTCAACTAGTAGGGAAGGAGGATTACATCACTCGACTCGATAATCTCGACAAAGACTTGCAAACAGACTTGATAACAGACTGACCAGAAGACTCGACTGGACTTGACATTCGACTCCAACCTAACATAACTCGACTACCAGACTTGACTTGGTCTCAATTGGAGTGTCACAGATGATTTTCAATTCATTAAATTTCCAAGAGCATCCATATTTACTTTAGCAGCAGCGGTTCCAAACACTATCACCTCACTAGCATTTCCTTCAGGTTCGTCATTCCCCTTCTGCATCTTTGTAGGAGCATCATTTGCCTTTATGGCCCAATTTTCAGTCGAATGGCCCTTCTCTAACTCATACCGAGTGTTGTCAATGCCTTTTTCGATTCTGTTGATTGGGTTAGGGCCAATTGGTTGTTGCACATTCATAGAGGCAACAAATTCCTTGAGAGTGCTCAGCAATGGCTGTGATTGAAAGGACTGCACGTTATGCCAAACGTCACTCGATGGGTTCAGCAAAGGAGTGATGATTTTATGCTCAATGAGATCTTGGATATCATGACGGAGCTTCATGCAATGGTTAGTCGTGTGACCAGGGGTTTGGTGGTAGGCGCAGTACCAAGAAAGGTCACATTTGCGAGGTAAGGGATTTGGTAGTGGCTTTGGGTCCAGGGGGTTGAGGTGACCATTCTTGACAAGGTGACCAAGGGCCATGGATAATGGCATGCCAAGGTTGGTGAAGATTCTCGGCTTGCGGGCTTGGTTTGATTTTGAGTTCGACTCTAAGCTAGAGGTGGTTTTTGGGTTGAGATGTGGACTTGGAATAGCTCTTTGATTAGTTGGGATTGGGCCTGGATGTGGGCTTTGGTGAATGGTTAGATTTGGACATGGGCTTTGGTGATTGATTGGTCTTGGATGCATAGCTGGTTTTGGACATGGGCTTTGGTGCATGGCTGGATTTGGACATGGGCTTTGGTGATTGATTGGTCTTGGATGCATAGCTGGTTTTGGACATGGGCTTTGGTGCATGGCTGGATTTGGACATGCCTGTTGGTGCTTCTTTAAGCAATCCATTATTCTCTGATCCATCTTTTCCTCATCAAGGCCCATTTGATCTCTTAATAATTGAATGAACTCAAGCATGACCCCCTCCAATTGCTTCACCCTTGAATCTTGTTGCTCAACGGTGGCCTGCAGTTTGCTCACTTTCTCTTCCAAATCTCTTAATGCCATTGGCGGATCAATCTCAAAATGACGGTCCATGTTCTCCTAAAAATCAAGAAGACGAACTCAAGAGGTTAGAAGTGTCCTCACTCGGGGATCTGGTTGTTCCACTCTTTCTACAGGTTCACGACATGAAAAGGCCCGCATGCAGAATTGAATAGTAAGGGAATTTTTGAGGGACTTTGATCTTAACTGGGAAGGAGATGTTGTGAGTTTATATGCTATACATATGTAATGATATCGATTGCAAAATATACATGCTCTTATGATTTGATGCATGCACTGTACATATGGCACACGAATGAAATGCAAGTGTGTGTGCCTACTCTATATGCCAAAGCAAAGGAAAATTCTAATCCTAGCAGGTAAACACATAAGCACATAAAATCCTCACCCATGTCAAGTGCAATAATTTCTCCTTTTATTGTGATCTTTACTACCCTTTCAAAGGTTGGATATTCAGAAAAATTTCGAAATTCATTTGAAAAGCATTTCTTTAGAACGATGAGATCTTTCAAAAACAATTCTCAAGA
Organism: Hydrangea macrophylla; assembly: GCA_033977485.1. Lineage (NCBI taxonomy): Eukaryota > Viridiplantae > Streptophyta > Magnoliopsida > Cornales > Hydrangeaceae > Hydrangea > Hydrangea macrophylla. The sequence continues at coordinate 93,447,640 of CM066994.1, forward strand.
ATTTTGAATTTTTTATTTTAAAAAAATGAGGATGTGAAAACATTTCTCAATGAAGATAATTTGATTGAAATTTTGCTTTAAAATTCATTTGAAGAGCATTTTTTTTTCAAAAACAATTCCCAAAGATTAGTTTGGAGCTTTAATCAAAAGTGAACTCCAAAGATTTTTGAAAGAGCAATTGAAAACTTTGGGATGAAGATTACAAAAATCCACTTGCTTTCAAAGATGGTCTTAAAATTCTTTCGGGGTAGAAGGATCACACGATCGGATTATTACCGTACTTTTCATAAATTTGGATGCATACAAGGTCAATGATGCTTAACTAAACATGATATAAGAAGTATAATCTTATAATCAAGGTTCGGCATGTCCTCCAAATGTCATGTAACACGAGGAGAAATTGCTAAAAGGTGATTAAAAGATTATTCATCTTTCATCAAGCAAGTATCGTCATCATCTCAAGTAATCCCTTCCGGGCATACAAAACTTCCTAACACATAACCCTAATCAAGAATTGATTTCCTAAGATTGAAATGTTCTATAGAAACTACTATGCAAAGGCTGGGTTTTGGTCAAATAAGGGACCCTTGACACACACCCGATAGGATGCTTCATATACCAAATCATGGTACGAGATCAAGGGTGATCACACAGTTCCATGATGACTTGACCGACCGGGTTGCCCCGAGCCTCCAAGGTCATAGTTCCGTGCAATCGACTGGCTGGACATGCAAGTGAAATGCAACAGGCACACAAAGATTAATTAATTCGATTAAAAGGATGTTATCAAGTCTAATCCTCAAGTGAACCCAAAATCAGAATTCTGGTCTGCGAAACCAGAGATTCTGGGTTCGATCCCCAGCAGAGTCGCCAGATTGTGGATATCGCAGGTTGACTTACCCACAGCTTTTCTTTTTAAAATGCTTTCTCAAAATCAATTTCAAAACAAATGAGTCGCCACTTAATTTTTAAAAGGAAAAATTAAGAAACCATCTTTAAAGCAAACTGATCTTTTTAGAAACCAGAGATTAACTAGGTCCGGGGATTATGGAATGAGAGAGGAAGGAGCCCGCCGGACTAAAACACCCTCTCTCATCCTATCTTGCGATAGGCCTCTACTCAACATCCTTCTAATCGAATTATTAATTTAAATGTGCCCTCAAATAATACATAGGTATTACATATACATTACAAAAGCATGTCCAAAGGGTATAAGATTGCAAATGACAAAATATCATTCAAAAGCCATATAGTTCAAATAGCAAGCAAGATGATACGCGAATAAGGAGCTAGGAAACTTACCCGGGATCCGGCCGCGAATATTTAAACGTGCAAATGCATGCGAATAGGTAAAACCTAAGAAAAAGGGTCTCTAATCCATATATACCAGTAAAACAATTCCTAATTCTAAGGTATCGCGCATTAAGTCAAAAAAATCAATAAAATCAAAAAATGCAATAAACTAGAGAGGGGATGAGAAATTGTACCTCAAATGCGCTACAAAACAAAGATTAGTCCACATGCTTCATATAATAATATGATATCAAAACAATCAATCATGATCCTCTAGCTTAAATCTAATAAGCATGAAATCCAACTTTATTCAATAGATAGTTCTAATCATAAGCATTAATGTACATGAATGAATGAATGTGAACAAGAATAAAACATGGATTTATTCACTAATTTGGATCACTTAGCCTCTGGATTTAAGCTAAATTATCATTATTCAAAACATGATTTGGGTCCCAAGACATTAGGGAACCATTTGAGTTGAAATAAATAAGATTGGACAAAAATAGTAGCAGTTTTTTTTTTATAAATTACAGAGAGCAGACCCGAAATTTAAAGAAATAAAAGGCATGGCTCTCGTGGTTTGATCTTGATGATTTTTGGACTCAATATGCCTCTGTGAGTCTAGTTTCTAACCCAAAAAGAAAATCAAGGTTTGAACGGTTAGATCTCCGGGAATTGGGCAAACACTAAACATCACTCAGCACTTCACAACTCTCTGTCCAGAGATTTTGTTTGATTTTTTAAAAATAGTAAAAAGATCAGAATTGCTTTGTTCTTTTTAGGGTGGTTTCCTAACACATTAATCTTCTTAGGAAAAATTATTTTGGGTCACAAATACTTTATTAAAGCTCTGATTTACTAATTTCAAAAACGTTTTACTGTTCTGAAACTATTCTGAAACTCTGGGCAGATTGTAGTTGACTCACAAAACTCATGATCAAACCCCTCTAAACATAAAACCACCTTAAAACAAAAATTACAGTGGTAGATTAATGTATTATTGACACTTTCCCGTTGGTTTCACTTGATTTCAACGGTTAGATTTCGAACTAAAAATCTTTGATCAAAAACAGTTTGTGAACTCACTGTTTTCATTTATCAAGTTCAACTTTTGTTTGTTAACCCCAACTATCAAACCAATGAGTTGGACTTAAAACCAAACCATTTCTTCTACCATTTGATGGTCATTGAAGACTAAAGACATCGATATTTGGAGATTTCATTGAAGTATGAATGACCTTCATAAAATCTTGAGACATATGAACCTAAACCATAGGGATTAGATTAGATTCAAACTATTTCTCCTACCTTTTGATGGTCATTGGAGACTAAAGACACACATACATGTAGGTTTTAAATGAAGTATGAAGAACTCCTCAAACCTAAGAAAAAGATTAGCTTAAGCCATGGAGACGGACTTAAACTAGGCTACTTCTCCTACCATTTGATGGTCATTGGAGACTAATAACACTTGAACTCATGGGTTTCAATGAAGTATGAAGGACTTCATAAAACCTCAAAGTAATGATCTCAAACTATGGATGAAGTTTGGACTCATTAACTCAACGTACTAAAAATAAAACCTCAATCCCCTCATGAATCATGAGTTTATAAGGACATTGAAGGCCTCTAAACACATGGATTTAAGTAAGACATTGAAAGTCTTATAAATCCAAGGAGATAAACATAATCAAAAGAAAATGACCAAGGCTTTTCTTCAAAATTTTATTAAGCTTCAACCATTGAACTAATTAGTTTAGAGCTTTACCTCTAATGATCCTCAACTTCTTGGTTGCTTTAAGGCTTTCCAAATGGTGATTAAGCTCCTCCTTTGCTCTTTCTTCCAACAAACCTCTCTAATACTCTCTTGATTTTGGGTGAGAATCAATAAAGGACTCCCAACATTCTAATGTTCTCCTCTAACATTCTAATGTTCTACCCCTCAAACAAGGGATATACACCTTCTATTTATAGGCAATCTTTAGGGGGGCATTTTGGAAATTTCGTAGCCAAAACCCTAATTTCCGCCGCCACATTGAAGGTATAAGCTTGACCTAATTTCGGACAAGCTTTCACAAAAATGCAGCACTCTGCACTGCAATTCAGCACTATTCAGCACCTTAATTTCATTTCATGTCATTTAAGTAAATGTCGTTAATTTATGTATTTACTTAAGACATTAAATGTAATTAAGGAAATACCCCCCATTTGGATTCAATAAAAATATCTAAAAAATCAAAATCCTTAAGGAAAAAAAGTCAACTCTCCTTCCGAAGGCAAAATATCGATTTTCTGCACAATTCTCCTTAAAAGTCTTTCGATTTCACCATGATTCCTTTCATTTAAAAATTCTTAAAAATCATTTCTAGCATAAGGGAGACCCAATGAACAATTACCGGGACTTTTCATCTTGAAATTCGAAAATTTTATGATTGACTCCCTTTTGACCCGTTGACTTTTCACTGGGTCAACTGTTGACTTTGTTTTTCGGGGTTCATGCTGAATTTCTCTCCTTTTTCTTTTATTTTTAAATTGAAAGAGCTTTCGGAAGAGTTTGAATCACCTGTGGAAGTCCTAAGTTAGTTCGGACATCGTCATCATCGGATCATAGAGGTAACACTCCCCTTAATTTGACGTTTGGTCAAAATTGGGGTGTCTACAACATTAAGATCTGGTTGTACCCCGAAAATCCATCCATGAAAGACAGAAGTTCATGCCCTGCGGTATTATCTACTAATACATCGATGTGGGGTAAAGGGAAATCGTCCTTAGGGCTAGCTTTGTTCAAATCCCGAAAATCTACACAAACCCTAACACGACCATCTTTTTTAGGAACCGGTACAATATTGGCGACCCAATCAGGATACTCGGTGACAATCAAGAATCCAGCTCTCAATTGCTTTTCAACCTCCTCTTTCACTTTAAGCGCCCATTCAGGCCTCATCCGCCTTAATTTTTGTTTGACAGGTTTTGAATTCGGGAAAAGGGGAATATGGTGTTGGACAATTTCTGGATCAATTCCTGGCATATCATCATAAGACCATGCAAAGACATCCTTGAATTCTTTTAATAGATTGATTAATTCTTCGCTTTCCTCATTGTTAAGTGTGGAGCCAATGGACACATTTTGTGGATTACCTTCATTTCCCAGATTAACAGTTAAAGTGCTTTCCATGATTTTGCATGCAGGTTCTTTTTCTTTTTCAATTAATTTTTGCAATTCATGAGGTATTTCATCATTTTCATCACATGCATCACAGTTATTATTATGCGCAGTCAAGTAAGCAGAATTAGTCATATTCTCATTAACTTTCTTGGGAGTGATTACAACAGACATAGAAATGGAAAGACGCCTCATTTGGGCCAATACAGACTCCGGGGGAGGGGGGAACCTATCACTAGACTCAAAGACCCACTCTTTCTTGCTTTCCCCTCCCATATCAGTTATGAAGCGATCTTCCCTTTCTTCTTCCTGAGTAATCTCTTCTATTTCCACTTCTTCCGGCTTCCCTTTGTACTCTGGTTTCTCCCTTTCTTTATTCTCGTTACTGTCTTCTTTGTCCCGACCCTTCTCACCCTCATCCTTGATCTCTGCAGAGCTCCCTTTTTCGATCTTCTTGTATCCTTCTTCTAGCAGGTTCTTCATTGCCGAGCCATCCATAGTACAGACCCAGTCCCGAGTAACGACGGATTTTGCAGGCCGCTGAAGATAAGGATCCTTATAATCAGAGAAGTTATGGGCAAAGAAAATCTCGAATCCTGGCTTCATACGCTTTTCTGCTTCATCCAACCACGGCTCTGGAAAACCACAAAATGGAAAATCTTCTCCCTGCTTGATGAAGTACCCGTTGAGAGTTTTCATGTATGGTTCCATCGGTGCATCCGTTGCTTTCTTCTTCTTCTTCAACTCTTCCTTGGTTGGCGAGTATCCCAGCCCATGGGTGTGGGTTTGTGTGATGATACTTGGGAATTCTGACAACCCTTGGTGTTTCTTACCTAAACCCATCCCTGGGAAAAACCCCATTTTTCTCATGATCCCGGCCACCAATGGACTGGCGTATTGATCAAAATACAGTGGTAAAAATTCCTTCGGCTTCCCCTCTTCTATGACGTTAATAAATTCAAACCCTCCCAAACTTGCCTCATCTTCCTGCATCTGTACTTCTAAAATCGGAGCACTTGATGAGGCCCCAGACACATTTATCCAGCTATCCCCCAGAAGATCGCATACCTTGTTCTTCCAAATGTATTTAACTTTCTGATGGATGGTTGATGGAATGGCGCCCAAGCTATCAAGCCACGGCCTTCCCAAAAGCAGGTTAAATGATGCAGGAATGTCAATGATTTGGAATTCCGTTTCCCTTTCACCAGTCCCGACAGAAAGATTCAGAAAGATGATCCCCATCACTGCCCGTAGAGTATTGTCATAAGCCCTCACCTTTTGTTCTGATGGTATAAATGTAGATTCATCGAGCCCCATCCTTTTAGCTGTTCGAAAAGGACACACATTTAGTGCAGACCCGTTGTCGACGAGGCAGGCCGGTAGAGAATTTCCCAGGCACTCAACGGTAATGTGCAATGGCTTATTGAAAACAGGTCCCCCAGGAGGTAAGTCAGCTTCAGAGAATGATATAGCCAGGGTTGGGTTTCTGCCGATCATGCCGACGAGATCTTCTGGAGTAACATTGATGGAAACATCCGACTGATTGAGAGCGTCAAGGACTGCTTGCCTATGACGCTTGGAAGCGATTAACAACCCCCAAATAGTGATGTTCGCCTGCGTCTTCTTCATCTGTCTCAAGACTCTGTCCTCCTCTTCTTCCTCATTCAGTTTCCCTTTTCCTTTATTCATTTCTTGTTCAAAGTGATCCTCCTCGAGTTCGTGTGGTTTAAAATGCCTCCCGGACCGTGTGAGGTGATTAATACCTTCTTTAACCCAAAGCCTATCTTGTGTTTCAACAATTTTTAAACCTTCCTCCTCACTTTCATACCAAAGGTCCTCCTTAACTTTACTAAGATCCTGTATACCATCCCCTTTGTACCATAGTGAATTGTCAGCCTCCGGTGCCCACCAATCTGCGTTAACAGCCCCTTCTATTTCTTTCCTTTTGCCTTCATCTATCAATCCTTTTAGAGTGCAAATTTGCGGATTCTCCAACATCTGATAAACTTTTCTCGGTCTTCCCAACTTGGTGATCAATGCCGATGGGTCAAAAAAACTCTCCTCATCTCCCAAGTAGTAAATTCTGGGTGGTGGCACGGCATGATGTTCCGGTAGTGGATTTCTGGTAACATTTGGCGGGTTGGCGGGTGGTTCAGATATTATTTTCTTGTCAATCAAATCCTGAATCTCATGCTTTAGTCTTAAACACCGGTCAGTTGAGTGCCCCTGCTCCTGATGGAATTTGCAGTATAAATCAGGTTTGAAATTTGGAGGCTGTGGATTTAGTCTGGGTCGTGGCTCCAGTAGGCGAAGATGTCCTTTTGCTACCAGCCTATCGAGAGCTGTGGACAAAGATACTCCCAACTCCGAAAACCTCCTTAACGGCTTATCCCCTCCCCTCTTTGGGTAATTTCTGGTTACATCAAACCTTTTCTCAGGTTCGCTCAGTGCGTTCACATCTGTAGACCCTGAATGACCTCCTGAATGTCCTCCTCCTGTTCCATAGTTCGGTCGTCTGTACCTATTCACTGGCTCCTCCTTTTTAATGACCCCTTCCTGTATCGCGTCTTCGATTCTGGTACCTACATCGAACACCTCGGTGAAAGTATTGAGGGATTGGAACCTCATCTTCTCCTGATAGATGGGTTGGAGATTCTTCATCAGCATTCGGATTTGTTCTTTTTCAGTCGGTCTCTGTATCATCTTAGCGGCCTTCCCCCTCCATCGGCTTAGAAATTCAGCAAAAGACTCTTTGTTCCCCTGCCGGGTAGTCTCCAAATCCCTGATAGTAACATCCAGATCTTGGTTGTATTCGTATTGGGCCACAAATGCTTTTACCACTTCTTCCCAATTTCTAGTCTTCCCTGGTTCCAGAGTGAGATACCAAGACAAAGCAGCCCCCGTTAACGTCTGTTGAAACAAGACTGCCATCATGACCGTGCTTAGACCGCTAGGCTGAAATGCCCCTATACACATTCTTATGTGGCTACGCGGGTTCCCTGTTCCATCAAACTTATCGAACACAGGCATTTTGAATCCTACGGGCAAAACCTCACAAACCCCCTCATACAACCCTTCCAATTCCAACAAATAGGTGTCAACCCCTTGTGCCTTTCGTACCACCCTTTCCAACTTCTCCATCTTCTCAGTCATCAACTTGTCCTTCTCAGCCCTCTCTTTTTCTAGTTTCTCCCTTTCTATTCTCGGCGCTTCATTCCCTTCTGTTTCATCAAACCAATCTTCATCCCTGTGAGGAGGATCATTGCCTGGCTGCTGCCGTGCTAGTGCTTCTATCATAGTCATCATTCTAGTCATTTGTCCTGCTTGTTGTTCCACCATTGTCCTTAACTCTGTCATCTCCCTTGCATTAGCCTCTTGTGCCATCTCTTTTCTTACTAATCTTGCAGTAGAATCTCTGTACCAGGCTATACTCGCAGTTGATTCTATCTTTTACCTACAACCATATTTGTTTAAGTTATTTTTAACTACTTTTTCCCCCTTTTATTTGTTTACTTTTTGCTTTTATTAATGATTCACATGTTTTCAATGAATGATTCAAATGTCATGCGGATGCAAATGCATGTGTGTGTGTGTGCCTATTCTATATGCTAAACAAAAGAAAATTCTAATCCTAACACATAAACACATAAGCACATAAAATCCTCATCCATGTTTGAGTGTGCTAATTTCTCTTTTCATTGTGATCCTTTTTTACCCTTTCAAGAATTTTTTTTTGAAATTCATTTGACAAGTATTTCCCCTAGATGATGGGATCTTTTTCAAAATTCCTTAAGAAGCTTTCCTTTGAAAACAACAACATTTCTAAACAAAAGATGATTAGGTTTGAAATTTTGCTTTTGAAATTTCTTTGAAAACGATTTCTTTGATTGCAGAGATTTCTTGGATTATATTCCTTAATAAAAAGGTGATTAGGTCCAAACTTTGCTTTGAAAAAAAAAAAAAAAAAGCATTCCTTTAGTTGGTAAAACTTTTCAAACTCTTTCAACAATTTTTGGGTTCCAAGAATTTTAGGTTCTTTCTTCAAATACGGTTGGAAAGGAAATTTTAAATCCGAAAGTGAACTCCAAAAATTTTGAACGAGTGATTGAATGCCTTGGAATACAGATACCAAAAAAAAAACGTATTTAAAAAATTCTTTGGGTAAGAGGATCATATGATCGGATTATTGTCATACTCTTCATGAATTTGGATGCATACAAGGTCAATGATGCTTAGCTTAGCAAGATGTAAGAGATGTAATCACATAATCAAGATCCAGCATGTTCCCAAATGTCGTGGGACATGAGAAGGAATTGCTAAAAGGTGATTAAAGGGTTACACATCTTTAATCAAGCAAGCATCGTCATCATCTCAAATAACCCCTTTCGGGCATACAAAACTCCCTAGCACATAAATCCTAATCAAGAATTTAATTCCTAATTTTGAAAGGTTCTATGGAAATTACTATGCAAAGGCCGGGTTTTGGTCAAATAAGGGACCCTTGACACACACCCGATAGGATGCTTCATATACCAAAACATGGTACGAGATCAAGGGTGATCACACGGTCCCATGATGACTTGACCGACCGGGTTGCCCCGAGCCTCCAAGGTCATAGTTCCGTGCAATCGACTGGCGAGACATGCAAGTGCAATGCAACGGGCATACAAAAATTAATTAATTTGATTAGAAGGATGCTTTCAAGTCTAATCCTCGAGTGAACCCAAAATCAGAATTCTGGTCTGCGAAACCAGAGATTCTGGGTTCGATCCTCAGCAGAGTCGCCAGATTGTGGATATCGCAGGTTTTCTTCAAATTTTACCCACTTTTAAAACAAATATTTTCAAATTCAAAGAGTCGCCACTTAATTTTTTTTAAAAAGGAAAATTAAGAAACCATTTTAAAAGCAAACTGATCTTTTGCGAAACCAAAGATAAACTGGGTCCGGGGATTATGGAATGAAAGGGGAAGGAGCCCGGCGGACTAAAACACCCCCTTTCATCCTATCTCACGATAGGCCTCTACTCAACATCCTTTTTAATCAAATTATTAATCTAAGCATGCCCTCAATTAATACATATATGTAGGTATACATAACACAAGCATGTTGAAAGGGTGCAAAATTGCTAACGGTAAAATATCATTCATAAGTCACATAATTCAACTAGCAAACATCATGATATGCAATAGAGAACTAGAAAACATACCCGGGATCCGGCCGCGAATATCAAACGTGCAATGCATGCAAAAATAAACCTAAGAAAGGTCTCTAATACATATATACACATAAGGCAAAACCTAAGCTAAGGTGTCGCACATGGGGTCGAAAAATCAATTAAAATCAATAAAATAGATTAAACTAGAGAAGGGTTGAGAAATTGTACCTCAAAGCGCTACAAAACAAAGGTTAGTACACATGCCTTAGACAAGATATAATATCAAAAGGTAATTAATCATAGGTCATGTTCAATTAGATACATCTTAGGCAAGAGATAAGTCCTACTTATGGATATTAACATGTATGAATGAATGCATGAATATGAACAAATATGGGACATGAATTTATTCACCAATTTGGATCACTAAGCCTCTGGATTTAATCTAAATTATCATTATTCAAAACATGGTTTGGGTCTCAAGACATTAAGAGACCATTTGAGTTGAAACAAATAAGATTAGACAAAAACAGTAGCAGTTTTTTGTGATTTACAGAGAGCAGACCCGACGTTCAAAAATGGATATAAAATACTTTCAACGGTTGGATCTTACTGATTTTTGGATATGTTATGCCTCTGTGAGTCTAGTTTCTAACCCAACTTGAAAATCAAGATTTCAACGGTTAGATCTCCGGGAATATGGAAAATACTAGACCTCACTCAGGATTCTGCAACTCTCTGTCCAGAGATCTTGTATGATTTTTAAAAAATAGTAAAAAAATGAGAAACACTTAGATCTTTTTAGGGTACCTTCCTAACACATTAAGGTACTTATAAACAATTATTTGAGACCCCAAAAACTTAATTAAGGTTCTGATCTATTAATTTCAAAACGGACTTATTATTCTGAAAGTATTCTAGAACTCTGGACAGATTATGATTAGCTCACAAAAACCATGATCAAACCCTTCTAATCACAAGATCTTGCTAAAACAAAAATCACAGTGGTAAAACAATGTGTTATGAACATTTTCCCGTTGGTTTCATTCGATTCCAACGGTCGGATTTCAAACTAAAAATCCTTGATCAAAAACAGTTTATGAACCCACTGTTTCATTTTGCTAGTTCAAGTTTGTTGATTGGCCTCAACTATTAAAACATGAAGTTGGGGCTCAAACCAAACTACTTCTTCTACCATTTGATGGTCATTGAAGACTATGAGGCACACCACACTTATGGATCTTGATGAAGTATTGAAATGAACTTCACAAAATCCTCAAATAAAGAACCTAAACCTATGGACCAAAACTTGAGTTCAAAAATATTACTCCTACCATTTGATGGTCATTGGAGTCTAAATATAGTTACATCTACTCAAAACCTCATTGGAATATAGTAAGGATTCCATAAGATTCCTTAATGAAGAGGTTCAAGTTATGGATTGAAACTTGAATCTCTCTAACTATATATAGATTAAAATTATTATTCATTCTAACCTCCATGTAGATCATGAGATCTTAGAAGTTGAAGAATCAAACTCTAAGAGGTTCAATGAGATATGGAAGATCTCATGAGCCTTTTTAGTGAAATAGAAGTAAGGAAAATCAAAGATTACTTAGAGAAATTAAGATTACTCCTACCATTTGATGGTCATTGGAGTCTTAAATGAAGTTAAAATCTAATGAAACCTTATTGGAATATGGTAAGGATTCCATAAGATTCCTTAATGAAGAGGTTCAAGTTATGGATTGAAACTTGAATCTCTCTAACTATATATAGATTAAAATTATGATTCATTCTAACCTCCATGTAGATCATGAGATCTTAGAAGTTGAAGAATCAAACTCTAAGAGGTTCAATGAGATATGGAAGATCTCATGAACCTTACAAGAAAAGGTAGAAATAAGAAATCAAAATTTGCTTTGAGAAACCAAGAACACAAATTCTTCAAAATTGATTTTATTTTAAACCCAAGGCATCAATTAGACCCAAATCAATGAAGTAATATGAGATTCAATCACAAGTTCTAAGTGGTGTGTGATGAAATGAGGTAAGAAGAGAGGTTTTGAAAATGTGTAAAGTTCCTAGAACTATGAACTTGTGATTGAATGGCCTAATTCTATCAAATGATTGAGAGGTTACCTCTAAAACCTCAAGGGATTCTTCAACTTCTTGTGAAGATCTTCCAAGACTTCAAGATTTTCTTCAAAATTCTTCCAATTCTTCAAGCTTCTTCAAGAATTTCTTCTTTTCTCTATATGATTTTGTATCTCTCTCTCTCTCTAAATTCAAGTATATGTGTTGATTCAAGTATATTCCAAGTATATCAAAAATGGAAGAGAAGGTTTGTTTATATAGACCCTCAATCCAGGGATAAATGGGTAAATTCGGGGTGGAAACCCATGTGCAAAGATTTCTTCTAGAACATGTGAGAAAAGCAGTCTGTTACAGCCGGCGGCACTCGACGGGTGCCGGCGGCACTCACTGAATGCCGGGCGGCACTCCCTGAATGCCGGGCGGCAAACACTAAGTGCCGGCGCGGCATTCAGTGAGTGCCGCCGCGTTTTCCGCGTGCCGGGGCTAACTGAATTTTGTCCCTCTTTTTGATTTTTCAAAAAAAATGTTGGTGTAAACACAATTTTTCTATTCTATATATATATATATATATTTGTATTAATATCCCCCATGTGCATGGTGTCAACCATGTGCATGGTATATTTTGAATATACTACTCTCTTTTTTTGTATTTTCTCCTTTTCCAAGATTTTTTATTTATTTTGTCTTCCTATTTCTCTCAAAAGAACTCTTTATTATTCTTATTTTTTCTTAAAATCCGGTTCCCAGACTGGGTTTCTCACGCGTTCTTTATTATTCGGGTTTCTCCCGAATACCCAAACTCTCTCTCTCTTCCTTCTCCTTTTTATATTTTCTATTTTAATTTTGAAATTTGCCTTGAAGAATCATTTTGAATTTTCTGGAAGATCTTCGGATGTCACCGATCATTGTCATCATCGGTCTTTGAGAGGTAACCAATCCCTGGATTTGACGTTTGGTCAAAATTGGGGTGTCTACAATTCCCGATAGTAGCTATGACCGAATCCCACCAATCTGCGGCAGCATCGGTCAACTGAAACGTAGCCAACCTCCTCTTGTCCATTTCGTTGCACTGGACAGCTTCGAACATGCGGTCCATCTGTCTCAACCACTGTTCTACTTTCCAGGGTTTCGCGGTACCCGCAAACTGCTCGGGCCTTAGTGCACGGAATCTCTCTAGCAATTTGTCTCCAGTTTGACGGTCTCGTCGGTTATCATTCGTATTACCGATTCTTTCCAACCGTCTGATAAACGCTTCGAACATCCCTGTAGGATCGGCAGCCTCGGGTGCTCCCTCGATCAAGTTCATGTTCCTCCTTAGTCCCCCGGCCATTCTATGCATGATAGTGATAGTAGAATGAGGAACATGCATGCAAGAGTGCTATGAAGTAATTCAAATGACGACAATATTCAAAAGAGTATATCTTTTATATAACTTCTGTCAAGTAGATACAAAAGCATGTATGGTCAAATCAATGCCTACCCTATCTGTATGGGTTAGGACGCATGCAAGAGTTAATGTTACTAAAAATGGGTCATCGCCCTACACTCTAATGCATGTAATTACAGCTTGCAAAAAGAGATAGAGCTAATAGTCAAAACAGTCAATATGTGCAAGGCGATATCTAAACGGTCAGTCATCGCCGTAGGTAGCCATCAACAGGTCAAGCGAGTCGGCCTGATGAAGTCGCTGAACATGGGAGGGGCCTGTCCCAAAGTTACAGCTGTGAGAGGTCATCAGTGAAGCAGGTCCAGGGACATCTGCCTCAAGCAAGGCTGGCTCAAGTGCAAGTGCCTCCTCAAGGTCGACTGCAAAGTCGTCCCATCCTAAGCCATCCTCCTCGGCGTCCTCGGAAATAGGAGCGAACGCAACATCAACATCACCGTCATCCTCAACAGCGGGGACGACTGGTGGAGGCACCTCCAGCTGTGCAAGGTGGGCCTGCACAATCTGAACCTCGAGGGGAAAATAGAAGGCATCGCTGTTAACCAAGCGAACCATCTCAACGAGTACTAAGCGCTGGATCTCTATAAAGTAAAGAATCTCGAGGCGAGCACGAGATAGGTCGACCAGTCCTAATATGTGAATCTGATGCCAGAGGTCCAACTCGACGGTAGCAGCTGCACGCTGCCCAACAGCAGTGAAATAAAGGGTCGCCGAAGCCGGCACTATTGCTCCCACAGTAACCCAATGCCCTCCAAAAGCATCAGGTACAAACAGAGGCTGAGCTGGATCCATACCTGAAAAGGTACTACTTAAGTCAGAACAAAAATAATCTTAGGCGTTTGGGTTCTGAGTCTATCCTCCCTGTCGTATCATCGGGTGTGTAACACTTAATGGAATGTGGAATCGGGTCTATACTGGTAAACCTAACCTGGCTAAACTATCTTGAGATAAATAATAACCTGGCTGTGATACCACTAAATCCTGTCACGCCCCGACGTAGCATAAATAAGGAAAGTGTTTAATTTCCTTTATGGACCCATAGGTCGCGACAGTTTGAAGGATCGATTCCGTCCCAAACATCTAACAAACAAAACATAATAATCAGAGCAGAGCAATCAAGGCTTATAAAATTTTTCTAACTTATTACATAATACAGCATGGGGTTAACTAAGGCACAGACCGCCTTGAAACAAAAAAAAATATAACTTAGTGTCTATTACAGTCATCCTTAAAACAAAACAGTTCATAACTTAAAACATATAATCAATAACAGTTCTCTCATTCCAAAAGCAGCCATTCTCAGTTAGCGTAGTCATAAGGTCCTTCCTGATCATAACCTGAAAAGCCTGAACACGAATGTCCAGGACGCATCAACGTCGTCAGCTTCAAGAAGCTGGTGAGTATTAAAAACATAACTTTGAATGTAAAACATACTCATTTACCGTTTTCCAATTCCCATTTAAATCCACAAGTTTATATTTGAGATAAAGAGCTCGTTTAGAAAAACAACCACAACATTATTAAAAAGGTAGATTCACACATATGTGACCGTGTATGAGAACGATGCACCACACTCTTCTTGCCGACTCTTTTCTCTCGACAAAACCCAACAACCCACTATCTTACTCCTGGTATCTTTGAAACACTAAGATAGCCACACTTTAGCAACGGGGCGCCAGGGAGTGTCCAGTTTGCCTCACACTTTGGTCCGGGGTACCAGGGAGTGTCCAATGCCTCACACTTTGAATACCCTAACCGCCATGCAAATACCGGGGCAACCCCTCACGCAGTATCCAGACTCGAGTATCAGGGAGTGTCCGTAGGCCACACTTTAGCACTACCATGGGTGCCAGGGAATGTCCAAGTTCTGCTTCACACACTTTAACGCTTCCATGGGCGTCAGGGAGTGTCCATATTTGCCACCGTCGCATTTCAAAGATACCCTCTCCACAACCACAACCACAACCACAACCACAACCACAATCTCAACCACAACCACAACCACAACCACAACCACAAACTCAAACTCAACCACAACCACAACCACAAACTCAAACTCATACTCTTTCCACACTACCATTACTCTTTTCCACACTAACTAACACCCACATGCATGTACCACTGACTCCACATGAATGACATGGACTTAAACATAAGCAAAGTGCTGAATTAAATGAACAACACGCGTACGGGGATTGATAACTCGTAATTCATTATTTTGATCATTCAAACATAACCAATAGAGTTCTGATTAACTAGATTTCCCAAACAGAACCTTATCAGTATATAAAAATTGAACCAAACAGTCCCTAAATACAAAACAGACCAAAAACCAGAATCTGCTAGAGGTCGCGCGCGCGGATCGCTCGCGCGAAGTGTCGCTCGCGCGGTCCGCTCGCGCGATATGCCCAATTTTTCATTTTATATATACTTTTCTATCTGCCTTAAACAGCCAAGGTCGCGCGCGCGGATCACTCGCGCGAAGGGTTCCTCGCGGGACCCTCGCTCGCGCGACTTGCCTAAATTTCATTTTATATAAATAAACTTTTCTGTCTGCCTGGAGACGCATGCCTCGCGCGCGCGGATCGCTCGCGCGAAGGGTCGCTCGCGCGGGCTGCTCGGGCGATTCTCGCCCGCGCGATCGTGGCGCGAGATGAAGCTGAGGCTTCATCTTCTTTGTGGAGAATGCCCTGTTTCAGCAAAACAGGGTCTAAATTGACCCATTTCAATTCTGTGATTAACTAAGGCTTATCATATATGTTTTTCTTTGTTTTTCAACAAGGATTATGAATCCTTGATCAATTTTACAAGATCTCAACTATAGCTCACGAATTTTATGAAATACCAAACCATGTCAAAACTAATTTCTTTATATACTTTCTCATGGGGTTAAGTGAAGCTCTAAAACTTCAACCATAGACTATATGCATCATAAACCTTCATTATTATCTAAGAAGACAAATTTTTTGGTTGAGTTTGAAAATCTTGATTTTTTTCAAGCTATGGCAAATCAACGTAAAAGTTTGAATGGGGATTCACAAAATAAGCTATACACACAGAAAGTAGGCATGAAATTACATTCTTAGTGAGTTCAGAATACTCACTTAGATCAAAAGAAAAGATGTTGTTGAGAAAGAAATAAGAGATAAGCAATCCCAACTCAAGCTTGGTTATGGAGGATTGAGCTTTCTCTCTCTATATAATTTCAGAAATTAAACTCTCAAGCTCTCTCTCTCTCTCTATGTTTTCAGTCTCTAAGAAGGTGTGTATTGTGAAGAGGGTGTATGAGAGTGTATGAGTTAAATAGAACTCACAATCTTGGGCTCCAAGTTGTGAGTTGTGATACTCACTCAACCAACTAAATTGATTAACCATACTAATTTCTAAGCAATTGCAGATTAAGAGGGTTAATCTATACTGAATTATACATACACATTGCTTTACTGATGCATTTAGCTCAACAATTACACCAAGGGTCAAGTATAGGCTAGTAGGGGGTAAGCTTGAGTTGTTTGGGAAAAACAACTTGTGGCCTAAGAATACACATACAAAATTGCAATATCCAAACAAGGCACAAGTAAATCATGAGTTGCCATAATTGGTAAGTAAGCATAGTCACTTCAACCTTTATGTCCAAATCACAAACTGTGCAAGTTTAATGCGGCACGGACAGTTTTGAACATAAACTGGTATTTTCGGGGCACGGTGGTTACCACAAAAATACAGAAATTTCATTTTACTGTAGGAAACGGTTTTCTGGTTTTATAAAAATACAGTTAGAATTAAACGAAAACATTCTCACCGTTTTGAAATACAGTTTTGAAATCCACACAGGTATTGCTAACTTTATAAAAATTGCAGTTTAACCTCAACATGAATTTTAATATGAAATAACACAAGGGATAATAATTAGAACATGAGAAATGTAATTAAATGAAGCAGTCAATACCAAATGAAATTAAATATGACAATGCAATTACAAATCAAATATGAAAATGCAGGTTATTACTGTTTGTTCTTTTCAGACCTTTTCTTTAAGTTTGTTTTGTTTAGGTAGTTTTTGTTTCTATTTGTTTTCTTTTCATTACGTTCTTTTACTTATAGTTTAGTTTCTATGATTAACAATAAAATAATAAAAAAAAAAGAAATCACATATGTCTTATACATTAGCTTTTATTCTTTATTTGCTTGTTTCATTTTCTTTTGTTAAGTGTTACCAGGTGAAATAGTGCTCCGTTTGGAGTCCTTGAACTTTGATTCCATATTATTTTATGTTCACCTGTGTGTGTTTGCCGAGATCGAGGTACTATCGTTCCTTTCTTACGTACTCTTCTTTCTTTCGTTTTATTGTTTCATTGGGGACAATGAAAGGTTTAGGTTTGGGGGTATGCACGCACTACTTTTTAAAAAATTCGATTCTTGTGCTTAAATAAACGATGATTACCGACCTTTTTGCAATCTTGATTCAATACTTCTTAGTAGATAACTTTGATTGTTATAGAATAGTAAACAAGAGAAGATGTAGTTAAACATTTGCTGAAGTTATGATATGACGTTTTAAGTTATGTATTGTTCGAATCATAGTTTTATATCATAGATTTGCACATAAACTTATGCACTGCACGTAGTCACTTCAATGCATGTTGGTTGTGAACTATAATATGATTCGAATTTCTAGATAACCCAGTAAGGTGGAGACTAAACCCAGTAAGCTTTTGAGCCAACCTTTTCTTTTTAGAGGGTTATAAATACATTGTGTTTGTCGAATTTCATTGAAATAGCGCATTAATTTGTTGTTTAGTCTCATTATTCTTGTTTTGGTTGATAATCAAGTTAAAATATTTGTTACCGTGCTAAATAATCTTCTATTGTAAACATTGAAGAACCATATCACCATAGGACATGATTTTAGGCCCTCTTTGTTTACTGCCGACCGATAAATGATAAAAATTTCCTTAGTTCGCCCCTTTGAGCCGTTAAAGTGTATCTTTTTCTTTGATTCACCATTTTTCCTGTTTAAAAGCTCCAGCTTGACAAACTTGGAGTTCACCACTGAGAGATTTGTCACCTTTTAGTGTTGATAAGGCGATGTGTTGACTAAGAAGAAGAAAATAAGATGTTAGTGGGGTAGTGCTTGGTATTCAAAGAATAATTATGCGAGAAACAAGAAAGAAAAGAAAAGAAACATAGTGAAAGGAAATGATTGAAAAAATAAAGAAGGAGAAGGTTGATAAAAAAAAAATGAAAGAAGCGAATGAAAAGATGAAGTTGGTAGAGAAGAAGAATGAAAGAAATCGAACATGCCTTACAATGCCATTCTAAACCTACCTAATGAATCCTTTCTATCCTTTTTCATTACCTGAGCCACATTACAACCTTTGAAAGCCCTATTTGATCCTAGAAAACATGGTTTAGATATGTAAACGATGGGAGGGAGATTAAAACATGGTAATGATTAATTTTTCTTGATTATTGGCATCCTATCCATGAGACTACTGTTCTTTCGTGTCATGCGTCTTTTCCGAGTCATATGTGAGCGTTGCTCGTTTTGAAAACATATTTTCTTTGCTCGCATATACTAGATAAATTACACCTGTTTCTAAGTGTTTCATTTGAGAGTGTAATTCATTGTGAGATTCGTAGTCGAAGCATAGTTAGACGGTTATCCGAGTTATATTCCATGTTCATGACATACGCGTGTTCATTTGACTACCACATCACACACGTGCAATTTTATGAGAAACTCTATTGATTTATACGATGCATACACTTGATTGTTTCTCATGATATAGGTGAACGTTTGATTCTGTTTCTCCTTGTTCATTATTCTATTTCGAATCATTGTTTATAATAAGGAGTATTGTTGATTTCTTTTTTTTGTTGAATAAAAAATTTTAAATTTTTAAGTTCCTAAAGATGGTTGTGGGTGACTTGTTGACGAAAACCCTCACGAGACTTCACTCGTCCGACTAGGGACACCTAGAGGTTTCAAAGGCTTGTTGCATATGCTAAATGAAATCGTGATCCATGCGAAAATGGAGTAGATTTTTATGAGTAGTTTAGTTTTTATTTTTAGTTTTGCTCGAGAACTAGCAAAATGTAGGTTTGGGGGTGTGATCGGGAGAGAACTAATCCTAATTATACGCCTTAATTCACATTTGTTAGTACTTTTTATCCTGTTTTTGTGTATTTTTACTTCGTTTTCGAGTTTCTGACAGGATTTGGAAGAAATCAACTAAACCAGGCTAAACAGGATGAAAAAGCACAAAGAAAGAAGCTGAAAAAGCCACCTCGCGCGCGCGATCTGCGGGCGCGAAAACCCAGAATTCGCTCGCGCGATCCGCGCGCGCGACCTGCCAAATGACGTGATCGCGCGGCCCGCGCGTGCGATCCGTACAAAAAGCAAAGATACGTATTTCAGTATACTGAAGACTCCTGTGCAAACGAAACTGCTGAATGACGTCTAGACTGTAAAATATATCAGTTTCAGTTTGTTTCGGGTTAGGAAAGCTTCCAAAGCTTGTTGTAAACTCTATATATACTCTATTTTACTTCAATTGAAGGGTTACACACCCATACATACATACACATACAGCCTTATAGACTGAAATTCCAGCCCTTGAAGAGGGAAAGCAAGGAGAAGAAGAAGAAGACCAAGGATTTCCATGGCCTCCTCCATCAACCTCTTGTCGTTCATCAATTCTATGGCCAACTAAACCTAGATCTAGGGTTTCAATGAAACCCTAGCCAAGTAATAGGGTTTTATTTATGTTTTTATTTTAGTTTTATTATGTATGGATGACAGTTACATGTTTAGAGGATTTTTATAAATAAATCGTACTTCTATTGATTAAATCATTACTTTCAAAGTTTATTCTTGTCTTAGATCTATTTTGACTGTGATGTGCTCAATGATCTATATTTGTTGTGCTTGTATAGATTGTTTACATGTAATGGTGCTTAAATTGAATTGTGCTATCAAGTATCCGAATAGTCCATGCTTAGATTAGACGGATTATACCACAACCCTAGTTTAGTGTGGGATAATTCGTGCTAACCGAAGATGGATTATGTTGGTGCTTGAACCATAGTTATTTTCTTGACTGAGGAATTGGGCTTGTAGCTACGATTCTCCATTATCATCCAACTCAATAAGCTAAAGTAATTCATAAATACCCTTATTATGAAGCTAGTGGTGGATTTGCAATCCTAGGTTCCTTCAACATATTCATAAAAACAATTTTAAATCGTTTTAGTAATTCAGATTTATTTTCAGTGTTATTAGTTTAATTAAAATTCAAATCTAATTCCGTTTTCTTAATTAATTAAATTTAGGTTTTAAAATTAAGGTGTTTTAGTATTTTAATCTCTGTGGGTTCGACCTTTACTTTCACTACTACAAATATTTAGAAAAGTAAAGTATACTTTTATATCTTGATATTGACAACATCAACCATCGTTTTGGACCCTTGATTCTGGGCCATTCTCACTTTGTCGTCGCTTTAAAAGCGATATCACACACTCTCTTGTGACCGTAGTCAATTCGTTGTGGTCGTCACCACCGTCCCCTTTTCTCTGAGGACTTCATCATCATCCCCCTTTTCTCTGAGGAATGGGCGTCCCTTATATACGGGCTAAATAATGATGATTATCAATTGACACCCTTTGACCCAAATAAACACATAAGCAACTCAACATGTCAACATGGCAATTTCAACATTTTAGACATGCTAAATAATAAATTATCACATGCTTTTCTACTTAATCAGAAATTTAGCATTCTAAGCATTTAATAACAATTAAAAGACATTAAATATCCAATTTTTGGATTAGGACATTCACCTCACGAATAGGTCCAAAATAAGCTAAGAATTCCCAAATTCCTTCACAAAACTAGCCCTGGTTACTCCCAATGATATCCCTACATGTATATATCACATATATGTATCACCCCTCAAAATAGGTCGCAGAAAAATGTTACCAAAACTGAAAAAAAAAAAAAAAAAAAAAAAAAAAAAAACAGAGAAATAATCCCCTTACCTTCACGAGTCCGAATATGGCTTCGGTTCGCAAAATAGAGGTCGAACGGCGAAGTTACGGTGACAAAATGGTGCGGAACCCTATTTTTTTTCCCTTCTCGTTGAAGTCCAACTCTCTGAAACTCTTTGTTTTGAGTTTTTGGAGACTAACCGACTACATATCCTTGCATACTAAAGGATATGTCAAAATTTTATCCTATTTCCATTTACACCCCCATAAGTTTCTAAATTCTATTATGAAACCCCCTAAACTTTATATTAACTACCCAATATCTAAGTGGGTTTATGTCTATGTCACGCATGGGTCTCAAAAGTGGTCCCAAATACTTTATAAGGTTGCTAATTAACCTACTAATTATGGATCATGTCCCTATTCGCTCTCACATAGGTACCCAAACTGGTACCATAAAATGTCACAATTAACAATAAAATATTAAAACAATTAAACAAATATTCATTTAATCACATAAATGAAACTAAATGCAATTTATCCAATCTGGACCTCCCGTGGGTCCCATGTCATATCTATCAAACTGTGCCCTTCATCAAGCACTTATCACATCGGGGTAACTAGAACTTACCCAACTATCACATGCAATTAATTATACTAATTAATGCATGAAAAATAAATATTACTTCCATTTTCTGGGTATGGGTATTACATCTCTCCCTCCCTTTTAGGAAGTTTGTCCCCAAACTTTTCTTACCTCAAGAATCAAATAGATAAGGATATTTCTCTCGGACCTCGTCCTCACGTTCCCAAGTTGCCTCCTCTACTGAATGATTATGCCATAACACCATAACTAGAGGAATGACTTTATTTCTGAGCACCTGATCCTTCCTATCTAGGATTTGAACTGGATGTTCAACATAAGTCAAGTCTTCTCGAACCATCAACGGTTCCGGAGTGATACGGTGACTTGAGTCTGATAGACAACGTCGTAACTTAGAAACGTGAAACACATTATGAACATTTGACAACTCTTGTGGCAATTCCAACCGATATGCAACTGAACCAACTCTATCTAATATCATATAAGGCCCTACAAACCTCGGACTTAACTTGCCTCGCTTACCAAATCGTGTGATGCCTTTCGAAGGCGATACTTTCAAGTAAACATAATCACCTACCTCAAATTCCAACGGTCTTCTACCTGTATCTGCGTAGCTTTTGTAACAACTTTGTGCTATTTGTAGCCGTTGTTTAACTAACTTGATTTTGTCGGTAGTGATTTGCACAATTTCAGGTCCTATAAGT
Source organism: Hydrangea macrophylla (assembly GCA_033977485.1). Lineage (NCBI taxonomy): Eukaryota > Viridiplantae > Streptophyta > Magnoliopsida > Cornales > Hydrangeaceae > Hydrangea > Hydrangea macrophylla. Next base: position 93,470,093 of record CM066994.1, read on the forward strand.
TGCTTTTCCCCAACTTCTGTCCAACACACCTTTGATCTACATTTACGACCGTACAATGCCTCGTAAGGCGCCATCCCAATACTCGTCTGGAAGCTATTATTATAAGAGAATTCCACTAACGGCAAGTGTGTTTCTGTCACGCCCCGACGTAGCATAAATAAGGAAAGCGTTTAATTTCCTTTATGGACCCGTAGGTCGCGACAGTTTGAAGGATCGATTCCGTCCCAAACGTCAAACAACAAAACATAATAATTAGAGTAAAGCAATCAAGGCTTACAAAAATTTTCTAACTTATTACATCTTATGAACCGGGGTCAACTAAGGCACAGACCGCCTTGAAAATAAAATAATAACTTAGAGTCTGTTACAGTCATCCTTAAAACAAAACAGTTTAAAAACTCAAATAGATAAACTTAAAGCATATATTTAATGAACATTTCTCTTATTCCAAAAGCGGCCATTCTTAATTCGCATAGTCGTATGATTCCTCCTGATTGTAACCTGAAAAGCCTGAACACGAATGTCCAGGACGCATCAACGTCGTCAGCTTCAAGAAGCTGGTGAGTATTAAAAACATGACTTTAAATGTAAAACATACCCATTTACCTTTTTCCAATTCCAAATTAAATCCACAGGTTTATAATTATGATTAAAGAGCTCGTTTAGAAAAACAACCACAACATTATTAAAGAGGGTAAATTTACGCAGATGGGACCGTGTATGAGAACAATGCACCACACTCATCTTGCCGACTCTTTTCTCTCGACAGCCACAACAACCCACTATCCTACTCCTGGTATCTTTGAAACACTCAGATAGCCACACTTTAGCAACGGGGCGCCAGGGAGTGTCCAGTTTGCCTCACACTTTGGTCCGGGGTACCAGGGAGTGTCCAATGCCTCACACTTTGAATACCCTAACCGCCATGCAAATACCGGGGCAACCCCTCACACAGTATCCAGACTCGAGTTATCAGGGAGTGTCAGTAGGCCACACTTTAGCACTACCATGGGTGCCAGGGAATGTCCGAGTTCGGCTTCACACACTTTAACGCTTCCATGGGCGTCAGGGAGTGTCCATATTTGCCACCGTCGCATTTCAAAGATACCCTCTTCCACAATCGCAACCACAACCACAACCACAACCACAACCACGACCACAACCACAAACTCATACTCAACCACAACCACAACCACGACCACAAACACAAACTCATACTCTTTCCACACTACCATTACTCTTTTCCACACAGACTGACACCCATATGCATGTACCACTGACCCACATGAATGGTATGCACTTAAACGAAAACAAAAATGCTGAATTAAAGGAACAACACGCGTACGGGGATCAATGAGTCATACTACAATGTTTTAATCATTCAAACATAACCAAATAGAGTTCTGATCAACTAAATTCCCAAACAGAGCCTTAACAGTACTAAAAAGTTGAACCAAACAGACCTTAAACACAAAACAGACAAAAACAGAAACTGTCAGAACTCGCGCGCGCGGGCCGCTCGCGCGAAGTATCGCTCGCGCGGGCCGCTCGCGCGATATGCCTATATTTCCTTTTATTAATAAACTTTTCTGTCTGCCTGAGGAAAGCAAGGTCGCGCGCGCGGATCGCTCGCGCGAAGGGGTTCTCGCGCGACCCTCGCTCACGCGACCAGCCAATTTTTTTCATTTATATAAATAAATTCTTACGTCTGCCTGGAGACGCCTACCTCGCGCGCGCGGGCCGCTCGCGCGAAAGTGAGGCTTCATCTTCTCCGCAGGAACTGTTCTGTTTCAGCAAAACAGGGGTCTCTTTGACCCATTTCCATTCTGTTAGTATATATGTCCTATTATATATGGATCTCTTTGTTTTTCAACAAGGATTCCAAATATGAGATCAATTTTACAAGATTCAATCTATAGCTCTCAAATTTTATGAGTGTTCAAAAGATGTCAAAACTTCATTTTTAATATACTTTGCCATATGAATAAATTAAGCTCTAAAACTTCAAACATAGCATATATGATGTAAGATCTTTCATAATCATCTCTAAAAATAGATTTTAGTTAAGTTTGGAAAATCTTGATTTTCAAGCCATGGAGTTCATACGTGAGATCAATCATGGTGTCTTACAAAATTAAACAAACACACAGTAAATAGTCATGTAATTACATTCTTAGTGAGTTAGTAATACTCACTGTGATATAAGATGAAGTGTGTGTTGAGAAAGAATCAAGATATAAGAAATCCACTTCAAGCTCTAGCTATGGTGATTGAGCTCCACTCTCTTTAAAATTTGAAGAACTCACTGAGTATTCCTCTCAACTCTCTCTGCAATTGAACTTGTGCAGATTGTGTGTATGCAATGAACATATAAAGAGAGCCAATTGAGGAACTTGGAGCCCAAGTTGTGCCTCCTACACTCTACAAACTAATTGATTTCCTAATTAACTATGTACACAATATACACAGCTTATACATACGTAGGTAAACACTGATATAACTCCAAAGCTCTACCAAGGGTCAAGTTAGAGTAATAGGGGCCTAAGTAGAAGTGTTTGGGAAATTTGGCTTTTGGTCACAACAATACACACACACTCAAAGCATTGCCAAACAAGGCCTAAGTCAATGATCACTTGCCATAAATGGCAAGTAAAGTGTATGTCCAATCACACTTTACATCACTTCCAAAAATCTGGGGAAGTTTAGCACAGCGCGGACAGTTTTGGACATAAACTGGTATTTTCGGGGCGCGGTGGTCACCACAAAAATACAGGAAATTCATTTTAACTTAAGAAATGGTTTTCTGATTTTATAAAAATACTGTTTGAGTCAAAAGGAAATATTTCCACCATTTTGAAATACATATTTTGAAATCCACACAGGTATTACTAACTTTTGTAAAAATTACAATTTAACCCCAACATGAATTTAAATGTGAATTAGATAAGAAATAGATATTCCAAACAAGTGACTGGAATTAAAGTAAAAGCAGACCATGCTAATTGAATTTAAATATGCCAATGCAAATACACATAAATTAAATATGGACATGAATTTTAAATTAAATGGAAATGCAGGTTATTACAGTTTCCCAATCTGATTTAAAATCCATAACACAACCTCGAAGCATATCTTCCAGAATCTGAATAACTCGCTCGGATTGGCCGTCTATCTGAGGATGAAATGTTGTGCTAAAATACAAGGTCGTCCCCATTGCCTTTTGCAAACCTTCCCAAAACCTAGACACAAATCGTGTGTCTCGATCTGACACAATTGATACCGGTGCCCCATGTAATCTAACAATTTCTCTAACATAAAGCTCTGCTAACTTTGTCGGATCACGAGTCTTAATTGGCAAGAAATGAGCTGATTTAGCCAACCGGTCAACGATCACCCAAATACTATCATTAGACTTAGGAGACCGTGGCAAACCTGACACAAAGTCCATCGTAATATGCTCCCATTTCCATTCTGGTATCTCCAACGGTTGCAATTCACCAGCGGGTCGTTGATGTTCTAGTTTTACTTGTTGACAAGTCATACACTTGGCCACAAACTCGGCGACTTCCCGTTTCATACCACTCCACCAATATACTTCCCGTAAATCTTTACACATCTTGGTACTCCCCGGATGTACAGAATACCTCGTATTGTGAGCTTCTTCCATAATCTTGTCTTTCAAGTCTTGGATATTAGGAACACACAGTCGATTAACATACCTCAATACATTATTCTGAAAACTGAATTCCAGCCGTCTACCCTCAGGTAATTCTTCAACTATTTTCTTGAAATTTGGGTCCAAAAGTTGACTCACCTTGATTTTTTCGATCAAGCTTGGTTGTGCCATGATAGCCGCCATTAAACCACCCTGGATTCTGGGAATTACTTCTAATTCTAGCTGTTCAAATTCTTTTACCAATGTTGCTTGAGCTGTTAAAGAATAAACCAAATTTTCTGACGACTTTCGACTTAAGGCATCGGCAACCACGTTAGCTTTACCCGGATGATACTGGATCTTCAAATCATAATCCTTCATCAATTCAAGCCATCTTCTCTGTCTCATATTCAGCTCTCTCTGGGTAAATAAATATTTCAGGCTCTTGTGATCGGTGAATATCTCACACGTTTCCCCGTACAAGTAGTGATGCCAAATCTTTAACGCAAAGATCACCGCTGCCAATTCCAGATCATGAGTCGGATAATTCTTCTCGTGTATCCTTAACTGCCTCGAAGCATAAGGTATAACTTTACCCTCTTGCATTAGAACACATCCCAGGCCTTGATGAGAAGCATCACTGTATATACTGAAACCTCTAGTACCCGACGGAATAGCTAATATTGGCACTGAGGTTAACTTATCTTTCAACTTCTGAAAACAGTCTTCACATTCTTTATTCCACACAAAAGCCACATTCTTTCTCATCAATTGAGTCATCGGAGTCGCGATTCTAGAGAAGTCCTGAACGAACCTTCTATAGTAACCAGCTAATCCCAAGAAACTTCGAATTTCAGAAACATTTGTCGGTCTCGACCAATTCTTAACAGCTTCTATTTTCTGTGGGTCCACAGAGACACCATCTTTAGAGATCATGTGCCCAAGAAAAGAAACATTTGTCAACCAAAATTCACTTTTCTTCAACTTCCCAAATAGTTGCTTTTCTCTAAGTCGTTGCAGAACCAATCTCAAGTGTCGTTCATGTTCTTCTTGACTTCTAGAATATATTAAAATATCATCAATGAATACTATCACAAATTCATCTAGATAAGTCTTGAACACCCTATTCATCAGGTCCATAAAAGCGGCTGGTGCATTCGTAACCCCAAATGGCATGACAAGAAATTCGTAGTGCCCGTACCGAGTTCTGAAAGCTGTCTTCTCAACATCTTCAGCTTTTACCTTCAATTGGTGATACCCAGATCTCAAGTCAATCTTAGAAAATACTTGTGCCCCTTGCAATTGATCAAACAAGTCATCAATACGTGGCAATGGATACTTGTTCTTTATAGTCACCTTGTTGATCTCTCGGTAGTCGATACACATTCTCATTGTCCCGTCCTTCTTCTTCACAAATAAAACTGGTGCACCCCACGGTGATACACTAGGACGAATGAACCCCTTATCTAGTAAATCTTGCAGTTGAGTCTTCAACTCCTTTAACTCTACCGGAGCCATTCTATACGGTGTTCGTGAAATTGGTTGAGTTCCTGGCATCACATCTATCTCAAACTCAATTTCCCTTTCAATCAATACACTAGGTAAATCTTCTGGAAAGACGTCTGGAAATTCTTTCACTACTGGTATATCTTCTAATTTCAGTTCAGTACCTCTAGTGTCAAGTATACTACACAAGAATCCCCGACACCCCTTTTTCAACAAACGGTAAGCTCTGACAACTGACACCAAATAAGGCGGTGGTGCTACACCTGTCCCTTGGAAACAAAATACATCTTGATTGGGCAATCTAAATGTTACTCTTTTATTCTCACAATCAATAATGGCGTGATTTGCAGATAACCAATCCATCCCCAAAATGACATCAAAATGTTGAATAACCAATGGCAGTAAGTCAACAGTCAAACCTTTACCATTCACATCAATCCGACAAGCTTTAAAGACACCCGAACTTACTAGTGGAGCTCCCGATGGAAGTGAAACAGACAAATCAAAATCTAGTAGTTCTAAGGGTTTATCCAAATACTTAGCAAATGGGTGTGAAACAAAAGAGTGAGTTGACCCCGAATCCAATAATACTCTAGCAGGTTGTGAGCAAATAGGGAGTATACCTGAAACCACAGTATCAGCAGTAGTTGTCTCCCCAGGCTTGAGCTGAAAATACCTTCCTTGTCATTGCTCCCTCCCTTCATATTGTTGTTGAGGTGGCCTCTGACTTGGTGCACTTCCCACAGATGAACTAGCACTTACTGGTCCTCTCTTTTGGCAATTACGTTCCCGATGCCCCAGGTCACCACACAAATAACATCGTATTCTTTTGTCATCTACACCTTGTCTCTGAGTAATACTTTGTCTTGGCACATTTTGTCTTGATAGATTGGGACAATCTCTTGCCACATGTCATGGCCGTCGACAGTTGTTGCAAATGATAGGAGATAAGTTGCACATTCCCCAATGATATCTACCACAGATCTGACACCTGGGCTTGTTGCCCCCATTACCCGATGAACTCCCCAAACTCTGTCTCTTGGAACTGCCCTGTCCCTGAAATTGACTACCTCCTGGCCTCTTGAATAGTTGACTTTGCCCTGGTGACAACACACCTCGCTCAGCAATTAGGGCCACATCTAACACTTCTGAATACGTTGATAGTCGGTGTGTATCTACTTTTCCCCTAATTTCATCACGAAGTCCTTCTTCGAATCGTCTTGCCCGAATAAACTCATTTGGAATCAAATCCATTGCAAATCTGGCCAAACTTGTAAACTGAGCTGCGTAATCCCTAACGCTCATATTACCCTGACTGAGATGAGAAAACTCTCGGGCCTTCTGATCACTGAAAGATCGAGGAATATATTGTTTCGAGAACTCCTCGATAAAACCATTCCAGGTAGTCGGTGCTCCTTTCCTTAGTACTAACGTCCACCAATTTTGTGCTTCTTCTTTCAGAGTATCTGAGGCAAACAAGACCTTCTATTCCTCTGTACATGGCAAAGCACGAAAAATTCTCTTCATATCGGTCAACCAATGATCAGCCTTCATCGAATCAGATTCTCCTTTGAACTGCCCTGGCATTTGCTTGTAGAACATAGCAATAGTTGTTGATTCTGTTCTTTGTTCTGGATTTGATGAGCTCGGTCCTTCTTCAGTAACTCGAGTTTCAGCCACTTTTATCAACTTTTCCATAACTATTTCAATTCTGTCCATACGGGCCGAAGATGGGTTCTCACCTCCAGACATCCTTGCCTGGCACCCACAGCAAAGTATATACATGTAACGCCCTGTATTTTATTATCATTAATAAATAAATACGGCATTTCATTTCCATGAGGATCTGTTTTAATTTCTATTTATAAATAATTATCTGGGGTCAAACCGTAATTTCCAAAATATTTTCTGAGGTTTCAAAATCGATATCTATATTTTTGTATAACTGGGAATTTAATTCCTATGTTAATATAATTTTCTGCATTTTATTTTCAACCGTAAAAATACCAGTTTTGTTTTAAAACTGCGCCGTTACCGCATTTTGGTGTGGGAGCACGTGAGCTCAACCACACCGGGCGAAATCTATTGATTTCTTGGAGCCCAAATTTCTCAGTTTATATATATACGTTAGTTGTGTCTCTCTCTCACAAGTTCTCTCACAGAGACTCTCATCTCTCATAATTCTCTCAATCAATTTTCTCTACCTCTCAAGATCACAAACGGAGGAGCTTTCTCAACAACGGAATTCTCGGGGGAAATTATCTATCTCAAATTCTCTATAGTAAACACCTCAGTGAGTAAATTAAACTCACTCGCCATGTTTATATATGTAAATTTCAGTGTATATATGTGTGTATATGTGTATATATATCAATTCACCATTGAAGCTTGAAAATTGAAGTTTTAGAAATCGTAACCAAAATTGATTCTGTAAATTGGGAATGGAAGATATTGATCCCGATAAGCTGTGGTTCGAATCCTACACAGTAATTTACCCGTATCGCGACGAACCGTTGATTTTAAGTTTTGTCACTTTAACTTTAATCGCGAATAACTAGTGATATAATCCGTATTAGTTAAAATTGATCGCGTATTCTTAATCTACGCGAAAAACCGAGGAGAACCATATATCACTTGTCTTGGTACGAACAGATTCTGAAACTGGGTAATTTCAGTCCAGAAACTGAAAACAGGGGAGAAGACGAAGAAGATGGCATTCTGCAAGAACTCGCGCGCGCGACCCGCTCGCGCGAGGTTCGCTCGCGCGGCCCGCTCGCGCGGACCTTTCCCCCCCCTCGCGCGCGCGATCCGCTCGCGCGACCTGTCCAGCCCCTTCGCTCGCGCGACCCGCTCGCGCGATCTGGCCTTCCCCTTCGCTCGCGCGACCCGCGCGCGCGATATCACCTCTCTCCCGCTCGCGCGACCCGCTCGCGCGATCTGGCAGTTTGAGCAGTTTCTATGTTTCCTTAGTAGGGACTGTTTGGAAAATGTTTTAAAAGTTTTTAAAGAACAGTTTGGCAAAAATATTGTTTTAAAGGTCTATGTTTTAATGATTGTACGAAACAGAACAACTTAGGCCGAAATTTTATGCTCGTACGATTATCCGGCTTGTGATTTATTAATGATGATTATTTATGAAACATTGACATACATATTAGGGTTGAGGTTGTGTCAACATGCATGTGTGTGAGAAAGTGTGAAAAGAGTAAAGAGTAGCGGTCTGGTGTGCGACCTCAATATCGATCGGATAGTATTCCTGGTATTGGAGGCGACAGTGTCGTGTACGACTTAGATATCGATCGGATAGTATTCCTGGTATCTAAGGCGCGCGTTTCGGATATTGATCGGATAGTATTCCTGATATCCGAAGCGATGGTGGTAGTGTTGTGTACGGCTTAGATATCGATCGGATATTATTCCTGGTATCTAAGGCGCTTGTTTCGGATATTGATCGGATAGTATTCCTGGTATCCGAAATGATGGTATTGAGTGTGGCTTAGATATCGATCGGATATTATTCCTGGTATCTGAAGCGATAGTTTGGTGTGCTGTTTTGGATATCGATCGGATAGTATTCCTGGTATCTGAAATAATGGTTTGGTTGTGTTGAGTTTTGTTGAGAGAAAAGAGTCAGAAAGATGAGATATTACATTGCTCATGCATGGTCACATATTTATTGCTTTCTTTATTTTCCCCCGTGGCTTATGTTGGAATTGGAACCTTGAATATATTACTGTCAAGTTAATTGCACCGTTGTTTATATGCTTATATATACATTGCGAGCACTTGTTTATTTTGCTCACCAGCTTTCATAAGCTGACGGCGTTGATGCGTCCTGGACTGTATGTCCAGATTTTCAGGGTCAGGAGCAGCCAGGGTATTTTGACTATGCTACTTAGAGTCAGGAGACTTTCCAGGAGGCTGCTTTATATTTTCCTATGTCTTTTAAATTTGGGTTTTGTAATAAACTAGTTTAGACTTTTGAATAAGGCGTTTTGTGCCTAAGACTATGACTGCTGTAATAGTTTAGTAAGTTTTATTTCGGAGCTTATGTTTTTGTTAGTATCCTTTGCTCTAGAAATGTTTGTTAAGTTATTTGTTGCAGGGACAATTGGTCATACTCACTTGTCACGACCTACGAGTCCATAAAGGAAATTAAATGCTTTCCTGTATTATGCTACGTCGGGGCGTGACAGGCTTTTTGGTATCAGAGCCAGGTTATGGCTCGACCAATTGTCCAAAACACATAGGATCTCCCGTTAAGATAGAATTAAGATAAGATAGTTCGACTTCGTTCCGTGTTTAGTCGCTGTCTATCGTTTAGAATTTTCTTTCTTCTCGAGAGGTTGACCGAATTCTGTTGATTGATGGATAGGTACCGTTCTCTCGATCAGATGGCTGGAAGAAATCTCAGGAATCGTCCCGCTATTGAAGATGCACCGCCAGTAATAGATCCAACCGGAATGTTCGAAGCTTTTGTAAGGAGGTTGGAGAGGGTTAGTGATCAGAACGCAAGGAACAATAATCAGAATGGGAATTACAACGGGAATGGGAGGCAAGCCCACCAGACTGGAGACAAGCTTCTCAAAGAGTTTCGCGCTCTGCGACCTGAGTATTTTGCGGGGACTGATGAACCCTGGCAAGCGGAACAGTGGCTACGCCAGATAGAGCGTATCTTTGAGACCATAGAGTGCACTGATCTGGAGAAGAAGCGTCTGGCTATCTTTCAGCTGTCTTATGCAGCGGCTGATTGGTGGGATGCAGAAAAGGCGACCATAGGGGAAGAAGCTGCAAGGAGAATGCCATGGGTGGTGTTCAAGGAAAGGTTTCTCGAGAAATATTTTCCTGAAGAAGAGAAGGACAAGAGAGAGAAAGAGTTTATGGAGTTGACTCAAGGGAATCTGACTGTCCGAGAGTACACTACCCGATTTGAGCGTCTGTCTCGCTTTGCTCCACATATGGTGGACACACCCCAGAGGAAAATCAAGAAGTATCACCGAGGTCTCAACCTGTCTCTCAGACATTTGACTATGGGGCATCTGGGCCAGTCATTTGAAGCTCTGGTGAGATTGGCTACGGGGTTAGAGAATGATGGGTGTCAGAACTCGAAGCCGTTTGGAAATCGACCTCCGCAGAAGAGTTATCCCGGACAGAAACCAGGGTACCCTCAAGGACAGAAAAGGACCTAGGATGGAGGGAAGAAACCTCAACAGACACAAGTAGTTCAGCAGTATCAGCCTCTAGCAATAGAAGGGGCCAAAAACAACAACTGCTTCAATTGTGGTAATCCCGGTCACCGAGCTAAGGATTGCAGACAGACTAGGCGTGCTGATCGTCCGGGAATTGTGTGCTATAATTGTGGCATGCCAGGTCACATAAGTCCGGAATGCAAGGCTCCTAGGAAAGGCAACTATGGTCAGCAAGGACAGGCCCGCCTGAATGCTGTTATTCCCGAGGCTGCTGGTTATGAAGAAACAGGGTATGGAGGAGGTGCTTATGAGGAAGGATTGCCTGAGCAACGAGCAGTGGAAGGTACTCTAACCTTGTTTAACTCTCATGTTAAAGTTTTATTCGATACGGGTGCTACACATTCTTTTATATCTGTTAAGATCGTTCAGAAGTTGGGTATCGTACCGCATCGTTTAGAGGAAGCTTTGAGTGCTGTCTCACCCTTAGGGACCACAGTCAAGTTATTACATGTGTGTAAGGATTGTCCTCTTCGGTTAGGAGACCGCGAACTTTTGGCAAGATTGGTGGTTCTATCGATGAAGGAGTTCGATATAATCCTGGGAATGGATTGGCTCGAGAAGAATCATGCGAAGTTGGATTGTGCAAAGAAGAAGATCACATTTGCGGACAAGGGGAATCGACTCTTCAATTTCCAATGTAACCCTTCGGGTGATATGTTCCTCACTAGATGCCTAGCAAACATTGAGGTTGTCAGTGCAGAGGTGACAATATCATCTATACCGGTAATCAAAGAGTTCGAGGAAGTATTCCGAGATATTTCAGGATTACCGCCGGAAAGGGACATAGAATTCTGTGTGGAATTGGTGCCAGGTACTCGACCTATAACCAAGGTTCCCTACAGGATGGCCCCTACAGAGTTGTTAGAGCTGAAGGAACAAGTTCAAGAACTTGAAAAGTTGGGTTTTGTTCGTCCAAGTACTTCACCCTGGGGAGCACCAGTGTTGTTTGTGAAGAAGAAGGATGGGTCAATGCGGTTGTGTATTGACTACCGAGAACTGAATAAGGTTACTATCAAGAATAAGTATCCTTTACCTCGGATAGACGATCTGTTTGATCAGTTGCAAGGAGCCACGACCTTTTCTAAGATTGATCTACGGTCAGGGTATCACCAGTTGAGGGTGCGGAAGGAAGACATACCTAAGACTGCTTTCAGGACGAGATACGGACACTACGAGTTCTTAGTGATGCCGTTTGGGATGACGAATGCTCCGGCTGTGTTTATGGACTTGATGAACAGAGTATTCAAGCCATACTTAGATCAGTTCGTTATTGTCTTTATTGATGATATTTTGATCTATTCCAAGTCAGAGGAGGAGCATGAACAACACCTGAGGATCGCGTTGCAGACTCTCAAGGATCACCGCCTATATGCTAAATTCAGCAAGTGTGAATTCTGGCTTCAGGAAGTTAAGTTTCTCGGGCATGTGATCTCTCAGCAAGGAATCGCGGTTGACTCATCAAAGACCGATGCAGTGGCGAATTGGACTCGGCCGACCAATGCTACAGAAGTCAGAAGTTTTCTGGGACTAGCTGGTTACTATCGGAGATTTGTAGAAGGTTTCTCCAAGATAGCAGCCCCGTTAACTGGTTTGACTAAGAAAGATTTGAAGTTCGAATGGACTGATAAGCATGAACGCGCTTTTCTGAAATTGAAAGAGAGATTGACAACAGCGCCAGTGCTTGCGATACCAAGGGATGGTGAGAAGTTCACTATTTTTAGTGACGCCTCGTATCAAGGATTGGGATGTGTCCTTATGCAAGACGGAAAGGTTATCGCATATGGTTCACGACAGTTGAAGCCGAATGAATTCAATTACCCAACTCATGATTTGGAGCTGGCAGCAGTAGTGTTCGCGCTCAAGACCTGGAGACACTACCTCTACGGGGAGAAGTTTGATTTGTTCTCAGACCACAAGAGCCTCAAGTATTTGTTTACTCAGAAGGAGTTGAACATGAGGCAACGTAGGTGGATGGAGCTGATTAAGGATTACGACTTTACATTAGAGTACCACCCCGGTAAGGCTAATGTAGTCGCTGACGCCCTAAGCCGGAAGCCTCGAGGAATGATTGCTTCATTGATGTTGAGGGAATGGAAAGCTTTAGAGACAATCGCAGAATTTGATATGCAGGTTTCTGAGGGAAGTGTCGGGCAGCACTTTGGGTGCCTCATGGTACAACCAACACTTGTGAGTCGAATCATCGAAGCCCAGAAGGAAGATGAGAAGTTTCAAGCATGGTTCGCCAAGATGTTAGAGAAGGACCTGACAGAATGGAAGGTTGGGGCCGATGGAGGGTACAGGTGTCGAGACAGATTGTGTGTGCCAGATTCAGGAGATTTGAGAAAAGATATTCTCGAAGAAGCACATAAATCGAGACTGACAGTACACCCAGGAGGAACAAAGATGTATAAGGATTTGAAGAGAAACTTCTGGTGGGAAGGGATGAAACGAGAAGTAGCCGAGTTTGTGTCTAAATGTTTGACTTGTCAACAAGTGAAGGCCGAACATCAGAGACCCTCGGGATTGTTACAACCCTTACCTGTCCCAGGATGGAAGTGGGAACACATAACTATGGATTTTGTGGTTGGATTACCCCGGTCACAACAGAATCATGACGCGATTTGGGTAATTGTGGATCGTTTGACGAAGTCTGCACACTTTATTGCGTACAATATGACTTACCCAGTAGAAAGGATGAGTCGATTGTTCTTCAGCAAGTGGTGCGACTGCACGGTGCACCTGTGACAATTGTATCAGACCGAGATGCACGTTTTACCTCGGGATTTTGGGAAAGTTTGCAAAAGGCTATGGGAACTTCGCTCAAGATGAGTACTGCTTTCCATCCTCAGACCGATGGACAGACCGAGCGTGTTAACCAGATTATGGAAGATATGCTCAGAGCTTGTGCAATTGACTTTGAAGAGTCTTGGGAGACGCACTTGCCATTGGTCGAATTTGCTTATAACAACAGTTATCACTCAAGTATTGGAATGGCGCCGTTCGAAGCTTTGTACAGACGACCTTGTCGATCTCCGTTGTGTTGGGCTGAAGTGGGAGACACGGAACTTTTGGGACCAGATTTGGTGAGAGAGACCAATGAGAAGATTTCACTGGTCAAGGAAAGGATGACAACTGCACAGAGTAGACACAAGAGTTATGCGGATCGACGTCGAAAGGACTTGGAGTTCAGTATCGGTGATCACGTACTCCTTAAGGTTTCACCTGTTCGTGGAGTAGTACGTTTTGGTCAGAAGAGAGGGAAGTTGGCACCTCGTTTTATCGGACCGTTCGAGATTTTGGAGCGTGTGGGGAAAGTGGCTTATCGACTCGCGTTGCCACCAAAGATGTCCGGTGTTCATAATGTGTTCCATGTCAGTATGTTAAGGAAATACATACGGGACCCTTCACATGTGGTTAATTTTGATGATATTGAGACGAGTCAGAATGTTGTCTACAAGGATAGACCTGTGAGGATTCTCGACCAGAGTATCAAGAGGCTGAGGAGGAGAGACGTTCCTTTGGTTAAGGTTCAGTGGAGGCATCATGACGAAGGAGAGGCGTCGTGGGAGTTAGAGTCAGACATGAGGACTAGATACCCCGAGTTGTTTCAGGATTAGTTAGCTCAGATTTCGGGGCGAAATCTCTGTTAAGGTGGGTAGGGTGTAACGCCCTGTATTTTATTATCATTAATAAATAAATACGGCATTTCATTTCCATGAGGATCTGTTTTAATTTCTATTTATAAATAATTATCTGGGGTCAAACCGTAATTTCCAAAATATTTTCTGAGGTTTCAAAATCGATATCTATATTTTTGTATAACCGGGAATTTAATTCCTATGTTAATATAATTTTCTGCATTTTATTTTCAACCGTAAAAATACCAGTTTTGTTTTAAAACTGCGCCGTTACCGCATTTTGGTGTGGGAGCACGTGAGCTCAACCACACCGGGCGAAATCTATTGATTTCTTGGAGCCCAAATTTCTCAGTTTATATATATACGTTAGTTGTGTCTCTCTCTCACAAGTTCTCTCACAGAGACTCTCATCTCTCATAATTCTCTCAATCAATTTTCTCTACCTCTCAAGATCACAAACGGAGGAGCTTTCTCAACAACGGAATTCTCGGGGGAAATTATCTATCTCAAATTCTCTATAGTAAACACCTCAGTGAGTAAATTAAACTCACTCGCCATGTTTATATATGTAAATTTCAGTGTATATATGTGTGTATATGTGTATATATATCAATTCACCATTGAAGCTTGAAAATTGAAGTTTTAGAAATCGTAACCAAAATTGATTCTGTAAATTGGGAATGGAAGATATTGATCCCGATAAGCTGTGGTTCGAATCCTACACAGTAATTTACCCGTATCGCGACGAACCGTTGATTTTAAGTTTTGTCACTTTAACTTTAATCGCGAATAACTAGTGATATAATCCGTATTAGTTAAAATTGATCGCGTATTCTTAATCTACGCGGAAAACCGAGGAGAACCATATATCACTTGTCTTGGTACGAACAGATTCTGAAACTGGGTAATTTCAGTCCAGAAACTGAAAACAGGGGAGAAGACGAAGAAGATGGCATTCTGCAAGAACTCGCGCGCGCGACCCGCTCGCGCGAGGTTCGCTCGCGCGGCCCGCTCGCGCGGACCTTTCCCCCCCCCCTCGCGCGCGCGATCCGCTCGCGCGACCTGTCCAGCCCCTTCGCTCGCGCGACCCGCTCGCGCGATCTGGCCTTCCCCTTCGCTCGCGCGACCCGCGCGCGCGATATCACCTCTCTCCCGCTCGCGCGACCCGCTCGCGCGATCTGGCAGTTTGAGCAGTTTCTATGTTTCCTTAGTAGGGACTGTTTGGAAAATGTTTTAAAAGTTTTTAAAGAACAGTTTGGCAAAAATATTGTTTTAAAGGTCTATGTTTTAATGATTGTACGAAACAGAACAACTTAGGCCGAAATTTTATGCTCGTACGATTATCCGGCTTGTGATTTATTAATGATGATTATTTATGAAACATTGACATACATATTAGGGTTGAGGTTGTGTCAACATGCATGTGTGTGAGAAAGTGTGAAAAGAGTAAAGAGTAGCGGTCTGGTGTGCGACCTCAATATCGATCGGATAGTATTCCTGGTATTGGAGGCGACAGTGTCGTGTACGACTTAGATATCGATCGGATAGTATTCCTGGTATCTAAGGCGCGCGTTTCGGATATTGATCGGATAGTATTCCTGATATCCGAAGCGATGGTGGTAGTGTTGTGTACGGCTTAGATATCGATCGGATATTATTCCTGGTATCTAAGGCGCTTGTTTCGGATATTGATCGGATAGTATTCCTGGTATCCGAAATGATGGTATTGAGTGTGGCTTAGATATCGATCGGATATTATTCCTGGTATCTGAAGCGATAGTTTGGTGTGCTGTTTTGGATATCGATCGGATAGTATTCCTGGTATCTGAAATAATGGTTTGGTTGTGTTGAGTTTTGTTGAGAGAAAAGAGTCAGAAAGATGAGATATTACATTGCTCATGCATGGTCACATATTTATTGCTTTCTTTATTTTCCCCCGTGGCTTATGTTGGAATTGGAACCTTGAATATATTACTGTCAAGTTAATTGCACCGTTGTTTATATGCTTATATATACATTGCGAGCACTTGTTTATTTTGCTCACCAGCTTTCATAAGCTGACGGCGTTGATGCGTCCTGGACTGTATGTCCAGATTTTCAGGGTCAGGAGCAGCCAGGGTATTTTGCCTATGCTACTTAGAGTCAGGAGACTTTCCAGGAGGCTGCTTTATATTTTCCTATGTCTTTTAAATTTGGGTTTTGTAATAAACTAGTTTAGACTTTTGAATAAGGCGTTTTGTGCCTAAGACTATGACTGCTGTAATAGTTTAGTAAGTTTTATTTCGGAGCTTATGTTTTTGTTACTATCCTTTGCTCTAGAAATGTTTGTTAAGTTATTTGTTGCAGGGACAATTGGTCATACTCACTTGTCACGACCTACGAGTCCATAAAGGAAATTAAATGCTTTCCTGTATTATGCTACGTCGGGGCGTGACAATACATATATGTTACTTTTAAATAAATTACAATGCATGCTAAATAACATTTTAAAGCATTCTAAGTAAATATGTATGCATGATCGTACAACTACGTGTCATTGTGTGCACACTCACGCGTCGTCACTCGTACCCAAGGCTCTATCCTATTGCTCTGATACCAAAAATTGTCACACCCCAACCCGCCCCCGCGGGCTAGGACACGTGTAACAAAGCCAACAAACCAAACAATTATTTTTAACGTTCCAAAAATAACATTTTAAAGTGAAATACCAGGGGTAAAATAACTTTTTATCAAATAAAATAATAAAATAAAATAAAATAAAGTTTTAAAACCATTGAATGGTACTTGGACAGAGTTCCCCCTATTACAACACCATTTCCCCATGTTAAACAAGAAATTAAAATACCATAACACTTGAAAAATACTTTTTAAACTTCAATCCACAACTCATATTACAAGGATTTAATAAAAACTAAAACATAAACTTATTTCCAAAATTCAAACACTAGGAATATAACTACTTATCTAAATTCATTTACATATAAACATATTACACAAAAAAAAAAACAGTAATCTCGAGCCATCCAAGAAACCCCCACAGTTTAACGCTTCTCACTGTGATGCTCGTCCGTACCTGCGTGGTCATTAGCCACAAAAATTGATTAAGCTTTTGCTTAGTAGTACGTGGTGCTAATCATGCAATTGGAATATTTAATGTATCATAAACACCAATTAAGCATTTACAATAATAAATGCTCGCCGGCGTGCCAAATAATCAATCACCATCGTTTTAGACTCTTGATTCTGGGCCATTCTCACTTTGTCGTCGCTTTAAAAGCGATATCACACACTCTCTTGTGACCATAGTCAATTCGTTGTGGTCGTCACCACCGTCCCCTTTTCTCTGAGGACTTCATCATCATCTCCCTTTTCTCTGAGGAATGGGCGTCCCTTATATACGGGCTAAATAATGGTGATTATCAATTGACACCCTTTGACCCAAATAAACACATAAGCAACTCAACATGTCAACATGACAATTTCAACATTTTAGACATGCTAAATAATAAATTATCACATACTTTTCTACTTAATCACAAATTAAGCATTCTAAGCATTTAATAACAATTAAAAGACATTAAATATCCAATTTTTGGATTAGGACACTCACCTCACGAATAGTTCCAAAATAAGCTAAGAATTCCCAAATTTCTTCACAAAACTAGCTCTGGTTACTCCCAATGATATCCCTACAAGTATATATCACATATATGTATCACCCCTCAAAATAGGTCGCAGAAAAACTTTACAAAAACTGGAAAAAAAAAAAAAAAAAACAGAGAAATAATCCCCTTACCTTCACGAGTCCGAATATGGCTTCGGTCCGCAAAATAGAGGTCGAACGGCGAAGTTACGGTGACAAAATGGCGCGGAACCCTATTTTTTTTTTCCCTTCTCGTTGAAGTCCAACTCTCTGAAACTCTTTGTTTTGAGTTTTTGGAGACTAACCGACTACATATCCTTGCATACTAAAGGATATGTCAAAATTTTATCCTATTTCAATTTACACCCCCATAAGTTTCTAAATTCTATTATAAAACCCCCTAAACTTTATATTAACTACCCAATATCTAAGTGGGTTTATGTCTATGTCACGCATGGGTCCCAAAAGTGGTCCCAAATACTTTATAAGGTTGCTAATTAACCTACTAATTATGGATCATGTCCCTATTCGCTCTCACATAGGTACCCAAACTGGTACCATAAAAGGTCACAATTAACAATAAAATATTAAAACAATTAAACAAATATTCATTTAATCACATAAATGCAACTAAATGCAATTTATCCAATCTGGACCTCCCGTGGGTCCCATGTCAATTCTATCAAACTGTGCCCTTTATCAAGCACTTATCACATCGGGGTAACTAGAACTTACCCAACTATCACATGCAATTAATTATACTAAATAATGCATGAAAAATAAATATTACTTCCATTTTTTGGGTACGGATATTACAATACCAGTTAAAAATGGGTCCTACCACCTTCTATCTTCACATGCTAATGGCTCAAAGACAGCCATTTAAATGAAATAAACTTAAGGCCATTTTGTCCGAATTTCAACATCTATTCGGCCATAAGCACTTTTGCCCAGATGTCCCAAATAATTGGTCATGTGTGCAAAATGCATATTTTTTATGCAAATAATTGCCCCTTGGCTATTTAGAAATGAAAGAAGTGAAAATTTGAAGAACCATTTTTGTCACTGTTTTTCCCCAAACCAATTTTTACTTGGACATTCCTCGCTTATCGGCCAGATAGCACTAGTCTAAAACTATCACCATTTTGTGGTCCCCTTGTAGTGTAAAAAAGACCACCTAAATTTTAAATGGACGACGGTCACTTTTGTTTAGAAGTCTAAAGTCCAAATAGTAACCACACATTAACTATACCCAATAAACAAAGAACTCTAATTCTTTTTGAAGCTTGGACCCGCTATGACCTTGGCAAAAAAAAAAAAACCAAAGTCCTAAACGAAGCCCCACCATGATGTTAACATGAAGGCACTGAGTAAGTTTGATTTCGATTATAAGAAAATGCTTTCTTACCAAACCCAAATGAGGACAAAAAATGGTAGGCCCAATGTGACTAACTAGCATTCTAACAAAATTATCGGTCCATTTATGTGGTTCGAATAGTATTTGTTTTGACCGAATCAACATTTAAGTTCGGTTATTAGTAATTTTTTCTTTCCTGTGATAGTAATATTAATGCAAAAAGAGTTACCAAATTAAAGAAATAATTTGATGGGATCCACAAAGCCAGTGTGAATGAGTATTTCTAGAAGCCAAATAATTAATTGGCTTAACACAAAAAGAATTTTTGGCAATAAAAAAGCCAAAATACTTAAACAATTCTTTGAAAGTTAGTTTTCTCAAACGAATATGTTCAAATACAAATAATAAATATTTGACCGATTTTGTAGGACTTGCCCCCTTGTGTTTATGTGACTTCAACACTAGTCAGAGGCTCTTTAGCCGAATAGAAATTTTTGGCTTGGCACTTATAATTTTTTTCTTGCCATCTTGCCCTCTATGGCTTGGACGGCGTGGATTTAGTTCGATTCTTGCCTGAATTTTCCTTAAGTTTCTTGATTTTCTCAAGAAATTGTGCAAAAAAATCCAGACTAGCAGCCAACTTTTCATCCGAATTTGTTTTTTTTCGACTCTTCATTAACATCATTTTTCCCTTTAAACGGAAAACTTAGAAAAGTACTTGTTTCCTTTATCCATTCACTACTAAAAAAACCATCAAGAGACATGAAACCACCGCCTTGCACTTCGGGTGGTGAAACGTCTGCCCCACTTGTGGCTTTGAGGAGAACGATTTCTTTGCAGAAAAATAGTTTATCGACCTCAAAACGATCGATCTCTTGGTAAAGATGATCGATCTTATCATCATATCGGCCTGATTCGCGGGCATGCTGGGATCCCATGGCGTGAAGGTCACTTGTCGTCATAGTTTGCTTATTTCTATGAATTTATCGCTAGAGAGATGGGAAATTTCATCTTGAAGTTGGCTTATTTCTTCATTACACCAACGAATTTGATCGTGGTATAT
The DNA here is from genome assembly GCA_033977485.1 of Hydrangea macrophylla. Lineage (NCBI taxonomy): Eukaryota > Viridiplantae > Streptophyta > Magnoliopsida > Cornales > Hydrangeaceae > Hydrangea > Hydrangea macrophylla. The sequence continues at coordinate 93,490,204 of CM066994.1, forward strand.
TTGTAGCCATGCTTCATTGTACATCTTTTCATCACTCGGTGGTCCCATCAGGCGTGCCAAATTGTTTGGCAGAAAATATTGATAGCATCATTGGTGTAGTATTATTGATCAGGCGTGCTAGAGACTTTGTACGAAAAATCCAAACGTGTACTAAACTTATCCCTGTAAGTGTAGAGTACAAAAATAGTGATTAGGCAATTGTGTTAAATAAATAGAAAAATTACCCTTACTAGAAATCCTCAAATCGTACTGAACCATGTAGGTTTGAAAGTGATGAAAATAATATGAAGCAAGGCTTTGAAAGTAGAAATACATTGCATTGGAGAGATTACAAGAAATGAAAATTACTTAAGAAAGTAGTGTAAAATACAGTAGAGTAAAAACTAAAAAAAGCTTAAAGGAAATTGCTATTAGAATACTAAGTTGAATGCTACTGGAATGCTTTTGAGAAATTGTTGTGTTTTATTCGGGGTGCTAGAGACTTTAGTCGTAGGAGAGGATGCCCTAATTTATAGCCAACAATTAGCTTCCTCATTAAGCAAGGTCTTGGGATGATAAATTGCCTTAAAACCTGCAATCAATAATGCATTGGAACTAGGGGTGTGTTTCGGCCGGAATAGAGCGGAATACTTTCTTTCGAAAAAAAATTCCAAAAATTTCGGAAATTAAATAGGTGTTCCAATTTTCGTTCCGATTTTTTTGAAATTTTCTTTTATTTTCCGATTTTGAAATTTTCGAAATCGGAAATTTTTGGAATCAGAAATTTTCATAATTTTTGAAATTTTCGGAATACTAATACTATTGAAAGGGTAAGTTATGCTTTTATAGAGAGTTCTCTACTCACTCCTTTCTCTTCTTATTTGAAGTGGTTTAAACAAGTCCACATTCTTCCAAATTTTTGAAAAAAATTCAAATTTTTTTTTAAATAATTTCGGAAAAATATTTTTGAAATATTTTCGAAATTTTCAAAACAATTTTGATTCCGATCCGATTTTAAATTTCAGAATTCAAAATTTAATTTTTAGTGTCTAAATTAAAATATTTTGAATCAAAATTAAAATTTCCGTTCTAAATAACACCCTTAGTTGGAGCTCACCAAAATGGCAGCAGTCATGTGAAGTCTTCGTTGATCAATCTATAAAGAAGATGCTCATTCTTAAGTCAAACAAATGAACTTCCGACCAATCTGTAAGTAAGATGGTCATTCTATGATTAAATTACAATTAATGGTATAGAATTCCAAATGCCAAAAGTTTGCTGCCATATTGGAACTCACCAAGCATTAAATTTTGTGGGCCCACCAAGAGATGTTAACATTTTTAAACAATACTCCACTTGTTAAAAAAAAAAAATGGATTCCACGACCTTTTGTCTTCACATGATAACGGTTCAAAGACAAAGTCATTTGAATGACATAAACTTAACGCTATGATTGGGAGTTTATGACATAAAAGAAAAGAAAAGAAAGTCTTAAGTGAGGAGAGAAAAGAAGAGAAGAGAAAAGATGGTGTTTTCTTTCATCTTGATTGGAAGTTGAGGAGAGAAGAGAAAGTAACTTTCTTTCCCCTTGATTGCAAGTTAAGAAGAAAAGAAAAGAAAAAAAAAATAAGTTACCATTCTACCCATCAACAACTTGGACTAACAAACCCTCATACACTCACGCTATACATACCTAGGAAAGTAAACTGGCAATGGAAGGTTTGGTCGTCTTTGGTTTTCTAAGCTGTGTTTTGTTTTAATTTTTATAATATATGTATGTGTATTATAATACAAGCCCTAGGATTTAGATGGAATTACAATTAGGTAAGACTAGACTAGAAGGGTATAGTGGGTATTAAGAAATATTAATTAATCCTCACTTTCTTTTCTCTCCTTTTCTTCCCAATTTGGAGAGAAAGAAATTGAAAGAAAGTGGAGGTTAGTTTTCTCTCCCTTTCTCTCCTTTTCTCTCCTCATTAAAACTCGCAATCGAGAGAAAGTGAGGTACTTTCTCTCCCTTTCTCTTCTTTTCTCTCATATTTTGAACTCTCAATCATAGCGTCATTTTTCGAATTTCAATACCTATTCGGCCATAAGCACTTTTGTTCAAATGTTCCAAATAATTGGTCATGGGTACAAAAATGCATATTTTTTTGATGCAAACAAGGAGTCCCCAGAAGTTTATTCAATGTTGATGACATGATGTAGATTGATTTATATGCATGATGAATCGTTGTTGAATTGATTTATCATTTCACCCATTTTGCATTGTCATGTCTAGAACTCAAAATCAAAACAGTCAAGTTCAAGTTGCAAAGATTGAAAAACTAAAATGAACCAAAACCAAAAATAAAAAATAAAAAATAAAAAATTCAAAGACATTTTATTGAAAGACAAACTAGAAACAACAAAAAAAAAAAGGCCAATTACCCAATTCCAGAAGGACACAACTGAAAGACAAACTACAAACAAACAAAAAAAAAAAGTCAATTACCCAATTCCAGAAGGACACAAGTCAGAAACAAAAATGGAAGATACATACAGGTACATGAATGGAAATATTCAAATTCTCAGCTAGACCATTCCAATTCTCAGGAATGGAAATATGATACATACTTGATAAGACTATTAAGGGCAAGGGGCAATTTCACACTATTTCGTGATGATTTTAGTTCAATACTTCAATGCATCTTTTGAAGACTAATGCTATAGTTTCTAATTTTATTTTAAATAGTTCTCAAACACACGTAGTAGTAGGACCACCTTTAATAATGATATGAAAACTTCAACATCCTTCAATCGAAATCAACCGCGTCTACACCTAATATGTTTGAACCATATGAGATACAAAATCTGGGAATTATATTACGCAAAAGATAATAAGTTCAAGCATTTATAGAACTAATTTTGATAAGTTTTATACTTCATATATCTGGGAATTTTTTTCTTCTCCCCATGCTACTCTTAACACAAATGGCTTTTGTTGGTAAGCTATGGTGAATCATCCAAGAAAGCACTTTTATCTCTAGAGAATTCTTTGTCTTTGTAGCCGAGAAAATAAGATCAGTGTCACCTCATTTGGTTCCCTACTGCCAAAATGAGGAATTGGCTTTATCTTTGGAATACATTTTTGTTCACCTCACATTTGCTTATCTTCCTCTTTCATTGGCTGATGCAGTGGAACACATGATTAAATGAGAATTTATTAATGGTGTAAAGTACTGAGCCCCACTGAATTAATCAATGAGAAAGAAGGGTGAGCAAAATGTGAACAATTTTAGGGTGAGCAAACATGCACTCTTATCTTTGTTTGTCTCATGGATTTTTTTAGGGAAAAGACACAAATATAGTATGGAAAATGCTTTCTTTTATTTGGTTACTAGGGAAATAGGGAGCGGAATAGGAAGGAATAAAAAAATTATTAAAAAAAAAAAAAAAAAGGCAGATAAAAAATAAATTATAAACCCCCTCCCCTTTTTCTTAAATTACAATAATACTTCGAAATTTTTGACATACATAATTATTTGATAATGAACGAAAATCAAAGGAAAAACACAACGAACTGTCTTCCTTTTTATTCTATTTTCCCTTTTCTTATTCTCCAATAAATCTGCAAACCAACTATAATTACCTTTAAGCATCATTGCTTCTTAATAAACTATATGCCTTCTTTCAGAATTTGTCTAATTCTATAGAAACCTCTCCTAACTTACCTCTAGGGGTACATCAAATGGGCGGACAAATTAGTTTTCTAAACTACCTTCTCTTCTTACCAAGAAAAAACCTTCTCTAATGGAGGAAAGGAACCCAATTTCTTTACTCTCCGACATTTTTCCGTTCAGAGTAGAGAAGCACCACGGTACTTAAAATAACGTGTTTTGGAAAAAGGTAAATCTATTGTGAGAAGCTTCTCATATGAGAAGGCGTGTCTTAACCGTTGGATGAGCATCTGGCCATAAGATTCTCAAGAATCTGGAAATGTATTTATCACCAGATGCTCATCCAACAGTTAAAGCCCGCTTTCTCATATGAGAAGCTGCTCACTATAAACTTGCACAATGGAAAAATAGAATCAGGCTAACCAATATTATGCTGGTTCAACTCTGGAAAGAAAATAAAAAATAAAAAAAAAATTTAAGATTATTTTAGACCGAGCATAGACTCCAAGACAAGAAATTACATCTGACATACACATGAATGTACAAAAGTTGTTCACTCATAAACCACAAAGCCGATTCTTTATATTTCTTAACAACCAATTTTATAGCCAAAAAAATATTGGCCAAATCCAACAGACTCTGCTCAGATGGCTAGCACAATTCACTGCTCTATTTTCTCATTTAGGTATGAGTTATGACCCAAATAAAGTTGTTTGCAAATATTATCATCCCAATAATTCTTCTAAAACACAAATTGGGAACAACTAAAGGACTATTTACAATTTGAAGGACTGAAAAAAAAAATAATAATAATAATAGTGAAACCTTATGAAGATCCAAAATGAAAACAAGGTCCAAACCAATGCCTAGTACTACTTAGTACAGTCACTTACATATACATATACTTACCGATTTATGAAGCTCTATGGCAAACTGTAAAACACATCACTTCAAGCACAATCTGAAACATAGTGCTATAACCAAGAAATAATTTGTGATTAGTAATATAAAAAAAAAAAAAAAATTTATAAGACCCTATGATTTTAAGAGCTTAAAACCATTAACAGAATGATATTTCAAAACTAAAAACAAGATCAACCATTTTCATTTCCAAATCCAAAACCAGCAACTTGTACCTAAAAATGACTTCTAGGGGTCAACCAAGGTGTTGCATCCAAATTTCCATTTCCCTCTCCCCTAAAACCCACAATTTCCTCCGGATAAATGGATTGAATCTTCACTATTGGTTTCCTCGTGGGCAAAATGGGCAGCGGCGATTCACCTCTAATCATCCTCTCGGCTTCCCTCACCGTCGGCCTTTTTTCATAATTCGGATGAACACAAGAAAGTCCCACAATGAGCATTCTCTCCATTTCCGTCCTATCGAATTTCCCCCTCAATTTTGAGTCCGCTGCCTCGATCAATTTCCCCCTCTCCCACAAGTCCCACACCCAATCGGACACCGGGGTACCACGGTCATCCACCGGCTGCCTGCCCGATGCCACTTCGAGAACCACCACTCCGAAGCTATAAACGTCTGTTTTAATGGTCGGAACACCTGAATAGACATACTCCGGTGCTAGATACCCCATCGTCCCCGCCGGCAAAGTAGCTTCCCTACTCCTGTCACTATGCTCATACACTTCAGCCAAACCAAAATCCCCAAGTTTTGCATTAAACTCTGAATCCAACATTATATTACAACTCTTCACATCTCTATGAATAATCTGCCTCTCACATTCCTCGTGCAGATATACAAGCGCATTAGATATGCCTATAACAATATTTAATCTCCGTTCCCACGACAAACAGCCCTTAAACTTGTGAAGAACTTTGTCTAAGCTTCCATTGGGCATGTACTCATAAACTAGTACTAATTCATTTCCCTCACAGCACCAACCTTGTAGTTGTACTAAATTCTTGTGCCTTAAACAACCCACCATTGTTCCAAGCTCAATCGTGAACGGGTTTCGTATAGAAGATCGAATCGGATTGAATCGTTTAACTGCCACTGATCCACAAGAAGGAAGTGACCCTTCATAGACAATCGCAGAAGCTCCTTCACCGACGATTTTATTTTGATTGAACCCATTTGTAGCTGCTTTTATTTCAGATAGTGACAATTTTTTCGGTACTTTGTTCCCTTGAAATCTATAAATTTGGGTTTCATTCAATTTTCTCTTCTGTGTTTTTTTCCTCCTAACCAAACAGAAACAGAGAATAACAAGAACTGAGAGCACAGAGACTATAAATGCAGATAATCCCCCAAATATAAGAGCCAATTCGCGGACCCGGTTGTCTAAATGATCATTCTCGAGATTCGAATCATCAGATGAGCAAATCAAACAGTCCAATTCAGAAACAGTGTCCATTGGCAATAAAGAAGAGATTAACCCAAATGTCTTGAACTTCCATTGATGAACTACATGAGCTGCAGAGCCTTTTCCATTTGACGCAGAGAAACCCACATGCATAAACTGTTTGAATTGTTTGGAAAGGTCAATTTGGGACACAAGAATTGGACTTTTGGGCCTAATCTGAGAGTAATCAACCCAAACACGGACTAACTTCTCTGAATCTCTGTATTCAATCCAAGCTGTTATTTGTTTCCCACTCTTCAAATCAATCCCTTTTGAGGACACATCAATGGAAGCAAATGACATGACTGTATTTATATCTATAGCTATATGATTGTCGTTTATATCACCCACTGACGGATCAAAATGTGTATCGAATTCGACTGCGATGAACCAATCTTGATCGTTGATGGGTTGATTAGGAAGACCCATGTAAGCACTAAAAGAATTTATATTCGATGTGATGAGAAAAGCAATTCCATCTCCTGAAGAACATAGAGGTGAAGAGATGATTGTGAATGAGAATTGGCAAGAGAAAGAAGCTGATGTGTCATTGGCTGAGGAATCAAGAAATCGAACTGGGTTTATGTAAAAAGCTCTTCCAATCCCAGACGAAGGTGAAGATGGAGATAAGGATGGGGGAGGAGAGAGAGAGAGACAGTTGAGTTCTTGAGTGAGAAAAATGGAGTTGTTTATGAATTGGGCATCGTTGAAGAGAGTGACATTGGTTGAGGAAGAAGATGGTGAAATGGAGTTGAAGGAGAGGAAAATGAAGACAACCCAGAAGAGTTTAATTGTTGATGAAAGCATTGGTTGAGTTTGAGATATGGAGATTTGGGTTAGTGGGTAGAGATGGGTTTTCTGAGAAATGGGAATTTTGCAGAGGTTTCTTGGAAGAAAGTTGGGTACATGGCGGAGAAAAGAGGGTTTCTTGGTGTTTGATCTTCTTTTCTGACACAGTCGTGAAATTCTTTGTTTTGGTGATTCTCTGAGAGAGAGAGAGCTGTTGAGTTCCTTGTAGTTCAAAAACCGAGGACAAATCAGGATCAAATGTACAGATTATTGAAGTTATTATATTCACAAAACACATTAAGGCCGCGTCTCGCAGTTCACAAACTGTTTGAGAAGTCCACGATTGTTGTGCGGATTTTTATGTTCAATTGCAATCTTTCTTAAACAAGGCTTAACGTCATAAATACTTTGCAACACAAAATTGAATCAGATTTTTTTCCCCCTCGTACATTTGGGCCTCGTTTGTTGGTCCGATATGTTAAAGAAGTATTTTATAAAAGTATAGTTAGTTATCTTAGGATAACTAATCATAGGATAAAGTAATATAATATTATTTTTATACTATGTTTGGTTCGTGTCGGATTATATCGGGAATAAAATTCAATTAGTCTAACACTTTGTTTGGATGATCATGAATCTGTAACTTTCTATAAATGCCCATTTTGCAAAAAAAAAAAAATTATTGCTATGAATATACCAAAGCACCTTCACACTTGATCAAACACTTGATCAAACAGACAAATATCATCATTCCAATCATTTTTATAATAGTCAATTATTCAGTACTTACAATAACAATAATATAACTTGACCAAAACACTCCTATAACTATGTTTAGTAATTAATTTTGGCTTCTCTATTATTTATACATAATTAAAAGCCTAGAAACTATTTAAAACTTGTACACACTACTACTATTTGCATCTTCATAGGCAGCCTCTCTCTGTCTTCTCAATCTCTCTTCCTTTCTCTCTTTGTTCTTCTTCTTCCTTCTTTCTTCTTCCTCTCTTCTTTCTGCCTAAGGGTATATATACAATACACATACACACGCGGTTATATATATATATATATATCTAGAACACACATGCACACATACACCAACTCTCACTCTTTCAAACTCTCCTGAACTGCCAAACACCATACACGCACAAAACACGTGTATATATATAGACAAGATGGGTAGGTGGCAAACACGTAATATAAGCATTATAACACTTTCGATCGATTGAAGTGAGTTCGATCAATCGAGAACAGGTAGATCAAAGTTTGATTGATTGAAAGGAGTTCAATCGCTTAAGAAAAGGTCCATGTCACAGAATCAGGTCGGTAGAGTTTCGATCGCTCGAAGTAGGTTCGATTGCTTAAGAAAACAAAAGTTCAAGCGATTGAGAAGACTTCGATCGATTGAGAAAGGTTCTTTACCAAGGGCTCACACAAGCATACAGGGTCTTATTTATATAACCATGCATTCGAAAATACAGGGTATTACAGTGCTCGAGTTTCTTTATAGCGAGATAATGATCATTATCTTAAAAAGAGAGCTTATCTACCTGAATAAGGCTTTCCCCAATTGTGATTTCCCCTCTAGTGTATTCTATCAAGTAAAAAGTTTCAGAAACTACACTTTAAAAAGCCTAGGATCTGCTTAAAAAGTAGTCAAAAGCACACTACTCTGTATTCGTTCTTTGATCACTGTCATGATTCTCACACTTCTATCCCAAATTCATCTTTTAATTGTTCACCTATTAAATCATTTCAAAACTAAATTTGGGAAGCACATGAATGATTCAAACATAGTTTTATCACCGTCAATCTCATCAAAGGTACAATTTTCCATCATTTTACACAATATGTTGCGGACAATTGCTTGATACATCCTATTAGTTAAAAAAAATGTATCAAGTGTGCTCCAAAAGTACTCTGATTTAATTGGTAGAGTTTTAAAGTTGGTGTTTTGGGGAAATACTCTGTAATACATTCCATCAATAATGGTGAGGTTTGGATTGTCGATTGGTTCATGGACCTAACCAAAAAAAAATGTTTGTTTTGTCTTATGATGATAACTGCCAATTTTTTTCTTTTTTTACAACAACAAGGTCAAAGACTCAAAATCATGGTGGCCATCACTAGATTATGAATAAGTGTAGATCTAGCACAATATAAAAGCAAGAGAACATAGATCTATAGTTTTTGTCAAACTTTTCAGAAAACCCTGGAATATGAAAGCTAAGTTTCAGAAAAATGCATAAGAACATGGCTAGTAACTAAAAACTTCAGAAATCGAAAAAAAAAAACTTTGCAGATCTAAGGAGGATAACCTAGAACCTTTACAGATCTACCATTCTAGTAACAAATCTTTCAGAAATCGAAAAAAAAAAAAAAAAAAAAAAAAAAAAAAAAAAAAAAAGAAACACCCTCTTAGTCGGCGTCACCTGGAAAGAGAGAAAGTGATCGATGAGATTGTCGCCTGCTCCGGCGTCTGCTATGGTCACTCGATCGTTGCTTTCGCCTCTGAGTTCTATCGCCCTTATAACTCTCTGTTCCTCTGTTAAAGACAAATGAAATTTGAAGGATTCTAAAATAGATTGGGTATATATATGTCAGGAGTAGTATGGTTTTTTTGTCGTACAATCCCACTAACACACAATCCGCGCATTTCTTATACCAGCCCCTACCAGGTATAATTTTATCTTCCATACGAGGTGTAGACACCCCATTTTTGCCCAACCCAATCATTTCAAAAATAAAGTGCTTATTGACACAAGCTTGTCGTTTTTTGAATCATCTCAATCTGACCTCAAACGGAAAAGATATTGCAAGTCAAAACTATGGGGTCAAAAGGTCAACAATCTCGCATGCACCCGACCACACATGACTATTGCTCCACAAATTTTTTTTTTGACAAAACACTTTCGGTGGATTCATAAAAGAGAAAAACAAATAAATAAATAAATAAATAAAAACACCCAACACAATGTTGGGATCCATCTTCATATTACTTTTCTTTTCTTTTTCCTATCACTCACTTCTTTGTCTCCCACTCTCCTTTCTTTTTCTCTTTTTTATTTCTCTCTCTTCTCTTCTTTCCAATACAAATACTCACTCCTCACTTCTACACAAGGGGGGGGGGGGGGGGGGGGGGGAGCATCCCCACTCCCTCATCTCTCTTCTCCAAACTCAATCACCATTGAAGCACCACACAGTCCATGTTGCTAAGGTCCTCTGCTGTGATGATAATCAAAATATCACCACGAATTCATTTTTGATTCAAATCAAATGAAACCAATTGGAGAGTGTTCCTAACTCAATGATGTTGCTCTGTGATTTTTTATTTTGGAATTTAAAAAAAATCATAGATCCATTTTCAAAACACAAACACAGAAGGCATATAATCTGCCAAAAACATCACAGCAGTGACACCAGATCACGTTCACTGTTTGGACTACTTCAAGATTTTTTCTTCATTCCATATTTTTTGCCCATTAACTATAGTCTCTTACCTACCCCTGTGAATGTTTTTGATTTTTCTTTAATCAGTTTAATTTTTGTAAAAAATCGTCCAATTTCAGTCGATAGTGCAGTCCCTTTTTCTGAGTAAGGGTGCTTCTAAACTCAATTTCTCTCAATCTACAAAAGATATTGCAAAATGGTTTCTACCATGGAAACTAGACTCATTTGGGAACTCTTTCTCAAAATTTCAAAAAATTGGGAACACCAGAACCTCTCCATTCCATTTTTTGGAAAACTTCTCTCAAAGCTGTGAAAAAATTGTACTTCAAAATAAACTTTTGTAGAACTTTGCTTTTATCTCTTTCATTTGGGGCTTTGATCTTTTTCAATTGAATAAAGTCTAGCATATTGGACAACTTCTTTTTTTTTTTTTCTTTTTTTTTTAAAAAAGAAAAAAAAAACTGGAAACAAAAAAGACAAGAAAGAAATTCTTTTTTTTTTCTTTTACCAAATATTCATGTTTATCAAGTTGTTCAATAACTTTGATAAATAGAAATTTGGTCTTCTTTCCACTTTATTAAAACAGAATATGCCTAACTTATCAAGTTGATCAATAACTTTGATAAAAGGAAATTTGAACATTTTTTATTGGGCACCGTCCCTTTCTTCTGGTATAAAATCAAAAATACAAAAACAAAAAAGAAAACAAAAAGAAAAATACAAAAAAAAATGGATTTTCTCAAAATAAAACTCCAATGCCACATTTGATTGGAATCTGCAAACAGCACAGGTAAGACAGGTAAGACTTCACACTCTTCATGGGCACCAACCCTTACTTACGGCACAAAACAAATAAAAAAAAATCTCTTTTTAATCATTTGGGCACCAACCCTTTCTTCCAAAAAGAAAAAAAGAAAAGAAAAAAAAAAGAATGAAAAGAAAATACAAAAAAAAAATGGACATCCCTCAACTCAAATGCCTCCTTTGTTCAAGATCTCCAAGCAACACAGGTAAAGTTAAGTAAGTTTTCTTATCCTACATGTACGTTCTCACATTTTCTTAAAAGTTGGGCACCGACCCTTACTTCCGGCATAGGAATAAAAGAACAGAAAAAAATGAAAAATATAAAAATGCAAAAAAAAAAAAAAAAAAACACACACACACACACACTTCATTCTTCACTTGCTTGCATAAGCTCATTCAATCTCAATCACTTTCCAAAATTCCTAGTTACATCATTTTTCACTCAAATCACTTTTCAAAACTCACTACTTCAAAGGTTAAAATCTAGGACTACATCGTACAGGTTAAAGTTCCTAGCTGCACCATCTTTTGCTCCAAATACTACTTCTCATTTGCACGATCTAGATCGACCAACTTTTTAAAAAACACTTGCACAAACTCACATATACAAGGCACAAAACTACGTACGGCCTGATTCTCGACTTGAGATACGTATACAACCATTCACTTGGGTGCAGCCATAACCACATCTTTTTTCTATTTCTTGTACATCCTCACACTCTACTATCTTTTATTTATGCCTCATTATCATGAAAACCACTAGAATCGGCAACGGTGCTTGCGTGGATGTTTGAGGGTGCCTAACACCTTCCCTTGACATAATCGAGTCCCCGAACCCATATTTTAAAAGATCTCTGGTTTTCGTATGACTATTCAGAGTCATACTTTTAAAGAGCCTACTTTCCTTAATAAAAAAAATTTTTAAGTCAAAGATGATTACTTTAATTGTCTTTGCAGGACCTTAGGTGGCGACTCTGAACATTGCAAATAGGCCCTACCATACTCTTTTCACCACTCCCAATAAAATTCGTCGCATTTCACCCACTTTAAAAAAAAGTCAGGCCCACACCGACAGGCTAGGCTGTGCCGAAAAAGCGGGCGCGATAGCTGGCGACTTTGCTGGTGACATCACACTTAAGAGGACTCAGGCTGCCATTTTAGTGATTCTCATTACAATGGGGCATTTCTCTTTTTACTAACAATTCTATTTTACCTTTTCTTTTGTGAATTCGTATTCTTTTGTACAGGTGTTCACGACTCAGACTGAAATAAAGTTGCAAGGCCAATGCCAAAATTTGCAAAGGCCAATGCCTAAATCATTTTGCACACTACACACTAGCATACAAGCATAACATAACCCTTACTCAAGAGGAAACCTTGTAAGATTGAATAGGGAGATGAGTATGTGGCATGGCCGTCGCGGTGGCACCGTCGGTACCGCACAAAAAACTCTCCCGCTCAAACCACCAACCTGAGAAAGTGCTTCGGCGCTGGAGGTTTGAAGGTTTGAGGACCAGGCCTGATTTAAGTTTGTATTAGACATCAGCCTCTCCACACACTCTCACTCTCTACACATGCATCAATATTAATATATCACTCTCTCCATATGCTCTCACTCTCTATGTGTGTATCAATATCGATGCATCACTCTCCACATGCTTTATCTCTCTCTCTCTCTCACTGCCCCCCTCTCTCTTTTTCTCTCTCTCTCTCCCTCTCTTTTTCTCTTTTTCTCTTTCCCTTTCTATCACTCTCACAAACTCTTCCCCCCCTTTCTCTCTCGCTCTCTCTCTCTCTATCTCTCTTCTTGTCTCTTTCACTGACCCACTCCCCTCTCTCTTTCTCTCTCTGCCTGTCTCTCACTAACCCTCTCTCTCTCTCTCTCTCTCTCTCTCTCTCTCTCTCTCTTTTCTCTCCCTCTCTCTATGTCACTCTCACCCCCCCTCTCTCTTTCTCTCTCTCTTTCTCTTTATGACAATCTCAACGACCCCCTCTCTCTCTCTTTCTCTTTCTTTCTCTGTCACTCTCACTGGCTCTCTCTCTTTCTCTATTTTTTTTCTTTTTCTTTTCACCTACTCCCCCTCTCTCTTTCTCTCCTTTTAAAGACCCTCCATGTCCCCCTCTTTATTTGTCTTTTTCACCCTCTCTCTCTCTCTCTCTCTCTCTCTCTCTCTCTCTCTTTAATGAACCTCTCTCTGTCTCACTCTCCTCCTCTCTTTTTTCTTCTTCCCCTCCCCTTCTATCTCTAAACTCGTCTCTCTTCTTGAAAAAAACCTCACCCCAACTCATATCCGAATAAGAGGAAGTTAAAATAAGCCCTGTACAGGAGCTTCCGTTAGAGATCGAGAAGACGAACATAGAATCATACCAAAAATGGTTTTTAAGAAGGTTGTTAGTCATTGTGGTGCATGCGAGTATAACAGAAGACGGTGCAGAAGTGACTGTTCTTTGGCTCCCTACTTTCAGTATGCAGGGAGTATGAAAGATTATGAGGCAATTCACGATTTTTTCGGATATAGGAATTTTTCGCGCCTTATTGAAAGGATATCCGAGGCAGATCATCAACAAACTATCAAATCCCTTGTGTGTGAAGCCACAACTAGGCTTCAGGATCCTATTTTGGGTTGTGTTTTCTACGTCTTTTTCCTCGAACAACAAGTTCTAGAACTGAAGGAACAGGTCTCACGACTTCAAGCTCCATCAAAAGAAGAGTCACCCAAACAATCCAAAGAGCCTGATCTCGATCATTTGCTCAACTATGCCATGGAAGAGCTAGATCACGACAATGAAAGCCCCCGAAAGTGTTCCAATCTCATTTCTCCCACCACAACTACTCTAATCTCTTTTGAAATCTTTAGCCCTACCCATATTCCCCCTGTCACTCAAATTTGTACAACCTCTCCTTGGTCTAATCTGGTCCGGTCTTTACTATCTAGCAACAACTACCAAACTTCTCCAAGACTGTTGGAGCTCGCTACTCCTAACACAACTTTTCCAGTCTGGTCCTTACTATCTAGCAACAACCACCAAACTTCTCCAAGTCCGTTGGATCTCGCTACTCCCAACACAATTTCTCCAGTCAGGTCCTTACTATCTAGCAACAGCCACCAAACTTCTCCAAGTCCATTGGAGCTCGCTACTCCCAACATAATTTCTCCAGTCAAGTCCTTACTATCTAGCAACAACCACCAAACTTCTCCAAGTCCATTGGAGCTCGCTACTCCCAACACAATTTCTCCAGTCCGGTCCTTACAATCTAGTAGCAACCACCAAACTTCTCCAAGTCCGTTGGATCTCGCTGATCTTGTCAGAATCAAGATATAAAAAGTGTTCTTTACTTTTCAAAAGATTTGTAGTGTGAAAGCAAAGGTCGAACCCACAGGGATTGGTTAACTACAGCGACTTAATTTTAAAACCTAACTTTAGTTAATTATGAAAACGGATTTTGATTTGATTTTAATTAAACTAATAACAATAAAACTAAATCTAAACTATGAAAGCAATTAAAAGTGTTTTAAATAATGTTTAAGAGAACCTAGGATTGCAAATCCACCACTAGCTTCATAATAGGAATATTTATGACTTACTTTAGCTTATTATGTTGGATGATAATGGGGAATTGTAGCTACAAGCCCAATTCCTCTGACAAGAAGATAATCATGGTTCAAGCACCAACATAATCCATCTTCGGTCAGCACGAATTATCCCGCACTAAACTAGGGTTGCGATCTAATCCGTCTAACATAGGCATGGACTATTCGGATACTTGATAGCACAAATCAATAACGCACCATCACATGTAAACAATCTAAACAAGCACAGCAAGCATAGATCGTTGAGCACATCACAGTCAAAATAGATCTACGACAAGAATAAATTCTGAAAGTAATGATTTAATCACTAGAAGTACGATTTATTTATAAAAATCCTCTAAACATGTGACTGTCATCCATACATAATAAAACTAAAATAAAAACATAAATAAAACCCTATTACTCGTCTAGGGCTTCATTGAAACCCTAGATCTATGATCTAGCCGTCCATGGAAGTGATGGATGGCAAGTAGTTGATGGAGGAGGCCATGGAAACCCTTGGTCTTCTTCTTCTTCTTCTTCTCCTTGCTTCCCTCCCATCAATGGCTGGAAGTATGGTTGTAGAATATGTGTATAATAATTGCCAACAATGTCTAACCCTTTAATTGTAATAAAATAGGGTATATATAGATTTACAACAAGTTTTGGAAGCCTTCCTAACCCGAAACGGACTGAAACTGATGTAATTTACAGTCTAGACGTCATTCAGCAGTTTCGTTTGCACAGGAGTCTTCAGTGTACTGAAATACGCATAATTGGTTTTTACACATATAGCGCGAGCGGTCCGCGCGAGCGCGACATTTGGTACCTCGCGCGCGCGAATTGCGCGAGCGATTTCTGAACTTCCGCGCGAGCGATATCTGGGTTTTCGCGCGCGCGATGTGGATTTTTCAGCTTCTTCTCTTCTGCTTTTTCACCCTGTTTAGCCTGATATACTTGATTTCTTCCAAATCCTGTCAAAAACTAGAAAACAAAGTAAAAATATACAAAAACAGGATAAAAAGTACTAACAAATGTGAATTAAGGCGTATAATTAGGATTAGTTCTCTCCCGATCACACCCCCAAACCTACATTTTGCTAGTCCTCGAGCAAAACTAAAATTAAAACTAACTACTAATAAAATACTACTCCATTTTCGCATGGATCACGATTGCATTTAGCATATGCAACAAGCCTTTTAAACCTCTAGGTGTCCCTAGTCGGACGAGTGAAGTCTCGTGAGGGTTCTCATCAACAAGTCTCCCACAACCATTTTTATTGACTTAGAAATTTAAAAAGTTTTATTAAAACAAAAAACATAACATTCAATACTCCTTATTATAAACAACGATTCAAAATAGAATAACGAACAAGAAGAAACAGAATCAAACGTTCACTTACATCATGAAAAACAATCTCAAGCACATGCATCATATAAATCAATAGAGTTCCTCATACAATTGCACGTGTGTGATGTGGTAGTCAAATGAACACGCGTATGTCATGAACATGGAATATAACTCGGATAACCATCCAACTATGCTTCGACTACAAATCTCACAATGTCAATTACACTCTAAAATGAAACACTCAGAAACAGGTGTAATTTTTCTAAAATATGTGAGTAAAAGAAATATGTTTTCAAAACGAGAAATGCTCACAAATGACTCGAAAAGGACGCATGACACGAAAGAACAGTAGTCTCATGGATAGGATGCCAACAATCAAGAAAAATTAATCATTACCATGTTTTAATCCCCTCCCATCGTTTACATATCTAAACCATCTTTTCTAGGATCAACTAGGACTTTTCAAAGGTTGTATTGTGGCTCAGGCAATGAAAAATGATAGAACGGATTAATTGGGTAGGTTTAGAATGGCATTGTAAGGCATGTTCGATTTCTTTCATTCTTCTTCTCTACCAACCTTCTCTTCTTTCATTCTCTTTTTTCATTCAATTTTTTTCAACCTTCTTCTTTTCTTTCATTTTCTTTTCCTTTTTCTTTTCTTGCTTCGCAAATGATTATTCATTGAATACCAAGCAACTACCCCAATAGCATCTTATTTTCTTCTTCTTCTCAATCAACACCTCGCCTTAATACTACTAAAAGTTGATCACTCTTCCAGTGGTATACTCCAAGTTGATCAAGTTGGAGCTTTTAAAGAGGATAATGGTGAACAAAGAAAAAGAGGCATTGTAACGGCTCAAAGGGCGAACTAAGGAAATTTTATCTTTTATCGGTCGGCAGTAAACAAAGAGGCCTAAAATCATGTCCTAGGGTAATACGGTTCTTCAATGTTTACAACGGAAGATTATTTAGCATGGTAACAAATATTTTAACTTGACTATTAACCAAAACAAGAATAATGAGACTAAACAACAAGTAGATGCGCTATTTCAATGAAATTCGACAAACACAATATATTTATAACCCTCTATAAAGAAAAGATAGGCTCAAAAGCTTACTGGGTCTAGTCTCCACCATGTGTTATCTAGAAATCCGAATCATATTATAGTTCACATCAAACATGTATTCAAATGACTACGTGCAGTGCATAACTTTATGTGCAAATCTATGAAAAAAAATTACGATTCAAACAATACATAACTTAAAACGTTACATCATAACTTCAGCAAATGTTTAATCACATCTTCTCTTGTTTATCATTCTATAACAATCAAAGTTCTCTAACAAAGAGTATCAAATTGATATTGCAAAAACGTCGGTAACATCGTTTATTTAAACACACTAATTGAAAATTTTGAAAATTGGTATGCATAAAATAATATGCATGTGTGCATACCCCCAAACCTAAACCTTTCATTGTCCCCAATGAAACAATAAAACGAAAGAACGGAAAGTACATAATAAAGGAACGAT
The DNA here is from genome assembly GCA_033977485.1 of Hydrangea macrophylla. Classification (NCBI taxonomy): domain Eukaryota; kingdom Viridiplantae; phylum Streptophyta; class Magnoliopsida; order Cornales; family Hydrangeaceae; genus Hydrangea; species Hydrangea macrophylla. Next base: position 93,507,700 of record CM066994.1, read on the forward strand.
AGTACCTCGATCTCGGCAAGGACAAACAGATGAAGGTATAAGAATATAGCGATAAAGTTCAAATGTACCTGTTAATACTAGATTAAAAAAAAAACTAAACAACGAAAAGATGAAAAACAACTAAAAGAAATATAAAGAAATTAACCTAATCTATACGATATAACAAAACAAAGAAAACAAAATAAACATAAACTAAAAAAAGAAAATAAAGCATACGATAAAAGAAAATAAAACATAACCAGAATTATGACAACAAACAAAAACCTGATGGAAAAGGACCTACGAAACAAAAACAGAAATGGAAAAACTACCTGATCAAGTATGGAAGACTGATATAGAAAACAAAAGAAAATATCAGAAAAATAGGGTATCGCGCGCGCGAATTCCCAAATATTTTTTTTTACCTCTCTCGCGCGAGCGAGCTACCTCGCGCCCGCGACACCAGGCGCGAGAAGAAGCAGAGGCATCATATAAGAAAAAAAACAAGGAAAAAGGCCTAAGGCACAAACTCGCGCGAGCGACGTCTCGTGCGAGCGGGCCACGCGCGCGACTTGGGTTATTTCCATTTTTTAGCTAAAATTATGTATGTAATATTAAAATAAATTAATTCTGACCCCCAAACCTGTCCAGAAAAACTCCAAGACTGACCAAAATGACTCAAAAACATCTAAAAATCAAAGAAACAGACGAAATCAAGCTTGGGTTGCCTCCCAAGAAGCGCTAACTTTTACGTCTTCAGCTAGACCGTTCCAGCTCAAGACTCACGGAGGTTGAAAATCAGACTTTGTACCCCTAAGAATATCAGGTAGAGCTCGATGGTAAGCAGAAATCACGTCGCTTTGAATTAATTCGATTGACGGTTTGTCAGTATGTTCAAATCGATTTCTTACCTTCCGAGTAGATTCAGCATTAGGGTCCGAGGTATTAGGGTTCATCCACTCATCATCCGCTATATCTTTGTCGTTACTCACATTTATTGCTTTGTTAGGCTCAATATTCCGTCTTACCTCACCTTCCGCCTCACATAGGTAATCGTCATCTTTAGGAGGTTGATCCATAGCATTAAAAACGTTTAATTTTAAGTTCATGTTCCCAAACGACACTTTCATTACCCCCGTCCGGCAGTTAACACGTGCGTTAGCGGTTGCTAAGAATGGACGGCCTAGAATGACAGGAGTGTGTTTCCTAGCATCTAGCACGGGTTCAGTGTCAAGGACCATGAAGTCGACAGGATAATAGCATTTATCAACTTTAACCAAGACGTCCTCGACGATTCCTCTAGGTATTTTAATAGAACGATCCGCTAATTGTATTGTAGCGGCCGTAGGTTTCAGTTCACCTAGACCTAATTGTTTATAGACGTGATAAGGTATGAGATTAACACTAGCTCCTAAGTCAAGGAGAGCCCGATGAATGATAGTGTCACCTATGACACATGAAATCGTAGGCGTACCAGGATCCTTATACTTCGGAGGAGCGTGTTGGAATATAGAGCTTACTTTTTCTGTGAGAAAGACCTTTTTAGGAGTATGACTACGTATTTTGCACTTTTGAGTACAAAGGTCTTTTAAACATTTAGCATAAGCGGGAATTTGTTTAATAGAATCGAGGAAACGAATATTGATTTTAACTTGTTTAAACACCTCGAGTATATCTTCCATTTTTTACCCTTTCTTGGGCAAATGTGACGGTCCCTCAACATTAGGTGGATATGGCATTCTCGGAATATAATTTGTTGAGACCGGTTTATTTTCTTTTCTACTTTGATTCACGTCCTCACCCCTCTCTTTATTAGAGTTGATGTTCATATCTATCACATTCTCATTCTTATTAAGGGTTTCTATCACCTCCTCTCGTGTAGTCATCCTAGTTGAGACGGCGTTTACTTGTTCATTCGACCCCTTAACCTCATATTGTCCCTTAGGGTTTTGAATTGTTTGACTAGGCAACGTCCCCTCGTTTCTACGACTCACTACAGTAGCTAGTTGTCCCATTTGGGATTCAAGCTTCGCAATGGATTGTGTATGAGAGTGCACTATTTGTGCTTGTGCCTGTACTTGCGTTTCAATTTTAGTAAGGGATGGCAACACCTTTTCCTAAAAAATGTTACCCCTTGGAGGGTTCGGATTAGGATGCGGTTGTTGGTATTGATTAGGTTGAAACTGAGGTCGATATGCATTAGGAAAATTAGTCGCCTCATTAGGATTATTATTATTATTTTTCCAAGAGAAGTTAGGATGGTTTCTTCATGGCGCATCCGGATTATTAGTAGTTGAATTATAATTATTTCGTGGGTATTGTTGAATAGAGTTAATGTGTTGCTCTACGAATTCTGGAAATTGACTCGCCGATGGACATGCAAGTATCGAATGTGAAGGATCAGAACATAATGCACAAATTTCATGAGCGGGTGGGGCTGTCGTTTGGTTCATTGTTAAAAGTCGGTCAAGTTTGTTAGATAGTTCTTTTATTTCAATTGATTGACTTGACTCGAACTTTACCTCCCTCTTAGGTTGTGAATGATATCCCTCGGAACGTACTGATACAGCCTGATGCATCGAATTCTCGCTTAATGTTTCAAAAATTTTCCAGGCCTCATCGGTGCTTTTGTGTAGGAAGGTTCCCGCACAAACGGCATCGACGGTATTCCTAACAGAGGGAATAAGCCCCTCGTAGAAGACTTGAACCAATTGCCACTTGGGAACCTGATGGTGTGGGCACGAACGTAATAATTCTTTAAATTTTTCCCACGTGTCATAAAGAGTCTCCCCATCTTGCATCACAAAATTAGTTATATCTTTTCTTATCTTATTTGTACGCATAATAGGGAAAAACTTTTGTAAAAAGGCGGTGTGTAAGGCTTCCCATGTTTTTATTGTGTTTGGCTCAAGTGATTGAAGCCAATACTTCGCTTTGTCTCTTAAGGAGAATGGGAAGAGCCGCAATTTTAATTCATCATTATTTAGGTTTTGTATTTTCAAAGTAGAGCATATACCCTGAAAATCCCCTAAGTGTTGGTAAGGGTCTTCATTTAGACGGCCATGGAATGATGGAAGTAGCGAGATGGTAGACGACTTTATCTCAAAGTGAGATGTTGTCGCCTCCGGTAATTCGATACCAGCTTGTGGCGTGTACGTCGTAGGAATAAAATAGTTTATAAGTAGAGGAGGTGGCGGCATATTAAGATTATTCATATTAGCTCCGTTGTTATTTTGGTTGTTTTCGTTATTATTTCCAATGTCTGCCATTTTAATTGGTTCTATGTTATTAAAGCGTGGTTTCTTTAGTCTTGTAAGAGTACTACGTATTTCGGACTCAAATAAAGACGTTGGTTTCGGTGTCAAATCGTCGTCTATTAAAAACCGTGTTCTAGAAGTTAAGTTGGAAGACTTGTTAAGTCTTAATGTACGTTCAAGTTCAGAGTCAAAAGGTTTTAATTCCGGTTTATTTGAACGTGTACCTAACATAAACTAAAAGAAAGTAAACTAAAAACAAAGACTAACTAAACAAAAAAAAATAAATAGCAATCACGCAACTAAGATAACAAGCACTCAACTACTGTGATGCATGAATATTATCCTGTAATGCAATGACCGCGTCAAGCCCAGCGCCCCGGGTTTCCTAGCTAATGCAGTGCAATTAACCCTAAACTAATGCAAACAGTGCGTCACAGCGCCCTGACTTACAGTGGTTTAAAGCGAGTTTCACAAGAAGCAATTTATTTTACTTTATTTATATTTTTATTTGCGTAAGCTCCTTTGATGTAATTAGCTGCTCCACTCGGAAACGTTGACTACAAAATAAAAGAACAAGTTAGTAACTAAAAACAAAACGGAAAATAAGAAAAATAATAAAAACTAACCTAATATTTACAAATTAACTAAACTAAGATTATAAAACTAAAAGTAGTAATGCAATCCCCGGCAACGGCGCCAAAAATTGATCTTGTCAGAATCAAGATATAAAAAGTGTTCTTTACTTTTCAAAAGATTTGTAGTGTGAAAGCAAAGGTCGAACCCACAGGGATTGGTTAACTACAGCGACTTAATTTTAAAACCTAACTTTAGTTAATTATGAAAACGGATTTTGATTTGATTTTAATTAAACTAATAACAATAAAACTAAATCTAAACTATGAAAGCAATTAAAAGTGTTTTAAATAATGTTTAAGAGAACCTAGGATTGCAAATCCACCACTAGCTTCATAATAGGAATATTTATGACTTACTTTAGCTTATTATGTTGGATGATAATGGGGAATTGTAGCTACAAGCCCAATTCCTCTGACAAGAAGATAATCATGGTTCAAGCACCAACATAATCCATCTTCGGTCAGCACGAATTATCCCGCACTAAACTAGGGTTGCGATCTAATCCGTCTAACCTAGGCATGGACTATTCGGATACTTGATAGCACAAATCAATAACGCACCATCACATGTAAACAATCTAAACAAGCACAGCAAGCATAGATCGTTGAGCACATCACAGTCAAAATAGATCTACGACAAGAATAAATTCTGAAAGTAATGATTTAATCACTAGAAGTACGATTTATTTATAAAAATCCTCTAAACATGTGACTGTCATCCATACATAATAAAACTAAAATAAAAACATAAATAAAACCCTATTACTCGTCTAGGGCTTCATTGAAACCCTAGATCTATGATCTAGCCGTCCATGGAAGTGATCGATGGCAAGTAGTTGATGGAGGAGGCCATGGAAACCCTTGGTCTTCTTCTTCTTCTCCTTGCTTCCCTCCCTTCAATGGCTGGAAGTATGGTTGTAGAATATGTGTATAATAATTGCCAACAATGTCTAACCCTTTAATTGTAATAAAATAGGGTATATATAGATTTACAACAAGTTTTGGAAGCCTTCCTAACCCGAAACGGACTGAAACTGATGTAATTTACAGTCTAGACGTCATTCAGCAGTTTCGTTTGCACAGGAGTCTTCAGTGTACTGAAATACGCATAATTGGTTTTTACACATATCGCGCGAGCGGTCCGCGCGAGCGCGACATTTGGTACCTCGCGCGCGCGGATTGCGCGAGCGATTTCTGAACTTCCGCGCGAGCGGGTCGCACGAGCGATATCTGGGTTTTCGCGTGAGCGGATCGCGCGCGCGATGTGGATGTTTCAGCTTCTTCTCTTCTGCTTTTTCACCCTGTTTAGCCTGATATACTTGATTTCTTCCAAATCCTGTCAAAAACTAGAAAACGAAGTAAAAATATACAAAAACAGGATAAAAAGTACTAACAAATGTGAATTAAGGCGTATAATTAGGATTAGTTCTCTCCCGATCACTCGCTACTCCCAACACAATTTCTCCAGTCTCTCGTCCTGCCCACACCCCCTCTGTTACTCCAACTTGCTACTGCTGGTCTAATCTAGTCCAACACTCACAATTTAACAAGTCCCAGATTCCCCTGGATCAAACAGAAAAATCAGGGGTCCCAAGATATCCAAATCCCCCAAATCTTCAAGCAAGTTCGTTAAAAGCACCTACTCCATTAATTAATCCTTACTCTTTCTTCACTGTTAACAACTTAGCTCAAAGCTCTTTCTTGGATTTAATTGACGAGATGGAGAGTCGGCATGCCTCTAAAGGGAAAAGAAAAAAATTCGCAAGGTGGCTTAAGCCCTAGAGTTAGAGTTTTTTTTTCTTCTTTCTAAAAAAATAAAAATCAAAAAATAAAAAATAAAAAATGAAATGAACATCACGGTCCGTATTTGAGGTAGTCCCTGTACGTCGAGTGTGCATGAGATTGAGCCTACATGTCTTACTACGCGTGTCCCTCCACCAGCTTAATGTGGTTTAGACCTTTGGGTACTGTTTTATAGGGCAACTGGGAGGGAAAGCATCCCAGGACGGTATTGTTCTCAGAAGCAAGTCCTGAAGAACATTAACCCAGGGTTCTGTGGAACGGACTATAGGATCTATATGGTTGCTGAAAAGCGCGTAGGATATCGTTAGCATTCGACCTCTAGAAGGAGGCCTCACGATGGCAGAACTCTGTTCCCACTCGTCAAAATCCAACTGTACATTTGTATCATTGTAACTTTTCATATTTAAAAAAAAATCCTCCTTAGAACTATTTTTGCTTCTTATACAATGTACCCTCACATTGGGCTATCAGTTCAAGAATCAGCTTTGGAAATACTATCTCTTGTTAATAACATAAGTGAACTTTCTAAAATGAGGGTTCTAATCCCCATCACTTTCACGATCCACTTGTGTTTGCTATCACCAATCTGAATCAGTTTAAAGGCTGACATGTGTTCCAAGTTAGAAAAATGCATGCTTAATCATTTCTAATCCTTCATTCAGGCCTAATTCGATACACTAGTAGCACATGCAAATCCATACCACGAACACTGATATTATCAAATCCAAGTAGTACCGGTGCATCCGCAACTATCCAAATCGTTTCATTGCCAAATCAATAGGCTGCTCTGCCTTCTCAAACACATTTTTACTTTTTCAAAACAAAACAAAAAAACAAAAAAAAAACAAAAAACAAAAAATAAATAAAATATAAAAAAGAAGGAAAGGAGGAGAGAGAGAGAGAGAGAGAGAGAGTATCGGCACAAAAAAAAACTAGAAAAGTCAAAAAAAGAAAAAGAAAAGAGGAGAGAGAGAGAGAGATTGTCGGTCAGAGAAAATGAGAAGGAGAAAAAGAAAAAGAAAAAGGAGAAGAGATAGAGAGAGAAAAGGAGTGTCAGTAGAGATAAAAGAAAAAAAAAGCATAAAAACATGCATCTTCCTCACTTCTCTCCCTCATTTCTCTTTCTCCTTCTGCTCCTTCTCAACTGCAGCCCTCTCATTCCTTCATCTCTCTCCTCGCCCCCTTATCTTTCTCTTTGTTTCCTCGCTTCTCTCTCCTTATCATACTCATAGTCATTGTCTTTTACCATTGTGCCTTGAGATTTCGACCAAGACCAGAAGTTTGATCTTGTTTTAGGCGTGGGGGTGCTCTTTTAAAAAATAATTTGGAGAACAACATGGATTTGGGCGAGATAATTATACTTTGCGAAGTGTGCATTCTTCTTTGGATGGCTGTGGCGCAGCTTACTTCTGGTTCAAACGGCCTGATAATGAAAAAGTCCATGAAGACTAGGAAAACTGCTCTTAGAAACTCGGACTGCCCCTGTGATTCAAATCATTTATTGGGTGGGCTGGCTTTACCAATGAACAATGGGTTGATGAAATGTAAGGGTTTTCTTGTTGTTTTCTTTTTGCTCTTATATGTATCAAAAAATATCATCAATAAAAATAGAATGTCAAGGATTGTGTAAATACATGGGCAGCCAATCATATGTGTTGTTTCCAGCCATCCAGTCCATGCACTGTTTCTATACCCTTTACCAATAGTCTGATTCTCCACTGATACACCCACGAGCCTTTGGTCATTCTCGCAAAAGGCCAATACTTCACCACTACCCAGAATGCCACTCCTTACAATGCATCAAAATGTCACATAGGGGCAGTTTCTCTACTATTAAATATATGCATTGCTTGCTTTCTATAAGTACATACATTTCTTTTTTTAAAAAAAAAAAAAAGAATTTTTTCATCATCTTGCTTTAAAATCTCATGATTCATTGGATATGACTGTCTTGTAACTTGTTAAAGTCAATTTGGACATCGCATTGGACTTTTGGACACAACACACGATAGAACATGCCAAAAAGGCTTCAAGTCCATAATTAATCATTACAGTGTCTGACATTGCTCATCATCGCAAGTGCATGCTACTCTACCACTGCTATAGCATATGGACTATACACTTTCGGGGCAGAAAATACCTCAACTCAAGGCATGCCACACATCATCAAATACCAAGTGGGGCGGCCCATTGTTCCCCATGACATTGCACAAATTTCAATGATGCACATACATGATTTCTAAAATCCAACTATGTTTGTGTCAAAATGATGAGAGGCAATCATTTCAATTATTCATACACTATTATTCACTTGCTAGCCCATTTGAGCCATACAATGAAAATCTCTTTTCAAATTCAAATCCCCTGAGGATCACCCCCCACACTGGGGCAAAGCAAAAAAAAAAGGGGGGGCTCGACAGAAAAAGAAAAAAGAAAAGAAAAGAGAGTTCAGTACAGAAGCTTGAAACCAATCCACAAATACTATTTGACTTGGATACTCACTTCGAACTGCGTCAATTCTTCCCCAAGCCATATTTCACTCAGCAAATTCGCCCCATCCTAGATTGGGGCAGGCAAAAAGAAAAAGAAAAAGAAAAATAGAGTATAAGGTGATCTCAGGCATTGACCTTTCAAAAAAAAACTTTGAGCCTTCATACGATCCTTCATTTCTTAACCAAAGACCCTAACCTACAATACAACCCACTAAAAGTCCACTCTGATTAACACAAGTCTTGTTGGATTTATTAAATCATACTTTTGCATAATTTTAAAGACATGGGCCATCACATACTGTCAATTTCAAGATAGTCCGACGGGCGTAGTGAAAGCCTAAAGAAAAAAAGTCGCTACGAATAAAAATCAAGACTATGGCAAAACTTTCGACTATAGCAAATACAGACAGGACTGGGCATTCAGCGAATACTGGAGCACTAAGCCAATGAAGTCAAAATACGCTGCCTTCTAGCGTTGCAACAAGCAACATGTCACGCCCCGGAGCAGCAGAAATTTGCAGGAAATAAAATTTTCCTTTCTGGGTCCATAAGCCATAACTAGTTACATTAACTGATTGTCCACAAACACGCTAGATAAATAAAAGAGTAACTTAAACAGAAGCGTAAACTGAATATACATTAAAAGATTACTAGCTATTACATAAGAGTTCGTAGTTATCCAAAGATAAAAGAACAAAAGAGATTAAGGCGTTGGACGCCGTTTACATCTTTATATGTAAAAGACAAAAGGACGTGTAAGATCGTTGAAGCAAGGCGTGTGATGCCAATTTACAACTTTGTACGAATAGACAAAAAACTATAAAGAACAACTAAGTCTTCTTTCTTGAAGCCGTGCCTCTAACTGGTGTAGCCGTGACCTTCAGCATAGTAGGCTTCCTATTCCTGATAGTCCTCCTCCGGACAATCATATCCTGTATAGTCTAGACATGGGATTGTCCAGGGCATAGTATGTCGTTAGCTTTAATAAATGCTAAGTGAGCGTCCTAACCGGACATTAATATATTCAGGGTACATATGTTAATCATGAGGTTAACTAGACCATAATAATAATAAGCGGAAAACAATAATCATAATAATTATAACAATAATAATTATAATAATAGTAATCATAATACGGACTTGGGTTAGGGACACTACATGTTAAAACATGAGTTTTAACGGTTAACAAATAATATAATTCGAATAATAACTAGTAGTAGCAATAATAACAATGATAATAGAAATCATAATACGGCTTAAATTAGGGACACCACATAATAAGTACAATATTTTCCATAATAATAATACTAATAATAATAATTCAAAAATAATAACACAGACATTAAATGTTCAGCGTACATATATTAATCACGAGATTGACTGGACCATAATAATAATAATAATTATAATAACAGCAATTATAATACGGATCTAGATTAGGGGCACCACATGTTAAGCACAATATTTTTTAGAAATAATACACGGAAGATAATATGGATATTAATCTGGTATACCAAGTGAGTTAGGAACTCACCGTAGGTTCAATGTCGCGGTGTGGCACAACGGTAAGCTTTCTTTTCTCTTCCTTTCCTTTTTCCCTCTTAGCCAAACTCTCTCTATACTTTTTCATCTCCTAAACACTAATGGAAGCCCCTATTTATAATGGGGGTGGTTGGGTTCACATATTATATATATATGACACACACACACACACACACACACACACACATACACAAAACCCAAACACACAACCATGCATCACCACACACACTGTCACACGCCACACACTGCACACACATACATATCACACTACACACACACCACACAACATACATAACACACCACTATACACCCTACACACTCAAGCACACTACCACACACATCACCACTCTACACACACCTCACACAAAACACATGGCACACAATTCATCACTCTCACTCTCCCTTTGGTCGGCACACACCCACACCCACATATTGATATGGGTTGTTTGGTTGGTCTTACGGTACAAGCAGGGTTGGCCAACACAGGTATAATTAAGGGTTCAAAAATAATATTACTTATAGTGAAAAAATCTTACAAATACAATCCGGGGTTGGAAACTATTTTAATAAAATATAATAAAAACTTCAGGTATTACACAACAAGACAGACAATATCCACTAACTTATGAACATTCTTTCGCAGATGATAAACTCATGCATCAAATACTTTTGTAAATACTCTGTACATAGCATAACATTGCATTTTTTTTTTAAAAAAAAAACACACAAAAAAAACAAAAATCATTCATACTTTACAGCATAACAGAAAATGCATATCTTTTGTAACAGGGGCAACTGGTCCTGATATTTCCATCATCCTTGTAAGGAGAACACTCACCACTGGCCCATCATACTTCCAAAAGCCCAACCACTAGCCTAACACTTCCAAAAACCTCACCACTAACCCAACTTCTAAGCTCAACCACTGGCCCAACACTTCCAAAAAACCTCACCACTGTCCCAACTTCTAAAGCCCAACCATTGGCCCAACACTTCCAAAAAACCTCACCACTGGGCAACATACTTTGAAAGCCCAACCCTGGCCCAACATACTTCCAAGACCTCTCACTTCATGTAGCCTTTGCTCAGGCTCGCCAACTCTACAACAACCCCTCTGCTCAGGTCCACATGTCAAATCCACCTCTTCTCTATGGATCATCAAGAAGTATGTCTCGTACTCGGGATCATCTTGATCATCTCATCCAGTCTCAGGTATAAGCCCGTCAAGGGGCATCCTGTTCATGTCACCCAACATTAGGTATGAGTCTGTCAAGGGGCATCCTATTCATATCTTAAAGCTCAGGAGTGAGTCCGTCAAGAGGCATCCTATTCACAATCTCACTATTAGGAATGAGTCCGTCAAGAGGAATCCAGTTCACATCTCTAATTACCAGGAAATGAGTCTGTCGGAGACATCCTATTCATATCTCCCATTACCAGAAAATGGGTCCGTCAAGGGGCACCCTGTTCATATCTCTAATTACCAGGAAACGAGTCCATTCAGATATGTCCTGTTCATATTCTCGATCATCGGGTACGAGTCCATCAAGTGGCATTCCATTCATAACTTCAACAGACGAGAATCAAGTACGAGATAGTCAAGTGGCATCCTCTTCATATCATTTGGCATCAGGTATGAGTCTGTTAAGTGGCATCCTGTTCATCTCATCTAACATCAGGTATGAGTCCGTCAAGTGGCATCTTGTTCATCTCGTCTAACATCAGGTGTGAGTCCGTCAAGGGGCATTCTGTTCATATCATTCAATATCACGTATAAGTCTGTCAAGGGGCATCATGTTTATATCATTCAGCATTAGGTATAAGTCTGTCAAGTGACGTCCTGTTCATATCATTTGGCATCAGGCATAAGTCCGTCAAAGGGCATCATGTTCATATCATTCAGCATCAAGTATAAGCCTGTCAAGTGGCGTTCTGTCCATATCTTCAAGCGTTAGGTATTTCTCTTACTATCCCATGCTTTATAGCAATCACGCCCCACGTGTCATTTTTCTCACCTATCTCACAACGATCACGCCCCACATGGCATTTCGCTCTCGAATCCTACAGCAATCAGGCCCATGTGGCATTTTGCTCCCTTATCTCATATTGATTATGTCCCATGTGGCATTTCTCGCTCTCATATCTTCACAGCAATCACGCGTATCATTTTTTGCCCGTCTATATCCTAAAGTAATCACATCCCACGTGGGATTTTGCTCTCCTATCTCACAGCGATCACGTCCCACGTGGCATTTCGCTATCTCATATCCTCACGACAATCACGCATATCACATTTTGCCAATCTATATCCTACAACAGTCATGCCTCATGTGGCATTTGCTCTCCTATCTCACAGCGATCACGTCCCACGTGACATTTTGCTCTGTTATATCCTCACGGCAATCACACGTACAGCATTTTGTCAGTCTATATCCTACAGCAATCATGCCCCACGTGGCATTTTGCTCTCTCATATCCTCACGACAATAACGCGTACCTCATTTTTCCAGTTTATATCCTACATCAATCATGCCCCATGTGGTATTTTGCTCTCTCATATTCTCACTGCAATCACGCGTACTGCATTTTTCCAATCTATATCCTACAGTAATCATGCCCCACGTGGTATTTTACTCTCCTGCCTCATAGCAATCATGCCCCACGTGGCATTTTGCTCTCTCATATCCTCACGACAATCACACGTACCACATTTTGCCAGTCTATATCCTACAGTAATCATGCCCCACGTGGCATTTTGTTCTCCTGTCTCACATTGATCACGCCCCGCGTGGCATTTTGCTCTCTCAAATCCGCTGCAATCACTCCCCGATGTGGAATTTTGCTCTTCACTATCCTAACCTGGCATTCTCTTTCATTCCGCGAACTACACTCTGTCTGATTCTCCTCGCAGGAGATACGTAGGCAGCTTGGTGAGCTCGACCATACCCTTACTTTACTACATTCTTGGTTAAAGTTCGAGATTACGCGGCTATGCACTTCTCGACTACACCATCTCTCACCATCTCTCAACTACCCATGTTCTTGCGAACTACGCTCGGTCTGATTCCCCGATAGGAGATACATAAGAAGCTCTAAGAACTCGACCATACCTTTACTTTTTACATTTTTGGTTAGAGTTCGAGATCACACTGTTACGCACTTCTCGACTACACCATATCTCTTCTATTCCATTCTCACACGAATCCCCAGCGAAGTCGTTCGCCCATTCTGGTAACATTCTCAATCCCCAACGGAGCTATTTGTCCAAACTGGCAATACTCTCAATTCCCAGCTGCCTATCTTGGTACACCACTCACTTTTCCACTTTGGCACATCACTTCACTCTTCACCAATCATGGTGTCACTCGCCTAAACTACGCTTGATGTAATTTTTCTCTATATAAGATACGTGGAGCTCTCGACCAGACTTTGCGATCACTCGTATTCTTGTATAGACTTCTCAAGGAAAAAAATTTCAAAAAAAATAGTTGAGGCAAAAATGGGTGTCTCCTTATCTTTGTCACGATTTGGTTCGCAAAACATGACAAAGAGGGGCAACTGTAGACACCCCAATTTTGGCCAACCCAATCATTTCAAAAATAAAGTGCTCATTGACACGAGCTTGTCGTTTTTTGAATCATCTCAATCTAACCTTAAATGGAAAAGATATTGCAAGTCAAAACTATGGGGTCAAAAGGTCAACAATCTCGTATACACCCGACCACACATGACTATTGCTCCACAGTTTTTATTTTTTTTTGACAAAACACTTTCGGTGGATTCATAAAAGAGAAAAACAAAAAATAAATAAATAAAAACACCCAACACAATGTTGGGATCCCATCTTCATATTACTTTTCTTTTCTTTTTCCTATCACTCACTTCTTTGTCTCCCACTCTCGTTTTTTTTTTTTTTTCTCTCTCTTCTCTTCTTTCCAATACAAATACTCACTCCTCACATACAAGGAGGGGAACATCCCTACTTCCTCATCTCTCTTCTCAAAACTCAATCACCATTGAAGTACCACACAGTCCATGTTGCTAAGGTCCTCTGCTGTGATGATAATCAAAATATCACCACGAATTCATTTCTGATTCAAGTCAAATGAAACCAATTGCAAAGTGTTCCTAACTCAATGATGTTGGTCTGTGATTTTTGTTTTTTTTTTTGGAATTTAAAAAAATCGTAGATCCATTTTCAAAACACAAACACAGAAGGCACATAATCTGCCAGAAACATCACAGAATAGACACCAGATCACGTTCACTGTTTGGACTACTTCAAAATTTTTAGTTCACTCCATATTTTTTGTCCATTAACTATAGTCTCTTACCTAATCCTCTGAATTTTTTTTATTTTTTTTTCGGATCAGTTTAATTTTTGTAAAAAAATCGTCTAATTTCAATTGACAGCACAGTCCATTTTTCTAAATAAGGGTGCTTCTAAACTCAATTTCTCCCAATCTACAAACGATATTGCAAAATAGTTTTCTACCATGAAAACTATACTCATTTGGGAACTCTTTCTCAAAATTAAAAAAAAAATTGGGAACACTAGAACCTCTCCATTCCATTTTTGAAAAACTTCTCTCAAAACTGTGAAAAAACTGCTCTTCAAAATAAACTTTTGTAGAACTTTGCTTTTATCTCTTTTATTTAGAGTTTTGATATTTTTCAATTGAATAAAGTCTAGTATATTAGATCACTTCTTTTATAAAATAAAAAAAAGAATAAAAAAACAGAAAAAAAAACAAGAAAGAATTTTTTTTTTTTTTAATTCTTTTTTTTTTCTTTTACCAAATATTCATGTTTATCAAGTTGTTTAATAACTTTGATAAATAGAAATTTGTTCGTCTTTCCACTTTATTAAAATCGAATATGCCTAACTTATCAAGTTGATCAATAACTTTGATAAAAAGAAATTCAAACATTGTTTATTGGGCACTGTCCCTTTCTTCCGGTATAAAATCAAAAATATAAAAACAAAAAAGAAAACAAAATGATAAATACAAAAAAAAAAATGTAGATTTTCTCAAAATAAAACTCCAATGCCACCTTTGCTTGGAATCAGTAAACAACACAGGTAAGACAGGTAAGTCTTCACACTCTTCATGGGCATCGACCCTTACTTCTGGCACAAAACAAATAAAAAAAAAATTCTCTTTTCAATTATTTGGGCACCAATCCTTTCTTCCAAAAAAAAAAAAAAAGAAAAGAAATTACCAAAAAAATGGACATCCCTCAACTCAAATGTCTCATTTGTTCAAGATCTCCAAGCAACACATGTAAAATCAGGTAAGTTTTCTTATCCTACATGTACGTTCTCATATTTTTTTAAAAGTTGGGCACCGACCCTTACTTCCGGCATAGAAATAAAAGAACAGAAAAAATGAAAAATACAAAAAAAAAAAAACACTTCATTCTTCACTTGCTTGCATAAGCTCGTTCAATCTCAATCACTTTCTAAAATTCCTAGTTATGACATTTTTCACTCAAATCACTTATCTCAACTCACTACTTCAAAGGTTAAAGTATAGGACTACACCGTACATATTAAAGTTCCTAACTGCACCGTCTTTTGCTCAAAATACTACTTCCCATTTGCACGGTCTAGATCGACCAACTTTTTCAAAAACACTTGCACACTCACATATACAAGGCATAGAACTACGTACGGCCTGATTCTCGACTTGAGATACGTATGCAACCCTTTACTTGGATGCGGCTATAACCACATCTTTTTTCAATTTCTTGTACATCCTTACACTTTACTATCTTTAATTTATGCCCCATTATCATGAAAATCACTAGAATCGGCAACCATGCTTGCGCGGATGTTCTAGGGTGCCTAACATTTTTTTCCTCGACATAATCGAGTCTCCGAACCCATATTTTAAAAGATCTCTGGTTTTTGCATGGCTATTCAGAGTCATACTTTTAAAGGGCCCACTTTTCTTAATTTTTTTTTCTTAAAAGTCAAAGATGATTACTTTAATTGTCTTTGCAAGTACCTAACACCCAAATGTTAGGTGGCGACTCTGAACATTTCAAATAGGCCTGCCATACTCTTTTCACCACTATTAATAAATTAAATTCGTCGCATTTCACCCACTTCAAAAAAAAGCCAGGCCCACACCAACAGGCTTGGTTGTGCCGAAAAAGCGGGCACGATAGGAGGCACTAATTTTAACCACACTAAATAATACCTTAGGTTAAATAATACTATCTGTGCCCAACTAAACACAGTATAAATCCGAATTTGACTAAAATAGTCCAATCCGCCCCAATAATCCGGCAAACAAACGAGCCCTCGGTGTCAACAATGTTCCTTTATATTTACACATTTCCACTACCCAATTCTACCAATTGAGACAGAAAAAAGAATTAATTTACTGCTATGCAATTTTAATTTCAAATGTTTTGTCAGTTGTACTATATACACTGTTATAATGTATTGTCGATCACGATTACAACATCTGATTCAATTGTTAAGTCATTTAACAATTAAATTTAGAATTCAAATTCGAAAAGTATAGCATTTTTAAAAAATACATATATTAGTGAACAACTGGATTTAGGTTAGGGGGCTCGCGATCGATTTTTTTTTTATTTTATTTATTTTTTATAAACAATGAATTCAAAACTAACCATTCCATTTTAGGTGATATCAATTCGAGTAATATTTGAGTGATAAATACTTTTTACAAATAATTATAAATACATTCTATCTCTCTCTTGGGTAATACTATGAGATTCGAATAATTTTAGTAGGCCCTACAGTATCACCCAAAAAAGAGATAGAATGTGTTTGTGAGTATTTGTAGAAAATATTTGTCGCCCTAACATTGTGGCATCGATTATGGGTGGATTTAAGCTTGGACCCTTTGTACACTTCTTTATGAGCACCCCCAACCTCTTAGTTCCGGTTATGACTGAGTCAGTCAATTAATAGGGCATGATATGAGTCGTCTCGGTTTCATAACTCGCCAAACAAGACTGTGAGTTAACTCGGAACACCTTAACCAGGTCCCCACACATCTGCTTCACACTCGCCGAACAATTACTCTGCATCACCATCAACACCTTGGCCACACCGTTGATCTTCATCACAGCCTCCTCAGCCGTCCGATCTCGGGAAAGATGGCATACGCTCCAGAGCACCGCAATCCCGCGCTCCGTCGCCGGACTCGACACCTTCATCAGTCTCCGCACGATGACCGACACGCATTCCTCGTCGCCGCCGATGGCCTTCCGACCTTCCGTACAACTCGACACTATATCTAACAGTTCTAGAACCTTCTCGAGAACAGGTTTAACCGTATCCGAACAGGATAGGAGTTTCTCTGCAATTCTTACGATCCCGAACCGGACGAGTTCTTTTTTGGCCGGTGATGAGGTTGATGATAAAGCGGTTAGGGTTGATAAAACTGCTTCGATCGCTGTCTGATCAGTCTCGGAGCTGATTAAATTGTACAGTTCGTACAATAAGCCTTGTTGTTTTTCGGTGATTGCTTGTTGAGATTGATCATCGAATGCGATTGATTGTAAAACTCTAGCAGATTCAATCTTCGATTTCAAACGTCCTTTTTGAAGAACTGAAACGAATGGAGTCAAATAATCTCGATCGCTTTGGAAAATCAATCTATGTACTTGAAATTTGACTCCTGAAACGGACAAAATCAAATCCAAAACTGTTATAATCGATTCGTAAACTTCAATTTCACCGACATTACTAAAAAAAACTTCAATAATCCTCGGGACGAAGTTATCGATTTTGGAGATGAAATACCGATTTTCGTCGGAGATATTAGCGAATTCGATTATATTCGTAACAGAATTTAAGAAATTATCAGAGTTTTTCTCAATGTTGTTCATGGAATCGAGAATTTTCTGCTTTGAGGAGGCCTGATGAGATGATTCAGATTCCGGCAACCGGAGACGGAGGAAGTCGGAGTCGGAGTGGGAGTGGGAGTGGGAGTCTGACCAGAGGTGGATGAGGCGGCGTAGAGTGAGGTTGGGGAGGAGGTCGGTGGAGTGAAGGACCTGCATGGTGGCAGGACAGGTGTTGTGGCCGGAGTCGAGCCAGGTTTGGATGCTGGAGCGGTCGTATGTGACGCCGGTGGAGAGGCTCACCGGAGACTTCATAAGGTCCATGGAGATTGGGCACCTGAAGAAGGTCGGCACTGTCACGAACAGCTCGCTGCTTCTCTTTTCCCTCACCATCACTCACTCACTCTAAAGTCTGTTTGCTTTCTAGAGAGAGAAAGTTGAGAGAGAGGGTTTGGGACCTGAAGTAGAGAGAGAGGGGGAGAGTATATTTAAGCTGTGTGGTGCGACTATGATCTCCTTAATTATAGGAGTGGTCTTTCACGTGAAATAGAGGGCAATTCAATTTAGAGTCTTTGGAAGAAGAAAACAAATTCTTCTTTAATTCAAAAAAAAAAATTTGGAAGAAGAAAACAAATTCTTCTTTAATTCAAAAAAAAAAAAAAAACAATAATGCTGGGTACACATTTTTTTACACACTTTTTGACCCACTATATTTTAAATGCATGTACCTTATGCTGTTTGAATTTTTTTTACTTTTCTGTGCACCACTTACACAACACAGGTACATGCATTTAAAACTGAGTATCAAAAAGTGGATGAAAAAGTGTGTGAGTGTAGTAGTGCTCAAAAAAAAATTTAGTATTTTTCCTTACAACAATGATAGGGATACACACTAAATGACTCACCAAACGATATATTGTGCTTTAAATGTATGTACTTTGTACTGTTTAATTTTTTCACACTTTTCTGTGCATCGCTTACTCAACACATAATACATACATTTAAAGCTAGTGTATCATTTAATGTGTCATTTGGTGTGTATCCCAATTATTTTTATTTTCCTATACTTTGAGTCTTTTAGAAATTAAAACTCTGAATCTCTATCTTTTTGTTCACAATTTTTTTTTATTAATAATAATAGTAATTAAATCTCTCTCTCTCTCAATAATAATACTCTCTCCGCCCCATTTTGTGAATTCATCCTTGGAAACTCAATTTATTAAGGGGACAAGAAGAATCTACACCTACTTTCTACAATTACTTATAATCATTACAACTTTTTTAGTTTTATCTTAGTGTAGATTTAAATAAAGTGTAGTTTTAGAAAGTAAGTAAAAATTATATATTAAATTCGAAAAGTGAACACTAATTTGGGACATCCCAAAATAGAATATATTACTCTCAAAATGGGACAGAGAGGGAGTAGTATTTAAATCTCTCTCTCTCTCATGGTGTTCAATCGATTTTTGTTTTTATTTTTCTTTTAAATTTTATGAGCATTTGGTATCCATTATTTTGTCAATAATATCATATTTTTTAAATTTAAATTATAAAATAACAAAGATTCTCTAAAAAGGGTCACCTCTCTTTATTAAAGAGAGGACTTTTATTTTGGCCGTTGGATTGTGTTAAAAAACTGTGAAATGACAAAACTGCCATTAATGAAAACACGATCCGACGGCCAAAACAGAGGTCCTCTCTTTAATAAAGAAAGAGCGCCCTCTTTATAGCCTGACTGTATATTCAGGCTATAAAGAGGACGTCCTTTTTTTATTAAAGAGAGAACCTCTGTTTTGGCCGTCGGGTTGTGTTTTCATTAATGACAGTTTTGTCATTTCAGAGTTTTTTAACACAATTCAATGGTCAAAACAGAGGTCCTCTCTTTAATAAAGAGAGGTGACACTCTTTAGAGAATCTTTGTATATATATATATATAGCTATGGAACTAAGAAAAATACTATAACTTTAAATTTATTTCTAAATTTGATTCCCACCTGACTGACAATACGAACAACTAAATTAACATCTTGTGAAAATTCATGTGATTCTATCAGAATTACTAAATAAAGCAACCTAATCTTTTCATTATATAATTTTCCATTTTTTGCTTTAGCTTAGACTAATGGTGTGTTTGATAATTCCATTAAGTGCTGAAAATGAAAAGATTCAGCATTTATTCTTTTTCAGTGTGTTTGATAACTTTTCACTTAATTGAAAAAGTACCTCCAAAACCACTGAAAACTTTAAGTGAAATTTTTTTACTGAAAATATAATCACTGAATGCATTATACTTCAATAGTTGAAATACTATTTTAAGGAATAAAACTTCATGCGCTTAAAATTTTTAGTACTTAAAATTCAGCACTTAATTTTTAATATTTAATTTTTAATTTTATAAAACGCACCCTAACTTCTTATTTAGCTAGCAAAATATTAAATTTTAATTTCTGGGCGGATAAATATGAATTGGGGTAGGCTATGTTAGGCCGCTTAGTTGTCACACTAACTAATACTTATATATATATATATATATATATAAGTGAATTGGATCCCACTGTATTCAAGTGCCCTTAACAGTGCATCAATTATACTTTCAGGTGTTCCACTGCATTTAATTGTCCCAAATATTTTCATCACTATATTTATCTATACAATAATGCTATACTTAATACTTTCTAGGTTGAATTTTGATTGAAAAATATGGCAGTGGTCTCATCATTATCAAAGATGGATCTACTTTCACATGTATTTGAGAAGTATAGAATTATACTCATTTATCTATCATGTATATGTTTCCTATACATTTACATACAAATTAACATTATCACAAAGACAAAGTTTTCTTATGCATGTACAGAGTGTTGGGAGTAAAATATTATGGGCGAATTTGTGAGAGATGAGAAACAAGAAAATTATAAGGACACTAAATTAACGTAATTCACCCAAAAATACACTCATGGTCACAAAATAGTTGAGATTTTCACCATGCTCTCAAGCCAAAGAGAATTTTACAAGGTACGTGGATAGTTGTCTTTGAATAACGTAAGAGTTGTACATTTACACCTATGAAAATGACCAAAATACACTTTAAAAAATTGTTACTTGGATCTGCGTACGTGAGGCATGTATGAGAGAGAGAGAGAGAGAGAGAGAGAGAGAGAGAGAGAGAGTTTCAAATCACACACAGCAAATCAACAAAAAAGTAGTCAAATGTGAGGCCTGTATTTAGATTTTTGTTTTGGCTAAATTGTCCAATCCTTCTAGATAACAAAGTAAAGTGAAAATGGATTTGGGTGACAAGGACTTGCAAAGACCAAAACATTCAAAGCTTCCAAACAAACCCGTAAAACCAGCAAAATTTTATTTATTCTATTTCAATTTTTTAAGCGGATTTGAAGAAATTATTGTGTGATTCTACACTATCAGCTCGGAGAACTGAGGTGTGGTGGTCCAGATCAAACAAAAATGAACAAGTGCACCAAAAAAAACAGCATTGTTTTACTTTATAGTACAAAGCTTGAGAAATTTTGCACGGTCATCAAACTGTAGAGCAAAACTTTTACTTTTTTGTCTACTAATTATCCATTTTTATTTGATCAAACTACCATATCAACTATCCAATTTGGTGATCGGTGACCACACAATAATTTGTCATGGATTAATCTTCTTTACTCTATAACTCGTACAATTGTTGTTATTATGTGTTCTTCAAGTTGGTGTAGTGTTTGTGCCTTGTGAATGTGTCAAACTAGCTAGTTAGAAAGGAAAAAAACAAAATACTACAAATGTGTGGACTGTGTGTCTGAGAGAGAGAGAGAGAGAGAGAATTTGAATATATGATACCAAAAGACAAGAAAAATGCAAACATTGATCTTTTTAGACAAAGTCTTATTATTGACTCTGACTAAGCAATTGAATATATGAAAAATTACACAGACACCTCCCAACTATGACACATTTTCACTAATACTCCCTGAACAAGCAAAGTGAACAAACTCATCCCCTCATCTATCTGAACTTGACTATCCTTTAACACTTTCTTTATTTTTTTTTTCTTTTCGAAAAATGGTTAATCAATAAAATAAAAAAAGCCTGGAGGCACGGACAAAACTATTGTTTTGCCCGCCCTTTCGATGAGGGCAGTTCTTTCGAGGATTGCGACTCGTTTTTATTGAAAGTATCAAAAAGTGGCGTGAAAGTGGGGTGTAGAGTCAAATAAAAATTCAGAGTCGCCACCTAACTTTAAATCGGGTGTTAGGATCCCGAGGAAAGTAATTATTTTATTTTTGAAAACGTTTTGAAAAAACAGGCCCTTTGAAAGTGATGACTCTGAATAGTCATGCGAAAATTAGAGATTTCAAATGGGTTTGGGGACTCGGTTACATCGAGGTAAGGTGTTAGGCATCCTCCAATGTCCGTGAAAATACGGTTGCCGGTTTTAATAATTTTTATTGAAATGGGGGACATTATTTTGTTAAGAAAACAAGTTTTTTTTTTAGCTTAAAAGATGATGATGGTTATGGACACACCCTAGTGACAGGTTGCTTACATATCTCCAGTCGAGAATCAGACCAAATGTAGTTCTATGCCTTGTTTTGTGTGTGAAGTGTGGGTTAGGAGTTACCAAGTGATCTCGGACGATGCCAGTTCACAATGGTGGAAAGTAGTAAAGACAAAAAAAATCTAACAGTCCTAGTCTGGCTAACCGAAAAAATCAAGTGATCTCGGACGATGCCAGCTCATAAAGGTGACCAAGTGATCTCGGGCGATGCTAGTTCACGATGGTGGAAAGCAGCAAAGACAGAATTGTAAATCTAATAGTCCTAGTCCGGGTAACCGTAAAACTAAGTGATCTCGGACGATGCCAGTTCACAAAGGTGACCAAGTGATCTCGGACGATGCCAATTCACGATAGTGGAAAGCAATAAAAACAAGTAAATCTAACAGTTCTAGTCCGGCTAACCAAAAAATCAAGTGATCTCGGACGATGCCAGTTCATGATGGTGACCAAATGATCAACAATCGATGCCAATAAACAATGGTAAAGGATGAAGAAATGTACCTGTGGGGTCCACCCTAGTGGAAAGATGGCTTTGGAAGTCCAAGTATTTAGTATTTAATTTTTTTTTCACTTTTATTACATTGGGTTTACAAAGAAAAGGACAAAAGAAACAAGAATAGAAAGAAAAAAAATTCACCTTTAAAAGTTAAAAAATAGGCCAAAGAGTCACAAATCGAGTTTTGGCTTAACTTCGGTCAAAAAGGAGGTCACAAATGCATTCGGAAAGACCGAAATAATTGAAAAACCTTTAAGCTAGCTTGGAATAGGCCAGGGCTGAGCTAGGCGAGACCTGCGGGGGTTGGAAACTGGTCGGGATAGCTGAAAATCTCCTTAAAAAAAGAAGAAAAGTGCCAAAAAGACATAATTTTACTATCTGAGCACTTTGTAAGATTTAGGTTTCGAAAAGCTTTAAATCATGCACAGCGGAAAATATAATTTATACAAACTAATTTGTAGCCCGGATCTACTACTCGTTAACTGTATAAATGCGTACAAGAGAGGGAGCAAGAATTATACCTTTGTGTCTTGAACCCAATTATGATATCTTTGACTTTCAACTGCCTCCGCTAGATGGCCTTCACTCTTATGACTCCTATGGATGCTCCCAGATAGACTAGGGTTGGTAGGCACTCTAATGGAGAGGATAGAAAAGGTTGGGAAGGCTCTAAACAGTTTTTGTAGCTTTTACGAATAAAATGACAATTAAAAACATTCTGTACGTAGCTGCCCTATTTATAGATTCCCAGAACTGACTTTACCTTCAATCAATCGAAGTGTCTTTGATCGATTGAACAACTTTTGATCGATCGAACTTGTCTTGACTTCAATTGATCGAAAATACTTTGATCAATCAAACCAGTCTTGATAGCATCCTTAAGTGCCTTTCCAAGTATCCTAGTAGAGCTAAGAGTGGGACCTCCTAGGCTCTTTATTATTGGCTCAGACCAGTTGTTAATTCCCATGATCAAACTCTTTGATCATCAAACTAACCAACTGATCAGTTAACGGTTACTACACTATAAAACGATAACTGAACTCCAACTCAAAAGAACATATCCGAAGCGATAACTAGACTTATATGGTGTACTAATGTCTCTCTACCGTCATCATTCATAATCATGTTCGGGTAGTCAGATAACTGTTACTGTTAACCTAAATGACGATTACTTCTTGTATTCCTTGAGTCCCATTCACCTCTCATGATTACAAAACATGTTGATAACTTTTTATCACCAAGACTGCAGTACTCAATAATCAACTTGGTAACATTCTCAAGGGAATGCTTACTCTATAGCAGAGGGTAGATTCTATCTTGACAATATATGTTCACAACACTATGAACATGACATACCCAAGATACCCAGGTGTTGATCTTTTATAGACTTCATTGATTGATAAGTCAAAGCAGCCATATCCATAGTATATGTCCATAATGGTCTCAAGATTAAGAACATGTACCTTATGCAAGTTATGAGTTCCTATCGACTGTTGACAGTCTTAAGTGTTAATAGGAAAGCTCAAGTCCGTCAATGCACTACAAGCACTAGCATATTAACTAAGAGTTACACTCTAGTGATTGAGATTCATAACTCCATCCAATGGTAGTTAATCATGTTACAGTGTAGACCTGATGAGATATCCAGTCTCATCATCCATTGTGACAAATTCTAAGTGTCAACGAATAGTAATTTGTATTTCACTTGTATGTATCTCATACATACACGAATTACTTACTATGATACTTATGGATTAAAAATCATCTCATGAAAGTAACATACGCAATGAAATATAAAGCAGATATCCATATATTAAAATGCCAATGTCTTATACATAAAGTAATGGTTTGAGGGCACAAACCCAACAAATTCTCACTTGCACTCATAACCATTCAGGACTACATGTAAGACCTAGACTATCTAGATGACGATCAAAGACCTTTGATCTTCTGTGGCAAGGCCTTCATAAAGGGATTTGCAAGATTATCAGCGGTGGCAATCTTGGTCACAATCACATCTCCACGTTGAACATTATCTTGAATTAGATGATATTTTCGCTCTACGTGCTTTCCCTTTCCGTGGTTCCTTAGCTCCTTGGACTGAGCCATTGCCCCACTATTATCGCAGTATAGCGTAATAGGTGACAGTGATGTTGGTACCACCTCGAGCTCCATAAGGAACTTCTCAAGCCAAATAGCTTCCTTTACAGCTTCACAAGCAGCCACATACTCAACTTTTGTAGTTGAGTCTGTAATGCATTTCTGCTTAATGCTCCTCCAGCTAACAGCACTACCTCCCAAGGTAAAGAGATGTCCAGATGACAACTTCCTCTAATCTTTATATGTCACACCCGTTCCGGGAAAATATATTATTTTTAAATGCATAAGTGAATTTCTAGAAATTATTAATGATGATTTATAATTGGGATGGAGTTGACTGTGAGTCAAAGATGAGTGCCAATTAAGCACACAGGAACATGGAAAATCATGAGGCATTGGTTTGACTAAATGACATTTATATGATTTAAATGTTATTTGATTTTATCTGGTTTATGTGAATAGTGCAATATACCTGGTTTGAGTACTTTTCTGAAAGTTGATCTTATTAGAGATCAATTGGAACGAATTAGAGATAACTAATGTGATACGTTATAGAAATGGTAGGATATCTAGAAATTCCATGAAAATAGTTTTCGGAACGTTATTACGGCGACAAACGGAACTTAGTCGGAAAGTTTTATAAATTATAGTTTTCACTCGTGAATTAATGAATTGGACGTGTGCAACGTTTTGGAGGATACTAGGAGTTTTGAAAACTCGTGGGGAGGTAAACGTAATTTTTGAGAGTTTTGTCTATATATACCAAGCCCAAGATATTTTCATTTGACTATTTTCTAAAATCCTGAATCAAGAGAGGTGATTTTTGCTAGAGCTTCAAGGCGCATATCGACAGACTTCTGCCCGTTTATTTTTTACTAAATTTCATTATTGGATTCCCCGAGGTAAAGGCTACGCTTTGATAGCATTAGGCCACGTTTGGCTAAGTTTTTATAAATTTCTAAATCTAAAAATTTGGAAAAAAAAAACACGTGTAAACTTGAAGGTTTTGCGTAGGATCGAAGATTGGACATTTAATCGGGCTTCTAGTCGTTCCATCCAAGTTACACGACGATAGCTCGAGGTATGAATTTCTAGCCTATGTTATATAGGGAAAATACATGTTTTGATTTTTGACGACGAAATTGTGATCCGGGCAAAATCCATGTGTTAATCTTAGCCCCGTTAATTATGACCGCACTTAAATGTGAAAAGCATGTCTACTTTTACGCGAGCACATTGAGTTGATTATGTAGGTCAAAGGGGAGTTTATACAAATTCATGCCGGGGTAAGCTTCTCGATGTTGGAGAATTGTAGTAGCAACGGCTACTGTGCGTGGTTTAAGGCTTGGACTTGCCAGGGCACTTGGGGATGCAATGGTTGTAAGCTTGGACTAGCCGTTGGCATTGCGGTTTAAGGCTTGGACTTGCTGCTACCGGATGAATGCATATTTCCTCCCTAGAAACTATTTGATATAAATTATGAGATTATAGCATGATTTACCATATATGCATATGTTAGAAATTGTGCACTCAGTATATAGCTGAGCAATGGAAATTTTCTCCATTACAGGTATGAAGAACGGAAGAAGAAGCATGATGAGTGAGGCCGGGTAATTGCGAGGAAATCACATTTTGTAGATGTTTTGTTTTCATTCCGAAGATGTAATAATGAATCTTGTAAAGTTCGAATTATGTACTTGACTTAGAAACTTTGGAATGGGATTGAAATATTGTAATATGTAATTAAACTTCTTATAGTTAGTTTTGAATTCATCCAAACTCTTAAGTTCGTGTTTTTAAACTTAACTTGTCAAATTCAGATTTTGAAAGGAAGGTGGATAAAGTTTTGTGAATCGAGCCAAACAAGCCTTAGCTTGTTCTGTTATTGTTTCATTTTCAAGGATTAGTAAGATGGATATATATTCTTACAACCTTGATTGACTTGAGAAGTTTGGTTTAAGGATTGAGAGTTTTTTGAAGTTACAAAGTGTGAGGTTGGATGACGCCTTAGCAAAATTTTGCTGCTAGAAGGAATTCTACTAAAGGGTCATTCGACCGGTCGAAGGGGGTCGTTCGACCGGTCGAAATACCACCTGCATGATATCTTTTTTTACCCCTTCTAGAAATAATTTAAATGTTTTGACTGGTTCTTAGGGTAACTTTCGGACCCCTTTCAACATGAATTCACCCGTTTCAAAATATTATTATGTTTTCAATTTTATACGGATTTTACAACTCGGAGGATAATGTTTCCTAAAGTTTTAATACTCAAGGTTGTTTAAAAGTTCTTTTTTGCTGCGTATAGTTATTTAATGGACTGGATAAGCCTTGGTGGCGTGCCACGTGTCCTATTTCTGCGCGTTAGCAGGATGGGTCGTGACATTATTTGGCATAAAGTCCGAGTCAGTGTATCCTACTAGAATTAACTCATCACCGCCCTACATAAGCATGTAATCTTTAGTCCTTCTTAAGTACTTAAGAATGTGCTTAACAGCTGTCTAGTGCTCTGGACCTGGATTCGATTGATACCTGTTGACTATACCAACGGCAAAGCAGATATCTGGTCTAGTGCACAACATTGCATACATGAGACTTCCCACTGTCGAAGCATTCCTGCCTTACAATTCCTCTCCTCCTGTGTCTTTAGACACTAGTCCTTGGAGAATGTTAAACCATGCCTGACAGGTAATAGACCTTTCTTTGAATTATCCATTGAAAACCTAGTTAGCACCTTTTCGATATAACCAGCTTGAGATAATCCCATTATCTTTCGCTTACAATCTCGAAAGAGCTTTATCCCAAGGATATAGCTCGCCTCTCCTAGATTTATTAATATCACAAGTACTAGCAAGCCAAACCTTAACCGTTGACGATATCACTACATCATTCCCAACGAGTAGAATGTCATCAACATAAAGAACAAGAAAGGCTACCACTTTTCCTTCACACTCTTGTATACACAAGGTTCATCCAGATTCTATATGAAACCAAATGACTTGATTGCTTGGTCAAATCGGATGTTCTAACTCCTTGATGCCTACTTAAGTCCATAAATGGACTTTCGCAGCTTGCATACTGATGTTGTCAAAATCAAGATATAAAAGTATTCTTTACTTTTCAAAGGATTTGCAGTGTGGAAGTAAAGGTCGAACCCACAGAGATTGATTACTACAACGACTTAATTTTAAAACCTAAGTCTAATTAATTAGGAAAAACGGATTTTGATTTGGATTTAATTAAACTAATAACAATAAAAGTAAATCTAGACTATGGAAGCAATTAAAAGTGTTTTTAATAAATATGTAAAGGAAACCTAGGATTGCAAATCCACCACTAGTTTCATAATAGGAATATCTATGAATTACTTTAGTTTATTACGTTGGATGAATATGGGGAATTGTAGCTACAAGCCCAATTCCTCCGACAAGAAGATAATCATGGTTCAAGCACCAACATAATCCATCTGCGGATAGCACGAATCATCTCACACTAAACTAGGGTTGTGATCTAATCCGTCTAACCTAGGCATGGACTATTCGGATACTTGATAGCACGAATCACTAAAGCACCATCACATGTAAACAATCTAAACAAGCACAGCAAGAATAGATCGTTGAGCACATCACAATCAAAATAGATCTAAGACAAGAATAAATTCCGAAAGCAATGATTTAATGAATGTAAGTACGATTTATTTATAAAAATCCTCTAAACAAGTGACTGTCATCCATACATAATAAAACTAAAATAAAAACATAAATAAAACCCTATTACTCATCTAGGGCTTCATTGAAACCCTAGATCAATGATCTAAGCTGCCATAGGAGTAGAGATCGGCA
Source organism: Hydrangea macrophylla (assembly GCA_033977485.1). Taxonomy (NCBI): domain Eukaryota; kingdom Viridiplantae; phylum Streptophyta; class Magnoliopsida; order Cornales; family Hydrangeaceae; genus Hydrangea; species Hydrangea macrophylla. The sequence continues at coordinate 93,536,234 of CM066994.1, forward strand.
AGTAGTTGATGGAGGAGGCCATGGAAATCCTTGGTCTTCTTCTTCTTCTCCTTGCTTCTCCCTCTTCAAGGGCTGGAAGTGTGTGTATATGGCTGTATATGAATGTGTATAATAGTTGCCAACCCTCTAATTGAAGTAAAATAGGGTTTATATAGATTTACAACATGTTTTGGAAGCCTTTACAACTCGAAACGGACTGAAACGCATGTAATTTACAGTCTGGACGTCGTTTAGCAGTCTCGTTTGCACAGGAGTCTTCAGTATACTGAAATACGCAACTTTGATTTTTGGGCATATCGCGCGAGCGGGTCGCGCGAGCGCGACATTGGGTACCTCGCGCGCGCGGATCGCGCGAGCGAGTTCTTGGGGGTCTCGCGCGAGCGGATCGCGCGAGCGGTTTCTGGATTCTCGCGCGAGCGGATCGCGCGCGCGATTCTTGGATTTCCGCGCCCGCGGGTCGCGCGCGCGAAGTGTCTTTTTCAGCTTCCTTCTTCCTGCTTTTTCACCTTGTTTAGCCTGGTTCAGTTGATTTCTTCCAAAACCTGTCAGAAACTAGAAAACAGAGTAAAAATATACAAAAACCGGATAAAAAGGTACTAACAAATGCTCGTTAAAGCGTATAATTAGGATTAGTTCTCTCCCGATCACACCCCCAAACCTACATTTTGCTAGTCCTCGAGCAAAACTAAAAATAAAAACTACAAATAAAAATCTATTCCATTTTCGTATGGATCACGATTGCATTTAGCGTATGCAACAAGCCTTTTAAACCCCTAGGTGTCCCTAGTCGGACGAGTGAAGTCTCGTGAGGGTTCTCGTCAACAAGTTACCCACAACCATATTTATTAACTTGTAACCTTAAAGAGTTTTATTAAAAATGAAAAACAAAACATTCAATACTCCTTATTATAACACAATGATTCGAAATAGAATAATGAACATAAAGAAATAGAATCAAACACCTACATACATCATGAAAAACAATCTCAAGCACATGCATCGTATAAATCAATAGAGTTTCTCATAAAATTGCACGTGTGTGATATGGTAGTCAGATGAACACGCGCATGTCATGAACTTGGAATATACTTCGGCTGACCATCTAACTATGCTTCGACTACGAATCTCACAATGTCAATTACACTCTAAAATGAAACACTCAGAAACATGTGTAATTTTTCTAATATATGTGAGCAAAGGAAATATATTTTCAAAACGAATAACGCTCACATACGACATGAAAAAGACGCATGACACGAAAGAACAGTAGTCTCATGGATAGGATGCCAATAATCAAAAGAAATTAATCATTACCATGTTTTAATCCCCTCCCATCATTTACATATCCGAACCATGTTTTCCTAGGATCAAATAGGACTTTTTCAAAGGTTGTAATGTGACTCAGGTACTGGAAAAGGATAGAATGGATATAACAAGTAGTTTCAGAATGGCATTGTAAGGCATGTTCGATCTCTTTCATTCTTCTTCTACAAATTTCCATCTTTTCTTTCTCTTCATTCCTTTTCATTTTTTTTTCTTCTTTTCTTTCATCATTATTTTTTTTTCAACCTTCCTCTTCTTTATTTTTTTCTTTTCCTTTTTCTTTTTCTTTTCTCGCTTCTCAAATGATTATTCATCGAATACCAAGCAACTACCCCAATAGCATCTTATTTTCTTCTTCTCAATCACACATCACCTTAACACCACTAAAAGGTGATCAATCTTTCAGAAGTGAACTCCAAGTTGGCCAAATCGGGGCAAAAACAAGGATAATGGTAATTTAAGAAAGAAATGGCATTTTAATGGCTCAAAGGGCGAACTAAGGAAATTTTTCATTTATCGGTCATAAACAAAGAGGGCCTAAAATCATGTCCTAGGGTCATATGGTTCTTCAATGTTTACGACGGAAGATTATTTTGCATGGTAACAAATATTTTAACTTGACTATCAACCAAAACAAGAATAATGAGACTAAACAACAAGTTAATGCGCTATTTCAATGAAATTCGACAAACACAATGTGTATTTATAACCCTCAATAAAGAAAAGATAGGCTCAAAAGCTCACCGGGCTTAGTCTCCACCATGTGTTATCTAGAAATCCGAATCATATTATAGTTCACAACCAACATGTATTCAAATGACTACGTGCATTGCATAGGTTTGTGTGCAAATCTATGATATAAAACTACGATTCAAACAATACATAACTTAAAACGTCATATCATAACTTCAGCAAATGTTTAATCACATCTCCTCTTGTTTACCATTCTATAACAATCAAAGTTCTCAAACAAAAAGTATCAAATTGAGATTGCAAAAACGTCGGTAATCATCGTTTATTTAAACACACTTTTTGAAAATTTTAAAATTTTAGCATAATAACGTGCATGTGTGTGCATACCCCCAAACCTAAACCTTTCATTGTCCCCAATGAAACAATAAATCGAAAGAAAGGAGAGTACAGAAGGAAGGAACGATAGTACCTTAATCTTGACAAGCATATCACAGGTTAACACCAAGGAATATGGTTATAAATTTCAATGTTACCTGTTACTTCTAGATACACAAAAAGAACTAACAAAAGAATATTAAAAGGAAAAGAAACAGAAATATAAAATAGAAATTGAAAAACTAATCTAAATTACACTAAACGAATAAATGGAAAAGAAATAAACGAAAAAGTATAAATATAATAAGAAAAACAATAACTAACTCGATCTAAAATGACTTAATAAATAAAAAACAGAAACAAAAACATTCTCAGAACGAGTAAGGGGGAAGGATACAGAAAAGAAAAGAAAATATGCATAAAAGGGGAAATCGCGCGCGCGGTCCGCGCGCGCGAATTCCAATATTTTTTTTTTTTTTTTTTAAGTAATACTCGCGCGAGCGAGGTACCTCGCGCCCGCGAAATGAGGCGCGAGTAACTACTGAGGCTCATAATAAAAGAAAAGGAAAGAAAAATACTAAGGGGCAATCTCGCGCCAGCGGGCCGCGCGAGCGACGTCTCGCGCGAGCGGGCCGCGCGCGCGAGATTGGAGTTTTCCACTTTTTAACTAAAAATATGTATATACTATTAAAATAAATTAATTCCAACCCCCAAACCTGTCCAGAATGTCCAAAACAGACACAAACAGACCCAAAAACAACCAAAAATAAGAAAAACGGATGAAATAAAGCTTGGGTTGCCTCCCAAGAAGCGCTAACTTTTACGTCTTTAGCTAGACCTTTCTAGCATAAGACTCATGGAGGCCGTATATCGGACTGTGTACCCCTAAGGATGTCAGGTAGAGCTCGATGGTAAGCAGAAATAACATCGCTTTGAATTAAATCGATTAACGGTTTGTCATCATGTTCAAATCGATTTCTTACCTTTCGAGTAGATTCCGCATTAGGGTCCACGGGATTAGGATTCATCCACTCATCATCGTCCACATTATTTCCCGCACTTATATTTATTACGTTCTTAGGCTCAATATTCCGTGTAACCTCACTACCCTCCACACCTAGATAATCATCGTCTTTGGGAGGTTGATCCATAGCATTAAAAATGTTTAATTTTAAATTCATGTTCCCAAAGGACACTTTCATTACCCCCGTCCGACAGTTAACACGTGCGTTGGCGGTTGCTAAGAATGGACGGCCTAAGATGACAGGAGTATGTTTCCTAACATCTAGCACGGGTTCAGTGTCAAGGACCATGAAGTCGACAGGATAATAGCATTTATCAACTTTAACCAAGACGTCCTCGACGATTCCTCTCGGAATTTTAATAGAACGATCCGCTAATTGTATTGTAGCGGCCGTAGGTTTCAGTTCACCTAATCCTAGTTGTTGATAGACGTGATAAGGTATGAGATTAACACTAGCTCCTAAGTCAAGGAGGGCCCTATGAATGATAGTGTCACCTATGACACATGAAATCGTAGGCGTACCTGGATCTTTATACTTTGGAGGAGCGTGTTGGAATATAGAGCTTACTTTTTCCGTAAGAAAGACCTTTTTAGGAGTATGACTCCGTATTTTGCGCTTTTGAGTACATAGGTCTTTTAAACATTTAGCATAAGCGGGAATTTGTTTAATAGCATCGAGGAAAGGAATATTGATTTTAACTTGTTTGAACACCTCGAGTATATCCTCAACCTTAGACCCTTTCTTAGGCGAATGTGACGGTCCCTCAACGTTTGGTGGATATGGCATTCTTGGAATATAGTTTGTTGGGGCCGGTCCTTTATCTTTTTGAATTCTACTCGTTCCCTCACCCTCCTTATTCAAATTTAAGTTTTTATCTTTCTCACCCCCATCCGGAATTACAACAACTTCCTCATCTCGAGTAGTCGTCCTAGTCGAAACAGCGTTCACGCTCTCACTCGTACTACCCACTGCGTATTGCCCCTTAGGTTGCTGAGTAGGTTGACTGGGCAACTTACTCTCAGTTAAGCGGTTTAGCGTATTAACAATTTGCCCTACTTGGGACTCCAGTTTTGCGATGGATTGTGTGTGAGAGTGTACTAACTGAACCACCGAACCAAAGTTTTCAAGTGAGGCCAACACCTTCTCCTCAAATGCATTATTGCGTGGAGGTGGAGGAGGTGGTTGGTATTGACCTTGTTGGTATTGGGGTCGGTACGTATTTGGAAAATTAGTCGACCTAGGATTATAATTATTCTGTGGAAATTGTTGCATAGAATTAACGTGTTGTTCAACAAATTCCGGATATTGAGATGCAGAAGGACATGCAAATATATTATGGGACGGTTCAGAACATAATGCACAAACTTCTAAAGAGGATAGATTAGACGGTTTGTTCATTTGCATAAGTCGGTCAAGTTTTCTATTTAATTCTTGTATTTGAATTGCTTGACTTGACTCAACTGTCACCTCTCGCTTAGGTTGAAGGTACCCCTCAGAACGTACCGACACAGCCTGATGCATCGAATTCTCGCTTAACGTTTCAAATATTTTCCAGGCCTCGTCGGCGCTTTTGTGTAGGAAAGTTCCCGCACAAACGGCATCGACGGTATTACGGACCGAGGGAATAAGTCCTTCGTAGAAGACTTGAACCAATTGCCACTTGGGAACCTGATGATGTGGACACGAACGTAATAATTCTTTAAATTTTTCCCACGTGTCATAAAGTGATTCCCCATCTTGCATCACAAAATTAGTTATATCTTTTCTTATCTTATTTGTACGCATAATAGGGAAAAACTTTTGTAAAAAGGCGGTGTGTAAGGCTTCCCATGTTTTTATTGTGTTTGGCTCCAAAGATTGAAGCCAATACTTCGCTTTGTCTCTTAAGGAGAATGGGAAGAGCCGCAATTTTAATTCATCATTATCTAGGTTTTGTAATTTCAAAGTAGAACAGATACCCTGAAAATCTCCTAAGTGTTGGTAAGGGTCTTCATTTAGACGGCCATGGAAGGAAGGTAGTAGCGAGATCGTAGACGACTTTATCTCAAAGTGAGATGCCGTCGCCTCCGGTAATTCGATACCGGCTTGTGGCGTGTAAGTAGTGGGAATAAAATAATTTATAAGTGGAGGAGGTGGCGGTATATTAAGATCGTTCATATTCGCACCGTCGTTTTGATTGTTATTGTTATTTCCACCGTCAGCCATTTTAATCGGTTCAATTTGAAAAGTTCGAGTTTTCCTTATCCGTTCACGGGTACTCTGAATTTCGGCCTCAAACAACGACGACGGAATCGGAGTTGATTCGTCGTCTTGCAACCTAGCTCTAGAAGCTTGGGTTGTGGACTTACTAGTTCTTAAGGTACGTTCAAGTTCAAGATCGAAAGATTTTAAATCTGGTTTATTTGAACGTGTACCCAACATAAACTAAAACAAAAGACACAAAATTAAAAACAAAGACTGACTCAACTAAACTAAAAAAACAAATAGCAAGCAATCACGCAAATAAGACGACAATCAAGCACACAGTACTACTATGATGCATGAATATTATCCTGTAATGCAATGACCGCGTCAAGCCCAGCGCCCCGGGTTTCCTAGCTAATGCAGTGCAATTAACCTTAAACTAATGCAAATAGTGCGTCACAGCGCCCTGACTTACAGCGGTTTAAAGCGAATTCCAAAGGAAGCAATGTATTTAATTTTTATTTATTTTATTTTTGCGTAAGCTCCTTTGATGTAATTAGCTGCTCCACTCGGAAACGTTGACTACAAAGTAAAGGAAAAACAAGTTAGTAACTAAAAACAAAAACAGAAAATAAGAAAAATAAAAACTAATCTAATATTTACGAATTAACTAAACTACGATTATAAAACTAAGAGTAGTAATGCAATCCCCGGCAACGGCGCCAAAAATTGATGTTGTCAAAATCAAGATATAAAAGTATTCTTTACTTTTCAAAGGATTTGCAGTGTGGAAGTAAAGGTCGAACCCACAGAGATTGATTACTACAACGACTTAATTTTAAAACCTAAGTCTAATTAATTAGGAAAAACGGATTTTGATTTGGATTTAATTAAACTAATAACAATAAAAGTAAATCTAGACTATGGAAGCAATTAAAAGTGTTTTTAATAAATATGTAAAGGAAACCTAGGATTGCAAATCCACCACTAGTTTCATAATAGGAATATCTATGAATTACTTTAGTTTATTACGTTGGATGAATATGGGGAATTGTAGCTACAAGCCCAATTCCTCCGACAAGAAGATAATCATGGTTCAAGCACCAACATAATCCATCTGCGGATAGCACGAATCATCTCACACTAAACTAGGGTTGTGATCTAATCCGTCTAACCTAGGCATGGACTATTCGGATACTTGATAGCACGAATCACTAAAGCACCATCACATGTAAACAATCTAAACAAGCACAGCAAGAATAGATCGTTGAGCACATCACAATCAAAATAGATCTAAGACAAGAATAAATTCCGAAAGCAATGATTTAATCAATGTAAGTACGATTTATTTATAAAAATCCTCTAAACAAGTGACTGTCATCCATACATAATAAAACTAAAATAAAAACATAAATAAAACCCTATTACTCATCTAGGGCTTCATTGAAACCCTAGATCAATGATCTAAGCTGCCATAGGAGTAGAGATCGGCAAGTAGTTGATGGAGGAGGCCATGGAAATCCTTGGTCTTCTTCTTCTTCTCCTTGCTTCTCCCTCTTCAAGGGCTGGAAGTGTGTGTATATGGCTGTATATGAATGTGTATAATAGTTGCCAACCCTCTAATTGAAGTAAAATAGGGTTTATATAGATTTACAACATGTTTTGGAAGCCTTTACAACTCGAAACGGACTGAAACGCATGTAATTTACAGTCTGGACGTCGTTTAGCAGTCTCGTTTGCACAGGAGTCTTCAGTATACTGAAATACGCAACTTTGATTTTTGGGCATATCGCGCGAGCGGGTCGCGCGAGCGCGACATTGGGTACCTCGCGCGCGCGGATCGCGCGAGCGAGTTCTTGGGGGTCTCGCGCGAGCGGATCGCGCGAGCGGTTTCTGGATTCTCGCGCGAGCGGATCGCGCGCGCGATTCTTGGATTTCCGCGCCCGCGGGTCGCGCGCGCGAAGTGTCTTTTTCAGCTTCCTTCTTCCTGCTTTTTCACCTTGTTTAGCCTGGTTCAGTTGATTTCTTCCAAAACCTGTCAGAAACTAGAAAACAGAGTAAAAATATACAAAAACCGGATAAAAAGGTACTAACAAATGCTCGTTAAAGCGTATAATTAGGATTAGTTCTCTCCCGATCACATACCAAGTTACCTTTTTCGCAAACTATGAACCCTTCTGGTTGCTGCATATAGATGTCCTCCTCAAGATTGCCATTCAAGAATGCAGTCTTGACGTCCATCTACTAGATCTCATAATCTAGATATGCAGCAATGGATAAGAGAATTCTGATGGACTTGAGCATGGCTATCGGCGAGAATGCCCTCCCTCTGAGTATAACCTTTCATTATAAGCCTAACCTTGAAGGTCTCAACCTTTCCATCAGATCCTCTTTTCCTCTTATAAACCCACTTACAACCAATGATTTTGATGTTGGTTGGAAGTTCTTCAAGATCCCAGACTTGATTAGAATGCATAGATTCTAATTCAGCTTTCATAGCTTTAAGCCAATGAGCTGAGTCTATATCAGCCATTGCCTCTTTGTATGTGGTGGGATCAAATTCAGATTCTATAGAGATCGCTACAAAAACTTCTCATAAGAATATGTATCTATCAGGTTGGCTGACCATCATCCCACTATGATGTGGTACCGGTGTGAAAATAGGTGAAGAAGTGGTATTTTCTTGTCTTACATCGTTATCAACTGCGGGTAGGACTAAGGGCTCTCCTTCTATCTCTCTAAGATCTATCATTCCCTTAGGTTTATGGTTCATGATATAATCATCCTCCAAGAAAATAATATTTGTACCAACAACACTTTTTGTTCTCTTGGATCATAAAAACACCATCCATAAGTACCCTTTGGATACCCTACAAAGTTGTAGTAGCATACTTTCGATCTAGAATCCAACTTGCTCATCTCTCCTTTCAGCACATGTGCCAGACATCCCCATATCTGGGGATGTTGTAAAGAAGGCTTGCGCCCAATCCACATCTCCCATGGTGTCCTGGGAATAGACTTGCTTGGTACTAGATTCAGTATGTACGCGGCGGTTTCCAAAGCATAACCCCAAAGGAATAATGGTAACTCCGAATAACTCATCATTAACCTAGTCATGTCTAAAAGAGTTTGGTTCTTTCTCTTCGTTACACCATTCTACTGAGGCGTACCAGGTGCAGTCAACTATAACAGAATCCCATTCTGTACGAGGTGATCAATAAACTCATTAGAGAGGTACTCGCCATCTCGATCAGATCGAATGGCCTTGGTATGTGTGCCCAATTGCTTTTCCACTTCAACACTAAACTCTTTGAACATTTCAAAGGCTTCAAACTTATGCTGCATTAGGTACACATATCCATACCTAGAGTGGTCATCAGTAAATGTTATAAAATACTCATATCTACCCCTAGCTTTAATATTTACTGGTCCACACACATCAGTATGAACTAATTCCAACAATATATTGGTCCTATTACCCTTTGTTGGAAAGGGCCTTTTGGTCATCTTACCCTCTAAACAAGACTCCCAGACTTCCATTGGTTCGAGAACCAAATCACCTAAGACCCCTTCTTTGACTAGTTTGCCAATCCTATTTAGATTGATATGGCCAAGCCTCATATACCAAAACCTTGTTGGATTAGTGGAAGGATCCTTTTATTTAGATGGTATAGTTATCACTGAGTTATTAAGTTCCATACAAGAGTCTTTAGAAACATTAGAAGTTATCACATACAAGCCATTAGTTTTAACACCAGCACAAATAAAAGAACCATTTCTTTTAATGATAACTTCTGTTCCAAAATGAAGAGAATAATTTTTATTTGATAACTCTGAAATAGAAATTAAATTACGTCTCATTAAAGGGACATAAAGTACATCTGATAAAACTATTGTCTTATTGTCCAAAAACTCTAAAACTACTACTCCTATAGAAACTGCTGAAACGGTTACGCTAGAACCCAGAGTCAGCACGATCTCCCCATCACTACATTTCTTGGTTGATCTGAACCCCTGCAACAAATCTTAGGACCGGTCCAAAACTTGGACCATCAGTGCCAGCCTTCCTCTTCCCTTTTGTACCTTTCGGTGTAGATCGGGAAGAGCAAGAGCTTTTTTCAACGTTCAAAATGTTGCCCCCAGGTTTGATCACCCCTTCTGCTTCTAGTAAAGAACTCATGAATTCGCTCATTGAAAAAATCTTTTGATTCATATTATAGTTTAGTTTAAATTGAGCGAATGACGTCGACAACGAATTGAAGATCATATGTGCGTCGATGTTGGCACCTAAGGTCTCCAATTCGTTTAAATAACCAATCATTTTCAAAACATGTTCTTTGACTGGAGTCCCTTCTGACATCTTCACACTCATTATCTTCTGTATGGCTACCTGTATGGCAGGCCTGCCATGCTTCCCAAACATTTCTTTCAGGGATTTGATAATGGCACTGGCAGCATCATTCGATTGGAATTGGTGTTGTAACACACTAGCCATAGAGTCTAGAATGTAGCAACGGGCCATTCTATTCGATTTCTTCCATTTATTGAACTCGCGTCTAGCAGCAAGTTCTTTGGGGCATGGGGTGGTGAGGACATATATGTGATCCTTCACAATTAAAACGATGTCAAGGTTACGTTTCCATTCTGTGTAGTTATTTCCAGTTAACTTGTTCTGCGTGAATATAGTGGCGAGTGGACTAAATGTAGATCCAGACATTATGATTTACTAAAAAATCAACATACAACAAAAAATATGGATATCAGAATTTGGAGCTGTTTCCATAATAAATGGAAATTAAAAACTTAATTATTAAACCAATGCCACTTTCAACTTAATGACAAAAGTGAGGTAAATCGTTTTTACAAAAAAATGACATTGCATTGTCGTTTTTACGAAAAACGCCACTCGTTTGAGTGTCGTTTTTGCTAAAAACGACATTAACCTTTTTATTTTATTTTCTGGCAAAAAAAAAATTATGTTTTTTTTTAATTGAATGTCGTCGTTACTAAAAACGACATTAAATGTCGTTATTACAAAAAACGACATTAGGCTTTTTTTAATTTCTGGGAAAAGTGTGTTTTTTTATTTAATGTCGTTATTACTAAAAATGACATTTAATGTCGTCGTTACTAAAAACGACATTAAATGTCGTCGTTACTAACCACGACATTAATAAAAGTTTAAGTCAGCCCGTGCACTGCACTGCACTGCATACTGCATGACAGTGATTTTTCAGACTGCACTGCATACTGTATCTCCTCTTTCGTTTTTTTTTCCCAATCTTTACAAGTTTATGCATGGCTATGTAGATATGTTTTTATCTGTGTGATTATTTCATGTTCTATTATTTCTAATGCATTGTGCCTTTGTTTGCTTTCATTGCTTAACGGTCTAATTCAATGGTTTTGAGAGGATGTTTTGTCAAGGTTTGAGATTTTATGGTCGTTGAAAAAATTGCAATTTAGTATTTTTTTTTTTTCAAATATGTTGTTGCAGCATGATTTTCCATTTTCTCCCCTAACATTATTAGTCGATTGAGTTCTGTTTGATGAAATTGTGGATCACTGATTTTGCGTGCATGTTGTTCAGGTCAGGTAGCACAAGAAAATGGTACAGACAGAGCACTTGGTATTTGTTTCAACTACCATTAGTACAATCTGAAAAATCACTGTCATGCAGTATGCAGTGCAACTTAAACTTTTATTAATGTCGTGGTTAGTAACGACGACATTGAATGAATGTTGCTTTTAGTAACGACGACATTGAATGTCGTTTTTAGTAATAACGACATTAAATAAAAAATATTTTTCCCAAAAGCCTAATGTCATTTTTTGTAATAACGACATTTAATGTCGTTTTTAGTAACAACGACATTCAATTAAAAAAAACATAATTTCTTTTTTTCCAGAAAATAAAATAAAAATGTTAATGTCGTTTTTAGCAAAAACGACACTCAAACGAGTGGCGTTTTTCGTAAAAACGACAATGCAGTGTCGTTTTTTGTAAAAACGATTTACCCCACTTTTGTCATTAAGTTGAAAGTGGCATTGGTTTAATAATTAAGTTTTTAATTTCCATTTATTATGGAAACAGCTCCAGAATTTGACAATTTTTGAAATAAAAGAATCCTTAAAACTCTTATTTAAAAACAAAGTCGCTGGAATATCAAACGAAAGAGTAAATCCTCCGTGTAGAAATCAATACTCGATCTTTTAATCAATCATGACTTGTCTGCTATGCAACTCTTGCAAAATAAGTTATGACCCCCTAACCCTTTCGATCTCTAAGTTTCTGAATAATGCCATGTATGGGATCCCTTATCCATAGCTTAGCTAGTGTGTACCATTAACTAGGATCCAATCACAACCGCCTCAAGTAGTGCCTCTGTGTGGTGGTCACCCTCTATCATGTCTGATTGATCATATCTGTAGGAAGTTCACATCTAGTAACCAATGAGTAGTGTACCTCTGTAAGGAATGATCACCCTTGGCGAGGTGACACAGAATTCTTACAGTGAACCGTTAATGGAAGATCGTGGGAGTTGGAATAATAAGTCCCTCTCCCACTAGATTTAATAGTAAAAGATTTTGCTTTTAGAAAAATTATTTTTACACATTGCCCATAAACATCCAATGCTTACTAATGCGTTTAAACAATTTTTGAATTTTAGTTTTGAAAACTTGTTTTACGTGCATACAAGTAGCAACAATGTATAAAATGTCAATCACAAACCAAACACATAAAACAAAAAATGAAATGAAATAAAAACACCCAAAATTGCCTCTATCTCCATAAAACCTTCTTCTTGGTTTGATCTCCTCCAGCTCCATCTTCATGGATGATAGCTTGCTCCTCCATCTTCTTGGTTTTCTAATTCTATTACATTGGTCCTATGCTCCTTTCGAAGCTTACAATTTATCTAGAAACAGAAAACGATAATAAAATAAAAGGGTAGGGAAACCGGTGCAACTTTCCTATTCGTAGGATTGAAGTCAAAGTGCCCTTTACATATGCCTTAAAACCAAACCAAAATAAATGCAACATACACCAATCTCAAACATTTAAATACAGAATTTAGAAGGACTTGGTGCCATGGGAGATAGTGGACTAATCCTTGCTGCAAAAGGGTTAGTTGTACACACATCCACGCATATATATAAAACTGTTAGAACTCCGAATTGATTCACAAACTTCATAAACTCTTTATGGAGTGATTGGTACTTAAAACAACATCTCTGGTTCTCTATCCTACTTCAATCGATCAAAAAGGTTCGATCGACTGAACACAGCTCAATCGATTGAACATACAGTTTTACAGAATGATTTTTAAAATTTTATAGAATAATAAAAATTAAAGTACATAATTTTAAAACATTTAAAACTGGAAAAAATAGACTTGAACAAAGAATCACGTTCGATTGATCGAAACAAGTTTGATCGATCAAAACGAGTTCGATCGCTTGAACATTGCATAGTTTCGATCGACCAAAACAGGTTCGATCGATCTAACCTGCCATGCATCCAATGCAATCACAGATTTGTTTTCTGCTATGAGACTGTTGCAGAAATAGATCTATGACGATGCAGTTTCAAAACTAGTACCAAAACTGACATGAAAATCAAAACTAGGGTTACAAAACGCATCTATAGATCCAAACAAGTATGGCTTTGATACCAATTCTAGGATTTAGGTTTCGAAAAACTTTAAATCATGCACAGCGGAAAATATAGTTTATAAAACTAAATGGTTGCCCGGATCTACTACTCGTTAACTCTATAGATGCGTATAAGAGATGGGACAAGAATTATACTTTTGTGTCTTGAACCCAATTATGATAGCTTTGACTTTCAGCAGCCTCCACTAGATGGCCTTCACTTTTATGACTCCTATGGACGCTCCCGGATAGACTAGGGTTGGTAGGAACCCAAATGGAGAGGATAAAGAAGGTTGGGAAGGCTTAAAATAGTTTCTACAGCTTTTACGAATAAAACAATGATTAAAAACATTCTGTACGTAGATGCCCTATTTATAGATTCCCAGAACCGACTTTACCTTTAATCATTTGAAGTGTCTTCAATCGATCGAAACTTTGATCGATTGAACCACTTTTGATCGATCGAACCTGTCTTGACTTCAATCGATTGAAACAACTTTGATCAATCAAACCAGTCTTGACGGCATCCTTAAGTGCCTTTCCAAGCAACCTAGTGGAGCTAAGAGTAAGACCTCATAGGCTCTTTATTTTTTGCTCAGACCAGCTGTTAATTCCCATGATCAAACTCTTTGATCAGCAAACTAACCAACTAGTTAACGTTTACTACACTATAAAATAATAACTAAACTCTAACACAAAAGAACATATCCTAAGTGATAACTAGACTTGTATGGTGGACTAATTTCCCTCTATAGTTAGCATATATAATCATGTTCGGGTAGTCGGATAACTGTTACTGTCAACCTGGACGATGATTACTTCTTGTATTCCTTGAGTCCCATTCACCTCTCATGATTACCAAATATGTTGATAACTACTTATCAATAAGACTACAGTTATCAGTAATCAATTTGGTAACATTCTCAAGGGAATGCTTACTCTATATATCAGAGGGTAGATTCTATCTTGACAATATATGTTCACAACCTATGAACATGACATACCAAAGATACCCAAGTGTTGATCTTTTATAGACCTCACTAATTGGTAAGTCAAAGTAGTCATATCTATAGTCTGTGTCCATAATCATCTCAAGCTTAAGAACACATACCTTATAGAAGTTATGAGTTCCTATCGATTATGATAGTCTTAAGTGTCAATACGAAAGCTCAGGTCCGTCAATGCACTACAAGCACTAGCATATTAACTAAGAGTTAAACTCTAATGATTGAGATTCATCACTCCATCCAATGCTAGTTAATCATGCTATAGTATAGATCTGATGAGATATCCAGTCTCATCATCCACTATGACAAATTCTAAGTGTCAAAGAATAGTAATTCGTATCTCACTTATATGTATCTCATACACACATGAATTACTTACTATGATACTTACAGATTAACAATCATCTCATGAAAGAAACATACACAATGAAATGTAAATCTGATATCCATATATTAAAATGTCAATGTCTTATACACAAAGTAATGGTTTGAGGGCACAAACCCAACACTCTTCACTACACCAAAGACCAACATTTCTAACAGACACTTTGTAAGATTTATAACAGAAATTTACTGTTACTAATTGAAAACAGTAAATTTTTGTTAGAAAACTTAGATGTTCGTAAGTAATTTACAGTCATAGCATTACTAATATTTGTAACAATAGAAGAAAACAATTGTAACAAAGTTTTTCCATTACAAATTTGACCCAAAATTAATTTTTTAAAAGAAAAAAAGGAAAAGGAGAGACAACCACGCAGGAAACAAAACAAAACAAAAAAGAAGAAAAAGAGGGAAATGGGAAGAAAGAGGGGAAAGGAGAAGAATAGAGAAGAGATAGATGGAAAGGAGAATAGAAGAGGTCCATTGCTGAGACTCCACCACTGTTGCCTCCGTTCACTATAGAGATTACCCACTCTCTCTCACTGTTGAGAATATCATCCACAGCATCCCTCTCAACAATGCCTCCGCTGCAGTTTTCCGTTAAGACCTCAGTCAACCTCTAACTCTCAAATCTGCCACACTCTCTCTTTCTCTCTCATACACTCTCTCACTCTCAAATCTGTACCAAATCTGTTCTTATTCCTTGTGACAAAAAGGGAAAACACCTTGATGTAAGGATCTCGCGACAAAAGGAGGAGGAGGGGGACCAAGACCACCGCTACCGCATGATCACCGTATCTGATGCCTTTGCCATTGTGCCTCACTGCTGATCATTTCTCTTAAGTTTGTCACTCTCACTCCCTCTCTCTCTCTCTCTCTCTCTCTCTCTCTCTTTCATGCACACACATATACACATGTTCGAGATTTGCTCTTTCTCTTCCTTAAACCTCTCTATCATTTGGAAGAAGCAACCCCACTGGCTGGAGTAGGGATTTGGGGGTTGTCAAAAAATTTATCTTTTAACCCCAATGAAAATGAGATTCGAACCTGCCCAGATGTAGTACGAACCCAAAGTTAAGTCACAGCCTTTGGAACAACTTGATTCAACAATCGTACAAATTAAAGCCAAAACAGATTTGGGTTGCCTAGGAACAACAGTTTTGGATATTTGGGTAACTTGTTCTGTGTTGCTTTATTGCTTTTCATTTGGGATTAGTTTACCTCTGATGGCGTTGCTATGGCTTCGATTTTTTTTCCTTTGGGTTTGGGTTGGATTGCTTTGGTGTTCACAAATGGCCATGGGTTTTCCATGATGAATAAAAAATGTTTTATTGCTGAGCAAAAAAAAAAAGCCCTAACCCTATATTGATATGGAAATTTTGCAGATTCTCGCTATTACGAACTAAATCATTCACGACCAATCTATACAAGGTGATATATCACAGTCACAGAGCAAAACTACCTGAAATTGAAAACAAAGGATGAGAAAGCGGATAATCCCTTCCATTCTAGTTTCTATTATACCTTCTCTTTCTCTCCAGATCAAGGTACCTAATCTACCTACACTAGAATTTTTTTGAATTTAATTAATATCAATATTAAGTGTAGAAGTGAGATCTTTAGATACAGAAGTTAAAATTTTCATGTTGAGTATTGTTGTACTCGGATCATTAGTATACGTGTGTTATGGATCTAGCTATAAGCTTAGGAATTAAGGTTGATTATGATATTCCCTTCAAGTCCTTTGTAATTAATCTAAAAGAACTTATTCTTTAAACCCATAACTTGAGAGGGCCTTCTAAACGAGCTAAAGTTTCAGCATTATCAGTTAAACCACTATTGGCAGGTTTTGACTGGGAGAGTATAGTGGTTTCAGGTGGGTATTAAGGCTGTTGAGCATTCATGTAGGATATTAAGATTCTCATGTAGTATTTTCTTTGTCCAAAAAAAAAACCTCCTCTGGGTAGTTTAATTTTCATTTATTTTATGTCTAACCGAATTTTGAATTTCAAATTGGTTGCTAACACTTCTTCAGTTGTGCCACATGTTGTCATTAATGATCAGTCCCTCTCTCACCCCCACCCCTTCCCCTTTTTTCTTTGTATAAATGGGATACGTGATAAATGTATTTATATGCATATACATGCCGTAGTGGGGTTATTAACATCAGAACATTGTAGATTTCTAGTAAAATATTCACTTTTACTTACTTCTAGGTGTGGTCATTGATTTGTATGTTGTTACAGTGTTGTCGACTATGTGTTTGATGAATTGATTATGGCCTCAGTTCTAAGTAGTTTTAACTGATAATGGTGAGCATTTTGTCTGAAGAAGTGTATTAAGAGCTTTGTGATTTCAAATAAGATAACAACATTGTCAAAACAGATTAGCTGTTGCTTTGGAGGAAGTTTTTGGCTATGTAATTGTTTAGTTGGTAACCTCTTTTCTTAGAATTATTCATGGAGTAGTAATTTGTTTATGACCTTCATCAAATAATATGAGATAAAAAAGAAATATAGAAAGCAAATTTTGGAAACCGATATTTGTAACAAAACATTGCTTAGAGATACCCGTTTGCATGTCTCAGAGGCGATTGGACAATTAGTCCCTTTTAGTTGGACTAAACTCGGGACTAATAACAACCCCAAGCATATAAAGTTGCCCATTCTCCAGTTTTTTTAGTTAAAATGGACTAATAGTCCTGTGCACTATTGGCTACCCAAATAGCGGACTATATGTCCATTAAATTGAAAAACCAACTAATACTTGTGAAACAAACATGGCCTAGCTAACAACTTCAAATTACAATTTCCAACAATTATTTCCTTCTACAACTTTTGTACTTTCAAGTGGCTTTGATTTTGTAGTTCAATGCGTACTAAAACCATAAAATTGTAGGTGGATGTAATGCTGGCTTGTGCTGCATGTCAATAGACTTACAAGGAGATAATGAAGAAAGGCAAGGAGTTCCAAGTGTCACTCTTATCTTATATATCAAATAATGTACAGTTTCTTATCGAACATGTAATACTCACCAAGTGGTGTATTTCTGATTTTTCTTATTCAATCCAATGCATTTTTATGACATAATAAAGTATAGAGTGTAGGTGTCCACTCATCATATATGAAACATGTATGTATTAAATATGAACTGGTATTTGGCTTCTTATTCTTTTTTTTTTCCCTAGAATGGATTGCAATAAAACTTGAAAAGCTGGAGAGCATAATCTTAGTAGTTAAGTGCAAAGACAATGATGATGCTAAAAATTGGTAAGAGTAAAGTAGAGCAAATTAAGGAGAAAGAGAGAGACTATTTTTTTGTATGTGGTTCGGCCCTGTTAATGAAGGAACCTACGTCCACGACTGTGTCTGAGCACGTTCACTATACTGTAAAAGAACCGGGGGGCCTGTGGTGAACCAACAAGTCTAGAGCTACCGTAGGCTGGCCAGGCATGTTGATGAAGGCTATAGAGGTGCTGTGTAGACTGAAGAGGCAGCCCCTTTAATGGGGGGTGAGAGGTCTCTTTTATAGATGTAAGAGACCTACTCGTACATGGATAAAGAAATATAATCCAATTAGGACGTGACTGACACCAATCAAGTAAGTTTCCTAATTGTATTAGGATTGATTGACATTAATTATAGGGGTTTCCTAATTGGATTAGGAAATAGTTTTCACTTTCCATTAGTCTTCTAGCTTGAGTAGGAAACTGCCCAGAA
Organism: Hydrangea macrophylla; assembly: GCA_033977485.1. NCBI lineage: Eukaryota > Viridiplantae > Streptophyta > Magnoliopsida > Cornales > Hydrangeaceae > Hydrangea > Hydrangea macrophylla. The sequence continues at coordinate 93,554,601 of CM066994.1, forward strand.
TGCTCAGGATCATGCCTGTGGGCCCGGATGAGCTGTTCCCGCGGTGGGATGTGCATGTGCGGTCTTCCCGACCTGTTGGCCGGGTCGTGGATGAACCGCTCGGGAGGCATCAGGTGGACCAAATCGCTCGGGATGATGCTTGTCAGTAGTTGTAGAATAGAACCGCTCGGGCATAGGCTAATTTTGGGTGTATCAGTTGCCCCCCATTTCCAAGGTTGGCTGGATGCTATATCGGGCAAGTTTGGAAATCTTTCTGATTCCAGCCTGAGTGCTCAGGGAAGCTGCCTCAGGGCTTCTGAGCCTGGTGAGTACTCAGGAACTGGCTGAGAGTTGAGACCCAGCCTAGCTTGTAACCTTTAAGTGCTCGGGAACTGACCGGGAGTTGAGACCCGGCCTAATTTGGAGTCTTTTGCTTGAGTTAGCTCCCATGATGGTTATCTTCTACCCATAAACCTTTGTCAAGGTTGTGGGTAGAAGAATTTGACCATGTTGGAAAAGCCTCCTAAAGCGTATTACTTTAGGTTCCTTTTATGTTAACTCCCCAGGATAGTTGTCTTTCACCCAGCCAGCCTTCGTCAAGACTGTTGGGAGAAGAGCTTGACCATCTTGGTGGAGCTAACCTAGAGCGTGTCACCGTAGGGTCCTTTTTACTCCTCTATCGTGGGCCAACCTAAGAGATTTTAGTCACCTCTATCGTCTGTTTGGACCTAAGTGGAGTTAATGCCTGTGAGTACTGTAGGTGCTCGGGTTATCCAAGATTTTGACTTGGTTATCTGCGAGGCCTGTATATACCCAGTGTGATTGCCTATTTAGTTCACTGCGCCGTCTTGCCCCCCAAGCTTTCACTAAGACGAGGGTCTTATAGAGGCTATGACTATAGGTAACCGACCTGGAACATGGTGGTTGCAGGGTCTTTTAAAGATTGCCATCATCAGCCACCTAGGGGGTTTTTGCCCCCATCGTCGGTTGGACTGATCGGGAGAGAACTAATCCTAAATATACGCCTTAATGAGCATTTGTTAGTACCTTTTTATCCTGTTTTTGTATATTTTTACTCTGTTTTCTAGTTTCTGACAGGTTTTGGAAGAAATCAACTAAACCAGGATAAACAGGGTGAAAAAGCATCAAGAAAGAAGCTGAAAAAGCCAAGTCGCGCGCGCGACCCGCGCCCGCGAAATCCGAGAATCGCTCGAGCGATCCGCTCGCGCGAGAACCCCAGAATCGCTCGCGCGATCCGCGCGCGCGAAGTCCCAATTGTCGCGCTCGCGCGACTCGCTCGCGCGATATGTGGAAAAATCAATGTTGCGTATTTCAGTGTACTGAAGGCTCCTGTGCAAACGAAACTGCAGAATGACGTCCAGATTGTAAATTACATCAGTTTCAGTCCGTTTCGAGTTGTAAAGGCTTCCAAAACTTGTTGTAAATCTATATATACATTATTTTACTTCAATTAGGGGGTTGGCAATTATTATACACACATTCTACAACCATACTTCCAGCGATTGAAGGGAGGAAAGTAAGGAGAAGAAGAAGAAGACCAAGGATTTCCATGGCCTCCTCCATCAACCTCTTGCTATTCATCAATTCTATGGCCAACTAAACCTAAATCTAGGGTTTCAATGAAACCCTAGCCAAGTAATAGGGTTTTATTTATGTTTTTATTTTAGTTTTATTATGTATGGATGACAGTCACATGTTTAGAGGATTTTTATAAATAAATCGTACTTCTATTGATTAAATCATTACTTTCAGAATTTATTCTTGTCTTAGATCTATTTTGACTGTGATGGGCTCAACGATCTATTCTTGCTGTGCTTGTTTAGATTGTTTACATGTGATGGTGCTTTATTGATTTGTGCTATCAAGTATCCGAATAGTCCATGCCTAGGTTAGACGGATTAGATCACAACCCTAGTTTAGTGTGGGATAATTCGTGCTAACCGAAGATGGATTATGTTGGTGCTTGAACCATGAATATCTTCTTGTCGGAGGAATTGGGCTTGTAGCTACAATTCCCCATAATCATCCAACTTAGTAAGTTAAAGTAATTCATAAATATTCCTATTATGAAGCTAGTGGTGGATTTGCAATCCTAGGTTCCCTTAAACATTATTTAAGACAACTTTAATTGCTTTCCTAGTTTAGATTTACTTTTATTGTTCTTAGTTTAATTAAATCCAAATAAAATCCATTTTTCTTAGTTAATTAGACTTAGGTTTTAAAATTAAAAGCTGTAGTAATCAATCTCTGTGGGTTCGACCTTTACTTTCACACTACAAATCTTTAGAAAAGTAAAGTATACTTTTTATATCTTGATATTGACAACATCAATTTTTGGGGCGCGAGGTATTTAAAAAAGAAAAAAAAAAAAAAAAAAGAAAAAAAGAAAATAAATTCGCTGGGGATTCGCGCGCGCGACGGCCGCTCGCGCGGACCGCTCGCGCGATTCCCCTATTTTCCTGTTTTCCCCTTTTGTTTCCTATATCTTTCCCCCTACCTATTTTCTTTGTGTTTCTTTTCTGTTTCTGTTTATTTGGTTCAGTTTAGTTCGTGTTCGTTGTTTTATTTGTGCATTTATACTTTTTCTTTTATTTCTTTTACATTTGCTCGTTTAGTTTGGTTTTGATTAGTTGTTGAGTTATATTTTATAATTTAGTTTCATTTCCTTTTAATATTCTTTTGTTAGTTTCTTTTTCGTTTATCTAGTATTAACAGGTAACATTGAACTTTATTGTCATATTCCTTTGTGTTAACCTGTTATGTGTTTGTCAAAGATCGAGGTATTATCGTTCCTTTCTTACGTACTCTCCTTTCTTTCGTTTTATTGTTTCATTGGGGACAATGAAAGGTTTAGGTTTGGGGGTATGCGATCACACATGTACATTAGTTTATGCAAAATTTTAAAATTTTTTTTCAACAAGTGTGTTTAAATAAACGATAGTACTAACGTTTTTGCAATAGCAATTTGATACTTCTTGTTCAATAACTTTGAATTGTTATAGAATGGTAAACATGAGAATATGTGGTTAAACATTTGCTGAAGTCATGTTGAAATGTTTTAAGTTATGTATTGTTTGAATCGTAGTTTTATATCATAGATTTGCACATAAACATATGCACTGCACGTAGTCATTGGAATACATGTTGGTTGTGAACTATAATATGATTCGGATTTCTAGATAACACATGGTGGAGACTAAGCCCGGTGAGCTTTTGAGCCTATCTTTTCTTTTTAGAGGGTTATAAATACATCTTGTGTTTGTCGAATTTCATTGAAATAGCGCATCAACTCGTTGTTTAGTCTCATTATTTTTGTTTTGGTTAATAGTCAAGTTAAAATACTTGTTACCATGCTAAATAAGCTTCCGTCGTAAATATTGAAGAACCGTATTACCCTAGGAAATGATTTTAGGCCTTCTTTGTTTACTGCCGGCCGATAAAAGATAAAATTTCCTTAGTTCGCCCCTTTGAGCCGTTAAAATGCCATTTCTTTCTTTGATTACCATTATCCTTGTTTTTGCTCCGACTTGACAAACTTGGAGTTCACCACTGAGAGATTTGTCAACTTTTAGTGGTGTTAAGGCGATGTGTGATTGAGAAGAAGAAGACAAGATGCTATTGGGGTAGTTGCTTGGTATTCAATGCATAGTCATTCGAGAAGTGAGAAAGGAAAAAGGAAAAAGAAAACAAAATAAAGAAGAGAAGGTTGAAAAAAAAATGAATGAAAGAAATGAAGAAAAATGAATGAAAAGGAATGAAGAGAAAGAAAAGATGAAAAGTTTGTAGAAAAAGAATGAAAGAGATCGAACATGCCTTACAATGCCATTCGTAAACCTACCCAATTAACCCTTTCTATCCTCTTTCATTACCTGAGCCACGTTACAACCTTTGAAAAGTCCTAATTGATCCTAGAAAAACATGGTTTTGATATGTAAACGATGGGAGGGGGATTAAAACATGGTAATGATTATTTTTTTTTCTTGATTGTTGGCATCTTATCCATGAGACTACTATTCTTTTGTGTCATGCGTCTTTTTCATGTCGTATGTGAGCGTTATTCGTCTTGAAAACATAATTCCTTTGCTCATGTATACTAGAGAAATTACACATGTTTCTGAGTGTTTCATTTGAGAGTGTAATTAACATTGTGAGATTCGTAGTCGAAGCATAGTTAGATGGTTATCCGGGTTATATTCCAAAGTTCATGACAAGCGCGTGTTCATTTGACTACCATATCACACACGTGCAATTTTATGAGAAACTCTATTGATTTATACGATGCATGTGCTTGAGATTGTTTTTCATGATGTATGTAGACGTTTGATTCTATTTCTTTATGTTCGTTATTCTATTTCAAATCTTTGTTGTATAATAAGGAGTATTGAATATTATGTTCGTTGTTTTTAATAAAACTTTTTAAATTAATAAGTTAATAAAGATGGTTGTGGGTGACTTGTTGACGAGAACCCTCACGAGACTTCACTCGTCCGACTAGGGACACCTAGGGGTTTAAAAGGCTTGTTGCATATGCTAAATGCAATCGTGATCCATACGAAAATGGAATAGATTTTTATTAGTAGTTTTTATTTTTGTTTTGCTCGAGGACTAGCAAAATGTAGGTTTGGGGGTGTGATCGGGAGAGAACTAATCCTAAATATACGCCTTAATGAGCATTTGTTAGTACCTTTTTATCCTGTTTTTTGTATATTTTTACTCTGTTTTCTAGTTTCTGACAGGTTTTGGAAGAAATCAACTAAACCAGGATAAACAGGGTGAAAAAGCATCAAGAAAGAAGCTGAAAAAGCCAAGTCGCGCGCGCGACCCGCGCCCGCGAAATCCGAGAATCGCTCGCGCGATCCGCTCGTGCGAGAACCCCAGAATCGCTAGCGCGATCCGCGCGCGCGAAGTCCCAATTGTCGCGCTCGCGCGACCCGCTCGCGCGATATGTGGAAAAATCAATGTTGCGTATTTCAGTGTACTGAAGACTCCTGTGCAAACGAAACTGCAGAATGACGTCCAGATTGTAAATTACATCAGTTTTAGTCCGTTTCGAGTTGTAAAGGCTTCCAAAACTTGTTGTAAATCTATATATACATTATTTTACTTCAATTAGGGGGTTGGCAATTATTATACACACATTCTACAACCATACTTCCAGCGATTGAAGGGAGGAAAGTAAGGAGAAGAAGAAGAAGACCAAGGATTTCCATGGTCTCCTCCATCAACCTCTTGCTATTCATCAATTCTATGGCCAACTAAACCTAAATCTAGGGTTTCAATGAAACCCTAGCCAAGTAATAGGGTTTTATTTATGTTTTTATTTTAGTTTTATTATGTATGGATGACAGTCACATGTTTAGAGGATTTTTATAAATAAATCGTACTTCTATTGATTAAATCATTACTTTCAGAATTTATTCTTGTCTTAGATCTATTTTGACTGTGATGTGCTCAACGATCTATTCTTGCTGTGCTTGTTTAGATTGTTTACATGTGATGGTGCTTTATTGATTTGTGCTATCAAGTATCCGAATAGTCCATGCCTAGGTTAGACGGATTAGATCACAACCCTAGTTTAGTGTGGGATAATTCGTGCTAACCGAAGATGGATTATGTTGGTGCTTGAACCATGAATATCTTCTTGTCGGAGGAATTGGGCTTGTAGCTACAATTCCCCATAATCATCCAACTTAGTAAGTTAAAGTAATTCATAAATATTCCTATTATGAAGCTAGTGGTGGATTTGCAATCCTAGGTTCCCTTAAACATTATTTAAAACAACTTTAATTGCTTTCCTAGTTTAGATTTACTTTTATTGTTCTTAGTTTAATTAAATCCAAATCAAATCCGTTTTTCTTAGTTAATTAGACTTAGGTTTTAAAATTAAGAGCTGTAGTAATCAATCTCTGTGGGTTCGACCTTTACTTCCACACTGCAAATCTTTAGAAAAGTAAAGTACACTTTTTATATCTTGATATTGACAACATCATGGACCTAAGCAAAGCTTGTGCCTCGGGGTTAGGCCCGAGGTCTTTATATGCCTCGGGGTTAGGCCCGGGGTCTTTGTATGCCTCGGGTTAGGCCCGAGGTCTTTGTAAGGGCTCTTTGACAATCGGTGGAGCCTCATATGGTGATCAGGCAAGTACCACTATAGTCGGGATCATCTAGACCGATGGAGACAGGGGGTCGGCTCAGGATTGTCGGGCTCCTGATTTCTCTGTGCTGGAGACAAAGTTGGAACTCCTTGATCCTAACTGATGTGAACTGGAGGTCAGGTCAGGGCTGTCGGACTCTGACCGCTGTGAACTGGAGGTCAGGTCGGGGCTGCCTGACCCGGACTGCTGTGAACTGGAAGAACTGTCAGAACTCTCGGGCTGATCTCGCTTTTGCTTACTTCTAGAAGACTCGTTGCTTTCTTACTCGGGGTCTTTTATCTTTAGAAATTCTTCAGTGTCAATGTATTTTCCAACCCTCTCTGCGAGTTCAACCAAGGTTACCGGTTGGTTTCTGTGAAACGATGTGGCGCACTTGGTGTGTTGAACTTCTAAGCAAAAGGCTATAATAGCGGTGGTTTCATCAAGATCATAGATGTCGAGCTTCTCTTGATTAAACCGGCTGGTGAAATCCTTGAAGATCTCATTATCCCTTTGTATGACTGTCAGTAGCTGCATATCAGGCTTTGGCCGTTCATATATACCGATGAACTGGTTAATGAACTGCTTGCTGAGTTGCCTGAAACTACGTACCGATCGGGGTTTCAAGGAGTAGAACCATTGGGCGGTTGGGCCTTTCAAAGTGCTGGGGAAAACTAAGCAATGTAGTTCATCAGAGTTGGTGGCTAGGGCCATCTGAGCCTTATAGGTCCGGACGTGGTCAACTGGGCTTCCCGAGCCGTTATAGGGATCTAGACGAGGCTGCTTAAATTTGCGCGGGATGGAAAACCTCGTGATCTGGCTAGAGAACGGTGACTTTGTCTCGGTATTGGCCTTATTCTGAGCGCAATTTTGACCAAGCTTTTTGGCCACTCCGTCAATCTGCTTCTGCAAGTCCTTGATTCGGGCTTCTACTCCTTCCTGACCAGTATCTGAGGGGTTGGTCGGGTTGGTGGAAGTGGCTTCTTCTTCATGGCGGTGTACTATCCTCTGGGATCGGGCTTGGTTATGACTCCGGTTCATCGTGTGCCTAGGGACAACTCGGCTCTTGATCGAGTGACCCTGGACTGATTCTCGGGCAATTTGCTCCTGCCTTTCCTCTCAGGCTATACGCCTACTGTTGATCTCTCCGGCATCCTCAATGGGGGACGGGTTGGCTCGGGCACGTCGTCTGGTCAAGATCGGTTTCTGACAGAGCGTAACGTACCCGGGTCGTTTCCCAGCCACTGGAGAACGGCTTTACTGGGCCAGCAGGGCTTCGATCTATTGTTGGATTTGACGTTGGCCCACCAAGATTTGTGTGAGGGTCGTGGTGATCTGCTCAGATTTCATGACTGTCGCGATCGGTGCCGGGGCTGAAGGAACATCCCGGTTGAACTGCTGATCAGCCTTCTTACCCTTCTTCGGTGGCATGATGATCAGTCAAGAGATTTGTTGATGAGAAGACTTGTCGCTTCCCACAGACGGCGCCAAGCTGATGATGCTAAAAATTGGTAAGAGTAAAGTAGAGCAGATTAAGGAGAAAGAGAGAGACTATTTTTTTGTATGTGGTTCGGCCCTGTAAATGAAAGAACCTACGTCCACGACTGTATCTGAGCACGTTCACTATACTGTAAAAGAGCCGGGGGGGGGGGGGGCTATGGTGAACCAACAAGTCTGGAGCTACCGTAGGCCAGCCGGGCATGTTGATGAATGCTATAGAGTTGCTGTGTAGACTGAAAAAGCCGGCCCCTTCAATGGAGGGTGAGAGGTCTCTTTTATAGATGTAAGAGACCTACTCATACATGGATAAGGAAATATAATCCAATTAGGATGTGATTGACACCAATCAAGTAAGTTTCCTAATTGCATTAGGATTGATTGACTTTAATTGTGGGGTTTCCTAATTGGATTAGGAAATAGTTTGCACTTTCCATTAGTCTTCTAGCTTGAGTAGGAAACTGCCCGGAATGCTCAGGACCATGCCTGTGGACCCGGATGAGCTGTTCCTGCTGTGGGATGTGCCTGTGCGGTCTTCCCGACCTGTTGGTCGGGTCGTGGATGAACCACTCGAGAGGCATCAGGTGGACCAAACCGCTCGGGATGATGCTTGTTAGTAGTTGCAGAATAGAACCGCTCGGGCATGGGATGATTTTGGGTGTATTAGACAATATTGGAAAAATTCTGATGTGCTTGGTTGTATCAGTGTTGTTCACGTTGCATTTGGCACATTGTCAGCTTATTCTGTTGTTGCTTTTTGGTGGCCTTTTGTCTTTGTGCTTACTACTTCTGGACTCTTGGCCGCTAGGCGATGCAGAAATTACTTGCAACGTGATAGTTTTAGTTAGCTGCATGTGTATTTGATTTTAACTTAACAATCTTGTTTAGGTTAGCTAGTTACTGACCATAACAAAATGCTTGGGCCTTATTCTGTTCAACTTCTTGTGAAAAAGTAGTACTTTAGTCTTTTTTTAATAACGACATTCTTATATTTCTATGTTGTAAATACTAGTGAAAAAAAATTATTCTAATATGTGTATAGACTTTTTCTGCATCTCGTCAATTTCTGTTGAGGGTGACATTGAAACTAGAATTTACAATGATAGCATTAACTAACGGTCAAGTTAAGAATATGCCAGAGATTTGTGTGCGTCGTGATGGTGTGTTATTCGTGTTCCATTACTTCTCTTTGTTCTTATTATTAGTTGTGAAAATATGCTACATACAAGAGAAGAAAAAGAAAATAGAACACGACATGGACACATAAAATCGGCTAAGTTAAATTTCCAACAGTTGCACTACTGCACTAACATTGTTTCACTTGACATGATTTATTTATTATTCTAACATAATTATACTTATTTTTCCTAACCATGCTGTGTGATTTTATTTTGGGTCTCTAGTCTACTTTTTTGGTGTACACAAGGTTTCCAGACAGTACAATGGAGAAAATTTGTTGGTGTACACAAGGTTTCTAGGTAACTTCTTTTTTGCTTTAAGTCATATTTTTTTTGGGTGAATAAGAATTGTATAGATCAACAAGAGGGGAAGAAAGACACCATCAAAAGTAAAAACCCCAAACAAGGGAGCAAAAGGGACAGTCCTAAACTGAGACAAACCACCAAAAAAGGTCAAATTACGCGACACAAAAAATGTGTTGATCAAGGCCCTGACCCAAAGAAATAGTCCAATTTTCTTATATGTGGGATTGTCACAGATCTGACAAACCCAATTGTTTAATTGTTTGTAATGCTAAGATTTTTACTAAAATTTCTTAATTCATGTTTTATTGTTGAATTGTGAAGAGCAACCCAAGTACCAAAGTCAAGAAAAAGATGGAAGGCTAGGTCTAGAAAGGCTAGGTCTAGAAAGGTTAGTTCAGGGCTGAGAAACGCTTTTATGCTTTTTGTGCCTTTTTCATTCTAATTGAAATGGCTATGATGTAATAAATAGTTGCTAGCAACCTTGAGGCTTTGCTGGTGTGCCTTTGTTTTCATTTAAAAGCTGCTTGAGTTCCTAAGGACAAAGAACATATAGTCACTTTTGATTTGTACCTACACACTACAACATAGTCTTAGTGGTTTCCATGTGCACCTAACTTGGCTTACAATTGACATAGATTTTACACTACAACATAGTCTTAGTGGTTTCCATGTGCACCTAACTTGGCTTACAATTGACATAGATTTTCTTTGGCTGAATATATCTAGAGACTATTAGTGAACTCTTGCTTCATGTGCTTAATTTCTTGTAACAAAAGATTGTTATTCATTTCAAACACTGCTTTTCATTATTACTTTTTACACTTGTAGTCCTTTGTTCTTGAAAAGCCATTTGTTTAGAATACTTTTTATCTTCTTGCAACTTTATTGCACAGTTTGATGAGACTTGAGAGCCGCAGGAGGTGGAAAGAAAAGCTTCTTGGGAGGTAAATTGTTATTTAATCATAAGTTTACTAATCTCTTGTTTGTAATTGCTTTACCATTATGTATCTGTTTTACCATTTCTTGTGTAATTGAATATACACTCTTATGTTTTTCCCTCCACATACAATACTATCGAGTATTGACCTCAATAATGCAAATCAGCAACTTCATAATAACCTTTTACTTGAAGTGCTTTTTGTTCTCTAATTACTGATAGTTGTTCAAGTGTACATCTAAATGTTAGGGACCATGAGCAATATGCAGATTAGGACTTCACTATAAGCTAATAGTCAGCTTGCTTACAATGTGCATAATTCTCCATGTATGTTGGTTCCTTGATTTATTGAGGAGTAATGAAAAGAAAACACCTTGTAAACACTTAAATTTGGCATATTTTGCTTCAAGTAGTTCCAAGAATTACAAATTTGGTTCCAAACATGTGGTTGTGAAGGGGTAGAACTACATGCAACTTACTAGGGTCAATTTCAAACATAAAAAATTAAATCTATTGTTGTACAATTTGACTATTTTCTCTTAAATTATTACATGTGTAGCTTCCTTTGCTTGAAACCTGGCTTAATTCTCTATTCGAATCGATGATGTTGAATATTATCTACCAATAACTCATCATTACCTATTGGAACTACATGTATTTGAAAATCTATTTCTAATTTTGGGTTTGACCAAATAATTCATTTCATCTTATTGGGTTTTTTTTAATGGTGAATTGTGTTTCTATATTGCAGAGATATGAGATTTGACCAAGGGATACCAATGCTTAGAGAGCTAGTGGGAGTTGCGAAGCGAAAGCATAGTTTGATCCGTGCCAGAGATTTGCATGGGCAACAAGAAAACCACATGATTATAAGCTTCATATTTTTTTGCACGATTTTTTTCACGGGCACGAGTAATTTGTGATTTTGTGTTGGTTTAGTTTATGTTGAGAGACCAAACGATGTGAAGAATATTGTTGATATTTAATTTAGGTTTGGATGGATGAAACATTTTGAATTCTACTTGTTATGATTACTATTGATTATATACATTTGTTGTAGATTGAGCTTGTAATGTGTTTTTTAGAGATTAATTATGCTTGGGAATAAGGTGTGACTGTGAAATGTAAATTAGGTGCAAATAAAAATTGGAGAGCAAATAAATTAATTATTTTTATATTTTAAAATTAATCCTAATAGACAATGTTCGTTACAAATATCCATTACTATTTTGTATGCAAAACTGTTAGAAAATAAACCATTGGTAAAAATATTACTAACGGACTATTTCCGTTAGAAATAATCAATTACTAACAGAAAATTGCCATTAGGAAACATATTACTAATGGACTAACTCAAGGAAAAAAAGACTCCGAAGTAGGCCGAGTCTCAACTTCCCGAGCATTCAAAGACTCTGAATTAGGCCGGGTCTCAACTCCCGGTCAGTTCCCGAGCACCTAAAGGTCCCGAGCTGGGCTGGGTCTCAACTCTCAGTCAGTTCCCGAGGACTCACCAGGCTCAAAAGCCCCGAGGCAGCTTCCACAAGTACTCAGACAGCGGCAAGTAACATCAAACTGATTTCCAAACTTGCCCTGATATAACATCTAGCCAATCTTGGAAATGGGGGGCAGCTGATACACCCAAAATTGGCTCTATCCTATAACCGAGCGGTTCAAATCAGCAGCTAGTCCATGCCCCAGGCAAATCATGCAACACTCCTCAGAAGCATCAGCCCGAGCGGTTTAGTCTACTCATCATCCCGAGCGGTTCATCAACGACCCGGCCAACAGGTCGGGAAAACCGCACAGGCATATCCCACCGCGGGAACAGCTCATCCGGGCCCACAGGCGTGATCCCGAGCATTACAGGCAGTTTCCTACTCAAGCTAGAAGACTAATGGAAAGTGCACACTATTTCCTAATCCAATTAGGAAATCCCCATAATTAATGCCAATCTATATCAATAGGATTATATTTCCTTATCCATATATGAGTAGGTCTCTTACATCTATAAAAGAGACCTCTCACCCCCCATTGAGGGGGCCGCCAATTCGATAGTCTACACAGTACCTCTATAAAATTCACCATTATACGCATACACCCGGCCGGTTTTACTGGTAGTGCTGCCCCTCTTTGTTGGCTCACCAGGCCCGCCGGTGATCTGCTAGTGAACGTGCTCAGACACACCCGTGGACGTAGGTACCTTCATTAACAGGGCCGAACCACATACAAAAAATTGTCTCTCTCACTCTCTCTCTCTTAAAATTGCTCTACTTTATTCTTACCAAATTTTGGCATCATCAATATATATTATCATGTATGCATGGATCTAAACTAAATAGAATAATGAAATCAAAATTGAGAAACCAAAGTGAAAATCAATCTCTAATTTAAGAATTATCAATAAAATCAAAAGAGACTTGGATCTAGCTATGTGAGTGTGTGAAGAACAAAAGAGGAAGAAGATGAGTATTCTAACAAAGAAAAGAAAATAAAACTACACTAGATCCAAGTCTTATAGATCTATATACAAAAGTAGGATTTAGAGATGAATTGTGATGTCTACCTCTTAGAGGATTCTCAATTATGCAACCAAAGTTGAATTGAAGAGTGTTCTTCTTCAAGTGTTCCTCAAGTTCTTCAAGCACTCATCTATGGAAGTTAAGGGAGGCAATTTGATGTCAAAATCTCTAATCTAATTATCTAGTTTTGGAAAAATTTTAATTCATAATTCACTTCATCTCTCTAGAAATCTCTCTTAATTTGAAAATATTTTGCAAGTACATTCACTTGTATGTACTTCTCCCTTCTATATACTCTCTTCTATATGTACTTATGTGTAAAAGATGACATATATGGATCTATATATAGAGTTTTGAAAACTTAACTCTTAAGTTACAGGGTTAAAACAGAGATTTTAGAGGTCAGAAAAGGGTCAAAATGGCCATTTCGGTGCCTAAACGCAGTTTCCAGGCAATTTCCTCGTAGTGGGAGGCTTCTAGAAGGGTCTAGAAGTCAAAAAGCTCAATAAAGGGGGCACATGTGAGGTGGCGGCTTCGTTGGGACCCGCCACCCCCTTTGTGGGACCCGCCACCTATTTTTCTTCCTCCTCTGGTTGCCCTTATGTCTTGTTTCAAATATTACGTTCACTGGTTTTCAAGATTTTTGTAAAAATACTTTTTGGTGTTCGAAATCATCTGTTTATGTACCGTAAGGAAGCTATCGAGTTGAATTTCAGTATAAAAATATTCCAAAAAGTTTTAAAATGAAAATTGATGTCCAATTGATGTTCGAAAGTCCTCTGAAACTTTCATCATCTTTTTGAAATCAAATGACGTCTTTTCAAAATTGATTTTCAATGTGCGTCGATTTTGAACTTTTCTTTAACTTTGAATCTCTAGAAATCTAGAATACTGCGTTTAGAACACTTCGTGTTCATATAATCCTGAGTGAATATGAATTCTTAGAGACTATTTTGTCAAAATCATATTTATGCATGGAAAAGGGCTTTTCTGAACTTGAAGTCACTTTCCGAAGTTCGACCTTTCGATTGTGTATAATCCAGTACCTTCCATAGGGCACTTTTCATCATTGAATCCTCCAAGACGTTGTCCACCCTAAATCCTATCAGTGTGGTCAAAATTGGGTGTCTACAATTTGCCCCTCTTTGGCAGAGCTTGTTGTGAACAATGTGAACTGCAAGTGAGTGCCAAAGCTAGAAGACACCCAATAACCATATTGAAAGGTTTTAGGAAAAACAAAAATCCACAAAAATCAAGAAATTCAAAATTTGAGAAAATCAAGAAATCACAAATGCTAGAATGCAATGTAATACTGGGTAGAGGCGGTTAAATCGAAGCTGATGCTGGTCGTGCTCTACTAGAGCTGCCTACATATCCTTTCTAGGAATCAGACCAGGGGTCGTGCTCTACGAGAGGACAAAGAACACACAAACAATAATACGGATGAAATGCTCCTATCCTAGGATGCTGATGCAGTATGAAACATGAATATGTATGTGCAGGAGGAATCGTCCTCAAGGATGCAAAATCTAATGCAAGGGATGCGACGACTCTTTCTCACATACGGAAACTTTTGACACAATCTCTCTTATTGATTCAAGTTTCTTAATGAAGAGGGTTCTAGACAAGTTTTATTCTCAACAAGTCTCATGATAATTTCTTAAACTTGACTTAATCCTAGACATGATATGATCTTAAACTCGACCTATTCTTAAACTCATATCAATCTTATACTTGGGCGTGGTCTTAAACTCGACCTATGATCTTAAATTAGATCTAAAACTCGATATGATCTTAAACTCGATCTAAAACATGATCTTAAACTTGATATAAAACTCAACATGATCTTAAACTCGATCTAATCTTAAACTCGTCATGATCTTAAAATCGATCTAAAACTTGACATGATCTTAAACTCGATCTAAATCTCGACATGATCTTAAACTCGATCTAAAACTCGACATGACCTTAAACTCAATCTAATCTTAAACTCGATTCTGTCTTAAACTTAACCTGATCTTAAACTCAACATGATCTTAAACTCGATCTAATCTTAAACTCGATTTCTGATGAAGCATGTTTTTAAACTTTAAATGATTTCTGAGAGTCCTAACCACTTGGATGATCTCTGAAGTAACCTGTGTTTCATACCCAGACAATTTCTTACGAAGCATGCCTTAACACCTAGACAATTGATGAAAGTCCTCTACTGGGGAGATTGCTAAAATTCAGAAAGATGTAAAAGGCTTCTATTCTGGAGGCTCTGTTGATTCCATATAAAACTCATATCGGTGCTTTGACCAGCTTAAATATTCTTACAAATACATCTGGTTTATTCTGACCCTATTCTGAATTCCGATTCATCTTCAGCAAATCCTTTATGGATGTAATTCTTGAGCTACAGTAGACTCAAGTGTCCAACAAGCAATCAACCCAAATCTATGGGAGTTCATTGCAATTAAATAATTCTTGGCTATTTCAAGCTGCGGTGCCCTCGATTCTTCATGTTTGGGGACTTTTCTTCAACTCTAAATGGCTTCTACCAAGACTCAAATTCCCACGGGTCCTTTATACCAATTCCAACAAGTTTGAAGCACTCTTAAGGCTTATACATCAAGATCGGACCAATCCGGGGTTAAAACAAAGTTCCTGATATCACAATTCTGATCCATGATTGATAGGTACTCAAAAGACCTGATGACCTTGACGAGCTTCACAAGTCTTCAACCAATTCTAGCATATATTCATGCAAGGCACTCTGATCTATTTCAACAATGGCTCAACTCAACATCCAAGGCCGGTCTTCTGATTAGCATTTTTCCATCAACCACTCAATGCGTCATCTTGACTAGGATTAATCAATGCAATAACAGTGTTAAGAACTTCTGTTTGTATCCACTTTTGGATACTCTTAGAGTTTTACAATTATAGATCACTTCGGATCCACACACTCAAGATCATGATAGACTAGGCAATGACAGATTTGACCACGACAGACATTGACATAGGAAGATAACACTCTTGACATTGAAATAGAAGTTTAGAGGAGACCACTCCATTTTCCATGACATAATGCGCATTTGTCATGGTTGACGTATCTCTTTACTTTTCATGTGTACTTTTCATCTTAGTGTGATAATACTCAGCTGATAAAGTAATGCTTTAAAAATACTCCATATGGATCTCAATCAATCCTTTGCTTTCTCTGAAATGTGCTTCGAATTAGTGCCTTAGCATATAGAATAAGAGATGATTCATTTCAAATATTTTCAAAGATATACTTGACGATTCAAGGTTCGCTTATAACATGAAAGGGGGTATAGGCAAACAATGTTTGCCCCTAGTTGACGGGGATAAATGGAAGTTTGGGCCAACGCAGTTTGCCCCTAGTGTGGCAGTGTCATCTTGAGGCTCTGGGCAAACTTGAAAGCTTTGCCCCTAGTTTGCAAGGTTCAGGGATCGAGAGCCATGGAAGCTCGCCTACTTATCTCCATGTGGGAATCAAGTCCAAAGTAGTTTGGCTGAGGTTTGAAGGAAGGTATTTAAGATGTGGGTGAGTGTTTCAGGAGCAGTAACTGAATCGAGTAGGTTGCCTACGTATCCTCAAGTGAGAATCAGGTCAAGCGTAGTTCCTTGAAGGCTGGAGGCTTTGAAAGAATAAGAAATCAAGAATTGGGGGGCTTTTTAAGCCATGTCATCAGACAGATTTTCGGAAGCAGGTCACTTGTGGTAGCGTTGAAAGAAATTAAACTACCTCTCCTTTTTCTTTTCTTTTCTTTTCTCTTTTCGTTTCTTTTCTTTTTCTCTTTTTTTTTTTGTTTTTGACGGTTGATTCTTTTCACCTTTTCACTAGCCAACTGATTTTACATTTCTCATCATACTTCATACATGTTTTCGGAATAAGATTAGCCCTTCAAATCTTTTGGGCTTACTTAAAGAAATTGTAAATCAAAGCTTTGAGATAATTCATGTTCCCGATTTCTCGATTTTCTTCATTCTCCTTCCTATTCTTCTCTTCTTTCTTTTCTTTTCTTTCTAAAATCTTGACTGGCTAGGATTAGGCTTTTGAAAAAAACACGCAAAATTTTCTTTTTTTTTTCATGCTAGACTTTTGCCTAGGCACCCTTTCGGGTTTTCATCTTAGCGAGCTTCTGTTTTTTCTTTTTTCTTTTTGAGAGAAGTAATTCATTTGAAATGTTTAGCGGCCACCATCAAGGACAAAGTGTACATGGCTTGCTAGTTAGACAGGTTTGAATGGCTCATTTTTCTGGGCTCAAGATTTTGCAATGGGAAGATCAGGGATTTAAGCTAGTCCCGAGTCACTATCAAGTATATCTTTTCAAGAATTAAGCAAAAGCATCTCAAGATTCTTAAAATAAGACGAATCAATTCTTAGCTTTCTTCGGCATCAGTACAAAATTGACTTTGATCCTTTCAGGATTCTTTTCAACGCACAAAATTTTCAATAATGTATTTTTCATAATAATCAGAGAAAAACATTCTCAGCTTAGAGATTCATTCATTCATGACTAGGCGCATTTAATCAAGCAAATCAAGATTTTATTTTATTACTAGAAAGAGAAGGATTACATTACTCGATGTAGATTCAAAACAACTTAACGATAGTCAGACTCGACAACGAGACTTAAAACTGACTCGACTGGACTCGACTTGATCTCAAGTGGAGCGTCACTGTGACTCACTTATTCCTCTTAAACATCTGTTAAGTTTCAGCAAGAAGCTATTCCAAACATCATCACAACACTAACCCTTGTAGGCTCTCCCAAATTCTTCATTCTGCAACAAAGGCTTGAATTTTTTGGGTAATTCCTCGGGCCTTTTGTGGTGGAGGAATGATGATACCCTTTTTGATCAAGTCCTGAATTTCATGCCTGAGTCTCCAGCATCTAACTGTGCTATGCCCACGGCTCTGATGGAAATCGCAGTAGTACTCAGTCTTGAAACCTTGTGGAAGTGGATTAGGTTCTGGCTTGGGTTCCAGCTTCTTCAAGTACCCTTCCTCTAGTATTTTTTTCAAGTGCGCGCTACTCATGGACATTCCTAGCTCAAAAAATTCTCTCTTATCTTTCTTTTGCCCTTGATTCTGGTTTTCCCTTACAACTCTGGTATTCTTCCCCTAATGTTATTGAATTGGTCTCTTTGGCAGTTTTGGTGCCAGTACATCGATATCAGGTAATGGATATTTGGTCAAATGAAGTGGCCCTTTGAACTTTTTCGAAGGCCTTGCATTAGGCATATCAAATAATCCCTCCTTATCAAACTTGCGATCATCAATTCTTTTTCTCTTGTGGGTCATATTCTCTAGTAAACCACTCTTGGTGAGCTTTTCAAGGATTTCCTGATCCAGAGTTTGTATTCCTAGATTAACCAATCTTTTAAACCACTCATTATCATCACAAGGTGCAAGAGGTGGAGTTGGAGGCATTGTGTTAGCCAATTGCTTTATCACACCCATCATTTTCACAAGCAGTTCACTGATTTGGTTGATAGTAGATTCCATGGCGGTCATCCTAGAATTCATATATTCTTTAAATGCCATCTCTTCTTCTCTAGCTCTTATTGTGCAAATCATCGAATCTTTTGGAATCTCAATAGACATGGCTGGTTGGTCTAGTGATGTAATGTACACCGTAGGGTCGTAGGATTCACACCCTATTTCAATGAAACTTATATCTCGTGGTGGTGGAACCTTCAAACTCTTGTTGACATCTGGCTATGTAGGTGGAGGGGTAATGATCCCATTATTAATTAGATCTTGAATTCCATGTCTGAGCCTCCAACACTTTTTGGTACCATGGCCATGTCCTTGATGGAAGTTGCAATATAAATCCATCCTAAAGTTTTGTGGAAGTGGATTTGAAGTCGGCATCGGATCTAACTTCTTCAAGTACCCTCTTTCCAACATTCTTTCCAATGATGTGCTTAAAGGTATTCCCAATTCAGAAAACTCCCTCTTTTCTCTTAACTTCCCCTGGTTTTTATTTCCTCTTGCCACAGTAGTACTTCGACGTTCTTTCTAAAAAAGCTGAGGAGATAATGCATTGACATCAGTGGATTGATGATAGACTGGCCTTCGATTGTTCATGTTCTCTTTCTTGATTGTCCCATCCCTAATTTCATCTTTGATGAGGGCACCTATGTCAAACAGTTGTTCAAATGTCATGATAGACTAGAATTGGAGCTTTTCAAGATACTCAGGCTGCAGGTTCTTAATGATCATTCGGACTTGCTCTTTCTTAGTAGGCATGCTCGTCATCTGAGCAGCCTTAGCCCTCCAACGAGTAAGGAATCCTGCGAAGGATTCCTCACACTCTTGCCTAGTGGTTTCCAGACCTCTTGTAGTAACATCGAATGACTGATTATATGTGTATTGAGCCATAAATGCTCTAGCCCAGACTTTTCAATCTTTAGCCACAGCTGATTCTAAGGTCAAATACCATGACAGTGCTGCCCCACTCAAAGTTCTTTGAAACAGCACGACAAAATAGTCAGACCCAATGCCCATGGGCTGTAACACTCCCATATAAAGCCTCAGATGGCTCTTTGGATTTCCAGTTCCATCAAAGTATTCGATATGAGGCATTTTGAAATTATCAGGGAGTTTTGCTTTCGGAGCATCACATAACCCTTCAACGTTGAACAAATACTCATCCACACCTTTGCTTTTTCCTGATCACACTTTCTAGCTTGTCGATCTTAGCCAACTTGTCTTGAGTTTCCTAATCTAGCTGAACCTTTGGTTGGATTGTCTCCCCAAAGTCTTCTTCCTCATGATGCACCGGAGGCGGTGATGGTGGCAGATTAGTCAGTTGTTCAATCATTCTCATCATGGTAGCAAGTTGTTCCCGATTCTGTTCCCTACTCTGATCTAACGCAGCTTGTATTGCGGCCAACCTAGCTTCCATATTGGCTTCGTACGGTATATCTGATGTTGTCAGTATCAAGATATAAAAGTATTCTTTACTTTTCTAAAGATTTGTAGTGTGGAAGTAAAGGTCGAACCCACAGAGATTGACTAACTACCGTGTTTTAATCTTAAAACCTAAATCTAATTAATTATAAAAACGGATTTCGATTTTAATTTGAATTAACTAAGAACATAAAAATAAATCTAAACTATGAAAGCAATTTAAATAGTTGTTTTTAAATAATGTTTAAGGGAACCTAGGATAGCAAATCCACCACTAGCTTCATAATAGGAATATTTATGCATTATTTTAGCTTATTACATTGGATGAATATGGGGAATTGTAGCTACAAGCCCAATTCCTCCGACAAGAAGATAATCATGGTTCAAGCACCAACATAATCCATCTTCGGGTAGCACGAATTATCTCACACTAAACTAGGGTTGTGATCTAATCCGTCTATCCTCGGCATGGACTATTCGGATACTTGATAGCACGAATCAATAGAGCACCATCACATGTAAACAATCTAAACAAGCACAGCAAGAATAGATCGTTGAGCACATCACAGTCAAAATAGATCTAAGACAAGAATAAATTCCGAAAGCAATGATTTAATCAATAGAAGCACGATTTATTTATAAAAATCCTCTAAACATGTGACTGTCATCCATACATAATAAAACTAAAATAAAACATAAATAAAACCCTATTACTTGGCTAGGGTTTCATTGAAACCCTAGATCTATGATCTAGCCGTCCATGGAAGTGATAGATGGCAAGTAGTTGATGGAGGAGGCCATGGAAACCCTTGGTCTTCTTCTTCTTCTCCTTGCTTCCCTCTCTTCAATGGCTGGAAGTATGGTTGTAGAATGTGTGTATAATAATTGCCAACCCTTTAATTGAAGTAAAATAGGGTATATATAGATTTACAACAAGTTTTGGAAGCCTTTACAACCCGAAACGGACTGAAACTGATGTAATTTACAATCTGGACGTCATTCAGCAGTTTCGTTTGCACAGGAGTCTTCAGTACACTGAAATACGCAACATTGATTTTTCCACATATCGCGCGAGCGGGTCGCGCGAGCGCGACAATTGGACCTTCGCGCGCGCGGATCGCGCGAGCGATTCTGGGGTTCTCGCGCGAGCGATTTCTCGGATTTCGCGGGCGCGGGTCGCGCGCGCGACTTGGCTTTTTCAGCTTCTTCAACTATGCTTTTTCACCCTGTTTAGCCTGGTTTAGTTGATTTCTTCCAAAACCTGTCAGAAACTAGAAAACAAAGTAAAAATATACAAAAACAGGATAAAAAGGTACTAACAAATGCTCATTAAGGCGTATATTTAGGATTAGTTCTCTCCCGATCACACCCCCAAACCTACATTTTGCTAGTCCTCGAGCAAAACTAAAATAAAAACTACTAATAAAAATCTATTCCATTTTCGTATGGATCACGATTGCATTTAGCATATGCAACAAGCCTTTTAAACCTCTAGGTGTCCCTAGTCGGACGAGTGAAGTCTCATGAGGGTTCTCGTCAACAAGTTACCCACAACCATCTTTATTAACTTAGAAATTTTAAAAAAAATTTATTAAAAACGAAAAACATAATATTCAATACTCCTTATTATACAACAAAGATTTGAAATAGGATAACGAACATAACGAAATAGAATCAAACGTCTACATACATCATGAAGAACAATCTCAAGCACATGCATCGTATAAATCAATAGAGTTTCTCATAAAATTGCACGTGTGTGATGAGGTAGTCAAGTGAACACGCGCTTGTCATGAACTTGGAATATAACCCGGATAACCGTCTAACTATGTCTCGACTACGAATCTCACAATGAATTATACTCTAAAATAAAACACTCAAAACAGGTGTAATTTTATCTAGTATATATGAGCAAAGGAATTATGTTTTCAAGACGAATAACGCTCACATACGACACGAAAAAGACGCATGACACGAAAGAATAGTAGTCTCATGGATAAGATGCCAACAATCAAGAAAAAATAATCATTACCATGTTTTAATCCCTCTCCCATCGTTAATATATCCAAACCATGTTTCCTAGGATCAAATAGGACTTTTCAAAGGTTGTAATGTGGCTCAGGTAATGGAAAAAGGATAGAATGGATTCATTAGGTAGTTTTAAAATGGCATTGTAAGGCATGTTCGATCTCTTTCATTCTTCTTCTACAAACTTTCATCTTTTCTTTCTCTTCATTCCTTTTCATTCATTTTTCTTCTTTTCTTTCATTTTTTTTTCAACCTTCTTCTTCTTTATTTTTTTTCTTTTCTTTATTCTTTTCCTCCTCGTTTCTTTTGATGAATATTCAATAAATAACAAGGCAACCACCCCAAACATCATCTTATTTACTTCTTCTTCTCAATCACACATTGCCTTAACACCACTAAAAGTTGATCAATCTTTCAGGGGTGAACTCCAAGTTGGCCAAATTGGAGCAAAAACAAGGATAATGGTAATTAAAGAAAGAAATGGCATTTTAACAGCTCAAAGGGCGAACTAAGGAAACTTATAATTTATCGGTCGGTGGTAAACAAAGAAGGGCCTAAAATCACTTCCTATGGTTATATGGTTCTTCAACATGTACGACGGAAGATTATTTAGCATGGTAACGAATATTTTACTTGACTATTAACCAAAACAAGAATAATGAGACTAAACAACAAGTAGATGCGCTATTTCAATGAAATTCGACAAACACAATGTACTTGTAACCCTAAAAAAAAAAAAAAAAAAAAAAAGATAGGCTTAAAAGCTCACTGGGTTTAGTCTCCACCATGTGTTATCTAGAAATCCGAATCATATTATAGTTCACAACCAACATGTATTCCAATGACTACGTGTTGTGCATAAGTTTGTGTGCAAATCCATGATATAAAACTACGATTCAAACAATACATAACTTAAAACGTTACATCATAACTTTAGCAAATATTTAATCACATATTCTCTTGTTTACCATTCTATAACAATCCAAAGTTATTTAACAAAAAGTATCAAATTAATATTGCAAAAACGTCGGTAATCATCGTTTATTTAAACACACTTATTTGAAAATTTTCAAAATTAGTGCATAATATATGCATGTGTGTGCATACCCCCAAACCTAAACCTTTCATTGTCCCCAATGAAACAATAAAACAAAAGAAAGGAGAGTAGGTAAGAAAGAAGGAACGATAATACCTCGATCTCAGCAAACACAGAACAGATGAACACCAAGAAATATGGCAATAAAGTTCAATGTTACCTGTTAATTCTTAACAAAAGAAAATTAAACAAACAACATAATAAAAACAGCTAAAAGAATTATAACTAAACTAAACTAAATAAACTATAAGAAGAAACAAAACTATAAAGATCCACAAGAAAATAAACTAGAAAAGAAACTAAAACATACTGTAAAACATAACCAGAATTAAGAAAACAATCAAAAACCTGATGCAAAAGGACCTACAAAACAAAAACAGAAATAGAACAAATACCTAAGCAGGTATGGGGGACAGATACAGAAAAGAAAAACAAAAATCAGAAAAATGGGTATTCGCGCGAGCGGTCCGCGCGAGAACCCCAGAATCGCTCGCGCGATCCGCGCGCGCGAAGGTCCAATTGTCGCGCTCGCGCGACCCGCTCGCGCGATATGTGGAAAAATCAATGTTGCGTATTTCAGTGTACTGAAGACTCCTGTGAAAACGAAACTGCTGAATGACGTCCAGATTGTAAATTACATCAGTTTCAGTCCGTTTCGGGTTGTAAAGGCTTCCAAAACTTGTTGTAAATCTATATATACCCTATTTTACTTCAATTAAAGGGTTGGCAATTATTATACACACATTCTACAACCATACTTCCAGCCATTGAAGGGAGGGAAGCAAAGAGAAGAAGAAGAAGACCAAGGGTTTCCATGGCCTCCTCCATCAACTACTTGCCATCTATCACTTCCATGGACGACTAGATCATAGATCTAGGGTTTCAATGAAACCCTAGCCAAGTAATAGGGTTTTATTTATGTTTTATTTTAGTTTTATTATGTATGGATGACAGTCACATGTTTAGAGGATTTTTATAAATAAATTGTGCTTCTATTGATTAAATCATTGCTTTCGGAATTTATTCTTGTCTTAGATCTATTTTGACTGTGATGTGCTCAACGATCTATTCTTGCTATGCTTGTTTAGATTGTTTACATGTGATGGTGCTCTATTGATTCGTGCTATCAAGTATCCGAATAGTCCATGCCGAGGATAGACAGATTAGATCACAACCCTAGTTTAGTGTGAGATAATTCGTGCTACCCGAAGATGGATTATGTTGGTGCTTGAACCATGATTATCTTCTTGTCGGAGGAATTGGGCTTGTAGCTACAATTCCCCATATTCATCCAACGTAATAAGCTAAAGTAATGCATAAATATTCCTATTATGAAGCTAGTGGTGGATTTGCAATCCTAGGTTCCCTTAAACATTATTTAAAAACAACTATTTAAATTGCTTTCATAGTTTAGATTTATTTTTATGTTCTTAGTTAATTCAAATTAAAATCGAAATCCGTTTTTATAATTAATTAGATTTAGGTTTTAAGATTAAAACACGGTAGTTAGTCAATCTCTGTGGGTTCGACCTTTACTTCCACACTACAAATCTTTAGAAAAGTAAAGAATACTTTTATATCAAGAATTGATGTTGTCAGTATAAAGATATAAAAGTATTCTTTACTTTTCTAAAGATTTGTAGTGTGGAAGTAAAGGTCGAACCCACAGAGATTGACTAACTACCGTGTTTTAATCTTAAAACCTAAATCTAATTAATTATAAAAACGGATTTCAATTTTAATTTGAATTAACTAAGAACATAAAAATAAATCTAAACTATGAAAGCAATTTAAATAGTTGTTTTTAAATAATGTTTAAGGGAACCTAGGATTGCAAATCCACCACTAGCTTCATAATAGGAATATTTATGCATTACTTTAGCTTATTACGTTGGATGAATATGGGGAATTGTAGCTACAAGCCCAATTCCTCCGACAAGAAGATAATCATGGTTCAAGCACCAACATAATCCATCTTCGGGTAGCACGAATTATCTCACACTAAACTAGGGTTGTGATCTAATCCGTCTATCCTCGGCATGGACTATTCGGATACTTGATAGCACGAATCAATAGAGCACCATCACATGTAAACAATCTAAACAAGCACAGCAAGAATAGATCGTTGAGCACATCACAGTCAAAATAGATCTAAGACAAGAATAAATTCCGAAAGCAATGATTTAATCAATAGAAGCACGATTTATTTATAAAAATCCTCTAAACATGTGACTGTCATCCATACATAATAAAACTAAAATAAAACATAAATAAAACCCTATTACTTGGCTAGGGTTTCATTGAAACCCTAGATCTATGATCTAGCCGTCCATGGAAGTGATAGATGGCAAGTAGTTGATGGAGGAGGCCATGGAAACCCTTGGTCTTCTTCTTCTTCTCCTTGCTTCCCTCTCTTCAATGGCTGGAAGTATGGTTGTAGAATGTGTGTATAATAATTGTCAACCCTTTAATTGAAGTAAAATAGGGTATATATAGATTTACAACAAGTTTTGGAAGCCTTTACAACCCGAAACGGACTGAAACTGATGTAATTTACAATCTGGACGTCATTCAGCAGTTTCGTTTGCACAGGAGTCTTCAGTACACTGAAATACGCAACATTGATTTTTCCACATATCGCGCGAGCGGGTCGCGCGAGCGCGACAATTGGACCTTCGCGCGCGCGGATCGCGCGAGCGATTCTGGGGTTCTCGCGCGAGCGATTTCTCGGATTTCGCGGGCGCGGGTCGCGCGCGCGACTTGGCTTTTTCAGCTTCTTCAACTATGCTTTTTCACCCTGTTTAGCCTGGTTTAGTTGATTTCTTCCAAAACCTGTCAGGAACTAGAAAACAAAGTAAAAATATACAAAAACAGGATAAAAAGGTACTAACAAATGCTCATTAAGGCGTATATTTAGGATTAGTACTCTCCCGATCAATATCCTCAACCCTAATCGACTCGGTTGTTCCTTCTTCAAACCCTTATCTGATCAAACGACAGTTCGGAGCTCTGACCCAGGAAGGAGTACAACTTTTCAATCTTATCTTCTTTTCTAGTTTACTTAGGGATTTTCAAAATATTTAGGTATCTTTATTGTAGAAGAGTTTTCAAAGATTGATATTTACAAAAGTGAATTTACATAGATGGAAAATCTTTTCCATTTCAAAAATATTTTCTAAAATTAAAGAAATCTTTTTCAAAATTCTGAGGAAAACAAATATTTTCTTTTCGAAAGTATATTAGAGGTGTCGCACTCGTGAGTCGTATATGCAATGTTCGTGTAGTGTATGCAATGCAGATGAAATGCAATCTAATCTAAATTCACCTTAATCGAGCTTAGACCTAGCATATCAGCACATAAACACATAAGATTCCTTCAGTATGCTAATCACCTTATTAATCCAACCATTATCCAAGGATTTTTAGCTTTGAAATTCTTGATGGCTCATGTTTACAAAATTAAATTTTTCATGAAAATCTTGAAGGAGAGGGGGAGATTTATAATTTTCAAAAAACATTTTTGAACCATCAATGCTTGTGGTATGAAATCATGATTCTTTGAAAATCGAGGTAATAAATTTTGAAATTCTAAAATTTGAAATTAAATCATCAAAGCATGGAATCATGATTTCTTTGAAAATCAAAGTAGGACATTTGAAATTCTAAAATCTGAGAGGAGAATATGAAATTGATTCATCAAAGTAAAAATTTTGAAATTCTCTAAAATTTGGGGAGAATTTTAGAAGATTTTGTGAAAGTGAATCTCAAAGCGAATTTTCAAAAGGGATATTCCCAGAATTTTCAAAAGACTTGGGTTTTTCAAAGAAATGCTTGTATTTTAAAAAAATTTCAAAAGATTATCCTCGAATAATGATTGGATGTTTGGATAAAGACCATATTATTCTAGAGGAATCTACCATACAAGGTTTGATCATGCCTTCGCATACACATCCTCATCATCCACATAATCCCTTACGGGCAAACGCAAATAATTCATCACATTGTCCTAATCAAAGATGATAATCAAAATCCTAATTGAAGGGTTCTATAGAAACTATATGTAAAGGCCAGGTTTTAGTCTCATAAAGGGTCCATTCGCAATCTCAGCGGTATGGGTGACCACCTCCTCGAGGGCGTGTCATTCACACATGGGCTCTATATACCGTACGCGGTATAAGGCTAATGGTGACTACATGCTACCAAAGTCTCTTGACAAATGGAGGAAATGGGGCCCTCCACCCACAAGGCAATGGTCTCAAGCAGTCGCGGTGAAAGAATAATGCAAGTGCAAATGCAGGCAGAAATAACACGATTATCGAATTAATAACAATGATATTTATTGGCTCAAGTCAAACCCTCGAAGAACAAGAAACCATCGGTTTTATGTTCAAATCCCCAGCAGAGTCGTCAAATTGTGGACCATGCTCGCGCGGACGTCCTGGTGTTTTCCCTCGATAGTGTCCTGGGACGGATCCCAAGGAGCACACTTAAGGGAAAACTATGGTTTCCTCACGCATTCCAAGAGACAAAGAGTCGCCACCTAATTTTTATCGAGAATTAGGAAACCCAAGCTTGACTCGCACAAAATTAAATAAGGTTACTCGTCCTTGATTACTAGAAACAAAGTTCGGGGGTCTTGGTACGAGAGGGGAAGGAGCCCAAGTAGGACTAAAGCACCCCATCCTTGCCCTACTGAACGGTAGGCCTTGATTCAAATATCCTTGTTCTTAATTCATAATTGGTGTTGTTTCTTCAAACATACTACATATATATACATGTCAAAAGGGAACATCTAAGAAAAATCATGTCAAGAGATTAAATCAAGCAGAAGTCGGATGCACATGCAATACAAGGGAGAGGTATACTTATAGTGGTTAGTCCCACCCGGGACCGATGCAAATAAAGGAAACATGTCATGATATGCAAAAGAGAATGAGAAGACTTACACTGAGTTGACACAAGCGGATCGCAAAAAGCAAAAAGAAAGGAAATGTGCAATGCAATTATGCAACAATCCTAGATAAGATGTCTCTAACATATAATCATATAAAAGGGGACTATCCTAAAGGAAATGTGTCATTGAAAACAAAGTTGTAAACCTAGAAAAATTCTAAGAGCAAGGATAGAGACAGTACACGATACATGGGCACTAAGCCACATGTAGACGAGACAAGTCCACAAATCGAAGTCTGCATCCACGACATTTAATTCTATGTACTAAGACACCAAAGAATACCCAAGCATTGCAAAAACACAAGCAAACAAATGATATGCATGAAAGACAAGTAGAAGATGTCATTAATCAAATTTCCAGATTCAGCAACCTCAAATGAATCCTATCAAAAGTGGTCTTAAACATGAGCAGGGTTAAAACCCTTTTACAGAAAGTTAGATACATGTCTTAGGGAACTTCTCCAAAAAGTAGAACCTCTTCACCATTTTTGAAGTTTGAAAAATAAGAGTTTTGGGAACAGTGGACCAGGACTGTCCACTGTTCTTGTAAAAATCATAATTAATTCTACAAATATCATGTGGTGCTCTATTTGGTGTCAAAAGAAAGATATTTCATTTTAGTTTATGGTAAAAATAATCCTATCAACATGTCATGATCTTAAGGTTTCTGAAAAGTTGTTTTAAACAGACTCTGTTATTTTAAAAGTTTGGTATCATTTGGCGAAGGAGCATAAAACATAATAGAAGTTCATGAATCATGTTAATCAAGTTATTCTGAACTTTTGGTCTCTCATCAATTTATCCTAGATGACTTCTAAATCAAGTTTTATTCAATAATTATTGTTGAGCGATCAAGGTATGACCATTTTGTATACATAGTCATGATTGTAGTTAAACTTTAGAAAATTCCAGAATAGTTGTATCAAATTCAAACGCTTAGAAAATGACCTTAACTTGATCGTATACTCACGATTTTACATCGGCATATAGATGCATGAGTTAGGAATCATCCCCAAAAAGTGGAACATCGATAACTATTATAGATTTTCTGAAATTCAAGTACAAAGAGAGTATGTTCAAATCTGTCAACCGATTTCTCAACAATTTCTAAAAACTGCATATGGATCCTAAAGGCTCTCAAAACGGATCGAATGAAAGCTAATTCATCAAAGTTTAGCCCAGAAAATTTGAAATCCATCAAATGATGGGTTTTGATGGACCAAATATTATGGAAAAATCCAATATGTTTTGCTGAATTTTCATCTAATTCATTTTAAAGTGTGAGGAAAACATCTTAGGTGAAGATTGAAGCTTATTAGAGAGATCAAACTCATAGATCAATTTAATTATCATGATTCCCAATCAATTTAGCCCTCAAGTTCTATGAAGAACTTTAGATCATGGATCAAAGGGACTTATAAATATCCTTTTGGAGATGAAACTCAATAGGAATTCTAGGAAATAGGAATTGTCAAGAGATAGGTATGAACATAAGAATCATCCTTCTCATAGATCATACTTCCAAACCATCATAGAATTCAAAATAGATACATATATATAATCATGTATGCATGGATCTAAACTAAATAGAAGAATGAAATCAAAATTGAGAAACAAAAGTGAAAATCAATCTCTAATTTGCGAATTATAAATAAAATCAAAAGAGACTTGGATCTAGCTACGTGAGTGTGTGAAGAACAAGAGAGGAAGAAGATGAGTGTTCTAACAAAGAAAATAAAGCTAAACTAGATCCAAGTCTTATAGATCTATATACAAAAGTAGGAATTAGAGATGAATTGTGATATCTATCTCTTGGAGGATTCTCAATTATGCAACCAAAGTTGAATTGAAGAGTCTTCTTCTTCAAGTGTTCCTCAAGTTCTTCAAGCACTCATCCATGGAAGTTAAGGGAGGCAATTTGATGTCAAAATCTCTAATCTAATTATCTTAAGATTAGTTTAGGAAAATTTTTAATTCGTAATTCACTTCATCTCTCTAGAAATCTCTCTTAAATTGAAAGTATTTTGCAAGTATATTCACTTGTATGTACTTTTCTCTTCTATATACTCTCCTCTATATGTACTTGTGTGTAAAATATGATCTCATATGTATCTATATATAGAGTTTTGAAAACTTAACTCTTAAGTTACAGGATTAAAATAGAGATTTTAGAGGTCAGAAAGGGGTTAAAATGGCCATTTTGGTGCCTAAACGCAACTTCCAGGCAATTTCGTCGCAGTGGGAGGATCTAGAAGGGTCTGGAACCCAAAAAGCTTGATAGAGGGGGCACATGTGAGGTGGAAGCTTAGGTGGGACCCGCCACCCCATTTTTGGGACCCACCACCTATTTTTCTTCCTCCTCTGGTTGCCCTTATGTCCTGTTTCAAATATTACGTTCACTGCTTTTCCAGATTTTTGTAAAAATGCTTTTTGGTGTCCGAATTCGTCCGTTTACGTACCGTTGGAAAAATGTCGAGTTGAATTTCAGTATAAAAATATTACAGGAAGTTTTAAAATGAAAATTGAAGTCCAATTGAAGTCCGGAAGTCCTCTGGAACTTTCGTTGTCTTTTTGAAATCAAATGACGTCCTTTTCAAAATTGCTTTTCAATGTGCGCCGATTTTGAACTTTTCTTTAAAATTGAATCTCTGGACATCTAGAATACTGCATTTAGAACACTTTGTGCTCATATAACCCTGAGTGAATATGAATTCTGAGAGATGATTTTGTCAAAACCGGGATTTATGCATGGACAAGGGTTTTTCTAAACTTGAAGTCACTTTCCGAAGTTCGACCTTTCGATTGTGTGGAATCCAATACCTTACACGGGGTACTTTTCATCATTGAATCGTCCAAGACGTTGTCCACCCTCAATCCTATCAGTGTGGTCAAATTTGGGTGTCTACACCCGTGCCCGAGGCCCGACCCGCCGCTTGACCTGATCAGACACCACCCGAAGCCCAGCCTGAGGCCAGGCCTGATCAAGCCCAAAAGTTTTCCAACAATTAATTATTTTGCCATTTCCAAGAGTTTACATATAATAATCAAAATTACAAGTGACAAATTTATAGTATTGCCAGCTTGGAGTAAATTGAGTAATGCTATGCTTCTAAAATTTTGTATCTCAAATGATTTCAAAAATATGTGACAATGAGCCTACTTTGATTAGATGATGTTGAAGTTGTCCTACCATTGTACATAGGAGTAATGCCAAATTTGGGGCGTAATCATTTTTATTTCTAATTTCTTTTAATAAAAAGGTAATTTTTTTATTTTATATATTTAGACTCTAACCTTTTATATTTTTCGATACTTTTCACCCGTTTACATATTTAAAATGTATTTATATATCTTATAATAAATTTACAAAAGACAACTTAGGCCTGGCCCTGTACGGCCCGAGGCCCTAACCTAGCCTGAGTCCCTGAGTAGGGCCTTGTACTCATCAAATCAATATGAGCCTTGTACTCATCAATTCAATGGGTCATATGCCCATGACCATGTTAAATGAGCATTGTACTCATCAAATCAATACGAGCCTTGTACTCATTAATTCAATAGGTCATATGCCCATGACCAAATTAAATGAGTCTTGTACTCATTAATTCAATTGGGCATATAACTACGGTCAAATTAAATGAGTTCTTTTAAAGAACTACGGTCGACTTGATTCCAATATGGATACGTAGGCAACCCAATAGTTACATTGGGTGCAGTCACATTAAAAAAAATCAAATCCCGTGGATCCTATCCCCACACTATATTAAATGAGTATTATACTCATGAAAAAGTATCAAGGGTAAAATAAAATCAAATGCTTTTGGATTATACTCCCATTTTAAAAATTAAGGGTCACATTTCATTAATGAGAATTAAAAATTCTTAAGTTCTTTTTGGAAATACGAATTGAGTTGTTCCCATCAATGGGTATGTAGGCAGCCTAAATGATTAACCTAGGTGCAGCCATAAAATTGAATTAACCAAATTCTTTGATAATTATCACATTTGGAATCAAAGGGTGTTCCTTTGAAACAAAAGATTGTAATTAAGAGATACGTTATATCTTGAGTGGGTCTAACCTAAATACATAAAAACTCGCATGATTTTATTATACAAGTGAAATTGTGTTTTGTAGAATTTAACATTTTTACTCAACACCGCCAACACACATCTGTTGCAATCACCACACTTGAAACACACATCCACCAAACATCTCTACTTTATTTTTTTGGTAACCATGGGTGTCTGGGCCAGCTTGTGCGCACCTTGACTAATCCCACGAGACCAGGGCGTCTGGGTGAATCACTTATGGCCACCACCTTGAGATACGAACTTGAGACATTTGGGTATAACACCCAGAAGCCTTGCCATCCGGCCACAAGGGAAGTGGTTACCAAACATCTCTACTACTACAACATAAGATTTGTGTTATCACTGTTGTTGAAAAAAATGAAGTTCTCTACCACTCTGATGATACAGTCTAACTTGAACTTTATTGCATTCTACTCGAATTTTTTTTTGAACAAGCATTACTTGAAATTCATTGACTACGATGGTATAACATTTTTTTAAAAAATGTTTAAAAGTCATAGGGACCAAGTCAGAGAACTAACTTGAACATGGAAGTTGAATTGTATCTTTTTGAACAATCAAATGTTTTGTTGAAAAAAATGAAGTTCTCTACCACTCTGATGATACAGTCTAACTTGAACTTTATTGCATTCTACTCGAATTTTTTTTTGAACAAGCATTACTTGAAATTCATTGACTACGATGGTATAACATTTTTTTAAAAAATGTTTAAAAGTCATAGGGACCAAGTCAGAGAACTAACTTGAACATGGAAGTTGAATTGTATCTTTTTGAACAATCAAATGTTACTTTCAAGAATTTATATACTTAGACAAATATACATATATATATAGAGAGAGAGACTACGTGTTTGGCCAATTAAAGTCATCGTTCCTTTCAAAGGATAATAGACACATTGGTGGTGTAGGCTACAATCTCGTACAATCATAGTTCTATCTAAATTGATAACCAGAATATTAACATCTTCTAAATTATGCCAAAACAAGACAAATAGGAAAGAAGTCAAATCAGTGCATTGTTATTACTTACCAATTAATGCAAATTGGAGCCGATCATACATGTAGAATATGAAAAAAAATGTAGAAATAGAAAGAAATGGCCATTGTAGAGAGGGAATTAGAAAGAGAAAAAAGAGCAGAGATGAGAGAGAACGAAGTTGTGGCGGCGGCAGGCGAATGCATGACTAGTGGGGGTGCGTGCGTTTGGCAATGTGGGATAAAAGAGAGAGAGAGTGATGGCATTGCTGATGGGGAGGTGGTACTCTACTATTTTCTAGGTTAGTGACAAAGTGGGGGAGAACTTTATATTTCAATAAAAGGGTATAATTGGAAGTAAATTCCTTATAAGTGTCACATGATCATCATGTGATCTGGTCCTAATAGATTTTTGAACGGAACTTAACGGATGGTGTTATAGTGTTAAGTAGTTATACCTGAGGCGGTCAATTTGTTGGGTAAGACAGTTTCGAGTAGCGAGCCAATAACGGCTTGTAGTTGAGAGGGTGTGATATGGCCAAAATCATCCAACTAGTCACTAGTAGATACATGTTACAGCGCTCGCAATTGGGCCCTACCGTGGCAGCTAGGTAGTGGAGCTGGATTTAAACGGTTTGTAAAAGCTAGGCCCAAATATGCCCTTGGTTCAGCCCAAAGACTGGCTCAGGGTGAGAGAAACCACATTGAACTGACCATTGTAGCTCAGTTCGGGTCCTCCAAAGGAAAGGGAGAGTCCTACTGGAACTCCACACAGTCCAAGAAATAAGACTGATTTGAATGGCTTATCTCCTAGATTAGTATCTGATATCACCAAAATTGTACCGCCAAGTCCTTACAAGGCACGTGGTATAAGGCTGATAGTTGGGCCACACTTCACGGGCCCTAATTCACCAAGCAAGCCTGCAAGCCCGGGTGGGCTTATCCCTAGTTCAGGTCGTGTCACTCTGAGCATGGCCAAGCGATCCTGTTGACTTATTAATCAATACGAAGTCCCTAAAATATGTGTCATAAGATAAGAGAGAGAACCCTTAGAAAGATCACTCTGCGGAGGAGAGATAAGATCATAATTGTCACGCCCCAATGTAGCATAGTTCAGGAAAGCATTTAATTTCGTTTATGGACTCGTAGGTCGTGACAAGTGAGAGTGACCAATTGTCCCTGCAACAAAGAACTTAAATAGCATTTTTAAAGAAAATGATACTAATAAGCATAAGCTCCCAAATTAAAACTTACTAAACTATTACATCAGTCATAATCTTAGGCACAAACCGCCTTAATCAAATAACTACTGAAGTGTTTATTACAACTCTGAAAGGTAAATCATAAGAAATATAAAATAGCCCTCCTTGAAAGAATCCTGCCTCTAACTAGCAGAGTCGAAATACTTTGGTTGCTCCTGACCTAGAAAATTTGGACATAGAGTCCAGGATGCATCGACGCCGTCAGCTTATGTAAGCTGGTGAGTAAAATAAATATATACTCACAATGTATATGTAAGCATATATAACAACGGTGCAATTTAAACTTTAAAAACAACAAATTCAAGGTTCCAACTTCAACATAAGTCACGGGGGGTGCAGTAAGCAATAAATATGTAATTGTGCATGAACAATGTAATATTTCATCTTACCAACTCTTTTCTCTCGACAAACGCGATTCAACCATCCCATTACCTCAGATACCAGGAATAATATCCGCTCAGTACCTAGGTCGTACACCATACATCGCTTCGGATATCAAGAATAAAATCCACTCAATATCCAAAATGCGTGCCTCATATATCAGGAATAATATCCGATCAATATATGAGTCGTACACTACGCTATCACCTCAAATACCAGAAATAATATCAGTTCACTATCTAGGTCGATCACAACATTGTCGCCTCCAATACCAGGAATAATATCCGCTCGATATTGGGGCTGCATAGCACGGTATCGCCTCAGATACCAGGAATAATATTCGCTCAGTATCTTGGTCGATCACAACACTGTCACCTCTAATACCAGGAATAATATCCGTTCGATATTGGGGTTGCACACCATACCATCGCTTCGGATACCAGGAATAATATCCTCTCAATGTCCGAAACGTGCGCCTTAGATACCAGGAATAATATCCGACCGAAATCTGAGTAGTACACAACACCGCCACTCTTTAATTTACTCTTTCCACGCTTCCTCACACACCATGCATGTCGACTCAACCTCGACCCTACCATGCATGTCAATGTCATGAAACATAACATTAGTCATTAATTATAAATTAGAATACTCGTACGAATGTAAGCCTCAGTCTTAATCATCCTTATTAATCCAATTCGTAAAAAGTATATATTTAAAACAGTATATCTATCAAACAGTTCCTTAAAAACTTCTAAGACCTCTTTCAAACAGTCACTTATTCGAAAATGGACAAACTGCCAAAAATGCCCCATCGAGCGAGTGGGCCGCGCGAGTGAGGGGTAGCGCGAGTGGGCTGCACGATCGATCAGGCCGTTTCGTAAAATCTGTTAAAAATCCTTTTCTGCCCAAAACTGCACAGGTCGCACGAGCGGGCTGCGCGAGGGAGGGATCGCGCGAGGGAGGGGTCGCGCGAAAGAGCCTCGTACGAGCGGGTGGCGCACGCAAGTTGAAGCAGAACCTTCATCTTCTTCGTTTTCTCCCCTGTTTCAATTTTAAAACTGAAAATTGACCCATTTCAGAAATTTGTTTCAATCACGACATGTAATATATGGATTTCTTCAGATTTCTGCGTAGATTAAGAACACGTAATTTGATTAAACTGATACGAATTGTATCTCCCAATTTTCGTGATTAAAGTAAGAGTGACAAAACTTAAAATCATCAATACATCGCAATACGGATGAATTAAGTCGTAGTATTCGAACCGCAGCTTAAAGGGACTAAGATCTTTCATTTCCAATTCACGGAATTGATTTTGGTTAGCTTTTATAAAACTCCAATTTTCAAACTTCAATGGTGAAACACACATATATATACGCATATACATGTCTACATATATAGAAATATACATATATGTACGTTGGGAGTGAGTTTATAATACTCACAGAGGTAATTGGACAACAATTTCCGTACCGAGAATTCCGCCGTGAATTCCGTCTTAAATTCCATCGTTCTTGAATTTCTTGTCGTTCCTCTTGAATTAGATATACATATATATAACTATGTATGTAATAACGTGTATGTATATGTATATAATTTGTATTTGTGTGTTGGTGTCCTTGAGAGAGGGAGAGAAAATTGAGAGAGAAATTGAGAGACATTGAGGTCGTAGAGAGGAGAATGAGAGAACTGTGAGTTTATGAACATATATATATACTGTTAAAAATGTTTGGAGCCAAAGAAATTCATAGGAAATCATCCGGTGTGGCGAGCTCACGTGCTCCCACAAACACGTCGTGATAAAATCGTAGCTTAAAATAAAAACTGGTATTTTACAGTTTAAAATAAAAATACAAAAAATAATATAGTGTATGAATTAAATTCTTGGTTGTACGAAAAGTATAAATGTAGTTTTCAAATCCACAAAAAGTATTTTCTATATTTATGAAAATTACAGTTTGACCCCAAACGAATATTATAAATAGGATTAAGATGAAATAAAATCAAATGTTCATATGTTAAAGAAAATAAAATACAGGGTGTTACACTCTACCCACCTTAATAGAGATTTCGTCCCGAAATCTGAGCTAACTAATCCTGAAACAACTCGGGATATCTATTCCTCATGTCAGACTTTAATTCCCACGATGCTTCTCCCTCGTCATGATGTCTCCATTGAACCTTAACCAAAGGAACATCCCTTATCCTCAGCTTCTTGATACTCTGGTCAAGAATCCTCACGAGTCTATCCTTATAGACAACATTCTGACTCGTCTCAATATCATCAAAGTTAACCACGTGTGAGGGATCTCGTATATATTTCCTCAACATACTGACATGGAATATGTTATGAACACCAGACATCTTTGGTGGCAAGGCGAGCCGATAAGCCACTTTCCCAATACGCTCCAGTATCTCAAACGGTCCAATGAAATGAGCTGCCAACTTTCCTCTTTTCTGACCAAAACGTACTATTCCCCGAACGGGTGAAACCTTAAGGAGTATGTGATCTCCAATACTGAACTCCAAATCCTTTCGATGCCGATCTGCATAACTCTTGTGTCTACTTTGTGCAGCTTTCATTCTTTCCTTGACCAGTGAAATCTTCTCATTAGTTTTCCTCACCAAATCTAGTCCCAATAACTCTGTATCTCCCACTTCTGCCCAACACAATGGAGATTGACATGACCGTCCGTACAAGGCTTCAAACGATGCCATCCCAATACTCGAGTGGTAGATGTTGTTATACGCAAATTCGACCAACGGCAAGTGCATTTCCCAAGATTCTTCAAAAATCGATTACACAAGCCATGAACATATCTTCCATAATTCGATTAACACGCTCGTTCTATCCATCAGTCTGAGGATGGAAAGTAATACTCATCTTGAGCGAAGTTCCCATAGCCTTCTATAGACTTTCCTAAAACCCTGAGTCGTACCACAGGTGCACCATGCAGTCGTACCACTTGCTGTAAGTACATTCGACTAATCCTTTCTACTGGGCAAGTCATACTATACGCGATAAAATGTGCAGAATTTGTCAGACGATCCATAATTACCAAAATTGCATCATGGTTCTGTTGTAACCGGGGTAATTCAACTACGAAATCCATAGTTATGTGTTCCCACTTCCATCCTGGATCAAGTAAGGGTTGCAACAATCTCGAGGGTCTCTGATGTTCGACCTTCACTTGTTGACAAGTCAGACATTTAGACCCGAACTCGGCTACTTCTCATTCATTCCTTCCCACCAGAAGTTTCTCTTCAAATCCTTATACATCTTTGTTCTTCCTGGGTGTACTATCAGTCTCGATTTATGTGCTTCTTCGAGAAAATCTTTTCTCAAGTCTCCTAAATCTGGCACACACAATCTGTCTCGACATCTGTATCCTCCATCGGTCCCAACCTTCCATTCCGTAGGGTCCTTTTCTAACATCTTGATGAACCATACCTGAAATTTCCCGTCTTCCTTTTAGGCCTCGATAATTCGACTCACAAGTGTTGGTTGTACCATGGGGCATCTAAGTATAGTCTGTCACTTTTCTCAGAAATCTGCATATCAAATTCAACGATTTTCTCTAAGGCTTTCCATTCCCTTACCATCAATGAAGCAATCATTCATCGAGGTTTTCTTACTTAGGGTGACAGCAACTACATTAGCCTTAACAGGGTGGTACTCTAATCAGTTCCATCCATCGCTGTTGCCTCATGTTCTACTCTTTCTGAGTAAACAAGTACTTAAGGCTCTTGTGATCTGAGAACAAATCAAACTTCTCCCCATAGAGGTAGTGTCTCCAGATCTTAAGTGCAAACACGACTGCTGCCAATTCCAAATCATGAGTTGGGTAGTTCAATTCATTTGGCTTCAACTGCCGTAAACCATAGGCGATAACCTTTCTGTCAAGCATAAGGACGCATCCCAGTCCTTGATAAGATGCGTCACTAAAAATATTAAACTTCTCATCATCCTTTGGTATCGCAAGCACTGGTATTGTTGTTAGTCTTTCTTTCAATTCTAGAAAGGCATGTTCATGCTTATCAATCCATTCAAACTTCAAATCTTTCTTAGTCAAACTTGTTAACGGGGTTGATATCTTTGATAATCCCTCCACAAATCTCCGATAATAACTAGCAAGTCCCAGAAAACTTTTGACTTCTATAGCATTGGTCGGCCGAGTCCAATTTGCAATTGCATCGGTTTGTGATGAGTCAATTAGGATTCCATGTTGTGAGATCACATGCTCGAGGAACTTAACTTCCTAAAGCCATAATTTACTCTTGCTATATTTAGCATACAGGTAGTGATCCTTGAGAGTCTGCAACGCAATCCGTAGATGTTGTTCATGCTCTTCCTCTAACTTAGAATAATTCAGAATATCATCGATAAAGACAATAACTAACTGATCTAAGTAGGGCTTGAATACTCTGTTCATCAAGTCCATAAACACAACCGGAGCATTCGTCATCCCAAGCGACATCACTAAAAACTCATAGTGTCCGTACCTCATCCTGAAAGCAGTCTTTGGTATGTCTTCCTTTCGTACCCTTAATTGATGACACCCCGACTGTAGATCAATCTTAGAAAAGGTCATGGCTCCTTGAAATTGATCAAATATATCGTCTATCTGGGGTAACAGATACTTATTCTTGATAGTAACCTTATTCAGTCCCCGGTAGTCAATGCACAATCGCATTGTTCCGTCCTTCTTCTTCACAAATAACACCAGTGCTCCCCATGGTGATGTACTTAGACAAACAAAATCCAACTTCTCCAGTTCTTGAACTTGTTCCTTCAGCTCCAGTAGTTTGGTAGGGGCCATCTTATAGGGAACTTTGGTTATAGGTCAAGTGCCTGGCACAAGTTCCACACAAAATTCTATGTCCCTCTCAGGTGGTAATCCAGAAATATCTCGAAACACTTCCTCGAATTCTTTGATCACAGGTATTGATGGCACCGTCACTTTTATAATGACAACATCGATGTTTGCTAGGCATCTGGTATCACCCGAAGGGTTACATTGGAAATCAAAGGGTCGATTCCCATTGTCTGCAAATATGATCCTCTTCCTTACACAATCCAACTTTGCATGATTCTTTTCGAGTCAATCTATTCCTAGGATTGTATCGAATTCCTTCATCGACAGAACCACCAATCTTTCCAAAAGTTCATGGTCTCCTAATCGTAGAGGACAATCTTCATATACATGTACCAATTTGATTGTGGTCCCCAGGGGTGAGATAGCACTCAAAGCTTCATTTAAACGTTATAGTACTATACCCAATTTTTGAATAATCTTAAAAGGTATAAAGTAATGTATAGCATCCACGTCAAATAAAACTTTAACATTAGAATTAAACAAGGTTAGAGCACCTTCCACTGTTCGTTGTTCGGGCGGTCCCTCCTCATAGGTACCTTCTTCAAACAATGCTTCTTCATAACCAGCAGCCTCGGGTATACAGCATTCAGACGGGCCTGTCCTTGCTGACCGTAGTTACCTCTTCTAGGAGCCTTGCAGTCCTTACTCATGTGACCTGGCATACTACAGTTATAGCATACAACTCTCGGACGATTAGCACGCCTAGGTACTCTGCAATCTTTAGCTCGGTGACTGGAAATACCACAATTGAAGCAGTTATCATTATTGTTCCCTTCTGTTCCTCGAGGAGGGTACTTCTATAATGCTTGTGTCTGCTGAGGTTATTCCTTTCATCCGAAGTTCTTTTCTGTCTATGAGTGTACACTGGTTTCTGCCCAGGATAGCCTCTCTGCGGGGGTTGATTTCCAAATGGTTTTGAATTTTGACAACCATCATTCTCCAATCCCGTAGCCAATCTCACCAGAGCTTCAAATGACTGGTCCAAATGTCCCATAGTCAAATGTCGGAGAGACAAGTTAAGACCCGGGTGATATTTCTTGAATTAACCAAATTCTTTGATAATTATCACATTTGGAATCAAAGGGTGTTCCTTTGAAACAAGAGATTGTAATTAAGAGATACGTTATATCTTGAGTGGGTGTAACCTAAATACATAAAAACTCGCATGATTTTATTATACAAGTGAAATTGTGTTTTGTAGAATTTAACATTTTTACTCAATACCGCCAACACACCTCTGTTGCAACCACCACACTTGAAACACACATCCACCAAACATCTCTACTTTATTTTTTTGGTAACCATGGGTGTCTGGGCCAGCTTGCGCGCACCTCGACTAATCCCACGAGGCCAGGGCGTCTAGGTGAATCACCTGTGGCCACCCCCTTGAGATACGAACTTGAGAACTTTGGGTATAACACCCAGAAGCCTTGCCATTCGGCCATAAGTGAAGTGGTTACCAAACATCTCTACTACTACAACATAAGATTTGTGTTATCACTGTTGAAAAAAATGAAGTTCTCTACCACTCTGATGATACAGTCTAACTTGAACTTTATTGCATTCTACTCGAATTTTTTTTGAACAAGCATTACTTGAAATTCATTGACTACGATCGTATAACATTTTTTAAAAAAATTATTTAAAAGTCGTAGGGACCAAGTCAGAGAACTAACTTGAACATGGATGTTGAATTGTATCTTTTTGAACAATCACTGTTACTTTGAAGAATTTATATACTTACACAAATATACATATATATATATATATAGAGAGAGAGAGAGAGACTACATGTTTGGCCAATTGAAGTCATCGTTCCTTTCAAAGGATAATAGAAACATTAGTGGTGTTGTGGATATCGCATTTTTCCTTACCCACAGCTTTTCTTTTAAAGTTCTTTTTTAAAATTCAAATTCAAAACAAACGAGTCGCCACTTAATTTTTAAAAGGAAAAATTAAGAAACCAATTTGAAAGGAAACTGATCGTTTGCGAAACCAAAGATTAAACTAGGTCAGGGGATTATGGAATGAGAGAGGAAGGAGCCCGCCAGACTAAAACACCCTCTCTCATCCTATCTTGTGATAGGCCTCTACTCAACATCCTTTTAATCAAATTTATTAATCTAAGCATGCCCTCAACTAATACATATATACGTATACATCACAAAAAACATGTCCAAAGGGTGTAAAATTGCTAATGGCAAAATATCATTCATAAATCATATATTTCAAGTAGCAAGCAATATGATATGCAATAAGGAACAAGAGAACTTACCCGGGATCCAGCAGCGATATTTAAACGTGCGATGCATACAAACAAAAGAAAATCCTAAGAAAAAGTCTCTAATCATATATACATATAAGGCAAGCTCCTAATTCTAAGGTGTCGTGCATGAGGTTAAAAAATCAATAAAATCAAGAAATGAAATAAACTAGAAGGGAAATGAGAAATTGTACCTCAAATGCGCTACAAAACAAATATTAGTCCACATGCTTCACATAATAATATGATGTCAAATAAACAATCCTAATTCCCTAGCTTAGATCTAACAAGCATGAAATCCAACTTTATTCAATACCTATTTCTAATCATGGGCATTAGATGAACATGGATGAGTGAATGTAAACAAGAATGAAACATGGATTTATTCACTAATTTGGATCACTTAACCTCCGGATTTAAGTTAAATTATCGTTATTCAAAACATGATTTGAATCTCAAGACATTAGGGAACCATTTGA
This sequence comes from Hydrangea macrophylla, assembly GCA_033977485.1. Lineage (NCBI taxonomy): Eukaryota > Viridiplantae > Streptophyta > Magnoliopsida > Cornales > Hydrangeaceae > Hydrangea > Hydrangea macrophylla. The sequence goes on from CM066994.1 coordinate 93,596,511, forward strand.
GTTGAAATAAATAAGATTAGACAAAAACAGTAGCAGTTTTTTATGAATTACAGAGAGTAGACCAGATCTTAAAAAAGAGAAATAAAATACTTCCAACAGTTGGATCTTAATGAATTCTGGATATGTTATGCCTCTGTGATTCTCGTTTCTAACCCAGAAAGAACATCAAGGTTTGAACGGTTAGATCTCTGGGAATGTGGAAAACACTAGGCATCACTCAGCATTTTACAACTCTCTGTCCAGAGATCTTGTATGATTTTTTAAAAATAGCAAACAAATCCGAATTGCTTCATTCTTTTTAGGGAACCTTCATAACACACTAAGGTTCTTATAAACAATTATTAAAGGTCATGAAAACTTGGTTAGAGCTCTGATCTATCAATTTTAAAACCGGTTTGCTGTTCTGAAACTATTCTGAAATTCTGGACAGATTGTGGTTGTCTCACAAAACCCATGATCAAACCTTTCTAAACATAAAACCACCTCAAAACAAAAATTACAGTGGTAAAACGATGTGTTATTGACACTTTCCCATTCGTTTCACTTGATTTTAACGGTTAGATGTCGAACTAAAAATCTTTGATCAAAAACAGTTTGTGAACTCACTGTTTTTATTTTGCTAGTTCAACTTTGTTGGTTAACCTCAACTATTAAAACATGAAGTTGAGATTAAACCGAACTACTTTTTCTACCATTTGATGGTCCTTGAAGACTAAAAAAAACACTTTATACTTATGGATTTTGATGAAGTATGAAATGAACTTCTCAAAATTCCAAACAATGAACTCAAACTTTATAGACCAAAGCTTGAATTCAACTTATTACTCCTACCATTTGATGGTCATGGGAGATAAAGACATGACTAATGCTCCTAAGTTTCAAAAAGAAAAAGGGAATGACTTCATTGGATACCAAGTTTAGAGGATCCAAGTCATGAGCATGGACTTGGATCCACCTATATGAAACAAAGTGATGATCAAATTTTGACTCTCATGTAGAGTATAAGCTTTACATGAGGTTCAAAGGATCATACTCAAGAGATCAAAAGAGATATTGAAGATCTCCAAGACTCTCAAGAGAAGAACACATACAAAAAAAAGAAGGAAGAATTAGAAAACAAAAAGACTCCTAAGCTTGCTTGACAAATAAAGAGAATAGCAAGAGGTTTTAGGATTAGAGATCCAAAAGAAGAAGAGAGTATATAAATAATCTATGGTTAGAGGATCACCTCCAAATTATCCTTAAAGTTTTCTTTTCTTTGAAGATCTTCCAAGCTCTTCTAGTTCTCTCAACTCTCTTTTCTCTCAAAAAAAATGTTGGTGAAGTGATGGATGTTGTATGTAGTGGGTAGCTCTTGTTGTCTTTTTTTTTTTTCTTTTTTTTTTCAAAGGAAGATCCCTTCTCTTTTATAGGCAAAATTACCAGGTATTTTTGGTGAATTTCGGAGCAAAAAACAGGTGTAATTCTCTCATTTTGTGGTACAATGTGTACTTTCTGAAATTAGGCAGACTGTTGCCCAGTGCGGTAGTCCAGAAACTGTCGCGGCAGTCCGTGAATGCCGCCGCGGCAGTTCATGACTGCCGTCGCGGCACTACGCGACTGCTGCGCGGCATTCATCAAGTGCCGCGGAAATTAATGGATTGCCGCGTTTTTGTCAGTCTTACTTTATCAGTTTTTTGTTCTTATTCGCATACGCATACGTATTGCTCTGCAAAATACAGACTTTAAAAGTGAACGGTAGTCAGAAATTGTTGGCGGCACTTGGTGAATGCCGGCCCGGCACTCTATGACTGCCGTGCGGCACTCAGTGAGTGCTGCGGCAGTCCGTCGTGTGCCGTTTTTAGCTAAGATTCCCTCTTTTAGATTTTCTTTTTCCCAAAGCAAATGATTTTTGAGGATTTTTTCCGAAAATTGTGTTTTATACCTGAATTCTCTTAAATACCTGGTATTTTTCTCTTTTCTGTGAAATTTTACCGCGTTTAGAGAACTTTCTAAAGAGCTTGGAATACTTCGAATCTTCCAGTCCTTGTTATCATCGGATACGGAGGCGACACTCTCCTAAATTCGACGGTTGGTCAAAATTGGGGTGTCTACAGATGTAGGCTACAATCTCGTACAATCATTTTTCTATCTAAATTGATAACCAGAATATTAACATCTTCTAAATTATGCCAAAACAGGACAAATAGGAAAGAAGTTAAATCAGTGCATTATTATTACTTACCAATCAATGCAAATTGGAGCCGATCATACATGTAGAATATGAAAAAATGTAGAAATAGAAAGAAATGGCCATTATAGAGAGGGAATTAGAAAGAGAAAAAAGAGCAGAGATGAGAGAGAACGGAGTTGTGGCGGCGGCAGGTGAATGCATGACTAGTGGGGGTGCGTGCATTTGGCAATGTGGGATAAAAGAGAGAGAGTGTGTGATGGCATTGCTGATGGGGAGGTGGTACTCTACTATTTTTTAGGTTAGTGACAAAGTGGGGGAGAACTTCAAATTTCAATAAAAGGGTATAATTGGAAGTAAATTCCTTATAAGTGTCACATGATCATCATGTGATCTTGTCCTAATAGATTTTTGAACAGAACTTAATGGATGGTGTTATAGTGTTAAGTAGTTATACCTGTGGCGGTCAATTTGTTGGGTAAGACAGTTTCGAGTAGCGAGCCAAAAACGGCTCGTAGTTGAGAGGGTGTGATATGGCCAAAATCATCCAACTAGTCACTAGTAGATACATGTTACAGCGCTCGTAATTGGGCCCTACCGTGGCAGCTAGGTAGTGGAGCTGGGTTTAAACGGTTTGTAAAAGCTAGGCCCAAATATGCCCTTGGATCAGCCCAAAGACTGGCTCAGGGTGAGAGAAACCACATTGAACTGACCATTGTAGCTCAACTCGGATCCTCCAAAGGAAAGGGAGAGTCCTACTGGAACTCCACACAGTCCAAGAAATAAGACTGATTTGAATGGCTTATCTCCTAGATTAGTATATGATATCATCAAAATTGTACCGCCAAGTCCTTACAAGGCATGTGGTACAAGGCTGATAGTTGGGCCACACTTCACGGGCCCTAATTCACCAAGCAAGCCTGCAAGCCCGGGTGGGCTTATCCCTAGTTCGGGTCGTGTCGCTCTGAGCATGGCCAAACTATCCTGTTTGACTTATTAATCAATACGAAGTCCCTAAAATATGTGTCATAAGATAAGAGAGAGAACCCTTAGAAAGATCACTCCGCAGAGGAGAGATAAGATCATTATTGTCACGCCCCGATGTAGCATAGTTCAGGAAAGCATTTAATTTCGTTTATGGACTCGTAGGTCGTGACAAGTGAGAGTGACCAATTGTCCCTGCAACAAAGAACTTAAATAGCATTTTTAAAGAAAAGGACACTAATAAGCATAAGCTCCTAAATTAAAACTTACTAAACTATTACATCAGTTACAATATTAGGCACAAACCGCCTTAATCAAATAACTACTGAAGTGTTTATTACAACTCTGACAGGTAAAGCATAAGAAATATAAAATAGCCCTCCTTGAAAGACTCCTGCCTCTAACTAGCAGAGTCGAAATACTCTGGTTGCTCCTAACCTAGAAAATCTGGACATAGAGTACAGGATGCATCGATGCCATCAGCTTATGTAAGTTGGTGAGTAAAATAAATATATACTCGCAATGTATATGTAAGCTTATATAACAACGGTGCAATTTAAACTTTAAAAGCAATAAATTCAAGGTTCCAACTTCAACATAAGTCACGGGGGGTGCAGTAAGCAATAAATATGTAATCGTGCATGAATAATGTAATATCTCATCTTACCAACTCTTTTCTCTCGACAAACTCGATTCAACCATCCCATTACCTCAGATACCAGGAAAAATATCCGCCCAGTACCTAGGTCATACACCATACCATCGCTTCGGATATCAAGAATAAAATCTACTCAATATGTGAAATGCGCGCCTCATATACCAGGAATAATATCCGATCAATATATGAGTCGTACACTACGCTATCACCTCAGATACCAGAAATAATATCCGTTCAGTATCTAGGTCGATCACAACACTCTTGCCTCCAATACCAGGAATAATATCCGCTCGATATTGGGGCCGCACAGTAGGGGTGGCAATTTTTGACACGACAACCCGTTTTACTGAGACAACCCGATTATGACACGACACGACACGATTAAATTATAAAAGTTAATATTTTTTATTGAATAATACTTAAAACTAAAAATCAACCCAAAATCACGCAACCCGTTTATGACCCGTATAACCCGAATTGCCACCCCTACCGCACAGCACGCTATCGCCTCAGATACCAGGAATAATATCCGCTTAGTATCTAGGTCGATCACAACACTGTCACCTCTAATACCAGGAATAATATCCGTTCGAAATTGGGGTGGCACACCATACCATCGCTTCGGATACCAGAAATAATATCCTCTCAATGTCCGAAACGTGCGCCTCAGATACCAGGAATAATATCCGATCGAAATCTGAGTAGTACACAACACCGTCACTCTTTAATTTACTCTTTCCACGCTTCCTCACACACCATGCATGTCGACTCAACCTTGACCCTACCATGCATGTCAATGTCATAAAACATAACATCAGTCATTAATTATAAATTAGAATACTCGTACGAATGTAAGCCTTAGTCTTAATCATCCTTATTAATCTAATTCTTAAAAAGTATATATTTAAACAGTATATTTATCAAACAGTTCCTTAAAAACTTCCAAGACCTCTTTCAAACAGTCACTTATTCGAAAATGGGCAAACTGCCAAAAATGCCCCATCGAGCGAGTGGGCTGCGAGAGCGAGGGGTCGCGCGAGTGGGCAGCACGATCGATCAGGCCGTTTCGTAAAATCTGTTAAAATTCCTTTTCTGCCCAAAACTGCACAGGTCGCACGAGCGGGCTGCGTGAGGGAGGGATCGCGCGAGGGAGGGGTCGCGCGAGCGAGCCTCGCACGAGTGGGTCGCTCACGCGAGTTGAAGCAGAACCTTCATCTTCTTCGTTTTCTCCCCTATTTCGATTTTAAAACTGAAAATTGACCCATTTTAGAAATTTGCTTCAATCACGACATGTAATATATGGCTTTCTTCAGTTTTCTGCGTAGATTAAGAACACGTAATTTGATTAAACTGATACGATTGTATCTCCCAATTTTCGTGATTAAAGTAAGAGTGACAAAACTTAAAATCATCAATACATCGCAATATGGATGAATTAAGTCGTAGTATTCGAACTGCAGCTTAAAGGGACTTAGATCTTTCATTTCCAATTCACGGAATTGATTTTGGTTAGCTTTTATAAAACTTCAATTTTCAAACTTCAATGGTGAAACACATATATATACGCATATACATGTCTATATATATAGAAATATACATATATATATACGTTGGGAGTGAGTTTATAATACTCACAGAGGTAATTGGACAACAATTTCTGTACCGAGAATTCCGTCGTGAATTCCGTCTTAAATTCCGCCGTTCTTGAATTTCTTGTCATGCCTCTTGAATTAGATATACATACATATAACTATGTATGTAACAGTGTGTATGTATATATATATAATCTGTATTTGTGTGTTGGTGTCCTTGAGAGAGGGAGAGAAAATTGAGAGAGAAATTGAGAGACAGTGAGGTCGTAGAGAGGAGAATGAGAGAACTGTGAGTTTATGAACATATATACATACTGTTAAAAATGTTTGGAGCCAAAGCAATTCATAGGAAATCATCCGGTGTGGCGAGCTCACGTGCTCCCACACACACGTCGCGATAAAATCGTAGCTTAAAATAAAAACTGGTATTTTATGGTTTAAAATAAAAATACAAAAAATAATGTAGTGTAGGAATTAAATTCTTGGTTGTTCAAAAAGTCTAAATGCAGTTTTCAAATCCACAAAAAGTATTTTCTATATTTATGGAAATTACAGTTTGACCCCCAAATGAATATTATAAATAGGATTAAGATGAATTAAAATCAAATGTTCATATGTTAAAGAAAATAAAATACAGGGTGTTACACTCTACCCACCTTAATAGAGATTTCGTCCCGAAATCTGAGCTAACTAATCCTAAAACAACTCGGGATATCTATTCCTCATGTCAGACTTTGATTCCCGCGATGCTTCTCCCTCGTCATGATGTCTCCATTGAACCTTAACCAAAGGAACATCCCTTATCCTCAGCTTCTTGATACTCTGGTCAAGAATCCTCACGAGCCTATCCTTGTAGACAACATTCAGACTCGTCTCAATATCATCAAAATTAACCACGTGTGAGGGATCTCGTATATATTTCCTCAACATACTGACATGGAATATGTTATAAACACCAGACATCTTTGGTGGCAAGGCGATCCGATAAGCCACTTTCCCAACACGCTCCAGTATCTCAAACGGTCCGATGAAACTAGGTGTCAACTTTCCTCTTTTCTGACCAAAACGTACTATTCCCCGAATGGGTGAAACCTTAAGGAGTATGTTATCTCCAATACCGATCCGCATAACTCTTGTGTCTACTCTGTGCAGCTTTCATTCTTTCCTTGACCAGTGAAATCTTCTCATTAGTTTTTCTCACCAAATCTGGTCCCAATAACTCTGTATCTCCTACTTCTACCCAACACAATGGAGATCGACATGGCCGTCCGTACAAGGCTTCGAACGGTGCTATCCCAATACTCGAGTGGTAGATGTTGTTATAAGCAAATTCGACCAACGGCAAGTGCATTTCCCAAGATTCTTCAAAAATTGATTACACAAGCCATGAACATATCTTCAATAATTTGATTAACACGCTCGTTCTATCCATCAGTCTGAGGATGGAAAGTAATACTCATCTTGAGTGAAGTTCCCATAGCCTTCTGTAGACTTTCCCAAAATCCTGAAGTAAATCGTGCATCACATTCTGATACAATAGACACAGGTGCACCATGCAGTTGTACCACTTGTTGTATGTACATTCGACTCATCCTTTCTACTGGGTAAGTCATACTATACACGATGAAATATGTAGAATTCGTCAAACGATCCATAATTACCCAAATCGCATCATGGTTTTGTTGTGACCGGGGTAATCCAACTACGAAATCCATAGTTATGTGTTCCCACTTCCATTCTGGATCAGGTATGGGTTGCAACAATCCTGAGGGTCTCTGATGTTCAGCCTTCATTTGTTGATAAGTCAGACATTTAGACCCGAACTCGGCTACTTCTCATTCATTCCTTCCCACCAGAAGGTTCTCTTCAAATCCTTATACATCTTTGTTCCTCTTGGGTGTACTATCAGTCTCGATTTATGTGCTTCTTCGAGAAAATCTTTTCTCAAGTCTCCTAAATCTGGCACACACAATGTGTCTCGACATCTGTATCCTCCATCAGTCCCAACCTTCCATTCCGTAAGGTCCTTTTCTAACATCTTGATGAACCATACCTGAAATTTCCCATCTTCCTTTTGGGCCTCGATAATTCGACTCACAAGTGTTGGTTGTACCATGAGGCATCCAAAGTATCGTCTGTCACTTTCCTCAGAAATCTGCATATCAAATTCAGTGATTGTCTCTAAGGCTTTCCATTCCCTTACCATGAATGAAGTAATCATTCATCGAGGTTTTCTTACTCAGGGAGGCAGCAACTACATTAGCCTTAACAGGGTGGTACTCTTATCAGTTCCATCCATCGACGTTGCCTCATGTTCTACTCTTTCTAAGTAAATAAATACTTAAGGCTCTTGTGGTCTGAGAACAAATCAAACTTCTCTCCATAGAGGTAGTGTCTTCAGATCTTAAGTGCAAACACGATGTAGACACCCCATTTTGTCGGCTATCAGATTTAGGAGACCCATAGCTTGGTGGTTCACAATGATCGTAAAAGACTCAAAAGGACTCTCGGAAGTCAGCTCTACTCTCAGAATGCTCAGAATGACCAAAATGCCCCTGAAAGCCCAAAAACTCCCAGATTTGGTCCCAAAGTTCTGAAAACATACTATGTCATAAGAAAAGCGATAAAAAGAGTTTTAAAGAGAAATCAGATAAAATCGTCGGCTCCCAGAGACCCCCGGAAGTCCCGGAAGTTCCCGGAAAGTCCCCGTTGACCGGTTTGACCAAGGTTTGACCAGGTTTGACCAAGGTTTGACCAGGTTTGACCAAGTTTGACCGAAATCGTCCGAATTCACCAAAATCATTTTAAATCACGGGAAAAGTGTTAAAACAAGTTCCAAAAAGAAAATCGAGCGAAAACACCAACTCCCGGGAACTCCCGGAGGTTTCTAGAACTTCCCGGGAATCCCAGGTTTGACCAGTTTGACCAGAATTTGACTTTGGAACCGGGGTGCCGAAACAATTTTCAAATATTTTTCATGGATACTAGAGGTCAATAGCTTTCCAACGGTATATCGCACATAATTTCTGGATTTAAAACGAATTTATTATGAATTTCCAAAGGCGAAAAAGGCGATCAAATCGGCTTTTATCGCGAATACCGCAAAACTTTTCAAAGTGACCTATCCCCGAACTATTTTTTATGTAAAGTAGACTCCATTACCTTTCCAACGGTATATCACAACCTCAATTTGGAGTTCATACGCATTTTCTGTGAATTTCGGACGAAATAGGGCCTTTTCGCGAATACCGGAACATCAGGGGGCCTAAACAGCATTATCCAGACGAAGGGAGGAGCAGTGCCGCCGCGGCACTGGCCCACTGCCGCCGCGGCAGTGGCCCAGTGCCGCCGCGGCACTCTCCCCCAGAACAGTGAGTTTTTGTAATTATTTTTGTGGTCCCATTTTGATTAATTAAAAGCCAAAACGACATAGTTTTATGATTTCAGATGTTTGGAGCCAATGGGAACACTTTTAAAACCCCAAAACCACCCCAAGTTGGCCTATATAAACACCCCATTACTCCTCATTTTAGGGGAGTCAAATGCAAGTTTAGAGAAAGTTTGGGAGAGAAAGTGTAGAGATAAGGTTAGAGTGGAGAGAAAAGAAGCTTTCTTCTTTGATTTTTCAAAACAAAAGTGAGTTTCTAACTTTGTTTTTACTTCATTACTTCCATTTATTTCAACATTCAATACTCCCAACCACCATTTTAGTGAGCATTCAAGAGTGTGGAAGCTTCTTCCATGTCTAGTGTCATTACATATGAGTGATACACCAATCTACAAGTCTCATGCTTCATGAATATCATCTATTGATTATCATCTACTTGCTTGATTATATATATGTTCATCTCTCCTCATCTCATTTCTTTTTATTTTCTTTATTTACTTACTAGTTCATCATCATCTAAGTGATGACATGAAGTTTGGGGTGAGTGAATCCTTATGGATAGTAGCTCTTGACCTCAAAAACATGTTTGATAGATGATGATCATAACCTCAATACTTCCAAGGTATTCTTGGAATGTATTGAAGTTATGCCCAAAAATAAAATAAATCTCTCCAACAATCTTGGAGATTCTTAATGATTGAGTTTGGTGTTAGCATTCTAAGTGGTCATAATCCTTATTGAGTGTTGGAAATATGTTTTCAAAACATCTATTTCAAAACCTCCTCTCAATCCCTCTCATTTGATTTCAAGAAATAAAACTTTGTTTTCTTCAATATCTCTAAACAATGACCCAAAACAGTGAGCTGTTCAGATTCAGAGATTTGTTTTGAATTAAATACTCAAGTTATGATGATGAAACCACTTGGAAAACCTTCCTAATACATCATAGTTTGTCCCTAATTTTTCCCATCAATTATAGAAATATGAGAGTATTTGTTTTGGATGTGAGAAGTTCACATTCATAATCTGCCTCTGTTCTCACAGAATGTTCACCCAACTTCTTGCACTTATTCTGGACATTTTCATCACTGTACATATACATTTTCTATTTTTTTTTATAAAACTTGGGTGTCTTAGGAAACCTTTGGTATATAATGGGTCATCATAAACCTTTTCTTTGATTTATGAAAAATCATACAAAATCAGTCAACAGTGCAGCTTTTGTTTCTGAGTCATGTGTACATTATGATTTATTTCTTTTAATCTGTGATAGCTATTGATGTTTGGCTTTTTGGGTTATTTTCTAGACACAATAAGAATGATCTCAGATATTTCTCACATTTTTCTAGGCACGTTTGACCTCCCATTATAATGTTGCAAAGTGCCATATGTAGTCTGTCCACTATTCACAGCAAGCACATTTCAACTTTTATTCTTTGATTTGATGCTCATATGCATTCCAAATTAGCTCACATCTTAGGAAGTAGTTCATACTACATTTGTATGTATCCCATGTTGATTTAATCCATTCATTCATGCACATTTTAGACTTCTAAGTCATTTTAGAAATCCATGAACACAAAACACACTACAACCTTTGCACATTTTTAGGTTCATACAATACATTCATGCAAGATTTGGGGTTTTTGTAACTCTTAATCTAAGGAGATTATAAGGAATGAACTCGATCACTCGTTCATGCTTTCCCTTGATCTATTCATCCTTTCTCATCCGTCCCGGGGATTGAGAGGTCTTCTTTTATCAAAGAATAACATGCATCATTCTAGCCTTGCTAAGCATATTTTGATTTCTTTGCTTACTTGTTTCAATAACAATTCATGTCCCCCTTTAGATTAGGAAGTCTTGATTATTTGATACATGATTAGACGATCTTTCCTAGGTTTATTTGTGTGATCTTTCACTTTACATTGCATGATATTTGGCTTAGATCTTATGAATGATATCTTATCTTTTGATCTTCCAATTTCAAGTTTTCTTATGTGATGTAATATACTACAATAGTATTAATTGTCGAACCAAACATAGTATAAGATGATTATTTGGATGCTAATTGAGGCCCGTCGAAAGACGGGGCGAGTTGAGGGTGTTTTAGTCGCGACAAAGGCTCCTTCCTCTCTCGTACCAAAACCCCGAACCAAGTTCTTTGGTTATGAAGGGCCGGTGCCCTTTATCCATTTGGGTGAGTCAAAATTAGGTTTCTTGGTTCCTTAAAGACCAAGTGGCGACTCTGTATCTGTTTTCAACAGACCTTTTCTTTTCCTTTTCAAAACAATCTCGAACGAGAGAAGTGGTCCACTTCCGGTGTCCACAATCTGGCGACTCCACTGGGGATTTTATTTTAAAAACAAAATAATACAGAGGTTTGACTCATAAGAAGCATCCTTAAAATCATCTTTTTACTGTGTTTGGTTCACCGCATTGCACTCTTGCATTCCCCCCCTTCGACTGTGTCTGAAACGCGGCGCTGACATTGTTCAGGTCTTGCTGTGCCAGGGCACAAGTCACCGTTGATACTGTACCTTCCAAGGTATATCAAAAAGAGTAAAAACCTCCGTACTGTCTCCCTGACGGTATATTGGAACTCTCGTCAACGGACCCTCTTTGACTAAACCCAGCCTTTGCATATAGATTCCTGTAGAACCTTTCATAGGACTGTTCATTTATCTTTTCAGATAGGACAACATGATATAACTGCTGTATGCCCTGATGGGATTACCTGAGCGATGTAGACGCTTGTGTGACATAGAACAGAACCTCTTTCTTATGATTCCCAAGGCAATCACTCATATGTGGTCACATTGAGTTGACCTGCCTAAGCATCATGACAAGGATGTCTGCTCCATGCTCGCAAAGATATACACCGCACACCTTGTTTGTCGGTCTTGGGACATAGGAGTATGAAAACTAGCTAGACAGTATGATCACCATCATAACCTGTTTCTCCCAGAAACTCTGTCCAGATATCCCAGATATAACCATATTGTCCAGTTTCTCCTAGAAACTCTGTCCAGATATCCCAGATATAACCATATTAACCAGTTTCTCCCAGAAACTCTGTCCAGATATCCCAGATATAGCCATATTAACCAGTTTCTCCCAGAAACCCTGCTCAAATTTCTCAGAAATACCAGAAACTGTATCCCAGTCAACCAGAAATGTCTGAAAACCCCTGTTATCCCTTGGTGATCATACTAGAAAGTAAGGTTAGCACACTCTATATGGCTAGGACCTTATTTGTTTAACTGCTATCTGTTAGAAATAGGAATATCATATAGATTAGGGCTTACATCCGCATGCTTGTCACCCATGCATACACCATTCCCGTCTCTCTGCACGCACTGTCCCGAGTCAGTCCACATCACTATCGTTGTCTGTCCAAAAGTCATCACTGTCAGGATCTGATACACCCCCTTTCTCTCAAAATCTGTCAGGTCAGTATAGATTCCCAAGGTCAGCAGCCGGAATCCTCGTTGTGGACCATGAGTTCGGATAATCGTTTAGTCAGAATCAGTCCGACAGCCCGCTTCAACATGAATAGAGAAGAATTGGAAATCAAGGTCACCGAGTTAGGAGCAACTATAAGCCAACAGTCCGACAGTCTAGCCCAAGTCCTGAGGTTCATGGAAGAACTGAAGCAGCAGCAGCCGCAACCTCCGCCCGGGTTTCCGCCACCAGGTTTTGAACCTCCTCTACATGAGATTAATGGGGAGGAAAACTGGTTTCAAGGGGTCCCACCGCTTACGTATGAAAAGAAGCTCCAAGAAAAAATGGACAAGGTCGACAAGCTAGAGAGCGTACTGAGGAAAAGTAAGGGGGTCGATGATTACATGCTAGACCTGGAAGATCTCTTTGAGCCTGTTAAGCTGAAACTGCCGGAGAACTTCAAGATGCCTGAAATTGATCGTTTTGATGGAACTGGGAATCCAAAGAGCCACATAAAGTTCTGCATGAGTGTTTTCCAATCAATGGGCTGCACCCATGAACACATTGCAATGTTGTTCCCTCAAACCCTTGCCAAGGCCGCTCTATCCTGGTTTCTGACCTTGGAGGTTTCTAAGACGCGGACTTGGGAAGATATAGTCCAGGTCTTCATTGATCATTACTCCTACAACCAAGAGCTCGATGTCACCATCCGGGATCTGGAGACTACCCGGCAGAACCTCAATGAGTCCTTCGCTGCGTTCTTGAGCAGATGGAGGAACAAAGTGGCCCAAATGACCCACCGACCAGTCGAAAAGGAACAAGTCCGGATGTTGATCAAGAATCTACAGCCGCTGTACCATGAGAAACTATTCTACCAGTCCATCTCAACATTTGAAGAACTGTTTGAGATTGGGACTAGAATTGAGGATGCAATCAGGGAAGGGAAAATCAAGAATGAAGGATCACAAAGCCAGTCTAAGAGGCCCGACTACTCCCGAAACCCTTCGGATGTCAATGCCCTTAGTAACCAACCCATGGCCTATTCTTCCCAATCATACCAGCTCACAAACCAAACCAGCTCGCCTAGCCGCCCTTACCAAAATAGGGTACCCCGTGAATTTTCCAAGCTAGATATCTCTCCCTCTGTAGCCTTAGGCCGCCTGCTAAGAAAGGGACACCTCCAACTCCTTCAGCCTCGTGCCGATCCCCCACCACCTAACTGTGACGTGTCCAAACGATGTGCCTACCACCAAGGCCCAGGCCATGACACCGACCGGTGCATACGTCTCCGCCATGATATCCAAGACCTTATTGACCGAAGAGTCATTGAGCCACCAACCATTCAACCCCATGTCACCTGAGCCCCTGGCCTATCCTTTCAAATGGTCCCTTTTATTGACACCCATGAATGTTGAATCCGTGCAGTGGAGCGATAGTGTTTGGAACTTCTGCTTAAAAAAAAAAAAACAATGATAATAAATGGGTCACAAAGACACTCCATTTGAGACCAAGTCGAGTCTGCTCTATGTTTTGAGTCTATTTCAAGTTTGATCTTGTGGTTGAGTCTGTCTATCATCGAGTCGTTGTGAGTCTGTATCGAGTAATGTAATCGTTCTCTTCTAATGGAATGAAGTCTCATTTTGCCTAATCTGATGTGTATATTCATAAGTGCATGAATCGCTGAACTAAAAATGTCATTTTTCAAATTACCATGGACATTACTCTGCTAATAAATTTTTGCATCAAACAAAAAAAAAGAGAGAATCCCAAACAGGCAAAAGTTGATTTCGCGCTGACCCCAAAGAAGAGCTGAGAATTGAATAGTCTTACTTTAAGAATTTAAAGATGCTTTTGCTCAAATCTCGAAAAGACACTTGAGACTGATTTAGGGCTTGCCCAACACCTTTTTCTACCATTTTAAAGCCTTGAGAGCCATACAAACCTGTCCAATGCGGACTTGGTCCTTGTTGGTAGCCAAACGTTTCAGTGAGTTTTATCTCCACTTTCAAAAAAAAAAAGGGAAAAGAAAAGAAAAGGCTCGCTAGGTTAAAAACCCGAAAGGGCACCTAGGCAAAAGTTAGAGCTGAAAAAGGTGTTGATTTCCAAAATCTGACCCTAGCCAGTCAAAATGTTGGAGAAAATTTTGATGAAACAAATAAGAGAATCATACGCTTCAAGATACATCTTAAGAACATGCCAAGATCACATTTCAAAAGGCACGGAATGACCACAAAAAAATTCCGAGAGCTGACATGCACATTCTGGAATTCTGAGATTGCGATTGAAAGATCTCACAAGAATCAACTGCATTAAAAAGTAAAATTGACTGGCTAGGCGAAAGTGAAAAGGATCAATCCTCAAAACAAAACAAAAAGAAAAAGAAAAAGAAAAGAAAGGGGGATTGGAACTAAATCCTTTTATTCAAAGCTACCACAAGTGGCTTAAGTTTGAACTTCTTCGACGATTGGCTTGAAAACACCATCATAATCAAACCAATTTCCTTCAAGCCTTGCCTTGAACTACGATCGACCTGATTCCCGCTCGGGGATACGTAGGCAACCACAACGGTTCGGTCACCCCACCTACCTAAAAATCAACCCGCTTCTTTTCAACCATGGCCCGAACTACGTTGGACCTGATCCCCACTTGGGGGTACGTAGGCAGACTTTCAAAAAGAAAAGAAGGATGGCTCGCTAGGTCGAAAATCCGAAAGGACGCCTAGGCAAAAGTTAGAGCTAAATCTAAGGTGAGCAATAACAAAAGAGAGAAAAGAGCTCGCTAGGTTACCTCACTGGTGCCTAGGCAAAAATTTATGAGCATTTGAGAGATTAAAGTCACGGTCCATGCCTCAAACCAAAAAATCACCTTCCACACTAGGGGCAAACTTCGGCTACCCGCCTCGTTTGCCTGACTTTTACTATCTACCCTTCACACAAGGGGCAAACTTCGGTCACCTACCTCGTTTGCCCAAAACCTCCAATGAACCTTCCTCCAAACTAGGGGCAAACTTCGGTCATTTACCTCGTTTGCCTACCGATCCCACTTCATGCCCTTCAAACTAGGGGCAAACTTCGTTTGCCACCCGATCCCTATACACCAATGGTAAGCCTTCAAGTCACAAACATTGTCTTGGACAGATGGAAATGGAGCATCTTTTATTCTATAAGCTAAGGCACTAATTCAAAGCACATCTTGGGAGAAGCAAAGAAATTGATTAGATCAGTAGGGAGAAATTTTAAAAAAAAAAACCAGATTTATTAGCAAAGTGCTGACATATCAAGATGAGGAGTGAACATAAAAGATGAGCGGTACATCATTCATGGTAAAGGCACTTTGGATCGTGGCAATTTGAGAATTTTATGTCCAAGTCAATCCTTCTTTATTTGAGTCAGTAGTAATCTGATCACAAGTGTGTCAGAGACCAAGGTTTCATACAAACTAACCCAACTTTCCTTGTCGTTCCTGTTAAGTCCATTTGTCCTGATGGTCTCAAATGTGTGGGTTAAAGGTGATTCCTAATTATAAAAAAAAAAAAAAAAAAAAGACTTTGGATATAAGCAGAAGTGCCAAACATTATTACTACACCAGTCAAGGTCACAACATGAGAATGTCCTAGGTACGAGTGGCATAAACTCGTAAGTGGTTGCAAACTACAAACCGACAGTTGTTTCTCAAGGCGGCCGATCGGAGGAAATATCGCCAACACCGAGAAACTATTGCTGATAAGGTGTGTCGATGAGACGTGTTGTTGAGGTGTTTTAGGGCCCAAAGTCTAGATGTGTTGATGAGGAGTGTTGATAAGATGTGTTTTAGTGCCCAAAGTCCAAGCGTCGTTGAAGAGTTGAAGAGAACATCGGATGTATTGAGGAACATCAGATTTGTTGAGAAGCGTCGTTGAAGAGTTGAGGAATATCGGATGAGTTGAGGAACATCAGATTTGTTGAGAAGCGTCGTTGAAGAGTTGAAGAGAACATCGGATGTGTTGAGGAACATCAGATTTGTTGAAAAGCGTCGTTGAGGAACATCAGATTTGTTGAGAAGCGTCGTTGAAGAGTTGAAGAGAACATCGGATGTGTTGAGGAACATCAGATTTGTTGAGAAGCGTCGTTGAGGAACATCAGATTTGTTGAGAAGCGTCGTTGAAGAGTTGAAGAGAACATCGGATGTGTTGAGGAACATCAGATTTGTTGAGAAGCGTCGTTGAGGAACATCAGATTTGTTGAGAAGCGTCGTTGAAGAGTTGAGGAATATCGGATGGGTTGAGGAACATCAGATTTGTTGAGAAGCGTCGTTGAAGAGTTGAAGAGAACATCGGATGTGTTGAGGAACATCAGATTTGTTGAGAAGCGTCGTTGAGGAACATCAGATTTGTTGAGAAGCGTCGTTGAAGAGTTGAGGAATATCGGATGGGTTGAGGAACATCAGATTTGTTGAGAAGCGTCGTTGAAGAGTTGAGGAATATCGGATGAGTTGAGAAACATCAGATTTGTTGAGAAGCGTCATTGAAGAGTTGAGGAATATCGGATGAGTTGAGGAACATCAGATTTGTTGAGAAGCGTCGTTGAAGAGTTGAGGAATATCGGATGGGTTGAGGAACATCAGATTTGTTGAGAAGCATCATGGAAAAGTCGAGAAGCATCGTTAAGATTTGAAGAACACCGTTGACAATCAAGAAGCCTTGAGAAAGCACCATCGAAGATTTGAGGAACAACATAAGCGCCGTCAAGAATCGAGGATCTTCATTGAAATTTGAGAAGCACTGTTGAGACTTTGAGAGTCACCAGGTCCATAGTATCACGGTTAAGGGGAGCACGAGTCTAGAGAGTCACTTCGCCCAACACAACAAATTGGCCATAACATGACACATAGCCCATCGGTCGCAGCACATACAAATCACAAAGCCCACTAGGAGTGGCAAACACACCATAAGCGTTCTTTTGAGCACCACAGCGTTCCTTTGAGCACCACGCTCTTCCTTGAGTAAGACCTCCAGGTCGAGCTCCCTCACAAGTCTATTAGTCGTAGCGAAGCATAGATCACCAAGCCCACTGAGAGTGGCAAATACACTGAACACATGTACTAGGACCACAAGTGTTTTAGAACACAATACAGGCACGACACAAGTCCACTCAGAGTGGTACACCCCATAGCACCAATTCATGCTAGGGTCACAACACTAGGCATGATAGGACTCATGACATAATTCATATCACATCCATGCATTGCATATCATCCTCATAGAATAGCATCCGCATGTCTTGTTGTGCATATGTGATTTGTTCTTTTGTGCCCTGAACTACGCCCTGGTCTGATTCCCCTTGGGATACGTAGGCAGCTCACACAGAGCACGACCAGCACTAGCCTCAGCATCATTGCATCTTTTGCAACGCTTTTATCCTAAATCTATAGCCTCCAAAAGACCTGTCTCTTCAAAGCTTTGGCACTCGCTTGCGAAATGCGTTGCCTCGCAAGTTCATGCCAAAGAGGGGCAAACTGTAGACACCCCATTTTGTCGGCTATCAGATTTAGGAGACCCATAGCTTGGTGGTTCACAATGATCGTAAAAGACTCAAAAGGACTCTCGGAAGTCAGCTCTACTCTCAGAATGCTCAGAATGACCAAAATGCCCCTGAAAGCCCAAAAACTCCCAGATTTGGTCCCAAAGTTCTGAAAACATACTATGTCATAAGAAAAGCGATAAAAAGAGTTTTAAAGAGAAATCAGATAAAATCGTCGGCTCCCAGAGACCCCCGGAAGTCCCGGAAGTTCCCGGAAAGTCCCCGTTGACCGGTTTGACCAAGGTTTGACCAGGTTTGACCAAGGTTTGACCAGGTTTGACCAAGTTTGACCGAAATCGTCCGAATTCACCAAAATCATTTTAAATCACGGGAAAAGTGTTAAAACAAGTTCCAAAAAGAAAATCGAGCGAAAACACCAACTCCCGGGAACTCCCGGAGGTTTCTAGAACTTCCCGGGAATCCCAGGTTTGACCAGTTTGACCAGAATTTGACTTTGGAACCGGGGTGCCGAAACAATTTTCAAATATTTTTCATGGATACTAGAGGTCAATAGCTTTCCAACGGTATATCGCACATAATTTCTGGATTTAAAACGAATTTATTATGAATTTCCAAAGGCGAAAAAGGCGATCAAATCGGCTTTTATCGCGAATACCGCAAAACTTTTCAAAGTGACCTATCCCCGAACTATTTTTTATGTAAAGTAGACTCCATTACCTTTCCAACGGTATATCACAACCTCAATTTGGAGTTCATACGCATTTTCTGTGAATTTCGGACGAAATAGGGCCTTTTCGCGAATACCGGAACATCAGGGGGCCTAAACAGCATTATCCAGACGAAGGGAGGAGCAGTGCCGCGGCGGCACTGGCCCAGTGCCGCCGCGGCACTGGCCCACTGCCGCCGCGGCAGTGGCCCAGTGCCGCCGCGGCACTCTCCCCCAGAACAGTGAGTTTTTGTAATTATTTTTGTGGTCCCATTTTGATTAATTAAAAGCCAAAACGACATAGTTTTATGATTTCAGATGTTTGGAGCCAATGGGAACACTTTTAAAACCCCAAAACCACCCCAAGTTGGCCTATATAAACACCCCATTACTCCTCATTTTAGGGGAGTCAAATGCAAGTTTAGAGAAAGTTTGGGAGAGAAAGTGTAGAGATAAGGTTAGAGTGGAGAGAAAAGAAGCTTTCTTCTTTGATTTTTCAAAACAAAAGTGAGTTTCTAACTTTGTTTTTACTTCATTACTTCCATTTATTTCAACATTCAATACTCCCAACCACCATTTTAGTGAGCATTCAAGAGTGTGGAAGCTTCTTCCATGTCTAGTGTCATTACATATGAGTGATACACCAATCTACAAGTCTCATGCTTCATGAATATCATCTATTGATTATCATCTACTTGCTTGATTATATATATGTTCATCTCTCCTCATCTCATTTCTTTTTATTTTCTTTATTTACTTACTAGTTCATCATCATCTAAGTGATGACATGAAGTTTGGGGTGAGTGAATCCTTATGGATAGTAGCTCTTGACCTCAAAAACATGTTTGATAGATGATGATCATAACCTCAATACTTCCAAGGTATTCTTGGAATGTATTGAAGTTATGCCCAAAAATAAAATAAATCTCTCCAACAATCTTGGAGATTCTTAATGATTGAGTTTGGTGTTAGCATTCTAAGTGGTCATAATCCTTATTGAGTGTTGGAAATATGTTTTCAAAACATCTATTTCAAAACCTCCTCTCAATCCCTCTCATTTGATTTCAAGAAATAAAACTTTGTTTTCTTCAATATCTCTAAACAATGACCCAAAACAGTGAGCTGTTCAGATTCAGAGATTTGTTTTGAATTAAATACTCAAGTTATGATGATGAAACCACTTGGAAAACCTTCCTAATACATCATAGTTTGTCCCTAATTTTTCCCATCAATTATAGAAATATGAGAGTATTTGTTTTGGATGTGAGAAGTTCACATTCATAATCTGCCTCTGTTCTCACAGAATGTTCACCCAACTTCTTGCACTTATTCTGGACATTTTCATCACTGTACATATACATTTTCTATTTTTTTTTATAAAACTTGGGTGTCTTAGGAAACCTTTGGTATATAATGGGTCATCATAAACCTTTTCTTTGATTTATGAAAAATCATACAAAATCAGTCAACAGTGCAGCTTTTGTTTCTGAGTCATGTGTACATTATGATTTATTTCTTTTAATCTGTGATAGCTATTGATGTTTGGCTTTTTGGGTTATTTTCTAGACACAATAAGAATGATCTCAGATATTTCTCACATTTTTCTAGGCACGTTTGACCTCCCATTATAATGTTGCAAAGTGCCATATGTAGTCTGTCCACTATTCACAGCAAGCACATTTCAACTTTTATTCTTTGATTTGATGCTCATATGCATTCCAAATTAGCTCACATCTTAGGAAGTAGTTCATACTACATTTGTATGTATCCCATGTTGATTTAATCCATTCATTCATGCACATTTTAGACTTCTAAGTCATTTTAGAAATCCATGAACACAAAACACACTACAACCTTTGCACATTTTTAGGTTCATACAATACATTCATGCAAGATTTGGGGTTTTTGTAACTCTTAATCTAAGGAGATTATAAGGAATGAACTCGATCACTCGTTCATGCTTCCCCTTGATCTATTCATCCTTTCTCATCCGTCCCGGGGATTGAGAGGTCTTCTTTTATCAAAGAATAACATGCATCATTCTAGCCTTGCTAAGCATATTTTGATTTCTTTGCTTACTTGTTTCAATAACAATTCATGTCCCCCTTTAGATTAGGAAGTCTTGATTATTTGATACATGATTAGACGATCTTTCCTAGGTTTATTTGTGTGATCTTTCACTTTACATTGCATGATATTTGGCTTAGATCTTATGAATGATATCTTATCTTTTGATCTTCCAATTTCAAGTTTTCTTATGTGATGTAATATACTACAATAGTATTAATTGTCGAACCAAACATAGTATAAGATGATTATTTGGATGCTAATTGAGGCCCGTCGAAAGACGGGGCGAGTTGAGGGTGTTTTAGTCACGACAAAGGCTCCTTCCTCTCTCGTACCAAAACCCCGAACCAAGTTCTTTGGTTATGAAGGGCCGGTGCCCTTTATCCATTTGGGTGAGTCAAAATTAGGTTTCTTGGTTCCTTAAAGACCAAGTGGCGACTCTGTATCTGTTTTCAACAGACCTTTTCTTTTCCTTTTCAAAACAATCTCGAACGAGAGAAGTGGTCCACTTCCAGTGTCCACACACGACTGCTGCCAATTCCAAATCATGAGTTGGGTAGTTCAATTCAATTGGCTTCAACTGCCGTAAACCATAGGCGATAATAACTAGCAAGTCCCAGAAAACTTTTGACTTCTATAGCATTGGTCAGCCGAGTCCAATTTGTAACTGCATCAGTTTTTGATGAGTCAATCAGGATTCCTTGTTGTGAGATCACATACTCGAGGAACTTAACATCCTAAAGCTAGAATTCACTTTTGCTGTATTTAGCATATAGGCAGTGATCCTTGAGAGTCTGCATCGCAATCCATAGATGTTGTTCATGCTCTTCCTCTGACTTGGAATAATTCATAATATCATCGATAAAGACAATAACGAACTAATCTAAGTAGGGCTTGAATACTCTGTTCATCAAGTCCATAAACACAACCGGAGCATTCATCATACCAAACGACATCACTAAAAACTCATAGTGTCCGTACCTCATCCTGAAAGCAGTCTTAGGTATGTCTTCATTTCGTACCCTTAACTGATGACACCCCGACTGTAGATTAATCTTAGAAAAGGTCATGGCTCCTTGCAATTGATCAAATATATCGTCTATCTGGGGTAACAGATACTTATTCTTGATAGTAACCTTATTCAGTCCCCGGTAGTCAATGCACAATCGCATTGTCCCGTCCTTCTTCTTCACAAATAACACCAGTGCTCCCCATGGTGATGTACTTAGATGAACAAAACCCAACTTCTCCAGTTCTTGAACTTGTTCTTTCAGCTCCAGTAGTTCGGTAAGGGCCATCTTATAGGGAACTTTGGTTATAGGTCAAGTGCCTGGCATAAGTTCCACACAAAATTCTATATCCCTCTCAGGTGGTAATCCAGAAATATCTCGAAACACTTCCTCGAATTCTTTGATCACAGGTATTGATGGCACCGTCACTTTTATAATGACAACATCGATGTTTGCTAGGCATCTGGTATCACCCGAAGGGTTACATTGGAAATCAAAGGGTCGATTCCCATTGTCTGCAAATATGATCCTCTTCCTTACACAATCTAACTTTGCATGATTCTTTTCGAGTCACTCCAATCCCAGGATTGTGTCAAAATCCTTCATCGACAGAACCACCAATCTTGCCAAAAGTTCACGGTCTCCTAATCGTATAGGATAATCTTCACATACATGTGCCAATTTGACTGTGGTCCCCAGGGGTGTGATAGCACTCAAAGCTTCATTTAAACGTTGTAGTACTATACCCAATTTTTTAATAATTTTAACAGGTATAAAGTAATGTATAGCATCCGCGTCAAATAAAACTTTAACATTAAAATTAAACAAGGTTAGAGCGCCTTCCACTGTTCGTTGTTTGGGCGGTCCCTCCTCATAGGTACCTGCTTCAAACCATGCTTCTTCATAACCAGCAACTTTGGGTATACAGCATTCAGACGGGCCTGTCCTTGCTGACCGTAGTTACCTCTTCTAGGAGCCTTGCAGTCCTTACTCATGTGACCTGGCATACTATAGTTATAGCACACAACTCTCGGACGATTAGCACGCCTAGGTGCTCTGCAATCTTTAGCTCGGTGATTGGAAATACCACAATTGAAGCAGTTATCATTATTGTTCCCTTCTGTTCCTCGAGGAGGGTACTGCTATAATGCTTGTGTCTGTTGAGGTTTATTCCCTCCATCCTAGGTTCTTTTCTGTCCATGAGGGTACACTGGTTTCTGCCCAGGATAGCCTCTCTGCGGGGGTTGATTTCCAAATGGTTTTGAATTCTGACAACCATCATTCTCCAATCCCGTAGCCAATCTCACCAGAGCTTCAAATGACTGGTCCAAATGCCCCATAGTCAAATGTCAGAGAGACAAGTTAAGACCCAGGTGATATTTCTTGATTTTCTTCTTGGGTGTGTCCACTATATGCAGAGCAAAGTGGGGCAACCTTTCAAACCGAGTAGTGTACTCGCGAACTGTCAGACTTCCTTGTGTCAATTCCAAGAATTCTTTTTCTCTCTTATCCTTTTCTTCTTCAGGGAAATACTTCTCGAGGAATCTTTCCTTGAACACCACCCAAGACAATCCCCTCGCGGCTTCTTCTCCAATAGTTGCCTTTTCGGCATCCCACCAATCAGCCGCTACATTTGATAACTGAAAGATAGCTAGATGCTTCTTTTCCAGATCAGTGCACTCTATGGTCTCAAAGATACATTCCATCTGGCATAGCCACTGTTCTACTTGCCAAGGTTCATCGGCCCCAGCAAAATACTTAGTTCGCTGAGCGCAAAATTCTTTGAGAAGCTTATCCCCAGTCTGGTGGGCTCGTCTCTCATTGCCGTTATCTAGTTATTATTCCTTGCGTTCTGATCCCTGACCCTCTCCAACCATCTTACAAAAGCCTCAAACATCCCGGTTGGATCTGCTGCCGGGGTGCTGCTTCAATAGCAGCGGGACAAGACCTGAGATTCCTTCTATCAGCCATGTGATCGAGAGAAAGGTACATGTTCATCAATCAACAAAATTTTGGTCAATCTCCAGATAAAAAAGTTCATAACAATCGAAAGCGATGAAACGCGGAAAAAATTCAATCTTAACACTATCTCAATGGGAGATCCTATGCGTTCTGGATAATTGGTCAAGCCATAACCTAGCTCTGATACCAAAAAGCCTATCATGCCCTAACGTAGCATAATTCAGGAAAGCAATTAATTTCCTTTATGGACTCGTAGGTCATGACAAGTGAGAGTGACCAATTGTCCGTGCAACAAATAACTTAAATAGCATTTCTAAAGAAAAGGATACTAATAAACATAAGCTCCCAAATTTAAACTTACTAAACTATTAGATCAGTCATAATCTTAGGCACAAACCGCCTTAATCAAATATCTAATGAAGTGTTTATTACAACTCTGAAAGGTAAGCATAAGAAATATAAAACAGCCCTCCTGGAAAGACTCCTGCCTCTAACTAGCATAGTCGAAATACTTTGGTTGCTCCTGACCTGAAAATCTAGACATAAAATCCAGGACGCATTGACGCTGTCAGTTTATGCAAGCTGGTGAGTAAAATAAACATATACTCGCAATGTATATATAAGCATATATAACAACGGTGCAATTTAAACTTTAAAAGCAATAAATCAAGATTCCAACTTCAACATAAGTCATGGGGGGTGCAATAAGCAATAAATATGTAACCGTGCATGAACAATGTAACATATCATCTTACCGACTCTTTACTCTCGACAAACTCGATTCAACCATCCCATTACCTCAGATACTAGGAATAATATCCGCTCAGTACCTAGGTCGTACACCATACCATCGCTTCGAATACTAGGAATAATATCCGTTCAATATCCGAAACGCGCGCCTCAGATACCAGGAATAATATCTGAGTCGTACACTAAGTTATCACCTCAAATACCAGGAATATTATCCGCTCAGTATCTAGGTCGATCACAACACTGTCGCCTCCAATACCAGGAATAATATCCGCTCGATATCGCCACGCTATCACCTCAAATACCAGGAATAATATCCACTCAGAATTTGGGTCAATCACAACAGTGTCGCCTCCAATACCAGGACTAATATCTGCTCGATATTGGGGTCACACTATTCCATCACTTCGGATACCAGGAATAATATCCGCTCGATATCCGAAACGCGCGCCTCAAATACCAGGAATAATATCCGATTGATATCTGAGTCATACACAACACCGCCACTCTTTATTCTTTCCACGCTTCCACACACACCATGCATGTCGACTCAACCTCGACCCTACCATGCATGACTATCTCATGAATCGTAATATCATTCATTAATTACAAATCAGAATACTCGTAC
This sequence comes from Hydrangea macrophylla, assembly GCA_033977485.1. NCBI lineage: Eukaryota > Viridiplantae > Streptophyta > Magnoliopsida > Cornales > Hydrangeaceae > Hydrangea > Hydrangea macrophylla. Next base: position 93,621,389 of record CM066994.1, read on the forward strand.
GAATGTAAGCCTCAGTCTTAATCATCCTTGTTAATCTAATTCTTAAGTATATATTTAAAATAGTATATCTATCAAACAATTCCTTAAAAACTTCCAAAATATTTTTCAAACAGTCCCTTATACAAAAATGGACAAACTGCCAAAAATGCCCCATCGCGTGAGCGAGGGGTAACGCCAGCGATCAGTCAGTTTTCTTAAAATCTGTTAAAATTCCTTTTCTGCCCAAAACTACACATGTCGCGTGAGCGAGTTGAAGCAGAACCTTCATCTTTTTCATTTTCTCCCCTGTTTCGATTTTAAAACTGAAAATTGACCCATTTAAGAAGTCTATTTAAATCAAGACATGTAATATATGGATTTCTTTAGTTTTTCACGTAGATTAAAAATACATAATTGGATTAAACTGATATGGATTGTATCTCCCAATTTTTGCGATTAAAGTAAGAGTGGCAAAACTTAAAATCATCAATACTTCGTGATACGGATGAATTAAGCCGTAGTATTCGAACCGCAGCTTAAAGGGACTAAGATCTTTCATTTCCAATTCACAACATTGATTTTGGTTAACTTTTATAAAACTCCAATTTTCAAACTTCAATGGTGAAACACACATATATATATATATATATATGTATATTTCTGTGTATTAGACATGTATATACATATGTATACGTTGGGAATGAGTTTATAATACTCATACAGGTAATTGGACAACAATTTCGGTACCGAGAATTTCCGCATTGAACTCCATCGTAAATTCCGCCATTCTTGAATTTCTTGTCGTTCCTCTTGAATTAGATATACATATATATAACTATGTATGTAACTGTGTGTATGTACATGTATAAAATCTGTATGTGTGTGTTGGTGTTCTTGAGTGAGGGAGAGAAAATTGAGAGAGAAATTGAGAGACAGTGAGTTCGTAGAGAGGAGAATGAGAGAATTGTGAGTTTATCAACATATTTATATATATACTATTAAAAATGTTTGGAGCCCAAGCAATTCATTGGAAAGCATCCGGTGTGGCGAGCTCACGTGCTCCCACACACACGTCGCGATAAAATCGCAGCTTAAAATAAAAACTGGTATTCTACAGTTTAAAATAAAAATGCAGAAAATATATTAGTGTAGGAATTAAATATCTAGTTGTACCAAATGTATAAATGTAGTTTTCAAATCCACAGAAAGTATTTTCTATATTTATAGAAATTACAGTTTGACCCCAAATAAATATTATAAATAGAAATTAAAATCAAATAAAATCAAATGTTCATATGTTAAAGAAAATAAAATACAGGTTGTTACAATTATATCCCCAGATTAGCTATGTATAGCTATTGGTAAGCTCAGATTATCCGTCTAGCTAGAGCCCGAATCTAAGTATAATTGTGTTACTCGTAAGTATAAATACGCCAACAAGGTACGCATATACATACACTACTGAATATCTAGTATTTTCTTCTCCTTCATAGACTAACTTGATCGTCAGAGGAGACTTTACCTGTCGCCTTTCTTTGTAGGTATTCGAGGGTCATCGACCAATCATCGTCCAGTGCAGTTTTTGGCAACAACTAGGTGTTTGTGTAATTTAACCTTTTATATATTACCAAGACAGAGAAAAAGAGAGTTTGAATATAAGATACCACATGACAATAAAAATGCAAACAAGGAACTTTATTAGACAAAGCCTTATTATTGACTCTGACTAAGCAATTTTATATATGGGATTTGCTAACCTACAGCAAATGAGGCTTTTAGCGACGAAAAACAGGCTTTTAGCAATGAAATTTTTTGTCGCTAAAAGTTGAAACCTTTCAGTGACAAAAATTTCATAGCTAAAAACCTGTTTCTCGTCGCTAAAGAGACTGTTGTATGTTGCTAACCTACAACCATCGTGTTGTAGGTTAGCAGCCCCCTTTATATATTACCAAGACGTGTCAAATACTTGCATTATTATTACGGATACATATATGTGTGTCACTGTGTGAGCGCGCAAAAACACTCAAAACAGAGTAATCCTATACTTCCTAAATCTTAATCCCAAATTCTCAACTTAAATGATGTGGTAGTGGGCCCACTTAAAGTGGTCCCGTCATTATTACCAGTACACTCACTGCCACATCATTTGGAATGATGATTTGGGAAGTATAGCATTACTCCCCAAAATATTGTGTTTGAATAATGTAATGATTTTCAAATTATGTATTTCAAATGCTTCCCAAATACAAATGGTAGTGGGTCTACCTGATTTTGATTGGAGTATGTTAAATGATTGAAGGATGTTAAAGTGATGGGTGCTGGTAATGACAAGTTCATTTTTTTTAATTTGGGCACCTTTTTTAGGGAAAAAATAAATAAACTGACTGCTTCTTTTAAGGGCTCCTCCCACAAATTATATATTTAACAAGTTTAGGTTTTATTTTTTTCGCTTTCTAAGCAAGGGTTATATTTGTTATTCAACTGATATCCAATAAGTCTAAATCTCTCTTTCTTATTCCTCCCTAACTTTTGATCTTCTTCTTCTTGCTTTCTCATTCTATGTGAATCTCTAACCATGCACTATTCTAGGGTTTATTATAAACAAGAGAAAACCTATGTCTTGAAACCCTCGCTAATATGTTAATTCGACTCTCTGAAATTTTGATTTGTGATTAATTTAGTTTGTATATATAACTGAGAACGAAACATACTACACGAGAAGTAGACTAACCCAACTGCTTGAATATGTGTTTACGTGAAACTGTGAAAGAACCATTTCAGCCGCGTTTTGTTTTATTGTTTTATTGTTTTTTTAATTTTTTATTATTGTCGTAATTTCAATGAATTCATCAACAAGGAGTTTGCTAGCATCTGATCTCCTTTTATTTATGTTAGAATCAGAGTTTGTCTCTTCTCGTTTTGATTATGACCTTATGGGCATGTAATCTTTCTAATTGCTTGTATGAGCAGTTGAGATTGATAAAAAAAACAAAAATTCCAATTCAGTCATATTTTTCTTTTATTGTTTTATATTTTTTTTCCAACTATTTTACTCCATTTTGCTAGTTAAGTATTATTCTACCATGTTTTAATTATTTTTTTTGACTCAATATAATGAATTCCTTAGTAGATGATGTCCGTATATTTTTGCATTCAACACATGCCAAAAAAAAATTAAGAATATAAAATGTTAAAAATTATTTGGTATCTTTACTTAATATAATGGAAGACCAACATGCAGATATCGATGTAACACCATATTTTTTCATTAATAAGGTGAATATTTTACCATTTTTAATACATTAATAATTAAACTTAAATTATTCTTATATTGTCTTTTTTTTATTATTATAAATATGTAGGCATTTGACTCGCTATCAGAGCTTATCTATTGGACTCAAGATGTTGGTACTAAATTAAATATAGCTGTCGTAATTACAAACTCTGACGCAAGGCTTATATTAAAAAAGCCAAGGCATTTGACTCGCTATCAGAGCTTATCTATTGGACTCAAGATGTTGGTATTAGATTAAATATAGCTGTCGTAATTACAAACTCTGACGCAAGGCTTATATTAAAAAAGCCAAAGTTGAACGAATAATTTCATATAGAAGTAGTTTCAATTGGGGTGGTCCAAGTTTATTTTGCACTGATTTTTGTCAATTAAGATGGTTTAAGTTTATTTGTAAGATTTAAATACATTTTACACCCTTGTAGTTTGTTACTTGTGTCAGTTTGGTCTCTATAATTTAGAAAGTGTTATTTTAGTCCCTGTAGTTTCATAAGTGTGACAAATAAATCTAATAAGTCCTTTAATGACAAATAATTTTGTCACTGAAAGTAAAAAATAAAAAATAAAAAAAAATTGGCACAAAAGAGTGTTTTGAGTGACTAAAATGACACACTTATGAAACTACAAGGACTAAATGAAAATTTCTAAACTACAGGGACCAAATTAATACAAAGGGTAAACTAGGAGAGTGTAAAATATAGTTAAGCCTTATTTGTAAAATATAATATGCACTACAATAACTAATAAGTGAGGTGCCCTGACTAATTAAAGTAAAAGGTAAAAAAAATTGATTTTTTAACTTAAAATTAGGTGCCCTAATTAAAAAATGAATGTGCCATTACCGTCACTCTAAAGTGATACTCCAATCAAAATCAAGTGGATCATGTTTGCCTATTTATATTTTCGAAGGATATTTATGTAATTTGTATGAAAGTGTGCCAGACATGATTAACTTGTCAATATAATTGTCAAAGCCAAATGCACCAAATCATACCAATTGTGACCATTCGAATGCCTTAAAAATAAAAACTTTTATGGTGTGAGATATAAAAGAGTGTGAAATAGAAACTGTGGTGAAAGTGAAATAGTATTTAAAGGTAACTAACTACACTAAATGCCAATTTAGACTAAAACTAAACCATCTAAAGAAATGGAGGTGGAATTGAATAAAGAAAAGCAAAGAATTTATTAAAAATAAAGTAAATGACAGATTCCTAACCTCTAAAGTGTACTTCGAAGTAGTTCCAACTCCTAATGCAAAGAAAGCAAATTATAGAAGTGTAAAATAGTATGTGTTGTATGGTCTGTTGTGTCTCATTCTCTTCTTTCACTTCACCTTCTATTCATAGGCATTCAAACTAACTGCTTCATTTGAATTCAAATGTCTATCAAGTGCCTTCTTTAACTACTACATCCTCTATTCTCCACACGTAGCAGTTACCCTTCAAATTCAAATATCCTTGTTATAACTCTTCGCGTCTCTATCTTGTACAAAACTACAAAACTAGCATCCACGTGCTTGTTCCTTATTGATTGAATGTCATGCAAGCAAATCAGGGGGCGACACTGACAATTTGGGGCCTTAGGCGACTATTTAAAGATGGCTCTCTGACAAAGGTCGGCTTGTAACCCTATGGGGGTTTGGGAGCAACGCCTCCGAGGTAAAATTTTTTACATTCATTTATATTTTTTTTCGGGTAAGTTTTTCTGTATTCTGTGAATTTTTTTGGTGTATTCTTCAATGCATGTAGGGCTCATTTGTTTGCTGGATTATTTGGGCGGATTGGACTATTTTAGTCCAATACATTGGTTTATACTGTGTCTATTTGCACATTTAGGCCTCGTTTGTTTCGCAGGACTAAGGGGGGGATAGAGGGGGATTGGACTAATAGTCCATTTTAATCAAATAGTCCGGCGTTTGGCATCGCTATGGAGCACAGGACTAATTGTCCATTTTAAAAGAATAGTCCCCCATATGGGGGACTAAGTTATACCATGGGGGAGGTGGTATTAGTAGTCCCGGGACTATTTCTTAAAAAGGACTAATTGTCCAATCCCACCTCTGCCATCCAAACGTGGCCTTAAGGGATTAAACTAACTTCGGATAAGAGGGCCTTGAGTTAAGGATAGTGCTGGTTAGGGGGATTGTGGTATTAAAAACAAGGGAATAAGGGCTTAGTAGTATTAAAACATGAAATGACCAATTTACCCATTCTATTTAACTACCCCCAAAGATATCTAGCCCATTTTTAGTGATCAGATTTTTATTTTTAGAGTGAGAAAATGAAATAGTTCAAAGAAGAGAGAAACAGAGAGGATTAGATCGAAGGCTAGATCTAGGGGTGAACAAAAAAACCAAAAAATGAAAAACCGACCAAACCCGACCGACCAAAAAATCGATTGGTCGGTTTATAAAATGCATGTACAAGCTAAAACCAACCAAAACCGAACCCATTGGTCAGTTTTAAAATACACAAAAAAAAAAACCGACAGAAACCGATCGCGTACACCCTACCTAGATCAGAGAGAGAGAGAGAGAGAGAGGTAGGGTGGAGACCAGATTGAAGACGAAGAGACGACAAAGAAGACGATTTCTAGGCCCACATTCGAAGAGAGAGAGAGAGAGAGAGAGAGAGGACCGATCGAAGAGACGAAGGGAGAAAATCGAAGACGAAGAGGTTTAGATCTGGAACTTTTATCTTCTAGAATGTATGAATCTACTACATTTTTTCCTTCCTCTTCTAGATCAAAGGTTCTGTATGAATAGGTTGAGTATGAATAGGTTTTGTACCAGAATTATATATGAATAGGTTTGTGTATGAATAGGTTTCGTATGAATAGGTTATAGATTGAAGGTTTATTAGTTATATTATCTTCTAGATCCAAGGTTCTGTATGAATAGGGGTGTTTTTTTTTTTTTTTTTTTTTTTTATCAGACTTGTTAGAAACATGTTTGTATATATAACTCTGTTTTAAAAATATATATATATATATATATATTTTTTTTTTGTGTGTGTGTATCAAATTTTTTTTGCAAAATATGTTCTTCTTCCCCTTAAATGGCATAACATCAACCCATGTTTTGGTACAGGTTAGATTAATCCCCCATCAACTTTTGTAGATTTTTTTGCAAATCATCAACCCAGATCGAAGGGGATTTTTTTTTTTTTCCAACTTAAATGGTAATTTGGTAAAGTTATAGATTAATCAAGCCTTATACCTTGTTTATCCAAACACAGTATTGAACTATTTTAGTTTTATACTCAGTAAACTTCGACACTAACCAAACACAGTATTGAACTATTTTAGTTTTATACTCAGTAAACTTCGACACTAACCAAACACAGTAAAAAAATAATACTGTACTGTTTTATCTTGTAGTTAGTTTTTTTTTTTTTTTTTTTTTTTTTTTTTGTGTGTGTATCAAATTTTTTTGCAAAACATATTCTTCTTCCCCTTAAATTGCATAACATCAACCCATGTTTTGGTACAAGCTAAATTAATCCCCCATCAACTTTTGTAGATTTTTGGCAAATCATCAACCCAGATCGAAGGGTTTTTTTTTTCCAACTTAAATGGTAATTTGGTAAAGTTATAGATTAATCAAGCCTTATACGTTGTTTATCCAAACACAGTATTGAACTATTTTAGTTTTATACCCAGTATAATTCGGCACTGACCAAACACAGTATAAAAATAATACTGCATTGTTTTATCCTGTAGTTAGTTATCCCAAGATAACTAACTACACATTTATACAATATCCCTTTATCCTATCCAGCAAACAAACGAGGCCGTAGTGTACTGTGATCGACTTCTTCCCCAATCCCTTTCTAATTCCACATGGATTCGTCTTGTCACTTTTTTTTTCAACAATAAGGGACGGTCGCTACTAAAGTTTGGATTAATATAACGCAATTTTAGTTGGACTAAACTGAAAAGTGAGGAATAAAAGTGTTGGGATGGGCAAAGTGTATATAGCTCGTTGGCGTCGAGCAGGGTCTTAGACCCCCCAATTGCATAGGTCGAGTGTTCGAACCCTACCCGTTCCCTTGTAATTCAGATTAAAAAAAATAGTGTTCGGATGGTTACGATACATCACATATATATTTGTTTCAAAACTTAGGTAGGCTCGAATACAATTACACCAATATATAACATATGATCTATATTTTTTGGGGCCCTCCGTAAGAGAAAAAATTGCACAAAATTTGAGGGCAATAGGCGGCCGCCTACCTCGCCTTCCCATAGAGCCGGCCCCGAAGTAAACTCCTATATGTCTTCCATGTGTCCATGTTTTACTGGCCAGATATTTTTTTAAGCACAAACAGAGCCACTATTACATGTATTTGAGATGCAAAATTTAGGAAGTATAACATTACTCAATTTGTATTGACCTTTAAAATCTATAACTATGGCTTCAACTTCTTCCAGGCTGGTCAGTCCTGGAATGCTCTATGGAGTCCTTTTCTTTTCTATTTTGATACTCTATGGAGTCCTTTTCATTCTTGAGCGGTACTGCATCCACTCACTTTTGTACACATTTTTTGATACCCAACTTTAAATGTATATACCCTGTGTTGTATAAGCGGTGCACAAAAAAATGTGAAAAATTCAAATAGCAAAAAGTACATGTATCCAAAGCATAATACGTCAAAAAATATGTAGAAAAGTGTATATGCCTTAACATTATTGTTCATTCTTTGGTCAGCAAATATTTAATTTGCAGACCCCATATAATATTACAATAATGATATACCCACTCCCTCAACCACACCCTCAACCACATTCAGCACATCCTGCCCTTGATTCTAGTGGGTCCTATGTGGAACTCATGTAGAACCCACCAGAATTAAGGACAATCAAGGGTCAGGATGTGTTAAATATGATTGGAGGTGTGAATGAGAGTGTGGGTGTATCATTACTCATAATATTAATCTACAACTCATGCTATTGACCGTGCAAGATGACAGATGGGATCAAATATAGTTTTCAATAGATTCATGTAATCCCTCTCAAATTTAAATTTTAAATGAATTGTCAGTAGTAGCATATTGTAAGGGCATGTGATAACATTAACACAAGATGTAGTACAACTGTTAAGCTATTTAAGAATTAAATTCCGATTTAGATTTGAAAAGCACAGCATTATTCTTTTCAATATCTTGGATTTTTTTTTTCTTAGTTTTGTATCACTTAAGACTCTCAATTTTCAAATCAATGTCAATTTAAGACAAGTAACAAAATTGACAATTGAGGTTATAAAACAAAATTTTAACGAAGTGTATTTGACCTATTCGTATTGAATTATTTGAGTTTAAAGGATAACCCAATTTTAAATTCGGTCAAAATTCTATGATTAATGAAACATGATCAAATCAAATCCTTATGTTACAAAATTTAAAATAATTAGTTATGTTAAATTGTCTGTTGATTAACCTTTTGCGGACATAACACCAAAAAAGTCTGTTTTATACTTCGGAAATATGACTAAAGTTTCTTTTATAGAAATATACAATTTGGTCCCTAAATATGGCCATTAATAGCAATTGATCCTGACTTGATTTGGTGTATAGAAATTAATCCTTAATTTGTAATAGAAATCAATAATTAGTCCCTATTCCTAAATGGTTAGTATAAATTCGGACCATTATACCCTTGACATACATATATATACAGTTATATATATACAGATATGGGAAACATGTTTTTAGGAAATAATGGATAAGGGAATTAATATCCCAAAAATCAAGGGATTTCGGTTATTAACAGTGTAATGTGAGAATTTCTCACTTTTTTTTTTTCCTTTGTATATTCCGAAAACTTCCAAAATTGTGTGATATGCAGTTTTGGGAAACGTATTTTTAGGAGATCATGTATAAGAGAATTAATATCCCTAAAATTAGGGATTTTCGATTTAACAGAATAATGTGAGAATTTCTCACTTTTTTGTGCAAAATTTCTCACTAACTTCATTTACATAACATATGATCTATTGATTCCAGTCTATGCAAGTGAGAAATTTCTGACTAATTTAATCTATATACGATGTGTAAAAGCATAATCGTAGTAAATCAAATTTTCTATAATAAAATATAAGAAGCATAAATCAAACTGCAAGAAACTTCTCACTAGTTTTTATTGATTTTCAATATGCTTTTGAACAATTTCTCACTGAATTAATATCCCTAAAATCAAGGGATTTTGGATTTAACAAAGTAATGTGATATTTTCTCTCTCTCTCTCTCTCTCTCTCTCTCTCTCTCTCTCTCTCTCTCTCTCTCTCTCTCTCTGTTTATACTACTTTGTATATTAAAAAAACTTCCAAAATTGTGTTATATGCAGATTTGGAAAACGTATTTTTAGGAGATCATGGACAATGGAATTAATATCCCTATAATCAAGAGATTTTCGGTTTAACAAAGTGATGTGGGAATTTCTCATTTTTTTGTGAGAAATTTCTCACTAATTTCATTTACATAACACATTATCTATTGATTACAGTCTATACAAGTGGAAAAATTCTCACTAATTTAATCTACAGACAATGAGGAAGTAATTTCTTATAGCTTATATAAGTGAGAAATTTCTCATTAATTTCACTACATAACAAATGAGCAATTTATTACAACCTATAAAAGTGAGAAATTTCTCACTAACTTCATGTACATAACAAGTGAGGAATTTCTTACAGCCTATATAATAAAGAGATTCTCATCAATACTATATGTATGTATACAAACGGTCCGGATCTTAAGCGGACCTTAAAAATCGGACCTAAAGAAATTTCAAAAGTGAGAAATTTCAAAAAATGATAAATTCACACATTTTTGTAAGAATTTTTCACTTTTTACACAGTTCGGACTGTGTATACAAATTCATGGAAGTGAGTAAATTGATGGCACAACCATCGATGAATGCATCAAATCCATGAGCCATTTCGGAGTGATTATCTTCTGTATCGTCTCGCGATCGGTTGATTTTGTTGATGATGGGTTGCAAATTTGAAACCTTTCTTTTCACTCGCATTTTCGAGAACAAAGATGAAATCGAATTTTCGCGCCTAAAACGATTTAATTCCTGTGAGATATTTTGATTTTTTTTTCTCATGAACTAGTGAGTAATTTGTCCACAGAGTGGTCATCGGCGGAAAGGGGTGGCCGTAGATGGTGGTGCATTGTTGGTTTAGGTGAAGGGAGGTAGAGAGAGGAGGAGGAGGAGGAAAGTGGTGGGTGGTCGCCGATGGCGGTGGTGAGGCTACAACCCTCTCTCTCTATTCTTTCTCCTTCTCTGTCTTCATCTTTTTTTCTCTAGCAGATTTTCTCTCCCTCTCTCTCTTTTTTTTTTTCTCTCTCTCTCTCTCTATGTATATATATAGACAGTCCAGCTCTTAAGTTACCTTAAAAAACGGACTGTGTAAAAAGTGAGAATTTCTCACAAAAAAGTGGGAAGCGTGTTAAAAGTGAGAAATTCCCTGATTTGAATTTGAAACCCAGATTTTATGTGGATATATACATATATATACGGGGGCAGTTTTGTCCTTAAAATACTATAGGGACCTATTTCTAGATTCATTTGAAAAAGGGGCATATTTCTAGTTAGATGCATACATTAGGACTATATATTAAATTCCCTTTCTTTTACAAGTGTGTGCGCATGTGTACTGCAATGTTCATAAAGTTTATTACATAAAAATCAATATATCTAAAATCTAAAAACCTTATAAAAGAAGATATCATGTGTACGGGTGCGTGCCAATTTTACAATTGATTTTTTCAATTTTGGTATTTTTCTATTTGTTTTGTCTTGTATGGTAATTGTCCAGTTAATCAAATACCATAATATCCCTTTACTATGTCATAATTACTCGTACATCTCTATCACTAAATAGGGACATAATAATTTGTGTGAGGACAATTCTGTCATTTCTGACTAATAATTATGTTCAGGTCAGCTTTTCAAAATTAAATTAATGTCAAAAACACAAATGAGTCAACTATATGTCTAATTACTTTTATGTACACAAATATGACCGATAATAACATCTTGGTCAACTTTTAGTCAAAAATGACGGCTAATTACATGTTGGTCAACTTTTAATTACATTTCAGTCAATTTTATTACCACTATTTACAATTAAGTCAACTTCATAATGAATCCAATAATTTTTTTAATAATTTTTGAAATCCAACTGCTATATTTCAACTATTTGGTATTTGGTACCATTTCATATGAATAATTACATTTCAGTCATCAATTGTAGACAATAATTTTAACAAATATCAACAATAGGTTTAAAATTCACATTGTTAAACATTTCTACAACCTTAAAAGCCAACAACAAATTTAAAATCATCACATTTTGAATAGTTATTTTGTGATTTAGTATACTTTATATTTTCAACATTGTCAACTTACACCAAAACATGGTTCCCAACCATCTCAGAGAGTTGAAGAGTTACTCCAAAATGTCATGTACAATTGGATGGCTTATATATTTTATAGCAAAAAGTTATTGGAAATAAACTCCAGAACATTGATTGAAATTAGATTAAAAATAAAAAATAACAAAAGGGGAACAACACGCACGTGAATTGTTTGTAGACAATTTGCACCTTAATTTGAATTTTTAACACTAAATTTCCATTGGAGAATGGATCTCAACATATGTGATACCCAAAAACATCAACTTTTGTTTTAAAGATTTTCTATCAAATAATTTTAAAGGTTTAAAAGTAAGCAACCAAATTAAAAAAATCAACAAACAATTAAAATATAACAATTAACAATAAGTTCAAAATTGTAAAACCCATGAACAAAATTTAAAATCATCAAGTTTCGTTATAAAGATTTGCTAACTTAAATTAGGGGTATAAATTTGGAACGATGCTATACTTTTTAAATTTGAAACCAAATTTGATTCCCAAATGTTGTAACGTTCGTACCACACACAATACTTATGAATTTTAGAGCCATAGCACTACTCACAACATTAATAGTAATGCTATGGTACCCAAATTTGAATCCAAAATACTCCGACAGTAGCTTAAGAGTTTGTGTACGTACTGTGCACACCATTAAAAAAATAAATGTATTAAATTCGACTAATGCTATAGTTCCCAAATTTAAAAAAAAAAATAGAAATATTAGATTTAGTCCCTCTCCAGCCATTTTATTATAAGTAAATACATCTTAAGGGCTAGATTAAAAATAGATCCTTGATTAGACATGTTAATTAGAAATATGTCATTTTTCCCAATTTAATAAATTTTTAATGTCTAAACTACCCTTACTCACATAGTCAGTTATATACACACATATATATATATATATTAGTGTATCTATATATAGACATAATTTAGATTTGAAGTTAATGTCATTAACTGATAATAGGATTATGTTCCCTTAATTTAGGTTCCCCTTATCTGCTCACCATGATCTTTTAGTTGAAATTCAACTCATTTAATACGTTTTGCTCAAAGAATGAGAATTTCTCAGTCTTTTGTAAGAATTTTTCAGTCTTTACACAGTCCATCTTTTAGGTCCGTTTTTAAGGCATGCTTAAGATCCATACTATACATTCGTGTATCTATACATGGATACATAGATATAGATTTGAAGTTAATCTCATTTGATAATGGGATTATGTTCCCTTAATGCAAGGGATCTCCTTAATTTGCTCACCATGATCTTTTGGTTGAAATTCAAATTATTTCATACGTTTTGTAGACTTAAAAACTAAGAAATTCCCACTCTCTTGTGAAATTGCTTAATCCTGAGAAATTTCTCATTAAAATACTGCAAAATTCCCTATTTCTCATAAAAAAAACTGAGAAGTTCTCACTCTTTTGTGAAATCCTTGATTAAAATACTAAGAAATTCTCACTCTTTTGTGAAATTTCTGATCCAATAAAATGAAAAAATGCGCATAAACAATATCATTAGTTCTGTACATATATAAATATTCGTATATCTATATATGGACATATATATATATATATAGATTTGAAGTTAACTGATAATGGGATAATATTCCCTTAATTCAAGAGATCTCCTTAACTGATAATGGGACAATGTTCCCTTAGTTCAAGGGATCTCCTTAGTTTGCTCACCATGATCTTTTGGTTGAAATTCAAATTATTTCATACGTTTTGTAGACTTAAAAACTAAGAAATTCCCACTCTTTTGTGAAATCACTGATTTAAATATTAAGAAATTTCTTAATCCTAAGAAATTTCTCATTAAAATATTGCGAAATTCCCTATTTCTCAAAAAAACTGAGAAATTCTCACTCTTTTGTGAAATCCGTGAATAAAATACTGAGAAATTCTCACTCCTTTGTGAAATTTATGATCCAATAAACTGAGAAATTATGCATAAACAATATCATTAGTTCTAGCAAGGAATCACATTAATGGATAACAGGTCTATCCAATAAGATTTGAGAAACATATACTTTACTAAGTAAAATTGCAAAAACAATTGTGAAATATCAATGTTATCATGTTTTTTTACTAATTTTTTGAGTAATTTCCAGTAATGGATATATATATATTCGTATATCTATATATGGACATATAGATATAGATTTGAAGTTAACTGATAATGGGATAATGTTCCCTTAATTCAAGGGATCTCCTTAATTTGCTCACCATGATCTTTTGGTTGAAATTCAAATTATTTCATACGTTTTGCAGACTTAAAAAACTGAGAAATTCCCACTCTTTTGTGAAATCCCTAATTAAAATACTAAGAAATTCCGTAATCCTAAGAAATTTCTCGTTAAAATACTGAGAAATTCCTTGTTTCACATTAGAAAACTGAGAAATTCTCACTTTTTTGTGAAATCCCTAATTCAAATATTGAGAAATTCTCACTCCTTTTGTGAAATTTTTGATCCAATAAACTGAGAAATTGCGCAAAAACAATATCATTAGTTCTAGCAAGGAATTACACAAATGGATATATTTATATATCATGTTTTTCCGCTAATTTTTTTTGGAGTAATTTTCAGTAATCGATTTTCGTTTGACATGAACTTTCTTAGTTAACTGAACAACGATGAACAATTCCTCAATAAAAAAAGGAATAAAACACTGAGAAATTATAAAAAATTTCAAATATGATCAATCTTTTGTGAAATTTATATTTCTCATTAAACTACTAAGAAATTCACAATCTTTAGTGAAACTTTTGAATCCACAAAAGCATTTGCCTTCAAGCCCAAACACAAAAGCATTTGCTTTCCACGATTTGCTACCATACTAATCAAGTCACTTTTTGAATCCACCATTTCAAACCATTAACATTATCATCATCAAATCATCCGTATGTAAACTCCAAAAGCTTCATCAATACAGGCTTTGTATTCTTCCACTGATCGGTTTGCTTCAATTTTCACTTTGGAATGAACGAGAAACCCTCACAGATTCAGAAAGGGAATGAGTCCAAGAATGAGAGATCGGATGACTAGAAGGTGGTGATGACGAAGACCAAGAATGGGCGATGATGGCGTGGCTGGATGTGGTGGTAACGGGGATTGAGGGTTTTGCTGCCCTCTTCTCTTCTTTCCCCCTCTCCCTCTCTTCCTCTTTCTCTCTCTAGCAGAAATCTCTCTCTCTCTATATATATAGAGTTACAGATTCTCTCTCTATATTGGGTTTTGAATTTTGAATTAAAATTAGATCCTTGATTTATATATATAGAGAAAGAGAGAAAGAAAGATATATATATATATATATATATGGGATAATATAGGGGTATTTATGTATTTAGCAACACATAGGGACTAATTTCTAGATTCAGATATAGGAAGGGCCTATTTCTAGAAAAAGCTAAGATTAGGGATTAAATCCTACTTTATCCGGATTAAATCCTACTTTACCCTTAAAAAAAGTCATAGTCAATTCTCAAACTTGATTGTTAATAAAGTCAAGCTTGGATGTTGAACCAAGCTTAGAACTTAGGAAAGATAAATAGATTTGCTCGATTGCCTAAGAGTAACTAAATGTGTATCCAAAATCAAAATAGGCAAAAATAGATTATTTTATACCAAAAAATACACTCCAACGGTTGATTCAAAAGGAGATTCATTTAAGAAACTCATGGTTTGAGGATCCAAGCTTATAGCTTGGAGAGAAAAAAAATGGTTTTTTCATTTATATAATAGTTGGAGTGCATCAATGGTAAAAATATCTTAAATATTAAAATCGATACTCATTGTGGATACAATAATTGGAGTGTCTTTGAACAAAAAAAAACATTTACGTGATAAAAAATACTATTGAAGGATCCAAAATAGTTACTATCATTGGAGTCGAATAACCAAAGAAGCCATACAATAATTACAAAGAAGTCAATGACATTTACAAAAAATTATTTAGGACTAATTAATCCTATGGGGGATGGGTGTTATTAGTCCCTTTAAAAGTGAAGGGTGTAAGTAATACTCCACAACCTCGAGGAAAAACTGACGTTTTTATGGTATGGTGACGAAATTGATTACATAAATTTAATTAAATTGTCAAATATTGTAATAGTCACACATATATCACTAATTTTTTCTCAATTTATATCAACCGCGCATATATTACAAATTCTATCCACATTTACCAATAGGGACGTGGGCACGTGCTACACCCCTAGTGTAGCATAGTGAATAATCAAATATGCACAAAGACATATATAGTCATAAGCAATTATAGAAGAATGTTAATTATCAAACTATTTTGAAAGGGAGTGACTATTTGCACTCCAAAAATTAAGGGACATTAGGTCATAGACCCCTTAAAATTAAGTGTATTAGTCAAAAACTCACACGATTTGGTCAACTTTTTAAAAAGCCCTTCATTGTTTTTTTGTTCATTGAAAAGTCCCAATGACAGATAAAAACAGATAACATTATCTATTTGTAAACATGTAATATTATCTGTTGACAGACATAAATATTCACGAAAACGACCATAACTTTCTCACTTTTTTGGCCTTTTGGGATGATTGTTTTTTCCCTTTGTATTGCATTTATTTCTTTGAGATCTACGTATTAGACTTGAAAGTTTTACAAAAAAGAAAAAAAGAAAAGTTACATCCTGATTTTGAGATTTTATTTGTCTAACAAGTAATATTATCTGTCAACTTTAAACCACCATAACTTTCTCAAATCTTGGGCTTTTTGGGTGATTTTTGTAGTAACCCATAGATTTTGGATTTATTTATTATACATGACAGTTCATAATATTTGTTGGGGGTGGGACCTACCCTGTCAATCCTAGCCAGATTTGTTGAATTTTTTCTTACTAAACTTCTCCCCGTTGGCTTGTCGTCGATATTGTTCTCGTTAGAAATTCCTTTTGAATATTGTACAGAGTTCGCTCAACCGAATTGTTTGTGCTTAATCCAACTTTGTAGAGTGAACTCTCTATCCAGAGTTCGCTCAATCGAACTTTACTTTGCTCAATCCAACTTTGTAGAGTGAACTCTCTGCCCAGAGTTCGCTCAATTGAACTTTTCTCTGCTCAATCCAACTTCTGCAGAGTGAATTCTCTGCCCAGAGTTTGCTCAATCAAACTTTCTGTGCTTGATCCAACTCTCATCAGAATGCATAGATTAAAAGCATAAGACCCCTATGCGATATCAAGGTTTAAATGAGTACTCCTCCATATATTTTAAGACCTAGTTTTCAAGGTAATTATTTTCTAAAAAATTTCCCATGGAATAAATACATGTAGGTAAATTTAAGAGAGTTTAATTTGACCAAATTTGGTTCATTTAGCATAATAGTTGGATACATATATGTGTATATATGGGTGGTTTGTGTGCATTCACACATAAACACACCCTAGAGAAATGAGTAGGGGTGGGACCCAAACCATCACCCAACACCACCCCCTCCTTTATCCCTCACGTTTCTCTCTCTCTCTCTCTCTCTCTCTCTCTCTCTCTCTCTCTCTTTGACTTTTTTCTTTTCTTCTTTTCTCTCTATATCTCTTCTCTCTCTATGGTCTTGAAGGAGCAAATCTCCATGGAAGCCAAGCATTGAAGCTTCATTTTGAGGACCTTCGAGCCATTTTTGGAGCAAACCTTTAAGAACAAAGTTGATCGTCTCGTCAAGGGCTACGCTTGGGTGCCATTTATTTTGGCATTCATGACCATCTCGGGATTTCTCTTCTCTCTCCATAGGGCTTGTTTGGATGCTTCTTTTTCAAGGACACCACGGAAAGCTTATGGATCTAGGTGAGGGCTCTCTAATGGCGTTCTTGGAGTTTTATTTGGAGTTATTTTGGGTAGTGTGATTTCGTCAAATCCACTAAGGTGGGGTTTACTTCCTTTCTAGTACCCTTAGCTTGGATTATTGTCTAAATTTATGCCTTATAGAGATTCTATCAAATCAAGAATGTGGTATACTTGTTGAAACGGTTAATTTCCTTTTTGTAATTTAGGAAAATGAAAAATAGATATACTTGTATTTATGAGGTTAGTTATGGCATACCATGAGTGGTCATTTTGTGATATGATCTAAGTGTGATTTTTGGAGGATTTGACTATTTAAGATCATTTGGATCTTAAATTGGTTGGTTTGTGATTAGGAATTTTTATGTAGTAATTCTACAGAGGATCGTTTGGTAGTGTAATTTGAGTGCAAATTTACATTACTTGGTAGTTTAGTATCTTTGTTTGGTTAGTTGCTTAGATGATGATATAAGTTGCTTGAGTATAGTTGTGCCACTCTTTTGATTCTTGTGCGTATGTGTACATGCATGTGTGTGTATATATATATGTGTGTCTATATATATATATATATCTTTTTACATAGTGTTGAATAGCCTTGGAGCTATGAATTTGAGTTAAGAATTTAGTTGGGCAAAAGCCCCTATGTGGAATAAAAGACTAATTATAAATCGTATGGATCCCCTAGGGTAGGTATTGAACCGTTAGAGCGAGTTTTAAAATTTGAAAGGGGTTATATGATACAGCGAAGCTAGGTGGTCCGGAAAAATTTAATTAACAAAGATATTGATTAAACATTATTATTAGCGGATAATTCTATACATTGTTATTTAGGCTTTTTGGTCTGACTTCCAGGTTATTTTCATCCCAGATACTACCCGTTTGAGATTATGGTCCGAACTTCAATATTTTAGCTCTTTGAGTTATCTTACTATAGCCGCAAACGATGCATGGTTTGAAGTTTCGAGTGTAGAGAAAAGTCTATTTTATTAAGACAATATCTTTCTGAAAACTGTTATAAATCTGTGTTGATGGGCAGACTTGAGGTATAGTTATGACTTGGAATAACTGGTTCTCTTTAAATTGTTCGAACTAGAAAGTTATAGCCCTTTAGGTCTTCTTCCTGTATCCGGAAACGGTGTATCATTTGGATGTATGAGTCAAGATTTATGATCGATATACTGAAGAGTATGAAAGGGATATTGATTAAGTGTTCTTTTAATGGTTAAACTATGCGTTGTTGTTGACTTTGGTCCGATTTTGGGGTTAGTATTTATGTTTACATTTTCTTGTTTAATGTGGATAGTAAGTGATTTTTATTACGGTTTGTGATGCTACACTTTGGTTAATAGCTATAAATTATATTGTGGTGTTAAAGGTGTACTGATAGGTCCGAGCGAGATCCTAGATTGGTAGTAGTGGGCACTTGTAGAATATATGTATATAGAGATCTATATATATGTATTATCTCACCCCCACACAATCTTTGCAGGTTCCGTTACCGGATTATGGAGCCTAAGGAACGTGACCATGAGGTGGTCTACTTCGAAAGCTAGAATTTACATTTGTTCTTTCTTTCAATTTTTTGTAATCATTTATATTTCCTTCTTTTGATAGATTGAAATGATAAAATGTTTTATTTGACTAATTAGTCTTTCGGGAATTTGTTTAGCCCTTTCATAAATTACGTGTAATGGACTTGGGGTCTTTTTTTGGAAAAATTGTTATATTGCGGCCTCGAGTTGCCATTATTGTAAAGAGACATTCTTAATGTAAATGGATATAACTTGGTTTTGATTTGAACACTTAGAAAATCATACTTGTGTTCTTTTAAAACTACTTGTCGTGCTCGAGCGAGCACTACTCATTTTGGCGACTTGGTTTGATTTTTTTTTAAACCCCTTTGGTCCGTTGACCACTTTTATCCTATTCAAAATCCACGTAGGATTTCTTGTTGCTTCCGCTCTATTTGATTGGTCCACGTGAGACCTTTACCTTGCATTTGACTCTTGAACCTTGCCCTCGTGGCTTTAGTTTTCAGGATGTTACAAACTTTTTTTTTTTTTGATTTCCTAAAATTTTTCAAGATCTATGCATCTATAGTTCAAGTTTTACAAAAGGAATATGTTTTCATTATATTTATACAAAAAATGTAATTTTTTATATTTGTTTAATTTTTTTAGTCTTTTTCCCCAGTATTTCATAGTCAATATTGATCTCGTTTGATAGATCTTTTTTTTATTCTAATACATATAATTTTACAAAAAACAGACTTGTAGAACAAAAGTTATAGCAATTTAAAGTTGTTATAAAAGGACCTACTAAGTTAAAGAAAAGTAGCATGAGTTTTAGCTTGAAAGGGTTTTTTTGAGGGGTTATAGCCGAAGCTCCCAAAAATTAACTAATGCAGTCCATGGTAACACTCTGACTACCTCTCATATCATGCACTCAATACAGACCATGGAGTGCATTAAGCAATCAATGGAGAGCAAATAGCATTACCTTTTTAAAAAAAGGAAAAACAATTTGCTCAAACAATTATCTATGTTATGTAATTGAGCACTACTGGATCCACACAGTGAACCACACATTTTTTTCCGCACACAGCTTTAAATGCACGTACCCTGTGCTGTATAAGTGGGGCACAAAAAAATTAAAATTCAAACAGCATAAAGTACAAACATTTAAAGTTGTGTGGAAAAAGTGTGTGGTTCATTGTGTGGGTCTAGGATTTTTCTATGTAATTTGTGTGAAAATCAATAAAAGAAAATCTCTCCTTTCTATGCTGATTTGCTCCACAGCTTGGACTGGAAGATAATAGTATTCATTGAAAGAGTAGGACTGCTTGTTGAGGCTCTTGCAAGATTTGGGGTTGTGATTCTTTTGTGTCCCTAGCATTACCCTGCATGTAATAGGTTGGACTTAATTAATTTGGATTAAGGCTAGACGTAAATAGAGGGTTGTAATACCCATAAAATTTCCAGCTAAATAAAAAGAGCTCCCATGTATTTGTCCGGTATTTTCATAACCCAATATGAATTACAAATAATTATAAATTATTAACTTAGACTGTAAGTTACAGACCCGGACTGACTTGTCACGCAAACTCGTAAAGTCTATACAAAATTAATATTGTACGGCACGTGGCTCCAAACCAGAACCAGATAATTCCAAAAAATGGAAATATAAATACTACCAAAAATGATCATTGTACTACCTAACCACCTTGCAACCATTGGATAAATTCCATACCCAAACACCCCCTCTACCCGTCGGATCAATACCACCACTCCCAACCACCGGCACACTTCCCACCACCCCTCTCAAATCCATCTTCCCCAAGTTCTTTCCATCTAGGTAGTGCAGATATGCATATATGCATATGTAGGAGTGTATGTATACCTTATATTGTGTATAAATATGAGACCCATAGAGAGAGAACTACCAAAAGAGAAGGAAGAAAGCAAACACACATACATTCTGCCTTCACTCTCTACCACTGGCTCACACACATTTACCACACACTCATACACAGCAGAAGAAGAAGGCAGGACGAAGCTAGAGAGAGAGAGAAGTTGGTCGGAGAACGAAAGGGAAGGATAAGAGAATCTGAGGCTCTATAAGGTAAACCCACACCCCCATTTAGTTCTGGACACTTACATGTCACCTAGGAAGCCTTAATTAGGACCCCATACATGTGAGTCAAACAGAGCCTAAGGCTCTGGATGAGCTCTAGCCACCATGGAAGCTCAAGCTTGAGAGCTTGAATTTTCAAATGCAACCAAACAGTCCCTAAGTTGCACCATTGTGACCCCCTGGTCCCCTTAGTGACCCTCTATATCAGTTTTACATATGGTGTTCATTTTCTAGGTCGTGCAGACCATTATCTTAATTTTTGGCTGAAAGAATAACGGGTTTATGGGAACCCTAAACGAAATAACCAGGAATCCAGCTCATAGTATGTCATAGAGGGTGGAATTCTGCTCCTTTTGGCGTTGGTTTGAACAATTTACATGGAGAGGATAAAAAGATATGGCCATTTGAAGTTTTTCGGCCAAATCGTGGGCCGACGGCAGTGGGTCAGCTTGTCGAAGAAGACCCGACCCATTTTGGGTTAAGGTTATAAGAATCAAGTTTAGGTCAGTTAGGGTATGGGTCTTTATGTATGTGTACATGGGTAGAGTTGATTTGGGTCGGGTCGTCTTTAAAATAACCCATGAACAACTTAATGAGACGACGTCATTTCATTTCGGATCGTACCAAATCCATTTGGGTCCGGTAAGGGTCAGGGTATGGGTTGAATATGGTTTGGGTTCACCTGTGAGTTTTGATTCTGGACCCTCTTTTTTTTTGCTCAACTTTCTGGACCCTCTTGAGTCTACAAATGGATAACCCGTTTGGATTGGGGTCGGTTCGGGCTAACCTGCGAGTTTATTATTATTATTATTATTATTATTATTATTATTATTATTATTAATCAATTTATGTATATATACTAATTATATGTTTTAATTGTTTTAAAAATAATTTTAAAGCAAGATTAATTAATTCTAAATTACGAAATATTATATTTTAATATTTCTTATATTCTGAAATTATTATTTGTATATTATCCTTATTATTTATTTAAGTTGTAAATAAATAATAATTATTAATTGAATTATAACCACTAGATATATGTAATGGTTTAAATGTTTTAAATATTTTAAAAATAAGTTTTGAAATATTCTAAGGAAATTTTAATATTCTGAAATATTGCATTATATTCTTAAATTATATATTTTTTGGTATGTAGTATGATTATTATTTATTGGATCTAAACAAATAATAAGAATTAGTTTTAAATTAAAATAATTAGGTAATAAATATCTATTGACAGTTTTAAAAATGTTGGAAAATTAAAATAATTATCCTAAGGCCTAAATGCCCTTGTATTATAAATTTTTATTTATAAAATTCAAACTTTAGTATTTTTATATTACTTTATTATTTATAAAGAACCCGATTGGTTGTCTTTTAATTAATTTAAATACCAAACGAACTTCGAAAATTACAAGAAAAATACCACTGACCTATTTTAAGGCCTAGTATTTAATCAAATTATTCCTAAGGACGAATTGTCTCCCTAAAATATATTTTGTAGTTATAGACTTCGTGGACTATAATTATGTAATTAGGAC
Organism: Hydrangea macrophylla; assembly: GCA_033977485.1. NCBI lineage: Eukaryota > Viridiplantae > Streptophyta > Magnoliopsida > Cornales > Hydrangeaceae > Hydrangea > Hydrangea macrophylla. Next base: position 93,644,066 of record CM066994.1, read on the forward strand.
TTCAATAATTCATAATAAATCAACTATAACTCAGAAAAATACGCGGCCAGTTCCTAAATTCCTAGAATGACGCATAGATCTATTTTTCTAAGTTCAGTGAATTTCGGACTCAGTCAAAAATACAACTTACTGTTAGGACCCACACTAGTATAGGAAACCCAGCCTTTTATATGACGAACTTCGATTTGAGTTTATTCAATGGTGTTAGACTTAGAATGTGTCCAGATCATCATGTGAAGGTTTAGGAACCCATCCGGCATAATTACTATTATGCCTATGTTACCAGTATGCATATTAATCGCCGTTCTATGCATTGATATGAACTGTAGGGACCGAAGCTACACTAGTTTTTGCGAACTCGCATCGAGGTGAGTCATCCTAACTCACTTGGTATATTATAGAAATACTTCGTGTTATATGAACATCCCGTGTGTCTTGCGTAGACATATCTGACAAGTAATATATATGCGTAATTAAGATTATCTGTTTATATGAGTACGCATGTCTAGATAATTATATTTCATGCTGTATAATTATTGATATGATTCGTGCTTACTATGTTATATGTCATACACTCACATGAACACTCATATGAACATAGTCGAGTCGTGATGTCAAAATTGACATCTGCTTGGTTAGTCAAGGAGACTAACCCAACCATATTATTACACATGTTTTGAGTGGGCCGCGGAGGTCCAAGTATTACAGTCAAATCAATGGGAACAACGATAAATGCTATTGGGCCATGTTAGGCGACGATCACAAAAATGCCTATTTGAATTAATGAAGTTAATCATGAGTTGGTAGTTTATACGCTATGGAGCCCTGTTAGGTGACGATAGCAAAATATCCATCTAGGTCTTGAATACAATGGTTACCACTTATAATGCTATGGGGCCCTGTTAGGCGACGATAGCGCTATAACCCTTCTATTCTCTAGGCAAGGTCACGACAACCTAAGAGTAAAGTGATTACAATCTTTTAAACCAAAACTGCTATTGGGCCCTGTTAGGCAACGATAGCAACATGATCATTGCACTCTAAGCTAACGGTGTTACACTGATAATGTAACAAGTCACATGAGTCAATGTTGGTGTCTAACTAAAGTCGAATATATCGATACTGCATTATGTTGCCATTATCTCACTCATGCATTCACATTATCAAATGTTTAGTTTGAGATATTTGTTGTACTTGGATATTATTGCTCGTATTAGGAGTGATCGGTTAGATCAACTCACTTAGCCTCAAAAGCTAACAGCTCTTCCTGCCCTGGACATATTACGTCTAGGTTATAATGAAGAAGGCCATCTAGGTAACTATGAAGAAGACTATCTCGATCCTCAAGAGGGGGACTATCAGTTTGGTTACCCTAAGGGAGACTTTTCAGAAGAGCATGCTAATTAAGGGCATGGATATGCCAGCTGAAAAGAAGATTCTAGTCTATTATCATATTAAGATTTCATCCGAGCACTTCACCATGGGAAGCACCAGTATTGTTTGTCAAGAAGAAGGATGGAACACTTCAACTCTGTATCGACTACAGAGAATTGAACAAGGTCACAATCAAGAATTGGTACCCACTGTCGAGGATTGACGAACTATTTGATCAGCTACAAGGAGTAACAACATTTTCAAAGATTGATCTACGATCCGGATACCACCAATTGCTCATTTGACCTGACGATGTATCCAAGACAACCTTCTGAACCAGATATGGACACTATGAATTCCTAGTTACACCATTCGGTCTGACCAACGCCCCAATAGTATTCATAGATCTAATGAACTGGATCTTCAGGCCTTGCCTAGATTAGTTCATTATCATGTTCATAGATGACATCCTGACCTACTCTAAGATAGAGGCAGAACATGATGGATATGTGAAAACTGCACTTCAGACCCTACGAGACAACCAATTGTATATGAAGTTCAGTAAGTGTGAGTTCTGGCTAAAGGAAGTCAAAATTTTGGGACATATCATCTCACAATAAGGAATAGCAATAGATTCATCAAAGATCGATGTTGTTTTGGATTAGAATAGACCAACCACAGCAACGGAAGTTAGAAGTTTTCTTGGTCTAGCTAGATATTACCAAAGATTTGTGGAAGGTTTTTCCAAGATCACAGCCCCTCTTGCAGGACTGACCAAAAAGGACCTAAAGTACGAATGGAACGATAAGCATGAACGCACATTCTAAGAGTTAAAGAAAAGATTAACCATGGCGTTAATGTTTATAATACCGAAGAGAGGTAAACAGTTCACCATATACAGCGTTGCATCACACCAAGGACTTAGATGTGTACTCATACAGGATAAAAGAGTGATAGCATATGGATCACGATAACAAAATCCACATGAGCTTAATTATCCTTCGCACGATCTTGAGCTAGCTATAATTGTCTTTGCACTCAAGATTTGGAGACACTACCTCTACGAAGAGAAGTTTGATATATTTTTAGATTACAAGAGCCTGAGATACTTGTTCTCTAAAAGGAGTTGAACATGAGACAACGATGTTGGATGGAATTGTTAAAGGACTACGATTTCACTCTGTAGTACCATCCTGGTAAAGCAAACATTGTTGCTGACGCACTAAGCCGAAAACCCCGCAAGCTCATCGTATCCTCTCTCATGGTCAAGGAATGGAAAGCATTAGAAACTTTAGCCGAATTTAACCTTCAGAATACCGAGTCAAGTGATGGACGACTCTTTGGATGTCTCATAGTACAACCAATGCTTATAAGTCGTATTCTCAAAGCTCAGGGAAAGGATGAAGGACTTCGTCAATGGTTTGAGTAAGCATTGGCAAAAGACCCCACCGAATGGAACATAGGAGCAAATGGAGGATTTAGATGCCGTAATCGACTTTGCGTACCCGATAAAGACAACCTAAGGAAAGATATTTTGAACGAAGCCCACAAGTTAAGGATGAATGTTCATCCTGGAGGAACAAAAATGTATGAGGATCTAAAGAGAATCTTCTGGTGGGATGGAATGAAGAGACAAGTAGCAGATCACGTATCCAAGTGCATGACGTACAAACAAGTCAAAGTTGAAAACCAGAAACTAGGAGGACTATTACAACCACTACCAGTTCCCAGATGGAAAATGGGAACACATTACGATGGATTTCATTGTAGGAATGCCAAGATCACAACAGAATCACGACGTTGTTTGGGTGATCATAGATCAACTCACCAAATCGTCTCACTTCATCGCTTATAGCATGACTTACCCAGTCGAGAAGTATAGCAGAATGTACATCCAATAAGTTGTTCGACTGCATGGAGTGCCTATGTCAATCGTGTCGGACCGCGATTCACGTTTCACGTCAAAATTTTGAGAAAGCTTGCAAACAGCATTGGGAACTTTGTTGAAGTTAAGTTCAGCATTTTACCCCCAAACTAACGGTCAGACTAAGAGTAAATCAAGTAATGGAGAACATGCTCCGAGCCTGTGCAATAGATTTTGAAAGTTCATGGGAAGAAAACCTACCACTGAAAGAGTTTGCCTACAACAACAGCTACCATTCGAGCATAGGGATGGCACCATTCGAAGCTTTATATGGAAGACCGTGCCGATTGCCTGTGTGTTGGGCAAAAGTTAAAGATGACAAACTTCTAGGACCTGAGATGGTTCGAGAGACGAATGCAAAGATCAATATCGTCAAAGAAAAAATGAAAGCAGCAGAGAGCAGGCAGAAAAGTTACGCAGATAAGCACCGAAAGGACTTAGAATTCAGTGTTGGAGACCACATATTCCTAAAGGTATCCCCGATACGAGCTGTTGTCAGAGTTGGATTAAAGAGAGGAAAGTTTTCGCCACATTACATCAGACCATTCAAAATCCTAGAACGCATGGGAAAAGTTGCCTATAGACTTGCACTACCACCCAAGATGTCAGGAGTGCAAAACAATTTTCATATCAGCATGCTAAGGAAAGTCGTGCACGATCCGTCTCACGAGATCAACTTCACGGATATCGAAGTGAACGACAGTATGACTTTTAATGAAGGACCGGTGAAGATTTTGGAACAAGGAGTTAACATGCTAAAGACTAAAGAGATTCCTTCAGTGAAAATTCAGTAGAAGCACCATGATGAACGTGAAGCCTCTTAGGAACTAGAATCAGAAATGTGTAAGAAGCTTCCTTACTTGTTCGATGTATAGCTAGCTCTGATTTCGGGGACGGAATCTTTAATAAGAGGTGGATGATGTAATACCCATAAAATTTCCAGCTGAATAAAAAGAGCTCCCATGTTTTTGTCCGGTAATTTCATAATCCAATAAGAATTACACGTAATTATAAATTATTAACTTAGACTCTAAGTTACAGACCCGGACTGACTTGTCACGCAAACTCGTAAAGTTTGTACGAAACTAATACTACGTGGCGCATGGCTCCAAACCAAAACCAGATTATACCAAAAATAGAAATACAAATGCTGCCTAAAATAATCATTGTACTACCTAACCACCTTGCAACCATTGAAGAAATTCCCTACCCAAACACCCCCTCTACCTGCCAAATCAACACCACCACCCCCAACCACCGGCACACTTCCCACCACCCCTCACAAATCCATCTCCCTCAAGTTCTTACCATCTAGTCAGTGCAGATATGCATATCTACATATGTAGGAGTGTATGTATACCTTATATTATGTATAAACAGGAGACCCAAAGAGAGAGAATTACCAAAAGAGAAGGAAGAAAGCAAACACACACACACACACATTCTGCCTACACTCTCTACCACGGGCTCACACACAGAGACCACACACTCATACACAGCAGAAGAAGAAGGGAGGAGAGAGCTAGAGAGAAAGAGAAGTTGGTCGAAGAAGGAAAGGGAAGTAGAAGAGAATCCGAGGCTCTTTAAGGTAAACCCACACCCCCATTTAGTTCTGGACGCTTACATGTCACCTAGGCATCCTTAGGACCCCATACATGTGAGCCAATAGAGCCTAAGGCTCTGGATAAGCTCCGACCACCATGGAAGCTTAAGCTTGAGAGCTTGAATTTTCAAATGCAACCAAACAATCCCTAGGTTGCATCCTTGTAACCCCCTTGGTCCCCTTAGTGACCCCCTATAGCAGTTTTACATATGGTGTTCATTTGCTAGGTCGTGTAGACCATTATCTTAATTTTTGGCCTAAAGAATAACGAGTTCATGCGAACCCTAAATGAGATAACCAAGAACCTAACTCATAGTATGTTATAGAGGGTGGAATTCTGCTCCTTTTGGCGTTGGTTTGAACAATTTACATGGAGAGAATGAAAAGATATGGCAATTTGAAGTTTTCCGGCCAAATCGTGGGCCGCCGGCAGCGGGTCAGCTCATCGGAGAAGACCTGACCCATTTTGGGTTAGTGTTATAAGAACCGGGTCTGGGTCAGTTAGGGTATGGGTCTTTATGTATGTGTATATGGGTAGAGTTGATTCGGGTCGGGTCGGGTCGTCTTTAAAATATAACCCATGAACAACTTAATAAAATTTTTGGATCATACCAGATCCATTTGGGTCGGGTACGGGTCGAGTTTGGGTTGACCTGCGAGTTTTGATTCTAGACCCTCTTGAGTCTAGAAATGGATAACCCGCTTGGATTCGGTCGGTTCGGGCTTAACCCGCGCGTTTATTATTATTATTAATTAATTTATGTTGTATAAGTTTTAATTGTTTTAAAAATAATTTAAAAACAAGATTAATTAATTCTAAATTCTGAAATATTATATTTTAATATTTCTTATATTCTAAAATTATTATTTATAGATTATCCTTATTATTTGTTTAAGTTATAAATAAACAATGATTACTATTTTAATTATAACCACTACATATATGTTGATATGTCGAGAAATATTCTGTAATTGTTCAACCGCCACGTGTTCAGCCAATAGCCTGGGAAGACCGGATTTGAGGCGTGGAGCCCACGCTCCCGAGGTGTCCTGTTATTGCCGACCGGGATACCCGGGCGGTCGTGGTGAGGTCCCGAGAGTTGCGGCGTCAGTTATGTTTCAATACTGTTTCCTTATACAGCCGTGACTCTATCAAGAGGAATCAATGGTTTCCTAAACTACTTAGGAAACTTTCCAAACATTGTGCACATCTATTGCAATTAGATTATGCTTCCTAATCTGATAAACTTACCATGTAAGGGTGGACTCTTGCACCTATAAAAGAGCCCACCTGCCCTCTCAAAGGGGATCCGAATATCAACTCTCCGAGCATATAAACACACCTCAGAGAACTCACCACCGTATATGCATACACCCGGCCGGTATTACTGGTAGTGCTGCCCACCATTGTTGGATCACCAGGCCCGCCGGTGATCTGCTAGTGAGACGCGCACAGACGCACCCGTGGACGTAGGTCACCTCGTTAACGGGACCGAACCACACACAAATCTTTTGTGGCTTTATTTTCTGTCTGAATTACCCTTACCAATTTTCGGCATCATCAGTTTGGCGCCGTCTGTGGGAAGCGACACAGTCTTCTCATCAACAAAAATCTTTGACTGATCGATATGCCACCGAAGAAGGGTAAGAAAACCGTCGATGCAGCCAGTCAGGAGGACCTGCAGATCGAGCCGCGGGCTACCTCCATGACCACTGACCAGGTCACGGCGGTGCTGGAGCAACTCTTGGAGGGCCAGCACCGAACACAGCAGCAAATAGAGGCGCTTATGGCCCAGCACGAAAAGGCGGTTGGGGACCATGAGAAAAGCCCTTCGTCGGAAAAGCGGCCCGAAAAGAGCGCTCCCAGCCAGGGGCCCGTTTGGATGAAAGGAAAAACCCGATCTGCTCCAGTGTCCCAACCAGATCGCGAGCGTCAACCAGAGGGAGAACGTAGCCATGCTACTAAGCGCTCGCAGAGAGGACCTCGGTACGTTCCTCGTCGAGCGCGCCGAGTGGAGGATGCCAGGATCCTCATTGAGCGAAGACGAGCTGCGAGAGGAGAAGCGCCAGGACGTAAAGCCCGGGAGTCTGTCAACGATCCACCCGTCTTGAGCCGGGGGGATCTGAGGCATAGACTATCCCGGACACATAGCCGAGTGTTATCCCCGAGGTCGACGCGCTTTGAGGATGAGGCCTCGTCATCTGATCCTACCTACCACTCGGGTACAGAAAGAAGGACTGGGCACACTGACGTCAAAGCCCAGGTCGAGGAATTACAGCAACAGATCGAGAGGTTGAACCGCAAGTCCGGTCATGAGCTCACGAATACCGAAACGGAGTCGCCCTACACTATCCGGGTGACACAGTTCCCGATTCCACGGAAGTTCAAACCCCCTCATCTCAGTTCATATGACGACAAGGGGAGTCCGGTGGACCACATCCGCACCTATAAGGCACAGATGGCACTGGCCACTACAACGGACGAGTTGCTGTGCCTAGCCTTCCCCAGTACTCTAAAGGGGTCAGCCGCTCAATGGTTCCATGCCTTGAAGCCGCGGATGGTTGACAACTTCAAAGCTCTCAGCAAACTCTTCATTAGCCAGTTTGTCGGGATGCTAGACTGATCCCAACCAGATACCCAGCTGCTAGCCGTCAAGCAGTAAAAGGGCGAATCTTTAAGGGAGTACGTGGATCGTTTCAACCAGCAGAGGCTCCTGATCCGCAACCTCAATGAGACGGCCGCGATCATGGCCTTCTGTTCAGGAGTTCAACACACCAAGGCGGCCACGTCTTTTCATCGTAATCGACCGGCCACCCTGGTGGAGCTCTCGGAAAGAGTTGGGAAGTATATAGACACCGAAGAATTTTTGAAGGCGAGACGCGCCTGCCAGGCGGGAGACGAATCCCCGCAAGCCAAGCGCAAGCGCGAGGGATCAGAGAAGGGTCCGGGAAAGAAGCCGAGGCAAGATCAGCGGGATGTTAGGGTCCAGGCCCCAACAGCTTTTACTCCCCTTTCCCGGCCCATACATGAGGTGATGGCCGCTGCAGAAGCGCAGAGGCTGCTACCGCAGCCAGCCAAACTCAGAGCCCCACCCGGTAAGAGAAACTGGGAGAAGTTTTGCCGTTATCACAGGGATCACGGCCACGAAACGGAGGATTGCTTCAAGCTAAAGATAGCGATTGAGAAACTGATCGAGCAGGGGCATCTTGCCGAGTTTATCACGGCCGACAGGCGCCCCTGTCAGGATGCTCAAGCTCCCGGTCAGCCCCCTCCACCACTCGGCCACATTAATGTGATCTCTGGAGGAACATCTGGCGGAGGTGATTCTCAGTCGGCACGGAAGAGGCATGCCCGAGCATCCCGAGCGGATGTATGGCAGGTCCAATCCACCGGCCCCTCACCAGCCAATGTTTTGACATTCTCGTCCGACGACGCACAGGGCCTCCACTGCCCCCATGATGACCCGCTAGTGGTAACGCTTTCTATAGCTAACTATATGGTCCAGAGGGTGCTGGTGGACACAGGCAGTTCGTCCGACATAATGTTTATAGCGGCGTTCGACCAACTCGGGATTGACCGGGATCGGCTCCGGCCAGTTGCTACACCCCTGGTCAGATTCAACGGCTCCAGCACTCAACCGCTCGGCACGATCGAACTCCCAGTTCTCATGGGGACCTACCCACAGCAGGTTTCCATGCTCACCAATTTCGTGATAGTGGAGGCCCCATCGGCCTACAACGTCATTCTCGGGAGACCGACCCTCAACAGAGCCCGAGCAGTTGTCTCCACATATAGCTTGATCGTGAAATTCCCGACTCCCCAGGGACCTGGATGCTTGCGAGGAGACCAGACCACGGCTCGAAGTTGTTATGTCAGCTCGTTGCGCCGGGGGGCAATCACCGAATCACTGAACGTCCAAGAAATGGACCCCCGAGACCAGAGGGACGTGATCGGGCCTATGGAAGAATTGGAGCAAGTTGTGCTAGATCCAGAACACCCGGGCCGCACGGTCAGCATAGGCGCACTACTGGAGCCCGCCTTGAAAGAAAAGGTGATCCAGTTCCTAAGGCAAAATCGGGACGTTTTTGCTTGGAGTCATGAGGACATGCCCGGAATTGATCCCCGAGTAATGTCCCATCGTCTCAACGTCAGCCCAGACTGCCGTCCAATAAAGCAGAAGCGAAGGGGCATGGCCCCCGAAAGACAAAAAGCTGTAAGCGAGGAGGTCGCGAAGCTCCTGAAAGCTAACTCCATCCGAGAGGTCCACTACCCCGACTGGTTGGCCAATGTTGTCCTGGTCAAGAAGAGCAATGGCAAATGGAGGATGTGTGTGGACTTCACCGACCTCAACAAGGCCTGTCCCAAGGACTGTTATCCGCTGTCGAGGATAGACCTCCTAGTCGATTCAACGGCCGGCCACTCACTCCTCTCGTTCATGGACGCCTACTCAGGGTACAATCAGATCAGCATGTACCCCGGGGATGAAGAGAAGACGGCGTTCATCACCGACCAAGGCATGTACTGTTACAGAGTTATGCCCTTCGGCCTTAAGAACGCCGGGGCCACATACTAACGCCTGGTCAACTTCATGTTCAGAGACCTCATCGGAAAGTCCATGGAAGTATACGTGGACGATCTCCTGGTCAAGAGCCGAAATGAACCCGATCACCTGGAGCATCTGGCCGGGGCTTTCAGCATTTTGAGAAAGTTCAGGATGAGGTTGAACCCGGCCAAATGCACCTTTGGGGTCTCATCCGGAAAGTTCCTCGGTCATCTAGTCAGCAGACGGGGAATCGAAGCAAACCCAGACAAAATCCAGGCTATCATCAACATGCGGTCCCCCAAGTCGACAAAGGAAGTTCAAAGCTTAGCCGGGCGGGTGGCCGCACTGAACAGATTCGTCTCCCGAGCTACTAACCGGTGCCTCCCGTTCTTTAAAATCCTCCGTAAAGCTTTTCAATGGTCGGAGGAGTGCGAGGAGGCATTCCAGGACCTCAAGAAGTACCTGGCCTCTCCTCCTCTACTGACGACACCTATAGCCGGAGAGGAACTATTCCTGTACCTGGCAGTGTCACCATCGGCGGTTAGCTCGGCACTTATTCGGGAAGAGCACGGGATACAGTTCCCCGTGTACTACACTAGCCGGGCGTTGCAAGGGGCGGAGAGCCGATACTCCCGCATCGAGAAATTGGCCTTCGCCCTCATTACCTCTGCCCGAAGGCTCCGACCGTACTTCCAGGCCCATGCCATTGTAGTACTCACCGATCAACCACTCCGCAAAATTCTCTCCCGGCCAGACACGTCCGGAAGGCTCGTTAAATGGGCTTTGGAATTGGAGGAGTTTGAGGTGACTTACCGGCCGCGGACGGCCATCAAGGGACAAGCCGTCGCAGATTTTATGGTCGAGTTTACATATCCCGAAGACCCGGTAGAAGAACCCGAGCCTGCGGCCTTACCGCCTGGGTTGCAATCCGGCATCCCTACTTGGGTACTGCATGTCGATGGTTCTTCTAACTAGCAAGGTAGTGGTGCCGGGATCATCTTGACTACCCCCGACGGAATCCAGCTTGAATATGCTTTGAGATTTGGGTTTCGTGCCTCCAACAACGAGGCCGAATATGAAGCCCTCCTGGTCGGGTTGCAATTAGCCATTTCAATGAGTGCACAACAAGTCGAGAGCTACAGCGACTCTCAGCTCGCGGTCAATCAAGTAAACCAGGAATATGAAGCGCGGGAAGACAGCATGATAGCCTACTTAGCCCTCGTCTGGACGGTTTCCAAACAGCTCCGAGGATTCTCCCTCACTCGGATACCCAGAGAAGAGAACACCAGAGCTGACCGGCTTGCTCGCCTCGCCTCGTCGTCAGAGTCCAACTTGCCCGGGATAAGGATACAATTCCTGCCCGAGCAAAGTGTGATCAACCCAGAAGGCATGGAGGTCGACCCCGTCACTCTGGGGCCCAGTTGGATAGACCCGATCGTGACATTCTTGACGACAGGAGGGCTCCCAAACGACAAAGAGGAAGCAAGGCGGGTCAAATACCGGGCAACACGATACCATATCCTCGATGGTGTCCTCTATAAGAGAGGATTCACTATCCCGTACCTCCGTTGCATTCATCCAACGCAAGTTCAGGCCATCTTGTTTGAAATCCACGAAGGTGTGTGCGGGAACCACGTAGGAGGCCGGACACTTTCCAGAAAGGCCCTACTGCAAGGTTACTACTGGCCAACCATGGCCCGAGACTCGCAGGAGTACGTTCGGAGATGTGACAAGTGCCAACGGTACTCTCCAATGATAAACCAACCGGGAGAACTTCAGACCCCGATCCATAGCCCCCGCCCAATGGGGAATCGACATCGTTGGTCCCTTACCGACAGGAAAAGGGCAGGTTAAGTTCGCCGTAATAGCCGTTGATTACTTCACCAAGTGGGCAGAAGCCGAGCCCCTGGCAACGATAACCGAGCGCAAGATGGAGCATTTTGTGGAGAGAAATATCCTTAGCAGGTTCGGCATTCCACGAGTCCTAGTCAGCGACAATGGAAGACAATTCGATACACCTATCTTTAGACAGTTCTGCTCGGACTATGGGATCCTGAATCATTACTCTTCTCCCGAGCATCCACAAGCTAATGGTCAGGCCGAAGTAACCAACCGCACTATCTTGCAGTCGATTAAAACGAGTTTGGAAGGTGCCAAAGGCCTATGGGCTGATGAACTCCCAGCCCTCCTGTGGGCCTACCGCACCACACCCCGGGCAGCTACGGGTGAAACCCCATTTTCCTTGACTTATGGTTTCGAGGCAGTAGTCCCCACAGAGCTCGGGCTGCCCACATACCGAGTGGCTACCTTCAAAGACCCAGATAATGGAGAAGCCCTCAGGACAGAACTAGACCTGGTGGAAGAAAAAAGAGACCAGGCCTATCTAAAAGTGGCAGCTTACAAGCAGAGGGTCTCGCGGTATTACAACAGTAAGGTGAAGCATCGTAGTTTTCAAGTCGGGGACCTTGTCCTTAAGGCGGTAAACCAGTCCACCCGAGTCCCAAGCCATGGGAAGTTGGGAGCAAACTGGGAAGGTCCGTATATAGTAACTCGGGTCAACCGACCGGGAACCTACTGGCTGCAGAGCATGAACGGGCACGATCTCACCCATCCATGGCACGTGCAACACCTCCGCAAGTATTATCAGCAGCAACTGGCTACGGGAGTTTAGTGTTATAAGGAAAATTCTTTTCATGTAGTCCTGATGGGACCATTGTTACAGATTGTTACCTTTTAAATAAAATTGGAAAGTTTGAAAACTTACTCCTGTCAGTAAAACGTGCAATGCAAGACCTCGGGCCTAACCCCGAGGCACCACAAAGACCTCGGGCCTAACCCCGAGGCATCACAAAGACCTCGAGCCTAACCCCGAGGCATCACAAAGACCTCGGGCCTAACCCCGAGGCACCACAAAGACCTCGGGCCTAACCCTGAGGCACGGAAAAGACCTCGGGCCTAATCCCGAGGCGCAAAAAAAGACCTCGGGCTCCGAACCCAGGCACCAAAGGACCCTACAACCACCCATGTTCCAGGTCGGTTTCCTATGGTCGATCCCCAGCACGCCCCCGCCTTAACAGGAATCTCGGGGGCAAGAGGGTTCCGCGCCAAAACAGGAAATTAACCAAAACTTCGCCTTGGTCCAGCCGGCGATGGGGCCAAACCCCTAGGTGGCCAACGATGGCAAGTTTCAAATGCTCCTGCAACCACCCATGTTCTAGGTCGGTTTCCTATGGCCATTTAGTTCCGAGCTCCCGCACACCCGCCTTAGCAAAACGCTTGGGGGCAGGGGACAGAGGGAAACACTAAGGCTAAAACAGGAAATTACAATGCTCGACTAGGTGTTCTGTGGGTTACGGTCCTAAAGCATTTGCTAAGGCAGATGTTAGGTTGGCCAAAGCCATACGGATACTAGCAAAAGTTAAAACACAGTACAACAAAGTTGGTGGAAGGATGACCTCAAGGGCCTTTTCATTAGCTAAAACAAATGTATAAAGCTTGGGGGGCATTTGTAGTAGCCTCCCCGAAAAATAGAAATCTACAAGCAATAAAAGCAAACAGCAGGAAGGAGGGACCGGGGAATTAGTTTTCCACACTGACCACGTTCTCGGTCTCCCCGGTCTGCTCCCTTGGTACGGCAGGTCCGTCTTCCCCCAAGCCCCCGTCCGGGGCGAGTTCTGTGGCCTCAGCAGTAGCCGCAGGGTCTTCACCAATCACAGGAGCTTCACCAACTGCAGGGTCTTCTCCAAGATCCCAGTAGTCCGAGTCAATCCCCTCGTAGGCCGAAAGGACCCATTCGGGGTGATCCCGGGCTACCCGCCGCTTTAGATCGTCTTAGCCTTGGAAGAAGCCGTCGTCAAACGCGCCCTCCAGGGCCTCTGCAGCAGGTGTCTCGGCTACCGCCTTAGCCTGGAAAACCTCCAATTCGGCCAAGGCCGCTGCCAGGTCTGCCTGAGCCGCCCCCAAGCTCAAGGCCAGTGAGTTCGCCTTGCTTGTCTCCACGGCTAGGGCGGCTTTCGCTATTTGCAGCTCTTTCCGCTCCTTCGAAAGGGAGGCCTCAGCAGCGCTGACCTGCTCGGTCAGAGAAGAGATGACGGACTCGGATCCCGCGGCCATGCAGCCAACCTACAGCAAGAGGATGAAAATCAGTTAGGCAAGCGAAAAGGGGAGCAGGCCAATGTTAAAAAAGAAGGGGACAGGACACTTACCAGATGAGATATGCTATACAGCCACCCTCGGAAGCCTTGGGGAGACAACCCGGCACATGCCTCCACTTGACTTGGGACAAGGACGGACTTCAGCCTTTCCTGAGCCTCCTCCAGCCCGCCCAGGGGCAGACCTGACGGAATATCAGCCCTGGGCACGGGCTCGTCAGCAGCGGGCCTGCGGGGAGCCGATGTCCCTACAGGGTCGTGTCGGGTGGTCGTCCCGTGGCGAATGCGCCTGAGTGGGCGCTCGCCGCCCAAAGCCTCGGTGGTTGGTCTCTTCCCTTGAGCAACTGCCGCCCGAGCGGCGGTAGTGGCGGCGGCGGCAGCCTGCCTCTCCCGCAGATGGTCTAGATTGCGCTTGGGGGCCATTTCTGGAAAAAAAACAAAGCGAATTCACAAGATCAGAGGTACGAGAAGCGACAACAACGATGGCCGGACCAACAAATGAGAGGGTCCGGATACTCACCAGGGATGATCGGTAAGAAGCTGGGGGCCGGAACGGGCTCCTGGGGGGAGTAGGTCTCGACAAAATTCCCTGTTCGGGACAACACGTTCCCAATGCTAGTGGGCAGCCCTGCTAGCCTCAAGATCCTGGTCCGGCACGATTCAGGGATTTTGGGGGGTTTAGTTGATCCCGTTGTGGACAGAGAAAAGAGATTAGTCAGTAATCCACTGTGTTTCAAAAAGACTAAGATAGTAGATGAGGTCAGAAGGGCGGTCTTACCCCTCAACTCCTCGGCCCAGGATGTCCTCAGCTGGATCCCCGGAGCCATATCACAGAGGCGAAGGGTAGACGCCTGAAAGAATTTGCCTTTCCACCCCTTGTTATTGCTAGGGCAATCGTCAATAATCTTCCTACCCGGACGGGCAGAAAAGGAGAAAAACCCCAATTCCCGATGCACGGGGAATGGTCGGTAGGCCCAGAGAAACTCCTGGAGGGTAAGCTCGTACCCGAACGCTTGGGGCCACAATGATATACACGCCATCAGGAACCTCTACCCGTTGGGGGCCAACTGCCCGGGAGCTATGTCAAGGTAGATCAGGACATCCCGGGCTACGGGGTGAAGGGGTAGCCGAAGGCCCGCCATCATGGCATCCTCAAACAGGGTAACAAACCCTGACTGGTAAAGGTGCGCGCTGCCAAGGTTTACGGCAAAGGCACAACCATCAGGAAGAGAGTATCTCTCCCTGATCCAGAGAAGATCTTGCGAGCGCAGTACAGAAGGAATGGACTCACAAGCAAAAACCACACGACCGGTCTCCCTGGGCAACTCGTCGCCTGAACCTCTCGAGACGGAGGCCACGGGGGCCTCCTGGGTAGACCCACTGTCAGACACACGAACGGGGATCCTGGCCCCACTCTGGTGGTCAGATAGGGACTCGGGAAGCCAGGCCAGGCTGGCATCAGGAGACCCCGACCGGTATTGCTCACTCTCCGACCTCGACGCAGAGTTGAAGCCGGAGTGTTCCATCTCTGGCTCTCCAACAGGAAGGAACTGACGCAAACTACGACCCGCAAATGGATCGGAAACCCCAAACCTGATATACAGGGGGGGCAGGGTCACTAACCTGAATGGTAATGAATAGATGCTCCTCAGCACCAAGTAGCACTCTCTCAAAGCAGCGCAACAAACACCCGCTCGATCAAGACGACTTAGAGTTCCACCCGAGTCGAAAAATGCACAGAATCTCAGAAGAAAGAAATCTCACTCCCGCTCGAACCTCACCAGATTTGTTCTCTCCAGCCTCACTCTGAAAAAAAAAAAAAAAAAAAAAGGACGGATGCAAGAGGAAATGAAAAGCTGAGAACAGAAGACCAGGGATGCACGGAATGAGGCGAGCGTGCTGTACATAAAGGCTCTAAACGGCCCAGATCAGAACAGATCTAGCGGTCCAGAATATTTCCCGCCCAAACCGTCGCTTCGGTCACGTGGGGAGTCACCTCAAAAGGCGCGCGCATTAAATGCGTAAAAGACGTTCCCGTTACTCTGCAGACGCTTCAGTTACGACCACGTCTCCACTTGTTGGGATCTAAACCTAACTGATGATTGGTACAGGATAGCAGTGGTCCGGGCCCGAGCAGTCACAACCCGGGCGCAATCATAAGCCGGTCGGGTATCAACCGCCCGGTATGGTGCAGAATTGATAAACAGTTAAAAGGGCACGTTGAAAGCAAAAAGTTGGCCTCATGGACCTTTTATTGCTATAAAGGGAGAACTATACAGAAGCCGGGGGCAGTTATAATAGCCTTCCCAAAAAAAAAATAAATAAATAAATGCCTTCAAGGTCCTTGGCCTTTCAACGCCTTGACCTCCTCTTCCAAGGCCGCCACCTTCGCCACCAGCCCCTCTACGGCGAGCTCCAGGGCATGAACGTCAACCCCCCGAAGGGCGGAGTCCAGCTGCAGCTCGGCGCTCATCTTCTCCACCTCCTGCAAACGGCTCTCCATGTTCACAAGAGAGGGGGATGCTTCTGACCGGCTCCTTTTCGGTTGGGGCTGAGGCTCTTCCTTAACTTCTTTCTCCTTACCCTTCTTGGATGGGCCTGGTGGTGGGCTTATGTCCTCAGAGGAGGAGGAATCACTGCTGGTGGACAAGGTGACCGGTCCCTCGGACAAGCCCGTCCTGCCGGCGGGGCGCGCCCCGGTCGCCATAGATCGGGTATAGCGGCGCGACCCAGAAGCCACAACGGCAGGAGTTCCAGAAGAGGGTCCGGCACCCGTGTTCTCCGCAGGTCTCCCTGCCAGATAAGAAAACGACATGCCGGCATCAATAGCCTGGTCAAGCGCCTCCGTGTCATCAGCAGTAGGGGCGGTCCCACGGAGGGCGGCGAAAGCTTGCTTGCAGAGATTGGGGTCAAAAGCTGCCGGAGGACAGAGAACGGCGTCCTCCAACCAGTTGCCGGCAACCACAACCCAAGGGTACCACTGTCAGGTCTTGTTCGGAAAGTCCAAGCCTCAGACAAGATCCTTTCCCTCGGTCCTGGGGCGGAAGTAGGGGCCTCTGTTGTCAATGCCCAATATATAGCACCTCGCGACGTCAGCAGGCCGGAGGAGCAGTCCCAGTCGCTTATTCAGCGCTGATATACCCCATAGGAGGCGGGCAACGTTTGGGCGGCACTTATGGAGAGGGATGCGCAACCCCTCAAGCAAGTCGCAAAAGGAGACCGAAAGGGGAAAGCGCAATCCCACGATGAGCAGCAGATAGCTGCTGATGAGGACGAAGGGAAGGGCTATCTCCTCCCCCTCAACGAACGGGCGGACCATCACATCGTCAGGGATTTGACAATCCTCCCGGAACGCTCTAAGCCCTTCGTCTGATGACAGGTCAATACGCGAAGCCATTTGATGAAGGTGAAAGTTTGGGAAATAGAGACGGCAGAGAAGAGGGAGCTCAGAGTGCTTTGCTCAGGCGATTTAGTTGATGAATTGCGGTAAGAAACAAGGTTGAATAGGTGTTCCTTATATAGGCAGCACGAACGGCTAGGATGCAGCTTGATCGGATGGCTCACATACTCTCCCGCCAAAACTGTCGTTTCGAGCACGTAGGGCGTCGCCTCAGAAAGCGTGAGCATTGAATGCGCGACATGACGGTTTTGGTTGCCACCTGGACGATTCAGTTACCTCTCAACTGGCTACTTTGGGTCTGAACCAAATCAGTAACCAGCATGCATGTGGCAGCGGGAAGCCCGGTCCTGCGGAATCACCGCTCGGATGGACATACCGCCGGGTCGTTCCACACCGGTCCCGTTCCGACGAGGGTCCCGGTCCTCTCCCGGCCGGTTCATGAGATGCGTTCTTAATTTTCAAATCTCATCTGACAAGGTGCCATCTCAGTTTTGAAAATGGGGGGCAGCTGATATGTCGAGAAATATTCTGTAATTGTTCAACCGCCACGTGTTCAGCCAATAGCCTGGGAAGACCGAATTTGAGGCGTGGAGCCCACGCTCCCGAGGTGTCCTGTTATTGCCGACCGGGATACCCGGGCGGTCGTGGTGAGGTCCCGAGAGTTGCGGCGTCAGTTATGTTTCAATACTGTTTCCTTATACAGCCGTGACTCTATCAAGAGGAATCAATGGTTTCCTAAACTACTTAGGAAACTTTCCAAACATTGTGCACATCTATTGCAATTAGATTATGCTTCCTAATCTGATAAACTTACCATGTAAGGGTGGACTCTTGCACCTATAAAAGAGCCCACCTGCCCACTCAAAGGGGATCCGAATATCAACTCTCCGAGCATATAAACACACCTCAGAGAACTCACCACCGTATATGCATACACCCGGCCGGTATTACTGGTAGTGCTGCCCACCATTGTTGGCTCACCAGGCCCGCCGGTGATCTGCTAGTGAGACGCGCACAGACGCACCCGTGGACGTAGGTCACCTCGTTAACGGGACCGAACCACACACAAATCTTTTGTGGCTTTATTTTCTGTCTGAATTACCCTTACCAATTTTCGGCATCATCATATGTAATGGTATAAATGTTTTAAATATTTTAAAAATAAGTTTTAAAAATGTACTAAGGAAATTTTAATTTTTTGGAATATTGTATTATATTTTATTTGGTATTTAGTATGATTATATTTATTTGATCTAAATAAATAATAAGAATTAGTTTGAGGTTAAAATAATTAGGAAATAAATACCTAATGACCGTTTTAAAAATATAGAAAAGTAATATTAACTATCCTAAGGCCTAAATGCCATTGTATTATAAATTATTATTTATAAAACTCAAACTTTAGTATTTTTTATATTACCTTATTATTAATAAAGGACCAATTTGGTTGTCTTTTAATTCATTTAAATACCAAGCGAACTCCAAAAATTACGAGAAAAATACCACTAGTCTATTTTAAGGTCTAGTATTTAATAAAAATATTCCTAAGGACCATATGTCTTTCTAAAATATATTTTGTAATTATAGGACTCCGTGGACGATAATTATTTAATTAGGACTTCGATAATTCATAACAAATAAACCGTAGCCCAGAAAAATACGCGGTCAGTTCTTAAATTTCCAGCATGACGTATAGATATATTTTTCTAAGTTTAGTGACTTTCGGACTCAGTCAAAAATACAGCTTACTGTTAGAACCCACACTGGTATAGGAAACCCAGCCTTTTATATGACGGACTCCGATTTGAGTCTAGTCAATGGTGTTAGACTCAGAATGATGTCCAGATTATCATGTTGAGGTTTAGGAACCCATCCATCATAATTACCATTATGTCCCTGTTACTAGTATGTATATTAATCGCCGTTCTATGTATTGATATGAATTGTAGGGACCGAAGATACACCTGTTTTTCACAAACTTGGATCAAGATGAGTCGTCCTAACTCACTTGGTATATCATAGAAATACTCTGTGTGTTATATGAACATCCCGTGTGCCTTGTGTAGACATATCTGACAAGTATTATATATGCACAAGTTAAGATTAACTATTTATATGTGAACGCATGTCTAGATAACTATATTTCATGTTGTATAATTATTTATATGATTCGTCCTTACTATGTTATACGCCATACACTCGCATGAACACTCATATGAACATAGTCGAGTCGTGATGTCAAAATTGACGCCTACATGGTTAGTCGAGGAGACTAACCTAATCATATTATTACACATGTTTGAGTGGACCTCGGAGGTCCAAGTAATACAATCAAATCAATGGAAACAGTGATAAATTCTATTGGCCCTATTAGGCGATGATAACAAAAGTGCCCATTCGAATTAATGAAGTTAATCATAAGTTGGTGGTTTATAGGCTATGGGGCCCTGTTAGGCGATGATAGCAAAATTTCCATCTAGGTCTTGAATACAATGGTTACCACTTATAATGCTATGGGGCCCTGTTAGGCGACGATAGCGCTATAACCATTCTATTCTCCAGGCAAGGTCATGAGGACCTAAGAGTGAAGTGATTACAATCTTTTAAACCAAAACTGCTATTGGGCCATGTTAGGCAATGATAGCAACATGATCATTGCACTCTAAGCTAACGGTTTTACACTGATAATGTAACAAGTCACATGAGTCAATGTTGGTGTCTGAGTAAAGTTGAATATATCGATACTGCATTATGTTGCAATTATCTCACTTATGCTTTCAAATTATATATTTATCAAATATTTAGTTCAAGATATTTGTTGTACTTGTATATTATTGCTCGTATTAGGAGTGATCAATTAGATTAACTCACTTAGCCTCAAAAGCTAACGGCTCTTCCTACGCTGGACATATTACATCTAGGTTATAATGAAGAAGGCCATCCAGGTAACTATGAAGAAGAGTATATCTCGATCCTCAAGAGGGGGACTATCAGGAAGGTTACCCGAAGGGAGTTTTCAGAAGAGTATGCTGATGAAGGGCATGGACATACCAGCTGAAAAGAAGATTCTAGTCTATTATCATATTAAGATTTCCTTTACGCTTTAGAAAATATCTTTTGTCTGATGTAATAATTTAAGTGGCGTCAACTGCCCAAACTTATATTTTGTGGTTTTCATTTGGAACTATTGTAATAGCCTAGTAGCAAAACACTTAAAGTTCCCCATGAATACCATTAGACATTTTATGATTCCTTCTTATGTTATAACTATGTTAGAATACTTGCAAGGAAAGGTCAGTCTTATGTAACTAGTCATGGCACACGGATCCAGAAAGGAAAATTTTATCTCCCTCTAATTTTCACTACTCTGGGGCGTGACAAGGGTATCATCACACAATGGTTGTACAAAGTTTGGTGAACCTAATTGCCTTCATATTTAGCACCATTGTGTTGAGGAATTTTCATCATAAGGAACTAGGATTAAGTGGGATTTGAATTATAAATGATGGAATCACAACCATTGAGATTGAATTCGAACTGATGAGTCACAACCATTCAGATTTGATTCAAAATAAAATCCAAATCCATGGGTTGTATCCCTTGGACTAATAGTCACAAGGCTAATAGACATGTATGCATGTGAAGGGATGCCAACCACTCTATATATAGAATGGTCCATTACTTATTTGGAACTATGAATTGATCTCTCTTTCTTCTTTATAAAAATTAGGAGCTTAAATTATGTTGCTTTTCTTTATGTAAAATACATATTTCTAGATTTTGTTTTCTATAGACACGGGACTTTTGTTTCTTAGTGGATATTTTAGACCATCTTCAATAGTGCATATTGCAGATAGGGTTGACTTCTTTGTACATTGAATACAGATTTGCGGAATTTCCGTTTGGACACCAAATTCTGAATAATAGTGGGGGCAAATACTGTATTTAGGGACTTGTTTCGTTCACACCTTGAAGCATATTATTGGAATACATTTTTTTTGGTATTGTTTGTTGTTGGACTTTAAAGACTCTAAAGACCAATTTCCCAATAATCTAAATACAGTACTTTTGTGGGTCATCTTCAGTAAAGTCTCTGCACCAAAGGATTTAATGATTTTACTAATAAGTTATTTATTCTCTATCTTTATGCAATTCACAACTCTTGTTCGTGATCTACGTCATAGTATTTGTGATCCAGTTCGTAAAATTCGTGATCCACTGATAACAATCCTAAGATAATTATTGTGTATGCATGATATATGTTTTTGTACAAATCTGAAATTTTAAAAAGAAATCTGAAATTTTACAAATCTGAAATTTCTGTACACGGTTTTCAATTCGTGTTCTGTAAAATTCAATTATTTTTGTAGATGGAAAACTCTATTTTGTCCCTATGATCTACAAATCTGGTATAGTCAGAAATATTTTATAGAAACCTACGTTTTGGTCCCCAGATATGGATTTAATATAGATTTTGGTCCATCCAATTTTGTAGGAATAGAAATTAATCCTTTATATCACCAAATCTTAGGATTTAGTCATTTTCCGCAAATTTGTAGTTAATTCATGGACGTATATACCCTTGATGCATATTTTAAGTTGATATTTTTGTTTTATTTAGGAGTTATGAAATTGCGGAGTTATGGTTGCTAAAATCATGGAGTTGACTAAATTTTTGGTCTCTGAATTTAATTAAAATTCTGTAAAAGGAAGGAATCGTGCACATATCAATTTTGGATTAGAAAATTTCTCTATCAAATAGTGAGGAATTTCTCACTTCGTCATTTTTATATTAAGAAATTTCTCATTCAAACAGTGAGAAATTTTTCACTTTGAAAGATTTTAACAATCATCATCATAAAGCAAAGTGTGAGAAATTTCTTACTTTGACTGTAGAAGAAGTTTCTCAATTTTTTGATTTTCATGTTCATAACCTGAGTACAAGGAATCGTGGGCATCATCAAATCATTGGATTTATTACGTGTCACATTGATTTGTTGAGTTCTTAGTAAATGTGAGAATTTTTCATTTTTTAATGTGAAAATTATTATGATAAAGTGAGAAATTCTCACTTACAGAAAATAAAAAATTCATATAACAGAATGTGATAAATTCTCACTAAAGATCAGAAATTGAGAAATTCATATAATAGAAATTGAGAAATTCATACATTTAACAAAAATTTCACATTTCATTCACAGAAATACTAAAAGTGATAAGTGCCCACTGTTAACCCAAGTACAAACATACAATCATAGAGTATTTGGTGAGAATGATGTATCACAACTGATGCAAGAAGGAAAAAAAGGGAAAACAAAGAAAATATATAATAATTTGTGACTGAATGATGTATAACAAAGTGATCAATTTCTTATTCTTGTTCTGACAATTTAGTTTATTCACAGAGGTTTTGGTGAGAAATTTCTCACCCTTTTTTTTTTGGTTCATTTTCAAAAAGAAATTTCTCACATTTTTTTGTAAGAAGTTTTGCAAATACAGATTTTTAGAATATCAACAAAAAAATTACAATTGATGGGAAGAAGAAAACAAAGGGGAAAAAAAAGGCAAGCACTGTTTGGGAAGTATTCGTTGGAGCATGTCACGGTAGCATCTTCTGTCCACATCACCATCGTTGCCTCACCAAAATCAATTCTACCACCATCAATCTATCTGTAACCATCATCAGCATCTTGAATACACATCATCCACATCACTACCATCAATCTGCCTCCCAACATCACTACCATCATCATTGATCTACCCACTATCACCATTATCATCATTGAAGAAACACATTTTTGTGTGGTGATGGTAGAAGTGAGAGACAGATCGTGAGAGAGAGAAAGGGAGAGAGATATATTGAGAGAAATATAGAGAGAGATCATGAGAAATACATATATGTTTAATATGAGTAATTTTTGGGGTTTCAATTTCAAACCCCTAATTTCAAGTTGATGGTAGAGAGAGATAGAGGTATTTGGATGACTATTACCACACACACACACACACACACACACACACACATGTACAATATTGGGGTATTTTGGTCCTCAAAATAGGTGAGAGACTAATTCTTAAGTTGTGTTATACTGTGGACTAATTTCTAAAAAGGGTGGCAATAATGAACTATACAATAAGTATCCCAATATTTTAATAGTATTGTTATACGTGGATTTTGATGTTCAGACTTGCATATTTGAATCTAGTTTTGATTTGATTTGTCCATTACTTTTCAACTAATGCTATGTTTTTCAAATTCTTATTCTAAAAGTGCTTCCCAAATGATGTGGTAGTGGGTCAGCTCTAATACAATCAGATCAGTTGAATTTTGATTGAAAGTTGTTTACCTGACATCACTGCCACATCATTTAAGAAGCATTTTTGGGATAAAAAATTGGGAAGCATAGCATTACTCTTACTTTTCATTATTGTACATGTTGGGGATACATACATACTAGTAAATAACCCATACAGATGCACGAAAATTTATAAAAGTATAGGAATGTATAGTAACATTAGCTAACAAAATAAAAAATCATTGAAAGTATAAGTATGAAGCCTTAGGGCTGGAAGCCTAAAGGTCCGTTTGATGAAATAAAAAATTAAGTATTACTACAGATTAAAAATTTTAAGCCACTTAATTTGCAATATTTAAAAGAGTGTTTCATGTTCTGAACACCTTTTCAGTGTAAGCTTTCCGTTGAACTTTTTAGTATTTTTTTGACTTCTTTTTAGTTAAATGGTACATTATCATTATCAAATGTATTAAAAAAAAGTTAGCAGTTAACTGGGTATACCCTAATATTGTATCGTCAGTAATCATATGTTTAGTCCTTGGTTTTGGAAGTTTGGACATATCAAATGAAATCCTAACTTTGTCAAAAGAAAGTGAAATTTCAAAACAAAGAAAAAAAATAAATAAACAAATAAACCACTTCCACAGACCTATACTATAAAATATATAAAATCAGTTTTGAAACAGAAACATTAGTGTGAGCCTTTTGCAAAACACCCCCCACCTTTGTTGTCTGTTGGTTCTGTAGATCTCCCATCTATATCTAAGGTTTATCGACCCCCAAACAGGTCATCGTACAGTCTACTAACTGATTTACTTTGAATTGCTAGAGTACAAAATGGTAGAATCTTCGAGTTGGTAATTATATGCCAACACAACTCTAAAATAGTGTAAAGTGAAATTAAACAAAGAGGGTAAAAAAAAAAGAAGGAATTTTTATATAAAATAAAGCAACAAACATTTTAGTCAATTATTGCAGTCTGATTGCTTCAGAAGAGAAATCAACTACTTTTCCCTACAAAACAAAAATCCAGAAAGCAAACTGACTATAACAATTATCAAATATTAAAGTTCAAATGAAATGGATAAAAATTGTGACAACTATGAGAAAAGGCTGGAAAAAAATTACAAAATACAACATAAGAATCTAAGATGAGATATGAGAGAGAGAGAGATGTCTATATAATATATATAGATACATAAACATATACATATATAGAGAGTGTATATGTATAAAGAGTAATGCTATGCTTCCTAAAAATATTTCCCAAAAGTGTTTCCCGACACATGTGTCACACCCACCCCGGAAAACCTTTTTATTTTAAATTGCATATTGGAATTTTGGAATTATTAATGTTGATTAATAATTAAGATGAGTTGACATAGGTCAACGGTGACGTGTTAGTTGAGGACACAGTAATCAGAGGAGTCATGATACACTGGCATGATTAAATGACATTTATGTGATTTAAATGTTAATTATCTGGTATTTTATGAATAGTAATTATATCTATTTTGTATAATTTCTGGTAGTTTTGATCTCGACATAGATCGTTTTGAATACTTTAGTGAGAACGTGAGTGATACGTTGCATAAAAAGTAGGTTTTATAGAGATTCCACGAAAAAAGTTTTTGGGAACGTAATTTTGGACCCAAACAGAACTTAGATGAAAACTTTTATAATTTATAGTTTTCACTCGTGAAGTAATAAAGTAGACGTTTAAGATGTTTCAGGAGATAATTAGAAGTTTTGAGAACTCGTGGAGAGGTAAACATAATTTTTGGAAGTAGTGCATGTGTATAGAAAACTTTAGATATTTTTCATAAAATATCAAAATATAATATCTTAGAGAGAGAAAGAGAGACAGAGAGAGAGAAAATGAGATTTTTCCCCCGAGCTTGGCTATGCAGATCGACGACCTTTCGTCAATCACTTTTCTCCAAATTCTATATTTAAACTCCTCGAGGTAAGGGCTTTATTTTGATACCTCTTAGGCCTTGTTTGGCTTAGTTTTCCAAAAATCTAATTCTAGGAATTTTGAGAAAAATTAGGTAAAACTTATAGGAATCGCGTATAAACAAAGATCTATCGTTTATTTGGCCCTCTACTTAATCCTTTAAAGTTATAGTGCGTTAGCACGAGGTATGAATTCTAGATTTATGATTTATATGGATTTACATGTTTTAAATATCGGACTTGATATTTTGGATTTGGGCAAAATTCATGTATTAATTAGGCTCGTTACCTATGCACATGAAATGCGACAAAAGCACGTATAGATGTTTGTTTGAGCATACTATGTGTTTACTTAGGTTAAAGGGGGGGAGGGGGGGTTGGTGCAATTCCATCCGGGGGTAAGCTCCTTAAAGTTTGAGGATTGTGACTTCGTTATTTGTGGTGTTTGGTATGGAAGAAGGCCCAACCAGGACATGGTGCATGGTATGGAGGAAGGCCCAACCAAAGCATGGGGTGCGTGGAAGAGGAAGGCCTTCCCCTGCGCCAATCTCATTCACCGGATGGAAACGTACCACTCTCCCTAGAGACTAATTCGCTGTGTTTAGATGTTTTAAATCATTAATTGTCATATAAGCATATGTTTAGAATTGTGCACTCAGCATATAGCTAAGCAGTGGAGCTTTAATCCATTGCAGGTGATAAGAAGAGAGGAAAGAAGAAACATGAGGAGTGAGGCCGATGGGACAACGGGAGCACTCTTGTTGATTTTTTGGTTTCTTTCTAACTGTTGTAATAAGATATTTGAGAAGTTATAACCATGTTTAGTTTAGAATCTTGGGAAGGAATTGTAGTATTGTAATCTGTAGTAAAACTTCTATAATTATGTTTTGAACGTTGAAATATAGTGGTGATGGTGTTAGAATTGAGTTTGGACAATCATGGGTTGAAATCTGCAGGATGCTTAGGAAACTGAGGTAAACCAGTCGACTGGTTTATGTATAGTTGACTGGAAGTCTGTTTTGAACCATCCACTGCCTGATTTATTGAAAAACAGTCAACTGGGTCCCTGACACAGTCAACTGGATGTTTGGGTTGAAATGTTATTTTTGGTTCTGTAAAAGAAATAGTCGACTGGGTGAAACCACAGTCGACTGGATTGTATTTTCAAAAATGGGAATTTCTAGTTTAGTTGATTGAGAGATATCAGTTGACTGAAATTTTGAGGCCATAGTCAAATTGGTCCCACAACACAGTCAATTAGACAACTCCTAAGATTTTTGGCTCTCTATATCTTGCATTTCCAATTGACCGGACCCCCAATCAGCCGACTGGATTACTGTTTTCAAATAGGATGTTTCTTTCTTTAAGTGTTTTCAAATGCGCAAAACTTTGTATAACTCAAATTTTCATAGATTTTACTTATGTTTTCCACTGCTATTTATACTTTAATTGAATTGAATGAGCCTTGGTGGCGTCCCACGTGTCCTAATTCCGCACGTAGTGGGATAGGTCATGAGAACATGTGGCAGTAGGCCCAGTTAATTTTGATTGGTTGATGTTGAAGTGGTCCTACTATTAATGAAGACGGACCCTGTAACACCTGCTCTACTATTAATGAAGAGGGACCCTGTAACACCTGCTCCCGCAGATATTATTATTATATTAGCATGCATTATGAATTATATAATAATGTTGGAAATGCACTTGTGATGTGGTTTATCCACTGGATGGATTATTGGTATCCGTTTAGGAATCCAGTTGTGGCCAATGTGGCAGTCCTCGATTGGGACATGTGTTGGGACAGTCCCTGTGCAATGGGACGGTGATGTAGAATCACTTTATATGCTAATGTGTTTATTAAGGCTTATGTGAAATATCTTATTATATTGTTTTATTTCATGTTAGTGGGTTTGGGGGTCGTAGACACCCCAATTTTGACCAAACGTCGGACGAAAGGGAGTATTACCTCCAAATCCAATGATGACAATGTCCAAACTAATCTAGGACTTCCAAAGATGATTTAAACTCTTCTCCAACTTAAACAAAAAAGCAGAAAGGAAAGGAAAAAGAAAAATAGAGGCAAAATGACACCTGGGCCGCCACGCAACAATCACGGGTTGCCGCTGCGGCACTCCCTGACTACCGGAACGGCATTCAGTGAGAACCGCACCGGCAGCCATTAACTGCCGCTAAAATGCTTCAAGTGCCGCTAAAATTGAAAATTCTAAAAAGACGGCAGTCCATGGAGTTGTCCGCGACATTCATTGAGTGCCACTGCGGCATTCAGTGAATGCCGCGCCGGCATTCAGTAAGTGTCGTACCAGCACTCAGTAAGCGCCACTTCCATCTCCATTGAGTACCGCAATTTTGTAACAGCTAGCTGTAATACAGCACATTTTGTACTACCAAAGGACAGTCCGGATTAGGGTTTTCTGCTCTGAAATGACTGAAATACCCCTTCAAATTTCTCTATAAATAGAGGATGAATATCCTCTTGCATGGGGGTTGGAATTTTTCTTTGAATCTAGAGGTTATATTAGTTCTCCAAGTCCTAAAACTTTCAAAATTTCTTCTCTAAACACAATTAGAAGTGAGTTTTAGAAGAGTTAAAGAGGGTGGAAAGCTTGATTAGTCTTTGGAAGTTCTTCAAAATCACAAAGTTGAGGAATATTTTGGAGGTAAAACTTTAAGTTAATTAGTCTTATTTCAAAAGAGTCTTTGAATTTTCTTTTTCTCTTCCTTTTAATCTTTGAGATTCATAAGACCCTCAATGTCTTACTTGAATCCTTAGACTTGAAATCCTTTAATTCTTTTGTAAGCTCATGATTTATAAGAAGATTGAAGTTGATATTAGTACACTTGATTAATAAATCTAAACCTATCTTCATGGTTTAGGTTTGTTATGTTTAGGTCTCATGGAATTTCTCCATATTTCTATGAGACTTTCAAGATATGGATGTAGTTAGTCTCCCATGACCATCAAATGGTAGGAGAGGTAGTGTGGTTCAAGCCAAATTCCATGGCTCATGGATGAAATTAATTAACAAAGTTGTATTTGATAAATGATGCAGTGAGTTCACAATCTGTTTTTGATCATAGATTTTTAGTTAAACATCGAACAGTTGGAACTGAATGAAACCAACGGAAAAGTGTTTATAACTCAAAGTTCTACCACTGTAATTTTTGTTTTAAGGAAGTTTCATGTTTAGAGTGGTTTGGTCAAGGGTTTTGTGGAACAACTATAATCTATCTAGAGTTTCAGAACAGTAACAGTCTTTTGAAATAAGCAAATCAGAACCTTAATCAAGCGCTTTTGGCCCAAACTAAATTTTTCTAAGTAGTTTAATGTGGTAGGAAGCTACCCGACCAAAGCATTTTTTATTTTTTTTACAATTTTTAGATAATCATACAAAAACTCTGGACGAAGAGTTGTAAGTCCCTAAGTGATGTCTAGTGTTTGTCAAATTCCTAGAGATCTAACCGTTCAAACCTCGATTTTCTTTTTAGGACAACATAAAGCACAAGAAAAGCCTCCACTTTTCCTTCACACTTCTTGTATACACAAGGTTCATCTAGATTATGTATGAAACCAAACTATTTGACCGCTTGGTCAAAACAAATATTCTAACTCCTGGATGCTTGCTGAAGCCCATAAATGGACTTTAGTAACTTGCAAACCAAGTTACCTTTCCCACCAACTATGAACCCTTCTAGTTGCTGCATATAGATGTCCTCCTCAAGATTGCTATTCAAGAATGCAGTCTTGACATCCATCTACCAGATCTCATATTCTAGGCATGCCGCAATGGATAAGAGTATTCTGATGGACTTGAGCATGGCTACCAGCGAGAAGGTTTCCTCATAGTCAATGCCCTCTCTTTGAGTATGACCTTTTGCTACAAGCCTTGCCTTAAAGGTCTCAACCTTTCCATTAGATCCTCTTTTCCTCTTGTAAATCCACTTATAGTCAATGGGTTTAATATTGGCGAAAAGTTCTACAAGATCCTAGACCTGATTAAAATCCATAGATTCCAATTTAGCTTTCATAGCTTTAACCCAATGAGCTTAATCAACATCAGCCATTGCATCTTCATACGTGGTAGGATCAGATTCAGATTCAGATTCAGATTCTATGGAGAGCGCTTCAAAAACTTCTCCTAAGAACATGTATCTGTCAAGCTGGATGACCATCCTCCCACTACAATGAGGTACCGATGCAGAAATGGGTAAAGAAATAGTAGTTTCTTGTCTTACATCGTTATCTACTATAGGTAGGATAGAGGGCTCTCCTTCTATCTCTTTCAGATCTATCCTTCCCTTAGGTTGATGGTTCATGATATAATCATCCTCCAAAAAAATAGCATTTGTACTAACAAACGCTTTCTGTTCCCTTGGATCATAAAAATATCATCCATAAGTACCCTTTGGATACCCTACAAAGTAACATAATTCTGATCTAGTTTCAAATTTACTCATCTTTCTTTTCAGCACATGTGCATCACATGTGGTGGACACTCCCATATCCGGCGATGTTGCAAAGAGGGATTACGTCTAATCCACATCTCCTATGGTGTCTTAGGAACGGATTTGCTTGGAACAAGATTTAGCATGTATGTAGTGGTTCCCAAAGCATAACCCTAAAGAAATAATGGCAACTCAGAATAATTCATCATCGACCTAGTCATGTCCAAAAGAGTCCAGTTCATTCTCTATGCTTCACCGTGTTAGGGATATATACTAAAAGCCATGCTTTATGTAGTTGATTTATTATTCATTTAATTAATCCATTTTTATGAGAATGTGTGTGGGCAATATTTGTGTTATATTGTTTATTTAATATTATGCATGTGTGTCTTTCATTCTACATAGTAGGTGGTTTGGTGTGTAGATTTCGGCTTACACACGAAAGATCAGACCATCGGATCTTGTAGAATGTAAGATTTTGGTTTACAGTCTTAGATGGATTGGACACACCATCGGTAGGACTGTAGCATGGTGTTGTAGTAGGTTTATCTTGACTGTGGGAAATGGTATAGTTTCAACTCACCATGCTGGTACACTTTGTGTATTAAACGGGACCGACTTGGGGTAATTATCTTTATACTGACTTATAAGATAATTAATACCTCATGACTATTATAAGTGCTTATGCTCTAAATCCTAAGTTAATTTATAAACACGTACATTTGATATTTACACTTTGATCCCTAAAAGGGTGAGATCCTTAAATGGGTCAATATCTCATTGGATTGGGTGACAATATTAATTGTGTGGTGAATATTAATTAACGATGGAATCCATGTCTCAATTTTGGGATTGATGATATCCCCTTGAAAAAGCTTATAAGTTTTGATTATGTCAAACCCTGCAGGTGGATTTTGTATCTGACATATCAGATAAGTTAAGCAGAGGATCTCAAGGAATTTTAAGAGATTAATTAAATATGATTGTCAGTAATTATAATTAATAAATGGATATCTATAATCTTAACATGGGGAGATAATAAGCATTTAATAACATGGAGCTCGAAATATATTTTTGAGATAAGGGTAGGAGTGCAATTATAACTCTTTAGTGGTATGAATTATAATTTATGAAAATAGGAATTTGATTCAGTTCAAATTAGGGTTTCATAATTCCATAAGGAAGCCTATTCCTTATTGACTTCTTATGGAAGCCTATTCCTTATTGACTTCTTATGGTCCCTATCGTAGCCTATATATATGCTGCTTTAGCTCTCTCCATAGTTTGCATTTTTCCATCAAGAGCATTATAACTCGGAATAGAAAAGAGAGCGTAAAAAGAGAGAGCAGAAACATAAGGGATTTCGAAGGAGCCCACACTCAGTTCGATATTCTAGCAGCAAAGGAATACGGTAGAAGATCGTGAGCTGTTATCGAGCCCGTGTTCTCGATTCATCTACTGCAGTAATCCATTTTAGCAGTTTAAGGTAACCCTAGTTCCGGTCTTACAGGGTTATTGTAGTTTTTATGTAATTTTTGTAGTACCAACTTATACGCGCTGTCAACGGATTCTGGGAACGCAGTTTCCTAACACACCGTTCTGCTGAGGCGTACCAGGTGTAGTCAACTATGACATAATCCAATTCTGTACGAGGTGATCAATAATCTCATTAGAGAGGTACTCGCCACCTCGATTAGATCAAATGGCCTTGATATGCGTACCCAATTGGTTCTCTACTTCAGCCCTAGACTCTTTGAACTTTTCAAAGGCTTCAGACTTGTGCTGCATTAAGTACACATATCCATACCTAGAGTGGTCATCAGTAAATGTGATGAAATACTCATAACCACCCCTTTCTCTAATATTTATTGGTCCACACAAGTCTGAAGCCTTTGAAAAGTTCATCTTACCCTCTAAACAAGACTCGCAGACTTCCATTGGTTTAAGAA
Source organism: Hydrangea macrophylla (assembly GCA_033977485.1). NCBI lineage: Eukaryota > Viridiplantae > Streptophyta > Magnoliopsida > Cornales > Hydrangeaceae > Hydrangea > Hydrangea macrophylla. The sequence goes on from CM066994.1 coordinate 93,675,727, forward strand.
CCAAATTGCCTAAGATCCCTTCTTTGACTAGTCTGCCAATCCTATTTAGATTGATATGGCCAATCCTCATGTGCCAAAGCCTTGTTGAATTAGTCGAATGTTCCTTTCTTTTAGATGGTACAGTTACCACTGAGTTATCAAGTTTCATTTTAGAATCATTAGAAATATTCAGAGTGATCGCATACAAGCCATTAGTTTTAACACCAGAACGTATAAAAGAACCATTTCTTTTAATGACCACTTCAGTTCCAAAATAAAAAGAATAACCTTTATTTGATAAATCAAAAACTAAAATTAAATTACATATCATCAAAGGGGCGTAAATTATATATGATAAAACTAAAGTCTTATTGTCCTCAAATTCTAAAACTACCACTCCTATAGCAACCGCGTAAATGGTTGCGCTAGATCCCAGAGTCAGTAAGATCTCTACATTACTGCATTTCCTGGTTGATCTGAACCCCTGTAATGAATTACAAATATGGTTAGTCTCACCAAAATCAATGCACCAAGTGTTTGAAGTATCGGTTATGAAAATTACTTCAATTACATGCGATTTGATCATACCATGAACTCTTGTAGCTAAGAATTGCAGACAGTTCCACTGCCAATGGCCCTTCTCACAGCATTGGAAACACTTCCCTTTGCCTTAGCCACCCACCTTTCCCTTGCCCTTACCTTTTTCCTTAGATTTCGTAATCTTTAGGACCGGTCCAACACTTGGACCACCAGTTCCAGCCTTCTTCTTGCCTTTCTTGCCTTTTAGCACAAATCGAGAAGAGCTTTTCTTAACACTTAGAACGTTTCCCCTAGGCTTGATCACCTCTTCCGCTGCCAATAAAGAACTCATTAATTCGCTCATTGAGAAATTCATTTGATTCATATTATAATTAAGTTCAAATTTAGCGAATGAATAGCGAATTGAGGATCATATCAACTTGGGTCTGTGCGTCGATGTCCCAAGGTCTCCAGTTCGTTTAAATAACTAATCATTTTTAAAACATGTTCTTTGGTTAGAGTCCCTTTCGACATCTTCGCACTCATTATCTTATATAAGGCAACCTATCTGACAGGCCTGCCATGCTCCCCAAACATTTCTTTTAGGGATTTGATAATGGCACTACTGGCAGAATCATTCAACTGAAATTGGTGTTGCAACACACCAGCCACAGAGACCAGAATGTAGCAATGAGCCATTCCATTCAATTTCTTCCATTTATCGAACTCGCGTTTAGCAACAGTTGAAGCATTTGCAGCGGGTTCTTCATGGCATGGAGTAGTGAGGATATATATGTGATCATCCGCAGTTAAAATGATGTCAAGGTTACGTTTTCATTCTATGTAGTTATTTCCAGTTAACTTATTTTTAGTGAGTATAGTGGTAAGTGGACTAAATACAGATCCAAACATAATGACTATTGAAAAATCAAACAGACAAAATAAATATGGGTATCAGAATTTGACAGTTTGAAATAAAAGAATCCTTATTACTCTTATTTTAAAAAAATAATAAAATAAAAATACCAAAGTCGCTGGAATATCAAAACAAAAGAGTAAAGCCTCCGTGTGGTGATCAATACTCAATCTTTCGATTTATCATGACTTGTTAGCTATACAACTCTTGTAAAACAAGTTATGACTCCTGAACCTATTTGATCTCTAAGTTTCTGAATAATGCCCCATGTGGGATCCTTTATCCATAGCTTAGCTAGTATGCACCATTAACTAGGATCTAATCACAACTGCTTCAAGTAGTGCCTCTGTGTGGTGGTCACCCTCTAACAAGTCTAATTGATCCTATCCATAGGAAGTTCACATCTAGTAACCAATGAGTATTGTACCCTCCGTATGGAATGATCACCCATGGCTTGGTGACACAGAATACTCTACTCATCTTACAGTGAACTGTTAATGGAAGATCGTGGGTGTTTATAAATAAGACCCTCTCCCACTAGATTTAATAAATACGGATTTTGCTTTTGGAAAAATTGTTTCTACACATTACCCATAAACATCCAATGTTTACTAATGTGTTAAAACTATTTTTTGAATTTTGTTTTAAAAACTTGTTTCACATGCATGTTGTATCAAGATAATAAAATGCCAATCACAACCAAGCACATAAAACAAAAAACTAAAATGAAATAAAAGCATTCATATACTTCTATCTCCCATGGCTCTATCTTCATAGAACCTCCTTCTTGGTTTGATCGCCTCTGGCTCCATCTTCATAGACAACGGCTTGTTCTTCCATCCTCATTGACTTTCTAATTCTATTACATTGGTCCTATGATTCTTTCGAAGCTTACAATTTATCTAGAAATAGAAAACAACAATAAAATAAAATGTTAGAGAAACCAGTGCGACTTTCCTATTCAAGGGAATGAAGTCGTAGCGCCCTTTACACATGCCTTAAAAAAAACAAACCAAAATTTCATATAACAATCACCAAATACAAAATGAAAATTTGTTGATGATCAATGCCATGGGAGATAGCATTCTAACTTGCTGCAAAAGGGTTAGATATATACACATCCACACATATATACAACAAAATTTATATACATTAGAACCCCTAATTGACTTGCATATTCCATGAACTCTTCATGAAATTATTTAGAACATTAAAATAGCATCCTAGTTCTCTGTCACACTTCGATCGATTGAAGAGTCAATTGATCAAACTCTCGATCGATTGAAATTAAACTTTAAATTTCACAAACTGATAAAAAAAAATTTAGAATATTGTAAAATAGTAAGTAGATGATTTTCAAACTTTTTAAAATTGTGAAAAGAATATTGGATAGAGAACTATGTTTAATCGATCGAAGCTAGTTCGATCGCTTGAACCTTGCACTATTCGATCAATCAAAACACTTTCAATTGATCGAACACAGACAGTTTCAATCGATCGAAACAAATTCGATTGATTGAAACTGCCATGCATCCAATGCTATCACATATTTATTTTCTCCAGCGAAACTACTGTAGAAATAGATCGGTGATGATGATGTTTCAAAAATAGTCCTACAACCAACATGTAAATTAAAACTAGTATTCCAAAATGCATCTATAGATCTAAAAAAGCTTGGCTCTAATACCAATTAATTGTAGGAAAATTAGGTTTAAAATTATTTATTTTAAACGCACAGCGTAAAACAGAGTTAAAAAAACCTTTTGGTATGCCCAGATCTACTACTTATCAATTCCATAGATGTGTATAACAAGAAGGACAAGAATTATGCCTTTGTGTCTTGAACCCAATTCTGAATTCTTAAACTTCTAACAGTCTCCTCTACGTTGTCTTCACCCTTATGACTCCTACGGATGCTTTTCGGAAAGCCTAGGGTTGCTGGAAACCCTAATAGAGAGGATAAAGAGGTGTAGGGAAACCCTAAATAGTTTCTTGATTCGTGTCTAATATTGCATTCTTAACTTCATGATTTTACCCTTATTGGACACAAATTATGACTTATATTGGGAGATTTAATGGATAAATTGTACTTTTGTTATTCTTGTTGTTGTTCACTTGTTGCTAATAAAAATCTCTTTCTTGTAGTGTTTGGGAACTTGTTCAAAGTGAGAACCAACTCTGTTTGGTTCTTTTCTCATAAAAAGGGAAAGGAAAGAACTTCAGCAAAGGCGGATCGATCCGGCTCTATGAGCGGATCGATCCGTTGTTTTAGAGGAGCTTGGTATCAGTTTCAAAAGACGCGGATCGATCCGGCCTTTTGAGAGGATCGATCCACGATTCCGAAGGAACATTCTGCCAGAAAAATCCCAAGATGGATCGATCCGCCCCAATGAATGGATCAATCCACGGTTTTTCGAAGAGATATCAACTGCCCAGATAAAAGGCGGATCGATCCGCCCTAATGAAGGAATCGATCCGTGGCTGCAGCTTTCCCCTTTTTTTATTTACAAGTTTTCCATTCTTGTGGTTTTGTATAAATAGAAAGAGTTGTCATTTTTATTAGAGAGTTAGTTTTTTAGGGTTCTTTGTTCTCATTTTTGGAACCCACTTGGGTTCCCTTCCATTTCTTCTCCATTTTTGTAAACTTGAAGCAAACAATTGAAGTTTTAATGGCTAGGTACATCTTTTATCTCTTTTCCTTTGATGATACTGCTATGTTGTTCATTATTAGTTAGATTTACTTAGGTTGTGGATCATGAGCTCTTGGATTTAATGTTATAGCATTTCTAGGGTTCATTTGTGTAGAATTTAAAACTAAGGGCTTCATCTTCTTTGTATTGCATTTTGATTGCCAAAACTTAGACTTTGAATCCTATCCTATGTATTTCATATGGAATATTATGTAACCTTGTGTTTTGCACTCCATGTGTTTGATAAATGTTGTGTGTGGCATTTAAAACTTGGAGTCTTCTTCTTTGATGTCAAACATCTTTGATTGTTCAAACTCTTGGATTTTAAATACTACCTTTTGAAGGTTTCATGGGTGATTTGTCTACCAAGTAGATTAGTTAATGTAGGGTGGACAAATCATTCGAATTAGAATACATGTAGGCTTCATCTTGTATGTCATGCATCCTTGATAGTCAAACGCTAGCTTCGAATTCGTTTCTATGGAAATCTCAATGATCCTTTTATCTATCACATAGATGCACTCCTTGTGTTTGATAATATGCCACAATGAAGTGTTACCTTAGAATGTTTTTGAAACATTAGTCCATTTCATCTTGTTGTGACCCAAGATGGGGGGAATGATCCCAACCTATTGCTTTTTAGATTAGTATTTATTTCCCCTTTTATCCTCCAAAAACCAAACAAAATGCCGCAAGACACAAAGTCATTTTTATTCCTTTTCATCATCTTTTCTTACTTCTTTTGTTTAGCATTGTAATTATTAACTAAACTTCCCAAACATTGTTCTTGTATCAATCCCTGTGGACTCGACACCCTACGTCCAAATGCTACATTTTTAATAGGGTTAAATAAAAATACTTGATTTTGACCACATCAAAATGGTGTCATTGCCGGGGATTGATAACAATGTTAAGTTGTTTAGTTTCTATTTATATGTGCTTTTGCATTTGATCTTTTTGCTTTGTCTTTGTTTTGAAGGATTAGCTACTCTTGAAGTGCTAAACCTCCATCAAGAATATTAATGACACATTGGTCTTTTATGGGGAAAGTAATAGTATCTCCTTTGGTTGTTGTTCTTTAAACTTTTGGCATATGTAATTGATTTTTGTGATTTCTTAAATAAGTCTGCAACTCATCCCATGTTCTTATTGAATTTGGCTCCAAAGATTGGAGCCAGTACTTCGCTTTGTCTTTAAGTGAAAACGGGAAAAGACGCATTTTTAACTCATCATCTGTTAAGTTCTGAATTTTTAATGTCGCACAGATACCTTGAAATTCGCCTAGATAATTATAAGGATCTTCCTCACGACCGTGAAATGATGGAAGGAGCGCAATAGTTGACGATTTGATTTCAAAGTGGGCTGCAGTCACTTCCGGTAATGCAATACACGACGGTGGTGTGTAGGCTGTAGGAGTAAAATAATCCTTTAACGGAGGTGGTGGGGGCAGTTGCAACGAGAATGAACGACCATAAAGTAGTGGTTCAATTTATAAAAGATAACATATTTTGTTGGTTCGGTACGCCACGGGCAATTATAAGCGATGGGGGAAAATATTTCTGTAATCGTTACTTTGAAGCCCTCGTCCGAAAATATTCCGTCACCCATAAGGTTGGAACCGCGTACCATCCGCAAACCCAAGGCCAAGTTGAAGTTTCAAATCGAGAAGTAAAAAGTATACTAGAAAAAACGGTACGTCCAGACCGTAAAGATTGGTCACAACGACTGACCGATGCGCTTTGGGCATATTGTACGGCGTTTAAAACTCCTATTGGAATGTCTCCTTACCGACTAGTATTTGGAAAAGCTTGCCACCTACCGGTGGAACTTGAACATCGATCCTATTGGGCCGTAAAAACGCTTAACCAAGATATAAAAGCGGCAAGATGTCATCGTAAACTTCAATTACAAGAATTAGAAGAATTGAGAAACGAGGCATATGAGAATTCGAAAATATATAAAGAACACTCGAAAGCGTTCCACGATAAGATGATCGTAAGAAAAAATTTTGAGGTCGGACAACGTGTCTAGTTGTTTAATTCAAAACTAAGGTTGTTCCCGGGCAAGTTACATTCCCGTTGGGACGGTCCGTTTATAATAACGCAAGTGTTCTCACATGGGGCAATTGAAATTCAAGATACAAATGGTGGAACACCGTTTAAAGTAAACAGACAACGGCTTAAGCCGTACCGGTCTGACGACACAGAGGAAAGAGAAATCGAATCAATAGATCTATTCGAACCGGTCTATCTCGACTGAGCACGTGCATCGATCGAGCTAACGACGTAAAACTTAGCGGTTCTTGGGAGGCAATCCAAGCTTTTATTAAAATTTTCTTTAGTTTTGTTCGTTTTTGGGAGTTTTTGGCCAATGTCTGAGCTTGTTGAATGTCCAAGATATAAAATTTTAACTCTTACAACACTTAAACGAGAAAATAGAAGAGAAAATCGAGAATTGGACATCTCGCGCGCGCGGCCCGCTCGCGCGAGATATCCCCTTAGACAAAAATTTTAACGATTTTGAAACCAAGCCTCAGCTTTGATTCGTGCCTCAGATCGCGCGCACGAGGAGCTCGCTGGAGCGGTCCGCTTGTGCGAATCTGACACTTAGGAAAAATTTTCTTTTGAACTCACAACAAGCCTCATCTTCTACTCGCGCTTTAAATCGCGCGAGCGAAGGTCTCGCTGGAGCGGCCCGCTCGAGCGAGATTGGGACTTGGGAAAATTTTTCAAACAAAAGAAAAAGGGGCCTCAGTTTCTCCTCGCGGAGGGATCCGCGCGCGCGAAGCTCGCTCTCGCGAGATGCCCGTTACTTTAAATATAGGGCTGAGACCTAATTTTTTTTCAGAACACTCTCTCGCTCTCTCTGCATCTTCCCCTCTCCCTCCCTCGCGATTCTCTCTCTCTCTTCCTCTCCACCACCAATCACCACCACACCGCCGCCGACCATCATCAGCGGTCCACCACCACTACCTCCAGACGCCGACGCCGCCGCAGCACCGCCGCCGCCGCCACTATCCACACGAACCGCGACCCTAGAACCCCTCTCTTTATCCGGATCTCTCACCTACAGGTACATATACGTACATATACATATATATATATATATAAGTATATATATCTCTACTGATCTACATATATGTACATATACGCCATATATCCTTTGAATCTACGCCATTTATGTATATGTACATATACACTGCTATACATACACCGATCCTCATACACACACATACATTCATTGAAGGCTTTGGAAGGCAAGAGGAAGGAGGAGAGTGAGCTTGAAGGTCTCTAATGGCTACCATCACTTCAATCTTCATGCTTTCATCCACCATGTGCAACTAAACTCCTAACCTAGGGTTTCAATGAAACCCTAGCGATGTAAAGGGGGATTCTATGCTTTTCTATTTTAGGGTTTATATATTGGATAGTGATTGTATGTTGGTGGATTATTTATAATCAGTTTTTTAATGTTAATAATCAAGAGTATTTTGGATCTATTCTTGTCTTATATTTTTCCTTATGCTTATTGAACTCAATAGTCCTTGATTTCTGTGATTGATAGGAGTATTTACATACAATGGTGCTTATGTGATTGTGATGTTTACATTTTTTATAATTCATGCTTAGGAAAGATGAGTTACGCTACACCCTAGTTATAGGTAGATAATTTATGTGAACCATAGATGGATTATGCTTAGATTGAACTAACAATATCCTCGTGACGATACTATTGGGCTTGTAGCTACGATAGATCATAACTATCCAAACATAGAACTATGAATAGAAAGCTTAGACCCCCGATGCATAGGTAGTGCTAGATTTGTAATCCTAGACCTCATCTACTCATATTTAAACCAATTTCTGATTTAGCATATAAGTTTACTTAGATTTAATTTTAAACTTTATTTCTATAATTTCGTAGTTTAATTCATAGTTTAATTAGTAGCAATAACCAAATTATAAATCAACCGAACTTCCGATTTTTCTTATAATAAAATAGATTACATTTTATTAATTAAAGGATAAAAATTAATCAATCTCTGTGGGTTCGACCTTTACTTTCACTACTACAAATCTTTAGAAAAGTAAAGTACATTTTTCATATCTTGATTTTGACGAGATCAATTTTTGGAAAATTGATCTTGTCAAAATCAAGATATGAAAGTATGCTTATTTGTACTTTACTTTCAAAAGATTTGTAGTGTGGAAGTAAAGGTCGAACCCACAGAGATTGAATACTACGCACTTTAATTTTTAAAACCTACATTTAGTTAATTAAGAAAAACAGATTTTGGATTTAATTTGAATTAAACTAATAACAATAAAAGTAAATCTAAATTATGAAAGCAATTAAATATTTATTTTTATAATAAGTTTAAGGAACCTAGGATTGCAAATCCACCACTAGCTTCATAATAAGGGTATTTATGAATTACTTTAGCTTATTAAGTTGGATGATAATGGGGAATTGTAGCTACAAGCCCAATTCCTCTGTCAAGAAAATAACTATGGTTCAAGCACCAACATAATCCATCTTCGGTTAGCACGAATTATCCCACACTAAACTAGGGTTGTGGTATAATCCGTCTAACCTAGGCACAATTCAATTTAAGCACCATTACATGTAAATAATCTAAACAAGCACAGCACGCATAGATCATTGAGCACACTACCATCAAACTAGATCTAAGACAAGAGTAAACTTTGAAAGTAACGATTTAATCAATCAAAACACGATTTATTTATAAAAATCCTCGGAACGTGAACTGTCATCCATACGTAATAAAACTAAAATAAAAACATAAAATACACCATATTACTTGGCTAGGGTTTCATTGAAACCCTAGATCTTGAGTTTAGTTCGCCATAGAATTGATGAACGGCAAGAGGTTGATGGAGGAGGCCATGGGAATCCTTGGTCTTCTTCTTCTTCTCCTTGCTTTTCTCTCTTCAATGGCTGAAGTTTTTGTTGTATATTGATGTATCTAATGTTGTGTAATGATGTCTAACCACAAAATTGATTTAGAATAGGATTTTTATAGAGTTTGGAAGGATTTAGGAAGCTTTCCTAAGCCAAATCGTACTAAAACTACTATATTTACGTTTCTGGACGTCATATGCACAAACCACCTTCATTGGGCACTTTATTTTAACAAAATACGCGTTTTTGGTTTTTTCACAGGTCGCTCGCGCAAGCGAGGTACTTTTCGCTGCAATGCGCAACTTTTGTAGAATTGCGATAATATTTTGCTCGGAACTCGGATTGACGTTTGAGGCCATGCGTCCGTAACTCGAAGATCTACATTTTATATCTCTGCAGAAATTTCTCAAATCTGAAGTATTCCTTGTCAAAAATGAGATTTTCCGAGGCTACTACTGCATTCAGCTTTCACCAGAATCATCGTTTGAGCCCAAAATGACTTCCAAAGCCACTAATTCTTGGATTTTTGTGCATTTTCAAGTTAAAGCTCCAAATCCTACAAAATTTAGAATACTTATTAAAAAACAACTAATAACTACATAAAATGGGCTAATAAAGCGTATTTTTAGGACTATAAACGGCAACTATTCGTCGCCGATCAGTTGTGTTTAATAGAAGTGGTGTATTGTTGCACATGAGTCATTCTAAGAGAAGTTGATTTGTCTACCATGTAGCTTAGTTAATGTAGGGTGGATGTGTCATTCTAATTAAAGGTGTTTCTTAGTGTAGTAATTTACCACTTATTTGTTATTGTGATAATTATGCTTTGTGATAATATGCTTGACTCATACCAAGAGAATGTGATGTATTCCACCATGTAGTTTAGTTAATGTAATTTAGTTGTAGGTTGGGCAAATCATGTCACTCAAAGTAGAGCCATAGTATAGTAATGCAAAGTATGATTGTTTTGCCAAACTTTTTAGAACACCTCTTATAAAGGAATATTATTTCTCTTTTGCATGTTGGGCTAGTGGTAGATTCAACATTCTAACCTTCAAATTCATCCGCATCATCTCCTCGTCTTTCCATTTTCATTTCTTTTGTGTTTTTGTTTTTCTTTTTACTTTTTTCTTTTATTTGCTTGATGTGCTCGATAGTAATTCATGTGCAGGAACATCATTTTTGTGCTCATTGGGGATCGCTCCTTTTGTTGCTGATATCACTATATCCCTACTCATTTTTGTCCTCCTCAATGTCCTAATTGATCCTCAAGTTGTGTGATTCGGAGTTTGAAATGGATGTGACAAGTAGTTAGAGTTATTCCACATCCTCTAGTGAATAGTATCTTTTATGAGATTAATTTTTACTCGTTTTTCATGCTTACATTTTTCATCATTGGCATGTGCGTGACTTTGGTATCCATTTCCATTATTCTTTTTCCTCGCATGCCCCGAGTGTATTAACCATTCCGAGTGATTCATTTTTAGAGTGTAATACCGGTGAGAATTGAGTTGAAGCGCATTTTAATTAAAATTCGGATTATGAAAGCATTGCCATCTTCTTGATAATTGTAGTTATGCACTTCACACCATACTGTGGATATCGCATGTTAACTACCCACAGCTTTCAAAATCTTTTCCAAATTCAAATTCAAAAGCACAAGTCGCCACTTAATTTTTTTTAAAAGGAAAACTAAGAAACCATTTTGAAAGCAAACCGATCTTTTGCGAAACCAAAGATTAACTAGGTCCGGGGATTATAGAATGAGAAAGGAAGGACTCCGACGGACTAAAACACCATCTCTCATCCTATCTCACGATAGGCCTCTACTCAACATCCTTTTAATCAAACCATTAATCTAAGCATGCCCTCGACTAATACATAGATATAAATATACATTACACAAGTATGTTGAAATGGTGTAAAATTGCTAATGACAAAATATCATTCAAACCCAAGTAGTTCAATTAGCAAGCAATATGATGTGCAAAATAGAGAACTAGAGAACTTACCCGGGGTCTAGTCGCGAATATTTAAACGTGCAATGCATACGAAAGAGAATACCTAATAAAAAGGTCTCTAGTCACATATACACATAAGGCGAATCTTAATTCTAAGGTGTCGCACATGAGGTCGAAAAATCAATAGAATTAAGGAACAATTAAGCTAAGGAAGAGTCAAGAGATCGTACCTCATTGGCACTACAAAACAAGGGTTATTCCACATGATATACAAGATATAAAGTTAGATCTTAAACGACAATCCTAGATTTCTTGCTTAAACCTATCAAATGTAATTAAATCTAAAGCAAACAAATCCTAATTATAAGCGTCAAGCCACATGGATGAATGTATACATGAGCAAGAGTAAATTATGAAATATTCACTAATTTGGGATAACTTAAACTTTGAATTCAAGCTTAACTAATTATCATTGAAGCATGGTTTAAGTCTAGGCTCATGAAATATCATTTGGGCCATTTTTACAAAGTTTACCAAATCTGTCACAAAATTCTAAAAATTCCAGAGAGCAGACCCGGTATTTAAAAAATAGAAAAGCATACTTCTAACAGTTTGATCTTGATGAGTTTTGGTCACAAGGTGCCTTTGTGAGTCTAGTTTCTAATCCAAAAAAGAAAATCACAGCTCCAACGGTTAGATCTCTGGGAATCAAACAAACACTAGACATCACTCAGAAATTTCCAATTCTCTGTCCAGAAATTTTGTATGATTTTCTAAAAATAATTAAAAAATCAGAATCGCTTTGATCTTTTTAGGAGATCTTATTAACACATCAAATCTCATATAAAAAATTATTTGGGGTCAAAAATATTTGATTAAGGTTCTGATTTACTTATTTTGAAACTGACTTGCTGTTCTGAAATTCTGGATAGAATATGATTGTTTCACAAAACTCATGATCAAACCATGTTAACCACAAGATCTCACTAAAACAAAAATTGCAGCGGTAGAACTTGGTGTTATGAACTTGAAGAATGATTAACAAACTAAGACATAGAAATGAGTCTTTTCGACTATGGGTTTGATTCAATTAGTGTTAAATTCAATCACAACGCCTATTTAGGAAATGGTAATTGACTTTGAACAAAGCTAAGTTTAAGTAAAGTTTGGGGGTTTTGTAAATGGAGGAATCGAGGTTGGGGAGCATTCCCCCACCTTGGACCAAACAACACATGACATCCATACTCGTAGCACATTCTAGAGTAAAACATTTCATTTCATTGTGACAAACCATCAAACATGTGGTAGACAACCAACATGCTAGATGGATGTTCCAATTCAATACATGGGTGTAGTGTTAGAGTTTAGAGATTTAGCAACTTCCAATGCTTGACATTGGAAGTGGAGTCTCAAAACACCCACCCATACACCCACGAACTCTAGATATGCTACAAAGTATGTGATTTCTACAATTAAATGCACATGGGTCCAATGGTGGGTTTATGATCCCTAACCTTCAAGGTCTAGCTACTCATAATGATAATGACAACAATATTAAAGAGAGGGGAGGAGAAATTTTACCAACAAGAGAAAATCACTATAAATGCCATAGGATATCCAAAGAAATATTCAATAAAAACTACCAACAATTCAATGCATTGACCCTCTCTTCTCTCTAACACTAAATGGAAGTAAGTATTGGTAGATGGGGAGTAAAATGAGGGAGAGAGAGGGAGAGAGCTCTAAAAAATAAGTTAACCCTAGCAAAACATTATCACTAACTATATATAGTCCTCCCACAAAAGGGCAAAGTTGTAATAAAAAGAGAGTCTTCAGCAGAGGCGCGGATCGATCCCTTCGTAATGGACGGATCGATCCGCCTTTCATCTGGGGAATTACCGGCTTCTCGAGAAGGCGCGGATCGATCCGCTCATATTGGCCAGATCGATCCATTTATAGGAGTTCCTCGCAGAATGCTCCAGCAAAGACGCGGATCGATCCCTTCACAAATGCGGATTGATCCGCCCTTTTCGAAACTGATAGAGAATTCCTTTTAAACACACGGATCGATCCCCTCTAAATGGCAGATCGATCTGCCTTTCCTGAAACTCCTTTCTTGCACCTTTTTACTTCAAGAGAGCCAAAAGTGTTGGGCATCACAATACCCAAGCATACATAACCTACAAAAAGAGACCTTTATTAGTTAACAGAGAGTAACAACAAGAACAATTAAAAACACAATTTATCCATTAAGTCTCCGATTTAAGTAATAATTTGGGTCCAATACAGGTAAAATTATGAAGTTTTAAAATACAAAATTGGACACGAATCACTTGTCTACAAGGATAGACCCGTGAGGATTCTTGACCAGAGTATCAAGAGACTGAGAAGAAGAGACGTTCCTTTGGTTAAGGTTCAGTGGACGCATCATGATGAGGGAGAAGCATCGTGGGAGCTAGAGTCAGACATGAGGACTAGATACCCCGAGTTGTTTCAGGATTAGTTAGCTCAGATTTCGGGGTGAAATCTCTATTAAGGTGGGTAGAGTGCAACACCCTGTAATTCTTTTTTTTCATTTATAAATGAGTATATCATTTTATTTCTTTTTATAATATTCATTTGGGGTCAAACCGTAATTTCCATAAATATAGAAATGCTTTCTATTGTTTTAAAAACAATATTTATATTTTTGTATAAACTAGGAATTTATTTCCTACACTAATATAATTTTTTGTATTTTTTATCGCGATCGGTTAATACTAGTTTGTGTTTTAAAGCTGCGGTTATATCGCGTTTTGGGTGTGGGAGCACGTGAGCTCAACCACACCGTGGGTTTTTCGTGGCTTGCTTGGAGGCCACAATAGTGATTTATCTTTATATGTATCAGTCTCTCAATTCTTTCATTCACTCGGTCTCTCTCAAATTCTCCCAACACTCTCTTGCTCTCTCAAGACACCAATATACACATACACATATACATAGTTATATATTGATATATCTCAAAATCAGGAATGGAGGAGTAAACTTCTTAAATGATAGAATTTATGGCAACGTTCTCGGTTTCGAAATTGTTGCTTAATCACCTCTGTGAGTATTATAAACTCACTCGCCATGTTTATATATGTATATTTCAGTATATATAGGTGTGTATATATGTATATAGGTGAAGAACACCATGAAAGCTTTGAATTGGAGTTTTACAAAATTCAACCAAAATCAATTTCGTGAATTGATTATGGAAGATCTCAGACCCAATAAGCTACGGTTCCAATCCTATGGCTTAATTTATCAGTATGGCGACATATTGATGATTTGAAGTTTTGTCACTCTAACTTAAATCACAAAAATCGAGAGATTTAATCCGTATTTGTTTAAATTGATCGTGTATTCTTAATCTACGTGAAAACTGAAGAGATCCATATATTACATGCATTGTTTAGGACAGAATCTGGAAATGGGTATAATTTTAGTTTGAAAATCAAAAATAGGGGAAAAACGAGGAAGATGATGAAACTGTGACAACTCGCTCGCGCGAGCTGTGTATTTTTGGGCAGAAAGCTAATTTCTTTTTAACAGATTTCAGGAAAAGGCAAGATCGCGCACGCGGCCCGCTCACACACATGCATGTTAGGGTCGAGGTTGGGTCAACATGCATGTGTGTGAGAATGCGTGAAAAGAGTAAAGAGTGGCGATCTGGTGTGCGGTTCCAATACTGAGCGGATATTATTACTGGTATTGGAGGTAACAGTGTGTATGACTTAGATATCGAGCGGATATTATTCCTAGTATCTAAGACGCTCGTTTCGGATATCGAGCAAATATTATTCCTGGTATCCGATGCGATGGTTGGTTGTGATCAACCCAGATATCGAGCGAATATTATTCCTGGTATCTGCGGCGATAGCGTGTGTACGACTTAGATATCGAGCGGATATTATTCCTGGCATATAAGGCGCTCGTTTCGAATATCGAGCAGATATTATTCCTGGTATACGAAGCGATGGTTGGTTGTGTGCGACCTAGGTATCGAGCGGATATTATTCCTGGTATCTGAGGTATTGGGGTGGTTGAATCAAGTTGTCGAGAGAAAAGAGTCAGAAAGATGAGATGTCACATGGTTCATGCACGGTTGCATATTTATTGTTTATTATTATCCCCTGTGACTTATATTGAAATTATTGTTTTATCAGTTTAATTGCACCGTTGTCTTATATGCTTATATATACATTGCGAGCACACGTTTATTTTGCTCACCAGCTTGCATAAGCTGACGGCGTCGATGCGTCCTGGACTCTTTGTCCAGGTTTTCCAGGTCAGGAGCAGCCAGGGTACTTTGACTATGCTAGTTAACGGCAGGAGACTTCCCAGGAGGCTGTTTTTATACTTCTTATGTCTTTTAATTTGGAGTTGTAATAGAAATTATGATAGATTTGAATAAGGCGGTTTGTGCCTAAGTTTATAACTGATGTAATAGTGTAGTAAGTTTAAACTTTTGAGCTTATGATTAATAATATCCTTTGCTTTAGAATTACTGTTTAAGATATTTGTTGCAGGGACAATTGGTCATAATCACTTGTCACGACCTACGAGTCCATAAAGGAAATTAAATGCTTTCCTGTATTATGCTACGTCGGGGCGTGATAGGCTTAATTCAAGGTTGTCACAACGTACTCAAAGTTGTTTGAAGAT
Source organism: Hydrangea macrophylla (assembly GCA_033977485.1). Taxonomy (NCBI): domain Eukaryota; kingdom Viridiplantae; phylum Streptophyta; class Magnoliopsida; order Cornales; family Hydrangeaceae; genus Hydrangea; species Hydrangea macrophylla. The sequence goes on from CM066994.1 coordinate 93,691,404, forward strand.
TAACAGGCAAAAAACATACTATAACTAAGATAGTAAAGAAACTACCATAGTATATCACATAGTAATAACATACAGAAAATAACATTAATTGCATTATAACTAACTACATTTATTAGGAGAGAAATACAAGAACCGTCATATTATCTTTTGAATAATTAAAATTTTTAAAATTTTGTAAATTTTTAAAATTTTGTAAATTTTTGAAAATTTTAATTTACTGAGTCATGTTGTTGAGCAGGTATATTGACATTAAAGCATAAACAGAAAGAAACGAGGCATGCAATGACTCACTCCCCCCAACTAAAACTAAACATTGTCCTCGATGATATAAACTAAGCACATGGACATGTAAAGTAAAGCGAGAGAAGGAAGGATGTTACCTCGAGGTGTTAAAATCCAGATTATTTATTTATTATTTTTTTTTGTTAAGTCACCTGCAAAATCATTAGTAGCAACAAGAAAAAAAAATAAAGAACATAATACAACTACACAGTAAATAAATTCGGTTAATCAAGATTTTTTTTACTCATACAGTAATAACGGAAATTTTTGAGGATCTTTCCAATGAAATAATTTAACAGTGAAAAGAATGTAGGGATCCTCATAAAATTGCAACTCCCCCCCAACTAATGCCAGGCTCAAGGTCAGAGAAGATTATGCAAAACCTATGGCCTCTAACTTTGTTGTGGACAATTATAAGAGGTATACCACACTTTTAGGAATTATATGCAAGAAACGATCTTGGTGTTGGTAGTTCCTACAATAGCCTCTATTTTAATACAAGGAGGTGGTCACGGTTCGATAAAAGTGGCAAGGTCTATGTGAGGTTCTAATATAACTTCATTACCCTCCTCTTGTTCTAGAACAGAATCCATGGAAATATGATCATATGAATTGGATTTCTATTCTATGCACATGGTTTTGGATTGGACTTGGATAAAGCTATCTATTTGGGCCTCTATATCATTATCAGTCAAGAAGGTTAAGCAGTCTAGAAGATTATTAGCTTCTTGTTGAAGTTGAAGATCATCTAATGTGGGCCCAATATTTTCCAAGCCCTCTCTCACAGAATGTTGAAATTTAAAATTTGGTGACGTACATGTGCTAGAATCCTTACCATCCTCTTCTACAACACATTCTTTTTAAACAATAGTGGGGTACACATGACTTTCAAGCTCGGGATGAGAGCTTTGATTAATAGAGAGGATAGGTGATGGACAACTTGGTGACACCACATCTTCGGCCGAAAGAGGTGAGGGTTCACGAATATCACAAGAATCAAAATGGGATTTATATTTTTCAAGTACGTCCTCCCTAGGGTCACTATCAAAGGTAGGGGTAGAGTCAACAGGGGACTCATCCTTTCCTAATTGTGTGTAGTCACCTAAACTCTCATCATTTTTTAATACCTTATTCTCATCCTTGTAACTCTCCTCACAATATATTTCATCTATTGAGGAACTCTGGACAAAGAGATTGTGCAATCTTATCCAGGCAGTGAAGGAGTTAATGTATGGGGTTGTATATTGAGGAAAAGATGATTCGACAACTTAATGCTCAATGGTTTGGTTTTGGAGTTCTTGTTGGGTTATCACTTTCTCGAGTGAGTTGTTAACTCATTCGGTATAAACCCGTCATGGTCCTCCAATTCTATTCCATTGTTAGTGTCTTGAAAGTCGGATTGTAGTGTTGAAGGACTAGTACAGTCTTCTAAAGGTTGGCTAGCGTATGCTTGTTGATATCTAGTTTCTAATTTATCAAGTGCACTATCTAGCCTTTTCATTTCACTAAGCAGCAATTTTAACATACCATTATCCTCAACTTGGTTATTCTCCTCGTCATTACTATATGAAGTTTCACCCCATTGTTGTTGGTAGTAATTCCCATCCCATTGTGTTTGTGGACAAGACTCCCCAGAAAGAAAGTCTTGGTGTATTTGGTAATCGTGGGAACTATTACTATATCCTACATTATTATTTTGGTTATCTCCCCATTGCGGTTGATAGAACTCTCCATGTGGAGATTCTTGATATGTTTCATAATATGGGGGACTAATACTATTGTTTTCCCATTGTGGCGGTTGGTAACACTCGGGTTGATAATGCACGTCATAGGTGGGTGCTTGCCAACTTGGGGGATAATCATTTTGATTTTCAAGTATGTACCTATTAGTGGCGTTTGTGTTGTATGGAGGGTAATATGGATGAGACATATTCACCCAAAATTTTTAAACATTAGACTTTTTTTTTTTTTTTCTTGTGAGAGAAAAGGTCCAAAAGTTTTCATTTATTTATTTTTTTAAGAAAAAGAAGAAAATTGGAAACAACTTAGTAAAATCCTAACCTAGTTGCCTGCCCTGGCAACAGCGCCAAAAACTTGACACGACTAAAAAGTTATGCGCTCTTGTGCAACACCCAAGTGTAGGTGATCGTGCAAGTAATACTGGATAAGTCCAGGTCGATCCTACAGGGAAGGAATAGGAAGAAAATATACTAAGTTACAACCTAAAAAAAAAAAAAAAAAGATGAATTGTAGGAGTGGAAATTCTAACAAATCCTAAATAATAAAATTAAACTAAATAATAAACTAAAACAGATAGATACATAACTAATGAAATAAATAAATTATAGGTGTTGGAAATATGAGAGTCCGCATTGATCCTAACCATCTACCATGCATATTCATTAACGTTCTATGCAGTTCATTCCTCTTCAGCATTCCGTATTTTTCGAAAGATATAGAATCAATAGCCCTTTCATGACTGGGACTATATCATCAAAAATGATTTAAAATACTTGAAAGAAGGTTTAAAACAATGGTTATTACTTGCACTCTAAATGGTGTTAGCATTCAAAGTGGTTTTCAAAAGTTATTGAAGAAAATAGCCTTAAGGCTTTAAGTTCTAAAAACTGTTGTGACAAACTAAGCTTATAGGGACAATTTGATGACAGATTTCTAAAACAAAAAGTCTAGGAATACTTAAAAAAATCATCTCAAGAATCAACAGGTTCGATTGATCGAAGCGCTCTCGATCGATCGGACAACATCATCCTTCAATCGATCGAAAAGTCTTCAATCGCTTGACTATGGCTCTGATTCGATCGATCGAAATGTGTTCGATCGATCGAGCCCAGGTTTTCTAAAGATTGCATGGAAGAGGTTGGGAATCAATGTTTTATCACATATTCCCAATGTCTAAACTATGGAAACATGAATAAACTAAATCAGGAATAACAAACTAAAGTAATCATAACAACTATATCAATAAACAATCAAATAAGATAAAGGAAAGGAAAAACCTGGAATAAATCTGAATATAACCTTGAAATAAACTTGAAATCAACTTGAATCTTGAGTTTACAATGGAAAAGAGGAAGAAGAATATTAATCTAACCTAAACTACTCCTAAACTGACCCTAAAATTACCCTAAAATTGCTGTTTTTCGCATTCTGGAGAGTCCTCTCTTCGTCTGGTATCAAAACGACTTATTTATAGGGTTCTTGTAGAGTTTACGCAACTTTTGGGAGAAAATAAAGTTCAATTGATCGAGCTTAGTTCGATCGATCGAACTCTCAATCAATTGAACTCTCTTCAAGCCCTTGAACTTCTCTGATTTTGACAACTCTACGCACCGATGGGAGAATGGCCATAACTTTTCACTCGGACTTCAGATTGACCTCCTATTTGTGGCTACGCGACCATAACTCAAAGATCTACATTTCATATTTCTGGGAAAATCTTCCAAATCCGAAGTCTTCATTGTCAAAATTGGCATTTTCTTAGCTACTCTGTTATTCTCATCACTAGAATCACTTTTCTTTAGCTTCACTTCATTGATTACATTCTAATACCTATAAAACAATGCATAAACATATGTTTTTAGCATTAACACAATAAAAAGAAGATTGTAATTAGAATGTACCTAAATATAGGGACTTTGGGGATAAAAGTATGCATAAAGGACCATGTAATACGCTATGAATATGCACTTTTCACCTCGAATCACATGACAACTCTAGAAAAATTCTGTACAAACCTCCGATAGTAACCGGCCAATCCTAAGAAACTTCTAACTTCAGATACATTGGTTGGTGGTGACCAATTAGCCACAGCTTCAATTTTTTGTGGGTCCACTTTTACACCTTCTTTAGAGATAACATGCCCCAGAAAGGCTATCTCTGTCAACCGAAATTCACATTTCTTTAGCTTTTCGAATAATTTCTTCTCTCTGAGCTGTTATAATACCAATCAAAGATGGTTCTCATGATCCTCGATGCTCTTAGAATAAATCAAGATATCATCTATAAAAACAATCACCATCTCATCTAAGTAGTCTTTGAATACCTGATTTATAAGATCCATGAAAGCTGCTGGTACATTTGTAACCCCAAATGGCATAACCAGAAACTCGTAGTAGTGGCCATAGTGAGTCCTAAATGCCATTTTCTCCACATCTTTTTCCTTTACCTTCAACTGATGATACTTTGATCGCAAATCAATCTTCGAAAATACTTGAGCTCCTTGAAGTTGATCAAATAAGTCATCAATCCTTGGTAGTGGATACTTGTTCTTTGCGTTAACTTATTCAACTCCCGGTTATCAATGCACATTCTCATGGTTCTGTCTTTCTTCTTTACAAACAAGACCGGTGCACCCCACAGCGATACGCTAGGTCGAATGAATCCCTTGTCCAGAAGTTCTTGTATCTGAATTTTTAGTTCCTTTAACTCCACCGGTGCCATTCTATTCGGTGCCTTTGATACTAGTTGAGACCCGAGTGTTACCTCGATAGTAAACTCAAATTTTCTTCCAATGAAAACATCTGGCAGATCATCGGGAAATACATCTGGAAATTCCTATACTATGGACATATCTTCAATTTTTCCTCCGGTTACACACGTATCAATGATTGAACAAAGAAAACCTTGACAATTTTTCCTCAACAACCTACCTACCTGAATATCTGATACCAAATATGGTGGTGCCACCACACTAACCCCCAGAAAACTGAACTCCCCATACGTTGGCGATAGAAAAGAAACCATCTTCTGTTCACAGTCAATAATGGCTTGGTTTGCGGATAACCAATCCATGCCTAGAATAGCATCAAAATAATGAACGGTTAATGGTATTAAATGTACTGTCAAAACTCTATCATCTATTCGAATCTCACATGCTTTGAATATCGACAAAGTCATTAGAGGTTTACTTAAGGGTAGTGATACAGATAGTTCATACCCTAAGGGTTTCGACATACCATCTAAGTGTTTAATGAACTCGTGTGCAACAAACGAGTGTGTGGATCCTAAATTAATTAAAACATTTGCTGGGTAGGCACACATAGGTAATATACTTGAAACCATGGTATGGCCTTTGAAATGTCAACTGACCTGAGTTGAACGAACCTCCCTTGCCTTTGCTCCACACCCTTTCCCTTGTCCACGTTCTGCCTTGATCTTGGTCCAGATAATGCCATTGAACTTGTCACTTCTTGACAATTCTTTGGACAATCCTTAGCATAATGCCCCATTTCTCCACAATCAAAACATCCTCCCCTCAGTCCCAGAGTTGAGCTTCCCGTGTTTGACCTCTTGCTTGTGGACAGTTTCTTGATGAATGGCCACTTGCCTACAAATGTCGCAGGTCATAGTTAGATAACACACTCCCCCATGCCTACGGTTACATGTTGGACATAATGGATGATTTCCCGCTAGCATGGAACTTCTTCCTTGGCTGCCTGAACCTGAGCCAGATCCAGAACCTTGTGAAAACATTTTCTTGAAAAACCCTTAACTATTGCCTCAAATCGGCATCTTAAACCCGGCAGGCAGCGTCTCGTGGACCCCGTCGTACAGACCTTCCAACTCCATCAAATAAGTGTCGACCCCTTGAGCCTTGCGCATTACCCTTTCCAACTTCTCTATTTTCTCGGTCAGTAGCTTCTCTTTCTCAGCTTTCTCTCTGTCTCTGTTGGCCCGTAGTGCATCAGTCCATTGTGCCTCCTGGTCATCGAACCAATCTCCTTCCCCTCCTCACAAAGGTGGGTCCATAACAGGCGGAATTACATGTGGTGGTCAGCGATTCAGTTCTTCTATCATCCCCATCATGCGGTTCATGTTTTCGGCCTGTCGCCTCATTTGCTCCGCTTGTTGTTCTACCAGTGTCCTTAATCCAACTATTTCTTTGTTGTTTCTTTCTTCGGCCATGTCAGCATATTCTCTTCTTACCAGCCTCGCCGTGGGATCCCTAAACCACGCTTGATTCGACGTTGATGCTATTTTTGCCCCTACAACAAATTTTGAAATTTTCTTTTTAAGACTTTTTGCCCACTTTCTTTTGTCACACAAAGACACATTTTTAAAAGACGTTTAGTAAAAACTTTTTTATATGTCACACGGATGCAATGCATGTGTGTGTGTGTGTGCCTATTCTATATGCCAAAGAAAAGAAAATCCTAATCCTAAAATATAGACATATAGGCACATAAAATCCTCACCCATGTCAAGTACGCTAACTTCTCCTTTCATTGTGATCTCACTACCCTCTCGGAGGTTGGATATTCAAAAATTTTCAAAATTCATTTGAAAAGCTTTCCTTAGATGGTAAAAAGATTTTGAAAACAATGCTTGAGAATGCTTTTTGAGAATGAGGATGTTAAACATTCTTCTACAAAAAATAATTTCGAGGATTTTCGAATTTTTCTTTTGAAGATGATCAAGTGAAATATGCCTTAACAAAGGTTAGTTTGAGAATTTTAATTGAAAGGAGAAAAAGATTTTTTTTAAAAAGGTAATCGAAAACCTTGAGAAAAAACTTTGGGTAGGGGATCACATGGCCGGATTGTCACCGTACTTTCCATGAATTTGGATACATACAAGGTCAATGATGCTTAGCTAAACATGATATAAGAAGTATAATCTTATAATCAAGGTTCGGCATGTTCTCCAAATGTCGTGGAACATGAGGAGAAATTGCTAAAAGGTGATTAAAAGATTATACATCTTTCATCAAGCAAGTATCGTCATCATCTCAAGTAATCCCTTCCGGGCATACAAAACTTCCTAGCATATAATCCTAATCAAGAGTTGATTTCCTTAGATTGAAAGGTTCTATAGAAACTACTATGCAAAAGCTGGGTTTTGGTCAAATAAGGGACCCTTGACACACATCCGATAGGATGCTTAATATACCAAATCATGGTACGAGATCAAGGGTGATCACATAGTCCCATGATGACTTGACCGACCGGGTTGCCCCGAGCCTCCAAGGTCATAGTTTCGCGCAATCGACTGGCTGGACATGCAAGTGAAATGCAACAGGCACACAAAGATTAATTAATTCAATTAAAAGGATATTTTTCAAGTCTAATCCTCGAGTGAACCCAAAATCAGAATTCTGGTCTGCGAAACCAGAGATTCTGGGTTCGATCCCCAGTGGAGTCGCCAGGTTGTGGATATCGCAATTTTTCTTACCCACAACTTTTTCTTTTAAAGTTCTTTTAAATTTCAAATTCAAAACAAATGAGTCGCCACTTAATTTTTAAAAGAAAAATTAATAAACCATTTTAAAGCAACTGATCTTTTGCGAAACCAAAGATTAACTAGGTCCGGGGATTATAGAATGAGAAGGGAAGGAGCCCATCGGACTAAAGCACCCCTTCTCATCCTATCTCGCGATAGGCCTCTACTTAACATCCTTTTAATTAAATTACTAATCTAAGCATGCCCTCAACTAATACATAGATATACGTATACATTACACAAACATGTCAAAATGGTGTAAAATTACCAATTTACAAAATATCATTCAAAAGCCACGTAATTCAAGAAGCAAGCAATATGATATTCAATAAAGAACAAGAGAACTTACCCGGGATCCAGCTGCGAATATTAAACGTGCAATGCATGCGATTTAAATAAAAAAGAGTCTCTAATCCACATATATACATTTAAGGCAAAATCTTAATTCTAATGTGTCACGCATAAAGGTCAAGAAAATCGATAAAATCAAGAAATTAAAATAAATTAAGAGGAGTTCAAGAAATCATATCTTAACAGCGCTGCAAAACAAAGGGTTAGTCCACATGCTATACAAGATACGAAGTTAGAAATAACAACCCTGAATTTCTAGCTTAAATCTATCAAGTGTAATTAAATCTAAAGCAACCAAGTCTTAATTATAAGTGTCAAGCAATATGGATGAATATGCACATGAACAAGAATAAATCGTGAAATACTCGGTGATTTAGATCACTTAAACTTTAAATTCAAGTTTAACTAATCATTATTGAAACATGGTTTGACTCTTGACTCATGAAATATCATCTAAGCCATTATTCATAAGATTGATTGAACTTGCAGAATTCTGGAAATTGCTGAGAGCAGATCATGACTTTAAAGAAATAAAAGGCACGATTCCCGTTATTTGATCTTGATGAATTTTGGACACAAGATGCCTCTGTGTGTCTAGTTTTTAACCTAAAAACGAAATCAGAGTTCCAACGGTTGGATCTCCGGGAATTGGACAAAAACCAGATATCACTCAGCATTCTACAACCTCCTGTCCAGAGTTCTTGTACGATTTTTTAAAAATAGTAAAAAGATTAGAAATGCTTTGTTCTTTTTAGGGTGACTTCTTAACACATTAATCTACTTAGAAAAAATTATTTTGGGTCACAAATACTTTATTAAGGTTCTGATTTACTTATTTCAAAAGAGTGTTACTGTTCTGAAACTCTGGGTAGATTGTAGTGACTTCACAAAACTCATGACCAAACCACTTTAAACATGAAATCTTCTTAAAACAAAAATTGCAGTGGTAAAACATTGTGTTATTGGTACTTTCCCGTTGGTTTCATTCAGTTTCAACGGTCTGATTTCGAACTAAAAATCTTTGATCAAAATCGGTTTATGAACCCACTGTTTCATTGTCAAGTTCAACTTTTATTTGTTAACCCCAACTATTAGACCATGAAGTTGGACTTAAACTAAACCATTTTCTCCTACCATTTTATGGTCATTGGAAGCTAAAGACCTTCATATTTGTTGATTTCAAATGAAGTATGAATAGACTTCATGAAATCTTAAGATAATGAATCTAAACCATGGAGATGGGCTTAGACTCAAACTACTTCCTCCTACCACTTGATGGTCATTGGAGATGAAGACATGACTAATACTCATGAACCTTCAAGAATCTCAAGAGAGAAGTACAAACAAATATAGCAAACACTCATAGGTTTTAAGAAATATGGAGGGGATTCCATGAAACCTTAAGTTAAAGAATCATAAACCATGGTAGGGGTTTAGATTCATTTACTTGCTCTTGTATAAAGGATGATCAACCTTGACTCTCATGGGGGAGCACAAGCTCACATGGAATCAAGGGATCCAACTCATGAGATTTCAAGTGAAGTATGGAAGACTTCCAAGAATCCCAAGAGAGAAGTATAAACAAAGAGGAAGAAAAGAAGGAACTAAAAGAAAAGGCAATTAAAGTTTGCAAGTTCCCTAATAATACTTCTAAAAAAGGGTTAATCAAAAGACCAAGTAGTGTTAAGAAGTTCAAAAGAATGAAGAAAAACAACTTATGGTTAGAGGATCACCTCCAAACTATCCTCAGAACTTCTCTCTTTTGAAGATCTTCCAAGCTCTTCTCTCTATTTTTTTTAAAAAACTCTCTCTTTTCTCTCTCAAATATGTGTTAGTGTAGTGGTAGCTACCTCTTGTCTTGTGCTCCCAAGGAAGATCCTCCCTCTTTTATAGACAAAATTACCAAGTATTCTCAGTGAATTCGGAGTAAAAGACAGGTGTAAGCATCTCATTTGGTGGTACAATACGTACTTCCTGAAAATAGACAGACTGCTGCAGAAGGCGGCAGTCAAAAATCCTTTGCGGCAGTCAGTGGATGCCGCTGCGGCACTCAGTGAAAGCCACAGCGGCATTCCACGACTGTCGCGCGGCTCTCAGTAAGTGTCGCACCAAATTATTGATTGCCGCATTTTTGTCAACCTTACTTTATCAATTTTTTGTTTTTATCCGCCTACATATACGTATTGTACCACAAAATACGGACTGTTAAAGCAAACGGAAGTCAGAAATTGTCGGCGGCACTCAGTAAATGCCGGTCCGGCATTCTGTGACTGTCGAGTGCCGTTCGGCACTCACTGAGTGCCGCAAACAACTGCCGTGTGCCGATTTCTGTTGAACTTCCCCTTTTTAGGTCTTTTCTTTTCTCCTTTTTCTTAAAAAAACTTATTTTCGAAGATCTTTTCCAAAAGTGATGTTTTATACCTGAATTCTCCTAAACACCTGGTATTTCATTCTGTGAAAATTTTACCGCGTTTGGAGAACTTTCTAAAGAGCTTAGAACACTTCGAATCCTTCGGTCCTTGTCATCATCGGATTTGGAGGTGACACTCTCCTTAATCCGACGTTTGGTCAAAATCGGGGAGTCTACAGGTAGTCCAACTACAAAATCCATAGTTATGTGTTCCCACTTCCATCCTGGAATGGATAAGGGTTGCAACAATCCAGAGGGCCTCTGGTGTTCGGCCTTTACTTGTTGACAAGTCAAACATTTAGACACAAACTCGGCTACTTCTCGTTTCATTCCTTCCCACCAGAAGTTTCTCTTCAGATCTTTATACATCTTTGTTCCTCCTGGGTGTACTGTCAGTCTCGATTTGTGTGCTTTCTCGAGAATATATTTTCTCAAGTCTCCTGAATCTGGCACACATAATCTGTCTCGACATCTGTACCCTCCATTGGTCCCAACTTTTCATCCTGTAGGGTCCTTTTCTGACATCTTGACGAACCATGCTTGAAATTTCTCTTCTTCCTTCTGGGCCTCGATGATTTGACTCACAAGTGTTGGTTGTACCATGAGGCATCCGAAGTGTTGCCCATTACTTTCCTTAGCAATCTGCATACCAAATTCAGCGATTGTCTCTAAGGCTTTCCATTCCCTTATCATCACTGAAGCGATCATTTCTCGAGGTTTTCGACTTAAAGCGTCAGGGACTACATTAGCCTTACCAGAGTGGTACTCTAAGGTAAAGTCATAGTCCTTAATCAGTTCCATCCAACGGCATTGCCTTATGTTCAGCTCTTTCTGAGTAAACAAATAATTAAGGCTCTTGTGGTCTGAGAACAAATCGAACTTCTCCCCATAGAGGTAGTGTCTCCAGATCTTAAGCGCGAACACCACTGCTGCCAGTTCCAAATCATGAGTTAGGTAATTCAATTCATTTGGCTTCAACTGTCGTGAACCATAGGCTATAACCTTTCTGTCTTGCATAAGAACACATCCCAGCCCTTGATAAGAGGCGTCACTAAAAATAGTGAACTTCTCACCATCTTTGGGTATCACAAGCACTGACGCTGTTGTCAGTCTCTCTTTCAACTCTAGAAAAGCGCGTTCATGCTTATCACTCCATTCGAACTTCAAATCTTTCTTAGTCAAACCAGTTAACGGGGCGGCTATCTTTGATAAACCCTCCACAAATTTTCGATAGTAGCCAGCAAGTCCCAGAAAACTTCTGACTTCTGTAGCATTGGTCGGCCGATTCCAATTCGCAACTGCATCAGTCTTTGATGAGTCAACAGCGATTCCTTGTTGAGAGATCACATGCCCGAGGAACTTAACTTTTCGAAGCCAAAATTCACTCTTGCTGAATTTAGCGTACAGGCGATTATCCTTGAGGATCTACATTGCAATCCAGAGATGTTGTTCATGCTCTTCCTCTGACTTGGAATAGATCAAAATGTTGTCAATGAAGACAATAACGAACTGGTCCAAGTAGGGCTTGAATACTCTGTTCACCAGGTCCATAAACACAGCCGGGGCATTTGTTATCCCAAACGGCATCACCAAGAACTCATAGTGTCCGTACCTTGTTCTGAATGCAGTCTTAGGTATGTCTTCTTTTTTGCACTGATGATACCCCGACCGAGATCAATCTTAGAAAATGTCGTGGTTTCTTGCAATTGATCGAACAGATCGTCTATATGGGGTAAAGGATACTTATTCTTGATAGTAACCTTATTCAGTTCCCGGTAGTCAATACACAACCACATGGTCCCGTCTTTCTTCTTCATGAATAACACTGGCGCACCCCACAGTGTAGTACTTGGATGAACAAAACCCAACTTCTCAAGTTCTTGAACTTGTTCCTTTAGCTCTAGCAGTTCGATAGGGGCCATCCTGTAGGGAACTTTGGTTATAGGCCGAGTACCTGGCACCAATTCCACATAGAATTCTATGTCCCTCTTAGGCGATAATCCTAAAATATCTCATAATACTTCCTCAAATTCCTTTATCACCAGTATTGATGACACCATTACTTCTGTACTAACAACTTCGATGTTTGCTAGGCATCTGGTGATGAACATATCCCCCGAAGGTTTACATTGGAAATTAAATGGCTGATTCCCATTGTCCGCAAATGTAATCCTCTTCCTTGCACAATCCAGCCTCGCATGATTCTTCTCGAGCCAATCCATTCCTAGGATTATATCAAACTCCTTCATCGACAGAACCACCAATCTTGCCAAAAGTTCACGGTCTCCTAACCGCAGAGGACAATCCTTACATACATGTAATAACTTGACAGTGGTCCCTAAGGGTGATATAGCACTCAAAGCTTCATCTAAACGTTGCGGTACTATACCCAACTTTCGAACAGTCTTAACAGATATAAAGGAATGTGTAGCACCCGTGTCAAATAAAACTTTAACATGAAAATTAAACAAGGTTAGAGTACCTTCCACTGTCTGTGGCTCGGGTGGTCCCTCCTCATAAGTACCTTCGTCATACCCTGTTTCCACATAACCAGCAGCCTCGGGGATAACCGCATTCAAGCGGGCCTGTCCTTGCTGACCGTAATTGCCTCTCCTAGGAGCCTTCCATTTAGTACTTATGTGACCCGACTTGTCACAATTATAGCACACAACTCCTGGACGATCAGCATGCCTAGGTACTCTGCAATCTTTAGCTCGGTGACCAGGATTACCACAATTGAAACATTTATCATTGTTGTACCCTCCTATTGCTCGAGGCGAATACTGCTACACTGCTTGTGTCTGTTAAGGTTTCTTCCCTCTATCCCAAGTCCTTTTCTGTCCCTGAGGGTACACCGGTTTCTGTCGGGGATAGCCTTTCTGCGGAGGTCGATTCCTAAATGATTTCAGACTCTGATAACCATCATTCTCCAACCCCTTAGCCAATCTTACTAGAGCCTCAAATGACTGGCTCAGGTGCCCCATAGTCAGATGTCGGAGAGACAAGTTGAGACCCCGGTGATACTTCTTGATTTTCTTCTTGGGTGTGTCTACCATATGTGGAGCAAAGCGAGACAACTGTTCAAACCGAGTGGTGTACTCACGGACTGTCAGATTTCCTTGTGCTAGTTCCATGAATTCTTTCTCCCTCTTATCCTTCTCTTCTTCAGGGAAATACTTCTCGAGGAATCTCTCTTTGAACACCACCCACGGCATTCCCCTTGCGGCTTCTTCCCCAATAGTTGCCGTTTTGGCATCCCACCAATCAGCCGCTGCATATGACAACTGAAAGGTCGCCAGGCGCTTCTTCTCCAGATTAGTGCAATCTATGGTCTCAAAAATACGCTCCATCTAGCGTAGCCACTACTCTGCTTGCCAGGGTTCATTGGCCCCAGCAAAATACTCAGGCCGCAGAGCTCGAAATCCCTTGAGAAGCTTGTCCCCAGTCTGGTGGGCCCGTCTCTCATTCCCATTATGATACCCATTTTGATTATCGTTCCTTGTGTTCTGATCGCTGACCCTTTCCAATCGTCTCACAAAAGCCTCAAACATCCCGGTTGGATCTACTGCCAGGGGTGCAGCTTCAATAGCAATGGGACAAGGCCTAAGATTCCTCCTAGCCATAAGTTCGAGAGAAAGGTACCTATTCATCGAACAACAGAATTCGGTCAAACTCCAGATAGGAAAGTTCTTAACGATAGAAAGCGACTAAACACATAATAAGGTCGAACTATCTTTTCTTAATGCTATCTTAGCGGTAGATCCTACGTGTTCCGGACAATTGGTCGAGCCATAACCTGGCTCTGATACCATTAAGCCTGTCACGCCCCGACGTAGCATAATACAGGAAAGCATTTAATTTCCTTTATGGACTCGTAGGTCGTGACAAGTGATTATGACCAATTGTCCTTGCAACAAATATCTTAAACAGTAATTATAAAATAAAGGATATTATTAATCATAAGCTCCAAAGTATAAACTTACTAAACTATTACATTAGTTATAAACTTAGGCACAAACCGCCTTATTCAAATCTATCATAATTTCTATTACAACTCCAAATTAAAAGACATAAGAAGTATAAAAACAGCCTCCTGGGAAGTCTCCTGCCTCTAACTAGCATAGTCAAAGTACCCTGGCTGCTCCTGACCTGGAAAACCTGGTCAAAGAGTCCAGGACACATTGACGCCATCAGCTTATGCAAGCTGGTGAGCAAAATAAACGTGTGCTCGCAATGTATATATAAGCATATAAGACAACGGTGCAATTAAACTGATAAAACAATAATTTCAAGGTTCCAACTTCAATATAAGTCACAGGGGATAATAATAAACAACAAATATACGACCGTGAATGAACCATGTGACACCTCATCTTTCTGACTCTTTTCTCTCGACAACTTGATTCAACCACCCCAATAACTCAGATACCAGGAATAATATCCACTTGATACCTAGGTCGCACACAACCAACCATCGCTTCGGATACCAGGATTAATATCCGCTCGATATCCAAAATGAGCGCCTTAGATACCAGGAATAATATTCGCTCGATATCTAAGTCATACACACGCTATCGCCGCAGATACTAGGAATAATATCCGCTCGATATCTGGGTCAATCACAACCAACCATCGCTTCGGATACCAGGAATAATATCCGCTCAATATCCGAAATGAGCGCCTTAGATACCAGGAATAATATGCGCTTGATTTCTAAGTCGTACACACTATTACCTCCAATACCAGGAATAATATCCCCTCAGTATTGGAACCGCACACCAGACCGCCACTCTTTACTCTTTTCACGCATTCTCACACACAATCATGTTGACCCAACCTTGACCCTAATATGCATGTCAATATTCACAATTCACGACATCAGTTATTAATCTCGAAGCTGTATAATCGTATAAACATGAATCTCAGGCTTAACCATTCTTATAAATCCGTTTCTTAAACATAAGCTTTTAAAATAGTGTATCTGTCAAACAGTTCCTAAAAAACTTCCAAAACCTTTCCAAATAGTTCCTTATACAAAAATACACAAACTGCCAAAAAAATATCGTCGCGGGACCGGGCCACGCGCGCGATCTTGCCTTTTTTTTTTCCACAAAACTGTTAAAAATTCCTTATTGTCCAATTCTGCACAGGTCGTGCGAGCGAGCCGCGCGAGCGAGAGTCGCGCGAGTGGGCCGCGCGCACGATCTTGCCTTTTCCTAAAATCTGTTAAAAATATTAGCTTTCTGCCCAAAAATACACAGCTCGCACGAGTGAGTTGTCACAGTTTCATCATCTTCCTCGCTTTTCCCCTATTTTTGATTTTCAAACTGAAATTATACCCATTTCCATATTATGTCCTAAACAATGCATGTAATATATGGATCTCTTCAGTTTTTCATGTAGATTAAGAATACGCGATCAATTAAAAGAAATACGGATTGAATCTCTCGATTTTTGCAATTTAAGTTAGAGTGACAAAACTTCAAATCATCAATATGTCGCCATACTCATAAATTAAGCCATAGGATTGGAACCGTAGCTTATTGGGTTTGAGATCTTCCATAATCAATTCACGGAATTGATTTTGGTTGAGTTTTGTAAAACTCAAATTCAAAGCTTTCATGGTGTTCTTCACCTATATACATATATACACACCTATATATACTGAAATATACATATGTAAACATGGCGAGTGAGTTTATAATACTCACAGAGGTGATTCAGCAACAATTTCAATACCGAAAATGTTGCCGTAAATTCCGTCGTTTAAGAAGTTTACTCCTCCGTTCTTGATTTTGAGATATATCAATATATAACTATGTATATGTGTATGTGTATATTGGTGTCTTGAGAGAGCAAGAGAGTGTTGAGAGAATTTGAGAGAGACAGTGAGTGAATGACAGAATTGAGAGACTGATACATATAAATATAAATCACTGTTGTGGCCTCCAAGCAAGCCACGGAAAACCCACGGTGTGGTTGAGCTCACGTGCTCCCACACCCAAAATGCTATATAACCGCAGCTTTAAAACACAAACTGGTATTCACCGGTCGCGATAAAAAATACAGAAAATTATATTAGTGTAGGAAATAAATTCCTAGTTTATACAAAAATATAGATATTGTTTTTAAAACCATAGAAAGCATTTCTATATTTATGAAAATTACGGTTTGACCACAAATGAATATTATAAAAATAAATAAAATGATATACTCATTAATAAATGAAAAAAAAAAGATTACAGGGTGTTACACTTGTACTTAGCTAAAATGGATTACTAAGCATAGCTTAGGGGTCTTGAGAGACTATAGTGGAGACTAATAACTCAAGTGAGCTTTTGAGCCATTCCTTATTTTTTAGGGTTTTATAAAATTACTCTTACTTTTTGAAAAGCGTTGTAATTCGTTGAAAGTCTCAATTTTCTTCTTCATTTTGACTAATCACTAGAAGAGAACGTTCAGGATTTACCAACTTTAGAGTTCTTGAATTTACTTAAATGAATTATCCTATAAACTTAGAACATGATTTAGGCCATCTTTTGACCATACACGTATAACATAACTTTGGCCTACCTTTATGATATTCTTTTACTTCACCTCTTGAGCTTATCATAATCGCCTTGTCTTCACAATCCTTCAGTCTATACCTAACTGCAAATTAGGAGTTCAAGCCTCAATTCTTTATTTATGAGTGATTGGGATGAGTTATCTTGACAAGAAGTTTGGTTGTGTGAATAAGGGAAAGTTGGCAAAGAAAAAAAATGATGAAAAAATATGAAAAAAAAAAAGCATGAAAAAAAAAACAAAAAAAGAACAAAATATGCCAATGGTTGTTACAAAAGAAAATAATAATAATAAAAAAAAGAGTGGGAAAGGAAATAATATTAAAAACAAAAAAATTAAAAATAAAAAAGAAGAGAGATTGGAGATGTGGGGAAGTTTAAAAAGTTGTAGTTGATATTTCAATCACATCCCTTGACCCAATTGAATATTTTGACCCAATTGATATCACGAGCCTCTTTCTTCTTAACCAAACACCTCTTTTTAAAAGTCCTTATGATTTTAAGTTGATTGGATTCGAAGTTAAGGTAATGAGAGAGTTCTCCACGGTATCTCGCTCTTCTAGTGAAAGGTATCCTTTCATGAGACTTTGCGTACTAAAATGTCCGTTTTTCAATTTAGATATGAGAAGCATTAGATTCCATTTACATTCACTCTTTATAGCTTCCATATCATGAGTGATAATTATTACATCTAATTCGGAGTGATTTCATCTTGAGAGTGTAATACCGGTGAGAGTTGAGTCAAAATGATCGTTCTTGATAGCATCTTACGTTATGCAAGCTTTGAAATTAAATTTTTGTATTTTGGTTGTCCATTCACACACACACTTGAAGATTAATAGGTATGGAATATTCTAATGACTTTGATAATAGATTAACTGTATTGTGTGTTGCATGGCTTTGGCATATTAGAGAGTTTCATGAGATTGTTGAGCTTAACCACTTTGCTAAATGAGAGAGGAAAGTTTTTTTGAAAACATTTAAATGAGAACCAGTACTATAAACACGAATT
The DNA here is from genome assembly GCA_033977485.1 of Hydrangea macrophylla. Lineage (NCBI taxonomy): Eukaryota > Viridiplantae > Streptophyta > Magnoliopsida > Cornales > Hydrangeaceae > Hydrangea > Hydrangea macrophylla. The sequence continues at coordinate 93,709,261 of CM066994.1, forward strand.
TTGTGGGTAAATTCACTGCAAACCCTCACGAGACAACACTCGTCCACTAGGGAAAACCTAGGGGTTTAAAGGCTTGTTGCATACGCTAAATGCAATCGCGATTCCTACGAAAGTGAGTTAGAATTTTTAAGTTCTTTTGTTTTTAATTCTTAGAGTTTAAATAAATATTGCTGTAGTTTGCTTCATTGCTAGGGACTAGCAACGAGCTAGTTGAGGGGTGTGATTCGAGGTGAAAAGCGCATATTCATAGCGTATTACATGGTCCTTTATGCATACTTTTATCCCCTAAGTCCCTATATTTAGGTACATTCTAATAACAATCTTCTTTTCATTGTGCTAATGCTAAAACATATGTTTATGCGTTGTTTTATAGGTATTAGAATGTAAATCAATGAAGTGAAGCTAAAGGAAAGTGATTCTGGTGAAGAGAATAACATAAGCAGTTGAGAAAACGCCAATTTTGACAATGAAGACTTTAAATTTGAAAGATTTTTCCAGAAATATGAAATGTAGATCTTTGAGTTATGGTCACCTGGCCATAAACATGAGATCAATCTGAGATTCGAGTGAAAAGTTATGGCCATTCTCCCATCGGTGCGCAGAGTTGTCAAAATCAGAGAAGTTCAAGGGCTTGAAAAGAGTTCAATCGATTGAGAGTTTGATCGATCGAACTAAGCTCGATCGATTGAACTTTATTTTCTCCCAAAAGTTGCGTAAACTCTACAAGAACCCTATAAATAAGTCATTTTGATACCAGACGAAGAGAGGATGCTCCAGAACGCAAAAAACAGCAGTTTTAGGGTAGTTTTAGGGTTAGTTTAGGAGTAGTTTAGGTTAGATTAATCTTCTTCTTCCTCTTTTCTATTGTAAACTCAAGATTCAAGTTGATTTCAAGTTTATTTCAAAGTTATATTCAGATTTATTCCAGCTTTTTCCTTTCCTTTATCTTATTTGATTGTTTATTGATATACTTGTTATGATTGATTTACTTTGTTATTCCTGCTTTAGTTTATTCATGTTTCCATAATTTAGACGTTGGGAATATGTGATAAAATATTGATTCCCAAACTCTTCCATGCAATCTTTAGAAAACCTGCGCTCGATCGATCGAACACATTTCGATCAATCGAACTAGAGCCATAGTCAAGCGATCGAAGACATTTCGATCGATTGAAGGATGATGTTGTCCGATCGATCGAGAGCGCTTCGATCGATCGAACATGTTAATTCTTGAGATGATTCTTTTAAGTATTCCAAGACTTTTTGTTTTAAAATTCTGTCATCAAATTGTCCCTATAAGCTCAGTTTGTCACAACAGTTTTTAGAACTTAAAGCCTTAAGGCTATTTTCTTCAATGGCTTTTGAAAACCACTTTGAATGCTAACACCATTTAGAGTGCAAGTAATAACCATTGTTTTAAACCGTCTTCCAAGTATTTTAAATCACTTGTGATAATATAGTCCCGGTCATGAAAGGGCTATTGATTCTATATCTTTAGAAAAATACGGAATGCTGAAGAGGAATGAACTTCATAGAACGTTAATGAATATGCATGGTAGATGGTTAGGATAATTGCGGACTCTCATATTTCCAACACCTATAATTTATTTATTTCTTTATTTATGTGTCTATCTGCTTTAGTTTATTATTTAGTTTAATTTAATTATTTAGGATTTGTTAGAACTTCTACTCCTATAATTCATCTTTTCTTTTTCTTTAGTTTGTAACTTAGTATATTTTCTTCCTATTCCTTCCCTGTGGGATCGACCTGGACTTATCCAGTATTACTTGCACGATCACCTACACTTGGATGTTGCACAAGAGCGCACAACTTTTTAGTCATGTCAAGTTTTTCCTGTGACACAGTTGATGAGAAAAAATGTATGTTTTCATTGCAGTTCAGAGTATAAGGATAGTTTTAATAAATTGAAGGCTTGCTTGATGGCAACACCAATTTTGGCCATTCCGACAAGTAATGAAGCATTTGTTGTACTCAACGATGCGTCCTATTACGGATTGGGATGTGTGCTGATACAGGGAGATAAGGTAATTATGTATGCTTCATGTTAGTTGAGATCACATGAAGTTGACTACCCTACTCATGATTTAGAGCTAGCCGCGGTGATATTTGCACTTAAAATTTGGTGGCATTATCTATATGGCGAGAAATGCGAGATTTACACGAATCACAAAAGCTTAAAGCACCTATTCACTCAGAGAGACCTAAACATGAGGCAAAGACGTTGGTTGGAGTTAATGAAAGACTATAACATTTTTATTCACTATCATCCAGGAAAGGCTAATGTAGTAGCCGATGAATTAATCCAGAAGACAACCAATAACTTAGTTTATAGTTTGACTACTCAAGAAAAACTGATTCGTGAAATGGAGCAACTAGAATTGGAGGTAATTCCAGAAACAGATGGTGCATTGATGTCGGCTATTGTAGCACAACCATCTCTAGTAGATGAAATAAAGGCAAAACAGTTACAAGATCCCGCATTGAAGAATATTTGTGATGAAATGCCTAGAGGCAAACATTCAAAATTTACTTTTGAGAATGAGTTGCTGAAATTTGGGAAACGGGTCTGTGTACCCAATATGGATAGGTTGAAAGAAATAATTTAGGAAGAAGCTCATAATACCAAGTACTCCGTTCATCTTGGAAGTACGAAAATGTACCGTGATCTACGATAAGTTTATTGGTGGTCAGGTATGAAGCAAGAAACAGTGGAGCATGTATCCAAATGTATAGCTTGTTAGAGGGCAAAATCATAACATCAAAGGTCAGCGGGAAAGATAAAGTTAATGGGAGTATAGAGTAGAAGTGGGAGAACATTACGATGGATTTTGTGGTGGGTTTGCCAAGGTCAACTACAGCAATTGATAGCATTTGGGTTATTGTTGACAGATTGAACAAGTCAGATCATTTCTACCAATTAGGACCAACGATCCGACAAGACTAGCAAAGTTATATGTGGTAAAGATAGTACGACTCCACGGAGCTCCAATTTTTATTGTCTCTGATCGGGATAATAGGTTTATAGCTAAGTTTTGGCAAAGTTTACAAGAAGCTATAGGAACCAAGTTGAATTTTAGTACTGCTTTTCATCCTCAGACGGATGGTTAGTCAGAGAGGGTGATACAAACATTAGAAGATATGCTTCGATTATGTGTTCTTGATTTCAAGGGTGATTGGGAGCAGCATCTACCATTGATTGAATTTTTGTACAATAACAGTTTCCAAGCAAGTATTAGAATGGCTCCTTATGAAGCACTTTACGGGCAAAAATGTCGTTCGCCAGTTTGTTGGACTGAAGTAGGTGAAAGGAAGCTATTGGGACCCGAGCTAGTTCAGTTGACAACGAGAAGATCAAAGTGATCAAGCAGCATTTGCAAATAGCTCAAAGTTGTTACAAGAGTTATGCTCATAAAGATAGAAGGCCTTTGGATTTTAATGTAGGAGATCGAGTATTTTTAAAAGTGTCACCTTCGAAAGGTATTATTCGTATTGGTAAACGTGGAAAGTTGAATCCCAGGTATGTAGGACCATATGAGATCATTGGTAAACTGGGACCGGTGGCTTATCGCTTGAAGCTACCACAAGAATTGGCAAGTGTTCACAATGTGTTTTACGTATCATTACTGCGATGATGTGTCGGAGATTCTAGTCAGATATTAGAACCAAAACCATTGAAAATACGAGAAGACTTGACATACATAGAGTATCCAATTAGAATTCTAAACCGAAAGGATCAAGTTCTTCGGACAAAGACCATTCCATTGGTAATGGTATTGTGGCAGAATCATAAGGTTGAAGAGGCTACATAGGAGAAAGAAGCTGGAATGCGAGAGAAATATCAGTATCTATTTGAGATTTAAGGTACTATGAATCCGAGTTTGCGGACAACTCCTTTTAAAGGAGAGACCTATAACACCCCGCTCCCGCGGATATTATTATTATATTAGCATGCATTATCAATTATATAATAATGTTAGAAATGCATTTGTGATGTGGGTTTTATCCACTAGATGGATTATGGGTATCCGTTTGGGAACCCAGTTATGGCCAATGTGGTAGTCCCTGATTAGGACATGTGTTGGGACAGTCCTTGTGTGATGGACGGTGATGTGGAATCACTTTTTATGCTTATGTGTTTATTAAGGCTTATGTGAATTATCTTATTATATTGTCTTATTTCATGTTAGTGGGTTTTGGGGTACCTTTGTGAGTACGAATTGAATTCACTATATAATTAGTAGGCTAATTAGCAATCTCATAATATTTTATGGAACCACTTATGGGACCCATGCAAGACATAGACAAATACCCATTTAGGTTTGGGATATGGTTTCATAACTTGTAGGGGATAATTGCAATGCACTAGAACTTTAGGGGTTGTAAGTATAATTAGTGAAACTTGGGTTACATGTTAGGAGACATGTCAAGGATGACACATGTCAAGTTCAATAGCTCTTCCTCTTCATTCGTTTTAGGAGCAGAGAGGTTGCGAGAGTTCGACGGAAAATTCGGCGGAGATTTGGACGTCAATTACCGCACCGTTTGACGTTCAATTTCAATTCTGATTACATATTTGGACTCCTGGAGTTGAGTCTAATGCGTAGATACAAATTTGGTTAAGTTTCGTGATAGTTTTTTTGCGACCCATTTGGGGGTTTTGCTTATCATCTATAATTTGATTTAGGAATTGTACCTGACAATTAGAGGAATAATAATCTGGGAATTAAGAGCGATTGCTACGAGGTGAGTGATATTATTTGGGGATCCAATGGGTTGATTTCATGTTTTGGTTCATTTGATGCCAAGTATGTCTACTTGTGTAAATTAGCTTGTTTAGTTAATTTTAGGCAAATCCATGTGATTAATAAGACCCAATTATATGTTAAATAGTATAGTGTGATGAACTATATGGGCATGTTAAGTTGTCTATTTGGGTCAATGGTGTTCTTGTACTGATCATTGAGTTTATTGTTATTGGGCCGCCAGAGGCTATTAGGTACTACACGTCTGAAGAGAGGTGTGGGTATCTATCGGCTATGTGGATTCATGGAAGAATCGCGAACTAGATGGAGGGTAATAGTACATGTATCTTCAGCGACTATAGTTGAATGTAATTTGAATGGATTATAACTTGCTGTTAATTCATGTTTTCAATTAATGTCATTCACAAGCATGTAGCTTATACATTGTAGTGGTTATTGAATAACCATTGTAGGTGATCATGCCAGTGAGGACTCGAAGAAGTGAGTCAACGGGCGTGGGAAGAACGGGAAACTCTTGGAGTAGTTTGATGTTTATACGCACATTATGTTTAATTTGTAAGACTTGTTTAATGTCGTACCGGTCCTTAATCTAGACTTAAAACTCGTAATAATTTCGACTAGGAAACTCATGGATGTTGTGTGTTCGTGTGGGTATGTTTATACAGTTGGGTTTGGTTGTTTTATCAAGTGCTGTGCATTTAGATTAGAGTTGTTAAACAGGGGTTGCTGCAGAATTTGGATCTGTTGCTACGAACCAGTCGACCGAATGTCTGATCCAGTCGATTGGATCGTGTTCCAGAACTCTACATTCTGGGAACCAAGGGTTTCAATTGACCAGACCGAGTTTCAATCAACCGAGCCTCTAAAATCTTAGTCAACCGGATCAACCAGTCGACCAGACCAAGGGATTCCTAGAATGGTGCTCTCTGTAATTTGCATTTCCAGTCGACCGAATCCCCGATCAATCGACTGTTACCCTGCTTAAAAAAGAAATGTTTAATTTATAAGTGTTTTAATTGGGAAAATTTTTTATAACTCTGTATTTTATTATTAATAATAAACTCTTAGGGGAGGTTTGTGTGCCTTGGTGGCGTACCACGTATCCTAGAGCCATATGGGTGGTTCCGGGGAGTGACATTTAGTGGTATCAGAGCCAATAGGCTTAGAAACTCGGGTGCGAGACACGACAACTTGAGGGTACGCAATATGTTGATCATGTAGATACATTTGTACATGCATATGCATAATTGCTTCCATATTGTGATGTTGAATTATGAACATTGCATGATATTGGCATAGCATGCAGTTTATTCATGCGGATTTGATTGACAGGTAAGAAATGGCATACCCAAATCGAGAACATTCACCACATTCAAGACAGGATCATTTGGAGGATATTGTAAGTAATTTTGTAAGAGCCGCCAATGATAGAATACCAACGGGTGAGATTATACCTGCAAATCCACGACATGAACGGGGGATTATTGAGCAATTCTACAAATGGAAACCACTGCAATTCGAGGGAGGCTCGGATACTTCATTAGCCGATCATTGGTTAATGGATATGAACTGTATTTTCGAGCTATAGATTGCACCGATAACAAGAAAATTATATGTGCCACCGATACTCTCAAAGGCGGAGCTCAAAACTGGTGGACAAAATCAGCTTGCTCAGGGACCGCCTGAGATGTGGAGAAGGTTTGAGAAAGAGTTTAACAAACGGTACTTTCCGGCGTCTGCAAAAACACAAATTGCATAGGAATTTGCTATGTGAATTTGTGGTTCACAACCATTAGGACTATTGATCTGTAGGGAAAGGAATTGCTACTAAAGAAACAATATTTCTTTGTCTCAGCATCATTACACGACATCATTCGCAGGTTCAAAGACTCGCATCACAACTTTGATGTCTTTCCGGACAAGGTTCCAACTCCGATACCTTGTATCTTTGAATATCAATCTATGACAAGCATGCACATGCTTTCTTCCAAATTGTTTTCACAAGCAAAAATGTATTTTTTTTTTTTTTGGATCATCTTGTCTTGAGGTGTAAGGCTGTGTTTGGTTTGCAGATTTAGATAAGGAAAAGACAAATTGGGAAGTATGTGCCAAAAATGATGTGAAGTCTCGTAGAAGGTATCGAGGCCACTTGAAGCATCCTCACAGTTGAGAAGCTAGAAGTTGGAGACTAGATATATAGCATTTATAGCTTTTCCTTTTATTCACATGTTCATGAGAACTAGCTAGCATTTACAATTTTTTTTTTTTTTTGGTTTTCAATTTTGCAACTCAAGGAGAACGGCTTGATTAAATTCGTGTTTATAAGTTAATCATATTGAATTGTAATTGTATTTTGTTGTGATCTTATAATTTGTGTTTATAAGTGATTTTTATGGATTGCAATTGTGTTTTGTGGTAATATTACAATTTTTATGGACCTTGGAAAATTTTGTTATTTGTGATTCTATTATGTCAGGTACCAAAAGTAATAGGGTGGATTTTTGCAAAAATAAAGATTTTTTTTATAAAAAAAAAATTCGATTTGTTACTGTTATAAACCGTGACAATTATAGAAAATTACGACATTATTTTTACATATTAGTCACTGTTATTAATAATTGTCACAGTCGAAAATCGTGACAAAAAATGTGACTAATTCCATAAATTGTCACGGTCTAAAATCGTGACAAATAATGAGACAAATACCACAAATTGCCACGATTTATGACCGCAACAAATAAATAAATTGTCACTATTTTAAATAGTGCTAAACCGTGATAATTGGAAGTGATATATCACTTTTAAAGTGTAGCAAATAAACCGTGAAAAAGTGTATTTGTCACGGTTCTGAACAGTGACAATTTTTTTTGTCACACCCGAAAATGTCACGATTTAGAACCGTGACAAATGGCCTTTGTATTGTCACTGTTCTAAACAGTGACAATTGGAAGTGATATATCACTTTCAAAGTATAACAAATGAACCGTGACAAAGCGTATTTGTCACGGTTCTGAGTAGTGACAATTTTTTTTGTCACACTCGGAAATGTCATGATTTAGAACCATGACAAATGACCTTCCTCACTGTTCAAAACAGTGACAAATCGGCCATTCTGGTGTAGTCCATTACCTAAAAGATTTAATTGAGACATTGTGTGATAGAAGGATTGAGTTGTACGGTAAATGTTAACGGAAGGTTCAAAATTTTTCAGACTGTCTAGGGTACGTCATGATATGCTGCTAGGTGTCACTCATGACTAGTAGAAGCTCGAAAATAATAAATAGTAATATTAATTATTTCCTATAAAGGAGAATTAGAAAGTGTTCGAATTCAAAAATAATTAGAATGGGTTAATATTTTATAAATATTAGTCCCTACTACCATATTAGTAACTAAGGGATAACACACAAAAGGGCAATATGTAATTAGAAGAAGTTATGAGGGTATACTTGATAGTAAGTTGTTAATATGGAAGTAGTATAATAATATCATATGTACATATTTGATTTAAGAAAGTTTTCTAATCAAATGTTGTTTCCTAATTAGATTAAGGAAGTGACTAATGCACTTATTATATAACAAGAGTTAAGGGATAATTCCCCGAGGGAAGCCCAACCATACGGTCATCACTATGATGACCTCATCTATATCAACTTTAATTCGTTGGAGAAAATTTTAGTTCTTCAATTTGATGAATCCATTAAGGGAAAATTGGTGAAAAGGTCACTAAGATTAGCTTTATTGGGATTAAGGACAACTTAAAGTAGACATTGGGGATAAGTATTCCCAATATCCCTAGACCAAAATACCCTCATTTTCATCCTCTAACCTTAGCCACCACTTCCACCACCCACGCCACCTCCAGCCACCACCTCCGGCCATTACCTCCGACGACCTTCGATGACTAGCCCTGCTACCTCCCCCTAGCGTCACCGGACCTCTGGCGACCTTCCCTTGCCTCTACCACCATAGCCCCCACCCTTTCTCTCTCCTCTATTACCTTCAGTTTCTCTCTCCAAATTATGTGACTGTGATATATCAGTCAATATATATTGATTAGTTATACAAAGAGAAAAAGAAAATTACAATGGATGATTAGTCTTGTCACTCTAGACTTTCTCTCTCTAGCCTTCTTTGTCAAGAAACTGAAACTAGCTTGGATGAAGACACCTTTAATTAACAAATCACAGTACATTAACTATAGAAGAAACCGAGTAAGTACAAAATATGATGAATCGAGAGATTGATATTCTATTCAATAATCGTGAATCTACACACACACACACACACACACACACACACACACACACAAAAAAAAAAAAAAAAACCCCTAGTTTCTCATATCTTAAGTTTCAAAATTTTCACTTAGGATATGATATCTTAAGAGAAATTTCACTTAGGATATGATATCTTAAATTTGAAGCTCTAATTTCATTATAAGAGTGGATATTTCTTTGAATGACTCTAAAAAAAATAGTCTCTCATATCTATTCATCATTCTCAATCCATATTTCATTCGAATAACTAAGTGAAGTCGGTCGAACAACTAAGTTCGAAGCCCTAGTCTTATATCTATGCATCATTCTCAATCCATATCTATTCACCACCCCCACCACTCGATTGTAAAAATGCTAAGTGAAGTTAGAAATCATAAATCCTAAGTCAAATTTGACTTAGGATATCTTAAGTGAATTTTCCTTAAGAGTTTGACATCAGTGGTGGTTGATTATTCAAAACAATAAAATAGTGATGGTATTGAACAGTCAAATCAGATCCAGATCATAGTAGGCCAATCATAACAATCAAATGGTGATATGATCCAACATAGAGCCCAATCATAGCAGTTGAATGGAGATGATCTATTTTGAACAATTTAATGGTGAGATCTATTTTGAAGAATGAAATCAGATCCAGATCTGGTTTGGTTGTGGTGATGGTGTTGGTGGTGGGGGCCGATGGTAGTGGTGGTGGTGGCGATCTAGGTTTGTTTTGGTGGTAGTGGCCAGCAATGGCGGTGGCAATGAGTTTCTTGGTGCTCGCCAAAGATCGCCAGTGGTGGTTTCCTGAGGTCGCCGGAGGTGGTGGACGGAGATCGGGTAGGGGTGGTGGTAATGGTGGCCATGGGAGGATGAGAGAGAGAGATCACTGGTGGCCATGGGAGGATGAGAGAGAGGGGTAGTGTGGTAAGATGAAAATAGTGAAATAGACTTGAAAAGTGTAATGTTGATGTTGTGGACTAGAGCTAAAAAATAGGCTTGGGCTTTTTTCCTTGTGGAGGTTACTGTTAATGGGCTATCTTTTGTGTTAGGGATATATACTAAAAGCCATGGTTTCATGTAGTTGATTTATTATTCATTTAATAAAATCAGTTTTTTTTTATGAGAATCTAAGTGGGCAATGTTTTGTATAATATTGTTTATTAATATTGTGCATATGTGTCTCTTATTCTGCATAATAGGTGGTCTAGTGTGTAGAGTTCGGCTTACACACAGAAGATCAAACCATCAGATCTTGTAGAATGTAAGATTTTGGTTTTTAGTCTTAGATGGGATTGGACACACCATTGGTAGAACTGCAGCATGGTGATATAGTAGGTTCGTCTTGACTCCGAGAAACAGTATAGTTTCAACTCACTATGCTGGTACACTTTGTGCATTGAACGAGACCGACTTAGGGTAATTATCTTTGTAGTGACTTATAAGATAATTAATACCTCATGGTTATTATGAGTGTTTATGCTCTAAATCCTAAGTTAATTTATAAACATGTACATTTGATATTTACGCTTTGATCCTAAAAGGGTAAGATCTTTAAATGGGTCAGTATCTCATTGGATTGGGTGACAATATTAATTGTGTGGTGGATATTAATTCATAATGGAATCCATGTCTCAATTTGGGATTGATGATATCCCCTTAAGAAAGCTTATAAGATTTGATTATGTCAAACCATGTAGGTGGATTTTGTATCCGACATATCATATAAGTTAAGCAGAGGATCTCAAGGAAGATTAATTATATATATGATTGTCAATAATTATATTTAATTAATGGATATCTATAATCTTAACGTGGGGAGATAATAAACATTTAATAACATGGAACTCGAAATATATTTTTGAAATAAGGGTAGAAGTGCAAGTATAATTCTTTAGTGGTATGAATTATAATCTATGGAAATAGGAATCTGATTCAGTTCGAATTAGGGTTTTCTAATTCCATAAGGAAGCCTATTACTTATTGACTTCTTATGGTATATATATGTTGCTTTGGCTCTCTTTTCTTTTTGTGTTTTTTCCATCAAGAGGATTTTAACTTGTAATAGAAAAGAGAGCATAAAGAGGGAAAGCGGAAAATAGAAAGGAATTTGAAAGAGCCCATACTCAGTTCGATATTCTGGCAGCAGAGGAATACAATAGAAGATTATCGAGCCTGTGTTCTCGATTCGTCTACTACAGCAATCTATTTTTACAGTTCAAGGTAACCCTAGTTCTACCCTTGTAGGGTTATTATAGATTTCACGAAATTTTTTGCAGTATCAACTTATACGCACTGTCAACAGATTTTGGGAATGCAGCTTCCTAACACTTTAAACCAATGTTGCCCAACCTTAGGGACCTTAGTCCAAGCCTCCCTAAAATTAACTACTTCTTCTAGTTCGTGATTTGCGCGTGTGGATGCACTTATGTTGTGTTTGATATGAAGGATAGAAAAGTGAATGATGGAAGGGAAATGGGGAGGAAAGGGAGAGGTCTCCCTAAGGAAAGGAAGGAGGCATTCCCTCCTTGTGTTTGGTGAACAAGGAGGGAAGGGAAATGAATAGTCTCCTCCTTTGTTTGGTATTAATTGAGGAAGGGAAGCCGAATGTATAAACCAACTTTTTACTATTATACCCATGTCATGAGATGCAATGTCTTTTCCCTATTGTTAGTGGTAAAAGCTATTTGTTGCAATTAGAATTAACTAAAATTTTGAATTAAATAACTAGTAATTGTCAATGGTTTTCCTAAATAATTAAATAATTGTTCTTTAAACAAACAAAAAACTTCATTGTAGAAATTAGACACCGCTATATATCTACTTAACAAATAGCAAATTGCTCCTAAAAAATTCTTTAGGGAAGGAAAAAAACGATTATAGTAAGTAGAGATTTTAGAAATTGAAGTACCTTAAGTAGAGTTTTTAGAAAGAAAAGCAAAAAAAGAAAAGGGTACAATGATAAGTTGACAATATTGTAGAGCATCCTTCACTCTTTCTGTCACGACCCATCCCACTACGCGTGGAAATAGGACACGTGGCACGCCACCAAGGCTCATCCAAACGTCATATAACTATACACGGCGGAGAGAACTTTAAAACAATCCTGGGTAATTAAAACTTAGGGAACATTACCCTCTGAGTTTGTAAAATCCATTGAAATCAGAGTTATAAAAAGTTTTGTTCGATCAAAAGTGTTCACAAGAAACCATTTCAAAATACAGAAGTTCAGTCGACTGCCCAGTCGACTGTACTAGGGTCCAGTCGACTGTGCCTGGCAGAAACTAAAACCCTAAATCCTTAACAGAGGTCCAGTCGACTGCCCAGTCGACTGCTTTTCTATTATTAGAAGCAGTAGCCAAAATCAACAGTGGTTCAGTCGACTGATATAGGGATACAGTCGACTGCTTTTCTATTATTCACTTACAGTGTCTCAAACACACGAGATCTAGTCGACTGACCCTGGGTCCAGTCGACTGCTCCCCTGCTGGCAGCCCTGTGTTGAAAATTTACAACACATGCTTCTCAAAACCAACAACAAACACAACCATAACTGATTTCCAACATATTAAAACATAAATACAGACGTTCAATTACAAGATTACGGTACTACGGAACTAATCCATGATTCTATTACAACATCTTACAATATTCAAATCCTTACACAAGTTTAGAATTTAAAACAAAAACATATACAAGTGATATCCCCAGCGTTCTTTAACGGCCTCATTCATCGCGCTTCTTCTCGTCTTTCTTCTTACCTGCAATGGAGTACATCTCCACTGCTCAGCTATATGCTGAGCGTACAATTCTAAATGTATGCTTATATGACAGTTCATGGTTTAAGCATCTAAAACACATAGAAATAGTCTCTAGGGTGAGTGGTACGCATTCATCCGGTCGATGCCGTAGGAGGCCCACCTCTCCCACGCATCTCGTACACTGGTTGGGCCTTCCTCCATACCAGGTACTGTGTCCTGGTTTGGCCCACCTCCAATCCAGACACAACCAAAATTCCAAATTCCATCAAACTCACAATCCTCAAGGTTCGAGGAGCTTACTCCGGATGAATTTGTACCAAACTCCCCTTTGACCCAAGTAGACACATAACATGCTCACATAAACAGTTATACGTGCTTTTATCATAATTTCACGTGCATAATTAACGGGCCTAATTAACACATGAATTTCGCCCGGATCCAAGAATATCAAAAATGATGTCCAAAACATGAAAATCCATATATTTCATAGATCTAGAATTCATACCTCGTGCGAATCTCTTCAAACTTTGAAGGATCGTCTAGGGGGCTAAATAAACGTCGGATTTCAAATTTGGGACGGTTCCTACAAGTTTTACCTGATTTTTCCCAAAAGTCTAGAATTAAGATCTTTACAAAAATTGGCCAAACATGACCTAAGTGGTATCAAAACGTAGATCTTACCTCCACGAGTTCAAATCTGAAATCTGGAGAAAATCTGACGGACGAACGGTCGTCGATCGGTGTCGCAAAGTCCGTTGGCTCCAAATCTCCCTTCTCTCTCCTCTCTCTAGATATTTGGCAAGTGTTTGGATGAGATTGAAATCTCATCCCAATCTATATATAGGCAAACTTTCGGGGAATTACGTTTACCTCCCCGCAAGTTTCTCAAAACTTCTCATTAATCCATGAAACTTCGCACACGTCCATTTTATAACTTTACGAGTGAAAATTATAAATTCCAAAAGTTTTCGACTAAGTTTCGTTTGGGTCCAAAAATAACGACCGAAAACTATATTCTGTGGAATCTCTACGCAACCTACCTTTTTAATTAATGTATCACTCACGTTCTCACCACAGTTCTCAAAAACGATATATAACAATATCAAAGATTACCAGAATTATACTACACAGGTATAATTACTATTCACAGAAATACCAGATAAGGTCAAATAACATTTAAATCATATAAATGGCATTTACTCAAGATTATGCAATATGAACTTCCATGTTCCCGTGTCCTCACTGACACCTTATCGTTGACTCGCAGTCAACCTCAATCCACCATTATCAACTAACATTGATAATCCACAAAATCTGAATATGCATATTAAAACCATGAAATTTTTGAAACGGGTGTGACACTTTCCTTCCCTCAATTCGTCCATTTTTGGATAGATTGAATATGGTGGGTCCGGAATCCTTCTTTCCATTACATTCTCTATTCCACCCTACTAGACAAATGATTTCTCCTCCATCCCTCCCCTCTTCCCTCCCCTCCTTTCTTTCCTTCCCTTCTTCCATCAAAACAAACACAACATTAGAGATCGGACACTTAGATGATTCAAGTGAACCTTGTACAAAGGTACCAAAAGAAGGCGGAGCGAATAAACATCTAAAAGTTTTGTAAAGCACGCTACAAGAGTAATTATTCGTTTAACCCCCTTATGGATATTTTATATATTTTGTATACATTACAGACTTGATCATAGGTTTTAGGAAACCGTAAATTTTTTGTTTTTCGCTACACGAACCTTTAAGAGTTTTCCATGCGGTTTTCTTTCACTAGACACAAGGCCTAATTCGGTGTCGAATTATATAAATATCCACTAAGAAGAATGGTTTATGTGTAAAAATAAGTCTGCTTAATCAATATAGATTACCAGTTCTAGTTAGTCAAAGAGTACCATTGGACCACCATTTTCTATTTTCCTTGCCAAATTATATCAATGAGAGGCCTTGACTAGCTCTTCATACCAACTGTTAGCTAGGAAGACATTGTCCACGGTTAGAGGCGTTTGACATACACATTGAAATCTACCTTTGATCAAAAAGCTTTAAACCGTTGGCTCATGAGTACAATTACACATATCAACTCTTTGTTCTTATACAAAGTTTTCGATATGGAACCACCAGGGTGTGGGCGGCCTGTACAAAAAGCCAGGAGAGGGAAAACTACACTCATACTTGTCCTCAACAAATAGCACCATATGGCATATGAAAAATGATTTAGGGCAAAAATCTTGGGTTGGGCCTATGGATTACTAAAACTCAGGCTCAAACCAGAAATAGAAGGAAGACTTGGGCCCTAGTTGTAGTCTTGTTCACAATGTATCAAGGAGGGTCCAAGAATTCCACTGTGCACTACAGGCCCAAGAAAATAAATAAATTTACTATTTTTTTGTGGTGGTTTGTCCTTTACTTTTAGTGTCAATCTTGGTGTCATTAAAAGTGATTTTTTCTATCATTAAAAGTGAAAGAGGGGATAACATGTCATAAAATGTTAATTGAGAGACCAAAATACGGAAAAAATAATAATAATAATAATAATAAATAATAAATTTGTTTAGAAACTAAACCAAATAAGGTATGATTTAAGGCTACGTTTGTTTCGCATGATTAAGGAGGGGATAGTGGGGGATTGGATTAATAGTCCCATTTAGTTTAATAGTCCAGTGTTTGGCAAGACCACTTTGTTCGAGACTAATTGTGCATTTTGAAAGAATAGTCCGCCATATGAAGGACTAAGTTATACCATAGGAGAGTTAGTATTATTAATCCCAAAATTTTTAATTAAATGAGACTAATTATCCAATCTCTCCTCTACCATTCAAACGTGGCCTAAAGATACAAAATGCATTTCACCCTTTATTTTTTCGCATTACAGCACTATTATTAACTATCGCATTAAAATAAAATCATTATACACAAATTCTAGTTCTCACTATACGACAAACTTCCTCACTAGTAAACTGAGCAGCATCCCAAAATCCATCTTTTCTGTCAATCAGAATGGTCTTATTCACCACGTGGACGCTCAGAAGATCATCTCTTTGACATGACATTCAATCAATGTGAGTGTAGTTGGTTTGGATGGTTAAGTCTATGGTGCGTAGAAATTTGGTACTCTCTTTGTCTCATATTCTTTGTCCCATATTAAGAGTTTTTGATGTCATTTTTTTATATTTCATTTTAAGAGTTTTTTTTGAAAAGTCAAAACACTTTAATACACACTTTTCAAATTTGTCCTTTATTATATCCATCTCTTCCCTCTCTTTTTTTTTTTGATATGACACTATAATTTTGAATTTCAAAAAGGGTAATATTGGAAAGTTAAAAATCTCACCAAAATCAAAGTTGTCTCCTTAATAAGTTGGAATTCTCAAAAGAGACTCTTAATATGGAACGGAGGGAGTATTAAATTCTGCACTTGGAGAATTATTTGATTATAGGACATAAGGGAAATTTTTTTAGTAATAAGGACATTATTCAATAAGAGTAGAATAGGTCTTTTGACTAGTTGATCTCATATTTTTGGGACATATTTTACTCTTATTTGTATTTTTTATTTTCATTTTCATTTTCATCTTTCTCTCTCTCAGCACTGACCACCGACCACCATCACTGTTGTCGCCACCACCACCGTCGACGGTCGCCACCACCACACCGGCCACCTCTCTCTCTCTCTCTCTCTCTCTCTCTCTCTCTCTCTCTCTCTCTCAACACCGACCACCATCACCGTCGTCGCCAACACCGATCACATAACCCAACCTGATGAGATCTATCTCCTCCGACCACCACCAATTTCAAATCCACCACCACTGCGACCCCAAATAGTGATCCACCATGAGTAGATCCACGACCACCACCACAAGCCAGTGCAGCAAGCAGTTTTACTTTTCTGTGAATTTTCACGAATTTTGTAAAATTTCATAACTTTTCGGTGGTATGAGAAATTTGTATTGTAATCATTGTATGAAAAAATTTCACAAGATTTTTTTATTATTATTTTTGGGATCAATGTAGCTTTAATTTGGTTTGTTTACAGGTTATGAATGCTTTATTAAGTTGATCTGAGTTTTCAAAAAAAATAAATAAATAATTCCTACTGGACAAATCATGTGTTAAGGTTATGGAATTTTTTGATAAATTTCACAACTTTTTGGTGGTATGAGAAAATTATTTTCTGATCATTGTATGTTGATATGATGGTTTGGTTGTGAATGAGATCTATCAGGTGAGGTCATGGTGGTCGTCGGAAGTAAGGTGAGGTTGTGGGGTTATCGCTACTGGCGGTGGAGGTCGGTGGAGGTAGGGAAGGTCGTGATGGTGGTCATCGGAGCTCAGGCGAGGGTGCCAGAGGTGCAAGGGGTGAAACTCTTAGTGTAGACTAAAATTGGGGTAGATTTGCCAAAAGAGTAAGGAATGGACATAATCCTAAAAACTTTTCCTACTTGTACTTAAACCAATAAAAGTTACTTAAATTTGATTTATCACTAATTCACTCTAAAAATAATAATAATAATGATAAAATAACAACTATTGTCCACTCTCACATACCCAATAAATAAGCAAATATCTTAAGCAGTGATACAGCAATTTTTTTGCATACCCTATTAGACTCACATTTGCTTATATATTAAAACGGAGCAGTGAGACCAAGTGTGGCATAGTTCAAATGGCAAAGAGCTTGGCATTTAAGTATCACATTATATATTAAGAAAAAGTGCATGCATCCTTTGTTGAAATATAGAGAAATTTAATAGGTATAGAGAGAATTCTCTTATCGAAATTTATATACTCCGATGCCCGTATTGTAATGGAACAATTTTTACCACTTTTTAGACTTGAGCATTCATGGTTAAATATATTTTACTCACATGTGATTAGACTCATAATATCATTTTCTTCTCTTATGGTTCAAAAATTGACACTTAATCCTCCTGTGGTTGCCACCAAAATGAAATTATCAAGTTTTCTATGAAACTAGCATGTTAAATACATCTTACCTCCCTATGGTCAAACTCATTGTCACTTTACCCCCGGTCCTATGGTTCAAAAATTGACTCTTAACCCTCTGGAGTTGTGGTGATGTAGAAATAAATAGAACGAAGTTACTAATAAAAGCAATTGGCAAGGATGATTCTTGGGATGGGTGGTGTACAATGTCGCTTTCTGTAAGAGGTTTTGCTACTCTACCCGAAGATGTGCAAGCAGCTAAAATCAATCGTGACGCCTCTAGGATAAATCAACCAAGAATTCCCCTCTACCTCAATTCTTTTTTGCACAGAAGAAAACTATAATGCTCACACCTTTTCGATAATAACTTCACGGAAAACAGTTTAAAAGAACTCTCTGTTTGTGAAAGAGCAGTCTCTGTATTTTTTCTCTCTCTCTCTCTCTCTAACTCACGTTAGAATTGATAATATCTTATATATCTCAAACACTGATATAGAGGTCTATATATAACGAAAGTCATGAGAATATGGGATAGCATATATTAACGTTAAATAGCTAGAAGAGATAAGAAAAAGTAGGTGTTGTTGGTGACTTGGTCTCCCACTTTATCTACTCGTACAAGAAAATCATATACACACACACACAGAGTCGCACTTATTAAAATTGAAACTCCTTTGTTTTTAAGTACATAATACAGAAGTTCCAATAGGCTGTGATAGAGAGAAAGAAGAGAGAAAAAGTTTGGGGGGGGGGGGGGGGGGGTGCGCAACCCCCTCACCGTCGGCACCACCACCCCACCCAGCCACCCCCACTCTCTTCTCTGTACGTAGCTGCCGTCGCTGGCATCCCCTCGGGCGACCACTCGGCACCATCATCCACCCCTATTCCTCCATAACCACCATCCTAGACCACCACTTCTCCACCACAGCACTAGAGTCACCACCTTCCTCCTCCTCCCCTCTCTACCTCTCTCCACCTCCAACAACCACACACCACCATCTTCGGGCACTCCTTTTGGCCGCCAGCTAACCAACAGAAGGAGATCAATTTGTTGAAAAATTTCTCACTAATTTGTGAGAAACATTCAAAGTGAGAAAAACTGTCAAAGTAACAAAATGAGAAACTCTCACTTTTTTAATTGACGAATTTCTCACATTATTTATAGACGAATTTCTCACAAAACAAATCGCCCAAACATCAAAATTTCTCAATGAACATTTGAGAAATTTCTCAACATACTCATAGAGATAGTTCTCACACCATGCATAGAAACACCATACACCTTCTTAGCAGAAGAATGAACTCCTACAAAATCTCAATTCATGTCACAATAATATGACTTTCCATTCACAACAGGTTAGAAATTCTTAAATTAAAGAGCATTTCTCATGGAAACAATACTTAAATTTCTCACACCTCAAAATGATGAGAAATTCCTCATTTTATGATGAGAATATGTAACTAAAATTTTAATCCCCACATTTTCAATGAAGAACAAATTTTTATCTTGTAGCTCCACCAATTCAATCACGCATACACACAACTGATGAGATGATTATGATAACACGATTCACCAATTTAGTCTGAAAACATACAAAACGATTTAAATTTCAACCAACAGATAATGGTGAGCAAAATAAGGAAATCCTTTTAATTAAGGGATCATTATCCCATTAATCGTTAATGTCATTATCTTCAGATACCCTACAAATCAATATCTATATATATAGAGATATACGTATATATATATAGATCAGTATCCATGTGACTAAGGGTACTTTAGAAAATAAAAATTTATTAATTTGGACAAAAGGACTAATTCCTAATTAATATGACTAATCAAGGATCAATTTCTAATCTAAGATATTATGTTGGATTATCCTAATAAAACAGCTAGAGAGGGGCCAATTCTTATATTTATATTTATTATAAGGGCTCACATGACACTTATTGAAAGCAGGGACGGATCTAGGAATCTAGTCTAGGGGGGCGAGAACCCAAAAAAAAAAAAAAAAAAAAAAATTGACGTTTACTTATACATTTTTTATAATGAGATAACTATATAAGGAGAGAAAAATATAAACTATTTGAATCAACAAGGTATGGAGCAATTTGTAAACTAAATTCAGAATTTACATTTATAAATACACCAAACTTTTTCAAAAATTACATACACACATCATTTTTTTTTTAAATAAATCTTAGGGGGGGCGAGCTTAATAATTTAGAAAAAAATTTAAAGGGGCGAGAACATATTTTTATGAATAATATTAGTATAATTAAGTGTTCTCCTTCGATCCATCCTCACTTGAAAGCCAACGAGTAAAATTGGGAAAAATAAATTAAAACCTTGTAATCCGTAATTGATATTTGACTTCACATCTATTGTATTCCCCCTCCCCCCTCCCTCTCTCTTTGATCCATTAAAATCTTGTAATTTTTGACTTCACATCTATTGTATTGTGGCGTTTGTAGCATTGTGGGACATCACCTATTTCTCTCCCCACCACCACACCTCCAAACATACTTCCAACTCATAGTGCTACTAGTATAGATAAAAAGTTGAGTAACTTTTGCGGAAAAAGTGGGAATGAAATAAAGGGGGCAATATCACGCAAGAGATTGAGGGACAAAAGAATGTGTTTTCCTTCCTGTTCTGCAATTGCCTGGGAAGTAATTTAATTGAGGGTTAGGTGGGGTACTTATACAAACACACCACAATACACGTATGAATATGCACCTAAATATAGGGTTAATCACACATATACTCTATGTAGTTAGCGTATTTTTCAGTTTGCTCCCTTAAGTTGAAATTTCCTATAGTTTAGACTACTATGTAACCGTTATTAAATTTGATAAATTTACCACAACAGAGCTTGTATATGGGATGTATCTGAAAATTGTGCTAACCATAGGGGTGTATCTGTAATGAGCTCAATGATAAAATAAGCATGCAAATTTCTATTCTGTTGAATTTAATAGATTTACTAATTAATGATTGTATAAAACTACCGGAGTATTAATGACACATTTAAAATTACATGAGATTAGCTGAAAAATATGCTGACTACAAGGGGTACCACATGCTCTAAGAATGGTATCATAGAGTGCCTTAGTTCAACGATGGAGTGGCAATAACAATTCCCATTTATTTTGATGCTCTCAGTTTAGTCAGGTGACATTTATTTTCTTTTAATATATTATACATATGAGTAATGTTATGCTTCTCAATTTTTTTTTTCAAAAAATGTTTCCCAACACATGTGACAGTGGGCCCCTTCATTAATGATAGGACCACTTCAACATCAATCAATTAAAATCAACTGAGCCCAATACCACATGTGTTAAAAAACATTTTGGGGAAAAAAAATTTGAAAAGTACATATTCTCAAAAAAAAAAAATGCTAAGTACATCTATTACAATAGACTTTGAAGGACCCTGTAGACACTGCACTCTAATGGTTGTAAAGCTTCCATGAACAAGGCAAAGATGCTTAGATACGAAGATAAGCTGAGGAAGAAGAAAACACCACTCGTTGGACGACGCCTTCTTTTCTATAAACACCCGACTACTGCATGTACACTCTTTTACAGCATTTAGGCTTAGTTTGGCCCCCCTTTTGGTGCTTCTCCTTTTTTAAAGCACAATTTCATATTAATTCATTTGGTAACTAGTTTATGCGCTTTGTAAAAATTGAACTTAGGGCTTTTTTGGGGGAGCTTTTAAAAGCTCTAGAATGGAGCTTTTAAAAGCTCAAGGTGGCTTTTTGGTTTCATGATATATTTTTAAAGAGTAGTGTGTCACTTGTACAAAATTATCAAACAACTTAGTAGTAAATTTCATAAACTCCTTTTAAAAAGCCACATGGGGGCCAAACTAAGCCTTAGTCTTTCCTTTCACAGCTTTCATTAGTTCTCAAGCTACCTCTTCTAATCTCCTGCTGACCTTGGCCTTTGTTCCAATCTCTAAGTCTCGTTTCTACAGTCGACTAATTCGTTAACATGTATACCACCCAGTCATTTTTTATTAACATAATGACACGGAGTCCTGGGTGCCTGTGTCCCGGTGTTTTTGTGCAATAAAAAACCTTTTCGATCGAAGACTAGTAATTGGTGATTTCGGATGACAATTTTGAAATAAAATCTAATTTTATGTTCTTTTATTTTAAAATTAAAGAAGAGTTTTAGTTATCCATGCACATCAGCATATATCTTATTAGGAGTAATTTTTCACCCACAACCTTCACACAAAGTTTCCATCCACAGCCCACAAAAGTGTGTACATCTCTCTTCTGTGTCATCCTATGATCGATGTCAGTGGACCACACAACACAGGAGAGAAAAATAGACACTTTTATGGATTGTGGATGAAAAATTGTATGAAAGTTGTGGCTGAAGTTTTACTCATCTTCATAGGTGTCTAGCATTACTCAATTTTAAATATTTACTAATAGAAAAAGAAGGGAGGGCGTAAATAAATCATTTTATCTATCACCAATATTTACAACTAAACTAATAAACAATTGATACAAAATATCTTTACACAGCAAACTCAAAGTAATATTTACTAACTTTATTTAATTTAAATTAGTAATTAAAAAAAAATAGAGACCCAGAGATGGTGTAGGGTAAGGGATTTCATCCCAACTGCACGTGGTTGCTATTTCGAGCCTCATTGGGTGAGGGTTTTATGGGTTGGGAAAACACTACCTTCTCATGTGTAGTGCATAAAAATGATAAATAAATCAATAATTAAAATTTTAAAAAAAAAAAAAAAAAAAAAAAAAAACAAAAATTAACTACCTACCAATAAGATTGTCAATTGGGGCAGACAAGCACGAAGCACGCTTGATCGGTTTACTAAATTTTGGGCCGAGCTATATATGGAAGAGCGAGCCAAGCCAAGCTTGGACAAATTTTCAAGTCCGAATTGATTTTCTGGCCGAGCTCGGGCTTACATAAGATTGGCCCATATAATTAACTTAGTGTACATGTGTGTAAGTTTATATCATTTGTAATTTAACCTGTCACTTATAACTATTGAATGTTATTGATTTGGCCATTAATTGTTAAATTTGCTCATTTTTGTCTTGAAGATCATAAAGCAACATATTAGTTCCTAATGTTAGTTCATAATCAAAGACATAATTCGGGCCGACCCGAAGCACACTCTAGCACATTGAACTGAGCTAGGCTTGATATTGAGTTATTAAATACACCGATCGATCTCGGGGGTCAAGGAGTTTATCAATTTATTCAGATCGAACTAGAGTTCATCTAGACCCGACTCAATTTGGCCCAATTGACATGCCTACCTACCAACTGATACGCCCAGAAATATTATGCTATAGTCAAACCTCCACGTCAACAGCAAAGGACCCGGATTATCCGGAAAGGGAGCTGATGGCCCACCGATCCTGAGGTCTTTCGAAATGCTACCACTCGGGAGCTCACACAGCCCGGGGATGCAGCGCAGCAGCTCTTCACGAGGCTCAGTTTGATAACCAAGCCACACAGCAGTTTCCTAAATCAATCAGAAGACTAATGGAAAGTGTGAATGGTTTCCTAAGCCACTTAGAAAACCTCCCATGATTTATGCTCATCAAATTGTAATTAGATGGGGATTCCTTATCTAATCAGTTGCCTTATGCGGGTGGTCTCTTGCACCTATAAAAGGGGCCACTCACCCCCATTAAGGGGGATCGCATTCTTTACCTAGAGAATGGCTGTACACACTGATTTCATACGCATACACCCGGCCGGTATTACTGGTAGTGCCTCCCAATTGTTGGCTCACCAGGCCCGCCGGTGATCTGCTTGTGAAGCGCACTGACGCACCCGTGGACGTAGGTCACCTCATTAACGGGGCCGAACCACATACAATTATCACCATATCTTTCTTCTTAGTCTCTCTTACCAATTTTTGGCATCATCAATTTGGCGCCGTCTGTGGAAAACGATAAGTTCTTCAGCAACAAATTCCTTGACTGATCAACATGCCACCAAAGACGGGTAAGAAAAATACTGCTTCGGTCGGTCAGGAGAACTTGCAGCTCGAGCAGGAGGCCGCCTCCATGATCTCCAAGCAGGTGACAGCAGCGCTCGCGCAACTTCTGTAAGGCCAACGGCAAACCCAGCAGCAAATCGAAGTGTTGTTGGCCATACAGGAGAAGCGCCCTCAATCAGAGAACCAGACCGGGAAAAGTGGCCCCGATCGGGAGCCCGAAAGAGTCCGAAACCAGACCCACTCTGCGCCGGTATCCCCGTCGGGTTGGGAACACGCCCGGGATGGCGACAGTAGTAGAGCGCCCAAGCGCACCAGGCGGCGAGCTCGGACAAATCCTCATCAGGTGGAAGATGCCAGAGACATCATCAACAGGCAACGCGCCACCAAGGGGGAGGGATCAGGGCCAAAGCCCGGGGAATCAACCAAAGACCCTCTGGCCTGGAGCCGAGGAGATCTTAGGCATACGATTACCTGGAGCCGGAGCCGGATTCTATCCCCGAGGTCAAAACACTTCGAAGAGGAAGCCTCGTCGTCTGATCCAACTTACCGCTCGGACATTGAAAGGAAGACCGAGCGGGAAGACGTGAATGCTCAAATCCAGGGCTTGCAAAAATAGATCGAGCAATTGAGCTACAAGCAGAGTCTTGACCATACCAACACGGAGACTGAGTCGCCCTATACCGCTCGGATCACCGGATTCCCCATCCCGCGGAAGTTTAAGCCACCGCATCTCAATTCTTATGACAGGATAGGGAGCCCAGTGGATCACACTTGCACCTACATGGCCCAGATGGCATTGGTTACCACGGTCGACGAATTACTGTGCCTGGATTTCCCCAAACTCTCAAGGGGCCAGCCGTGCAGAGGTTTTACGCCCTCAAGCCCCGAACGGTTGATGACTTCAAGACGCTGAGCAAGCTTTTCATTAGCCAGTATGTAGGGATGCTCGACCGGTCGCAACCGAACACTCATCTATTGACGGTCAAGCAGCGCAAGGGCGAATCCCTAAGGAAGTATGTGTACTGTTTCAATCAGCAGAGGCTCCAGATCCGCAATTTGAACGCAACAGCAGCCATCATGGCCTTCTGCTCGGGAGTTTAACACACCAAGGTCGCTACGTCGTTCCATCGAGATCGACCGGCAACCCTGGCGGAGCTCTCAAAGAGGGTCAGAAAGTATGTAGACACGGAAGAATTTCTGAAGTCCAAACGCGCCGGCTTCGCGGGAGATGAGTCCCCGAAAGCCAAACGATGGCGTGAAGGCTCTGAGAAGGGCCCGGTAAAAAAGCCCAGGCAAAACCAGCAGAAAGGAGGTCGGGATAAGCCCCAGATCACTTTCACGCCTCTGTCTCGACCAATCCACGAAGTCATGGCCGCTGCCGAGGCGCAGAGGTTGCTTCAACAACCAGCGAAACTCAAAGCCCCGCCCGAAAAAAGGAATCGGGATAAGTTTTGCCGCTTCCATAGAGACCACGGTCACGACACAGAGGATTGCTTCAAGTTAAAGATAGCCATAAAAAACTGATCAAGCAGGGTCATCTTGCAGAATACGTTGCGACAGATAGACGGCCTACGCAAGGAGCCCGAGCTGCCGGTCAAATACAGCCTCTTGGTCAAATCAACGTGATCTCCGGAGGAATGTCGGGCGGCGGGGACTCACAGTCGGCAAGGAAGAGGCATGCTCAGGCATCCTGATGAGAGCTGATATTAGTTTAATATTAGCTCGATAAGGAGTAAAAACTGACTAGAGTTAACCCCATTTCTCTAGTGTTTCCTGCACTTGTGTTTTAATTCGTTTCTTTACACAATGATGTATTTTTCGTGGTATGTTGTTGTGTTTAGCTCTTTGAATGCAGGTTCTGAAGTTAAAATGAATAACAAGTTGAAAGGGATAACTCAAGAAACAAATTGATGAAGTCTTGATACCAATCGATTGACATCATATCAATCGATTGACATAATTTCATGATCAATCGATTGGTGTTTTTACCAATCGATTGAACTTTTTATCAATCGATTGAGATATGTGTCAATCGATTGACTTAAACTGGAAACAGTCTGTGTTAATGGAGCAAGATTTCAGCAATCAGGCGACGACCAGCCGTTATGGATTGAACCTGGACACCTTTAGCTCGTGATTTCAACATTATATATAGAGGAGAGTGAAGAGGGGAAGGGGTTAGCTCATTTTTGTATTGTTTTTTAGGATTTCTATAGTCTTCTCGGATTAAAAACAAAGCTCAAGTTGGATAAATTGTATTTTCGAATTCAGTTTAAGTTCAGGTCTATTTCTAATTTCCTTTTTGTTGTGTTGTTTGAGTTATTGTGAGATACCTTGGTTTAATTTGAAGTTGATTCTTGAAATTTCTTATTTAAAATTTAATCCATGCCTCTTAGTTATAATCTTCTTCAAAATATTTCTGTTTATATTAGTTTAAACATGTTTGAGTAGATCCTGGTTGGGAATAATGTGAAGAAACATTGTTCCCAGCCTTCTGCCATGATTCTGTAAAAGAATCAATGTCAATCGATTGGATACAGAATCCAATCGATTGACATAGATTCCAAGTCAACCGATTGATATACTTATCAATCGATTGAAAGTCATTTCATATCAATCGATTGACATTATGTCAATCGATTGGTATGTTTATGACTTGGGTTTATTCCTTTTTGTATTCCAGTAACTTTTGTTTCAGAAGTTGAACCCAAATTGATCTTTCTAGTTCAAATTGCAGTCTGATTTTGAAACAAGAGTTCTTTTGAATAATTAATCCAATGAACATTCATAACAAACACATCGAATATTTCATACTCAATTTGCCAGTTATTGTTCATGGCTTTAATTAACTTTTTATTTCAGTCCTTTTTAAATAAGTTAGGGAAACGAACCACTAAGTATGCAAGATTTACATATTTAGTGTCTAGAATGCTTAACTTAATCATTTTTTGAAATAAGGAATACTCTAAGGATAGAACCCCAACTATTCGTTTATGTTAAATCATGGTAGTGGCTGGTACTTTGTGGACTCACATATTCCCAACTCTTTTCATATTTAATTTCATATCACAGTTTTTAATTCGATTGAGTTAAGTACTGCTTCACTTTATTTTGTTTCTTTTATTTACTTTATAGAACTGTTAGCAACCTTCATCTCAAAGAAATTATCTTTTATTTCATTTTAGGATTCAATCTATAGTTTTCTGCCTTTATTTTCCGTCCTTTGGGATTCGACCCGGTCTTACCGGTTTTAACGCGACGCGACCGTCTACACTTGGACGTACTCTTTAGAGAACACATTTCAAGTCGTGTCAACTTAAGCCCACTCGCATTACTCTCCAACTGGCAGATCGATCAATTAAATACCCGCGAGGAGTGCTGGAGGATGTCTTAGTCCAGATTGACACCTTTGTCTTTCCTGTTGACTTTGTTGTTCTGGACACTGAACCAGTTTACAATGCTAAATCTCAGATTCCAGTGATCTTTTGACGTCCTTTCCTCGCGACAATTGATGTGACGATTAAAGTAAGGAGTGGAGTTATGACCGTTGTTTTTGGGAATATGACATTGAATATCAAGATCTTTTCAAATCCCAAAATTGAAGATTTTGATGATGAGGAAGAGGAGGTGAACTGGGTAGAAGCAGTAATTCAAGATTGCTTTGATTCAACTGCTCGCTCTGCGAAAATACAATTTCTCCAACTTGAGCTTTGTTTTTAATCCGAGAAGACTATAGAAATCCTACAAAACAATACAAAAATGAGCTAACCCCTTCCCCCTCTTCACTCTCCTCGGAATCGCCTACTCCCTCTCTCTCTCACAGATTTTTGAAATGAAATGAGAGAGAGGGAGAAGAATAGACATTATGTCTGTTGAGGGTGTCAATCGATTGACAATGGATGTCAATCGATTGAAAAAGAATTCAAGTCAATCGATTGATATTTAAACCAATCGATTGCCATTAATTTCATCCCAATCGATTGACAAGCGGATGTCTGGCAGGTCCAATCCACCGGCTCCACGCCAACTGATGTATTGACATTTACCTCCGACGATTTGCAGGGTGTCCACTACCCCCATGATGACCCGTTGGTTGTGACGCTCTCCATAGCCAATTACGTGGTCAAAAGGGTGTTGGTAGACACAGGCAGCTCGACCGATATCATGTTCGTGTCAGCATTCGATCAGCTCGGGATGTCCAGGGATCGGCTCCGCCCGGTTGCTACTCCCCTGGTGGGTTTTAACGGATCAAGCACCCAGTCGCTCAGTACCATAGAGCTCCCCGTGCTTATGGGAACTTACCCTCAACAAATCTCCCTGTTGTCAAATTTTATAATCGTGGAGGCTCCATCCGCCTACAATGTCATTCTCGGGAGGCCTACGCTCAACAAAGCCAGGGCTGCCGTCTCTACTCATAGTTTGACATTCAAGTTCCCGACCACTCATGGACCCGGGAGCCTGCGTGGAGATCAGGCGACCGTCCAAAGTTGCTATGTCAGTTCCTTTCACTGGGAAGTCATCATAGAGACATTGAACATCCAGGAGATGGACCCGAGGGATCAGAATGATAGAGTGGGCCCGATCTAAGAATTGGAACAAGTGGCATTGGACCCACAACTCCCAGACCGAACGGTTAGCATCGGTACCCTGTTGGAGCCCTGCCTTAGGGAGAAGCTGATTCAATTCCTACAATAGAGTCAAGATGTGTTCGCCTAATGCCATAAAGATATGCCCGGGATTTATCCCCAGGTAATGTCTCATCGGCTCAACGTCGACCCAGACTCCCGGCCGGTTAAGCAGAAGAGACGGGGCATGGCCCCCGAGAGACAAAAAGCAATATGTGAGGAGGTCAAGAAGCTCCTCAAAGCCCAATCCATACGAGAGGTCAACTATCCCAACTGGCTAGCCAATGTAGTACTTGTCAAGAAAAGCAACGAGAAGTGGAGGATGTGCGTGGACTTAACCGACCTGAACAAAGCCTGCCCCAAGGACTGCTATCCGCTACCCAGGATAGACCTCCTTGTGGATTCCACGACCGGCCATTCGTTCATCTCGTTTATGGACGCCTACTTCGGGTACAATCAGATCAGCATGTACCCCGGGGGCGAAGAAAAGACTTCGTTCATCACGGATCAGGGGACCTACTACTACAAAGTCATGCCCTTTAGCCTCAAAAACGCCGGGGCAACTTATCAATGCCTGGTCAATCACATGTTCAAAGACCTGATCGAGAAATCAATGGAGGTATACGTCGACGATCTACTAGTCAAAAGTCGGGACGAGTCTGACCATCTGGAACATATGGTCGGGGCCTTCAGCATTTTGAGGAGGTTCGGGATGAGGTTGAACCCGGCCAAGTGCACATTTGGTGTCTCATTCGGAAAGTTCTTAGGGCACCTGGTCAGCAGGCAGGGAATTGAAGCAAATCCCAAGAAAATCCAGGCCGTCATCAACATGCGATCGCCCAGGTCGACCAAAGAAGTACAAAGTCTGGCCGGACGGGTTACCGTACTGAACAGATTTATCTCCAGAGCTACCGACCGGTGCCTGCCATTCTTTAAGATCCTCCGTAAGGCATTTCAGTGGTCTGAGGAGTGTGAGGAGGCGTTCCAGGAACTCAAGAAGTACTTGGCATCTCCCCCTCTACTCTCAACACCCGTACCGGGGGAAGAATTGTTCCTATACCTGGCAGTATCACCCTCAGCGGTCAGCTCAGCACTCGTTAGGGAAGAGCATGGGATACAATTCCCAGTGTACTATACCAGCCGGGCGCTCCAAGGCGCGGAGAGTAGATACTCATCAAAAAACTTGCATTTGCTCTCATCCCCTCCGCCCGGAGACTCCGTCCAGGCCCATGTCATTATGGTCCTTACTGACCAACCTCTCCGCAGGATCTTAAGCAGGCCTGACACGTCCGGGAGGCTTGTCAAGTGAGCCGTGGAGTTAGAGGAATTTGAAGTGGCCTACCATCCCCGGACGGCAATCAAAGGGCAAGCAGTAGTAGACTTTCTGGTTGAGTTCACATATCCGTAAGACCCGGTTGAAGAGCTCGACCCACCGGTTCTATCGCTCGGGTTACAGGCTGACATCCCCACCTGGGTGGGGGTTCCTCAAACCAGTAAGGCAGTGGGGCAGGAATCATCTAGACTACTCCCGACGGCATCCACCTCGAGTATGCCCTAAGGTTTGGGTTCCGTGCCTCCAACAACGAAGCTGAGTATGAAGCCCTATTGGTCGGATTGCAGTTGGCCACTTCCATGGGTGCGCAACAGGTACAAAGTTACAGCGACTCTCAGCTCGTGGTCAATCAAGCCAACCAAGAGTACGAAGCCCGGGGAGACAACATGGCAGCCTATCTAGCCCTTGCCCGAGCGGTTTTGAAGAAGCTTCAGGGTTTTTGTATCACACAGATACCTAGAGAGGAAAATACCAGGGCCGGCTGGTTAGCCCGTCTTGCTTCGTCTTCTGAGTCATACTTGCCCAGGATAAGGGTAGAATACCTACTCGAGCCAAGTGTTCACAACTCAGAATGCATTGAGGTGGAACCAGACGCCTTAGGATCTAGCTGGATTGACCCGATCGTGGCTTCCTAACAATGGGCATGTTACCAGACGAGAAAGAGGAGGCCCGCCAGGTCAGATACCGGGCGGCCCGATATCATCTTATAGACGACATCCTCTACAAAAGGGGATTCTCTATACCGTATCTCTGCTATACGTGTCCATCCCGCACAGGTCCAATTAGTGTTGTATGAAATCCATGAAGGAGTTTGCGGGAATCACATCGGAGGCCGAGCACTCTCCAGAAAGGCCTTACTGCAAGGATATTACTAGCCGATAATGGCCTGGGATTCTCAGGAGTATGTCAAAAGATACGACAAATGCCAGAGATACTCTCCCATGATCAACCGACCGGGAGAGCTTCAGACACCAATTCAAAGCCCCTGGCCCTTTGCCCAATAGGGTATCGACATTGTCGGACCCCCTACTGATGGGAAAAGGACAGGTCAAGTTCGCAGTCATCGCCGTTGGCTACTTTACCAAGTAGGTGGAGGTCGAGCCCTTGGCAACAATAACCGAGCGAAAAATGAAAAGCTTCATGGAAAAGAATATCCTCAGTAGGTTCGGCATTCCCCAGGTTCTGGTCAGCGACAACGACAGGCACTTCGACAACCCATTGTATAGGCAGTTCTGCTCGGGCTATGGGATACTTAATCACTACTCCTCCCCCGAGCACCCTCAAGCTAATGGTCAAGTCGAGGTGACAAATCGGACGATCTTGCAGTCGATCAAAACAAGACTTGAAAGCGCCAAAGGACTGTGGCTGAAGAGCTGTCAACCCTCCTGTGGGCCTACCGAACTACGCCCCGAGCAGCAACAGGTGAGACGCCGTTCTCCTTAACCTACGGGTTTGAGGCGGTGGTCCCAACAGAACTCGGGTTGCCTACTTACCGGGTGGCGAATTACAGCGTGCCAGACAATGAAGATGCACTCAGAACAGAACTGGACTTGGTAGAGGAAAAAAGTATAACACCCACATTTGTGTTATTGCATTTGCATTACATTGTCATGCATGATAATGTGATGTGGCGTGTCTTATGACACATGGTTGAGTGAGTTTGGACTCACGAGTTGATTTGGGTATTTGTATTAGAGAACCCTCTGAAACTGTGGTGATTGAGGATTTGTTGTTGTGACGTCTCTCCGAGTATGAGACGGTCACTGTGGAACACTTTAAATGTTTATCTGAAAATAAATGTTTACCTGTGTATTTCAATATCTGTATTATTTTCTGTTTTAGAATTTATTTCTGTTGTTAGTTTTAGTATCCTGGTAAGAACGAATTAACACGCTATTAATTTGGTAGGCTAATTAGCAACTTCGGAAACGTCATGTAGAAATTCGCGTTTTAGCGACCAAACGAAACTTAGTCGAAAACTTTTATAATTTTGAAGATTCACTCGTAAAGCTATGAATAAGCTGTATAGAAAGTTTCAGAGACTGATTAGGAGTTTTGAAAACTCGTAGGGAGGTAAACGTAATTCCCGAGAATGTTGCCTATATATAGATAGAGATGAACTTAGATTTTTCATAACTTCTAACCTAAATTCCTAAAAGGGGGCTAGAGGGAGATTTAGTTGCTTAGAGCTTTGCGACGCCAAACGACGACCTTTTGTCAGTCTGTTTTCTCCCATATTTCATATTCGAGCTCCTCGAGGTAAGAGCTTCGTTTTGATATATGTTAGGGCTTGTTTGGCTAAATTTTCTGAAAAGTTATTTTCTAGAATTTTTCATAAAAGTTGATAAATGGAATTTTGATTCATAGGAATTGTACTAGACGGACTTCTACACGTTCTTTGTACACGGGTTTTCTTTGAATCAAAGTTTAAGAGCATAAATCAGAGGTGAGTGATTCAACTATGTTTTTAGAATGGTTTCTTGATATGTATTCATGTTATGTTTGAATAGCATGTATTAATACTTAGAGATATCTTGTGTAGTTCATATTGGGCATTTATATTGATAAGTAGGCCCAATAGCACGATGAAATGTTTTTATTACCGCGAGCATGGTGATATGTATTTGAGCATGTTAAGTTGCTTATGTGGGTCAGAAGGAGCACGTGGTCACCGTGCCATTTTGTGGAGCCGATATAGGCATTAAGGTCGCACGATTGAAGAGAAGAATCGTGGGTCTTACCCTTTCGCGTGGACTTATTGGCGAGGAGTCGCGGATTGGGAGTATGGACGGGCACGTGAGTCTCCGGCGACTAGTATGAAATGTAGAGATGTGAATGCGGACATGTTTATCATTCATGTACATATGTTGATTTATTCACTAAGCATTAGCTTAAACAAATCGAATTATGTGTGGTTATTCAAATAACCATTGCAGGTGTAAATGCTGGCGAGGAATCGCAGAAGTGAGCACGAGGGTTGGGAGTTCGCTTGGGAGGCAACTTGAATGTTAACCTTGTAGTTTTGGGACAATAGGATGTTGTAATAAGAATTTGGTTGTTTTAATCCATGTTTAACTTCGTATGATAGAATGGATTTTAAATCGTTGTAATAGTCAGTGACATGTTGTAATCCTGCTTTAGAAATGTTTTAATACAGCTAGGATTACTTTGGATTGAGTGGTTGATCCTTGGTGAAAGTTAGGAAGCTTTTAAAACTTGAAATTCTACAGATTGGGCTGCTGCCAGGGGAGCAGTCGACTGGTCTAGTGTTCAGTCAACTGAACCCCTGTGCATGCTAGCTACTGCTTCTTATTATGGCAAAAGCAGTCGACTGGGCCATGCCTCAGTCGACTGGGCCATGCCTAAGTCGACTGGACCTCTGTAAGTTAATGTGTTTATTTTGATTCTGCCTGATTCAGTCGACTGAAGGCTGGAGGCCCAGTCGACTGACCCTAGTCTCAGTCGACTGGAATTGCTATTAAACCCTTTTGAAAACTCTCTGCCTTCTTCAGTCGACTGAGCAGTCGACTGAGGGCCCCGACCCAGTCGACTGAACCTCTGGTTTTAAAATGTGTTTTGTTTTTCCGCTGCGTGTGTTCTTCAAACTAATTTTTGGGAATGTTAATGAATTGGTTTAGCCTCGGTGGCGTGCCACGGGCTCCGGTTCCGCTATTGTGGGACCGGGCTGTGACAAAAAGAGACCAAGCCTATTTAAAGGTGGCAGCCTATAAGCAGCGAGTCTCACGATATTACAACAGCAAGGTGAAGCATCGCAGTTTTCAAGTATGAGACATCGTCCTTAAGACAGTGAACCAGTCTACCCGAATCCCGAACCATGGGAAGTTGGGGCCAAACTTAGAAGGTCCATATACAATTACCCAAGTCAACCGACCGGGAACTTACTGGCTTCGGAGCCTGGATGGACGTGATCTGTCTCACCCTTAGAATGTGCAACACCTCCGCAAGTACTATCAACAACCCTGAGACATGGGCAGTTTAGCACTGGTCAGGAAATTTTTGTAACTCCATTTGAGCATTCATTATAAATTTTTGAATAAAATAAAAGACTTTACTTTACAAAATTACTCATATTAGTGTCCCTTCCAATATTGAAAGACCTCGGGCCTAACCCTGAGGCACCTCCAAAGACCTCGGGATTGCACCCGAGGCCTAAAAGACCTCGGGCCTAACCCCGAGGCATGACAGACCTTGGCTCAAAACCAAGGCACAATGACCTCGGGCTAACACCCGAAGCAAAAGACCTTGGCTCAAAACCAAGGCACAAAGACCTCGGGCCTAACCCCGAGGCAACGACTTCGCTTAGGCCCAACCAGCGACGGGGGCAAACCCCCTAGGTGGCTAATGATGGAAAGCCTCAAATGACCTTGCAACCACCCATGTTTCAGGTCGGTTTCCTACGGCCACTCACTCCCACACACCCGCCTTAGCAAAATGCTTGGGGGTCAGGGACTGGGCCAAAACAGGAAATCACAACGGTCATTAAAAGGACTTGGAATCCTAACATTCCTAAGTACTTACAGTGATCAGAGATAAAACATCCTGGACGTTAAAACAGGATTTTCTTATAATACACCGGGCCATCCCGGACGGTAAAACAGGATTTTTCTATAATACACCAGGCCATCCCGGATAGTAAATAAGACAAGTTCCTATGATACACCGGACAGTCACCTTTAAACAGGTCGGTAAGACCAACTGTTCTACCGGTTACGGTCCTAAATTATTTGCTAAGGTAGGGATTTAGGTCGGTTAAAACTGGGCGGATACTGGCAATCACAAACAGGCAGAATATGTAAACAGTTAATGGAAAGAAGAGTGGCCTCATGGACCTTTTCATTAATTAGCAAACAAAATTATTTACATCGCCTGGGGGGCAATTATAATAGCCTCCCAAAAAAAAAAAAAAAACTACAACACAAAAGAAAACAGGTCGGGGACCTTAGTCGTCCACCTCGACCACGTCTTCGGTCTCCCCAGCCTCCAGCTCCTCCTCCCGGTACAGAGCCTTCACCCGGGGCAGCCTCCTCAGCAAGGCCAGCATCAGCAGCTGGACCCTCGCCCGCAGCTGGACCTATATCCCAGAAGTCCGAATCAATCCCCTCGTAGGACAAGATGTCCCACTCGGGATGGTCCCGGGATAGCCTGCGCTTCAGATCTTCATAGTCCTGGAAGAAGCCATCGTCGAAAGCTTCCTCCCAGGCCCCAGCTGTCGTCACCTCTGCCAGCTCCTTCTCTCGTGCCTCCGTCGCCGCTGCGCTGGCCCGAGCGGCCTCTAGGTCGGCCAGGGCTGTAGCCAGCTCGGCCTGAGCAGCGCCAAGGTTCAAGGCCAAACCCTTCACCTTGTCCTTCTCCACGGCTAGAGCGGTCTCTCAGGCCTCTGAGGTCGCTCGCTCCTCACACAAAGTGGCTTCAGTAGCAGCGGCCCTCTTGGCCAATGAAGGTAGGAAGGACTCAGCCCCGGTGGCCATGCATCCGACCTGCGAAGAAGTGAAAACCGACCGGTCAGTAAACAGGCACTGTTGATCAAATAATTGAAGAGAAAGAAACAGAGGCAGGAGAACTCACCATGTGAGAGAGGCTGTACAGCCAGCTCTGGAAGACCTCGGGAGACATGTTTTCACACGCCTCCACTTGGCTGGGGAGCAGACTGGGTTTCACCCGCTCCCTGATCTCGGCCGAGGCAACCATCGGTGCCACAGCCGGCACCCCCGCCCCGGGGGGCCGTCTCTTTAACCACCACTACATAGGGCATTGAGGTCCCCACTGGCTCCGGACGGTTTGCAACCCCATACCGGTTCCGCCTCAGCGGGCGCTCGCCATCCGGGACCTCGGTAGCGAGCCTTTTCCCTTGTGCCACCGCCATTCTGGCAGCGGCAGCGGCCTGCCTCTCCCTCAATTGCTCCATATTTCTTTTTGGAGCCATCTCTACAAAAGAAGAAAATTGAACAGTTAACAACCAATGAAGAAGACGGGGAAGGAGTACCACGGGAGACGGCAGAGTTCGAGCACTTACCAGGAAGAATTGGGGGGAATACCGGAGCTTTGGTGGACTGAGCCAGGTCGTCAGTAGCTCGGAAGTCGCCAGTCCGAGTCAACACGTTCCAGATATTTATCGGTCGGTCTGCCAAACTCCTGATCCTGACCTGGCACTCGTCGGGAATGCTCGACGGATTGGTTGATCCCGCTGCAAAGCAAAGTGCAAAGTGGTTAGTCTCATAAACTGGAGCAAAATAAAGAAGAAAGCAAAAAAGAGAAACCGAACGGGCTTACCCCTCAATTCTCCCGCCCAGGAAGTCTTCATCTGGATCCCGGGGGCCGATTCGCAGAGCCCAAGGGTGGACACTTGGAAGAACCTATTCTTCCACCCTTTGTTGTTGCTCGGGCAGTTGACTAAGATCTTCCTCCCCTAGCGAGCCCTGAGAGAAAAGAACCCGGTCTCTCAATGTACGAGGAACAGTCAATGTGTCCATAGGAACTTCTGGACGGAGAGTTCAGATCCAAAAACTCGGGGCCACAGGGAGATGACCCCATGAGGAATCTCCAACCGTTCGAGGCCAACTGGTCTGGGGCAATCCCCATATATATCAGGACGTCCCGAGCGACCGGATGGAGGGGGATGCAGAACCCAGCCATGAGGATGTCCTCATATACGGTAGTGAAACCCCGCTGGTAGATTTGGGCCCCACTGACACTCACCGCCAAGGAGCAGTAGTCAAGAAGGCCGTATATATCCCTAATGCGCCCGAGATCTTCAGTACGCAAGGTGGATAGGATGAATTCGCTGGAGAAGGCTACCTCGGGGTCGGGTTTCCCTGGTGTCTCGTCACCTGAATCCCGGGAAACGGAAGCAACGGGGGCTTCCTGATCCGACTCATCGTCGGAGAGACAGATCGGGATCCTGCCTTCACTCTGGTGGTCATATGGAGAAGCGGATGGTGGATTTAGGCTAGTGTTAGGACTTCCCGATCGGTACATCTCATCCTCTGACCGGGAAGCAGAATCGAAGCCGAAATGTTCCATTTCTGGTACTCTTATGGTAGGATGGGGAAACATGTTACGGCCTAAGTATGGGTCAGGAACCCCAACCCTGGTATACAAAGGGGGTAAGGTCACTAACCTAAAAGGTAAAGAGTGAATGGTACTTAACTTAAGGTGACACTCTTTCAAGACTACCCCAGAAATTCCCGCTCGGTTCAGCTGCCCTAAGGTGCCTCCTGACTTGAAGAAAGAACAGAACCTAAGGAAGGAAAAATCACACTCCCGTTCTAACCTAAGTGGGTTCGCTCTCTCCAGCCTCCCTCAGAAAAGAAGAGAAGGAAAAGGGTGAAGAACTGAAGCTGGAAAGGAAAGACTTACAAAGTTCAGCGCAGAAAAGGGCTCGGAAATCTTGCTCGGGATCTTGCTCGCTCTCAAACCGCTCATGAATATATGTCTTTGCAGCAAAGAGTTGAAGAAATGAACAAGTATCCTTTATATAGGAACTACGGACGGTTCAGATCAAAACAGATCCAACAGCCATACACTTTCCCGCCCAAAGTGGCTGACAATTGTCACCTCGGGCACGCGAAGCATTGCCTCAAAAGGCGCGCACATTAAATGTCTTACGAGAGGGTTCAGTTACCACGAAAACGGCCCGGTTACATCCACGCTGGCATAGTTTGATCCTGACTAGGCCAGTCACAAGCTGACACGTGGCAGAGGTAGGACCCGGGCACACATGGCCACCGCTCGATCCATACCCCGGCTTACCACCACGACCAGACCCACCCCGGGTAGAGTCCTAACCTCTTACCGGACGGTTCCTTGGAAGCAGTTTTAATTTTCAAACTTCATCCGATGGGACATCACATCAACTTTGAAAATGGGGGGCAGCTGATACGCCCAGAAATATTATGCTACAGTCAAACCTCCACGTCAGCAGCAAAGGACCCCGATTATCCGGAAAGGGAGTTGATGGCCCATCGATCCCGAGGTCTTTCGAAGTGCTACCGCTCGGGATCTCACACAGCCCGGGCATGCGGCGCAGCAGCTCTTCACGAGGCTCAGTTTGATAACCAAGCCACAGAGTAGTTTCCTAAATCAATCAGAAGACTAATGGAAAGTGTGAATGGTTTCCTAAGCCACTTAGGAAACCTCCCATGATTTATGCTCATCAAATTGTAATTAGATGGGGCTTCCTTATCTAATCAGTTGCCTTATGCGGATGGTCTCTTGCACGTATAAAAGGGGTCACTCACCCCCATTAAGGGGGATCGCATTCTTTACCTAGAGAATAGTTGTACACACTGATTTCATACGTATACACCCGGCCGGTATTTCTGGTAGTGCCGCCCAATTGTTGGCTCACCAGGCCCGCCGGTGATCTGCTAGTAAAGCGCACTGACGCACCCGTGGACGTAGGTCACCTCATTAATGGGACCGAACCACATACAATTGCCACCATATCTTTCTTCTTAGTTTCGCTTACCAATTTTTGACATCATCAACAACCCATATCATCCAACTTATCTTGCTGAGTGCCACGTTTCAGTACAGTAGGTTAGATTTCCCATTTTCATTAATAGAAATAGATTTTCAAAAATACATATATGCACGCACGTATGTAAGACATCTTTAGTCCAGCAAGGGACAAGTTTTCCCGTTGTGGGGCTTAGGAGAGGGGTTCTTTGTTTTCTTCCTGTTAATCAAATGGTCCACAAACCCAACTAAACTTACTACACAATCCCTTTTTTTCCTCCTCTTATTTCCAATTTTCTATCCCCCACCCCTTTTTGTTTCATCAGCTCTTTTATCATCCAAACACATCCCCAAAGACCTGTTCAAGTCCGGCCCCCTCCCTCTCTCTCTCTCTCTCTCTCTCTCTCTCTCTCTCTGTGGAAGACTGGCTCTCGTCACGCGAGTGTATGTAGGAGAGAGACTTAAATATGAAGAAAAGGAAATTAAAAATGTTAGAAATGGAAGGGGTGGGTAGTTTTGTTTAGATAATTACTTTTAATTACTCTTATAAATATATTTTGCACAAAAAGTATCATAATTTACCTGTAAATATCAATGTCGGATAATAAAAAAAATTGGTACCCCTCCATATACCTTTCTATTAATATAGATATACAAGGAGAAGCATATGTATTGCATGTACGGTTATGTGATTTTTGTTGGTTAGGGGGAGAGATGCGAGACATGGAGAGGTGGATAATTTTGTATTTTTCTTTTCTTTATTATTATTATTATTATTTTTATTTTTTTTTGTAATAGCACTCTAGTATACTCCTAATGTCTAGATTTTAAGGTAAATATAGATGATTGAAAAATAAATTTGGTACTCTTTTTCTCCCTTCTTGATTTTAAAGCAAATATAGTTGATAGAAAAAATAAAATGGATACCCTTCCTTCTCCTTTTCTAGTAGTAATATAGATATGTACATTTAAATATTATACGCGCGGAGTATATAGCTTCAACTTTTTCAATGTCTATATGTCAGTCTTTCGGGCCACAACACAAAACATACCCAAATCTATGGTCTACAAACACATTATCCAGCTCTCAATCAGTGTCCCCCCTGTTTCCCCACTTTCTCATTTCTTTAGCCAATTCTATGTATTCTTCAGACACAAGCAACCCCATCTCACAATTCTTCTTATATAAAGGTAAGTACTTACACATGTATGCATATATATGAGATTTGATATGCTATTGCATAATGTTTTCACTGTTCTATTTTATGTGTCTTTTCTTATCTTTTCAGGTTATTCTAAAACTATTATCTAAAAAATAAATAAAAAATTATAAATTTTTTAATTACTTTTAAAAATACCCTTGTTGATTTTCAAAACACCTAACCAAAAGTAAAAGAAGAAAAAGAATGAGAAATGGTAATTTTGGGACAATACCACTACGCTAACGCATGTGAATTAGAAGTTATTCTAAGTGACTGTCACATTAGGTAATTCATGTGGAATCCGCATAATACTCAAATCACAATAAAATATTATAATTTTTCCTAGTCAATCTTATGAGGTAGGATAACAAACCCATTTTGCATAAAATATGTGTTCACTCATACAGACACACATTACACATATTGACAGTGACACAATCAGCTCATACTATACCATTTCCACTGCACATTATACATTTTTCATTTCAAACCTCTCTCTCTCTCTCTCTCTCTCTCTCTCTCTCTCTCTCTCTCTCTTTCTCTCTCTCTCTCTCACTATTAGGTAGCTAAGCTTGTTGAAATGGCTAAGAGGCCTCTAACTCCTATATGGTTTCTCTACTTCTTGTTCATCATACTAGTTGGTCATGATGTGGATGGTTCAAGACAGGCTCAATTTTTGAAGGTTAAGCCCATCTCTCACAATTCACCTTCT
The DNA here is from genome assembly GCA_033977485.1 of Hydrangea macrophylla. NCBI lineage: Eukaryota > Viridiplantae > Streptophyta > Magnoliopsida > Cornales > Hydrangeaceae > Hydrangea > Hydrangea macrophylla. Next base: position 93,749,376 of record CM066994.1, read on the forward strand.
ACTATATCTGGGTTTTTGCCAAAAGGAATGCCTATACCACCTTCAGGTCCTTCAAAGAGGCACAATGACATTGGCTTGAAAAGCTCGCAGCCATCGCCTTGAAGATCATAGAAAATTATCTAGAGATGATCATAGATAACATTTTCATCATATGGGTAATCCTCTTTTTTTTTTCTACCCATAAAGCCATTTGAATAGTGATGATTTATTGATGTATTGCCTTGGATAAATTTTAAGAAGCACGTACGTTAGAATCCAAAAGTATGTTTTTGCTAAAGTTCATCCAGAGGTGCTCATGAAGAAAATTTTGGGTTTTGATGAAATTATCATTATTTCCATATATGATGCTATTGAGATTAGGGCTTCAGATTCTATTTCTGTCTAAACACAATAGTCGAATTCAATCCAAACGGGACTATAGTCTTCTAGGATTGGTGGGTTTGATTTGTTTTCATAAGGTTGGTATGTTGTAAGCTCCTTGTTGTATGAACTAGATAGTTAAGTTCTAACAAATGCATGAGATGATATATATATATATATATATATATGTATAGTTTGTAGCTTGATAAAAAGTTCTGTTTAAGAAGAGAAGAAACATGCAAAATTTTACATTAAACTTCTCTTTATAATGCATAGATTTATGTATTTAGTATAGAATTATACAAACTAGCTAAAGATTGTTTTATATTCTACATACTCTGGGGCTTTAGCTTGCTGGAAAGTTACCAAATTAATTAGGTCAATATTCACACCCTACTTGGGTGTTTTCTTGTTCACTCTTTGATTGGTTAGTTTCTCTATTCTTTAAAATTTTGGGCCTCCTTTTTTTTTTTTCTAAAAAAAACTTCTTTTCGTTTTGAAATGTGATTTATTAATTAATGGAAAAGGTGTAATCATGATGATAACGTTTGTTTGTTTGTTTATTTAAGAAAATGTTGGTTAGTTTATCGATTTAATTATTTGTCCAATTTGCAATCAGTCAAGTACTTGTGTGATGTTTGAACATTTTAAGTACAAGACAGTGAACTGTTGCTGAAGGAGTGATATTCGTTCTCTCAAGATATTGCATAGTTGGCGTGATCTCATGTTTTTGTCTGTGTGATCTAATAAAATGAATGAAATTTATGTATGTACCGTAGTACCTATTAATTGCAGTATCCGCTTAATTGAAGTTTGTAATTTTATCCCTTATTGTATAACATTAAGTTTAATTTTTTTTTTTTTAATGTAGTAAAAAGTCCTTCATTTTAGATTTATTAAGTTTTAAAAGACAATTCCTTTTTTTTTTTTTTTTTGGTTCAAAACTCTATAGTTAGATCAAATACCTATATTTTAAAAGTCACGTGAATTTTCATATAACTAGTTTAATTTTTTACAAAGTTATGTGAAATTTTATATAACTTTTATAATATATGGACTTTTGACTAAAATTCTCCTCTCTTTTTTTGGGTTTGTGAGTGGTGGGCCCACCAGTTAGCTCCCACCATTCTAAAATGTCAAGGGACATATTCAAACACAAGACCTGTTGGTAGGGATCCAAGAGATCTTACCATATGGTCGACCCTTATATGGTGGTGGATTGCATTAAGTTCCATAACTCTTTTTACGAGTACTGCTATACTTTTCAAATTTGAATCTCTAATTTGATTCTAAAAGGTATCAGTTGTAATAAAGTGGTATGTAGAATCACCAACCACTATCACAATATATGGTACAAATGGTAAGCCATTTGGGAATGAACTTTGTAGTTCAAATTTGGGAAACATAGCAACAAAAAAATGTGTAACCTCATTAAAATAAGAGTGTAAGCAATTTTACAAGGGTAATTCTTGGGATACAACTTTCATACAACTTTTACACAATCTCCCAAAAGATGTGTCTATCTTGAGTAATTCTTTGGTGACAACTTTCATACAACTTTCATACAACCTCCTAAAATATGTGTCTATCTCTCTCCTGTGTCATTGTGGGGTCCAGTGACATCACAGGAGAGAGATAGACACATCATTTTAAAGAGTTGTATGAAAGTTGTCACCAAAAAATTACTCGTCTATCTTACCTGTATCACTGTGGGGTCCATATCACAGGAGAGAGATAGACACATATTTTAAGAAGATTGTATAAAAGTTGTATAAAAATTGTGTCCCAAGAATTACTCACTTTACAATGAAAGATAATTTACTTTAGGTCATTTGCAAATTATTTTAGTGTCTTTGTGTAAATAAGGTAGCGCCGACTTTTTTGTCCATTGACAAATGTGTAAATGTTATATGAAGTCTTTCTTTATGTGTTCTTGGTTCCAAATTTCCAATGGAAACCCATGTAAAATAAGGCTAATGTTATTATACTACCCACATTTGAATCTTTAATGGCTTAACAATTGTAAAATGTTGAAACAATAATTATTGGTACCACATATATTATGTATGAGGTACATCTGACTAAGAATTTGGGCTCGAGAGATTTGTGATCGCGCTTTTCCCCTCGCCTTGCTGGTTCTCCAAATCCCTTTATCCAATGAAAAATTGTTTGAACCAAATTTAAAATTCAAATTGAAAAATTTTAGCATTACCAATCAAATAAATCGAAGTTTCTTAATGGGAATTGATTTTGGCAGTCCAAAAGTTATCACTAGCACTCCATGCAGTGCATTAACTACGTGGTATTACATGCACTAGATGTGGTACAATAGAGTGTCAATGGTAACTTTTAAAGTGCCAAAATCAATTCCCTTCTTAATTTATAATTTTCTTTTTAAATTTGGTTGGGGAAGTAAACTTTCTAATACTTATCATAGCTCTTTTAATAGCATTGTGTTAGTTTCTAACAAAAAAGAAAAGTCGTTGACACCTCTTGAAATAGTAGTACCAAATAAAAACACAGTATATCAAAGTTGTCCGTTATGCAGTTATTTTAGTATCCATGGCAGAACTTTCTTGTTCATTTAATAGATGAGTAATGTTAGGAGTACAACTCATTTACAACCATTTCTATCTCTCTCCTAAGAGAGATTGAAATAGAATTCGGTTAAATTTCAATAGAACTTAAAGAGAGATTGAAATAGTCGTAAATAAAGTATACCCCTATCATTAACCTTAATAGATATCTTTTTTAGACAGTGTGGTAGACTGGTAGTATGTAAAAGATTGCAATGGAGTCATCAAAGAAGAATAAGAACAAAGTTAAATAAACTAGTTAATACATGAAATATTAATAAAATCACATGAATGTTTCTTAATTTCAGATATTTTGAAAATAATTCTGAAACTCAGATTGAATTCATCCTTCAATAGATTCTGACAATGTATCATCCGATTCAGAACATCTGTCAGACCAATAAGACCATGCTATATATCATCATAGATTAAGATCACACATAACTTAAAATGTAACCCAAAAATTAGAAGACTTCAATGAATAAATGAAGCACAAAAGAAAATCCAAAGAATTGAGGGAAAGAAAGGAAATAAAAAACACAAGGACCCAAAAAGGCTTTTCCTAGGAGACTATCTTAATTAAGGATTTTATATACACTACAATACAATAGATAGGTAAAGGGCAAACACAGAATTTAATTTGAACAGAAAAACAAAATTATGACAGTAGAAAGGGGGTAAGGAATTTAAATAGAAGAAAAGGAAAGAGGAATTCCTCCATTCCTTCTTGCTAAAATTGTGAAGATGGTGAGAGAGCTCCTTCTGATCTGCGTGCCGTTTGGCCGAAAACTGACGTTCCACGAACATCGTATCTAGTGTAAACCTTTTCTCGGTTCTCTGACCACCAACTCTCTGCTTGGTGCTCTCCGAACCTCCTTCGGCTGCGGATGAAAATTTCAAGGTCAGATTAATATAATGAAACTAGGAATATATTTAAATCACTGGGATGGATGTTTTATACCATGACCAAGATGTATGATGGCAGATGTATAAATTGAAAGTGCAAGCCCCCACAATCAGATAACACTAGCAAGATTGGCTAATAAAAAAACCATTATGGTGTGTTTGGTAGGAGGGATGGTAAAATCGAATTAATGAAAGGGAGGACGGAGGGAAAACAAAATAGGTTCACCAAGGGAAAAAAGGAGGGGACTTAGACGGCACCAAAACAATTCTCATTGCCTTTTGTTTCGTTATGTAAGACGAAGAGTGTAGAATATTATCATAACCAAAAAATTGATTTTTTACAAGGACAAAAAGGTTGGGGAAAAAAAACAAGGCTTCTTCTCTTGCCCAATCTCTCTCTCACATTCTTTCGTTTGCAAGTTTCAATGAGGAGAGAAAAGGAGAGAAAGGGAGAAAAAACTAACCCCAACTTGCTTTCAATTTCTTTCTCTCCAAATTGGGAAGAAAAGGAGAAAAGGGATTAATTAATATTTCTTAATATCCACTATACCCTTCTAGTTTAGTCTTACCTAATTGTAATGCCATCCAAGTCCTAGGGCTTGTATAATACACATAAGTACATTAGAAAAATTAAAACACGATGCACAGCAAAACCAGCAACCAGACTTTTTTCTCATTGCCAGGTCGCCTTCTTCCAAGGTATGTATGGCTGAGTGTGCAGTGTATGACATGAGTGTATGGCGTGAGAATGGCATGTGTGTGGCGTGAGTGTATGGTGTGTGTATGACGTGTGTGTGTGCGCGGGCAGTGTATAAAGGATCAACACAACGAATGCAAGTTACTGTGCGCAGTTTTTTTTTTTTTTTTTTTTTTTTTTCCAATATCTTTTTTGCAGAGGGGAGCCTTGGCGTAACAGTAAGGTTGCACCATTGTGACCTGGAGGTCAGCTCGCATCTGGAAACAGCCTCTTTGCTTGCAGGGGTAAGGCTGCGTACATCTCACCCTCCCCAGAGTCCAGACCCCGCAATGGTGGGAGTCTCGTGCACTAGGCTGCCCTTTTTAATAGCTTTTTTGCATCATTGTTACTATTTGTAGAATTTTTTTTTTTTGGCAGTAGCTTTAATGTAACATGAATGGGTGCTTACATCATCATTGCTTATTGTATGCTATTGTGCATGAATGCAAGTTATATATTATTTTTTATTAAAATAATTCAATGATCAGTGTGCAATACCAAAAATTACATTGTGTTGTATGATTTTAGAATTATGTAATATTTAGGGGCGTATACAAGACGAGACAAGATGAGCCTCCTCGCGAGCTTTCTCAGGAACTCAAATGAGCCGAAATTTCAAATGTTCGCGAGCTTTATAATGAGTTTTTTCACCGGCCCTTTTAAACTATATAGTTTGATAATAAATCAATTCTTTATCAAGCCTTTTTACGAGATATGTCATATTTTCTCTAAAATTATACAGTTTTATAATAAATATATATAATAAAAAATAAAAAAAAAAAAAAGTCACTATACAAGCTCTTAATCAAACCTACGTATCATAGATTTAGTCAGCCAAACTTGTGTTGTTTATTTTATTGAAGATGAGTAGATGGATTGGCAACAAAATGAGGAAATAAAACAGTTACATATTTGGGCAAGACATAGGCAATTAGATACAGCTGAACTTATGTGTCATGTTGTTAATTTTATAGCACATCAAAGAATTCGTCGTAGATACCACGTGGATCACCCCATTAATAAGGTCGAAAGACAGAGTACGAGATGGAATAATGTATCAAATAATGACAAGTGAAAAAAGTCGCGATGTAATTCATATGGGACCACAAGCTTTTATAAAATTATGTAACATACTAGAAAGAGACGGTGGTCTTTTGCCAACACAACGAGTATCTGTTGAAGAGCAAGTTGCTATGTTTCTGTACATATTGTCACAAAATGTGAGGAATCGGATAATTGGATTCTTCTTCCATCGCTCGTGTGAACCAATAAGTCGTCATTTTGAGAAGGTCTTGAGAGCAATAGTATTATTGGAAAAACAATTTCTTCGACAACCCACTGGAGCAGAAGTTTCTCTAGAAATAGTCAACAATCCTAGATTCTTTCCATACTTTAAGGTAAACCTAATTTGTTTTTGAAAAATAATGTTAAAATATTAAAATATAAAGAGACGAAGTTAAATGTGGAACAATTTATGTCAAGATTGTGTAGGGGCAATTGATGGAACACATGTTCGTGCAAAAGTGTCAAATGATGATGCACCGAGGTTTCATGATAGGAAGGATTATCCAACACAAAATGTGTTGGCTACATGCTCATTCGACATAAAGTTTACATATGTCTTGCTTGGTTGGGAAGGGACTTACGTCCGACTCGAGAATTTTAAAAAATGCACTTACAAGAGAAGATAACTTGCAAATCCCTAATGATAAATATTATCTAGTCGACGTGGGGTACATGCATAGGAGTGGACTTATAGCGCCCTTCAGAGGGGTGCGATTCCACTTGAAAGAATATTCTAGTCGACCACCAGAGAATGCTAGAGATTTGTTTAACCTTCGGCATGCATCATTACGTTTGGCGTACTTAAGAAACGATTTCTGATCAGAAGAAGCACAACATCCAGTTTACTCAGCCGACATCCAATCAGAAATCGTTCTAGCATGTTATGTCCTACATAACTATCTAATGGATGAAGATCCTGATGAAAAAATAATTCGTGAAGTGACCAAGATATTCTAAACGAATCTACAACTGAAAAAGTTAAATCTTCCAAGGGATGAGGATGGGGATGCTACACTAGGAAAGGTTATAAGGAATAGAATAGCAAGCGACATGTGGAATGATTATGTATTATAAGTATCATTTACTTATTTTAGGATTTTATGCTTTTATAAATCATTTGCTTATAATTATGTGAAATGATTATGATTATGGATTTAGATTATGATTTTATGCTTTCATGATTATGGATTTGATTTGCTAATGATTATGTTGAATGACTGCATTTTGATTAGATGTTTAAGATTATCATTTTGTAGATATTAACAATGAGCAAAAATGAAAAGAAAGGTATTGGGACAAAAAAAGAACATTTGAGTTGGAGCTCCCAAATGGATGATGCATTCACTGATGCGATGCTTTACCAAACACGTGATGGAAATAGGCCTGACGGAACTTTCACAACCGCTACTTATACCAATATGGTAACGGAGTTGCATACAAACTTCCCACACATGGACTTCAACAAGACGCATTTGAAGAACCGCTTAAAAACCCTTAAAGAGCATTTTAACAAGAGTTATGACTTGTTTAGGGTTGGACTAAGTGGTTTTTCATGGTCCGGTGACAAAATTGTGGAGTGCAGAGCCCGAAGTTTGGAAAACATTGATAGAAATATGTTTCTCACTTGCATTTATTAACTTATTTTACATCTAATTTTGTAAATGCCATTTAATAAATTAAAAATATATATATTCTTGTAACAGGCAAAACCTAAAACAGAAAAATGGATGTCTAAACCTATCAATAACTACGATAAATTAGAATAATTATTTGCCAAAGATAGGGCAACGGGTGTAAGTGCTAAAACTACGAAGGAGAAAAGGCGTCGATGGGCTAACTCAGTGAATGATAACAACATTGAAAGTATTGATGATGGAGTCGCTAATGATGAGATTAGATTGGAAAGCTTTATTAATTGTGATGATGATGATGATGGTGATGATGATGATGATGGAGTTGATATGGCATCCCCTAAATTAGCTTCTCAAGCACAGGGACAAAGTGCTGCAACAAACTCAAAAGGAAAAAAAAGGAAGGTATCAAATGATGATAAAGATGAGGTCAAGGTTTTGGAGATTGCACTTAATAATGTTGCCGATGCAATTAGAGAGGGAAATACTATTTTGAGAGATCTCGTGCATGTGTGCATTCCGAGGACGAAATTTTCAATGAACTATTGGCTCTTGGAATGAACTCCTCCTCAAGTGATGAGGCGTACCTCTTTCTTATACAAAATCCTGACAAAGCAAGGATATTGTTTGGTTGTCCACCTGGGAGAAGGATCAACATCTTAGAGAAAATGATGACTAATTATCGTGGTCATTGATTGATTTGTTTAGAAGTTGTGGTTGTTTTTTAACCTTGTTTTGGGGCCGTAGTATGGTGAAAACTTATTACTAATTTTTAAATTTTTTTTTAACCTTATTGCATGAATGCTATTAATGTTTTGCTGGATCTAAATTTGGAAACACACATTATGAATTGTTTGAAATTATTTAGTATGATTTATTATGTTGATATGGTGATCCATATTATGTAATTTTTTATGAGATAAATATCCGGTAAATTTGAATGTTATTTGGTGTTAAAGAGAAAAGGAAAAGAATAGAGGGTTTATTAGTCCAAGTTATTGAGTAGAATGGTAACTTTATTTGTTTTTCTTTTCTTTTCTTTTCTTCTCAACTTGCAAAGAAGAGAAAAGAAAGTTACTTTCTCTTCTCTCCTCAACTCCCAAACAAGATGAAAGAAAACACCATCATTTTCTCTTCTCTTCTTTTCTCTCCTCACTTAAGACTTTCTCTTCTTTTCTTACTCTCCTAAACTCCCAATCATAGCTTAAGGCATTGAGAAATAAAGGGTCCGGAGGGATGCCTCTTAACTCCTCCCTTGCATTCCCTCCCCCCTTTTGTTTGGTTAAGTAAGAAAGAGAATGTGGAATATTATCATAACAAAAAGATTGGTTTTTTTTAGGACAAAAAGTAATATATATATATATATATATATACATATAAAGGGGTAAAGTTACTTGCAATCCCTTCCCCCCTTATGTTTGGTTAAGTAAGAAGGAAAGTGTCGAATATTATTATAACAAAAGGATGGTTATTTTGTCCAAGGACAAAAAAGTCGGGAAAAAAAAAAAGGAAGAAAAGATGAAGCTTCTTCTCACTCCCAATCCATCCACTTTTGCACATGAGAAACAATGGGTCCAGAAGGTTGCATCTTAACTCCACCCTTTAGCGACCAATGCTAATGTGGTAATAAATGCTCAAGTTTCAGTTTCTGGTATCATAATTCGTTAGTCTTCCGTTCTGATATTTACAAACCATATTCATTTATATACAACATAAATTAAGAGAATCAGAAAATAAATTAGTCAAGTACCTGAAGCGCACTCGTTTAAGATCTCTAGACCCATCCTTGAGCGCTACGAGTGTTATATATACACCAGGCTCGTACTGTTCGATCCACTCTGCCTCAACTTCAGTGCCATTACCTTCCGCAACAGAATTCTCAGATTGCACTGCACTGTCACCATCTCGAAAAGGTAACGATTCGCTCTTGTCTACACTCTCCAACACATTACCACTACCATTCAGAAGTCTGGCGTCTTGATGATCATGTCTTCCATTGGAATTTGCAAGCCCTGGGATCTGATCGTATGAATTATTTTCAGTTCTTCCATGAGGTTGACTAAGCAAGTCATTGTGGTCTTGGGTTCCCTTAAGGGCAGAGGAGTCAATACCGGTGGGAGCGGCCATGTGAAAGCCATTAACTGAATCAGAACGGTGCCCTCCATTAGAGTCAGCATGGTAAATCCCATTTGGCTCAAAACCATTCGGTAGATAAATTGTCCGCGTGCTTTCAGCATCATATGCCCCAGGTGGTAACCTCTCGGCCATATCTTTGAGCTGAAAGTGTATTAAAGTAACAATTTAATAGAACATCCAAAAAGCAATATATTGTTCTATTGTTATTGGTACTAAAAGAATTATGCAAAAAGGATAAATTTCATTATACTCATCCCACTGCACATATACACAAGGTTAAGATGCTAAAAGAGGAAAAGAAATAACATCTAATAAATAAGACGTAATGAGATGGTCAACATGACCTAAAATAGACTAAATAAAAACAGCAATATTATATACTATTTCCTAATTCCAACAATACTTCTACTAATATTATATCTTTTGGGACAAGTACAACACACAGAAAGCCTCTGCTTTGTGGAATGAACAAAACACAACTAAAATCACAAACCTAGAAATGAAGTCGAGAAGAAAAGGACTATATGATAGTTTCAAAATCCCACCTGTAAACGATATTATCGCAACGTAGTAGATGAAAATTTTGTACTAATTACTCCATTAGCTAGAATTTGGATTCCACGGACAGCTACAATTGCAAAACTATTGTTTCACCAAAGGTAACCCCTTTCCACTCCCCACTCCCTCCACCTGACTGCGTGCAGAGAGAGAGAGAGAGAGAGAGAAGAGGGGGGGGGGGGGGGGGGGGGGGGGGAGGGGGGAGTGTTCCCCTAGCAAACTATACAGAAATATATTTCCATTTTTTGATTGATAGCACACCAGCATTGTGTTTCATTTCTACCAAATATCATGCAGAAGTAGTGCGTAAAAAAAAACAGTTGAAGAACACCAAGTTTTCATGCATTGTTGTTGGAACAAAACCAGACCGGCTTGGTGGGACCAGTGAAAATAGGTTCACTTGTGGACCATCCTTGTCACGTTTAAGATAAAAAATAATACTAATAATAATTAGTGCACCTTCATGAATAAGGGCAAAGGTGTCAAACACTCAACCCTTTTTTTAATACACACAGTAAGGTAATGGCCAAGAAACCAACCTTAAACTTGGCTTCTCCTGTATAAAGTTGAGTATTTCAGCAATTAGAAAGCGCTACAAAATTGAGCTTTTTGAAAAGCTGTTTTTTAGCTTTGAAAAGGAATCAGAATTTCTAAAAAGAGGTGGAAAAAGCTAATCTAAACGGTCACAGCTCATTAATAAATCACCTATCAGACATTGATGGCCCCGAAAAAGCAATCTCAAACCGGCTCTAAGCAGACAGAGCCATTTACCATTCTGACCTTCTGTCAAAACAGTTGAATCATAACCCTGACATCTGGATGATCCAATGACCCAGCAGATATTATTCCATATAAACAATGCAATGAGCACATTAAGAAACTTGAAATTAACCTGTGCCATAAGAGACTTTATGACTTCTTTTGCTCCTTTAGACTTGGCGGATTCTTCTGCGGCCAGTGCCATAGCTTCCTGAGCATTCTTTCTTGATGTCTGAAGCTCTAATTCTTGAACTTCACAACGATGTCTCAAACTCTCAACCTAAATTGAATCCATGCAAAAGTAAGGAGTTTGCTTTAAGTTTCATTTGGTTCCTGGATTTAGTGAGGGAAAGGAAAAGAAAACAAGAAGGAAAATAACTTACTTTGTTTGATTAGTGAGGAAAATAGGCGGGTGAAGAAAATAGCATGAAAATAGAATAAAAATTTTTAATTTAATATTGAGCATTTCCCTTCTTCCTTTCTTGAGTTCTTATTGTACTTGAAAACTTTGTCTCTAATGTTGTTTAAGAATGAAGGAAAACACCATAGAAAACACTAGGGAAATAGATTTTCGTCTCATTCTCCTATCCTTTTCCTTTTCTTCTATAAATCCACAAACCAAATGGAGAAGGAACAGAAACTAGGATGAAAGTAAAATTATTTTTTAAAATTTTTTGAATCATTTCCCTTCTTCTTTTCTTGAATTCCTATTGTACTTCAAAAAATTTCAGTTTCTAATGTTATTTAAGAATGAACTAAATCAACAGATGAAACATTAGGGAAATAGTTTCCCTCTCCTTTTCCTTTTCCTTCTCCTTATCCTTCTCTAAACCCACAGACCAGACGGAGCCTTAACATATTATAACAATTCAAACCCAGAAAAAACTTTAAAACTTACCGAATCAAAAAAAATTTACTATACCTGTGCACGTAACCTGTGAACTTCTTGATTCAAAAGTTCATTTGTTTTCTTCAAACTATCAGCTATACTATTAGAGTAAGAAAGTCCCGATGTCGTGGGAACTGGTGTTGCGGAACGTGGGGGACTGGGCCTCCTAGAGAAAGGTGACACAGATCTCGAACTGCCACCAGTGGGGGTGAGAACAGGTTTAGGAACTGCTCGAGCCATATCAATAGCAGCAGACAAAACAACTTCTTTAAGTTGTAACAGAGAGGGTGCTTGAGAAGACCGACCCAGCGAGAATACATCGGCTTTTTTTCCTTGTTTGGCTGCCTTGTTATCTAACTGCTTAATCAAATCAAGATTTGAAGGCTGCCCCGACTTGGCCAATCTTAAGTCGGCCTTGTCTAACTTGTCCTTGTTTTCACCCGAAAGGCGTGGTATAGCATTCTTTCTGTTATTGGCACCAGCTTCGGCCACCTTATTCAGTTTCATAAAACACGAATCACAGACACGATACAGTTTGTATGGATTAGGTGCCAGAGCTGCTTTAAATGCTTTTCTGGAGCTACACGCATGGCAGTGTACGAGTCCACAATTATAGCAGTTGTGCCTCTTCCGGGTAAACCCAAAAGCCATTCGGCAAGCTGAGCACTGAGATTGTTCGGCCCCAGATACCCATTTGTGTATACATATAGCTGCTGTATAATTTGAACCACATGAAATATATTTTACATGTCTATCCTTCAGAGCTTCGACTAAAGTTGGTATTTTTCGATCTTCAATATCTCCATGGCCCAATCTCCCATTAGCTCCCTTTCCCCATGTATAGACCTCATTCTTCGATGTTAATACCGCAACGTGATAAGCACCGCAAGCAATCTCTTCAACAGATTCCCCAACAAGTTTATCCTCTACAAGGCATGGCAGCTTTCCCTCGGACTGGGGATTCCCGAGCTGACCATACACAGTACTACCCATTGTAAAAACATGTCCTGACGTAGTCAACCCAACAGTCAAACTATGTCCACAAGCAATTTTGAGAAAATTGAAATCAATAAGTGCGGGTACACATGTGGGTTCGAGACGGGATTCCTTGTCTCCATGTCCGAGACGATTTTTATCTCCATCGCCCCAAGTAAATAACTTCCCAGATGAAACACTCGATTGTGTCACGATAACCTCCACCACAGCAGCCGTGTGCCACACCCCACAGGAAACTGTAATAGTTCTCAACCCCGACAAAGATTCAACTTCCCGTGGGTATGAAACATTTTCCCGGTCTCCATGGCCCAAAACACCGAAAGTTCCATCACCAAATGTAAAGAGCTGCCCCGCTGATGTAATCAAGGCCGTGTGCCATGGACCGCAAGTTACAAAGGCAACTTGAAGTCCCTCAAGTGGGCCCAAAATTCTCTTGGGTATCCAGTGGCTAACACAAGTACCATGACCGAGAAGTCCAGCATTGTGGGTCCCATCTCCCCATGTGTATAGTTCACCAGCCATAGTAATTGCACAAGTGTGAAACTCTCCACAAGCAACAAAATCAACACTGCTATTTTCTAAAGATTCAACTAGACGAGGTTGAATTACATCTTTGCCCACACCATGCCCAAGCCGCCCTCCGGATTCTTCACCCCAGGTGAAAACTTCACCTTGTCGAGTAACAAGACAAGCATGGCGGACCCCACAGGCTATATGATGAACATCCAAAACCACATTGGACTCTAAAGGTCGTGGTAGAAGCACGTCAGTTCTTGTGTTTGATGAAGCAGCATCTTTATCACCCCCGCTCTTGACTATATTATCACATATAACCTCGCCCCATATATATACGTCCCCTAAGGCATCACAATCATCTGGTGCAGAACCATGACTGGATGTGCTAGGTGCACTAGAAACGCTTACTCGGAAAGCATCAGAACCGAATCCTTTTACTTGCATATTGGTGCTGTCCAAGGCTAAATGTGACTTTTCAGCATGCACAGAAGTCTCGGGCTGATAACTCCTGGGAGGAGTATTGGTGTTGGAACTGATGGAAATCTCTGAGGAGCTAAATTTCCGCGTGGCACTAATGGAACTGTCACTTGGACTACTTGATGTCAACTCTCTGTTATCCTGAAATCAATCAACACAAATGCAAGAGAATAATATGCACCTGATAATATAGCAAGTAAAAAACAACCAAGTTGAATGCCTTATGCTCTGTTTGGTAAGGACACAAGTTTTTCTCGGTAATACATGTATACATAAATAAAGAGATAAAACGAAAGAGGGGTAGTGATGGAATAGAGACAGAGTGAGAGTTATTTGCTATAGAAGTAGAGGAGCATGGGAATCCATAGACCTCCATCTCATATGCTCATTATACATAACAGCATCTCCAACTTAAAAGCAAAAGCAAGTAAGACTAGCCTTTTAGAAGAAGTGGTATTGTTTTACACAGCATCATGAGAAAAAGTTGAAAACGAAGAGGAGAGTGTAATTAGAATGGGTAAGAAATAAGAACGCATTCCAAGGACGTCATGCCAAACATTCCCTTATTCCTCCTGTAACAAATTAATAAAATGCCCATACCTTAAAGCATTCGGCAAATAAAAGAATTAATTTCAAAATAGATGATGAGACATTAGCATTGTCAAGAGGGTATAGGGTTTAAGGTTAACCGTCCAAAACTTACATCTAAATATACATATATTGATATATTATATATATGTACATTCTGGGTAAAAGTCTAAAAATGGCCAGTTTGTGCAGAGATGCTAAAAGTAAGGCTTGTCTCTTATTTACCCCTCCCAACACAGTAAATATATACATGATTAAAAGATGCAAATGTCAATGTAATTAAAATCCACCACTTCTGAAACCATGCAATTGGAATCCAACCCTTCTAGGATTTAGGAATACCAGTGCTTCCTAGGTAGGCGCATAGTACAAAAAGTAGATCCCACCGAACTACAAAAAGGATAACAACAAAGTTTCAAGGTAGGTAGAGTTACATCAAAGTTGAGGCCTCCATCACTCCATCCATCAATTTTTGAGCGCCCACCTTGCCCCGAGGATATTAATGCCTTGAGACCTGCAATCCACACCTCTGCCTCAACTTTGTCCTTGCAGATCTAACAATCACCACCACGTCACATTAATACTTACAGAAGAAATATTGCAGTGATCATGTGGACAAAAACTCAAAATTCATCACCAACCAGATCAAGGGATCGTTTTCCGCCGTTGTATAGAAGAGAAAAGGACAAATATTCCTTTTCAGGACGCAAATACCGTTGGAAAACAGCCTGACAGCATAGTAAAAGAAAAACCAAAGTGAGCTTCAGCAAAAATATGTGTTCAACAAAAGACAAAGAAAACCAAGAACCAACTAGAGTTTGAATATGTAAGTGCCAAGAAATATTTAGATCACGATTTGATTATAGCACAAAAATCTCACAGTTCTTTGCCCAGGAATAATTCTTGACACTGAAGCCAACTTTAAACGTCTTTCACCGCTAGTAGATATCCAGATCAATGATGTTTCATCCTGTGATTGATATATACAAGACCATTAGCTAGTAAATGAACAGTTACCCAAGCATATAGATGTACATTTCCCATTCTGACTAATGTGAAAATTACCAGAGCAGTAGAAACTCTTAATGAAGCAGTATTTAATTGCAAGTGCAAGTAGATAGGAGCATATGTAGCACATTAGAGAATTCAACTCCAGTAAGTACAACAAGAGAGATGCTAATTGACATTTAAGTCAGGAAATTATTGCCCATCCCCAAGCTAATAAACCAACCAACTGAGGAGTAGAATATATTTGTTTCTGTCCAGAGCCTGTCAAAGAGTTGCAACAGAAATTATGCTTCCAAAAACTTTGAGCACGGGAACAACAGAAACTAAAACTTTGGTACCACGCAAATTCAACATCTGGTAAAAGACTAAGGAGCTTGTCAACCTTTTTTTTCCCCCAATCAATTGGACATCTAACTATGCAAGGATAGGCAAATAGATATTATATCGTCAAGTGCAACCAGAAGAGTGATACACAATGGATAACATACTTGATCAGCAAACGGTCACAGATAAGACAAGAAGCTTCGAAGGAGAATTTAACTCAAACAATTTGCTAGCTTTCAAGGTCTTGCCATTGTCATCAAAAGCATCAGTTGATGGCTCTATAATCATGTCAAAAGGTTTTTAAATAAAAACATGGTTAAAATACATTTTACCACCTTATGGTTTAGTTTACTCACTTTTGGTTCAAAAGTTGACACTTAACCCTTGTGATTGCTAGTACCTGAAACCGTTATGTTTTCTGTTAAAAATACCGCAAAAAATTGAAGTTTAGATTGGCGGGAAAACTATTTACCCTATTTTGAACCTAAAAATGTGAATTTTGCCCCCATAAACACATTTTTCCCCTCATATCTCGTCATAATATTTCTTCCACCATTTTTTCCGCTCCTCAAACCATCATATTATTACCACCACCGCCACCATCACCATTACACATATTCAACCAACTACCATATGCAAACTAGATTTTAAAAATGAGTAATTAAGGCAATTTTATTAAGAGGAAGAAAGACAAATAAATTGAAAATGAATGAAGGGTATATTCATCATTCGAAGGTAAAAATTAACACCATTATTAGGGTCTGCGCTTAGCACCTAAGAAGCATCGACACGGATACGACGCGACACGAATACGTGGACACAACATTTCTCAAAAAAAACAGGATAAGAATACGTTGGAGATACGTTGATTTTTTCTCTTTTTTAAATATATATTTTACCGTGTCTAATCAAAGTTGGCATAAGAATACATAAATGATAACAATATTATGACATTATCAATAATAACAAAGACAATGAATAAAATTCAAAAACATCGTTATAAATCAACTAAATATCCACATTCATTAACCAAGTTTCGAAGCACATTTGCTAACTACTAAATAGTTTACGTACTTCTTCCCAAAAAAAATGTCAATACTATGAATGAAAATCAAGTCTTCTGCACATTTCGGTGGCATCTTATTTCTTCTCATCGAGTGCACAAAGGAGTATGAAATCCAATTCCTCTCACCACATAATGAAGAAGAAGGGTGCACAAGTAGTTCAAAGATGGGGTTTGAAGCAATGGTGCACATGCACCATAGATTACCCACCAATGGTGAATGGAATCAACATCTGCAAACACTCCCGACCTACTTGAGTATTCGACACGTGTCCGAAGAGTGTCGGTTCAAGAAAAACTAATAAAAACTTAGGACACGATATTTTGAGTATCTAACACGTGTCCGTAGAGTGTCGGAGAGTGTAGGTAGGGGCGTAAGCCAAAACCGAACCAACCGACCAAACCAAACCAAACGGTCGGTTTTCAAAAAAATATCCTAAACTAAAAAACTGAACCGACAGCCCAAAACCGAAAAAACCGTCCGAACTGACCACTTCAGCCGGTTTTCAAACCACACACCAAAAAAAAAAAAACCCAACAAATAACCGACCGAACTACACCCCTAAGTGTCGGTGTCGGAAACGCTCCTGACACTAATACGAGGGGCAAAAAAGAGTGTCAGTGCTTCATAGCTTAGCGCATAACCATAAGGGGGGTTAAATATTAAGTTTTGAGCCATAAGAGTTAAAAGTGAAAATAGGTGTAACCACGTTGAGTAAAATGCAATTAACACTATGAAATATAGCTAAAAAGAGCCAACGAATTTGGGGGAGGAAGTTAAGCAGACAATGAAATTGACAAGGAAGACATTGTTGTTTGTGTACTTCTGCTCCTCTGTTTTGTATTTATTCTCTAACTATGCGCAAGCATGTGCCATGTTTAATTAATAGTGACTGCATCTTCATGTCAGATTGAACAGGTAAAATCCCAAGTTCATTAAACATTCAATCTAGGAAGCACCGGCGCGAGGATACGGATATGGGGATGCTGGTGGGGGGGTTCGTCAATTTTCCCAAAATCAAGTGAGATGGTCCGGGTCAGGGTGGGGGGGTACTTTTATAAATTATTAAGTAAATTATACATTTATATAATTTTATAAACTATACGTTGTCTTGATTTGTCTTGATTTTTTTATGTATTTAACACAAATAACAAGCATAATAGGCAATAATTGACGTATAACCCTTCCCAACGTTCTTAAATAGACTCCAAAATTCTAAAAATTATGTAGTCACCTTTTTCCAAAAAAAAAAAAAAACATTGGCGCGCATTGGGTGTGGATTCTTTGATCTTTTAGAAGAGTCTGTGCTTCCTAGCAATCAATCTATACAGAATGAAGCAAAAACAAGATTTTGCTGAAATTCGAAAACTAAATAACATATAGATGCACCCCAATTTTGTGCAACTCAAAAAAAAAAAACAAAAACAAAAACAATAACAAAAACAAAAACAAACAAGGTATAACTTTCAACATCATCACATCTCTGCAATCCGATTAGTAGCAGTAATAATTAAATGAGCATAAAAAAGCTACTTGTCTTCCATACAAAAATATACCAATTAAATCTTGTCACCATAGCACAAGGTATAACTTTCAACATCACATCTCAGCAATCCACTTAGTAGAAATAATAGTTAAATGAGCATAACAATGCTACTTGTTTTCCAGACAACAATACACCAATTAAATCTTGTCACCATAGCAAAGAGGCAAAGAAAATTTTTGATCTCATTGAATTTAACCAAATTCCGGTTCCCTAACCCCTACCCACAACAAGGGAAATTAAAAAGAAAAAAACGGTCTTCTCCAAGTGCTACATTTAAAAGTCTTGATCCATGAAAAGAATTCAAGAAACAAACTCACCTTTGAGAGTCTAAATGGACAAAACTTAGGCTTTCCCTTACGACCATATTTCACCAGTTGAGCACCCTTCTTCAGAGCGATTAAAGCCTGCAAAAGTTTGGAGGGTTACTCACAAACAAACCACTGGCACCAAAATTGCGTGCTAAAAAGATAGTAGAACTCAAATACATTTTTCAGAATATATTGTGCAGTAGAAAGTAGAGAAAATAATTGAAATTGCAGGCCTTCTTGTGTTTGCAGATGCATGAGTGACACAACATGAACTTCAGTATATGGCTCAAAACCATGGTCAAGAGCAATTCACTGCATGCATTACAGCTGAATTTAGGTCTTCCACTGCGGTTATTTCACTAATATATTCACAGGTGTGAGTGTGTTCCAGAGAGATAGGGTGCACTTTGTACTACCACAGTATCACGTTCTTATGACTAGAGGAGTGCCACACTCACTATGTGAGTGTAAGTAGTAAAAAGAAAGTGGGGTGAGTAGTTAGAAGAAGTTATTTATTTAAATTTTTTGAAATGACATTTTAGTACCATTGTGAAAGTATTTTAATTAAGAAATTTGGTAGGTTTTATTGTAATTATTGATGTGGACTAAACACTTTTTGGTACCCCTCCCTTTCTCTTTCTATATTAGTATTTTTGGGGTGCATCCTCCTTTTGGCAGAAGCACCAAATATCTAAAATTTGGCTTCGTGTGCGGTTCAGAACTAATACAATGGTATGGAGCCAA
Organism: Hydrangea macrophylla; assembly: GCA_033977485.1. Classification (NCBI taxonomy): domain Eukaryota; kingdom Viridiplantae; phylum Streptophyta; class Magnoliopsida; order Cornales; family Hydrangeaceae; genus Hydrangea; species Hydrangea macrophylla. The sequence goes on from CM066994.1 coordinate 93,768,563, forward strand.
CTAATTTCAACAATGGCAATCGAAAAATTACGATAAATCAATAGATAAAGATCGTGCCACCACCACGCAATGCCAGTGTTACAAAGTAAAATAGAGGTGATGTATTTGCATATTCATTCATCATGGAAACCATAATCACATGCTCTCTTATTTTCATCTCAATGCTAAATATATTCTTTTCAATCCAGTGGATCAGCTTAATAATTTCCCGATTATGGCGACACCCGGCAACATCACTCATGCCCAATTAATTTTTGATGAGCACTCATGCCCAATCAAAGAACAAAAATAATTGCCCAAAAACTGATTCTTTCCAGTTCAAAACCCAATCCAAACAAGGAGCCAACGGCGGCCAGTGCACGGAAAAGGTGGGTTCAATCCCCATATTTTATTAAGAAACCTCCATATTTTATTAGTATTTGAGTTTTTGTGTTTTAACTTTTATCGCATTAAGTGATACTGATATCATCTAGACGGAAAAATTGATAAATACACATTAGAATTCGCCTCGAGAGCGCTGCCCGAACCCCCACCCCCCCTAAATTCAATCACCCCATTTTCAACTTTATAATTCCCCCCGTGTCTTAAAATTTCAAAACCGCCCCTGCAAGGAGAAAGTGGGGGTTAGTTTTCTCTTCTTTTCTTACACTACTAAAACTCCCAAAGGAGAGAAAGTGAGGTACTTTCTCTTCTTTTCTCACGATTTTAGAACTCCCAAACATAGCATTATACTGTTAATCAAACAATAACTCTTCTCTAATCCTAACAGCACTCATGCCCAATTAACGCTTCTCTAATTCTGGCATAATACTACACTGTTCATCAAACAATAGAGCAGCTCAAAATACTTTTCGAAGACCAATTTTTCTCTAATTTCTTCAGAGACGTCTCAAAAAATGCAAAATTCCATAATCAACCTATGAAATTTCTAGCTGTATGGCACTAAAATCAAACTATTCAAACATTCACAGAAAAAAATGAAATTGACAAAAAAAGATCACATTTTTAAGAAACAATCTACATACAAGTTCACGATCGATACGACATACCTGTTCAATGTCACGACGATCGGTATTGGCGTAGCTAACAAGATCTGCCATTCCATGTGAGAGATTCACCGGAACACCACCGCCCTCTGCAACCGTTCTTAGGAGCTCCGGTCATCATCAACCGCTATCCACCTTCACATCTCCTCACTAATATCTCTCTCTCTCTCTCTCTCTCTCTCTCTCTCTCTCTCTCTTAAAAGCCTAGATTTTGTAGATCCGCCACTTTCTCTCCCTATATCGCTTCCATTGTAGACAGAGTCAAGAGTTCCACAGCCGCCGTGGACTGGTGTGGACTCGGCGAAGAGTGGTTTTGAAGTAGGCAAAAGCGGTTTTCAGGCGAGTTTGGAGTGAATAAGGTGGTATTCGAACTGGTATTCCGGTATCGGGAAACCAGAAATGGTGACGACTACGACGGAGTAGGGGGAGAGCAAATCTAGGATTGATGTGTCTGTGTGTGAAAGAGAGAGAGAAATGTAGAGAGAGAATGGGATTTAAGATGGTCGTGGCGTCCGTGTAATTACAGTCAAATACTCGAAGGAAAGCATAAATCGCCTGAACGTAAAAGAAATGAGAAGACATTTTCCAAATGCCAAACCGAAGCGTAATTTTCGAAAAATAAACTATTTAATGGTAAATTACGCTAACACCCCCGTCAACTATGATCTTTTTACAAATACCTCCCTCATCTATAAAACTCAATAAGGTGATAAATTATTATAATTTTTCACTAACATCCCTTGGTTTTAGCCTGTCATCGGAATACTTTTGTATCATGTTACAACACATGATATAAAAGTAACAACAACATGATATTTTTGCCTCTCATTTGGGTCGTCGAAAAATATAGAACAAAATAGGAGAAAATTGTGTACAACAAAGGGTAATTATATGTGCAATAAAGATAATTTGGTTAATTACATTTTATCCCATGTGGTTAGGCCTATTTTACTTTACCCCATTGTGGTTCAAAAATAGACACTTAACCCCCCTTTAATTGTGGACTTGTGATTTTGGATTAAAATGAAACTATTAAGATTTATCTCAAAATAGTCCTATATGGGAATTAAGAGTTCAAATTAGCCTCACATTGGAGAGTTTAAGTGTCAAAAATAACCTCACATAAGCAGTTAAAACGAAAATTAGCCTCATAAGGGGATTAAGTATTAAAAATTAGCCCCACATAAGTATATTAAATGGCAGCTTTATCCCCACATATGGGGTTAAATTAACCTCACAAAATGATTAAGTATCAATAATTTTGGCCGATTTTAAAATCTTCATCAATTTTGAGCAAAAATTTTAACAGTTTTACTTTAGTCTAAAACCACGGGGAGGAAGGGGGTAAAGCGAAAATGAGCTTAACCACAGGGGGTAAAATGTAATTAATCTAAGATAATTTTGTCCTGAATATTTTGACGACTCAAAGAAGGGATAAATAAAGATCATGTTGTTAATATTTTTGTATCATATGATACTCACATGACCCAAAAAGTTAGTTTTTTTTTTCGAAGGAATTTTAATAGAAGAGGTGTTAATGAAAAAAATTCAATAGTTGAGGGGTCAGTTTGTCGAGTTTTATAGATTAGGGGGGTTTTGAAAAAAGTCATAATTGAGGGTGTGTTACTGTAATTTACACATTATTTAAATACACTAATATATAATATTAGTGTTAATTTTGTTTTACCCCGTGTGGTTAGGCTTATTTTCACTTTACCTCTTATAGTTCAAAAGTGGACACTTAACCCCCTTTATTTTCGGACTAAAGTGAAACTGCTTAGAATTCTCTCAAAATTGCCCCCACATGAGGATTTAGTGTTGAAATAAGCCCCATATAGGAGAGTTTAATGTCAAACTTAACCTCACATAGGCAGTTAACCCAAAATTAACTACAGCCACGTAGGTGGGTTAAATGACAGTATTATCTTCACATAGATGATTAACCACAAAATTAACCTCACTAAGGGGTGTAAGTGTTAATATTTTTGGCCAGTTTTAGAAATTTCATCATTTCTGAGGAAAATCTTAATAGTTTCACTTTAGTCCGAAACCATAGCGGTTAAGTATTCACTTTTGAACCACGAGGGTAAATTGAAAAATGGGTCTAACTACAAGGGTAAAATGTATTTAATTAACGCGATACATATATGGGGCCGCTTGCCATAGCTCCTTGATATTGATCAAAATCCAAGATCAGTCCACGAGGTTTTTTTTTTTACATCAAAAGTCCTTGAGGTTTTTTTACCAAAATGACCCTAGAATGCTATTAACATGTCTCTTTCCACATTTTCAGCAACTACTCTACACACTTCCCAAAATGGTTTTTTTTTTTTTTTTTTAAGTTTTTGAATTTTTGAAATACCATAACTTTCAAATTACAAATAGATTTTTTATAAAATAAAATAAAAATAAAAAATTTATATATCTGTGATCTACAAAACAATATTTACGAAACAAGATGATTATTGACTATTAAATTCTTCAAAAAAATTTTAAATTTTGCATCTTAAAAACGGATATCGAAAATATATATATATATATATATTGTAAAATCGACACTTTAATTGCATAGATCGTAAAAAAATTACCCCAGGTAAAAAAAAAATTTATCATCCAAAACGGCCAAAGAATCGCAAAATTATAGTTTTAACAAATAATACTGTCTTTATAGTGTTAGCCAAGTAAAGACAGTGACATTTCTTCAAATCGACCAAATAATAGCAAAATTATGGCCAATTTACAAATGTAACTACCTTTACAATTGCCCAAAGATAGTAACGTGTCATCAAATACAAAATATTTTTTCAAGAATTGTAACATATCACTAAATTATGGGGAATCTTTCAGATGTTGCTGCCTTTTACTGCTGAAGTAAAAATAGTAGCATATCGTCAAAGATTAGTGACATTGTATTGCATAAAAGAGGCAGTAATATGTCGTCGACAGTATTGCTTCAAATTGACCAAATAATCGCAATATTATGGCCAATTTATAGATGTTACTGCCTTTACAACATTGCCCAGGTAAAGACAGTAACATATATCATCAAAGACAAAATATTTTTCAAATATGGTAGGATGTCATTGTGGCAAAGACAGAGTAACATTACGTTATATTGGTCCAATAGTGACATGATTATTTTCTTTTCATTTTTTCATAGTCAATATGGATCTTGTTTGGTAGATCTTTTCTTTTAGATTATAGATATATAAATTGTATTCAAAAAGGAATTGTGGTTTGAAAGTTATGGCATTTTAAACTTTGAAAATTAAAAATAAAAAATAAAAAAATGTCTTAACGTACTGATGTGGCAAAACAAAACGTTCTATGTGTGTGAAATGGGGGCAAATATGTCGATAGCCTTATTTCCAGTTTAAAAATAGACTTTGGTGTGTCCGGAAATATCAGCTAAAGAGCAACCGCCACGTGGTAAAAGGACCCGAGCTATTCGGGAAGAGACCATGGGGCCCGAGCCCCGCATTAGACGTCACCGCTCGGGTGAGGTGAACAGCCCGGGCGTGATATGCGGCGGCTTCTCAGCAGGCACAGTTCGTGAAGAGCATTCCAGGCAGTTTCCTTATGAAACCCGGACTCTATCAAGGAAAGATGAGTAGTTTCCTAAACCACTTAGGAAACTCTCCAAAGATCGTGCAAATCTGTTGTGATTAGATTAGGCTTCCTAATCTAACTAACTTACCATGTAGGTGTGGACTCTTGCATCTATAAAAGAGCCACCTACCCTGTCAAATGGGGATCCGAAATTTATCTTCTCTAAGCATACAAGCTCTATTAGAGAACTCATCACTTACAGGCATATACCCGACCGGTATTACTGGTAGTGTCACCCGTCCTTGTCGGCTCACCAAGCCCGCCGGTGATCTGCTAGTAAGAAGCGCATAGACGCACCCGTGGATGTAGGTCACCTCGTTAACGGGACCGAACCACATACAAACCTCTTTCTACTTTATTTTCCCGCATAAACCTCGCTTACCAATTTTCGGCATCATCAGTTTGGCGCCGTCTGTGAGAAAGACACAGTCTTCTCATCAACAAAAATCTTTGACTGATCGACATGCCGCCAAAGAAGGGTAAGAAGACCGACAACCCCGCCGACTCAGCCGGTCAGGAAAACCTGCAGATCGAGCCGCGGGCCACCTCCATGACTACCGAACAAGTCACGACGACATTGGAGCAGCTCCTGTAGGGCCAGCGTCGAGCACAACAGCAAATAGACGCGCTTATGGCCCAACGTGAGAAGCGCCCCGCGTCAGAGAATCGACCTGATAAAAGCATTCCCGTCAGCAAGCCGGCTCGGGTGCGTGGGCATGCACGATCCGCTCCGGTGTCCCCACCAGACCGGGAACGTCCCGCAGATGGAGAGCGCAGCCAGGCCACTAAGCGCTCTCAAAGGGTACCTCGGTACATCCCTCACCGAGCGCGCCGAGCGGAGGACGCCAGACTCATCATCGATCGGCGGCGCGCAGCAAGGGCAAAAAACCCGGACGGAAAATCCGGGAATCGATCGATGATCCTCCCGTCCTGAGCCGAGGGGACCTTAGGCACAAGCTTACCCAAACCCACAGTCGGGTATTATCTCCGAGGTCGACGCACTTTGAGGAGGAGGCCTCATCGTCCGACCCCACCTACCGTTCAGACGCGGATAGGAGAGCAGGGCCGAGTGACGTCAAAGCCCAGGTCGAGGAACTGCAACAGCAGATCGAGAAGCTAAACCGCAAGTCCGGTCACGACCTCACTGATACGGAGACGGAGTCGCCCTATACCGCTCGGGTGACCCAGTTTCCTATTCCGCGAAAGTTCAAACCCCCGCATCTCAGCTCATACGATGGCACGGGAAGTCCGGTAGACCACATCCGCACCAACAAGGCGCAGATGGCATTGGTCACCACGATAGACGAGTTGCTGTGCCTGGCCTTTCCCAGTACCCTAAAGGGGTCGGCCGCCCAGTGGTTCCATGCATTGAAGCCCCGGACGGTTGACTGCTTCAAAGCCTTCGGCAAACTCTTCATTAGTCAGTTTGTCGGAATGCTCGACCGGTCGCAGCCGAACACCCAGCTGTTGACCGTCAAACAACGCAAAGGGGAATCCTTGAGGGAATATGTGGACCGTTTCAATCAGCAAAGGCTCCTGATCCGCAACCTTAACAAAACAGCCGCCATCATGGCCTTCTGTTCAGGAGTTCAGCACACCAAAGTCGCCACATCGTTCCATCGTGACTCAAAAGCCTAGATTTCGTAGATCTGCCTCTTTCTCTCCCTATATGGCTTCCATTGTAGACAGAGTCAAGAGTTCCACAGCCGCCGTGGACTGGTGTGGACTCGGCGAAGAGTGGTTTTGAAGTAGGCAAAAGCGGTTTACAGGCGAGATTGGAGTGAATAAGGTGGTATTCGAGCTGGTATTCCGGTATCGGGAAACCGGGATTGGTGACGACTACGACGGAGTAGGGGGGAGAGGAAATCTAGGATTGATGTGTGTGTGTGTCTGTGAAAGAGAGAGAGAAATGTAGAGAGAGAATGGGATTTAAGATGGTCGTGGCGTTCGTGTAATTACAGTCAAAAGACTCAAAGGAAAGCATAAATCGCCTGAACGTAAAAGAAATGAGAAGACATTTTCCAAATGCCAAACCGAAGCGTAATTTTCGAAAAATAAACTATTTAATGGTAAATTACGCTAACACCCCCGTCAACTATGATCTTTTTACAAATACCTCCCTCATCTATAAAACTCAATAAGGTGATAAATTATTATAATTTTTCACTAACATCCCTTGGTTTTAGCCTGTCATCGGAATACTTTTGTATCATGTTACAACACATGATATAAAAGTAACAACAACATGATATTTTTGCCTCTCATTTGGGTCGTCGAAAAATATAGAACAAAATAGGAGAAAATTGTGTACAACAAAGGGTAATTATATGAGCAATAAAGATAATTTGGTTAATTACATTTTATCCCATGTGGTTAGGCCTATTTTACTTTACCCCATTGTGGTTCAAAAATAGACACTTAACCCCCCTTTAATTGTGGACTTGTGATTTTGGATTAAAATGAAACTATTAAGATTTCTCTCAAAATAGTCCTATATGGGAATTAAGAGTTCAAATTAGCCTCACATTGGAGAGTTTAAGTGTCAAAAATAACCTCACATAAGCAGTTAACACGAAAATTAGCCTCATAAGGGGATTAAGTATTAAAAATTATCCCCACATAAGTATATTAAATGGCAGCTTAATCCCCACATATGGGGTTAAATTAACCTCACAAAAGGATTAAGTATCAATAATTTTGGCCAATTTTAAAATCTTCATCAATTTTGAGCAAAAATTTTAACAGTTTTACTTTAGTCTAAAACCACGGGGAGGAAGGGGGTAAAGCGAAAATGAGCTTAACCACAGGGGGTAAAATGTAATTAATCTAAGATAATTTTGTCCTGAATATTTTGACGACTCAAAGAAGGGATAAATAAAGATCATGTTGTTAATATTTTTGTATCATATGATACTCACATGACCCAAAAAGTTAGTTTTTTTTTCGAAGGAATTTTAATAGAAGAGGTGTTAATGAAAAAAAATTCAATAGTTGAGGGGACAGTTTGTCGAGTTTTATAGATTAGGGGGTTTTTGAAAAAAGTCATAATTGAGGGTGTGTTACTGTAATTTACACATTATTTAAATACACTAATATATGATATTAGTGTTAATTATGTTTTACCCTGTGTGGTTAGGCTTATTTTCACTTTACCCCCTTATAGTTCAAAAGTGGACACTTAACCCCCTTTATTTTTGGACTAAAGTGAAACTGCTTAGAATTCTCTCAAAATTGCCCCCACATGAGGATTTAGTGTTGAAATAAGCCCCATATAGGAGAGTTTAATGTCAAACTTAACCTCACATAGGCAGTTAACCCAAAATTAACTACAGCCACGTAGGTGGGTTAAATGACAGTATTATCTTCACATAGATGATTAACCACAAAATTAACCTCACTAAGGGGTGTAAGTGTTAATATTTTTGGCCAGTTTTAGAATTTTCATCATTTCTGAGGAAAATCTTAATAGTTTCACTTTAGTCCGAAACCATAGCGGTTAAGTATTCACTTTTGAACCATGAGGGTAAATTGAAAAATGGGTCTAACTACAAGGGTAAAATGTATTTAATTAACGCGATACATATATGGGGCCGCTTGCCATAGCTCCTTGATATTGATCAAAATCCAAGATCAGTCCACGAGGTTTTTTTTTTCACATCAAAAGTCCTTGAGGTTTTTTTTACCAAAATGACCCTAGAATGCTATTAACGTGTCTCTTTCCACATTTTCAGCAACTACTCTACACACTTCCCAAAATGGTTTTTTTTTTATTTTTTTTATTTAAGTTTTTGAATTTTTGAAATACCATAACTTTCAAATTACAATTTGATTTTTTATAAAATAAAATAAAAATAAAAAATTTATATATCTGTGAACTACAAAACAATATTTACGAAACAAGATGATTATTGACTATTAAATTCTTCAAAAAAATTTTAAATTTTGCATCTTAAAAACGGATATCGAAAATATATATATATATATATATATATTGTAAAATCAACACTTTAATTGCATAGATCTCAAAAAATTACCCCAGGTAAAAAAAAATTTATCATCCAAAACGGCCAAAGAATCGCAAAATTATAGTTTTAACAAATAATACTGTCTTTATAGTGTTAGCCAAGTAAAGACAGTGACATTTCTTCAAATCGACCAAATAATAGCAAAATTATGGCCAATTTACAGATGTAACTACCTTTACAATTGCCCAAAGATAGTAACGTGTCATCAAATACAAAATATTTTTTCAAGAATTGTAACAGATCACTAAATTATGGGGAATCTTTCAGATGTTGCTGCCTTTTACTGCTGAAGTAAAAATAGTAGCATATTGTCAAAGATTATTGACATTGTATTGCATAAAAGAGGCAGTAATATGTCGTCGACAGTGTTGCTTCAAATTGACCAAATAATCGCAATATTATGGCCAATTTATAGATGTTACTGCCTTTACAACATTGTCCAGGTAAAGACAGTAACATATATCATCAAAGACAAAATATTTTTCAAATATGGTAGGATGTCATTGTGGCAAAGACAGAGTAACATTACGTTATATTGGTCCAATAGTGACATGATTATTTTCTTTTCATTTTTTCATAGTCAATATGGATCTTGTTTGGTAGAACTTTTCTTTTAGATTATAGATATATAAATTGTATTCAAAAAGGAATTGTGGTTTGAAAGCTATGGCATTTTAAACTTTGAAAATTAAAAATAAAAAATAAAAATATGTCTTAACGTACTGATGTGGCAAAACAAAACGTTCTATGTGTGTGAAATGGGGGCAAATATGTCGATAGCCTTATTTCCAGTTTAAAAATAGACTTTGGTGTGTCCGGAAATATCAGCTAAAGAGCAACCGCCACGTGGTAAAAGGACCCGAGCTATTCGGGAAGAGACCATGGGGCCCGCGCCCCGCATTAGACGTCACCGCTTGGGTGAGGTGAACAGCCTGGGCGTGATATGCGGCGGCTTCTCAGCAGGCACAGTTCGTGAAGAGCATTCCAGGCAGTTTCCTTATGAAACCCGGACTCTATCAAGGAAAGATGAGTAGTTTCCTAAACCACTTAGGAAACTCTCCAAAGATCGTGCAAATCTGTTGTGATTAGATTAGGCTTCCTAATCTAACTAACTTACCATGTAGGTGTGGACTCTTGCATCTATAAAAGAGCCACCTACCCTGTCAAATGGGGATCCGAAATTTATCTTCTCTAAGCATACAAGCTCTATTAGAGAACTCATCACTTACAGGCATATACCCGACCGGTATTACTGGTAGTGCCACCCGTCCTTGTCGGCTCACCAGGCCTACCGGTGATCTGCTAGTAAGAAGCGCATAGACGCACCCGTGGATGTAGATCACCTCGTTGACGGGACCGAACCACATACAAACCTCTTTCTACTTTATTTTCCCGCATAAACCTCGCTTACCAATTTTCGGCATCATCAGTTTGGCGCCGTCTGTGAGAAAGACACAGTCTTCTCATCAACAAAAATCTTTGACTGATCGACATGCCGCCAAAGAAGGGTAAGAAGACCGACACCCCCGCCGACTCAGCCGGTCAGGAAAACCTACAGATCGAGCCGCGAGCCACCTCCATGACTACCGAACAGGTCACAGCGACATTGGAGCAGCTCCTGGAGGGCCAGCGTCGAGCACAACAGCAGATAGACGCGCTTATGGCCCAACGTGAGAAGCGCCCCGCGTCAGAGAATCGACCTGAGAAAAGCGTTCCCGTCAGCAAGCCGGCTCGGGTGCGTGGGCATGCACGATCTGCTCCGTTGTCCCCACCAGACCGGGAACGTCCCGCAGATGGAGAGCGCAGCCAGGCCACTAAGCGCTCTCAAAGGGTACCTTGGTACATCCCTCGCCGAGCGCGCGGAGCGGAGGACGCCAGACTCATCATCGATCGACGGCGCGCAGCAAGGGCAGAAAAACCCGGACGGAAAATCCGGGAATCGGTCGACGATCCTCCCGTCCTGAGCCGAGGGGACCTTAGGCACAAGCTTACCCGAACCCACTGTCGGGTACTATCTCCGAGGTCGACGTACTTTGAGGAGGAGGCCTCATCGTCCGACCCCACCTACCGTTCAGACACGGATAGGAGAGCAGGGCCGAGTGACGTCAAAGCCCAGGTCGAGGAACTGCAGCAGCAGATCGAGAGGCTAAACCGCAAGTCCGGTCACAACCTCACTGATACGGAGATGGAGTCGCCCTATACCGCTCGGGTGACCCAGTTTCCTATTCCGCGAAAGTTCAAACCCCCGTATCTCAACTCATACGATGGCACGGGAAGTCCGGTAGACCACATCCGCACCTACAAGGCGCAGATGGCATTGGTCTCCACGATAGACGAGTTGCTGTGCCTGGCCTTTCCCAGTACCCTAAAGGGGTCGGCCGCCCAGTGGTTCCATGAATTGAAGCCCCGGACGGTTGACTGCTTCAAAGCCCTCGGCAAAGTCTTCATTAGTCAGTTTGTCGGAATGCTCGACCGGTCACAGCCGGACACCCAGCTGTTGACCGTCAAATAGCGCAAAGGGGAATCCTTGAGGGAATATGTGGACCGTTTCAATCAGCAAAGGCTCCTGATCCGCAACCTTAACAAAACGGCCGCCATCATGGCCTTCTGTTCAGGAGTTCAGCACACCAAAGTCGCCACATCGTTCCATCGTGATCGACCGACGACCCTGGTGGAACTCTCAGAGAGGGTCGGGAAATACATAGTCACCGAGGAGTTCCTAAAGGCGAAGCGCGCTGGCCAAACGGAGGACGAATCCCCCAAGGCCAAACGCAAGCGCGAAGGATTCGAGAAGATTTCGGGAAAGAAGCCAAAGGAGGATCAGAGAGATGCAAGGGATCAGCCCTAGACTACTTTCACGCCTCTTTCCCGCCCGATCCTTGAGGTCATGGCCGCCGCTGAGGCGCAGAGGCTGCTTCCGCAGCCAGCTAAACTCAGGGCCCCGCCCGGTAAGAGGAACCGGGACAAGTTTTGCCGCTACCACAGGGATCACGACCATGAAACAGAAGATTGCTTCAAATTGAAGATAGCAATCGAGAAGCTGATTGAGCAGGGACACCTCGCCGAGTTCGTCACAGAAGGACGGCCTCGGCAGGACGTCCGGGCTCCTAACCAGTTGTCGCCACCGCCACTCGGCCACATCCATGTGATTTCTGGAGGAGCATCAGGCGGAGGCGATTCACAGTCGGCGCGGAAGAGGCTTGCCCGAGCCTCCCGAACGGAGGTCGGGCAAGTCCAATCCACCGGCTCCTCCCCAGCTGATGTTCTCACATTCACGTCCGACGACCTACAGGGGATCCATTGCCCTCACGATGACCCGCTAGTGGTAACGCTTTCTATAGCCAATTATATGGTTCAGAGGGTGTTGATAGACACCGGCAGCTCGTCAGACATTATGTTCACATCGGCGTTTGACTAGCTCGGGATCTCCAGGGATCGGCTCTGGCCGGTCGCTACTCCCCTTGTCGGATTCAACGGCTCCAGTACACAACCGCTCGGAACAATTGAGCTTCCGGTTCTCATGGGGACATATCCTCAGCAGGCCTTCGTGATCGCCAATTTTGTGATCGTAGAGGCCCCGTCGGCATATAACGTCATCCTCGGCAGGCCAACTCTCAATAGGGCCAGGGCAGTTGTCTCCACATACAGCCTAACAGTGAAGTTCCCAACTCCGCAGGGGCCTGGAGCCTTGCGTGGGGATCAGAACACCGCCCGCAGTTGTTACGTTAGCTCATTGCACCAGGGGGCAATAACAGAAACGTTAAACGTTCAAGAGATGGACCCCCGGGACTACACCGACGTGATAGGACCGATGGAAGAACTGGAGCAGGTCATGCTGAACCCTGAGTGCCCCGACCGCACAGTCAGCATAGGGACCTTACTGGAGCCGGCCTTGAGGGAAGAGTTGACCCAGTTCCTGAGGCGAGAATAAGGATTTTTTGCTTGGAGTCACGAGGACATGCCCGGGATTGACCCCCGGGTGATGTCCCATTATCTCAATGTTAGCCCGGATTGCTGTCTGGTTAATCAGAAAAAGAGGGGCATGGCCCTCGAAAGACAAAAGGCAGTCGGGGAGGAGGTTGAGAAACTTATGAAGGCGAAGTCCATCCGAGAAGTCCACTATCCTGACTGGCTAGCCAATGTTGTTCTGGTAAAGAAAAGCAACGGGAAGTGGAGAATGTGTGTGGACTTCACCGACCTCAACAAGGCCTGCCCCAAGGACTGCTATCCGCTGCCCAGGATAGACCTCCTTGTTGACTCAACGGCTGGCCACTCACTCTTCTCATTCATGGACGCTTACTCGGGGTATAATCAGATCAGCATGCACCCCATGGATGAAGAGAAAACGACGTTCATCACCGACCAGGGCACGTATTGTTACAAAGTCATGCCGTTCGGCCTCAAGAATGCCGGGGCTACCTACCAGCGCCTGGTCAATTTCATGTTCAAAGACCTCATTGGGAAATCCATGGAAGTATATGTGGACGATCTCCTGGTCAAGAGCCAGGACGAGTCTGATCACCTTGAGCATCTGGCCGGGGCCTTCATCATTTTGAGAAAGTTCAAGATGAGGTTGAACCTGGCCAAATGCACCTTCGGCGTCTCGTCCGGGAAGTTCCTCGGCCATCTAGTCAGCAGACGGGGAATCGAAGCAAACCCCGAGAAGATCAAAGCTATCATCAACATGCGGTCACCCAAATCAACGAAGGAAGTTCAAAGCTTAGCCGGACGGGTGGCCGCACTGAACAGATTCGTATCCCGAGCTACCGATCGGTGCTTGCCATTCTTCAAGATCCTCCGCAAAGCGTTTCAATGGTCAGAAGAGTGTGCGGAGGCATTCTAGGAACTCAAGAAATATCTGGCCTCTCCTCCTCTACTATCAACACCCACACCCGGAGAGGAATTGTTCCTGTACTTGGCAGTGTCGCCGTCGGCGGTTAGCTCAGCACTTGTTCAAGAGGAGCACGGGATACAGTTCCTAGTGTATTACACCAGCCGGGCATTGCAGGGCGCAGAAAGCCGATACTCCCGCATCGAGAAACTGGCCTTCGCCCTCATCACCTCAGCCCGAAGGCTCCGCCCGTACTTCCAGGCCCATGTCATTATAGTCCTGACCGATCAGCCTCTCCGCAGAATTCTCTCTCAGCCAGACACATCTGGGAGGCTCGTCAAGTGGGCTTTGGAACTGGAAGAGTTCGAAGTAATCTACCGACCCCGGACAGCAATCAAGGGGCAAGCTGTAGCGGACTTTCTAGTTGAGTTTACATACCCTGAAGACCCAATCGAAGAGTCCGAGCCTCCGGCCTTACCGTCCGGATTAAACTTCGATATCCCGACTTGGGTACTGCACGTAGATGGTTCCTCCAATCAGTAAGGTAGCAGAGCTGGAATTATCTTGACTACCTCGGACGGTATCCAGCTCGAATATGCCCTGAGGTTTGGGTTTCGCGCTTCCAACAACGAGGCCGAGTACGAAGCCCTCTTGGTCGGGTTGCAGTTAGCCATCTCGATGAGCGCGCAGCAGGTCTAGGGCTATAGTGACTCCCAGCTCATGGTCAACCAAGTAAATCAAGAATATGAAGCACGAGAAGACAACATGGTAGCCTACTTGGCCCTTGTCCAAGCGGCTTCCAAGAAGCTCCAAGGGTTCTCCATCACCCAGATACCTAGAGAAGAGAATACCAGAGCGGACCGGCTTGCTTGCCTCGCCTCGTCCTCTGAGTCAGACCTGCCCGGGATAAAGATACAGTTCCTACCCGAGCCGAGTGTGATCGACTCAGAGGGCATGGAGGTCGACCCAGTCACTCTGGGACCCAGTTGGATGGACCCGCTCGTGACATTCTTAACAACAGGAAGGCTACCAGATGACAGGGATGAGGCACGCAGGGTCAAGTACCGGGCAGCGCGATATCACCTCCTTGATGGCATTCTCTATAAAAGGGGATTCACTATCCCGTACCTCCGCTGCGTTCATCCTGCGCAAGTTCAAGCGATACTGTTCAAAATCCATGAAGGTGTGTGTGGGAACCACATCGGAGGTCGGGCGCTTTCCAGAAAGGCCCTGCTACAAGGTTACTATTGGCCAACCATGGCCCGAGATTCACAAGAGTATGTTCGAAGGTGTGACAAGTGCCAGTGGCATTCTCCCATGATCAACCGACCGGGAGAACTCCAAACACCGGTTCACAGTCCCTGGCCATTCGCCCAGTGGGGAATTGACATCGTTGGTCCCTTACCGACAGGAAAAGGGCAAGTTAAGTTTGCTGTGATAGCTATTGACTACTTCACCAAATGGGCGGAGGCTGAACCATTGGCAACGATAACCGAGCGGAAAATGGAAAGCTTTGTGGAAAGAAATATCCTCAGCAGATTCGGTATCCCGCGAGTCCTGATTAGCGATAATGGAAGGCAATTTGACACACCCATCTTCAGGCAGTTCTGCTCGGGCTATGGGATACTAAATCATTACTCTTCTCCTGAGCATCCACAAGCCAATGGTCAGGCCGAGGTAACCAACCGCACAATTTTGCAGTCGATTAAGACAAGGCTAGAAGGCGCCAAAGCCCTGTGGGCTGAAGAGCTACAGACCCTCATGTGGGCCTACCGCACTACACCTCGAGCAGCTACAAGCAAAACCCCATTTTCCTTGACTTATGGTTTTGAGGCAGTAGTCCCCACAGAGCTCGGGCTGCCCACATATCGGGTGGCTACCTTCAATGACCCAGACAATGGAGAAACCCTCAGGACGAAGCTGGACTTGGTGGAAGAAAAAAGAGACCAGGCCTATATGAAGGTAGCCGCTTACAAGCAAAGAGTCTCGCGGTATTACAATAGCAAGGTGAAGCACCGTAGCTTTCAGGTTGGGGACCTCGTCCTTAAGGCGGTGAACCAGTCAACCCGAATCCCAAGCCACGGCAATCTGGGGGCAAACTGGGAAGGCCCTTACAAAGTGACTCGGATTAACCAACCGGGAACCTACTGGTTACAGAGCATGGACGGTCATGATCTCACTCATCCTTGGAATGTGCAACACCTCCGCAAGTATTATCAGTAGCATCGGATCACGGGAGTTTAGTATTATAGGCAAAATTCTTTCTTGTAGCTCCGATTGGACAATCGACGTAGTTTATTATTTTTTAAATAAAGTTACATGGTTCTACTTCGAAAATTTACTCCTGTCAGTACACCGTCCAATGCACAAAAGACCTCGGGCCTAACCCCCAGGCAGAAAAGACCTCGGGCCTTACCCCAAGGCATCAAAGACCTTGGGCCTAACCCCAAAGCAAAAAAGACCTCGGTTTCCTATGGCCACTCCCCCAACACGCCCTCGCCTTAGCAGGACGCCAAGGGCAAGGGGATTGTCGACCTAATCAGGAAATTACTTCAAGCTTCGCCTAGGCCCAGCCAACAACGGGGCCAAACCCCTAGGTGGCCGACAATGGCGAGCTTCAAATGCCCCTGCGACCACCCATGTCCCAGGTCGGTTCCCTACGGTCATCGGTTCCCGTACTCCCGCCTTAGCAAAATGCTTGGGGGGCAGAGAAACATTAGGCCAAAACAGGGAATCACACCGGTCATTACAAGAGCTTGGGAGATCTTCCTAAGCGCTTATAGTGATCAGAGATATGTCACGGGTAGTACAACAGGATACACCTATGATACACCGGGACAACCTGGACGGTAATACAGGGTACTCTTATAATACACCGGACGATCCCAGATGCTAGGCAGGGCTAGTCCCTACAGCGCTCCGGGCGATTACCTTTTAGAAAGGTTAATAAGACTAGGCGTTCTGTTGGTTACGGTCCTAAAGCATTTGCTAAGGCAGGTGTTAGGTCGGCCAAAACCGAGCGGATACTAGCAACTATAAACAGGCATAGTACAAAACAAAGAAGACAGTTAATGAAAAGGAAATTTGACCCGAAGGGCCTTTTTATTAATGTAAAACTGTACAGAGCCTAGGGGGCAGTTGTAGTAGCCCCCCCATAAAAAGAAACTACAACAAAAATAAAAAAAAGAGAAAAATAACAACAATCCAGGAGTAGGGAGCCTAGGCGTCGTCTATATCAACAACATCCACATCCTCCTCGACCGCCTCCCCGGCCTGCTCCTCCGGCTCAGCATCTCTCTCCTGGCTGGCCGGGGCAATGGCACCCTCAGTCGCAGCAACATCCCCTCCCTGGACAGCCGGGGCAACGGCACCCGCGGCCGCAGTAGCATCCTCAGTGGACTCGGACATCATGTCCCAGTAGTTGGAGTTCACCCCCTGGTAGGGAGTGGTGTCCCACTCAGGGTGGTCTATGGCCAACCTCCTCTTTAAGTCCTCGTACCCGAGGAAGAAGCCGTCGTCAAATGTTTCCCCCGAGGGACCAGAGGCCGTCGCTACCTCCAAAAGCGCCTTCTCCCGAGCTTCAGCTGCCGCGCGGCCAGCCCGTTCGGCCTCCAACTCCGCCAGAGCCACCGCTAGTTCTTCCCGGGCTACTCCGAGGCTTGAAGCCAGGCCCTTGACCCTATTTTTCTCTACGATCAAGGCCCTCTCTTTGGTCTTCAAGGCAACCTCTTTCTCGGCAAGGGCGTTCTCGGCGGCGGTGGCTCTCCCGGCAAGGGTCGGCATGAAGGACTCAGCCCCGGCCGCCATGCATCCAACCTACAATCAAAGTAAAAAGAATACGGTCACTACTACCGACACAGCAGAAAATGCAAAGAAATCGGAAGATGCAGGAAAATGTACTTACCAGATGGGAGATGCTGTACAGCCACCCCTGGAAAACTTGGGGCGACATACCGGCACACTTCTCTACCTGACCGGGGAGCAGGCACGATCTAACTCTGTCCCGGGTCTCCCCAGGTTGCTCCAGGGGTGCCCCGGCAGGAATCTCGGCTTGGGGGGCAGGGGTCTCCCCTACTACCACCACCCGGGGAGTCGAGGCCTCTACTCCGGGAGCTTGGGAAGCAGCCGATATGCCACGCCTAAGTCGCTTGAAGGCGGGCGCACTGCCAGAGGCCTCAGCGGCCGGCCTCTTCCCAGCCGCCGCCATCCGCTTCGCAGCGGCAGCCTGCAGAGCCTTCAATTGCGCGGGATCTTTCCTAGGGTCCATCTCTGTAGAAGAAAAACAGCCATAGGATCAGTAGTCGAGACACCAAGGCGGCAGAAATACCCAAAGCTAAGGCAAGTGACAAAATTCGTACTCGAGATGATAGTAGAAAAGATGGGTGCCTCGGCAGGACGGAGGGGCTGGTGATAACCTTTCTGGTCTCCCGACTGGGTCAGCACGTCCCAGATGTTGACAGGTCGCTCAATCAAGCCCCTGATCCTATCCTCACAGTCCGCCGGAATGTTTGGGAGATCGACGGATCCTGCTACGACACAAATCAAGGCAATTAGTTCCAAAAGCCTCAAACAGAGCCGGGAATGAAGCCAGAGAAGATACGGGAAGGGCTTACCCCTTAATTCTCTCGCCCACGCGGTCCTTAGCCGACTCCCCAGGGTTGGCTCACAAAACCTAGGGGTGGATACTTGGAAGAACTTGTTCTTCCACCCCTTGTTGTTTGTCGGGCAGTTGATGATGATCTTCTTTCCCTGCCGAGCCCCCAGGGAGAAAAACCCGGCCTCCCCGTGAACTGGGAACGACCGGTGGATCCAGAAGAACTCTTGAAGGGTAAGTTCATACCCGAAGATCTGGGGCCACAACGAGATGGACCCCATAAGACACCTCCACCCGTTCGGGGCTAATTGTCCAGGAGCTATCCCCAGGAAGATCAAAATGTCCCGGACGACCGGATGAAGGGGAACACGGAGGCTGGCAACGAAGGCGTCCTCGTACAAGGTAACGAAACCTCTATGGTAAATATGAGCCCCGCCGGGGCGGACAGACAAAGAACTGCTGTCAGGGATGGCGTACCGATCCCTGATCCGATCAAGGTCCCCGGCATGCAGAGCCGAGGGGATAAATTCGCAGGCGAACATTACCTCGGGAGCCGGCTCCCTAGGCGCCTCATCACCAGAACCCCGTGACACCGAGGCAATGGGGGTCTCTTGGCCAGACTCGTTGCTGGAAACTCGGACTGGGATCCGTCCCTCGTTGTGATGATCAGAGGGAGAGCCGGAAGGTGTGTCTAAGCTGGTATCGGGCGACCCTGATCGGAACATCTCACTCCCGACCGAGAAGAAGAGTTGAAGTTAGAATGCTCCATCTCTTGTGCACCGACGGAAGGGAGAGGCAGAAGGGCACGACCTGAGTAAGGATCAGGGACACCGAGCTTGGTGTACAAAGGTGGCAGGACTACTAGCCTAAAGGGAAGAGAATAGAGAGTCCTTAACACCAAGTGGCACTCTCTCAAGACTATTCTGGAGACACTCGCTCGCTCTAACAAACCTAAAGTACCCCCTGCCCGAAAGAAGAAACAGAACCTAAGAAAGAAAAATTCACACTCTTGTCCTAACCTAAGTGGGCTCACTCTCTCTAGTCTCGATCAGACGAGAGAAAAGAGAAGGGCAGAGAGAGGAGAAACGATGAATTGAAACTGTAAAAAGAGAGAACTTACAAAGTCTGGCGCAGAAGGAGGGGTTCGGGAGTCTTGCTCAGAATCGTTCTTGCTCTTAAGGCGCTCGGTACTCCAATATATGTTTTGAAGAGTTGGAGAAATGGGCAAGAGGTCATTATATAGAAATCAGGAACGGCCCGGATCAAAGCAGATCTGATGGCTCATGTGTTTTCCCGCCTAAAGTAACCGACAGTTGTCACCCCGGGGACCCGACACGCTGCCTCAAAAGGCGCGTACATTAAGTGCATGACGGAGACGTTTTGGTTACTCCCAAGCTGGTATCGTTGGATCCTAACCAGACCCATGGCCAGCTGACACGTGACACAACGATGACCTGGGACGCGACCGATCGGTTCAACCGGTATCCTCCTATCGTGATCTCGATCTATTACCGAACGGTTCCTAAGGGGGTGCTTAGCTTTCAAAACGGTATCAGACAAAGCGCCGAGCATTGGCAATCACAAACGACGCAATTGAAAGAAAACAGAAAGGGTGGCCTTAGAGGGCCTTTTTATTGTTTCCGATATTTTGTACAACGGGGGGCAGTTGTAGTAGCCTCCCCGGCCAAAAAAAAAAAAAAAAAAAGAGGAAGAGCAGTCTTCAAGTTCCTTTGCCCTTCAGAACCTTGACTTCTTCTTCCAGAGCCGCCATCCTCGCCACCAGCTCCTTTACAGTAAGCTCGAGGGTGTGAATATCCACCTTCTGCATGACAGAGCCCGTCTGTAGGTGAGCGATCTGCTTTTCCACCTCCTGAAGACGACCCTCCAGGTTAGCAAGGGAGAGACCGGTCCAAGAGCTGGGCACGTGAAGGCCGGCTGGGTATTCCATCCGACTTTTCTTGTGTGGAGGTGGAGATCCTTCCCCGACCGCTTTCTCCTTTCCCTTTCTAGACGGGCCTGGTGGCGAGCTTGCATCCCCGGACGAGGCAGAATCGTTGCTGGAGGACAGAGAAACTGGCCCCTTGGGTGGGCCGGCCCTGCCGGTAGCACGCGGACCGGTAGCCATGGACCGTGTGTGGCGACGAGACCCGGAGGTAGTAGCGGCAGGGGTCACAGATGGAGCCCCACCGCCAACCTCACCAGCGGGACCCCCGGTCAAATCCGAGAATGAGAGGCCGACTTCGACAACTCGGCCGATCGCCTCTGTGTCAGCAACATCAGGGGCAATGCTGCGGAAGGCGGCAAAAGATCCTTTGCAGAGTTCCGGGTTAAAGGTCGCAGGGGGGCAGAGAGAAGGGTCCACTATCCAATTGCCGGACACCACGACCCAAGGATATTGGCGGCACTTCTTGTTTGGGAAGTCCAAACCCTGGATAAGGTGTCTCCCCTCGGCCCCGGGGCGTAGGTAAGGGCCCCCGTGGTCGATGCCCAGGACATAACACCTGACGACGTCGACTGAACGGAGTAGCAACCCAAGTCGCTGGTTCAGTGCTGATATCCCCCAGAGGAGGCGGGCAACATTTGGGTGGCACTGGGAGAGCGGAATGCGCAACCCCTGCAGCAGGTCGCAGAAGGAGGCCGGGAGAGGAAAGCGTAGCCCCACAACTAGCAGCAAATAGCTGCTAATAAGGACAAAAGGGAAGGCTACCTCCTCCCCGTCGATGTAGGGGCGAACTCCGACGTCGTCTGGGATTTCGCAGTCTTCTCGGAATTTTCTAAGTCTGTCGTCGGAACTCAGGTCAACGAGAGAAGCCATCGGAAGAGAAGGTATGGGCAATAGAAGCAAAGGAAGAGAGTTTGGGGATGCTTTGCTCTCGAGAATCGCTCGGTAAATTCGGTTGTTGATCTGCAGTAATGGATGGACCGAACAGATGCCCCTTATATAGGCATCGTGAACGGTAGAGATCAGAATTGATCGAACGGCCCATATGTCCTCCCGCCAAAACTGTCGTTTCGGGCACATGGGGCGTCGCCTTAAAAGGTGTGAGCATTTAATGCTCGAAATGATGTTTCGGTTGCCACGCAAGCGATTCGGTTACTTCTGCATGGGCATCGTTGGATCTTAACTAGACCAGTAGCCAGGTGGCACGTAGCATTCGGGATGCCGGGCCTAGTCACCGTTCGGTCAGTATCCCGGCAAACCGCCACAATCGGTCCCAGTCCGGGTGAAATCCCGATCTATGCCCGAGCAGTATCGTGGAGACGGTCTTAATTTTCAAACTTCCTCCGCTGAGATGTCACATCAACTTTGAAAATGGGGGGCAGCTGGTGTGTCCGGAAATATCAGCTAAAGAGCAACCGCCACGTGGTAGAAGGACCCGAGCTATTCGGGAAGAGGCCATGGGGCCCGCGCCCCGCATTAGACGTCACCGCTTGGGTGAGGTGAACAGCCCGGGCATGATATGCGGCGGCTTCTCAGCAGGCACAGTTCGTGAAGAGCATTCCAGGCAGTTTCCTTATGAAACCCGGACTCTATCAAGGAAAGATGAGTAGTTTCCTAAACCACTTAGGAAACTCTCCAAAGATCGTGCAAATCTGTTGTGATTAGATTAGGCTTCCTATTCTAACTAACTTACCATGTAGGGGTGGACTCTTGCATCTATAAAAGAGCCACCTACCCTGTCAAATGGGGATCCGAAATTTATCTTCTCTTAGCATACAAGCTCTATTAGAGAACTCATCACTTACAGGCATATACCCGGCCGGTATTACTGGTAGTGCCACCCGTCTTTGTCGGCTCACCAGGCCCGCCGGTGATCTGCTAGTAAGAAGCGCATAGATGCACCCGTGGATGTAGGTCACCTCGTTAACGGGACCGAACCACATACAAACCTTTTTCTACTTTATTTTCCCGCATAAACCTCGCTTACCAATTTTCGGCATCATCAGACTTAATTTCGAACAATTCAAAAATTCATATCCTTATCACTTGGAAAAAAATGGACAGGACTGTTCTTGGATTACAGTCTCTATTAGGGACTTCTAATTAATTCTCCCTATATATATAATTATTCTGTATAGATGTATTTTTATTATAGAGATTGTGCTATATATTCGGTTTTGGACTGGGCGAGTTGGGGTTAGTTGTCGTGACGAGGGTGCTTTTAGTAATAAAGTAAATAGTACAAAATTGTTCACCTAAACTGTGCTCACTCAAGTACCCTATTGGGTGAGCATGTGGCACTCCCATTTTGCTCATGAAAAGATGCTTGTGTGAGCAATAGGTGAGCAAATTTAGACTCTAAAATAAACATGCTTCTTCGTGAATAGGGAAATTCTAGATGCTATTCCATTTTCCTCTCTCCTCAACACAGAAGATTTTATTATTATTATTATTATTAATATGGTAATTTGAATTTGCAAATTAATTAAATATTAGTAGTATACTGTAGACACCCCAATTTTGACCTAACGTCGAATTTAGGAGAGTGTCACCTCCGTGTCCGATGATGACAAGGACCGAAAAATTAAAGTATTCCAAGCTCTTCAGAAAATCTCCAAAATGCGATAAAATTTCACAGAAAGAGAAAAATACCAGGTATTCAGGAGAATTCAGGGAAAAGACATGATTTTTGGAAAGGATCTTCAAAAATAATTTGTTTCAAAAGGAGAAAAGACCTAAAAAGGGGAATCTCACCAAGAAACGGCACACGGCAGATTCCGCGGCACTCTACGAGTGCCGCACGGCAGTCAGAAAGTGCCGCCGCGGCATTCTCCGAGTGCCGCCACAGGTTTCTGACTGCCGTTCACTTTTTAAGTCTGTATTTTGCAGTGCAATACGTATGCGCATGCAGATAAGAACAAAAAACTGATAAAGTAAGACTGACAAAAACGCGGCAATTAATTAAATGCCGCGGCAATTGATGAGAGCCGCGCGGCACTCACGGAGTGCCGCAACGGCAGATGTTGAGTGCCGCAACGGCATTCACGGACTGCCGCGGCAGGTTTCTGACTGCCGCGCTGGACAGCAGTCTGTGTAATTTCAGAAAGTACACATTGTACCACCAAATGAGAGAATTACACCTGTTTTTTTGCTCCGAAATTCACCAAAAATACCTGGTGTTTTTGCCTATAAAAGAGAAGGGATCTTGTTTGTAAAAGGGGACCAAGAAGAAAAAGGCATTTGGGGGGGAAAACATATACAAAAACACTTCTATTACACCCACATTTGAAAGAAAGAGAGAGTTTTGGGGAGAGCTTGAAGGGGAGTTTGGATAATCTTCAAAAGAAAACTTTGAGGATAATTAGGAGGTGATCCTCTAAACCTAGATTATTAGCTTACTCTTCCTTCCCTTGAAATCTTTAAATCTTAGAATGTTTCATCATCTTTCTTTGTTTTAAACTTAGTAGCTTTTTTTTTATTCCCAATACTTCTTTCTATTTTTTTGTCTATCTTCTTCTCTTAAAGGTCTAGGAGATCTTCAATATCTCTATTGATCTCTTGAGCATGATCCTTTGAATCTCATGTAAGCTCATGCTCTACATGGAAGTCAAAACTTGATCATCACTTTATTTCACATAGATAGGACCCAAGTCCATATTCATGACTTGGATCCTCTAAGCTTGGTGTCTCATGGAATCATTTCCATATTCCTTTGAAAACTACCAAGTATTAGTTGCACTTTCATCTCCAATGACCATTAAATGGTAGGAGAATATAGTTTTGAGTCTAAATCCATCTCCATGATTTAGATTTCCCTATCCTTTAGATTTCATGAAGTCAATCCATGTTTCATTTGAAATCTATGAAGAACAAAGGTTTGTAGTCTCCAATGACCATCAAATGGTAGGAGAAGTGGTTTAGGTTAAACCCAACTTCATGGTTTAATAGTTGGAGTTACCAAATAAAAGTTGAACTAGCAAAATAAAAACAGTGAATCCACAAACTGTTTTTGATCAAAGATTTTTAGTTCGAAATCTAACCGTTGAAATCAAGTGAAACCAACGGGAAAGTGTCAATAACACATTGTTCTACCACTGTAATTTTTGTTTTGAGGTGGTTTCATGTTTAGAATAGTTTGATCATGGTTTTTGTGAAGCAACAACAATCTGTCCAGAATTTCAGAATAGTTTCAGAACAGCAACACTCTTTTGAAATAATTAAATCAGAGTTCTAACAAAGTTTCTATGACCCAAAATAATTTTTTCCAAGTAGATTAATGTGTTAGGAAGTCACCCTAAAAAGAACAAAGCAATTCCGATTTTTTTACTATTTTTAATAAATCGTGCAAGAATTCTGGACAGGAGGTTGTAAGATGCTGAGTGATGTCTAGTGTTTTCCATATTCCCGGAGATCTAACCGTTGAAACCTTGATTTTCTTTTTGATTTGGAAACTAGACTGACAGAGGCATCTTGTGTCCAAATTTCATCAACATCAAACCATAAGAGACGTGTTTTTTATTTCTTTTAAGTTCTGGTATGCTCTCTGCAATTTTTAGAGTTTTTTATGACACATTTGACTTACTTTGTAAATAAGGGCCTAAATGACTTTCTTATGATCTAAGGCTTAAACCATGCTTTAATAATGATTAGTTGAGCTTGAATTCAGGGTTTAAAAGTATCTCATAGTTTATCCTTGTCCATGTACATATTCATCCATATGGTTTGACACTTATAATTAAGACTTATTTGCTTTGGATTTAATTACATTAGATAGATGTAAGCTAGAAATTTAGGATCGTTATTTCTAACATCGTGTTTTACATATCATGTGAACTAACCCTTTGTTTTGTAGCGCTATTAAGGTACGATTTCTCAATCCCTCTCTAGTTTATCAAATTCCTTAATTTTTATTTGATTTTCGACCTTATGCGCGACACCTTAAAGTTAAGATTTGCCTTATGTGTATATATGGATTAGAGACTCTTTTCCTAGGTTTTATTTAATCGCATGCATTGCACGTTTATTATCGCTGCTGGACCCCGGGTAAGTTCACTTGTTCCCTATTGCATATCATATCGCTTGTTACCTGAATTATGTGGCTTTTTGAATGATATTTTGTCAATTGCAATTTTACACCCTTTGGACATGCTTTTGTGATGTATATGTATATATGTATTAGTTGAGGGCATGCTTAGATTAATAAATTTGATTAAAAGGATGTTGAGTAGAGGCCTATTGCAAGATAGGATGAGAGAGGGTGTTTTAGTCCGATGGGCTCCTTCCTCTCTCATTCCATAATCCCCGGACCTAGTTAATCTTTGGTTTCGCGAACGATCAGTTTGCTTTTAAAATGGTTTCTTAATTTTCCTTTTAAAAATTAAGTGGCGACTCATTTTGTTTTAAGAAATAGATTTTTGAAAAGCTGTGGGTAAGTCAACCTGCGATATCCACAATCTGGCGACTCTGCTGGGGATCGAACCCAGAATCTCTGGTTTCGCAGACCAGAATTCTGATTTTGGGTTCACTCGAGGATTAGACTTGAAAAATATCCTTTTAATCGAATTAATCAATCTTTGTGTGCCTGTTGCATTTCACTTGCATGTCCAGCCAGTCGATTGCACGGAACTATGACCTTGAAGGCTCGGGGCAACCCGGTCGGTCAAGTCATCATGGGACTGTGTGATCACCCTTGATCTCGTACCATGATTTGGTATATGAAGCATCCTATCGGGTGTGTGTCAAGGGTCCCTTATTTGACCAAAACCCGGCCTTTGCATAATAGTTTCCATAGAACCTTTCAAAATTAGGAATTCAATTCTTGATTAGGTTTATGTGCTAGGAAGTTTTGTATGCCCGGAAGGGATTATTTGAGATGATGACGATACTTGCTTAATAAAAGATATACATAATCTTGTAATCACCTTTTAGCAATTTTCCCTCATGTTCCACGACATTTGGAGAACATGCCGAACCTTGATTATAAGATTATACTTCTTATATCATGTCTAGCTAAGCATCATTGACCTTGTATGTATCCAAATTCATGAAAAGTACGGTGATAATCCAATCATGTAATCCTTCTGCCCAAAGAATTTTAAATCCATCTTTGAAAGCAAACAGATTTTGACATCTTTATTCCAAAGTTTTTAATCACTTTTTCAAGAAATTTTGGCAGTTCATTTTTGATTAAAACTTCAGAGCCAAACCAAGGTTATTCATCCGCTAAGACACTTTTCAAAACGAGAGTTTCAACCCAATCACTTTTTGAAAAGCGCGATCCAAAATTCTTGAAAATTGTTTTCTAAAGATTTCATCAGGAATGCTTTTCAAATAAATTTCGAAAACCCTAAAATTTCCAGACATCGAAGGGTAAAGAGGGTCACAATGAATGGAGAAATCATCGTACTTGACATGAATGAGGATTTTATGTGTTTATGTGCTTATGTGTTAGGACTAGAATTTTCCTTTCTTTTGCATATAAAGTAGGCACACACACACACATGCATTTGCATCCGCATGACTTACAAAATAAAGGTTTTGCTAAAATAAAGAAAAAAAAGGGTTTTCCTAAAAAGAAATTTCCAAAATTTATAGGAGGAGCAAAAATAGCAAACCAAGGGTGGTTTAGAGGTCCTACGGCAAGGTTAGTGAGAAGAGGATACGTCGACATGGCTGAAGAGAGAAACAATGAAGAGATGACCGGGCTGAGGGTACTAGTTGAGCAGCAGGCAGAACAGATGCGAAGACAGGCTGAAAACATGAATCGAATGATGGGAATGATAGAGGAGCTGAACCGCCGACCGCCACATGTGGTTCCACCTGTCATGGACCCGCCTATGGGAGGAGGAGACGGGGATTGGTTCGACGACCAAGAGGCACATTGGAATGATGCGCTGAGAGCCAACAGGGACAGGGAAAAAGATGAGAAGGAGAAGCTGCTGACCGAGAAGATAGAAAAATTGGAGAGGGTAATGCGCAAGGCTCAAGGGGTGGATACCTACCTAATGGAACTGGAAGGGTTGTATGACGGAGTCCACGAGACACTGCCGGCCGGTTTCAAAATGCCCGTCTTTGACAAATTTGATGGCACAGGCAACCCCCGCAGTCACGTCCGAATGTGTATCGGGGCTTTCCAACCAAGCGGATTGAGCACTATCATGATGGCAGTCCTATTCCAACAGACTTTGACCGGAGCCGCTCTGTCTTGGTATCTCACTCTTGAACCAAGCAAAACCAGGGTATGGGAAGAAGTGATTAAAGCATTCGTGGCGCAGTACGAATATAACCAAGACTTGGATGTTACTGTCCGAGATTTGGAAACAACCAGGCAGGGGAACAAAGAATCATTCGCTGAGTACTTAAGCCGTTGGAGAGGGAAAGCTGCGAAAATGGTACAAAGGCCGTCCGAGAAGGACCAAATCCGAATGTTGATGAAAAATCTACAGCCAGTTTATCAGGAAAAGATGAGATTCCAGTCAATCAATACCTTTGCTGAGGTATTCGACGTAGGGACGAGAATCGAAGATGCAATCCAAGAAAGAACAATCAAGAAGGAAGAACCACAGAACCGATATCGAAGGCCTAGTTATGGGTCGAATGGAGGGCATTCGGGGGGTCACTCTGGCCCCACCGATGTCAATGCGCTTAGCGAGCCGGAGAAGAAATTCGATATCACCAGAAGTCATCCAAGGGGAGGGGAAGACAAGCCAATGAGGAAGTTTTCAGATTTGGGAGTATCATTATCAACCGCCCTCGACAGGCTGTTAGCAAAAGGGCATCTCCGCCAGCTGGAACCTCGACCCCCGCCGAGTCCACTCCCGCCATACTTCAAAGGAGATCTCTACTGCAAATATCACCAACAAAAGGGCCACTCGACCGATCGATGCATGAGGTTAAGGCATGACATACAAGACCTCATTGACAACAAAGTGATATCCGAGCCACCTGTCAAGGCTCCCAATGTCACCAAAAATCCACTGCCAAACCATCGTGCCGTACCGCCGCCGCGGGGTCTTTACTCCTTGGGAGTAGAAGAAGTGACATTCGATCCGTCCAAGCTAATCACCAAGGTCGGGGAACCAAGGAAGTTCTATCAGTTACCAGAAAATCCAGAAATCTGTATGATTGGAAGCCAGCCAGGGATATGGGAGAATGAAGCAACGGAGCAGTCAGATTGGTGGGTCCAAGAAAGCAATGATCGGAACATAGGCCTGGTAGGGGAAGATGATCTATGGTACCAAAGCGACGAAGAGGTAGAAGAGGGCCCAAAGACCGTTTCAGAAACCGACGATATTTGGGCAAAAGAAGAAATTGACCACTTGACTCGGTCTGGTAGGCACTTCAAGCCACATGAATTAGAGGAAGATCACCCGGGGAGGGAGCTGGAGAAAGGGAAAGGAAAGATGAACGAGAAAGAAGAAGAGGATAGAGTCCTCAAGCAGATGAAGAAGACTCAGGCTAACATTACTGTTTGGGGATTGCTGATTGCCTCCAAACGTCATAGGCAGGCGGTCCTAGACGCCCTTAATCAGTCTGACGTGTCTATCGACACCACCCCGGAAGACCTTGTAGGGCTGATCAATAAAATTCCGACTTTGGCTATTGCTTTCTCATCAAATGACTTACCACCGGGAGGGCCCATGCTCAATAAGCCTTTGTACATCACTGTTGAATGTTTGGGGAACACCGTACCCGCTTGTCTCGTTGACAACGGGTCTGCTCTTAATGTGTGTCCTTTCCGCACAGCCAAACGAATGGGCTTGGATGAATCTTCTTTTGTGCCGTCTCAACAAAAGGTCCGGGCATATGATAACACCCAAAGGACAGTCATGGGCATCATCTTTCTTAACCTTGCTATCGGATCAATGGACAAGGAAGCTGAGTTCCAAATCATCGATATCCCCGCTTCTTTCAATCTGCTGCTGGGAAGACCTTGGTTGGACAGTTTGGGCGCTATCCCATCGACAATTCATCAAAAAGTTAAGTATGTCTGGGAAAACAAAGTCTGTGATATCCTCGGAGACAGTTGGGTTCGATCATCTGAAGCATCGTCAAGTGCACCGGTCCTAGAGCTACAACTACAAGAAGAAGAAGCAAAAATGGGAGGATTCGAGTTCATCGGCGCGATAGAAGAAGGAAAGTCGGGAGAGTCCCTACCGCCCCATTTTGATCAATATGCTAGTCCAGTCGTCGCCGGAATCATGAAGAAGATGGGTTTCTTTCCAGGATTGGGGTTGGGGAAGAACCTTCAAGGCCTGCCGGAGGCCCCTAGAATCCCTACTCAAACTCACACTCACGGTCTCGGGTATCAACCAACAAAGAAGAAGCTGAGAACCAAGAAGAGGGCCGTCAACGCACCGATGGATCCTTACTTGAAGACCCTCAACGGGTATTTTGTGAAGGAAGGAGAAGATTTCCCCTTCTGTGGTTTCCCAGAACCATGGATGGATCAAAAAGACAAATGCATGAAGCCGGGGTTCGAGATCTTCTTCTCCCATGAATTTTCTGGGTACAAAGACCCATTTTTGCAAGTACCTGAAAAATCTGTTGCTGCCAAGGACTGGGTTGGTATGCTGGATGGTTCTGCCATGAAAGATCTGTTAGGCGAAGGAAACGCAGAAGTCACGAAGGAGGATCCTGGGAAGACCAAAGGTGAATACGTCGAGGGCATAGTGGAGGAAGCCGCCGAAAGTGAAGAAGGTGAGGAAGGAAAGGCTGAGGAAGAAGAGATGGAGAAAATGACCAAGACAGGAGGTCCGGAAGAATACTTTATTACTGGCCTGGGAGGAGAGCACAAGAAGGAGTGGGTTCTTGAGTCTAGTGATAGGTTCCCCCCACACCCAGAGTCTGTAATGGCCCAAATGAGGCGTCTTTCAATTTCCATGTCTGTTGTAATCACTCCAAAGAAAATCAATGAAAGTATGACTGATTCTGCCTACTCGAACGCGCTTAATGAATGTGATGAATGTGATGATCATGAAATACCTATTGAACTGCAAAAACTAATTGAAAAAGAAAAAGAATCTGCATGTAAAATCATTGAGGACACCCTAACAATTAATCTTGGAAATGAGAATAATCCTCAAAATGTCTTCATCGGCTCTACACTTAGCAATAAAGAAAGTACAGAACTAATCAGTCTATTAAATGAATTCAAAGATGTTTTTGCATGGTCTTACAATGATATGCCAGGTATCGATCCAAAAATAGTCCAACACCACGTCCCCCTCTTTCCTAATTCCAAACCCGTAAAACAAAAATTGAGGCGAATGAGGCCAGAATGGGCACTCAAAGTAAAAGAGGAAGTTGAAAAACAATTAAGAGCTGGATTCTTGATGGTCACCGAGTATCCCGAGTGGATTGCCAACATTGTGCCTGTCCCAAAAAAGGATGGTCGTGTTAGGGTTTGCGTGGATTTTCGGGATTTGAACAAAGCAAGCCCTAAAGACGACTTCCCATTACCCCACATCGACGTGCTGGTTGATAACACCGCGGGACATGAACTTCTATCTTTCATGGATGGGTTCTCCGGGTATAATCAAATCCTCATGGCTCCCGAGGATAGAGAGAAAACCACGTTCATCACTCCGTGGGGAACATATTGCTATAGGGTCATGCCATTCGGACTCAAGAACGCGGGCGCAACCTATCAAAGGGCTGCCACCACATTACTGCACGATATGATCCACAAAGAGGTAGAGGTGTATGTGGATGATATGATTGTGAAATCCAAAAAGAGGAGAGGGCACCTTGAGGCTTTGAGAAAATTCTTTGAGAGATTGAGGGAGTTCAAAATGAGGCTAAACCCGCAAAAGTGCACATTCGGAGTCACCACCGGGAAGTTATTAGGTTTCCTTATTACTCAGAGGGGAATAGAGGTGGATCCTACCAAGATAAAAGCAATAACCGAAATGCAGCCACCAAAAAACGAGAAAGAACTGAGGGGATTCTTGGGGAGAATACAGTTCATCAGTCGTTTCATTTCAAAGCTCACCATGACCTGCGACCCGCTGTTCAAGCTACTCAGAAAGGGAGAGAGATTCAATTGGGACACCCCATGTCAACAAGCCTTCGACAAAATCAAAACCTATCTCCAGAATCCACCTGTCTTGTCACCACCTTCACCCGGGAGACCTCTGTTACTTTATCTCTCTGTATCCGAAGATTCGATGGGATGTATGCTGGCCCAAGAAGGAGAAGAGGGGCACGTGGAGAAGGCCATTTACTACTTAAGCAAGAGAATGGTAGGATATGAGTTAAAGTATTCGCCCTTGGAGAAGGCCTGTTGGGCTTTGGTTTGGTGTACCCGTCGCCTCCGCCACTATATGTTAGCCTTCCCCGTGATCCTAATTTCCCGGATGGATCCGTTAAAATACCTGTTCGAAAAACCCGTCTTGACCAGTAGGATTTCCCGTTGGACCATGATGCTGGCTGAGTTCGATATCAGATATGTCACCTCCAAGTCTGTAAAAGGAAGGGCCGTCGCCGAATTTCTAGCCGACCTTGCTGTAGAATCTGAGGATAAGGGAGATTTCAAGTTCCCAGATGAAGGAATAATGGAAGTGAAGGAAGAGTTGTGGAAAATGTACTTTGATGGAGCAGCCAACCAGTTAGGTTACGGGGTCGGAATCATTCTCATGGCACCAGACGGGGTCCCTACCCCATTGGCTGTCAAACTTAAATACGACTCAACCAACAATACCGCAGAATACGAAGCCTGCATAATTGGAATGGAAGCGGCCTTGGCTTTGAAAGTCGGACGGATTGATGTCTTCGGAGATTCCAACTTGATCATATCCCAGGTCCGAGGAGATTGGAGGGTAAAACATGAGAAGTTGAGACCTTACCATGACTATCTAGAAAGTCTGAAAGCGCAATTCCAAAAGATTTCCTTCTACTACCTCCCTCGTGAAGAAAACCAACTAGCCGATTCTCTGGCTACCTTAGCCTCGATGATCCAAATCCCTTCCAAAATTGTCATGATTCCGCTGTCCATAGAAGTAAGGAATCAACCGTCATTTGAAATGATCGCAGCCATAGAGAGAGAAGATGAAATGCCTTGGTATGTGGACGTATGGAAGTTCATTAAAGAAGGAGAATACCCCGAAGGAGCCTCAGAAAAGGACAAGAAGGCGATACGACGATTTGCCGCTCAATTCGTGATCTACGCAGATAAACTATGGAAGAAGTCCTACACCGGGTATAATTTGGAGTGTTTATATGGGAGAGAAGCTAAGAGAATGATGGAGGAAATACATGAGGGAGTATGCGGGCCCCACATGAACGGGCACATGCTGGCGAAGAAGATCATCCGACAAGGGTACTATTGGACGACCTTGGACAAAGACTGTTGTGAATATGTTAGAAGGTGTCACAAGTGTCAGATCCATGCAAATTTGATGCACACCCCACCGTCGCAGCTCTATAGCATGACCACCCCTTGGCCATTTTCTGTATGGGGGATTGATATCATTGGTGAGATAGTCCCAAAGGCTTCCAATGGGCACCGGTATATAATCGTGGCGATCGATTATTTCACAAAATGGGTAGAAGCAGCCTCGTATGCGACCTTGAAAGCCAAAGATGTGGTGAGTTTTATTGAGAAGAACATAATCTGCAGATATGGAGTCCCGAACGAGTTTATCTCCGATCATGGTAGCCATTTCCAGGGGGAAGTTATCCCGCTCTTAGAGAAATATAAAATCACTCGCCATCAGTCATCCCCGTATAGGCCCCAGACGAATGGAGCAGTAGAGGCAGCAAATAAGAATGTTAAAGCAATCTTGGGGAAGACGACAGATACATATAAGGATTGGCATGAGAAGCTGCCATTTGCCTTATGGGGGTACCGGACATCAGTAAGGACTTCAACGGGCGCTACGCCATACTCGTTGGTCTACGGGATGGAAGCAGTCCTTCCAGTCGAGGTGGAAATACCCTCTCTCAGAGTCTTGACAGAATGTGAAGTGACGGAGTCAGAATGGATACAAGGAAGATATGAGGAATTGATGCTGCTTGATGAAAAGAGGTTGACCGCAATAAACCATACTCGGGGATACCAGAAGAGGATAGCTCGTGCTTTCAACAAAAAGGTTCGCCCAAGGAAGCTTGCTGAGGGTGACCTGGTCCTCAAAGAACTAAAAGTGCCCGTTTATGACCCCAGAGGAAAATTCAAACCCAACTGGGTCGGACCATACATCATTAAGACCCTCCTTTCGGGAGGAGCGGCTTATCTCATGGACCTGGACGGGGTTGAATTTAAACAGCCAATTAACCTCGATCGCCTCAAGAAATACTTTGCTTGAAACCATTTCTTTCAAAGCCTCCTACCTTGATGAACTACGCTTGACCTGATTCCCGCTAGGGGATACGTAGGCAACCAACTTGGTTCGGTCATTTCAAAAAAAAAAAAAAAAAAAAAAAAAAAAGTGCTAAACTAGGGGCAAACTGGCGTTTGCCCAGAATCGCTTCAAAGCCCTAAAACCAGGGGCAAACTTCGTTTGCTAGCCGAAGAACCCAGAAATAAAACCATCCTTCAGGTCACCTGGCTGTCAGAATAAGTACTATAAAGAAACAAATAAGAATTCATGGAAAAGGATGAGTAGAAAACAAAAAGCGAAGTACGGAGCCGAATAAAGACATTAAAAGGAGAATTCTTCATAAAAGATTAATCGAAAGGTTAAGCACTTTGATTAAGCATGCTAGAAATTTCCCTAAAGATAACAACATCAGTCAATCACATTCGAAAAGCATAAAAGAGTAGGCAGGGTCCGTCAGAAAATTTTGTGAAAGGGACAACTTTTCTCTGTTTTCGTCTGTTTTATTATGCACGCATCTCATCAAGTCTGTCTCACAACCAAGGCCTGGATCTCCAGAAGATACTGGGCAGTGGGCACAATCGAAGCAGGGACCCTCGAGCACGGAGCAGCCATCCTACTCGACCAAGCCTCTATGAAAGCCTTCACAATGGGAGGACGCAGAGTAGAACCCCTGGTGAAATCGGCAGCCACAGATTCAGTAGTATCTTGCAAAAGTCCGAACTGACGGACAACTCGGTCAGGAATGTAGAAAGTCGTAGCGTTTAAACCCGGCAGCCAGATGCCAGGACGCCCAGGGAGGCGTACAGCAACAGAACGATGAGTCCACTGAGGGCAGATCCAGCAAATGTCGCCAGAAGAGAGGCCTTGGAGCCAACCGAGCCATGCATCGGCAGATTGGAATAAGCAATGGATTTCCATGCGGTCGTAAGAAAACGGCCCACGAAGATGCGAGGGGTGAATGAAGAGATCAAGGCGTTCCATGAGCCAAACTTGCAGAACAAAAGGTGCCCCGGCAGATAACATAACCCCAGTAGCATGAGCATGGCCCAGCCCGATCAGAGTTTCACCAAGGACTAGCATAACAGCACTCTTCATCTCCCGCAAACCGCAGGCAATGGATATGAGAATGTCAGAAGATGACTGGAAGAGAAAGTAAGAGAGCATAGCAACCGACAAGGCACTACGCCGGATGATCTGATGCTCACCATCATAAGGGTCCCCTATAGGAGCATAAACGGAAGAAAGGCGTTCGAAGTCGATCTGCCCATCATGAACAAAAGAACTTGCCGCATTTCGGGATATGTGGAGAAGAGTGGCTAAGTCGCGGACATACCCAGCCTGAATCTGAGGAACCGCCAGTTCAGCAAAAGGATCAGTGTGGAGAATAGCGCTAAATTCCTCAAACAAAGGACAAATCTCCTGAAAGCCGAAATGAAAGACGTTGAGAGCAGGGTCCCAACACTGAATAGCAGCTCGCAGTAAGCCCTCGTTCAAGTTCATGTGCCGGAAAGAGAAGAGATCATTCAATCTGAAGCATTCAAAATTGAGCCTTTCAATACCTGAGAGAGTATCCATCCATGGGAAGAGAGTTTGGGAGCTAATGGGGGCCATTTGAAAGGAGGGTGGAAAGAGAGAGAGATGTTTTGTAGAATGTTAGAAGAGGAGGGGTATAAGTAGG
The DNA here is from genome assembly GCA_033977485.1 of Hydrangea macrophylla. NCBI lineage: Eukaryota > Viridiplantae > Streptophyta > Magnoliopsida > Cornales > Hydrangeaceae > Hydrangea > Hydrangea macrophylla. The sequence goes on from CM066994.1 coordinate 93,803,607, forward strand.
GAAAAAGAGCTGCCCACTAGATCGCGGCACTCGATAAAGTGCAGCGGCACCCCATGAAGTGCCGCGCGGCAGTTCGTGAGTGCCGCACGGCATTCACTGACTGCCGTTGCGGCATTCGTTGAGTGCCGCGGAGGCTTAACCGAGTGCCGTTCTGAGTTTCTTATTGGCCAGATTCTGTTTGTAACACAATCAGCCCACCTGCAAACAGAAAATTAATTGAGAAGCAATAAAACGTGCGCATCATGCAGCACGTATAAATACATACATTCATTCATTCATTTCATTCATTTGTATATATCAAATAAGTAAAAGAAGCAGAAGCATTCAAAGATAGAAATAAAATCGGGACCAAGCCATGGTCCCACATACGGCAGAATTTGGACCAAGCTATGGTCACGCATACGGTGAATAAAGCAGAAAGCATAATAAAAGGAAGCAACCATCAAAATAAAGCATATTTGTATATTTATACAGTCATCCACCCAAATATGTACAATAAAAAAAATCCTCTCAAAAGAAAGCAAAATATAAGCAGGATCAACTCCGACCCTGACCCCGGCCGCGAGTCTGGCGAGTCGTGCGTCTGAGAGGCTCCTCCTCCGACTCAGTCCCGCTGCCTCCTCCACTCTCTCCACGCCCGCTGCCTCGGCCCCTGCCGCCACTAGTGCCCTCGCCAACGCCTCCGCCACGCCCAACACCGCTACCTCCGGGGGCATCGCTGAAAGAGATGCCAAACTGCTGAAGCCGATGCTGGAGCTGCCCCACCTGCTGAGATAAGACTCTGTTCTCCTCCATCTGGAAGAGAAGGGATGAGTCCATGAAAATCATTGAAAAGGAATTCGGGATGCTAAGAATATGGAAAGGGTAGAGATCATACCAGGGCCCTCGACTGAACCGCGGCGGTCGCTCGAGCTCCCTCGGCCTGAAAACAAGGAACAGAAATAAAGATCAGTAAAAAAGAGATACAATTCCAGTCAAAGATAGGGGTGAGAATGAATTTCTTACCATCCACTCGCGCCCAAGAACCCACTGTCGCACGCTGTGGGCATACGCCAGGCCCTCCTCCGCGTAAGCACGAGGAACGGCATCATAATGTATAGGAATGGTAGGGACGCCCTGGGAGAGTCGGGGGACCGTCGTCACATGGGGCTCTCCAAATGAGACGGTAGACATAGTCCAGTCCCACTCAGGTAGGCCAGGGGGGCGGGGCGCAGCAGGGACATGCTGCCAACAAAAGTAATAAAACATGGGTTAAGAGTAAAAGGAAGAACTCACAAAAATAATAAAGGAATCATTTACTCACCCGAGTCACTTCCATCAGCGGGAAGTCCGGCATCAGCTTGGCGGCACGGAAGGCCGCATAACCGTCAGGGCCGTCCAAGAAGCCGTGGATACCAAAGCCGGCTAGAACAGCCGAGTAGTCGCCGCCCTGAAGAGTGTCTGTAGCTCTCATAGACTCGGGAGGAGGGAACGGCACAAAGAATCTGGGAGCCGCTATAGACTGTCTGGTCACCCTCTCTCCCAAGTACCACGCCATGCCCTCTGACCTACCATCGAGTAGCAGTCTCATCGGGTCATACCCGGCCCACGCCTGAATCCCCGCGCTAGCCTCGGGTAGCGCCCTGAGCCACGGCTGCCACTGTACATGCTCCTCCCGTAGGTTCGTCAGGAAGTTCCTGAACGAAACAAAGTCGTGGGCCCCGGTCTTCCGCCCGACCCTGTCCTTCGCCCACTTCAGCCCCTGGGGCATGACGAGGGCGTCCGCAGCACGTGTCTCAGGAGACATCATGCGGAGATACTCATGGGACCAAATCTGTAATAAAAAGAGAGAAAGAAAGGAGAAATTAGTATCGCAATGCAAATAAATTTCTGAGAGTAAATAAGCGATGGAATGTGAAAAATAAATAAAATATATATGTACCTCCCACGCTCTCCAATACCCGCCGGTAGCTGTCGACTTGCCCCGGGAGATGACGCTCATGTGACTGTACAGGATAGCTAAACCTGTACCAGCCCAATCAAACTCGGTGACCCGATCTAGATGCTCCAGCGACGCCACCAGGGGAGCAGAAATCCGGTCGCCCTTGGTGCTCAACAGAGAGCACCCCAGCACGTACATCAAAAAGCCGCGGGCCATCTGCTCGTCCGAAAAGCCGGGTTTTCCCCGGAAGGTATCCATGAACCACCGAGCTGTAACCAGGGTCTCCTCCGGGACCACTCCTAGCAGCGGCTCCATCTGATCCCACTCCTGGTCCGTGAGATGCCGCAGGGGCTCTCCCCCGAATGGAATCCCCGTAATCATCGAGAAGTCCAGCGGGGTCAACGTCATCTCGCCGAAAGAGAAGTGGAAGGTACTCGTAGTATCCCACCATCGCTCAGCCAGTGCGTGTATCTGCTGAAGGTCGTTGGAGCTCTTCGTCAAAAGCTTGACGAAGTCTCCAAACCCTGCGGCATCCACCAAAGCCCTCACAGTCGGGCTCAGCTCTTTATACCACTCATGGCCGTGGGCGAGGCTGCCGTGCCCCTTCAGCACCTTTGGCTGCAGCTGCAAGGAAAGAATAAAAGTTTGTTGTTAGGGGATATATAAAGAAGAGAACAACAACAGCGAATAAATAATTAATGAATGAAAGTCTAGAAGTGTTCATATAGGATTTCACAAGTAAGGCACCCGTTTGCATTCAAGAGAAAATGAATAAAAGAAAACGCTCAAAATTTTAGCAAGGTTTCGAAAAGAAAAGAAAAGAGAAAGAGTAGTTTTTGTCCACCTTCTTTGAAAACATGCATATATAAGTTTAAAAAAAAAAATAAAAAAATAAAAAAATAATAATAATAAAAATAATAATAATAATAATAAAAAATAAGGATTTTGGGCCCGAAAAGAGTTTGGTTGCAAAAAGGAACGCGTAATTGCAAACATTCGAGAATCAATTTTTTAAAATGGCATTAGAAATGCTCAAGGAAAACTCGCCAGAGCAGTAAATACAGGAAAAGGTTCATGATTTCATTTCCACGAGCATTGGATTTCTTTATTCACAAGCAATGTTTGAGATTCCGATTAAACGGCTTTCAAAAGCTTTTGAAAACAGTCGAAGGAGAGAATAAGGATAAGTGTTCGGAAAATTCAAGCGTTACATGAGAAATAAAAATAAAAATAAAATTTCTTTACAAAGAGCATGTAATAAAGCATCCAAGACGCACGAGGGCGCCACGAGCATGTCATTCAGAATAGGGTATCTAAAAGATGCGGCAATCCTATGTTACATTCACAAGGAAGATATACGGGAAAGAAATACGAGAAATAGACAAAAGGGAAGCGTTTACCTCGCGCTTGAACGCGCAGACCGACAGATGCTCGTCAGGATCCCTCAGTAAAAGCGTGGCGTCTGGGTGATGCGTGGCAGTATACCTGGCCCTCTTCTTGCGCCCTGAACCACTCGCCATAATCTGTCGGAGGAAAAGAGAGAATCCACGCGTAGATTAGTAAAAAATTTGAAAAAACAGTGAAATAAACAAGTTTAATCAAGCTCTGATCTAGCAAAACTAACCTGTGAATGTCGTGGATCGATATAGAGGCAAAGAAAGAATGAGAAAAAAATTTCTCCAGAGAGATCTCGAGATGAAGAGAATGAGAGAATGAGAGAAAAGGAGGAGAACCCCGGCGGTTCAAAGCCACTGCCCCTCAACGCGGCACTCGTTTTTCCGTGCGCGGCAGTCAGTCAACTGCCGCGCGGCACTCGCCGAGTGCCGCAACGGCACTCCGTGAGTGCCGTGCGGCAGTCACGGACTGCCGCAGAAAGCCGCGTGTGCCGCGATTATGGCGGTTCAAAGATATTTACATTCCCCCCAAAAATTCAAATCAAGTCCCAAAAATTGAATTTGAGGCCCCAAAAATTGCCCCCATTGCGCTTTTGGCCCTCAGGGTCGTTTCATAGGTACACTTTGACTACAAATTTTGAAATTCAAAATATTCGAGCCCACGGCCCCCCCATTTTTTTGAAAATTGGAGATATTTGAGCTCGTGGGCTCTCGATTTATGAAAATTGAAAATTTCTAAGCCTGTGGGCCCAGATTTATATTCCCGGTTTTCGCAACGGACTTGCGATTAACCCTCGTTTTGAGAATATAACGGATTTATATTCCCGATTCTCGCGACGGATTTGCGTTAACCCTCGTTTTGAGAATATAACGGATTTATATTCCCGGTTCTCGCAACGGACTTGCGTTAACCCTCGTTTTGAGAATATAACGGATTTATATTCCCGGTTCTCGCGACGGATTTGCGTTAACCCTCGTTTTGAGAATATAACGGATTTATATTCCCGGTTCTCGCAACGGACTTGCGTTAACCCTCGTTTTGAGAATATAACGGATTTATATTCCCGGTTCTCGCAACGGACTTGCGTTAACCCTCTTTTTTGAGAATATAACGGATTTATATTCCCGGTTCTCGCAACGGATTTGCGTTAACCCTCGTTTTGAGAATATAACGGATTTATATTCCCGGTTCTCGCAACGGACTTGCGTTAACCCTCGTTTTGAGAATATAACGGATTTATATTCCCGGTTCTCGCAACGGACTTGCGTTAACCCTCGTTTTGAGAATATAACGGATTTATATTCCCGGTTCTCGCAACGGACTTGCGTTAACCCTCGTTTTGAGAATATAACGGATTTATATTCCCGGTTCTCGCAACGGATTTGCGTTAACCCTCGTTTTGAGAATATAACGGATTTATATTCCCGGTTCTCGCAACGGACTTGCGTTAACCCTCGTTTTGAGAATATAACGGATTTATATTCCCGGTTCTCGCAACGGATTTGCGTTAACCCTCGTTTTTTGAGAATATAACGGATTTATATTCCCGGTTCTCGCAACGGATTTGCGTTAACCCTCGTTTTTTGAGAATATAACGGATTTATATTCCCGGTTCTCGCAACGGATTTGCGTTAACCCTCTTTTTTGAGAATATAACGGATTTATATTCCCGGTTCTCGCAGCGGATTTGCGTTAACCCTCGTTTTGAGAATATAACGGATTTATATTCCCGGTTCTCGCAACGGACTTGCGTTAACCCTCGTTTTGAGAATATAACGGATTTATATTCCCGGTTCTCGCAACGGACTTGCGTTAACCCTCGTTTTGAGAATATAACGGATTTATATTCCCGGTTCTCGCAACGGATTTGCGTTAACCCTCGTTTTGAGAATATAACGGATTTATATTCCCGGTTCTCGCAACGGATTTGCGTTAACCCTCGTTTTGAGAATATAACGGATTTATATTCCCGGTTCTCGCAACGGACTTGCGTTAACCCTCGTTTTGAGAATATAACGGATTTTTTTCCCGGTTCTCGCAACGGACTTGCGTTAACCCTCGTTTTGAGAATATAACGGATTTATATTCCCGGTTCTCGCAACGGACTTGCGTTAACCCTCGTTTTGAGAATATAACGGATTTATATTCCCGGTTCTCGCAGCGGATTTGCGTTGACCTTCGTGATCAAATCAAAAGCGCTCTCATGACTCCTGTGACAGATTCTCGCATAGATAATCTTCCCTGACTAACACGCCACGAAATGCGCGTCATACATAGGGAAAATATGATGAGCATGACATTTACATAACCAGGTTAATTCAGAAAGCACCAGATTGTTTGAGCACGTGCATCACGATAAGATAAGTGCATTCATCCGTATGACTATTTGCGCTTGTGTATGTTTGACCCTTGACCCGAACTACGTCTTGGTCTGATTCCTGAACGGATACGTAGGCAGCTCATCATCGAGCACGACCAGCGTGAACCATTGCCCCGCGCTTGTTCTCTTTTTGCAATGCATTTTGTTTTTACCTAAATTCGACGGTCTGGTCAAAGGCTTGTCTTCACACAGGCTTCGACATTCACTTGTGGTACGCGTTGCTCCACAAGCTCTGCCGAAGAGGGGCAAACTGTAGACACCCCAATTTTGACCTAACGTCGAATTTAGGAGAGTGTCACCTCCGTGTCCGATGATGACAAGGACCGAAAAATTGAAGTATTCCAAGCTCTTCAGAAAATCTCCAAAACGCGATAAAATTTCACAGAAAGAGAAAAATACCAGGTATTCAGGAGAATTCAGGGAAAAGACATGATTTTTGGAAAGGATCTTCAAAAATAATTTGTTTCAAAAGGAGAAAAGACCTAAAAAGGGGAATCTCACCAAGAAACGGCACACGGCAGATTCCGCGGCACTCTACGAGTGCCGCGCGGCAGTCAGAAAGTGCCGCCGCGGCATTCTCCGAGTGCCGCCACAGGTTTCTGACTGCCGTTCACTTTTTAAGTCTGTATTTTGCAGTGCAATACGTATGTGCATGCAGATAAGAACAAAAAACTGATAAAGTAAGACTGACAAAAACGCGGCAATTAATTAAATGCCGCGGCAATTGATGAGAGCCGCGCGGCACTCACGGAGTGCCGCAACGGCAGATGTTGAGTGCCGCAACGGCATTCACGGACTGCCGCGGTAGGTTTCTGACTGCCGCGCTGGACAGCAGTCTGTGTAATTTCAGAAAGTACACATTGTACCACCAAATGAGAGAATTACACCTGTTTTTTTGCTCCGAAATTCACCAAAAATACCTGGTGTTTTTGCCTATAAAAGAGAAGGGATCTTGTTTGTAAAAGGGGACCAAGAAGAAAAAGGCATTTGGGGGGGAAAACATATACAAAAACACTTCTATTACACCCACATTTGAAAGAAAGAGAGAGTTTTGGGGAGAGCTTGAAGGGGAGTTTGGATAATCTTCAAAAGAAAACTTTGAGGATAATTAGGAGGTGATCCTCTAAACCTAGATTATTAGCTTACTCTTCCTTCCCTTGAAATCTTTAAATCTTAGAATGTTTCATCATCTTTCTTTGTTTTAAACTTAGTAGCTTTTTTTTTATTCCCAATACTTCTTTCTATTTTTTTGTCTATCTTCTTCTCTTAAAGGTCTAGGAGATCTTCAATATCTCTATTGATCTCTTGAGCATGATCCTTTGAATCTCATGTAAGCTCATGCTCTACATGGAAGTCAAAACTTGATCATCACTTTATTTCACATAGATAGGACCCAAGTCCATATTCATGACTTGGATCCTCTAAGCTTGGTGTCTCATGGAATCATTTCCATATTCCTTTGAAAACTACCAAGTATTAGTTGCACTTTCATCTCCAATGACCATTAAATGGTAGGAGAATATAGTTTTGAGTCTAAATCCATCTCCATGATTTAGATTTCCCTATCCTTTAGATTTCATGAAGTCAATCCATGTTTCATTTGAAATCTATGAAGAACAAAGGTTTGTAGTCTCCAATGACCATCAAATGGTAGGAGAAGTGGTTTAGGTTAAACCCAACTTCATGGTTTAATAGTTGGAGTTACCAAATAAAAGTTGAACTAGCAAAATAAAAACAGTGAATCCACAAACTGTTTTTGATCAAAGATTTTTAGTTCGAAATCTAACCGTTGAAATCAAGTGAAACCAACGGGAAAGTGTCAATAACACATTTTTCTACCACTGTAATTTTTGTTTTGAGGTGGTTTCATGTTTAGAATAGTTTGATCATGGTTTTTGTGAAGCAACAACAATCTGTCCAGAATTTCAGAATAGTTTCAGAACAGCAACACTCTTTTGAAATAATTAAATCAGAGTTCTAACAAAGTTTCTATGACCCAAAATAATTTTTTCCAAGTAGATTAATGTGTTAGGAAGTCACCCTAAAAAGAACAAAGCAATTCTGATTTTTTTACTATTTTTAATAAATCGTGCAAGAATTCTGGACAGGAGGTTGTAAGATGCTGAGTGATGTCTAGTGTTTTCCATATTCCCGGAGATCTAACCGTTGAAACCTTGATTTTCTTTTTGATTTGGAAACTAGACTGACAGAGGCATCTTGTGTCCAAATTTCATCAACATCAAACCATAAGAGACGTGTTTTTTATTTCTTTTAAGTTCTGGTATGCTCTCTGCAATTTTTAGAGTTTTTTATGACACATTTGACTTACTTTGTAAATAAGGGCCTAAATGACTTTCTTATGATCTAAGGCTTAAACCATGCTTTAATAATGATTAGTTGAGCTTGAATTCAGGGTTTAAAAGTATCTCATAGTTTATCCTTGTCCATGTACATATTCATCCATATGGTTTGACACTTATAATTAAGACTTATTTGCTTTGGATTTAATTACATTAGATAGATGTAAGCTAGAAATTTAGGATCGTTATTTCTAACATCGTGTTTTACATATCATGTGAACTAACCCTTTGTTTTGTAGCGCTATTAAGGTACGATTTCTCAATCCCTCTCTAGTTTATCAAATTCCTTAATTTTTATTTGATTTTCGACCTTATGCGCGACACCTTAAAGTTAAGATTTGCCTTATGTGTATATATGGATTAGAGACTCTTTTCCTAGGTTTTATTTAATCGCATGCATTGCACGTTTATTATCGCTGCTGGACCCCGGGTAAGTTCACTTGTTCCCTATTGCATATCATATCGCTTGTTACCTGAATTATGTGGCTTTTTGAATGATATTTTGTCAATTGCAATTTTACACCCTTTGGACATGCTTTTGTGATGTATATGTATATATGTATTAGTTGAGGGCATGCTTAGATTAATAAATTTGATTAAAAGGATGTTGAGTAGAGGCCTATTGCAAGATAGGATGAGAGAGGGTGTTTTAGTCCGATGGGCTCCTTCCTCTCTCATTCCATAATCCCCGGACCTAGTTAATCTTTGGTTTCGCGAACGATCAGTTTGCTTTTAAAATGGTTTCTTAATTTTCCTTTTAAAAATTAAGTGGCGACTCATTTTGTTTTAAGAAATAGATTTTTGAAAAGCTGTGGGTAAGTCAACCTGCGATATCCACATATACTTTTTTGTTACTCTTTGAAAAAATAAATCCAATCTAATTTGCATCCATGCAATTGAAAACATATATCCAATCTTATTTGTATCCATGCAATAATTTAGAACTGTGTGTGCTGACTAGCTAATACATTTTTTTTAACTTTTTATCCACAAATTCCCCTCCCTCTGCTTCGTATTAGGGAGGAAAATTAAATCAGAAACCTTATTACAAATAGATTTCATTTCCCCTTCTATCCTCAATAGATGAACGAATTCCATATGCCCGAAATTGAGATCGAATAGTTTTATTTTCTTTTATTGGTGTTGAAATATTACCTGGGTAAGTCTTCACTTTTGTTCCCAATTTTAGTCTGTCTAATTTTGTGCACCAGATTTCTCTAAAAAAATTTCCCCAATTTTGAATTATCTCTTGAAAAAAATTCGCAAATTTTTTTTAAGGCAACTTCAACTATGGAAAACTTTATTTGAAAATGTAATGTCATTTACAAAGAAAGGAAGGAAAGTGACTCACAATATTTAATAATTTTAATATATGTCATTTTTTTTTTGCTCCTTGAATTTTTCGCTGTATTTTCCTAGAAACCAAACAAAAAAAGTTATTTTTGATAGGCTTTATTTGGTTCATGGATTTAGAAGGAAACGAAATTGTTATAAAATAAATAAAAAAATAATAAAAAACCAAGAAGGAAAACTATTTCCTTAGTATATTTCCTTTTGCTTCCCTCTATGTTTAAATAACATGAGAAATTGGAAATTTCCAAATGCAATAGAAATTTAGAAATCTCCCCAAAAATCCCTATTTACTAATCTTTTTTAGTTTAGGTTCACTCATCATTTTAGATCCAAAAAATCAGAAAGTATTTAGTAATTAGTCCAACCCCCACCCAAATTAGTGTGAATAATGGTACAATTTTCACCCTGGATATATATATATATATACATGCATATACTCCATTAAATACGGATTGGTTGTATAGTCAAAGATTGAATCTTTTAATTTGTGATTTAAATCCCATTTTTTTAGGTAACTGATTTTTTTAAATTATAAATCGCATAATTAGAGGGAAACAAATAGGATTATTATTGTCATCTTTATTTGAGATGAAAGCATATTGAAACAAACAAATGACTCTAAAAACTTGATGATTACAAGAGTAGAATTTAACACTGCATTGTAAATAATGACTACAAGAGTAGAATTTTTACAAAGCACTGCAAGTCCAAAAGAGTCGATGATTGCCATTATAATTTTAACACTGCATTATAAATGACTACAAGAGTTAAATTTACATTGCATTAGAAATGACTAAAGTTGTAGAATTTTTACACTATATAATTTTACAATGCATTGCATATCAAAAAAGAAATCAGTGAACAATCATGTGTAAAATTTACCAATCATATGTAAAATTTGAGTGTAGAATTTACAACTCATGCATAAATTTTAATACTCATATAGAGTTGTTATACCAGTCATGTGGGTGTTGCTATGATAGGTATGCTAACAAATTTGAGTGTAGAATTTAAATTGAGTATGAAATCTGAATGTAAAGTGTGAATGGAAAACTTTGCAAGAATCCAATTTTTCAGAATTTGACCAAACCAAAAATTCAAACCAAGGACACCAACTATCACATGAACATTCAACTATAAGAATGACCAAATTACAGGGCTAAACTGAAAAATTTAAAAAAATAAATAAACAAATAAACAGAAAAAGACATGAGTGATCAAAAAAGACAAAAAAAAAAAACAAAAAACTCCACTACTCCTCCAAACCAAAAACCATTTATTACTACATGCAGTGTAGAATTTATCACTATAGAAAATTGCAATCTCGTAGATCCATCTATTCTTCTGGATCTCCATCCACCTCTCGACATGTTTCGTGTACCTAAACCGCCTCTACTTGACCAGATTCATCACCATCACGCCCGTGTTGAAGTAACAAGGTCGCCGGCTGGCGAACGTGCCAGAGAATCGCTTCTCCGACAAGAAACTCTTCATTAAATACTTGCTAAAGTTCACCTGACAGTACTCCGGAGCTCCGATGAAAAGGACCCTGACCAAAAGGAAAAAAATAAAGATGGGTCAACAACTGTGATGATCTTCGATAATCTTTGATGGGTCACCGTCTTGGACGATGATATGATGGTAAGGTTGAAAGAATGGCCTCCACACTTTAAGGAAATCGAGGTTCCGGATTGTGGGTATGACTGTCTAGCTCGTCTTTCAAGAGGGTGTCAGAGCAACCACTGGTTGGGCCATTGTAGAGAGAGAAACCGAGAGAGAGATCAGATTAAAGATGCAATTTGTAGAGAGAGAGATAGAGAGAGAGAGATAGGGTAGAGAGGATATAGTGTATATATAAACTTTTTAATAATTAGATGTACATTTATAGATAATAGCATAATTTGGGTTTTTTCAAACCTAAATTTGAAATCCCCAATTTTTAGATGACCTAATTATAACAAGAATTTAATAGGGGCATTTGTGTATTATATATATTTGTAGGCCTAACACGAAAAACTTTTTTGGGTTGGAACTATTTTTAAAAAGGTTCACTAAGATGGATTTAATACTACTTAACCCATAGAAATTTGAGATAAGAGGAAGGGAAGTAACTCATAAAAGTTCAAAATGTAAGAAACTTGAGAAAATAAGAAGGGAAGTAACTCACATTATTCCACACAAATTGTGAATACTTCATGAGAAAGGTAAATTACAATGACCTCTCATGAGTTTTGGCGTATATCAGTTAGCTTCCGTAGTTTGGTACAATTTCACTGACCTCATTTGAGATTTATAAACTTGTAACACTTAGCCCAGTTTTCCTAAATAACATTACAAAATATAATAGTATTAGACCACTCAACAATTATTTTTTAAAATTTCAAGATTACCCTTAACATTTACAAATCATGTAATTTATCTTTAATTTGCATTTGTTTGCATTTGAACCCGCATTTCATAAAACAAATCAATATTATGCGATGGGCAATTGTGATAATTAAAAAATAATGCCTGATGTGATTGTATTCTGTTATTTTTTAATTTTGATTGGGAAAATAGGTCCAAGTGTAATAAACTTATAAACTCTATGGAGACCAATAATGAAATTTTTGTCAAACTACATTTATAGGCCAGGTGATATTATGTCAGATTTGAGTTTAGTGTAATTTAAAAAAAAAAAAAAATGTTTGCAGATTTAATGGGACACAAATGTCATAAACCTAACTTAATAAAAAATTTTGTCATTAACCTGACTAGAAGAGTGAAACTTTTACTGTGGAAATTAGCGGTACAAACCGTATAATCATCATAATATGAACACAATCACAATAATCAATTTGTATTTAAGAACACAACGTGTAAGAGCATCTCCAATATATAGCCTCCTCATCTTTTTTTTTTCAAATTAGTACTTTGGTGTCCTATGTGGCAATAGAAGAGCTAATTTTTGCTCAAAATATTATGACGACATCTCCAATAGACTCTTCAAATATTGATATTTTTTAATTACTTTTTATACCTTTTGATATTATTAAGTTTCATTTTACCTGTTAATTCCCCACTATCTTAAATATATTTATTTTATAACTAAAAGTGGAGATTTGCAACTAGATTTCATGTGAGTGCCACACGTGGACAATCCCCCCATATCAAACAGTCAAAATATGAGACTCCTTGGTCAAAATTAAAGGCTATAATTTTAACCCAATAGTCACAGACGTTATATCGTCTCTCTCTCTCTCTCTCTCTCTCTCTCTCTCTCTCTCTCCAGTTCTACTCTGCTCACGTGCACAGCAACTGAAGAGACCAGACAGAATCCTCCTTCCCATAGATCCCTTTTTGTTTTCTCCTATCTAAACTCTCTCTCTCTCTCTCTCTCTCTCTCTCTCTCTCTCTCTCTCTAATATTTTACTGATTGGTTTACCGATGTACCTCCTCCACCTCCTAAAAACCCTCACTCTACCGTAGGTTCAAGACCAAGAAAACTGACTTATGATGATTTTTTTTTGGTTTCCAGTTATGCACATTTTGGCTTTTTGAATTTTCTTCTGCAACTGCATTTCACAGTCCAATGAGATATTAGGGCCTGCATTTTATTTGGTAGGAGTACTATAGGATTTGCATTCTCATTGTCTCTCAATTTTGAAAAATTAATTGAAATTACTCATTGCTGACTTTGAATTTTTTTTTTCGTGATGGTTTTATTTGTGGGTCGTTCAGTTTTTTATATATAATTTAATGTTTTAATTCGCACTCTATTTTATAGTAATCTAAGTGTACTGTTTGGATCTAGTTTCACAAGAACCTTATTCTTCTTATCAGAAATCTCAATTTCAAAAGACACAAAAAGATAATACCACTAAGTCCTAGACAAACAAGGTGAGTATGTAGAAGTAAATATCTGGGATAAGAAAGACTACTTATAACGTATTTTGCTTGAAATAATATAACACTCTTTGGTTGTTATTGTATCTTTGCTAAGTGATTTGTGTTGTTCCTAATTTTGGTTTTGTCTCTCTTAGGGGGTTAGCCTAAGCCGAGGCCATTCTTGATGCACAACTATTTTTTGTTCAATTTTCTTGGTGCACAAGTGTTGTTTATTCAATTTATTTTATATGAGATGTGGTTTTTGTTTCAATTGGGGCCTGGGGCCTCTCTTGGTCTTTGTGGGTGTGTCTCTTAATGTTCATTAAGTTCAAATGTTTTGGGGTTTTGTTTAATTTAGTCAGGTTGGCTTGATTAAGAGTTGGTTTTGTCTCTCATGACCTTCAAGGATTAATAATAAAGTTGTTATTTTGCTGTTAAAAAAATTGTTGTAATTGAATTACTCATTGGGAGTTTTGAATGCATTACTTTGTATGAGGTGTGTTAAGATATAGGAAGCATGTACACTTCTAAGAACGTAGTGTGTTGCATGTCGGATCGTGTCAGGAACATGAACATGACATTTTGAGGAATGTGCGGTTTGTGTTGGATATGCAAGTGTCCCTGTCCGTTGGGGTAGTTTGTGTAACACAACAACTGGTTGTATGGTTGAGAGAAGAACTGGTTCCAAATAGTTGATGTTTGTGCAGCTATTTCTAAACCACATAAGAGTTCGTGTCTAGCTTAAATAGATAAGAGTTCGGACCTGCAACACTTATTTTCAACTCTCCCAACACTTGCTCTTATTTCGATTCTAGAGACACCAAGACCAAGGTCTTATTATTTTCCTTACTATCTAGGGCCAATTCGTTTATTAAAGAATGCAGTCTGGAGGTATTGGAGGATCCTAAATTTGAAGATACTCTTCAACTTCAAATATAGACATGTGCTATGGCATGTGTAAATCATACTTTTAGAGTACTAATATCCAAACATTAATTTCAAATTTTGTTTGTAAATGCTTTATCAGTTGTACCACATGCAGTGACATTTGGTACTACCAATCACTATCACAACATGTGGTAGATCTTTTAAGCTATTTGAGAACCAAATTTGGGAAGCATAGTAGTACTCATATTTTAATAGCATGTGAACCATTTTTGTATTAAGATGGAATCTGCAAATGCATCACTGAATCAATTAGAACCTTCAATTGGTTTGAAGCCTTTGTGCTTGCATGTTTTGTATGATCCATAATACATGTCTACAAATTATATACAGAAGCTTAATTATGTGATGAAATATTATTTAATATCACTATGTTTTTGAAGAAGTTGTTGAGTTATATAGAGTGAACCTCATTGAACCTTGAGAATGATGCATGCACTCTATTATGATTGAAAAAACAAATTTATTGGCTTGATAACTAAGAAAAATACAAAAGTATAAATGATCATACAAATTGATTGCAACTGAAATGTAACATTGGAAGATGATTTTTTTATTTATTTTTACTATATGAAACGGATTTTGTGCCAAGAATTAGTATCTTCCATTTGCTATGTACTATACTGAACAAGCTGACTCCATGAAGTTTTTATCTTCTCAAGGGCCAGTAGTTCAACTCTAGGATCAAGATTATTGATATTGTTAAGGTTCAAGTTTCATATTTTTCTTACATATTTATACTTGATCTATTTTTTCACTAAGAAAATTGGAGTTTGTGTGTTTAGTGTGGCTGAAAGCTAAATAATTTTTTTTGGCTTGGGACACAAAGAGTAATCTCCTTAATATATGATAAGGCAAGGACATAGGCTTGTCAAGGTCTGTGAAGTTCATGGTTGTACAGGAGTTCCACTATTGTATATATTTGTTGGAAAATGCATTGGTAGTACTTAAACCTTCACATTATTGATCAGAATTCGGAATTTGCTTGACCTTTAAGTTCGAGCACCTGAAAAATTAATCTGCAGGTGTCGAATATAGTTCAACTCGCAGAAATTTGAAATGGACATGCAAGAAGTGCTCTACTTTCGAGGAGAGGGTGTAAAATTAAGAGGGCAATTTTTTTCTATATTATGATAGAAGTAGCTCATAAGAAAGCTTTTATTTAGTGGGGCGGTGAAGGCTACAAAATTTGGCATTGTGAAGGGTGTTCTCATTACTTCTATGTATATTCGTGTTTGGAGAATATATATTACCATCAATGTAAGGGACCACATACGATCATGTCTTTGTATTCTAGGCATCTGCACTAAACATCAGGTATTCTTGGCAGTTCTATTTCTCTTAACCTCTCTGGCTCAAGGTCTCAGATTATTTCTTAGTTTGGTTTTATTTTTATTTTTTTACTTATCTATAATTGAATTTTGTTCCTATGCTAGGAACGCTTTGTTGGAAGTTACTTTTCGCTTGTTTGCTTTATTTTTGTCCTGTATTATTTGATATTGTTGAATACGCAATACGATCACAATAAGAATCTGCGCATCGCGCGGGTTATATGCTAGTTTTAGTTCTAAAAACTCACTTTGAAGAGCAAAGTTGGCTCTACACTTTTGTGGAGTGAATGTCTTGAAATTAGTGACTCTTCAACTTGACTCTTATACATGTAGATTATATTGGAATGACTATTTTCAACTTGACTCTTCATTTTGAAGAGAAAACTCGATTTGACAGATCTATTGGAGATACTCTGACTTGAAAGCCGTCATGTGGGATTTATGTTATGATTTGGAGGAGAAAAAGTTACATAGAGAAAGTTGGGTAACTTTATATATAGTCCTAATATATACATCTTACTAGAAATAGGTCACTTTTTCAAATGAATCTAGAAATAGTTCCCTCTAGTATTTTAAGAACAAAACTGGCCCCGTATATATATACACATCAAATTCAAACCCATATATACATATATAGATAGATAGAGAGAGAGAGAGAGAGAGAGAGAGAGAGAGAGATGAAGACAAAGAGGGAGAAAGAAGAGAGAGAGAGAGAGGGTTGTAGCCCTTCCACGACCACCTACCTCATTCCTCCTCCTTTCCTCTCTACCTCTCTTCACCTATATTAACCATGCACCACTATCATTGGCCACCCCTCTCCGCCGATGACCACTCTATGGACAAATTACTCACCAATTCGTGAAAAAAATTAATCAAAATTTCTCACATAAATTGAATCGTTTGAGGCGTAAAAATTTGACTTCACCTTTGTTCTCAGAAATGCGAGTGAAAAGCAAGGTTTCAAATTTACAGCACATCATCAACAAAATCAACCGATCGCGAGACAATACAGAAGTCGATCACGCTTTGGACAAAATTTCTCACCCATTTGTGTTCAAAAATTGAAATTTCTCACACAAATTGAAGCGTTTGAAGTATCACGACAACGTAACTACTGCAATGTGTGAGTTATCTTAGATGGTCTAATATAAGAATTTCTTATCTGAAATGGTTCATAGATTTGATGCGTTCATCGACAGTTGTGCCATAGATTTACTCCCTTCCATGAATTTGTATCCATACATCTGAAATGGCTCATTTGTAATGTAGATGAAGTTAATGAGGAATTTCTAACTTTTATAGTCTGTAATAAAATGCATATTTGCTATGTAGTGAAATTAGTGAGAAATTTCTCATTTGTATAGGTTGTAAGAAATTACTTCCACATTGTATGTAGATTAAATTAGTGAGAATTTTTTCACTTGTATAGACTGTAATCAATAGATAATTTGTTATATAAATGAAGTTAGTGAGAAATTTCTCACAAAAAATGAGAAATTCCCACATCACTCTGTTAAACCGAAAATCCCTTGATTTTAGAGATCTTAATTCCCTTATCCATGATCTCCTAAAAAAGCATTTTCCAAAACTGCATATAACACAATTTTGGAAGTTTTTTGAATATACAAAGTAGTATATACAAAAAAAAAAGGCGAGAAATTCTCACATAACTCTATTAAAACTGAAATCCCTTGATTTTAGGGATATAAATTCAGTGAGAAATTGATCATAAGTAGATTGAAAATCAATGAAAACTAGTGAGAAGTTTCTTACACTTTGATTTATGCTTCTTATATTTTGTCATAGGAAATTTGATTTTCTATCAGTATGCCTTTTTTTTTTTTTCCATATTGTATCTAGATTAAATTAGTGAGAAATTTCTCACTTGTATAGACTGCAATCAATAGATCATTTGTTATGTAAATGAAGTTAGTGAGAAATTTTGCACAATTTTGGAAGTTTCTTGAATATACAAAGCAGTATATTAAAAAATCGAAATCTCTTGATTTTAGGGATATTAATTCCCTTATCCATTATTTCCTAAAAACATGTTTCCCATAACTGTATGTATATATTAATATATCTGATAGAAGGGTAATTTCATCCACAAATATATCACATATTTGGGGAAAAGGACTAATTGTTGATTCTCTTTCTAATCAAAGACTAATTGCTATGCACAAAATCTGGAGAAGACCAATTCCTATTTATGAATGGATTTAGGGACCAATTCATACATTTCTAGAGAAAGTTAGAGGCAAAAAAAATAATAAATATGAAATGAGAAAAGAAGTAAAAGAAGAATTATTCTATGGGTCGGAACCAATGCCACGTGGTGGTTCTAGCAGATACCATATTATCACGAGGTTAATTTGTCTTGCTAACAAGAAGACAAGAAAAAAAGGAAAAAAAAAAAACTAAGTCACATAATAATCCCTTATTAACCGGAACAAACGATCATAACTTCTCCTTCCAATGGCTAACTTTGGGTAAAATAATGCCACATTTATTTTTTCTTCGAAGGACCCTATTGATATGACACTACTTGCCCAGATTGGTCGGCCCTATGGATTGCAACATGGGGACCAATGTATTTTTAGATCAATATTCTCCAATTTTTGGTACATTCCTTGTAACTACATGCACTTTTTGTGGAACCACTATTTCTCATTTGTAGTTACCCAAATCATTCGCTCACAGACATATTTTATATCTATATATATGTATATCAGAATCCTTCTACTAAGGAAATCCTCATTTTAAGAAAGTGATGACTTCTAATCCCGACCGTCAGATCTCATTTACTGCATAGTGAATTTCACTTTTACTACAATGATTAAATGGACTCTGATAATTAGAATTAGAACTCCTCATTTTTTTAAAATGAGGGATCCCTCATTAGAAGCTCTCTCTCTCTACACACACACACATATGCAAGCATGTAGAAATATAGAGGCACAATTAACTTATTTTTCTTCTTCTTTTCTCTCTCTCTCTCTCTCTCTCTCTCTCTCTCTCTCTCTCTTTTATGCATGTGGTGGTGATAAGTGTCTCATGAAGCGTAGGTGATAAGTACTGTCTCATGAAACCTAGGTTACGGGCTTTCAGTCTTCATCATGTCATGTAAAGTTTACCGGACTCGTGTGAAGAGTCGACCTTCACGAGTCTCTAGAATTAGTTCCTAGGGGAGCACACTATTAGAGTATTGATATTTAGCTTTAGGGTACTTTAGTCGTTTACTTTATTTTGGATAATATTGTAGGCCTAGTTATGTTCTCTTTTCTTTTGTTCTTCATTATTCATTTATTATGATTTCATGTTATGAGAAACCATAGCTCTCTTTTTCCTTTGTTATTCTCTTAATTATTTAATATATTTACACACACACACGCAACCCACTAGCTAGGTTATAATAAATAGAAATATATGATTTGATCCCTAATTTTGGTCATTAATAGGAATTGATCATTACTTGATTTGGTGTATAGAAATTAATCCTTAATTTGCAAGTTAATCAGTAATTAGTTCCTTTTCCTAAATGGTTAGAGTAAATTCGGACCATTATACATATCCTTTCATACATATATATATATATATATATGAAATCTGTGTATTTCAAAAGAAGTTAAATTAGGTGGAAATCGGATTTTAGGAGATCATGGATAATGGGTTTTTATCCAAAAAAAAAATCATGCTAATTGTAGTTCAAAACAATGCATTTTTAAACATATATGTAATTTGTTTATTATAGAAAAGGATTTGTATGTTTTATTGATTCGAATCATAAAAATAACAGATAATTTTGTATGAAAGATTGAAGGTTGTTGATAAAAAAGTGAGAAATTCTCACAATATAGTGTGAAATTCATAACTATAATTCACAACATAGTACGAAATCAAGCTAAAATTCATAATATGAGAATTTGGTGATAAGCTTGTTGGAAGAAGTGACTTAGTTATGAGAAACTTCGTATTATATTCATTCCAAAAGTGAGAAATTTCACATTTGTCCATTCAAAAAGTGAGAAATTTGAATTACTAAGGGTGTGTTTGATAAAACTGAAAATTAAGTACTGAAAATTAAGTGCTGAATTTTAGTACTGAAAATTTTAAGTGATTTGTATTTGCTATACTGAAAATAGTATTTTAAGAACTAAAATAGATTGTATTCAGTGATTATTTTCAGTAGAAAATTTTCACTTAACATTTTCAGTGGATTTTTGACTGCTTTTTCAATTAAGTGGTATATTATCAAACGCACTGAAAAAATTTAATTTTTGAAAATTTTCATTTTCATCACTTAATTGGGTTATCAAACACACCCTAAGTGAGAAATTTGTCATTAGAGCATTCAAAATTGCCCATATGATTAGATGTACATATGTATATATGTACCACCAGCACAAATAAGGCGTGCGAATGACGGTTATGGCAAGTGTAATCCATGGAGATCATGGATAAGAGAATGAATATTGCTAAAATCAAGGAGTTTCCTTATTTTACTCAACTTCAAAATTCGTTTGTCTTCCTCACGTTTGAACGATGAGATTAAGATTTGGGTAAGTGTTACAGTCTAGTTTGAGTTACTTTCTTCTGAAAATAATCGTAGGTGTGTTCTTCATCTGCATATTTGATTCTGTAGAGGTATTACTTTCGAGTTTGGAAGGTGAGAAAATCGTTTTTATTGGTGAGAATTTCTCATCATATCCATGCAAAATGTGAGAAATTTATTTATTATTTTGTGAGCAATTAATTTCTCATAATATCCATTCAAAAGGTAAGAAATTTATATAAGTGGGAAATATGGATGAGTGATGCCTTTAAAGTGAAAAGTATAGATGAGGATTTTTCACTACGGTCAGTAGTGCTTTTTAAAGTGAGAAATTATTATGTGGTAGTAGATGCTTATAAAGTGAGAAATACGTGATGAGTAGGTGAGAATTTCTCACTTTTTATACAGAAACACCATTTTTTATAAAAAAAATTCTCACCTAAATTTATAGCAATTTTTCAGAAGAGGAGTGAGAAATGTCCACAGAGTGATTGTCATATGAGATTAGCCAGTGACAGAGAGGGGAGGAGGAGGAAGAAGGTGGTAGGTTTTGTGGTGTGGTGGAGAAGTGGTAGCCTAGGATGGTGGTTATGGAGGAGGAGGGGTGGATGATGTGGTGGTGGTGCCACTGATCGCGCACACACACACACACACACACACACACACACACACACACACACACACTGTAGCAACCTGTATTTTCGCTCCCCTAATAGAGATGTCAGTTTTTATTTATTTACTATTTGTTAATTTTAGTTTTGGTATTGTATAAATAAATACATATTAATACTAGCGTTATTAGTTGTTAATATAATGCCATTTTATTCACTACGATGTATTATTTTTTATAGTGATTCTATTTTCATAAAAGAAAATTTCTTATGTTGATTTATTATAACTATGTGATATTTAATTATGTGACCGTTAGTAATTCTAATTGTAATTATTATGCTTAAGACTATGCCCCTAAGTTACCCTATAGTTTGTGATTAAAACTAGTAATAATATATTAATCACGTTGCTTATATTTTTGGTCCCTAATAATTATTTGGGTATTTTCCTAGACTACCCGGACCAACCTAACTGGACTAACTGAACCAAACTGTTTAACAAACCAGATGAATTATTTTGCGAATTGATTAGACGCCATCAGTCATACAGGTTGTGATATTCGTTTAATCATCACAATTCACTCATTAGAGTTGCAACTTGCAAACTCATTGAACTCTCTATATTATGTTCACACTTTGTAAACTAACACACACACATATTGCAAGCATTAGCATTACTCTTACAGTTTACATATTTATAGAAGAACTCTCAATCACTCTCTCCCTCTATTAAGCTCTCTCTCTCTCTCGGGTACAATATACATACACACACACACACATATAGCTTCCATGATCTCATAAGTTTCCATTACTCTCTCTCAAATCACAAGCATCCAGTCACATATACATTCTGAAAATTGGACGAAAGAAGGAAATATAGAAGCTAGAACATCACTGTAAGCTTCATAGCCATTGTTGGAGCTCTAAGCTTATATTACGGAATTTTCGTATTTCTTTGGCAAGTAGCACAGCCCTATCTAACGCTCGGTGAGTCTCTCGAACCCACTCATAACGTAGTATTTGTCATTACGAACAAGCTGGGGGTATCGAAAGTATGTGTATACGCCTATATATGTATATATAGCCATGGAGGTCCAAAATTAGCGGTTCCGTAAAACTCAACGAAAATCGATTCTGTACATTGGGAATGATAGATTACAGTCCCCATAGGTTCAGTTTCAAATATTAGGTGCTAATTCGTAACAGTTGCGACGTACGGTCAAAACAAAATTTTGACGACTCTCGAATTTTCACCTATAAGTAGAGATACAGTAATAATTGAGATCTAAAACTTATATATTCATAATCTACATGAAAAAAGGAAGAGAACGGTATATTACATGACCTGGTTGGTTCCAGATTGAAAAATGGAAGAAAAACTCGTTTTTACAGCGTCTGAAGGAAGAAGACGCAGTGGCAATCGATTGCCATCAGCTCCAATCGATTGGGACTTCATCCAATCGATTGACACTTCATCCAATCAATTGGCACTCCTTCCAATCGATTGATACTTCATTCAATCGATTGGTACTTTTTCCAATCGATTGGGACTTTTTCCAATCGATTGGAATTTTTCAGCACTGATGACTTTTAGTAAAATGGCCATAACTCCCTCTAAAAAACTCAAAAACGCGCACCGTTCGAAGCGTTGGAAACTAGACTCAGAGACCTTTATTTTGATATGTAATTCACCTATAAAAATTATAACTCATTTTTTAGGGCATTGCTTCAAAGTGGACCCACTTGTGTACTGGTAGCTGAAAAAGCGTATTAAAAGCATTCTTTGATGAAATTCCCTGTTGCCACATATGTGACTTGATGATGTAGATCGTAGATGTTAATTCAATGATTCTCAAAGTACATTGTACCTTGTTAATAAACAAAGGAAAATAGATTTTGAAAGCGAGAAATAGATAAGTTGTTTTAATCGATAAATAATGACAATAAGAAACCGCTCTGATACCTTCTATAAAGCAAATGTGAAAAATGATTTAAGTTATATCGCTCTGATACCTGTATAAGAAAATATGTAAAGAAAGAACAAGTCGTACACCCGCTTTGATACCTCTATATAAACAAGAAGAGAAAAATTACTCATTTGCATAGTCGAGATGGATGGAATGTATGAAAAGGGGTCATTGGTCAGCATATATGTTGTGAGAATGTCTCGGAATGAGTAACCTTAATTATCCTAGGCCGCTTAAGATACGGTAGGTTAATTAAGAAGGATTGAGCCCATGCCATTTTTGATACGGTAGTTCAATCAGAGTCTTGTGATAGCCTTAATTATTCCAGGCCGCTGCAGATATGGTAGATTAATTAAGAGGACTGAGCCCATGCCGCTTTTGATACGGTAGGTCAGTATAGTGGTAGCTTTAAATTATTCCAGGTCGCTTCAGATGCGGTAGATTAATTAAAGTATTCCACAAGTTATTATAACCTTGAATGTCTAGGTATATCGAGACCAACTTAAATACGGCAGACATATATGCAGACCTTCTAAACTAACGGCATTGTGCCGGATGGTTCTAGGTGGACCGAATGAGTCAAGAGATTGTGATCGAGATAAAAGAATCAGTGAGATGAGATGATTTCATGGTTCATGCACGGTCTTAATTATTCATTATTCAAACTGTTATTAATTGTTATTATACGATGATTGGAATAATGGATTTATCACACTCTAAGGTACTGAACATTATAATAACTGTTAATGTACTTTCATATACATTGTTTGTGTGTTCGTTATACTCACTCGGCTTTCATTAGCTGACGACTTTATTTTGTCCTGGACATCCAAAATGTTCAAGAAATGGTTATGCAGGTGTTTGCACCCAAAAACCTTCAAAGGCTTTTGAGCCCGAATGGCGTAAAGTTGGATAGAGGAGAGGCCGGCCTAGACTCATCGAACTTAAGTGGAGACGTGAGCCCGATGATAGGTACAAGGCTGTTGGGAGTGGTGATATGAGCCCGATGGAAAGGACGAGCATGTATGAGGATTATTGGGCATTGGAATAATATAACCCAATGCAGTGTAAGCCTGATGGTGGATTAAAGCAAAACGGAGTACAATCGGACACCGTGTAATGAAGGATGACTATATCAGTCTGATTGACCATGGGCATTCGTAGAAAGGTAATTGGACGTGAAAAAGAGGGTATTTAATTGGCTAAGCCCGATTCAGCCACGAGAGTAGTTAACAAGGCCGATGGACTGAAAGGGGAAGGCGGTGCTATCCACAGCTGTCAGGACGGCGTCATCCCAGATTTTAGGAAATGAAAGTCTGTTTAGGAAACGAATCTGATCATGTCCAGCTGGGTTTAGAAGGCTGATCCCTAAATTAAAGGGATTGATTCAATCAGAATCTGGATAAGGTAGGAGTCAAAGATTGGGAAAGTTTCTTCCACCATCAGCCAATCAGCCACGCAGCTTGGAGCGTAAGCTAAGGAGTCCTTTCCTTATCAGGAGTCATCCATGGCCGCTATAAATCAGCAGGCAGGCCAAGCAGTTAGAGGACTCCGCGTCAGCTCGAAAACAGCACCCACACTGCATTCGAAGCATTCAAGGCATTCAAAGCATTCAAGTCTTTAGTTTTTCAACACATAGCAAATAGGTCTGCCCTGTTTTGTTATTTCTTTTTTATTCTTTTGAATAATCAGTTTGCCCTGGTTTTTTCTTAAGATCTGTTTATTTTTTCCAAACACTTAATAAAATCTTCGTTTTATTAATCCGTTTGTGATTGTTTACCTGTTAAACTCAACACTGTTTATCTTGTGCGCTTCAGTACTGCTAAAGAATTTACAGTGAGGGTATTTTTCTACTCACTACACACAATCACTCTGTTTAGAAGTCAGATTCATAAAGCCTTGTGTATCACTCACACAAGCGTTTAGGAAATTAGTTTGCACTCACATACACACACACACTGAGCCTGTTTGGCTCTGGCATGCCCGTGCAAATTACAAGCAAACATTTTTGGCACGCCCGGTGGGACTCACAGTGTTAAGCCATGCCTCCAAAGAAAGACAAACAGACAACCAAGAATGGCCAAGACGATTCTCCCATGGACCACCTGTGGAGGAAAGTACCGGCCATTCTCCACAAGACGGCAGTATTACTCTTGAGGCAATTTTGGAAGCCATGAGAGCGAACGTTGAGCCCATATGGCAGGAATACAACGCGCTCATAGGATCAATGAGCAATCTCAAATTGGTCATCAACCAGATGACCGATGTTTATAAGAGTCAAGCTGACCTGGTCATGGAGACAAGGACTACCCACGTAAAGTTGGACCGCCTGTCGGACATGATCGGAAGGTTGATAGAGACCTATAAGGCCGGAGGCAGCAAAGACATAGTCAACGGATCGGGCTCTGGCGCATTGCTTGAGTTCAATAAGCCGAAAGACCCACCCTACATCTGTCCGAACCTTAGGGAGGGTAATGGCTCAGGCAAGCAATCTAAATCACAGACCGGAATGGCTAGCGGATCGATAGTCACCGATCCCAATGGATCGGTGACACCAGGTTTTGGTCGATCAACAGGCCATACCGAAAGCTCAGTCGGCCACACACAACCTCCAGGTCACGCTAATGGAGGGCAAAGGAATAACGGTAGATTTTGGCCCCATCAGGCCATAACAATCAATAGCAGTTACCACCGCCGTTGGTACCCCCGGTGAGGAATATTTAGCCCATAGCTCTACAACCCATCAATAGGGAGGAGTTGGTAGCGGCCATACATGAAGAGTATGGCCCGTTTATGAGAAGGTTGGAAAGGCCGACGTACAGACAGCCATATCCCCCTGAAATTGACCAGGTCATATTTCCTCAGGGGTACAAAGTACCAAACTTCACTCTGTTTTCTGGAGAAAGTGAACAGTCTTCGGTTGAGCATATTGGCCGTTTTATTGTTCAATGCGGCCATGCGGGTAGTAGCAACCCATTAAAGTTGAGGCTATTTCCAAATTCGCTAACGGGCATGGCGTTTTTGTGGTATGTCAATCTTCCCGCCAATTCGGTGCAAACTTGGCAAGGGATGGAAGAGCTATTTCACGGCCAGTTCTATAGGACTGAGCCTGAAACATCGCTGGCAGACCTGTCCAAGATGATGCAATTAGTAGGAGAAATAGTAGAAACCTACATAGCCTGTTTCCGTAAGGTAAAGTATCGGTGCAAGACGGTTTTACCTGAGGAAGAATATGCTAAAATGGCTATGGGGGGCATGTCTTTTGAACTTCGTAAGAGGTTTGAAGGAATTGACTTCCGTGACTTATTCGACCTGGCCATACGGGCCGGTCGTTATGAGCGTATCCTTTTGGATGAGCAGGAAAAGAAGAACTCCTCTAAAGGGACGTATTATAAGGACCCTAATTATGAGGTCCATTTAGCAGAGTGTGACCTCGAAACAGAGAGCGATATGGCCGAGTTGATCTGCAAACGGCCAATTGTATGCAACGCCTTGAGTAAACCTATCAATAATAATGCTACTGCAAAGAAAATGGCGTTCGAGGCGGGAAAAAATTATACTTTTGACATAACCATGGCTGATCAAATATTCGATGTCTTATTGGCCGATAAAGTGATCAAGCTGAGTGAAGGCCATCGGATCCCCAAGGCCGATGACCTAAAAAATAAAGAATATTGTAAGTGGCACAATTCCTGGAAGCACTCCACTAATAATTGCGTTGTTTTTTGTAATTTTATATAGGAAAACGTGGAGAAAGGAGTTTTCAAGTTCTCGGACAAGGCTATGGGGGTTGATGCGAATCCGTTTCCTCAAATCACCGGCACCAATATGGTTATGCCCGATTTAACCAAGCTTTCAAGGCCGAGGCCGAAGATAGACTTGACCGACCAAGAAGTGGTGCCAAAACAGAGGGAAGGGAAACAAATTGCCATTTCGGCCACAAATAGGCCGAAAGTGACGATACATGACCTCCAGAGAAGCTATCAAGAGCGTAAAGAGAAGGGCCATAAGGCCGAGGTAGAAACGGCTAGGTCCAGTACCGACAACCTGATAGCAGATCTGCGACGACAACTGGAGTTCATCGAACAAGGCCTTTGCCCAAGATGCAAGGCTGATATCAAAAAAGAGGTCTCAAGCCCGAGTAAGAGGCCGAGAAGCCATGAACATCGGGAACCAAGCCCGAGAAGATCTGTATATGAGAGGTTGTCACTGCCATGGCAAAGTCAAGCGAAGCCCGAGTGGCGGGCAAAACCTGTTAGGAAACTGCGTTCCTAGAATCCATTGACAGCGCGTATAAGTTGGTACTGCAAAAAAATTACGTGAAAACTACAATAACCCTATAAGGGCGGAACTAGGGTTACCTTGAATTGCAAAATTGGATTATTGTAGTAGACAAATCGAGAACATGGGCTCGATAACAGCTCACGATCTTCTATCGTATTCCTCTGCTGCCAGAATATCGAACTGAGTGTGGGCTCTTTCGAAATCCTTTTAGTTTTCTGCTCTTCCCTCTTTACGTTCTGTTTTCTATTCCCAGTTATAACACTCTCTTTGATTGCTGTGACGATTCAATCCTGATCACATTGATTCGACAAAGATGTGTTCGTCAGGAGGACTAAACGATCTCCGATTTACTTGAATTTTTTACAGCAGCTCTGTCTCGATGTCAGGAATGTTGTGTAAAAACTTCAGCAACTTTCGATCAGTATCGAGCAGTCCGAAGCTCTTTTAGTGAGCGTTGTCCGACGCTAGCGATCTTCACTCCTATGTCTCTTGAATGCTCATGGAGACTAGGGTTTAGTGGAAACCCTTCTAGAAGAAAGCTAGGAGGTCAAGGGAAGCTTAGAATGTGAAATCATGCAACCTGAGAGAAGAGCCAAGGCAGCATATATATAGGCTACGATTGGGACCATAAGAATTCAATAAGGAATAGGCTTCCTTATGGAATTAGGAAACCCTAATTCGAACTGAATCAGATTCCTATTTCCATAAATTATAATTCATACCACTAAAGAATTATAATTGCACTCCTACCCTTATCTCAAAAATATATTTCGAGCTCCATGTTATTAAATGCTTATTATCTCCCCACGTTAAGATTACAGATATCCATTAATTAAATATAATTACTGACAATCACATTTAATTAATCTCTTAAAATTCCTTGAGATCCTCTGCTTAACTTATCTGATATGTCGGATACAAAATCCACCTGCAGGGTTTGACATAATCAAAACTTATAAGCTTTCTCAAGGGGATATCATCAATCCCAAAATTGAGACATGCATGGATTCCATCATTAATTAATATCCACCACACAATTAATATTGTCACTCAATCCAATGAGATATTGACCCATTTAAGGATCTCACCCTTTTAGGGATCAAAGTATAAATATCAAATGTACGTGTCCATAAAATAACTTAGGATTTAGAGCATAAGCACTCATAATAGCCATGAGGTATTAATTATCTTATAAGTTAGTATAAAGATAATTACCCCAAGTCGGTCCTGTTTAATACACAAAGTGTACCAACATAGTGAGTTGAAACTGTACCGTTCCCCGCAGTCAAGACAAACCTACTACAACACCATGCTGCAGTCCTACCGATGGTGTGTCCAATCCCATCTAAGACAGTAAACCAAAATCTTATATTCTACAATATCTGGTGGTCTGATCTTCCGTGTGTAAGCCGAACTCTACACACCAAACCACCTACTATGTAGAATGAGATAGACACATGCATAATATTAAATAAATAATATAATACAAACATTGCCCACACAGATTCTCATAAAAATGGAATAACCGATTTTATTAAAATAATAAATTAACTACATAAAGCATGGTTTTTAGTATACATCCCTAACAAAACCTTCGTTGGTTCAGCAAGTCGACCTAAGTGAATCTGGCCGATTGGGGCAAGAAGTGCCCGAGCAATTCCAAAGCCTAAGCTGCAAGCGAAGGCATCAACTTCTAACAGGAGCCCAAGGATGGTGTTACCACCCCAGATGGAAGATGAGAGGTGGCATAGGGTTGAACATTCTAAATTCCCAGCACGGCCACAGTACAGCAAGTCTAAAAAAAGGAGCTATCAACGAATGAGACATGATGAACGAGAATGTCAGTATTGGAAGGATCGGGCTGGAAACCCTCCTAAACCCACAGCGCATACAGTGCCCAACACCCAAGAACTCTCGATTGGGGCGGAACCATGTTGTGACGGAGAGGTTGGGATGATGCATACTTCCCTGGACACCTAAAGGAAAGATTCGGACGGGAAAAATCACAGGAGGGTTGCAGGCCAACATCAGACAAGATAAGTATGGAGTTTGATGGAGATCTGTCAGACTCAAGCACCTCGCCAATTGAATTCGGAACTATTCCGGTAGGCCTGTCGTCTAACATGGTGTTTACATTGCCTTTGTCTTTCATGGCCAAGCCAGACCAGCCAACGGCCATGGAATGGGATGTAATGGGGGACCAGACCAAGGACTCAACCATGATAGAAGATGTTTTTTTGGAACGGGGGAGAGACCGTTAAGCCTAAAGTGGTGGAAGCCACAAGCAAAAATGTGGGTGCCACTGACGAACAGACCGATCGGCCTAAGATCACTATCTTGAGGCCGAAGGAACATCAGACTGAAGATGGGTTGAAGCCTAACGGACCAGTTAAAGTTGTGTTAAAAAAACCCATATATCGAATATCCCAACGTCTGAAGCCATTGTACGTGAAAGGACATATTGAGGGGGTCCCGATAAACAGAATCCTAGTGGATGGAGGCTCTACCATCAACATTATGCCCCAAATAATGTTGAGAATCCTTCAGAAGTCTGAGTCGGAGCTAATTCAGACCGAAATGAACGTTCAAAGCTTTACGGGGGCACCTTCAAGAACCAAGGGTATCCTACCCCTTGAACTGATCGTTGGCAGTAAAATGGTCATGACTGCTTTTTTCATTGTAGAAACCTCGACGGCCTATAATGCATTACTCGGCCGAGATTGGATACACCCAAATTATTGCATTCCCTCCACACTCCATTAGTTACTGATTTTCTAGAGAGGTGACGAGGTAGAAGTGGTTGGAGCAGATATGAAGCCATTTGTAGCCCGTGTGCAAACGGCCGATGCAGTCTTATATGAAGATGATATCGGGCCAGTCAAGTTGCTGGGGCGCAACAAAATGGGAAGACCGAATACAGTCACCTTCCTTAAAGGAAATTCGTCGGACATTAAAGCGTATTACCATAACCTCAGTCGGATAGAAGAATCAAGGTCGATTGAGATCATCGAATAGGAAGATGTCCATGGAGACACCGATACTTGAAGGACAGAAATTGCTGGCCCTCAAGGCCAGCATGGCCAGATGGTGTGCATTCCTGACCGATAGAAGATTGGAAATCGGCCCTGTGGACGGAATGATTAATCTGGCCGATTGTATCTATAAAGAAGAAACGCCAAGGGAGGAAGAGATCCAAATAGATAAATTGGAGACGGCCACGGCAAAGCTTGATGACTTAAAGGCTGATGTCCAAGATCCCCTCTTGGAGGTCAACCTAGGCAAAGAAGGAGAACATAAACCTACTTATGTAAGTCAGATGCTGGACCCACAGTGTCAGGCCGAGTTGATTACACTCTTGCACAAGTATAAAGATTGCTTTGCCTGGGATTATGATGAAATGCCAGGTTTATCTAGGGAACTGGTGGAACACCGATTTTCAATTAAATCGAGGTTCAGGACGTTCAAGCAACTACCTCGGCGAATGTCACCAGAGGTAACTCTGAAGGTGAAGGAAGAAATTGAGAGACTACTGGACGCTGGTTTCATTCGAACAGCCCGGTATGTTGAATGGGTCTCGAATGTGGTCTCAGTAGTAAAGAAGAATGGGAAGCTGAGGGTCTATATTGACTCCAGAAACTTAAACCTAGCCACCCCAAAAGATGAGTATTCCATGCCCATGGCCGATCAGTTAATCGATTCGGTTGCCAAACATAAAATTTTATCCTTTATGGACGGGCACTCAGGATACAACCAGATCTATATCGCTGAAGAGGATATCCCGAAAACTGCTTTTCGGTGCCCAGGGGCAATTGGAACCTTTGAGTGGGTTGTCATGCCTTTCAGTCTGAAGAATGCTGGGGCAACCTATCAATGGGCAATGAATTCGATCTTCCATGATATGATTGGACAATTCATGGAGGTTTATATTGATGACGTGGTGGTAAAATCAGGAAGTAACGCCGATCATCTGAAGGATTTGGAAAAGGCATTTGAAAGAATGCAGGCTCACAAACTAAAGATGAACCCTCTCAAATGTGCTTTCGGCGTCACAGCAGGGAATTCCCTAGGTTTCCTAGTGCATCAAAGAGGGATAGAGATTGACAAAAATAAGGCTCGGGCTATCCAGGCAGCAAAGCCACCAACTAATAAGAAAGAGCTTCAGAGATTGCTCGGACAAATCAATTTTCTAAGAAGATTTATATCCAATTGTGTAGGGAAGACTCAAGTATGGACCCCACTATTGAAGATTAAGACCGATGAAGAATTCAAATGGGAAGACAGCCATCAACAAGCCTTCGAGGGAATTAAACAATATTTGTCAACTCCTCCAGTATTAATGCCACCCAAGAAGGGTAGGTACCTGAAATTGTATATATCGGTCTCTGACTGCTCTATAGGAAGTATGTTAGCTCTAGCTAATGAGCAAGGCAACGAGCAGGCCATTTATTATTTAAGTAGAATTTTGACTCCAATCGAGCAGCGTTATGTGCCGATTGAGAAGTTATGCTTGGCATTGTATTTTTCCTCACAAAAGTTAAGAACATATATACTGCCTGTTTCCACTTACATAATATGTCAAACTGATGTGATAAAATATATGTTGTCAAGACCAATCATGCAAGGCTGAATTGGAAAATGGACCCTAGCCTTGATGGAATTTGCCATCCAATACCGATCGCAGCAATCGGTCAAAGGCCAAGCCATAGCCAATTTCTTGGCCGATCACCCAGACCCTACTAATCTGGGAGAACTGCCTCTAACACCCAAAGTCCTAAGCACAACCTTAGTCCCATGGACGTTAATCTTTTATGGTTCCAAAAATGCAGAGGGTGCTGGGGCAGGTGTGGTGATTGTATCACCCAAGTACAAGAAGACAAAAATGTCATTTCGGCTTAAATTCAAATGCACCAATAATCAGGCCGAATACGAAGCACTTATCATTGGACTAGAGATACTCCTTGAAATGGGGGCATCGTCCGTGCACATAAAAGGAGACTCAGGGTTGGTGATCGGACAGATAGTTGGAGAATTCCAGATAAGAAGTTGGGAGCTTTGCCATTCCACGCTGTGGCCACTCAACTCATGGAGGCATTTGATGACATTAGCGTGAGTTATATTCCAAGGACCATAAATACCGAGGCCGATAAGCTGGCAAAAACCGGATCAGCCTCATCCTCTCGGAAGAACTTAGAAGACCAAGTTATCACTGTTCATGTACGATCATTACCATCTGTTGCAAGGAGAGATTGGTATACTACCACCAATTCGGTCTTGATGGAGGACGACGATTGGAGAACCCCCATCATTGAATACCTGAATCACCCAAATGTCAGGGTAGACCGAAGAGTTAGATTATTTGTTGTCCGATTCGTGATGCTCGATGGAGAATTATTCAAGAAACCCATCGGTGACGACGTGATCTTGAGGTATTTAGGGAAAAAACAGGCCATACAGGTTATGGCTGAGGTACATGAAGGGATTTGTGGGGCACATCAAGCCGGTACAAAGATGAAATGGTTGCTAAGAAGATACAACTATTACTGGCCCGGTATGTTGAAAGATTATATCAGTTATGCCAAGGGATGTCAAGCTTGCCAGAAACATGGTCCGATCCAGCATGTGCCAGCTAGAGAGCTACAACCTATAATCAAACCATGGCCGTTTCGAGGATGGGCTATGGATTTAATTGGCAAAGTCCTACCCCCATCATCAGGCCAGCACTGTTTCATAATAGTGGCTACGGACTACTTTACTAAGTGAGCTGAGGCCGTAACTTGTAGAACGGTGACTCAAGCCACCATAATAAAATTCATTAAAGAACATATTATCCATAGGTTCAGCCTTCCAGAGACAATTATGGCCGACCAAGGATCTGTGTTCACAGGGACGAAAACGTTGGCTTTTGCAGAAAGTAGGGGGATCAAAATTCTCAATTCTACGCCCTATTATGCACAGGCTAACGGACAGGCCGAGTCTACAA
Organism: Hydrangea macrophylla; assembly: GCA_033977485.1. Taxonomy (NCBI): domain Eukaryota; kingdom Viridiplantae; phylum Streptophyta; class Magnoliopsida; order Cornales; family Hydrangeaceae; genus Hydrangea; species Hydrangea macrophylla. Next base: position 93,836,553 of record CM066994.1, read on the forward strand.
ACAAGATCCTTAAGGGGATTATTGAAAAGATGTTCGTTGAAAATCCTAGGGAATGGGACAAGCTCTTGTCCGAAGCTCTATGGGCCTATCGGACATCTAAAAGGTCAAGTACTGGGGTCACACCGTTCATGCTGACCTATGGGCATGACGCTATGTTACCTATGGAAGTTACAGTCCGATCGGTCAGAAGAGCTTTACAGAACCAGCTTGAGCCTGTTGAGTACACAGAGGCTATGATAGCTGAGTTAGAGGGGCTTGATGAAATGAGGCTCACGGCCTTAGACTCATTAAAAGTAAAAAAGCAACGGGCAGCCCGAGCTTACAACAAAAGGGTGAAAGAGAAGTCTTTTTGCACAGAGGATTTGGTATGGAAGGCCATGCTACCTATCGGAGACAAGGATAACCGTTACAGTAAATGGTCGGTCAATTGGGAAGGCCTGTTCATCGTCCATCAAGTCAAGAAAGGTGGTGCCTACAGGCTACGTGATATGGATGGGACAATTCATGTCCGATTAATCAATGGTCAATATTTAAAGTCCTATTATCCTACGTTGTGGGAGACCATTGACCTTGACTATAAACCAAATCCTGGGTTGGAATATAATCAATTGATCAATTATGAACCTGAGCCCGAATGATTTAAAGAAAACATCATTTTGTATTAATAAAGCTGAGCACAGCTTACTTACAAAGATATGATGAAAAGAAAAAAAAAATATGCTATACAAGGGACAAAATGGGAGTCGGCCTCTAGGTCGACCCAAAATTCCTAAGTCTAGCCCTCAAGTCTTCCCAAGTCTTGATAGATCCAGACCGATCCCATTTTGCTTTTTCAAGTTTATGGGCCCATGCTCGGGATATTTGGACGCTGGCTTGTAGTTGATCACTACACTTTTGGGCGTCACCACCAAGCTGGGCCAGCAGTTCATCAATTTTCCCGAAGGCAGCATTATTGGTGGCGACCTCGGCCTCACATTGTGCGAGTTGAGCTTTGAGTGCAGTAATGCGACTTTGCAGCCAGGAGTCTCTTGCTAGGACATGAGCCCGAGAAGCCTTTCCAGCTTCAAATTTAGCCTTGGCCCCTCTAGAAACTTCAACGCTTTTTGTCGAGAGCCCAAGTGAAGCTCTGCATCAGCTTGAACCTTCAAGGCTGATCGATCTAGGAGACGGCAGCTGGGGAGTCTTTCTTATATCTCACGGAGTAAGGATAGCTGCCCGTCAGAAAGAGAGGGATCGGCAATGATTGTGTTCAAAGCTGCTTCAACATCAGTAGCAGCGGGAAGGTCAGAGAGGTCCTGACCAGCAAGCCCGAGAAGTAGGTCTTTTGATTGATAAAGGCGTGAAGGAGAGACCGCCTCGGGCTCCAGGGGATCAAGTTTGAAGGCTCCCAGGTCCAGGCCGGAGAATAAATCATCGAATGGAATGTATGGCTCTGGGCCTAGGGGAACGGCCTGTTCAATAGAATAAGAGTTAGAAAATGTTTTAAGAACTCATAAATGAAACAAGGTAAAGAGACAATACCTGGGTATGAGAATCAAGAGAGGCCGAGATCTCTTGGCGAACATCGGCCTCACTTGGTTGAGAAGTTGATGGCTGAGGAGACGAATGATCAAGCCCGGAAGAGGAGGGAGTAGTATGAGGTTCCACCTCTGGGCTGGCAGCGATTTCTGCAGCTTGAACAACCTGAATGCTTAGGATAGAGCCCGAGTCATTCGCCCCGACCTCAACCTGTGGAGCGGCAGAATCTTCAAGTGGGGGGATAGCCTCGGCCTCAACCGATTCTATTGTTGCTTGAATGGATGATCCGGTGGCAGCACTGGTATCATCCTGCCCGAAGGGAGCTTCAACTACAGTAGGGGCTGCCTGTTCAACTTCTTCTCCAGCTGCCTCCATAGCAGTTCCAGCATCGGCCACACCCTCGTTGCTGGAAGAGAGGACGACTTGTTCAGGAACGTGGCCGGTAGGAGCACTGTCTTCGTCATCACTTGAAGGAGTGAGAGGTGGCACGATGTGAAGCGACATCACTCTCACGGAGACCCGTTCTAGGTAGGCCGCTGTAAATGCAGGAGATACAGGAAGAGGAATGGGAAGAGTCTGAGGCTGAATTTGTAGTGATGGGGGAACGACCCCTGTCAGTGATGGGTCCTCTCCGGAGTCCTCATCAACAAGCTGAAGAAAAGAGGGAAAGGATTAGAACTAAAAGTATGAAATTGGGCTTAACGGCTAAAAAATAAAGTAAATTTAACCTAAGTAGTTGAGGCCGGTGTTGTTTTCTTCTTCTTTTGAGCAGGCCCTTTGCCTGGAGCTGGCTTGCGGGTCGGTCTTTTGGCAACTTGTTTGTGCCGGACTGGAGCCGCTGCTGGAGCAGGAGCATCGGCCTCAGCGGTCGATGACACAGTAAATTGTACAAGTGCCTCAGCAGCAGTGTCTTTAAATATGTGGCATGCCCGATCATCCCACCACTGGGTGAATTCTTCTGATACCACAGGCGGGGCAGATAAGGGTGTGAAGTTGAATGCGGCCTTGAGCTTGTCAGACCGTTCTTTTATTTTCTTTACTTGCCCATAGTTGACAATAAGGCCGCGTTCTACCCAGACAACATTGACAGTGATGCCTGGGGGAACGGGCACGAGTTGAGTAAGCCCGAACTGGCGGGCATTGAAGGGAGCAAAGTAATACTCTGCTCCACACTTATTGTTGGTCGAAGGAATACTGGGGCTAAAAATTATGTCACAAGCTACTAAGTAGCTAGAGAAGATCTTGTTGTATGTGGACTGGGTGCCCGAGCCCCAGTTGGAAGGGTTGTTGGAAAGTTGAAGGAATGAGGAAAATTGAAGAGAAAAGAAAGGGGTGAAGAGATTTATGTCCCGAGGAGAGCACCCTTGATAGAAAAAAGTTAAACACTCCTCAAAGGAGTGGGAAGAAGGTGCTGCATCCGTAAATTGGACGGCAGAAATAGGAACGTCGGCCATATGGCGGATGGCTGGTTGAAACACCGGGAAGTAGGAGTATAACCACAGTTGAAGTATCCATATCTGGCTTCCACCAGTACCGAAGCCCGAATGAACGAAGTCTGTCACACCACGGACCAGGTGTGCCCAGACAAGGGTAGCCATGGCTAATGGTTTCCCTGATTCGAGAGCCAAGGCTAAGGTAGTGTACTCTTTGGTAATGGCTTGGCTGGCCGAGCAGAAGAGATATTTGTTAAGCCAGTAGATAAGGAATGCGGTATGTTCGGCGTCGGACACCTCTGTCCCATCAGTACCGATGCAAGCAGTCAGAAAGCCTCCGTAGGCTGTAATCAGTCTGTACGAAATGGCCCCATCCCTGATAATCTCTTGCTAAGGGTAAGCAAAGCTGGTCGTTCCGACGTCAAGCCCGAGGATAATTTCTTGCCCGTGAGGTCGAAGACCGAGCAAATAACTAATGTCCTTGATGGTGGGGGGCCATCGATCCACATCGGAAGAGAAAGCCATTGCAGGAGGAAGACCAAAACAACAGTGCAGAGAGAAGAAGAGGTCGGTCTATCTCAATCCTAGCCCGACTGAGCATTATGGCGTCATAAATGCCCGTTTGTCTCCAGATATTAGCCTTAGAATCCGATACTCTGGTAACCCATTTGTCCCAGTTTGCAGTAGGGGTCGGCCAACCTCGAATGGGGTGGGTAGCAGTTTGAACTTTGCTCCAGTGGGTAGGTACCTACAGGAACGCTTCATTATCCATGGGTGGGTACAAGGCAGGAAAAGCCGCCGGAGGATGGCTGAGAAACGCTGCGCTGAGACCTGGTGCTACCAAGGAACCGTCGGCGGGGCTGTAGTGAGTCAGGTAGTCAGTGGAAATATCAGCAGCATGAGTTTTGGCCAGGGTCCTAACTTCTCTGCATCGGTTTTGTGGTGGTGGAGCATCAACGAAGGTCTTTTTTCCTTTGAAAGAGGTTGTCAGAGCTGTCTTAGGAGCCATTCTGCAGAAGAAAGGAGTACTTCGCCGGAAAAAATGGAGTTTAGAGAGAGAGAGGCTCTGAATGCTTGAGTTTTTAGAGAGAGAGAGTAAGGATGCAAATGGGGAAGGTGAAGATTCTTTGAAAATTTTGCCGTTTAATACTTCGCCGTTTAAATCACGCTGCATTGAATGCGGAGTGACTGGTGGGATTCTCAAAGATCTGACACTCTCTGCATGTATGACACGTGGCAATTTTAAAATTCAAAACATCACATCAATCAAGGCGGGACGTTTGATATGACCTTTTGGGGGGCAATTGTTTGCACCCAAAAACCGTCAAAGGCTTTTGAGCCCGAATGGCGTAAAGTTGGATAGAGGAGAGGCCAGCCTAGACTCATTGGACTTAAGTGGAGACGTGAGCCCGATGATAGGTACAAGGCTGTTGGGAGTGGTGATATGAGCCCGATGGGAAGGACGAGCATGTATGAGGATTATCGGGCATTGGAATAATATAACCCAATGCAGTGTAAGCCCGATGGTGGATTAAAGCAACACGGAGGACAATCGGACACCGTGTAATGAAGGATGGCTATATCAATCTGATTGACCATGGGCATTCGTAGAAAGGTAATCGGACGTGAAAAAGAGGGTATTTAATTGGCTAAGCCCGATTCAGCCACGAGAGTAGTTAACAAGGCCAATGGACTGAAAGGGGAAGGCAGTGCTATCCACAGCTGTCAGGACGGAGTCGTCCCAGATTTTACGAAACGAGAGTCCGTTTAGGAAACGAATCTGATCATGTCCAGCTGGATTTAGAAGGATGATCCCTAAATTAAAGGGATTGATTCAATCCGAATCTAGATAAGGTAGGAGTCAAAGATTGGGAAAGTTTCTTCCACCATCAGTCAATCAGTCACGCAGCTTGGAGCGTAAGCTAAGGAGTCCTTTCCTTATCAGAAGTCATCCATGGCCACTATAAATCAGCAGGCAGGACAAGCAGTTAGAGGACTCCGCGTCATCTCGAAAATAGCATCCACACTGCATTCGAAGCATTCAAGGCATTCAAAGCATTCAAGTCTTTATGTTTTTCAGCACATAGCAAATAGGTCTGCCCTGTTTTGTTATCTCTTTTTGATTCTTTTGAATAATCAATTTGCCCTGGTTTGTTCTTTAGATCTGTTTATTTTTTCCAAACACTTAATAAAATCTTCGTTTTATTAATCCGTTTGTGATTGTTTACCTGTTAAACTCGACACTGTTTAGCTTGTACTCTTCAGTACTGCTAAAGAATTTACGGTGAATGTATTTTCCTACTCACTACACATAACAATCTGTTTAGAAGTCAGATTCATAAAGCCTTGTGTATCACTCACACAAGTGTTTAGGAAATTAGTTTGCACGCACATACACACACACACCGAGCCTGTTTGGCTCTGGCACGCCCGCGCAAATTACAAGTAAACAGCAGGGCAATATGATTATGCCAGCTAGAGGAGCCTACATCATTACTTTTCTAATTAAATAAAAATGTAATAAAGGATATGGATAATGTTTTTATTTGATTAAGGCGGTTTGTGCCTTAAGGATATTTAAACTTAAGCCTATGTAATATTTGAAGTTGTTATATGTTTAATATAATCTTCCCTGTTGCTTTATATACTCTGTTTTTCTGGTACATGTTAAGCTAAGTACAGGACAAGCGATCCATCACCTGTCATGACCTACGGGTCCAAAACAGAAATGAAATTTTTTTCTTATTTTGCTACGCTGGGGCGTGACACACACACACACACACACACACACACACACACACACACACTCTCTCTCTCTCTCTCTCTCTCTGTATATATATATTGAATTTCAAAACCCTCATTATGAGGAATAGATATTATGTGTGTGTGTGTGTGTATATATACCTATATATTTCTAAAAATAACTAAATGGGGATATTTTGGTTGTCAAAATAAGTGAGGGACCTATTTCTAGTTAGGTGTCTATATTATGACTAAATACTAAGTTACTCTATAAGAAAATGACTATGCAAATCTATATTATCTTATTATCTTATAATAATATGGAAGCCTCAAGTGCCACATGGCACAATGAGAGGCAAGCTTAGCAAAATTTTACAATTTTGCTCATGAAATTACTCCAAACACCCTTTCTTATTTACCATTAAATCCCTAATAATAACTTCATTATTTTATTATGGGTTTTGAATTTGAAATGTTCAAAAATTGAGAATTTATGTTATCTACCAGATTAAAAACTTTGATTATTTTTGCACTTTATGTTATATAATAGTTTACCCGTGCATTGCACGGGTAAAAAAACTAGTCTATTATAATATGGAAGCCTCTTATGCCATATGGCATGAGAACAATTTTTTTTATTTTTTTATTTTTTATTTTCTAAAATAACTGTAATAAAAATTAAATCTGTAACAAAAAAATTAATGGAGAAATTGATAGCATTTATCGAAAAAAAAAAGTTCATATCATTCATTGATGTACAATAAACATATTTTAATTTGTGAATATACAAACATCTTATCTTATCTTATTATATTATTATAATATGGAAGCCTCAAAATGCTACATGTCAAACTAATGAGCAACCAAGACAAATGTATATTGAGGCTTCCCAAATTTATTCTATACATTTTATTTATTCTTAATTTCACTGTTAATTCGGCCCCTTATACATTTTCTTTCCTTATCAATAATACCACCACTCAATTCAATTTTCAATTCATCCTTAAAAGTTTCTCCCGAGCATTGCACGGGTTGAAACGCTAGTTCAAGTATATTATTAGATACTTTCTGTAAAGATACTAAGTTTACCTTTAAACTATACACTAGTTTACCATTTGGTGTTTCAATGTAAACTTTACATGTAATGTGTTTTCGTTTTTCCGTTTTCTTTTTCGAACGGAAGTAGACATGGCAGTTGACCTAAAAGTTAAGGGACTATTGCTATAAATAAAAGATGAAGGACCCAACTGAAAATTAGTGTATACTTTAAAGGTGCAAAATGTATTTTATCATTAAATTGTGATATAAATTTGGGGACCCCCGCATTATTGGTCTTATACTTTTGGTTTTCTCCTCTTCCTCCTCTTCTTCTTCTTCTTCTTTTTCCTTTTTCTTTTACTTTTCTGTAGTACTCCAAAAAGATCATTAGTTGTTTTAGGGACAGTACTTAGGTGCTTTCACTTAGTGCTTTTTGTGTTGTTCTCTCTCACAGAATTGAGACTCTGGACAATTTTAAAAAAACTGTTTTAAAGTGCTGGGTCTCACTTCTGTGAGAGAGAACAATACGAAAAGCACTTAGCGAAAATACCCAAGTGTTATCCTTGTTTTAGTTGTATGATTGTATCATTCATAGCACATACTAGTGATTTTGAGTATTAAAAAGGTACCATTGAAGCCAAGTGGTTTTCAAAATTACCACACTTTGGGATCTACTTACTTATTTTGAGACATAAGTTACACCATTTTAACACTAAATTAAGATATATGATACAATCAAAACCACTTGACATATATCATAGAAGTTCAATAATAAAAGAGTAATGATTGATGCACATAATGTGCACATAAAGATATGAGCCATTAATTTCGGTGGATCTTATGTATGCAGACATGAGTCCTCCGAAATGAATGGCCCAAATCTTTATGTGCACAAAGTATTACCCATAATAAAATATCTGAATTTCTTGCTTCCTTGAAGATAAATTTAGGGTTAAATGCAAAAACACCCCCTCAATTATGACCCATTTTTTAGTACACCCCCTGATTTAAAAAAAGTGAACAACTTCACCCCCTCAACAATCAAAATTTATTTAGTTTCAAACGCCTTTAACGGAAGATATAAAATGTCGCATATACCCTTGGTCTGAATTGCAAAAACACCTCCCCAACTATTACCCGTTTTCGAGCACTCCCCCTGATCTAAAAAGGTGAACAACTTCACCCCATTTCCTCTCTCTCTCTCTCTCTCTCTCTCTCTCTCTCACACACACACACACACACACACACACACATACGCACACACACATACACACCCCATCATCGCCCACCACCACTGCCACCCAACACCCCACCCCCTACCACCGCGACCACCAATGGCCTCTCTTCCAGTTTCAACCCAACCCCACTTAATCAAAACCAAATCAACACCACCAACAACTACACATCAACAACTCAATTCCCAAAGGGTAAATGTAATATATAAGGTAAAAGAATTATTTTTTAAAAGTTGGGGGGGGGGGGGGGGGGGGGGGGGGGTGGAATGAACAAAATATAAAATATATAAGGTAAAAAAATATTTTGAAAAGTTGGGGGCAATTAAGAGGCAAAAAATGAATAAATTATGAAATATATAAGGCAAAAGGATTATTTTGAAAAGGGGGGGGGGGGGGGGGAGGCAATTAAGGGGTGAAAATGAATAAAGTATGAAATACGTATGGCAAAAAAATAATTTAAAATAATTTTATAAAGGGTAAAATTAGGGTAGAGAGAGAGAGAGATCAGACCCATTTTGGATACAAAGGGTAAATGTGTCCATTTTTACTTTCACGTGATGGGCACATGCCCAGTTTCTATTGCAAACAAACGGAGGGGGTCAACTTGTCAAGTAAGACAAATAGAGGGGTCAATTTGTTAAAAAAAAAATAGTTTAGAGGAGCGAGTTGAAAATGGGTCGTAGTTAAGGGAGTGTTTTTGCAATTAACCCATAAATTTAATTTGCACCAACTTTAGTCATCCTTGGGACTGCAAACACATGTGTACACATATATATATACGTATGACCCCTCAATTAACTTTCATTATCACAGAGCTTAGCCAAACCAATTAAAGCTCTACACATCATGTAAGCTTAATTTGGCCAATCTTAGGACCACTCTACACTTGAATGTTAGAAAGTGAGTGGTTGGGAGGAGAGAGTGATTGAATTGATGGGTGAGAAAATCAAACAAAATTAAACTCCTCAAATTTTTCTAAACATTAGGATTGTCACATAGGATTTTTCCTTTGATTTTAGAACGCTATGTTTGGTCACAGTAATATTATATTGTATATAGATATATGGTAATTATAAGAAACTTTCTCATATGAGAATACATCTTATAACCATTGAATGAGAAAGCAACTACATGATTCTTGAGGATTTTGAGATGTATTTATGGGTACTTTTACATCCAAAGGTTGTAAGGTACTTTCTCATGTGAAGCTTATTACAATATCATTAAGACATTACCCATAGATACATACTGACTAATTGTTAGTTTTATAACTAGTTTCTTAACTAAATTAAGTAAATTATCTCAGTGAGTGTGAGTGTTAGTGGAATTTGTTAGTGTCCCAAGCATGGTTGATTATTGTTTTGTTGGCAGGAGATTTTTTGTCTTGTAGTGAAAGACATACTGGTAAATAGACCAAATGATGAGGGGTATTTTTGTCTTAGCCGCATCCAAGTCAAAAGTGGTGGATAGCAATTGAGTCGCAAGCTGGGGGTAGGTAACTTTGGGCTTATCGTGAAATTTCACGATCAAACACGATGACTTTGGTAATCTGGTATAAGCCAAACCGGCTGAGAATTGCGATGGAAGGCCAAAAAGTTTTTTTTGGGGCCAGGGCGGTTCTAAAAAATGAATTTAGGGGGGTTTGAAAAAAAAAAAATGGTCTTATTTATACATATTTTGTGTATATTTTAAATTTAATATGATAAATAGAAACCTACGAATTAGTCCTCTAATTAGTGCCTAAAATAGACTAAGTCCATATTGAATTGGGTGTTATGAAATTGATCCTTTGATCTAACAGAATATTAAGAATTAGTCATTTTTCCTAATATTCTGACATATTTTTGGACGAATATGCCCTTATCTAATTTAAAATTTTAATTAATTTGAAAATTTTACTATTTTTGGATTAGATAATATGTTGTGGTGATTTTTAGGCTTAATTATAAATAGATAATTGTTGGAAAACCCCTCAACTAACTCTCAAAAGTTTTAAACTCCAATTGGTTTGACCATTTTCTAAAAAGGACAAAAAGAATCTATTTCAGTGCTCACACGGTACAAGTGCATGTACCATAGGAGATCCCACATATTCCCCAGCGCTCACGCGCTTTTTGGTTTCAGCCACTCACACCGTGTGAGTGGCTGTACCATATGATTTCTATTTCGAAAATATTTTTTTAACCTTTAAACCTCTATAACTTTTGATCTACAATTCTGTTTCATACAAATTTATACCGTTGGAACCGTGTCGACGAGAGCTACAAAACTAGTACCATTGTTAATACCTTTTGAGCAAAAGAAAAAACTCTTATTTTTACATAGCATGTTCCAGACGAACCTAATATAATTTTCACATAATATTCGTGTATGGGTTATTGAATTTTCACGTAATATTCACATATGTCAAGTTGATATGTTGTAAGAAAAAAAAAAAAATCGAATGTTCACTTTGTTCTTAATGAGAGTTTTAGTGAAATTTCAGAAGAATTTTGCATTTGTTTGGGTCGAAAAACTATGCTTTATAATTAATTTGTGAAATTTGATTTTTTTTAAACGAAATATGCATTGTTTAATATGAAAGAGGAAAAAAAAAAAGATAGAGTGAAATTTCATGTTTTTACATACATAAATGTTAAGTGAAATTTCACTGAACTTATACATGAATATTAAGTGAAATTTTACTTAAATTGACACTTGAGAGACTTTTTAACAAAGTAAGTATCAAATTAGACCTTAAACTCCAGAGAGTTACTTCTAGTGACTTTTGGGATAGTTAGTGAATTTTCACTTAACCTACTAAGTGAAATCTCACTGAACGAGTACACGAATGTTAAGTTTATCTTCATGTTTTTTTAGAAAGAAAGCATGTACGAGTTCAGTGAATTTTCACTTAATATTTATATATGCCAAATTTATATATATAAAAAAATTAAAAAAAGACGAATTGCAATAAAGCCATTGATACCTCATTAAGGCTTAGTTTGGCCCCCATTTTGGTGCTTCTCCTTTTTTAAAGCACAATTTCATGTTAATTCATTTGGTAACTAGTTTATGAGCTTTGCAAAAATTGAACTTAGAGCTTTTTTGGAGAGAGCTTTTAATATTTTTCATGTATTCAGTGAAATTTCAGTTAACATTTTATGTATATCAAGTGAAATTTCACTTATTATTCATGTATGTAAAAACATGAAAATTTTCATGTATTGAGTGAAATTTCACTTAATATTTTATGTATATCAAGTGAAATTTCACTTATTATTTATATATGTAAAAACATAAAATTTGTATGTTTTGAGAAGAAAAAACAATGGACGAATTTTAACAAGAATTCCTACACTTGTTTTGGTTGAAAATTGGTATTTTATACTCCTTTCGTCCCATTTTATGTGTCCATCTTTCCTTTTTGGGATGTCCCAAAATTGTTGTCCACTTTCCTAAATTAGTATGCAAAATTTGTTTAGTTTCCCAAACTACCCTTCCTTACAATCAACACCAAAACAAAACAAAACAAAAAAAGGAAGTGCAATGATTATGGGCAATTGTGGAAAGTAGGTGTAGATTCTTTTTGTCCCCTTAAATAGTTAGATTCCCCAAGATGAACATATAAAATGGGACGGAGGGAGTAATTGATTGTGAAATTTGCTTCTTTTAAACAAAATATGCATTGTTTAATAAGCAAAAAAAAAAAAAAAAAGAAGAAGAAAAAGATGAAGAAGAAGAAGAAGAAGAAGTGAAATTTCACCATGCATATATGAATATTTAGTGAAATTTCGCTTAACTCATACATGAACATTAAGTGAAATTTCACTTAACTTTGCATTTAAGAGACTTTTTAACAAATTAATAATCAATTAAACTTTAAAATCTAGTCAGTTACTTCTAGTGAATTTTACCTGACATACATGAAAGTCAGTGAAATGTCACTGAACGCTATGTCACTGAACGCGTACACAAATATCAAGTGAAAATTTAAGTTTTTTAGGAACAACTGAACAAGGCAGGTAAAATGTCAATTTTTTTTTGCTCAAAACATATCAACAATGATACTAGTTTTGTAGCTCTCGTCGACACAGTTCCAACAGTATAAAATTTGTAAAAAACAGAGTTGTAGATCAAAAGTTATGGGGGTTTAAAGTTTTAAAAAACTTTTTCGAAATGGATTTCATATGGTACATCCACTCATACGGTGTGAGTGGCTGAAGCCAAAAGGTGCGCGTGAGGGCTGGGGAATATGTGGGATCTCCTATGGTACGTGCACTTATACCGTGTGAGCACTGACTTAAATTCCTTTTGTCCTTTTTAGGAAATGGTCCAACCAATTGGAGTTTTAAACTTATGAGGGTTACTTGTAGGATTTTCTAATAATTCCCCCAATTATAAATCATAATAATGAGTTGCTGAATAAGAGGGATGTGGAGTTATGGGCCCTTGATTCATACCTTTGACTCATGCATGATGCCAATAATGATTTGTTGAAATTATATTGTTTGAAAATTTAAATGTTTGTTTTGACTGGATATATGTGTTGTATATTTGTTGTTGATTTATTACAAATCTGATATATTTTCTGATTAGCAATAAAATTGGATTCAAATATTGTAAGTCAATCGTTAAGATTTTTATCATTTCAGTTTCTGTGTAAATGGTGAGAAATTTCTCACTCTTTTTTACTGGCGCTGATATTGATGTGAATTTTTTAGTATCTGTGTGTGTTTGTTTATAAGATGGAGAGTGATATTGTCATAATTCGTTCAGTCACAAAGTGAGTAATTCTCATTTATTTTTAGAATAGTATAGAGAGAAGTCATCATTTATGACTGAACGATGTATAATAAAGTGAATTTTTTAATTCTTGTTCTAACAATTAGTTTATTCATGAAGATTTTAATGAGAAATTTCTCACCCTATTTGAAATATCAACATAAAATTTACAATGGTAATGTCTACTGTCAAATACATCCACAATAATTCATGCTATTCAAAAAACTAACTAGCCAAAAATATTGTTTATACATTACACCATGGCATATAATGTCTTCTGTCCAAAAATAAAAAAATAAAAAAATTACAGATTGTACGTCTAAACATTGCTCTTGTCGTCACAGTTGGTGTTCTTGGATTCTTGTAAACCTTGCTTGAACGAGCTGAAAACAAATTTTACATAAACTCATCAGAACTGAAGCTGTGAGTGAAATTTCTCACTTACTTTGATCACCAAAATAAGTGTAAAATTTCTCACTTACATTGAAATTTCTCAGTGTTGTTTATACACATTTTTATGAAATTTCTCACTTTACAAATTGTAGTTCATTCAAGTCTTTTATAAATATTCAACAAACGAATGAGAAATAATGAAAATCCAGGGAAACTGAGTGTTGTACATGTCAAATATCTCAATATCGAAATTTTACACATTTTTGTCCAAAAATTTCAAGATTTTACAAAATCTAGTTCATTCAAAATTTGTCACTGTTTTATGAATATCCAAAAAAAACCATGAGAAATAGTGAAATTGGTTGAGAAAAATGCATATCAAATCATGCTTGTAAGGCCATAGGATTCTTACCCATTATACTCATCTCCGCCGCTACGCCGTCGTGCCTCTTCGGACCCTAAGCCAAATCACAGAAACCGTAGCTCGAAATGCAAACCCAGATTCAAATTTCCATGAAATTCATCAAGAAACTTCGGTGAATATGCGCAAGATCGTTGAGAAATTTCTCCCATGGCGATGTCTTTTGGGTTGTAAGATTTTCTCGAGATTTATATGGATGGATTTTGATAATGATGAGAAGTGGAAGTACAGATCTTGAGAGAAATTACAATTTGGTAAGATAAACCAGTGAGAAAGGAAATTGTTTCATATTTATGGGGAGTAATTTCTGCATATATATATATATATATATATGAATTTAAAAATTGCACCAGGTATTTTAGTCTTCAAAAGTATAGAAGGACTAATTCTTTTGGACCTATTTTTAGAATGGATGCATGTAAATGATTAAATATTAACTAACCCATAACTATGATAAATTTATAATGTCCAAATGGGGGCCTTTCGACCTGGTGGGGTCTGTATGTGATTATTATGATACAACTTCACAACACCATAAATCACACACAGTTAATTGGAAAACCAATTAGTGCATGTACAGAATACACAAGAGGAACGAACTTCCCGTGAACCAACTATCAGAAATAACTGTCACATGTGACTTGCTACGATGTACATTAATACGTAGGAGAATTCTATGAAACTAGGGATAAAATGGTGCAGTTCGGTTAGGTCCAATTTTTAGTCAAAATCGATCGGTTTTGGTTCGGTTTTGATTTAGTATAAAATTTTAGTTTGGTTCGGTTTTTATACTGTATGAAATTTTTTAAAATTAACCGAACCGATCGGTTCGGTCGGTTTGCTTACACTCTATATGAAACTATCAAGTAGATTCATACCGTATGACTAAAATTTGTAGTTATAAGGAAGCCACGTGTAAAGCTACCAAGTTACAAAACATTACACGCAGGTCATAAAAATTGTACGCAAGGCACAAATATTGTATCCTTGTGGTGTTGTTTAACCCTTAAAAAATTGTATCTAGTTCACAAACATATAGTATCCATAATGGATAAGCAACAACATTCCTCTCATAAGCTTCGTTAGAAGTCATGAATCCAAAAAAGAACAACTACGGAACTGATGTAACGCGAAAGCGAAAGTCGAGAATGACAAAATGGGTAACCTTATTGGACCTGTTAATTGTCACAACAATACCAGGAACATTGCTCTGATCTCCTTGATTCACAAAGCATACTGAGAATAGGAAAAACTGTCTTGTTTAATATTTCTCAGAATGCCAAGAAATAATTGGAAATAAAATAGACTCTTTTTGTATAATTTTATTCAATCACCAAAAAGCTTCCTAATAAGAATTTTTCATTAACTTATTTATATGGGATAACTGCTCTACCCTCCCTCGAGGTTAGGTATAATTGCACGAACCTCCCCCTTTAGTTCTCATAATTACACTGACCTCCCTTAAGTTTAGTTAACACTTTCCCCTCTGTTACAAAAACGTCAATCCTGACGATAAATGCTTATGTCATCAAATAATTGTGTTGTTCTTCCAAAAAAGTCCTTAATGGTTTCTCTAGAGTTTACTCTGACCTCCCTCGAGGTTTATATCAAACACGGACCTCCATTGCATTTTGTTAAAATTACACTGACCCATTTAAAATTTAAAAAGACTAATATAACCATTTAATATTAAACTACTATATGGTTTTCATTTATGTGTATAAATCCAAATCGACCCACAAGTCATATTTAATTAATTAACTTTAATAAATAATTGCATTTATTTAATTTTTGAATATTTTAATAGAGATAAATGGGTACATATTAAAATATGATTATTTATATTCCACAATTAAAAATTACATTGAAAAACAACAACACAAATATAATTTCATCCATCACAACTAGTCTCCGTGAATGTTTTTTTTTTTAAAGGTGAGTTTGTTTCTTATTAGTTTTAATTAACATTTGTTTTGTATCTTTATTTTCAATGTGTTTTAATTGTAAGTGTGTTTGATAAAATTATATTTGTGATGTCATTGTATTTTTAATATATTCTATTTTAGAAAATTGTGGATAAATTATTTAGTTTTAAAATTTTAAAAAGTAATTAAATCAAATTTGAATAAAATTTTATTAGAAAATTAAATAATGAAGAAAGTTGTGAACAAAATATGCAATTTTAAAGTTTTTTTTAAAAAATAAAAGAATAGTGATTCGGAGAAATGAATAATAAAATGGAGGAGAGATGGTTGGAGTTGAGTTTTGGAAAAAGTGGGGCCACCCCAAAAAAATGGAGGAGATGCCAAAATGGAGGCTATGGGTTGGATTTGCTCGAAGCGTGGATATTTTGAGAAAATATAACTTGAAAATTACCAATTTTTTGGTCAACTCGTTGACTAAATGAGGGGAGGGGAGTGTTACACAACTATTAACCTCAAAGGAGGTTTGTGAAATTAGACTATAACTTAGGGGAGGTGAGTGTAATGAACCCAATTGAAGGTAAACATGTACTTTCGCATAAAAGTTAACGGCGTTAGTCTGCCGTTACGAAGAAGGGAGGTCAATGTAATTATGAAAACCAAAAGGGAGGTCTGTGTAATTAGGCCAAACCTCGAGGGAGGTCATGGTAGGTATCCCCAATTATAATGCTAATAAACTTGCTCCCTAAGACAAAAAAATAAAAGAAAATTAAATTTAAATCAACTAAGACGTAAAAGAAATGTAACTTTCGTTTTCCTTTTTGACACCCTAATTACAAACTTGGAAATTAAGTCATAATTTCTTGAAAAATACTCCAAAAATATATGGTAACCTATTATGACTTAATTTCAGCATTTAGAATCTTAAAAATAGCTTTAAAATATGGAAATAAAATCCTAAGAAACTAAAAACAAAAATTACATTAAAATAAAAATACATCAACATTTGAATAAAATTTTTGAAATGTGTGTTGCATCACTTAGTATGCACGAATCCAAGGGTTTGTTCTCACTTTTCAAATTTTGAGCTTTTAAAATTTTGAAAACGTAGAGGAACCACCATCACATGGCCATGGCAAACCCTTATTTTTTTTCCCTTGTGTGTGTAATGCCCATGGACATATGTAATTTCTAGTATATATAAAATGAAATTAATTGTAACCTACTCTAGCCTTTACGTATAAAAGCACTCATTTTACCAAGTCTTCGATAGAGCTAAATCCATCGATTCGTTTTTCTTTTTCGTTTTTTTTTTTTTCAATACCTAAATGTTACAGTGATGTGATGGGTATTTGGAGAATCTAATCTTGTAAATGTGAGTGTAGCCATAAAATTTGTGGTTGCATTTAGCAACTCCCAAATACTTTCAAGCTTTGTTTGGTTTGCAGATTCATTAAAGGAAAGAGAAAGAGGAACGAGATTTAATTCAATTTTTTCCCTCATGTTTAAATAACAGTAAAACTTAAAATTTTTAAAAATATTCTTGTAACAATTAATGAAAAAACAGAGAGGAGGAAAATGACCAACAAAATTCAAAAAATTTAATTTGTTTTCTACAATATTTTATTTTAGTGATAGGAGGTTTTTACGTATACCTATGTAGGATTCCAAGAGACACAAACACAGACAAGTGACAGCATATGTGTTTCCTATTATGTATATTGAAAATGAAGTAAAACACAAAACCAGAAGCAAACTTGATCGTACACATTTGTAAAGTGACTGTAATGTGTTCTTATTCGAAGGAATTAAAATTGAAATTTTACTGGGACCCTTTGAATCTTAAGAAGACAGGAACTCAACTACCAAATCAAATTATGATTACAATCATGGATTCCATTTTCTGTTTAGGTAACTATATATAGGTCCAAATCAATGATCCTCCTAAAGTTAACGTCATTTCTAATGATTCGATCTCCTTTTTGTGACAGTAATCATCCGAACAAGGAGCTGTTTGGGAAGGTGTAGAACTGGTTATGTAGCTCACAATTAAGTTTTACTAATTCAAGTATCTGATAAAGGTCAATCGGCATGCGTGAGAGTTTGTGCGAAACCTAAACCATTTGTAAAACTGTTTTTTTTTTTTTCTTTCTCAAACCAATATAATTATTAAGACAACATATTACTTTTTTTTTTTGGCTAAAAAGACAAACATATTACTTGGTTTCTCAAGAATTGGATTTAATAGAAGTACAACAAAATCTAATCCCCATTTGTGTATTCCCATCTAGGCAATAAAATCCTACACAAACCTTGAAAATGTCACTTCTTGTTACAAATGGATTTACTAAATTGTATGCCCGTTTGACAATTTTTGTTCGAGAAGGGTCTTTCGGTTCAATTTTTTTATATATTATTTTAAGTTCAATTAGTGAAAAGGATGTTATGATAAGATTTTTTTGAAGTTAAGGATAATTAAGATTCTTGATTAGTGAAAAGATCATCCATATAAAAATATTAAATGAAATTTCACTTGGCATGTATGAATATTAAGTGAAATTTCATTGAACCAGTATATAAATATATAGTGCAATTTCATTGAACTAATATATGAATATTAAGTGAAATTTCAATTAATTCAACATTTGAGAGAATTTTTAACAAATTAAAGAACAAATTAGACTTTAAAATATAAACTCTTGACAGTTTGTTTTAGAAACTTTCCTCCAAAGTTATTTTATTAAAACTAATACTTAGAATACTGACAAATTTCACTAACACCCACACTCACACCCACACTCTATCTCTCTTATAGTGGCTTATGAGAGAGAGAGTGTGTGGGTGGGAGTTTTATTATTTCCCTTATCTACTTGGTAAAGCAACAACCTCTCACTACAAAAAAAAGGAGCACACCCACCTAGGTTCCTTTTACACTTTATTTGTGATTTTCAGGTAGCATTGGGATATGAAGCTAACATGATAGGAAAAAGGGAGACAAAAGCAGAATTGGAAAATCCGAAAAGGGACACAAAGCAAGCATTTTGAGAGAGAGAGAGAGAGAGAGAGAGAGAGAGAGAGAGAGTTGAATGTTGACATGGGCTAGCATATGTTCCAATTTCTCCATTGACCTTAAGAATGTAGGTAGTTAAATTTTAGCAAATTATTTTAGTAATGAGTCTCTTGGGCTTCAAGCTGGGTCAGACCATGAGCAACTTGTCTTCTTTGAGTGATTTGGGCCTAAGACTGGCCTTTTTGAATATCTATGTTGATAATAATGGGATGGACTTCATGGGCATTTCTCTTGTTATCACTCATCAGGATTTCTTTTCAAAGTGGATCATCACAATTCCTTATTGGAGTATTATTATTCTTATTATTTTTACTAGTATTATTATTATTATTATTTTTTTTTTACACTTTTCTTGAAATTTGTGCATAACAAATACATTAACTTTTTAAAAAGTAGAATAAAAAGTATTTTGCACCACTAATTATACATCGTTTTGGACTTTGCATCTTAAAATTTCAATTTTTTCAAACTGGTCATTATTATATATTGCGAGTTGCAATGCGACCCTTTCGTCAGATTTATCTGTCAAAAACTAACGGAAACTCGCCTATGTGTGAGTCATGTGATTTATTTAAGGGTATTTTAGTCATTCACCATAAATTAAAAGTATTTTGCACCCTTAATGTTTGGTTCATTTGGCGATTTACACCCTTAATGTTTAGATCATTTGGACATATTTTATTTTTAATTTTATAAAATAAAAAAATATGTTACAACAAAATTTTTGGATGCCTCTACCGCTACCCATTAATAATACTAATAGGACTAATCCAAAAAAAAAAAGAAACAAATCTAAAGTTATTCAACCTATCCTAATTGAATAAAAAAAATAAAAAAAACCCCTCTAATTCTATTAGTCCCACCAATTTAGAATTAGAGGTTTCACAAACACACACACACACCCCCCCCCCCCCCCCCCCGCTAAATTCACCACCTTTCGAGAGTATATTATTTACGCTTACCTTATATATTTTAAGCTATAAATTTGTGTCCCTTCAACTTTTGATTTTTTTCTTTTGCCCTATATATACACATATATATATATATATATATTATATATATTATTTCTTTAATCGCAATGGGAATTAGTATTGATTCAAAGAAGCGTTACAACTAGTGGTGGAGCCATGATTTGAGCCTGGGGGCCACCCTTGACCTATTATTCTTTTTTTTTTTTTTTTTTTGGAATACTGTACCTTTGGGCTTTAAAAATGCATCATTATTCCGTGAGTTTTAGAATTACCCAAGACAAACAATTAAATCTCTTCATAATTCATTATATATATATATATATATAAAGGATCATATATGTTATTTCTTCTTTTATTTTTGACACTAGTTTCACCTAGAAAACAAAGAATTTTTTGGAGTTTAGGATCATAGTGAGATTTATGAATCAAAGTTATTTATATAGTTGAAATTTTATATAAAAAAAATTGTGGAACAATGTGAGATTTTTGAGTTTAAAGCGATAAATTCTGACAATAAAAAAGTAAATGGAGAAATTACAAAAATCAAGAGGGGCATGAATGCATGTAATATGTGAACATATAGGGAAAAAAAAATTCACAAATTGAGGGAGACACAAATGCATATAGTATAAAATATATAGTGATACATCCTAGAAATGTTCTGAGTATCCATTACTCATGACCGACCATCCTGCCCGACCTCGAGTTCGGGAAAAAAACGCTCGTGTCAAATCCTCATTTAGCACATGTGGACGTAGACTGCTTCATTAACAGCATCAAATCACATGCAAATCCTGTCTCTTTTCCTTATGCATTTATTTCACCCTAAACACTATATCTGACCTATTTGAAAATCTTTTATTGTATTTTATTACTTTCACTTTATTTCCTTGAATTTTAGAATTAGAGTTTATTTAACTTTCAATTAGAATAGGTTGGATAACTTTTGTCACGACCCATCCCACTACGCGTGGAAATAGGACACATGGCACGCCACCAAGGCTCATCCAACATCAACTAATAATACGCAGCGGAAAGAACTTCTATAAAACAACCCTGGTAGTTTAAAACTTAGGAAACGTTCCCTTCTGTGTTTGTAAAATACATTGAAATCAGAGTTATAAAAAGTTTTGGTCATTGAAAACACATTCAAAGAAAATAGTTTTGAAATACAGAGGCTCAGTCGACTGCCCAGTCGACTGCACTAGGGTCCAGTCGACTGCTCCGTCGACTGTGCCAAGCAGAACCAAAAACCCTAAAACTCAACAGAGGTCCAGTCGACTGCCCAGTCGACTGCTTTCTGAAACCAGTCGACTGCTATTCAATCGAAGGAGGCAGTGACTCCACTAAACAGTGTTCAGTCGACTGCCCAAGGGGTCCAGTCGACTGCTTCTCTAATATTTCCTTACAGTTTCTCAAATACACGAGGTCCAGTCGACTGATCAGAGGGTTCAGTCGACTGCTCCTCGGCTGGCAGCCCTGAGTTGGAAATTAACAAGTCCTACTACTCCATACCAATAACAATCACAACCACAACTGATTCCAACAAATTAAAACCCAATTACAGGCGTTAAATTACAAGATTTCAACACTGAGAAGCTAATACATGTTGCTATTACAACATACTACAATATTCAAATCCTTACACAAGTTTAGGATTTAAAACACAAAAACATTTACAAAGGTGATCCCCCGGCGTTCATCGGCCTCACTCCACACACTTCTTCTTGTCTTTCTTCTTACCTGCAATGGAGTACATCTCCACTGCTCAGCTATATGCTGAGCGTACAATTCTAAATGTATGCTTATATGATAGTTCATGGTTTAAGCATCTAAAACACATAAAAATAGTCTCTAGGGTGAGTGGTACGCATTCATCCGGTAGCGGCAAGTCCAAGCCTTAAACCGCGATGTCAATGGCAAGTCCAAGCCTACAACCATTACATCCCACAAGTGCCATGGCAAGTCCAAGCCTACAACCATGCACAGTAGCCGTCGCTACTAAAATTCTCAAACATCGAGAAGCTTACTCCGGCATGAATTTGCACCAAACTCCCCTTTGACCCAAGTAGACACATAACATGCTCACATAAACAGTTATACGTGCTTTTATCATAATTTCACGTGCATAATTAACGGGCCTAACTAACACATGAATTTCGCCCGGATCCAAGAATATCAAAAGTGATGTCCAAAACATGAAAATCCATATATTTCATAGATCTAGAATTCATACCTCGTGCGAATCTCTTCAAACTTTGAAGGATTGACTAGGAGGCTAAATAATCGCTGGATTTCGAATTTGGTACAATTCCTATAAGTTTTACCTGATTTTTCCCAAAAGTCCAAAATTAAGATTTTAACAAAACTTGGCCAAACATGACCTAAGTGGTATCAAAACGTAGGTCTTACCTCCACGAGTTCAAATCTGAAATCTGGAGAAAATCTGACAGACGGAAGGTTGTCAAGCGGCGTCGCAAAGTCCGGAGCAACCAAATCTCCTTTCTCTCTCCTCTCTCTAGATATTTTTGGCAAGTTTGGATGAGAATGAATCTCATCCTTACTATATATAGAAAAACTCTTTGGAGTTTACATTTACCTCCCCACAAGTTTCTCAAACTTCTAATTACATCTCGAAACTTCGCACGCGTCCATTTTATGCCTTTACGAGTGAAAACTATAAATTTCAAAAGTTTTCGACTAAGTTTCGTTTGGATCCAAAATACGCCCGAAAACTATATTCTGTGGAATCTCTACACAACCTACCTTTTTAATTAACGTATCTCTCACGTTCTCGCCACAGTTCTCAAAATGATACTATCATATCCAAATTACCAGAATTATACTACGCAGGTATAATTACTATTCACAGAAACACCAGATAAGGTCAAATAACATTTAAATCATATAAATGTCATTCAATCATGATTATGCAATATGAACTGCCATGTTCCTGTGTCTTCACTGACACCTTACCGTTGACCACAGTCAACCACTTATCCTCAATTATCATATATCAATGATAATTCATAAAATTTCATATCATGCATGATTAAACTATGAAATTCTGGAACGGGCATGACAACTTTAGATTTCTTTCATTTTATCTAGATTATGCCTCTTACTATTATTAATAGATAGCGGTAGATGAACCCAAAATTATGTTGGAATACCTTTTATTTAATGTAAAAATTAAAATAAATTATGTCAAACGACCCAAACATTAAAGGTGCAAATTGCCAAATGAACCAAACATTAAGGGTGCAAAATACTTGTAATTTATAGTGAATGACTAAAATACCCGTAATTAAGTCGCATGACTCGCACATGGGCGGGTTCCTGTTAGATTTTGATAGAAATGTTAGCGGAAGGGTCACATTGCAACTCGCTATATATAGTAAGGACCAGTTTGAGAAAATTGAAATATTAGGGTGCAAAGTCCAAATCGGTGCATACATTAGAGGTGCAAAATGCCTTTTACCATAAAAAGTAATCTTCAAATAGGTTGTCCTAAAATAGAATAAATGACTTTAAATTTGGTATTAACCCGTTAGACTGCTTTTAATCTCCACAGTAATCCCAATATATATATATATATAGGGGGCTGCTAACCTACAACATAATGGTTGTAGGCTAGCAGCATACAACAGTCTCTTTAGCAACGAAAAATAGATTTTTAGCGACAAAATTTTTGTTGCTAGAGGTTTCAATTTTTAACGACGAAAAATTTCGTCGCTAAAAGCCTGTTTTTCGTCGCTAAAAATCTCCTTTGCTATAAGTTAGCAAATCCCATATAATATATATATATATATATATATCCTAGCGATTTGGGCTATCATAGAGGCACAAATTTTTGGTTCCTAATGTGTTGTGATATTGGTCCAAATATTAGAAGTTTAAAAGCCATTTTTTCTAAAACTAAAATACTTTTTTAAAATAGAAAATTGGAGTTAAAGCCTTGGTTAATGGCTTTAAAAGTCTAAAGGAGCCTGAAAATTCAGACTTTTGTGCAAAGTCCCTGATTATATGTATGTAATCTTAAGTAATCCTATTAGAACATATTTTTGACTAGTTTGGATAGATTTGCCCCTATAATTTTATATTCTTCATTTGTATAACTAACTCTAAGAGAGAGATTGAAGCTGATTGAAACTCTCTTCAAATTTGAATTCTACGAAATCAATATCAGAGTGATTTTCGATGATTGATTTCTCTACATATATGGAATTTCCAAAATCATCTCATAGATTGAGAGAGAGAGAGAGAGAGAGAGAGAGAGAGAGAGAGAGAGAGAGAGGGGGGGAAAGAGAGAAAAGATCTTCGGATAGTGCAGATCTGGAAGTTTCTTTTCTTTCAGGTTTGATTTTTTTTTTGGTGATTTTTGATATATATTTATTTATTTAGAGAGAGAGAGAGAGAGAGAGAGAGAGAGGAGAGAGAGAATTCATCTTATAAACAAGCTATTTTGTGCTTTTTGATTGATGTATTGTAGCTTAAATTGTGCGAATTAATTACATGCATCCAGATTTTCGTTGATTGAAGTCTTTCTACATTTGTAATTTTGTTTTCTTTCTTGTTTTCTTTCTTTTTTGAACAGTCAATTATAATATTTCTATTGAGGAAGTTGTCTACAAACTCTGCAACTCTGGTTGAAAGGTGGCTACTGATCTATGGCTGGATTTCGATGTGGGTTATTATGAACTGTATGAGCTGATTTCGAATTGGAGAATCTGATTTATAGGGTTTTACAAATCTAATTGTTTTTGAAGTCGATAATATGATTTTGAATTTAGGAGTTAATACAAATTGATATGTCCAAAATAATCTAGCCATAAAGACAGTGCCACGTCACCAAGAGGTACCGGTTCTTTCGGTAAAGGCGCCAAGAGCCGAGCAATCCCGAGGTGTTTATCAGGACCGGGCGCTTCGCACCAACTGGCTGGGCATGAGGGTCGCGGCGTCCCGTGATCCCGTCCTGTCCAGCAGTTTCCTAAATCAACCACAAGTTTACGAGATGAAGGTGGCAGTTTCCTAAACCACTTAGGAAACTCTCCTCAAATCATGTAAATCAAATTGTAATTAGATTAGGCTTCCTAATCCAATTAACTTACCATGTAAGGGTGGACTCTTGCACCTATAAAAGAGCCCACCTACCCTGCCAATAGGGATTCCGAAAATAATTCTCTAAGCTCACAAGCCTACAATAGAGAACTCATCATCAATACGCATATACCCGGCCGGTATTACTGGTAGTGCCGCCCATCTTTGTTGGCTTACCAGGCCTGCCGGTGATCTGCTAGTGAGAGCGCACAGACGCAACCGTGGACGTAGGTCACCTCGTTAACGGGACCGAACCACATACAAATTCTTGTCCTATTTACTCTCTAAACTCTTCTTACCAATTTTAGGCAGCATCAGTTTGGCACCGTCTGTGAGAAATGACATAGTCTTCTTATCAACAAATTCGTGACTAATCAACATGTTGCCGAAGACGGGTAAGAAAACCACTGTTCCGACCGGTCAGGAGAACCCGCAGCTTGAGCAGCAGGCTGCCTCCATGACCACCGAACAGATAACGACATCACTGACGCAACTCTTGGAGGGCCAGCGCCGAACACAGGAGCAGATAGAGGCGCTTTTGGCCCGACAGGAGAAGCGTCCTGCATCAGAAAATCAGCCTGATAAGAGCGCCCCTGTTCAAAGGCCCGCTCGGGCGCGCAGGCAAGCCCGTTCCGCCCCGGTGTCTCCACCGGATCGGGAACACCCCGGTGATGGTGAGTGCAGCCAGGCTACCAGGCGTTCACAGAGGCGAGCTCGGCCTGATCCTCGCCGGGTAGAGGATGCCAGGACTATTATCAATCGACGGCGTGCGGCCAGAGGGGAGGAGTCCGGACGGAGATTCCGGGAATCGGCCAAGGACCCTCCGGCCCTGAGCCAAAGGGATCTTAGGCACACGCTTTCCCGGACCCGGGCCCTATCCCCGAGGTCGATGCGTTTTGAGGAAGAGGCCTCATCATCCAATCCAACTTACCGCTCGGATATAGAAATGAGAACCGGGCGGGATGATGTCAAGGCCCATTTCGAGCAACTGCAACAATAGATCGAGAGGTTGAACCGCAAGTCCGGCCACGATCTCACCAACACGGAGACGGAATCACCCTATACTGCTCGGGTGACACGGTTTCCTATTCCACGGAAGTTCAAACCCCCGCACCTCAGCTCCTACGACGGCACAAGGAGTCCGGTAGACCATAACCGCACTTACAAAGCTCATATGGCGCTGGTCACCACGGTGGACGAGCTACTGTGCCTGGCCTTTCCCAGTACTCTCAAGGGGCCAGCCGCACAGTGGTTCCATGCTCTAAAGCCTCGGACGGTCGACAACTTCAATGCCCTCGACAAGCTCTTCATCAGCCAGTTTGTCGGGATGCTCGACCGGTCGCAACCGGACACTCAGCTGCTGACCGTCAAGCAGCACAAAGGGGAGTCCCTGAGGGAGTATGTAGACCGTTTCAACCAGCAAAGGCTCCTGATCCGCAATCTCAACGAAACGGCTGCAATTGTGGCCTTCTGTTTGGGAGTTCAACACACCAAGGTTGCCACATCGTTCTATCTTGACCGACCAGCAACCCTGGTGGAGCTCTCGGAGAGGGTTGGAAAATACATAGATACTGAAGAATTCCTGAAGGCGAAGCGCGCCGGCCAAGCAGGAGACAAATCCCCAAAGGCCAAACGCAAGCGTGAAGGATTCGAGAAGGGCTCGGGAAAGAAGCCGAGGCAAGATCAGAAGGACGCCCGGGGTCAGCCCCCGATTGCTTTCACCCCCCTTTCCCCGCCCATACATGAAGTCATGGCCGCCGCCGAGGCGCAAAGACTGCTCCAGCAGCCTGCAAAGCTAAGAGCCCCGCTCGGTAAGAGGAACCGGGACAAATTCTGCCGCTACCACAGGGATCACGGCCATGAAACGGAGGATTGCTTTAAATTAAAGATAGCAATAGAGAAGTTGATCGAGCAGGGACACCTCGCGGAGTTCGTCACAGCAGATAGTTGACCCCGGTAGGACAACCGAGCTCCCGATCAGCCACCACCACTTGGCCACATCCACGTGATCTCCGGAGGAACATCAGGCGGAGGAGATTCACAGTCGGCACAGAAGAGGCATGCTTGGGCATCCCGGGTGGATGTCTGGCAGGTCCGATCCACCGGCTCCTCCCCAACCGATGTTCTAACATTCACGTCCGATGACTTGTAGGGCGTCCACTGCCCCCCTGATGACCCTATAGTAGTGAAGCTTTCTATAGCCAACTATACGGTCCAGATGGTGCTAGTGGACACAGGTAGCTCGTCCGACATTATGTTCACATCGACATTCGATCAGCTTGGGATCTCCAGGGATTGGCTCTGGCCGGTCGCCACTCCACTGGTTGGATTCAACGGCTCCAGCACACAACCGCTTGGGACAATCGAGCTTCTAGTTTTCATGGGGACCTACCCTCAGCAAGCTTCCGTACTGACCAGTTTGTGATCATAGAAGCCTCGTCGGCCTACAATGTCATCCTTGGCAGGCCTACCCTCAACAAGGCCAGGGCGATCGTCTCCACCTACAGCTTGACAGTGAAGTTTCCAACTCCCTAGGGGCCCGAATGCTTGTGAGGAGATCAGACTGCCGCTCGGAGTTGTTATGTCAGCTCGTTGCGCCGGGGGGCAATCACAGAAACATTAAACGTCCAAGAAATGGACCCCCGGAACCAGAGCGACACAATAGGTCCGATGGAAGAACTAGAACAAGTGATGTTGGATCCCGAGTACCCAGTCCGAACGATCAGCGTGGGTACCTTACTGGAGCCCTACTTGAAGGAAAAACTGACCCAGTTCTTGAGGTAAAATCAAGACGTTTTTGCTTGGAGTCATGAGGATATGCCCGGGATTAACCCCCGGGTAATGTCCCATCGTCTCAATGTCAGCCCGGATTGCCGCCCAGTGAAGCAGAAAAGAAGGGGCATGGGCCCTGAGAGACAGAAAGCAGTGAATGAAGAGGTCGAGAAGCTCCTAAAGGCGAAGTCCATCCGAGAGGTCCACTACCCCGACTGGTTAGCTAATGTTGTTCTGGTCAAGAAAAGCAACGGGAAGTGGAGAATGTGCGTGGACTTCACCGACCTCAACAAGGCCTGCCCCAAGGATTGCTATCCGCTACCCAGGATAGACCTCCTTGTGGACTCCACAGCAAGTCACTCACTCCTCTCATTCATGGACGCCTACTCAGGGTACAACCAGATCAGCATGTACCCTGGGGACGAAGAGAAGACGACATTCATCAACGACCAGGGGACATACTGCTACAAGGTTATGCCATTCGGTCTCAAGAACGCCGGGGCTACCTACCAGCGCCTGGTCAACTACATGTTCAAAGACCTCATCGAAAAGTCAATGGAGGTATATGTGGATGACCTACTTGTCAAGAGCCGGGACGAGCCCGACCACCTCGAGCATCTGGCCGGGGCCTTCAGCATTTTGAGAAAATTCAGGATGAGGTTGAACTCGGCCAAATGCACCTTCGGTGTCTCGTTCGAGAAATTCCTAGGCCACCTAGTTAGCAGACGGGGAATTAAGGCAAACCCCGAGATGATCAAAACCATCATCAACATGTGGTCGCCCAAAACAACGAAAGAAGTACAGAGCTTAGCCGGACGGGTGGCTGCACTGAACAGATTTATCTCCCGAGCTACCGACTGGTGCCTTCCATTCTTCAAAATCCTATGCAAAGCATTCCAGTGGTCAGAAGAGTGTGAAGAGGCATTCCAGGAACTCAAGAAGTACCTAGCATCCCCTCCTCTCCTCTCAACACCCGTGCCGGGAGAATAATTATTTTTATACTTGGCAGTGTCACCATCAGCGGTTAGCTCGACACTTATTTGAGAAGAGCATGGGATACAGTTCCCAGTGTACTACACCAGCCGGGCGTTACAGGGCACAGAGAACAGATACTCCCGCATCGAGAAACCGACATTCGTCCTTATCAACTTGGCCCGAAGGCTCCGCCCATACTTTCAGGCCCATGTCATTATAGTCCTCACAGATCAACCCCTCCGTAGAATCCTCAGCCGCCCAGACATGTCCGGGAGGCTCGTCAAGTGGGCCTTGGAATTGGAAGAGTTTGAAGTGATCTACCGACCCTGGACAGCCATCAAGGGACAAGCCGTAGCAGACTTTTTGGTCGAGTTCACGTATCCCGAAGACCTGGTTGAAGAGTCTGAGCCCCCGGCCTTACCACCTGGGTTACACTCTGACATCCCAACCTGAGTACTGCATGTGGACGGTTCATCCAATTAGCAAGGCAGTGGGGCAGGAATCATCCTGACTACCCCCGACGGTATCCATCTCGAACACGCACTAAGGTTCGGGTTCTGTGCCTCCAACAACGAGGCCGAATACGAGGCCCTCTTGGTCGGGTTACAGTTGGCCATCTTATGAGTGCGCAACAGGTTCAGGGCTACAGTGACTCCCAGCTAGTTGTCAATTAGGTTAACCAAGAGTACGAAGCGCGGGAAGACAGCATGGTAGCCTACTTGGCCCTTGTCCGAGCGGTTTCCAAGCAGCTTCGGGGATTCTCCATCACGCAGATACCTAGAGAAGAAAATACCAGAGTCGATCGATTGGCTCGCCTCGCCTCGTCTTCTGAGTCAGACTTGCCCGGGATAAGGATACAATACCTGCTCGAGCCAAGTGTGATCAACTCAAAGGGCATGGAGGTAGTCCCGGTCACTCTGGAACCCAGCTGGATGGACCAGCTCGTGACTTTCTTGACGGCAGGGACGCTACCAGACGATAAAGAAGAAGCGCGCCGGGTTAAATACCGGGCGGCATGATATCATCTTCTCGACGGCATCCTCTACAAGAGGGGATTCACTATCCCATACCTCCGCTGTGTTCACCCTACGTATATCCAAGCAATACTGTTCAAAATCCACGAAGGTGTGTGCGGGAACCACATTGGGGGCCGGGCACTCTCCAGAAAGGCCCTATTACAAGGTTACTACTGGCCAACCATGGCCCAGGATTCCCAAGAGTACGTCCGAAGGTGTGACAAGTGCCAACGATACTCTCCCATGATCACCCGACCGGGAGAGCTCCAGACACCAATCCACAGCCCCTGGCCGTTCGCCCAGTGGGGCATCGACATTGTCGGTCCCCTGCTGATGGAAAGAGGATAGGTCAAATTGATTACTTCACCAAATGGGCAGAGGCCGAGCCCTTGGCGACGATAACCGAACGGAAGATGGAGAGCTTTGTGGAAAAGAATATTCTCAGTCGGTTCGGCATTCCCCAGGTCCTGGTCAGCGACAGCGGTAGACAATTTGACACCCCTATCTTCAGGCAGTTCTGCTCGGGCTATGGGATACTGAATCATTACTCCTCCTTCGAGCACCCACAAGCCAATGGTCAAGCCGAGGTAACCAACCGGACAATCTTGGAGTCAATCAAAACAAGGCTTGAAGGCGCCAAAGGGCTATGGGATGAAGAGCTACCAACCCTCCCGTGGGCCTACCGCACTACGCCCCGAGCGGCAACAGGCGAGACGCCGTTCTCTTTAACCTACAGATTTGAAGCGGTGGTCCCCACAGAGCTCGGGTTGCCTACGTATCGGGTGGCCAACTTCAGTGCGCCGGATAACGAAGAAGCTCTCAGGTCCGAGCTGGACCTGGTACAGGAAAAAAGAGACCGGGCCTACCTAAGGGTGGCGGCCTACAAGCAACGGGTTTCTCGATACTATAATAGCAAGGTGAAGCACCGAAGTTTTCAAGTCGGAGACCTCGTCCTCAAGGCAGTGAACCAGTCTACCCGAATCCCGAGCCATGGAAAATTGGGGCCAAACTGGGAAGGCCCATATAAAGTAACCCAGGTCAACCGACCGGGAACCTACTGGCTACAGAGCATGGACGGGCACGATCTCTCTCATCCTTGGAATGTACAACACCTCCGCAAGTATTATCAGTAGCATTTGCCCACGGGAATTTAGTATTGGTAGAGAAATTTCTTTTTGTAGCTCTGATTGAGCAACCATTATAAATTTTTATTTTTAAGTAAAATGGAATAGTTTACTTTGAAAATTTACTCCTGTCAGTACACCGTGCAATGCTCAAAAGGCCTCAGGCCTAACCCCGAGGCACCAAAGACCTTGGGCCTAACCCCATGGCATAAAAGACCTCGGGCCTAACCCCGAGGCACCAAAGACCTTTGGCCTACCCCCAAGGCACATAAGACCTTGGGCCTAACCCCAAGGCATAAAAGACATCGGGCCTAACCCCGAGGCACCAAAGACCTTGGGCCTAACCCCAAGGCACATAAGACCTTGGGCCTAACCCCAAGGAATAAAAGACCTCGGGTCTAACCCCGAGGTACCAAAGACCTTGGGCCTAACCCCAAGGCACATAAGACCTTGGGCCTAACCCCAAGGCATAAAAGACCTCGGGCCTAACCCCGAGGCACCAAAGACCTTGGGCCTAACCCCAAGGCACAGAAGACCTTGGGCCTAACCCCAAGGCATAAAAGACCTCGGGCCTAACCCCGAGGCACCAAAGACCTTGGGCCTAACCCCAAGGCACAAAAGACCTCGGGCTCAGAACCCAAGCACAAAAGGACCCTGTAACCACCCATGTTCCAGGTCGATTTCCTATGGTTACTCCTCAACACGCCCCTACCTTCACAGGATGCTCGGGGGCAAGGGAATACTAGACCTAAATAGGAAATTACTTAAAGCTTCGCTTAGGTCCAGCCGACGACGGGGCCAAACCCCTAGGTGGCCGACGATGGCAAGCTTCAAATGACCCTGTAACCACTCATGTTCCAGGTCGATTCCCTATGGCCACTCACTCCTGCACTCCCGCCTTAGCAAAATGCTTGGGGGGCAGGGGAGTATTAGGCCAAAATAGGGAATCACACCGATCACTACAAGAACTTGGAAGATATTCCCAGGTACTTACAGTGATCAGAGCTATATCCCGGACGGTAAAACATGATACACCTATGATACACCAAGACATCCCGAACGGTAATACATGGTATTCCTATAATACACCGGGCGATCCCGGATGCTAAACAGGATAAGTTCCTACGGCACTCCGGGCAACTACCTTTTAAATAGGTCAGAAAGACTAGGTGTTGTAGACACCCCAATTTTGACCAAACGTCAAATCTAGGGATTGGTTACCTCTCAAAAGACCGATGATGACAATGGCCGGTGACATTCGAAGATCTTCCAGGAAATTCAAAATCTTCAATTGATTCTTCAAGACAAATTTCAAAATTAAAAATAGAAAATATAAAAAGGAGAAAGAAGAGAGAGAGTTTGGGTATTCGGGAGAAACCCGAACATTGAAGAACACATGAGGAAATCAGTCTGAGAATTTGCTCAATATATATATAAAAGAAGAGTTTTGAAAAGAAATATAAAATAAAAATGATGAAAAAGGAATTTTAAAATAAAGAGAAATTTTTGAAAAGAAAAGGAAGAAAAGAAAAGGAAAAAGAGAGGAGGAATAATACATTTAGAGCATATATTATGGATGTATTCTTAATGGAATATATTACAAATATAAGTATTTTAATATAATTCGTCAATAATTAAGCTTATGTTAATATATATGTTGAAAATTAAAAAGTAGGGCAAAATTCAGTTAGCCCCGGCACCCGGAAAACCCGGCGGCACTCACTGAGTGCCGCCTGGCACTCAGCGAGTGCCGCCCGGCATTCAGCGAGTGCCGCCCGACACTCAGCGAATGCCGCCGGGAGCCGTCGAGTGCCGCTGGCTGTAACAGACTGCTTTTCTCACATGTTCTAGAAGAAATCTTTGTACATGGGTCTCCACCCGAATTTACCCATTTATCCTTGAGGTAATGGCCTATATAAACAGATCTTCATCTTCATTTTGAGGGGACTTGAGCTTTTGAATCAATATACAAACATATACAAGAGATATACTTGAGTTTAGAGAGAGAATTAGATAGAGAATTGAGAAGAAGAGAAGAATTTCTTGAAGAATTTGAAGAGTTTTGAGAAGAATTTGAAGATCTTGGAAGAAGTTTACAAGAAATTGAAGAATTCTTTGAGGTCATAGAGGTAACCTCTTAATCCTTGGTAGAGTTAGGATAATTCAATCACAAGTTCTTAGATCTAGGAACTTTTCACATTTTCGAAACCTCTCTTCTTACCCCATTTCATCACACACCACCAAGAACTTGTGATTGAATCTCATGACATCTCATTAATTTAGATCTAATTAATGCCTTGGGTTTGAGATAAATTAGTTTTGAAGAAATTTGTGTTCCTAAATAAAACTTTGATTTCCTTTATTTCTACTTCATTCATAAGGTTCATGAGATCTTCCATATCTCATTGAAACTCTTTGAATTTGATTCCATAGTTTCCTATGATCTTATGGTCCATATGGAAATTAAAATGAATCATGGTCATAATCTACACATAGTTGGTAAGATGCTAGTATCAACTCATGACTAGGATCTCTCTACTATGAATCTTATGGAATTCATACTATATTCCATGGAGATTAGAGTAGATTTGCTTTCTTTTTTAGTCTCCAATGACCATCAAATGGTAGGAGAAATGTTTTAGTTTAAGTCCATCTCTATGGCTTGGACTAATCTCTTCCTTGGGTTTTGAGAAGTTCTTCATACTTCATCTAAAACCTACATGTATAGATGTCCTTAGTCTCCAATGACCATCAAATGGTAGGAGAAAGTGATTTGGTTCAAGCCCAACATTATGATTTAATAGTTGAGGTCAACCAACAAAGTTGAACTAGCAAAATGAAAACAGTGGATTCACAAACTATTTTTGATCAAAGATTTTTAGTTCTAAATCTAACCGTTGAAATCAAGTGAAACCAACGGGAAAGTGTCAATAACACATTGTTTTACCACTGTAACTTTTGTTTTGGTAAGAATTTATGCTTAGAATGGTTTGATCATGAATTTTGTGAGACAACCATAATCTGTCCAGAGTTTCAGAATAGTTTCAGAACAGTAAAACGTTTTTGAAATTAGTAAATCAGAGCTTTAATGAGGTGTTTGTGACTCCAAATAATTTTTTCTAAGAACCTTAATGTGTTAGGAAGGTTCCCTAAAAAGAATGAAGCAATTCAGATTTGGTTGCTATTTTTAAAAAATCATACAAGATCTCTGGACAGAGAGTTGTAAAATCCTGAGTGAGGTCTAGTATTTTCCGTATTCCCGGAGATCTAACCGTTGAAACCTCGATTTTATTTTTGGGTTAGAAAC
The DNA here is from genome assembly GCA_033977485.1 of Hydrangea macrophylla. Classification (NCBI taxonomy): domain Eukaryota; kingdom Viridiplantae; phylum Streptophyta; class Magnoliopsida; order Cornales; family Hydrangeaceae; genus Hydrangea; species Hydrangea macrophylla. Next base: position 93,870,354 of record CM066994.1, read on the forward strand.
TAGACTCACATAGGCATAACATATCCAAATAGCATTAAGATCCAACCGTTGGAAGTATTTTATTCCTATTTCTGAACATCTGGTCTGCTCTCTATAATTCATAAAAACTACTACTATTTTTGTCTAATCTTATTTATTTCAACTCAAATGGTCTCTTAATGTCTTAGGACTCAAACCATGTTTTGAATAATAATAATTTAGATTAAACACAGAGGCTTAGGGATCCAAATTAGTGAATAAATTCATATCTCATTCTTGTTCATATTCATGCATTCATTCATGTATGTTAATATTCATAAGTAGGACTTACTCTTGTCTAAGTTGTATCTAATTGAACATGACTTAGGATTAATTATTTTTAATATTATATCTTGTCTAAGGCATGTGTACTAACCTTTGTTTTGTAGCGCATTTGAGGTACAATTTCTCAACTCTTCTCTAGTTTAATTCTATTCTTTGATTTATATTGATTTTCAACTCCATGTGCGACACCTTAGCTTAGGTTTTTCCTTATGTGAATATGTGAATTAGAGACCTTTTCTTAGGCTTTGTATTTTGTGTATGCATTGCACGTTTCCATTTCGCGGCCGGATCCCGGGTATGTTTTCTAGTTCTCTATTGTATATCATGTTGCTTGCTACTTGAATTACGTGGCTTATGAATGATATTTTGCCGTTAGCAATTTTACACCATTTCCAACATGCTTGTTTTATGTATACCTATATATGTATTAATTGAGGGCATGCTTAGATTATTAATTTGATTAAAAAGGATGTTGAGTAGAGGCCTATCGCAATATAGGATGAAAGAGGGTGTTTTAATCCGCCGGGCTCCTTCCCCTCTCATTCCATAATCCCCGGACCCGGTTTATCTTTGGTTTCGCAAAAGATCAGTTTGCTTTTAAAATGGTTTCTTAATTTTTCCTTTTAAAAATTAAGTGGCGACTCATTTGTTTTTAGAAATTGATTTTGAAAAGCTGTGGGTAAAAGAAAGAATAACCTGCGATATCCACAATCTGGCGACTCTGCTGGAGATCGAACCCAGAATCTCTGGTTTCGCAGACCATAATTTCTGATTTTGGGTTCACTCGAGGATTAGACTTGAACGCATCCTTTTAATCGAGTTAATTAATTTTTGTATGTCTGTTGCATTGCACTTGCATGTCTCGCCAGTCGATTACACGGAACTATGACCTTGGAGGCTCGGGGCAACCCGGTCGGTCAAGCCATCATGGGGCCGTGTGATCACCCTTGATCTCGTGCCATGTTTTGGTATATGAAGCATCCTATCGGGTGTGTGTCAAGGGTCCCTTATTTGACCAAAACCCAGCCTTCGCATAGTAGTTTCCATAGAACCTTTCAAAATTAGGAAATCAATTCTTGAATAGGATTTATGTGCTAGGGAGTTTTATATGCCCGGAAGGGATTACTTGAGATGATGACGATGCTTACTTGATAAAAGATGTGTAACCTCTTAATCACTTTTGAGCAATTCCTTTTCATGTCCTATGACATTTAAGAATAAGCCGAATCTTGATTATAAGATTATATCTCTTGTATCATGTTTAACTAAGCATCATTGACCTTGTATGCATCCGAATTCATGAAAAGTGCGATGATTATCTAATCGTGTGATACTCCTACCCAAGAATCCAAAGTTCATGGTTTATGAAAATTTTTGATTAATCATCGTCTTTTATCCAAAAGAAGAAGAAATTGTTTTGAAAAAAAAAATTTCCCTTTCAAAGAAAAAAAGTATTTAAGGTTCATTTTTCAAGTAAAACCCAAATCATTTTTCTTATTGAGAAATATTTTCATGTCCTCACTTTAAAGAAAGAAAATTTTTTTTTGTTGGGAGAAATGCTTCTCAAATGAATTTTAAAGCAAAAATTTAATCTAATCATCTTTGTTGAGCAAAGGTTAAGCATCCTCATTCTTAAAAGAATTCTCAAAAAAAAAAAAGTGTCTTCAAAAGATTGTATCCTCCATAAATTTTGAAATTTTAATACTTAAAAGGGGTAATGAGGATCACAATGAAAGGAGAAATTGGCGAACTTGACATGGATGAGGATTTTATGCGCTTATATGTTTATATGCTAGAACTAGGATTTTCTTTTCTATTGGCATATAGAATAGGCACACACACACACATACATCGCATCCGCATGACATATGAGCCATTCATAAGAATTTCACCAAGCATTTTCAAAAAATAAGGTTGTTTGAAAATTGATTAAAAATAAAAATGGTTGTAGGCAAGATAGCTTTGGACACCAGGGCAGTTTGGGTCAGGGATTCGAGTGCAAGGTTAGTATGAAGAGAGCCAGAGATAGAAATAGAAATGGATTACGAACAACATGCTGCAGAAATAGCACAATTGAGAGAGAGAATGGACCAAATAATGACCATGTTGGAAGCATTAACCCGTCAAAGGCCCGTCATTGACCCACCGATAGTCGACCCTCCTCCTGTTCGGGAAATGGAAGATGATTGGTTTGAAGATCCGGAACCGCCAAGAGTTGACATACCTAGGGCAGAGAGAGAGAGAGAAAATTGGGAAAGCTGAGAAAGAGCGTATCAGGATGAAGGAGAAGGTGGAAAAGCTAGAGAAAGTTGTCCGCAAGTCTAATGGGGTTGATAGCTACCTGCTAGAGTTAGAGGGTTTGTTTGAAGGAACTCAAGAAAAATTGCCAGCCAGTTTCAAGATGCCCGAGATCGTTAAGTTTGATGGTTCCGGCAACCCTAGAAACCACGTGAGGATGCATCGGGGCCTTTCAGCCAAGTGGTCTGAGTCCTGCCATGATGGCCATGCTGTTTCAACAAACTTTGATTGGGGCAGCTTTATCCTGGTATTTCACGTTAGAGCCAAGCAAGAGTCGCATATGGGAGGAAGTGGTGAAAGCCTTTGTCACCCAATATGAATACAACCAAGAGCTCGATGTAATTGTGATGGATCTGGAAATAACCATACAAGAGAATAGAGAGTCATTTGCTGAATTCCTGGCACGATGGAGGGGGAAAGCTGCAAAAATGACCCAACGGCCATCAGAGAAGGAACAAATAAGGATCGTAATCAAGAACCTACAGAGTGTTTACCAGGAGAAACTCATGTACCAGTGCATTCATACCTTTGCAGAATTATTTGAAATTGGGACAAGGATAGAAGACGCCATCAAGGATGGAAGGATTAAGAAGGAAGAATCTCAGGGGAACCGCTCTAGAAAACCATTTTATGGAGGGAACACGGGAAACCAGGTAGCGACTGATGTCAATGTTTTAAGCAAGGAGGGTGCACCAAAACCGAGATTGGGGGGACAACTTCGTCAGTTCACTGATTTAGGGATTTCATTGACCACCACTCTCAAGCGATTGATGGAGAAGGGATATCTAAAGCCACTGGATCCAAAGCCAATGCCTGATCCGCTTCCACCGGGCTTTAATACAAGCCTCTATTGTGAGTTTCACCAAGCTCATGGCCATACGACTGACCGATGCAAGAGGCTAAGACATGAAATACAAAATCTGATTGATAATAAGACCATTTCCCCTCCGCCTGCAGCTCGACCGCATGTGACTCGGAACCCGCTCCCCAATCATCATGCTGTACCACCACCACGGAACATTAATCTCTTAGATGTTGGGAAGGAAGTCTTTGATCCGTCTATGTTGATCGTACCAGTAGGACAAGCTGCCAAAGCTTATGAATTCCCAGAAGATCAAAGGATATGCCTTATAGTAGTCGAGGAAGAGGATTGTCAGATAGGAGGAGAAGAAGAACAAAAATTTGAGGAAGATATGGACAACGAAATCATCCAAATCAATTGGTTGGATCCAAACAATCCTACTAATAACTCCATTTGGGAGGAGGAAGTGTATAGTGACACAGATGGTCTGTGGTCCAAAGAGGAAGAAGAGAGAAATGCTGAGGAAGTAGTCAATCAAGCCAAGCTGTGTGGGTTAGATGGGAATGATTTGGAAAAAGGGAAAGGGAATGATCTTGAAGAAAATAGAGAAGAAGGTCAAGCGTCACATTTCATCCAGAAAGGAGGAGATTTCCCCTATTATGGCTTTCTAGAGCCATGGGTGGACTGCAAAGGTAAATACTTGGAGCAAGGTTTTGAGATCTCTTTCTTACATGAATACACTGTCGGAGAGACAAGTTGAGACCCCGGTGATACTTCTTGATTTTCTTCTGGGGTGTGTCCACCATATGTGGAGCAAAGCGAGACAGACGCTCAAATCGAGTAGTGTACTCTCGGACAGTCAGATTCCCTTGAGTCAACTCCATAAACTCTTTCTCTCTCTTGTCCTTCTCTTCTTCAGGAAAATACTTTTTGAGAAATCTTTCCTTAAACACCACCCACGTCATTCTCCTTGCAGCTTCTTCCCCTATGGTCGCCTTTTCTGCATCCCACCAATCAGCCGCTGCATAAGACAGCTGAAAGATAGCCAGACGCTTCATCTCCAGATCAGTGCACTCTATGATCTCAAAGATACGCTCCATCTGGCGTAGCCACTGTTCCGCTTGCCAGGGTTCATCAGTCCCCGCAAAATACTCAGGTCGCAGGGCGCGAAACTCCTTGAGAAGCTTGTCTCCAGTCTGGTGGGCTTGCCTCCCATTCCCGTTGTGATTCCCATTCTGATTATTGTTCCTCGCATTCTGATCACTAACCCTCTCCAATCTTCTTACAAAAGCCTCGAACATTCCGGTTGGATCTATTACCGGGGGTGCATCTTCAATAGCGGGACGATTCCTGAGATTTCTTCCAGCCATCTGACCGAGAGAACGGTAACTATCCATTGATCAACAAGAAATCGGTCAACCTCTCGAGAAGAAAGAAAATTCTAAACGATAGAAAGCGAATAACACGGAATGAAGTCGAACTATCTTATCTTAATTCTATCTTAACGGGAGATCCTAGGTGTCCTGGACAATTGGTCGAGCCATAACCTGGCTCTGATACCAAAAAGCCTGTCACGCCCCGACGTAGCATAATACAGGAAAGCATTTAATTTCCTTTATGGACTCGTAGGTCGTGACAAGTGAGTATGACCAATTGTCCCTGCAAACAAAATAACTTAGACAGCATTTCTAGAGAAAAGGATACTAATAAACATAAGCTCTGAATTTAAAACTTACTAAACTATTACATCAGTCAAGTCTTGTGGCACAAACCGCCCTTATTCAAATCTATCATAAAGTCTATTACAACCTCAAATTAAAAGACATATGAAATATAAAATAGCCTCCTGGAAAGTCCCCTGCCTCTAACTAGCATAGTCGAAATACCCTGGCTACTCCTGACCCTGAAAATCTGGACAAAGAGTCCGGGACGCATCAACGCCGTCAACTTATGAAAGCTGGTGAGTAAAATAAACATGTGCTCGCAATGTATATATAAGCATATGTTCAACAGTACAATATAAACTGATGGAACAATAGATTCAAGGTTCCAACTTCAACAAAAGTCACGGGGGAAATATAGTAAGCAATAAATACGTAATCGTACATGAATCATGTAACATCTTACCAATTCTTTCCTTTAAAACAACCCAATTCAACCAACACATCATCTCAGATACTAGGAGTAATAACTACTCAGTCATCCAATTCACACGCTACACTATCGCCTCCAATACCAGGAATACTATCCGATCGGTATTGAAGTCACACACCACACTACTGCCTCAGATACCAGGAATACTATCCGATCGATATCTAGGCCGATCACAACCAACCATCGCTCCGGATATCAGGAATACTATCCGATCAATATCCGAAACGCGCGCCTTAGATACCAGGAATACTATCCGATCGATATCTAAGTCGTGCACAACACTATTACCATCGCTTCGGATATCAGGAATACTATCCGATCAATATCCGAAACGCGCGCCTTAGATACCAGGAATACTATCCGATCGATATCTAAGTCGTACACAACACTATCACCATCGCTTCGGATATCAGGAATACTATCCGATCAATATCCGAAACGCGCGCCTTAGACACCAGGAATACTATCCGATCGATATCTAAGTCGTAAACAACACTGTCGCCTCCAATACCAGGAATACTATCCGATCGATATTGAGGTCGCACACCAGACAGCCACCCTTTACTCTTTTTACGTTTTATTCCACACATGCATGTTGACACAACCTCGACCCTAATATGTATGTCAATGTTCACAGTTTGTAGCAACAATTATTAATCTCAAGCTGAATATTCTTTTCAACATAAATATCGGTCTTAAACATTCTTACAAGTCCAATTTCTAACAGTGAGCCTTTAAAACAGTATATTTGCCAAACAGTTCCTTGAAATTTCCCAAAACATTTTCCAAACAGTCCCTTACCAAAAATTATACAAACTGCCAGAATTGCCACCTCGCGCGAGCGGATCGCGCGAGCGAGGGAGAGGGATGTCGCGCGAGCGGGTCGCGCGAGCGAAGGGGGAGGACGGGTCGCGCGCGAGTTGTTGCAGAATGTCATCTTCTTCGTTTTCCCCTGTTTCTGGTTATTAAACTGAATTTTACCCATTTTCAGATTCTGTCTCAAACATGTCGTGCAATATATGGATCTCTTCGGTTTTCTGCGTAGATTAAGAATACGCGATCAATTTTAACTAATACGGATTATATCTCTAGATATTCGTGATTAAAGTAAGGGTGTCAAAACTTAAAATCAACGGTACGTCGCGATGCGGACGAATTATTGCGTAGGATTCGAACCACAGCTTATTGGGACTAAGATATTTCATTCCCAATTTACAGAATTGATTTTGGTTAACTTTTACAAAACTCCATTTTTAAGCTTCCATGGTGTATCACATATATATACACATATACACACACATATACACTGAATTATACATATATAAACATTGTGAGTGAGTTTAAATTACTCACAGAGTCTAATTAGACTGAAAATTGAGACCGAGAGTTTTCCGCCGTCGATTCCGTCGTCCAATTCTACTCCTCCGTTCTTGATATATATATATAAGTCTCCAAGTATGTATGTGACTGTGTGTGTATATATATATATATGTATACAATCTATGTGTGTGTAGTTTTAGTAACTAGAGAGTTTAGGGAGTTACAGAGAGTTTTCTTTTGAGAGAAATTGAGAGACTGAGAGTGATATGAGAGAAAAATGAGAGTCTGAGAGATCAAACACATATATTTATAATGTTTAATTGGGTAGGCTCCAAGCAAAACCATAAGAAGCGCACGGTGTGGTTGAGCTCACGTGCTCCCACACTCAAGACGCGATATAAACGCAGATATAAATCAAAACTGGTATCTTGCGGTTGAAATAAAAATGCAGAAAATAATATTAGCGTAGGAATAAATTCCGGGTTGTACAAAAATATAGACATCGATTTTGAAACCATAGAAAATGTTTTTTCTACATTTAAGAAAATTACGGTTTGGCCCCAGATAATTATTTATAAATAGAAATTAAATCAAATATTCATGGAAATAAAATGCAGTATTTAATTATTAATGAAAATAAAATATAGGGTGTAACACTCTACCCACCTTAATAGAGATTTCGCCCCGAAATCTGACCTAACTAATCCTGAAACAACTCAGGGTATCTAGTCCTCATGTCTAACTCTAACTCCCACGATGCTTCTCCCTCGTCATGATGCCTCCACTGAACTTTAACCAAAGGAACGTCTCTTCTTCTCAACCTCTTGATACTCTGGTCGAGAATCCTCACAGGTCTATCCTTGTAGACAACATTCTGACTCGTCTCAATATCATCAAAATTAACCACATGTGAAGGATCCCGTATGTATTTCCTTAACATACTGACATGGAATACATTATGAACACCAGATATCTTTGGTGGCAACTCGAGTCGATAAGCCACTTTCCCAACACGCTCCAAGATCTCAAATGGCCCGATGAAACGAGGTGCTAACTTTCCTCTTTTCTGACCAAAACGTACCACTCCCCGAACGGGTGAAACTTTTAGGAGTACGTGATCTCTGATACTGAACTCCAAATCCTTTCGACGTCGATCCGCATAACTCTTATGTCTACTCTGTGCAGTTTTCATTCTTTCTTTGACCAGTGAAATCTTCTCATTGGTTTCTCTTACTAACTCTGGTCCCAAAAGTTCTGTGTCTCCCACTTCTGCCCAACACAACAGAGATCTACATGGCCGTCCGTATAAGGCTTCAAATGGTGCCATCCCATTACTCGAGTGATAACTGTTGTTATACGCAAATTCGACCAACGGTAAGTGCGTCTCCCAAGACTCTTCAAAGTCGATTGCACAAGCTCTGAGCATATCTTCCATAATCTGGTTAACACGCTCGGTCTGTCCATCGGTCTGAGGATGGAAAGTAGTACTCATCTTGAGCGAAGTTCCCATAGCCTTCTGCAGACTTTTCCAAAATCCCGAGGTAAAACGTGCATCTCGGTCTGATATAATCGACACAGGCGCACCGTGCAGTCGCACCACTTGCTGTATGTACATTCGACTCATCCTTTCTACTGGGTAAGTCATATTGTACGCGATGAAGTGTACAGACTTCGTCAGACGATCCACAATTACCCAAATCGCGTCATGATTCTGTTGTGACCGGGGTAATCCAACCACAAAATCCATAGTTATGTGTTCCCACTTCCATCCTGGAACAGGTAAGGGTTGTAACAATCCTGAGGGTCTCTGATGTTCGGCCTTCACTTGTTGACAAGTCAAACATTTAGACACAAACTCGGCTACTTCTCGTTTCATCCCTTCCCACCAGAAGTTTCTCTTCAAATCCTTATATATCTTTGTTCCTCCTGGGTGTACTGTCAGTCTCGATTTATGTGCTTCTTCGAGAATATCTTTTCTCAAATCTCCGAAATCTGGCACACACAATCTGTCTTGACATCGGTATCCTCCATCGGTCCCAATCTTCCATTCTGTAGGGTCCTTTTCTGACATCTTGGCGAACCATACTTAAAACTTCTCATCCTTCTTTGGGCCTCGATGATTCGAATCACAAGTGTTGGTTGTACCATGAGGCATCCAAAGTGTTGCCCGACACTTCCCTCAGAAATCTGTATATCAAATTCTGCGATTGTCTCCAAGGCTTTCCACTCCCTTACCATCAATGACGCAATCATTCCTTGAGGTTTCCGACTTAGGGCGTCAGCGACTACATTAGCCTTACCAGGGTGGTACTCTAATGTAAAGTCGTAGTCCTTAATCAGCTCCAACAACTCTGTAGGGGCCATCCTGTAGGGAACCTTGGTTATAGGTCGAGTACCTGGCGCCAATTCCACACAGAATTCTATATCCCTTTCCGGCGGTAATCCTGAAATATCTCGGAATACTTCCTCGAACTCTTTGATCACCGGTATTGATGATACTGTCACCTCTGCACTGACAACCTCAATGTTTGCTAGGCATCTGGTGATGAACATATCACCTGAAGGGTTACATTGGAAATCAAAGGGTCGATTCCCATTGTCTGCAAATGTGATCCTTTTCCTTGCACAATCCAACTTCGCATGATTCTTCTCGAGCCAATCCATTCCCAGGATTATATCAAATTCCTTCATCGATAGAACCACCAAACTCGCCAAAAGTTCACGGTCTCCTAACCGTAGAGGACAATCCTTACATACATGTAATAACTTGACGGTGGTCCCTAAGGGTGAGACAGCACTCAGAGCTTCATCTAAACGTTGCGGTACTATACACATCTTTCGAACAGTCTTAACAGATATAAAAGAATGTGTAGCACCCGTGTCGAATAAAACTTTAACATGAGAGTTACACAAGGTTAGAGTACCTTCCACTGTCTGTTGCTCGGGCAGTCCCTCCTCATAAGCACCTCCTTCATACCCTGTTTCTTCATAACCAGCAGCCTCAGGGATAACAGCATTCAGACGGGCCTGTCCTTGCTGACCGTTATTGCCTCTCCTAGGAGCCTTGGATTCCAGACTTATGTGACCTGGCATGCCACAATTATAGCACACAATGTTCGGACGATCAGCACGCCTAGGTGCTCTGCAATCTTTAGCTCGGTGACCAGGAACTCCACAATTGAAGCAGTTATTGTTTTTGGCCCCTTCTATTGCTAGAGGCTGATATTGCTGTACTGCTTGTGTCTGTTGAGGTTTCTTCCCTCCATCCCAGGTCCTTTTCTGTCCTTGAGGGTACCCTGGTTTCTTTCCTGAATAACCCTTCTGTGGAGGTCGATTTCCAAACGGTTTTGAATTCTGACAACCATCATTCTCTAACCCCATAGCCAATCTCACCAGAGCTTCAAATGACTGGCCCAAATACCCCATAGTCAGATGTCGGAGAGACAAGTTGAGACCCCGGTGATACTTCTTAATTTTCTTCTGGGGTGTGTCCACCATATGTGGAGCAAAGCGAGACAGACGCTCAAATCGAGTAGTGTACTCTCGGATAGTCAGATTCCCTTGAGTCAACTCCATAAACTCTTTCTCTCTCTTGTCCTTCTCTTCTTCAGGAAAATACTTTTCGAGAAATCTTTCCTTAAACACCACCCATGGCATTCTCCTTGCAGCTTCTTCCCCTATGGTCGCCTTTTCTGCATCCCACCAATCAGCCGCTGCATAAGACAGCTGAAAGATAGCCAGACGCTTCTTCTCCAGATCAGTGCACTCTATGGTCTCAAAGATACGCTCCATCTAGCGTAGCCACTGTTCCGCTTGCCAGGGTTCATCAGTCCCAGCAAAATACTCAGGTCACAGGGCGCGAAACTCCTTGAGAAGCTTGTCTCCAGTCTGGTGGGCTTGCCTCCCATTCCCGTTGTGATTCCCATTCTGATTATTGTTCCTCGCATTCTGATCACTAACCCTCTCCAATCTTCTTACAAAAGCCTCGAACATTCCGGTTGGATCTATTACCGGGGGTGCATCTTCAATAGCGGGACGATTCCTGAGATTTCTTCCAGCCATCTGACCGAGAGAACGGTACCTATCCATTGATCAACAAGAAATCGGTCAACCTCTCGAGAAGAAAGAAAATTCTAAATGATAGAAAGCGACTAAACACGGAATGAAGTCGAACTATCTTATCTTAATTCTATCTTAACGGGAGATCCTAGGTGTCCTGGACAATTGGTCGAGCCATAACCTGGCTCTGATACCAAAAAGCCTGTCACGCCACGACGTAGCATAATACAGGAAAGCATTTAATTTCCTTTATGGACTCGTAGGTCGTGACAAGTGAGTATGACCAATTGTCCCTGCAAACAAAATAACTTAGACAGCATTTCTAGAGAAAAGGATACTAATAAACATAAGCTCTGAATTTAAAACTTACTAAACTATTACATCAGTCAAGTCTTGTGGCACAAACCGCCCTTATTCAAATCTATCATAAAGTCTATTACAACCTCAAATTAAAAGACATATGAAATATAAAACAGCCTCCTGGAAAGTCCCCTGCCTCTAACTAGCATAGTCAAAATACCCTGGCTACTCCTGACCCTGAAAATCTGGACAAAGAGTCCAGGACGCATCAACGCCGTCAGCTTATGAAAGCTGGTGAGTAAAATAAACATGTGCTCGTAGTGTTCAACAGTACAATATAAACTGATGGAACAATAGATTCAAGGTTCCAACTTCAACAAAAGTCACGGGGGAAATATAGTAAGCAATAAATACGTAATCGCACATGAATCATGTAACATCTTACCAATTCTTTCCTTTAAAACAACCCAATTCAACCAACACATCATCTCAGATACTAGGAGTAATAACTACTCAGTCATCCAATTCACACGCTACACTATCGCCTCCAATACCAGGAATACTATCCGATCGGTATTGAAGTCACACACCACACTACTGCCTCAGATACCAGGAATACTATCCGATCGATATCTAGGCCGATCACAACCAACCATCGCTCCGGATATCAGGAATACTATCCGATCAATATCCGAAACGCGCGCCTTAGATACCAGGAATACTATCCGATCGATATCTAAGTCGTGCACAACACTATTACCATCGCTTCGGTTATCAGGAATACTATTCGATCAATATCCGAAACGCGCGCCTTAGATACCAGGAATACTATCCGATCGATATCTAAGTCGTACACAACACTATTACCATCGCTTCGGATATCAGGAATACTATCCGATCAATATCCGAAACGCGCGCCTTAGACACCAGGAATACTATCCGATCGATATCTAAGTCGTAAACAACACTGTCGCCTCCAATACCAGGAATACTATCCGATCGATATTGAGGTCGCACACCAGACAGCCACCCTTTACTCTTTTTATGTTTTATTCCACACATGCATGTAGACACAACCTCGACCCTAATATATATGTCAATGTTCACAGTTTGTAGCAACAATTATTAATCTCAAGCTGAATATTCTTTTCAACATAAATATCGGTCTTAAACATTCTTACAAGTCCAATTTCTAACAGTGAGCCTTTAAAACAGTATATTTGCCAAACAGTTCCTTGAAATTTCCCAAAACATTTTCCAAACAGTCCCTTACCAAAAATTATACAAACTGCCAGAATTGCCACCTCACGCGAGCGGATCGCGTAAGCGAGGGAGAAAGGATGTCGCGCGAGCGGGTCACGCGAGCGAAGGGGGAGGACGGGTCGCACGCGCGGGTCGCGCGAGCGGGTCGCCCGCGCGAGTTGTTGCAGAATGTCATCTTCTTCGTTTTCCCCTATTTCTGGTTATTAAACTGAATTTTACCCATTTTCAGATTCTGTCTCAAACATGTCGTGCAATATATGGATCTCTTCGGTTTTCTGCGTAGATTAAGAATACGCGATCAATTTTAACTAATACGGATTATATCTCTAGATATTCGTGATTAAAGTAAGGGTGTCAAGACTTAAAATCAACAGTACGTCGCGATACGGACGAATTATTGCGTAGGATTCGAACCACAGCTTATTGGGACTAAGATCTTTCATTCCCAATTTATAGAATTGATTTTGGTTAACTTTTACAAAACTCCATTTTTAAGCTTCCATGGTGTATCACATATATATACACATATACACACACATATACACTGAATTATACATATATAAACATTGTGAGTGAGTTTAAATTACTCACAGAGTCTAATTAGACTGAAAATTGAGACCGAGAGTTTTTCGCCGTCGATTCCGTCGTCCAATTCTACTCCTCCGTTCTTGATATATATATATAAGTCTCCAAGTATGTATGTGACTGTGTGTGTATATATATATGTATACAATCTATGTGTGTGTAGTGTTAGTAACTAGAGAGTTTAGGGAGTTATAGAGAGTTTTCTTTTGAGAGAAATTGAGAGACTGAGAGTGATATGAGAGAAAAATGAGAGTCTGAGAGATCAAACACATATATTTATAATGTTTAATTGGGTAGGCTCCAAGCAAAACCATAAGAAGCGCACAGTGTGGTTGAGCTCACGTGCTCCCACACTCAAGACGCGATCGATATAAACACAGATATAAATCAAAACTGGTATCTTGCGGTTGAAATAAAAATGCAGAAAATAATATTAGCGTAGGAATAAATTCCGGGTTGTACAAAAATATAGACATCGATTTTGAAACCATAGAAAGTGTTTTTTCTACATTTAAGAAAATTACGGTTTGGCCCTAGATAATTATTTATAAATAGAAATTAAATCAAATACTCATGGAAATGAAATGCAGTATTTATTTATTAATGAAAATAAAATACAGGGTGTTACAGTAATAATGTTTGGTACTCTTGCTTGTATTGTCATTGGAATGCTCTTTATAACTTGATTTGAAAATTTCATTATTCGTCACTGTTGACTTACACATTTGAGACTACGACAGACTCTTTTTCTGAAAAAGACTATAATAGACTCAGAAACTGACAGACACCGATGCTCGAGGGCGACACATTTGACACCAAAATGAAACAAGCTCGACTTGCCAAAACTAGATGTGCTTTCATCATAAATGATGTACCATTTCTCTTATGTGTTCACTCGGCATAATTTTGATGATAAATCTTATTTTGAAAGTTCTTCCCTATTGTTCTAATCAATTCTTTGCTTCTCCCGAGATGTGCTTCGGATTAGTGCCTTAGCTTTTAGAATCAAAGATGCTCTATTTCAAAATTTTCAAAACAAATTGGTGACTTGAAAACTCTCCCTTTTGTGTGAAGGGATCGTGTTAAGCAAACAGAGTTTTCCCCTAGTTCATAGGCAAATGAGGTAGGTGACCGAAGTTTGCCCCTAGCTTGGAAGATGGTTGTTTGAAGGTTTTGGGCAAACGAGGTAGGTGACCAAAGTTTAAGTTTGCCCCTTGTATGAAGGGTAGATAGTAAAATTCAGGCAAACGAGGCGGGTGGCCAAAGTTTGCCCCGAGTGTGGAAGGTGATTTTCTGGCTTGAGGCAAGGACCGTGACTCTAATCTCTCAAATGCTCATAGCTTTTGCCTAGGCACCAGTGAGGTGACCTAGCGAGCTCTTTTCTTTCTTTTGTTATTGCTCACCTTGGATTTAGCTCTAATTTTTGCCTAGGCATCCTTTCGGATTTTTGACCTAGCAAGCTATCCTTCTTTTCTTTTTGAAAGTCTACCTACGTACGCCCGAGCAGGGATCAGGTCCAACGTTGTTCAGGCCAGGACCTTGAAAGAAGGGGGGGTTGATTTTTAGGTAGGTGGGACGACCAAACCGATGCGGTTGCCTACGTATCCCCGAGCGGGAATCAGGTCGAGCGTAGTTCAGGGCAAGGTCTTGAAAGAAATTTGTTTGATTATGATGGTGTCGACCGAACCGATGCGGTTGCCTACGTATCCCTAAGTAGGAATCAGGTCAAGCGTAGTTCAAGGCAAGGGTTTTGAAAGACATGGAGGTCTAAGGGTTTTTCGAACCAATCGTTAAAAAAGTTCAAACTTGGGTCACTTGTGGTAGCCTTGAATAAAAGGATTCAGTTTCAGTCTCCCTTTCTTCTCCTTTCTCTTTTTTCTTTCTTTTTTTTTTTCTCTTTATGTTTTTGTTTTGTTTTGAGGATTGATCCTTTTCACTTTCACCTAGCCAGTCAAATTTTTTTTCATGCAATTGATTGGTGCGAGATCTTCTGATCATAACTCACAACGTGTATGTCAGCTCTCAAAATTTGTTTGTGGCCTTTCTGAGCCTTTCAAAACATGATCTAGATACCTTCTCCTGATGTACCTTGAAGTGTACAATTCTATGTATCACCAAAATTTTCTTTCTTTCATTTTCTCCATCATTTTGACTGGCTAGGGTCAGATTTTGGAAATCAATACCTTTTCAGCTCTAACTTTTGCTCAGGTGCCCTTTTGGGTTTTCAACCTAGCGAGCTTTTTTTTTTTTCTCTTTCTTTTTCTTTTCTTTTTTTTTTCTTTTTTTTTTTTCTTTTTTTTTTAAAGTGGAGATGAAACTCACTGAAATGTTTGTCTACCGTCAAGGACTAAGTCCGTACAGATTTGCATGGCTATCAATTGGGTTGGGCCCAAGGCTTTAAAATGGTGAAAAAAGGTGTTAGGCAAGCCACAAGTCAGTTCCCAGTATGTCTTTTCAAGATTAAGGCAAGAGCATCTCTTAAATTCTTGAAGTAAGACTATTCAATTCTCGGCTCTTCTTCGGTGTTAGCGCAAAATTGACTTCGGCCTTTTCAGGATTCTTTTTTTTTTATGCAAAAAAATAAATAAATTAGCAAAGTAATATCCATGGTAATTTGAAAAGTGACACTTCAGTTCAATGATTCATGCACTTATGACTATACACATAAGATTAAGCAAAACGAGATTCGCAAGAGAGGGATTACATTTCTTGGTACAGACTCACAACAACTCGATGACAGACAGACTTGACAATAAGACTAAACTTGAAATAGACTCAAAACATAGAACAGACTCGACTAGACCTGACCTGGTCTCAAATGGAGTGTCACGGTGACTCGTTTATTCCTTTTTTTTTTTCTTTTTCAAAAGATCCTCCTCATTTGCTTTGCCAGCAAATGTCTCAAACACCACCACTTCACTTGCACAGGTTCAACATTCATAGTCCTCAGCGAAAGGGGTTGCTTGAACAGATAAGCTAGGAGCTTTACGTTCGACGAAGCTGACGTTTTGGGTAACATGGGATTGAATGGGTGGTGGCTCAATGATGTTTCGGTCGATGAGTTCCTGGATATCGTGGCAGAAGCATATGTAACAGTCGGTGTCATGGGCCTGGGCCTTGGTGGTAGGCACATTGCTTGGACAGGTCACAGTTAGGTAGTGGGGCATCGGCATGAGGCTGAAGGAGTTGGAGGTGCCCCTTTTTGAGCAGGCGCTCCAGGGCTGAGGAGAGGGAGGTTTCTAGCTTGGTAAAGGTATGTGGTTGCTTTTTCTGGTAAGGGCGACTAGTGGTTTAGTTTGAGGATTGGAATGGCCGAGGAGGGTATGACATGGGTTGGCTGCACAGGGTATTGACATCCGGGGAGTTTCGGGAGTATTTAGGCCTCTTGGACTGGTGTTGGGGTTCATCCTTCTTGAACTTTTCTTCTCTGATGGCATCCTCCATTCTGGTTCCTATTTCAGATAACTCTTTACCAATGCTCTACGACATCTTCTCAAATTGACTCACCCTTAAATTCAGCTGCTCAACAGTGGTTTGTAGCTTGTTCACTTTCTCTTCTAGAGCTTTGTGGTCCATTGGTGGATCGATGATGGTCTAGCCCTCGATTAAGATAGTGAATTCTGGGAGGTATAGAAGTGCGCTTACCCGGGGCTACATTTTTTCTGCAAATAGAAGTAAAAGCCCAAATGAGCAGAGGCGCAAAATACTTCTTATAGACTCCTAGGGGAGAGATGAACAAGATTTTGAAAAATTCATCGATGTGAACCGATGACGGTCGCAGTATGTATATGACCTCTATATAATGATTGACACGAGTGAAGATGATGACGTGTATACATTTGATGTGTAGAGACTGACACATGTGAGACTGACGAGATGTGCGTGGATGTAGACTGACACGAATTGTGTATGCATATGAGGCAAGCATGCGGATGCAAGCCCTAATCTATATGACCCCCCCTACTTCTAACATATAGCAGTTAAACAAGTAAGGTCCTAGTCATACAAAGTGTGCTAACTTTTCTTTCTAGTATGATCACCAACAGGAGAGAATTAAAATTTTCTGGAAGAAATATGGAAATTCTGGGATACTCGGGAGATGGGAGAAACAAGGATTTCTGGGAATTTAGAGTTTCTGGAAGAAACAAGTATATTCAGGCGAGCTGGACAGAGTTTTGGGAGAAGACTGGGAAATCAGAGTTTATGGGAGAAGCTTTTGGGAAAAGCAGGGATTTCAAGGTTTCTGGGAGAAACATGGATTTCTGGGAAATCTAGGCTGATTAGACAGAGTTTCTGTGAAAACAGGTATATTTGGGTGAGTTTCTGAGAAATTTGAATTTTTGGAAGCTTCCGTGAAACAAAGATACCTAGGGAGTTCGAATAGGACTTCTGGGAGAAGCGGGAATATCTAGGTGATTCGGACAAGTATTTTTGGTGAATTCTGGGAGATCTAGGTAGGGTTTCTAGGAAAAAGGGATTTCTGAGAAATCTGATGGATTTTGGTAGAGTTTTCAGGGAGCAGAGATTCTTAGTAGAGTTTTTGGGAAACGGGAATTTCTAGGAAGTTTAGATGGATTTTGGTAGAGTTTCTGGGAAATAGGATTATTTGGTTAAATATGGACAGGGTTTCTGGGAGAAACAGGTTATGATGGTGATCATACTGTCTAGCTAGTTTTCATACTCCTATGTCCTAGGACCAACAAACAAGGTTTGCTGTATATATCTTTGTGAACATGGAGCAGACTTCCTTATCATGGTGCCTAGGCAGTTCACTCAATGTGGTCACATGTAAGTGATTGCCCTGGGAATCATAAGAAAGAGGTTCTATTCTATGCCACATAAGCGTCTACACCGCGCAGGTAATTCCACCAGGGCATATAGCAGTTTATATCACATTGTCCTATCTGAAAAGATAAATTAATAGTCCTATGAAAGGTTCTATAGAAATCTATATGCAAAGGCTGGGTTTAGTCAAAGAGGGTCCGTTGACGAGAGTTCCAATATACCATCAGGGAGACAGTACGGAGGTTTTTACTCTTTTTGATATATCTTGGAAGGTATAGTATCAACGGTGACTTGTGCCCTGGCACAGCAAGACCTGAACAATGTCAGCGCCGCATTTCAAACACAGACAGAAGGGGAAATGCAGCGTGCAATGGGGTGAACCAAACACAGTAATAAGATGATTTTAAGGATGCTTCTTATGAGTCAAACCTCTGTATTATTTTTGTTTTGAAAATAAAAAAAAATCCCCAGCTGAGTCGCCAGATTGTGGACACGCGGAATTCCACTTCTTGTTTGTTTTGAAATCGTTTTGAAAGGAAAAGAAAAGGTCTGTTGAAAACAGATACAGAGTCGCCATTTGGTCTTTGAGGAACCAAGAAACTTAATTTCACTCACCCAAACGGATAAAGGGCACATGCCCTTCATAACCAAAGAACTTGGTTCGGGGTTTTGGTACGAGAGAGGAAGGAGCCTTTGTTACGACTAAAACACCCTCAACTCTCCCCGTCTCTCGACGGGCCTCAATTAGCATCCAAATAATCATCTTTTACTGTTTGGTTCGACAATTAATACTATGATAGGTATATTACATCACATAAGAATCTTGAAATGGAAGATCAAAAGATAAGATATCATTCGTAAGATCTAAGCCAAAAATCACACAATGCAAAAGTGAAAGACCACACAAACAAACCTAGAAAAAATCGTCTAATCACATATCAAGTAATTAAGTTTCCCTAATCTAAAGGGGACATGAATTGTTCTTGAAACAAATAATCAAAGAAATCGAAATATGCTTAGCAAGCTAGTATGATGCATGTTAATCTTTGAGAAAAGAAGATCTCTCAATCCCCGGGATGGATGACAAAGGAAGATTAGATCGAGGGGATGACAAAGGAAGATTAGATCGAGGGGAAAGCATGAACATGTGATCAAATTCATTCCTTATAATCTTCTTAGATTAGGAGTCACGAAAACCCTAAATCTATGCATGGATGCAATGTATGTATCTAAAATGTGCCAAGGTTGTAATGTGTTTTGTGTTCATGGATTCCTAGAATGACTTAGAAGTCTAGAATGTGTATGTATGAATGAAGGAAATTATCATGGGATGTGTACAAACGTAGTATAAACTACTTCCTAAGACATGAGCTAATTTGGTGTGCATGCAAGCATCAAATCAAAGGATGGAAGTAAAAGTGTACTTGCTGTGAATAGTGGACAGAACAGTGACATGATCTTTTGGAAATTGAAAAGAGGGGTTAGGAATGTTTTCAATGCATGATTTTTTATAGAGATCTTCTTTATTGTGTCTATAACACAACCCAAAAAGCCAATATTCTAATAACTATTATAGATTGAGAGAAATCATATGAACACTAGAGGTTACTCAGAAACAGAGTTCGTACTATCGACTGAAATGTCAAAAACTCTTAGAAAATAAAAACAAATGATCTAGGAGCCCATTTTATACAGAAAGTTCCCTAAGACACTGAAGTTTAAGGAAAAAATAGTTTGGGACCACTCCTTTTGGAAATGTTTTCTGTAAAACAAGTTGATAGTCGACCAATCTGCTGTGACAATAAAGGCAAAATATCTGGAGAGAATGTTTGGATCAAAATGGAACCCTTCCAAGTCTTTTCAAGCCAAGCCAAAAATCATGGGTGTTCTGTAATGAGTTAGGACGAATTTTCAAGTGGTCTTGCATCCATACATTGAGTATTGAGTTCTAGAGAAATCTTTGAGCTCAGATCATTCACTATTTTGACTCACTGTTTTAAAGATTTTGGAAAAAACTTGAGTTTTCTTTCTTGAGATCAAAATGAGAGGGTTTGAGAGGGGTTTTGAAATTAAGTTTTGAAAGTATATTTTCAACATCAAATAGAGATTATGACCTCTTGAAACATCAACATCAAACTCATTATCAAGAACCCCCAATATTATTGGAGGGCTTCATTTTTATTTTGAACATAACTTCAAGAATACCTTGGAGGCATTGAAGTTATGATCATCATCTATTAAACATATTTTTGAGGTCAAGAGCTACTATACATAAGGATTCACTCACCTCAAACTTCATGTCATCATTTATATGATGAAGAACATGTAAGTAAATAAAGAAAAATAAAAAAAAATGAGGTAAGGGGAGATGAACATATATATATATATAAACAAGCAAGTAAATAGCAATCAATAGATGATAATCAATGTGATATTGGACTTGTAGCTTGGTGCTTCACTCATAGATATTGACATTTAGACATGGAAGTAGCTTCCTAACTCAAGAATGCTCAAGAATGGTGATTGGGGGTATTTGGAATGTGAAGTATAAGAGAGGTAATGGAAGAAAACAATATTAAAACTCACTTTCTTATAGAAAATCAAAGGGAGAAGCTCCTTTTCCTTCTTCTAAACCTATCTCCATCTCTCTTTCTCTCTACAACTTCTACGGACTTTGCACTTAGCCGCCCTCCCCCAAATGAAGAGCAATAGGGGAGGGAGGGGGTTTATATAGGCTAATTTGGGGGAGGTTTTGGGATTTAGAAAGTGCTCCCATTGGTCCCAAACATCTGTGAACATAAAACTACATCATTTTGGTTTTTAATTAATCAAATTGGACCTCCAAATAAATTACGAAAATAGACTCTGCGAGGGATGAGTGCCGCCGCGGCACTGGCCATGTGCCGCCGCGGCAGTGGCCCAGTGCCGCCGCGGCATTGCTCCTCAGATGCCCAGAAAATTGTATTTAGACCCCCCAGTGGTTCCGGTATTTGCGAAAAGGCCCTATTTTGTCTGAAATTCACAGAAAATGCGTATGAACTCCAAACTGAGCTTGTGATATACCGTTGGAAAGGTATCAGAGTCTACTTTCTATATAAAATATTTTGGATTCAGGTAACTTTGAAAAGTTTTACGGTATTCATGATAAAATCCAATTTGCTCGCCTTTTTCACCGTCAGAAATTCATAATAAATCCGTTTTAAATCCAGAAATTATGTGCGATATACCGTTCGAAAGCTATTGACCTCTAGTATCTATGAAAAATATTTGAAAATTGTTACGGTGCTCCGGTTTCAAAGTCAACTTTTGGTCAAACTGGTCAAACTTGGGATTCCCGGGAAGTTCTGAAAACCTCTGTGAGCTCCCAGGAGCTGAAGTTTTCGTTCAATTTTCTTTTAAAACTCATTTTAATACTTTCCACATGATCCGAAATGATCTTGAAATTTTTTGGCAAATTCAGATGATTTCGGTCAATTTGGTCAACGGGGACTTTCCGGGAACTTCCAGGACTTCCGGGGGTCTCTGGGAGCTGACGATTTCATCTGATTTTACTTAAAAACTCATTTTCTTGCATTTCTTATGACATAACATGTTTCCAGAACTTTTGGTCCAAATTTGGGAGTTTTCGGGATTTCAAGGGCATTTTGGTCATTCTGAGCATTTTGAGAAATAGAACTAACTTCCAGGAGTCCTTTTGAGTCTTTTTCGATCATTGTGAACCACCAAGCTATGGGTCTCCTAAATTTTATAGCCGAAAAAATGGGGTGTCCACAATCGTTAGAAAAGCAATAAAATGAGTTTTAAAACAAAATCATATAAAAACGTTAGCTCTTAGAAGTCCCGGAAGTTCCTGGAAAGTCACCGTTGACCGGTTTGACCAAGATTTGGCCAAGTTTGACAAAAAGATCTGAATTCATCTGAAAGTTCCAAGATTATTATAGATTATGTGAAAAGTACTAAAACAAGTTTTAAAAGAAAATCGGACGAAAACGTCAGCTCCTAGGTGCTCCTAGAGGTTCCCAAAACTTCTTGGAGGTCCCCGGTTTGACCTAAAAGTTGACCCGGAGACTAGAGCACTGTATCATTTTTCAAACATTTTTCATGGATACTAGAGGTCAATAGCTTTCCAACGGTATATCGCACATAATTTCTGTATTTAAAACTGATTTATTATGAATTTTCGAAGGTGAAAAAGGCGATTAAATCGACTTTTATCGCGAATACCACAAAACTTTTCAAAGTGACCTATCTTTGAAATTTTTTTTAATGTAAAGTATACTCCATTACCTTTCCAACGGTAAATCACAAGCTTGATTTGGAGTACATACGCATTTTCTGTGAATTTCGAATGAAATAGGGCTTTTTGTGAATATCGGAACCTCTGGGGGCCTAAATGGAATTTGCGGATCATCTGAGGAGCAGTGTCGCTGCAGCACTAGCTCTCTACTGCCATGGCACGGGCCCAGTGCCACCGCAACACTCTCCCTCAGAAAGTTCATTTTTGTAATTTTGTTTTGGGGAGTTTTTCATAAATATTAGAAATCAAAACATCGTAGTTTTGGTTCCCAGTTTATTTTGGACCAATGGCAGACCTTTTAAACTTTTTAAAACCCTATTTACCACCCCCTCCTTTACCTATAAAAGAGACCCATTTAATTCCATTTATGGGAGAGACTTGGAAGCTTAGAGAGAGCTTAGGAAGAAACTCTAGAGAATATAGAGAGAGAAACAGAAGAAGATAGTCTTCTTCTTCCAATTTTTTGTTTAATCAAAGTGAATTTTATTTGAGTTTGCTATCAAAACTTCAATCATCCAAATATTTCTTTCACCATCTTCTTGAGCATTAGAGAGGTAGTGAATAAGCTCCATGTCAATATGCACACATATATGAGAGGAATACGTACTTTGCTAGAGTTCCATTCTTGTTCTTGAAAGCTATTGTTATCATTATCATCATTCTCCTTCCTAATCCCATTTGTTTTTTTCTTTTTTATTTACATTATTGTCATCTATCCTCAATCCCCATTTCTATTTTACACTTTCTTTGATACATTTTGTCATCTCTTCTTACCAGCCACCCCCCCCCCCCCCCCCCCCCCCCCCCCCCCCTCTTTTCTTGATTTCTTTTGTTCTTTGATGATTCAAGGTTGAATGAAGTTCTAAGTGGTTACATGGACATGTCAAGTGTTTAAGTTCATGGTTTGATCATCTATTTCAAAACCCCCAATAAAGAACTCAAACTCATTTCCAAAACCCCAAATCCATTTTCTTTAAGAATGATCCAAAACAGTGAGTTGTTTAGGTTCAAAGATTTGTTTTGAATTAAATGCTTGAGTTATCATGATGAAATCAATTGGAAAATCTCTCTAATACATCATAGTTCACCCTTATTTTGTTTCAACAATTTTAGAAATGTAGAAACATGTTTTCTGAATTTTAGAAGGTCATGTTGACAATCTGTCTTTCCTTTCACAGATTGTAGTTTGACTTCTTACATTTGTTTGTGGATGTTTTCATCACATAACATGGCATTTTTTTATTTATTTCCTTGAACTTCAATGGTTAAGAAACTTATGTATCTTTTAGTCTACCCAGGAGTTAGTCGTTTATTTATAAAAAATACTCCCTCCGTCCCATTTTATGTGTCTATCTTTCTTTTTTGGGATGTCCCAAAATTGTTGTCCACTTTCCTAAATTAGTATGTAAATTTTACTTAGTTCCAAAACTACCCATCCTTACACTCAACACCAAAACAAAGCAAAAAAAGAAAGTGCAATGGGCAATTGTGGAAAGTAGGTGTAGATTCTTTTTGTTCCCTTAAATAGTTGGATTCTCAAAGATGGACAAATAAAATGGGACGGAGGGAGTAATACAAAATCAGTCAACAATGCAGCTTTTGTTTCTGAGTCATATGTACATTCTGATTTGTTTCTTTTAATCTCATATAGCTATTGAAGTTTGGTCTTTTTCTGTGTATTCTAGACACATAGGGAGGCTCTCTAATTTTTCCCCCAAGTTTTCCTAGGCATGTTTGATCACCCTTTATGATTTTGTTAAGTGATGCATACAGTCTGGACACAATTAATAGAAGACCACTTTTTGACTCACACTTTGGTGCAACACTCTCTTGTATCTAGATGAACCCACATCCCATAAACATATTCTTTACTACTCTTAGCATATTGTATCATATAATGTATCATCTATCCTCTTATGTGTCATACTTCCATGAATTCTTGAGTTTGGTTTCCAAATAAAACCATATTTTGCAAATGATTTAAGAAATTCTTGAAATGAGTTAGGAATTGATATTCCAAGTGGTTAGAATCTTCATCCAAGAGCAGAAAATATGATTTCAAAGCATCCATTTCAAAACCCCTCTAAAACCCCACATTTTTATTCCAAGAAATAAAAGTCTGTTTTTCCAAAACCCCCCAAAATAGTGAGTTGTTCCACTTGAAAATGCTATTCTGAGTTCAATACTCAATGGATGATGTCAATACTACTTGAAAAGTCTTCTTAACTCATTAGGGAATGACCATGATTTTTGGTTAAATTTTAAAACACATGGAAGGGTTCCATTTTGACCCAAACATTCTTCTAAAAAATTATGTTTTACTGTCACTGTAGCTTTGGTTGATTTCTAACTTGTTTTCTAGAAGACTTTTCCAATGAAAGTGGCTCCAACTTATTTTTACCTTGAACTTCAGTGTCTTAGGGAACTTTCTGTATAATATGGGTCTTTAAATGTTTTGTTTTCATTTTCAAAGATTTTTCTACAATTCAGTCGACAATACGAATTCTGTTTCTAAGTGACCTCTCTTGTTTATATGATTTCTCTCAATTTATAACTTCAATTTTGATTTAGCTTATTTCTATGTGATGTAGACACAGTAAGGATGACATACATAAAAAATCATGAATTAAAAATATTTCTAACCTCACTTTTCCATTTTTACAAAATTAGTTCACTGTTCTGTCCACTATTCACAATAAGCATATTTTACTTTAATTCTTTGATTAGATGTTCACATGCAATCCAAATTAGCACATATCTTAGGAAGTAGTTCATACCATATTTGTACATATCCTATAATAACATTCTTCATTCATTCATGCATATTTTAGACTTCTAAATCACTTTAGAAAATCCATGTACTTCACACCACTACTTTGCACATTCTACGCTCATCCATTGCATTCATGCAAGATTTGGGGCTTTTTGTAACTCCCAATCTAAGAAGATTATAAGGAATGAAATCGATCGCACGCTCATGCTTCCCCTCGATCAATTCTTCCTTTCTCATCCATCCGGGGATTGAAAAGTCTTCTTTTTCAAGAATTTACATGCATCTTACTAGTTTGCTAAGCACATCCCATTTTCTTTGATTATTTGTTTTCAAGAATAATTCATGTCCCCTTTAGATTAGGAAAACTTGATTAATTGATATATGATTAGACAATTTTTCTTAGGTTTGTTTGTGTGATCTTTCACTTTTGCATTATGTGATACTTGGCTTAGATCTTATGAATGACATATGTGTTGGAAAAACAGGTTTAAATGGAAAGTTTAAACGCGCAGCGGAAAAATCAAGTTATGAAACTTTATTGGCATGCCTGGATCTACTACTCGTCAATTCTACAGATACGCACAAGAAGGGACACGAGTTATACCTTAGTGTCTTGAACCCAATTCTGATCTTCAACTTCCAGCAGCCTCCACTAGATGATCTTCACCCTTATGACTCCTGCGGATGCCTGCCAGAAAGACTAGGGTTGGTGGGAACCCTAATGGAGAGGATAGAGAAGGTTTTGGGACTCCAAAACAGTTTCTGCAGCTTCTGACGTTCAAAATGACGAACAACCTTTTCCAGAACGCAGCTGCCCTATTTATAGATTCCCAGAACCGACTTAGACTTCGAGCGATCGAAGTGCCTTCGATCGATCGAACATTCGATCGAACATTCGATCGATCGAACCATCTTCGATCGATCGAACCTTCAGACTTCAATCGATCGAGACATCTTCGATCGATCGAACCTGTCTGGACATCATCCTCAAGCATCTTTCCAAGCATCCTGGCGGAGCTAAGAGTGGGACCTCCTAGGCTCTTTATTGTTGGCTCAGACCAGTTTGTTAATTACCATGACCAAACTCTTTGATCAGCAAACTTTAACTAACTGGTCAGTTAAAGTTTACTCCACTATAAAACGATAACTGAACTCCAACGCAAAAGAACATATCCGAAGCGATAACTAGACTTGTATGGTGTACTAATGTCCCTCTACCGTCAGCATTCGTAATCATATTCAGGTAATCGGATAACTGTTACTGTCAACCTGAATCATGATTACTTCTTGTATTCCTTGAGTCCCATTCACCTCTCATGATTACCAAACATGTTGATAACTCTTATCAACCAGACTGCAGTACTCAGTAATCGACTTGGTGACATTCTCAAGGGAATGCTTACTCTGAAACAGAGGGTAGATTCTATCTTGACAATGCATGTTCACAACCCTATGAACATGACATACCCAAGATACCCAGGTGTTGATCTTTTATAGACCTCACTGATTGGTAAATCAAAGCAGTCATATCCACAGTCTGTGTTCATAATCGTCTCAAGATTGAGAACACGTACCTTATACAAGTTATGAGTTCCTATTGACTGTTTGACAGCCTTAAGCGTCAATAGGAAACTCAGGTCCGTCAATGCACTATAAGCACTAGCATATCAACTAAGAGCTACACTCTAGTGATTGAGATTAATCACTCCATCCAATGGTAGTTAATTATGCTACAGTGTAGACTTGATGAGGTATCCAGTCTCATCATCCACTGTGACACATTCTAAGTATTAAAGAATAGTAATTCGTATCTCACTTGTGTGCATCTCATACACACACGAATTACTTACTATAATACTTAAGGATTAACAATCATCTCATGAAAAGAACATACACAATAAAATGTAAAGCTGATATCCATATATTAAAATGTCAATGTCTCATACAGAAAGTAATGGTTTGAGGGCACAAACCCAACAAACTCCCACTTGCACTCATAACCATTCAGAACTACATCTAAGACCTAGACTATCTAGATGACGATCAAAGACCTTCTGTGGCAATGCCTTTGTAAACGGATCAGCAAGATTGTCAGCTGTGGCAATCTTGGTGACAGTCACATCTCCACGTTGAACAATATCTCGGATAAGATGATATTTCCGCTCTACGTGCTTTCCCTTTCCGTGGTTCCTTGGCTCCTTGGACTGAGCCACTGCCCCACTATTATCACAATAAAGCGTAATAGGCGACAGCGACGCTGGTACCACCTCGAGTTCCATAAGGAACTTCTTGAGCCAAACAGCTTCCTTTGCGGCTTCACAAGCAGCCACATACTCAGCTTCTGTAGTTGAGTCTGCAATGCATTTCTGCTTAATGCTCCTCCAACTGACAGCACCACCTCCCAAGGTAAAGAGATGACCAGACGTCGACTTCCTCGAATCTTTATCTGACATAAAGTCCGAGTCAGTGTATCCCACTGGAATTAACTCACTACCACCGTACATAAGCATGTAATCTTTAGTTCTTCTCAAGTACTTAAGAATGTGCTTAACGGCTGTCCAGTGCTCTGGACCCGGATTCGACTGATATCTGCTAACCATGCCAACGGCAAAGCAGATATCTGGTCTAGTGCATAACATCGCATACATGAGACTTCCCACTGCAGAAGCATAGGGAACTCCTGTCATGCGATTCCTCTCCTCCTGTGTCTTTGGACACTGGTCCTTGGAGAACGCTAAACCATGCCTGAAAGGTAACAAACCTTTCTTCGAATTATCCATTGAAAACCTAGTTAGCACCTTATCGATATAACCAGCTTGAGATAATCCCATTATCTTTCGCTTGCGATCCCGAAAGAGCTTTATCCCAAGAATATAGCTCGCCTCTCCTAGATCCTTCATATCGAAAGTACTAGCTAGCCAAACCTTGACCGTTGACAATGCCGCTACATCATTTCCAATGAGTAGAATGTCGTCAACGTAAAGCACAAGAAAAGCCACCACTTTCCCTTCACTCTTCTTGTATACACAAGGTTCATCCAGATTCTGTATGAAACCAAACGATTTGACCGCTTGGTCAAATCGTATGTTCCAACTTCTGGATGCCTGCTTAAGCCCATAAATGGACTTTTGCAACTTGCATACCAAGTTACCTTTCCGACCAGCTATGAACCCTTCTGGTTGTTGCATATAGATGTCCTCCTCAAGATTGCCATTCAAGAATGCAGTCTTGACGTCCATCTGCCAGATCTCAAAATCTAGGCATGCAGCAACGGATAAGAGTATTCTGATGGACTTGAGCATGGCCACCGGCGAGAAGGTTTCCTCATAGTCAATGCCCTCCCTCTGAGTATAACCTTTCGCAACAAGCCTTGCCTTAAAGGTCTCAACCTTTCCATCAGATCCTCTTTTCCTCTTGTAGACCCACTTACAGCCAATGGGTTTAATATTGGCTGGAAGTTCTACAAGATCCCAGACCTGATTAGAATCCATAGATTCCAATTCAGCCTTCATAGCTTTAACCCAATGAGCTGAATCAACATCAGCCATTGCCTCTTCGTATGTGGTAGGATCAGATTCAGATTCTATGGAGACAGCTTCAAAAACTTCTCCTAAGAACATGTATCTATCAGGCTGGCTGATAATCCTCCCACTACGACGAGGTACTGGTGCGGAAATAGGTGAAGAAGTGGTGTTTTCCTGATTTACATCGTTATTAACTACGGGTTGGACTGAGGGCTCTCCTTCTATCTCTCTAAGATCTATCCTTCCCTTAGGTTTATGGTTCATGATATAATCATCCTCCAAGAAAATAGCATTCGTACTGACGAACACCTTCTGTTCTCTTGGATCATAAAAATACCATCCATAAGTACCCTTTGGATACCCCACGAAGTAACATACTTCCGATCTAGAATCCAACTTGCTCATCTTTCCTTTTAGCACATGTGCCGGACATCCCCATATCCGGAGATGTTGCAAAGAAGGCTTGCGCCCAATCCACATCTCTCGTGGTGTCCTGGGAACAGATTTGCTTGGTATTAGATTTAGTATGTAAGCAGCGGTTTCCAAAGCATAACCCCAAAGAAATAAAGGTAACTCAGAATAACTCATCATTGACCTAGTCATGTCTAAAAGAGTCCGATTCCTTCTCTCCGCTACACCATTTTGCTGAGGCGTGCCAGGTGCAGTCAACTGTGACAGAATCCCATTCTGTACGAGGTGATCAATAAATTCATTAGAGAGGTACTCGCCACCTCGATCAGATCGAATGGCCTTGATATGTGTGCCCAATTGCTTCTCCACTTCAGCCCTAAACTCTTTGAACTTTTCAAAGGCTTCAGACTTGTGCTGCATTAGGTACACATATCCATACCTAGAGTGGTCATCAGTAAATGTTATGAAATACTCATAACCACCCCTTGCTCTAATATTTATTGGTCCACACACATCAGTATGAACTAATTCCAACAATGCATTGGTTCTATTGCCCTTTGCAGGAAAGGGCCTTTTGGTCATCTTACCCTCTAAACAAGACTCGCAGACTTCTATTGGTTCGAGAACCAAATCGCCTAAGACCCCTTCTTTGACTAGTCTGCCAATCCTATTTAGATTGATATGACCAAGCCTCATATGCCAAAGCTTTGTTGGATTAGTGGAAGGTCTCTTTCTTTTAGATGGTACAGTTACCACTGAGTTATTAAGTTCCATACAAGAATCTTTAGAAATATTGGGAGTAATCACATATAAACCATTTGATTTAACACCAGAACATATAAAAGAACTATTTCTTTTAATCACAACTTCAGTTCCAAAATGAAAAGAATAACCATTATTCGATAAATTAGAAACTGAAATTAAATTACGTCTCATTGAAGGGACGTAAAGTACATCTGATAAAATCAAAACTTTATTGTCTAGAAATTCTAAAACTACGACTCCTATAGCAACCGCAGAAACGGTTGCGCTAGAACCTAGAGTAAGTACGATTTCCCCATCACTGCACTTCCTGGTTGATCTGAACCCCTGCAATGAATTACAGATATGGTTAGTCGCACCAGAATCAATGCACCAAGTGTTTGAAGTATCCGTTATAAAACTTACTTCAATCACATGTGATTCAATCATACCTTGAACTCTTGTAGCTAAGAATTCTGGACAGTTCCTCTTCCAGTGGCCCTTCTCACCGCATTGGAAACACTTTCCTTTGCCTTGGCCACCCACCTTCCCTTTGCCCTTACCTTTTCCCTTAGATTTTGCAATCTTAGGGACCGGTTCAACACTTGAACCTCCAGTGCTAGCCTTCTTCTTCCCTTTCTTTCCTTTCGGCACAGATCGGGAAGAGGAAGCGCTTTTCTCAACGTTTAAAACGCTGCCCCCAGGTTTGATCACCCCTTCCGCTGCCAATAAAGAGCTCATCAATTCGCTCATTGAAAAATCCATTTTATTCATATTATAATTCAGTTTAAATTGAGCGAATGATGGCGACAGCGTATTGAGGATCATATCAACTTGGGTCTGTGCATCGATGTTGGCACCTAGGGTCTCCAGCTCGTTTAAATAACCAATCATTTTCAAAACATGTTCTTTGACTGGAGTCCCTTCCGACATCTTAGCACTCATTATCTTCTGCATAGCTACCTGTCTGGCAGGCCTGCCATGCTCCCCAAACATCTTTTTCAGGGATTCGATAATGTCACTGGCGGAATTGTTCGACTGGTATTGGTGTTGTAACACATTAGCCATAGAAGCCAATATGTAACAACGAGCCATCCCATTCGACTTTTTCCATTTATCGAACTCGCGTCTAGCAGCAGCCGAAGCATTTGCAGCGGGTTCTTCGGGGCATGGGGTGGTGAGGACATATATGTGATCCTCCGCAGTTAACACGATGTCAAGGTTACGTTTCCATTCAGTGTAGTTGTTTCCAGTTAACTTGTTTTGAGTGAGTATGGTGGCAAGTGGACTAAATGCAGATCCAGACATTATGATTTACTGAAAAATCAAAAACAAAATAAATATGGATATCAGAATTTGACAGTTTGAAATAAAAGAATCCTTTTAAAACTCTTATTTTAAAACAAAGTCGCCGGAATATCGAAACGAAAGAATAAAGCCTCCGTGTGGTGGTCAATGTTCGATCTTTCAATTTATCATAACTTATCCGCTATGCAACTCTTGCAAAACAAGTTATGACTTCCGAACCTATTTGATCTCTAAGTTTCTGAATAATGCCCCGTGTGGGATCCCTTATCCATAGCTTAGCTAGTGTGTACCATTAACTAGGATCCAATCACAACCGTCTCAAGTAGCGCCTCCGTATGGTGGTCACCCTCTAACACGTCTGATTGATCCTTATCAAAAGAAGTTCACATCTAGTAACCAATGAGTAATGCATCCTCCGTATGGAATGATCACCCCTGGCGAGGTGACACAGAATGCATCACTCATCTTACAGTGAACCGTTAATGGAAGATCGTGGGTGTAATTAATAAGACCCTCTCCCACTAGATTTAGTAAAAAAAAGGATTTTGCTTTTTGAGAAAATCTGTTTCTACACACTTCCCATAAACATCTAATGTTTACTAATGTGTTGAAAACGGTTTTTGAATTTTATTTTAGAAAACTTGTTTTGCGTGCATGCAACAATGTATTATACGCCAATCACAAACAAAGCACATAAAACAAAAAACTAAAATGAAATAAAAGACATCCAAACGATGCCTCTATCTCCCATGGCTCTATCTTCATAGAACCTGCTTTTGGTTTGATCGCCTCCAGCTCCATCTTCATGGACAACGGCTCCTTGCTCCATCTTTATGGATATTCTAATTCTATTACATTGAACCTATGCCTCTTTTGAAGCTTACAATTTATCTAGAAATAGAAATAGCAACAACAAGATAAAAGGCTAGGGAAACCGGTGCGACTTTCCTTTTCGTAGGATTGAAGTCGCAGCGCCCTTTACATATGCCTTAAAACCAAACCAAACTTAAAACAACACACCAATCTAAAACATTCAAACACAAAATTAAATGCTCTTGGCGCCATGGGAGATAGCGACTAATCTTTTGCTGCAAAAGGTTAGTTGAACACACATCCACGCATATATATAACAAAATATAACTATTGGAACCCTTAATTGATTCACACAGTATATAAACTCTTTACATACTGAATTAGAACTCAAAACAGCATCTAACTTCTCTGTCATAGTTCGATCGATCGAAGCCCGTTCGATCGCTCGAACCTTCGATCGATTGAACATTGTTCAATCGCTTGAACATTCTGTTTCACATAATGATTTGAAAATTTTACAGAATATTTTAAAATTAAAGTTTTTAATTTCAAAACTCTTTAATACTGTGAAACAAAGATCCTGACAAAGAGTCTGTCTCGATCGATCGAACTCTATTCGATCGCTCGAACACCAGAAGGTTTCGATCGATCGAAACCTGTTCGATCGCTCGAGTACAGAGAGTTCGATCGATCGAGACTACTTCGATCGATCGAACCCATCTTGCATCCAATGCAATCACAGATTTGTATACTGCTGCGATAACACTGCAGAAACAGATCTGTGACGATGCAGTTTCAAAAACAGTTCTAAAATCAACATACAAATCAAAATAGTGTTCCAAAAAACGCATCTATAGATCCAAACGAGCGTGGCTCTGATACCAATTGTTGGAAAAACAGGTTTAAATGGAAAGTTTAAACGCGCAGCGGAAAAATCAAGTTATGAAACTTTATTGGCATGCCTGGATCTACTACTCGTCAATTCTACAGATACGCACAAGAAGGGACACGAGTTATACCTTAGTGTCTTGAACCCAATTCTGATCTTCAACTTCCAGCAGCCTCCACTAGATGATCTTCACCCTTATGACTCCTGCGGATGCCTGCCAGAAAGACTAGGGTTGGTGGGAACCCTAATGGAGAGGATAGAGAAGGTTTTGGGACTCCAAAACAGTTTCTGCAGCTTCTGACGTTCAAAATGACGAACAACCTTTTCCAGAACGCAGCTGCCCTATTTATAGATTCCCAGAACCGACTTAGACTTCGAGCGATCGAAGTGCCTTCGATCGATCGAACATTCGATCGAACATTCGATCGATCGAACCATCTTCGATCGATCGAACCTTCAGACTTCAATCGATCGAGACATCTTCGATCGATCGAACCTGTCTGGACATCATCCTCAAGCATCTTTCCAAGCATCCTGGCGGAGCTAAGAGTGGGACCTCCTAGGCTCTTTATTGTTGGCTCAGACCAGTTTGTTAATTACCATGACCAAACTCTTTGATCAGCAAACTTTAACTAACTGGTCAGTTAAAGTTTACTCCACTATAAAACGATAACTGAACTCCAACGCAAAAGAACATATCCGAAGCGATAACTAGACTTGTATGGTGTACTAATGTCCCTCTACCGTCAGCATTCGTAATCATATTCAGGTAATCGGATAACTGTTACTGTCAACCTGAATCATGATTACTTCTTGTATTCCTTGAGTCCCATTCACCTCTCATGATTACCAAACATGTTGATAACTCTTATCAACCAGACTGCAGTACTCAGTAATCGACTTGGTGACATTCTCAAGGGAATGCTTACTCTGAAACAGAGGGTAGATTCTATCTTGACAATGCATGTTCACAACCCTATGAACATGACATACCCAAGATACCCAGGTGTTGATCTTTTATAGACCTCACTGATTGGTAAATCAAAGCAGTCATATCCACAGTCTGTGTTCATAATCGTCTCAAGATTGAGAACACGTACCTTATACAAGTTATGAGTTCCTATTGACTGTTTGACAGCCTTAAGCGTCAATAGGAAACTCAGGTCCGTCAATGCACTATAAGCACTAGCATATCAACTAAGAGCTACACTCTAGTGATTGAGATTAATCACTCCATCCAATGGTAGTTAATTATGCTACAGTGTAGACTTGATGAGGTATCCAGTCTCATCATCCACTGTGACACATTCTAAGTATTAAAGAATAGTAATTCGTATCTCACTTGTGTGCATCTCATACACACACGAATTACTTACTATAATACTTAAGGATTAACAATCATCTCATGAAAAGAACATACACAATAAAATGTAAAGCTGATATCCATATATTAAAATGTCAATGTCTCATACAGAAAGTAATGGTTTGAGGGCACAAACCCAACAATATGATCTTTTGATCTTCCATTTCAAGATTCTTATGCAATGTAATATACTTATCATAGTATTAATTGTCGAACCAAACATAGTATAAGATAATTATTTGGATGCAAATTAAGGTTCGTCGAGAGACGAGGCGAGTTGAGGGTGTTTTAATCATGACAAAGGCTCCTTCCTCTCTCGTACCAAAACCCCGAGCCAAGTTCTTTGGTTACGAAGGGTCGGTGCCCTTTATCCATTTGGGTGAATCAAAATTGGATTTCTTGGTTCCCTAAAGAGCAACTGGTGACTTTGTATTTATTTTCATAGACTTCTTTTTTTCAAATATTTCAAAGAAAAATCAATTTCGAACCCCGGAGGCCACGTGTCCACAGTACCTCTTCCTTCAAGGACTAAATTTCAACTTCTTTGCCTTTTATCATTTTTGCAACATCCATTTTTATTCTTCATTTCTCTATTTTTCATCAATTCAAACTGTTCGGCTAGGAATTGGACATATGGATTGTTGTTCAATGAGTTATCATTCATAGAAGATTAATTCTTAGTTTCAAAATGTGAATAAATTCTACTTCTGAGATTCTACACTTCTTCTTCCCTTACTTTAACTACATCCTTCAAACAAGCAAATTTTGTCTCCATGCACTTCATGTCAATGCAAAGTAGGTTATAATCGTGATTCATTTCTACAATAGTTTGATCGGCATTTGCCTTTGCCTTACTGATTGAATTATTTTCAGCCATCAACATCGTAATTGTCATTTTCAATTCATCGATTGCATTTTCTTCTTTCTTTTTTGAATCTTCAATTGTTGGTTTTAGTAGTGTCATTACATTTTCATCATCCATCCTTGCTCTTTTCAAATCTTCAACTTCTTTTACAAGATCTTCGATCATTCTTTTGCCATTTCCTCCATCTTCTTTAGAAGATTCATTTCCAGTTTTTGCCGTATCATATGGTGTTGGAGTTGCGCCTCTTGTTGTCTTGTCATTAGAGAGCGCAACATCATACAAATCAAAGTCACCTAGATTAAAAGTTAGAAAATCATCTTTCTGGTGCCTCTGATATGAGAATTCTTGTCTCAAGGGTGAATACTTTGTGCTCTCAGCAGCATATGTTTGCTCAAAATCATCATCTTTTTCTATTTATGCCTGTGGCGAATTGGGTATTGCGTTAGATGCTTTGCCATCGTCTATTGCAGACACCATTTCATCATTATCGTCTCCAAACCTGAAATTCATAGCCCCATCTAAGTCAACATGCACCATTTCATCATCATCATCTTCAGACTCAAAATTGACAACCCCATCTAAGTCAATGTTCTGCGACATGGATGCCTCTTCATCATTACTTTGAGGCCACTGATCTGGACTATCTTCAGTGTCTTCATCAATTGTCTCTTCAGATTCTTCCTCATCATCTGAATTTTCTGTTTCAGCTTCACTTGCTTCGTCATCTCTGTTTGTACCAATACTATCATTGCTATCATGCGACTTACCTACAGTGACTTGCATGTACTTTTTTGTAAGATATCCATAAGTTGTTCTCTCTTTTAAAGTTAGCTTCAGTGCAACTGAGTGAACCTATACACAAGGAGGCATGCACATTCATTTATACATGAACAAAGCTTTGTGAAATTCCACAAAGTTACTTTGACTTTTCTGAAATGGTGCCGCAAAACATACTTTTGAGAAATTTTACAAAAGTAATCCAGGTTTTCTAAAAAAGTCAGCAAAACAATTTTTTTTTCTACAACATCAGAAAACTATTGATTCAGCATTACTTATAGTGAACAACATACTATTTCTCAAAAAAAAAAATTTACTCTTGTCAAAAAGATGCACGTTCATTACATGAGCGAAGTTTTGTTAAATTTTACAAAAGCAATCAGGTGTTCTGAAGGGGCGGCAAAAGAAACTATTTTTGTGAAATTTCACAAAACAATCAATCAACTATTGTTCAAGGTAGCAGAACATATTATTTCACAAAAGACATTGAGCAAAAATAAATAACTTTTTTAAAATGTCACAGAAGTAATTATATTATTGTGACATTTAGTAAAATAAGACATTCAGCAAAACATAATTTTGTTTTTTTCAAATTGTACAACCAGATGTTCAAGTAACGAAGACAGGAAATTCATGGAAAGTAATTGAGGTACATGAGTGTCATTTAGATTTGATATTTCTAGACTCCTCAACTTCTTGTTGAGATCAATGAGGTCCCATTTGATCAATCTTAGGATACAATTTTCTGACAATGGTTTAATAATGGAGGAGTGCTCACAAAGCCAATACTGCTATCATGACCCATCCCACTATGCGTAGAAATAAGACACGTGGCATGCCACCAAAGCTCATTCAATTCCATTAAAATAAATAGTAGCAGAAAACATAAGTACAATCCTTTAAAATCAAAGTTATAAAAAGTTTTGCCCAATTGACACACTTCTGAAAGAATCCTTTTTGAAGATAGAGGCCTCACTCCTCACGCTTCTTCTTTCCTCGCTTCTTATCACCTGCAATGGAGTAAAGCTCCACTGCTCAGCTATATACTAAGTGCACAATTCTAAATATTTGCTTATATGAAAATTCATGTTATAAACGTCAAAACACATCAAAATAGTCTTTAAGGTGAGTGGTACGCATTCATCCGGTAAATGAAACCGATGTCGTGGAAGGTACACCTCTTCCACGCATCTCGTACACTGGTTGGGCCTTCCACCATACCAGGTACCGTGTTGGGACTTCCTCCATACCAGACACACCCACACTCAATATCACAATCCTCAAGGTTCGAGAAGCTTACCCTCGGATGAAATTGCACCAAATTCCCTTTGACCCACATAGACACAGAGAATACTAACATAAACAGTTATACATGCTGTTATCGCAGTTTCACATGCATAATTAATAGGCCTAATTAATACATGAATTTTGCCTGGATCCAAAATATCAAACTCAGTATTTAAAACATGTAAATTCCATATATTCCGTAGATCTAGAATTCATTTCTCATGCGATTTCTTCCTAACTTTGAATGATCAACTAGAGGCCTGAATAAACGTCATATCTTAGTTTATACGTGATTCCTAAAAGTTTATAGGTATTTTTCCCAAATTTTTAGAAATTTAATTTTTGGAAAAAGTTACCAAACAAGGCCTAAGAGATATCAAAATGAAGTTCTTACCTCTAGGAGTTCAAATCTCTGGAAAAAAACTGACGGACGAACGGTCATCGTGAAGCTCGTAGCCACCAAATCTCCCTTTTCTCTCTCCTCCAAGGATATTTTAGAAAGTGATACGTCCAAAAATATTCTACTAAAGCCAAACTGCTATGTCGACAGTGAAGGACCCAGACTATCCAGAATGGGCGCTTGTGGCCCACCAATCCCGAGGTCTTTCGACTGTTACCGCTCGGGGTACTCACACAGCCCGGGCGTACAGCACAGTAGCTCTCCACGAGGTGCAGTATGACATCCAAGCCACTCAGCAGTTTCCTTATCTGGTCAGAACTCGATTAAGGAAAAGTCCACAATTTCCTAAACCACTTAGGGAACTCTCCTAAATTTGTGAAGATTAATTGCAATCAGATTAGGATTCCAAATCTGAATATTGCCATGTACAGGCAGACTCTTATACCTATAAAAGGGATCGCCTACCCTCTTTACGGGGGATCGCATTCTTAACCTAGAAAAAATCAGTTTATACTAATTTGGTATGCATACACCTGGCCGATCTTATTGGTAGTGTCGCCCAACTGTTGGCTCACCAGGCCTGCCGGTGATCTGCTAGTGAAACGCACTGACGCACCCATGGACGTAGGTCACCTAATTAACTGGGTCGAACCACATACAATTGATTGTGTCACAATATCTCTCCCTGAATCTCTTTTACCAATTTTAGACATCATCAGTTTGGCGCCGTCTGTGGGAAACGATAAGTTTTTCACCAACAAATTCCTTGACTGATCAACATGCCACCAAAGACGGGTAAGAAAAATACCGCTCCGGTCGGTCAGGAGAACTTACAGCTCGAGTAGCAGGCCGCCTGCATGACCTCCGAGCAAATGACAGCGGCGCTCGCGTAACTTCTGGAAGGCCAATGGCAAACCCAGTAGCAAATCGAAGCGCTATTGGCCTTGCAGGAGAAGCGCCCTCAATCAGAGAACCAGACTGGGAAGAGTGCCCCCGACCGGGAGCCTGCAAGAGTCCAGAACCACACCCACTCTGCGCTGGTATCCCCGTGGGATTGGGAACACCCCCGGGATGGTGACCGTAGCAGAGCGCCCAAGCACAACAGGCGACAAGCTCGGACCAATCCTCGTTGGGTGGAAGATGCCAGAGACATCATCAACAGGCGACGCGCCACCAAGAGGGACGGGTCAAGGCCAAAGCCCAGGGAATTAGCCAAAGACCCTCCGGCCCGGAGCCGGGGAGATCTTAGGCATACGATTACCCGGAGCTGGAGCTGGGTCCTATCCCCAAGATCAACTCACTTTAAAGAAGAAGCCTCATTGTCCAATCCGACTTATCGCTCGAACATTGAAAGGAAGCCCGAGCAGGAAGACGTGAATGCTCAAATCCAGGGCTTACAGAAATAGATTGAGCAACTGAGCCGCAAGCAGCGTCACGATCATACCAACACAGAGAGTGAGTCACCCTATACTGCTCGGATCACCAGATTCCCCATCCCGTAAAAGTTTAAGCCACCGCATCTCAGTTCTTATGATGGGATAAGGAGCCCAGTGGATCATGTTCGCACCTACAGGGCCCAGATGGCTTTGGTCACCACTATTGATGAATTACTATGCCTGGCTTTCCCCAGCACTCTCAAAGGGCCAGCCGTGCAGTGGTTCCATGTCCTTAAACCTCAAATGGTGGAGGATTTTAAGACGTTATGCAAGCTTTTCATTAGCCAGTAGGGATGCTCGATCGGTCGCAACCGGACACTCAGTTATTGATTGTCAAGCAGCACAAGGGTGAATCCCTAAGGGAGTACGTGGACCGTTTCAATTAGCAGAGGCTCCAGATCTGCAATTTAAACAAAATAGCAGCTATCATGGCCTTCTGCTCGGGAGTTCAGCACACCAAAGTTGCTACGTCGTTCCACCAAGACTGACCGGCAACCCTGGTGGAGCTCTCAGAGAGGGTCGGAAAGTATATAGACATAGAAGAATTCCTGAAGTCCAAACACACTGACTTCGCGGGAGATGAGTCCCTGAAAGCCAAGCTGAGGCGTGAGGGCTCTGAGAAGGGCCCAGTAAAAAAGCCCAAGCAAGACCAGCAGAGAGGAGGTCGAGATTAGCTCCAGATCATTTTCACGCCTCTGTCTCGACCAATCCAGGAAGTCATGGTCGGCGCCAAGGCGTAGAGGTTGCTTCAATAACCGGTAAAACTCAAAGCCCCGCTTGGAAAAGGGAATCGGGATAAGTTTTGCTGCTTCCATAAAGACCACGGTCACGACACAGAGGATTGCTTCAAGTTAAAGATAGCCACAGAAAAACTGATCGAGCAGGGTTATCTTGCAGAATACATCACGACAGATGGACGGCCTACGCAGGGAGCCCGAGCTCCCGGTCAAATACAACCTCTTGGTCAAATCAACGTGATCTCTGGAGGAACATCCGGTGGTGGGGACTCACAGTCGGTAAGGAAGTGGCATGCTCGGGCATCCCGAGCAGATGTCTGGCAAGTCCAATCCACCAGCTCCCTGCCAGCTAACGTATTGACATTTACCTCCGACAATGCGCAAGGCATCCACTGCCCCCATGATGACCCGTTAGTTGTGACACTCTCCATAGCTAATTACGTGGTCAAAAGGGTGTTGGTGGACACAGATAGCTCGACCGATATCATGTTCGTGTCAGTGTTCGATCAGCTCGGGATGTCTAGGGATCGGTTCCGTCCAGTAGCTACTCCCCTGGTAGGTTTTAACGGATCCAGCACCCAGCCGCTCGGTACCATGGAGTTCCCTGTTCTTATGGGAGCTTACCCTCAGCAGATCTCCCTGCTGGAAAACTTTTTGGAATCCCCATCTGCCTACAATGTCATTCTCAGGAGGCCTACACTCAACAAAGCCAGGGCCGTCGTCTCTACTTATAGCCTGACAGTTAAGTTCTTGACCCCTCATGGACCCAAGAGCCTGCGTGGAGATCAGGCGACCGACCAGAGTTGCTATGTCAGTTCCCTTTGCCGGAAAGTCATCACAGAAACATTGAACGTCCAGGAGATGGACCCGAGGGATCAGAATGATAGAGTAGGCCCGATCAAAGAACTGGAACAAGTGGTATTGGACCTGTAACTCCTAAAGCGAACGGTCAACATCGGCACCCTGGTGGAGCCCGACCTCAGGGAAAAAATGATTCAGTTCCTACAATAGAGTCAGGATGTGTTCGCCTAGTGCCATGAAGATATGCCTGAGATTGATCCCCGGGTAATGTCTCATCGGCTCAATGCTAGCCCAGACTCCTGGCCGGTGAAGCAGAAGAGACGGGGCATGGCCCCCAAGAGGCAAAAGCAGTGTGCTAGGAGGTCGAGAAGCTCCTCAAAGCCCAATCTATTCGAGAGGTCCACTATCCCGACTGGTTAGCAAATGTAGTACTTGTCAAGAAAGCAACGGGAAGTGGAGGATATGCGTGGACTTCACCAACCTGAACAAAGCCTGCCCCAAGAACTGCTATCTACTGCCCAAGATAGATCTCCTTGTGGATTACACAGTCGGCCATTCGATCCTTTCGTTCATGGACGCCTACTCCAGGTACAATCAGATCAGCATGTACCTCGGGAACGAAGAAAAGACCTCTTTCATCACGGATTAGGGGACCTACTGCTATAAAGTCATGCCCTTTGACCTCAAAAATGTCGGGGCAACTTATCAACGCCTGGTCAATCATATGTTCAAAGACTTGATCGGGAAATCAATGGAGGTATACGTTGACGATCTGCTGGTCAAAAGTCGGGACGAGTCTGACCATTTGGAACATTTGGCTGGGGCCTTCAACATTTTGAGGAAGTTCAGGATGAGGTTGAACCCGGCCAAGTGCACATTGGCGTCTCATCCAAAAAGTTCTTAGGGCACCTGGTTAGTAGGCGGGGAATCAAAGCAAACCCCGAGAAAATCCAGGCCGTCATCAACATGCGGTCGCCTAGGTCAACCAAAGAAGTATAGAGTCTGGCCGGACGGGTTGTCGCATTGAACGGGTTCGTGTCTTGAGCAACCGATCGGTGCTTACCATTTTTTAAGATCCTTCGCAAGTCTTTTCAGTGGTCGAAAGAGTGCGAGAAGGCATTCCGGGAGCTCAAGAAATATTTGGCATCACCCCCTCTACTCTCAACGCTCGTGCCAGGCGAGGAGCTATATTTGGCGGTGTCACCCTCAGCAGTTAGCTCGGCACTCATTCGAGAAGAGCACGGGATACAGTTCCCGGTCTACTATACAAGCCGAGCACTTCAGGGGGCAGAAAGTAGATACTCCCGCATTGAAAAGCTCGCCTTCGCCCTCATCACTTCATCTCGGATACTGTGCCCGTATTTCTAAGCCCACGTATCATGGTCCTTACGGACTAGCCCCTCCATAAGATCTTGAGCAGACCCAAAACGTCTAGAAGGCTCGTCAAGTGGGCCTTGGAGTTAGAAGAATTTGAAGTTGTCTACAGACCCCGCACAGCAATCAAAGGACAGGCAATAGCGGATTTCCTTATTGAATTCACATACCAAGAAGACCCGGTTGAAGAGCTCGACCCACCGGTCCTACCACCCGGTTTGTAATCAGACATCCTAACCTGGGTACTATATATAGATGGATCATCCAACAAGCAGGGGAGTGGAGCAGGGATCATCCTAACCATGCCCGACGGGATCCAGCTCGAGTACCCGCTTAGGTTCGAATTCAGAGCCTCCAATAACGAGGTTGAGTGTGAAGCCCTCTTAGCCGGATTGCAGCTGGCCGCTTCAATGGGTGCATCGCAGGTCCAGGGGTACAGTGACTCTCATCTCGTGGTAAATCAAGTCAATCAAGAGTACGAGGCTCGAGAAGATAACATGATAGCTGACCTAGCCCTTATTCGAGCAGTTTCAAAGAAGCTTTGGGGGTTCTCCATCACACAGATACCACGGGAGGAAAACACTAGAGCCGACCGGTTAGCCCGCCTTGCCTCATCCTCTGAGTCAGACTTGCCCAAGATAAGGATAGAGTACCTACCCGAGCCAAGTGTGATCAACTCAGAATGCATGGAGGTAGAACCGGTCTCCCCAGGACCTAGCTGGATGGACCCAATCATGGCATTTCTGGCAATAGGCGTGTTACCAGAAGGTAAGGAGGAAGCCCGCCGGTTTAAATACCGAGCGGCAAGATACCATATTATTGATGGAATCCTCTACAAAAGAGGATTTTCCATCCCGTATCTCTGATGTGTCCATCCTGTATAGGTCCAAGGGGTGTTGCACGAAATCCATGAAGGGGTGTGCGAGAACCACATCGGAGGCCGGACACTCTCGTACAAAGCCCTTCTGCAAGGATATTATTGGCCGACCATAGCCAAAGACTCTCAAGAATATGTCAAGAGGTGTGATACGTACCAAACGTTTTCTCCCATGATCAACCGCCCAGGAGAGTTTCAGACGCCAATCCTCAGCCCCTGGCTGTATGCTCAGTGGGGCATTGACATTGTCGGGCCCCTACCAATGGGAAAGGGACAAGTCAAGTTCGCTGTCATTGCCGTAGATTACTTCACCAAATGGGCAGAAGCCGAGCCCTTAGCAATAATTACCGAGAAGAAAATGGAAAACTTCGTGGAGAGGAACATCCTCAGCAGGTTCAGTGTTCCCCGGGTTCTGGTTAGTGACAACGACAGGCAGTTTGACACCCCGGTATTCAGGGAGTTCTGCTCGGGCTATGGGATACCCAACCACTACTCATCCCCCGAGCACCCCCAGGCCAATGGCCAAGCTAAAGTGACAAACCGGACTATTCTTTAGTCAATCAAGACAAGGCTCGAAGCCACTAAAGGACTATGGGCAGAAGAGCTACCGACCCTCCTGTGGGCCTACCGCACTACACCCCGAGAGGTAACAGGCGAGACGCCGTTCTCCCTAACCTACGGCTTTGAGGCGGTGGTCCCCACGGAGCTTGGGTTACCTACCTACCAGGTGGCAAATTATAGTGAGCTAGACAATGAAGATGCCCTCAGGGCGAAGCTCGACCTGGTAGAGGAGAAAAGAGATCGGGCGTATCTAAAAGTTACAGCCTACAAGCAGAGAGTGTCCCGATACGTAAAGCATCGCAGTTTCCTGGTGGGGGATCTGGTCCTTAAGACCGTCAATCAGACCACAAAAGTCCCGACCCATGGCAAGTTAGGTCCAAACTGGGAAGGCCCATATCTAGTTACTCGGATAAATCGCCCGGAAACCTATTCGTTACAAACTCTGGACGGGTGTGATCTATCTCACCCTTGGAATGTGCAACACCTCCGCAAGTACCATCAGTAACAGTTTGTCATGGGTGGATTAACATTAGTTAGGATACTTGTAGCTCCATTTGAGCAATCATTATGATTTTTCAAAAATTAATTAAATGGTTCCTACTTTGCATCAAGAAACAACCCTTGTCAGTATTCTGTGCACAAAGACCTCGGGCTAACACTCGAGGCAAAAGACCTTGGCTTAGAACCAAGGCACAAAACAAAAAAGACCTCAGGCTGACACCCAAGGCAAAAGACCTTGGCTCAAAACGAAGGCACAAATACCTCGAGAATATACCCGTGGCATAAAAGACCTCGGGCCTAACCCCGAGGCACCAGGTTTGCTTAGGCCCAACCAGCGACGGGGGCAAACTCCCTTGGTGGCTGATGATGGCAAGCCTCAAAAGACCCTACAACCACCCATGTTCCAGGTCGGTTTCCTATGCTCCCTAACTCCTAGACACCTGCCTTAGCAAAATGCTTGGGGGGTAGGGGGATACACTAAACTCAAAAAAGGAAATCACACTGGTCACTAATAGGGCTTGGAATCCTAACATTCCTAAGTACTTACAGAGGCCAGAGAAAAACCATCCGGTCAGTAAAACAGGATAAATTCCTATAATACACCGGACGGGACCTTCAAACAGGTCAAGAAGACCAGTTATTCTAC
Source organism: Hydrangea macrophylla (assembly GCA_033977485.1). NCBI lineage: Eukaryota > Viridiplantae > Streptophyta > Magnoliopsida > Cornales > Hydrangeaceae > Hydrangea > Hydrangea macrophylla. Next base: position 93,914,604 of record CM066994.1, read on the forward strand.
CGGTTATGATCCAAAACCATTTGCTAAGGCAAGGAGTTAAAGAATGGTCAACTAAAAATAAAAACCGGTCAAGGATTGGCAAACTCAGGCACACAAAGTACAGAAACAGTAAACAATTGATGGAAAAAGTAGCCTCCAAGGGCCTTTTCATTAAATACAAAAATTGTACAGTGCTGGGGGGCAGTTGTAGTAGCCTCCCCAAAAAAATAAAAAAAAAATTACAGGCCGGGGACTAAGCGTCATCCACCACGACCACATCCTCCATTTCCCCAGCCTCTCCCTCTGGGTCAACTCTTCCTCCCGGGACAGAGCCCCAGTCCGGGGCAGCCTCCTCAGCAAGGCTAGCATTAGCGGCGGGGCCCTCGCCCATAGCAGGGCCTATATCTCAGTGGTCCAAATCAATCCCCTCGTAGGACGAGATGTCCCATTCGGGGTGATCCCAGGATAGCCTGCGATTCAGATCTTCGTAGCCTTAAAAGAAGCCATCGTCAAAAGCGTCCTCCCGGGCCCCCGCTGTTGTCGCCTCTGCCAGCGCCTTCTCCTGTGCCTCTGCCACCGCTGCGCTAGCCCGAGCGGCCTCTAAGTCAGCCAGGGCTGTAGCCAGCTCGGCCTGAGCAGCACTAAGGCTCAAGGCCAAACCTTTTACCTTGTCCTTCTCCACAGCCAGAGCGATCTCCCTGGCCTCCGAGGTCGCTCGCTCCTCAGACAGAGTGGCTTCAGCAGCAGCGGCCCTCCTGGCCAAAGAAGGTAAGAAGGACTCAGCACCAGCGGCCATGCATCTGACCTGCGATAAGTGAAAATTGACCTGTCAATAAACAGACACAATTGATAAAATAAGTGAATAAAAGAAATAGAGGCAGGAGAACTCACCATGTGAGAGAGGCTATACAGCCAGCTCTGGAAGACCTCAGAAGACATATTTGCACACACCTCCACTTGATTGGGGAGCAGACCGAGTTTCACCCGCTCCCTGATCTCGGTCGAGGCAGCCATCGGGGCCACGATCGGCACCCCCGCAAGGGGGGCAGTCTCTTCAACCACCACCACGTGGGGCGTTGAGGTCCCCACGGGCTCTGGACGGTTTGCTACTCCATGCCAGAGCAGCCTCAACGGGCGCTCTCCACTCGGGGCCTCGACAGCGGGCCTTTTTCCTTGTGCCACCGCCATCCGAGTAGTAGCAGTGGTGGCAGTAGCCTGCCTCTCCCTCAATTGCTCCATGTTTCTCTTCGGAGCCATCTCTGCAAAAAAAAAATTGAATAGTTAACAACCAATAAAGGAGACGGGGAAGGACGACCGCGGGAGACGGTAGAGTCTGAGCACTTACCAAGGAGAATTGGGGGGAATATGGGAGCTTCGGTGGGCTGAGTCGGGTCGTCGGAAGCTCAAAAGTCGCCTGTCCAAGTCAGCACATTCCAAATGTTTGTTAGCCGGTCTGCCAAGCTCCTGATCCTGGCCTGGCACTTGTCGGGAATACTCGGCAGGTTGGTTGATCCCACTGCAAAGCAAAGTACAAAGCGGTTAGTCTCAAAAATTGGAGCAAAACAAAGAAGAAAGCAAAAAAAAAAAAGGACCGAACTGGCTTACCCCTCAACTCTCCAGCCCAGAAAGTCCTCATCTGGATCCCAGGGGCCAGCTCGCAGAGCCCAAGGGTGGACACTTGGAAGAACCTATTCTTCCACCCTTTGTTGTTGCTCGGGCAGTTAACTAAGATCTTCCTCCCCTGACGAGCCCCGAGAGAAAAGAACCCAGTCTCCCCATGTACGAGAAATGGTCGGTGTGTCCAGAGAAACTCCTGGACGGAAAGCTCATACCCAAAAACCTGGGGCCAAAGGGAGATGGACCCCATGAGGAATCTCCAACCGTTCGGGGCCAACTGGCCTGGGGCGATCCCTAAGTATATAAGGACGTCCTGAGTGAGATGAAGGGGGATGCAGAACCCAGCCCTGAGGATGTCCTCATATAAGGTAGTGAAACCCCGCTGGTAGATTTGGGCTCCACCGACATTCACGGCCAAGGAGCAGTGGTCAGAAAGGTCGTACCTATCCCTAATGCGCCCGAGATCTTCAGTACGCAGGGTAGACGTGATGAACTCGCTGGAGAAGGCTACCTCGGGGTCGGGTTCCCCTGGTGTTTCATCACCTCAACCCCAGGAAATAGAAGCAACGGGGGCTTCCTGGTCCGACTCATCGTCGGAAAGACAGATTGGGATCCTGCCTTCACTATGGTGATCGAAGGGGGACGCGGACGGCGGACTCAGACTTGTGTTTGGCGTCTCTGACCCGGACTGCTCATTCTCTGACCGAGAGGACGAGTCAAAACCAGAGTGGCACATCCTTGGGGTTTCGATGACTGAGCCGGGAAGAAAAGGACAATCAAGGTATGGGTCAGGAACTCCGAGTCTGAAGTACAAAGGAGGCAGAGTTATCAACCTAAAGGGCAGATAGTATACGGTTTTGAAGACAAGGTGACACTCGGTCAGAACTACCTGGGGACAACCCACTCGATTCAACCTATCTAATGAACCTCCTGATTGGAAGAAAGAACAGAACCTAAGAAAGAAAAAATCCCACTCCTGTTCTAACCTAAGTGGGTTCGCTCTCTCCAGCCGCGCTCAGAAAATAAGAGAAAAGGGAAAAGAGAAGAAAAAGAGTGATGAACTGAAGCTGTAAAGGAAAGACTTACAAAGTTTAGCATAGAAAAGGGATCAGAAATCTTGCTCGGGATCATGTTCGCTCTCAAACCGCACGGTAATCTATATCTTTGCAGCAAAGAGTTGAAGAAATGAACAAGTATCCTTTATAATGGAACCACGGACGGTTCAGATCAAAACAAATCCAACGGCTCATACGCTTTCTCGCCCAAAGTGGCTAATAGTTGTCGCCTCGGGCACGTGAAGCGTCACCTCAAAAGGTGCGCGTATTAAATGTACGATGAGATGGTTCGGTTACCACGTAAACGGCCCAGTTACTTCCATGCTGGCATCGTTTAATCCTGACCAGGCCAGTAACAAGCTGACATGTAGCAGAGGTAGGACTCAGGCCCACAGGACACCGCTCGGTCCATACCCCGACTGACAACTATGACCGGTCCCACCCCGGGTAGAGTCCCGACCTCTTACCGGACGGTTCCTCGGAAGCAGTCTTAATTTTCAAACTTCATCTGATGGGACATCACATCAACTTCAAAAATGGGGGGCATCTGATACATCCAGAAATATTCTGCTAAAGCCAAACCACCACGTCGGCAGCGAAGGACCCGGACTATCCGAAATGGACGCTTGTGGCCCACCAATCTCGAGGTCTTTCGACTGTTACCGCTCGGGGTACTCGCACAGCCCGGGCGTACAACGCAGCAGCTCTCCATGAGGTGCAGTATGACAACCAAGCCACTCAACAGTTTCCTTATCTGGTCAGAACTCGATTAAGGAAAAGTCCACAGTTTCCTAAACCACTTAGGGGACTCTCTTAAATGCAATCATATTAGGATTCCAAATCTGATTGTTACCATGTACAGGCGGACTCTTATACCTATAAAAGGGACCGCCTACCCTCTTTACAGGGGATCACATTCTTAACCTAGAGAATAGCTGTTTATATTGATTTGGTACGCATACACCCGGCCGGTCTTACTGGTAGTGCCGCCCAACTGTTGGCTCACCAGGCCCGCCGGTGATCTGCTAATGAAGCGCACTGACGCACTCGTGGACGTAGGTCACCTAATTAACGGGGCCGAACCACATACAATTAATTCTGTCACAATATCTCTCTTTGAATCTCTCTTACCAATTTTTGGCATCATCAGAAAGTTTGGCAAAAAAAATCTCAACTTTATCTATTTATAGCCAACATTTTCAAAAATTATGTTTACCTCCACACGAGTTTTCAAAACTTCTAATTATCTCCCGAAATGTCTTAAACGTCTACTTTATTATTTCATGAGTGAAAACTAAAATTTATGAAAGTTTTCGTTTAAGTTCTGTTTGGGTCCAAAAACACGTTCTGAAAACTAATTATGTGGAATCTCTATACCACCTACCTTTTATGCAACGTATCACTCACGTTCTCGCCACAACATTCAAAATGATCTAAAATGATATCAAAACTTACTCTACATAGGTAAAGTTATTATTCATAAAATACCAGATATCTCAAATAACATTTAAATTACATAAATGTCATTTAATCACACCATTCATCATGAATTATCACTATCCCATGTCTCCACTTGACACTCACCGTTGACCCACAATCAACCCCATCTCAATTACTAATCAACATTAATAATTCACAATATATCAATTTGCATTTTAAAATAACTAGATTTCCTGGGACGGGTGTGGCAACTGCATTTTGTAAGATTTGACGTCATTATTATAGAGAAACAACATAAATTTTGCTCTTATATTAACTTTAAAATGTTTTCTATACCTGAAGCGTGATAACACATCTGGTCACTCCTTTAGGATTATTGTTTGCTTTCTCAATTGCTCCTAATAGAGTTGAACAAACTGCCTATGCCCATCATATTTGAACATTTCTTCAATATCATTGACATACTTAACAAATGCCACTTAGTTGTGAATCTAGTGATCATAAAAAGTAGGGATTGAAATAGATTGAAACATATCAGGCGTAGTACATCTTGAATGTCATCTATACTTGTTCCCTTCATAGCTTCTTCAATTGCCTCTTTTATGTTTTTACCATCCAGCCTCTCTGTATCCTTAAATCATCTTCTGACAAATGGTGTCATGTCCTTTTTACCGGAACCCAAGTCAATTGGCACTTTTCCAGCCATTATCCCAAATATCAAAGATATATCTATTACATTAACTGGAATGAGGTGCCTCCCTAATTGAAATTGTTTCTCTCTTGGACGATACTATTGAATGATCCATGTTGAAATCTTATCAATCTTTATTTCATATGTCACTCTTTTCTTCAGGAAAGCATTGAATAGGTGCCAAAGTGGTGTTTTCTTTAGTTCTTTGACATGCTCTTCTCTAAGTTTTTTGTCACGCAATAGTTTCACCAAGGTTACTAGTGTGCCTCAATATTGAGGGGGTTTTTTTTGTTTCCTACTTTTGGTGGCTTCTTCACATGATTTCTGAATGCGCGAGCTATAGATTAAACATTCATATTGTTACTTTTACCAAAAAGTTTTTAAACTATATCATATCAAAATTATGAATCTCAGCTGTGATTAAAAGCAGACATTTTATTGCAACCAAATAGATAATCAAGGAACCTCAAAATCTATAATAGAAACAACTTTAAAATTGATAGTTGGTACAATTATCCCTTGTTTGCCAATTAACCTAAATCTAAAAATCTTCAACACTACTAAATTGTAGTATAAGATCAGTTTTTAATGAGGATAGAAATGAAAGAGACACTGATAGGTATCCATTATAGATTAAGTGACCAATTGTCTTTTGTGTGTGCATGTATGTGTGAAATTGATATATATATAAAGAAAAGGCATGCATAAATTGGTGTATTGCACTAGAAATGATAAGAACAAAATAAAAAATTAGCTTCCAAGAAAATACAATTCTCGTATATGAGAATGAATGCAAATCTACATAAACACACACAAATTGGTGTATGTATAGGGGTGTGTATGTGTATGTGTGTGTGTGTGTGTGTGTAAAACAAAGATATACAAATCCAAAACATATTTTTATACACACAAATCAAAAATAGAGATACACTAATTAGTGTATGAAAATCGCATTCCTAAGTGAAAAATATGTGAAATCAAAGAGCATATTGTTATGTTCATACCTTTCAACCCCATGATTTTCGAATCTGATGTCTACTTCAGGTTTGCATTTAATCTAGGGTTTCTAGTTTATGATTTTTCAACAAATCTATGTGAAGATCAATTTTCTCTACCTTAACTTCAACAAATGGGCTCAAATTTAGTAGGATTGAGTGATCAATTTCTACTAGAAACTTAGTCTTTTTGTTGCTTCGGTCTTCGAGTCCTTCAAATCTGGTTTGCAGATGAAATGTCAATTCTTCGAGTTCTTCAATTCTAGTTTGCAAATGAAATGTAGATTCCCTTCAAAGTTCTTTTATAATGTGTTGTCTATATATCAATGTTCTTCAATATCTGATCAATTTAGGGTTTTGATTGAAGGTCTGTGCATTTCATCATCATCCTTCGGTCTTCATTTTTGCTGCTTCATTCTATAAAACTCAAGTTCAATGTCTAAAAATTAAGAAGCTCTTACTTTATGGCATGAAAGAAGTGACGAGGACATTTTTGTCCTAATGTCTTGCAAGGACTTCTCACTAAGTCATGTTTCTAAATGGGCCTAAGTTCATATGAATTGGTTATTTTGGACTGACAACCAATTGAACCTTTTTAAAATCACAACATTATGGAAACATATATTGTTGGGATTGTGCCCTCAAACCAGTTCTGTATATGTGAGAGGTTGAAATTTTATATATAGATATCAGTTTACATTTCATTATGTAATGTGTCATGAGAGGATTGTTTTAATCCTTAAGTATCATAATAAGTAATTTGTGTATGTATGAGATACATACGCAGAAGATACAAGTTACTATTTATTGATACTTAGAACTTGCCACAGTAGATGTTGAGACTGGATATCTCATCAGGTATACATTGTAGCATGATTAACTTATATTGGATGGAGTGATGAATCTCAATCACTAGAGTGTGATACCCTTAGTTAATATACTAGTGCTTATAGTGCATTGATGGACCATGAGTTTTCCTATCGACACTTAAAATTGTCATCAGTCAATAGGAACTCATAACTTGTACAAGTAACGTGTTCTTAATCTTGAGACAATTGTGGACACAAACTGTGGATATGACTACTTTAACTTACCAATCAGTGAGGTCTTAAAGATCAACACCTGGGTATCTTGGTTATGTCATGTTCATAGGGTTGTGAACATATATTGTCAAAATAGAATCTACCCTCTGATGAAGAGTAAGCATTCCTTTGAGAATGTCACCAAGTTGATTACTGAGAACTACAGTCTTGTTGATATGTAGTTATCAATATGTTTGGTAATCATGAAAGGTGAATGAAACTCAAGGTATGGAAGAGGTAATCATCATTCAGGTTGATAGTAATAGTTTATTCGACTACCTGAATATGATTACGAATGCTGACTTTAGAGGGACATTAGTACTACAACTGTACAAGTCTTCTTATCACTTCGGATATGTTGTTTTGTGTTGGAGTGTAGTTATCATCTTATAACAGAGTAAACGTTAACTGATTAGTTAGTTAATTTGCTTATCAAAGAGTTTGATCATGGGAATTAATAACTAATTTGAGCCAACAATAAAGAACCTAGGAGGTCCAATCTTAGCTCCAAAGGATGCAAAGAAGATAAGAGGGAAAGGGGAAAATCGATTGGTGTCCCCACCAATCGATTGGAATGGTAATCGATTGCCACTTTGGGAAATCGTTTGGACCTAAGGTCGGTAGAAATACTTATAAATAGGAAACTTACATTCAGAATATTTTTACTCGTCATTTTTGAAGCCCTGGGTCTCCAGATTCATTTTTATAGTGTTTCCATAGCCTTTTCTCTCTCTATTTGAACTCCTACAAGTTCTAGTCTTCGCGAGAGCATCCACCAGAGTTATAGGAGTAAAGACAATCTAGTGGAGGCTGCTGGAAGTTGAAAAAAAGACAAAACAATCAAAGGAGTCACAAGGTTTTAAGCGCAAAAGGTATTCTTCTTCTCTAAATACTACTAGGTTCACATGAGTAGTAGATTTTGAGATACAAAAGTTTTGAAACTTGTTTTTCCGCTGCAAATTCTATTTTTTGTAACATAATTCCTTTATATATAACACATTCAGACCAATTTTTTGGGGCTGTATGATACGGCCCAAACCATTAGGCAGTCTTATAGAATTTTTCCTCCCAGTAAATTTATAGCGTAAATATCACCTATCTCACCTGAGTGTTGGCCTTAACTCATATACCTCCCCCCATGTTTTAGGAATCTCACTCACCTCCCTTATTTTTGAATTTTAGTGTTAGATATTACTCATGTTTAAAGATAATTTACTAAATTGAGTAAGAGTAAAAGAAACATCAATATCCTCATCTTACATGGTAAGAGACATAGGTTACGGTCATGGAAGCTCTCAAAGAACAGTTTCTGGCCTCTCAAGTTTTCCAAGGCAATAGTCAGACTTCTTCCAGCCAGCCTAAAGACAAGGGTCAGCCCTCCCAGACTCCACAGCCAAATACCTTTGGCTGCCTTGTAGGAGAAGCTCGGGACCCATATGAAGATGAAGAGGAAATGGACACAGCATCCATTTCTAGTCAGGTTCCAATCATGGAGGACCTCTTTGATGCCATTATTGTCACGACATCCCAATCCAGCAAACCAAATGACAAACTGGAATAAGTGACGCATGCAGTGACGCATTTATTATAGTGACACATGCAATGACGCTTTCTTACCCACAGGTTTTGCTCATGGTTCTGTAAGCCAGTGGATTTGTTACAGTAACAAGATAAGAGCAATATATTTGACTCCACTACTGAAAGACATGTGTATTGCTTTTTATCCTTATACTGTTCATCTATAGTAACCTGCCTAGAACTATAGACTTTTTAAGGTGACCTTCTAGACTGTGGATAGGCATCTCATTTTTCTCTCCTCCTCCTCATCCTCCTCCTTTCTCTCTCTCTCTCTCTCTCTCTCTCTCTCTCTCTCTCTCTCTCTCTGTAATAGTGGTTTCCCACAAGTAAGTAATAAATTTCTTTTTCTGTATTTTCTTTATTTTGGATCCTTTAATTTTGGTATGAGAGCCAATGTGTGGCTGATTCTTGGAGGCCACCATGATATATACTACTGAATTATTATGATAATTTGAAATACATAGTTATGGTAATTCTTTGGGGGTCATAAGATTTTGTTAGTCGCAAAAGCTTGGCCCTGTTTTGCCAAGGAGTGGCTGTTTGGCTATAGCAAATGTTGATTGGATCAGACTCTATAAGAATTCTCATGACATTCTTTGATAATTATCATAATATGTGAAATAGTATATATCAAGGTAGCCTCATCTTGGTAATGTTCAGAAGAACAACCAAGCATGGAATTGGATCATCTTCAAGATCCAGATCCAATATAGTTAATACAGAACTTGTTGCGTTTGATCAAACGGAACAACTCAATCAATGGACAATCCCGTCCATCTCTTCTGAACAAATTTATAAAAGTGGTACTTTTGCTTTTATATCTAAAGATCATGTTAAAATTGTTGAACAGGATATTGTCATGGAAAATAGTGAACAAACTCTTAAACTTTTATGTCTAAGAGATATTGAAATGAAAAAAGTTTAGATAAATATAAATACATTCATATAGGATGTATACAAGTAGCGTTTAAACTCCTCACTTTGATAGGATTAAACGCTACTATTCTGGCATACCTAAGAGATGCAAGATGTACTGACTTTGTACCATCTCTTATGGGTATTATGCAAACAAGTTTGTGTCATGGTCCTGTTTATTTTGATATTTATCCTAACCTGACACTCTCTTTACATGAAAAAAGTTTGTTTGAAGCTACTACTTTAAGATTCAAACACAAGGTTATAATTATTTACCTAGCACTAGCACTGTTAATACTACATATAGGATTTATTACAAAGTAATGAATACTTGTGTCCTAATAGTATTAAGAAGTGAACCAGAAAAAACTGTAGCAATAGATAGCAATTGTCTTACTACTAATATTGCTACACCCAGATTAATTAAATGGGATGAAATAAATTTCCCAATTGATTGGACTCTACGCAATGCAGTTCCACCTGCACCAGTCCTTTCATCACAATTAGATCAAATCACCCAAACTAAAGATGGTGATATTGAAGTTTCTGTTTTACTCCTACTCAATTTAGTAAATTATCTTTAAACAGGAGTAATTCTACGAGTTTTTATATTGTTCCTTCTAAAAAACCTTATACAGTTTCATATCCTTCTTCTTCAAGACATTCTATGTCAGATCAACCCAGACCCAACATGGATCTGGAACATCTCCAGAATATGGAAATAGAAAATATTTTGAAAGGATTATTAATTTAGATCAGTAGATTCCTCAAGGAATTTATGGTCCCGAAGAACAAGAGAATAAGGAAAAAAGAGATCCATTTGATCCCTCTTATTCTCATGATAATACTTCTGTTTATGCTTAATGTATTTCAGTCCAAATTCTTTTTTAAGAAAAGCTATTAACAGAGATTTCATGTTGGAGAAAAACCAAGAGTTCCGACATGAATATTTCAAAATTTTTGATAAAAAATGATCTAGATCTTATAAAAAAATATCATATTATCAAGATCTAGAACAAAAGCAAACTATTATTTGGTTTGTTGACTGGTTCAATCAATGGTTCTCTACCCAAAAGGTACTTAATACCATTAGTACAACTAGATGGAGATTACATGGGGATAAAGGATTCATTGAAACTTCTCATCGTCCTCCTATGCATCTAGATTACAGAGTTAATGACAAGGATATTGAAGCTGCTACCTATATAGGCAAATCTTCAGATACTGTCTTTACTATTGATCATATTTGTAAGCAAATAAACTTGACAAAATCTTTCTATTGTATAAATAGAAGGCCAGTTAACCAGAATGGAAAATAAACTTCTGGAACAAGAAAAAGAAGGAAAAAAAAACAACAAGTTATTAAACAACCTGAAGCTAGTTCTTCTTCTTCTTTTGAAGCTGCTACTTTTAAACCTCCTTATCAAGCTAATAAATTCAGAACCCAAAGTAAAAAGGAGGAAGAAGAGTTTATTGAACCCTTGACAAAAAAGATTAAAGATGTCTCTTTAAATGATCTTTCTAAAACAAATCATATTTCCGAATCACAAGATTCACAAGATGAAAAAGAGGAAGAAATTTTTTAAAACATTCTTAGTGAGGAAAATTTATGGAGGAACTTTCCTTATACTGAAAGTAATTTTAGAGAAAGAAATTTTAAAACTCCTCCTCAAATTAATAAAATTAGATATGATTATTTAGGCATACCATATTATTATCATAGAGCTTCTCCCCAAGACCTTGTTTTTGAAGAAAGTTATTGGAGGACACCACAAGCTTCATATAGTGGCAAGGAATTATGTGAATGGAACATAGATGGTTTCCCTGAATACCAAATCTATGAAATTGTTCACAAAATGCTTATGTGGGCCAGGATGAGCAAGCACTGTGGTTACCAATGGGTTTTCAGGATGCCTCAAGGGTTGGTGGGACAATGTTCTAACCAGTGCCCAAAGAGATGAAATTCTTAAATCAGTCAAAGTAGAAACAATTGAGGGTCAATCTACTATGGTCCCTGATGCTGTTATAACATTGGTCTAGACAATCATTGTACACTTTGTCGGATCATATCCCCAAAGAAATGAAAGGGGTAGAAAGCTTCTTATGAATTTAAGATGTCTCTCTTTAACCCAATTCAGATGGTATAAAGATGTTTTCATATACAAAGTTATGCATAGAAATGATGAGAATAATGAATTTTGGAAAGCCCATTTTTTTGATGGATTTCTACATTTATTTGCTAAAAAGGACAGACAAAAATTTTGTGATCAGCATGATGGAAACAATATTCCATATGCAAGTCTAAATTATGGAGAGATCATAAGTGTCTGTACCCAAGTCGGATTAAGTATCTGTAATGATATGAAATTACAGTATCAAATGAAAAAACAAAATCTCATTGGTAAACAGGAACTAGGAGAATTTTGTAAACAATGGGGTTATGATATGCCTGTCAATCCAATAAAAAAGAAAAGGAGGCAGAGCAATCAAAATATTACTAGGAAAAGGAATACCAATCCTAATCCTAGAAACACTAGACCTAGACCTCCTCCCAGAAAAAGCAACCCATCTAGGAGAAAACCTGCAAAGGGTCCTAGCCAAAAGGAAACAAGGGTTGCTGGAAATGTGGAAAGGTAGGACATTTAGCTAATAAATGTACTACCAAAAAGAAATTAGCAGAGTTACAGATTGATGAAGGCTTAAGAGCACAACTCCGTAAAATCTTATTAAATTCTTCTCTAGAAATCTCTAGAGAAGAGGATTTTCCTAAAGAAAAAGATGATGGACTTTATTCTCACGATGAGGAAGAGCAACCATCTTGTTCTACTGGATGTCCGGATGCAGACTACTAGAAGGCCATTGCTACTATGAATGGTCTTACCATTCATGTTCTTACTGCAGAACATAGTGAAATGCTAAACATAATTGATAAAATTACTGATCCTGAACTCAAGGTGAAAGTAATACAATTATGTATAAATCAGATTAAAAAAGACAAGCCTGAAGAAATTCCATACAAGATTCCTCAGTATAGTATTCAGGAAGTCTTCAACAGAATGGAAAAAGTTGAAAAACCCATTACTGTTCAAGATTTAAAACATGAAATCAATTTGGTAAAATCTGACATAAAAAACCTCCAAATTGCTTTTTCTAAAATGGAAGAAAAAATTGATAATAAAACATTCCCAATTCTTCCATTAGTATAGGTGATGATATTCCTAATATTGAGGAAACACCTATAGATCTGGCTGGAGATCAATATTTACATCTTCTAAATAAAATTACTTATCAAAAATGGTATATAAAAATCAACCTGGTTATCCAGGAAGAATATACCATTAACAATGCTATAGCTTTAGTGGATAGTGGAGCAGATTTAAACTGCATTCAAGAAGGCATAGTGCCTACAAAATATTTTGAAAAAATTATGCAATCTTTAACCTCAGCTAGTGGAAGTAGGATGAATATCCAATTCAAACTGTCTGATGATTATATTTGTAATGAAGAGGTTTGTATACCATCTACCTTTTTACTTGTTAAAGATTTACATCAACAAGTAATTTTGGGAACTCCTTTCTTAAAACTTTTAATGCCAATAAAAGTTGATCAACCTAGCATTTTTTCTACTTACAAGAATAATGATCTGGTTTTTACTTTCTTAAGATAACCAGAAACAAGGTTGGTCAATGAATTAAATCTTTTAGATCTAAAAGAAAGACACCTTGAATTTCTTCAAGAATAAGCTAGAATCATGCAAATTGAGCATCAATTAAAGATGCCAAATGTTTATAGAAAAATTGATATTTTAAAAAAGGAATTTTAAAATAAAGTTTGCAGTGAGATTCCTAGTGCTTTTTGGACAAGAAAGAAATATATTGTCTCTCTCCTATAAGCCTGATTTTGATGAAAGATCTCAGATTCATACAAAGGCTATACCTAGCCAAATGAATTCTGAATATTTAGAACTTTGTAAAAAAAAAAATTCAAAGCCTTATGGATAAAAAGCTCATAAGGAAAAGTTATTCTCCTTGGAGCTGTACAGCTTTTCATGTTAATGAAAATGCTGAAAAAGAGAGGGGCATACCCAAATTAGTGGTTAATTATAAGCCACTTAATGATGCCTTGGAATGGATTAGATATCCAATTCCTAATAAAAAGGATTTATTGGATAGACTTTATAAAGCTTCTATCTTCTGAAAATTTGATTTAAAATTGAGATATTGGCATATTCAGATTAAAGAAGAAGATAGATACAAGACAGCATTCACTTCCCTTTTGGACATTATGAATGGAATGTCATGCCCTTTGGATTAAAAAATGCTCCATCAGAATTACAAAATATTATGAGTGAAATTTTCACCCCTTTTTCTATTTGGTTTATATAGATGACATTTTAGTTTTTTCATCATCTATAGATCAGCATTTTAAACATCTTAAAACCTTACAAGATACCATCATTCACAATGGTCTTGTTCTTTTAGCCCAAAAAATGGATCTTTTCAGAATCTAGACTAGATTCTTAGGGTTTAATATTCATAAAGGGAAAATCATTCCCATAGATAGAAGTATTGAATTCGCTTCTAAATTTCCTGATGAATTAAAAGACAAAACTCAATTACAAAGGTTTTTGGGAAGCCTTAATTACATAGGAAATCATTATAATAAACTAGCCCATGATTGTGCGATGCTACAGCAACATACTAAAGCAGTTCAGAGAATTAAACTTAGAGTTAAATAATTACCATGTCTCGGATTAGCAAATCCTCAATGGGACAAAATTTGTTGAAACTGATGCTTCGGATATTGGTTATGGGGGAATTCTCAAACAGAAGAATCCCAACACCAATAAGGAAGAACTTTTAAGATTCACCTCTGGTGTTTGGAAAGGATCTTCAGAAAATTCTACTATTAAAAAAGAAATGTTTTCTATTGTTAAGTGTGTTACTAAATTTCAAGATAACTTACTTAACCAAGCATTTCTTATTCGAATAGACTATAGTGCTGCCAAACATATCTTAAAACAGGATGTAAAGAATCTTGCTTCTAAGCAAATTTTTGCTAGATGGCAGTCTGATTTATCTACTTTTGATTTCTAGCTTGAATATATTAAAGGAGATCAAAGTACTTTACCAGATTTTCTAACTAGGGAATTTTTGCAGGAAAAACCGGATGCAACCTCCTAATAAAGGAGGGTTTCAGTTCCTCAGCGGCGTCCCAACAAAGGGAAAGGTGATCGCGTCAAAATCAAGATATAAAAAGTATTCTTTACTTTTCTAAAGATTTGTAGTGTGGAAGTAAATGTCGAACCCACAGAGATTGATTACTACAGCTCTTAATTTTAAAACCTAAGTCTAATTAACTAAGAAAAACGGATTTGAATTAGATTTAATTAATCTAAGAACAATAAAAGTAAATCTAAACTAGGAAAGCAATTAAAGTTGTTTTAAATAATGTTTAAGGGAACCTAGGATTGCAAATCCACCACTAGCTTCATAATAAGAATATTTATGGATTACTTTAGCTCATTACGTTGGATGATAATGGGGAATTGTAGCTACAAGCCCAATTCCTCCGACAAGAAGATAATCATGGTTCAAGCACCAACATAATCCATCTTCGGGTAGCACGAATTATCTCACACTAAACTAGGGTTGTGATCTAATCCGTCTAACCTAGGCATGGACTATTCGGATACTTGATAGCACGAATCAATAGAGCACCATCACATGTAAACAATCTAAACAAGCACAGCAAGAATAGATCGTTGAGCACATCACAGTCAAAATAGATCTAAGACAAGAATAAATTCTGAAAGCAATGATTTAATCACTAGAAGTACGATTTATTTATAAAAATCCTCTAAACATGTGACTGTCATCCATACATAATAGAACTAAAATAAAAACATAAATAAAACCCTATTACTCGTCTAGGGCTTCATTGAAACCCTAGATCTATGATCTAGCCGTCCATGGAAGTGATAGATGGCAAGTAGTTGATGGAGGAGGCCATGGAAACCCTTGGTCTTCTTCTTCTTCTCCTTGCTTCCCTCTCTTCAATGGCTGGAAGTATGGTTGTAGAATGTGTGTATAATAATTGCCAACCCTTTAATTGTACTAAAATAGGGTATATATAGATTTACAACAAGTTTTGGAAGCCTTCCTAACCCGAAACGAACTGAAACTGATGTAATTTACAGTCTAGACGTCGTTCAGCAGTTTCGTTTGCACAGGAGTCTTCAGTATACTGAAATACGCAACTTTGATTTTTCCACATATCGCGCGAGCGCGACAATTGGACCTTCGCGCGCGCGGATCGCGCGAGCGATTCTGGGGTTCTCGCGCGCGCGATTCTCGGATTTTGCGGGCGCGGGTCGCGCGTGCGACTTGGCTTTTTCAGCTTCTTCAACTATGCTTTTTCACCCTGTTTAGCCTGGTTTAGTTGATTTCTTCCAAAACCTGTCAGAAACTAGAAAACGAAGTAAAAATATACAAAAACAGGATAAAAAGGTACTAACAAATGCTCGTTAAGGCGTAAAAAGAGGATTTGTTCTCTCCCGATCAAAAGGCCATCAACAGCACAACCCAACAAAACGGTTCACAGGCCAACAAAGGGTCTGAACAGCCAACAAAGGCTGGTCCTTCCAAGCAATCTGCTAAGGACATTCTCATTCAAGATGCTGTTTTCCATCAAAAATAATTTTTGGAAAATTTTCTTGTTTTAGATA
Source organism: Hydrangea macrophylla (assembly GCA_033977485.1). Taxonomy (NCBI): domain Eukaryota; kingdom Viridiplantae; phylum Streptophyta; class Magnoliopsida; order Cornales; family Hydrangeaceae; genus Hydrangea; species Hydrangea macrophylla. Next base: position 93,930,683 of record CM066994.1, read on the forward strand.
ATAAAATTGATGATAAACTAGAATTAGATGCTTGGGGTCTTAAAGAACGTTATCTTAATAACCATAACTTCATAAACCTAGATTTGCTTATGAGGCAATTCTCATTGAGACAGGATCCGTTCAAATTGAACATTTTCATGTTGTTCCTACTAATAAAAAGACCCCTATGACACATTCTAAGTGTTACATTATTAAAGTTCTCCATGCTATCCAATGGGGCCTTAATCTGGCTCAAGCAAGAACTTAAAGATTAATGGGGTTACTTTTAATTACTGGGATTATATAGAAGCTTGGAATAAAGCTTTCCACTATATGAATCCATTACGAAAGCACGCTTGGCTTTTTGTAATCAGTGATCAAATTATTAAAACTGGTCTTAATTGTTTACCTAATTGGTTCTACCATTGGTGGGAAAAAATGGGTCCAGAAATTGGTATTGTTCGCAGAGAATTACTAGATTACTTCACCATTTGGTATGACTTCCATCCTGTCCTCAAGGGAAAATCATTAGAAAATATTCCTTTCAGAAGAAACATATTGTTCTTCTTTGCCGAATTCAGTTTGGTCTGGATTTGGAAATGGGATTTACAGCATAATACTGATCACCTTCAAATTTTAGTACTACAAAGAACTTTTTGGTATAAATGGTGGAATGGTTTTGATATTCCTACTGCTCTCATTAAAGTTTGAGCTGCCACTAAAGAATATGTAAAGATTTTTGAGGAAGAAGAAAAGAAACGAGATGATAATTTTCTTCTGGAAGCATCTCAACTCTCCTCTAAATTGAATATGTTCAACCTCCTTTTTAATTCAATTAGGGGGAATTATCCTCATCTTACATGGGAAGAGACACAGGTTAAGGTCATGGAAGCTCTCAAAGAACAGTTTCTGGCCTCTCAGGTTTCCCAAGGCAATAGTCAGACTTCTTCCAGCCAGGCTAAAGACAAGGGTCAGCCCACCCAGACTCCATAGCCAATTACCTTTGGCTACCTTGCAGGAGAAGCTCAGGACCCATATGAAGATGAAGAGGAAATGGACACAACATCCATTTCCAGTCAGGTTTTAATCATGGAGGACCTCTTTAATGCCATTATTGCCACGGCATCCCAATCCAGCAAACCAAATGACAAACTGGAATAAGTGAGGCATGCAGTGACACATTTATTATAGTGATGCATACAATGACGCTTTCTTACCCACAGGTTTTGCTCATGGTTCTATAAACCAATGGATTTGTTACAGTAACAAGATAAGAGCAATCTGTTCGACCCCACTACTGAAGGACACGTGTATTGCTTTTTATCCTTATATTGTTCATCTATAGTAACCTGCCTAGAACTTTAGACTTTTTATTTTCTTATTTAAGGTAACCTTCCAGACTGTGGATAGGCATCTCATTTTTCTCTCCTCCTCTCTCTCTTTCTTATCCTCCCTTCTCCTCTGATAATCCCCTCTCTCTCTCTCTCTCTCTCTCTCTCTCTCTCTCTCTCTCTCTCTGTAATAGTGGTTTCCCACAAGTAAGTAATAAATTTCTTTTTCTGTATTTTCCTTATTTATTTTTGAATTTTAGTGTTAGATTCTCCCATCCCTTTAACAAATCGTTATAAAATTTAAGGGAATCTAACACTAAAATTAAAAAATAATGGAGGTATGTGAATTTCTGAAACATAAGGGGAGAAATATGTATTAAGGCCAAACCTCAGGGGAGATATGTGATATTTAACCAAACTTTATATTACAAAAATAGAGGATAAATTTGCACTTTCACCCTTGAAGTTGGATGATTGTCACTTTAGACCATAAATTTTCTAATGTAGTATTTTTTTTTATCAAATTGTAGCTCTATAATGCTACATTTAGTGTGTAAAGTGCCAAACCACCCAATCTTCATAGATGAAAAGTGCAATTTATCCAAATGAATAAATAAATAAGGGTAAATATCATATACCACCCTTGAGGTTTGGCCTAATAACACTTATCTACCTCTACGTTTCAGGTGTAACACTGACCTCTCTTATTTTCAAATTTTAGTAACAAAATCCCCCCTCTGTTAACTTACCATTAAATAAGTTAACAGAGTATGATGGCCTCACTTTAGAAAAAATCTAAATTCCAAAATTACCCTTCTTCAGGGGTGAGTTTGTTCATTTTGAGTCGTTCACAGGGTGAGTCTGTTCAATTTTAAAGTTTAGGGGGTGTTAGTGTAAAATGGTCATAGTTCAGGGGTGGTGGTGGTATTGTAATTTACCCAAAAAAAGGGTAAATTACAGCGACCTCCCCTGTAGTTTGCATAATAACAATCACCTCCCTTAAAATAAATTTTCATGTAACAGTCCCACCCCCTTCGTTTGTGCAGCGTTAATGTGGGGATGGAAAAGGCTGATGTCATGGATTCGTTTTTTCATTATACTAAATATACCACTTATGTGTATATAACAAGGTAAACTCATCTCTCTCTCTCTCTCTCTCTCTCTCTCTCTCTCTCTCTCTCTCTCTCTTCATTCCACAGCCAAGTAAGTCCATACAGATAGCAAACTAGAGAACATTTATATACCTAACCTGGAGAACATTTACATACAGACATGGCACATATATGACAGATGTTCACATATACAAAATGCTATCCATTTCAACAAACAAAAACACATGTCCACCCTTGATATAGTTTCCAAACCCCAAAATATACCTTCTAATATACAAAAAACCATATGTTGACTAAACTAAACCCCTATCCAAACCCAAAAAAAACTATTCATAGCACTATACCCCCAAAGTATACCATCTAATGATTCTATAAAACTGTGGACATCACCATATCCAATTCACAAAAGAGTTCAACAAATTAAAAAGAGTTTTCTGTAAAACTTTCCTATTTATCACTTTGCTCCTCCCATGAAACTCCCATCCCACTGCATAATCATTTCACCTACATTGCTTGTGGAAGCTTGTGTATTTGGTGCAACTCCTCTGGTATGTCCTCTTCCCATTGCCTTGCTTGCAACTATAGGTTGTGATGCAGCCCTCTGCCCCCTTTCTCTTCCCCTTGTTGCAACTCCTCTACTTGCAACTTGAGGCTGTGATGTAGCCTTCTACTCCTTTCCTCTTCCCCTGACTCCTTTGCTTGTAGCTTGAGGTTGTGATGTAGTTGTAGACACCCAATTTTGTTGGCTATCAGATTTAGGAGACCCATAGCTTGATGGTTCACGATGATCAAAAAAGACTCGATAAGGACTCTTGGAAGTTAGTTCTATCTCTTAAAAGACTCAGAAAGTGGTACAAATGACCAAAATGCCCTTGAAAGCTCCAAAACTCTCAAATTTGGACCAAAAGTTCTAGAAACAAGCTACGTCATAAGAAAAGTAATAAAATGAGTTTTAAGACAAAATCGGATAAAATCGTCAGCTCCCAGAGATCCTTGGAAGTCCCGAAAGTTTTCGGAAAGTCCCTATTGACGGGTTTGACCATGGTTCGACCAAAATCATCTGAATTCACCCGAAAGTTCTGAGATCATCCTAGATCATGTGAAAAGTACTAAAATGAGTTTTTAAAGAAAATTGGACGAAAACATCACTTTTCTATTTTTACAAAATTAGTTCACTGTTCTATCCACTATTTACAGGAAGCATGTTTCAACTTTTATTATTTGATTAGATGTTTACATGCATTCTAAATTAACTCATATCTTAGGAATTAGTTCATACTACATTTGTACATATCCTATAATGACATTATTCATTCATTCATGCATATTTTAGACTTTTAAGTCACTTTAGAAAATCCATGAACACAAAACACACCACAACCTTTGCACATTCTAGGATCATACATTGCATGCATGCAAGATTTGGAGTTTTTGTGACTCCTAATCTAAGAGGATTATAAGGAATGAACTTGATCACACATTCATGCTCCCCCTCAATCGAATCTTCCTTTCTCATCCGTCCCTGGGATTGAGAAGTCTTCTTTTTGAAGAATTAAAATGCATCATACTAGTTTGCTAAGCATCTTTGTTTCTTTGTTTATTTGTTTCAAGAACAAATCATATAGAAAAACTTGATTACTTGCTATATGATTAGACGACTTTTCCTAGATTTGTTTATGTGATCTTTCACTTTTGCATTGCGTGATATTTGGCTTAGATCTTATGAATGATATCTTATCTTTTGATCTTCCATTTTAAGATTCTTATGCAATGTAATATACTTATCATAATATTAACTGTCAAACCAAACATAGTATAAGATGATTATTTGGATGGTAATTGAGGTCCGTCGAGAGATGTGGCAAGTTGAGAGTGTTTTAGTTGTGACAAAGGCTCCTTTTTCTCTACCAAAACCCCGAGTCAAGTTCTTTGGTTATGAAGGGTCGGTGTCCTTTATCCGTTTGGGTGAGTTAAATTGGGTTTCTTGGTTTCCTAAAGACCAAGTGGTGACTCTGTATCTATTTGCACAGACTTCTTCTTTTTCTATTCAAACATTTCAAAGGAAAATCAATTCTGAAACCCCGAGAAGGGGGTGGACCCAGGATGCCGTGTGTCCATAGTAGCCGTCTGCCCCCTTCCTCTGTTTGTAACCATAGTTGGGGATGCACTCGCACTTTCTAACCTTTGTCCCTGAAAACAAGAGGCATATTTGAAGATAAAATTAAAGTCAATAATTATTATAAAGTTAAAAGTAGGATATTACTTGATTAAGTATTATGCCTGCTCCAACTGGTCCTCTTTGGCAGGTCCTCTAATTGCTGCTAATACCACAACAACAAATGGCCCTTTTAAATGGCAACCATCTAAACCCAAGAATGGTCTATAACCATTTAGATACCCTTTTTCATGGCATCAAAAATAGTAAATATTCTCTTGAACATTGGATTTTGTGTTATTTCAGTATGCTCATACTCTATTTTTGTAATGCTACCAGGATTGGTATGTAGGATCTCATTTGCATGCATCCTAAGCATAGATTATAAATGTCATATCCCGGAGCAGCAAAAATAGAGAAATAAATTTCCTTTTTGGGTCCATAGGGAATGACGAGTGAATTTCACTAATTGTCTACACCATACAGTGCTAGTCCAACCAAAAGCAACAAGAACAGTAAACAAATTCAATACAAAATAACAATTTTCTCCATTACAATATCAGAGTGGTCCTCGGGATCATAACAGGTCTAGAGACAACATATGCCTTGTTCGTTTTGTGCCCTCAAAACATTACTTTATGTATGAGACATTGGCATTTTAATATATGGATATCAGCTTTACATTTCATTATGTATGTTTCTTTTATGAGATGATCGTTAATCCTTAAGTATCATAGTAAGAAATTCGTGTGCTTATAAGATACATACAAGTGAGATATGAATAACTATTCTTTGATACTTAGAATTTGTCATAGTGGATGATGAGACTGGATATCTCATCAGGTTTAGACTATAGCATGATTAACTACCATTGGATGGAGTAATAAATCTTAATCACTAGAGTATAACTCTTAGTTAATTTGCTAGTGCTTATAGTGCATTGACGGACCTGACTTCTTCTATTGACACTTAAGACTGTCAACAGTCGATAGGAACTCATAACTTGTATAAGGTATGGGTTTTTAATCTTGAGATGATTATGGACACAGATTGTGGATGTAGCTGCTTTGACTTACCAATCAGTGAGGTCTATAAAAGATCAACACCTGGGTATCTTGGGTATGTCATGTTCATAGGGTTGTGAACATATATTGTAAAGATAGAATCTACCCTCTGATCAAGAGTAAGCATTCCCTTGGAAATGTCACCAAGTTGATTACTGAGAACTGCAGTCTTGTTGATAAGAGTTATCAACATATTTAGTAATCTTGAGGGGTGAGTGGGACTCAAGGAATGAAAGATGCAATCACTATTCAGGTTGACAATAACAATTTATCCAACTACCTGAATATGATTATGAATGCTGATGGTAGAGGGACATTAGTACACCATACAAGTCTAGTTATCTTTTCGGATACGTTCCTCTGCATTGGAATGCAGTTGTCGTTTTATAGTAGAGTAAACGTTAATTGAAGGCCAGTTGTTTAATTTGCTGATCAAAGAGTTTGGTTATCTGAATTAACAACTGGTATGTGCCAACAATAAAGAACCTAGGAGGTCCCACTCTTAGCTCCACTAGGATGCTTGGAAATGCACATGAGGTTCTTGCTAAGACAAGTTCGATCGATCGAAAGAGTTTCGATCGATTGAAGTCAAGACAAGTTTGATCGATCAAAGCCACTTCGATCAATCGAAGGCTTAAAGTCGGTGGAAATCTATAAATAGGGCAGCTGCGTATAGAATTTCTTAATCGTCATTTTTATTGTCCTAGAGCTGCAGAAACTATTTAGGGTTTTCGTAGCCTTTCCCATCCTCACTATTAGGGTACCCACCAACCCTAGTCTTTCTGACAAGCATCCATAGGAGTTATAAGGGTGAAGATAACCTAGAGGAGACTGCTAGAAGTTGAAGAATTCAGAATTGGGTTCCAGACCACGAAGTATAATTCTTTCCCTTTTCTTGTACGCATTCATAGAGTTGATGAGTAGTAGATCTGGGCTACCAATAAAGTTTTGCAAACTTGTTTTTCTGTTGTGCATAAGATTTAAAGTTTTTGAAACCTAAATCCTACAATTTGTATCAGAGCCATGCTTATTTGGATCTATAGATACGTTTTGGAACACTACATTGATTTGCTTGATGTTCTTAGAACTGTTTTTAAAACTGCATCGCCACAGATCCATTTTTGTAGTGTTTTCATAGCAAAAAATGAATCTGTGATTGCATTGGATAGATGGCAGTTTCAATCGATCAAAAGTGTTTCGATAGATTGAAGCTTTCGATTGATCGAAACTATCTATGTTCGATCGATTGAAAGTGTTTCGATCGATCAAAATAATGTAGTTTTCAAGCGATCTAACGTCGTTCGATCAATCGAACATTGTTTTGTTCGATCGATTGATTTTCGTTCGATCGATTAAAATTAATTCCGTGTCCAGATCCTCTTTTCACAATTTTAAATTTTTTAAAATTATATACTTTAATTTTTATACTATTCTGGTAAAATTTTAAATCTATTTGTGGAAATTTGAGTTCAATCGATTGAACTAAAATCAATCGATCAAGAGTTCGATCGATTGAAGCTTTTTCAATCGATCGAAGTGTGACGCAGAACCAGAGATGCTATTTCATAGTTCTAATTACTTCCATAAAGTGTTTATGGTGTATGCGAATCAATTAGTAGTTTTAATGGTTATATATTTTGTTATATATATATATATGCGTGGTTGTGTGTACAACTAACCTTTTTGCAGCAAGATTAGCCCGCTATCTCCTATGGCACCGATAATTTAAATTTTGTATTTAAGTTTGTGATTGGTGTATATTTAATTTTGGTTTGGTTTTAAGGCATGCGTAAATGGCGCTGCAACTTCAATCCTGCAAATAAGAAAGTCGCACCGGTTTCCCTAACCTTTTATTTTATTATTGTTTTCTATTTCTAGATAAATTGTAAGCTTAGAAAGAAGCATAAGATCAATGTAATAGAATTAGAAAATTCATGAAGATGGAAGAGCAAGTCGAAGTCCATGAGGATGGAGCCTGAGGCATTCAAACCAAGAAAGAGGTTCTATGGAGAAGCCATGGGAGATAGAGGCATCGTTTGGATGCTTTTATTTTATTTTATTTTTTTGTTTTATGTGCTTGGTTTGTGATTGGCGTTTTATACATTGTTACTACTTGCATGCACGTAAAACAAGTTTTCTAAAATAAAATTCAAAAATCATTTTAAACGCAGTTAGTAAACATTGGATGTTTATGGGCAATGGGAAAAACAATTTTGTTTTTTTTTTCAAAAGCAAAATCCTTATTTATTAAATCTAGTGGGAGAGTAACTTATTATTATAACTCCCACGATCTTCCATTAACGGTTTACTGTAAGATAAGTAGTGCATTCTGTGTCACCTCGTCAGGGGTGATCATTCCATATAGAGGGTACACTACTCATTGGTTACTAGATGTGAACTTCCTATGGATAGGATCAATCAGACGTGTTAGAGAGTGACCACCACACGGAGGCACTACTTGAGGAGGTTGTGATTGGATCCTAGTTAATGGTATACACTAGCTAAGTTATGAATAAGGGATCCCACACAGGGTATTATTCATAAACTTGGAGATCAAAAGTGTTCGGGAGTCACAACTTGTTTTGCAAGAGTTGCATAGTGGACAAGTCATGATTAATTGAGAGATCGAACATTGACCACCACACGGAGGCTTTGTTCTTTCGCCTTGACATTCGGGCAATTTTGTTAAATAAGAGTTTTAAGAATTCTTTTATTTCAAACTATCAAATTCTTATATTTATATTTATTTTATTTTTTGATTTCTTCAGTAAATCATCATGTCTGGATCTGCATTTAGTCCTCTTGCCACCATACTTACACAAAATAAGCTAACTAGAAACAACTATACATAATGGAAACATAACCTAGACATCGTTTTAACTACGGAGGATCACATATATGTCCTCACCGCCCCATGCCCTGAGGAACCTGCGGCAAGTGCTTTGGCAGCTGCCAGACGCGAGTTCAACAAGTGGAAGAAGTCGAATGGGATGGCTCGTTGCTACATATTAGCCTCTATGGCTAATGTGTTACAACATCAATATCAGTCGAATGATTCTGCCAGTACCATTATCAAATCCCTAAAAGAAATGTTTGGGGAGTAGGGCAGACCTGGTAGACAGGTTGCTATGCAGAAGATAATGAGTGCCAAGATGTCAGAAGGGACTCTAGTCAAAAAATGATTGGTTATTTGAAAGAACTGGAGACCCTAGGTGCCAACATCGACGCTCAGACCCAAGTTGATATGATCCTCAATTCGTTATCACCGTCATTTGCTCAATTTAAACTTAACTATAATATGAATCAAATGAACTTTTGAATGAGCGAATTAATGATTTACTGGTAGTGGAAGGGGTGATCAAGCCTGGGTCAACGTTTTGAACACTGAAAAGAGTTCTTCTTCTTCTTGATCTACGCTGAAAGGCACGATCAGAAAGAAGAAAGCTGGCACTGGTGGTCTAAGTGTTGGACCGGTCCCTAGCATTGCAAAATCTAAGCAAAAAGGTAAGGGCAAGGGAAAGGTGGGTGGCTAAGGCAAAGGACAGTGTTTCCAATGCGGAGAGAAAGGCGACTGGAAGAGGAACTATCCAGAATTCTTAGCTATAAGAGTTCAAGGTATGATTGGATCACATGTGATTGAAGTAAGTTTTATAACGGACACTTTAAACACTTGGTGCATTGATTCTGGTGTGACTAACCATACTATAATTCATTATAGGGGTTCAGATCAACCAGAAAATGCAGTGATGGAGAGATTACTCTAGGTTCTAGCATAACTGTTTCTGCGGTTGCAATAGGAGAGATAACTTTAGAATTCTTAGACAATAAAGTTTTGATTTTATTAGATGTACTTTATGTCCCTTTAATGAGATGTAATTTAATTTCAGTTTTTAATTTATCGAATAAATTTTATTCTTTTCATTTCAGAACTGAAGTTCTGATCAAAAGAAATGGTTCTTTTGTATGCTCTGGTGTCAAATCAAATAGTTTGTACGTGATTACTCCAAACATTTCTAAAGACTCTAACATGGAACTTAATACTCAGTGGTAACTGTACCATCTTCTCACACCCGTCCCAGAAATTTCATTATTTTAAATTGCATATTTGAGATTTGTGAATTATCAATGTTATTTGATAATGATGAATAGAGGTTGACTGTGAGTCAATGGTAAGGTGTCAGTAAGGACACGGGAATTTGGTAAGCAATGTTGTATTGGCAAATGCAAATGACATTCATATGCATTAAATGTTATTTGACCTTATTTGGTATTATCTGGTGTTTTATGAATAGTGAAATATACCTGTGTAGTATAATTTCTGGTAATTCTATTATCACTGTAGAGCTTTTTGAACACTGTGGTAAGAATATGAGTGACACGTTATATAAAAAGTAGGTTGTGTAGAAATTTCACAAAATTTAGTTTTCGGACGTAATTTTGGACCCAAACGAGACTTAGTCCAAAACTTTTGTAATTTAAAATTTTCACTCGTAAAGGCATAATATGGACGTGTGCGACGTTTCGGGAGTTAATTAGAAGTTGAGAAACTCGTGGGGTGGTAAACGCAATTTCTGGGAAGTTTTCCCTATAAATAGGAGGGGTGAGACTTCTTATAAAATATCTTGAGAGAGGAGAGAGAAAGGAGATTTGATTCCTTGAGCTTTGCGACGACGATCGGCGACTTTTCGTCCGTCAGATTTCAACCAGATTTTATATTTGGACTCCTTGAGGTAAGACCTACGTTTTGATAGTCATTAAGCCATGTTTGGCTAACTTTTGTAAAAATCTAATTTCTAGACTTTTGGGGAAAATCCAGTAAAACTTGTAGGAATCACTTGAAATCTAAAATCCAGCATTTAGACGGCCCTCTAGTCGATCCTTCAAAGTTTGGAAGAAATCACACGAGGTATGAAATCCTAACCTATGTTATATAGGTGAATTATATGTTTTAGATTTTGACGACGAAATTGTGATCCGGGAAAAATTCATGTGTTAATATTAGGCCCGTTAATTATGCACGCACGCAATTGTGAAAAGCATGTCTAAATTTAGGCGAGCATATTGAGTTATCTATGTGGGTCAAGGGGAGACTTATGCAAATTCATGCCAGAGTTAGCTTTTTGATGTTTGAGAATTTTAGTAGCGATGGCTACTGTGCATGATTTAAGGCATGGACTTGCCAGGGCACTTAGGGATGTAATGGTTGTTGGCTGAACTAGCCATTGACATCACGGTTTAAGGCTTGGACTTGCTGCTACCGGATGAAGGCGTACTTTTCTCCCTAGAGACTATTGATGTGATTTATAAGATTAAAGCATGTTTTGTCATATATACATATGTTAGAATTTGTACACTCAGCATATAGCTGAGCAGTGGAGCTTTACTCCGTTACAGGTGAGGAGAAAATGGGAAAGTAGAAGCGTGAGTAGTGAGGCCGAGGAACGCCGGGGAAACCTCACCTTGTTTATATTTTTGTTTATTCCGAACTTGTAATAAGAACTTGAATTCATAATATGTTGTAACTGAATCGTGAGTTGGATTAGTACTTGTAATGCTAGTGATTACTCTGGTAATCATGGTTTAAATTGTTGTAATATGGTTGAGTTATGTTAGGAATTGATTAGAGAAACCTTGGTTTGTTGTGCTGCAGAATTGTGTAGTTTTGGGAGGGATCAGTCGACTGGACCCCTGTAATCTGGAGGGTTTCCTTCAGTTTTCACAGGCTTTAATCGACTGAAGGTAGACCATCATCTGACTGGTTTCTGCACTAAAGCATCACATTCTGCATGCACAGTGCCCAGTCGACTAAAAAATTGAGGCCCAGTCGACTGAGTCCCCGACACAGTTGACTGGACAAGCTGTTGTTCTTTTGAAACTTTCTGTTTGAGGTATCCAGTCGACTGGACCTCTGTTTTCAAAACTGAATTCTTTTTGGAACTTTTCCAATTGGGATAAACTTTTTATAACTCTAATTTTAATGGTTTTTATTTATGTTTTCCGCTGCTATTATTTTTCCTTCAATGGAACTGGATAAGCCTTGGTGACTTGCCACGTGTCCTATTTTTGCGCATAGCGGGATAGGTCGTGACATTTATTGGTATCAGAGCTAGAGGTAACAAAACTTGGGAACGTTCCACGATGAGTGGAGTGTTGAGTGAATTGTCACATGTTCTAATGTGCATCCATATATTGTAGAGATGTTTAATGCATATGTATGTTGTTTTACATTCATGAGATGTTATTGTCATGTATGCATAGTGTTTATGCATCGAGACTTACAGGAGTTACAATCATGGGTGACCAAGAATTATCACCACATACCCGATGTATTGAATGAAATGACAGAAATGATTGGGAACATGGGGGATATGATTCAAAATATAGCAAAATGATTAACTCCAACACCTCTATTTGAGCCAGCACCGATAACTGTGGTACACGCACTTGATAATAGGGGTATAAGATCCATGTCTGAACAGTTTGCGAGAAAGAAACCAATGGAATTCCATAGGTTATGTGACACGACGCTCGCAGAATATTGGATTATGGATATGGAAAGAATATTTCGATCTATTCCGATGACTGATAGGGAAAAGATCGAGAACGCCAGTGATATACTCAGGGGTGAGGCCCAGAATTGGTGGGTGAACGTCCTAGAGCAGGGAGCTTGGGATGGATTTAAAGCAGAGTTTAATCGCAGATTCATTCCAAGGGTTGTTCTCAATACAAAGAAGAGAGAATTTGAAAATCTTCGACAAGGGGAGATGACTGTGACAGAGTATACCTCAAAGTATAATGCTTTGGTGAGATTTGAAAAGGGGTCTGTGTTGATCGAGGAAGATAGAGCAAAGAAATTTGAAGGGGTTTAAGGGAAAATATTCGTTTGAGGGTGGAGACCTATGAGCATTCGACTGTGGCAGCAGTGCAACAAACGGCGCTTGTGGCTGAGAGTGGAATGGAAAGATCAAGACAGAATCAGCACGATAAATGGGGTAATGAGGGTGGTGATAGGAACCAAGGCGGATCTTTCAAGAGGTCATTTCCAAGAGGCTCTGGTTCTAATTTCAGTGATCTTAGGAGGACACCAAGTAATATACCATTGTGCTCACTTTACAACTGACCACACTCAAGTCGATGTTTTATGATCAAACCCCAGAGCAAGAACCAAGGAAGGGGTAGTACTAATTCAACTCTGGTTATCAGGGGCAAGTGTTATGATTGTGGGGTATTTAGACATCAAGCTAAGGATTGTCCAAGGACGCATTCCCAACAAGGAGCTAGTTCTATGGCCTCTAGTGGGTCGAAGCCTAGACAGTCTAATGATGGGGGACAAAGGACAGAGCAACGGCAAGGGAGAGCATTTCAGATGAACCTATGAGATATGGCTACTTCCGAGGCAGTAGTCTCTGGTATAGTGCTTGTATGTTCGCACTTAGCACACATACTTATTGACTCAGGATCTACGCATTCATCTGTATCGCATGCCTTTGTTGACCATTTGAATGTTAAATCGGCACCATTAGGATATGAATTATCTATTGTTGTACCACTTAGTAAATCAATAATGACGTCTACGATATACAAGAACTGTAAAATCCAATTAGGTGAGAAGTTGATGACCGTAGACCTTATTCCAATCATTGTGAACCACTTTGATGTGATACTAGGAATGGATTGGTTAGCTCTTAATCAAACTACCATAGACTGTGAGTGAAAAGAAGTTAATTTTTTATCACTGGTGTATGGGAACTTTTTCTTTCAAGGGAGTGGGGTGACACCACCGCCTTATTTGATTTCAGCTATCCGAGCGGGTAAGTTGTTGAGAAGGGGATGTCAGGGATTTCTGTGTTCAGTACTTGATACTTCGGTGACTGAGTTAGAAGTAGATGACATCTCGATAGTGCGAGAATACTAAGATGTATTTCCTGATGACTTGCCAGACGTTCTGATTGAGAGGGAGATTGAGTTCACCATTGAGACAATGTCGGACTCAAGACCTGTATACAAGGCACTGTATAGAATGACACCCACGGAATTGAAAGAGCTGAAAGTGCAACTACAAAAACTACTTGACAAGGGTTTTATTCGAACTAGTATATCACAGTGGGGAGCTCTAGTGTTGTTCATAAAGAAGAAAGATGGTTCGATGAGGATATGTGTTAACTACTGGGAGTTAAACAAGTTGACAATCAAGAACAAGTACTCATTGCCTAGAATCGATGACTTATTTGATCAACTTCATGGAGCACAAGTATTTTCCAAGATAGACTTGAGATCAGGCTATCATCATTTGAAGGTAAAGGCCGAAGATATTGAGAAAACAACCTTTAGAACGCGCTACGGACACTACGAGTTTCTCGAAATGCCATTTGGAGTTACAAATGCACCAGTCGCATTCATGGACCTTATAAACTGAGTCTTCAAGGATTACTTGGACGACTTTGCCATAGTGTTCATCGATGATATTCTTATCTACTCACTGAGCGAGATAGAGCATGAGAACCACTTAAGGTTGATACTTCAGAGATTACGCGAGAAGCAACTTTTCGGGAAATTTAAGAAATATGAATTTTGGTTATCTAGCATTAGTTTTCTTGGTCACATGATTGACAAGAAATGGAGTTTCAATTGATCCTCACAAGGTAGGAGCCGTATCTAATTGGGAGAGACCGACTTCAGTGTCAGAGATTTGAAGCTTTTTAGGGTTAGCTGGACACTGCTGCAGATTCATAAAAAATTCTCAAAGATATCATTGCCAATGACAAAGTTATTGAGGAAGGGTGTTATGTTTGAATGGAGTTTAGAATGTGAAGACAGTTTTCAAGAATTGAAGTCGTGATTAACAAAAGCACCTATTCTGAAAATACCATCTAGAACCAAAGGATTTGTGATTTATAGTGATGCTTCGCATCAAGGGTTGGGATGCGTACTGATGCAGGGGGGTAAAGTAATTGCCTATGCTTCTATACAATTGAAGACACATAAGGTTAACTATCCGACTCATGATCTTGAATTGGCCGCAGTAATCCATGCTTTAAAGATTTGGAGACATTACTTGTACGGGAAAAGTGTGAGATATTCACGGATCACAAGAGCTTGAAATACCTGTTCACACAACGAGATTTGAATATGAGATAGAGAAGATGGTTTGAACTGAAGGACTATGATCTTTTGATCGAGTATCATCCGGGGAAGGCTAATGTAGTAGTTGATGCGTTAAGCCGAAAGACGCTAAGGAACTTAGCCGATGAGCTAACTCAATAAAAAGAATTGGTAAAGGAAATGGAACATTTGGAGTTAAATGTAATCACAGAGACTAGTGATGACTTAATGATGGCGATCATAGCTCACCCAAATATCATTGATGAGATCAAGACGGAACAATTTAACGACTTCTACTTGTGTAAATGAGAGATGAGATACCTTTAGGGAAACAACCCCGACTTTATTTTGGAACAAAGGGTATTGATGCTTGGGAGTCGATTGTGTGCAACAAATGTGAAAGACTTAAAGGAGCGAATCCTAGAAGAAGCACATAGTACTAGATATTTAGTTCACCCAGAAAGCAATAAGATGTACCGGAACTTACGCGAGAACTTTTGGTGGAGAGGTATACAGCGGGAAGTCGCCAAGTATGTTTCAGAATGTTCAACATGTCAGCAAGTCAAGGTAGAAGGACAAGTACCTACAGGGTTACTACAACCATTACCAGTAACACAGTGGAAATGGGACGAGATTACTATGGACTTTGTTTTGGGATTTCCGCGAACCTCCAACAAGAACGATAAGATTTGTTATAGTTGACAGATTGACGAAGTCAGCTCATTTCCTACCGATTAGGATAACTAAACCTTCGAGGTTGGCAGAATTGTATGTGAAAGAGATTGTAAGACTACATGGGGTTCCAGCAGTGATAGTATCAGATCGTGATAATAGTTTTACATCGAGATTTTGGGGAAGTTTACAATGAGTGGGTACTAAGTTGAGTTTCAATGCTACATTTTATCCTCAGACCAACGGACAATCAGAGCATATGATTCAAATGTTAGAGGATATGCTTAGAATTTGTGTTCTAGAATTTGGGAGTAACTGGGAGAAATACTTACCGTTAATTGAATTTGCTTACAACAATGAATTTCAGTCAAGTATCGAAATGACACCGTATGAAGCGTTGTATGGACGTAAGTGTCGTTCACTAGTTTGTTGGACCGAAGTTGGAGAAAGAAGGTTGCTAGGACCTGAGATAATACAAGTAACTACTGAAAAGGTAAAGTTGATACAAGAGCGACTTAATGTAGCTCAGAGTTGTTATAAGAGTTATGCAGACTCGAAACGAAGATCGATGACCTTTGAAGTGGGAGACTTTGTCTACTTTCGAGTATCGCCTTAGAAAGGCATCGTCTAATTTGGAAAGCGGGGAAAGCTCAACCCGAGATTTATAGTACCGTTTGAGATCCTAGAGAGAGTAGGACCAGTGGCTTATCGATTAGCCTTGTCATCAGAGTTGGAACATGTGCATGATGTTTTCCATGTGTCTATGTTAAGATGGTGTATTACAGATACGAGTAAGATCATTGTACCTAAACCGTTGCAGATTTAGGAAGACTTGACTTATGTGGATCAACCAATAGAAATTCTAGATTGAAAAGAGCAAGGCTTGATAACTAAGACCATTCTAATTGTGAAAGTACTATGGCATAGTCACACGGTTAAAGAGGCGACGTTGGAAAGTGAAGAAGAAATGAAGAATGAGTATCCGTACTTCTTCGACGCATGAGGTATAAGTTTGGGGACAAACTTCCTTTTTGAAGGGGAGAGTTGTCACACCCATCCCAGAGATTTCATTATTTTAAATTGCATATTTGAGATTTGTGAATTATCAATGTTATTTGATAATGATGAATTGAGGTTGACTGCGAGTCAACGATAAGGTGTCAGTAAGGACACGGGAATTCGTTAAGTAATGTTGCATTGGCATAAGTAAATGACATTTATGTGCATTAAATGTTATTTAACCTTATTTAGTATTATCTAGTGTTTTATAAATAGTGGATTAGACTTGTGTAGTATAATTTCAGGTAATTCTGTTATCACTGTAGAGCTTTTTGAACACTGTGGTGAGAATGTGAGTGACACGTTATATAGAAAGTAGGTTGTGTAGAAATTCCACAGAATTTAGTTTTCGGACATAATTTTGGACCCAAATGAGACTTAGTCGAAAACTTTTGTAATTTAAAATTTTCACTCGTAAAGGCAAAAAAATGGACGTGTGTGACAATTCGGGAGTTAATTAGAAGTTGAGAAACTCGCGGGGTGGTAAACGTAATTTTTAGGAAGTTTTCCCTATAAATAGGAGGGGGTGAAACTTCATTAGTTATAAACCTTATAAAATATCTTGAGGGAGGAGAGAGAAAGGAGATTTGATTCCTCAATTGCGACGATGATCGGCGACTTTTCGTCCGTCAGATTTTGACCAGATTTCATATTTGGACTCCTTGAGGTAAGACCTATGTTTTGATAGTCATTAGGCCATGCTTGGCTAACTTTGGTAAAAATCTAATTTCTAGACTCTTGGGAAAACCAGTAAAAGTTGTAGGAATCGCTTGAAATCTGAGATCCGATGTTTAAACGGCCCTCTACTCGATCCTTCAAAGTTTAGGAAAAAATCGCAAGATGTATGAAATCCTAACCTATGTTATATAGGTGAATTACATGTTTTAGGTTTCGACGATGAAATTGTGATCCGGGCAAATATCATGTGTTAATCTTAGGCCCGTTAATTATGCATGCGCTTAATTGTGAAAAGCATGTCTAAATTTATGCGAGCACGTTGAGTTCTCTATGTAGGTCAAAGGGGAGACTTATGCAAATTCATGCCGGAGTAAGGCTCTCAATGTTTGAGAATTTTAGTAGTGACAGCTACTGTGCATGGTTTAAGGCGTGGACTTGCCAGGGCACTTGGGGATATAATGGTTGTAGCCTGAACTAGCCATTGACATCGCGGTTTAAGGCTTGGACTTACCAATACCGGATGAAGGCTTATTTTTCTCTCTAGAGACTATTGATATGATTTATAAGATTAAAGCATGTTTTTTCATATATACATATGTTAGAATTTGTACACTCAGCATATAGCTGAGCAATGGAGCTTTACTCCATTACAGGTGAGAAGAAAATGGGAAAGAAGAAGCGTGAGTAGTGAGGCCGAGGAACGCCGGGGAAACCTCACCTTGTTTATATTTTTGTTTATTCTGAACTTGTAATAAGAACTTGAATTCATAATATGTTGTAACCGAATCGTGAGTTGGATTAGCACTTGTAATGCTAGTGATTACTCTGGTAATTATGGTTTAAATTGTTGTAATGTGGTTGAGTTATGTTAGGAATTGATTAGAGAAACCTTGGTTTGTTGTGCTACAGAATTGTGCAGTTTGGGAGGCTTCCTTTATTTTTCATAGGCTTCCTATAATCTGGAAGGTTTCCTTTAGTTTTATAGGGGTCCAGACTAAAGGAAACCTTCCAATGTTTCAGTCGACTGGACCCCTATAATCTGGAAGGTTTCCTTTAGTTTTCATAGGCTTCAGTAGACTAAAGGCAGACCATCAGTCAACTGGTTTCTGCACTAAAAAACCACATTCTGCATGCATAGTGCCCAGTCGACTGGACAAGGCACCAATCGACTGAAAAATTGAGGCCCTAGTTGACTAAGTCCCCGATATAGTCGACTGGACAGGCTGTTGATCTTTTAAAACTTTCTATTTCAAGTATCAAGTCGACCTGACCCTTGATCAGTCGACTGGCCCTCTGTTTTCAAAACTGAATTCTTTTTGGAACTTTTCTAATTGGGCAAAACTTTTTATAACTCATATTTTAATGGTTTTTATTTATGTTTTCCGCTGCTATTATTTTTACTTCAAAGAAACTGGATAAGCCTTGGTGGCGTGCCACATGTCCTATTTTCGTGCATAGTGGGATGGGTCGTGACACATCTAAAAGAAAGGAACCTTCCACTAATCCAACAAGGCTTTGGTATATGAGGCTTGGCCATATCAATCTAAAAAGGATTAACTGACTAGTCAAAGAAGGGGCCTTAAGTGATTTGGTTCTCAAACCAATGGAAGTCAATGAGTCTTGTTTAGAGGGTAAGATAACCAAAAGGCCCCTTCCAGCAAAGGACAATAGGTCCAATGCATTGTTGGAATTAGTTCATACTGATGTGTGTGTACCAATAAATATTATAGCAAGGGGTGGTTATGAGTATTTCATCACATTTACTGATGACCACTCTAGGTATGGATATATGTACCTAATTCAGCACAAGTCTGAAGCCTTTGAAAAGTTTAAAGAGTTTCAGGCTGAAGTGGAGAAGCAATTAGGTACACACATCAAGGCCATTCGATCTGATTGAGGTGGCGAGTACCTCTCTAATGAGTTTATTGATCACCTCGTATAGAATGAGATTCTGTCACAATTGACTGCACCCGATACGCCTCAGCAGAACGGTGTGGCGGAGAAAAAGAACCAAACTCTTTTAGACATGACTAGGTCAATGATGAGGTATTCCGAGTTGCCATATTTCTTTGGGGTTATGCTTTGGAAATGGCTAAGAGCATACTAAATCTTATTCTAAGCAAATCTGTTCCTAAGACACCACGGGAGATGTGGATTGGATACAAGCCCTCTTTACAACATCTCTAGATATAGGAGTGTCCAGCGCATGTGCTGAAAGGAAAAATGAGCAAATTGGAAACTAGATTAGAAGTATGTTACTTTGTAAGGTATCCAAAGGGTACTTATGGATGGTATTTTTATGATCCAAGAGAACAGAAAGTGTTTGTTAGTACAAATTTTGTTTTCTTGGAGAATAATTATATCATGAATCATAAACCTAAGGAAAGGATAGATATAAAAGAGATAGAAGGAGAGCCCTTAGTCCTACCCACAGTTGATAACGATGTAAGATAAGAAAATATTACTTCTTTACCCGTTTTCGCATCGGTACCTCGTCGTAGTGGGAGGATGGTTAGCCAGTCTGACAGATACATGTTCTTAGGAGAAGTTTTTGAAGTGGTCTCCATAGAATCTAAATCTGATCCTACCAAGAGGCAATGGCTGATATTGATTCAGCTTATTGGGTAAAGCTATGAAGGCTGAATTGGAGTCTATGGATTCTAATCAGGTTTGGAATCTTGTAGAAATTCCACTCAATATTAAACTCATTGGCTGTAAGTGGGTTTACAAGAGGAAAAGAGGATCTGATGGGCAGGTTCAGACCTTTAAGGCTAGGCTTGTAGCGAAAGGTTATACTCAGATGGAGGGCATTGACTATGAGGAAACCTTCTCTCCAGTAGCCATGCTCAAGTCCATCAGAATACTCTTATTCATTGTGACATGCCTAGATTATGAGATCTGGCAGATGGATGTTAAAACTGCATTCTTGAATGGCAATCTTGAGGATGACATCTATATGCAGCAACCAGAAGGGTTCATAGCTCGTGGGAAAGGTAACTTGGTATGCAAGTTGCAAAAGTCCATTTATGGGCTTAACTAGGCATCTAGGAGTTGGAACATTTATTTTAACCAAGTGGTCAAATCGTTTGGTTTTATACAGAATATGGATGAACCTTATGTATATAAGAAGTATGAAGGCAAAGTGGTGGCTTTTCTTGTACTTTATGTTGATGACATTCTACTCATTGAAAATGATGTAGGGGCATTGTCATCAATTAAGGCTTGGCTAGGTAGTACTTTCGATATGAAGAATCTAGGAGATGCGAGCTATATCCTTGGGATAAAGCTTTTTCGGGATCGTAAGCGAAAGATAATGGGACTATCTCAAGCTGGTTATATCAATAAGGTACTAACTAGGTTTTCCATGGATAATTTAAACAAAGGTTTATTACCTTTCAGGCATGGTTTAGCGTTCTCCAAGGACCAGTATCCTAAGACATAGGAGGAGAGGAATTGGATGACAGGAGTTCCCTATAGTTCGACAATAGGAAGCCTCATGTATGTGATGTTATGCACTAGACTAGATATCTGCTTTACCATTGGCATGGTTAGCTAGTATCAATCGAATCCAGGTCCAGAACACTGGACAGCCGTTAAGCACATTCTTAAGTACTTGAGAAGGACTAAAGATTACATGTGTATGTTCAGCGGCAATGAGTTAATTCCAGTAGGACACACTAACTCGGACTTTATGTCATATAAAGATTCGAGTAAGTCGACATCCGGACATCTCTTTACCTTGGGAGGTGGTGCTATTAGTTGGAGGAGCATTAAGAAGAAATGCATTACAGACTCAACTACAAAAGTTGAGTATGTGGCTCCTTGTGAAGCTGCAAAGGAAGATGTTTGGCTCAAGAAGTTCCTTATGGAACTCGAGGTGGTACCAGAGTCATTATCACCTATTACGCTATACTGCCATAATAATGGGGTAGTTGCTCAGTCCAAGGAGTCAAAAAACCACGGAAAGGGAAAGTACATAGAGCGAAAATATCATCTAATTCGAGATTTTGTTCAGCGTGGAGTTGTGACTATCACCAAGATTGCCACTATTAATAATCTTGCGGATCCGTTTACAAAGGCCTTGCCACAGAAGGTTTTTGATCGTCATCTAGACAGTCTAGGTCTCAGATGTAGACTTGAATGGTTATGAGTACAAGAGGGAGTTTGTTGGTTTTGTGCCCTCAAACCATTACTTTATGTATGAGACATAGTCATTTTAAAATATGGATATCAACTTTACATTTCATTATATATGTTTCTTTCATGAGATGTGATCTTGTTAAAATTGAGATATAAAAATATGCTTTACTTTCTAAGGATTTGTAGTGTGGAAGTAAAGGTTGAACCCACAGAGATTGAATTATTAAAGCACTTTCATTTTAAAACCTAAATCTAGTTAATTAAGAAAATGGTATTTTGATTTTGATTTTAATTAAACTAAGAATAATAAAAATAAATCTAAACTATGAAAGCAATTAAAAAGTTATTTTAATGAATATGTAAAGTGAACCTAGGATTGCAAATCCACCACTAGCTTCATAATAAGGGTATTTATGCATTCAATTAGCTTATTACATTGGACGATAATGGGGAATTGTAGCTACAAGCTCAATTCCTCCATCAAGAAGATAACTACGATTCAAGCACCAACATAATTCATCTTCGGTTAGCACGGATTGTTTCACACTAAACTAGGGTTGCGGCACAATATGTCTTTCCTAGGCATGAATTATTGGGCTACTTGATATCATAATTAAATTAAGCACCATTACATGTAAATAATCTATACAAGCACAGCAAATATAGATCATTGAGCACATCACATTCAAAATAGATCTAAGACAAGAATAAACTTTGAAAGTAACAATTTAATCAATAGAAGTTCAATTTTATTATTTAAAATCCTCTAAACATGTAATCATCATCCATACATAATAAAACTAAAATAAAAACATAAATAACACCCTATTACTTGGCTAGGGTTTCATTGAAACCCTAGATCTAAGTTTAGTTGGCCATAGAAGTGATGAACGACAAGAGGTTGATGGAGGAGGCCATGGGAATCCTTGGTCTTCTTCTTGTTCTCCTTGCTTCTCACTCTTTAATGGTTGTGTATAATGTTGTGTATATAGGTGTATGATAATGTCTCCCCCCAAAATTGACTTACAAAAGAGCATATATAGATTTGGAGCAAGTTTGGAAGCTTTCCTAAACCTATTCGCACTAAAACTGCTATATTTTACATTCTGGACATAATTAGGCAGTTTTGTTCGCTTAGGGATCTTTAGTATATAGAAATACGCATTATTAGTTTTTTTGTATGGATCGCGCGAGCGTGGGAGGTCGCGCGAGCAATGGGCTAGAATGTCGCGCGAACGGGTTATGCGCGCAAGGTGCCTTTTTCTGCTACTTTTAGTCTTCTTTTGCACCCTATTTAGCCTGGATTCTTGTTTTCTTCCAAAACCTGCTAGAAAATAGAAAACAAAGTAAAAATACACAAAAATAGGATAAAAAGTACTAACAAATGTGAATTAAAGCGTGTAATTAGGACTTGTTCACTCCCGATCAAGATGATTGTTAATCCTTAAGTATCATATTAAGTAATTCGTTTGTGTATGAGATACATACAAGTAAGATATGAATTACTATTCTTTGATACTTAAAATTTGTCACAATGGATGATAAGACTGGATATCTCGTCAGGTTTACACTTTAGCATGATTTACATTGGATGGAGTGATGAATCTCAATCACTAGAGTATAACTCTTAGTTAATATGCTAGTATTGAGGGACTTGACTTCTCCGATTGACACTTAAGACTGTCAATAGTTGATAGAAACTCATAATTTGTGTAAGGTATGTGTTTTTAATCTTGAGACGATTATGGACACAGGATGTGGCTGCTTTGACTTACCAATCAGTGAGGTCTATAAAAGATCAACACCTGGGTATCTTGGATATCTCATGTTCATAGGGTTGTGAACATATATTGTAAGAATCTACCCTCTGATCAAGAGTAAGCATTCCCTTGAAAATGTCCCCAAGTTGATTACTAAGAACTGTAGTCTTGTTGATAAGAGTTATCAACATGTTTAGTAATCATGAGGGTTGAATGAGACTCAAGCAAGGAAAGATGTAATTACTATTCAGGTTGACAGTAATAGTTTATCCGACTACTTGAATATGATTATCAATGCTGATGGTAGAGGGACATTAATACACCATACAAGTTTACTTATCGCTTCGGATATGTTCTTCTGCGTTGGAGTGCAGTTATCATTTTATAGTGGAGTAAACGTTACTTGGCAATTAGTTAATTTGCTGATCAAAGTGTTTGGTCCTGGGAATTAGCAACTGGTCAGAGCCAACAATTAACAACCTAGGAGGTCCCACTCTTAGCTCCACCAGGATGCTTTGAAAGGCACAAGAGGATCTTGTCAAGACAAGTTCGTTTGATCAAAAGAGTTTCGATCGATTGAAGTCAAGATAAGTTTGATCGATCAAAAGTTCTTCAATTGATCGAAGGTTCGATCGATCGAAGCCAGTTCGATCGATCGAAGGCTTAAAGTCAGTTTGGAAATCTATAAATAGGGCCGCTACGTACAGAATTTCTTAATCATTGTTTTTACTGTCCCAGAGTTGCAGAAACTATTTAGGGTTTCCTTAGCCTTCTCATTCTCACTATTAGGGTTCCTACCAACCCTAGTCTTTCCAGAAAGCATCCATAGGAGTCATGAGGGTGAAGACAACCTAGAGGAAACTGCTGGAAGTTGAAGAATTTAGAATTTGGTTCAAGACCACGAGGTGTAATTCATGTCCCTCTCCTCTCTTGTAAGCATCCATAGAGTTGATGAGTAGTAGATCCGGGCTACCAATAAAGTTTTACAAACTTGTTTTTTCACTTTGCATAAGATTTAAAGATTTTGAAACCTAAATCCTACATGCCCAAGTACCCGCTACAAAAGCTCGACAGAAATATAAACTAGATATAACTTCTTCATCTCTAGCTGTGTAAGAGTAGTTGTCAGTGTAGTAATCTTCCCCTCCATAATCGTCATTAGAAGGTCCACCCTCTGCATAATCCAACTCCGGGTAGTAGCCATCATCGTAGGCTCCATCACCTATATTAATAGGGACATGGTAGTCTGGACAGGGAATGTCCAGGCATAAACGCTGTCAACTTACTTCAGCCGAGTGAATTGAAACTTCCACAGTATCATAGGTATAAAGTCCTTACCAGTTATGCACGATATAAAGTAGTAATACTAATAGTATCTTTTCTTGTTTATTCAAACCCATCATTATCCGATTCTTATCATCTTCCAACTCTAAGACTGATTGTACCAAACTTGACTACCTACCCTGAACTGATTATATCATCACGATATACTAGTGTTCTTGTTCACCACTTTTAAGAACTCTTACTATTTACTACTTTTAATAACTCTTGCGAACACTATACATCGTTCTCACATAATGACTAGTCTATGGACGTATCAATACTCTTGCTCACTGCTTTTAAAACTCTTATTGTTCACTGCTTTTAAGAACGCTTGCGAGTACTGTCCACCCATAGCTCCCACGATCCTGGTCAAATCTTTGTTACTCGCGTATTGGATTTAAACTGAGCAAATCATATGCTCGACTAAACACCTCATTGAACGTAACTAATACTCCGTTGACTCAGTCACTAGATTATCCAGTGTTACCCACCATTATACCTCAAGCCTTATCTCGTTATCGCGTAAAATTATTACTCACGTTCTGAACCCTACTTCGTTACTCTCCATATTATCTCTGTCCCATTATCGTATCCCATTACCTCCATAATCCATAATATCGCATACTAGAAACATAAAACTGCTTTAAACAACTAATCATTTGGATTAACAACCTCAAAGGAAACAACCATATTCTGTTAAAGTCATTCAATTGAAAACATTTCAATCAATTGAGAAAAGTGAGTTTCAAGCGATCGAAGTCTATTCGATCCATTGAAGTTTCGATCGATTGAACTCAGTTCAATCACTCGAGAGTCGTCTTCTTTAGCAGTCCTGGACAATGAACGTCCAGAGGTGCTAGGGATTGTTTGGGGTCAAAATTTACATCCAAAAACTTGTTAAACATTATACTAATGCTACAGCGTGATTTTAGAACTCACCAAAAGATTGTAAAGGTGTGTTTGGCAACTTTCAAAGCTTGGTGGCCTCCATTGGAGCTCCTCTCTCTCTCTCTCTCTCTCTCTCTCTCTCTCTCTCTCTCTCCTCTCTCTCTGTCTTCTCTCTCTTTGCCTTTGTCTCTTTTTCCTTTTCTTCTTCTTCTTCTCATCTGTCTGTCTCTCTCTCCTCTGACTGTATGTATACAGATGTGTGTGTATATGTATATACATGTATGGATGTATGTGGTATATATATATATCAATAAACACAACTCTCTCTCTCTGTCTCTCTCTGTCTCTCTCTCTCTCTCTCTCTCTCTCTCTCATTCTCTGGGTTCAGCAACCCATTACATATAAATGTAACATATATATATATATATATTGAAAAGAGGGAAGGGCAGGTGGCAATGTTTGCGTGAACTGAGACAAAATATCCGGGCGCGTTCGATCGATTGAAGCGACTTCAATCGATTGAGAGAAGATTGGCCAAGTTCAATCGATTGAGACCAATTTGAAGTGGGGGCCATGTCATAAATTCATATCGGTAGGGTTTTAATCGATTGAACAGGGTTTGATCGTTTGAACTCAGAAATAAGCGATCACTTGAAAGGACTTCGATCGATTGAAAGCAAAATTTCAAGTATGATCAAGGGAAGTATATAGAATCTCTTTGTATTAATAATTACTAGAAATACAGGGTATTACATCATCCACTACTTATTAAAGATTTTGTCCTCAAAATCGAAAACAAACAACGTTTAAAACAAAACTAGAAACTTTTCCTGCATCTTTGACTCTAGTTCCCATGAAGCTTCTCCTTTATCATGATGCTTCCACTGAATCTTCACCAATGGAATCTACTTGTTCCTGAGCTTCTTGATCCTACAGTCTAGAATCCGCACTCATCCTTCAATAAATGTAACATTATCATTAACTTCAATATCTTCGAAGTTGATCTCATGTGCGGGGTTGTGAGCACATTTTCGTAGCATACTAATGTGGAACACATTGCGCACTCCTAACATCTTTGGCGGCAATGCGAGTCGATACGTAACTTTTCCAACACGTTTCTAGCATCTCGAACGGTGCAATAAATTACAGCAATAGCTTGCCTCTTTTGTGTCCATACTGACGATCCCTCGACCAAGTGAAACTTCAAGCAGCACGTGATCTCCAACGGTGAATTCCAAATCTTTACGTCGCTTGTCAGCATAATTCTTGTGTCGGGTTTGAGTTGTCTTCATCTTCTCACGTACAATCTAGATCTTCTCACTGATTTCTCATACCTTTTTTGACCCAAGAAGTTGAGTATCTTTGACTTCAGCCCAACATAGCAGTGATCGATAAGGACTTCCCTATAAAGCTTCAAACGCCGCCATCCTTATGCTCGTATGGTAACTGTTGTTGTAGGCGAGCTCGATCAACGGCAAGTGCGTCTCCCAAGAACTCTTAAAATCAATAACACAAGCACGTAGCATGTCCTCCATCACTTGATTAACTAGTTCTATCTGTCCGTCGGTCTGCGGATGAAAAGTTGAACTCAAGTTCAGTGTTGCTCCCATCTTTGTTTGGAGACTCTTCCAAAATTCTGCAATAACGCGCAAAACTCGATGTAACACGATAGAAACAGGTACACTGTGTAACCATGCAACATGCTATAGATACGTCCGGCTCAAACATTCCACTAAATACGTCATGTTACAGGCAATGAAATATGTCATCTTCGTAAGTCGATCCACAATTACCCAAATAACGTCATGGTTCTGCTGTGACTTCAGCAAACTTACCATGAAATCCATGGTGTTGTGTTCCCATTCCATTGGGGAATCGATAATGGTTGCAATAATCTAGGTGGTTTATGATGTTCTGCCTTTACTTATTTACAAGTAAGACATTGAGCTACATACTGAGCTACTTCTCGCTTTATTCCTTCCCACCCGAATTTCTCTTCGAATCCTTGTACATCTTCGTACCTCCCGGATGCATAGTCATCCGTGACTTATGTGCTTCATCCAATATTTCTTCCCCAGATTTTCTTCATCAGGTATGCAGAGTCTACCCTTACATCATAAGGCTCTGTCTGTACCAATACTCCAAATCGATGGTTCCTTTGCTGACATCTTTGCGAACCACAACTTCAAATCCTCCGTTGTGTGTTGAGCCTCTATGATATGACTAATCAAAGTTGGTTGTACCATAAGACATCCAAAATGTTGTACTTCCATTGGTTCCACTGGCTGAAGATCAAACTTAGCTAAAACTTCTAATGCTCGCCATTCTCGTATTAGTAACGCAGCGATCACTAATTAAGGTCGGTGACTCAAAGCGTCTACTACGACATTTGCTTTACCCGGATAGTATTGCAATGAAAAGTCATAATCCTTAAGTAACTCTATTCACCTTCGTTGTCGCATGTTCAACTCCTTCTGAGAGAACAAATACTTCAAGCTCTTATGATCAAAAAATAGATCAAACTTCTCTCTATAGAGATAGTGTCTCCAAATCTTTAATGTAAACAATACTGCTGCTAATTCCAAATCATGCATCGGATGATTCTTCTCATGTACCTTCAATTGTCTTGATCCGTATGGAGTGACATTCCCGTCCTGCATAAGCACACAACCAAGTCCTTGGTGTGAATCACTGTAGTTTACATACCTTTCTCCACTCTTGGGTATTGCGAGTACTGGTGTAGAAGTCAATCTTTCCTTTAACTCCTGAAATGCACCCTCATGCTTATCTGTCCATTCATACTTCATCTCTTCCTTTTTCAAATTCATTAATGGCCCTGCTATCTTGGAGAATCCTTCTACGAATCTTTGATAATATCCTGCTAGACCAAGAAAACTTCTTACTTCTGTCGTGTTGGTCTGTCTGTTCCAGCATAAGGCTGTATTGATCTTAGATGATTCCATAGAGATACCATCCTGAGATATAACATGTTCCAACATTTGACCTCCTATAGCCAAAATTCACACTTGTTGAACTTTGCATACAACTTGCTATACCAAAGTATCTGTAAAGCCATTTATAAGTGTTCCTTTTGATCTTTCTCCGTCTTTGAGTAGATCTAGATATCGTCAATGAACACTATAATGAATTGATCCAGATATGGTCTGAATACTGTATTCATCAAGTACATAAATACTACGGGCGCATTCGTCAATCCAAAAGGCATAACTAGAAACTCATAATGCCCGTATCTCATCCTAAACACAGTCTTCATTACATCCTCTGGTCGAACCAATATTTAATGATATTCCAAACATAGACCGATCTTTGTAAAGATCCTTAATCCTTGTAACTAGTCAAATAGATCATCTATCCGAGGAAGTGGATACATATTCTTGATCGTTACCTTGTTTAACTCCTTGTAGTCTATACAGATTCAAAGTGTTCCATCCTTCATCTTCACAAACAGAACTGGTGCTCCCCAAGGTGACGTACTCGAGCGAACAAATACCAAATCTTCAAGTTCCTAAACTTGCTTCTTCAGTTCTGACATCTCAGTTGGCGCCATCCTATATGGAGTCTTAGATATTGACAATGTGCCATGTACTAGTTCTACACAAAAGTCTATTTCTCTTTTTAGTGGAAGTCCTTTAATATCCTGGAATACATCTTTGAAATCATATACAGTAGGAATCTAATCCATCGTGAATTCTATACTCGTGCCCCCGATTGTAGCTAAACCACTTGTAAGAAACATGTCGCTTGTTGACTGACACTGAAATCTGATCGTTGGTAGTCCTAGTATTGGAAATATAATCATCCTAATAGGGCAGTCCAGGTTGGCACCATATTTAGTCAACCAATCCACCCTAGGAAAATGTTGAACTCTGACATTGACAGAACCACTAAGTTCTGCTGGAAGATTTTTATCCTCTAAGGTTAATGGGCAATCTTTACATACTTTACCCAACTTAACGATCACTCCCAATGGTGACACATCATTAAGTGCTGGCTCAAGTGTCTCGAGTTCTAAACCCAACTAACGTACAATCTCAATAGCAATAAACGAACATGCAGCTCCAGTATCAAATAAAGCTTTAACTAGACTATGAAAGAGTACAAGCGTACCTTCCAAATACTGCTGTTAATCAACATTGAAGTCGGCTCCCACTGGGATGATAGCACTCATCCTTGTTTGATCTAGGGGTTCTTGTATTCCCTAAACTGGTGCCACATAATACCCTCCATGAGGTGCATGGCAATCCTTGCTTAAATGTCTCGGCTTGTTGCAATTCTGGCAGATAGCATCTATTCGATGGTTAATCCTGAGGGCTGTGCAGAACTTGGCAATGTGCCTTGGCTTTCTATAATTCAAACATCTTTCGTTATTGGTTGGCGGGGATGTTAACAGCACCTGTGGCTATGGTCCCTGGTAGCGATATTGCTAGGATTGAGGATAATCTTGCCGAGGCTTCCTGGTTCCCTTCCAGGTTATCTTGTTCCCTTGAAAATTACCCTGAGGTCTCCAACCCTGGGTATTTCTTGGTGGTTAGTTCTGGAAATTCCTTTGTTGCTGAAAACTTCTCGACGACTGGGGTCGATTTATCTGTGGTCGCTATGCTGGACAAGCGTCTTTTTCTCACCCTATAGCAAATTTGACAATCCCCTTAAATGACTAATTCAGATGACCAACCATCATATGCCTGAGGTGGGGATTCAATCCTTAGTGAAAAATCATCACCTTCTTCTGTAGGCTGTCTATCACATGTTGAGCAAATCGAGATAGACGCTCAAACTGTATTGTGTATTCTCGCACAGTCCACCCTCCTTGGATCAGACTGAGAAAGTTCCTTTCCTATTGATCTCTCTCATCTTCTGGGAAGTGCTTTTTCAGAAATTTTTCCCGGAATATCCCCCAAGGCATTCTCCGTATGGCTTCAGCTCCTATTGTAGCTCTTTCGGCTTCCTACCAATCTGAAGTCGTGTAAGACAACTGAAATGTGGCAAGACAACACTTATCTTGTTCAGTACATTCTAAAACTTCAAAAATCAATTCCACTTCCCGTATCCACTATTCCGCCTTCCATGACTCTATTAATCCATCAAATTTCTCTGGGCATAATCCACGGAAACGTTCGAGTAACTTATCATCAGTCTGTCTCGGTGGCGGTGGTGCAACAGATCTCTGGTGAGTAGAGTGCTTCAAAAATGCCTATTAGATCCATGCCTTCCAGAATAGGGGCTCCTAATCTTGCCTGATTCCTCGGTCCAACCATAGTGATAAAGTGTGTCGTATACCTACAAAAGACCTGTCGATTAGCTAACAGTTTTCTCGAAGAAACAAAATCAAGATAGAGCGAGAAGCAACAAGAACTAACAGTTCTACTAATCAACATATATCACTCAAACATACAATTAATATCCAAAGTATTGCTCGTATGTATATATCAAAAGATGTACTGTATAGTATACACTAGTCAAACTGTGTACCACATGGGACATAGGCTAAAACTAGTACTAAGATTAGCTATTTATAATGCTACTGCTACTAATAATATCTATACAAAACTATGGTCAAATAGATATCTCTCACGCTCCCAAAAATGGACAACATGCTCTAATATAAAACTAACAAAAACTAAACCTCCTCCAGATCCTAAATCAAAAGTCGCCATCTAATCCTACTGGTGGTGCCTCATCCTCTAAAATGATGTCCATCTCCACAAGGGGAGCATCCTCAACCAGTGCGACAAGATCTCTGACTACCACTCTGATATCCCAATCCTCAACTATATCTACCTCTGCATCCTTTGCCATCATCGCCTGATTAGCGACGTCAACGGCTATAGTAGTGAATCCATCAGCTCTATCCAATGTCC
This sequence comes from Hydrangea macrophylla, assembly GCA_033977485.1. Classification (NCBI taxonomy): domain Eukaryota; kingdom Viridiplantae; phylum Streptophyta; class Magnoliopsida; order Cornales; family Hydrangeaceae; genus Hydrangea; species Hydrangea macrophylla. Next base: position 93,961,825 of record CM066994.1, read on the forward strand.
CTGCTAATGCAGCCTCTCCTATAATAAATCTAGCTGGCTGTTTGACCATCTCAGCTATCCATCCTACTGCAATATTGACTATGGCTGATATATGTACTATAGGTCCAGTGGGTAACTCAGGCATAGTGGGTACCTCCATCACAACTACCTCCTCGGCAGGAACATCCTCCTATACTACCTCCATAATCATGTCACCCTCTACTACTACGTCACCCTCTCCAACCACGATATCTGCCTCAGGGTCCTCTAGCTCCTATACTGGGTCAAGCTCTGGCTCCTCGTCAGGAACATACTCTGGCTCCTCCGGGTCATCCTTCGGCTCATCATGATTATCATTGTATGCAGGCTCCTCCTCTGCTTGGTCCTCACCGTCCACAGGATCCTCCTCTCCATCCCCGTCAATATCCTCGTCAGGATGCTCATCCTCTAGGTCTGGGTCCTCCTCACCCTGAATCGGCTTAGGCTCTGGAACTGGTACGTCGGGTACCGGTGATGGTGGGGCTGTTGGTGCTGATGCTGGTGCTGGTGTTGGTGTTGGTGTTGGTGTTGGTACAGCTGCAGGCTTACGTAGAACAGGCTCGGCTATAATAGCTCACAACTCAATCCCGTCCACCTTTGGCTTACTCTGAATAAATCTAGCCATCTCCTAATATATGGCTGTTTGGGTCATATGATATGCATTTATGCGTATCTTTGTTGAGTGTGTCGTGCCCACAACATAGAAAGAAGTCCATATCCTCTCCTCCAAATAACGACTAGGGGTTTAGCAAATGTGACTCTGGTATATCTTTGGTTTGGCTGACTCTACTATGTCGCCATGAATAATATGTCCACCAAATGAATCATCCACGAACAGGTGGAAATCCGAAACCATGCTAACCTGCAAAGGAACTATCTATCATCAGAAGGACGAACTTATCTTAAATTCATATCTCATCTCATGGATCTTAAAATACTAGGACCAGATGGTGTGGAATCTTTAGTGAACGAAAGTATCACAACCTAGAGCTCTGATACCAAAAATCTTGTCATGCCTCGGAGTAGCAAAAATAGAGAAAAATATATTTTCTTTTTGGGTCCATAGGGAATGACGGGTGAATGTCACTAATTGTCCACACCATACAGTACTAGTTCAACCAAAAGTGACAAGAACAGTAAACAAACTAAACATAAAATAACAATTTTATCCATTACAATATCAGAGTGGTCCTCAACAGAAATAACATAAATATAAACTAGATATAACTTCTTCATCTTTAGCTGGCGTAAGGGTAGTTGTCAGCGTAGTAATCTTCCCTAGCATAATCGTCATTAGTAAGGCCACTCTCTGTATAATCCAACTCCGGGTAGTAGCCATCATCGTAGGCTCCATCACCTGCATTAATAGGGACATAGGAATCTAGACAGGGAATGTTCAAGCATAAATGCCGTCAGCTTACTTCAGCTGAGTGAATAGAAACTCCCACAGTATCATAGGTATAAATTTCTTACCAATTATGCACAATATAAAGTAGTGATACTAATAATATCTTTTCCTCTTTTATTCACACCCATCATTATCAGATTCTTATCGTCTTCCAACTCTAAGACTGACTGTACCAAACTTGAGTAGCTACCCTGAACTGATTATATCATCACGACATACTAGTGTTCTTGTTCACTGCTTTTAAGAACTCTGATTGTTCACCGCTTTTAAGAACTCTTGCGAACACTATACATTGTTCTCATATAATGACTAGTCTATGTACATACCAATACTCTTGTTCATCGCTTTTAAGAACTCTTATTGTTCATGCTTTTGAGATGCTTACGAGGACTATTGACGACATCCTATTGACGCGTTTTCTTATCACACCCAAGTGTAGGTGATCATACAAGTAATAAAGTTCTGGAAGTCCAGGTCAAACCCACAGGGAACGGAAAAGAAAGATATGCAATAACTATTATGTCACTAAAAAGTGATAGATTTTTTTGTAGAGTTTTACTAAACTACTAATTTTTATATTTTTGCAATAAACTAATTAAAATCTATTTTTTTAAAGTAGTTTACGATAAAGATTTTAACAGTGCAAAATAAATTAACTAAGTACTAGTAAGAAAAGGAAGAAAAATAAATAAAAGCTAAATTTTTGTGAGATAAACTTTTTGGATTTAATAATAGCGAAAGATAGAAATAATACAGATATTTAAGCAAAGTTATTAAAAACAGGAAATATTAATTAAGTTGGAAGAAATGATTTAAAGAAATTGGGAATATGCAAACCAACACTAGATCCCACAACTTTTGTGCATTTGAAAAGGATTTGCCATTTAAGACCACAGAGTCATTTTTTATTTAAAAATAAACTTTCACTAGTCAGGTTCATATCAAGTGTGTCAGGTTTGATATGAAACGATGTAGTTTGATTTAAAGAAAAATAAAAAGGCAATTGGGCAATAGTCAGGTTCGAACTGTGCACCGCCGCGGATGAGGGTTATTCAGCGTCCAGTTCCCACCACTCTGCCACTACACAATTATCTGTCCATTAAAGGATAGAAATATATATAAACACATAATTGAAATATAAATTTTGTCATATGAGTTGTTTGAGTATGCTAGGTATTTTTTTTATGACAAAATGCATAGTTTGACAATCCACATAATTAGATTCATATTTCAAATATGTAATCTTTTGAGCCCAATATAGCCATAGTATATAAACATGTTAAATGGTCATAAACTATAGATATATGGATATTTTTGGTCATAAATGGAAAAATAACTCATCTAGATAAATTTGCCCATTTAAGATTAGTGCACAGAAGCTGTGGTTTCTAAGTTTTTATTGCATATCCCCAATTAAAGTTTTAGCCTACCATTTTGAAATTGAAACTGTCTTCCAAATAAAATTTAAAGATAAATTAAATAGATGCACGCAATCACCGTCCAATTAAAATTAAAGTTGTAAAACCAAGGTAAGAGTAAAAACTAATATTATTATATTATTTTCTCCACTTAACATGAGTTGGGGTTGAATTTGTGGAATCTGCAAAATAACAAAGTTTAGTACAATTAGGCTAATAAAATATGCATAAATGGAAATACTGAACCAAAAATAAAATACTAAACCTTTGACTTTGGATTCTTGTGGGGTCACAGTAGATGAACTCCAAGAACACAAATAAGGTCAAACCAAATCTTAATCTACTTTTGGAGTGAAATATGGGTATGATGTACTTTTGGACTTTAGTAGGTGATTGTAACAACTACGTGGCTAAGAAATCTGGCATTTACTCGCAAAATCTGTCTTCTAGTGAATGAAAATATTGTTATAAAAACTGGAAATTTGGGGTTCCAAACTATTTTAGAGGACAACTATATAAGTACTAACTAGACTAAAAATATTAAATCTAAATTTTACTAGGAATATTTTACTACAACAAAGTGACAAAGGTCCTACAAGAAAACAAATATTTTAAATTTAAAAAATACAGTACACAAAGTTTTGCTACATATTTTTTAACATGAAATAATCAATTACATAAAAGTAAATTTTTACAACTACTAGAACTAGAAAAGGCAAAGAAAAACTAAAGTTTCCTATTTCTAGGGACAATATAAAGTGTTCACATGATAACCTCCCTAAACTATTCTCTTCCTAATAGTGATTGTAAACTGTTGGTGCGGAGCTGTGTGTGTGTGTGTGTGTGCGTGTTTTTTTTACAAGAAAATAAATATTTTAAATTTAAGAAATACAGTGTACAAAGTTTTGCTATATATTTTTGTAACGCCCCGAAAATAAAAATAATAATGAAAGATATAAAGGCAGGTCCAACCGTCAACCACAATGTCAAAACTTATGTGGACAAATCCCACAATGCGGAAGCTACAAGAAAATCCCACGTGAGTTCCAACACGGTCGACAATTCAAACGTTGAACCCACGTGGACCAAACGGGTCAAAGAGGGTCAACCGGTACCACTTAGATTCCAAAATATTTTGAAGTACAATTATTTTAAAAACAAACTCGTTTTCAAACAAAATCTTAAAACCTCATTAGAGCTCCATGTTAAAACATATGCCTTTAAATTTTTCATAAAGCGAGACCTTAAAACTCAATTTTTGTAGGCATAAATACTTGTAACGCCCCGAATTTCTAAACATTAAAAACTTAATAGAAACTAAAACTTACAGGATCTTGGTCTATAAATCTTAATGGATACCTCTGAATAGACGGTAAAATTTAAACCAAATACAAAACTTATTAAACTTTGCACAACCCGCACTCTCTCAAACACTAATACACTTGGCACATGCACCAAGATTTCCAAATGAACATGAACTCACAAAAATAAATAAATAAATAAGAAAGGGGAAGATCCAAAGTTAGAACTCCAAGCTTGCTAACCCCAACTTGATCCAATGCTCAAATTCCTGAAAAAAAAGAAAAACATCTTTGGCTACGTTCATATATTGAACGCACCCGAGATGCATGGAGACATCCCGGTCAGTATAAAACTGGTGTGAGTAAAAACCTGTGTCCCAAAATGATCCATGAACAGACAAGGAGGAAGAATAATAAATTAACCAAACAAGATGTAAGTTTCAAGAATGTCAAATGACATAACACATTCAACGACAATAGATAAATTTCCACCTCCCACATCAATAAATAAATTACCACATTCAACATTCAAATAATCACTATTCTCAGCTATATGCAAATGAACATAATCCAAGTAATCACAATTCTCAGTCATATGAGAATAAAATATTAATTCAAGTAATCACAATTCACAACCATATGAGAATAATACATTAATCCAAGTAATCACAATTCACAACCATATGAGAATAAAACATTAATCCAAGTAATCACAATCAAGTAAAAATACATTACTTAAATGTACTACAATAATATAAGAGGAAAATACTTACTCACGATATGTGAGCAAACAAGGGCAAGATCTTTACTCACCTCGATGTCTTAACGGAAATAAAGTTCCTTTTCAATAAAGTCGATAGATCACGAGCCCTACAATTAATAATAATTGAATAACAATTAAGTCTAAAATCACAGTGTAGGGGCAAAATAATAATTATGCTCTTTCAAGGTCATCTTAGTAGTTTCAGCACATAGATGTTTCAACCTCAAGTTTATGATCCTCTCATCATTCTACGGCTAAAGGCGCCAACGGTATATATATACTACACATTTTTTTAAAAATAAAAATAAAAATACTATTTAAACGATGGGTAATAGGACTATCACACCAAAATGTACCCAATCATAAGAATGTACACTTGAACTACTTTTAATATAAATAAAATACCATAAGGGTGTTTGTACAATTTCCCTGTAGATGTAAAATGATTTTACGAATATTTAGCATGATCAAAAGGCCCATTTTGAAAGATTGGGGCAATTCTGTAAATACACTAAAGTACAGGGATTTTACAAAATATTCTAAAAAGGGTTCCATTCATGTTTCGAAAGATAATAAATAGTATAACAAGTCATATGCTCGAAACCGCGACCCAATCCGATTCTATTCATCCATTCAAAGTTCTGGGGGTATAAATGTAATTTTTGGAACTAAAATTCTGGGCAGAATATGCCCTGTTTGGCAGCCATAAATTGTAAACTTCTAAGTGCCATAACTCTCTCATTCTTCAACATTTTTAACTCAAATCAGTGTCCAACTTGAGTGAAATTTCGTGGGTAATCCAAATTCGAAGTCGGTTTTACCAAAACCGCATCACAAAATTCCGAAATTACCATTTTACCCTTTTCTAAGAAACTCAAATAAATCCCAAACGGTACAATCAACATAAAAACTGTTTTAAGGATAGTTTTATATGTATTTATGGAAACTACCTTCCAAATTTGAGAGCTAGAACTTATAGGAATAAAGAGATATCCTAATTTTTCCATTTTAGGCTAAATCGGCTATATACTAGAGTTTTTTAATTTTAGTTCAAGAAATCCATGGAACTACTTCTAAATTTAAAACCTAAAAACTATAAATGACATAAAATTAAAAGGGGAATATAATGTACTCACCAAATAACCCCAAATAGAATTCCAATAGCACCATTAGGAAGCCCCAACCGAGCTCTACATCTTGACCCAAAGCAATCCTACCCAAAGTGGGTTTGAGCAAATACCACGGAATGTCAACGATCCTTGATCATAATTTTGAAAGTACCCCTGTGTAGATCTCATCTAGCTCTACAACTTTTATATTAGACATTTTGAAAGATCATGCCTCTAACACTCTCAAAATGGAGAAATTAGGGAAGAAACCCCATGGAAACAAGAGAGCCGAGCTCTCTGTTCTTTCACCCAAAAGATAAGGAACAACAAAAAGAAAAAGAATGAGGAGAGAGAGTGCTGCGCAGGATACAAGGGGGTGGGGGTTTGGTTTTGGTCCAAATAAATGAGGTGGGTCCCACCTCTAAAAAATCAATAAATATGTATATACCATATATATATACACCTATCATAATGCATTCACACACCCAATATCCAAATCAACTAAACATAGTCACACCACCCTCTCCCAAATACACTTACATATAATTATATTAGTTATGTATGTACCCAATTGTGTTCCATTATTTATGTCTAGGTCATTTAATGACTAACAGTTACACCCAATTGGTCCACTACACTAAACCAATATGTAAAATCAAACTTTGTGCCCGAATCAATTAAGATTAAATTAGCTCAATATGGCAAATAATACATTACCTTATATAAAGATACCAATTAATAAGTACACACGGTTCCACATGTGTTGCAAATATAATATATAAATGCACAAAAAATTTTGAATTATTACAATTTTTGAACATAAAATCATCAATTACATAAAAGTAAATTTTTACAACTATTAGAACTAGAAAAAGCAAAGAAAAATTAAAATTTCCTATTTCTAGGGACAATATGAAGTGCTCACATGATAACCTCCCTAAACTATTCCCTCCCTAATAGTGATTGTAAACTGTTGGTGTGGAGCTGTGTGTCTTGTTTGTTTTTTAGGCTCTTGCAGCTTGTGTTTATTTATAGGCGAGGTTTGTGATAAATTCATCACTGCATTCGTCACTCACTCCATCACTCTGCCTATTTTTTTCTCTGCTTCGTTCAACTTTGTCAAAGCTTCCTGACAATTGTTGAAATTGCGTTGCAAAATGAGAGAGAGAGAGACAGAGAGTTAGAAAATACATATATCTATATCATGACTATCACTATCAAAAAAAAAAATTTCAATGGTTTGTCAGATCTTTGCTTTTGTTTTCTTTTTTTATTTTTTATCTTGTTTTGGATTGTTAGTTGAAAGTTTTGACTACGTAAACTACAATAGCCACATGGGAAATAATCTCATGTGGTTGTTATTCCTTTCCTTCCCTTTATTTCACTTCATTTTTATCTAAACATATAAAATATGTAAAAACACTTAATTACATGCATTTGAGTGACATCACTGTTAAGTTATATTAATTCAAATATGCATGTAAAACTAGGGATTTTGGGGATTAAATGAGCATTATGTCTATTGTATTGGCACATGAATGTGCAATATTCAGTGTTTGTCAACTATACTCCCATAGCTCCCACGATCCTGGTCAAATCCTTGTTACTCACTTATCAGATTTAACCTGAGCGAATCATCCGCTCGACTAAACACCACATTGAAAGTAACTAATACTCCACTGACTTAGTCACCGGGTTATCCAATGTTACCCACCGTTATACCTCAAACCTTATCTTGTTATTGCGTCGTATTATTACTAACATTCTGAACCCTATTCCGTTACTCACCATATTATCTCCATCTCATGATTGTATCCCATTACGTCTGTAATCCATAATATTGTATAATAGAAACATAGAACCGCTTTAAACGACTAATCATTTGGATTAACAACCTCAAAGGAAATAACTATATTCTGTTTAAGTTTGATCGATTGAAAATATTTTAATCGATTGAGAAAAGTGAGTTTCAAGCGATCGAAGTCTATTCGATCAATTGAACTCAGTTCAATCGCTCGAGAGTCGTCTTCTTCAACAGTTCTGGACAGTGAACTTCTAGAGGTACTAGGTGGTGTTTGGGGTCAATATTTACATCTAAAAACTTGTAAAATATTATACTAATGCTACTGAGTGAGTTTGGAATTCACTGCAAGATCGTAAGGGCATGATGGCAACTTTCAAAGCCCGGTGCCCTCCAATGGAGCTCCTCTCTCTCTCTCTATCTCCTTCTCCTTCTCTTCTTCTTCTTCTTCTTCTACTTCTTCTAGTCTATTTGTCTGTCTCTCCTCTGACTATATATATAGATATGTGTGTATATATGTATATACATGGATGTGTGTGGTGTATATATATCGACAAACAAAACACTTTCTCTTTCTCTAATTCCTCTGGGTTTAGAACCCCTCACACACATATGTAACACATATATATAGAAAAGAAGAAAGGGCAGGTGGCAATGTTTGCGTGAGCTGAGATGAAATGTCCAGGCGCATTTGATCATTGAAGCAACTTCAAACGATGGAGAGCAGATCAGCCAAGTTCGATTGATTGAGACCGATTTGATCGATTGAAGTGGGGGCCATGTCATAAATTCATGTCAACTGGGTTTCGATGGATTGAGCAGGGTTGGATCGCTTGAACTCAGAAATGTTCGATCACTTGAAAGGACATCGATCGATTGAACGCAAAATTTCAAGTATGATCAAGGGAAGTATATTGAATCTCTTTGTATTAATAATTACTGGAAATACAGGGTATTACAATGAATCACCATGATTTCCCTCCAACTCACTAACTATCTTTGTTTTTGCTTTGTAAAATTGCATTCTATGTGGTTCTATTCTAAACTTATTCTGCACTAGTGTCTACATGGCATCAATTGTTATCCTTGGGTTGTCCTTCAATTTATGCCCCAACTTAATAGCAATCCATGTTGATGTTGCTTCAGCATTGGTGGTCAGCCTCACGAAAATTATGGACTCCATTATATGACTTTTATCTTAAAAGTGATCTTATCAGGTAGAGGGGAGGCATGAATCCTCTGTGGTCAGTGATTGGGAGAGAACAAATCTTAATTATACGCCTTAATTCACATTTGTTAGTACTTTTTTTATCCTATTTTTGTATATTTTTACTTCGTTTTCTATTTTCTGTCAGGATTTGGAAAAAAGTAAGGATTCCAAGTTAAATGGGGTGAAAAAGCAGAAGAAAAGAAGCAGAAAAAGCCACCTCGCGCGCGCGGCCCGCTCGCGCGAAATCCAAGAAATTGCTCGCGCGACCTCCCAGAATCACGCTCGTGTGGCCCGCTCGCGCGATCCATACAAAAAATATAAAATGCATATTTCAGTGTACTGAAGACTCCTACGCGAACGTAACTGCCTGATTACGTTTGGAAAGCTAAATACAGCAGTTTTAGTGCGAATTGGCTTAGGAAAGCTTCCTAAATCCTTCCAAACTCTATATAAATCATATTCTAAATCAATTTTGGGGTTACACATCATTAGACAACATTAGATACATCCATATATAACAAAAACTTCAGCCATTGAAGGGAGAAAAGCAAGGAGAAGAAGAAGAAGACCAAGGATTCCCATGGCCTCCTTCATCAACCTCTTGTCGTTCATCAATTCTATGGCTAACTAAACTCAAGATCTAGGGTTTCAATGAAACCCTAGCCAAGTAATAGGGTGTATTTTATGTTGTTATTTTAGTTTTATTATGTATGGACGACAGTTACATGTTCCGAGGATTTTTATAAATAAATCGTGCTTTTATTGATTAAATCGTTACTTTCAAAGTTTACTCTTATCTTAGATCTATTTTGATGTTGGTGTGCTCAATAATCTATGCTTGTTGTGCTTGTTTAGATTATTTACATGTAATGGTGCTTAAATTGAATTGTGCTATCAAGTAGGAAAAGAATAGAGAAAAAGAAAGAAAAAAAAAAGAATAAGGTTGAAAAAAAAAAAGAAACAGAAGGAGAAAAAATTGAAAAGAATGAAAAGAAGAGAATGAAATGATGAAGTTGGTGGAAGAGAGAATGAAAGAAATCGTACATGCCTTACAGTGCCACTCTAAAACTACCTAACAAATCCTTTCTATCCTTTTTCATTGCCTGAGTCACATTACAACCATTGAAAAGTCCTATATGATCCTAGGAAACATGGTTTGGATATGAAAACGATGGGAGGGGGATTAAAACATGGTAACGACTAATTTTTCTTGATTGTTGGCCTTCTATCCATGAGACTACTGTTCTTTCATGTCATGCGTCTTTTCCGAGTTATATGTGAGCGGTTTCTTATTTTGAAAATATATTTCTTTTACTCACATATTTTAGATAAATTACACATGTTCTGAGTGTTTCATTTGAGAGTATAATTAGCATTGCGAGACTCATAGTCGAAGCATAGTTAGATGGTCATCCGAGTTATATTCCAAGTTAATGACATGTGCGTGTTCATTTGACTACCATATCACACATGTGCAATTTTATGAGAAACTCTATTGATTTATACGATGCATATGCTTAGGATTGTTTTTCATAACTTAGGTGGAAGTTTCATTATGTTTCTTTATGTTCGTTATTCTATTTCAAATCTCTGTTTTTTAATAAGGAGTATTGAATGTTGTTTTTCGTTTTAATAAAACTTTTCTTTACAAGTTAATAAAGATGGTTGTGGATGACTTGTTGACGAGAACCCTCACGAGACTTCACTTGTCCGACTAGGGACACCTAGGGGTTTAAAAGGTTTGTTGCGTACGCTAAATGCAATCGTGATCCATGCAAAAATGGAGTAGTATTTTTTTATTAGTAGTTTAAATTTTATGTTATTTTTGCTCGAGGACTAGCAAAATGTAGGTTTGTTTTAAGTTACTAACTTTTCTTTTTGTTTTGTAGTTTCTCAAAGTAATCAAATTCTAGCGTTTTGAGTAGAGCAGATGTGCACGTCAAAGGAGCTTACGCGAAAATAAAAAATAATAAATAAACTAAATCACTTCCTTTGAAATTCGCTTCCAACCACTATAAGTCAGGGCGCTGAGACGCACTATTTGCATTAGTTTAGGAGTGATTGTTCACGTGCATTAGCTACGAAACCCGGGGCACTGGGCTTGACGCAGTCATTGCATTACAAGATAATATTCATACATCATAGTAGTTGTGTGCCTGTTGCCTTATTTGCGTGATTTCGTCTTATATTTGTGAGTCAGTTTTTATCTTAGTGTCGCTTATTTTCTTTTTAATTAGTTTATGTTTGGTACACGTTCTAGTAAACCTGAATTACAAACTTTTGATCCTGAACTTGAACGTACCTTAAGAATTAATAGATTCTCAACCCAAGCTTCTAGAGCTCGGTTGCTAGGCGACGAATCGACTCCAGAACCATCGTCTCTATTTCAGGCCGAAATTCAAAGTACCCTTAAAAGGTTAAGGAAAACTTGAATTTTTAAAATAAAACCTATTCCAATGGCTGACGTTGGAAATAATGAAAATAACGAAAATAATGTAAATAATCCTAATGTACCTCCGCCGCCTCCGCTTAGGGATTACTTTATTCCTACAACTTACACGCCTCAAGCAGGTATCGAATTACCGGAGGCGACAACATCTCACTTTGAGATAAAGTCGTCTACCATCTCGCTACTTCCTTCTTTCCATGGCTGTATAAATGAAGATCCATATCAACACTTAGGAGATTTTCAAGATATTTGTTCTACTTTAAAAATCCAGAATTTCACTAATGATGAATTAAAACTGCGTCTCTTCCTATTTTCTTTAAAAGATAAAGCAAAGTATTGGCTTCAATCACTTGAGCCAAACACAATTAAAACATGGGAAGCTTTACACAACGCATTTTTACAAAAGTTTTTCCCAATCACAAGAACTATAACAAATTTTGTCATGCAAGATGGGGGAACACTTTATGACACGTGGGAGAAATTTAAAGAATTATTACGTTCCTGCCCACATCATCAGGTTCCTAAGTGGCAGTTGGTACAGGTCTTTTACGAGGGACTTATTCCCTCTGTCCGTAATACCGTCGATGCTGTTTGTGCAGGTACCTTCCTACATAAAAGTGCCGATGAGGCCTGGAAATTTTTTGAAACATTAAGCGAGAACTCGATGCATCAGGTTGTGTCGGTACGTTCTGAGGGATATCTTTTGCAACCCAAACGTGAGGTAAAGTTTGAGTCAAGTCACTCAATAGAATTTCAGGAATTATCAAGAAAACTTGACCGACTTATGCAAATGAACAAAACGTCGAGTCCACCCTCTTCTGAAGTATGTGCATTATGTTCTGAACCGTCTCATAATATCTTTGCATGTCCTTCTGCATCTCAATATTTGGAATTTGTTGAGCAACACATTAATTCTATTCAACAATTCTCACGAAATAACTATAATCCTATGTCGAACAATTTTTCTAATACTTATCGACCCCAATATCAACAAAGTCAATACCAACAACCCCCTCCTAATCCTAACTCTCCACGGGTTAACGCTTTCGAGGAGAAGGTGTTGTCTTCCTTTAAAAACATAGAAACTCAAGTCCAAGCACAAGCACAAATAGTGCACTCTCATACACAATCCATTGCGAAGCTTAAATCCCAAATGGGACAAATAGCTAATGCTACGAGTTGTAGAAACGAGGGTAAGTTTCCTAGTCAAACTATTCAAAATCCTAAGGGACAATGTGGGAATGGGGGTTCGAATAAACAAGTAAACGCCGTCTCGACTAGGATGACTATTCGAGAAGAAGAAGTTGTTGACGTGCCATATGAAAGTGAGAAGGAGGGGAACATTAACTCTAATAAAAAAAAAGGGTGGAGAAACGAGTAGAAATAGGAAAGAAAATGTAACAACCCCGACGATGTATATTCCAAAACTACCTTTTCCACCAAATGTCGACGAACTGTCAAATTTTTCAAAGAAAACGTCGAAAACTGAAGATGTACTCGAGGTATTTAAACAAGTAAAAATTAATATTCCATTCCTCGATGCTAAAAAACAAATACCCGCTTACGCGCAATGTTTAAAAGACCTTTGTACTCAAAAGCGCAAGTTGCGCAGTCATATACCAAAAATGGTCTTTCTCACGGAAAAAGTAAGCTCTATATTCCAACACGCTACTCCAAAGTATAAAGATCCAGGTACGCCTACTATTTCATGTGTCATATATGACACTAACATTCATCGGGCTCTCCTTGACTTAGGAGCTAGCGTTAATCTCTTACCTTATCACGTCTATAAACAACTAGGACTAGGTGAACTTAAGCCTACAGCCGCTACCATACAATTAGCGGATCGTTCTATTAAAATACCTAAAGGAATCGTCGAGGACGTCTTGGTTAAAGTTGATAAATGCTATTATCCTGTCGACTTCATGGTCCTTGACACTGAACCTATGCTAGATGCTCGGAAACACACTCCTGTCATCTTAGGCCGTCCATTCTTAGCAACCGCTAACGCTCGTATTAACTGTCGGACGGGGGTAATGAAGGTGTCATTTGGGAACATGAACTTAAAATTAAACGTTTTTAATGCTATGGATAAACCTCCTAAAGACGACGATTACCTATGTGAGGCGGAATGTGAGGTAAGACGGAATATTGAGCCTAACAAAGAACTGAATATGGGTGAGGAAAATAATATAATTCGTAATGAGCGGATGAATCCTGACAACCAAGACCCGAATGATGAATTTACTCGAAAGGTAAGAAATCGATTTGAACATAATTTGGGAGAACCGTCGGTCGAATTAATTCAAAGCGACGTTATTTCTACTTATCACTGGGCTATTCTTAATATCCTTAGGGGTACAAAGTCCGATTTTCAACCTCCATAAGTCCTGAGCTAGAATGGTCTAGCTAACGACGTAAAAGATAGCGCTTCTTGGGAGGCAACCCAAGCTTTATTTCATTCGTTTTCCTTATTTTTAGTCATTTTTAGTCCTTTTGAGTCTGTTTTGGACATTCTGGACAGGTTTAGGGGTCGGGATAACCTTATTTTGAACTTATTTACCTTGAAATAAAGAAACAAGGGAAAAGACCACATCGCGCGCGCGACCCGCTCGCGCGATATTCTCCCTTAGACCAAATTTTTTCAACTTTTTATTATATGAGCTCACTTTACATCTCGCGCTGGAATTCGCGCAAGCGAGGGGTTCGCTCGTGCGATTTTGGCACTTAGAAATTTTTCTAAATAAAATAATAACAGGCCTCAGGTTTACCTCGAGGAGGAATTCACGCGAGTGAGGATCGCTCGCGCGGTCCGCTAGCGCGAGGTGGGGATTTCTCAATTTTTCTTTTTGTTCTTTGACCTTCCGTTTCCCCAACCTATCGAGTTGTTTTTCTTTTCTGATTATTCTTTTCGTTTAAGTTTATCTTTGTTTCCATAGTTTTAGTTTTGTTTTTCTTTATTTTCTTTACGTTCTTTTAATTATAGTTTAGTTTCTAGTGTTTAAAAATAAAAAAATAAAAAATAAAATAAAAAAACATATGTATTATATATTAGCTTTTATTATGTATTTGTTTGTTTAATTTTCTTTTGTTAAGTATTAACAGGTGAATTAGTAGCTCCATTAGGAGTATTTGAACTTTCCTTCCAGATTGATATACGTTCACCTGTTTGTGTGTGCCGAGATCGAGGTATTATCGTTCCTTTCTTACCTACTCTCCGTTCTTTCGTTTTATTGTTTCATTGGGGGCAATGAAAGGTTTAGGTTTGGGGGTATGCACTCACATGCACATTATTATATACACAAAAAATTTGAAAAAAATTTCGATACTTGTGCTTAAATAAACGATGTCACCTATGGTTTTGCAATCTCTAGTCGATACATCTTGTTATGTAACTTGGATTGTTATAGAATGGTAAACATGAGAAGATGTGATTAAATATTTGCTGAAGTCATGATATGACGTTTTAGGTCATGTATCGTTCGAATCGTAGTTTTATATCATAGATTTGCACACAAATCTATGCACTGCACGTAGTTGCTTGAATACATGTTTGATGTGAACTATAATATGATTCGGATTTCTAGATAACACATGGTGGAGACTAAACCCAGTGAGCTTTTGAGCTTATCTTTTCTTTTTAGAGGGTTATAAATACATTTTGTGTTTGTCGAATTTCATTAAAATAGCGCATTAACTTGTTGTTTAGTCTCATTATTCTTGTCTTGGTTGATAGTCAAGTTAAAATATTTGCTACCATGCTAAATAATCTTCCGTCGTATATGTTGAAGAACCATATAACCATAGGACATGATTTTAGGCCTTCTTTGTTTGCTACTCACCAATAAATGATAAACTTCCTTAGTTCGCCCTTTGAGCCAGTAAAATGCCATTTTTTTTCTTTAATTACAATTATCCTGTTTTTGCTCCAATTTGGCCAACTTGGAGTTCACCCCTGAAAGATTGATCAACTTTTAGTAGTGTTAAGGTGATGTGTGATTGAGAAGAAGAAGTAAATAAGATGATGTTTGGGGTGGTTGCCTTGTTATTTATTGAATATTCGTCTCAAAAGCAACAAGGAGAAAAAGAATAGAGAAAAAGAAAGAAAAAAAAAGAATAAGGTTGAAAAAAAAAAGAAACAGAAGGAGAAGGAGAAAAAATTGAAAGGAATGAAAAGAAGAGAATGAAATGATGAAGTTGGTGGAAGAGAGAATGAAAGAAATCGTAAATGCCTTACAGTGCCACTCTAAAACTACCTAACAAATCCTTTCTATCCTTTTTCATTGCCTGAGTCACATTACAACCGTTGAAAAGTCCTATTTGATCCTAGGAAACATGGTTTGGATATGAAAACGATGGGAGGGGGATTAAAACATGGCAACGATTAATTTTTCTTGATTGTTGGCGTCCTATCCACGAGACTACTGTTCTTTCATGTCATGCGTCTTTTTCGAGTTATATGTGAGCGGTTTCTTGTTTTGAAAATATATTTCCTTTACTCACATATTTTAGATAAATTACACATGTTCTGAGTGTTTCATTTGAGAGTGTAATTAGCATTGCGAGATTCGTAGTCGAAGCATAGTTAGATGGTCATCCGAGTTATATTCCAAGTTAATGACATGCGCGTGTTCATTTGACTACCATATCACACACGTGCAATTTTATGAGAAACTCTATTGATTTATACGATACATGTGCTTAGGATTGTTTTTCATAACTTAGGTGGAAGTTTCATTATGTTTCTTTATGTTTGTTATTCTATTTCAAATCTCTGTTTTGTAATAAGGAGTATTGAAAGTTGTTTTTTGTTATAATAAAACCTTTCTTTACAAGTTAATAAAGATGGTTGTGGATGACTTGTTGACGAGAACCCTTACGAGACTTCACTTGTCCGACTAGGGACACCTAGGGGTTTAAAAGGCTTGTTGCATACGCTAAATGCAATCGTGATCCATGCGAAAATGGAGTAGTATTTTTTATTAGTAGTTTAATTTTTATGTTCTTTTTGCTCGAGGACTAGCAAAATGTAGGTTTGGGGGTGTGATCGGGAGAGAACAAATCCTAATTATACGCCTTAATTCACATTTGTTAGTACTTTTTTTCCTATTTTTTTTATATTTTTACTTCGTTTTCTATTTTTTGTCAGGATTTGGAGAAAAGTAAGGATTCCAAGTTAAATGGGGTGAAAGAGCAGAAGAAAAGAAGCAGAAAAAGCCACCTCACGCGTGCGGCCCGCTCGCGCGAAATCCCAGAAATCGCTCGCACGACCTCCCAGAATTGCGCTCGGGCGGCCCGCTCGCGCGATTCGTACGAAAAATATAAAAATGCGTATTTCAGTGTACTGAAGACTCTTACGCGAACGAAACTGCCTAATTACGTTTGGACAGCTAAATACAGCAGTTTTAGTACGAATTGGCTTAGGAAAGCTTCGTAAATCCTTCCAAACTCTATATAAATCCTATTCTAAATCAATTTTGGGGTTACACATCATTACACAACATTAGATACATCCATATACAACAAAAACTTCAGCCATTCAAGGGAGAAAAGCAAGGAGAAGAAGAAGAAGACCAAGGATTCCCATGGCCTCCTTCATCAACCTCTTGCCGTTCATCAATTCTATGGCTAACTAAACTCAAGATCTAGGGTTTCAATGAAACCCTAGCCAAGTAATAGGGTGTATTTTATGTTGTTATTTTAGTTTTATTATGTATGGATGACAGTTACATGTTCCGAGGATTTTTATAAATAAATCGTGCTTTTATTGATTAAATCGTTACTTTCAAAGTTTATTCTTGTCTTAGATCTATTTTGATGGTGGTGTGCTCAATGATCTATGCTTGCTGTTCTTATTTAGATTATTTACATGTAATGTTGTTTAAATTGAATTGTGCTATCAAGTATCCGAATAGTCTATGCCTAGATTAGACGGATTATACCACAACCCTAGTTTAGTGTGGGATAATTCGTGCTAACCGAAGATGGATTATGTTGGTGCTTGAACCATAATTATTTTGTTGACGGAGGAATTGGGCTTGTAGCTACAATTCCCCATTATCATCCAACGTAATAAGCTAAAGTAATTCGTAAATACCCTTATTATGAAGCTAGTGGTGGATTTGCAATCCTAGACGCCTTAAACTTTTTATAAAAATAAATATTTAATTGCTGTCATAATTTAGATTTACTTTTATTGTTATTAGTTTAATTCAAATTAAATCCAAAATCCGTTTTTCTTAATTGACTAAATTTAGGTTTTAAAAATTAAAGTGCGTAGTATTCAATCTCTGTGGGTTCGACCTTTACTTCCACACTGCAAATCTTTTGAAAGTAAAGCATAAGTTAAGCATACTTTTATATCTTGATTTTGACAAGATCAGTCAGCCTTCAGCAGCACAAGTTCAAGTTACTATGCTTTTTCATTTTTTAACCTTACAATCATAAAACCCTTTGAATAGTGTAGTCTCTCAATACATTCCTAAATTGTTGCACATTCTCAAACAACAAACCTTTTTCCAAAATAAATTTTGAAGCTTTACTTTTATGAAATTCCTTCCCATACCTAGTTATGTCAGAGCCTCTTTCCACAGCTCTTGCTTGTTGATATCTTCTCCTCCTAATATTCTCTTCCCCACTAGATACATCTACATAATCATCCCCACATTGATAATTAGAGATACCTACTATCATTATCATCAAATTCAGGAATAAAATTACTATCACTACTGTGGCTATTATCTGACTCTGACTGACCTTTCTCTTTCCATTCATCATCATTTGAACTAAATCATCATATTCAAAGCAGTCTACATTACCCACATCAAGTAAAACAAGTGGTAAAAGAGGGAAGGTTGGATTAGCTGGACAGGACTCTCAGTAGTTATAGGAGCTGTAGGTAGCACAAATGGAAGAGCATTTCTGTTGGATTAGCTTCAGGAACCATACCCTGGGTTGTATCCAAATATTGAGAGGGTGTTTGGAAACGAAAGGGATTGTACTTCTGGAAGAAGAAGTCCATTTACAGAATTGAAATTCGTTTGGTGAGATTTGGGAATGGACTTCTTGACAAAAAGTGCATTTTTAGAATGCCCATTTCAAGAAGTTAAAAATCCTGACTTCTCAAAACTGTGATTTTTGCACTTTCCTATAAGTCAGGAGCTTTATACACAGAATTACACTTTTATCCCTTGTTTTATAATTAATGTCCTCTTTATTCCAACCACATACATGAATTATGTAGCCTAGTCGAATTCCTATTGTTTTACAAATCCTATTGAAAATAAGTCATTAAACCAACATTGCAATTAAAGTGTTTTTTTCTCCTTTTTTTTTTTTTGTGTGTGTGTGTCCAATTTTAGTTCATCTGACATTATAGTTATGGATAAATATTTTTAATTTATTTCAGCTAACTATTTTGCAGTCTAAAATTATATATTATAATATGTTATATCCATTTAGTTTTAAATTCATGATTAAGGGTAATATTGGTAAGTAGGTAAAAGTTTGTACTTTTAAAAAGTTGTCACCAAACGTATTTGCACATTTAAATGCACTTTTTATTTAAATATAACTCATTCACCAAACAAACTCTTCTTAAAAAAAAGTCCATTTTGAAAATTCCATCTCTAAAAGTCCATTCCAGAAATAGACTTCTGTGTGAGAAGTTACGCCAAACAGCACCTGAATCTCTTTTGCTTCAACATACAAGTGGATATACCTAGCGTTTCCATTTAACTCAAACATCTTCAATCATTATCTTCTGTAACGACCTTTTTATCCATAGACCCAGGCACAATATAAGTGAATGCAATGGTTATTCCAACTTTTGAGGACAAATGAGACAACGTAACTTTCTACACATCATGTTGCAAAAAAAAAAAAAAAAAAAAAAACAGCAACAATATCTATCTGGGTCGACATTCTCTATGCTATATAATTTTAAATTGTAGTGAACTACAATTTCATGTAGATCATAACCCATATTTGAAAAGAAAAAAAAAACAAAAAATAAATAAATGAAAAAGAAACACCTCTATTATGGGAAACAAAACAAAGAAAAGAAAAGAAAAGAAAGGAAAGAGATGTATGTGTGTGCCCTAACTTCTCAAACCCAATTGAAAAAGAAAGAGATTTGACCCATTTATGAACTTTGTTATATGAACATTGAGATTAAATGTGTTTACCCATTTGTGTATGTGTGTGCTTTGTAATATGATGTTTTTGAGGTGAACGATGGTGAAAGCATATCTACAACAATTAACAACATCTAACAATCGATAAGAAGTACGGACTTCCGGTAGAGATTTCAGTCTTCCTACAATCTCTCGTGTTGTTCACACATTCGATTGCAAAATTAGGGCTTCACAATATCTCTCTTTCAACATGAACTTGTCTTCCTAATCGAAGCTTTTGACACATGCTTATGGTGAGAGACGGATAAATGAAGGTGAAAGTGGATCAACAATGGTGAGGTGAGGTATGGAGGAATGGAGAGACGCACATACATGAAGGCGAGAGATGATAGATGTATTGAGAGAGGGAGAGACGTATTGAGAGAATGAGAAATTGGGGATCCCTCATTTATCAAATTGGTTTTTTTTTTTTTTTTGAGGGGGGAGGGGGGAATTTGGTCTTTTCATCTAAATATTAACGCTGTTTTAAAAGTTATGAATGACAAGAGAGGTTTGTTATTATGCAAACGACAGGAGAAGTCGCTGTAATTTTACCTAACCTCAAGATAGGTCCGTGTAATTTACCCCTCCAACAAAAAAAAAAAAAAAAAAAAACCACCACACAAGGAATAAAGACACGTGATCCGCACGTGCTTCTGGGATTTTGAGAATCTGGGATATTGAGTCTTTCTTGTCTGACCTTCTCTCCAACAAATCTCCGAAGCAAATGAAAAAGTGAAAAAGGGCGTACACTGATCAAAACTCACACAGCGCTTCCTTCCTGGTGGAAAGGAAAGGAAAGGAAAGGGCCGGAGCTCCACGCCACGTATGCTTTCTCCGTATCTTCTTCTCTATTTATGCATATATGTATCTACACACATATATATATATCATAGATTTAGAGACAGTGACATGAATGGATCCATAATTCATTTATCTGTTGCAGGTGAAATGGCGGAGGGATATTGGAATCGACAGCCGCCCATCCATCCTTACCCCCCTGGTATGCTCAAGCGACCTCGCCCAGACTACGGTAATTGCTCGCCTTGATCTAGCTATATATATACATATATATATATATATATATATATGTTTTCTGTGTGTGCAACTGTTCTAGTTACTAATTTAAAATTTTTTTTTTTAGCCATATGATCTCACTAGTGAACAATTGTGCTGCATTTAAAATTATTGGCTTTTTCTAGTTGTGAATGTCTAAATTATACAAACAAAAGTACCTTAAATCATGTGAATGGATTTTTGGAACTTTTTCTGAGGGGTAAATCATAAATGGGTGGATTGAGTGGAAGAATTAGTTTTGGAAGGTGGACTTGGTGAACCCAACCTTGAATGTGGTTGCACCATTTGTGGGAAATACATGTTTCCCACAACTCCACTTCAGCAGAAATTTGAAAAAAACAAAAAAAATTGCATAAGCAGGGTATAAAGATTGAATTTTTTATTTTTATGAGTTCTTCTAGCAATTTGACAGCAATTTATTAAATTTTTAAGTTTTCATAAGACTAGAGTTTTGTTTGCTTAGGATCTTTGCCCCTTTCAATCTTATATTCCTAGACTTGTGCCATGTATTGAAATGTTATGATGGTTAAATTTGTTGTGGACCTCTCCTTTAAGAGTTTTATAGATAGCATCACCAAAAAAACACCATATAACGTGAATCTACCCTAAACTGGTGATGCCTTTTCCGTTCTTAATGCGTTCTATAGGCCATTGCCTGAAGGATGCTAGAGATCCGAATGGTTCACTGCTTCCAAGTATTGGAAAAAGGCATTAGGTACTAGGGATGGTTCACTAGGTGACGATTGATTGGTGGACCGTATATGACTTTATGAAATGCTACTTAAAGCTTTAAAGGTTAGCGATCATAATGTAACATGAGGTTTTCCTCTTCTGGTGGTCGATGATCGAAAATGGTTTGCAAGTTGAGATTGAATTTAGGTCTTTGTATCTATGTGCTTATGATGTGAAAAACCCTGAGTTGAATCATTATACTGGGAAGCTAATGGATGGGGATTGGAGGAGGCTAGGGTCTTTAGGTCTTGGTGACTCTTGAAAGTGCTGGATAGGGTAGAGTGAAAAAAAATGCCACCTTGAATTTTTTAGAGATTCAAGAGTTCGCTGGACACTATGTTTAGGATTCTCTTATAATTTGTATTTTAGGAAGTTTGTTGATTGACCATGTGTTAGTGAGGTCATTTAGAGCTATGTAGCACGGATACGGATACGTGACACGGAGACGACATGACACGGAGACGGCGATACGGCAAATTCCTAAAATGTAGAATACGGAGATGGCTAGGATACGTCGAATAAAAAAATATTTCTAAAAAAAAAAATTTAATTTGAAGTAAAAGAAGAAGAAGAGAGGATTAAATATCAACATTATATTACATTCTAATATTCACCCATAGAAACTAAGCAAATAGCAACTTACAACATATACTCATAAAATGATTTCAAAACATAACAATTTAACAGGATAAGACGCTGTAGGATGCAACGATTAAACCATTATATCTTCGAATTAAATATACAATTTGCAGTTCCATGTCCACTCATATTTCCATAATTCTCAAATCATCCAATTGCTCATCCCCAAATTTACAATATTAAAATTATTGCCCCAAAGTTTTAAAACGCATTTCTAATGAGAGGCCACCATGCTGCATTCACTTGTGTGTCCGGCCATGTCGGCTGCGTAACCGACACGTGATCAAAGTGTGTTTGATGTTAAAATATTTAAGACACGTTTTATAGCGTGTCTGACACGTGGTGATGCGTGTCTGTCGAGTGTCGGTGTCTGACACGGACACGATACGGAGATGGCACCCAAAGTGAAGTGTTCGTGCTACATAGATTTAGAGTTCACTTGCTTAAGAGGTTTTTGTTCATCATGGCGTGGTTCGGGGGAGGGGTTGGGTATTGGCTTTACTAATGCTAGATAAAACAAATATACTTCAATTGGTTGCAATTGGTGAATCACTTAATTCGATTCTTCATCTGGGATAGATGCAAAATTGCACGGGAAAAAGGTTATTATTTGATGGATAACACCTCTTGTTGGGCTAGCGAATGCTGATGGGATGTTGTTTTCAATCTAGTTTCAAGTCAAGGAGTTGTGGTTAGGTTTTGGAGCTTTCCTTGCACTTTCAATGCTTAAAAGTTTCAAGGTATTCAGGAATCATGCGGAAGCTTATTGAGATCGAAATTATTCAGCCAAATTGAAAATTCTTTGTTGGACTTGGATAGCGGTGAGGGAGAAAGAGCTTCCTGCCACCGTTTGGTTAAATATTGGTCCCTGGAGGGTTACTACACTGGTTTAGGAGAAGTTACCACCTGTTTTTCACTTGTTAGCGTTACAGAAAATGAAGATCACATAAGTGTAGAAGTTGGAGGTGCAAGTGCAAAGGTGAGTGAGGTAAATGTACAAAAGGCCTATGGTTCATTCCAGAAAGACAGAGAGGAACATGTGGTAAGATCTTGGAAGGATTTTTCTTATAATGCCAAGGTCATTGATTAAATTTGAAAAACTTGGGGAGATGGCATGCAAGTTTTTTAGGCATGTCTGGAAGTGGGTAGGGACCAAGGATCAAAATTTCGTTTTGGACTATTGTTTTGTTATGCCCAGAAATGGAAACATTTTGGAAAAATGTGGAAACACTGGAAAAAATTGGAAACATTGAGAAACATGGGGAAACATAACTTCAATCTAAACTATATGTACGTATAAAGCTAATAAATTGATTAATTGAACCTTTGAGAGGTCTATATATGCTGTTACATTAAAATATGTAGTTCAAATTGAAAATACGTTAGGATTAAGCCGCAATCTACTGCTAAACACTTCATAGAATACACAAAACACTTCATAGAATACAAAAGTTACAGATAAGAACATAGTAAGCTAATAAGCCATCTCCAAAATAAAACGATTGTTCATATGACAAATACATATCCATACGATTATTTCGATGGAAACAACCTTGTTTCAGAGGAAGCATATGAAACGATGTGGAATCATAGGTCTGTTTCGATGGAAACAAAAGAAACAAAGTCAGTGGAATCCATGGAATTTCGAGATTCTATTGCCGCTTCGTTTCCATGACCTAGGAAATAGAAACGTTTCAGCCGTTTTGATGGAAACACAAGGAAATTTTGATCCATGGTAGGGGACTAGGGACATTGTTTTGGGTTCGAGGTGATGATAATATTGGATATTAACCCCATGGTTTTGGCAGGAAGTAGTGGGAGGACCTAAGAGGCGGCTTAGGTGGCAATTCAAATCAATGTGCAATGAAGAAGTTAATTTGCTGGAGTCTTAAATATGCTTATTCTAGTGGTTGGAATGAGCGGAAAGGATTACAGTGAGGGAATGGTTCAATATAACATTCTTGGGCTGTTCTTGAGGCAATCTGGATAATTGTAAATATGATGGACTTGAGGTTGGATTTTTCTATAGCTTTTGGATAACCTACACGATAAGTGGAAACATTTGCTAGTCTAACGAGGCAACCTGTATTTTTTAGATCTTGGATCTGCAATAGTTGGTGGATGCTGTGGTTTGGATGATTTTGTGATCTTAGATGAAACAAAATGGTGATATAATATTCCTGTTATATGTCTCACTTGTCAGAAAAAGTGAAAATTATGTGATCTATCTCAAGTAATAGGACAAGATTTTGTTTGGGTCTTTAGCTTATGCTATATGGCTGCTGTATCTTAAGTTTTTTGTCTTATCCTAGATTTTCTCTTTGTAAATCCCACCTTGTTTGCTCTTTTATTTATTTATTTATATTTTTTTTTCGGTTTCCTTTTCACTTTAGTTATTTTTTCTTCTTGATATATGCTCCCCATGTACACGGATGCACCACCCTTTGGTGCCTTTGAAGCAGTTTTTATTATTAGAAAAGAGTAGTAGTATGGGCAAGTGGATGAATGGTTCAAGGGATAGACCAAGTCCAGACTGAGCTACGTTCAAATGTTGAGGCCAGGGGTATGGTGAAGAGTCATTAGCTAGGTAGGGGTTAAATTCTACAAATAAACCATCTATTAACTTCTAGGGATGGCCAGCCACTTGGAGGACAAAGGAAGCATGAACCTCGTAGTGCGTCAAAGGCTGTGAGTCAGATATTCATCTTTCATTCATCTGGTAGTGGGTCTATCGTAAAACACTCTCTCCTTTTAAGAAAGAATTGCGGCATCCTTAGATGTTTATGTTGGCCATTGATGTAACATGGGAATTGGGAGTGTGGGGGCTGATGCAAATACAAATTTGAAGTTAGCAAGGTCTAGGAATTCAGCTGTGCTGGATGGTGGTGAAGGGGTTGTTGATGAGGATAGTCCTGCCAATTGTGTTGGCAACAGTTGAAAATTGCTGCAGTTGTGTGATTGAGATAAATTGTGCATGTTGGCTGGGATTCTTAGGTTGATGGATAGTGTTCTAGCAGTTGGGGTGGGGGAAATGCCTGAAAGGCTATGAAGCACAGACACTCTTTTTTGGCCCCTCGTATTAGTGTTAGACGGGTTTGGGACTCGGACAGGCCTCGACATGCTTATGAACGTGTGTGGGACATTTCATTTATTTCTGAAAATGGA
This sequence comes from Hydrangea macrophylla, assembly GCA_033977485.1. Classification (NCBI taxonomy): domain Eukaryota; kingdom Viridiplantae; phylum Streptophyta; class Magnoliopsida; order Cornales; family Hydrangeaceae; genus Hydrangea; species Hydrangea macrophylla. The sequence continues at coordinate 93,987,089 of CM066994.1, forward strand.
CACACAGTGGGCAGTAGTGTGGGGGTATTGTGAAGCATGCGTAAAATTACAATTTTGCTAAAGTGGGGTATATGATATTGATGTAAAAGTTGTTGGGTATAAAGAGGAACAATAATGCTAGGCACACAATACCTACCACAACACAAACCACAACTATACTTTAACTGCATGTACCTTGTGTTTCCCAAAAAAGTGTGGGCCCTGTGTGAAAAATCCACACAGTATAAGGTGCATGCATTTAAAACATGTGCTGTGGTTGGTGTTGTGTGCGTAGCATTATTGAAAGCGGAATTAAAGGAAAGTAAAGATTTTCTTAAGCAAAAAGAAAAGAATATGATTGGTCTAGCTATCACCCTAGACCAGTATTGTCCCTTCTTGTTTAGCGCGTGCGTGCAGAGAGAGAGAGAGAGAGAGAGAGAGAGAGAGAGAGAGAGAGAGAGAGAGAGAGAGAGAAGTTCTCTTTCTTCGTTTTTCCATCTTTCTTTTTAGCGAATCTCTTAAACCATTGCGGATCATGATGGTTTATTGGAGACCCTAAGTAAAAATTAGGGTTTTTCAATTTAGGGGATTTTTCCAATTTCTGGTTTTCCAAATTATGTGGTGTATGTGAATTTATAAGATTTTAAAAATGTTAGAACTAGTAAGATGTTATGCTTTATTTGGAACTATTTTGATGTATGTTTTCATGTAGGTTTCTAAATTTCTGATTCTCAATTTTTACGTCGATCATTTGGTGCTTGTTCTATTGATAATGTTATAATATTATTGTTATTTGTGTGTTTTTGTGCCAATTTTGATTGGAAAAATGTTTGGTTGCATAGGGAGAAAAAATTTCAATTAGTCCTCGAAGTATCCGTATCCTGCTCTTTTTTTTTTAATATATAAATATCGTGTTTGCATATCTATGTCATGTCGTGTCCATGCTTTTTAGCTGAAAGGTACTGATTGGCATAAGTTAGTTGGGCTCCATTGGTATTAGCCTTTTACTTTGTGGACAACAAATGATGTTGGTGTTTAGGGCAAGAAAGAAACCAACATTGTGGAAATTCCCCAGAGGACTATTTTCACCAGTTAGTTGCACTCTATTGCCATTAATTACTCCAAGTGAGGGGGATATAACGTAAAAGTGGACTTGTACCAGCAGTGGTTGTTTGCTATGTGGATATGAAATGACTTTAGAGTGGGGGCAAGAAAGAAGTTAACTTTGAGGAATAGGGAGAGGAAGATGAAGGAAGTGTTTTAATGAGATTTTTTGAATTTATTAAAAGTAAATAAAGAATGAAAAAAAGGCATAAAAGATAAGAGGAAAGAAGAAGGAACACAAAGAAATTTAATGTGGTTCAGTCCAAAGGACCTACATCCACAGCCAAAAGCCCCAATGGATGCATCTTTGATATTCTTCAATTCATTCTTTACATGCATTACAACCCTTTATAGGGTGAAGAGATAAAAATCTTATCCCACAGATTTAGGGATGTGATCGACTTAAATACTTCATCACTCATGAGATTTACATGCCATTTAAATGAGAATCTAATCAACCCAAACCCATGTCCCATGTTTAATGGGATATACATGTGTTTCACACGTTAATAATCGCCTCCCAAACATCCATCCCATAATAAGGGATTCTCTCTCATCAAATCTGCAAAGGCTCTTCTTGTCACATTTTCCAGTAGGATTTATAGAAGATTAAAGGTGGTTGTAAAAGAGTGTCCTTAAAACAGATTTGTGTAAACAAATAGAGTACTAATACTAATAGAAAAGGTGCGGAAAAACAAAGAAAAGAATAGCAACCAAGAAACGATACCAAATATATATGGTTTGACAACACGCCTAAATCCACAAGCTAAAAGTAACGAAGAATCCACTAATACGAGGATGATAATGGAAAGAGTTATGGCTCTCACAATAGAGCCAACAAAACAGAAACTTCAACCCTCTCAATACCCACAAATGTGCTTTCACAATAGGCCCTCACAAGTCCCAAAATCGTCTCTTCTAGTGACCCTAAGAGGACCCAATTTTTAGAAACACTAAATCTTTCCTAATTGGAATAGGAAACATGACATACCAAACGCCCCGACTAGCCGTCCAGACAAGTACCGGGGTTCGAACGGTTATCAAACGGGTACCGTGTGGAAAACAAATCTTTAAACAAAACACCGTACCGTCCAAGCGGTCAAAGGACCATCCGAATGGTTGTGCGCAGAACTGATGGGAAAACAAGACATTCACAACAGAGGTGTTAGTGAACTTGTTTGTGGTATTGGTTGTAAGGATCAAAATTTTGTTTCGGTCTATTGTTTTGGTTTGCCCGGAAAACGGAAACGTTTCAGAAACATTTCAGAAACATGTGGAAACCCCGGAAAAAATTGGAAGAATTGAGAAACAGGGGGAAACATACCACAATCTTAACAATACGCACATATAAAGCTAATAATTGATTGATTTAACCTTTGAGAAGTCTATATATATTTAGTTACATTAAAAATATGTAGTTCAAATTGAAAATACATGAGGATTAAGTTGCCAATCTAATGTCAAACACTTCATAGAATACAAAAGTTACAAATAAGCACATACTCAGCTAATGTGCCATCTCCAAAATAAATTGATTGTTCATATGACAAATATACATCCATAAGTTTATTCGATGGAAACAATCATGTTTCGTTGGAAGCAAATGAAACGATGTGGAATCAAGGTCTGTTTCAATGGAAACAAAAGAAACATCATCATTTTGATGGAATTCGTGGAATTTCGAGATTCCATGGCTGTTTCGTTTCCTTGTCCTAGGAAATGGAAACGTTTCGGCCGTTTCGATGGAAACAAAAGGAAGTTTTGATCCATGGTTGGTTGTGTTACGAGAAAGTCTTTAGGAAACTTATTTGTACTCTATCAATCAGATTGGAGATGAGACTTTGAGGTAAAATGAGGAGTGCAAGTTACAGATTGACTTGGGTGTGGAAAGAAGCTTTTACAAGTTTGTGAATTAGTTAAAAGGGGATGTGGGGTTTCTATGAAGGTTAGAATATCTCTTCCAATGCATGATACTTGACTAATACGGATAAGCATGTGTATATTAGGGAACGAAAGGGGTGGAGGCACACGTGGTATGCTACAAGAAATTAAAATGGAGGTTTTATATAGGATGTGATGAGTTGTCTATGGGTTACTAGGTTGCTGGAAAGGGAGTATTTAGTGTAAGTGGATATGGTTGGTGGAGTGTCACATGGGATTCGGGGGTAACATCAGAGTGGGATGCAGGTGGAGGCATATTATATCTCCTTTTCAATGTTGTGATATTCTTGGGGTAGTGACGCAATCCTAGGTTTGTAAAAAGAATACAATGGAGAACTTTAAGGAAGGCAAGACAACAAACCCAATAATTAGCTCGCAAAAATTAATAATATAGAGGTAAGCAATTCAGCCCAACAAACTATAATGCACCTGAATAAACCATAGCTTTATTTAACACCCAAACAGTCACTAACACAAGTGAAAATTCAAATTACCCAAACAGTCACTTACACAAGTGAAAATTCAAAATTAATGTCACTTTTAAACTAAGAAACAGGGGCAGCAGAGTGAGGCAGCGAAGGGAGAAGAGAAAGGGAAGGAAAACTGTAGGAAAGAGAAATGGGGAAGGAAGGAGAAGTAGAAACAGAAAAGAAGAAGAAGAGGAATCAGCAAAAGAATGAGGAAGAAGAATAAGAGAATAACAGTGGGTTGAAGAAGAGAAAAGGAGGGAGAAAGAAACTCAAACAGAGGTGAAGAAGAAGAAGAAGAAGAAGAAGAAGAAGAAGAAGAAGAAAACCTGGTAATTGGGGAGATGAAGACTTGAAGAGCATCATCAAAGATGAGTAGCAGAGAAGACAAGAGAGCAGCGAAGGGGCAGCAGCTGTAGGGTTTCTGTTCAACAAATCAATCCCCCCTTGCTTCCCAAAAAACAAACGTATATAATCTCTTCATTCACCTTGGCTGGCCCCCACTTAAGCATGTGACTTGCATGTGACAAATTAAATGAAGTGGACATCCCCCACATCTTAAGGTTAAATAAATAAGGAAACAAGATAAACATAACCAAATAATATAAAATATAGTTAATGTCTTAACATTAAAGTCCACAAAAAAAAAGTAAAATAAAAAGTAAAAATAGAAATACTAATAATAAATAGATGGAACCCTAGATTACATCAACTCTCCCCGGGTGGGAAGAACTCGAATCCGTCAAGAAGGCCTCGGAAAGTCTCTGAAATAAATCCTCGCGACGATGTCTCAGTTTGGCCTCATCAATCCACGAACAACCTGGCAAGGGTCGATCTCTCCAACGAACTAGGTACCTTCGGGAGCATACTTCCTTGGAGTGTAGCAATCTCTGTAGCCTCTGGTGGATCTCCATTAAACATAGATAGGTCGGCTACATTAAAAACCGGAGAAGTGGGCACATTGTAAAGAAGGGCTAGAAGATAGGCATTGCCACCTAACTTCTTAAGAATGCGAAATGGCCCAAATTTCCGTTTACTCAATTTGCCATATGACCCCACTGGAAATCTCTCGTGTCTAAAATATTCCATGACCAAGTCGCCCACAGAAAAGGACAATGCCCTACGATGTCGATCAGCTACCTCGTTGTATTTAGAGTTGGCCACCTGTAGCTTCTCAAGCACTTCTTGCTGCACATTCTTTATATGCTCAATAATGTCATCAGCTTCAACACTAATACGACCACGGTAAGGAATAGAAGAACGATCAAGAATATGGGAAATTGGAAAGCCATAAGACAATTTCAAAAGGAGCTTTTCCAGGTGTCCTATTTAGTGAACTGTTATCGGCAAATTCAGCTTGCGGTAAAATTAAGTCCCATTGATGTGGCCATTTGCCACGCAAACATCTAAGCAAATCACCCAGGCTGCGATTAACTACCTTTGTTTGTCCATCCGTTTGAGGATGATAAGCACTACTAATTTGAAGCTTAGTCCTAAGCCTACTCCATAAAGTTCTCCAAAAATGACTCAAGAATTTAGTGTCCCTGTCCGAAGTAAAAGATCTAGGTATGCCATACAGACAGACTACCTCTTTAATGAACAAATGAGCTATATGAGATGCATCAGATGTTTTTTGACATGGAATGAAATGCGCCATCTTTGAAAATCTATCAATCACCACAAACACAGAATCCACCTTCCTAAGAGTCTTTGGCAAACCTAAAACAAAATCCATACTAACATCTTCCCAAGCTCTACTAGGTATAGGCAATGGAGTGTATAGCCCGTGTTTGGTGAGTGCCCCTTAAAAGACTGACAAGTGTGACATCGACTCACATAACGAACAACGTCTCTCCTCAACCTAGGCCAAAATACCTCTGCTCTACAAGACCAATGGTTTTTGTCTGCCCAAAATGACCACTTAGTCCACCACTATGCAACTCATGAATGAGATCTTCCCGAAGAGACTCCTCAAGAATATAGAGATGGGTACCATAGAAGAGATATCCATCATCAATAACGTAAGATGCAGAAGAATCGGTACCATTTTGAATGCATGACTCCCAAATAGGACCGAAATATGGATCACTAGCGTATTGCCCCTTCAAAGACTCGAAAGAGACGACTGTTTATTTCATAGTCACAAGAACAAAAGACCTTCTACTTAAAGCATCAGCCACTCGATTAGTGATCCCCGCCTTATGCCTCAGGTTATATGTATACTCTTGAAGGAAAGAAGACCACTTAGCTTAGCATGTCTTTTATTCAAATTCCTTTGGGAATTCAAATATTTGAAGGCCCCATGATCGGAGTTCAACACAAATTCCCTAAGGTAATGCCTCCAATGCTTCAAAGTTTGAACAATGGCATAAAGCTCTAAATCATAAGTGGAATATTTCGATCGTGCCTCGTTCAACTTTTCACTAAAGAATGTTGTAGGACGCCCTTCTTGACTTAACACTGCTCCTATTCTTACGTGAGAGGCATCACAATCAACTTCAAAGACCTCAAAATCTGGAAGCGCTAAAACTGGAGCACTAGTCATCTTGGTCTTTACATGTTGAAAGCTTTTCTCGGCTTCTGGGTCCACTTGAATAAACCCTTTTTTAGACAATCAGTTATGGGAGCTATCAAGGTGCTAAAATTTTGAATGAACCGCCTATAAAATGAAGTTAACCCATGAAAGCTACGAACCTCGCTAGTGGTCTTGGGACTTGGCCAACTGTGGATGGCTTCAACTTTTATCGAATCAACCTTAATACCATTTGAAGACACAACATATCCAAGAAAAATCAAGCTATCAGTGAAAAAAGGTGCACTTCTTAATGTTGACATAAAGTTGATTATCTCTCAAAGTTTGTAGCACTTGACTTAAATGTGTTAAATGATCTTCGGGACAAGCATTATAGACAAGAATATCATCAAAGTATACTACTACAAATTGTCCAATGGAAGGCCCAAGGACTTGGTTCATCGTACGCTTAAATATACTAGGAGCATTTGACAAGCCAAAGGGCATGACAAGCCACTCATAAAGACCCTCTCTAGTCTTAAAGGCCGTCTTCCACTCATCCCCTGGTCGTACTCTAATTTGATGATACCCACTCCTAAGATTAATCTTGGAGAACCACTCAACATGTCAAGCATGTCATTAAGCCTAGGTATGAGAAACCTATACTTGATAGTAATCTTGTTGATAGCACGACTATCTATGCACATTCTCCAAGTGCCATCCTTCTTTTGTGTGAGGAGTGCTGGGACTGCACAAGGACTCATGCTCTCTCGAACAAGCCCTTTCCTAAGCAATTCAGACACCTGCCTATGCAACTCCTCATACTCTAATGGGCTCATGCGATAATGAGGTAAGTGAGGTAAACTTGCACCAGGAATTAGATCTATGCAATGTTGGATATCCTTCATGGGTGGGAGTCCATCGGGAAGTTCCTCGGGAATAAGCTCTTTAAACTCATCTAGTAAAGGTTGACTTCCTTTGGAACCATAGACTCTGCTTTTACCACTTTACCAACCAAAAGACACGCAACTTGAGTTTCCCTTAGTTTTGTCTCAAATTCATGCTCATTGAGGATCATGACTGATTTCTGTTGGGCTCTATTCTGGACGGAACATTGATCTACCCTCTTTGTAGGCATCTTTGCATCCTTTTGAGGACGCAAAGTTATTTCTAAGTTGTCCTTTTTGAAAGTGTACGTGTTCTTTTCTCCATTGTGTTGGGTCCTTCTATCATATTGCCACGGACGTCCCAACAAGATGTGGCACACCTCTAAAGGAACATCGCACCAAACTTCATCCCTATAATTCTTCCCGGGAGAATTTCACTAGACAACGACTATTGACCGGTACTTCACATCCTTCCTTAAACCAAGCCACCTTATATGGTATAGACAATTGCTCGGTCTTTAACGCTAGTTTGTCAACCGTCTCTTGGGAGACAGTTTTCGGTGCTCCCACTATCAATGACAACTGAACACAACTTTCCTCCGGCTGTGCAAGTAGTGAGGAAAAGACTCCGTCTCAACCATCTATCATTGATAGAGGCCTTAGGAGCTAACATGACACGATGAATGACAAGAAACTGACCATCTATATCGCCATCTACTTCCTCTGGGTGATGTTCAGTCTCTCCTTCCACAAACGATTCTAACTCTAAATCATGCTCGTGACTAGGATCACCTACATCTTGACCTATCAAGTTTGACTGTGGCACAAATTTTCTCTTAGGACTCTGCAGATCTATGCCCTGGTTCACCACATTTATAGCAAATAAATGTAGGTGGTTTTGCCCCAAGAATACCTTTACCCTTATCAACTTGACTTTGACCGGCTTTAGTGGGGTTATGGGGAATCACATTTTGAACACTTGACACCCTACCGATTACTTGAGTTCTCCCAGTTGAACCCATAGCATTAGGAACCATCTCAAACTTACGGGTTGTGGATCGCCTAAGTTGTTTCTCTATCTTAAGTGCATAGTGATATGCCTCATCTATCTGTGTTAAATCATGAAGATCAACCTGATCCTGAATGGGAAAGCGTAATCCCGCCACATAACGGGCTACACTTTGCTCCTCATCTTCACTTAAATCATTTCGTGCTTGGAGCAACTAAAACTCTTCTGTGTATTCATCTACAGACCAGTTATTTTGTCGCAAGTTGTGAAACTTCCTAAAGAGTGTTTGACGGTAATCAGAGGGGAGGAACTTTCCTCGAAGTTTCGCTTTCTTTGCCCTTACAAAGCCTATTTTCCTGGACTTGTTTCCACCAAACAAGAGCATGTCTTTTGAGTTTCAGACTAACAAATTTAACTCGTTTATCATCGGGCATGTCTTTCCACTCAAAGAATTGGTCTACCCTATCGACCCAATCTAAGAACTCTTCGGGTTGTAGGTGTCTCTCAAATTCATCTACATTGACTTTAATACCTTGATTCCAATTCCTATCTGTAGGTCTACCGTGCCTATCAACTGCTCTTCGTTCTCTACGACCCCTAATGGGAACATATTCTTCAAACTCGTCATCCTCATCACTCTCTTGAACTTCTCTAGGTCTCCTATCATCTCGTGGATTAAGTGGTTGTGGATTCGTGCATAACCCATGCACCATTTCGGTAAGTCGGTCAATTTGGGTACGCATTTGTTTCATCGCCTCTTGTTGGCATTGGAAGGCCTCTTGCCAAGCAGGGTTATTAGCCATAGGTAGTTGTGATATTAACCGATGGACAAACCAATCACCCTAAATGCAAGTGATGATACCCTAGACCACACTAGACACTAAGATGAACAAAATCAGCAATTACGACCCTAAAACAGTGGTTAATATGCATAAAACTGCTCCTAAATGCTTGAAGACAACAAAACAACTACTAAGGATGATGGGACAGCAACTTAGGATGTAATATGATGCAGTGAAAATGCTTTACCTAGACCTAGGACAGCAAAATATGCAGCAAACAACAGTTTAGACCTTACTGTAATTTTCTCGAACACCTGGCATGCAAATTTTTAACAAGCAGAAATTTGTGAGACCAACTACTAAACAACCATGCTCTGATAACACTTGATGCAATCTTAGGTTTGTAAAAAGAATACAATGGAGAACTTTAAGGAAGGCAAGACAACAAACCCAATAATTACCTTGCAAAAAATAATAATATAGAGGTAAGCAATTCAGCCCAACAAACTATAATGCACCTGAATAAACCATAGCTTTATTTAACACCCAAACAGTCACTTACACAAGAAAATTCAAAATAATGTCACTTTTTTTAACTAAGAAACAGTGGGCAGCAGATTGAGGCAGCGAAGGGAGAAGAGAAAGGGAAGGAAAACCGTAGGAAAGAGAAATAGGGAATGAAGGAGAAGTAGAAATAGAAAAGAAGAAGAAGAGGAATCAGCAAAAGAAAGAGGAAGAAGAATAAGAGATTAACAGTGGGTTGATGAAGAGAAAAGGAGGGAGAAAGAAACTCAAACAGAGAAGAAGAAGAAGAAGAAGAAGAAGAAGAAGAAGAAGAAGAAGAAGAAGAACAAAACCTGGTAATTGAGGAACTGAAGACTTAAAGAGCAGCAGCAAAGATGAGCAGTAGAGAAGAGAAGAGAGCACCAAAGGTGCAGCAGCTGTAGGGTTTCTGTTCAACAAATCAATCCCCCCTTGCTTCCCAAAAAACAAACGTATATAGATCTCTTCATTCACCTTGGCTGGCCCCCACTTAAGCATGTGACTTGCATGTGACAAATTAAATGATGTGGACACCCCCCACATCTTAAGGTTAAATAAACAAGGAAACAAAATAAACATATCCAAATAAAAGAAAATATAGTTAATATCTTAACATTAAAGTCCACAAAAAAAAAAAGTAAAATAAAAATTAAAAATAAAGATACTAATAATAAATAGATGTAACCCTAGGTTACATCAGGTAGGGTGTTCTTCCGAGTTTGTGGTCTTACAACACATGATGACGTGAGGCAACTATTAGTCTTATTATAGACGATGAAAGGGGATATAAGGGTCCTATATGTATCGGGGGAAAAATTCAGCTTTTATTGGTAAGCTGTGGTTTCTATGAAAGCTTTGAATTTGTGATGGATTAATTGGATTATTACACCATTGAGAAGGTCATCTGGTCACGTGGAGAGTGTCGGTTGCATCTAGGTTGGAGTGATCCTTTCACGTAATGAATTTCTAAGGTTAGCCTTTTGAAGTCAATTGCTTAACATGGTGAGGTTCACTAAGATTTGTGATCGGCTGGCATACGGGGTGAAAGGAAAGCTTGAAATCGTTACATAGGAACCTCAACATGTTGAAGTAGGACATCGAAAAATCGAATAAGGACAAAAATTGGATGAGGTTGATGCGACAAGAAAAGGGGAACTAGGAACACAACTGCTCTCAGAAGAGATTGCTTAGCAGTAAAAAATATAGGGTGTTATTACTCAAGGAGTGGGACAAAAATACAGATTCCTTTGAAAGGTTAGCAATGTTTATGAGAGGGTTAATCTCATTGGCCCCTAAGAGTTGAATAGTGAGGAGAGGATGAATGAAGGTGTAGTTTGGTTATGACAGGCCTTACAAAGAAAAGAGTGAAGTGGTTGATTCCATAATGAAGTATAAACGGGGGGGAGGGGGGGGGGGGGTTGTGTGTGTGTGTGTGTTGGGAAAGACCTTCCGCAGAGTAGGTGTTAGACATGTTGACATCATGAGCATCCATGGTCTATGTGAGAGTCGACAACTGACATGTATGGAGGTAAGGACGACCTCCTCGCTGATTGAGCCCTAATAATTTCTTTATTTGTTAACTTCGAATTTCTTAACCTTAGACAACATTTGTAATTTCATAGTATGTACATATATGTGTAAATTGTTGAGAAATAGTTTTATTTTATGGGCCTTATTTTATTTTTATGTTTTTTAATTGTTTGTATGGGCCCTAATGTAACTTCCCTTTCTAGTTATTATTCTTGATTAATAAAAGAGAGTCACATGTTGTGCTCTCTAAGCTTCCAGAAAAGACAACATGGTATCAAAGCTGCCCTAAACCTAGGGATTTGATCCTCACCACAAATCCTCACCACCGAACCACCCAAACCACCACTCAGCCACTCGCCGCAACCCCTACATCAGGCCAGCCCCTCGTCGGACCTCACACACCAGCCCAGCCCCTCGCCACACCCTCCTGCACCCTCGGCGACATCCCTCTGTCGCACTAGGCCATCGCCGCAACTTCCTCATCTCCTCCCACTTGCGCCGCAACCTACTAATCCTCTCCCTCTTACGCTGCAACCCTGGCCTGATTTCCCCTCTTCAAAAATTCTCCCTTAGCCTAGTTTTTCAACCCTAGGTCAGATTAGTAACCACAAACTTTACTAGTCTGATCACAACTCATCTCGTTTTCTCCTCGGTCCGAATTCGGACCGCATGATTTGTCCATAAATCAGACAATTGCACCAAATTGGTGCTTGTGATTACTAGGTGAGCCTTGATTCCATCACCAATCGTTTATACGAGTCCTACCGCAACATGACGAAGGACGATTTAGCACAGAATACTACTGCCGGTACGAGTTCTCCTGTAGGTAATGAGAGGCTAGCCATTACCGAGAACCCTGGGTCCAAGATCACCACTGTGTTATTGAATGGTGAGAATTATTTATCTTGGTCACAATCTGCAACGTTCTGGCTTAAAAGTATATCAAAGTTTGGTTATGTGAATGGCTCAATCAAGGCACCTAGAATGGAAGATCCTACTTATAGTAAGTGGGAAGTGGATAATTTCTTGGTCATGAGTTGGCTCACTCATTCTATGGAGCCAGAGATTGTCAATGGTTTTTTTGGTATGTAGACTGCTCAGGACATCTGGGAGACCCTTGCCGAGACTTATTCTCGCAAGGGAAATGTTGCTCATGTTTATGAGTTACGACGAATAGTTGAAGCTGAGGTTTAGGGCGATCGGACAACTTTACAATACTTTACTGCTTTGGGTTCTCTCTGGAAGATGATTGACCATCTAATAACCCTTCACCCAGTATGCCCTACTGATGCTGCTAGCTTCAGAACATATATTGAAAGTGAGCGGATTTTTAAATTTCTCACCGGCCTGAATCCAGAGTTTGACCCCGTACGGAGCTGGATACTTAGTATGGAACCTCTAGCATCCCTCAGGGAAGCTTTTGCCTACGTTCAAAACGAGGAAAGTCGCCGCTTAGTTCTGCTTCCACAATCCTCTACCGATAGGTCGGCTTTTATTTCCTCTAGTGAACGAGGTGGCAAACTACCTACTTAATATAAGGAGTTTAATTATGAGATTGGAGATGACAAAGACAAACTTTGGTGTGATAATTGCAATCGGCCTAGACATACCCGAAAAACTTGGTGGCGACTTTACGGACGCCCGCTATGCCAAAAGGACGGGTGGTGGTCGTGGTGGCCGAGGTGGTGGCCCACGTGCGCACTTGACTACTAGCTCGGATTCTACATATCATGAGGAGTTGCCAGCTTCCACATCTTCATTAGTGCCCTGGAGTATTAGTAGCACTGACATTGAGACTCTGAAGCGCATTAAGGCTCAGTTGGACACCTCCACTAGTGCCTTTACTTCCTTTGCTCATAAAGGTAATTCTGTTAATTTCTCCAATAATTTAAGTGTAGATTCTCGACAGCCACGTGGTCATTGATTCTGGAACTTCTGATCACATGGCTGGACTTTCCACCGTTTTTTCCACTTATCCTTGTTCAGGGAAGGATAAAGTTAAAACTGCCGATAGCAATTTTTCTTCGGTTTCTGGTAAAGGTGTCATTAATTTTTCGAATTCTTTTGCCTTATCCTCTGTTCTTCACGTGCTTAATTTTTTGACTAATCTTCTTTCAATTAGTCGAATTACTCGTGATCTCAACTGTAGTGTGACGTTCTTTCCGTCTTATTGTGTATTTCAGGACCTCTCCACGAAGAAGGAGATTGGCAGTGGTAAAGAGGAGAATGGCCTTTATTTCTTGGTGCCTGGTGGAGTATCAAATGAAGGGTACACTCAAGTTGCTCATACTACATAGAGAGAGACTCTTCCCTGAGAGACATGGCTGTGGCACTAGAGATTAGGACACCCTTCTTTCTATTTACTTCGTTTTTTGTTCCCGTCTTTAGTTCCTAATAAATGTATTTATGAGATATCTTGTGAGGCATGTGAACTTGGAAAACATCATCGTGCTACATTTAATTTTAGTTTCAATAAAGGTACTACTCCATTTGCTCTTATTCATACAGGTGTTTGGGGTTCTTCTCATATTCCTACTTTGAATGGTTATAAATGGTTTGTTACCTTTATTGATGATTACACTCGCACAACGTGGGTGTACTTAATGAAAGAGAAGAGTGATGTTTTTTCTATCTTTAAAACGTTCCCCAAGATGATTTGTACCCAATTTAGCACAGTTGTTCGTTCTGATAAGGGGGGAGAGTATATTTATGGTGGTCTCACTCAAATTTTTTCTGAACATGGCATGATTCACCAAACATCGTGCACAAATGCTCCACAACAGAATGGGGTTGCCGAGCGGAAAAATCGTCACTTGTTGGAGTTAGCTAGATCTATGTTATTCTCTATGCAGATTTCAAAGTCTTATTGGGGGGAGGCTGTGTTAACCGTTGCTTACCTCATCAATCGCCTCCCTACCTGTGTCCTTGGTAAGAAAGCTCCTATTGAATTTCTTACTAATCCAGCTTCTATTTTTCCTATTCCTCCTAAAGTTTTTAGGTGCGTTTGTTTTGTTCACAACCACTCTCCGTCTAGACGTAAGTTGGATCCACGAGCACTTAAATGTGTCTTTGTGGGTTATTCCCCGACACAGAAAGGGTACAAGTGTTACCATCCTCCTTCTCATAAATGGTTTGTGTATATGGATGTTACCTTCGATGAGTCCTTGTCCTATTTCCAGTCTTCTCAGCCATCTCTTCAGGGGGAGAAACAGTCTGGTGAAGAGAAGTCTGTAGCAACAGTTCCATTTATTGTAGGAAGAGAGGAAAGTGATGAAGAAAAGAGAGAGGAGAGTGAAAAAAAGAGAGGAGAGGGAAGTGGAGAAGAAAAAAGAGAGGAGAGTGAAAAAAGGAGAGGAGAAGAAAGTGGAGAAGGTAGAAGAAAAGAACTGTTGACTTGCTCCAAACAAGGATAGAATAATTTTTGGAGCAACAGAAGATAGGGTCATTTCTCCAATTCCACTTCAATTGCCTTCTTCAAAGAATGATGGTCTAGGTATTCCTAGTTCTTCTCCACCTTCTACTCCTACTCTTACTTCTACCACTGATAATGAGTTAGATGTTCCTATTACTCTTCGTAAGGGCACTAGGGAATGTACAAAACACCCGCTTTCAAAATTTGTTTCTTACTCTCATTTATCTCCATCTTATAGGACGTTTGTGTCCAAACTCAATTCTGTTTCTGGCCCTAACAATGTCCAGGAAGCTCTCTCTCATATCCTAAATGGAAATTTGCCATGGTTGAAGAGATGAAAGCACTTCGAAAAAATGGAACTTGGGAATTAGCAGAATTACCTCGTGGGAAAAAGGCTGTAGGGTGCAAGTGGGTGTTCACTGTGAAACATAAAGCAGATGGAACAGTTGAGAGATTTAAAGCCAGATTGGTGGCCAAGGGCTTTACTCAAACATATGGAGTGGACTATCAGGAGGAAACTTTTGCTCCGGTTACAAAGATGATTGCCCCTAGCAGCGAATTTGGAAGGGCCTTTATATCAGTTTGATGTTAAAAATGCATTCTTGCATGGGGACGTAGAAGAAGTGTACATGGACATTCCTATTAGGTTTGAGGATGACAAGATTAGAGGGAAGGTGTGTCGCCTCAGGAAATCCTTGTATGGGCTGAAGTAGTCGCCTAGAGCCTTGTTTGATAGGTTTTCTCAAGCTATGATCAGATATGGTTTTAGACAGAGCCAAGGTGATCACACTCTTTTTATTAAGCACTCATCACAAGGAAATGTGACTGCTTTGATTGTCTATGTAGATGATATTGTTCTACCTGGCAATGATTTAGAGGAAATGAAGTGTCTAAAATCGTACCTTGCTAAAGAATTTGAAATCAAAGATTTAGGTAATTTAAAGTACTTCTTGGGAATCGAAGTGGCGAGATCCAAGGAAGGAATATTCATATCACAGCGGAAATATGTTTTGGATTTACTCAAGGAGACTGGGATGCTTGGGAGTAAAGCAGTAGATACGCCCATGGATCCTAATTTGAAATTCAGTGATGATCCCAGTGGAGAACCTGCTGACAAAGGAAGGTACCAAAGATTAGTAGGCAAACTAATTTACTTGGCATATACTAGACCTGATATTGCTTTTGCGGTTAGTGTGGTTAGTCAATTTATGCATGATCCTAAGCAACTTCATCTTGATGATGTGCTCCAAATTGTGAGGTATTTGAAGTTAGCTCCAGGAAAGGGGTTTTGTTTTGCTAAACATGGTCATACATTAGTGGAGGCCTATACGGATGTAGATTGGGCTGGGTCTGTTACTGACAGGAGATCTCCCACAGGCTATTGCTCATTTGTTGGTGGCAATTTAGTGACATGGAGGAGTAAAAAACAGTCAGTAGTGGCGAGATCTAGCGCAGAGGCAGAGTTTAGGGCCATGGCACAAGGAGTGTGCGAGTTGTTGTGGGTCCAGATTGTGTTATCAGACTTGGGGTTTGAACCAAAGGACTCAATGAGATTATTTTGTGATAACAAAGCTGTGATTGATATAGCCAACAATCTAGTTCAGCACGACATAACTAAACATGTGGAAATTGATAGACATTTTATTAAGGAGAAGCTGAATAATGGAAGCATTTGTACACCGTTCGTGAGGTCAGGAGAGCAATTAGGAGATGTTTTGACAAAGAGTCTAGCCGGACGGTCGTTTCATTTCATTCTTAGCAAGTTGGGCATGGAAGATATCTTTGCACCAACTTGAGGGGGAGTGTTGAGAAATAGTTTTATTTTATGGGCCTTATTTTATTTTTATGTTTTTTAATTGTTTGTATGGGCCCTAATGTAACTTCCCTTTCTGGTTATTATTCTTGATTAATAAAAGAGAGAGTCACATGTTGTGCTCTCTAAGCTTCCAGAAAAAACAACATAAGTATATACATAAAGAGTTAGCCTCATACCTTACGCCACATGGATTACTTATTTAACTTTTCTACAAATCCAAGATGGCTCCCATTATCCTCTTTATCTCTGTCTCATTCTCCTCTTCCTTCAAACCTTATAGAAAAGATCCTCATTTTCCCTGTTCCCCCCTCTCAATTGTTTATCTTCTTCTTTCTTCCTTCCCATCCCAACTACCCAAAACAACGTGCACTAGCCTTCTCCATTAAGTACTACTCCTACCTTTGCTTTCCTCTGTCCCCCTTCGCATCATTCACTTATGAAAATTGTATGGCAATCTTTTTAGCTCTTGGGCTCGAGTATATTTCATGTCTTTTGGGTCTCGTGGTATTTTTACTTCTTCTTATTTCCTATTTGAGCACGTCCTGCTTCCATACTCTTTTGAGAAAAGTAGATAGAAAATGTGAGCTATTTCATCTGGAAAGATAGAATTTTCTGTGTTTGATTAGGACTTCTCTTTCACAATTTGTGATGAGGATAGCAGATCAAGATACAACTTCATCAAGTTTCCCTCGGTGTTTTGAGTTTTCTTCCAATTCTGATATTCATGTTGTCTTCTACCACCTTTTCTCACAAGCGACCCTCTCTAAAACTGTCATCTCTATTGTTTTGATAGCTTACAGCACAACCATTGAAGTCTCTCTCTCTCTCTCTCTCTCTCTCTCTCTCTCTCTCTCTCTCTCTCTCATAATACGAGTAATGTCTATAATGTTATGCATGTAAGCACTGATGGGAAGGTTTACAAATTCGCATAATTAGTTTTGCAGAAACTCATTACAGTTAAAGAAACACTTCATAAAATAGTGTTTTGACAAAAAATCATTACTTTCACGTGAAGTCATTGACAATAAATTCATTGCTTGCTTTACAAGCAAGATTCCATTTCAAGATTCCTGTTATATTGATTTGACCCTCCCCTTCCTCATCTTATGTACTGTTTCCCTTGGTTAAATGTGATACAAAATATTCAAAGACATTTAAATATCTAATTATACTTCATAAGCACATATCATATGAGACACGTGGTGGAAGGTGGAACCTTTATGCTTAGCAAGGAGCTTCTGAGTCTATAACAGTGCCACTTCTATGACTGTTATAAAACTTGAACATCTTAAAAACATACGGATTTGAAGAAATTGTAATTTGAATTTATTTATTTTCTACTTTTGCAGAACTCCCACCCACTGGGATGCCTTCTGCTCATGACATGCATAACTATTTGGCTCACAATGACGACCGTACCGGGCCTCGGTTAGTAAAGGACACCAAAGCAATTGGATCTGCATATGACCGATATCTCCAGAATGCGGTATTACCCAACTCATGTTTCCTCTACTCAATTATACATCTATTGTATGTGCTAAAATCATGGTTATTAGAATCGATGGATTCAAGAGTCGATTCGAGTTTCATACAACTTAATACATTCAATATTCAATCCGATTCACGATTAATGATTTGGACTTTGAAGTTTCTAGTTTAAAGTGAAAACTTTCAACATTTTGAGCCTTGACATGGCATGAAACCAACGGCGGATCCAGGGCTAGGCAGGCATGAGCTATAGCCCAAGGTAGTTTGGGAAGAGAGAAAACTTAGGTATTGATTTAGCCTGCATCTTAACAAGCCCAACTACTTTAGCCCACATAATTACTCTCACTGTCTAGCTCTATATATTTAGCCCAACTCATTTTCTTCTCTTTTCTTAGTTTAACCAGCCCAAATTTGAAAGAAAAAAAGTTATATGTAATTATATTGGTCCAATTGTTATACAGTCCATTCTAAATATTTGGCCCAATACTTTTTTCTTTAAATATTTGGTCCAAGACATTTTTCTCACTTCTTAGTGAAGCCCAACCAAATTTTTTACCATCACCCAAGCTTTACTAATCATAATCGACAATCACCCCTTCAACCCGAAAACATGTATAAATAGACCCCCAAAACAAACCAAGCCTTCAACCCGAAAACACGCATAAATAGAACACCCCCCCAACCAAAAAAAAAAAAAAAATCAGTCACCGCCCTGGACCCCCACTATGTGCATTTTCAACCCACCCCCAGTGTAGAATTCTGGGTCCGCCCTTGCATGAAACTTGTGTTGAACTATTGTTTTGTTCATTTTAAAACTGTTCATTATATGTATATATGTTGTTACTTATTTCCTAATAAAAGTGAATCTTACTATTTACGGTTCGATATGATTCACGATTCATAATTTTGTAAAACCGATTCAAGATTCAATTCACTATTTGATAACAATGGCTAAAAGTATCCATCCCATTCCCATTGCTTTTGTAGCAACCTCCTACTTATTCTTCTGGAGAAGCTAGTAATCTTGGCGGAGTTGGGTTAGGAAGGACCGCTGGTGGTGGATTACCTGGTGGTCCAAGAGCCGATCCTGTTGCAATGGGTCGCCCTGGTGCTGCTGGTCCAGATCTAGCACGAAACGGTCGATCCATGGGTTTCAGTGGTCCAAGCCCAGTGGATGTAATGGTCAGGCCAGGTCGTGAAACAGTACCTCTCCCTCCAGATGCTTCCAATACTTTATACGTTGAGGGACTTCCTTCTGACTGCAAAATGAGAGAAGTAGCTCGTATCCTCCAATAGTGGCAATCCTCCAAAAGGGATCACTGTGATTGTTTTCATCATTTCGTTCTTTAAGCCTTTGTTTGGTTTATGAATTTAGTGATGGAAAGGGAAGGAAAATGGAAAGGAAAACACTATTCTGTATTTGGTTAACAAGAAAAATAGTAGAAAATAGGAAGGAAAATAAAATATAGTGAAAATTTTGAATTTTGTGAGTCAGTTTCCTCCCTTTTTTCTTAAATTAAAATTATATTTCAAAAATTTCAATTTTTTGTATTTCAAAACGCAAAGGAACTCATTTCCTTTTTGTTTTCCTTTCCTGTTTCTCTTCCTTCTCTGAATCTACAAACCTAACAGAGCCTAACTTTGCTGCTGTTGACGTTTGCTTTTGAACTGTTCATGTTCCTTTACAAAACACTCGTATATAGATATATTCCGGCCTTTTGTGGGTTATAGAGAAGTAAGGCTTGTGAGCAAGGAAGCTAAACATGTAAGCCTAATGTAAATTTTAACCAACACTTGATTGTCTCATGTGCTTTACTTTGTTTTTCATGTTATTGGCATTTCTATTCTTCACTAAGGTGCTGTTTGATTAAACAAAAATGTGGTACCAAAAAATTTGAGACCTGATTTCTTAAGGCTGAATCTTTACATAGCTGAATTTGCAAAGTGAGGATTTGATGTTGATTTTGTTAGATCGGGTGAAAATTTGAAAGCCACATCCAGCATTGGAGTCACATGGACTCTGCTATTGCACCAAAGTTAGGGGTGCTCATCGGTCTGTTTTGTCGGTTTTTGGTCGGGTTCAGTCAGTTCGGTTTGGTTTTTCAGCTTAGGGTATTTTTTGGAAAACTGACAGATCGGTTCAGTTTTGGTGTTTGGTTGAACACCCCTTTCCAAAGTTCCCCTGTCGACAGGATATGAAATGGTTCTTGGTGCACACTATGTGTCCCCTTAAAGCCTTGCCCAACTTAGACTTGGATTATTCTCATGTGATGATGAAAAACTAAGAAGAATTCTAACGGAGAATTTCCAGCCTTAATTAAATTCTAAACAAGATTTGTGTTATGTAAAATAACAGGACACGTTACAAATTCTTTAAAATATAATTGTTTTAAGACATTTCTGCATACGCGTAGCTACCTTTTGTACACATTTCATGCTGCGTTTGCACACCTTAAAATTTGTGGTTTAGAGAGGTCAAGCACCTAGATACATACCCCAACTTGAAATGCATACCCTAGACCGTGTAAAATAGGTGATAAGTTAGGTGTTCGTCGTCTGCAATTCAGATTCTCATTTAGTAGATTGCACTTTTTGCATGGTGGTTGATTATGTGTTATCAAATGCTCTTAATGGAAGGCTATTCACTTATTTTGCAGCGTGGTGATCCACTCATCCTATGCTTTGTGGATTTCATTAACCCAGCCTGCGCGGCAACTGCTTTGAGTGCCTTGCAAGGTGATCATTTACTCGTACCTATTTTTGTTTTTCAGTTGATGAGAATTTAGACCGTGTTTGGCAATAGCTTTTGGAGTACATGAGTGAGCTAAAATGGAATTGGTTCGCAAACCATTCTGCTATTTTAGAAAATAAAGTTGACTAATCTTTCCAAAATTTTCACATGAATGCGAAAACATTTTCGAAAATTTTAATATAACCATCGATCTAAAGTTGTCATCTAATAGAAACATTCTTCTGAGCAAATCAACCAAGTTTTTTGATCTGTTTGGAATATAATCAAGGGTGATGCTATTGCCACTCCATCATTGAACCAAGGCACTCCATGGTACCACTCTTAAAGCATGTGGTACCATGCATGTCATGCATTACATACACGGTACCACATGCTCTGAGAGTGGTACCATGGAGTGCATTAGTTCAATGATGGGGTGGCAATAACAATTCCCTATAATCAATTAGCTCTAAACTAGATGCACTTTGAGGTTTATAGTTGAAGGAGAGACAGAATTCAGACATTGATTTAGCAACCCAAAATTCATTCTTATCTGCATCAATTTTTTCACTTGAGTTGACCAATGATGCACATTTTATAGCATGCTTGGGAAAAATTGTCTTTTAACATGAACTATATTATACAATTTTGAAATACAATTATAAATCTTTTTTTTCTTCTTCTTCTTCTCGGATATTAAGTTTCAAACGTGGTCTGAATATAACGTTAATATTGTGACACAAAGATTACATTAGATGATTATCTTTCCTCAAAACAAGAAACTCGTAGAAAGGTAACAGTGTATCAAATGGGTATACACACTCATAAAATGATTTCAATGACTTCTGGATAATTGGTTGTAATCGTTGGCATCTATCATTTTAAACTTTTATATGCGAAATTTATGATTGTGGAATTGGTCGCCTTTATTGTTTTCTGTCAATGATGGACCCAAAACATGTATATTAGGATTATTGGTTTTTGCCGCAGAGAAGCAAATAGCATATTTCCTTTAGCCTCTGTTTGGTTCGCAGTTTTAGTGGGGAAAAAAAAAAAAGCGAAATGAAAACAAGTAGGAAAATTATTTTCCTTATGTTTTCCCTTTTCCTTTCCTCTATGTTTGTATGATATTTGAAATTAATTTCTTGAAATGTAATAATAACTTAAGAATAAGGATTCAAAATTTATAATTTCGTTTTCATTCTATAATATTTTTTCCTTCCGTTTCGCCTTATAACCAAACAAAGAAAAGCGTTGTCCCTAGTGTTTTCTTTTCTTTTCCCTCACTAAATCCATGAACCAAACAGAACATTAGTTACCTTAAAAGAATGCTGGGCAACTAGGAAGGTGATTAGAAGAGTGGTTATGAGTTAAAAATCCGTCATACATTTGCCTATCAAGTGGTTAAAAAATGGCATGCGATTTATCTACCACATGGAAGTCTCTAGGAATGCTTTGGGATTTAGGCTTTGTTTGGTTTGCGGATTCATTGAAGGAGAAGAAAAGGGAAAGAAAAACGAGGAGGAGAACTAGTTCTTTTGTTTTTCCCCTTGTTTTCTTCCATGTTTAAGCAACACAAAGTTAAAAGTCTACAAAGTATAATTGATTTCCCCCTTTTTTGTTCTATTTTCCTACTATTTTCCTTGTTAATCAAACAAAAGAAAATGTTTTCCATCGTATTTTCTTTTCTTTTTCCTCACCGAGACTATGAATGATATAGAGCCTTAATATTCAAGTTGCATTTCACAGGTTATAAAATGGACGAACACGATTCAGACTCTTCCTACTTACGGCTCCAGTTTTCTAAGCATCCCGGCCCAAGGTCTGGCTCTGGTCCTCGGAGGAAGCGATAGAATGCCTTCAGATCTGATTCAATCTCACATTGACTGGTACCTATCTTATACACTATAGAGGGTGTTTTATTCTGTGATGTTGTGTGCTTGGAATATCCATTTGTAGATTTGAGATGTATTAAACCATTGTGGAGACCCACAAGTGGGTTATGTGGAAGTAGATATTATAATTTTAACTAACCAAGTAAAATATGAGAGTTTCCTTGGATGGAAGTCTGGGCATACATTTGAAGTTCCATATTTTTTTCCCCCCTTCTTGGAAGTTCAAATATTTTCCAGATGAAATGTTGTTGAATAATTGTGCGAGTTAGATATTCTTTTATTCTCCTATTTGGTAGCATGTGACTGCTGTTTTTCACTTTATAGTTTATGTTATCTAAATCAAGGCTTTATTGTTTATATTTTATTTCTTGGTTTGAAATAAGTGATTTTATTAAGTCTGTAATCGGAAAATAAATAATGGTAGCTATGGAAAGTGATTTTTAAAATCTCATTAAGGCTGTGTTTGTTCATATATTTAGTGAGGGAAAAGAAAAGAAAACATTGAGGAAAACATTTTCTTTTGTTCGGCTAATAAGATAAAACGGTGAGGAAAGTAAGAAGGGAAAGAAAATATGGGGGACAAAAAATTAAGATTTTAAATTTTGTTAGTTATTTCTCTTCCTCTTTCTTTTTGAATTCCTATCGTATTATGAAGCTTGTTAATTTCAAATGCTTTTAAGCACGGAGGAAAACACCAGGGGATAATATTGGCAGAACGGTTGTCTTTAGTGTTTCCTTCTCCCCTTTCCCCTTATCTAAATCAAACCAAACAGATCTGAGTTAATTGTGGGATCCTCATCAAAGAGAGTTATTTATGTACTGTATTTGTTATACTCTCAGTGTACTCTACACAAGAATGGCTAACTAGTAGCTATGTACCTAGCTATGCCATCATTTGAAACAAAATGGGAACTACTCAATTCGGTAGTAGGGGATGGAGTGATGAAGTCATTCCAAACAAAGTGTAATTGTTGCTAATGCTAACCTTCCTTGTGGTGTTATATCTTTTTTTAATTTTTAAATTATTATTTTTATTTGGATCAGGTCCTTGTGTTGGTCAGATTCATGTTTTCTCATATGAAAATAGTGGAAGTTTTAATACTTCAATCCCAAAACAAAGTATATCCCTTGGTTCTACATGGTACATATTCTCACCCTGAGACTGTTTGGCTAACATGAACCGGTTTTCTTGTTCACAAAAAAATCAGTTCTAAAGAGGTCGGTGTTTGGGTAGCTTCTTTTTAAATACATAGGATTTTGTGCCTGATTGAAAAACATCCCAACAACTGGTTCTTTATTGAACGAACACGATTATGTTTTGAGCATTACAAGACGTGCCTCCTTATTAGTCTTTTTTATTTATTTTTTATTTTTTATTTTTTTAAATGGTAGGAGATTCAATGTTTCTTTTCGTGAGAGGAATACATTTTATTAGTACTGTTATGCATCCCAAATTTGAGTCCCAAAAGCTTCCAAAATACTTGTGACAGTGGGTTCATTAGATTATAATTGGAGGATGTTGAAGTGGCCCATCATTATTGGAGGTGGCCCCACTACCATATGTATATAGAAAGCATTGAAAGATTCAAAATTTAGGAAACACAGCATTAAGCAATGAAAACTAGCAATATAGTTTACTAGGTGATTGTGATGTGCAGGGCCGGCTCAAGGGTAAAGCAAAATGAGTACTAATTTGTGATACTAATTTGTGGCAGTTTGGTGCTTTTTTTTAGTGTGAAAATGACCCAAGAGAAAAATTGATAATTTGCTTTCACCATAAATATTGTTTTGAAAATTGGTGCAAAGTAGACTAATGAAAATATACTTTTCCACCACCAACCCTCAAGCATACGTTTCACACTGCTAGGTGGCATCATCTTGATAGATGTAGGCTAGACCAGTCTTGAAACAGTAGATTGGCTTTTTGGTCTTCATTGGGACTTGATTGGTGGCTTTGGAGCTCTCTTCTACCGCTGTGCAACTTTCCATGGTTCAATCTTTGCTACCATGGAAACTTTTCTAGCAACTTTGGTTGCCCTCTTTGGTGAAGTTTCTTCACTTGTTTGGGCTTGACTTAATGCCATCTTCTTTCTTCAGGTGGTCTATACCATCTCCAAGGTTGAAGTAGCCCTGGGTTCGGGTCTTCTCGCCGCAGCGGCCCTCGTGACGTATTGGTGGTGTTCTCGTGCAGCTAACGGAGTGTTCTGTGGTCGCTTATACTTCCCTTTCTATTGTTCCTTTAGTTGTTTTGCTTCTCTGTTTTTCCTTTCTTTTCTGTTTGTTGTTTGTATTGTGATCTTTGTAATGTTTGGTTTTTATTAATGAATCTTAGTTTCTGAGCAAAAAAAAAAAGGTGGCATCATCTTTGGGAGGCGATGATTTTGTTAAACCGGTCGGATGTGGTATTTAGAGTGAAATAAGTGCGTAAAAAGTAAGACACAAGATTTGTATATGGTTCAACACTGTTAACTAAGCAACTTACGTCCACACGTGATGTGTGTGTCAGTGTTGTCACTATAGAAAACTGTTTACAGAGCTTAGTGAAGGAGCCTTGATAATTCAACAATGAAACTGGAACTATCAAGTGCTGTCGTACACAACTGTTTATAGTATTTTAGGGAGACTTTAGCTGACTAGGGATTCATTGTCTCAAGGAGAGAGAGGAAGAAACCACCTGTAGGGTTCTAGGGGTGAGATATAGAAAAATCGGATCCCCAAGTGAGGAGAGGAGATCCCTTTTTATAGAACAAAGGGTTTCCTAATACATGTAAGTCGGCCTAATAGATTTGGGAGATTGATTGACAACTGTTTCCTTATCCTAGCAACCTTAGATTAAGTTGTTTTTAGTTTACAAGTTATCTAGGAGTTTATTTGAGTCTGTGCTGTGTGGAACTCGTTGTAGAGTTGGCTGAGTTAGCCATGTGGAACTCGTTGCATCCCGACTTGGAGGTCGGGGTCTTCGCTTGAGGAGGGCTTGTAATGGTTAGTCTTTGGTTGACTGTGTGGCTTATATCATCTGCTCGGATAGGTTGGATCAGAATGGTCAATTGAGAGTAATGGATACGTATGAGGAGGTTTTAATTCATGACGCAATGTTTTATTTATTTGGTATTTTTATGATCCTGATTGCTAGCTACAGTTTCACATGGCATGATGTATACATTCAAAGTTTTTCAATTGGGACCTCTTCATTGCAATTTAACGAATTTTTGACTTCTAATGAACTGTTTGGGAAGGCACCGGTTATGTTGTTCAGAAGTGAATTGGTTTTACGAATAGTGTTTGATAAAAGCTCTTTTATTTGCATAACTCTGCTCTCAACCAAAGGTCAGGTTTGGTAAGGCTTAAAATAGGACCATGTTCAGAATAAATCTACTTTAATTTAGCCATTAAAACAAAAAACTCTTAGGTACATTTGTGCCACTATTTTCAGGGACTCCATTCTCTAACTCAGCCAAATTTGAAAATATGTGAGTGAGAATGAATGGTGACGTGGTATCCCCGTTTTATTCAGTATTTACTCGTCAGCTTAACCACCAAGTCACCTATGTGACATAGTGGTCTTCACCGTAATCACTAGTATTGTGTATCTGTACAAGCAGGGTGCCTGCACCAGTGGACAAGGGCCCTAGATTTTACAAAAATTGCACATGTTTCCTAAAGAGTTATTATTATTATTATTATTATTATTATTATTATAAACACTTAGGCCCACTAAAAAATTCAGAGAACTCCCTATTTTACTAGTATTTGAGTTTTAAAACTCTACAATATAACCAAGCACTAGTATGATACATCCAATATCTTGGTCTCAATTTGTAGTAATACGGTGTCATTTTATTGTACATTTGATGCCAATTAGTATCAATTTTTCTAATGGGCCACTTGGTAACAAAAATACGACATTCGGTAGTAACTTTTTAAGTGCCAGTACGTTACACTTCTATATTGGTTTATAACAGGTCCCAAAGTGTTGTTACTTTGATGCATGTCATACAATAAGAGAGGATTTCGTGAGTTTTAATATTAATTTTATAGCGATATCTTATATTATCTAAAAGAAAAATATGTATAAAAAGACAAAAAAAAAAAAAAACAAAAAAACCGCATCAGCGGCACTGTCCCCGAACTCCTGTAAACACGACCACCCTCTTATACAACTTCTTGATTTTGCCGCTACCAAACCCCCGACTCCACCCCAGTGTACAAGGAGTACACCAGTGTACAAGTAGTACCCTGAATGTTATTAACAGCAAAATGAATTTTATTGATTGAGCCATGAAAGTCAAGAGAGATACAAACACTCCAACAAAAGAACTACAAAGAACATCAGAGAAATTAAATCACACCCCATGACAAACCATTCCACAGCTCCCAAAACTAACAAAGAAAAAAAAAAAATACAATACCCCCGAAACAGAACTACTGCCACCATATATCCATACTATCGCTGCATATAATTGCAGAAACACCATTTACTGCAATCAGCTGACGATTCTTCAAGCCTAAAAATTGTTGAACGAATAAATCAACAGCAGAAAGTTAACCCCACATATTCAGCCACCGACATAAGCACTTATTTTTCAATTGATTAGATGTGATAATTCCTATTCATGCATTTAGTGGTAGGAGTGAAATGTTCAAAAAAAGATTATCTAATTAGTATGGGCTCCATATATACATTATTCTATTTTTCTTTTTTTTGGGTCTTTGCATGGCATCTTTAAAGCATAAACCTTAGAACATGCAATTTGGCTTTTGTCAACAGAGAGAGATAAGACATATATATATATATATATATATATATATACTTGAGAGAGAGATAAAATTTGAAATCATAAAAATTAGAGTAATGCTGGGTACATCTAAAACATACACTTAAAAATAACACAAGTTGGTGTGTATCTTCTAAAATATTCTTTAATTACCAAATATATGAACATATGAAGTATTTTAGGAGATCCACACCAGCTTGTATTCTTTTTAGGTGTTTATTTAAAATGTACCCAACATTACTCTAAAAATAAAATAAAGAAAGATAAAAGAAATTCAGATTGATTGTTAGGTATACTCGAGTAAAATGACTAGAGAGAAGCCATCTCCTCACATTTTTTATTCCGTGTTTAGCGGTAAAAGGAGAAGTGGAGTCGACATGCGCCAAACATTCAACACTTTTATTAGGGGGAAAAATGTCACTAATAAGGAATTCTTATTAATATTAGGGAATTCTATGATACATCTTAAAAACATCCTAGTAGTTTGTCTAGCACTTGTCAAAAAAATTTCTCAATTTTGTGAAATAGAGTGACCTATGTGTCACTTTGAGAAGTCACTTTTTTTTTCAAAAAGTTTTAAATATCTTCAAAAGACTCTTCCAAACTAATTCCTTAATTTTGTCTATTGAGGAACTGAGGAAGTGGCTCTTTATTTCCCTTCTTACATTGGAGTGAATTAGAAACTTCAATTCTGACGTAGAGTCTTTTAATTTTGTTAAGAGTTTATTGGAGATGCTTTAACACCTGTGCATGTAATTGCTCCCCGTGAACGTACAACTGCAAATTATGCTTGCATTGTATATATATTGAGTGGAGAAAAAGAAAAATAAAGAAAAAAAGCGAACCAAATTAAATTAATTTCTCATAATTAAAAATTAAAAAAAAATTCAGTACTTAAGCATAAAAAACAAGGAAAGAAAGATAAAATGACATTGAATGTTGAAAGATTTTCCTTCATCATCTTTGTAAAATGAAGATTGTAATATGCTAACCAGCTATAGAGCAATATTTAATTAGCACACGCCACGAATTTAATTAGCGGACTAATCAATACTATTTTGCTAGAATGAGACTAATTTTACACCGACCTATCAGTACTATTTTCCTAGAAAATCAAATATTTTACTCCTAAGAAATCATTTAGGCTCTGTTTAACACTTTCATATTAATTAATATAATTGAAACTTAAGAAAGAAGGGAATACAACTTTAACGTACTTCTAATTATACTTTTTTCTTCTTATTTTCTCACTATTTTTCTTGATAACCAAACAAGAAAATAGTGTTTTTCTTTGGTGTTCTCTTTTCTTAATTTTCACTCGCTAAGTCTATGTACCCAGTACACAGTCTTAACCTTTCAACCTAGCTAATGTAATTATCGAAACAAATCATTAATGTCTTTTTCTTTCCTTACTTTGTTACTTTTCACTTTTCTAAAGTCTTTGGTTTTGTTTTTCTTTTTGTACATCACTTTATCAATTCTCAATTTATTTATTTTTTTTTCTCGCACACTTTATCAAAATTTGAATTTACGTACTATGCTTGTCTTTTACCAAGGAAATTAAGACCAAAAGCCTAGTGTTGAAATGTATTGAGTTAAAGGTTTCATAAATAAATTAATGGTGTAAAATATGCCAGCTTTGCTACATTTGGTGAGGAAAATTTGCACATTTTTATTCATTTTTCTAATTTTCCTAAGAATAGAAAATTGGTTTTTCTTTGTTGAAGGTGTGTAATGCCGCCTTGTTTTACTTCTCTCTCTCTCTCTCTCTCTCTCTCTCTCAACTGATAGTACGTGCATGATGAGTTGATGAATGCCACGTGAAGTAGTCTCTCACCATGCATAATAAGGACCAGACTTTAAGGATTACTCAGATTCACCGACACCACATAAAATCTGACAGCTGTTGCCAATTTAATTGTTTGGTGCATCATTATCTCTTGTTTTGAAAGTGTTAATTTACTTGTGCTTGTAAATATAATATATTTTACACTGACATGCACGTTCTGTTTTATGAAATTACATCAGGAAATCTTAATTCTAGAAAATCATGATTCATGTACACTCAACCTTATTAATTGCTTCCTATTCTTAGGGATCTATTGTTTGGCTCAGTAATATAGTTATGATTAATAATATTGTCTGTTTTGAATCTAAACAAAAATGATCACTTCTCATTGGGTCGCTCATTTTGGTACTGTTGTAGTAGTAGTACACTAAATTGTGGAGTTTTTTTTTTTGTGTTTAGCTCCCTCACGGTTTTAAAACACCTTGTTATAGAGAAAAGTTTAAGCCCATAAACTAATGTATGATCTTCACCCGAGGCGATATGACACAAGTACCCACATCTCATCTCAAGTCATCCATCGACCTTCCTACTGGCCTCAAGAATCTTTGGCTCTTGGTCATCACTAGGGGCGGCGTAACTACATGGTACCCACTCAATTTTTGAAGTTTGAGAAATTTTTTAGTGCATGTGTTGTTTTAGTTATAATGTAGTATGATTCACCTTAATAATAATTATCTATGTGATATTATAGTCCAAACCCACTCTAATATTTCATATCAAACTTTTTTATGTCCGTTCTAATTTTGGACCAACCCAATTTAGTATTCTAAATTTAAATTATAGTTAAACTCACCTAATATTTGACATCATACATAATAGTCCATGTGATATTCTAGCCCGAGACTATCTTAATTTAAACCTTATCGTGTCTGTTCTCACTTCATCCAAACCCAATTAATTGTTCGAAACCAACTTGACACCATACCGTACATTTTTTTTTTGTTGGATAGGTGACACCATACCTTGTTGAGTCAAATAGTTTGTATATATCTCTCTCCAAATTTTTAATTATTGTTATTTTTTTTTCCGGATGCATTGCCCCAGAATCCCCGTATAGCTTTCTTAGCTTCATCACGTTTGTATCTATTGAATCAGGATTTCTGGCTACGCCCATAGTCATCACAGTTACGTAGTTTTCATGGAAGCAGTGAACATCTCCTACACTTTCAAGTGTTTTGTACGTACATGCATATTTATTGTGTAAGAGTTCTCTTCTTATTTATTTATTTATATGATATGATTACTTTAACTTTATAGAAAGTTAAATCAACCTGCCGCTAATGCATTTACTTTCAATTACTAAATGGTGGTTTTGTAAATTTAACTTAGATCTGAAAATTATGGAATGAAAAATTTTAAATGCACCCACTTAATTGTTATCTACACCCACATATTGTATTAAAGAATTGAAAATGAAGCAGTTACAGTTATACACATGGGTGTAAAGAGAAATTAGCGGATAATTTTAGAATTTCCATGTTCTTTGTTGGTTGTGGTACAATTTTGTAATCCATTGGAACATGTGGAAGTATAATACAAATAAAGTGAATTAGAGTCTGTTTACGAATGTCTAAAATAGGATTGAGTCATGTTACATTCTCGTTTTTTTAACTTGTTTTTAAGAAATTAGGTATAAGTTGGTTTGTAAAACAGTTTTTAGAATATTTTTAAGTTAGACTCCAACTCTATTATAACCACAAAGTAGCTAAACAAATACCATATTATTTAAAATAGAAACATATTGTTTAGTCCCTTATTTTGGGGGTTTAGTACAATTAGCCCTGGTAAATATGGTAATCTTAAAATTAATCCCTTATACGGGGTGTAGTTTAGTAATTAATCCTTTCCCTAAATTTCGTATAATTTTTATTACCTTTATACCCTTTATGTATTTTATATAGAAACTGTTGGATTTGTTTTTATTTATAGTTATTATATATATTGTGCTGAAAATGAGGAATTATGCAGTTATGGTTCCCTTAAATTAAGGTAGTGGATTGTGTGTGATTTAAATGGGTGTTTAAACTGAAATATATGTAGATAAGGGTCAGAGATATAATCATATTTCAAAATATTATGGATTCTTGAATTTCATATCTGTTCACTGTGCATCCAAAACTCTGAGTGATTGCTCTTTCGTAAATAGTAGTAGGAAATTTGTGCTGAAGGTATGAAATTGTACCTTTGTGTTTCTAAGATCAATAGCTACCATCTGTGAGAAATTTCTCACGTATTATGAGTAGCTTGTTATTTATAATGATCATTTGTGAAAAATTTCTCACTATTCATGAAAAAATTGTGTATATAGAAAAGAGTTTGAATCTGGTTTATTTTTAGTAATTGCATATTATACTAGAAGTGGATGAGTTGTATAGTTATGGACTCCTAAAATCAAGGACGTTGATTCTGTATGCTTTAAATAGGAGTTTTAACAGAAATATTTGTAGATATAGGATAGGGATCTAACCATAATTCAAAATATTTTGGATTCTAGAAAATTTCATCCGTGTTTATATAACTGTACATGTAAGTATGTGATAAATTTGTCATTGAAATATATGTGTGTGCTATGTTCGAATTTCTTTTTTTTTTAGTTCGTTATTATTGTACTGGCAAGTTTGTGATAAATTTGTCACTGATATTCACTAGTGTACCAAATTAATTGCGATGGTGACAAATTTATCACTCACTTGTTAACATGTGAGAATTTTGTGAAGAAGTGTGTGGTATATATTGTATTGATGTGTTAGTGTGACAAATATCAGAAGCGAGAATTTCCCACTTTTTATACAAACTCAACTATTCACACAAAGAGTAGATCCGAAATTTTAATACAAACTCAACCATAACAATTTTTGCGTCGCGAGTTCGAGTACAGATTTTTGGTGAGAAATTTCTCACCTTTTTAGGAACGACAAACTTTTGGTGAGAAAGTTCTCACTTAAATTAGAAATACAAAAAAAAAAAAAAAACAAATTTTTACACCAGGCAACGAGCTTCTTCAATGAACGAGCAAAAGTTTCTTGAAATTCGGAGGCAAATCGCTCTGCTTCTCTTCGGTGAACCTTACTATCGCGTACTGGCTCGATTTTGTCCTCTCCTTCAGTGACACAATCGCCTCCTTGATCTTCTAATGTTTCACATAACTACTTTAGAAACAAATAAAAATCTCACATTCACAAAAAACGTATACATACATTTATATACATATATCTAGAAGCATATACATTAATATATCACCTCATCGTGTGGAGGATGAACCCTAGATTGTATGTATGTGTATCAGTGTATATAACTCTAGCTAGATGATAAGAATTGAACCTCCTCGAACTCGCCTTGAACCTCTTGTAACTTTTCGATGGAGAGAACGAGGTCTCTGTCAGTGAGATCGGAATCTTCCTCATTGGGTCTCTCAGCAACCTTGGATTTCTTTCCACGGTCAGCGACCATCTTTGGAAACCATAGCTCTGTGGTCTCCAGAATGGAGAGAGAGAGAGAGAGTGAGATCGGAATCTTCCTCATTGGGTCTCTCAGCAACCTTGGATTTCTTTCCACGGTCAGCGACCATCTTTGGAAACCATAGCTCTGTGGTCTCCAGAATGGAGAGAGAGAGAGAGAGAGAGAGAGAGAGAGAGAGAGAGAGAGAGAGAGAGATTTGGAGGAATTTGTGAGATTTGCCATATATAATTTTTTTTATAATATACATATATCTGTCATATAGGGGTATTTTGGTCCCTAAAATAAGTGAGGGACTAATTCTTACATTGTGTTACACTAGAGACCAATTTCTAAAAAGGTGGCTATAATGGGCTATATATTAAGTATCCCTATTTAAAATCGATTCTTTTTTACACTACAAAATTGATACTCATGTTATCCAGTACCAGGCCTGGCATATTAAGGGCCCTAGGTGAACATTAGAAGACGGGGCCCTTTGAACAACTAAGGTTCAGGGGCAGCTGTCCTGAGAGAAAATTTTTTGAGTCTATTTATACATATTTTCAATAGAATTTTCTATTTGAGACGGATTATAGTTTTGATTTGTGAATTTTTATTTTTTTTCATTTATTTTTTTATGGCCATTTGAGAAGTGGAAAGTTTAGTGATTGTAATCCTTATTGCATGTAGAGAATTTTGAACTCCTTTGCCCCGACTAGTTATTTTGTAATTCCACATGTGTTCATGTTATCTTTTTTTATTTATTTTTAAATAATAAGAACTTTATCGGTGATTACAATCTACTAAGTTTGAACTATGTAAAACAATTTGGGTTGAGCTAAATAGAAAAGTGAGAAGAGAAGTGTTGGGTAAAATATTTAAGATGGATTAGATTATAATAGACATGTATAAATTGCATACATTTAATCTTTTCAATATTTTGGTGGCCTTCCATTTTTTTTTTGAACAACAAGACAATTTTATTAAAAAGCCAAGAAGGCCAATGAAAGTACAACCACCCAACCAAGGGTACAGAGAAGGGAAATCAAAACTCCCCAGGAATAGCCTGCCCAAAGACTCAAAAACGAAAAACTCAGCCCCAATCTAGGACAAAATCATACCCTAACTAGTCCAAGGATCATAGCAAAATTCCACTATCAGAACTACATCATAAACCCACAAAAACTCCTCAAGCACAGCCCACAGAAACCAAAAAGAGGAAAAAATCAGTCCATCCTAACAGAAAAGTAGGGACACTAGGGGTTCAAGCTAAACAATAGCCAATTACTGTGACCTTTATCAATTGAGATCTGACATATACAAGCTTCTATACTCTAGCCTTAGATCTAAAGGGTGGGTATTGAAGCAGAAGACCAGGGACAATGGAAAGCCGACATTTGTTGATAAAAGAAGCCCACCAACAGCACAACTAAAGTTCATACCGCAGACATGAAGTCCACCAACAGCGGCAGCAATTCACCACACCTTGATCTGCCAAACTGCTTGATTTTGCGCCCATCACAGATTCACCTTGACTGAAGCCATTGCCCGAAGGACTCCCGTCCTGAGGAAATTCCAGCCTCGAAAGGAAAGCAGAGATCCTAAGATGCCATCGGCCAAAAGTGTAGGCACCCAGCTACTTCGCAATGTCGGAGTCAGCTTGCCAACTGCAGTTTGAAGTTTTTTGCACCACTCGGGCCAACATACTATGGTCTCGAAGCACACTCCCCAAGACCGGCTGGTCCCAGTCTCCCTAGCGAAGGCCCACCTGGCCCTTCACTTGGAGCTGGAACGGATCTCCTGCAAGGAATCCAAAATCGAACAGAGAATACTTCAAGAAAAGAGAAGGAATTGCACACACTCCCAAGCAAGTATTTGATATCACTAGCGCCCCCAATCACTACCAGGAACTTCAACCAACCCAGAGCAAGATAAAACGCAACCATAGGACAATAGTAGCATGCCAGCCATGCCATCGCTATAACGTCTTGCTGTAGCGCCTTCAATGCACAATGACCGCCCAAGAGTGGTTTGGAGAAGAACACTAAGGGACTGCAAAGCCCCAAAAAAACAAGGCTGCTCACGAAAAACGGGCATAAGGAGCCCCTCAACTCAATAGCAACTCGAAACCAAACGGCCAAAACCCAACATCAAGGAGAGCAAACACCAGGTGGCCAATGTAGCAACCAAAAACAAAAGACACCACCACTGGGCAACCCCGCAGCAAAGCTCAACCAAACCACCCAAAAAACAGACCCGCAACCATAAGACGCACATGAGAAAAGCCATAGTGAAGAACAACAGACCAGCACATACACTACCCCCATGTGATATAAGAACCGAGCCAAGGCAATAGCAAATCTCCGACAAAACACACAGCAACAACACAAAGCACCAAAAACCACGCCAAACCATGGAGAGACCAAAACCCAACAGAGAGAGAAGAAAAAAAAAAAAAAAAAAAAAAAAAAATTCTCCCAGAGGCACCCAAAAACCCGAATAAGACCCAGAATCAAAAGACCACCCAGGCCCAAATAAGCAAACTGAAATTCAAATTTAAACCCAAGCAATCCAAAGTTCACGCCTGTGGACACCGGCCTTAGCAAGGCAGTCCGCAAAGCCATTCGAACCCCTCTTAGCATGAACAATGGAAACGGATCTACCCCTCTGCAAACGCCCTAGCAAGTTCCTAACCTCGTTGAACTCACCCACATATCGCCAGCAGAGACATTCCTCACTATTAGCCCAAGTTACCGCCACCATCGAATCACTTTCGATGATCACGTCCACACTATTACACCCCTCTGCCGAGTCCAGTAATTTCAGCCCTTCTAGAATCGCCCTAAACTCGGCGAAGTTAGACTCATGAATACCTATTGGGGCAGAGAAGAGCGCTCTAACAGTGCGATGATGATCTCTGAGGACGCCCCCAACCCCGGCCAACCCTGGCTTACCAATGGCCGAGCCGTCGACATTAAGTTTTAGCGAATTGACTGGAGGAGGATCCCACTCCCCGAGACCGCTCGGGGCCGCAATGTTGGCTGATTGGCAAGCCTCCTTGATATTAAGCATCATATCGCCAATTGATAACTTAGCCTCCTTGATCGTGGATTTGAACCACCA
Organism: Hydrangea macrophylla; assembly: GCA_033977485.1. Lineage (NCBI taxonomy): Eukaryota > Viridiplantae > Streptophyta > Magnoliopsida > Cornales > Hydrangeaceae > Hydrangea > Hydrangea macrophylla. The sequence goes on from CM066994.1 coordinate 94,022,370, forward strand.
AACTAGCCGTTGTTTAACCAACTCAAATGTATCTTCCCAGGAGACATTAGATCCAGCGAACACCACTTCATTCCTCGCCAACCAAATCGACCATAACGAGGCCATGAAAAGCATTAACCATCCCCTTTTGGCAGCCTTCGATGGGCATAGACCCACCCATTGATTCCACCAATCCGAAATTGATCTTGGACAGCATCCCAAAACACCCCAAATATTCAGCGAAGAACACCACAGGGACCATGACCAGTAACAATGAAGAAAAAGATGATGGACTGTCTCAGGCTCCCCTTGGCAAAAAACGCACAAGGCATTGGGCTGAATATCCATTCCCAATGACCGCAAGTTTTCCTTCACAGCCACCCTGCCCTGCGCCACCTGCCACCAAAAGATTTCTACTTTAGAGGGGACTCCACTGCCCCAGCTCGAACGCCCCTGCAGGATTGACGTAATCCTTCTTCTTTCGGCTTCTCTACAGAACGATCTCACAGAGTACACACCTTTAATGTCAAAACACCAGCACAGCCTATCATTTGTGGTTTCGCTCAATACCACACCCCCCAAACACTGAAGGCATTCCTCCCATTGGCTTATTTCCCACCCAAAAAGTTGTCTTCTTAATGGAATGAGCCAAATCCATTTCCCGTTGACCCACTATCCGAACTCTTTTATGGCACCAGATTTACTGGAGGACAAAGCATAAATCCTCGGAAACCGTCGTTTAAGTTCCATGTCCCCCACCCAAATATCCTCCCATAATCTGATATCCCTCCCATCTCCAAGCAACTTCCGCAGGCCCTCCGTAGCAATATCAGCGTAAACATCACCACCATTGAGCAACCTGAACAGAGACTTAACGAACGGAGACATATATCTATTGTGAGGGATGTTTAAAATAATTTTGTCGGACGGCCAACTATACTTGCAACAAAGGATTTGTTTCCAGAGCGGTTGCAATTTGACAGCTCCCAAATTCCAAAACCACTTAAGGACCAACGCCCGGTTCGTATCAAGGATATTTCCAATCCCCAACCCTCCATTGAATTTGCTGTTGCAGACTTTTTCCCAAGCCACCCAATGAATTTTTGCTTTCCCAATTACACCTCCCCATAAGAAGTCCCTTTGAAGCTTTTCAATATTTTTAGCAACTGATATAGGGATCAGATAGATGGATAAAAAATATAAGGGCAGGCTCCTAAGCACTGACTTGATAAGGGTGACGCGACCCCCGATCGAAAGAAGCTTACTTTTCCACGAAGCGAGCCGTCGTCGCATAGAATCTGTGATGAACTCCCAAGTGGATATCCTGTTCGTAAAATTAATTGGATCAATATATTGCATATAAAAATTTATTTTGGACCAAACTCAATATTTTTCCAATCCTCCTCGAAAATGAACAGCAATTGGAGCCTGACCCCTAGACGACCGCCTACCCCTCCAATACCAAGCGCCAGCCCTGATGTTAAATATATCTAAATAGTCCAGATGGGGACCTACACTGAACCCTTTGTAATTAGGCAGCCCTCGTCCTCACCCCCAAAAAACAAAAAAGATGATCTTATATTTCTAAAGTCAGTCAATGAGATTACCATGTTAGCCGTCATTGTAAATTTTTATCCCTCCCTTGTAAAAATGTGGAAAATTCAATCTTGATCCAAACACAAAAGAAAACGAAAAAAGAAAAGAAGACAAATTGAAAGCTCAGTACATAGAAAAGAAAACCATGCAAATTCAGAAATGATCGTTGCATGGAAATTAACACAATAGCACACACATACTGACATACACACACAATGTATGTGTGTGTGAAAGTCACTCAATCTGCCCCAAAAAATCATGGAAGAGTTTAGGCATCACCGACCCATTTTCAAAGTTCCCCAACGGACCACAAGGTCGGTCCTGAGATGACAAAAATTGTCCGAAGTCTCAAGTGAATTTTCAAAGGGGCCGAAAAAATGAGGCCTCTATTCTAAGTTTCATTGAAATTATGAAGAAATTAGAAGAAAATAGGTCTAAAAAGGATAAGTTTCGTAGAAATTAGGAAGAAATTAGAAGATAATAGGCCTAAAAATAATAAATTCTATTAAAATTAGGGAAAAAAAAAATCTAAAAATGAGACCTAAAATCGAGACCCCATGCAATTGCTTCACATAATTGCTCCACGGCGGCCTGCCCCAACCAATAAATACACTTTCCCTCACAAAAAAAAGAAAAGAAAAAATTCTAACTGTTTGAATTATTTCACCACAAGGCTAGAATAATGACAAGTTCACAGTTACTTTATTCCCTTTGCAAGATTGAAGTCAGTACCAAGCAAGTCCCAACAACTTATTATAGAATTCCCACTACACAAGTCTAATTTATCTAGACATATAGTACTAATGATAACAACCCATTCAAAGATGAATCTAGACATTATTTTATCACTTATAAGTAAAGGTACGTATAAATTCAAGGAAAAAAAAAAAAACTAAAGGTATAAATACGACTATTTTGATCTCATTTTACCATGATTAAATTTACACGCATGTTGAAAAGGTAAAAGACTAAGCTTATATAAAGGGTTGAGAGGATAGCTTAAGAGAACACATCAAAAAGCCCATTTTGGTAGCGAAAATGGGAATCCTAGGGAAGGGGTCTAGAATGGCCTCTCTCATTGCCACTCTTCTAGTGGTGATAGTGTCTTTGAATTTGCCATTCGAAACCTCTGCAGAGGACCATTACTCATATTCTCCACCACTTAAGAAGTTTCCACCACCTTACCACTACAAATCACCACCACCGCCACCGCCAGTTTACAAGTACAAATCTCCACCGCCACCGCCACCGCCACCGCCACCGCCAGTTTACAAGTACAAATCTCCACCACCACCGCCTCCAGTTTACAAGTATAAATCTCCACCACCACCACCACCCAAGAAACCCTACAAGTACAAGTCTCCACCACCACCTCCACCAGTTTATAAGTACAAGTCTCCACCACCACCTCCACCGCCAGTTTACAAGTACAAATCTCCACCACCACCACCTCCAGTTTACAAGTATAAATCTCCACCACCACCACCACCCAAGAAACCCTACAAGTACAAGTCTCCACCACCACCTCCACCAGTTTATAAGTACAAGTCTCCACCACCACCTCCACCGCCAGTTTACAAGTACAAGTCTCCACCACCTCCAATTTACAAGTATAAATCTCCACCACCACCACCCCCAGTTTACAAGTCACCACCACCACCACCACCCAAGGATCCCTACAAGTACAAGTCTCCACCTCCACCAGTTTACAAGTACAAGTCTCCACCACCACCTCCACCAGTTTACAAGTATAAGTCTCCACCACCACCTCCAGTTTACAAATCACCACCGCCACCACCACCCAAGAAACCCTACAAGTACAAGTCTCCTCCTCCACCAGTTTATAAGTCTCCACCAGTTTACAAGTACAAGTCTCCACCACCACCTCCACCGAAGAAACACTACAAGTACAAGTCTCCTCCTCCACCACCACCACCCATGAAACCCTACAAGTACAAGTCTCCACCACCACCGCCAGTTTACAAGTACAAGTCTCCACCACCACCACCAGTTTACAAGTATAAATCTCCACCACCACCACCACCAGTTTACAAGTACAAATCTCCACCACCACCACCACCACCACCAGTTTACAAGTATAAATCTCCACCACCACCACCTCCAGTTTACAAATCACCACCGCCACCACCACCTAAGGAACCCTACAAGTACAAGTCTCCTCCTCCACCTCCACCAGTTTATAAGTCTCCACCACCACCTCCACCGAAGGAACACTACAAGTACAAGTCTCCTCCTCCTCCTCCACCTCCAGTTTACAAATACAAGTCCCCACCACCACCACCACCCCCAGTGTACAAATCACCACCACCACCGCACCATTACTATTACCCTTCACCCCCACCCCCTCCTCCTTACCACTACTAAGCAAGAATTGCTTTGAAGGTAAGCTTAACTATTTGTAGTACTATACTTCACTATATATAGCTGAATTTTTGTTAAGAGTCCACAATATTACCAAAACTGGATAATAAGTCATTTTTGCCATAGTCATGTTTGTTTGAATCCAAGGGCCAGTTTGGATGTCGTCAATGCAATTATTCCATTCATACTTTTATTTAGAACTTCGACTGAAAAGATAATTAATGAGATTGAATGATTCCATTTAGATAAATTGTGTTCATTTCAAAGGTGATCCTTAATATTATTTGAATGAAGTAACTGTGAATGTATGACAGATTTTGATCTAAAATTCTATAGAAATCATGAATGAAGCAATTTAAATTTAAGTGGCAACCAAACATGTTATTATATTGTCATATTGAATGCATCATAATGGTCCAATAACAAAGATCATTAACATTTGCTTGCAGAATAAAGAAGGGAGTGTTGAAAATTAAGCTTTTTAGAGAGAGAGAGGGAGAGGGAAGGAAAGCGGCAATGCAGAAGAGTGAAGAAGAATAACAAAAGGCCAAAAGATAGGATGTATTTCTTTATTTCCGTTGTGATGTACTATTTTGTAATGCAGTAGTACTAGTGGTCCATGCATTTGCAGGTGCTAGACCAATCAGTATGTACGTGTTTGTTTTTACCTCTTTAAGATTTGCAGTGGTCATTTATATAATAAAATAAAATGGTTTCTCACTTTTTCGTTATTTCCCCCCCCCCCCTTTTTTTTTTTTTTTTTCGTCCCTCTCTTAATTAAATTCTTTAGTTGGATACGCTATGTCGGGGTTATCAAAAACCCATTCCTAAAAAGGCGTTGGATGATGTGGACGAATAAAACTCACATTTATTTAGAGCATCCACAATGGGTTGTTTTATACAACAAATTTAAGGGTTGTTTGGATTGGGACGCTTGTAATGGGTTATTGGTATAATAGTATACAACAATCGAACTTAAGGAAACTTAAATTACAGCAAAGTTCAGCTATTGTATAAGTGCGACGACAGAGAGAAAGAGCCGTGAGGCTCCAAACGGCACACATTGAACCGTGCACACGGCACAATGTGTGCCGTGTGAAGTTGTAATGTTTCTCACGGCTAAATGTGTGCCATTGTATGTCCTCAACGGCACAATGTGTGCCGTATGTCCCCAACGACCGTAATATTAAACGGGAAACTGTAATGTTTCACACGGCACACATTGTGCCGCCTACTCCCACACGGCACAACGTGTGGGAGTAGGCGGCACAATGTGTGCCGTTTGATATCACACATGGCATTCTCCTTACCGTCTGAACAAATATCCATTGCGAGTGTATTTCATCTGTACACTAAACTTACCAAGTATCAGCTTTAAATTTGCTATACCCACTATAAATGCTCTTATAGAATAGAAAAAAATAAGTTCACAATGTTCGTACATGGTAAACAAAAATGAAAATGGAAAGACTTGTCTCTGGGACAAATGGCTTGTCCTTAGCACCAAATAATAAACACCGTCCGTACCAAATTAAAGACCCTTTTTGAGATTCTAACTATTAAAGGAAATTTATTTTATAAGAGTAAAAGTTCCCCACTTTACTTTTTGTCCGTCTTTTTGATTTTAAATTTCCGGTGTCAATGAAAAGAGTGGAAGTTTTAGAAAGAGCTCTTAAATTGAAACATCTCAACATAGAACAAAGGACTTTTGAATTAGCCGGATGAAGTTGTAAAAGCTATTTTTTTAAAAAAAAAGAAAAAAGAAAAAAAAGAAAATGACTGTCATCTCAAAATAGAACAAAGAAATCTTGAATTAGACAGATGAATGTATAATAGTTATTTTTAAAGAAAATAATGTCTGTCTACTCCAGCGAGCAAAAAAAAGAGTATTGTGCATAAGGGTATCAAATCATAGGAATGGTAGCCCAGCAAATGTACCAAGTGCTCTAGCACTTGTTCGATAAAACTGAAATTAAATTCTGAACTTTAGTGCTAGCTATATATAGATTTTAATTAGTTAGTAAATTGTATTATTGAAAACAATATTTCAAGTATTGGAATAGCCCGTGTCCAATAAAAAAATTTCTGCATAATTTTTCTACATAAAAATATCAGTAAGTCTTTTTTGATGCCTTTCAGTTGAGTAGTTAACTATCAAAGGCGCTTCAAATAATTAGTGCAAAAAATTTTCAGTTCAACATTTAACTTCATTTACCCTTGATTTCAAAGTAACATTGACACATATATAAATTTAAGTAAAGTAAAACTCTTCTTTAGTAATTATAAAATGATAAGGTATAATTTCATGCCTTAATTAAGTTAATTTTATCTCATTATGGTACGTTTTTAACATCTGAATTGTCTAGACAAAGAGAAAAGTGCAATTGTTTTACTTTTATTGCAATTATCATTGTCTAGACCAAGAGAATATTGCAATTGTTTTAACAAAAAAAGGAAAAAGAAAAAGAGTATTGCAATTGTTTTATTTTTACTGCAATTATCTAGAATCTTCCACTTTTTTCATTGTGTATATGGGTATATGCGAAGGTACATAATTATATTGATATATAAGAAATTAACATTACACAGAACAAAAAGAACACATTTAAATAGAGAAAAAAAATATTTCTCACCTCATTATAATTATATTAGGACACCATTTTATTATAAAACTATTTTAGTTCCTTCATTGTAATAAAACCGCCCTATAGTAGACAACGAGCCATTATATATGTACTGAAAAATGAAGGCAGAAAATTTACATTGAGGCCTAAGAATTAAACATTTTACATTTACTATTTTGCATGGAAATTAAAGAATTGAAGAATAAATCAAGAGTTGAAATGAATTCGATCCTCAATGTCACCTGTGATTAATAAATGCAATCCAAAATATTCTACATTTGATTGTTTATGAGGCTATTTAGAAAATACAAGAACAAATTTTATATAATTAAGAGAAGAATTAATTTTAAATAATTCTATATTTATATGGCTGTTTTGCTCTAAACTTGAACCTATTTTTCACTATTCTAGTATCTGTAGAAAAAAAAAGTATGTGAACATGTTTGTATACTTTGGTCAACAAAAAAAAAAAAAAAATGCTCGTACACTAATGTGTGTGTATATATATATATATGTTTTAATTATTACGTGTTTATTTTATGGTAATGTGCTAAAAGAGGACACCAAGTGGGTTCCACCAAGTGGACCCTCCAACTGCAATCAAACGGTGGGGCCATTAGGAAAATAATACTAGACTTTTCAAAGTCTTAAAACAAATAGTACATCATTATTATGTTGCTCACTAAAATTTTGAGAAGTCTGTGCGCAGAAAATAGGCCATTTTAATTTTTACCTACCCAGATAAGAATATTTAATTTTTGTATAAAATTTAAAAGTTAGTCTATTATTTTTTAAAAATTTATAAAATATCAACAATAATTAAAAAAACTAAAAAGTAATCAAAAATTAAAAAAATATATGTTTTAATAGTTATTTTGTATTTTAGTGGACTTTTTGTTTTCAACATTCTGAATTTGTACCAAAATGTTTAAAGACTTACTCCCAACGTTGTAAGAGCAACTCCAATGGGGATGCATATATGGGTATCCAAATCCAAAAGATACTAAAATGGATCCCTTCATCCCAAAAAATGCACGCCAATGGGGGATCCAAAAGGGGATCCATTATGCAAACTCATGGTTTGGGTCTCCAAACTTATAGCCTTTGGAGAGAGAAAGTGAGGGGATGCATATTTGATGGGATGATCCTAGCCATTGGTTTGTGAATAAAATAATATTTTTAGTGTATCTATGGTTGAGATACATCAAAATATATTAAACAATAAAATGGCTACTAGTTTTGGTTTCTATGGTTGGAGTGCAATGTGCATGAGACTTTTTGGTATGTAAAACACTATTCAAGTAACCAAATAGAATTTTGGATACCCAAATTTGATGACTACCCTTGGAGTTGCTCTAAAGATGTACACCAGTCTTTTGAACAAGCTGCTCTCTGCGTTTGGAAGAGTAGCTCCCAATGTTTTGAAGAGTTGCTCCCACTTGAATAAAGAGTTACTCCAAAATGTCATATAAAATTTGACTTTTTTATTTAATAAAAAAAGTTGATATTTTTTCACTTTTGAAAAAGGAGTAGATTGACTTTTAATTTTGACACATAAAAATAGTTGAAATGTAATTATCCCTATTCCACATGGATAAGATTAACCTTTCTAAATGATTGCATGAAATAACATATATTTAAGCTTTTGCTTTTTTCAAAAAGTGAGAAAAAGTAATAAATTTGAAAAAAAATAAAATAAAATCACGAGTTTGTTTGAATCTATATGGGAATCAGAAATTTTTTATTAAGAGATTTTTTAAAGGGTGAGGGTAAATATACCACATTTTCTGTTAAATACACAATCTTATAATATTAAAAGATGAAAAAAAAAATATTTGTTAATAAAGATGGTGTATTTAGTCCCACTCTTTTTAAAAAGGTTTTTATCGGCTTTACTTTGTTACTTTTAAATTCATACATTTTTTTTTTTACGTTTTGGAAAATTTGTTTCCATAAAAAACTACAAAATGTTACTTGCCAAACAGATGTATAATTTTCAATAATCCCAAATTGGTTAACAAGGGAGCACTGACTCCCTCACATTGAAGGAAAAATACTTGCATTATTTAAACTAATTCGAATTTTAAGGATTCAATTTTGCATTCGTTTTGAGGAATTTTTTTTTAAGGAAAAGTATTTTCTCCCATTTTGGATATATATATATATATATATATCAATGATGCTAATTAATGGTTGATTTATTCTATTCTATTATATTTTTGGTCATTTAGTACATGCTAGTAGAGGAAGAACGGATGGTTTAATTGCTTAAGTTGTAAACAGATTATAGAGAAAGGGGATGCACTAAACAATGCGAAGAAACCTCTTCGAGTTTCTCTAATACTGTAGAAAGGTAATTAAATGGTCTTCTGAAAATATCTCAGCAATATTTAAGGTTTCAACTTTCAAACAAAGCTTGTGGTTTAGAAGTGCACAATAAATCATTCCGGAACCAAATTTGAAAAGCACAGCTAGCATTACTCGAGTTCTATTAGTTAATTGAAATCGCATTGAGAAAATGCTTCTAAGGCCGATTTAGAAATGCAAATACCAAGTAAGTTCAATCTCGCTTTTATTTCTATTCAATTTTTATAAAAATTAGTATCATATTAGTTTGATAAAGAAAAAGGTACAAGAGTGATTTGAAGTTGAGCAATAATTTCCATTCAAACAGAAAAACCTCAACCAAATATTTAAATTTGTAAAATCAAGTCGATTATGCCTTCAAGAGAGATGGATAGTTTGTATTTGTAATCATGATGAGCAAAGGTGCATGGTTTTGGAATATCTTTTTAGCATAGGAGAAGGACATGAGGAGGACATGATCTGATACGGTGGGTTCCACCACAACTCAGAATTTTAAATTCTCAATCAATTTAGATCTGGGACCTTATTTTATATAAAGATTAAGTAGCCTTGCAATTAGGAAGTTACGTGTCCAACAGTGCAAGAGAAAAAAAGGAACCCCCTCCCCCCCTCTCTCTCTCTCTAACCTACAATTATTAACATATTTGAAAAAAATTGGACCCATTTGAGAAAAATGGATCCATTCAATATTAAAAATCAATAATTATTTTTAGTACTAGACCCATTTGATAACGATTATAGTTTTTTAGCTAAAAATTTCCCATCAGACCTATAGTGGTAAAAGACCCTCTCCAATTCTCTTTTGGTAAAAACTCAAAATTATATTTTTAAGATTGATTTACCCTTAATTTGAAACAAGCATCCTGCTACGGGCAGAAATAGCATATGTGACACGCCACCGAAGCTCATCCAATTTAATTAAATAACTTAGCAGCAGAAAACAAAAGTAAAACAGTGAGTAATCAACTCCTAGATTAAATAGATCATAAAAGTCAGAGTTATGAAAAGTTTTCTCTTTTAAAACACTTATAGAAACAATCCCTTTTGAAAATAGCAATCTAGTCGACTGTGTCGGGGCTTCAGTCGACTGCTTTGGAAATTGCAAAGAGTATGAAATCTCAGTAATCCAATCCAGTATACTAGCTTCTGTCCGGTCGACTACATTTTGAAGAAAGGAGGTCAATTTTCAGTCGACTGGTATTTGTCCGGTCAACTGGACTTAGAACTCCAGTAGCTCCCATTTTGAAAAAACTTCCAGTCGACTGTGTGGAGCAATGCAATCGACTGCTTTTTGAAACATGGAGAGATTGTTTTGTCCAAACAGTGAACTCAGTCGACTGTTTTCCAAACCATGAACAGTAGCCGTCGCTACTAAATTCTCAAACATCGAGAAGCTTACTGACACGAAAATAATTTGTGCGCTTCTTGTGCAACACCCGAGTGTAGGTGGACGTGCAAGTAGTATTCTGGTAAGACCAGGTCGATCCCACAGAGAAGGTTTAAAGCTACTTACTTAGACTAAACTCAAAAAGAAATTAAAAATTCAAACTTTAAATAAGGTGTAGAACACGAAGTTCCACAATTAATAATTACTAAAGAAAGCAATAAAAGTAAACTAAAAATTAACTAACTTAACTAAAACGATATTTAAAATGGTTTTTTTTTTACTTTATAAAGGGAAGCGTTGGGATCACACGAATCCGCAGTGACCTAACTATCTACCATGTAGTTTCATTAATGCTCTGCGGAATACATCCATCTACAGCATTCCGTATTTTTCTAAAGTTAAAGAATCAATAGGCCTTTCATGACCGGGACTATATCATCACAGTTGATTCAAAATACGTGAAGGCGGTTTAAAACAATAGTTGAGACTCGCACTATGAATGGTGTAAGCATTCAAAGTGGTTTGCAAAAGTTATTGAAGAAAATGCCTTAAGGCTTAAAGTTAAGAAACTGTTTTTGACAAACTGAGCATATGGGGACAGGATGATAACAAATCTCGAAAACAGAAAGTCTAGGAATACTGCAAAGGATCATCTCAAGAATCTGAAGGTTCGATCGATCGACGCGCTCTCGATCGATCGAGCATCATCATCTCTCAAGCGAACGAAATATCTTCTATCGCTTGACTATATTTCTGGTTCGATCGATCGAACAAACTTAGATTCATCAAACACAGGTTTTATTCTGGTGCATGGCAGAGGCTAGAGATTACTGTTTCATCGTGATTCCCAACTCTGAGACTACTCAGACATGGTCTGAGATGCTGTAGATGGGTTTTTAACGTGAAACATTATTAAGGCTGCGTTTGGCTATGTTTTAATTATAAAACTCTAAAAACTATGGTTTAACAAGAAACTAGCATGCAACACAATGATTACCACAATTTGTGCTACAAAAATCCACGAACGGAATGCAAATAACCAATAATACGAAACTTGGATGAACAGAAAACTTGTATTAAACGTTGAAATCTCCAAAATCCAAAGTAATATCCAAAGATTAACCTACAAAACCAAACAAAGCTCTCTATCTCTCTCTAAAACTGAAAAACAAAAGTGGGACCTTAGGGACGTTTTTACGACTGCTATATATAGAGAAATCCTAGCTAGGTTAACAACAATCCGTTTCTGTTGCGTGTGTGTAAAATTCTAATAAAGGCATGTTCGATCGATCGAACCCCATTCGATCGCTTGAACTCCCAAGTTCTTCGAGCGCTTGAACATCCCTCGATCGCTTGAACTGTCAATCGATTGAGCTCTCTTCGATCGCTCGAACTTCACATTTCAGCTTTGAAATATCTTGCTTGTAACTAAGCTTTTCCCTTTCTGTTATTGATTCCTGCACACAGCAACACGACACTCTGCACAAAATAACAGCTAAAATAACCCAACTAATCATAGATTTGTCACATTGTATATAAATTAGCACTGTAACACAAATTGCAGATATAATAGGATATTGTGAAGTAAAACAATATATTTTCTTATTCTAGCGCAGTAGTATTTTACAAATACTCCCATGTGACCCGCATAATTACTTAGTATGCTCAAATAACCATATCAACATGCTTTTCATATGTATTCGCGAGTATAATAAATGTCCCTAAACTAACACATGAATTTTACCCTGATCATAATTTCATATATGATATTCAAAGCATCCCAAATTACTTGTATTACATAGTTTAATAATTCATACCTTGAACAAAGCTCCTATAACTTTAGGGAAATCCCTAGGATGACGATACCAAGCTAGTTGCTTGATGACAAAGGATTCCTACGAGTTTTACATGGTTTTTTCCAAAAATCCAAAATTAGATTTTTAGAAAATCTTTGCCAAACAAGGCCTAACAAGTATCAACATGTAGGTCTTACCTTGAGGATTTCAGAAAAATAAATTTGGTAGAAAACCAACAGATGAACGGTCGTTTGTTTGGCGTCGTGAAGATCGAAGGAGCAAAATCCCCCCCCCCCCTCTCTCTCTCTCTCTCTCTCTCTCTCTCCCCTTAGATATTTGGATTTTAAGATATTTATGAAAATATCTCATCTACTCTCTCTCTATATATACAAAACTTACAAAAATTATGCTTAACTCCTCACGAGTTCTCTAATCTTCTAATTACTCCCCAAAACATCTTAAACATCTAACTTATCACTTCACACATGAAAATCTGTAAATCATAAAAGTTTTCATCTAAGTTCTGTTTGGGTCCGTAATTACGTTCCGAAAACTATTTTTGTTGAATTTCAAGATAGCCTACCTTTTATGCAATGTAACATATTGGTTATCATTAAATCCTCCAAAGTGATCAAACACATGATCTAAACTATCAGTAAACATACAAAACAGGTATATTTACTATTCACATAAATCAAGTAAAGGCAAATAACATTTAAGTCATATGAATGTCATTTAATCCCTCCAATGCCTCATGGATTACAAAATTCCGGTGTCCTCGACTGATATCCATCGTTGACCTACGTCAACCACTTTTACAATTATTAATCAACATTAATAATTCTTATAAATCAATTGTTGCATTTTAAAATGAATGTATTTTCTGGGACGGGTGCGAAAACTCTCCCCTCCAAAAGAAAGTTTGTCCCTAAACTTATACCTCATGAGTCGAAAAGATACGGGTATTCATTCCTCATCTCTTCCTCATTCTCCCACGTAGCCTCCTCAACTGTGTGACTATGCCATAACACTTTTACCATATCGTCTTCGTTCTCAACACTAGTTCTTTCCGATCCAAGATCTCTACCGGATGCTCTACATAAGTTAAGTGGTCATACTTTCTCTAGGATCTCAAATGGTCCTACGAATCTCGGATTAAGTTTTCCCTGTTTCCCAAATCGAACAATGCCTTTCAAAGGCGATACTCTCAAGTACATAAAGTCTCCTACCTTGAATGTCATCGGTTGTCGTTTAGAGTTAGAAACTCTTGTAACGACTCTGAGCTACCTTAAGTCGCTCCTGGATTAGCTTCAACTTCTCGGTAGTCAACTATACTATCTCAGGTCCTATCAACCTTCTTTTCTAAACATCAGTCCAATAATCTGGTGAATGACATCTTTGTCCATACAATGCTTCATACGGTGCCACACCAATACTTGACTAAAATCTGTTGTTGTAGGCGAATTTGACTAATGGTAAGTGCTTCTCCCAATCACTCCCAAAGTCTAGAACGCACAACCTACGCATATCTTCTAACGTCTGAATCATTCGTTCGGACTGTTTGTCGGTTTGAGGATGAAGGCGGTACTGAAACAAAACTTGATACCCATAGCCTTTTACAAACTTCCCCAAAACCTTGATGTAAAACTACCATCACAATCTGATACAATCACTGCTAGAACCCCGTTTATTATCACAATGTCTTTCATATATAACTCTGCTAGTTTAGATGGTTTAGTAGTCTTGATCGGTAGGAAATGAGCTGACTTCGTCAATCTATCAACTATAACCCAAATCTTGTCATTTTTGTAGGCAATCATAGAAATCCGGAAACAAAATCTATTGGGATCTCATCTCATTTCCACTCTGACACAAGCAATGGCTGTAGTAGTCCCTCAGGTACTTGTCTCTCTGCCTTTGCTTGTTGGCATGCCGAGCACTCTGTAACAAACTTTGCAACTTCTCGCTTTATGCCTCTCTACCAAAAATTCTCCCGTAGGCAGGGGCGGACCCAAGAGTTTTGTTCAGAGGGGGCAGAAACTTATAAGGGGGTTCGGGGGCAACACCCCTGACCCATTTTTTTTAGCTTAAAAGCATTTTTTTAAAAGTTGAGGGGGCAATTAAGGGGCAAAAATGAATAAAGTATGAAATATACAAGGTAAAAGAATTTTTTTGAAAAGTTGGGGGGCAGTTAAGTGGCAAAAGTGACTAATGTATGAAATATATAAGTAAAAGAGTAATTTTGTAAAGTTGAGAGGGTGCAATTGGGGAAAAATAGTTAATATATGCCAAGTTAAGTACTATTAGATGTAAAGTGTAGCAAAGCATTTAGGAAAGTCAGGGGAGGGGGGGGGGGGGGGGGGGGGGGGGGGGGGCAGCTGCCCCCTCTTGCCCTCACGTGGGCATGCCCCTGCTCGCAGGTTCCGGTACATCTTGTTACTTCCCAGATGGATTGAATATTTGGTACTATATGCCTCCTCTAGGATTCTCTCTTTCAAGTCTTTCAAATTCGGCACACACAATTGCTTCCCAAGCATTAATTTTTCTTGGTCTAAGATAAACTCGGGTCGTCTTCCCAAAGATATATCGTCTCTCATTTTGCACAAGTAGTAGTCGTTGAACTGTTCCACCTTGATCTCATCAATGATGTCTGGGTGAGTTATGATTGCCATCATCAGGCCACCATTTGTTTCTAGAATTACATCTAACTCCAAACGTTCAATTTCCCTGATCAATTCCTTTTGCTTGGTTAGCTCGTTAGCTAAATTCCATGCGTCTTCCGGTTTAAAGCGTTGGCTACTACATTAGCCTTTCCCGAATGATACTGAATCGAAAGGTCATAATCTTTCATTAACTCTAGCCATCTCCTCTGTCTCATATTTAAATCTTGTTGTGTGAATAAGTATTTCAAACTCTTGTGGTCCGTGAAGATCTCGCATTTCTCACCGTACAGTTAGTGCCTCCAAATCTTCAAAGCATAAATCACTACAGCCAATTCAAGGTCATGAGTCGAATAATTTATCTCGTGTGGTTTCAACTATTTTGAAGCGTAGACAATCACCTTGCCACTTTGCATAAGCATACACCCCAAACCTCGATGTGAAGCATTGCTATAATTTCAAATCCCTCAGTTTTGGATGGTATCGTTAAGATAGGTGCTCTTGTCAAATGCGACTTCAACTCTTGAAAATTGTCTTTATATTCTGAACTCCATTCAAATGTAATACCCTTCCTCATCAATGTTGTCATAGGCAATGAAATCTTTGATAAATTTTCGATGAAATGGCGGTAGTATCCCGTTAATCCCAAGAAACTTCAGATTTCTGATATTGATGTCGGTCTTTGCCAATTAGATATAGCTTCTACCTTGTGAGGATCAACTGAGACGCCGTCCTTGTCAATCTCATGACTAAGAAAAGCAATACTAGATAACTATAATTCACACTTCTTCAACTTCCCAAATAGCTGCTTTTCTCGTAGTCTCTGAAGTATAAACCTAAAATGTTTCTCATGTTCTACTTCACTTGGCGAATAGATAAGGATATTATCAATGAATATAATTGCAAAGTCATCTAAGTTCATAAGGTCCATGAACGTGGCTGGTGCATTGGTAACTGTAAATGGCATTACTAGAAATTTGTAGTGTCTGTAGTATGTTCTAAAAGCTGTCTTTCCTATGTCTTCAACCTTTACTTTCAACTGATGATAACTGATCTTGTCAAAATAAAGATATAAAAGTATGCTTTACTTTCTAAGGATTTGTAGTATGGAAGTAAAGGTCGAACCCACAGAGATTGAATAACTAAAGCACTTTAATATTAAAAACTCTAAGTCTAGTTAATTAAGAAAATAGAATTTTGATTTTAATTTTATTAAACTAAGAACGATGAAAATAAATCTAAACTATGAAAGCAATTTAAAAGTTGTTTTAAACGATATTTAAAGTGAACCTAGGATTGCAAATCCACCACTAGCTTCGTAATAAGGGTATTTATGCATTCAATTAGCTTATTACATTGGATGATAATGGGGAATTGTAACTACAAGCCCAATTCCTCCGACAAGAAGATAACTACGATTCAAGCACCAACATAATTCATTTTCGGTTAGCACGAATTGTCTCACTAAACTAGGGTTGCGGCACAATCCGTCTTTCCTAGGCATGAACTATTCGGCTACTTGATATCACAATTCAATTAAGTACCATTACATGTAAATAATCCATACAAGCACATCAAATATAGATTATTGAGCACATCACATCCAAAATAGATCTAAGACAAGAATAGATTTTGAAAGCAATGATTTAATTCAATAAAATTCGATTTTATTATAAAAAATCCTCTAAACATGTAATCATCATCCATACATAATAAAACTAAAAGTAAAACATAAATAATACCCTATTACTTAGCTAGGGTTTCATTGAAACCCTAGATCTAGGTTTAGTTGGCCATAGAAACGATGATTGGCAAGAGGTTGATGGAGTAGGCCATAGAAATCCTTGATCTTCTTCTTCTTCTCCTTGCTTATCCCTCTTCAATGGCTGAAGTTTTTTGTTGTAGTTGGATGTATCTAATGTTGTGTAATGATGTGTAACCACCAATTTGATTTAGAATAGGATTTATATAGAGTTTGGAAGGATTTAGGAAGCTTTCCTAAGCCAAATCGCACTAAAACACCTATATTTACGTTTTTGGACGTCATATGCACAAACCACCTTCGCTGGGTGCTCTAATTTGAAAAAATACGCATTTTTGGTTTTTTCACAGGTCGTTCGCGCGGCCCGCTCGTGCGAGGTAGTTTCACTACACTGTGCCCCGATCATAGAATTGTGATAACATTTTGTTCGGATATCAGATTGACTCGCCGTTTGCGGCCACGCGTCCGTAACTCGAAGATTTACATTTTATATCTCTGGAGAAATTTCTCAAATCCAAAGTATTCCTTGTCGAAAATGCGATTTACCGAGACTGCTACTGTATTCAGCTTTCACCGGAATCACCTTTTAAGCCCAGAATGACTTCCAAAGCCACTAATCATCGAATTTTAGTGCATTTTCAAATTAAAGCTCCAAAACCTACAAAATATAGAATACTTATTAACAAACAACTAATAATTACATGAAATTGGCTAACAAAGCGTATCTTTAGGACTATAAACGACAACTATTCGTCACCAATCACACCCCCAAACCTACACTTTGCTAGTCCTCGAGCAAAGAAAAACATAAAAATAAAACTGAAATACAATTAAAATATCCTAACTCACTGTCGCAGGCATCACAATTACATTTAGCATATGCAACAAGCCTTTTAAACCTCTAGGTGTCCCTAGTCGGATGAGTGAAGTCTCGTGAGGGTTCTCGTCAACAAGTCACCCACAAGCATCTTTATTTCATTATATGTTTAAAAAGTTTTATTAAAAGCGAAAAACAATCATTCAATACTACTTATTATAAAACAATGATTTAAAATAGAATACCGAACAAGAAGAAACAGAATCAAACGTCCACCTAAATCATGAAAAAACAATCCCAAGCACATGCATCGTATAAATCAATAGAGTTTCTCATAAAATTGCACGTGTGTGATATGGTAGTCAAATGAACACGCGTATGTCATGAACTTGGAATATAATTCAGATAACAATCCAACTATGCTTCGACTACAAATCTCACAGTGTTAATTACACTCTAAAATGAAACGCTCAGAAAACAAGTGTAATTTCTCTTAATATATGGGAGCAAAAGAAATATGTTTTCAAAATGAGAAATGCTCACATATGACCCGAAAAAGACGCATGACACGAAAGAACAGTAGTCTCATGGATAGAACACCAATAGTCAAGAAAAATTAATCGTTACCATGTTTTAATCCCCCTCCCATCGTTTACAAATCCAAACCATATTTTCTAGGATCAAATAGGACTTTCCAAAGGTTGTAACGTGGCTCGAGCAATGAAAAAGGATAGAACGGATTCATTAGGTAGTTTTCGAATGGCATTTTAAGGCATGTTCAGTTTCTTTCATTCATCTCTTCTACCAACTTTCATCTTTTCATCTTTTCTTTTTCTTTTTTTTTTCTTTTTTCTTTCTTTTTCTTTTCAACCTTTTTCTCTTCGTTTTTCTTATTCTTTTTCTAATCCTTGCTTTTTTTTTTTCAACCTTCCATTCTTTTCCTTCTCGTTGCTTTTGAAACGAATATTCATCGAACACCAAGGCAACTACCCCAAATATCATCTTATTTTCGTATTCTTCTCAATTGACACACCGCCTTATCACCACTAAAAGTTGACGAATCTCTCGGTGGTGAACTCCAAGTTGGTCAAGTTGGAGCAAAAAATGGATTGGTGATTAAAGAAAAAGGGCATTTTATGCTCAAAGTGGCGAACTAAGGAATTTTTTTTTCATTTATCTGGATAGTAAACAAAGAAGTCCTACCATCATTTCCTAGGGTGATATGGTTCTTTAATATTTACGATGGAAGATTATTTAGCATGGTAGCAAATATTTTAACTTGACTATCAACCAAAACAAGAATAATGAGACTAAACAACGAGTTAATGTGCTATTTCAATGAAATTCGACAAACAAAATATATTTATAACCCTCTGTAAAGAAAAGATAGGCTCAAAATCTCACTGGGTTTAGTTTCCATCTTGTGTTATCTAGAAATCCGAATCATATTATAGTTCACATCAAACATGTATTCAAATGACTATGTGCAGTGTATAGGTTTGTGTGCAAATCTATGATATAAAACTACGATTCAAACGATACATATCCTGAAACATCACATCATGACTTCAGCAAATATTTAATCACATCTTCCCTTGTTTACCATTCTATAACAATCAAAATTATAAAACAAGAAGTATCGACTCGAGATTGCAAAAACGTTGGTAACATCATTTATATAAGCACAAGTATCGATATCCTGAAACATCACATCATGACTTCAGCAAATATTTAATCACATCTTCCATTGTTTACCATTCTATAACAATCAAAATTATAAAACAAGAAGTATCGACTCGAGATTGTAAAAATGTTGGTAACATCATTAATATAAGCACAAGTATCAAATTTTTTTTGAAAAAATCGGCATAAATGTGAGTGTATACCCCCAAACCTAAACCTTTCATTGTCCCCAATGAAATAATAAAACAAAAGAAAGGAGAGTATGGATATATATAATACAGACTGTGGTGTACAAGTGTTTCTTTTTTTTTTTTCAATAAAAACTAAACTATAAACAAAAGACTTAAAGAAATCATGAACAAACGAAAATACGAAAACAAAGAAAGACTGACTCTAGAAGTACATAAGAAAACAAACTAAAAAATAGAAAAACAACTAACCAGGTTTGGGAAAAAGGAGGTAAGAGAACAAAAGAGAAAACCCAAAAAACCCTACCTCGCGCGAGCAACCATCGCGCGCGCGAGCCCTCCGCGAGGTAATGTCGAGGCCAATTTTATAAAAACTAAAAGAAAAATCTCTAAGTCCCTAGATCGCTCGAGCGAACCCCTTGCGCGCGCGATTCTACGCGCGAGTAAATACTGAGGGTTCTTATAAAACATTTTAAAAATTTTTGTCTAAGGGACATACTCGCGCGAGCGAGCGACTTGTCGCGCGAGCGGGCCGCGCGCGCGACTTGGTCTTTTGCTCTTTTTTCACTTGTTCAATATATATACGTTTAAAATAAATTTACTCCGACCCCAAACCTGTTCAAAGAACTCATCAAGGACTCAAAATGACTCAATAATGTTCAAAAATAAGATAACAGACAAAATAAAGCTTGGGTTGCCTCCCAAGAAGTGCTATCTTTTACGTCTTCAGCTAGACCATTCTAGCTCCAGATTCAAGGAGGCTGTAACTCGGACGTTGTACTATTGAATGAAATAGGGAGATTCCGGTGAAAAGTAGAAACAAGGTCGTTATGAGTTAATTCATTCGACGGTTCTTCCTTTTCATGTTCAAACCGATTTCTCACCTTCCGAGTAACTTCTTCATTAGGATCTAGATTATTTAAATTCGTCTGCTCAGTACCCACTATATTATTTACATTACTCACAATTATGTCTTTATTAAGTTCAATCGTTTGTCTACCCTCACCATCCGCCTCACATAGGTAATCGTTATCCTTGGGAGGTTGATCAATAGCGTTAAAGATGCTCAATTTAAGATTCGTGTTCCCAAACAACACTTTCATTACCCCCGTTCGACAGTTAACACGAGCGTTGGCCGTAGCCAAGAACGGACGACCTAGGATGACAAGAGCGTATTTCCTAGCAACTAGCACGGGTTCGGTGTCAAGGACCATGAAATCAACTGGGTAGTAGCATTTGCCAACTTTAACCAGAATGTCTTCGATGATTCCTCTAGGGATTTTAACAGAATGATAAGCTAATTGTATGGTAGTAGCCGTGGGTTTTAGTTCACCTAGACCTAGTTGTTTATAGACAGAGTAAGGTAAAAGATTCACACTTTCCCCTAACTCAAGGAGAGCTTGATGAATGATAGTGTCACCTATGACACAAGAAATCGTAGGTGTACTGGGATCCTTAAATTTTGGAGGAGCGTGTTAGAAAATTGAGCTTACTTTTTTCATGAGGAAGACCTTTTCCGGAGTATGACTGCACAACTTGCGCGTTTGAGTGCATAGGTCTTTTATACATTTAGCGTACGCGGGAATTTGTTTAATAGCGCCGAGGAATGGAATATTGATTTTAACTTGTTTAAACAACTCGAGTATATCTTCGACTTTCGACCCTTTCTTTAAAAACTGCGATGGTTTCTCAATATTTGGTGGAAAGGGCATTTTCAGTACACAATTTGTCGGGTTTGGTTGATTTTCTTTCCTAATTTTATTCACGTCCTCACCCTTCTCTTGATTCGAATTAATGTTCACATTTTTCTCACTCTCATTCGGAATTTCTACAACTTCCTCTTCTCGAGTAGTCAACCTAGTTGAGACGGCGTTTACTTGCTCATTCGAACCCCCACCCTCGTATTGTCCCTTAGGGTTTTGTACAGTTTGACTAGGCAGCTTACCCTCATTTCTACGACTCATTGTATTAGCTATTTGTCCCATTTGGGACTCAAGCTTTGCAATGAATTGTGTATGAGAGTACACTATTTATGCTTGTGTCTGTACTTATGTTTCAATATTTTTAAGGGACGCCAACACCTTTTCCTCAAAAGCGTTAACCCTTGGGGGGTTAGGATTAGGAGGGGGGGTGTTGGTATTGATTCTGCTGAAATTGGGGTCGGTAAGTATTAGGAAAATTAGTCGACATAGGACTATAATTATTCCGTGGGAATTTTTGAATCGAGTTTATGTGTTGCTCCACGAATTCCAGAAATTGAGAAGCGGAAGGACATTCAAGGATATTATGAGAAGGTTCAGAACATAATGCACATACTTCGTAAGATGGTGCGCTTGTCGTTTGGTTCATTGTCATAAGTCGGTCAAGTTTTTTAGATAATTCTTACAGTTCAATTAACTGACTCAACTCGAAACGCTCCTCTTGCTTAGGTTTAGGTGGAAGACACTCCTCAGGACGTACCGACACAGCTTGGTGCATTAAATTTTTGATTAATGTTTCAAAAATTTTCCATGCCTCATCGGCGCTTTTGTATAGGAAGGTACCCGCATAAATGGCGTCAACGGTATTACGTAGTGAGGGAACAAGTCCCTTGTAGAACACCTGAACCAATTGCCACTTGGGAACATGATGATGTGGGCAAGAGCGTAATAATTCCTTAAATTGCTCCCAAGTGTCATAGAGCGTTTCCCCATCTTGCATCATAAAGTTTGTTATTGATTTTCTTATCTGATTCGTTCTTGTAATGGGGGAAAACTTTTGTAAAAATGTGGTATGTAAGGCTTCCCATGTTTTAGTAGTGTTTGGCTCTAGAGATTGGAGCCAATATTTAGCTTTGTCTTTTAAAGAGAATGGGAAGAGCCGCAATTTTAATTCATCATCAGTTAGGTGTTGGATTTTTAAAGTAGAGCATATATCTTGGAAATCACCTAAGTGCTGATAAGGGTCTTCTTTAATATTCCCATGAAATGAGGGAAGTAGCGCGATGGTAGATGACTTTATCTCAAAGTGAGATGCCGTCACCTCTGGTAATTCTATGCTTGCCTGTGGCGTATAGGCCGTAGGAATGAAATAGTCTTTTAGCGAAGGAGGCGGGGGTACATTAGGATTGTTTACATTATTTTCGTTGTTTTGGTTATTCACGTTGTTTTCGCTGTTTCCTAAGTCGGCCATTGGAATAGGTTTGGTGTTAATAGTTCTAGTTTTTCTTCAACGTTTAATTGTGCTTTGAATTTCAGACTTAAACAATGATGACGGTTCAGGTGTTGACTTGTCGTCTAACATCAACCGAGCTCTAGAATCTTGGGTTGACGACCTAAGGACTCTTAGGGTACGTTCAAGTTCAATATTAAGTGGATTTAATTTCGGTTTACTCGAACGGGTACCAAACATAAACTAAAAGAAAATAAACTAAAACAATGACTGACTCAACAAAAGCAAAAAGTAATCATGCAAATAAGATAACAAGCAATCACACAATACTACTATGATACATGTAATTATCCTTATGCAGTGATTCGCGTCAAAGCCCAGTGCCCCGGGTTTCCTAGCTAATGCAGTGCTCACTCCACACCTAACCTAATGCAAGTAATTGCGTCTCAGCGCCCTGACTTACAATGATTTGATGCTGAATTTAAAAAGAAGCGATTACTTGAATTTTGTTTTTATTTTTTTTCGCGTAAGCTACTTTGATGTTCTAAGCTATTCCTCTCCAAGACGCTAGAATTTGATGACTCGAGAAAATCTACAAAATAAAAGGAAATGTTAGTGACTCAGAACAAAATGAAAAATAAGACAAAGAAAACCTAATCTAATATTTACGAATTAACTAAACTAAGATTCTAGAACTAAAGGTAGCAATTTGCAATCTCCGGCAACGGCGCTAAAAATTAATCTTGTCAAAATCAAGATATAAAAGTATGCTTTACTTTCTAAGGATTTGTAGTGTGGAAGTAAAGGTCAAACCCACAGAGATTGAATTACTAAAGCACTTTAATTTTAAAAACTCTAAGTCTAGTTAATTAAGAAAACAGAATTTTGATTTTAATTTTATTAAACTAAGAACGATGAAAATAAATCTAAATTATGAAAGCAATTTAAAAGTTGTTTTAAACGATATTTAAAGTGAACCTAGGATTGCAAATCCACCACTAGCTTCGTAATAAGGGTATTTATACATTCAATTAGCTTATTACATTGGATGATAATGGGGAATTGTAACTACAAGCCCAATTCCTCCATCAAGAAGATAACTACGATTCAAGCACTAACATAATTCATCTTCAGTTAGCACGGATTGTCTCACACTAACTTTCCTAGGCATGAACTATTTGGCTACTTGATATCATAATTTAATTAAGTACCATTACATGTAAATAATCCATATAAGCACAGCAAATATAGATCATTGAGCACATCACATCCAAAATAGATCTAAGGCAAGAATAGATTTTGAAAGCAATGATTTAATTTAATGAAGTTCGATTGTATTATAAAAAATCCTCTAAACATGTAATCATCATCCATACATAATAAAACTAAAAGAAAAACATAAATAACACCCTATTACTTGGCTAGGGTTTCATTGAAACCCTAGATCTAGGTTTAGTTGGCAATGGAAGCGATGATTGGCAAGAGGTTGATGGAAGAGGCCATGGAAATCTTTGGTCTTCTTCTTCTTCTCCTTGCTTATCCCTCTTCAATGGCTGAAGTTTTTTTGTTGTAGATGGATGTATCTAATGTTATGTAATGATGTGTAACCACCAATTTGATTTAGAATAGGATTTATATAGAGTTTGGAAGGATTTAGGAAGCTTTCCTAAGCCAAATCGCACTAAAACAGCTATATTTACGTTTCTGGACGTCATATGCACAAACCACCTTCGCTAGGTGCTCTAATTTGACAACATACGCGTTTTTGGTTTTTTCACAGGTCGCTCGCGCGGCCTGCTTGCGCATGGTAGTTTTCACTACACTGCGCACCGATCGTAGAATTGCGATAACTTTTTTCTCGGACATCGGATTAACTCACCATTAACGGCCACGCGTCCGTAACTCGAAGATCTACATTTTATATCTCTGGAGTAATTTCTCAAATCTAAAGTATTTATTGTCAAAAATGCAATTTACCGAGATTGCTATTGTATTCAGCTTTCACCGGAATCACCTTTTGAGCCCAGAATGACTTCTAAAGTCACTAATCATTGAATTTTAGTGCATTTTCAAGTTAAAGCTCCAAAAACTACAAAATATGGAATACTTATTAACAAACAACTAATAACTACATGAAATGGGCTAACAAAGCGTATCTTTAGGATTATAAACGGCAATTATTCGTCGCCGATCAATAACCCGATCTCAAACCTATCATGAAAAATACTTGTGCTCCATGAAGTTGATAGAATAGGTCATCGATCTTGGGAAACATATACTAGTTCTTGATCGTTAACTTATTCGGTTCTCGATAGTCAACACACATACGCATTAAACCATCTTTCTTCTTTACAAATAACACTAGAGCTCCCCACGGTAATATACTAGGTCGAATAAACCCTTTGTCGAGTAGCTCTTGTAATTGGACTTTCAATTCTTTTAATTTTACGAGTGCTATTTGATACGGTGCTTGCGATACAAGTCGTGAGTTCAGCATTATCTCAATGGTGAACTCAATCAATCTCTCTCTCTCTCTCAATAAGAACATCTGGTAGGTCATCGGGAAACACATATAGATACTCTCATACTATTCGAATGTCTCCCACCTTCAATTCGATCGCCATCATGTCAATCACTGAACACAGAAATCACTAACATCCCTTTCTCAATAACTTACCCGCTCGTATAACTGAAATCAAATATGGTGGCGGTGTAACCCACTCCCTTGGAAACAAAAGTTCTCGTGAACTAGTGATAAAAAATTAACTTCTTTCCATTAATAATCAATTGTGGCTTGGTTAAGAGATAACCAGTCCATTCCTAATATCACATCAAGTGGTTTATGATAAGCGGTATAAGGTCTACGATCATCAACTTCTCGCCTAATTTGATCTCACAATTCTTGTATATCGCAAATGTTACTATTAGCTTGTTAATTGGTAAAGCAACAGATAATTCATATCCTAAGGCGCCGATCTAACATTCAAATGTTCAATAAAATGATGTGACACAAATGAGTGCGTAGATCCCGAATCAACAAGTATACATCCTGGATGCGAGAATATAGGCACTGTACCTGAGACCACTATACCTATAGCAACCATATCTCTGGGATTCATCTGGAATGATCTCCCTTGATGCTATTCTATCCTTGGTCTCCTGTTACTGGGCTGTCTAGGCTTTGAGGTGGTAGAATCTATAGAACTAGCTCCTCGTTGAGGATGCTTCCTCAGGCAATCTTTCACTCGGTGCCCAAATGAACAACAATCAAAATACTTGATTTACGAATCCGGTGTAAAACTTGCATTGCTCACCCCTTGAGTTTTGTTCTGGAGGTTGGTCATAAAACATTAGCCTGTGTGTGGTTGATTACAAAGTGGACACAATGGTATGTTACTCGCTAGCCTCCTGGGTCCACTGAAACTAGAACTAGAGCCCCGTACAAAAGGCCTCTTGAAGGTTCCGGTCACCACCCTCACTACCTCATTTTCCTTGTTTGCTCTACCTCGACCTCTCCATTCCACTCTCTGCCACGAGTGCTGTTTGTTGCACTACTCTGTCGATCGGGTGTTCATACATTTCCACCCTCAAGCGAATGTTCTCCCTCAATCCTTCTATGAATTTCTTTGCTCTATCCTCTTCCGTTGGTACTAACTACGCTTGTAAACGGATCGAATATGGGCTGGATCGACTAGATCCGGATCCAGATCAAACAAACATATTTTAGTCCGGATCCGGTTCATATATCCGATGGATTTGTGAGGTTTATCCCATATCCGGATTTGTTAAGATCCGAAAATCCGGTCCGAATATTTGATCCGATCCGAATAGAATTTAATAACAAAAATTTAAACAAATAGATTTAATAACAAAATTTGATGATTTAATAACAAGCTTGAACAAAACGTACTTACTTGTAAAAATGTTTCGAACTAGCCGCTGCTTGAACAAAATGTTTCGAAATAGCCGCTGCTCCTAAGTTAGTACAAAATAAGAAGAAGGAGAAGAAGAAGAAGAAGAAGAAGAAGAAGAAGAAGAAGAAGAAAGAGAGCCGAGAGAGTGAGAGAGAGACGAGAGAATGAAAGACAGAGAGACGAGAGAGTGAGATAAAGAGAAACGAGAGACAGAGAGAGACGAGAGGAGAGAGTGAGACAGAGAGAGACGAGAGACAGAGAGATTGATTTGAGAGACAGAGAGAGTACCTGAGGTGAGAGAGACTGTGAGTCTGTGACTGAGGCTCGCCGCGTGAGAGTCTTGTCGTGAGCCGTGAGGTTGAGCCGTTGAGGACTTGAGGTAAGAGAGAGAGGGAGAGAGAGAAGAGAACTACAAAATTCTTAGGGTTGGGTTTGTCCAAAATTATGTTATATATCATATAAGCGCACCCTTGGATTAAAAAAATCACTGGTAGAGATTTCTCCAACATATATTATATTATATTTATATATATAACATGTACAAATTCGGATCGGGTCTTAGGCGGATCGGATCTATTAAATCCATATCCGGTTCGTTTTCATACAACTCTATTCGGATTTAGATCTTAAAAAAAGCTCAGATCCGTCTAACTGAGCCGAATCCGGACAGGATCCAGGTTTGGACCCGGTCCGTTGACAGGCCTAGTACTAACCCTTTTCCAGTAATACCCGGAAATTTCCTATATAGATAAAATGGACCTCCAAATTTATATCTATACTTCTGAGTTTATTTCTGTAATTATTTCCATAACCAGTATTAATATATGTATATGTATTTGACGACGTTCAAGATAAGGTTTCAATAAAAATTAAAAGAGCACTCTTTCTGGAAAAATTATAAGTTGTATAATGAAAGTCAATTAAAAAAATTAATAAATAGTAACAATTTAAGTTGATTGGATCTAAATTGATAAGAAACCGAAGTTACTAATAAAAATTCAAATGAATTAATGACAACCTTAAGTTTCAAATCATGTTTTTTACTCACCTTAAATGAATCACGTCAAATTAACAATGAAATTAAATCGATATAAATGAGAAAATCATCATCACACTCTTTCTCAGATGCAAAGAAATAAATGTGTTTTCAGCACTTGCCCAAGCACCAAAACGAAATTACATGAGTTGCAGAATTTCGAAAACCAAATTTTCTTTCCAATAGAATCATAACATTTCAAATTGATTTCTACCTCCTTCAAGTAGGACAAAGATATATATATATATATATATATGTAGAGAGAGAGAGAGAGAGAGAGAGAGAGAGAGAGAGAGAGAGAGAGATTGAAATGTGTATATATATTGCTAGAATTATAAATAGAGAAATAAACTTACCTCAAAATTGAAATGTGCTCCAGAGCCAAAAATTTCTAGATTAGGGGATTGGTTGGCATGATTGAATCAAGTAACAATCTTTTTATTTTTTTATTTTTTTATTTTTTTCAGTCAAAAAGAGTTAAAGATATCAATCAGCATATCAAAGCAAGTTACAAAGTAGAAATACAATCAAGTCTGACTTGGTGAACAAAAACGTCAACTTAACAAAATATTCTAATATTTGTTGGATGTTATCATAAAATTTATATACTAAACCAAAGACCTTGAGTCAGATTCGACCAATTTGAATTTTGATTTAAGCGATTAATAAGATATACATTTATCCTGTGAATAAATTTTAAAATTTCAAAAAAACAATGTAAAATTAATTTTTTGTTATACGGATAGTTTTAAATATTTATCCTTTAACCACAATTTAAATTTGAAATATAATGGTAGTACAGGAATTTACCCGCTATATACCTAAATATTAGCTATCTAATCTATATCATGTGCGTAAAATATGTAAAATACATTGACTGCATTTATATCTCATTCAACAAAAATATGCTAATTTGGTGAAAAAAATAGTCATAAAGTTACCTTTAAAATAGATATATTAGCTTAGTTATTTCTTGAATTATTTAGTGAAAAATGTAACACACAAATAGATCGAGAAGTGTGCTACATCAGAGCTTAGGTGGCAAAAGCTTTTGTTTTCATATATATATATATATATATATTAGATTAGACGGGATAAGATACCCCTTTCCAATTAAGATAATGAAGGGTGGACATTTTTAGTTTTATGGTCATAATAAATGAAATACCCCTTCTCAACCAAGATAATAAGGGTTATTTGGTAATACCTAATTTGAAATTAGTACATGTTATTAGTTATCGTTTATACTCCTTATAAAATAGTCTTCAAATATGAGGGCCAAATATCTGCTGAGGTGGCAAAATACTTTTTTTGGGGAAGAAATTAGTGAAAAAGATATTATGATAAGATTTTTTTAGAGTTAAGGACAATTAAGATTCTTGATTAGGGAAAGATCTACCATACAAAAAATTTAGGGTAAATTGTATTTTGCACCCTCAAACTATACCCTGTTTTGCACTTTGGTCCTTAAACTATTATTTTTCGCATTTTGGTCCCTCAACTTTTATTTTGTGGCAGTTTGCCCCCTCCGTCACTTTCAGCGTCACTTTTGGTGTCACTAAAAAGTGACTTTTTTCGTCACTAAAAGTGACGGAGGGGTCAAACTGCCACAAAATGATAGTTGAGGGACCAAAATGCGAAAAATAATAGTTTAGGGAGCAAAGTGCAAAACACGGTATAGTTTGAGGGTGCAAAATGCAATTTACCAAAAAATTTAAGTGAAATTTCATGTGGCATACATAAATATTAAGTGAAATTTTACTTAACTCGACATTTAAGGGACTTTTCAACAAACTAAGGGTGTGTTTGATAGCCCAATTAAGTGCTAAAAGTGAAAAGTTTCAGTACTTATTTCTTTTTAGTGCGTTTGATAATGTACCACTTAATTGAAAAGGTTGAGAAATTCACTGAAAACTTAAAGTGAAAATTTTCTACTGAAAATAATCACTAAATGCAGTTTATTTTAGCACTTCAAACACTATTTTTAGTATTGCAAATTCAATCGATTAAAATTTTTAGTACTTAAAATTTTGCATTTAATTTTTAGTTTTATCAGATGGACCCTAAAGTAATAAAAGCAAAATGTTGAAAATGTCAAAATGTATGAAAAAGTCATATAGATTGACATTTTTAAATTTTAAATTAAATATAATTGATGTGAAAATGAGACACTTCTAAAATTTGCATCCCAAATGGAGGATACTGAAGTGGTCCCACCAGTATTAATGTAGTGTTTGGCGCAACTTCTCACACAAAAGTTCATTCCCAAAATGGGCTTTTCAAGATGGACTTTTCTAAATGGGCATTTTAAAAAGAAGTGATTGTTTAATGAATGAGTATTTTTTAAATAAAAAGTGCATCTAAATGTGCTAATATATTTGGTGGTAACATTTGCTAACTTCTGCCTACTTTCCATTATTACCCTTAATCAAGAATTTAAAACAAAATACATATAACATATATTATAGTGTATAATTCTAGAGTGCAAAATAGTGAGTTAAAACAAATTAAAAATATTCATCTGTAACTAATAGGTCAAATAAACTATAATGGTAAGAATTAATATTGGGAATTATTATTTTGTTAGTAGTATATTATGAGCCCTAAACAATGCTAGCACCAGTGATAGAGACCCAAAATAAAAAATAAAAATAAAAATAATAAAACTGAAAAAAAAAAAAATCAATGCCAATTTGGTTTGCAATTAATCATAGACTAGTAAGAAACGTTAGTAAAAGTGTATGTGTCGGTTGGGGTTGTAATTTAGTTATAAAATTTAAATAAAGTTGGCATTAATTTGTAAAATGAGGGATAAAAGTATAATTGAGTGTCAAAAATTTCTAATGTGATTTAATGTGATTCCAAATCCAAGTCAATCACTACTTATTGTGATTTAATGTAATATGTAATGCAAAAAAAAAAAAAAATATGAAATCATTAGAAGTTGCCACGTGGCGGAAGCAAAAGCTTCCGCTTTCATATATACGGAGTATATATATATATATATATATTAGATTAGTTAATTAGTTTTAATTAGTGGTTTAAAAATGGTTTACATGTTATTATTAAGTTTTGATTATTCTGAAATATTATTATTTAATATTTCTTATATTATGAAATTATTTTTTTAAATATTATATACTTGCTATGTATTTAGTGTTAAATAAATAATAAATTTTGAAATTATGCCTTAATAATTATATATTGTACTTATTATTTATTTAGTTTAAATAAATAATAAGAGTTAGTTTTAAATTGTAATAAATACATAATGACTATATTAAAGATGTAGAAAAAAAAAATATTAATTGTACTAAGGCCTAATGCCTTTGTTTTATAAATTATTTATTTATAAAACCCAACTTTAGTATTTTATTATTTATAAGGACCCGTTTGCTTATCCTTTAATTATTTTAAATACCAAACGAGTTTAAAAAATTATGAGAAAGATACTACTAGCCTATTTTAAGGTCTAGTATTTAATAAAAATATTTCTAAGGACCGATTGCCTTTCTAAAATATATTTTATAATATAGGACTCCTAAGACTATAATTATGTAATTAAGATTTCAATATTTCATAATAAATAAACCGGAGCTCAGAAAAATACGCGGTCAGTTCCGATATTCCTAGAATGGTGTTTAGGGCTATCCCCTAAGTTTAGTGACTTTTTGGCTCAGTCAAAAATACAGCTTATTGTTAGGACTCACACTGGTATAGTAAACCCAGCTTTTTATATGACGAACTCTGATTTGAGTCTAGTCAATGGCGTTAGACTCAAAATGATATAAGGATCATCATATTGAGGTTTAGGTACCCATCTAACACAATTATCATTATGCCCCTACTATTAGAATGAATGTTAATTGTCATTCTATGAATTGATATGAATTGTAGGGACTGAAGCTATACTTGTATTCGCGAATCCACATCGAGATGAGTCGTCCTAACTCACTTGGTATATTATAGAAATACTCTCTCTCTCTCTCTCTCTCTCTCTCTCTCTCTCTCTCTCTCTCTCTCTGTATATATATATGTGCATAATTTAGAAATAAACTCCACTTGTTGAAATGAGAACTTATGCTTAGACAATTATGCTTCCATGTATCATATCTGTGCAGATTCCATGTATCGTATATGTACAGATTCCATGTATATTAGATGAATAATTCCATGTACCCTATATGTGTATGCTATATGTAGATTCTATGGACGATACGTATGCGTAGTGAGAAATGAACCGTTTATATGAGATCGCATGATAACTATACTTCATGCCTAGTCTAAATGATATGATTTATACTGTTATGCGTATAGTTCCTAACTGTTATGATGCATGCTGTTATATGAATAGCTCAACTGTTATGGTTCATGCTTGTTAATCGTACGTCATACAATCGCATGAACACTCATATAAAAATAGTCGAGTCATGATGTCAAAGTTGACATACGTATGGTCAGTCAAGGAGACCGACCCAGTTATATATGTCACACATGTTTAGTTGACCGTAGAGGTCTGAGTAGTACAATGGGTACAATTATAAAATCTATTGAGCCCTATTAGGTGACGATAGCAAAATATTCATCCAAATCTTGAATACAATGGTTACAACTTCAACTGATATTGGGCCCTGTTAGGCGACGATAGTGCAATAACTACTCTATTCCCTAGGTAAGATCATGAGGACCTAAGAGTAAAGTGATCACGATCTTTTAAACCAAAACTACTATTGGGCCCTGTTGGGCGACGATAGAAATGTGATCATTATACTCGAAGCCAACGACGTTACACTGGTAATGTAATAAGTTATGTGAGTCAAGCACGAGTCTTGAATACAATGGTTACCACATATAATGCTATTGGGCCTTGTTAGGTGACGATACCACTGTAACTATTCTATTTCCTAAGCAAGGTCACGAGGACCTAAGAGTAAAGTGATTACAATATTTTAAACCAAAATTGCTATTGGGCCCTGATAGGCGACGATAGGAAGTGATCATCATACTCTAAGCTAACGACATTACACTGGTAATATAATAAGTCACACGAGTCAGTTGTTGTGTCTGAAATCCCAAGGTGATTGGGTAAAGTCGAATATATCCATGATGCATTTTATCGTTACTATCTCACTCATACTATCATTTCATATGTTATACTTGTTAAGATAATGCTTATCAAATATTTAGTTCAAGATATTTGTTGTACTTTTATATTATTGTTTATATTAGGAGTGATCGGTTAGGTCAACTCACTTAGCTTCAAAACCTAACGGCTCTTCTTGCCCTGGACATATTACATCTAGATTTCACAGAAGACGACTACCAAGATGAAGCCTCTCGAAGGGATACAACAGATGTACAAGTTGAAGTAAAAGGACTCTGATGTAGTTGTATTAGAACTACTTAATATGGTTTGTTATCTTCTATCTGAGGCAATAGTTTAGATATGTATTGTGATCAGTATAGATCGCCCTAGACTGCCTTTATAGATCTTTTATTTAGACTCATGGTATAATAACTAGGTCCCAGACATTTGAGTTCTATTAAGGAATACCAATAGATGTTTTTATGCTTTCTCTTACTCTTTAACCATGTGTAGAATGTAGAAAGGACAACTAGTTAGTGTAACTAGTCATGGCTTACGGATCCTGTAAGGAAAATTTTATTTCCCTCTAATTTCTGCTACTCTAGGGCGTGACATTTTTTAACCTTAGTAGGGCATTATTTTTTAAAGTGTACTCTGTTACAATCATGTCTGCTTGTAGGAGATTATCAAATTCCCTCTTCTTCGCATTGTGAGCAGCTCTTGGAAAGAATCAGCGATTGAACTCTGCCCTGAATCCTTCCCAAGTTATCGGTGCTCCCTGATCTAGGAAATTCACCCACCAATTCTGTGCTTTGCCCTTGAGCATGTCGCTTGCATTCTCAGTTTTCTATGTATCGGTCATCAGAAGAGATCTGAAGATCCTTTCCATGTCCATTACCCAGTGCTTTGCTAGCGTTGTATTCGATGTCCCATAATATTCCAACAGTTTCTTTCTTGCAAATTGTTCTGGCACTAATCATCCACCCCTGGCCTTGAGTGCAAATACAATGACTATTGGTACTACCTCAAATGGAGGTGTTGGAGGTAACCGTTCTGTGATTGTTCTTACTAACTTCCCAATCATATCTGACAACTGGTCTATGCATGCGTGTGGTGATTGGTCTCAGTCACCGTCCATAATTTTACAATCCTATCAATATCAATGCATAAATAATATTCATATATGACAATAACACAATTATGTATGTATAACAACATACCATATGCACCAAACATCCCTACTATGTGCGGATGCATTCTAGAGTATACGCCAAATCACTCAACACTCCACTCGTTGTCGAATGGTCCCAAAGTTTTGTTACCTATTGCTCTGATACTAATAAATGTCCCGACCCATCCCGCTACTAGTAGAAATAGGACACGTGGGACACCAACGAGGCTCATCTAATGCAATTAAATAACTTAGCAGTGAAAAATGTAAGTAAAATAGTGAGTAATCAACTCCTAGAGATTCAACAGATCATAAAAGTTAGAGCTATGAAAAGTTTTCTTTTTTAAAACACTTATAGAAACAATCCCTTTTGAAAGTAGCAATCTAGTCGAGTGTGTTAGGGCTCCAGTCGACTGGTTTGGAAATTGCAGAGAGATGAAATCTCAGTAATCTAATCCAGTCGACTTGCCTTTGTCCGATCGAATACATTTTAAGGAAAGTGGGTCAATTTCCAGTCGACTGGTATTTGTCCAGTCGATTGGAATTAGACCTCTAGTAGTTCTCATTTTGAAACAACTTCCAGTTAACTGTGTGGAGCAATGTAGTCGACTGCTTTTTAAAACTGGGAGAGATTGTTCTGTCCAAACAGGGAACTCAGTCGACTATTTTTGAAACCAGTCGATTGTTTACGAATTTAGTCGATTTTTTTCCCAAACCAGTCGACTGTTTGCCCATTTACAGAACATTATGCAGAAACTTTATTTTCAAAGCTTATTTGTTCTCAACCACGACTAAATACACATGTAAAGCTCATTCTGAATTAGTGTTAACTGTATTACACCATCTCCAAAACATAATTACAAGAGTGTTACTACATGTTACAATACTACGAATCCATTCCAAGTTATCTAAGTAAAACATAGCTCTAACTCCTTAAAATTCATTTTACATCATTGAAATGGAAAACAAAACAAACAATAACAAGAAACGATCCCTGACATCCTATCATCCTATCGGTCTAACTCTTCTCGTTTCTTCTTTTCTTTCTTCTATTCACCTGCAATGGAGTAAATCTCCACTACTCATCTATATGTTGAATGTGCACTTCTTAACAAATGCATATATGGCAATTCATGCTTGAAACATCTCAAAACACATCAAATAGTTTCTAGGGAGAAAGATACGCATTCATCCGGTAATGAAACCAATGTTGTAGAAGCCCTTCTCTTTACTACCCATGAGTGCCCTGGCTGGGCCTTCTCCTAAACCATGAACAGTGGCCGTCGGTACTAGATTCTCAAACATCGATAAGCGTACCCCCAGTATAAAATTGTATAACCTCCCATTTGACCCACATAATCACTTAGCATGCTCATATAACCATATCACCAAGCTTTTCATACGTGTTCACAAGTATAATTAACGAGCCTAAACTAAGACATGTATTTTTCCCGAATCTTAATTTCATACATGATATTCAAAGCATCCCAAATTACTTATAAAACCTAAGTTAATAATTCATACCTTGAGGAAAGCTCCTATAACTTTAGAGAAATCTCTAGGATGATGACAAAGCTAGTTGTTCGATGACAAAGAATTCCTATGAGTTTTAGTTGATTTTGTCAAGCCCCGGAACCAACAAGGTGGTTCTAGGTCACGTGACACGCCATCAAGGCTTACCAACAATAATTAAAGTTCCCAAAATGACCTTAATAAAAGTTTTGCTCCAAGAAAACCAACTTCCAAAAAGTTTTCCAAAGGTAAATGAAACACGTGCCCAAACACGCCTTAATGAGTTTTGTTTTCAAAGGTAACAGTTTTGTAGGTCAAAGGGTCCCCAAAGGTACCCCCATACTTAATTATAAGTTGTTTCGAACATTGGAAGAAGGAGTTCAAAGGTTGTTGCAGGGGGTATTTCGACCGGTAGAACGGCCCCGTTTGACCGATCGAATGGGGTTTGGGCAGAACCCAACCTCCAAAAGACCATATTCACAAATGCCGGCATTTTTTTTCATAAATGCCGTTAATTACCGGCGCTTCCATAACAAACGCCGCTAATAAAATAATGCTTCTTTTACCAACAGAAACCAAACCAAACAAAACCATTCTAAACCAACTCCTTTCAAACCAAATCATTTCAAAAGCTTTGATAACCAGTCTAATAACTTGTAAAATCGTACAAATCATTTATACAATAAACCATAGACCTCCAGATTACAAGTATCAAAAGTACAAGCTTCACACGTCTCGGCAAACAAGGTCCTAAGGTGAGCCAAGTGCCGTACTCACATATATAACAAGTCTTATTACAAGTTGCACGGTTAAACAACCGGCATGAGTTAAACACATATTACAAATGGAATACAAGTTCTATAAACATAAGGAGCTCCCGATCCTTCCTTGCCTCATTACCCGCGATTCTCTCTTCTAGTCCTTGCCCCTGAATGGTTATTTATATAACCACAGATATATGGATTGGTTTAAGCTAACGCCTAGTGAATAATATAAATCAAGCATACGATGATAAATATGTTCCAATCCATCATAACATATAACTATTGGTCTCTAGGGATTAAGTGCACATTCACCGATCCAAAATCTTTAGACTCAACCACGACCCATGCCCCTTCGACATGTCGAGTTAATGCCTTTCTCGGCAAGTGACCGTTGCCACTACTAACCCCCCCCCCCTTCGAGAGGACGTCTTACGGTGAATTAGCGCAAATTCCCCTTTAATCCACATAGGCACATAAACATGCTCATCTAGCAAATCATCATGCTTTTCATTTCAACATGCCTTGGGCCTACTTTACACATGAGTTTTGCCCAATATGAACTATACATGGTATCTATATAAAGTCCCTAGCATATCAAATGCATTAACCATAGAATCATCCAAAAGTTGAGATTAATATCACTAACCTCTAATTTACGCTCTTAAACGCCGAAGCAAGGAAAACCCAAGCACAAATAACGTGCAAGAATTCTTCTAATACAATTCCTATCGGTCAAAATTCCGATTATCACCTTCTATGAAAATTCTAGGAAATGAGTTTTCAGAAAAACATTTATTTCCAAATAAACATTTAAGGTACTCTACCATGACCGTCTCATTCTCGGAGAGACGTCACAACATCACAACCCTCATTCAACATAGTCTCAAAGGGTTCTCTAATACAGACACCCAAATTGACTCGTGAGTCAAAACTCACTATACACGTGTTAATTAACACAACAGTGAATATACCATGAATGCTAAAGTAATATAGTCAAATATCGCGGGAGTGGGTATGACATCCTCTCCCCCTTAAAAGAAGTTTGTCCCCAAACTTTCAGTACCTCATGCCTTAAATAGAAATGGATACTTTGCCTGCATCTCATCCTCTCTTTCCCACGTGGCTTCTTCCACCGAGTGATTTTGCCACAAGACCATCACCAATGGAACCGTCTTGTTTTGTAAGACCTTATCTTTTCTATCCAGGATTCTCACCGGACGTTCAACATACGTTAAGTCTTCTCTAACTTCTAATGGCTCTAGAGTAATCACATGACTTGAATCAGATATAACTCTTCTCAACATGGACACATGAAATACATCGTGCACATTACCCAACTCTTGTGGTAACTCTAGCCAATAAGCTACTGGTCCCACTTTCCCAACAATCTCAAACGGTCCAATGTATCTAGGATTCAATTTACCTCTCTTTCCAAACCTCGTAATCTCTTTTGAAGGTGAAACCTTCAAGAATACACGGTCACCTATTTCAAATTCTAGTGGCCTTCGTCCCATATCCGCATAGCTTTTGTAACGACTCTGAGCCATTTTTAACCGTTGTTGTATACCCTTACTTTATCCACTGCCAACTAAACCATCTCAGGTCCTTCTAGCCTTCGTTCCCCTACCTCAGTTCAACAAATCGGTGATCGACACTTACGCCAATATAGTGCTTCATATGGTGCCATCCCAATACTAGACTGAAAACTATTATTGTAGGCAAATTCAATCAATAGTATACACTTTTCCCAGTCACCCTTAAAATCTAAAGTACATAGTCGAAGCATGTCCTCTAGTATTTGAATCACATGCTTGGACTGTCCATCCATCTGTGGGTAAAAAGTTGTACTAAAGTTTAACTTTGTACCCATAGCTGCTTGTAGTCCTCTCCAGAATCTAGATAAGAAGCTACTATCCCTGTCTAAAACTATAGACACTGGCGCTCCATACAGTCTCACAATCTCCTTGACGTATAACTCCGCGAGTTTCATCCCTTTGTCTTAATCGGCAAGAAATGTGCAGACTTAGTCAATCGATCTACAATTACCCAAACAGTGTCGTTCAATATTGTAGACCTTGGAAAACCTGATACAAAATCCATTATAATCTTTTCCCATTTCTATTCTGGTACATCCAAAGGTTGCAATAGCCCTGTAGGCCTTTGATATTCCGCTTTGACTTGCTGACAAACCAAGCATTTGGCCACGTGCTTAGCTACCTCTCTTTTCATTCTAGACCACCAGTATACCTCTCATAGATCTTGATACATTTTGGTAATACCCGGATGAACTATGTACTTGGTGTTATGAGATTCTTCAAGTATTAACTCTTTAATCCCATCCACATTAAGTGCACATACCCGATTTCTGAATTTTAGAATATTGTCCACAAAGGTAACCTCTGGCTGTTTGTCTAGCGGTATTTCATCGTAGATCTTCTTCAACATTGGGTCTTGAAGTTGTTTCATCTTTATCTTATCTATCAATGTCGGTTGTGCTACAATAGCTGCTAGCAAACCTCCTTTAGTTGTTGAAATCACCTCAAGTTCTAACCTTTCCATTTCACTAACAAGTTGATTTTGTGAAGTCAAATCATAGGCCAAATTATTCGTAGACTTCTTGCTTAATGTGTCAACAACTACATTTACTTTTCCAGGATGGTAGTGAATCGACAAGTCATAGTCTTTCATCAATTCCAACCATCGCCTCTGCCTCATATTCAACTCCTTCTGAGTAAACAGGTACTTCAAGCTCTTGTGATCTGTGTAGATATCACACTTTTCCCTGTAAAGATAGTGCCTCCAGATTTTCAATGCAAAGATCAGTGTTGCTAACTCAAGATCATAAGTTGGATAATTCACTTCATGTACCTTTAACTGACGTGAGCCATAAGCAATCACCTTGCCATTTTGCATCAAAACACATCCTAGTCCTCTATGTAAAGCATCAGTGTAGATTACAAACCCCTCTGTACCAAAAAAAATTGTCAGGATCGGTGCTGACATAATGCGAGTCTTCAGCTCTTCAAAACTCTTGTCATATTCTGAGTCCCAATTAAATACTGTGTTCTTTCTCATTAGCTGAGTCATTAGCATCGCTATCCTGGAGAAATTCTCCACAAACCTTCTATAGTAACTTGCCAATCCCAAGAAACTTCGAATTTCTGTTGGTTTTGACAAATTAGCTATAGCCTCAATCTTCTGCGGGTCCACTGAAACTCGTTCTTTAGAAATCATATGCCCCAAGAACGCTATCTCAGTCAACCAAAACTCACACTTCTTCAATTTCCCAACTAATTTTTGCTCTCGCAGTCGTTGTAATGCCAATCTTAAATGCCTTTCGTGTTCTTCAACAGTTTTGGAATACACCAAGATATCATCTATGAACATAATCACAAATTCATCTAGATATTCCTTGAATACCCTGTTCATCAAATCCATAAACGCCGCTGGTGCATTTTTTACTCCAAATGGCACGACCAAAAACTCATAATGGCTATATCGAGTCCGAAATGCTGTCTTCTCAACATCCTCCACCTTGACTTTCGATTGGTGATAACATGATCTCAAGTCAATCTTTGAAAATATCTGGGCCCCTTGTAATTTATCAAACAAGTCATCAATTCGTGGTAGTGGATATTTGTTCTTGATCATTAACTTGTTCAACTCTCTATAATCTATGCACATTTACATTGTCCCGTCTTTCTTCTTAACAAACAATATTGGTGCTCCCCATGGTGAGACACTTGGTTGTATAAACCATTTATCAAGTAGCTCCTGTAGTTGGATTTTCAGTTCTTTCAATTCCACTGGTGCCATTCGGTATGGTGCCTTCGATATCGGTTGTGCTCCAGGTATCGTATCGATGGTAAATTCAATCTCCCTTTCAATTAGAGTATTGGTAACTCCTTAGGAAACACATCAGCAAATTCCCTCACTATTGAAATGTTTTCAATCCCCGTTCTGGTGACTCTTGTATCAAGAATACTACATAAGCATCCTTGACAACCCTTCATCACTAGTCGACAAGCTCGTGCAGCCGACACTATATACGGTGGTGACGTGATCCCTACACCATGGAAATAAAACTCTTCTTGATCTGGTATTTGAAATACAACTCTTTTCCTTACACAATCAATTGAAGCACAATTCACCGATAGCCAATCCATTCCCAAAATTACATTGAAGTGATGAATAACTAATGGTACCAAATCAACAACTAAGGTCTTTTCATTTACCTTAATGTCACATGCTTTGTATACCAATGAACTTATTATAGGATTTCCTAACGGTATTGAAATAGACAAATCAAATCCCAATGGTTCTGACATCACATCCAAGCATTTAGCAAATTTATATGATACAAATGAGTGTGTTGATCCTGAATCCATAAGTACACGTGCAGGGCGTGAGCAAATAAGTAGTGTACCTGACACCACAGAGTCTACATTGGTCGTTTCTCCCGACAAAAGGTTAAATGCCCTCACATCCCTTTGTTCCTTCTTTCCTTTGTCTGGTTGTTGCACTGTTCTTGTTCCACTAGAAGCCACAGAACCTGCCCTACATTATCGCTTGTTCGGGCAATCTCTCTCCTGATGACCTGGTATACCACATTCATAACATTTACCCCTCATATCCACGTTCACACTTTGGGTTCTTGTTTGCGTACAATTCTTGGCAACATGTCTCGATTGATTACAAATATGACAAATTGTATTCGCCATATAACAAACACCCCAATGTCTATGGTTGCAAATAGTACACATCATATTATCTCCTCCGGAGAATGAACTTCCCCCTTGATTTCCTGAACCAGCCCCAAATGTTCTTGAATAGGACTTCCTAAATTTACCCTGATTTCTCTCTTGATTCTCGTTTTTCCTCTTCCCTTGCTGGCTAAGCTTATAGATCCCAATATCTTTTTCCACGATAAGAGCCACATCGAGAACTTTAGCAAATGTTGGAAGACGAAATATATCCATGCAACTATGGATATTTTCCCTCAGACCTTCTTTGAACTGCCTAGCTCTATCCACCTCTTCCAAAACTATACTAGGTACAAATCGAGCCAATTCATATCCCCTTGTTTCAAGTTCATGAACTCTCTCTTCTTTTGGGTCTTCACTGAATCCGAAAAGTATCGCTTATCAAATTCCTCTATAAAACCAGTCCAAGTAGTTGGTGCTCTATTTGCGAGGATACAAACCCACCAATTCTGAGCTCCCTCTTTCAACGTATCAGTGGCATTTTCTATTTTCTCTCTAACAGTCCATGTCAGGTTCTGGAATATGCGTTCCATATCCATTTTCCAAAAATCTGCCACATCAGGATCTGATCCCCTAGTGACTATTGTCGGGTTCTTGTTTGCGAACTTTTTGGCAATTGTTTGCCCAGCCCTTGGTGCCAAATTTGAATTTTCCGGCTCCATTCCCCTTTGTGGCACTCTGTCATCCACTGCTCTAATAAGCCCCTCAATAGCGGCTTCTATTTGGTCCATTCGTGTATTCGTTTCATTGTCATTATTTATATCCATACTTTCCACCACTTATCTGATAACCATCACATAATGATATCATGCATGTCATGACATATATCTCATAGTATGCATGTAAGATACTACGCATACAACCATTTTTCATATGCATATGTAATGCACTAATCCAAGTTCCGCACACATTATCAATGTCCAAACTCACTACTTCGTCTCTCGTCCCCAAGGCTTTAAACTGAAACCCTCAAGGTTTATAACCTTTTGCTTTGATACCACTACATGTCATGCCCCGGAACCAACAAGGTGGTCCCAGGTCACGTGGCACGCCATCAAGGCTTACCAACAATAATTAAAGTTCCCAAATGACCTTAATAAAAGTTTTGCTCCAAGAAAACCAACTTCCAAAAAGTTTTCCAAAGGTTATATTAAACACATGCCCAAACACGCTAAACGAGTTTTGTTTTCAAAGGTAATAGTTTTGTAGGTCAAAGGGCCCCAAAGGTACCCCATACCTAATTAGAAGTTGTTCTGAACATGGGAAGAATGAGTTCAAAGTTTGTTACAGGGGGTATTTCAATTGGTCGAACTGCCGCGTTCGACCGATCGAATGGGGTTTGGGCATAACCCAACCTCCATAAGACCGTATTCACAAATGCCGGCGTTTTTTTTGTGTAAACGCCGTTAATTACTGGCGCTTCCCTAATAAACATCGTTAATTCCTGGCGCTTCACGACAAACGCCGCTAATAAAATAATGCTTCTTTTACCAATAGAAACCAAACCAAACAAAACCATTCTAAACCAACTCCTTTCAAACCAAATCATTTCAAAAGCTTTGATAACCAGTCTAATAACTTGGAAAACCATACAAACCATTTATACAATAAACCATAGACCCCCGGATTACAAGTATCAAAAGTATAAGCTTCACACGTCTTGCCAAACAAGGTCCTAAGGTGAACCAAGTGCCGTACTCACATATATAACAAGTCTTATTACAAGTTGCATGGTTAAACAACTGGCATGAGTTAAACAAATATTACAAATGGAATACAAGTTCTATAAACATAAGGAGCTCTCGATCCTTCCTCACCTCATTACCTGCGATCTCTCCTCTAGTCCTTGCCCCTGAATGGTTATTTATATAACCACAGATATATAGATTTGTTTAAGCTAACGCTTAGTGAATAATATAAATCAAGCATACGGATGACAAATATGTTCTAATCCATCATAACATATAACTATTGGTCTCTAGGGAATAAGTGCACATTCACCAATCCAATATCCTAAGACTCAACCACGACCCCTGCCCCTTCGACATGTCATGTTAATGCCTTTCTTGGCAAGTGATCGTCGCCACTACTAATCCCCCCCCCCCCCCATTCGAGAGGATATCTTACGGTGAATTAGTGCAAATTCCCCTTTAACCCACATAGGCACATAAACATTCCCATCTAGCAAATCATCATGCTTTTCATTTCAACATGCCTTGGGCCTAGTTTACACATGAGTTTTGCCCAATATAAACTACACATGGGATCTATATAAAGTCCCTAGAATATCAAATGCATTAAATCATAGAATCATCCAAAAGATGAGGTTAATATCACTCACCTCCGATTTACACTCTTCAACACCGATCTAAGGAAAATCCAAGCACAAAGAACCTGCAGTAATTCTTCTAATACAATTCCTATCGATCAAAAATCCGAATATCAACTTTTATGAAAATTCTAGGAAATGAGTTTTTGAAAAAACTTAAC
Organism: Hydrangea macrophylla; assembly: GCA_033977485.1. Classification (NCBI taxonomy): domain Eukaryota; kingdom Viridiplantae; phylum Streptophyta; class Magnoliopsida; order Cornales; family Hydrangeaceae; genus Hydrangea; species Hydrangea macrophylla. Next base: position 94,065,497 of record CM066994.1, read on the forward strand.
CAAACAAGGCCTAATAGGTATCAAAACGACGGCCTTACCTCGAAGAGTTCAATTGGTGAAAAACCAGTGGACGAATGGTCGTCGTTTGGCATCGAGAAGCTCTAAGAAATCAAATCTCCCTTTTGGCCTCTTTCTTCAAACTTAGGTTAAATTTTTTAAAAAATTATGAACGTCATCTCTATCTATATATAGGCAACACTTCCAGAAATTGTGTTTACCTCCCCACGAGTTTGCAAAACTCCTAATCTGTCTCTGAAACTTTCTACATAGCTAATGCATAGCTTTATGAGTGAAACCTCAAAATTATAAAAGTTTCTGACTAAGTTCCGTCTGGTTGCTAAAACACAAGGTTCTACATGATTTTACGAAATTGCTAATTAGCCTACCAAATTAATAGCGTGTTAATTCATCCTCACAAGGATACTAAAATAACATCAGAAATATATTCTAAACCAGAAAATAATACAGATAGTGAAATACACAGATAAACAATTATTTCCAGATAAACATTTAATGTACTCCACCATGACCGTATCATTCTCGGAGAGACGTCACAACATCACAACCCTCATTCAACATAGTCTCAAAGGGTTCTCTAACACAGACACCCAAATCGACTCGTGAGTCAAAACTCACTACACACATGTTAATTAACACACAGTGAGCATACCATGCATGCTAAAGTATTATAGTTAAATATCGTAGGAGCGGGTATGATAGATTTTCCCCAAAATTCTAAAATTAGATTTTTAAAAAAACCTTTGCCAAACAAGGCCTAATAAGTATCAAAATATAGGTCTTACCTCGAGGATTCCAGAAATTTAAATTTGGTTGAAAACCAACGGACGAACGGTCGTTGTTTGGTGCCGTGAAGATCGAAGGAACAAAATCCCCTTTGCTCCCTCTCTCCTTAGATATTTGGATTGTAAGATATTTATGAAAATATCTCATCTCTTCTATATATATACAAAACTTTAGGAAATGGTGCTTAACTCCCCACGAGTTCTATAATCTTCTAATTACTACCCAAAATGTCTTAAATGTCTAAGTTATCACTTCACGAGCGAAAATCTCTAAATCATAAAAGTTTTCGTCTAAGTTCTATTTGGGTCTGTAATTACGTTCCAAAAACTATTTTCGTGGAATTTCTAGATAACGTACCTTTTATGCAACGTAACATATTGGTTATCATTAAATCCTCCAAAGTGATCAAACACATGATCTAAACTATCAGTGAATATACAAAGCAGGTATATTTACTATGCACACAAATCAGGCAAAGTCAAATAACATCTAAATCATATAAATGTCGTTTAATCCCTCTAAGCCTCATGGATTACCGAATTCCCATGTCCTCGATTAACACCCACCATTGATCTATGTCAGCCACTTTCACAATTATTAATCAACATTAATAATTCTCATAAATTAATTATTGTATTTTAAAATGAACGTATTTTTTGAGACGTGTGTGAAAATTCACCCTCCAAAAAGAAAGTTTTTCCCCAAACTTATACCTCATGAGTAAAAAAGATAGGGGTATTCATTTATCATCTCTTCCTCATTCTCCCACGTAGCCTCCTTGACTGTGTGATTACTCCATAACACTTTTACCATCTAAATTGTCTTCATTCTCAACACTTTTTCTTTTCGATCTATGATCTCTATTGAATGCTCTACATAAGTCAAGTCCTCTTTGATCTGTAATGGTTCTGGTACAATAATCTTACTCATCTCCGTCATACACCGTCTCAACATAGACACATGAAATACATTGTGTACGTACGCTAGCTTGGATGATAAGGCTAATTGGTAAGCCACTGTTCCTACTTTCTCTAGGATCTTAAATGGTCCTATGAATCTCGGGCTAAGTTTTCCCCATTTCCCAAATCAAACAATGCCATTCGAAGGCGATACTTTTAAGTACACAAAGTCTCCTACCTCGAATGTCATCAGTCATCGTCTAGAGTTGTCATAACTCTTGATAACGACTCTAAGCTACCTTAAATCGCTCCTGGATTAGCTTCACCTTCTCAGTAATCAACTATACTATCTCAGGTCCTATCAACCTTCTTTTTCCAACCTCGGTCCAATTCGTCCGTACAATGCTTTATACGGTGGCATACCAATACTTAACTGAAACCCGTTGTAGGCGAATCTGATTAATGGTAATTGATTTTTCCAATCACTTTGAAATTCTAGAACGCACAACCTAAGCATATCTTCTAATGTCTGAATCATTCGTTCGGACTGTCTGTTGGTTTGTGGATAAAAGGCGATACTGAAACTTAACTTGATACCTATAGCCTTTTGCAAACTTGTTCAAAACCTTGATGAAAAACTACTATCAATATATGATATAATCATTGTTGGAACCCTGTGTAGTCTCACAATCTCTTTCACATACAACTCTGCTAGTTTAGATGGTTTAGTCATCTTGATCGGTAGGAAATGAGATGATTTTGTCAATCTGTCAACTATAACCCAAATCTTATCATTCTTGTTAGGCGATCATGGAAATTTGAAAACAAAATCCATTATGATCTCATCCCATTTCCACTTTGACATTGGCAATGGTTGTAGTAGTCTCTCGGGTACTTGTCTCTTTACCTTCACTTGTTGGCATGCCAAACACTCTGAAACAAACTTTTTAACTTTTCGCTTCATACCTTTCTACCAAAAATTCTCTCGCAGGTTCCGGTACATCTTGTTACTTTATGGATGGACTGAATATTTGGTACTATATGCCTCTAGGATTCTCTCTTTCAAGTCTTTCAAAATTAGCACACACAATTGCTTTCCAAGCATTGATACTCACTAGTCTAAGATAAATCCAGGTCATCTTCCCAAAGATATCTCATCTCTTATTTGCATAAGTAATAGTCATTAAACTGTTCCTCCTTGATCTCATCGATGATGTTCGAGTGAGTTATGATTACCATCATCAAGCCACCATTTGTCTCTAGAATTACATCTAACTCCAAACATTCCATTTCCCTGATCAATTCCTTTTGCTTGGTTAGCTCGTCGGCTAAATTCCCTGTCATCTTCTGGCTTAAAATGCCGACTACTACATTAGCCTTTCCCAGATGATACTGAATCGAAAGGTCATATTCCTTTATTAACTCTAGCCATCTCCTTCGGCTTCCGGCTTAAAGCGTAAGCTACTACATTCTCAAAGTGTTTATTTATTGAGATCTTTTCATACTTGAATGTTGAAGGAGTCGAGTGATATATGTGTAGGCTATAATACCCATAGTCTTGATGTTTAAAGGCATGAACTATATGTAGTTGTTGAAGACAATAATCATTCTTAGTTAAACGAGCAGAATGTATATTGCTTTGTTTGTTGTTAGATTTCATCATCTAACACTTTGAGAATGTTACCTTTTAGTTACACTTGAAATATGCTTGGCATTTTTATGATATAATATGTTGCAACTCTGATTTGATAATGTGTATAAATTTCCCAATGTATCCTAAAAGTCATTTAAGAAACAAGGGGGTTTAATGGTGTATAATCGTTTTCGTCTATCACCACCCAATATGTTTGGGAATTTTTCAAAACATACCCGCAGAACATTTGAGTAGTTGTATTTGGTTGTGGAGATAAAATCATGTGAAACTCAAATAGAGATTTTCCAGGTTATGTTGATAAAATTCACAACATTTAAAACAATGTCAGCAGGATATGTTGAGAAATTTCCCAATGTAACTTGAGAAATTTCCTCAAACTAATAGTTGATAATTTTCTCAAAAACTATCAACTTGAGAAATTCCTCAAATTTATTTGATTTTTTTATAGTGAGAAATTCCTCAAATTAGTAGTTGAGAAAATTTTCAAATTAATAGTTGAGAAATTTGAAAAATCCTCAAAGCATTTATGTCATTTTTGTTTTCAGAATCACCTATCAACATTGCTACTCCATTGATAGATCTCCTGGATATGAGTCGAAAAAAAACTTTATAATAAAGTGATTTGTTGATTGTGAGTTATGGATTCTAAAAAGTTTTGATATTTTTTTTAAAGTTAGAGATATATATATATATATTTTAGGGATTTCCCTTTCTTGAATGTTGCTAGTTGTAGGATTAAATCAGTCTATGAAATGTACTTTACGGACTTTTCAGTGGAAATATTTTCATGAGGGATCTATAACCATAAAAGATCCCCTAAAAGGGCTTATTACTAAATAACTATATTTTTAGATGTACATTAATACAATAAGATTCTATATAATTACCTTTACAATACTTACAATTTCACTTTCAATAGATTGAAATTGTCTTAATCGATTGACATTGAGCCTTTTCAAATGATTGAACCCTTACCCTTTCCAATCAATTGAAACTTTGCCGACATAAATGCAATGATTGCATCCCAGATCAATCGATTGAACCCTTGTTAATCGATTGAAATTGTGCGACATGTTCTCAATCGATTGAAGCTGTCTCAATTGATTAAAAAATTTAGGATCTTTATTCCATAGTTAACTCAAACACTGCCACCTTGCCACTTCTTTCTCTATATATATGAGTTGTGTTTGTGTGTGAGGGGTTGCTGAAAACCCGAGAAAGTTAGAGAGAGATATTATATCTACATACACACACTCATATATACACACACACTCACACACACATATATACTATGTATATTTGGCAGAGAGAGAGAGAAGACAGAAGACACAAACGGAAGAGGAGGAGGAGAAGAAGAAGAATAAAAAGAGAAGGAGAAAGGAGACAGAGATAAAGAGACGAAGAGGAGAGAGAGAACGAGGCCATTGAAGGTCCACAAACTCTCCAAGCTCACCCTCTTCACTTTGGCGAGTTATAAACTCACTTAATAGCCTAAGTTTTATAAGTTTTTGACGTGAAGAAACCAAGCCAAGGCATCCCCGAAGTTCTGTGCATCACTGCTCAAGTTCACTTGATTGAATGTGTTATCAATTGATTGAAATGGTTTCAATCGATTGAAGTTACTATTCACCCAATCGATTGAAAATGTTTCAATCGATTAAAATTTATCTTCCTTAATCGATTGAAAATTGCTTCAATCGATTGGTATTTACAGAATGTGGATATTCCCTGTTGCTTATGATATAAATTGCTGAGTTGTTTGAATACTATCTTTACGTTTCCATTATGCATTACTGTTAATTATGAAGAGATACATAGATGTGATAACTCGGTACATTAATAATGCATAGTAATGTATCATAACGTGGGTTTAACGTGGTAGGTATGTCCTTCACAGCAGTGGGCGGTTAAAGTCCTTAATAGCAGTGGGCGGGACCAAGTCATCCTAAGTTCGCTAGGTGATCCATGATATGTCCTTAGCAGCAGTGGGGGGTTAAAGTCCTTAACAACAGTGGGCAGGGATCACTGGCAGAGTTTGATAAGTCGTGGCAATAGATTGATATACCTTTCTTCAAACGTTATATCCCTGACAAGCAGTGGGTGGTTATGTCCTTAACAGCGAGGGATGGACTGTCGTGGTGTCACGCCTCGGCATTGCGATAGTTACAAATTGCATGATTGTCCAAAATACTGAATAAGCAATATAAATCAAAGTAATAATAGCAGCGGAAATAATTCTATGTTCAGTGGAAGCAACATCAGAGTCTTACAAACTTCATTATACATACTTATATATTAAAGTCATCCAAAACTAAAATAAACAAAGGTCTAGAGGCCAAACGACCGATAACAACAAAGACAACAACAAAATTAAGATAGATAATAAAATTCCTCGACAGCAACAGAACATCTTCAGCAACACGAACGCCACTTCAACTGGCAAAGCCCCAGCCTTACTCGTCCATGTCCTCATCTCTACAGTACTCGCTCCGCAGAACAACATCTCTAATACTTGGAACTACAACAGCTAGACACGAATGTCTAGGGCCACATGCCTATCAGCTAAAAGCTGAGTAAAATAATACAAAGCACACACAATACGAACATATACACCATTTATGTTATCACTTAGAATTTTTCGATACATTACGCATGTTCTCTCCCAAAACCCAACATTCTTCCTGACTATGCAATCACGCCAATGCAACATAATGTGCACGAATCTACAGTGTCAACAACTCATAACTTGACGGTACTAGCTTTTGTCACACACAACCACAAAACTGGAAATACTAGCTTCTGCCCATAACCACAACAAAACAGAACTGATGGTACTAGCTTCTGTCAATACATAACAAACACAAGCCCAATTCAGCCACAAATTCATAAAAAAGCCCAATTCAGCTACAACACAACTCCTAGGCCAATTCGGCCCTAACACAACACCAAGCCCAATTCGGCAATCAAATACATTCTAAGCCCAATTCGGCCTCAACATAATTGCCTAGCCCAATTCGGCCCTAACTCAATCGTCCTAGCCCAATTCATCTGTAACTCAATGACACACCGACCACATGACACAACCACAATATACATGCAACAACACCTCATGAACATAACTCAACTGACAACAAGACCATTAAGGTCATGCGACCATATGCAACCATACAAGGGGCAATCGCTGAGATCATCCAACTTAAACATACAACACAACCATGTATCACACGCGACTAATAACACCTATTCATTTAGGCACATTATTTACGCCTTATACTTCATTACATCATTAATGATTCGACCCGACACCTTACTAATAATGTTATGAAACTGATCATAATAATAATCCAACATCAAGGAATTGACATATTAAGAGAATCAACATATGAAGAATGAATTGATCATTATCTTAAGCATGACACTACTAAGCAAGCATATAGTACAACTACAGATTTGATAAATTTGTTCATACATAACATATACAACTCCAGGTTCAGTTAACAAAATTCATAGTACAACACATAGCATAGACCATATTAACTTCAACATGCAAACAAAAAAGGAAATCAAAATACTGCAAAGCTCGAGCACCTTAGGCTAGAGTGCTTGGGTTCAGTAGTTTTCCAGCAAACTTTGTTATTTATTAACATAACTACGATTTTCATAATAGATTCATGAAATCTCAACTTTAAACTCACATATAACTTATAGAACAGACAATACATATTTATATACACATTATACATGAATTATAACATTCACAAAGTGATCAACAATCAAATGGATGATGAAAATTTGTATAAACTTGATAGATAGATGAGGATCATGAAGATCTAGAGCTAGATTTTGCTAAATCAAGCACATGCAACCAAATTTTACAGATTCTAAATGTATGTATACCCATTATAGGTGAGTTGCAATACTCACAAAGATGATCAAACTAAGTAGATGAAGATATGTTGAGAAAGATGATGATGTTGATGTTATATATGATGAGGATGATGAAGGACTTGAGCTTAGAACCCTGAAAACTCTAAGAGTACACCAAGATTTTAACTCTAGAACTTTAAGGACTCAGATTATATAGCAAAGAAGGTGATCACAAGCTTAGATGAACTTGTATGTGGAAGGATTGAAGGCATGTACGTGAAAAAATGTATGAGGATGGTAATGAACTCTCAAGACCTCTCTAAGAACCCTCCCTGTATGACTCTATTTAGTAAATGAAAATACATGGAATGGTTGTGTATTTATAGAATTTTAGGATCCTAGGGACAAATGGACTTTTTACAACCTTTTAGCTCGAGCACTCACATTAAGCTCGCGCTTCGAGCGCTTACGCTTCCCGAGTCGGGTTCATTAAAACAAAGAAGTTTTGTTTTGAAACCATGAATTATGTTATGAAATGTATGAACAAATATGGGATGCCAAACATTCTTCTCAAAATGTAATTTTCATATATAGAAAATATCGATAATACATATTCAAAAATTTTATTATCGATAATTAAAAGTAAGGGTGTTACACCTCTCCACCACTTATAAAAGGATTGTGTCCTCGAAATCTGAGCTAACTTATGTCGAGTAACTCTGGATACTTGATACGCATATCAGATTCTAACTCTCATGAAGCTTCCTCTACGTTGTGGTGATTCCATAAAACCTTCACCAGCGAGATCTCTTTGTTCCTTAGCTTCTTGACCTCTCTGTCCAGAATTTGCACCGGTTTATCTTGATATGATGCATTGTCATTCACTTCTATATCATTGAAATCGATTGCATGTGGCATAGTGCCCTGGTGATACTCCTTTAGCATACTGACATGAAAGACATTATGGACTTCAGATATCCTCGCTGGTAATGCTAGTCTGTAGGAGACTTTACCCACGCGCTCCAAGATCTCAAATAGTCTAATGTAGCGAGGTGATAACTTTCTTCTCTTCAGTCCAAACCTCACCCCTCCTCAAATCGGAGATACTTTAAGCAAGACGTGCTCTCCCACACTGAAATCCTTGTCTCTATGGTACAAGTCTGCGTAGCTCTTGTGTCTGCCTTGGGTTGCCTTAATTTTTTCTATGATAATCACAATCTTTACATTGGTTTCGCAAACCAAATTTGGGCCTAGAAGCTTGCCATCTCCAACTTATGCCCAACACAATGGTGATCTACAAGGTCTTCCATACAATGCTTCAAAAGGTGCCATACCTATACTCGATTGGTAGCTATTTTTGTACGCAAATTCTATCAATGGTACATGAGTCTCCCGCGAGCTTTGAAAGTCTAGTATACAAGCTCGGAGCATATCTTCCATTACTTGGTTCATTCGCTATTTCTATCCATCGGTCCGTGGATGAAAAGTAGAACTCAGTCTCAGTGAAGTTCCCTAGCAATCTAAAGACTTTCCTAAAACTCTACTGTGAATCGAGAATCTCGGTATGACATAATGGTGACTAGTACACTATACATATGCACAATCTACTATAGATACAATCGGCTTAATTTCTCCACCAAATAGGTCATATTGTAAGCGATGAAATGAGCTGACTTAGTGAGTCTCTCCACAATCACCCATATGGAATCATGGTTCTACTGATGTGTTCCTATTTCCACTACGAAATTGGCAACGACTGCAAAAGTCCCATAGGCCACCGGTATTCTGCCTTAACTTATTGACAAGTCAAGCATTCTGAAACACACTTGGCAACTTCTTTCTTCATGCCTTCCCACCAGAATGTTTTCTTCAGATCTTTGTACATTTTCATCCTTCAAGGATGTACAATTAGTCTTGATCTGTGCGCTTCTTCCAAAATATTCTTCATGAGATCATCTGTGACTGGCACCATAAGTCTGGTCTTGAATCTGAAACCTCTATTGTTCCCAAAACTCCAATTGGTTGGATCCTTGGTTGTCATCTTGCTGAACCATTGGCGCAGTTCCACATCTTTTTATTCAGCCTCTATGATCCGGTTGACGAGTGTAGCTTGAACTACCAAGCATCCAAATATGCCTCCTTTTTTTGCTTCAATAGGCTGAACTCCAAACTCTACTATCATCTCAAGAGCTTGCCACTCTCTAATATAAGTGAAGCAATAGTGCTGTGAGACATTCGACTTAAAGCATCTGCGACTACGTTTTCTTTACCAGGGTGGTATTGAAAAGTAAAGTCATAATCTTTCAATAACTCTGATCGGGAGAGAACAAATCCTAATTATACGCCTTAATTCACATTTGTTAGCTGTTTTTTATCCTATTTTTGTGTAGTTTTACTTTATTTTCTATTTTCTGTCAGGTTTTAGAAGAAAACAAGGAGATCTGGTTAAATAAGGTGAAAAAGCAAGCAGAAAGAAGCTGGAAAAAGCCCTTCGCACGAGCGGCTCGCTCGCGCGATCTGCGCGCGCTACCTGCCTAATTACGCGCTCGCGCGGCCCGCTCGCGCGATCCGTACAAAAATCAAAGTTGCGTAATATGCTGTACTGAAGAATCCAGTGCAAATGAAACTGCTTAGTGACATTCGAATTGGAAATAATAGCTATTTTAGTTAGTTTCGAGATAGGAAAGCTTCTAAAATTCCTTGTAAACTCTATATATATTGAGATTTTATAAGTTTTTAGGGTTACACACCTAGAGATCTATTCACATACATTCATTGAAGGCTTTTAAGGCAAGAGAAGGAGAAGAGCAAGCTTGAAGGTCTCTAATGACTTCCATCAAATCAATCTTTATGCTTTCATCCACCATGAGCAACTAAACTCCTAATCTAGGGTTTCAATGAAACCCTAGTTATGTAAAGGGGGATTTTCTGTGCTTTTCTACTCTAGGATTTTATGTTTTGGGATAGTGATAGTATGTTGGTGGATTATTTATACATAATCAATTTTTAATGCTAATAATCAAGAGTACTTTGGATCTATTCTTGTCTTAGATTTTTCCTTATGCTTATTGAACTCAACAGTCCTTGATTTCTGTGATTGATAGGAGTATTTACATACAATGGTGCTTATGTGATTGTGATGTTTACATCTTTTATAATCCATGCTTAGGAAAGATGAGTTATGCTACACCCTAGTTATAGGTAGATAATTCATGTGAACCATAGATGGATTATGCTTAGATTGAACCAACAATATTCTCTTGACGATACTATTGGGTTTGTAGCTACGATAGATCACAACTATCCAAACATAGAACTTAGATTAGGAAGTATGGACCCCCAATGCATAGTTAGTGGTGGAATTTTAATCCTAGATCTCATCTCCATATATTTAAATCAACTTTGAATTTCGCATACAAGTTTGCTTAGATTTATTTCTAGATTTTATTTCTATAATTTCATAGTTTACTTCATAGTTTAATTTGTAGTAACAATCAAATTCTAAACCAATCAAACTCCCGATTTTCTTATAACTGAATAGATTAGATTTTAGTAATTAAAGGATTAAAAATTAACAATCTCTATGGGTTCGACCTTTACTTTCCACACTACAAATCTTTTGAAAGTAAAGCACAAATAAGCATACTTTTCTATCTTGATTTTGACGAGATCAATTTTTGGCGCCGTTGCTGGGGATTGATATAATTTTTGTCGTTAATTATTAGAATTATAATCTACTTAGTTAGTAAATATTAGTGTCTATTTTACATTCATTGTTTTCAATTTCATTATCGAGTCACTAAAATTATCCTTGTTTGCAGACTTTAAAGTATCAATTCTAGCACAATCAAGTGGAGCAGCTGTGCATGTCAACGGAGCTTACGCGGACCTGAAAGAAAAAAAAATTGCAATCAATTTAAAATCACCACGTAAATTCGTAATTTAAATTTTGCATCAAACCACTGTAAGTCAGGGCGCTGAGACGCAGTACTTGCATTAGGGTAGGTGTGGAGTGAGCAGTGCATTAGCTAGGAAACCCGGGGCGCTGGGCTTGATGCGGTCATTGTATTACAGGATATTTCATGAATCATATTAGGTTTGTGTGCTTGCATGCTTGATTAGTAGCGTAGCTTATTTCTGTTTAATTGAGTCAGTCTTCAGTTTATGTTTGGTACTCGTTCATCTAAACCTAAATTAAATCCGCTTAATCTTGAACTTGAACGCACACTTAGAGGCCTTAGGTCATCAACCCAAGCTTCGAGAGCTCGGTTGATGTTAGACGACGAGTCCACACCGAAACTGTCATCTTCGTTTGAATCGGAAATCCGTAGTACCCTTAACCGTTTAAGAAAAACTAAAACGATAAAAATCGAACCAATTCCAATGGCCGATTTTGGACATAACAGGAATAATGGAAACAATCAAAATAATGGGGATAATCTTAACATACCCCCACCACCACCGTTAAAGGACTATTTTACTCCTACTGCCTATACACCACCGTCGTGTATTGCCTTACCGGAAGTGACGGCAGCCCATTTTGAAATCAAATCATCAACTATTGCGCTCCTGCCGTCATTCCACAGACGTGTTAAGGAAGACCCTTATAATCATCTAGGCCAATTTCAGGGTATCTGTGCGACTTTAAAGATTCAGAACTTAACAGATGATGAGTTAAAAATGCGTCTTTTCCCATTTTTACTCAAAGGTAAGGCGAAGTACTGGCTCCAATCTTTGGAGCCAAATTCAATAAGAACATGGGATGAGTTAGAAACTGCGTTCCTACAAAAATTTTTCCCTATAACTAGAACAAATCAGATTAGAAAGTCAATAACTAATTTTACAATGCAAGATGGGGAAACACTTTACGATACATGGGAACAAGTCAAAGAACTCTTACGTTCTTGCCCTCATCACCAGATACCCAAATGACAGCTGGTACAAGTCTTCTATGAGGGATTAATTCCCGCCGTCCGAAATACCGTCGACGCTATTTGTGCGGGGACGTTTCTCCACAAGAGTGCCGACGAAGCATGAAAGATATTTGAAACATTAAGTGAAAACTCTATGCACCAAGCAGTATCGGTACGACCTGAGGGACACCTTCTACCTCACCCAAAGAGAGAGGCGAAAGTTGAGTCTAATCAGTCATATGAAATCCAAGAATTAAATAGAAAAATGGACCAACTTATGATGATGGGCCACGTGCAAGGCCCACCTCCTCCTGCTGAAGTATGCCAGTTATGCTCAGATTTGTCGCATTCGACATTAGCATGTCCGTCCGCGTCCCAGTTCCCGGAATTTGTGGAACAACATATAAATGCTGTCCAATAGTTCCAACGACCCAATTATAACCCCGTGGGTTATAAACTGGACTCGACATGGGGATCTCACCCGAACCTTTCTTAGAACTCTAACAGTGAGAAACCATATTCGAAACCCGATACGCGATTTTTCCTAATGCGTATCGGCAACAATCTAATCAGTATAAGCCGCCTCAAAATCAATAGAATCAATACCAACAGCCGCCCTTCAAAACTAATCCTCCAAGAGATAAAACTTTCGAAGAGAGCGTGTTGGCGTCATTAAAAAACCTAGAAGCTCAATCACAATCACAGTCACAACTTGTTAACTCTCACACGCAATCAATAGCTAAATTGGAATCTCAAATGGGACAACTTGCTAATACCTTAAATCGTCATAATGAGGGAAAGCTACCAAGTCAACCGGTCCAAAACCCTAAGGGACAATATGAGGTGAGTTCGACGAGTGATCAAGTTAACGCGGTGTCGACTCGGACAACTGAGCGTCCTGAGGAAGTCGTACCTCCTCAGGAAATGAGTAAGGATAAGGGTAAAGAAAAAGAAAAGGGTGAAAAGGAAGAGAATACAACCTCAGTTTCAAATGACGCTAATCCTCTAGTATCTACTAAAACATCTAAAGCAGCGAATCCTTCCGATTATGTGTCCAGAATGCCATTCCCACCGAGCGGGGAAGCCCCGACTCACTTTACTAGAAAAAGCACGAAACCGGAAGATATTCTAGAAATATTTAAAGAAGTAAAATCAATATTCCACTGCCAGATGCGATTAAACAGATACCCCCATATGCTAAGTTCTTAAAGGATCTATGCACTCAGAAGAGAAAGTCTAGAAACCATTTATCTAAGAAAGTCTTCCTAACGGAAAAGGTTAGCTCCATGTTTCATAACAACACTCTAAAATACAAGGATCCCGGTACTCCAACCATCGCTTGTCACATCAGGAATAAATACATTTATCGGGCTCTCCTTGATTTAGGATCGAGTGTGAATTTGCTCCCTATTCAGTATATGAACATTTGGGTTTAGGAGAACTGAAACCGACGGCAGCCACTTTACAATTAGCCGATAGGTCAATTAAAGTTCCAAGGGGGGTAGTGGAAGATGTATTGTTCAAAGTTGATAGATGCTACTATCCGGTAGATTTTATCGTTCTAGACACCGAACTCGTCCTAGATGCTAGTAAACAAGTCCCAGTCATTCTAGGACGTCCTTTCCTAGCCACGGCTAATTCGATTATTAACTATAGGACTGGTGTGATGGATATAACGTTTGGTAACATGACCGTGCATCTTAATGTCTTTAATGCATCTAATCAACCATATAGAGATGATGAAGAGGCAGACTGCTATGCCATAGACTTAATAGACGAATTAGTCGAAGAGGCAGCGCCTTTTATGTTGACTAAGGAAGCATTGGAAGCATGCTTATCGCATTTCAATTTTAATGATTTCAACATTGACACAAATATTGAAGATGTAAATACTTTATTGGCATCAGTAAACACGACCAATGCACTTCCATGGAAACCTAAAATAGTTTACCGCCTCTTGCACATGAACCAGCCTTACCATCCATTGAGTGTCCTCCAACACTCGACCTCAAACCGTTGCCGGATTCTCTAAAATATGCATTCCTAGGATCTAACGCAACCCTTCTAGTTATAATCACGTCCAATTTAACTGAAATTTAGGAAGTACAGCTGATCAAGGTTCTAGGTAATCATAAAAAGGCGATTGGATGGACGGTCGCCGATTTAAAAGGAATTGACCCGTCAGTTTGCATGAATAGAATAAATTTAGAAGAAAATGCTAAACCATCTAGGGAAATGCAGCGACGTCTCAACCCTAACATAAAAGAGGTGGTTATGAAGGAAGTTATAAAACTCTTAGATGCCGGTATTATCTACCCGATCTCCGATAGCAATTGGGTCAGCCCAACTCAGGTTGTCCCAAAGAAATCAGGTATTACAGGCATACCAAACGAAAAGGGAATCCTTATACCCACCCGCCAAACTACTGGGTGGCGGGTGTGCATTGACTATAGAAAATTAAATACGATGACTCGTAAGGATCATTTTCCTCTCCCATTCATCGATCAAATCCTTGAACGTCTGTCTGGTCAGAGATATTATTGTTTCTTAGATGGATACTCTGGTTATAACCAGGTGCCTGTCTACCCCGATGACCATGAAAAGACGACGTTCACATGTCCCTTTGGAACCTTTGCCTACCGTCGTATGCCGTTTGGCTTGTGCAATGCACCGACAACCTTTCAACGGTGTATGATGGCAATTTTCTCGGACATGGTTGAGAAATTTCTCAAAGTATTTATGGACAATTTTTCAGTTTTCGGATCTATATTTGATGAATGCCTTCAAAATCTTACGAAAGTCCTCACCCGGTGCGAGGAAGCAAATTTGGTATTAAGTTGGGAAAAGAGCCATTTCATGGTTCAAGAGGGAATAGTCTTGGGTCACGTTGTCTCCAAGCGAGGTATAGAGGTTGATAAAGCAAAAATTGAGTTAATAGATAAACTTCCATCCCCATCATCCATTCGTCAGATCCGTTCCTTCCTAGGTCACGCCGGCTTCTATAGACGATTTATCAAAGACTTTAGTAAAATTTCACACCCCTTGTGCAACCTGCTTGCCAAGGATGTTCCTTTTGTCTTTGACAACGCTTGGCTGAAGGCTTTTGAAACATTGCGCACCTTGTTATCCACGGCGCCGGTAATCCAATCCCCCAATTGGTCATTACCGTTTGAATTGATGTGTGATGCTTCTGATTATGCCGTTAGAGCTGTTTTGGGACAAAAAGTTAATAAAATCCCTCATGTAATTTATTATGCGAGCAAGACACTAAATGACGCGTAAATGAATTACACGACTACGAAAAAAGAATTATTAGCGGTTGTGTTTGCCCTCGACAAATTCCTTTCTTATTTATTTGGTTCAAAGGTCATTGTGTATACAGATCACGCCGCATTACGTCATTTATTGAATAAGAAAGAAACGAAACCCAGATTAATCCGATGGATTTTACTCCTTCAAGAGTTTAATTATGAAATATGGGATAAAAGGGTTATGAAAATGTTGTAACTGACCACTTGTCACGAATTCTTATAGAATCTAACGATCTTACCCCTCTAAAGGATTCGTTTCCGAATGAACAATTATTTGCATTATCTACCGTCAATCGTCCATGGTTCAGTGATATCGTCAATTTCTTAGCTACAGGACATATCCCGAATACGTGGTCTCGTTTAGACAAAGATCGGTTCTTTTCTCAAATTAAACATTACTACTGGGACGACCCACTGTTATTTAAACACTGTTCTGATCAAATTATACGACGTTGTGTTCCGGAAAGTGAATACAAATCCATATTGAATTTTTGTCACTCTCTAGAATGCGGAGGTCACTTTGGAGGCCATCGAACGGCCGCTAAAGTCCTCCAAAGCGGATTATATTGGCCAACACTGTTTAAAGATGCACATGAATTCTGTTAGAACTGCGTACGTTGTCAACAAACAGGGAACATGTCACATCGTGACGCGATGCCCATGACCCCAATCCTTATTATAGAAATATTTGACGTATGTGGCATCGACTTTATGGGTCCGTTTCCCTCGTCTTGTGGTTTCGAATATATTTTAGTCGCGGTCGACTATATTTCTAAGTGGGTGGAGGCAGTGGCGACGAGAACCAACGACCATAAAGTTGTGGTTCAATTTATAAAAGATAACATATTTTGTCGATTCGGTACGCCACGGGCAATCATAAGCGATGGGGGAAAACATTTATGTAATCATTACTTCGAAGCCCTCGTCCGAAAATATTCCATCACTCATAAAGTAGGAACCGCATATCATCCGCAAACCCAAGGCCAAGTTGAAGTGTCTAATAGAGAGGTAAAAAGTATATTAGAAAAAACGGTACGTCCAGACCGTAAAGATTGGTCACAACGACTGACCGATGCGCTTTGGGCATATCGTACAGCTTTTAAAACTCCTATCGGGATGTCTCCTTACCGACTAGTATTTAGAAAAGCGTGCCACCTACCGGTGGAACTTGAACATCGATCATATTGGGCCGTAAAAATGCTTAACCAAGATATAAAAGCGGCAGGATGCCATCGTAAACTTCAATTGCAAGAACTCGAAGAATTGAGAAAGGAAGCGTATGAAAATTCGAGAATCTATAAAGAACGATCTAAATCTTTCCACGATAAAATGATTGTAAGAAAGAATTTTGAAGTGGGACAACGAGTATGGTTATTTAATTCGAAATTAAGATTATTTTCGGGGAAGCTAAGGTCCCGATGGGACGGTCCGTTCATTATAACACAAGTGTTTCCGCATGGAGCAATTGAAATACAAGATGCAAACGGTGGAACAACGTTTAAAGTAAACGGACAACGGCTTAAGCCATATTGAACCGAGGAAATAGACGAAAGAGAAATAGAATCTATAGACTTGGTGGATCCGATCTATTTAGACTGAGTTTTGCATCGGTCGAGCTAGCGACGTAAAACTTAGCGCTTCTTGGGAGGCAACCCAAGCTTTAGTTAGAATTTTCTTTAATTTTGTACACTCGTGAGTAGTTTTTGGCCAATGTCTGAACATTTGAATGCCCAAAAGATGCAAATTTTAACTTTTCCAACACTTATACAAAAAACAGAAAAGAAAAATGAGAAAACGGCATCTCGCGCGCGCGGTCCGCTCGCGCGAGATTGCTCCTTAGACAAAATTTTTGAACGTTTTTATAACAAGCCTCAGCTTCTGCTCGCGCTTAAAATCGCGCGAACGTGGCCCTCGCTGGAGCGGCCCGCTCGAGCGAACCTGGGACTTAGTAATTTTTTCCAAATAAATGAAAAGGGAGCCTCAGTATTTGTTCGCGCGCCAAATCGCGCGAGCGAATCGGTCGCGGGCGCGGCCCGCTCGAGCGACTTTGAGACTTAAAGAAATTTTTTTTTAAAAAAACAAAAATTCAAGCCTCAGTTTTTCCTCGCGGGGGATCTGCACGCGCGAAGCTCGTTCGTGCGGTCCACTCGCGCGAGGTTGCCCTCCCTATAAATATAGGGCTGTGCCCTAATTTCTCAGAATTTTCTTTTCTCCCTCTCTTTCTCTGCGTCTCTCTCCCTCTCGGCGATTCTCTCTCTCTCCTCTCTCCACCACAAACCCCCACTCACCACCACACGGCCGCCGTGTACCAACCACCACCGCGAGACAACCGCCAACCCGCCGCCGCCGCATCTCGTGGCTATCTCTCGCCGAATCCTCTCTATATATAAAGGTAAATACATATATATATATACATATATAGTTAGATACATATATATTAGATTTAACCCTACGCTTCCATGTATACGTCCAAATTCGAAACCTATTGCCTTGAGCCCTAATTTCTGCAACTAGAAAATCACACACGTATTTGTATACATATATTTACATATACAAATTTCAATACAGCAACACAGTTAGGGCTTGTAAATTGGGGGTTTTTGAAGCCCTAAATTTGACTCACACCCACACTCAGTCACTGATTAGAGTCTTGGTTTTGGGTACAACCAGACATTCTGTTCGGGTTTGGGTATTAAGGGGTTTTTCGGTGCACACTTATAGATATATATTTATACATATACCCAGATACCCCCAAACCTGTGTAGACAATCGGACACACACACACACCCCCCGATATAAACTAGGGTTTGTGTTTGGGGGTTTAGTTACCCACAGCTGTTGTTATAAACTTATATTGAGTTCTAGCACCCTTGCTATGAACAATACCGTTTATTATTAGGGTTTCTACATTAGGCTTTTATGCATGGATTCACACCTATACGAAATAAAATGGTCCATTCAGTTATAGATCCATGAATACAAAGATATGTACGGCGATATACACAAATACAGCGTTGATATATAGATGGACACACTTACACAAATCTCCCCCTTAGAACCTTAACCCCTACAATGGGTGTAGACCAACCCGTTACTTAGGGTTGAGCAGACGAAATTGTTTGATCACTAAAACCCTAAGTAGTGCAAAGGGTCAATTTGAAGTAATTCGTGATTAGAGTCGCGTGTAATTGATGTAAAAATCTTGATTTGTTTCCATCTCGAACCCTCACCTCGCATTTGAATGAATCTATCTGCATAAAGGCTCTACTTGGAACGTTATACACATATCCCTTTATTAAGTCATATATAAGCAATCAGATACAACTACACACTCACAGATTCTTTCACTAATTTAGTTGAACTATCTATATCCAAACCCTAACTTCAAGAACCATAACCTCTATCCACATATTGACCAAGCCTTGTGGACTCCTACACATATCTATTTACAAGATCCAACCATTTAATTGTGACGTAATCGTAGAGTAATCGAGTTATCATGTTCATCGCTTCTTAACTATGTTCACATTCTAATGAGTATGTAGACGTTTGCTTTAAATGTTCATACATTGAATTTGAAAGCATATACTAGAGCTTCATTTTTAGTTACGTTGTTTCCATTCACATGCTTTACACATTTGCGCCCGTTATTCTCATCTTTCATGCAAGAAGCGTACTACTAAAATCGAATGTGAATCCGAGTGTTTCCATAATTCATATTTCTAACTGGAATTCGATGTTGAAATGATTTAACTTAATGAGTTTTGACGTCGCATTGACATATTAACCCAACTTGTGCCCGTCATACTAAACAATCAAATTTTTGCTTTCGACATAAGCATCATTTATCTATTTCCTTATTTACATTGCTATTAAACACGCGGCAAGTGCCCCGCGACTTGCCGCAAAGTGTATGCCCTTGTCGGGATAGGGGGTGAGAAGGGACTGGCTCTTCTCACAGTTGCTGGGTGTTCCCCCGTGAACCCCAATTTTTGTTAAATTAATGAATTATTAATTGATTGTGTCCCTTGCCGGGACGTGTTTTTCTTTGCAGGTGACCCATTCCCCCTTTCCCTTTCATTTTCTTTTTCTGGGCATAGACCAATTTTAAAGCCCGTATTTTTAAATTTTTTTAAAAATTCGTACAAACCTTTTCAAATAGTGACCAAATGAACTGTCAAATCCGCTTCATCTTCCCAACCGCCCCAGAAAAAATCAAAAGGAAAAGAAAAAAAACTGGCCCGCCACGACATCACCCTCAACCCAGACAACATTGCTGAAATCCTCCAACTCCCCTCCCATTCATATCAAGTACCAAAATTAAATGTCTTATCGAAAGCCCACTCCTTCATACACATTATCCAGGACATGTGTGGTGGCCGCTCTAGGTCGGGGCAATCTATTCGACGATCGCACATGCCCCGCCAGATGTGGTTCGTCGACCATGTCTTTAAACAAAACCTGTACCCCCTTGGTCATGAGCAGGAACGGACCAAGGAAATTCACCATGCCCTCCACGCTGTTTACCGCAGTGATTGGTTTCACCCTGGACTTATATTATGGAGGACATGTGTCTTGCTGCCCATTCCATTGACCACTTCCTCCATTCTAAGCTTCTTCTGCCCTACCCTCGCACTATCACTGCTATTTTCCGGGCTAAGGCCTTTCCTATTCCAGCCGATGAGCCCATTGATGCACATATTCCAGAGTTCGCTTCCGCTGATTGGAAGTTGAGCTTGGATCGCCTAGATCTGGAGGTTAGGAGGGCCCGAGAGCAGGGCCAGGCCCGTCGTGAGCAGGCAGCCCATCGTCTACCTCTTCTTGAGGATTCCCCATACTCTTGGATGTATGGGGACGTGTGTGCTTTTTGAGGTGAGACGCTGCGCTTGCAGTCATACATGAGGTCCTTTTTCTAACTTCATCATCCTGACCAGCTGGAGGACATTCTTGCTCAGGGAGAGGCGACTTACCAGTCGGCGTTTCCGCGACAGGCACAACAGGTGGCCGAGGAGGGAGCTGAGGAGCAGGGGGAGGTACAGGGTAAGGAGGAGGAGGCTGGAGACGATGGAGACGATGGAGATGGGAGTGATGGAGATGGGAGTGATGGTGATGGGGATGGTGATGATACGACGGGACAGGGGAGTACGGGGTTGGAGTTGGTGTTGCTTAAGGGAGCTGATGATTAGGGCAGGTTTGGGGGGGGGGGGGGGGGGGGGGGGGGAGTGATTGGACATCTTTTCCATTTTTCATGTATTTCATTGGGTGGTTTAGACATTATCATACATTGGGCCTGTATATTATTTTATTCTTTCTATGTTTTTCCTTCTTGTTCAATCTTTTGCTTATTGTTAGGATCTTGATGTACCCGGCTTCGATCGGTTAGTTTATTTACTGTCTTGTGTTTTATTATTTACTTTTGTTACATGGGTATGTAATTATTTCGTTATGTTTCATTGTTTTTCGTTTATGGTTGTTTGTCCTGTTGCGTCTGGTTGGTCACAATTAGTAACATCACTATTACTTAGTTCTGCTTCCACTTTCATGCTTGGCTCTATAATGTCTTTATTTATTCTTATGGAACAATCGTCATTGATTTTCAATATTGCACAGTAATTTCAACTCCCACTGCACTATAACAGGAATCTCTTAGGTTCCTGTTTGGGGGAGCCTATGTCGAAATTTCTATTTTACTCAAACTTAAATTGCCGACGTCCAGCAAATTATTGAATTCATTAATGCTACACATTCTCACCACTAGTGCCGATAATTTTATTTCTTCTAATAACTCCAACTAATACAGTGCAATTGTGGTTTAATTTTTGGTTTCAGGTTTTTAGATTTCAGATATCCATATAGCCCACCTAGATCCTCCTTTCTCCTTATTATCTCATGGACCACCCGATTTCTCCTCCTACTTCTCCTGATATGTCTCCGAGTCAGTCGAGTTATTGTTCTGACTCTAGCTCGCTTTCTGATACTCCTATACTGAGTCCTAGGGTAGTCAAACCTAACGGCCCAGTCGGTCGTCCCGGCTGGTGCCGTCGTCGTCCTCGTATGCCCATCTGTTCTGATTCTTTGGACGAGGATGACCTGTTTGGCGATGACCTATTGTTATTGATGGCCCTTATGGCGCTCCCCCTACATCTTCTGAGTCTTCTTCGTCTAAATCAGCCGATTCCTCGACCGATGATGACGACGAGGGTGTTGTCTCAGTTTAGCTGCTATTTAATTATCTGACCCTGTTGAGTCTATTGTACCTATGACCAAGGTTACCTATCCATATAGGGACCTCCCTGATTATGTACCGGACGCTGTTCGACAGCGTCCGAGTTACCCTGAATGGTCCCCTGAGGACATTGCCTCGATATTTGTGCCTTATTCCGGTCCTGAGGATGATAGGGTGGATTTGGGTCCGAGTGTCATTGAGGAGATTGAGGAGGGTGCGAGTCCGGAGTTACATGCTGATTTTGATGCGTTGGGGCCACCGTTCGACCCTGCAGAGCACCCGGAGTGGGAGCTAGTTGATTGGTACTTTTGATCTGGCGTGCTGCTACCGTCCGGCATTTTTCGTGGTGTGGACGTCTTGGTGATCTTCTATGAGGACTACATTCATGTCATTGTCATGTTCCCACCTGCATAGGGACATGCAGTAATTTGGTTTGGGGGAGTATATGGATATTCATTTTAGTATTGTTATTTTATTTTGTTATTTTGTTCATTCGTTATTTCTTTCATTCACTGTAAAAAATAATAATAATAATAATAATAATAATAATAATACAAAATAGAAGTACTAAGAATAGAAAATTAAACATTGTAATAGTTCTTTAAATTAATGAAAACAGTTTCTTAAATAGTTTCTTAATATTGTTCAATGTTGCGTTACTTCTTTTTGTAAGTAGATTTCGTTGAAATTTTGGAATTTAGAGAGTATGTAATCTGATGTCTACCGACTCTATAAAGGTATGTCTTGAGATCTATATATCTTTAGAATCATTGTTTGATATCTTATACTTGCATACCTTATTGCACGGCACGTAGTAATATGGATACATAGTAACATTTGAACTATAATATAACTTGGATGTCTAAATAGTAAAATTGTGGAGACTAAACCCGGTGAGTTGTTGAGCCTTTCATCCTTTTGAGGGTTTTCAATTTATTGTTATTGAATCTCTTTGACGTATCGCATTCGTTCGTTGATTAGTCTCATTATCTCTTTATTTTGATTGAGAGTCGAGTCAGTATTATAATTACCATGTTTAAGAAAAAATGTAGAAAAAATTATAGTTCCTAATCATACCATTGAAGAATCATGTGACTTTAGAAAATGACACTAGGCCATCAGTTCTAATACATCTTTTTGGCCTTTGACCTACCCATTATAAATAATTTTTTTCCCCTTGTTAACCCATTTGAGCCGTTTTTAATTAAGCCATTTCTTTGTTCACCTATTATCCTACCCACTCCGATATGGAGTTTGCCACTATAAAATTAACCTAACCCATGTCCAAAAGTAGCTAGAGAATAGTTTTTAATAAAGAAATCGGGCTAATAAACGACTAGGAAAAAAATGATGTATTGAGTAGTAGAAGAAAAGAAGTATAGAAAGTATATAAAAAAAAAGAGAAAGTAGTTATTGAAAAGAAGATATGAATCTCTTGAAAGAGATAAAGAAAAGAAGAAAAGAGAAATAACTAGTCATTGTAGTAAAGCCTTGCATTACACATTAAGGCTATTTCTACATACTTACGGACTCTTTGAATTCCTTTTACCTTTCTTTTCTGAGCTTTAACCCTTGACCAATATTACAACCCTTATAAAGTCCTAGTTGATTCTATGGAAGCATGATTTGAATATGGAACCGATAAAGGAAAGGGAATATAAGCATGGTAGTAATGGTATTCACTTGACGATCGAAATCTATTCGTGAGACTATTTTATTTCTGTCATGTCATACGTCGTTCCGTGTCATATGCGAGTTTATTAATTTTGCACGATAATTCTTTCTCGCATATATGCATGTGAGTGCTTACACCTGTTTCAAAGTGAATTTATTTTAGAGTGTAATTACAACGTGAGATTTGTAGTCAAGGCATCGCTAGATAGTTATCTGATTTATATTCCAAGTTCATAGTTGCCGTATATCCACTTGACTACTATTACACACACATGCGGGTCTTTGATATATTCCATTGATTCTGTTGATATATGTTTTTGGATTATTTTTCATAATATAGGAAGGCATACGATTGTTCTACTCTTGATAATTTAAAAAAAGTTTCATCTGAAGTTGATTTTATCAAGGATGTGACATTGAAACATTTTAAAATTTGAATAAATTTTTTTATTTTCACAAGTTAATAAAGATGGTTGTGGGTGACTTGTTGACGAGAACCCTCACGAGACTTCACTCGTCCGACTAGGGACACCTAGAGGTTTAAAAGGCTTGTTGCACAAGCTAAGTGCAATCGTTATCCATACGAAAATGGAGTAGGTCTTTTATTAGTAGTTTTATTCTTTTTGCTCGAGGACTAGCAAAATGTAGGTTTGGGGGTGTGATCGGGAGAGAACAAATCCTAATTATACGCCTTAATTCACATTTGTTAGCTGTTTTTTATCCTGTTTTTGTGTAGTTTTACTTTATTTTCTATTTTCTGTCAAGTTTTAGAAGAAAACAAGGAGATCTGGTTAAATAAGGTGAAAAAGCAAGCAGAAAGAAGCTGGAAAAAGCCCTTCGCGCGAGCGAACCGCTCGCGCGATCCGCGCGCGCGGATCCTGTCTAATTACGTGCTGACGCGGCCCGCTCGCGCGATCCGTACAAAAATCAAAGTTGCGTAATATGCTGTACTGAAGAATCCTGTGCAAACGAAACTGCTTAGTGACGTCCGGATTGGAAATAATAGCTGTTTTAGTTAGTTTCGAGATAGGAAAGCGTCTAAAATTCGTTGTAAACTCTATATATATTGAGATTTTATAAGTTTTAAGGGTTACACACCTAGAGATCTATTCACATACATTCATTGAAGGCTTTGAAGGCAAGAGAAGGAGAAGAGAAAGCTTGAAGGTCTCTAATGGCTTCCATCAAAT
Source organism: Hydrangea macrophylla (assembly GCA_033977485.1). Classification (NCBI taxonomy): domain Eukaryota; kingdom Viridiplantae; phylum Streptophyta; class Magnoliopsida; order Cornales; family Hydrangeaceae; genus Hydrangea; species Hydrangea macrophylla. The sequence goes on from CM066994.1 coordinate 94,090,035, forward strand.
CAATCTTCATGCTTTCATCCACCATGAGCAACTAAACTCCTAATCTAGGGTTTCAATGAAACCCTAGTTATGTAAAGGGGGATTTTCTGTGCTTTTCTACTTTAGGATTTTATGTTTTGGGATAGTGATTGTATGTTGGTGGATTATTTATACATAATCAATTTTTAATGCCAATAATCAAGAGTACTTTGGATCTATTCTTGTCTTAGATTTTTTCTTATGCTTATTGAACTCAATAGTCCTTGATTTCTGTGATTGATAGGAGTATTTACATACAATGGTGCTTATGTGATTGTGATGTTTACATCTTTTATAATCCATGTTTAGGAAAGATGAGTTATGCTACACCCTAGTTATAGGTAGATAATTCATGTGAACCATAGATGGATTATGCTTAGATTGAACCAACAATATTCTCTTGACGATACTATTGGGCTTGTAGCTACGATAGATCACAACTATCCAAACATAGAACTTAGATTAGGAAGTCTAGACCCCCAATGCATAGTTAGTGGTGGAATTGTAATCCTAGATCTCATCTCCATATATTTAAATCAACTTTGAATTTCGCATACAAGTTTACTTAGATTTTTTTCTAGATTTTATTTCTATAATTTCATAGTTTACTTCATAGTTTAATTAGTATTAACAATCAAATTCTAAACCAATCAAACTCCCGATTTTCTTATAACTGAATAGATTAGATTTTAGTAATTAAAGGATTAAAAATTAACAATCTCTGTGGGTTCAACCTTTACTTTCCACACTACAAATCTTTTGAAAGTAAAGCACAAATAAGCATACTTTTATATCTTGATTTTGACGAGATCAAACTCCATCCATCGTCTCTGCCTTATGTTAAGCTCCTTTTGTAAGAATAGATATTTCAAGCTCTTATGATCGGAAAATAGACCGAACTGCTCTCCAAACAGATAGTATCTCCATATCTTGAGTACGAACATAATGGCTACTAACTCCAGATCATGTGTCAGGTAGTTCTTCTTATGCGGCTTTAGCTGCCTAGATCCATAAGCAATAATTTTCCCATCTTGCATGAGGACACACCCTAAACCTTGATATGAAGCATCGCTGTAGATAACAAATCTGTCTCCACTTCTCAGAATAGCTAGCACTAGCGCGGAAGACAATTTCTCTTTCAACTTTTAAAAAGAACGTTCATGCTTATCTTGCTATTCAAACTTGATGTCCTTCGTCAGACTAGTGAGCGGGGCTGTAATCTTGGAAAATCCTTCTACAAAGCGTTGATAATACCCAGCTAACCCAAGGAAACTTCTAATCTCTGAAGCATTTCTAGGCTGGCTCCAATTTAACACTGCGTCAGTCTTTGTGGAATCCATTGATATACCTTCCCGAGAAACAATATGTCCCAAGAACTTGACTTCCTTGAGTCAAAACTCACATTTGCTAAACTTGGCAAAAGGCTGATTGTCTCTAAGGGTCTGTAAGGCAATCCTCAAATGTTGCTCATGCTCTTCTATAGTCTTCGAGTAGATCAAAATGTCATCAATAAAGATAATAACAAACTGATCTAGATAGGGTCTGAATACCCGATTCATCAAATCCATAAACACCTTGGGGCATTGGTCAAACCAAACGGCATAACTAGGAACTCATAATGCCCATACCTTGAGTTGAAAGCTGTCTTTGGCATGTCTTCTTCTCTAATAAGTAACTGATGATACCTTGATCGTAGATCGATCTTTGAAACCACTATGGCTCCTTAAAATTGATTAAACATATTGTCTATCCATGGAAGTGGGTACTTGTTCTTCATCGTAACCTTGTTCAACTCTCTGTAGTCTATACAGAGTGTCATCAATCCATCCTTTTTCTTAACAAACAACACCAGTACTCCCTATAGTGAAGTGGTAGGTCAAATGAATCCAAGGTTCTCCAGCTCTTGAATCTACTTACTAAGCTCTTGCATCTCTGTCGGCGCCATACAATGCGAGGTCTTTGATATCGGTGTCATCCCTGACATTAACTGAATGCCGAAGTCAATCTCTAACTTTGAGGGTAAATCGGCGATGTCTTAGAATACGTCCTCAAACTCTTGTTCTACTAGAATCTAAGTGGCAGTAGTCTCCGTGTTGGTGCCTTTTATCACAACCAAACGAGTAGTGAGAAATGCATCGCTCAACGAATTATACTAGAAAATGAACAACTGTGGTCCCAATAATTCAAAGGAAATCGTCTTAATAACGCAGTCCAATTTGATACTGAACTTTGTTAACCAGTCTATTCCTAAGATTACATCGAACTCCTTTATTGATAGCACAATCAAATCTGTAGGTAACTCTCGATCGTCTAGAATCAGTGCACACTGTTTATACACTTTACCCGATTTTACAGTGACGCCCAAGGGTGAAACTGCATTCAAAGCTACGTCGAGGTTCTGAGGTTCTAAACCTAATTCACGTACGACTCTATGTGCTATGAACAAATTCGTGGCTCCAGTATCAAATAAGACTGATGCGCGACTGTTATAGAGGGTAAGTGTACCTTTGAGGTTTTGTTACTCGTTGGCATCGAATCCTACTCCTCTTGGAATAATAGTGTTGACATGTGCTTGATTGATCGGGGTTGTAGGTCTAGTCTCTATTTGCTGGCAGTGATAGCAATCTCTGCTGACATGGCCCTTCTTTCCACAGAAGTAACAGACAGTGTCTTGTCACTTGTTATTTCTGGGTACTGTGCAATCCCTTGACAAATGTCCCGGTATCCCGCAATTGAAGCATATACTAGGGTTGAATTCTTGTACTGTTGTTCCTTGTACATGTATTGTGCCAGGCAGTTGAGCTTATGCCGGCAGAGGATTGGGAACTTGTCATCTCGGACCATTCCATTGTCTCTTCACTCCAACATTACGGTGTGAGTTTGGGTGGCCACGGTTGGGATGACTGGCTGTCCTGGATGCAAACTACTTCTGCTGCTGGCTCCCATGCTTAGTCTCCAAATTAGAGGCTAACTCCACTAGGTTCTCAAATGGTGTCATCACGGAACTCATGGCATGACCTTGAATAGTCATCCCTAGCCCATACAGATATATCTTGTTCTTCTTCTCCTATCCACCAGATGTGGGGAAAAACGAGACAACATTTCAAAAGCGACTGTATACTCCTAACAGTCTTGGTTCCTTGAACTAACTCTATGAATTCTTTATCTTTCTTACCTCTCTCAGACACAGAAAAATACTTTTGAAGAAACATAGTCTTGAACTCTTCACAACTCAGGCATCTAATAGCTTCTTCCCCCAAAGCGACCTACTAAGCTTCCCACCATTCTGCGGCAGAAAAAGTGAGCTGAAACTCTGCAAACCTTTTCTTATCAGTATCTAAGCAAACTAAAGCCTTAAAACACGACTCCATTTCTCTAATCTACTGTTTGGCTTTCAGTGCTCCTGACATGCCATCAAGCTTCTCTGGGCGTACGCCTTTGAATCTTTCTAACAGTTTGTCTCCTACAGGTCTCGGTGGAGGTGATAGAGGTGGCAGTGGATAATGATGCACACGTTGCTGATCGCAAATATGTTAGAACCTTTGGAAGAATCTTTCAAAAACTCCCGTGGGGTCAAGTCCTTTGGGTACCAGTTCAGACAGTCTGGCTCCATTGCGATTGTTGCGAGTCACTATTACCATCTTGACTCTACGCGCAAGTATCCATATAGGCACAATTACTTCTCAAATTTGGACTAATGCTTTTAGAAGAAAGTCCGGGGGTGTTCACTACTCAAACTTGAATATCATTATATACGCAGACACATATTATTTATACTCATGGGATGCAATCACATACGCGAATGTCGAGAGATGAAATGCTCGATGCAACAAGATGCGAATGATGAAAGAAAAGAACAATAAAAGTCGTGGTACGCAACTTAAGTCATAAAGCAGATCTAGAAATCTTCATCGTAACTATCTAAATCTCATTCTAGCAAGGTGGTCTTATGGTTCATAGCTTTACGTAGGACAATCACGAGCACGACTAAACCTAGTGCTCTGATACCAAACAATCCCTATCACACCCCGGCGTTGTGATAATTAAGAGAAGTAAGCTTCCTTATCAGACCTATTGGCTCGTAACAAGTTATAGATTGCATAATTGTCCAAAATATTGAATAAACAATATAAATCAGAGTAATAATAGCAGCAAAAATGATTCTAAGTTCAGCGGAAGCAACATCAGAGTCTTACAAACTTCATTATACATACTTATATATTGTAATCATCCAAAATTAAAAGAAACAGAAGTCTAGAGGCCAAACGGCTGATAACAACAATGACAACAACAAAATAAAGATAGATAATAAAATTCCCCGACAGGAACAGAGCAGCTTCAGTAACACGAATGCCACTTCAACTGGAAAAGCCCTAGCCTTCCTTGTCCACATCCTCATCTCTATGGTACTCGCCCAGCGAAACAACATCTCCAATACCCGGAACTATAGTAGTTGGACATGGATGTCCAGGGGCACATGCCCATCAGCTGAAAGCTAAGTGAAATACTACAAAGCACACACAATATGAATATATACACCATTTATGTTATCACTTAGAAGTTATCAATACATTATGCATGTTCTCGCCCAAAACCCAGTGTTCTTCCCGACTATGCAATCACGCCAATGCAACACAACACGCACAAATCTACTGTGCCAACAACTTATAACTTGACAGTACTAGCTTCTATCACACACGAACATAATAATGGTAGTACTAGCTTCTACCCATAACAATAACAATACAGAACTGATGATACTAGCTTCTGTCAACACACACAAGTCCAATTTGACCACAAATTCATAAACAATCCCAATTCGGCCACAACACAACTCCTAGCCTAATTCGGCCCTAACACAACACCAAGCCTAATTTTGCCAATCATATACATTCCAAGCCCAATTCGACCTCAACACAATCATCTAGCCCAATTCGGCCCTAACTCAATCGTCCAAGCCTAATTCAGCCCTAAATCAACGACACACAAACCACACAGCACAACTACAACATACTGGCAACAACACCTCATGAACACAATTCAACTAATAACAAGACCATTAAGGTCATGCAACCACATGCAACCACACGCAGGGCAATCAACAACCATGTCTCATATGCGACTGATAACACCTATTCATTTAGGTACATTTTTCTCGCCTTATACTTCATTACATCATTAATGATTTGACCCAACGCGTTACGAATAATGTTATTAAACTGATCATACCAATAATCCAACATCAAAGAATTAACATATTAAGAGAATCAACATATGAAGAATGAATTTATCATTATCTTAAGCATGGTACTTCTAAACAAGTATATAATACAACTTTAGATTTGATAAACATGTTTATACATACCATATACAATTCCAAGTTCAGTTAACAAAATTCATAGTACAGCACATAGCATAGACCATATTAACTTCAACATACAAACAAACAAGGTAATCAAAATACTGCAAAGCTAGAGCACTCCGGCCACTCGAGCGCTCAGGTTTTGCAGTTTTCTAGCAAACTTTATTATTTAGTAACATAACTACGATTTTTATAATATATAGATTCATGAAATCTCAACTTTAAACTCACATGCACTTATAAAACAGACAATACATGTTCATATGCACATTATACATGAGTTATAACATTCACAAAGTGGTCAACAATCAAATGGATGATGAAAATTTATATAAACTTGAAAGATAGATGAGGATCATGATGATCTAGAGCAAATGCAACCAAATTTTACAGATTGTAAATGTACATATACCCATTATACGCAAGTTATAATACTCACAATGATGATCAAACTAAATAAATGATGATATGTTGAGAAAGATGATGATGTTGATGTTATATGATGAGGATGATGAAGGACTTGAGCTTAGAACCCCCAAAACTCCAAGAGTACACCAAGATTTCAATTCCAGAACTTCAAGGACTCAGATTATGCAGTAAAAAGGTGATCACAAGCTTAGATGAGCTTGTTTGTGGATGGATTGAAGGCATGCAAGTGGAAAACTGTATGAGCATGGTCATGAACTCTCAAGACCTCTCTAAGAACCCTCTATGTATAACTCTATTTGGTAAATGAAAAATGCATAGGATGGTTGTGTATTTATAGAATTTTAGAATCCTAGGGGAAAAATTGACTTTTCATAACTTTTTAGCTTGAGCGCTCGCATTGAGATTGAGCGCTTGCGCTTCCCGAGCACTCGGGTTCATTAAAATAAAGAAGTTTTATTTGAAATCATGAATTATGTTATGAAATGTATGAACACATATGGGATGCCAGGCATTCTCAAAATGTACCTTTTATATATAGAAAATATTGACAATACATATTCGGAAATTACATTATAGATAATTAAAAGTAAGGGTGTTACACGTGGTGTCCATGGCAAGTAGTGGGCAGTTATGTCATTAACAACGGTAGACGGAATGATGGTATATCTATAGAGTTGAACTATCGAGTCTATTATGTAATCATAAGTACCTAGTCAATCTTTGGGATAACAAGACATCTGTAATCGAAACAATTTTTTAAATACATAGAAGATATTATTAGTAACATTATTACCTATCGTTCATAACATGTAATTACTTTACCTTTATGACATTGTGTAAGTTTCTACTCACTCAGCTCTCTATAAGTTGATGGCATTTATGCTTGGACATTTCCCATCCAGACTACCCTATTCCTAATACTACAGGTCAGGAGCCGTACAATGATGGCTACTAACCAGAGGGTGGATACATAGAGGGTAGCCTTACTGAGGATGGATATGCCGAGGAGAACTACAACACTGATGATTACATCTACGCCAGCTGAAGATTAGATATATATTAGCTTCTATTGTACTGTCGAACTTTATTGCTACGTTTTGTAACTGGATATGTGTTGCCTTAATTCTTTCTATATTATAAAGTATGAATAATAATTAGATTGTTTATATTATGATCAGTTAGTTGTGTTATTGTTCTCTTGTTACTGTTCACTAGAACTATGTAGTGTGGGTAATTCAATGACTTCACCAGTCATTCCCTACAAACCCAAAGAGGAAATTATTATTTTTTCTATTTGTGCTGTACTGGGGCATGACAGGATTTTCGATATCTGAGCTTAGGTTAATACTTTTGCTCACTAAGACACCATACCATTTGGTCCTAGCATTTAAGATCCCTGATATATGAGTTTAAGATAAATTCGTCATGCTGACGATAGATAGTTTCCTTGAAGGTTAGCATGGATTCGAATTTCCATATGCTTGTGGACAATTCATTCGGAGGGCATGTGATTCATAGGAACATAGTCAAGCCAGCTAATCTGGAGGTATGCTAGACAGCCAACCATTACCTAGTGTAGACACCCAATTTTGGTTTGTCCGTTCGACAGAAGGAACCTCTCCTTAAGAACAACCCGATGACTGGAATAAGGATTTTTTAGTTATATGAAGTAGAACTATGTGAAGCACCATGGTCTATTAGACACATTAGAATAACCTTTATGAAGACTTAGGTACGATAGAAACACAATTTAGTAACAAAAACCAAAGTTAGGACAATATTTTTACATGAAATGACAAAAATTGCCTTTATTGAGCGAAATCCAGACCTCGGGGTGGGATCCCGAAAGCTCCCTTTACAAAATTTTCCTAAATTAGCTTAAAATGATGTCTCAAGCCTTCATGTTGGCCAAAAACCACTTAAGAGAATTTTTTGTGCCAAAATAGCCCTTCTACGCATCTCTGGTTAGCTCCTTTCCAAAGTCAGGCTCACATTTTTTTGTCATAACTAACAATCTACAAATTATTTTTTTATAAGAGCAAAATTAGTATAAACTAGATTTCCATACCTTTCCAATGATATATTGATGGAAAAACCGGTTTAAAATAAAAGTTTAAACGCGCAGCGGAAAAAGGCAAGTTATAAAAACTTAATGATAGCCCAGGATCTACTACTCGTCAATTCCATAGATGCATACAAGATGGAGACAAGAGTTTATACCTTAGTGTCTTGAACCCAATTCTGAAATCTCTAACTTTCAGCAGCTCCCACTAGATGGTCTTCACCCTTATGACTCCTGCAGATGCTTCCCAGAGAGACTAGAGATGGTGGGATCTCTAATAGAGAGGAAGGAGAAGGTTTTGGGGCACTAAAATAGTTTCTGCGGCTTCTGGTTAATAAAAACGACGAACTTGTTTTCCAGAACGCAGCCGCCCTATTTATAGATTCCCAGAACCGACCTAGCTTTTAATCGATCGAAGGACTTCGATCGATCGAACATTCGATCGATCGAACCATTCTCGATCGATCGAACCTGCCATGACTTCGATCGATCGAACTAGCTTCAATCGATCGAACCTGTCTTGATAGCTTCCTCAAGTGTCTTTCCAAGTATCTTGGCGGAGCTAAGAGTGGGACCTCCTAGGCTCTTTATTGTTGGCTCAGACCAGTTTGTTAATCACCGTGACCAAACTCTTTGATCAGCAAACTAACTAACTGGTCAGTTAACGTTTACTCCACTATAAAACGATAACTGAACTCCAACGCAAAAGAACATATCCGAAGTGATAACTAGACTTGTATGTTGTACTAATGTCCCTCTACCTTCAGCATTCGTAATCATATTCAGGTCGTCGGATAACTGTTACTGTCAACCTGAATCATGATTACTTCTTGTATTCCTTGAGTCCCATTCACCTCTCATGATTACCAAACATGTTGATAACTCTTATCAACAAGACTGCAGTACTTAGTAATCGACTTGGTGACATTCTCAAGGGAATGCTTACTCTGAAACAGAGGGTGGATTCTATCTTGACAATATATGTTCACAATCCTATGAACATGACATACCCAAGATACCCAGGTGTTAATCTTCTGTAGACCTCACTGATTGGTAAGTCAAAGCAGTCATATCCATAGTCTGCGTTCATAATCGTCTCAAGATTGAGAACACGTACCTTATACAAGTTATGAGTTCTTATTGACTGTTTGACAGCCTTGAGTGTCAATAAGAAAGCTCAGGTCCGTCAATGCACTATAAGCACTAGCATATTAACTAAGAGTTACACTCTAGTGATTGAGATTCATCACTCCATCCACTGGTAGTTAATCATGCTACAGTGTAAACCTGATGAGATATCCAGTCTCATCATCCACTGTGACAAGTTCTAAGCATCAAAGAATAGTAATTCGTATCTCACTTGTATGTATCTCATACATACACGAATTACCTTATATGATACTTAAGGATTAACAATCATCTCATGAAAGAAACATACATAATGAAATGTAAAGCTGATATCCATATATTAAAATGTCAATGTCTCATACATAAAGTAATGGTCTGAGGGCACAAACCCAACAAACTCCCACTTGCACTCACAACCATACAGGATTACATCTGAGACCTAGACTATCTAGATGACGATCAAAGACCTTCCGTGGCAAAGCCTTTGTAAACGGATCAACAAGATTGTCAGCGGTGGCAATCTTGGTGACAGTCACATCTCCACGTTGAACAATATCTCAGACAAGATGATATTTCCGCTCTACGTGCTTTCCCTTTCCATGGTTCCTTGGCTCCTTGGACTGAGCCATTGCCCCACTATTATCACAATAAAGCGTAATAGGTGACAGCGACACTGGTACCACCTCGAGTTCCATAAGGAACTTCATGAGCCAAACAGCTTCCTTTGCGGCTTCACAAGCAGCCACATACTCAGCTTCTGTAGTTGAGTCTGTAATGCATTTCTGCTTAATGCTCCTCCAACTAACAGCACCACCTCCCAAGGTAAAGAGATGACCGGACGTCGACTTCCTCGAATCTTTATCAGACATAAAATCCGAATCAGTGTATCCTACTGGAATTAACTCACTACCACCGTACATAAACATGTAATCTTTAGTCCTTCTCAAGTACTTAAGAATGTGCTTAACGGCTGTCCAGTGCTCTGGACCTGGATTCGACTGATATCTACTAACCATGCCAACGGCAAAACAGATATCTGGTCTAGTGCATAACATCGCATACATGAGACTTCCCACTGCCGAAGCATAGGGAATTCCTATCATGCGATTCCTCTCCTCCTGTGTCTCTGGACACTGGTCCTTGGAGAACGCTAAACCATGCCTGAAAGGTAACAAACCTTTCTTCGAATTATCCATTGAAAACCTAGTTAGCACCTTATCGATATAACCAGCTTGAGATAATCCCATTATCTTTCGCTTGCGATCCCGAAAGAGCTTTATCCCAAGAATATAGCTCGCCTCTCCTAGATCCTTCATATCGAAAGTACTAGCTAGCCAAACCTTGACTGTTGACAGCGCCGCTACATCATTTCCAATGAGTAGAATGTCGTCAACATAAAGCACAAGAAAAGCCACTACTTTCCCTTCACATTTCTTGTATACACAAGGTTCATCTAGATTCTGTATGAAACCAAACAACTTGACCGCTTGGTCAAATCGGATGTTCCAACTTCTGGATGCCTGCTTAAGCCCATAAATGGACTTTTGCAACTTGCATACCAAGTTACCTTTCCGACCAGCTATGAACCCTTCTGGTTGTTGCATATAGATGTCCTCCTCAAGATTGCCATTCAAGAATGCAGTCTTGACGTCCATATGCCAGATCTCATAATCTAGGCATGCAGCAATGGATAAGAGTATCCTGATGGACTTGAGCATGGCCACCGGCAAGAAGGTTTCCTCATAGTCAATGCCCTCCCTCTGAGTATAACCTTTCGCTACAAGCCTTGCCTTAAAGGTCTCAATCTTTCCATCAGATCCTCTTTTCCTCTTGTAGACCCACTTACAGCCAATGGGTTTAATATTGGCTGGAAGTTCTACAAGATCCCAGACCTGATTGGAATCCATAGATTCCAATTCAGCCTTCATAGCTATAACCCAATGAGCTGAATCAACATCAGCCATTGCCTCTTCGTATGTGGCAGGATCAGATTCAGATTCTATGGAGACAGCTTCAAAAACTTCTCCTAAGAACATGTATCTATCTGGCTGGCTGATAATCCTCCCACTATGACAAGGTACTGGTGCGGAAATAGGTGAAGAAGTGGTGTTTTCTTGATTTGCATCGTTATTAACTATGGGTTGGACTGAGGGCTCTCCTTCTATTTCTCTAAGATCTATCCTTCCCTTAGGTTTATGGTTCATGATATAATCATCCTCTAAGAAAACAACATTTGTACTAATAAACACTTTCTGTTCCCTTGGATCATAAAAATACCATCCATAAGTACCCTTTGGATAACCAACAAAGTAACATACTTTCGATCTAGAATCCAATTTGCTTATCTTTCCTTTCAGCACATGTGCCGGACACCCCCATATCTGGAGATGTTACAAAGAAGGCTTGCGCCCAATCCACATCTCTCGTGGTGTCCTGGGAACAGATTTGCTTGGTACTAGATTTAGTATGTAAGCAGCGGTTTCCAAAGCATAACCCCAAAGGAATAAAGGTAATTCAGAATAACTCATCATTGACCTAGTCATGTCTAGAAGAGTCCTGTTCCTTCTCTTTGCTACATCATTTTGCTGAGGCGTACCAGGAGCAGTCAACTGTGACAGAATCCCATTCTGTACGAGGTGATCAATAAACTCATTAGAGAGGTACTCGCCACCTCGATTAGATCGAATGGCCTTGATATGTGTGCCCAGTTGCTTCTCCACTTCAGCCCTAAACTCTTTGAACTTTTCAAAGGCTTCAGACTTGTGCTGCATTAGGTACACATATCCATACCTAGAGTGGTCATCTGTAAATGTTATGAAATACTCATAACCACCCCTTGCTCTAATATTTATTGGTCCACACACATCAGTATGAACTAATTCCAACAATGCATTGGTCCTGTTGCCCTTTGCAGGAAAGGGCCTTTTGGTCATCTTACCCTCTAAACAAGACTCGCAGACTTCCATTGGTTCGAGGACCAAATCGCCGAAGACCCCTTCTTTGACTAGTCTGCCAATTCTATTTAGATTGATATGGCCAAGCCTCATGTGCCAAAGCCTTGTTGGATTAGTGGAAGGTTCCTTTCTTTTAGATGGTACAATTACCACTGAGTTATTAAGTTCCATGCAAGAGTCTTTAGAAATATTGGGAGTAATCACATACAAGCCATTTGATTTAACACCAGAACATATAAAAGAACTATTTCTTTTAATCACAACTTCAGTTCCAAAATGAAAAGAATAACCATTATTCGATAAATTAGAAACTGAAATTAAATTACGTCTCATTGAAGGGACGTAAAGTACATCTGATAAAATCAAAACTTTATTGTCTAGAAATTCTAAAACTATGGCTCCTATAGCAACCGCAGAAACGGTTGCGCTAGAACCTAGAGTAAGTACGATTTCCCCATCACTGCACCTCCTGGTTGATCTGAACCCCTGCAATGAATTATATATATGGTTAGTCGCACCAGAATCAATGCACCAAGTGTTTGAAGTATCCGTTATAAAACTTACTTCAATCACATGTGATTCAATCATACCTTGAACTCTTGTAACTAAGAATTCTGGACAGTTCCTTTTCCAGTGGCCCTTCTCACCGCATTGGAAACACTTTCCTTTGCCTTGGCCACCCACCTTCCCTTTGCCCTTACCTTTTCTCTTAGATTTTGCAATCTTAGGGACTGGTCCAACACTTGAACCACCAGTACCAGCCTTCTTCTTCCCTTTCTTTCCTTTCGGTGTAGATCGGGAAGAGGAAGCGCTTTTCTCAATGTTCAAAACGTTGACCCTAGGTTTGATCACCCCTTCTGCTGCCAAAAGAGAACTCATCAATTCGCTCTTTGAAAAATTCATTTGATTCATATTATAGTTAAGTTTAAATTGAGCGAATGAAGGCGACAGCGAATTGAGGATCATATCAACTTGGGTCTGTGCATCGATGTTGGCACCTGGGGTCTCCAGCTCGTTCCGACATCTTTGCACTAATTATCTTCTGCATGGCTACTTGTCTGGCAGGCCTACCATGCTCCCCAAACATCTTTTTCAGGGACGTGATAATGTCACTGGCAGAATCATTCGATTGGAATTGGTCTTGCATTACACCAGCCATTGAGGCTAGATTGTAGCAACGAGCCATTCCATTCGACTTCTTCCATTTGTCGAACTTGCGTCTGGCAGCTGCCGAAGCACTTGCCGCTGGTTCTTTAGGGCTTGGGGTGGTGAGGACATATATGTGATCCTCCGTAATTAACACAATATCAAGGTTACGTTTCCATTCAGTGTAGTTATTTCCAGTTAACTTGTTTTGAGTGAGTATGGTGGCAAGTGGACTAAATGCAGATCCAGACATTATGATTTACTGAAAAAATCAAAATACAAAATAAATATGGATATCAGAATTTGACAGTTTGAAATAAAAGAATCCTTAAGACTCTTATTTAAAACAAAGTCGCCGGAATATCGGAACGAAAGAATAAAGCCTCCGTGTGGTGGTCAATGTTCAATCTTTTGATTAATCGTGACTTGTCCGCTATGCAACTCTTGCAAAACAAGTTATGACTCCCGATCCCTTTTGATCTCTAAGTTTCTGAATAATGCCCCGTGTGGGATCCCTTATCCATAGCTTAGCTAGTGTGTACCATTAACTAGGATCCAATCACAACCGTCTCAAGCAGCGCCTCCGTATGGTGGTCACCCTCTAACACGTCTGATTGATCCTATCAAAAGAAGTTCACATCTAGTAACCAATGAGTAATGCACCCTCCGTATGGAATGATCACCCCTGGCGAGGTGACACAGAATGCACCACTCATCTTACAGTGAACCGTCAATGGAAGATCGTGGGTGTTTATAATAAGACCCTCTCCCACTAGTTTTAGAAATTAAGGATTTTGCTTTTTAGAAAAAATTATTTTTACACATTACCCATAAACATCCAATGTTTACTAATGTATTAAAACGGTTTTTGAATTTTATTTTAGAAAACTTGTTTTACGTGCATGCAAGTAGTAACAATATAATTAAATGCCAATCACAAACCAAGCACATAGAACAAAAAACTAAAATTGAAAATAAAGACATCCAAACAATGCCTCTATCTCCCATGGCTCTATCTCCATAGAACCTCCTTTTTGGTTTGATCGCCTCCAGCTCCATCTTCATGGACAATGGCTCCTTGCTCCATCTTTATGGATTTTCTAATTCTATTACATTTATCCTATGCTTCTTTTGAAGCTTACAATTTATCTAGAAGTAGAAATAGCAACAACAAAATAAAAGGCTAGGGAAAACGGTGCGACTTTCCTTTTCTTAGGATTGAAGTCGCAGCGCCCTTTACATATGCCTTAAAATCAAACCAAACTGAAATTACAACATGCACCAATCTCAAACAATTTAAATACCAAATTTAAAAGTCTTGGTGCCATGGGAGATAGCGAAAAAGCTTACTGCAAAAGGGTTAGTCGTACATACATCCACGCATATATAATAATTGGAACCGCTAATTGATTCACACAGTACATAAACTCTTTATATACCGAATTAGAACTTGAAATAGCATCTTACTTCTCTGCCACAGTTCGATCGATCGAAGACCGTTCGATCACTCGAACCTTCGATCGATTGAACACTGTTCAATCGCTCGAACATTTTGTTTCACATAATGATTTGAAAATTTTTGCAGAATACTTTAAAATTAAAGTTTTTAATTTCAAAAACACTTTAAAACGTGAAACAGAGAACCTGACAAAGAATCTGTCTCGATCGATCTAACTCTATTCGATTGATCGAACACCAGAAGGTTTCGATCCATCGAAAACTGTTCGATCGCTCGAGTACAGAGAATGTTCGATCGATCAAAACATGATCGATCGATCGAACCTGCCTTGCATCCTATGCAATCACAGATTTGTACTCTGCTGCGATAACACTGCAGAAATAGATCCGTGACAATGCAGTTTCGAAAACAATTCTAAAATCAACATGCCAATCAAAATAGTGTTCCAAAAAATGCATCTATAGATCCAAACGAGCATGGCTCTGATACTCGGTTTAAATTAAAAGTTTAAACGCGCAGCGGAAAAAGGCAAGTTGTAAAAACTTAATGATAGCCCAGGATCTACTACTCGTCAATTCCATAGATGCGTACAAGATGGAGACAAGAGTTTATACCTTAGTGTCTTGAACCCAATTCTGAAATCTCTAACTTTTAGCAGCTCCCACTAGACGGTCTTCACCCTTATGACTCCTGCGGATGCTTCCCAGAGAGACTAGAGATGGTGGGATCTCTAATAGAGAGGAAGGAGAAGGTTTTGGGGCACTAAAACAGTTTCTGCAGCTTCTGGTTAATAAAAATGACGAACTTCTTTTCCAGAACGCAGCTGCCCTATTTATAGATTCCCAGAATCGACCTAGCCTTCAATCGATCGAAGGACTTCGATCGATCGAACATTCGATCGATCGAACCATTCTCGATCGATCGAACCTGCCATAACTTCGATCGATCGAACTAGCTTCAATCGATCGAACCTGTCTTGACAGCTTCCTCAAGTGTCTTTCCAAGTATCCTGGCGGAGTTAAGAGTGGGACCTCCTAGGCTCTTTATTGTTGGCTCAGACCAGTTTATTAATCACCGTGATCAAACTCTTTGATCAGCAAACTAACTGACTGGTCAGTTAACGTTTACTCCACTATAAAACGATAACTGAACTCCAATGCAAAAGAACATATCCGAAGCGATAACTAGACTTGTATGTTGTACTAATGTCCCTCTACCTTCAGCATTCATAATCATATTCAGGCAGTCGGATAATTGTTACTGTCAACCTGAATCATGATTACTTCTTGTATTCCTTGAGTCCCATTCACCTCTCATGATTACCAAACATGTTGATAACTCTTATCAACAAGACTGCAGTACTCAGTAATCGACTTGGTGACATTCTCAAGGGAATGCTTACTCTGAAACAGAGGGTAGATTCTATCTTGACAATATATGTTCACAATCTTATGAACATGACATACCCAAGATACCCAGGTGTTTGATCTTCTGTAGACCTCACTGATTGGTAAGTCAAAGCAGTCATATCCATAGTCTGCGTTCATAATCGTCTCAAGATTGAGAACACGTACCTTATACAAGTTATGAGTTCTTATTGACTGTTTGACAGCCTTGAGTGTCAATAAGAAAGCTCAGGTCCGTCAATGCACTATAAGCACTAGCATATTAACTAAGAGTTACACTCTAGTGATTGAGATTCATCACTCCATCTAATGGTAGTTAATCATGCTACAGTGTAAACCTGATGAGATATCCAGTCTCATCATCCACTGTGACAAGTTCTAAGCATCAACGAATAGTAATTCGTATCTCACTTGTATGTATCTCATACATACACGAATTACCTTATATGATACTTAAGGATTAACAATCATCTCATGAAAGAAACATACATAATGAAATGTAAAGCTGATATCCATATATTAAAATGTTAATGTCTCATACATAAAGTAATTGTCTGAGGCCATAAACCCAACATATATCACAAGCCCAAAAATAATAACCGGTGTGAGAGAACGATGTTCGGGAACATAGGGAAAAAACATAACTTCTGGGGCCAAATACCATAGTGGCTTTTGAGGAAGGCCGCACTGATCTTGTGAAGGCCGCGCGGCTCTCTAGGAAAGCAACTATGGCTTTCGACCCCAGAATGCAATCTGAGCCGTCCATTTGAACTAGCATAAACTCGACCAATCAGAGTAAAGCATGTCCAAAACCTCTTAGGTAAACCTCAAATAGCCTAGGTACAAGACTTTAAAGCTTGTATTTCTATCCCACAACACTTAAACATAGAAAACACAGCCCCAAATCCAAACTATAAATAGAAGCCTTCACCTCTCCATCCAATGCACCAGAAAATCTTGAGAATTAGAGAGAGCTCAAGGAAACCCCATTGGAGGATTACGAAGCACTCATAAAATTTCTTAGGATTAGTTAAATCTTTTAAGTTTTAGGTTTTTGATCCTAGAGATCGCAGTGCTAGTGACGCTCTGCTGGAAGAAGATTATGAGGGAAGTTCTTGAGGTAAGCTTTCTTCTCTTTCTTTTCTTTCTTTGTTTTTATTGTTTTCCTTAGTATAGATCTTTATAATTCTTAGTTTAGATTCATTTTCTTGTTTGTTCATAGTTGTTCTTCATTCCTTATTAGTTTAGATATTCTAGGCTTCTAGGTTAGCCTACTATCCTGTTTGTGGATAGGCTATCCATAGTAGTCCCTATTCCAATCATGGGATAACCACTACTGGTGGGATTGGTAGCCAAGCCATGGATATTTTAATCTCACTAGGGACCATGAAATCCTAATCTCTTATTGCTTACTCCTTTCTAACTTAGTTTAATCTTACCCATGCATCTATGCATACAGATGCACACTATTTACACGTAGGATAATAGGATATCCCGATTAAGGGTTACACATGCACACATACACTTAGTACTCATGTTTGGTTATCATACTGTTATTACCCCAACCCGTGTTAATTAGGAAGCTATAATAAGGAATGCTATGCTATCCCGGGTAAGTTCTCACAACTCTTCTATTTACTGCTTTTCCAGATCACCTAGAGGCATCCATAGTTTGATAAAACCGATTTAATTTTCCTACATGGTACATGTGCTTAGATATCCTTCTTTTCTAGGGTTTTGAATGAAATTTTCATGTTTGCTTCCTTTTTATTTTCTTATGAATGCATAGGGGAGCATAGCAAATCATTTAGTCCCCGATTTACTATTTTAGCATATGCATTGTATGATATTTGTACAGCCTCTTGCACACTTTTTTCATTATTTGTTTATATCTTGAACATCGGATTGCATTAGTGTAATTGAAATGCTTTCATAATGTCTAGTCAAATGCCTTGAAAGCTGAGTAGAGGCCTATCTTCGGACAGGGCAAGGGGGGTGTTTTAGCACGATCTAGCTCCTTCTTCTCTTGTACCTCAACCCCCAAACCAAGTTCTTCGGTGATGACGGGGTAGTGCTCTCTATCCATTGGACTTGATAGATCTAGTTTTCTTGGTTTCTCTATCAAACCAAGTGGCGACTCTATTAGCGAGGATCTATCCGAATTTTTCCTTAGGGGATATATTTGGATTACTTACTCGTGTAGCCTCGGATATGGAGCATGGACGTCAATGTTGCCTCGAGATTGATCAAAAAGCCCCATGGAATTCAAATACGAGTAATCTAAATCGGTAAGATTGGATAAAGGCTAGTAAAGGACGGTGAACCTCACTCGTGGCTGTTAGCATGAGATTTGAATGGGATTAATCAAGTGGGCTTGGTCTTTCTAGGCCTTAAACTTGGTCGAGGTACCCACAATTGGCGACTCTACTAGGGACATAGTAATAGGGTTAAACTCCAAAACTTTCAAGGGTTTTTTTGACTATTTATTATGTAGATCGCATGTGCATTAGTTTTAAGAAGCATGGGCAGACTAAAGGTGGGGCTTGTAACTCGTCAGATCACCCCTGTGGAGGACTTCCCTTCCCTAGCATGTTCCTATGGGTATAAAAAGTATGTCCACGTACCATACTAAACCCTGTAATGCTGGGGTATATAGGATATCTCATTGGGGGACCCTTTGACTCTATCCATCTTGATGCATATACTAGCTATAGATCCTAATCCTCTAGGGCTTGACCTGTTATGACAATGTGTGCAAATGAAATGCTCGCCATATATGGACCATGCACGCGGGTGGAGCCAGAGGGGGAGTTCTGTCGTTCCTTGACAGTGTCCCGGGATGGATCCAAGGAGCATACTTCAAGAACTAGAAACTCCTCATGCGATCCTAGAGGCAAAGAATCGCCACCTAATTGTTATCGAGAATTAGAAAAAAATTTGACTCGCCCAAAATTGAATAAGGTTACTCGCCCTTCATCACCAGAAACAAGGTTCGAGGGTCTTGGTACGAGAGAGGAAGGAGCTCGAGTAGGACTAAAGCATCCCCTCCTCGCCCTACTGAATGGTAGGCCTTGATTCAAATATCCTTGTTCTTAATTCATAATAGGTGTTGTTTCCTCAAACATACTAGATAATATATACATGGCAAAAGGAACATCTAATGAAAATCATTGCAAGAGATTAAATCAAGTAGCAAACGGATGCACATGCAATACAAGAGAGAGGTATACTCACAGTGGCTTATCCCGCCCGGGACCGATGCAAATAAGGGAAATGTGCCATGACACTAAGACACCAAGGAATACCCAAGCATTGTAAAAATATAAGCAAACAAATGATATGCATGATAAACAAGAAGAAGATGTCATTAATCAAATTTCCTGATTCGGTGACCCCTAATGAATCCTACCAAAAGTGATCTTAAACATGAGCCGGGTAAATATCCTTTTACAAAAGGTTAGATACATGTCTTAGGGAACGTTTCCAAAAAGTAGGACCTTATTAGCATTTTTGAAGTTCGAGAAATAAGAGTTTTGGGAATAGTGGATCAGGACTGTTCACTGTTATTGTAAAAATCATAATTAATTCTACAAAAATCACATGAAGCTCTATTTGGTGTCAAAAGAAAGTTATTTCATTGTAGTTTATGAAAATATAATCCCATGGATGAAGCTCTATTTGGTATCATTTAACAAAGGAATGCAAGACATAATAGAAGTTTATGAATCATGTTAATCAAGTTGATATAGGCTATTAATCTCTCATCCATTTATCCTAGATGATTTCTAAACCAAATTTTATTCATTAATGGTTGTTTTGTGATCAAGGTATGACCATTTGGTATACATAATCATGATTGTTGTTAAACTTAGAAAATTCTAGAATAGTTGTATTAACTTCAAACGCTTAGAAAATAATCTTAACTCGATTGTATGCTCACGATTTTTCATCGACATATAGATACATGAGTTAGGAATCATTCCCAAAAAGTAGATCATCGATAACTATTGTACATTTTTTGAAATTCAAATACAAAGAGACGATGTTCAAATCTGTCAACTGATTTCTCAACAATTTCTAAAAATAGCATATGGATCCTAATGATTCTCAAAACGGATCGAATGAAAGATAATTCATCAAAGTTTACCCAAAAAATTTGAAATCCATCACACTATGGGTTTTGATGGACCAAATCCTTTGGACAAAACCAATCTGTTTTGCTGAATTTTAACTAGTTGATTATAAAGTGTGAGGAAAACATCTTAGGTATTGATTTAGGTTAATCAGAGAGATCAAACTCATAGATCAACTTGATTATCATGATTCCCAATCAATTTAGCCCTCCAGCTCTATGAAGAGCTTTAGATCATGAATCAAACGAATCTACAAATATCCTCTTGGAGATGAAATTCAATAGGAATTCTAGGTAATAGGAACAATCAAGAGAAATGTATGAACACAAGAATCATCCTTCTCATAGATTATATTTCCAAACCATCATAGAATTCAAAGTAAATACATATATATATAATCATGTATGCATGGATCTAAACTAAATAGAAGAATGAAATTAAAATTGAAAATCAAAGTGAAAATCAATCGTTAATTATGAATTATCAACAAAATCAAGGAGAATTTGGAACTTGCGATGTGAGTGTGTGAAGAACAAGAAAAAAAGAAGATGAGTGTTCTAACAAAGAAAATAAAACTAAACTAGATCCAAACCTCATAGATCTATATATAAAAATAAGAATTAGAGATGAATTGTGATGCTTACCTGTTAGAGGATTCTTAATTATGTAATCAAAGTTGATTTGAAGGATCTTCTTTTTCAAGTGTTCTTCAAGTTCTTCAAGCACTCATCGATGGTGGAAGTTAAGGGAGGAAATGATGTTAAATATCTCTTCAATTATCTTATCTAATTATCTTAAGATTCATTTTAGAAGAAATCAATTCATGATTCCCTATTCTCTCTCTAGAATTCTCTCAAATTTCAAGCATATTCTTATATATCTTGTAAGTATATTCACTTGTATTCTCTCTATATCTTATTGTTTGTCAAAGATGATCTTATATGGATCTATATATAGAGTTTTGAAAACTTAACTCTTAAGTTTCAGGGTTAAAAGAGAGATTTTAGAGATTAGAAAAGGGTTAAAATTGCCATTTCAGTGCCTAAACGCAGTTTCTAGGCAGTTTCCTCGTAGTAGGAAGCCTCTGGATGGGTCTGGAACTCAAAAAGTTCAATAGAGAACATCATATATAGGTGGCAATTAAGGGGGTAGCCACCACCCCACATGTGGGACCCGCCACCTGCTTTTCCTCATCCCCTGGTTGCCTTCATGTCCTGTTTAAAAAATTACATGCAATGCTTTTCCAGATTTTTGTAAAATGCTTTTTGGTATCCGAAATCATCCGTTTACATACCGTTGGAAAGTTGTCTAGTTGAATTTCAGCATAAAAATAATCCAAGAGGATTTGAGAGGAGGATTGAAGGTCAATTGAAGTCTGGAATTCCTCCGAAACTTTCGTCGTCCTTCTGAAATCAAACGACTTCTTTTTTTAAAATTGCTTTTCAATGGGTATCGATTTCAAGTTTTTCTTTGAAATTAATCTCTGGATACCTAGAATACTACGTTTAGAACACTTTATGTTCATGTAACCCTGAGTGAATATGAATTGTGAGAGATGATTTTGACAAAATCAGGATTTTATGCTGGAAAAGGGCTTTTTTGAGCTTGAACTCACTTTCCGAAGTTCGATCTTTCGATTGTGTGGAATCCAGTACCTTCCACAGGGTACTTTTTATCGTGGAATCCTCCAAGATGTTGTCCACCCTAAATCCTATCAGTGTGGTCAAAATTGGGTGTCTACAATTTGCCTCTCTTGAGTAGAGCTTGTTGTGAACAACGTGAACTACAAGTGAGTGCCAAAGCCAGAAGGCACCTAATAACCATACTGACAGGTTTTAGAAAAAATGCTAAAATCAAGAAATTCAAAATCTGAGAAAATCAAGAAATTACGAAAGCAAGAATGCAATGCAATGTGGGTAGATGCTGCTAAGTCAAAGCTGTTGCTGGTCGTGCTCCACTGGAGCTGCCTACGTATCGTTTCTAGGAATCAGACCAGGGCGTAGTTCAAGCGCGGGAGAAGACGCAGAACACACAAATAGCAACACAGATTAAATACTCCTATCCTAGGATGCTAATGTAGTATGAAAGCCTGAATGTGAACGTGCTGGGGAATCGTCCTCAAGAGCTCCCTAGATGCAAAATCTAATGCAAAGGATGCAACATCTCACTCTCACAGTCGAATATGTCTAAAGTATGCTATCTATATCTTGGATGATTCTCGGGGTATTGTCAGAGTCTTTCTTCTGAGTCTAAGGCTTGTAGGTGTCATCTTTATCTCGGATGACTTTTGAAATATCAGAGTATCTTGGATGAATTCTAAAAATAACTTCTGATAAAAAGTGTCCTTATCTCTGGACGATCGTTGATGTAGAGTCCTTCTACTGGGGATGAACTTTTCTATAACTAGATGAATCCTCTAAAATAGGTCCTTCCTCTGGGGATAAATCTTCTGTAACAGGTCTGGAGACAAATCTTCTAAAACAGGTCTCTCTATTCGAGACAAATCATCTATTCGTCTAAAAAAGGTCCTTCCTCTGGGGACAAATCTTCCATAACAAGTCTCTCTGCTAGAGACAAATCTGCTGTTCTTCTAAAATAGGCCCTCCTCTAGGGACAAATCTTCTGTAGCAGGTCTGGAGACAAATCTTCTAAAACAGGTCTCTCTACTGGAGACAAATCATCTGTTCTTCTAAAATAGGTCCTTTCTCTGGACACATAATCTTCTGTAACAAGTCTGAAAACAAATCTTCTGAAATAGGTCCTTCCTCTGGGGACAAATCATCTATTCTGATGCACAAATTTTGAGAGATACACAGATTCTGAGTGAAACCCTACTTCTGAAGGCAACCCTGATACATGATGCTGAGACATAACCTACTTCTAGAGGCAACCCTGATACACGATGCTGAGATATACCCTACTTCTGGAGGCAATTCTGATACACGAATCTAAGAGAAACCCCACCTTTGGAGGTAAACCTGATACACGATTATGAGAGACACCCTACCTCTGGAGGTAGCCCTGATACACAATTATGAGATATACCCTACTTCAAGAGGAAATTTTGATACACGATTATGAGAGAAACCCCACCTCTGGAGGTAATCCTAATACATGATTCTAAGAGATACCCTACCTCTGGAGGTAACCTTGATACACAATTTTGAGATATACCCTACTTTTGGAGGTAATTCTGATACACGATTCTGAGAGAAACCCCACCTCTAGAGCTAACCCTGATACACGATTCTGAGGAAAACCCTACCTCTAGAGGTAACCCTGATACATGATATTTGAGATATACCTTTCCTCTAGGGGCAACCCTGATACACAATTCTGAGATTTACCTTTCCTCTGGAGGTAATCCTGATACACGATTCTGATAGACCTTCCCTTTGGAGGTAATTTTGACGATATGTGAAAGTTTTCTACTAGGGAGATTCTAGGATTCTGAGATGTAAGTAAAAGGCTTATATTCTAGAGGCCCTACTAGTTCAATTTGAGACTTATATCGATGCTTCGACCAGTTCAAACATTCTTACAGCACGTCGGGCTTATTCTGACCCTTTTATGAATATCTTGATCATGGTTTTGAAGATTCTGTATCCTGATCCATTTTTTGTATACCCAACAAATCCTTTCTGGATGTAATTCTCGAGTGGTAGTAGACCCAAATGTCCATTTTCTAAGACAACACATAATCAACCCAAAACAATGGGAGTTTGCTGTAAATAATCATTTCTCGACTATTTTCAATCTATGGTGCCCTTGATTCTTTGTGTCTGGGGACTTTTCTTCAACTCTGAATGATTTTCAACCATGACTCAAATTCCCAGGGTTCCCTTAGACCAATTCTAACAAGTTTCAAGCACTCTTAAGGCTTATATATCAAGATCAGACCAATCCGGGGTCAAAATGCGAATATAGAGCAAAATAGGGAATTGGCAGAAAGTGCATAGTAAATGGAGGTTCTCCACACCTCTTGGGAGCCTCCAGTCGCAACTTTAGGGTTTTGAACCCATTTTTCTTCTTGTTCTTCATTTATTTCATCTCCAATGCATCACCTCTCTAAGGTGCCAGAGTCTTGTAATTTCTTGATGTTTTGAGTGGTTTCATGCATCAAAACCTCTAAAAACCTTGTTGATTTCATTAATTCCTCTCTATTCTAGGAGATTCAAGTGCCAAGGGCTTCACTATTCATCATCTTCAACCTCTATCTTTAAGCTTCAAGCATCAACAACCATGAGTTCCCATGGACAAGGTGAGAGTTCTAGAACACGTAGAAATCAATTTCAAGCTAGTGAAGCTTCATCAACTCAATCCATGGAGCATCCAACTATGAAGGAGCCACTAAATCACATCTCTAAGAGGGCTTCCGTCAAGAGGTAATCCATTCTTCAATTTTGCACTATTTTTTTTTGCTTCATGTATGCGTGCTTGCAAATTCTTGCAAATTCTTAGGAATTATCCTTCAATTTTCTTCTAGAATGTGCTAGGGCACCTTAAATGTCATGGTAGCCATGGAAAATGCCTTTAATGGTTCAATAAATTGTCAAAATCATGTACCCAAGTAGTAGTCAATATTAAACAAGCAGGCTTTGGGTTTTTTATAACTTTATTGGAGAGACCTTCCAATGATTTGGCCATGATTCAAGCTCTTACTGAGAGGTGGTGAGATTCCACAAGTACTTTTCGCATGCCTTTTGGGGAAATAACCATGACCCACTTGACTTTGTGATGATTACCGACATTTTATTTGGTGGGCATCATCTTGTCTTTGCGAAGAACATCCACAGACATCTCACTATTATTGAGCAATAACTTCTAGGCATTATTCTGACCCAAAGAGATCTTCAGGGATCATGTGTGAGTATTACATGGTTTACCAACAACTTCTGGCCTTCTAAAAAAGCAGCTCGATTCACTGATATATAGCTTACTTGTGCTTTTATTTTATATTGCTCTGTTGCTCTCTTCTCTCTACTCGAGCTGAGCGGATTACACTAAACATGCTTAATTGCCTTCAAAATCTTGAGGAGATTGTAGACTTTAACTGCAACTCTGCTGGTCTAGCCATTCTTTATAGCCATGTGGGAGAGCATTCACGAGGCAAATCCCCTAGATTTTGTGGCTTCTGGAGAGCTTAGAAGGTACCAAAATATTTTCATTTCAAGTTTTATCATCGATATTCTATTTTCTGACCACTATTATATCTTCATTTGTAGGTGTGGGCCTTTGAGTACTTTTCCATGATAGCTCCATCATTTCGGGAGGAAGAGATACATATTTTTCCATGGGCTTTGAAGTGGCGTCGCCAAGTCGTAGGTGTCAAAAATGGTGCTCACAATGTCATTTCTTGTCAGGATTTCCTTACCCGTCTCAAGTTCAATCAAGTTAACTAGTATCCTTGGGCTATAAATGGTGATGTGACTGAGATCGGATTGGCCAGAAAGATGACGGGAGAGAGGATTCTTCTTGAGGGTCCCTCTATTCTTGAGTGGTATCTTGGAGAAAGAGTAGCTCCTTAGATTGATTTGGAGGATCATCTCTTAGTGCCACGGGATCCGCTTTCTTGCATGAGGTCAGCGTAGAATTTGGAAGAGGATGAAGTCGATGCTTTGAACGGAATTCCTTCTGCCTCATTTACTCTATTTGAGGAGAACTATGACGTCTTCAGGACCACTTATCTAATGCCCAATTTCCCACTCTCGGATGACCCACAAGTATTTCATGGTTTCCTCATTTCTGATTAAATGCTTGTTTTCCCTTATTTCTTATTATCATTTGTAGGGGAGCTCTTTTTTGGATGGCCCTGGCCGACCTTTACCTCCCATTCCTTCTTATGAGTGGCGAGCTTCGACTATGCTGCGCGAAGTTATATCCTCAGTGGAGATTCCCCATGATCTTGTGGAACCTCTGCTAGTTTCAGAGCAATATGAGTCGGCTCTCCAAGCTGTTTTTAATGAAGATCGAGCTTATGCACATAATCTGAGAGCTTGGAGCCTTGCCCGGAAGGGACATATGAGTACTTCTAAAACTCATTACTTCTGATTCTCCTAATCTTTTTGATCTCATCTTTCTTCTTTTGTAGTGGGATGGCATGTGTCAAACTTATATAGATCGAGATGCAACTCTGGTAAATTTCTTGATCTCTCTTTCTTTTAATTGCATTTTCAACCTTGTACTAATTCTTTCTTTCAACAGGTGGCCTAAATCAGGCAGCTTCAATCATAGCTAGAGCGGATGAATACAAGCCCTTCTGGTGGGACTGGCGTGTCTAGGCGAAGGTGCCATATTGATGATGATGATAGTTCTACGGCCTCAGATATGCCTGCTCGGTACCCACGGGCTACTCGTCGTCGCTGATTCTGATGATCTACCTCTTTCATATGTACCCGGAGCTGTCTTTCTTATTCTCTTACTTTTCGTACTGAGTCTAGTGCTGATGTATTCTGTTTGAGACTTGATGGCTTGTACCCTTGAATTTGCTTAGTGCTGCTTTATGATATCCTTTGCTTTTGCTTTGCATTCCTTGTTATGAGACTGATTTGCTTGACACTTTGTTCATCGTCACACAGGACTCGGTTACAGAGAAAGGAAATTTCCAACGATTCACTTTCTTAAAAATGTCGTTTGACTTTGATGTTTGAATTTCTAAGGATTTACATGTTTGAAATGAAAATTATCTTGTAGCAGGATATTATATTGGCTTTACATATAATCTCAGAGCTTTGAAAATTTTCCACGTAATGTTTCAGTCTTGACATTAGACTCACATCTTTAGATTGCTTAAAAAAAGGTTTTCAACATAATACAAAGAATTAACAGATTTTTCTCTTAGGTGCTTAATTATGATAGCCAAATGATCCACAGAGGACAGGTAGCAGGGTATGGGCAAATGATAGTTTGCCCCTAGTTAATTGGGATAAATGGAAGTATGGGCAAACTATGTTTGCCCTTTGTATGGCAGTGGTATCTTGAGGCTCTGGGTAAACTTGAAAGCTTTGCCCATAGTTTGCAAGGTTCAGGGACTAAGAGCCTAGGGAAGCTCGCCTACTTATCCCCAGTAGGAATCAGGTCCAAAGTAGTTCGACCGAGGTTTGAAGGAAAGTATTTGAGATGTGGCTGAGTGTTTTAGAAGCAGTGACTGAACCGAGTAGGTTGCCTACGTATCCTCAAGTGGGAATCAGGTCTAGCGTAGTTCCTCGAAGGCTGGAGGTTTAAAAGTGCAAGGTTTGAAAGAAATGTTTTAAGCATAATATTTTTTGAGACGATCAATGTTGATTGGCTGATTGAATTCAACTCCATCTAGATCCATCAGGGATACTGCTCCTCCAGAGAGAAGCTTCTTGATTATGTACAGACCAACCCAATTTGGCTTGAATTTCCCTCTAGTATCATAAACTGGTGCTTTTGATTCTGTAAGCACATGGTCGCCTTCCTAAAGTTTTCTCGGATGGACCTTCTTGTTGAATGCTCGAGCTATTCTTCTCTGATACACATGCACATGATCGATTGAAGCTAACCTCTTTTTATCAAGTAACATAAGCTCTTCATATCTATTTCTTAGCCAATCAAATTCTGGAATCTCAGATTCAGCCACGATTCTTAGCGATGGTAGTTCTACTTCAACTGGGAGTACTGCTTCTATTCCGTATGCCTAGTAATAAGGAGTGGCTCCCGTGCTAGGTAAGCCAATTACTGTATGTATCAATCATCTTTTTTAGAATCATCTTTAAATTCCTATTAGCTGCTTCAACTGCCCCATTTGTTTATGGCCTATATGGTGCTGACATGTGATGCATGATCTTGTATTCTTCTAGTAGATCCAAAACTTCTTTCTGGAAGTGAATGCCATGATCGAATATCAACTCATGAGGGACCCCGTATTGACAGATTATATTTTTCCTGATAAATCTGGCCACATCTTTAGCCTTTAATGTCGCATAGGATTCTGCTTCCCCCATTTCGTGATTGCTACCAGGATGTATTAATGCCCATTAGATGCCTTCGGGGTTACTTCTCCAATAACATCTATTCCCATAGCTGAGATTGGCCAAGGGGTAGTCATGTTGTATAGTAGTGATGGCGGCACATGCTTTATATTGGCATGGATCTGACACTTGTGACATCTTCTGACATATTCGTAGCAGTCTTTGTCCATAGTAGTTCAATAATACCCCTGTCGGATGATCTTATTGGCTAACATGTGTCCACTCATGTGAGGACTACACACCCCTTCGTGAATTTTCTCCATCATCTTCTTTGCATTGTTCCCATATAAACACGTCAAGTTGAACCCATTGTAAGATTTCTTTAGTAGACTTCCACCGCCAATCATGAACTGAGTCGGGAATCTTCTTATGGCTTTCTTGTCTTTCTTAAATGCACCTTCTGGATATTTCCCATTTTCAATGAAGTTCCATACGTCGGTGTACCACGAAAGTTCTTCTGCTTCTTCTATTTCCCCAATCATCTCATAAGATGGCTTTTGTCTCTGTTCAATCATCAACGGAGTTAACTTTATCCCCACATGAATCTCAATCATCGAGGCTAAAGTAGCCAAGGAGTCTGCTAGCTGATTTTCTTCTCGAGGTAGGTAGAAGAACGTGATATGCAAGAAACGGGCTCGTAGAGAATCAAGGTACTCATCATAAGGCTTTAACTTTTCTTCTTTGACTTTCCAGTCTCCTCGAACTTGGGATATGATTAGATTAGAATCCACAAATACATCAAGTTTACTTACTTCCAAAGTCAATGCGTCTTTTAACCCCAAGATACAAGCTTCATATTCGGTAGTGTTGTTGGTGTAGGTATACTTTAGCTTAATAGTGAATGGGGTATGTTCTCCTTCAGGGGATACAAGGATGATCCTTACTCCATACCCTTTCTGGTTTGTAGCTCCATTAAAGTACATTTTCCACACATCTTCTCTTAATTCCATCAATCCTTCATTAGGGAACATGAATTCTTATTCGTTTTTCAAACTTATCGGATGTTTTCCTAAATGTTTTGTGACAGCCCTTCCTTTAATAGATTTTCTCGTAGCATGTGTCAAGTCAAACTCAGATAGCATCAAGGTCCATCAAGAAATTTTGCCGATCAATGCTGGTTTTTCAAAGAGGTACTTTAAAGGATCCATTCGGGAGATCAAAACAACAGGGAAGGCCAAAATATAATGCCTTAGACGACGAGTGGCCCAAATCAAAGCCCATTATGTCTTTTCTAGCGGAGAATACTTTAGCTCGTATCTAGTCATCCTCTTGCTTAAGTAGTAAATGGTTTTCTTTGCATGCCATTCATCTCCTTCTTGGGCTAACATGCATCCTATAGCATTCTCTGACACGGATAAGTACAATAGTAAAGGCTAACCCGACTTCAGGGGTGAAAGATTCGGTGGGTTTAATAGATAAGTCTTGATTTTGTCGAAAGCATCTTAGCACTGATCATCCCATTCAAATTTTTTCTCTTTTCTTAACAAGCTGAAAAGCGGATCACAAGTTGTAGTGAGCTTAGATATGAACCGACTGATGAATTGAATTTGTCCTAGAAATCCTCTTACTTCCTTTTCATTGGTTGGAGACGGCATATCCATAATGGCCTTGATCTTCGTGGGCAATCTCAATTCTGATGGAAAAACATTTTTAGAATTATTTTTAAAAGCGCGAAGGAAAGATTAAGTTTCAAAAACTCATTGGTATGCCTGGATCTACTACCCGTTAATTCTATAGGTGCGTACAAGAGGGGACAAGAGTTATACCTTTGTATCTTGAACCCAATTCTGATTGTCTTCTTCCATGATGGTGCAGCAGCCTCTACTAGGTTGTCTTTACCCTTATGTCTCCTGCAAATGCCAGCCGGAAGGACTAGGGTTAGTGGGAACCCTTATAGAGAGGAAGGAGAAGGTTTGGGAGCTCTAAAACAGTTTTTGCAGCTTCTAGCGTAGTAAAACGATGAACTCCTTTTTCTGGTTGCAACTGCCCTATTTATAGATTCCCAAAAACGACCTAACGTCAAGCGATCGAAGTGATTTTGATCGACCGAAGCTTCGATGGATTGAGCCACATTCGATCGATCGAACCTGTCTAGACTTCAATCGATCGAGACTCTTTTGATCGATCGAACCTGCCTTGACAAAATCCTCATGTGCCTTTCCAAACATCCTAGCGGAGCTAAAAGTGGGACCTCCTAGGCTCTTTATTGTTGGTTCAGACCAGTTGTTAATTCCTATGACCAAACTCTTTGATCAGCAAATTAACCAACTGATCAGTTACCATTTACTTCACTATAAAACAATAACTGAACTCCAACGCAAAGGAACATATCCAAAGCAATAGCTAGACTTGTATGGTGTACTGATGTCCCCCTACCTTCAGCATTCGTAATCATATTCAGGTAGTCGGATAACTGTTACTGTCAACCTGTATCATGATTACTTCTTGTATTCCTTGAGTCCCATTCACCTCTCATGATTATCAAACATGTTGATAACTACTTATCAACAAGACTACAGTTCTCAGTAATCAACTTGGTGACATTCTTAAGGGAATGCTTACTCTGAATCAGAGGGTAGATTCTATCTTGACAATATATGTTCACAACCCTATGAACATGACATACCCAAGATACCCAGGTGTTGATCTTCTATAGACCTCACTGATTGGTAAGTCAAAGCAGCCATATCCACAGTCTGTGTTCATAATCGTCTCAAGATTTAGAACACATACCTTATACAAGTTATGAGTTCCTATCGTCTGTTTGACAGTCTTGAGTGTCAATAGGAAAGCTCAGGTCTGTCAATGCACTATAAGCACTAGCATATTAACTAAGAGTCGTACTCTAGTGATTGAGATTCATCACTCCATCCAATGGTAGTTTATCATGCTACAGTGTATACCTGATGAGATATCCAGTCTCATCATCCACTTTGACAAGTTCTAAGTATCAAAGAATAGTAATTCGTATCTCACTTGTATGTATCTCATACACATATGAATTACTTACTATGATACTTAAGGATTAACAATCATCTCATGAAAGAAACATACACAATGAAATGTAAAGCTGATATCCATATATTAAAATGTCAATGTCTCATACATAAAGTAATGGTTTGAGGGCACAAACCCAACAAACTCCCACTTACACTCTCAATCATACAGGATTACATCTGAGACCTAGACTATCTAGATGACGATCAAAGACCTTCTATGCCAAGGCCTTTGTAAATGGATCAGCAAGATTTTCAGCAGAGGCAATCTTGGTGACAGTCATATCTCCACGTTGAACAATATCTCGGATTAGATTATATTTCCGCTCTACGTGCTTTCCCTTCCCATGGTTCCTTGACACCTTGGACTGAGCCACTGCCCCACTATTAGCACAATAAAGCGTAATAGGTGACAGTGAGGCTGGTACCACCTCGAGCTCCATAAGGAACTTCTTGAGCCAAACAGCTTCCTTTGTGGCTTCGCAAGCAGCCACATACTCAGCCTCTGTAGTTGAGTCTGCAGTGCATTTTTTCTTAATGCTCCTCCAACTAACCGCACCACCTCCCAAGGTAACGAGATGACCGGATGTCGACTTCCTTGAATCTTTATCTGACATAAAGTCCGAGTCAGTGTATCCTATTGGAATTAACTCAACACCACCGTACATAAGCATGTAATCTTTAGTCCTTCTCAAGTACTTAATAATGTGCTTAACGACTGTCCAATGCTCTGGACCTGGATTCGATTGGTATCTACTAACCATGCCAACGGCAAAATAGATATCTGGTCTAGTGCATAACATCGCATACATGAGAATTCCCACTGCCGAAGCATAGGGAATTCCTACCATGCGATTCTTCTCCTCATGTGTCTTTGGACACTGGTCCTTGGAGAACGCTAAACCATGCCTGAAAGGTAACAAACCTTTCTTCGAATTATCCATTGAAAACCTAGTTAGCACCTTATCGATATTCTAGCTTGAAATAATCCCATTATCTTTCGATTACGATCCCGAAAGAGCTTTATTTCAAGAATATAGCTCGCCTCTCCTAGATCTTCATATCGAAATTACTAGTTAGCCAAACCTTGACCGTTGACAATGCCGCTACATCATTTCCAATGAGTAGAATGTCGTCAATGTAAAGCACGAGAAAAGCTACCACTTTCCCTTCACACTTCTTGTATACACAAGGTCCATCCAGATTATGTATGAAACCAAATGATTTGATCGCTTGTTCAAATCGGATGTTCCAACTCCTGGATGCTTGCTTAAGCTCATAAATGGACTTTTACAACTTGCATACCAAGTTACCTTTCTGACCAGCAATGAGCCCTTCTGGTTGCTGCATATAGATGTCCTCCTCAAGATTGCCATTCAAGAATGCAGTCTTGATGTCCATATGCCAGATCTCATAATCTAGGCATGCAGCAATAGATAAGAATATTCTGATGGACTTGAGCATGGCTAACGGCGAGAAGGTATCCTCATAGTCAATGCCCTCCCTCTGAGTATAACCTTTCGCTACAAGCCTGGCCTTAAAGGTTTCAACCTTTCCATCAGATCCTCTTTTCCTCTTGTAGACCCACTTACAACCAATGGGTCTAATATTGGCTGGAAGTTCTACAAGATCCCAGACCTGATTGGAATCCATAGATTCCAATTTATCCTTCATAGCTTTAACCCAATGAGTTGAATCAACATTAGCCATTGCCTCTTCGTATGTGGCAGGATCAGATTCAAATTCTGTGAAGACAGCTTCAAAAACTTCTCCTAAGAACATGTATATATCAGGTTGGCTGATAATCCTCCCACTACGACGAGGTACTGTGAGGAAATGGAAGAAGAAGTGGTATTTTCTTGATTTGCATCGTTATCAACTGCGGGTTGGACTGAGGGCTCTCCTTCTATCTCTCTTAGATCTATTCTTCCCTTAGGTTTATGGTTCATGATATAATTATCCTCCAAGAAAATAGCACTTGTACTAACAAACACTTTCTGTCTCTTGGATCATAAAAATACCATCCATAAGTACCCTTTGGATACCCTACAAAGTAACATACTTCCAATCTAGAATCCAATTTGCTCATCTTTCCTTTCAGCATATGTGCCAGACACCCCCATATCCAGAGATGTTGCAAAGAAGACTTGCGCCCAATCCACATCTCTTGTGGTGTCCTGGTAACAGATTTGCTTGGTACTAGATTTAGTATGTATGTAGTGGTTTCCAAAGCATAACCCCAAAGGAATAAAGGTAACTCTAAATAACTCATCATCGACCCAGTCATGTCTAAAAGAGTCTAATTCCTTCTCTCTGCTACACCATTCTGCTGAGGCACACCAAGTGCAGTCAACTGTGACAGAATCCCATTCTGTACGAGGTGATCAATAAACTCATTAGAGAGGTACTTACCACCTCGATCAGATCGAATGGCCTTGATATGTATTCCTAATTGCTTCTCCACTTCAGCCTAAACTCTTTAAACTTTTCAAAGGCTTCAGACTTGTGCTGCATTAGGTACACATATCCATACCTAGAGTGGTCATCAGTAAATGTTATGAAATACTTATAACCACCCCGTGCTCTAATATTTATTGGTCTACACACATTAGTATGAACTAATTCCAACAATGCATTGGTCCTGTTGCCCTTTACGAGAAAGGGCCTTTTGGTCATCTTACCCTTTAAACAAGACTCGCAGACCTCCATTGGTTCAAGAACCAAATCACCGAAGACCCCTTCTTTGACTAGTATGTCAATCCTATTTAGATTGATATGGCCAAGCCTCATATGCCAAAGCCTTGTTGAATTAGTGGAAGGTTCTTTTCTTTTAGATGGTATAGTTACCATTGAGTTATTAAGTTCCATACAAGAGTCTTTAGAAATATTGAGAGTAATTATATATAAGCCATTAGTTTTAACACTAGAACATATAAAAGAACTGTTTCTTTTAATGGTAACTTCTATTCCAAAATGAAAAGAATAACCATTATTCGATAAATTTGAAACTGAAATTAAATTACGTCTCATTAAAGTGACGTAAAGTACATCTGATAAAACTACTGCTCCTATAGCAACCGCGAAAACAGTTATGCTAGAACCTAGAGTAAGCACGATCTCCCCATCACTGCATTTCCTGGTTGATCTAAAAGCCTGCAACGAATTACAGATATGGTTAGTCGCACCAGAATCAATGCACCAAGTGTTTGAAGTATCCGTAATAAAACTTACTTCAATCACATGTGATTCAATCATACCTTGAACTCTTGTAGCTAAGAATTCTGGACAATTTCTTCTTCCAGTGGCCCTTCTCACCGCATTGGAAACACTTTCTTTTGCCTTGGCCACCCACCTTCCCTTTTCCTTTACCTTTTCCCTTAGATTTTACAATCTTAAGGACCGGTCCAACACTTGGACCACCAGTGCTAGCCTTCTTCTTCCCTTTCTTACCTTTCGACCTAGATCGAGAAGAAGAAGAGCTTTTCTCAACATTCAGAACGTTGCCCCCAGGCTTGATCACCCCTTCCACTGCCAGTAAATAACTCATTAATTCGCTCATTGA
Source organism: Hydrangea macrophylla (assembly GCA_033977485.1). Classification (NCBI taxonomy): domain Eukaryota; kingdom Viridiplantae; phylum Streptophyta; class Magnoliopsida; order Cornales; family Hydrangeaceae; genus Hydrangea; species Hydrangea macrophylla. The sequence goes on from CM066994.1 coordinate 94,124,684, forward strand.
GAAATCCATTTTATTTATATTATAATTTAGTTTAAATTGAGCGAATGACGACAGCGTATTGAGGATCATACCAACTTGGATTTGTGCATCGATGTTGGCACCTAGGGTCTCCAGCTCGTTCAAATAACCAATCATTTTTAAAACATGTTCTTTGACTGGAGTCCCTTTCGACATCTTAGCACTCATTATCTTCTGCATAGCTACCTGCCTGGCAGGACTGCCATTCTCTCCAAACATCTTTTTTAGGGATTCGATAATGTCACTGGCAGAATTGTTTGACTGGAATTGGTGTTACAACATACCAGCCATTGAGGACAGAATGTAGCAACGAGCCATTCCATTCGACTTCTTCCATTTGTCGAACTCGCATCTGGCAGTAGCTGAAGCATTTTTCGTGGGTTCTTCGGGCATGGGGTGGTGAGGACATATATGTGATCATCTGCGGTTAACACAATGTCAAGGTTTCGTTTCCATTCAGTGTAGTTATTTCCAGTTAACTTAGGAGTGAGTATGGTGGCAAGTGGACTAAATGTAGATCCCGACATTATGATTTACTGAAAAATCAAAAGACAAAATAAATATGGATATCAAAATTTGACAGTTTGAAATAAAAGAATCCTTAAAACTCTTATTTTGAAACAAAATTGTCAGAATATCAAAATGAAAGAATAAAGCCTCCGTGGGGTGGTCAATGTTCGATCTTTCGATCAATCATGACTTGTCTGCTATGCAACTTTTGCAAAACAAGTTATGACTCCCGAACCTATTTGATCTCTAAGTTTTTGAATAATGCCCTGTGTGGGATCCCTTATCCATAGCTTAGCTAGTGTATACCATTAACTAGGATCCAATCACAACCGCCTCAAGTAGCGGCTCCATATGGTGGTCACCCTCTAACACGTCTGATTGATCCTTTCCATAGGAAGTTCACATCTAGTAACCAATGAGTAGTGTACTCTCTGTATGGAATGATCACCCCTGGCGAGGTGACATAGAATGCACTACTCATCGTACAGTGAACCGTTAATGGAAGATCCTGGGTGTTATAAATAAGACCCTCTCCCACTAGATTTGGTAAAAAAGGATTTTGCTTTTAAAAAAATTGTTTTTACACATTACCCATAAACATTCAATGCTTACTAATGCATTGAAAACAGTTTTTGATTTTTATTTTAGAAAACTTGTTTTTATAATGCATGCAGTAACAACATATTTAATACTCCAATCATAGACAAGCATATAAAATAAAAACAAAAAAAACTAAAATTGAAATAAAAACATCCAAATGATGCCTCTATCTCTCATGGCTCTATCTCCATAGTACCTCCTTCTTGGTTTGATCGCCTCCAGCTCCATCTTCATAGATAACGGCTTGCTCCTCCATCTTCATGGAATTTTTAATTCTATTACATTGAACCTATGCTTCGTTCGAAGCTTACAATTTATCTAGAAATAGAAAGACAGCAATAAAATAAAATAAAAGGCTAGGGAAACCGGTACGACTTTGCTATTTGTAGGATTGAAGTAGTAGAGCCCTTTACAGATGCCTTAAAACCAAACCAAAATTAAATACAGCATACACCAATCTCAAACAATGCAATACTTGATAAGTGATCTTGGTGCCATGGGAGATATCAGACTAATCTTGCTGCAAAAGGGTTAGTCGTACACATATCCACGCAAATATAACAAATGTATGCAACTATTGGAACCCCTAATCGATTCACACAGTACACAAACTCTTTACGTATTGAATTAGAACTTAAAACAGCATCTTTGTTCTTTGTCACACTTCGATCGATCGACAAAGGTTCGATCAATTGAACACAGTTCAATCGATTGAACTTTCAGTTTCATAGAATGATTTGAAAATTTTTACAGAAAAATTCAAAATTAAAGTAAATAAATTTTAAAACCTTTAAAACTGTGAACAGAACACCTGGACAGAGAATCGATCTTGATCGATCGAACACATTCAATCTATCGAACAAAACAATGTTTGATCGCTTGAGAACAACAAGTTTCAATCGATCGAACATACTTCGATCGATCTAACTCACCTTGCATCCAATACAATCACAGATTTGTATTCTGCTACGAGACTGCTGCAGAAACAGATCGATTGAGCCAGATTCCCAGATTTGACCTAACGTTCAAACGATCAAAGTGATTTTGATCGATCGAAGCTTCGATCGATTGAGCCGCATTCGATTGATCGAACCTGTCTAGGCTTTAATCGATCGAGACTCCTTCGATCGATCGAACCTGTCTTGACAAGATCCTCATGTGCCTTTCCAAACATCCTAGTAGAGCTAAAAGGAGGACCTCCTAGGCTCTTTATTGTTGGCTCAGACCAGTTGTTAATTCCCATGACCAAACTCTTTGATTAGCAAACTAACCAACTGATCAGTTAGCATTTAGTCCACTATAAAACGATAATTGAACTCCAAAGCAAAAGAACAAATCCGAAGCGATAACCAGACTTGTATGGTGTACTGATGTCCTTCTACCTTCAGCATTCGTAATCATATTCAGGTAGTCGGATAACTATTACTGTCAACCTGAATCATGATTACTTCTTGTATTCCTTGAGTCCCATTCACCTCTCATGATTACCAAACATGTTGATAACTACTTATCAACAAGTCTGTAGTTTTCAGTAATCAACTTGGTGATATTCTCAAGGGAATGCTTACTCTGAATCAGAGGGTAGATTCCATCTTTACAATATATGTTCACAACCCTATGAACATGACATACCCAAGATACCCAGGTATTGATCTTCTATAGACCTCACTGAATGGTAAGTCAAAGCAACCATATCCACAGTCTGTGTTCATAATCGTCTCAAGATTTAGAACACATACCTTATACAAGTTATGAGTTCCTATCAACTGTTTGACAGTCTTGAGTGTCAATACAAAAGCTCAGGTCCGTCAATACACTATAAGCACTAGCATATTAACTAAGAGTCACACTATAGTGATTGAGATTCATCACTCCATCTAATGGTACTTAATCTTGCTACAGTGTATACTTGATGAGATATCCAGTCTCATCATCCACTTGACATGTTCTAAGTATCAAAGAATGGTAATTCGTATCTCACTTGTATGTATCTCATACACACATGAATTACTTACTATGATACTTAAGGATTAACAATCATCTCATGAAAGAAACATACACAATAAAATGTAAAGCTGATATCCATATATTAAAATGTCAATGTCTTATACATAAAGTAATGGTTTGAGGGCACAAACCCAAAAATTCCCCTCTGCGCAGCTTCCCAGTGGTTGCTCCAAAAGTACACTTCTGTGGGTTCAATCTCATCCTGTATTTTCTCAATCTTTCAAAGAACTTGGTGAGGGCTACTAAATGCCCACTCCTGTCTTTGGACTTGACAATCATGTCATCCATATAGACTTCAACTTCTTTATGAATCATGTCATGTAACAAAGTAGTAGTAGCTCTCTGATAGGTTGCTCCAGCATTCTTTAACCCAAACAGCATCACTCGGTAGCAGTACGTCCCCCAGTAAGTTGTGAATGTGGTCTTTTTTTTGTATTCGAGTGCCATTAAAATCTGATTGTACCCTGAGAAACCATCCATGAATGATAGCAACTCATGCCCTGCCATGTTATCTACCAAGACATCTATGTGTGGGAGCGGGATATCATCTTTGGGACTAGCTTTGTTCAAATCTCTGAAGTCAACACATTCTCCGATCCTTCCATCATTCTTCGGTACGAGAATGATATTGCTATCCATTTAGGGTATTGGGTTACCATCAGGAATCCAGCTTTCAACTGCTTCTCAACTGCTCTTAATTTTCAAAGTCTATTCAGGTCTCATGCGTCTCAATTTATGCTTAACAGGTTTTGAATTAGGAAAGATAGGGATACAGTGTTGGATAATCTCTGGATCAATGCCTAGCATATCTTTATAAGACCAAGCAAAAACATCATTAAATTCTTTTAATAAATTGATTAGTTCAGTGCTTTCTTGTGAAGTGGGCGTGGTGTCAATATGAACATTTTGTGGATTATCTTCATTACCCAAGTTTATTAGCAAAGTTTTTTTAATAATCTTGTATGCAGATTCGTTTTTATTTTCAATTAATCTTTGTAAATCCTCAGAAATTTTGAAATCAAGACCATTAGACACAGAAGAGTAAGCAAAATCTTCGTTCATTTCATTAACATTTTTGGGTACATCAAAAACTAAAGCAGACTCAACATCATGGCTCATATTGGCCTTTACAGACTTCCGGGGGAGTGGGGGAGGGGATTTGTTGACTCTTGATTCTATCACCCAATTGTTCAGAGCTCCCTCTATCGGCTTGATTTCTTTCACATTTCCTAGTGCTTCTTCGACATCCATCAACATGTTCAGTTCTTCACCCATTAGTATGTTCAAATCATCACTGGTCATCAGATTAGCCCAATCCTTCCTTTCTTTCTTGACAGGTGGAGCACACAATAATGGATCCTCATAGTCAAAAAACTCACGCTTGAAGAAAATCCTAATTCCAGGCTTGATGCTCTTGGTAGTTAGATCATACCACAGCTTTGGAAAACCACAGAAGAAGAAGTCATCACCTTCTTTTATGAAGTACTCATTCAGGATTCTTGGTCCAGAACCAACCATCGGCCCTTTTCCTTTTACCATTTTCTTCTTATCTTCTTTAATTAATCGATACCCGAGTCCAGATTTATCTTTCTGCTCATATAAGTCAGGAGGTTCACTTATTCCTTGTTGACGATGACCCAGTCCCATTACAGGGAAATAATTCAGCTTTCGCACCATGTAAGCTACTTTAGGATTTGTATATTGGTAAAAGTACAATGACATAACTTCAAGGATCCAATTCTATCCCACTTTTTCTTGTAGATCTTCGACAACTGGGTTTCCTTTCTTAAACATATTTCTATACTCACATCCGATGATGAACGACTTCTTTTTCTTGAACGAAGTGATTGCTTCACCCCAGATAGATGCATCAGGAGGTCTTTTATCTTTGTCATAGTTGAGTCAATCCCACAAAGTTGAATCCTTCCAACGCATTTTTTTCTTCCAGTGTTTAGACTTCTAGCACAGGGCCATGGCTTGTCCCTTCTTCCTTAATCTATCTATCCACAAAGATTGTCACCACATCCTCTTTCCATATGAACTTGACTTTTTGGTAGAGGGTAGAGGCAACTGCATCGTTTACATGTAACCACAGACGTCCGAGTAGCAGATTGACGCTAGCTGGAATATCAATCACTTGGAATTCAGCTTCTTTGTTCAATGACCCAACTTCAATTTTTAGCTTAATCATTCCCATGATAGCCCTTTTAGTATTATCATGGGCCCTCACATTCTGTGTTGATGGCAAGAGTTCTGAAATAGATAGTCCCATTCTGAGAGCTGTTTGGAGAGGACACACATTCAAAGCCGATCCATTATCTACCAAGCAAACTGGATTCTATTCCCCAAGCAGTGTATAGTGATTTAAAGAGCCTTATTGTGGTGTGCCCCTTCTGGCAGTAAATTTTCATTTATAATGTGATTACATGCTTGCGAGAAGAGATCATGTTCACTAGATCTTCAAGAGTAGTATTGACAGAAACATCCAATCGCTTTAGGATTTCATCTTCTTCTTCGCTTATGGCTCCCTTATCAGATTCTTTTGCTTTGACGACTTCCTTTCATTCCATGTTTCTATTTTGTGATTTTCCAACTCCTGAGGTTTGAAATGACGCCCAGAGTGAGTCAAGTGGTTGGCTTTATTGGTGATCTAGATAGACTCAAGTTCTTTGGCTAACTTTTCAGTGCCAGCAGTGTCTTTCTAAATAGAATCATCGGGGATTATGGTATTATTAATGGAATCATCCTCATCATCATTCCACCAATCTTCTTCTTCTCCCATCATTGCAATGAGATCATCATTTTTGAATTCAAGGCTTTTAACGGACTCCACCAATTTTTCTATCGGCTTAGTGCTTTCTTCCTTAGTGATTGCTCTTATGGGCTTTTTTTTTCATACCTGATTGAGTCATCAGTGATGGTATTAGGATCCCACCATTCAATTGTGAGATTTTTGTTGGCTATCTCCTCGTCAAAAGCCAATTCTTCTTCAACCCACTCTTCTTCTTATATATTCCTTAAGATACAAATTGTAGCATTTTTCAGGAGCTGAACATCTACGATCGACTATTCTAAAGCCAATTCTTCTTCAACCCACTCTTCCTAATCATACAACAATTCTATATGAGATGTCTCTAACATATAAGCGCATAAATGGAGACTATTCTAAAGGAATCGTGTCATTGAAAACAAAGTTATAAACCTAGAAAATTCTAAGAGAAAGGGTAGAGATAGTATATGATACATGGGCACTAAGCCACATGTAGACAAGGCAAACCCATAAATAGAAGTCCGGATCCACGGCATTCAATTCTCTACACTAAGACACCAAGGAATACCCAAGCATTGCATAAATACGAGCAAACAAATGATATGCATGATAAATAAGAAGAAGATGTCATCAATCAAATTTACAGATTCAATGACCTCTAATGAATCCTATCAACATTGATCTTAAACATGAGACGGGTAAATATCCTTTTACCGAAAGTTAGATACATATCTTAGGGAACTTTTCCAAAAAGTAGGACCTCATTAACATTTTCGAAGATCGAGAAATAAGAGTTTTGGGAACAGTGAATCAGGACTATCCACTGTTCTTGTAAAAATCATAATTAATCCTAGAAAAATCATATGAAGCTCTATTTGGTGTCAAAAGAAATCCATTTCATTGTAGTTTATGAAAAAAATAATTCCATGGACATTTGATGAACCTAAGGTCTCTGGAAAATTGTTTTAACCAGACTCTGTTATTCTTGAAATTTGGTATCATTTGACAAAGGAATGCAAGACATAATAGAAGTTCATAAATCATGTTCATCAAGTGATTTCTAAACCAAGTTTTATTCATCAATGGTTTTTGAGTGATCAAGGTATGACCATTTTGTATACATAATCATGATTGTAGTTAAACTTAGAAAATTCCAGAATAGTTGTATTAATTTCAAACGGTTAGAAAACGATCTTAACTCGATCGTATGCTCATGATTTTACATCTGAATATAGATACATGAGTCACGAATCATCCCCGAAAAGTAAATCATCAATAACTATTGTAGATTTTCTAAAATTCAAATACAAAGAGACGATGTTCAAATCTGTCAACCGATTTCTCAACAATTTCTAAAAATAGCATATGGATCCTAATGATTCTCAAAACAGAGCGAATGAAAGCTAATTCATCAAAGTTTACCCAAAAAATTTGAAATCCATCAAACTATGGGTTTTGATGGAAGAAATCCTATGGACAAAACCAATCTGTTTTGCTGAATTTTAACTAGTTCATTATAAAGTGTGAGGAAAACATCTTAGGTGTTGGTTTAGGTTCAGTAGAGAGATCAAACTCATAGATCAACTTGATTATCATGATTCCCAATCAATTTAGCCCTCAAGTTCTATGAAGACTTTTAGATCATAGATCAAAGGGACTTACAAATATCCTTAACTTCTACCATGGATTCTCAATTATTTAATCAAAATTGATATGAAGGATCTTCTTATTCAAGTGTTCTTCAAGTTCTTCAAGCACTCATACATGGTAGAAGTTAAGGGAGGCAATTGATGTCAAAAATCTCTTCAATTATCTTACCTAGTTATCTTAAGATTCATTTTTGAAGACATCAATTCATGATTCACTATTCTCTCTCTAGAATTCTCTCTCTAGAATTCTCTCAAATTCCAAGTATATTCTTATATATCTTGTAAGTATATTCACTTGTATTCTCCTCTATATCTTCTTGTGTGTCAAAGATGATCTCATATGGATCTATATGTAGAGTTTGGAAAACTAAACTCTTAAGTTTCAGGGTTAAAAGAGAGATTTTAGAGATCAGAAAATGGTTAAAATTGCCATTTTAGTGCCTAAGCGCAATTTCTGGGCACTTTCCTTGGAGTGGGAAGCCTCTAAAAGGGTCTGGAACTCAAAAAGCTCGATGGAGAAGATCATATATAGGTGGCAGTTAAGGGGGGAGCCGCCACCCCACATGTGGGACCCGCTACTTGCTTTTCCTCATCCCCTGGTTGCCTTCATGACCTATTTCAAAAATTACATGCACTGCTTTTCCAAATTTTTGTAAAAATGCTTTTTGGTATCCGAAATCGTCTGTTTACATACCGTTGGAAAGCTGTCTAGTTGAATTTCAGTATAAAAATATTCCAGGAGGATTTGAGATGAGGATTGAAGGTCAATTGAAGTCCGGAAGTCCTTCAAAACTTTCGTCATCTTTTTGAAATCAAATGACTTCTTTTTCAAAATTGCTTTTTAGTGTGCATCGATTTTGAGTTTTTCTTTGAAATTGAATCTCTGAATACCCAATTACTGCGTTTAGAACACTTCATGTTCATATAACCCCGAGTGAATATGAATTCTGAGAGACAATTTTGACAAAATTGGAATTTTATGCTAGAAAAGGGCTTTTCCGAGCTTGAAGTCACTTTCCGAAGTTCGATCTTTTGATTATGTGGAATCTAGTACCTTCCATGGGGTACTTTTCATCATTGAATCCTCAAAGACATTGTCTACCCTAAATCCTATCATTGTGGTCAAAATTGGGTGTCTACACCACATTAGATTATAAGGAAGCCTATGCGACACTTGATACATAGCCTTGTCTAACACTGAAAGCACTCTACCCAAATCAAATGCTCTCCACATGACATGAGGATGGTGTGCTTAGGTGTTATACTAGAATTATGTGCCACGAGTCTGTAAGACAATGAATCATAATCTTGTTTCTGTCCTATTCGTTAGAGCTAGTCTTGATTAGACCTATGGTATCATGAACCTCATCACACATAAAGTTCCAAGCATGGAACAACTAACGTGACATCGATTATAATGGCCATAGGATAAGAAGGGAGTCTCGATGTTGCAATTATGACTTATATGGCTATGTGAAATAGGAGTAAGGTCATTATTCTATATTTACATATCATGCATATCATAAGAAAATTTCAAATATAATATACATGTATATATGTTTCAAATCCAAAAAAAAAGAGGAGCACAATCATTCTAGGTTTAAATGATATTTCTAAATTGAAATGACAGAAAGACAAGTGAACATAGCTCTGAGAAATAGGAAGGCCACACCTTCTTAGGTCTGATTCCCCAATCGTTATGAAATCAAGACTGGTCCAATAGCTCAAAAGTATCTCGAAAGAAGGTTCGATGCACTTCAAAGTATAGTTGAACAACAAGGTCACATGCTCTCCCAAATCACCAAGAAATTAGATGAATTGGCAGGCTCTATCAACCATCTATTCTATGAGCTACAAAAGATAGATAGGTTAGAGAGCACAATAAAAGCAAGACATGGGTCCAATAATTATATCCACGGGTCCAAAACCCTAGCTTTAATTCCAATCCCACATCATCCCAAAATAATCACCGTAGGACTTTACCATACTTGGCATGACCCTATCCACCACCCTTGAACAACTTGTTATCAGAGGATATCTTAAAGCACTAGACCCTACTCCACTACCCAACCCACTTCTAGCAAGATATAATCGCACCAAATACTACGCCTTTCACTAAGGATATGGCCATGACACCGATCGTTGCATTACTCTGCCATGAAATCTAAAATCTTATTAACAATAAAATCATCGCACCCCTGTCCACTCAACCAAAGACCACTCAAAACCCGCTACCAAATCACCATGCTGCTCCCTCACCTCCATATGTCAACCTAATTAGCCTCGATCCAACCAACTACAACCCATCCGTATACATCATAACCATAATCAAACCCGAGCCTGGGTTATCCTCCCAAAAGGTGTTAAAATTTGTAGAATGAGCCATGGAGAAGATTTAGACTTCTTTGAAGATGATGGGTACTTTGAAAATGATGATGAGACAGACCTTTTTTTCTTGGAAGAACTAGACCTTGGGTTACAAGAAATCAAGTGGTGGGATGGGCAGTCTCCTAATGACTCAATATGGCATGAACCCGAGGAAGGGCTTGTAGTTACTGACAATGAGAAAGACTAGGTGGGGAATGTGGATCATGTATCCATGAACTTGTTGTTCTGATGAAGTGATGATGCTAGGAATTACTCTAGAGCATGGATGCTAACGGACCACTTAAGGAAGAAGGATTTTCAAATAAGTTATTCATGATACACCTACGAATTCAAGCTTGAGTCTTTTTGAGTTTAGGTTTTATTTGGAGTTTTGTCTAGTCTTGAGAATTTGAGTAATCGTGCTTGGTCAAGTGTCTAGTTGATTCGAAGCCAGTATTCGAATAAATAAAAAAAAAGAAAAAAAGAGTCTAGTGATGTATTTGTTTCTCTTTCTGATCAATAAAAGAATTTTCTTTTCTATTCATATCATTGTTCCAAATTGCGAGTGTGTGGATTGCATGATAAAAATAAATAAAAATAAAAAATAAAATAAAAATCACCAAAGATATCATAGAAGAGATTCCATATATGAACTCGAGTATTGAGGAGGATCCTTAAATGTGCTTGGATTAATTCTTTGCTAAACTCCAAATGAAAGCCAAAAGTTTTCGCTCTGTTCAAAGAGCCGAAAAAGAATTTTGACTAAGCTCTAAAAGACATACTCAGAGTAAATCCCAAGTTTCTCCCACACCCATTTGTTTTCTATCTAATGTTTGTATCCAATCCTATCTTTTATTAAATGAAACTGAAGTCGGTGCCTAGATTAAGGAGTGAGATTTATTCAAAGCTATGGTGATCATGTGGTATAATGCCTTTGCATAAAAAAAAGGAAAAAGAAAGAAAAGAAAAAAAATTGTCCATATCGGGAAAACTTTTTAGACCTTGAAAGTTGACAATGAGATGAAGAGATAAGCATGTCTTTCAAAAACCTATTGAATCAGAGAAGGATAGAATTCATTTCAAATAGGAAGGATAAGAGAGAGAGAAAGAGAAAGAGAAAGAGAAAGGAAGAAAAGAAATAGTAAGGAGAAAAGAAAAGACTAGATGAGAATGCAAAAAGATAGAGAGTGACCAAAAAAGAAGAGGATGAAGAAGAAGGGAGGGAGGGAAGAAAATAAGGAACCCATAGGTCGTTATTGATTATCGCGAGAAAGGGAAGTGACAAATACGCCTTATTCATTGATTGAAAGAATAATAGAACCGTATGTTGATATTAACCATTGTGGAAAACTCGAAGTGACAATGAACCTTACTCTTTGGAGATGAATATGGTGAGATGATACAAATTTTGATAAGTGAATAGGTATAAAGAGTTGACTCGCATGGATGAAACAAAATAAGGAAAAAAAAAGGCTCGCTAGGTTGAAAACCCGAAAGGGCACCTAGGAAAAAGTTAGACCAAAAAGATAATAATAGAAAAGGCTCTCTAGTATGAAAACCCAAAAGGGCACCTAGGCAAAAGTTAGAGTGAAAAAAAAAAGAGAAGAGAAAAAAGAAAAAGAGAATGGTGAAGGCATTATACCATTATCGAACCTATGCTTACTAATATGGACCAAATCATGAAATGCTTTGAGCACCAGTTTTTGAATTTAAATCAAGTCAACTCAAATCTTGAAACATTTTTGAATCTAAATGTGATTGAGAACGAAATTCATAGCTGTCAACCAAACTTGAAAGGTCCTTATGCCAGTGGCCAAATGTCTCATGTCATGTTTGAACTACGTTTGACCTGATTCCCATTAGGGGATACGTAGGCAACCTCTCAAAAGGTTTGGTCTTGCCCGTACTTAAGCCTCACCTCTGGAGTCCTGACTTTATTCAAACCCCGCTTCTCAATCCTGATATTGTCCTAACCCTATTCTTGTTTGGAACTATGTTTGACCTGATTTCCATTATGGGATACATGGGCAACCTCTTAAAAGTTTTGGTCTCAACCTTTGACCCAAAATCATTTTCCCTTCACACTAGGGGCAATGCCCCTTCAATCTTGTGTGCTTACTTTTCCCTTACACTAGGGGCAAGGCCCTGTCATAAGCTTTAAAGTCAAAATTTTTGCGTGATAGACAAATCCCTGGATGGTGGGTTTCCTTCAGTATTAAACAAATCATCGCACTTTGATCTATATTCTAATGACAATCCCTTACTCTAAATTCATGTCAATCGTATACAAGGGGCATGCCCTTCACTCCATGGGTTTAGTTTGATTAATGGAAGAATTCACAACTTATTGATTTGCACACAAGGGGCAAGGCCCTCTACCAGCCATTTTATCCGTCTGAGTCCAACCCCTTGTCATATGTAAGGGGAAAGTCCCCTTTTGCCTTTTTTTGTTTAACTGAGCCCAACACCTTATCATACACAAAGGGCCAGCCATGTCCATGTCTGATCTTGTCAGAATCAAGATATAAAAGTATACTTTACTTTCTAGGGATTTGTAGTGTGGGAGTAAAGGTCGAACCCACAGAGATTGAATTACTAAAGCACTTTAATTTTAAAACCTAAATCTAATTAATTAAGAAAAACGGATTTTGGCTATGATTTTAATTTGAATTAAACTAATAACAATAAAAGTAAATCTAAATTATGAAAGTAATTAAATATTTGTTTTTATAATAAGTTTAAGGAACCTAGGATTACAAATCCACCACTAGCTTCATAATAAGGGTATTTACGAATTACTTTAGCTTACTAAGTTAGATGATAATGGGGAATTGCAGCTACAAGCCCAATTCCTCCGTCAAGAAAATAACTATGGTTCAAGCACCAACATAATCCATCTTCGGTTAGCACGAATTATCCCACACTAAACTAGGGTTGTGGTATAATCCGTCTAATCTAAGCATGGACTATTTGGATACTTGATAGCACAATTTAATTTAAGCACCATTACATGTAAATAATCTAAACAAGCACAGCAAGCATAGATCATTGAGCACACTACCATCAAAATAGATCTAAGACAAGAGTAAACTTTGAAAGTAACGATTTAATCAATAAAAGCACGATTTATTTATAAAAATCCTCGGAACATGTAACTGTCATCCATACATAATAAAAATAAATTAAAAACATAAAATACACCCTATTACTTGGCTAGGGTTTCATTGAAACCCTAGATCTTGAGTTTAGTTGACCATAGAATTGATGAACGGCAAGAGGTTGATGGAGGAGGCCATGGGAATCCTTGGTCTTCTTCTTCTTCTCCTTGCTTCCCTCCCTTCAATGGTTGGAAGTATGGTTATATATTGTGTGTATAATAATTGCCAACCCCATAATTGAGTTAATTTGGGATATATATAGTTTTGTAGCAAGTTTGGATGCTTTCCTAACCCAATTCGCACTAAAACTGCTGTATTTAGCTTTCCAAACGTAATTGGGCAGTTTCATTCGCGTAGGAGTATTCAGTACACTGAAATACGGATTTTTACTTTTTTGCATAGGTCGCGCGAGTGCGATTTTGGGAGGTCGTGTGAGCGGGTCGCGCGAGCAATTTCAGGACTTCCGCTCAAGCAGACCGCTCGCGCAAGTTGCCTTTTTCAGCTTCTTTTAGCTTGCTTTTTCTCCTTATTTAGCCTAGATTAGTGTTTTCTTCCAAAACCTGCTCTAAATCAGAAAACAAAATAAAAATACATAAAAATAGGATAAAATATGCTAACAAATGTGAATCAAGGCATGTAATTAGGATTTGTTCTCTCCTGATCACACCCCCAAACCTACATTTTGCTAGTCCTCGAGCAAAAAAAACATAAAGATAAAACTACTAATAAAAATCTATTCCATTTTTGCATGGATTGCGATTGCATCTAGCGTATGTAACAAGCCTTTTAAACCTCTAGGTGTCCCTAGTCGGACGAGTGAAGTCTTCTCGTCAACAAGTCACCCACAACCATCTTTATTAACTTAAAAATTCAAAAAGTTTTATTAAAAATGAAAAACATAATAGGCAATACTCCTTATTATAAAACAATGATTTGAAACAGAATAACGAACAAGAAGAAACGGAATCAAACGTCTACCTACGTCATGAAAAACAATCTCAAGCACATGCATCGTATAAATCAATAGAGTTTCTTATAAAATTGCACGTGTGTGATGTAGTAGTCAAATGAATCACGCGCATGTCATGAACAAGGAATGTACTTTGGATAACCATTTAACTATGTCTCGACTACGAATCTCACAGTGAATTACACTCTCAAATGAAACACTTAGAAACAGTGTAATTTTTCTAATATATGGGAGCAAAGGAAATATATTTTCAAAACGAGAAATGCTCACATATGACTAAAAAAAAACGCATGACATGAAAGAACAGTAGTCTCATGGATAGGATGCCAACAATCACGAAAAATTAATCGTTACCATGTTTTAATCCCCCTCCCATCATTTTTATATCCAAACCATGTTTCCTAGGATCAAATAGGACTTTTCAACGGTTGTAATGTGGCTCGGGCAATGAAAAAGGATAGAAAGGATTCATTAGGTAGGTAATCTCAGAATGGCATTGTAAGGCATGTACGATTTCTTTCATTCGTCTCTTCTACCAACTTCATCTTTTCATAGTTTTTTACATATATTTTTTCTTTAATTTCTTTTTTTTTCTTTCTTTTCTATTCTTCTTTTTACTTTCAACTTTTTTTTTCAATCCTTATCTTTTTTCTTTCCTTCTCGTTACTTCTTGAAATAAATATTCATTGAATACCATAGCAACTACCCCAAACATATTTTATTCTCTTCTTCTTCTCAAACGACACATCGCCTTACCACCACCAAAAGTTGATCAATCTTTCAGGGTTGAACTACAAGTTGGCCAAATTGGAGCAAAAGATAATGGTAACTAAAGAAAAAGGGCATTTCAAAGGCTCAAATGGGCGAACTAAGGAAAATTTTATCATTTATCAAGATAAGTAAACAAAGAGGGCCTAAAATCATCTCCTATGATCATATGATTCTTCAATGTTTACGACGGAAGATTATTTAGTATGGTAACAAATATTTTAACTTGACTATCAACCAAAACAAGAATAATGAGACTAAGGAGCAAGTTAATGCGCTATTCCAAATGAAATTCGACAAACACACTGTATTTATAACCCTCTAAAAAGAAAAGATAGGCTCAAAAGCTCACTGGGCTTAGTCTCCACCATGTGTTATCTAGAAATCCGAATCATATTATAGTTCACATCAAACATGTATTCAAGCGACTACGTGTAGTGCATAGGTTTGTGTGCAAATCTATGATATAAAACTACGATTCGAACGATACATGACCTAAAACGTCATATCATGACTTTAGCAAATGTTTAATTACATCTTCTCTTGTTTACCATTTTATAACGAATCACGTTACATACTAAGAAGTATCAAATTTGAGATTATAAAAACATCGATAACATCATTTATTTAAGCACAAGTATCAAAAAAATTTGAAAATTTAGTGTAATAATGTGCATGTGTGTGCATACCCCCAAACCTAAACCTTTCATTGTCCCCAATGAAACAATAAAACGAAAGAACGAAGAGTAGGTAAGAAAGGAACGATAATACCTCAATCTCGGCACTCACAAACAGGTGAACGTATAATAATATGGAATCAAAGTTCAATTACTCCAAACGGAGCACTATTTCACCTGTTAATACTTAACAAAAGAAAATTAAACAAACAAATAAATAATAAAAGCTAATATATAATACATATGTTTTTTTTTCTTTTAATTTTGTTATTTATTTATTTATTTTTTTTGTAAACAATAGAAACTAAAGTAGAATTAAAAAAAACGTAAAGGAAATAAAGAAAAACAAAACTAGAACTATGGAAACAAAGATAAACTTAAACGAAAAGAACTGAAAAGAACAAACAGAAATGAAAAACAACTAGATAGGTTGGGGAAACAGAAGGTCAAAGAACAAAGATAAAAATTAAGAAATCCCCACCTCGCGCGAGCAGACTGCGTGAGCGACCCTCGCTCGCGCGAATCCCTCCTCGAGGTAAACCTGAGGCCTGTTATTAATTTTATTTAGAAAAATTTCTAAGTGCCAAAATCGCGCGAGCGAGCCCCTCGCGCGTGCGATTCTAGGTGCGAGATGTAACAGAGAGCTCATATAATAAAAAGTTGAAAACATTTTGTCTAAGGGAGAACATCGCACGGGCGGGCCGTGCGAGTGATGCATCGCGCGAGGTGTGGTCTTTTTTCCTTGTTTCTTTATTTCAAGGTAAATTAGTTCAAAATAAGTTTATCCTGACCCCTGAACCTGTCCAGAATGTCCAAAACATACTCAAAAGGACTCAAAAATGACTAAAAATAAGGAAAACGAACGAAATAAAGCTTGGGTTGCCTCCCAAGAAGCGCTATCTTTTACGTCTTTAGCTAGACTGTTCTAGCTCAAGATTTATTGAGGTTGAAAATCAGACTTTGTACCCCTTAGGATATCAGGAAGAGCCCGGTGATAAGCAGAAATAACGTCGCTTTGAATTAATTTGACCGATGGTTCTCCCGAATTATGTTCAAATCGATTTCTTACCTTTCGAGTAAATTCATCATTTGGGTCTTGGTTATCAGGATTCATCCGATCATTACGAATTATATAATTTTCCTCACCCATATTTAGTTCTTTGTTAGGCTCAATATTCTGTCTTACCTCACATTCCGCCTCACATAGGTAATCGTTGTCTTTAGGAGGTTGATCCATAGCATTAAAAATGCTTAATTTTAAGTTCATGTTCCCAAATGACACCTTCATTACCCTCGTCCGACAATTAACATGAGCGTTAGCGGTTACTAAGAATGGACAGCCTAAGATGACAGGAGTGTGTTTCCTAGCATCTAGCACGGGATCAGTGTCAAGGACCATGAAGTCGACAGGATAATAGCATGTATCAACTTTAACCAAGACGTCCTCGACAATTCCTCTAGGTATTTTAATAGAACGATCCGCTAATTGTATGGTAGTGGCCGTAGGCTTAAGTTCACCTAGTCCTAGTTGTTTATAGACGTGATAAGGTAAGAGATTAACGTTAGCTCCTAAGTCAAGGAGAGCGCAATGAATGATAGTGTTACCTATGATACATGATATCGTAGGCGTACCTAGATCCTTATACTTTAGAGTAGCGTGTTGAGAAAGACCTTTTTCAGAGTATGACTGCGCAACTTGCGCTTTTGCGTACACAGGTCTTTTAAACATTTAGCGTAAGAGGGAATTTGTTTAATAGCATCGAGGAATGGAATATTAATTTTTACTTGTTTGAATACCTCGAGTATATCTTCCATTTTTGACCCTTTCTTAGACAAATGTGACGGTCCCTCAACGTTTGGTGGATATGGAATTCTCGGAATATAATTCGTTGGGACTGGTTCATTCTCTTTCCTAACTCTATTCACGTCCTCACCCTTTTCTTTATTCAAATTAATATTTTTATTTTTCTCACCCTCATCCAGAATTACAACAATCTCCTTATCTCGAATAGTAGTCCTATTCGAAACGACATTCACTTGCTCACTCGACCCCCCATTCTCGTATTGTCCCTTAGGATTTTGAATAGTTTGCGCAGGCAACTTTCCCTCGTTTCTACGACTCACCGCAGTAGCTATTTGTCCCATTTGGGATTCAAGCTTCACAATGGATTGTGTATGAGAGTGCACTATTTGTGCTTGTGCTTGGACTTGCGTTTCTATGTTTTTAAGGGAAGACAACACCTTCTCCTCGAAAGCGTTAACCCGTGGAGGGTTAGGATTAGGAGGGGGTTGTTGGTGTCGACTTTGTTGATAGTGGGGTCGATAAGTATTAGGAAAATTGTTCGACATAGGATTATAGTTATTTCGTGGGAATTGTTGCATAAAATTAATGTGTTGGTCAACAAATTCCGAATATTGAGATGCAGAAGGACATGCAAAAATATTATGAGATGGTTCAGAACATAATGCACATACTTCAGAAGAGGGTGGACTCGACGTTTTGTTCATTTGCATAAGTCGGTCAAGTTTTCTAGATAATTCTTGTATTTCAATTGATTGACTCGACTCAACTTTCACCTCTCGCTTAGGTTGAAGGTTCCCCTCAGGATGGATAGACACCGCTTGGTGCATCGAATTCTTGCTCAAAGTTTCAAAAAATTTTCAGGCCTCGTCGGCACTTTTGTGTAGGAAGGTACCCGTACAAACAGCATCGACGGTATTACGAAGTGAGGGAACTAGTCCCTCGTAGAAGACCTGAACTAATTGCCACTCGGGAACTTGATGATGTGGGCATGAGCGTAACAATTCTTTAAATTGTTCCCAAGTGTTGTAAAGCGTTTCCCCATCTTGCATCACAAAGTTTGTTATTGATTTTCTTATCTGATTAGTTCTTGTGATTGGGAAAAACTTTTATAAAAACGTTGTATGTAATGCTTCTCATGTTTTTATAGTGTTTGGCTCCAAAGATTGGAGCTAATACTTAGCTTTGTCTTTTAATGAAAATGGAAAGAGGCGCAATTTTAACTCATCATCAGTTAGGTGTTGGATTTTTAAAGTAGAGCAAATATCTTGAAAATCACCTAAGTGCTGATAAGGGTCTTCTTTAATACGGCCATGGAAATAAGGTAGTAGCGCGATAGTGGATGACTTTATCTCAAAGTGAGATACCTTCACCTACGGTAATTCGATACTCGCCTGTGGTGTATAGGCCGTAGGGATGAAATAGTCTTTAAGCGGAGGAGGTGGAGGTATATTAGGGTTATTTCCATTATTTCCGTTGTTTCCGTTATTTTCAATGTCGGCCATTGGAATAGGTTCTATGTTAAAAATTCGAGTTTTTCGTAACTGTTTAAGGGTACTTTGAATTTTAGCCTGAAACAACGACGATGGTTTTGGAGTCGACTCGTCGTCTATTATCAACTGAGCTCTAGGAGTTTGGGTTGAAGACTTATTAACTCTTAGAGTGCGTTCATGTTCAGGATCAAGAGAATGTAGTTCAGGTTTACTTGAACGGTTACCTAACATAAACTAAAAGAAAAACGACACTAAAATAAAAACTGACTCAAATAGAAACACAAAGCAATCACACAAATAGGACAACAAGCACACAACTACTATGATGCATGAATATTATCCTGTAATGCAATGACCACGTCAAAGCCCAGCGCCCTGGGTTTCCTAGCTAATCCAGTGCAATTAACTCCTAAACTAATGCAAATAGTGCGTCACAATGCCCTGACTTACAGTGGTTTGAAGTGAATTGTAAAGAGAGCGATTTACTTGAATTTTTATTTTATTTATTTTTCGCGTAAGCTCCTTTGGTGCGCTAAGCTTTTCCACTCCGACATGCTAGAATTTGATTATTTGAGAAACTATAAAACAAAAAGAAAAGTTAGTAACTTAAATAAAAAAAATGGAAAATAAGAAAAATAAAACTAATCTAATATTTACGAATTAACTAAACTAAGATTTTAAAACTAAAGGTAGTAATTTGCAATCCCCGGCAACGGTGCCAAAAATTGATCTTGTCAGAATCAAGATATAAAAGTATACTTTACTTTCTAGGGATTTGTAGTGTGGAAGTAAAGGTCGAACTCACATAGATTGAATTACTAAAGCACTTTAATTTTAAAACCTAAATTTAATTAATTAAGAAAAATGGATTTTGACTATGATTTTAATTTGAATTAAACTATTAACAATAAAAGTAAATCTAAATTATGAAAGCAATTAAATATTTGCTTTTATAATAAGTTTAAGGAACCTAGGATTGCAAATCCACCACTAGCTTCATAATAAGGGTATTTACGAATTACTTTAGCTTACTAAGTTGGATGATAATGGGGAATTGTAGCTACAAGCTCAATTCCTCCATCAAGAAAATAACTATGGTTCAAGCACCAACATAATCCATCTTCGGTTAGCACGAATTATCCCACACTAAACAAGGATTGTGGTATAATCCGTCTAATCTAGGCATGGACTATTTGAATACTTGATAGCACAATTCAATTTAAGCACCATTACATGTAAATAATCTAAACAAGCACAGCAAGCATAGATCATTGAGCACACTACCATCAAAATAGATCTAAGACAAGAGTAAACTTTGAAAGTAACGATTTAATCAATAAAAGCACTATTTATTTATAAAAATCCTCGGAACATGTAACTGTCATCCATACATAATAAAACTAAAATAAAAACATAAAATACACCCTATTACTTGGCTAGGGTTTCATTGAAACCCTAGATCTTGAGTTTTGTTGGTCATAGAATTGATGAACGGCAAGAGGTTGATGGAGGAGGCCATGGGAATCCTTGGTCTTCTTCTTCTTCTCCTTGCTTCCCTCCCTTCAATGTTTGGAAGTATGGTTGTATATTGTGTGTATAATAATTGCCGACCCCATGATTGAGTTAATTTGGGATATATATAGTTTTGTAGCAAGTTTGGAAGCTTTCCTAACCCAATTCGCACTAAAACTACTGTTTTTAGCTTTCCAAATGTAATTAGATAGTTTCATTCGCGTAGGAGTATTTAGTACACTGAAATACGCATTTTCACTTTTTAGCATAGGTCGCGCGAGCGCGATTTTGGGAGGTCCAGCGAGCGCAATTCTGGGAGGTCGCGCGAGCAATTTATTGACTTCCGCGCGAGCAGACCGCGCGCGCTAGGTGCCTTTTTTAGCTTGCTTTTTCTCCTTATTTAGCCTGGATTAGTGTTTTCTTCCAAAAGCTGCTCTAAAATAGAAAACGAAATAAAAATACATAAAACAGGATAAAATATGCTAACAAATGTGAATTAAGGCATGTAATTAGGATTTGTTCTCTCCCGATCAATGTCCCTTGTCATAAACAAGGGAAAATTCATTTTTGAGGTAATATTTTTGCATGAGGGTAGATGAAATCGTATTCGCTCATTGATTAGAAATGAAAGTTTGATGGCTATGATACGGAGAGAGTAATGAATTAATGAAGAAATTGATTAGGGATAAATTTTCAATCCTTGAATTTATGTGTGAAGTCTCATCTCAAAGAACTGGGTGAATAGTATAACAGTAAAATATATCATGTACAAGGTACATCACTCATGATAAGGCACAACGTCAAAAGAAAATAGAAAAAAAGAGGCATGATTTGATTGTTTTTTTAGTCTCTGTTTAAGTTTTAAATTCGAGTTTGTGTCATAGAGTTGTAGACTTTGTAGGTATATCTTGAGAAATAAATTGAGATTTTTTGAAAGGTAAAGAGGAAATAAGGAGTCCATAAGCATACATGCATACTTCTGAAATGAGCCATGTTCACAGCATTAGTGCATCATCAAGCATCAATATCTAAACTAGGAAAAATGTTCACATCTCTCGAATTTCATAAATTTAATCCCCACAATTTCAAGGACATCCATAACAATGATTGTGCAATGTATATGTGGTTCACCTTTGGTGGCCCCACATGTTTCCCTTTCAGAGTAGTTTGCCTTTACTCGCTCTACAAGTTTTTTTACAGTTGAACGGGTGTCCCCCATATAGCACGATGACTTTATTGCATATTCTAGTTTCGTGCACCACACTCGTTGGTCACTTCAAATGGCTTAACGATATGATTTATAAAGAGTAGTTGGCCATTATAGGCCCTACATGTTATTCATAGTTAAGAGAGAATCCATCACTGTAACACCCTGTATTTTATTTTCATTAATAAATAAATACTGCATTTCATTTCCATGAGCATTTGTTTCAATTTCTTTTTGATATATATATCTGGGGTCAAACTGTAATTTCCAAAATACTTTCTATGGTTTCAAAATCAATATCTATATTGTATAACCGGGAATTTAATTCCTACACTAATATAATTTTCTGTATTTTATTCCCAACCGTTAAATACCAGTTTTATGTTTCAATCTGCGTCTATACCGCGTTTTGGTGTGGGAGCACGTGAGCTCAACCACACCGCGTAATATCCATTAGTTGCTTGGAGCCCAATTTGGACTCTCCCTATAAATATATCTATATCACTCTCAGACTCTCAATTTTCTCTCCATAACTCTCACAGTCTCTCAATTCACTCTCTATCCCTCTCAATTTCTCTTTAATTTCTCTCAAGATCAATACACACACACTTTCAGATTATATATAATCAGTCACATACATAGTTATATATATACATATCTCAAGTACGGGGAAAACTCTCAACAACGGAATTGTCGACGGATTTACGGTGGATATTCTCGGTCTCAAATTCTTTGTACTAACGCCCTCAGTGAGTATTATAAACTCACTCGCCATGTTTATATATGTACATTTCAATTCATATATGTGTGTGTATGTGTATATATATGTGATACACCATGGAAGCTTAAAATTGGAGTTTTGTAAAACTCAACCAAATTCAATTTTGTAAATTGGGAATGGAAGATCTTAGTCCCAATAAGCTGTGGTTTGAATCCTACGCAGTAATTCATCCGTATCGCGGCGTACCGTTGATTTAAAGTTTTGACACCCTCACTTTAATTGCGAATATCTAGAGATATAATCCGTAATTGTTTAAATTGATTGCGTATTCTTAATCTACGCGGAAAACTGAAGAAATCCATATATGACACGACATGTTTAAAACAGAATTTGAAAATGGGTAAATTTCAGTATAGAAATTGAAAATAGGGAAAAAAAAACGAAGAAGATGATGAAACTGCAAGAACTCGCGCGCGCGACTCGCTCGCGCGAGGCTCGCTCGCGCGGACTGCTCGCTTGACCTGTTCTGCCCTTTCGCGCGCGCGACTCGCTCGCGCGACCCGTCCTCCCCCTTCGCTCGCGCGACCCGTTATCCCTCTTCGCGCGCGCGACCTGGCAGTTTGAGCAGTTTTTGTATTTTCTTATAAGGGACTGTTTGGAAAAGGTTTTGAAAGATTTTAAAGAACTGTTTGACAAATATATTGTTTTAAAGGTCTATGTTTTAAGAAATGTACGAACAAGAACAACTTAGGCCAAAATTTATGCTCGTACGATTATCCGACTTTGTGATTAATTAATGGTGTTATTTATGAAACATTGACATACATATTAGGGTCGAGGTTGTGTCAACATGCATGTGTATGAGAAAGTGTGAAAAGAGTAAAGTGTGGCGGTCTGGTGTGCGACCTCAATATCGATCGGATATTATTCCTAGTATTGGAGGCGACAGTGTTGTGTACGGCTTAGATATCGATCGGATATTATTCCTGGTATCTAGGGCGCTTGTTTCGGATATTGATCGGATATTATTCCTGGTATCCGAAATGATGGTATTGAGTTCGGCTTAGATATCGATCGGATATTATTCCTGGTATCTGAAGCAATGGTATGGTGTGCTATTTTTGGATATCGATCAGATAGTATTCCTGGTATCTGAGATAATGGTTTGGTTGAGTCGGGTTTTGTTGAGAGAAAAGAGTCAGAAAGATGAGATGTTACATCGTTCATGCACGGTCGCATATTTATTGCTTACTTTATTCCCCCGTGATTTATGTTGGAATTGGAACCTTGAATCTATTGCTTTTAAAATTAAATTGCACCGTTTGTTTATATACTTATATATACATTGCGAGCACTCATTTATTTTGCTCACCAGCTTTCATAAGCTGACGGCGTTGATGCGTCCTGGACTGTATGTCCAGATTTTCAGGGTCAAGAGCAGCCAGGGTATTTCGACTATGCTAGTTAGAGGCAGGGGACTTTCCAGGAGGCTGTTTTATATTTTCCTGTCTTTTAATTTGGGGTTGTAATAAACTGGTTTTAGACATTTGATTAAGGGCGTTTGTGCCTAAGACCTGAACTTATGTAATAGTTTTAGTAAGTTTTTTTTCGGAGCTTATGTTTATTAGTATCTTTTCTTTAAAAATGCTTTTAAGTTATTTGTTGCAGGGACAATTGGTCATACTCACTTGTCACGACCTACGAGTCCATAAAGGAAATTAAATGCTTTCCTGAATTATGCTACGTCGGGGCGTGATAATCACATTTGCATGAACATTTTTATTTGCATATCTTTTGTGACATGCACCGCATTCATTATTTGCCTTAAATAGCTCTATGTTTGCATATCTTTGAGAGTAGTTCACCTTTTGGGCACTACACAAGTATTGATTACTGATCGGGCAACTCCTGCATTTGCACATTGGTTTCAATGAACATCCTTGCTAAGTTGTGCACTGCACCCGTTGTTCACCTTAAGTGGCTCAACAGTGTGCTTCCTTGAAAGTAGTTTGCCCCTTTGGCTCTACATTGCATTTAAATAATAAGCAAGCAACCCCTACATTTGCCTATTGATTTTATTGGGCACCTTTTTAAGTTATACATTGGCATATGTATATGAATCCCCAGCTAAGAAATTAGCCACATCAGCAGTGCATTAGTTTTCCTGAATTCCCCGCGTTGTTATATTTATCAGATTGAACAAGTTTTGAATCATGCATGGTGCTCTTGGTTTACCTCATTTGTCTCTAAGAGTACGTACCTTTTCCCCAGCAGAGCTATCCCGCATTCGTATCCATGTTGAGTTTTGCACTACACTCATGGTTCACCATAAATGGCTCTATAAGTTCATTCTCTAGTTGAGTTAGTACCAGAACTATAGTTCACCTCTTAAGGCTCTACTATGATCCCCTAAAAAGTAGTTTGCCTTGCGAGGCTCTATTATGATTCCTAGAAAAGTAGTTTGCCTCTCGATGCTCTACTATGATTCCCTGAAAAGTAGTTTGCCCCTCGAAGCTATACTATGACTCCTAGAAAAGTAATTTGCCTTGCAAGGCTCTACTATGATTCCTACAAAGTAGTTTGCCTCTCGAGGCTCTACTATGATTCCCTAAAAAGTAGTTTGCCTTACGAGGCTCTACTATGATTCCTAAAAAGGCGGTTTGCCTCTCGAGGCTCTACTATGATTCCATAAAAAGTAGTTTGCCTTGCGAGGGTCTACTATGATTCCTAGAAAAGTAATTTGCCTTGTGAGGCTTTGTTACGATTCCCTAAATAGTAGTTTACCTCTTGAGGCTCTACTATGACTCCTAGAAAAGTAGTTTGCATTACGAGGCTCTATTATAATTCCTAGAAAAGTAGTTTGCCTCTCGAGGCTCTACTATGATTCCCTAAAAAGTAGTCTCTACTATGATTCCCTAAAAAGTAGTTTGCCTTTTGAGGATCTACTATGATTCCTAGAAAAGTAGTTTGCCTCTCGAGGCTCTACTATGATTCCCTAAAATGTAGTTTGCCTTGCGACTATGATTCCTAGAAAAGTTGTTTGCCTTGTGAGGCTTTACTATGATTCCCTAAAAAGCAGTTTGACTCTCGAGGCTCTACTATGATTCCTAAAAAGTAGTTTACCTTGCAAGGCTCTACTATGATTCCTAGAAAAGTAGTTTACCTCTCGAGGCTCTACTATGATTCCTAGAAAAGTAGTTTGCCTATCAAGGCTCAACTATGATCCCCTAATAAGGAGTTTGCTTTGCGTGGCTCTACTATGATTCCTGGAAAAGTAGTTTACCTCTCGAGGTTCTACTATAATTCCTAGAAAAGTAGTTTGCCACTCGAGGCTCAACTATGATTCCTTGAAAAGTAGTTTGTATCTCGAGGCTCTACTATGATTCCTAGAACTATAGTTTTCCTTGCAAGGCTCTACTATAACTCCTAGAAAAGTAGTTTGCCTTGCGAGGCTCTATTATGATTCCTACCCTAAAATGTAGTTTACCTTGAAAGGCTCTACTATGACTCCTAGAAAAGTAGTTTGCCTTGTGATGCTCTACTATGATTCCTAGAAAAGTAGTTTTTATCTCGAGACTACTATGATTCCTTGAAGAGCAGTTTACCTTGCGAGGCTCTACTATGATTCCCTGAAAAGTAGTTTGCCTTGCGAGGCTCTACTATGATTTCTAGTAAAGTAGTTTGCCTTGTGAGGTTTTACTATGATTCCCTGAAAAGTGGCTTGCCTTGCGAGGCTCTACTATGACTCCTAGAAAAATAGTTTGCCTTGCGAGGCTTTACTATGATTCCTAGAAAAGTAGTTTGCCTCTCGAGGCTCTACGATGATTTCCTGAAAAGTAGTTTGCCTCTTACGGCTCTACTATGCAAAGCCCTCTACCTGAGGTATACCTTATTATTGCAATGTCCAAGAATAGGACACCCGATCATTAAGTTGTCCAAGAATAGGACACCTCATTATTGCATTGTCCTAGATTGGACACCTCTTGTGATCATCAGTGGTTCTGGATGGAACAATCCCCGAGTATCTTGCATGTTAGCATTAGTTTGAGTTCTATATTATTCATTGTGTTTTACTAGAATTATTGCTTGCATGTGGTGTGCTTATATTGAACTACGGTTGGTCTGATTTCCTGCAATGGAATACGTAGAGAGCTCTTTCAAGCATGACCACTTGATTTTTGAGACTTTCTTTGTTTGCTTGCTTGCATGTTTTAATTTTCTTGATTTTCTTCCTAAAGTCTTTCAGACTCACTAAAAGGTTGTCATGTATGATTTGACATTCCCTTATGACACGCGGTACTTGCAAAGCTCTATCAAAGAGGGGCAAACTATAGACACCCTATTTTTGTTCGTCCATTCGACAAAAGGAACCCTGCCTCAAGAATAACCCGATGAATGGAATCAGGATTTGTTGGTTACATGAAGCAGAAGTTGGTGAAGCACTGTGGTCTCTTAGGCACGGTACAATAACCTATAGGAAGACTTAGGTTCGTTTGAAACAAAATTTAGAAACAAAAATCCAAGTTAGGACAACATTTTCACAAGAAATGACACAATCACCTTTACCGAGCAAAATTCAGACCTTGGGGTGGGATCCTGAGAGCTCCCTATACAAAATATTTCTAAATTAGCTTAAAATGATGTACGTTGGCCAAAAACTACTTAGGAGAATTTTCGTGCCAAAATAGCCCTTCTACGCATCTCCAGTTTTGCCCATTTTTGCAGTTAGCCTCACCTTTTTTTTTTTTTTTTTTTAATCATAACTCAAAATCTACAATCTATTTTTGAATGAGACCAAAAGCATTGTAAACTAGACTTCCATATATTTCCAACGGTATATCACAAGCCCAAAAAGGATAACCAAGGTGAGAGACGAAGTCCGGGAACATTGGGAAGAAAACACAACTTCCAGGGCCGAATGCCATAGTGGCATTCGGGGAAGGCCACGTAGCTCTCGTGAAGGCCATACGGCTCTCTTGAAAACCACTATGGCTTTTAACCTTAGAATGCAATCTGAGCCGTCCATTTGGTCCCAATGCACGTGCATTAGCACAAATTTGACCAATAAAGTTAAGTATGTGCAAAATCTCTTAGGTATACCTCATATAGCCTAGGTACAAGCTTTTAAAGCTTGTATTTCCATCCCATATTGCTTAAACATAGAAAACACAACCTCAAATCCAAACTATAAATAGAGGCCTTAACCTTTCCATTTAATGCACCAGAAAATCCTGAGAATTGGAGAGAGCTTATGGAAACCCATTAGAGGATTCCGAAGCATTCATAAAAGTTCTTAGGATTAGTTAAATCTTTTTAGTTTTAGGATTATGATCCTAGGGATTGCAGTATTAGCGAAGCTCTGCCAGAAGAAGATTTTGAGGAAAGTTCCTGGGGTAAGCTTTCTTCTCCTTCTTTTCATTCTTTGTTTTTATTGTTTTCCTTAGTTTAGATCTTCGTAGTTCTTAGTTTAGATTTATTTTCTTTTTTGTTCATAGTAGTTCTTCGTTCCTTATTAGTTTAGATCTTCTAGGCTTCTAGGTTAGCTTACTATCCCGCTTGTGGATAGGCTATCCCCAGTGTTCCCAATTCCAATCATGGGATAGCCACCATTAGTGGGATTGATAGCCGGCTATTCCAATCTTACTGGAGACCATGAAACCCTAATCCTCTTATTGCTTACTCCTTTCTAACTTAGTTTAATTTTATCCATGCTTATCCATGCATCCATGCATACACATGCACACTATTTACACGTAGGATAATAGGATATCCTGATTAAGGGTTATATATATACGCATGCACTCAGTACTCATGTTTTGTTATTATGCTATTATTACGCTTACCCATGTTAATTACGAAGCTATAATAAGGAATGCTATGACATCCCGAGTATGTCCTTATAACCCTTCTATTTACTTATTTCCTAGATCACCTAGAGGCATGCATAGGTGGATAACAATGATTTAATTTCCCTACATGGTACATGTGCTTAAACATCCTATTGTTTTAGGGTTTTGAATGCGGTTTTCACGTTTAGTTCTTTTTTACTTTATTCCGCATGCATAGGGGAGTGTAGCAATATGTTTAGTCCCCAATTTACTATTTTAGCATATACATTTTATGATATTGCAGTAGTGTAATTGAAATGGTCTTCATAATGTCTAGTCAAACACCTTGAAAGCTGAATAGAGGCCTATCTTAGGATGGGGCAAGACGGGGTGTTCTAGCATGATCTAGCTCCTTCATCTCTTGTACCTTGACCCCAAAACCGAGTTCTTTGGTGAAGACGGGGCAATGTTCTCTATCCATTGGACTTTATAGATCTAGTTTTCTTGGTTTCCTCTATCAAACCAAGTAGCGACTCTATTAGCGAGGATCTCTTTGGATTTAGCCTTGTGGGATATAATTAGATTACTCACTCGTGTAGCCTCGAATATGGATCATGGGTGTCAATGTTGCCTCAGGATAGATAAAAAAGCCCTATAGAATCCAAATACGAGTAATCCAAATTTGTCAGATCGAATAAAGGCTAATGAACGGAGGTGAGCCTCACTCGTGGCTGTTGGGATAAGATTTGAATGGAATCAATCAAGTGGGCTTGGTCTTTCTAGGCCCTAAACTTGGTCGAAGTACCCATACCTATAGGAGAAGATGTGGATAGCTCTCTATGTCGACGGATGGACTCACATGATAGAGATGTACATGAATGCGTACCACTACGCAAGGACCCAAGAGACTATATATCAGGAGATGACTCGCTTGATCCAAAGCAAGCTCAAGATGGATGCTATCGAGTTACGAGCCATTCTAGGGAGACCAATCCTACCAGCACTGGTACCCGACGTACCAGTACTTGAGCCACAGGATTAGCCTGAGGTGCAAGAGCCAGTAGAGCCCGAGCAGATGGGGGATGATGAGGATCATGTCGAGGCTATAGAGCCAAAGGATGACGAGCATGATGAGGATATAGATGGGGATGGAGATAAGGAGCCTATAGATGATGACGATAAGCCAGAGGATGACCCAGAGGAGCCCGAGGATGACCCGGAGGAGGATCCCAAGGACCCAGAGCCAGTAGATATGGATATCATAGTTGGAGAGGATGTGGTAGTTCCAGAGGAGGATGTTCCCAAGGAGAAGATAGTCATACCTAAGTTACTAGTAGGACCGATAGGATAGATGGAAGCCATTGCCGAGATGGTAGCAGAGATGGCCGCTCAACCAAACAGATTTAATATAGAGGAGTCTGCATTAGTAGAGGCTATTGTTGTAGCCGAGGGATTTACAGTAGTAGCCGTTGACACCGCCAACCAATTAATAGAGGATATGGCAGGAGACATTGATGAGATGATGGTGGATGATTGGAACATTGGGGTTGTGGTAGGAGGACTCGATGTACCTGTGGAGGATGATCCACCAGAGGAGCTAGACGTTGCATCGGAGGACGAGGTACCATCAGTTGGATCAGATGCTGATGACTTTTGAGTCAAGATATGTAGGAGTTAGATTTTCTATTATGTATTAGGACATATAGTCCACTTCATTTGAGGATTCCAGAGATAGCTATTGACCATAGCCTTTTGTATAGATAGCCGTCACTAGCAGTGGTATTGTAAATAGCTGACCTTAGCACTGTATTAGCTCATGTCCCACGTGGTACACAGTTTGATTTGTGTACTCCTGAAGGATTTAGTTTACGAAAAACTTTAAATCATGCATAGCGGAAAAATAGTTTCAAAAACTTATATTGGTTGCCCGAATCTACTGCTTATCAATTTCATAGATTCCTAGGGATTATGGGGGCAAGATCATTACCTTTTGGTCTTGAACCCAATTCTGGTTTTGTCTTTACCTTGCAATGTACAGTAGCTTCCTCCAAGAAATCTTCACCCTTATGTCTCCTTGATACTTCTCGGATAGGCTAGGGTAAGGTGGGAACCCCATAGAGAGGATTTAGGAGGCTTTGAAAACCCTAAACTGATTTCTGGAGAACTGAGGCAGTAAAAATGACGTTCAAACTTATTCTGGATGCAGCTTTCCTATTTATAAGTTTTCAAATCGATCTATGGGTTTTGATCAATCGAAACACTTTCAATTGATCGAAGCATCTTCGATCGATCGAAAGCACACATGTTCAATCGATCGAAACTAGTTTGATCAATCGAACTCCTCTTTCTGCCTTTCCAAGTATTCTTGCAGAGCTAAAAGTGGGACCTCCTAGATTCTTTATCGTTGGCTCAGATCAGTCGTTAATCTATGATCAAACTCTTTGACTAGCTAATTCACCAACTAATCAGTTAACGTTAACTCAACTATATAATGATAACTACACTCCAACTCAAAAAGAACATATCCGAAGTGATAACTAGACTTGTATGGTGTACTAATGTCCCTCTACTATCAGCATTCATAATCTTATTTAGGTAGTCGGATAAACTGTTACTGCCAACCTGAATAATGATTACATCTTCCATTCCTTGAGTATAATTCACCTCTCATGATTACAAAATATGTTGATAACTACTTATCAACAAGACTACAGTTCTCAGTAATCAACTTGGTGACATTCTCAAGGGAATGCTTACTCTTTATTAGAGGGTAGATTCTATCTTGACAATATATGTTCAGAATCCCATGAATGTGACATACCCAAGATACCCAGGTGTTGATCTTGAAGACCTCACTGACTGGTAAGTCAAAGTAGTCACATCCACAGTCTGTGTCCATAATTGACTCAAGATTAAGAATAGTACCTTATACAAGTTATGAGTTCCTCTCGACTGTTGATAGTTTTAGATGTCAATAGGAAAGCTCATGGTCCGTCAATGTACTATAAGCACTAGCATATTAACTAAGAGACATACTCTAGTGATTAAGATTCATCATTCCATCTAGTGGTAGTTAATCATGCTACAATGTATAACTGATGCGATATCCAATCTTATCATCCACTATGATAATTCTAAATATCAAAGATTAGTAATTTGTATCTCATGCGCATGTATCTCATACATACACGAATTACGTACTATGATATTTAAGGATTACAAACTTTATCTCATGAAACATATATATATATAAATGCATAAACGATATCGATATAAAATGCCAAATATCATATATATAAAGGCGGGTTTGAGGGCACAATCCCAACAAACTCCCACTTGCACTCATAACCCGCTACATCTAAGACCTAGACTATCTAGATGAAGATCAAAGACTTTCTACGACAAAGCCTTTGTAAATGGATCTGCAAGATTGTCAGCCGTGGCAATCTTGGTGACAGTCACATCTCCACGCTGGACTATCTCGAATGAGATGATACTTCCTTTCTACGTGCTTTCCCTTTCCGTGGTTCCTTGGCTCCTCGAACTAAGCAACTGCCCCACTATTATCATAATATAGTGTTATAGGTGACAATGATGCTGGTACCACCTCAAGTTCCATGAGGAACTTTTTGGGCCAAACAGCTTCCTTTGTAGCTTCATAAGCAGCCACATACTTGGCTTCTGTAGTTGAGTCTGTAATGCATTTATGCCAAATGTCATGTGCCAAAGCCTTATTGGATTAGTGGAAGGTTCCTTTCTTTTAGATGGTGTAATCACCATTGAGTTATTAAGTTTTATATTAGAATCTTTAGAAATAATTGGAATAATCACATGCAAACCTTAATACCAGAACACACAAAAGAACCATTTCCTTTGATCACAACTTCAGTTCCAAAAGAGAAAGAATAATTTTTAGTTGAAAGTTCTGAAACTGAAATTAAATTACGTCTCATTAAAGGGACATAATTACATCTGATAAAATCAAAGTCTTATTATCTGGAAATTCTAAAACTACTATGCCTATATCAAGCGTAGAAACTGTTACGCTAGAACCTAGAGTTAGCATGATCTCCCCATCACTGCACCTCCTGGTTGATTTGAACCCCTACAACGAATTACAGATATGGTTAGTCGTACCAGAATCAATGCACTAAGTGTTCGATGTATCCGTTATAAAACTTACTTCAATCATATGTGATTCGATCATACCTTAAACTCTTGTAGCTAAGAATTCTGGACAGTTCCTCTTCCAGTGGCCTTTATCCCCGCATTGAAAACACTTTACTTTGCCTTGACCACCTGCCTTTACCTTCCCTTTTCCTTTACCCTTAGATTTCACAATCGTTGGGACTGGTCAAACACCTGAACCACTAGTTCTAGCCTTCTTCTTTCCTTTCTTTCCTTGGGAGTAGATCGGGAAGAAGCACCTTTTTAAATGTTCAGAAAGTTGCCCCCAGGTTTGATCGCCCCTTTCGCTAATTGAAGAGAGCTCATCAGTTCTCTCATTGAAAAATTCATTTAATTCATATTGTATTTAAGTTTAAATTGAGCGAATGATTGAGGCAGAGAATTGAGGATCATATCAACTTGGGTCTGTTTGTCAATGTTGGCACCCACAATCATTTTTAAAATATGCTCTCTTACTAGAGTTCCTTCCAATATATTTGTACTCGTGATCTTTTGCATGGCGATCTGCCTAGTAGATCGGCCATGATCCCAAAACATTCCTTTTAGGGAGCTCATGATAGGACTAGCAGAATCATTTTATTGGAATTAGTATTGCAACACACAAGCCATAGAAGCCAGAATATTGCAACGAGCCATCCCATTAAACTTTTTCTATTTGTTGAACTCGTGTTTGGCAGCTGCCGAAGCATTTGCTGCAGGTTTGTCAGGACATGGGGTAGTGAGGACATAAATGTGATCCTTCGCATTTAAAATGATATCCAAATTACATTTCCATTCAGTGTAGTCGTTTCCAGTTTGTTCTGTGTGAGTATGGTGGCACGAGGACTAAATAAAAATCTAGACATTATAAATTTTGATAAAGAATAAAAGACATTTTGATATAGATATCAAGATTAGACAGTATAAAATAAAAGAATCCTTAAAAAACTCTTATTTTAAAACAAAGTCGCTAGAAAATTGAAACAAAAGATTAAAGCCTCCATGTGGTGGTCATTATTCGGTCTTTCGATTAATCATGACTTGTCTGCTATGTAAGTCTTGCCAAACAGGTCATGACTCTCAAACCAATTTGATCTCTAAGTTTCTGAACAATGCCCCATGTGGGATCTCTTATTCATAGCTTAGCTAGCGTGTACCATTAACTAGGAACCAATGACAACTGCCTCAAGTAGCGCCCCCGTATGGTGGTCACCCTCTAACATGTCTCATTGATCCTATCCGTAGGAAGTTCACATCTAGTAACCAATGAGCATTATACCCTTCGTATGGAATGATCACCCATAGCTGGGTGACACAAAGTAATCCACTCATCTTACAGTGAACTGTTAATAGAAGATCGTGGGAGTTATTAATAAGTCCTTCTCCCACCAGATTTGATAATTAAGGATTTTGCATTTTGAAAAATTATTTCTATTCATTTCCCATAGACATCCAATGTCTACTAATGAGTTAAAACGGTTTTTGATTTTTATTTTAGAAAACTCATTTTTGCATCCATGTAGTAACAGTATTTAAAACGCCAATCACAAACAAGAATATAAAAATGAAAAACTAACATTGAAATCAAAGCATTCAACAATGCCTCTATTTCCCATGGCTCTATCTTCATAGATCCATCTCTTGGTTTGGTTGCCTCCAGCTCTATCTTCATGAACAACGATTTCTCGCTCCATCTTCATGGATATTACTAATTCTATTAAATTGGTCCTATGATTCTTTCGAAGTTTACAATTCATCTAGAAATAAAAATAGCAATTAATATAAAATTAGGCTGGGAAATAGGTGCGACTTTCTTTTTCGTAGGAACGAAGTCACAGCACCCTTTACACATGCCTATTAAAACCAAAGCAAAATTTAATACACCAATCACAAATTACAATAAATTTTGAACATCATCGGTGCTATGGGAGATAACGGACAAATCCTTGCTGCAAAAGGGTTAGATATACGCATATCCACGCATATATAACAAATATATGTAACTATTGGAACCCCTAATTGACTTGCATATTCCATGATTTTCATGAAGATAATTAGAACATTAAAATAGCATCCTAAGTTCTCTGTCACACTTCGATCAATTGAAGCAATTTCAATCCATCGAACCTTCAATCGATTGAACTATGTTCAATCGATCGAACTAGAAAATTTATATATCTGATTTCAAAATTCTTTTAGAATAAAAGAAAATAATTTTTAAAACTTTTAAAACAGTGAAAATATTTGGACAGAGAAACACTTTCAATCGATCGAACCAAGTTCAATTAATCGAATTGAGCCTGTTTCAATCTATCGAAACATGTTCGATCGATTGAACACATCATTGCTTGGATCGTTCGAAACACTTTTGATCAAAATTGCTATGCATCCAATGCAATCATAGATTTGTTTTCTATTGCAAAAACCCTACAGAAGCAGATTTGTGTGAATGTTGTTTAAAAAACAATCCTAAAAACATGCAAATCAAAACTAGGATTTTAAAATGCATCTATAGATCCAAATAAGCCTGGGCTCTGATACCATTTGAAGGATTTAGTTTACAAAAAACTTTAAATCATGTGCAGTAGAAAAATAGTTTCAAAAACTTATATTGGTTGCCCGGATCTAATACTTATCAATTACATAGATGCATAGGAGGGATTATGGGGACAAGATCAATACCTTTTGGTTTTGTCTTTTTCTTGCAATGTGGAGCAGCTTCCTCTAACAAATCTTCACCCTTATGTCTCCTTGATACTTCCCAGATAGGCTAGGGTTATTTGGGAACCCAATAGAGAGGATATAGGAGGCTTTAAAACCCTAAACTGATTTCTGGAGAGCTAAGGTAGTAAAAATGACGTTCAAACTTAATCTGGACACAGCTCTCCTATTTATAGGTTTTCAAAACAACCTTTGGGTTTCAATCGATCGAAACACTTTCAATCGATCGAAAGCATCCATGTTCAATCGATCGAAACTAGTTTGATCGATCGAACTCCACTTTCTATCTTCACAAGTATTCTTATAGAGCTAAGAGTGGTATTTCCTAGTTTCTGTTTTATAGGGTTGATTCTATCTTGACAATAAATGTTCACAACCCCATGAATGTGACATACCCAAGATAACCAGGTATTGATCTTGAAGACCTCACTGATTGGGAAGTCAAAGCAGTCACATCTATAGTCTGTGTCCATAATCGTCTTAAGATTAAGAACACGTACCTTATACAAGTTATGAGTTCCTATCAACTGTTGACAGTTTTAGATGTCAGTAGGAAAGCTCATGGTCCGTCAATGCACTATAAGCACTAGCATATTAATTAAGAGTCATACTATAGTGATTGAGATTCATCACTCCATCCAATGGTAGTTAATCATGGTACAGTGTATACCTGATGAGATATCCAGTCTTATCATGCACTGTGACAATTCTAAATATCAATGACTAGAAATTTGTATCTCATGCTCATGTATCTCATATATACACGAATTACTTACTATGATATTTAAGGATTACAAACTTCATCTCATGATACATATATATATAAATAAATGTATAACAATATCCATATAAAATGCCAAATGTTATATACATAAAGACCGATTTGAGGGCACAATTCCAATAACTCCATGGTACGTCTTTATATATATATACGAATATTACCTTTTGGAGATATTGGTGTTATGAGCTCCTTTTTATTATGTGTTTGTGATTTAGAACTATTAGTTCATCCCATCTATTGCTTTATCTTGATTTTGTTTCTTCAAGAAGACTGTCAGCTAACCGATAGGTCTTTTTTATAGGTACACATCAAACGAGATCACTATGGTAGGACCTCTGAGGAAGCAAGCACAACTTGGAGCACCTATTCCAGAGGGTATGGACTCGACAGGTGTATTTGAAGCCTTCATGAGAAGGATGGAGCATGTAGATGATACTTACATTCATGCTACGCATCAACCCCCTATCCACCACTCAATTCCACCAACTTCGCCAAGGCAGACTAGTGACAAGTTATTAGAATGTTTTCGTGACCTATGCTTGGAAAAGTTTGATGGGTTAACGGAACCATGAAAAGTAGAACAATGGTTGCGTGAGATAGAGATAATCTTTAAAGCTCTCGAGTGTAATGAATAGAACAAGCAATGCCTTGCTACGTTTTAGTTAACCTATGCTACCGTAGAATAGTGGGAAGCTGAACGAGCTACAATTAAAGTCGATGTTACACAAAGGATGCCTTGGGAAACCTTTAGAAGCAAGTTTCTAGAAAACTACTTTCTAAAAGACGAGAAGGATCAACAAGAGAAGAATTTTATGAGCCTAGTCTAAGGAGGTTGGACTGTAATGGAATATACAACTCAGTTTCCTCTTAACACATGATCGATACCCCTCATAAAAAGGTGAAAAGATTTCACTAGGACTAAACCCTTACCTTTGACACATGATGATC
The DNA here is from genome assembly GCA_033977485.1 of Hydrangea macrophylla. Lineage (NCBI taxonomy): Eukaryota > Viridiplantae > Streptophyta > Magnoliopsida > Cornales > Hydrangeaceae > Hydrangea > Hydrangea macrophylla. The sequence goes on from CM066994.1 coordinate 94,161,357, forward strand.
GATCACCTCAATCAGAGTTTCAAGGGCCTGGTTAGACTTGCTGTGAGCCTGGAGATAGATGTCTATCTAGTGCAAGAACAATAGCTGAATTAACCCCTACCGCCGAGAAGTTTTTAACAGAGGAATTTCTAGAACCCACTGTCGAGGAATACCCAAGGTTGGAGACCTTAGGGTAACTTCCAAAATAATAAGTGCACCTGTGACAGAATTAGGAAACTGCAGATTGCTTACCCTTGATCTCAGTAGTATCAACAATAAGGACTGCCACCCCGGGCACCATTCATCGCCCCACGACCGGGTGCTGAAGGATGCTTCAATTGCAGAAGGCCTGGACATATTGCAAAGTTTTACACAGTCCCCAAACTTTGTCAATGGTCAGATGCCACCTGTAACAACTGTAATAAGCCTGGCCACTTAAGCCGGGATTGCCGTGCCCCTCGCGGAGGATACTATGGGATACCCGTTCAAGGACTTCAAGGACCCCCAGATCAAATTCGAGTTAACGCTATTATCCCTGAGGAATCAGGTTTTAATGCTAAGGAGTAGCAGAATTTAGAAGGTACACTTGTACTCTTTCATAGTCAAGTTAAAGCTTTATTCAATACTGGTGTTGGACATTCATTTATTGCTGTTAAGATTGTGTTCCAGTTGGGTTTAGAACCCTAGGAACTTAAGCTAGCTCTTAATGTTGTGTCACCATTCGAGGTGACTGTTAAGTTGGGTAAAGTATGCAAGGATTGCCCATTGACCTTGGGAGATAGGAATCTTCTGGCAAACTTGGTAGTTCTATCAATGTCAGAGTTTGACGATATTCTAGGAATGGATTGGCTTACCAAATTTGATTTCCCTACCAGGACTATTGTGTTTTCGATACCAAGATGTCCTACGATCAAATCCAATATCATCTGATCAACGATCTTTTTAAAAATTGATCTATGGTCAGGATATCATCAATTGTTAGTTCGACCAGAGGATGTGTCGAAAACTACTCTCACGATGAGGTATGGGCATTATGAATTTCTAGTGATGCCTTTTAGATTAACTAATGCCCTAACAGTATTCATAGACTTAATAAATACAGAATTCTGGATCAATTCATTATAGTGTTTATCAATGACATCTTAATTTACTCCAAGATAGAGGAAGACCATAATGAGCACTTATAGACTACTCTATAGACGCTTTGAGATAGCCAATTGTATGCTAAGTTTAGTAAGTGTGAGTTTTGGGTACAGGAAGTCAAATTTCTTGGACATATTATTTCCAAGAACGGTATCTCGGTAGACTCATCTAAGATTGATGTAGTTTTAAGCTGGGACAAACCAACCAATGCAACGAAAGTTAGAAGTTTTCTTGGTCTAGCTGGATATTATCAGAGATTCATGGAAGGATTCTCCAAGATTGTAGGACCACTGACGAATTTGATGAGAAAAGAGACGAAGTATGAATGGACGGATAAGCATGAGGGTGCATTTCAGGAGTTAAAGGAAATATTAACTTCAACACCGGTACTGGCCATACCCAAGAGGGGAGAAAAGTATATAATCTACAACGATACATCACACCATGGCCTTGGGTGTGTGCTTATGCAAGACAGGAATGTTATTGCATATAGATCAAGATAATTAAAACCACATGAGAAAAACTATCCTACGCACGATCTAGAGTTAGCTACGATAGTGTTTGCATTGAAGAACTAGAGGCATTACTTATATGGAGAAAAGTTAGGCCTATTCTCATATCATAAGAGCTTAAGGTATTTGTTCTCTCAGAAGTAGTTGAACATGCGACAACGAAGATGGATGGAATTACTCAAGGACTACGACTTTTCTTTGCAATACTACTCAGGTAAGGCAAATGTGGTTGTTGATGCTTTGAGTCATCGACCTCGACTAGTAATCACTGCCATATTGATTTGAGAATGGCAATCATTGAAAGTTTTAGCCGAGTTTGACCTTCGGCCAGTGGAATCAACAAAAGGACAACATGTCGGATGTCTAGTCATATAGCTAACTCTAATCAGCTATATCATAGAAGCTCAATAGATAATTGAGGAATTGAAACTATGGCTCGCCAAGACATCAGCCAAGGGACCAGAAGTATGGATTATTGGTGCAGACGGAGATTTAAGATATAAGGGTAAACTCTATGTGCCTGACGAAGATAATCTCCAGAAAGATGTTTTGGTTGATGCACACAAGTCACAAATGACTATACATCCTAGAGGTACAAAGATATAGAAGGAATTGAAAAGGAATTTCTTGTGGAAAGGAATGAAGAGGGAAGTAGCTGAGTATGTACTCAGTGTCTACTTATAAGAAAGTGAAGGCAGAACATCAAAAATCACCAGGACTTATGCAGTTGTTGTTGATTCCCCAATGGAAATGGGAACATATCACTATAGATTTTGTGGTAGGTTTGCCAAATTCTCAGCAAAACCATGACGCTATTTGGGTAATTGTGGATTGACTTACGAAGACGGCACATTTTATCACCTATAATATGATGTATCTAGTGGAATGTTTAAGCCGGATGTATCTACAACAATTTGTATGATTACACGGTATACCTATCTCAATTGTATCTGATCGAGATTCGCATTTCACCGTAGAGTTCTGGAAAAGTCTTCAAGCAGCGATGGGAACTACACTGAACTTGAGTTCAACTTTCCATCTGCACACTGACGGTCAGACCTAATGAGTAAATCAAGTGATGGAAGATATGCTACATGCTTGCGTTATAGATTTTGAGAGTTTTTGGGAGACACATCTACCACTGATAGAATTCACCTATAATAATAGCTATCATATGAGCATAGAAATGGTTCTGTTTGAAGCTCTATACGGAAAACCTTATCGATCACCGCTATGTTGGGCCGAAGTCGAAGATACTCAACTTCTTGGGCCAAACATGGTATGAGAAACTAGCGAGAAGATTCAAATCCTATGTGTGATGATGAAGACGGCTCAGACCAGACACAAGAGTTATGCTGACAAATGACGCAAAGACTTGAAGTTCGCAATAGGAGGTCATGTACTGCCCAAGGTTGCACCTGTTTAAGGAATCATGAGATTTGGTCAGAAGTGAGGCAAGATATCGCCTCGATTCATCGGACCATTCAAGATCCGAGAACGCATTGGGATGGTTGCCTAGAGACTAGCATTGCCGCCAAAGATATCAGGAGTGCACAATGTCTTCCACATCAGTATATTGAAAAAATGTGCTCACAACCCAACGCATAAGATCAACTTTGAGGATATTGAATTCAATGACAACGTCACGTTCAACGAAGAACCAGTGCATATCCTTGACCACATAATTAAGAAGCTCAAGAATAAGGAGATTCCATTGGTAAAGATTCAGTGGAAGCATCACGATGAGGGACAAGCCTCATGGGAACTAGAGCTGGAGATGCGGAAGAAGTTTCCGTTTTTGTTTTAACTCTACTACTTAAGATTTCAAGGATAAAATCTTTTAATAAGTGGTGGGTGATGTAATACCTTGCATTTTTGGATGTATATTAATACAATAAGATTCTATATTATTGCCTTTACAATACTTATAATTTCACTTACAATCGATAATTTCGCTTTCAATCGATTGAACTTGTCTTAATCATTGACATTGTACTTTTTTAATCGATTGAATCCTTTCCAATCGATTGAAACTCTGCTGACACAAATGCAATGATTGCATCCCAGATCAATCGATTGAACCCTTGTCAATCGATTAAAATTATGCCACCTGTTCTCAATCGATTGAACCTGTCTCAATCAATTGAAAATGTCAGGATCTTTATTCCACAGTTCACTCAAACACTGCCACCTTGTCTCTTATTTATATATATATATAAGTTGCATTTGTGTGTGAGGGGTTGCTGAAAACTAGAGAAAGTTAGAGAGAGAGATATTACATCTATATACATACTTATACATATATATACACACACATATACTATATATATATTCAGGTAGATAAAGAAAGAGAAGATAGAAAACACAGAAGGAATAGGAGAAAAGGAAGAGCAGAAAGAGAAGGAGAAAGCAGACAGAGATAGAAAGAAGAAGAGGGGAGAGAGAGAGGTCATGAAGCTCCACATACTCACCAAGCTCACCCCCTTTACTTTGGTGAGTTCTAAACTCACTCAGTAGCCGAGGTGGGAAGGTTTACAAGTTTTTGACATGAAAAAACCAAGCCAAGGCATCCCCGAAGTTCTGTGCATCACTGCTCAGTCTGATGGAGAAGACGACCATTCAATCGACTGAACTTCGTTTTAATTGATTAAAGTTACTATTCACCCAATCGATTGAAAACATTTCAATCGATTAAAATTTATTTTCCTCAATCGATTAAAAATGACTTCAATCGATTGGTATTTACAGAATGTGGATATTCCCTGTTGCTTATGATATAAACTACTGAGTTGTTTAAATTCTGTCTTTACACTTCAGTTATGCAATACTGTTAATTATGAAAAGATACAAAGATGTGATAACGTGATACATTGATAATGCGTAGTAATGTATCATCACATGGGTTAACGTGGTAGTCGGGAATCAGTTTGATATCCATTCATTTTAATCAGAGCAGTCAGGACACAATGGGAAGTCCTGTATCAGTATTAGTACGGAACTTAGGTAGGTTTGATAAATTCTGGGATAGGATATGATGGCGGACACTTGGTCATGTATGTCCTTCACAGAAGTGGGCGGTTAAAGCCCTTAATAGTGGTGGTCAGTACCAAGTAGTCCTAAGATAGCTAGGTGATCCATGATATGTCCTTACTAGTAATGGGCAGCTAAAGTCCTTAAAAGCAGTGGGTGGGGATCATTGGCAGATGTCGATAAGTTGTGGCAATAGATTGATATGCCTTTGTTCAAACTTTATATCCTTGTTTGCACCATAAAATAAAAATTAAAATGGGCCCACTAAATCCAATTAGGAAGTACACGTGGAAAGGCCGTGAAAGTAGACTGATGGGAAAGGCAGACAGATGCGACATAAGGAATGCCATAGTCCAGTGCATAGGCCATGTCAATGGCAGTGCGATTATTGGCAGTTATTTCAAAGCAGACCAATAACACGTGTGACGCAAAGATCGTGATGAGTGCAGTTGGGGGTGAAGACCTATTATGCCCAAATCGTGGATACAGTGGACTGTTTTCTCAACTGCTGGGAAGCGGTTACAGCCATTGCAGTCTATTTAAGGAACTGGAATGATAGAGAGAAAGGATCCCCGATCAATCAAAACACTTAGCATTTTTACCTTTGCACTGTTATCTTTCCTTTGTCTTTTAATTCCAATTTACTTGCTTGTTTTAGGAGTAGATCTGTAGTTCAATTCCAATTGGAAGTTGGATTTCCACTTCTGATTGAACCCTGTTTGTAAAGGATTTAATATAAATCAATTGTCACGACTCATCCCGCTACGCGCAAAAATAATACACGTAGCACGCCACCAAGGCTCATCCAAACCAATTACAACATATTAGCAGAATAAATATAAATACAACAGTGATAAAACAACTCCCAAAGATTCAATAGATAATGAAAATCAGAGTTATAATTTCCCCTTTTAAAACACTTGAAGAAGTCATTCATTTTGGAAACAGCAATCCAGTCGATTGTGTCGGGCATCCAGTCGACTTCTTTGGAGGTCATAGAGGGCATCACAGCTTAGCAGCCTAATCCAGCCGACTGTGTCGGGGACCCAGTCGACTGTGGTGTCAAACTTCCAATCGACTGGTAATTGTCCGATCGACTGGACTTTGATCTAGTAACATGTCTTGGTTTGGTGCAGTTTCTAGTTGAATGTAAAGTAAACCACTCGACTGGTTTTTCTAAAACTGGGAAGGACTTTCGTTTAAATAGTGGGTCCAGTCAACTGTAGTCCCAGCCCAGTCGGCTATTTTTTCCTTGTTGTTGCACATTCTGCACAATTTCAAGTCTAAGGTTATCCCAACTCATCTTTAATCAATACCGACTGAATTGCAATTCATTACCAACATTCTATATTATACAAGAACTTAGAACAAGATCAGATACATAATTATTACAAGATCTCGAATACTACAAGTGTTTTGAGATTCCAAAAACATAATCCTCCTTATGATTCACTTACAACGAGGATAACTACGCAACTATGTACAGGTGGTTTAGGACTCGCGTGCTCCTATGGCCTCACTCCTCGCATTTCTTCTTTCCTTTCTTTCTTTCACCTACAATGGACTAAAGCTCTACTACTTAGTTATATGCTGAGTGCACAATTCTAAACAAATGGTTATATGACAATTCATACCTTAAACATCTAAATAGTCTATGGAGTAAGAGATACGCATTTATCCGATAATGAGATTATGAAATTGATGTCGTGGAGGGCCTTCTCCCAACTACGCATCCAAGTGTTTTGGCAGGACCTTCTCTAAAACCATACACTGTGCCTTGGCAGGGCCTTCTCCCAAACCATGCACTGTAGTCGTCACTACAATTAATCCTCAAACATCAAGGAGCTTATCCCTAGAATGAAATTGCACCAAACTCCCCTTCGATCCACATAGACACATAGCATGGTCATGTAATCGCATATACATGCTTTCTATACATTTTTACGTGCATAATTAATGGGCCTACTAATACATGAACTTCGCTCGGATTCAAAATATCAAGTCGGATATTTAAATACATAAAATTCTTTATAATTCATAAGTCTAGAATTCATACCTTAAGTTATCGTTCGATAATTTCAGGAGAAGTACCAGGAGACTGATTCTAAGTCGAATCTCCGATCTCAAGTGATTCCTATAAGTATACACTCATTTTTCCCAAATTTTTAAAATTAGAATTTTCGTAAAACTTAACCAAACGAGGCCTAACAACTATCAAAATGTGGCTCTTACCTCGAGGAGTCCAAATATGAAATTTGGTGAAAAACTGACGAACGAATAGTCGTCAATTTGCGTCGAGAATCGCAAAGCACCAGAATCCCCTAAGCTGTCAAAGTTGATTTGGAGATATTTATGAAAATATCTCGACCTATTCTATATATAGGCACAAGTCTTAGAATTTACGTTTAACTCCCCACGGGTTCTCAAAACTTCTATTAATTTTCCGAAATGTCTTATACGTCTAATTTATTGTTTCATGAGTGAAAATAATAAATTATTAAAGTTTTCATCTAAGTTTCATTTGTTGCCGTAATTACGTTCTGAAACTATTTTCGTAGAATTTCTAGACAAGTTACCTTTTATGCAACGTATTACATTGCCTATCTCTAATTCGTTCAAAATGATCTTAAACAATATCAAAACTATCAGAAATTACACTACACAGGTAAAATCACTATTCACATATACTAGATAATTCAAATAACATTTAATCCACATAAATGCCATTTAATCATGTCATGATCCTCATGAATTACCAACTTTCTGTGTCCCTGATTGACACCTACCGTTGACCCACAGTCAACTCCATCACACTTATTAATCAACATTAATAATTTCCAACATTCCAATTATGCATTTAAAATTATTGTTTTTTTGGGACGAGTGTGACATCAATCTCTGTTATTTCTTTTACTAAACTCGGTATTTGTCATACTTCAAGTCTTTAATCTCTGGTTAAAGCAATTGGAACGTATTTGAGGAGATGTTTTTCTTCTGTCTCTTCACTCGTCTGATTTGTCAAATTGTTCATAATTTAAAAGGACATTTGTCTGGTACGCTCGCACTCTTATAATTACAAATTTTCAGCCTATACAATCCCTGATAAGCAGCGGGCGATTATGTCCTTAACAGCAGGGGATGGATTGGCGTGGTGTCCATGACAAGCAGTGGGTGGTTATGTCCTTAACAACGGTGGACAGAATGATGGTATATCTATAGAGTTGAACTATCGAGTCTGTTTTGTAATGAGGAGTACCTTATCAGTCTTTGGGATAACAAGACGTTAGCAATTGGATATGTTTTTGAATACAGAGAAGATGTTATTAGTAAAATTATTACATGTCGTTCATAACATATAAAACCTTTATGATAATGTGTAAGTTTTTACTTACTCATCTCTCTGTAAGCTAATGGCGTTTATGCTTGGACATTCCCCGTCCAGACTACCATGTTCCTAAAACTGCAGGTCAAGAGGCCTACAATGATGGCTACTACCCGGAGGGTGGTCCTACTGAGAACGGATATGCCGAGGAGAACTACTATGCTGACGATTACATCTACGCGAGCTGAAGATTAGACAGATATTAGTTTCTGTTGTACTGTTGAACTTTACTGCTACGTTTTATAACTGGGCATATGTTGCCTTAATACTTGTTATATTATAAACTTTGATGTAATAATTAGATTGTTTATATTATGTTCAGTTAGTTGTGTTACTGTTCTCTTGTTACGGTTGACTAGAACTGTGTGGTGTAGACAATTCTAAGACTTCACCAGTCTTTCCCTACGGACCCAAAAAGAAAAATTTATTTTTCTCAATTTTTTTTTTATTCTGGGACATGATAATAACCCCTAAAGATTAAAGAGTAATGATATGCTTCCAAATATATATCCCAAAAGTGCTTCCCAAATAATGTGGCAGTGAGATCAGGTCTAATATAGTGGGATTCACTTTTGTCAAATGTGTTAAACAATTGTGGATTAATGGGTTCACTTTTGTTAACAATTATTAACACATTTGACAAAAGTGGACCCCACTATATTACACCTGACCCAATGCCACATCATTTGGGAAGCCATTAGGATAAAAATTTGGAAAGCATAGCATTACTCTTTATCAACTGGGTCTACTACAAAAAATAATCATTGATTCAATTTTTTAATGAGTCCACTTTTATGGGTTAATGTGTGTGTGTGTGTCTGTGTGTGTGTGTGTGTGTGAGAGAGAGAGAGAGAGAGAGAGAGGGGGGGGGGGGGGGGGGGGGGGGAACCTTTTTTCTCTTGGTGAGTGTACGTCTAAGAACCCCCCTCTCTCTATATGCATATCTGTACCATAATATAAAAGAGCCTTAAAAGAAATATTCATAAAAGATTCTAAATCAATTTGGCCTAATTGGTTATTTTGGATTTATAATTTGGTTATTTGGTAATTTCAAATCGATCTATCTACATCAAGTCACTATTGATTGGTAACTTAAGGCTTGTTTGACAAGGCTAGTTTAAGCCGTAATGCATCTTTAAAGGAACCTTTGAATTGCCCAATAAGCCTTAAGTTACTATTCCATAGTATGTAAAATTATAAATTGAATTACCAAACCACCATTTTTACCTTTTGTAAATTTCCATTTTTGTTAAATTGAATTACCAAATTACCCTTTTGCCTTTTCTCTTTAAATTACCAAACAAACTTTAAGTTACTTTTGTAAATTAAGGCCTGTTCAGGCTTGTTTGAGCCTTAAGGCATCTGTTAAGGAATTTTTGATAGGTCACACAAGTCTTAAGATACTTTTGTATATATGTACATTGTATACATATTCATATTGTAATTTATTATTACTTCTTTTGTTAAATTGAATTACCAAATTACCTATTTACCTTTTGTAATTACCCTCATGTGTATATATATACATATATTACTTTATTATATAAAATTACCATTTTGCCTTTTGTAAAGTACTTTTTTTTGTTAAAGTTTAAAGTGTGCATAATTATAAATTGAATTAACAAATTACCCTTTTTTCCTTTAATTTGGAAATTACCCTTTTGTATATATGTGTATATATACATGTTATAATCTGTTCTTATTGTTTATGTATTTAAAGTGTGTACAATTATAAGCTGAATTATTAAATTACCCTTTTACCTTTTATAAATCACCATTTTGTTTCTATACCTTAAAGAAAATAGTATTAAAATTTGAAGTGTGTACAATTATAAATTTTCGTTCGTTAAATTGAATTACCAAAAACCCTCTTGCCTTCAGTAAATTACCCTTGTGTGTGTATATATATATACAAATATATTATTGTATTGTACTACGATATATATATACATACAAATTAAATAACCAAATTACTCTTATGCCTTTTGCAAATTACCATTTTGTTAAATCGGATTACCAAATTACCCTTTGCCTTTTGTAAATTACCCTTTCGTATATATATATATATATATATGTGTGTGTGTGTGTGTGTGTGTGTATTATCTCTATGTTAGAGAAAATAGCCTAAAAGTTTAAAGTGTGTACAACTATTGAACATGAATATTACTCAAATAACTCAATTCTTTTGCTGGTACTGCATATGTTCAATACAATTAAGGTTTAATGTTTGATATCACTTGTTTTTCAAATCATAAATCTGTGAAATGTATCCATAATAAACGTAGCTAAATTTTCTTTATCTGCTTCGACTCAAATTTTTTTTTTTTCCCTATGAATTCCGAATACAATTTCTAACCGGTGAAAGAAATAGCAAGTAAATGTTACTGTTTGCACCAAAAAAACGTATTTGTAATAAAATTTGCATGGACCGATTTTATGTGGTGACAGACCGAATGTGGTTTTTTATTCGAACCTTATAGATCGATTATAAAAATTAGGGGCCAAGTGATTGGTTCAAATTAGTTGAGCCAAATAAGTTTTGAATCATCTAGATATACTGGGTCTGTTTGGGGCAGCTTAAGCTTTTGCGATTGCGATAGCTTCACGATTATTTGATCAGAATCGATTATGATCAAAATAGATTATGGAACTTTGTGGTGCTTCGATGATGTATTGTAAAAGTGGATATGGTAGCATGATAGAATATGCAACTATTTTGTTACATAAATGCAAAAGTTATTTTGAATGTCCAAAAGAAAATTGTGCCCTTGTGCTACATTGCCATTCTAAAAAACAAAGTTAGTTTATTTTGTTAATCTATTATTAATTATAAATAAAATTCAGTTAACTAAATAGCAGTTTAAGAAATATATATTAAATAAACAACATTTACATTAATGAATAATACAAAAAAAATGGTTGTCAATACTATTTATATTTATTTATTTTTTTACATTATATAATTATTATACGTAGTTAAAATTTTTAGTATGTATCATATATATAGTAGTTTTTGTGCTAAAAGGTAATAACTTGATTTCCAAATATAAAAATTAAATAACAAGTCCGTCATTAAATTAGAATTAATTAATGGTGTAAAGTATTGGCCACATTACATTAGCCAATAAGAGAGGATAGTAAGCAATTTTGGAATTAGTAAAACTGCACTCAAAGAGAAAACTTGTCCACTAGCATTGAAGCCATGGCAAAGTATGTAATTATCCATTTTGTTTAAAGACAAATGAGACCATTCGTTCATTTAATTAATGCCCAATTTCTCAATCTGACAAAAAAACTGGTAAGGACCAGCTTTCAAGAATTACTATCAGAAAGCTATAATTGGATAGTAGAGGTGATTTGACTTTTACTTTTGAAATCACCGAAATAATAATGAATAAATTAAGCTGGGCCAAAATTGATTTTGGATCCCTAACATGGGTTGCCCAAACATACAGGCACATAGTTCGAACTGCCAAACCAGTATTTTGGCTTCTCATGAATCTCATGTATTTATTTTTCAACGTGGCGGACCACACAGCTCATCATGGACATTTAATAATTTTGACTACTTTAATTGCCCTTTAAGTATTTAAGTTCTTCTGGTGGAAATTTAGCCGAGTAGTGCTACATACACACACTTTTTGACACACTTTTTGACACACAGCTTTAAATGCATGTACCTTGTGCTATGTAAGTGGTGCACAGAAAAGTGTGAAAAATTCAAACAGTATAAAGTACATGTGTTTAAAGCATAGTGTGTCAAAAAATGTGTCAAAAAGTGTGTGTGCCAAACATTTCCCAATTTAGCCCGATCCACTTATAAATTCTGCCAACTTGATTGACGGTTTAATAATTATGTTCAGATGGCCTTTACGTCCCTTCGGACACTTTCATTTCAATGGCCATTCAATTTGCAATCCGGCCGACCAACCATTTAACGTTTTGAATATATTTTTACTCATTCTAACATTGCTATATTTACCATTTTCTGAAAAGAAAAAAAGCATTGTTTATTCAACTCTCTATTGGTTAAAGTAGTGAGATTTATAATTAATTAAGGATTAATTAATAATAAAAAAATTATAAATCCTAATATATTAACCAATGAGATAATTGAGTGAGTAATATATGAACAATTTTATGGTGAGCAAAATTGCACTATTTACATTTTTCCTAGTTCGGCCACCTCATTTTGGTCATTCAATTCCGTGACAATACGATGGGCCACCCTCATTATGCCACCTTATTTAGGCTAAGTTTGGCCCCGATTTTAGTGCTTTTCCTTTTTTTAAAGTACAATTTTATGGTAATTAGTTTATAAGATTTGTAAAATTGAATTTATGGCTTTTTTTGGGGAGCTTTTAAAAACTCTAGAATGGAGCTTGTAAAAGCTCAAGATTGCTTTTTAATTTTATGATATTTTTTTGAAAAGAGTAATGTATCACTTGTGCAAAATTATTAAACAACTTAACAATAAATTTCGTAAATTACTTTTAAAAAGCCACGTATGAGCCAAACTAAGCCTTAATTCGGGATACATGTATTTAATTATTGAAAATACTTTTGCTCACCCAAAAAATGGTACACAAATGCTCACCCAAGCATCCCATTGGCCAATGCAGTGGGACTCATAGGACCCAGCCTGAGTCCCACTGTATTGGCTAATGAGATCCTTGAGTGAACATTAATGTATCATATTTTGGGTGAGCAAAAATGCTCTCTTTATTATCAGTTGGACCAACCTTGACATGCTGTTCCATCCTCCTAATTGGGCCACCTCGTGTACCTAGGCATCATTGCTCGGCCCACCTCAGCTTAGCTTCTCAGCCTTCTCACAAAGTTTGGTTGAACAGGTCATTTAACATTCGGACTGATGCATATGATCTATCCGGGCTGACGTGCATGCTGCTAGCTAGTTCGGCCGCACTTTAATTGGCAACTCTTTATTCAGTGCAGTCAGTATTTTAATTACATTTGGAAGTTTATTACCCTACAATTTCAATATATGGGTGGTAAACATTATCATATTGTGATAAGTAAAATTTAGAGTTATGATATATATTTTGAAATATTATCATATTTTGAAAGGATTATCAATAAGGAAGATAATATTTCAAAATTTGGAGATATTATTATATTTTGGGAAGTATATTTTACTTGCAAAGGAAGGAGGTTGAACATACTCAATTTAGAGGAGTGTTGGGATGCTTCCAAGAGGAATTTGTCATCCCTTTTCTTTAGTAATTCCTCAAAAATTCTAATATACTCTTTAACAGCAGGTTGTATTTTTGAAAGAGCATTGGAAATGTCAAATCCACCCCACCATTTGACCCAGAGTATATTTTACTTGCACAGGAAGTCAGTCAAAGAAAGTTAGGATATGAACCTGATTCAAGATTAGAGTGGTAGAAGATTAATTTGAAATTTTTTACCAGATTATTATTGAAGATTTTTCTTGCATTATCTCAGCCCCATGGCCGCTATAAATTGACAGACGGACGAAGATTTCAATTCACCCTGTGTCTCAAACATAACTCGAAAAGTGTCCAAATATGCATTCAACATGCATTCTTAGTTTTTTAGGCAAATAAAAAGCACCATTTTTTATTTTTTAAGCTTTCTTACCTTTCACATTACTTTTCTTGCAATTTCTTTTTCGAGCAATTAAATGAAAGTCTACTTTATTTTATTACCTTCATTGCTTTCTCATCACTCTAGACTTGTATGATTCAATATTGTCTAGGGACCTAAAACAATGGTACTTTCCTACTCATTTGCACAATCTCTGATTAGAAGTTAGATACGGTTTCTATGCATCACTCGCAAATGCTATATGAAAATTATTTTTGCACGCTTGGGCTTTCGTACAAAGGTCATGACACGTTGTTTGCACCCAAAAGTCGCAATAGGTTTTTTAGGCCGAATAGACAGGATAGAATGGGATTGGGCCTGGGCTTGGGCTTGTTTGGCCCATGACACGTTTTGTCACGCCCCAGAATAGCAAAAATAGAGAAAAATACATTTCCTTTTTTGGGTACATAAGGAATGATGGGTGAATGTCATTAATTATCCACACCACATAGCACTAGTCAACTAGAAGTAACAAGAACAGTATTAATATCAAATTGAATATATAATAAAAGTCCTAACTATTGCAACAACATCAGAGTCGTCCATAGGAACATAACAGGTCTGGAGACAACATATGCCCAAGTACCCATTTAAGTAATAAAGTTCAACAGAAATATAAAACTAGATATAACTTCTTCATCTTGAACTGGCGCATGGGTAGTCGTCAGCATAACAGCCTTCTCCGGCATAACCCGCATCAGTGGGGCCACCACCCTCTGCATACTTTGCTGCGGGGTAGTAGCCATCGTCATAAGTTCCATTATCTACATTAAGAGGGACGGGATAATCTAGACGGGGAATGTCTAAGCAGTAACGACCGTCAACTTACAAAGAGCTGAGTGAAAAGAAACTCACAAGGTACCAATTATATAATGTAATAACAAGTTATGAAAAGTCATAAGATATAGTTTGTGGTAGGTTCTTGTGTGATGTGTATGAGATATATGGATGGGTATAACACGTAAGCAGGTTAGTACATGTGGTATAATAGATAAAATATGATAAAATAATACAGAAAGTGTAATAGAATAATAATGTGTAAAAATGCAGTAGAGAAATGGCAATCGGAGAGTACGTGGCTCGAGTGAGAACCAAAGTAGCCCCAAATGAAAAAGAGAAAGCAGTAAGTGTCGGGGTCTTAGATAGAGGTGGTAGTATGTGGTAAGTCTCTAGTGGAGTCTTGGAGACTTTAAGGTATGTGGTAGAAGATCTAAAGGCAGTTGCTAGAGACTAAGTGATGACTGAGGGTCTTTTTGGAGAGTCTAAGGACGGGAGTAAATGTCTAAAGTATAGATTCAGATTTGGGGGTCGCTTGGTTAGACTGAGTTGAACTGGGTTGGACTACTTGGGGATTTTGGAGAAGACGATGAATGTCTTAAGTGCTAGAGTTGAAGCTTAAGACTGGGTTAGAGCTTAAGATCCAGGTTGAACCAGCTTGTTCGATGTATTGAATGAGGTTGGTATTTATACAGGGTTTGTGAGGTTCTTGGTATAGTTGGAAGTAGCTGAGATGGCATCGTCGGAGTGGTTTGTATGTTTGAGGTAGTTAGGGTCATTGAATGGGATTTGACTAGGCAGGAGGTCAAGCAGCAATGGGTTCAAAGTGTTGTCTTTTAATACTGCAGGTGAGTCGACGATAGTTGACTTAACATTGGTACAGTGGTTTAAACGAGGGAGGATGTCGAGGCTTTGCTATTGGTGCAGAGGTTTAGGTGAGGGAAAATGTCAAGGCTTTGCTATTGGTGCAGAGGTTTAAGCAAGAGACAATATCAAGGCTTTGCTATTGGTGCAGAATATTCAGCGAAGTGGAAGTGACTAGACGAGGTGAGAGTCAAAGGTTTTAGCTGGTCTTGTGTTCAAAGGCCTCTAATTCGTTGTGAGGTCGGAGGGCAGGGCACGTGATGATGGTCACGTGTCTCTCTTTCTTTTTGGGACTAACCCTAACTTTGCCTGTGAGGCGTTTAGATAGGGAGATGCCCTTGGTTCTAGCCACCAAGCCATGAGCTCTCGAGTTCCCAGTGGATGTGGCCACCCTTAGTAATGCTTCATGACCAAGGGTGGAGAATCCACGTGTAAGTGTGTGCTTGTGTGTAGTACAGTGTTTGTGGAGAGTATCGAGGAGAGATTGTTGCTGTGCGTGAGGATTACAAGCGACGCGCTTGAAAGCGAGTAGTCATTCCAAGTGAAGCAATGGCAAACCTTGGTCATTGATCGACGAATGTCATTCCAAGCGAAGCGATGGCGAGCATTAGTCATTGATCGACCAATTAACCATGTAAGGTTTTAAGTTGGAGATAATATCCACGTGCCAAATGGGTGGTGGTGGATTGAGAGTGGAGAGAGCAACAGGTGAAAAATGTGGCCACTTTGCTTTGGGTGGGCCCTCTTCGTAGTGGGCTTCGTTTATGGGTACTCTGAAGTGGGCTTCAGAGTGGGTATTCTGAAGTAGGCCTCAGGGTCTGGTACTCTGAGGTGGGCTTCAGAGTAGGTACTCTAAAGTGGGCCTCAGAGTAGGTTGTTACAATGGGCTCGCCTCGGAGTAGGTTGTTAGAATGGGCTTCTCTGCGGTAGGGTGGACATGCACAGTCTTGGACTGGATCCATGGTGATCATATAGGTGGAACCCATAATTGGTGGCGATATTGATACAGGTGGAGTCGTTGGTGATATGTGATGGTCAAACTATGTAAGTTGTTAACCATTACCTACATAGTTCTACTAAGTAA
The DNA here is from genome assembly GCA_033977485.1 of Hydrangea macrophylla. Classification (NCBI taxonomy): domain Eukaryota; kingdom Viridiplantae; phylum Streptophyta; class Magnoliopsida; order Cornales; family Hydrangeaceae; genus Hydrangea; species Hydrangea macrophylla. The sequence goes on from CM066994.1 coordinate 94,177,759, forward strand.
TAACTTGTCTTTATTCAACACCGTGTTACTCGAATCCACGTCTTATTATACAAAGACCTATAGACACTGACTCATAAGACAGTGATCTGATTATAATGTTCCTGGATACACCACTGCTTTGTCGACCACAGTGGAGAACATACCGTACATATTCTCTGTCAACTGCAAGTTATGGATACAACACTTCCAACAACGGCATATCATTCTATTGCCACGACTTATTGACATTTGTCAGAGATCCCCCAGTCACCGCTCGTTAAGGGCATAACCTGTCCACGCTCATTAAGGATATAATATAGATCACCTGGCTATCTTTGAACTACTTGGTCCCACCCACTGTTGGTTAACGACATCTTACCGTCCACCGCTTGTTAAGGGCATAATATGACCAAGAGCCCACCCACGTACAAATTCCCAGAAACTTATCAAGACCTATCTAAGTTTTGTACTAGGACTGATACATGACATCCTATTGTGGCCTAACTACTCTGATTGAAATGAACGGATATCAAACTCATACATGAACCACATAGCATCTAATGTCATCACATTCATCTATTATTCTTAATCGTACTTATCTTTGTTGTTACATTATCCCTGATCCACCCATAATCGTATACTGAAGGTCCGAATCGAGAATCGAACGATCGAACCCTTTATATAATAAACAAAAGAAACAATCTATGTTCTGCTAATGCCAATCGATTGGGACAAGGGTCCAATCGATTGGGGTAAAACTCATACCAATCGATTGAGGAAACATGTCAATCAATTGGATCCAAAACAATGTCAATCGATTACTAACTTTGGCAATTGCTTGGGTTACAAATAATGGCAATCGATTGGTAATCTATCCAATCGATTGGGACTCAACTGATGGGAATTGATTGGAAAAAGTCCAATCGATTGGTACTTTGTCTTCTCCAGCAGAAACGTAAATCAGTATATATAAATGTCTTAAGGACGTGTTCAGTACGTCTAATCCATATCAAAGATTGTAAAAACATTATATTGTGAGACTAAGTGAGTTTATAACTCACCTAGATATGTGTAGGGTGTGTTTGGCTTGAAACCTCCAAGCTTTCTCTCTCTCTCCACTTCTCTTTCCCTCTTCTCTGTCTCTTCTTCTTTCTCTTCTCTTCTTTTCTTTTTGTTCTTCTCTTCTTTCTCCAGAGTGTGTGTGTGTATGTATGCTTATGTATATATAGATATATGAATATATGTATGTTTGAGTATATATAACTCACTCTCTCAATCTCAAACTGTCCAAGAGGTTCAAATAGATGAAATGGGACTGTAGATATAGAGAAAATGAATGCCACGTGTCAAACCACGAATTAAATTTGAAAATAAGTCTTCGCAAATGCCAATCAATTAGAAGCAGAAGCAATCGATTGGTTACAGATATTTATGACAATCAATAATGATTCAAGGGTAATCGATTGGTATATGCCAATAAATTCAGGTCGGCAGCATGGCAATTGATTGGGAAAGATGACAATCGATTGATAACCAAAATGTGGCAATCGATTAGAATGCAAAGACAATTGATTGGTATCTAAACCAAAAGAAGGACAAGGTTATACAGGTACAAATACAAAGTCTTATTTATTAAAATACACTTCAAAAATATAGGGTATTACATCATCCACCACTCAATAAGGATTTCATCCTCGAAATAGAAAACAAGCAAGATCTAAAACAAAAATGGAAACTTCTCGCGCATCTTCGACTCTAGCTCCCATGAAGCTTCTCCTTCGTCATGGTGCTTCCACTAAATCTTCACCAACAGGATCTCCTTATTTATGAGCTTCTTGATTCTTTGATCCAGAATGTGAACTGGTCCTTCGTTGAATGTAACTGGCACAAATAAGAAGTTGTGTGCGCTTATGTACTATACCCAAGTGTAGGTAGACGTGCAAGTAGTAATCTAGTAAGACCAGGTCGATCCCACAGGGAAGGTGTTAAACTAAAAACTTAGATTAAACTCTAAAGGAAAAGGAAAATTCAAGATTTAAAACAAGGTGTAGAACACGAAGTTCTATAGACTATAACTACTAGAGCAATTAAAGTAAACTAATGATTAACTAAATAACTAAAACAATATTTTAAAAGCGGTTTTCTTTATATAAAAGGAATGTTGGGATCACACAACTCCGCAACGATCATGCCATCTACCATGCAGTTACATTTAAGCTCTAAGAAGTGTGTCTATCTACAGTATTCCGTATTTTCTAAAGATAGAGAATCAATAGTCCGTTCATAGCCAGGACTACATCATCACATTTGTTTCCAAAGCACATGGAGGTAGTTTAAAACAATAGTTAAGTCTCGCATTCTGAATGGTGTTAGCATTCAAAATGGTTTGCAAAAGTTATTGAAGAAAAATGCCTTAAGGGTTAAAGTAATGAAACTACTTTGACAAACTGAGCATTTGGGGACAGTTTGATAACAAATCTCAAAAGCAGAAAGTCTTGGAATACTGCAAAAAGACTTCTCAAGAATCTGAAGGTTCGATCGATCGACGCGCTTTCGATCGATCGAATATCATCATCTCTCGAACGATCGAAATGGCTTCGATCGCTTGACTACGTGTCTGCTTCGATCGGTCGAACTACTTCGATCGATCGAGTGCAGTTTTTATACTGCTGCATGGCAGAGGCTATAGATCACTGTTTCATTGTGGTCTCCCAACCTGGGGACTACTCAGACATGGTCTGGAGTGTCACAGATTCATTTTTAAAGTAAAAGTTCATCAAAGGCATGCTTGGTTGTGATTTTAACATAAAATCTATGAAACTAAGTGATTTAAAACTACTACTACGATAACTATCAATTCTAACAGATTAAACTATGATTTTAAGCGACTAGAATGTGAATAACTGAGATTGCGGAACCTGGAATAGAAGAACTTATATTAAACTATAGAAATCAATCCCAAAAGCTATATCTAAAGCTTCAAACCTACAAAAATCAAGAAGAAACTCTTCTCTCTATGTAAACTAATAAAAACTGAAGTGAGCGTCCCTTTGGACGTGAACAAAATGAATATAAATACTAAAACCTAAAGCTAGGGTTAAAAACTTCGTCCCCGCTGCGTGCGCGTAAGTTCTGATAAAAGCCATGTTCGATCGATCGAACATCACTCGTTCGATTGAACTTCTGGAATTCTCGAGCGCTTGAACCTTCGTCGATCGATCGAAACTTCGATCGCTTGAATGATCTTCAATCACTCGAGACTCACTTTTCATGTTTCAACTATCTTCCTTAAAATCAAGCATCCCTTTTATCCTGCTTATTCATTTTTTCACACAGCAAGCGCTGATCTGCACAAATTATAGCTAAAACAATACAACTTATCATAGATTAATCATATTATGTAAAAGCTGGCATTGTAATCCAAATTGTAGATTTGCAAGGGAGCTGTAGACTTAATCAGTGTATTTCTTTATTTTAGCGCGGTTGTATTTTACAAATATCCCCGCTTGTCACAACCCCAACTAGCGAATTGCTAGTCCCTAGCAGTATAGCGAAAATAAAACAAGCTAGACTAATACTACAACGACTAAACTAAAACAAAATAAACTAAAGCAAATAATCTAAATAAAAAGAGAAACTACCTAACTCACTTTCGCAGGAATCGTGGTTGCATTTAGAGAATGCAACAAGCCGTTAAACCCCTAGGCTCCCCCTAGTGGACAAGTGTAGTCTCGTGAGGGTTTACAGTGAATGTACCCACAAAATTCTCAATTTTAAATTCAAAAAGACATAGAAAAACTTTTAAACATTCTCGTCCATTCAACTGTTAACTTAGCTCTACAAAAAATATTTCAAGAAAACCATGAAAGAAACCCACATTCTCCTCATGTCACCAAGATGGATATAACATATGCATCACAATTATGTATCCGTGTGTGTATGAAGTTAACTGCTATGCATCCAACCTTATTTAGAGTTGTTTTGGACTATCGTTTCTCTAGAACCAGTAATTTCAACTCAATTCTCACATAGGTTTACACTAAAAAATAAACGTCTCACAGAAACTGGCTTAATAATGATCGTACGTGGTATGAAAGCTTTGATAAGAGTGAATTTCTAGTTACTAAATGCTTTCATACTCGACTTCACAAAAGACGGACATTTAGAGTGTATAGTCTCATGAATAGGATGCAACGAGATACCGTGGAGAACTCCCTCATTACCTTAACTTCAAATCCAATCAACTTAAAATCATCAGGACTTTTAAAAAAAAGGTATTCGATTGAGAAGAAAGAGGCTTGTAATATTCAATTGGGTCAAAAGATGTGATTGGAATATCTACAATAACTTCTCAAACTTCCCCACATCTGCAATCTCTCTTCTTCTTCTTCTTCTTCTTCTTCTTCTTTTCTTTTTTTTTATTATTAATTTTTTTCTTTCCCACACACTTCTTTTTGTTATTATTTTTTTTCTTTTTTTCTTTTGTAACAACCATTGGCATTATTTTCTTTTATTTTTTTTCATGCTTTTTTTTCTTTGCCAACTTTCCCTTATTCACACTAACAAACTTCTTGTCAACGCAACGCATCCCAATCACACCTAAGTAAAGAACTGAGGCTTGAACTCCTAATTTGGAGTTAGGTATAGACTTTAGGATTGTGAAGACAAGGCGATTATGATAAGGCTCAAAGGGTGAACTAAAAGAATACCATAGAGGTAGGCCAAGGTTGTACTATGCATGTATGGTCAAAAAATGGCCTAAATTATATTCTAAGTTTATAGGATTATTCATTTCAGCAATTCAAGTGCTCTAAAGTTTGGTAAATCCTGAACGTTCTCCTCTAATAAGCAGCAAACATTGAAAAATTGACTGAGACTAGTGCAACGAATGTAATATGCGTAATCAAGAAAGACAATTTGAAGTTTATGTGAAAATTCCCTCAGAAATAAAGATTGGATCAAAAACTCACTAAGGGTTAAATAGTTTCTACTACTCGTTCTTTTAGCACAATAGTCATATTAACTCATTATTAGGTTTTCAACATAGCTACCAACTAGTGTAATTGGATGTTAGATACATGAAAGGTCAACAAATGCAATCATCCTAGTGGAACTAGAAAAATGCGTGAACTTAATCCATAAAAGGATGAGATTAACATGAATGTATCATTGCTTGATAACAGCTAAATAGAAGTGAATAATCAAAGTTGTTCTACTAATAAAGTTCAGAAATTTATTTATTTTTTATTTTATTTTATTTTATTTTATCTTTTTTTTTTTTGCAATCGAGATTATATGATATATGATATGTGCAATAAAGTTATCCAGATTGCTAAGTATACACATGTGCAGGTGATGATTATCTATCTACATCCCACCCCCAACTGAAAATTGCGATGTCCCCAGAAGCTGATTTTCAAAAATAAATAGAGAGATATCACCTGATATAGCAAAGCAATAACCGCAAGCATAGCAATCTGTAAAGAAGACATACAAACTCCAAGCAGCCAAGATGAATAAAAAGTAAATATGAAATGAAAGAACAAGAGATCCATTCATAATAAAAAAACTGATCACTGGGATGATAAAACAACAAAATCTGAGCAGTGATCGAAATATCCAATCATAATCTCACAGTCCAAAATATCCACATACCCAAAGAAAACTATGAGAGAAGAGAGAGAACAGAAATAAGGAAAATACAACAAAACTCCCACTCTCAAATGACATAATCTAATCATCACCAACATCAGATAAAATCACGATCGGTGCAGCAGAAGCATCCTTATCTCCACCCTTAATAACAGTAGTAGCCGTCGCCAGGTCACTTATAGTTGGGGCAACTGATGTAGAGAATGATGGGTCAACCACGACTGGAGGTGGTGCAGATGATGATGATGGGGCATAGGGATCAACATACAGTGGATGTTGAGTAACAGAAATAGTAGGTGGAGCTGTGGATGTAGATGGAGCTGCAGGATTAGAAGATGGTTACGGAATAGAAGAAGATGGACAGGTGGTGGGTGGTGCAGAAGGGGCAGTAGGTGGGTGTGAAGCGGTGTGAATAGAATGATCCACCCCGATCTGTATCAAGATCGCCTCCAGTAAGGTCGTCATATGATCCATCTTGCCCTCGAGCCGTATCCATGCCTCCCTCTCCTCAATAAGCAATAAGTGGAGAGTCTGGAGGGATACGGAAGATGACTCTCCCTGGGCCTGAGCTTGAGACCTCTGTCTCAGCTTGAACTGTTGTACGACAGCGACGGGGTCCTCCTCATCTGAATCTAGTTCCTCAGCCTCAGTGGGCATCCCAAAAGCTGCACCCTTTGTGTCGGTGCCTCCCCCTCTCTTCTCTTTTCCCCGATCTTCGCCTTACCGTTCAATTTTTTCTTTTTTTACGCATCAGAACGATGCGCTGCTGTCTCTCCAAACTGACTCGAAGCCTGTAAAATCGTGTCTGTGGCCAATGGGAGCAATCCAACCTGCTCAATCACCTGATGGATAGGCCAAGCGCCTTTCAGATGACGCTTGGCGGTAATGTACGGCGTGGGCTGGATCAGGAAGTTGACATAGAGTCGAGGCAGGCAGACACGCAGCCCCGCCCCAATGGCATACAGAACCCGAGCATACCACGGTGCCACCTTTTCATGATATGAAGTCATCAAAATGCAATTGGCAAGCGCCAGGTGGAGGAGATGATACTGCTCGATCAGAAATCGATCCTCAATCAGGGAGATGCCATTCCAGATCTGAACCGCACCACCGGTAATTTCACGGATAATGATAGAGGGCAGAGTCTCTGGTGTACCAGGTATGTGTGGGTAAAAGCGGTCGGGGGTCTCCGATACATCCAAAGCAGTGGCCATGGTAGCTGGGCTGAATATGATCTCACGACCTCGGAAGAAAGATCTGTATGTGAATGGGGCCGCATGATCCTTAATCATGGTCGCACACGCCTCCCGCACCCAATTGATGTTGATTTTCTTAGACTGCGTCAACATCTCAAACCAGCTCGACATGGCACGGATCCGTGCAAAGAAACCACGGGGTGGAAAGCCACATAGCTTTAAGTAGCCGCTCTAACATCACCTTCCACGCTTGAAAGTATCGGTTGAACCAAACCCGATCCTCATCATTCCGAAACCCGTGATCAGGTATCGGACTAGGTATTGTGAGGTCAAGGGGTTTGGATTTATGATACCCCGTAATAGGATTCATTTGGAATGCCCTAAAATTGAAATTGAATAGAAAAGATTAAAGAAAACAAAAGTAAAAGACCAAATGAAGAAACTGTCTCTGCATCAATTCGATCGAACGAACAATTTTTGATCGATCAAAAACTTGCTCCATTCGATCGCTCGAAACCAGATCGATCGATCGAATAATTGCTGCCTTCAATCGCTCGAAACCAGCTCGATCGATCGAGCACATCGAGATGCGCAGAAAAACACCAGAAACACAAACAAACGAAAACAGTCAAGAACCTAAGATTTCTAAGATTACAATTAGGTCTTATGACCAATGGGGAGCACCCCCTTGAGGTTTTAACAAAAAAATGGAATAGGGGGTTCAGAGGATCCTTACCTCGATTTGAGCACATCAGAGATGGAGAATTGATGATGATGATAGTTGGTGATGAGCAGGGGCGACCCTCAAATGATGGAAATGGAAGTGGGAGGAAAATCGCCGGGCTCTCTCTCTCTGTCTCTCTCTCTCTCTCTCTCTCTCTCTCTCTCTCTCTCTCTCTCTCTCTCTCTTACTTAAAGTGCTCGAGAGTGAGGGAGAGGAAGAGATAGAAGAAATGTATGTTGGACGCTTCATTTAAATACAAGTCTCGAGCGATCGAACACTCTCGATCGATCGAACTTTCGATCGATTGAGCATTGCTCAAGAGCTTGAGGATTGGACGTTTTTGATCGATCGAGTGTGGTTCGATCGATCGAACCTGAAAGTTCTAAAATCTTTGTGAATGGAAAATCTATGCACCCCCAACTAACCAAGTTTGTTCTGGACATACAGGAAAATGATAAAAACAGTTCATTCACAAGACATGTAGGCCAGAAATCATCATCAACAAAGTAACATAAAATTACAAATTTATAAATTTAACTTTGTTATAGCATCCTCTTTGCAAAATTGTTGCCCGCAACCATGGTAATTAAGACCTTATTAATAACAAAAAACTAAAATTAAAAGCAAAATTAACAATCCATTGTCCAGCATTACACTTCAAATGATAATAGAAAGATCAACTGACAAAACGCAATTGAAGTGGAGCACTAATTTTCAAACATGAATATTCCATCTTCCGCAATTGCTTCTTTCTCTGCCACATCTTCGAGTGTGGATTCCAAACTTGATGATTCCCTTTCCCAAAACAGTCAGAAAGTAGCAAGGATATCATCGAGTGAGTCTGAAATCTCTGAGGAATTGATTGCACAAGCAAGAGGTGATCCGGATGGAGACAAAGATAATGGAGTGTAATTTTTCAACGGACTTTACTCTTACAGCGGAGTACTCGGGGACCCTATGTATGGTCCAAATCCATGGAACAATTGATGCGGAAGGAACAACGGCGGTAACATTGGATTCATAGTGAAAATCCTAACAAAGGAAGAACAAAAGAAAACCAAAAATGAAGAAATTAAATAAAACAAAAGAAAATAAATCAACAGAAAGGAATAAACACAGAAAAACGAAAAGAAAATGATGTGTGATAAGGAATTAACCTCACTATTGGCGTGATAAAATCATGTGCACTAGTAGGTAGAGGGCATTGAAGCCGGAACAACAAATAACTCATGTGCACATAAATGTACGGAACCAATTCGATGATAAGGAAGTCATCAACATACGTGAAGATAGCATTATGGTGCTCTGGAACCACATCCTGTAAATCTTCTTCATCCCATGGTTCCCACATTGAGTTGTTCTCCCATTGTGCCAAGAGGGCATCATCTACTTCCCCAACAAAATACCCCTCTGGTTCACCTTCCTCTTTAGGGAAGTCCATATGCTCGAAGGGGTTAATGTGGAGTTGTGCAGGATTATAAGGGATGTACCCTTGGGTCAGGTCAATGACATCGTCCACTCTGGGCCCTTGATAAGGAGAGAGGCAGAATGCAATCTCCTTGGTAGTCCATGGAGGGTTAGGATATTCTGAATCAGCCCATGACCTGATTGAATGAACGTCGTCATCCCTCATATATTTTAATGACCTGCAGGGGAGAGATAACATGGAATAGAAGATTATAATTGAGGTCACACTAAAAAAGCGACAAAAATAAATGAAACAAAACAAAGTGCAGTAAAGGAAAGAATACAACAACAAAATGTGAACACTCTTTAGTGTTTTAAGTGGAGGAATAGCTGGGCTCATCTAGCTAGATGTGCTCAGCTTTTGGTAGGAAGTTCTCGAAGAATGGTTTTAATCTTTGGTCGTTAACCTTGAAACAATCATCGTTCTTGGGATTTATGAGCTCAACTGGCCTATGTGGAAAAACAGATTTAACAATTAATGGACCTGTCCACCGAGATCAGAGCTTATCTGGAAAAAGGTGGAGGCAAGAGTCGTACAGTAAGACTTTCTACCCCGGCTCGAATGATTTTTGAAAGATTGTTCTATCGTGGCGAGCCTTAAACCTTTCCTTATGTAATTTAGCATTGTCATATGCATCTCAACGTATTTCTTCCAGTTCAGCCAACTGGAGTTTTCGGAGATGACCTCCCTCTTTAATATCAAAGTTCAATGAGCGTGTTGCCCAATACGCTTTGTGCTCGATTTCTACAAGGAGGTGACATGCCTTACCGTGCACTAGCCTGTATGGGGACATCCTCAGGTTTGTCTTATAAGTAGTACGGTATGCCCATAAAGCATCGATCAGTTTATATGCCCAGTCTTTTCTGTTGAAACTAGCCATCTTTTCTAGTATATACTTGATTTCTCGGTTAGCCAACTCCGTCTGCCCATTAGTTTGTGGGTGGTAGGCAAGAGCGATCTTATGATTGACCCCATATTTCTTGAGGAGTGACTCCAAAGGTCTGTTGCAAAAATGCTTGCCTTGGTCACTTATTAGTGCCTTTGGGGTTTTGAAATGCGACAAAATATGTTCCTTAAGAAAGGACATTACTGTTTTGTGGTCATTGCGTCTTGTCGATATTGCTTCTACCCGTTTTGATACGTACTCCACAGCTAAGAGTATGTATTCACTGTTGTTTGATTTCGGAAATGGGTCATGAAGTCTATGCCCCAACAATCGAATATTTCAATGGTGATAATTGGAGTTAAGGGCATAGAGTTCCTTTTTGAAATTGTACCTAGCTTTTGACAGCGTTGGCACGATTTACAAAAAGAATAGGCATCCTTAAACACGGTGGGCCAATAGAATCCGCTGTGTAGGACTTTTTGTGCAATTTTTTGCGAAGCAAAATGGCCACCGTAGGCTTCAGAATGACAAGAGGCTAAAATTATAGTTATGTTCTCGTTCGGGATGCAACGTCTGATGACCAGATTAGCACAATACTTGAATAAGTACGGGTCATCAAAAAAGAAGTGACGTGCGAACGAAAGGAACTGTTTCTTGTCCCGATTTGACCAATGACTCGGGGTCTCTCTAGTAACAAGATAATTTACTATATCCGCATACCAGGGCAAACTGGAAATAGTCATCAGTTGCTTATCTGGGATTTCATCTTTAATTGGTACGGGTTCAGTGTTGTCAGTAAACTTCAATCGAGACAAATGGTCAGCAACCACATTCTCTACTCCCTTTTCATCCTTGATTATGATATCGAATTCTTGGAGTAGGAGTATCCAATGGATAAGCCTTTGCTTCGCTTCCTTCTTAGATAACAGGTACTTGAGGGCCGAGTGGTCTGTAAAACAGACGATTGGGGACCCTATCAGATATGACCTGAATTTATCTAGAGTGAAAACTATTGCCAGTAGCTCTTTTTTGGTAGTCGTATAGTTCATTTGAGCTTCGTTAAGTGTTCAACTGGCATATTAGATTACATAAGGCTTATTATCCTTCCTCTGTCCCAGTACTGCACCAATGGCATAGTTGCTAGCATCGCACATTAGATCAAATGGCAAACTCCAGTCGGGTGCTTGTATTATCGGTGCGGAGGTAAGGTGTTCTTTTAGTGCGTCAAAAGATGTTTGATAGTTTTCCGACCACTCGAAAGGTGCGTCTTTGACTAAGAGTTGACACAGTGGTTGGGAAATCGCACTAAATTTTGGATAAAGCGACGATAAAATTGCACGTGTCCCAAAAAAGAGCGGATGTCTTTAACTGTACGGGGGATAGGTAGGTTCGAGATTATATCGATTTTTGCTTTATCAACTTGGATACCTTTATCAGAAATAATGTGGCCAAGGATAATTCCCTTGGTCACCATGAAGTGACACTTTTCCCAGTTCAGTACTAGGAGTTTGTCCTCGCATCATGCTAACACTTTTTTAAGGTTCTCTAGACAGTTGTCGAAACGATGGCCAAACACTGAGAAGTCGTCCATGAAAACCTTGAGTATTTGTTCGGCCATATCACTGAATATGCACAACATGCACCGCTGAAAGGTAGCAGGTGCGTTGCATAAGCCGAAGGGCATACGACGGTAAGCGAATGTACCGAACGGACACGTGAAAGTCATTTTCTCCTGATCTTCAGGAGCGATTTCGATTTGGTTATAGCCATTACATCTATCCAAAAAGTAATAATATTTATGACCCGCCACTCGTTCTAGCATTTGATCCATAAGTGGTAATGGAAAGTGGTCTTTTTGGGTAACAGTATTCAATTTTTGGTAATCAATACACATCTGCCATCTAGTGGGGATGCGTGTCGGTACCAATTCGCCATCTTTATTAGGAATGACCATTATGCCTACCTTCTTTGGCACTACTTGGGTTGGACTAACCCAAGGGCTATCAGATATAGGATATATGATCCCAACATTAAGTAGTTTTAAAACTTCTTTTTTGACGACTTCTTGCATGTTGGGATTCAAACGCCTTTGCATTTGCCGCGAAGGTTTAGCATCTTCCTCCAAGTATATTTTATGGGTGCAAACAGACAGGCTTATGCCTTTGAGGTTAGCAATAGTCTATCCTAATGCTCCATTATGTTGTTTCAACATTTCGATTAACTTATCCTCTTGTTCAGGATTTAATGTAGATGAAATTATGACAGGATAAGTCTTTTCGGTCCCTAGGTAGGCGTATTTGAGCTCTATTGGAAGCTCCTTTAACTCCAAATCGGGAAACTAAAAATTAGAGGGCATGACTAATTTCGTTTTTGGAGGTAGTGGTTCATATGGTGTTACCCACATGTATTCAGCTCTATCCTCCTCTTTCGTTTCCATCATGAGGCAAGTATGATTTAAAGCAGCATCCAATGGGGTAGAATCATTAGGTTGATAGATAGCGTCGAATTGTGACACAACTACCTCCAAGGGATCTTTGTAATCTAAAAAATCATCCTCATCTTCAATAACCGTTTCGATGTAATTGATTTCTTCCTCATCCTCGTATTCTTCAGGTCGGGGATTTGAAAAAATGTTGACATTTAGAGTCATGTTTCCGAATACGATGGTCATTATACCACTTCTTATTTTTATTATGGCATCTATTGTTTTGAGGAATGGACGTCCGAAAATCACCGGGATTTGTGAACATGGATTAGATATAGGTTCAGGGTCCAAAATTACAAAATCGATCGGGAAGACAAAGGAGTCTATTTGTACGAGAATGTCCTCCAGTATTCCTCTAGGATATTTGACTGTCCTATCTGCCATTTATAGTGCAACTCAGGTAGGTTTGAGTTCACCCAACCCTAGTTGTTTGTAAACTGAGTATGGCGGCAGGTTTACGCTTGTTCCTTAATCAAGGAGTACATTATCTATCTTTTGATTTCCAATTTGGCATGAGACAGTTGGAGTACCGGGGTCTTTGAGTTTCGAAGGTAATTCACTTTGGATGATTGCGCTTGCTTGGCAAGCGACATACGCGTGTTTCTTCACACTTTGCCTCCTTTTGACCGTGCATACGTCTTTAAGGTACTTAGCGTAGGCCGGTACTTGTTTGATTGCATCAAGGAGTGGAGGGTTTATTTTAACTTGTTTAAACAATTCCAAGAACTCCTGATTCTTTGCCTCATTTTTTAGGTTTCTTACGCCTTTGAGGGTAAGGCGCGGGAAAAGGGCATTTAGGTACTTTGTCTTTAACTGGTTCCTTTTCGGGCCTTCTCTCAACTTTTTCTACTTCTTTAGGAGCTTCATCTTTTGCATCTAATGATTCGTTATTATTGAATTGCTCCTCTTCTTGAGTGGACAATTTGTTTTTAGTTACCACTTTGTCTTCTTCATACTCCTCAGGAGTAGAACGAGGCATGTTTTGCCCTATAACCTTGCCGCTTCTCAGAGTAGTCACGACTTTAGCATGCTCTTGATTATTGGGACCATTGTTGAATCCCTTCGGGTTTTGAAGTGGCTGGGCAGGAAACGTTCCACTCGATCCCTCTTGTCGACCATCCATTCTTTCTAATGTTGCAGACTCAGCATCTGAATTAACTGTTGTGTTAAATTTGCATTAGAGAGTGGATCATCCTCTTGCACCATTTTGTGAGGTGGCACGTATACATTTAATTGTTGGCTGTTAGAGGGTTGAGCTTGATTGTAGTTATTTGATCTATTTTGATTGAATGGCTAGGACTGCCTATTGTATTGCCCTTGATATTGATTGTTGTTATTATATGGCTGTTGTTGATAGTATTGATTTTGGGTCCCAGCATCATTTTTCCAATCAAAACCGGGGTGATTCCATCGATTGTTATTATTTTGCGAATTATAATTGTTATAGGAATTCCCTGCCCCCCTATACCCTTGCATGGCATTAATTTCCATGGGGCTTGTTCTTGAAAGTACGGCACATTGGGACAATATTGAGTGGTATGTCCCAATATATTGCATGTGCCGCATGGTTCTTCAGGTAAAACCTGCCTAGAACTTTGGAACTTTCTCCTTTCATCATCCCTAACTCCTCTACTTTCTTAACAAGTTCTTCATATTTGTTCATCAGATGATCCTCACTTTTTAATTGGTACAGACTTTTCTCCTCTACACAGGATATCTATGACCGTGTGACATCTTTAGTATTCGACCATTCATGAGCATGTTCGGCTAGCCACTCGAAGTGAGCTTCAGCCTCTTCAGTGTTTTTGCGAAGAAACATACCTGAGCTCATGGTTTCGACCAACTTTTTAGTTTTACCATTTAACCCTTCGTAAAAGTAGCCTATGGTTTTCCATTTCTCGTACCCGTGATGTGGGCATGAGAGAAACAAATCCTTGAAACGCTCCCAATTTTGGGTGAAGGTTTCAGGGCTCTTTTGTTTATAAAAGATTATTTGTCGTTTAAGCTCGGTGGTTATGCGAGGTGGAAAGAATTTCTTTAAGAATGTTGTATTCATCGCATGCCATGTGTAGATTGAATTCGGCTTAAGAGTGAGCAGCCACGCTTTTGCTTCATCCTTCAAGGTGAAGGGGAATAGCATTAAGCGTGTCACATCTACGGGATAATTTTGTGAGAATATTTACAAACATCCTCAAAGTCCTTAACATGTAGATATGCCTTCTCACTCTCCATTCCATGGAAGGTTGGAAGGAGTTGAATCATTCCATTGCGAAATTGAAATTCGCCTGTATGGGGTGGAATGAGAATACAATAAGGTATAGGTACGTGTTCGGGTGTCATGAGATCGCACAAAGGACAAAGCGAATCACCAATTGGTACAACCACATTCTCACCATTTTCACTTTGATTATCGGCCATTGAATCAGTAGGTGTGGCTATGGGATTAATAGAATTAGAAGAATCAGCAAAGTAGAATGGATTTCTGAAAATTCATTCAATGAAATTGTCGAATGTGAAAGGGAAAGATTCCTAAGGAGATTTTAATCTAAAAAACCTAAAAGAAAAAGAAAACAGAAATAGATAAAGGTAGATTGAGGTAATCTAAGTATTAAATCGTCGCCTTCCCTGGCAACAACACCAAAAAACTTGGCACGAATAAAAAGTTTTGTGCACTTATGTGCTATACCCAAGTGTAGGTAGACGTGTAAGTAGTAATCTGGTAAGACCAGGTCGATCCCACAAGGAAGGTGTTAAACTAAAAACTTAGATTAAACTCTAAAGGAAAAGGAAAATTCAAGATTTAAAACAAGGTGTAGAACACGAAGTTCTATAGACTATAACTACTAGAGCAATTAAAGTAAACTAATGATTAACTAAATAACTAAAGCAATATTTTAAAAGTGGTTTTCTTTATATAAAGGGAATGTTGGGATCACACAAATCCGCAGCGATCATGCCATCTACCATGCAGTTACATTTAAGCTCTAAGGAGTGTGTCTATCTACTGTATTCCATATTTTCTAAAGATAGAGAATCAATAGTCCGTTCATAGCCAGGACTACATCATCACATTTGTTTCCAAAGCACATGAAGGTGGTTTAAAACAATAGTTAAGTCTCGCATTCTGAATCGTGTTAGCATTCAAAATGGTTTGCAAAAGTTATTGAAGAAAAATGCCTTAAGGCTAATAGTAATGAAACTGTTTTTACAAACTGAGCATTTGGGGACAGTTTAGTAACAAATCTCAAAAGCAAAAAGTCTTGGAATACTGCAAAAAGACTTCTCAAGAATCTGAAGGTTCGATCGATCGGCGCGCTTTCAATCGATCGAATATCATCATCTCTCGAGCGATCGAAATGGCTTCGATCGCTTGACTACGTGTTTGCTTCGATCGATCGAACTACTTCGATTGATCGAGTGCAGGTTTTATGCTGCTGCCATTTGATCCATAAATGGTAATGGAAAGTGGTCTTTTTGGGTCACAGTATTCAATTTTCGGTAATCAATACACATCTGCCATTTAGTGGGGATGCGTGTCAGTACCAATTCGCCATCTTTATTAGGAATGACCATTATGCCTACCTTCTTTGGCACTACTTGGGTTGGACTAACCCAAGGGCTATCAGATATAGGATATATGATCCCAACATCAAGTAGTTTTAAAACTTCCTTTTTGATGACTTCTTGCATATTCGGATTCAGACGCCTTTGCATTTGCCGCGAAGGTTTAGCATCTTCCTCCAAGTATATTTTATGGGTGCAAACAGACGGGCTTATGCCTTTGAGGTCAGCAATAGTCCATCCTAATGCTCCCTTATGTTGTTTCAATATTTGGATTAACTTATCCTCTTGTTCAGGATTTAATGTAGATGAAATTATGACAGGATAAGTCTTTTCGGTCCCTAGGTAGGCGTATTTGAGCTCTATTGGAAGCTCCTTTAACTCCAAATCGGGAAACTAAAAATTAGAGGGCATGACTAATTTCGTTTTTGGAGGTAGTGGTTCATATGGTGTTACCCACATGTATTCAGCTCTATCCTCCTCTTTCGTTTCCATCATGAGGCAAGTATGATTTAAAGCAGCATCCAATGGGGTAGAATCATTAGGTTGATAGATAGCGTCGAATTGTGATACAACTACCTCCAAGGGATCTTTGTAATCTACAAAATCAGCCTCATCTTCAATAACCGTTTCGATGTAATTGATTTCTTCCTCATCCTCGTATTCTTCAGGTCGGGGATTTGAAAAAATGTTGACATTTAGAGTCATGTTCCCAAATACGATGGTCATTATACCACTTCTTATTTTTATTGTGGCATCTATTGTTTTAAGGAATGGACGTTCGAAAATCACCGGGATTTGTGAACATGGATTAGATATAGGTTCAGTGTCCAAAATTACAAAATCGACCGGGAAGACAAAGGAGTCTATTTGTACGAGAATGTCCTCCAGTATTCCTCTAGGATATTTGACTGTCCTATCTGCCAGTTATAGTGCAACTCAGGTAGGTTTGAGTTCACCCAACCCTAGTTGTTTGTAAACTGAGTATGGCGGCAGGTTTACGCTTGCTCCTAAATCAAGGAGTGCGTTATCTATCCTTTGATTTCCAATTTGGCACGAGATAGTTGGAGTACCGGGGTCTTTGAGTTTCGAAGGTAATTCATTTTGGATGATTGCGCTTGCTTGGGAAGCGACATACGCGTGTTTCTTCACACTTTGCCTCCTTTTGACCGTGCATAAGTCTTTAAGGTACTTAGTGTAGGCCGGTACTTGTTTGATTGCATCAAGGAGTGGAAGGTTTATTTTAACTTGTTTAAACAATTCCAAGAACTCCTGATTCTTTGCCTCATTTTTTAGGTTTCTTAAGCCTTTGAGGGTAAGGCGCGGGGAAAGGGCATTTAGGTACTTTGTCTTTAACTGGTTCCTTTTTGGGCCTTCTCTCAACTTCTTCTGCTTCTTTAGGAGCTTCATCGTTTGCATTTAATGATTCGTTATTATTGAATTGCTCCTCTTCTAGATTGGACGATTTGTTTTTAGTTACCACTTTGTCTTCTTCATGCTCCTCGGGAGTAGAACGAGGCATGTTTTGCCCTATAACCTTGCCGCTTCTCAGAGTAGTCACGACTTTAGCATGCTCTTGATTATTGGGACCATTGTTGAATCCCTTCGGGTTTTGAAGTGGTTGGGCAGGAAACGTTCCACTCGATCCCTCTTGTCTTCCATCCATTCTTTCTAATGTTGCAGACATTTTACTCAGCATCTGAATTAACTGTTGTGTTAAATTCGCATTAGAGAGTGGATCATCCTCTTGTACCTTTTTGTGAGGTCGCACGTATACATTTAATTGCTGGCTGTTAGAGGGTTGAGCTTGATTGTAGTTATTTGATCTATTTTGATTGATTGGCTGGGACTGTCTATTGTATTGCCCTTGATATTGGTTATTGTTATTATATGGCTGTTGTTGATAGTATTGATTTTGGTTCCTAGCATCATTTTTCCAATCAAAACCGGGGTGATTCCATCAATTGTTATTATTTTGCGAATTATGATTGTTATAGGAATTCCCCGCCCCCCTATACCCTTGCATGGCATTAATTTCCATGGGGGCTTGTTCTTGAAAGTACGGCACATTGGGACAGTATTGAGTGGTATATCCCAATATATTGCATGTGCCGCACGGTTCTTCAGGTAAAACCTGCCTAGAACTTTCTCCTTTCATCATCCCTAACTCCTCTACTTTCTTAACTTCTTCATATTTGTTCATCAGATGATCCTCACTTTTTAATTGGTACAGACTTTTCTCCTCTACACAGGATATCTATGAGCGTGAGACATCTTTAGTATTTGACCATTCATGAGCATGTTCGGCTAGCCACTCAAAGTGAGCTTCAGCCTCTTCAGTGTTTTTGTGAAGAAACGGACCTGAGCTCATGATTTCGACCAACTTTTTAGCTTTACCATTTAACCCTTCGTAAAAGTAGCTTATGGTTTGCCATTTCTCGTACCCGTGATGTGGGCATGAGAGAAATAAATCCTTGAAACGCTCCCAAGTTTGGGTGAAGGCTTCATGGCTCTTTTGTTTATAAAAGATTATTTGTCGTTTAAGCTCGGTGGTTATGCGAGGTGGAACGAATTTCTTTAAGAATGTAGTATTCATCGCATGCCATGTGTAGATTGAATTCAGCTTAAGAGTGAGCAGCCACGCTTTTGCTTCATCCTTCAAGGTGAAGGGGAATAGCATTAAGCGTGTCACATCTACGGGATAATTTTGTGAGAATGTATACAAACATCCTCAAAGTCCTTAACATGTAGATATGCCTTCTCGCTCTCCATTCCATGGAAGGTTGGAAGGAGTTGAATCATTCCATTGCGAAATTGAAATTCGCCTGTATGGGGTGGAATGAGAATACAATAAGGTGTAGGTACGTGTTCAGGTGTCATGAGATCGCACAAAGGACAAAGCGAATCACCAATTGGTACAACCACATTCTTACCATTTTCACTTTGATTATCGGCCATTGAATCAGTAGGTGTGGCTATGGGATTAATAGAATTAGAGGAATCGGCAAAGTAGAATGGATTTCTGAAAATTCCTTCAATGAAATTGTCGAATATGAAAGGGAAAGATTCCTAAGGAGATTTTAATCTAAAAAACCTAAAATAAAAAGAAAACAGAAATAGATAAAGGTAGATTGAGGTAATCTAAGTATTAAATCGCCGCATTCCCTGACAACAACGCCAAAAAACTTGGCACGAATAAAAAGTTGTGGGCACTTATGTACTATACCCAAGTGTAGGTAGATGTACAAGTAGTAATCTGGTAAGACCAGGTCGATCCCACAGGGGAGGTGTTAAACTAAAAACTTAGATTAAACTCTGAAGGAAAACGAAAATTCAAGATTTAAAACAAGGTGTAGAACACGAAGTTCTATAAACTATAACTACTAGAGCAATTAAAGTAAACTAATGATTAACTAATAACTAAAGCAATATTTTGAAAGTGGTTTTCTTTATATAAAGGGAATGTTGGGATCACACAAATCCGCAACGATCATGCCATCTACCATGCAGTTACATTTAAGCTCTAAGGAGTGTGTCTATCTACAGTATTCCGTATTTTCTAAAGATAGAGAATCAATAGTCCGTTCATAGCCAGGACTACATCATCACATTTGTTTCCAAAGCACATGAAGGTGGTTTAAAACAATAGTTAAGTCTCGCATTCTGAATCGTGTTAGCATTCAAAATGGTTTGCAAAAGTTATTGAAGAAAAATGCCTTAAGGCTAATAGTAATGAAACTGTTTTTACAAACTGAGTATTTGGGGACAGTTTAGTAACAAATCTCAAAAGCAAAAAGTCTTGGAATACTGCAAAAAGACTTCTCAAGAATCTGAAGGTTCGATCGATCGGCGCGCTTTCGATCGATCGAATATCATCATCTCTCGAGCGATCGAAATGGCTTCGATCGCTTGACTACGTGTCTGCTTCGATCGATCGAACTACTTCGATTGATCGAGTGCAGGTTTTATGCTGCTGCATGGCAGAGGCTATAGATCACTGTTTTATCATGATCTCCCAACCTGGGGACTACTCAGACATGGTCTAGAGTGTCACAGATTCATTTTTAACGTAAAAGTTCATTAAAGGCATGTTTGGTTGTGATTTCAACATAAAATCTTTGAAACTAAATGATTTAAAACTACTACTACGATAACTATCAATTCTAACGGATTAAACTATGATTTTAAGCGACTAGAATATAAATAAACTGAGATTGCGGAACCAGGAATAGAAGAACTTATATTAAACTATAGAAATCAATCCCAAAAGCTATATCCAAAGTTTCAAACCTACAAAAATCAAGAAGAAACTCTCTTATCTATATGTAAACTGAAAAAAAACTGAAGTGGGCATCCCTTTGGATGTGAACAAAACGAGTATAAATACTAAAACCTAAAGCTAGGGTTAAAAACTTCGTCTCCGCTGTGTACGCGTAAGTTCTGATAAAAGCCATGTTCGATAGATCGAACATCACTCGATCGATTGAACTTCTGGAATTCTCGAGCGCTTGAACCTTCGTCGATTGATCGAAACTTCGATCGCTTGAGTGATCTTTGATCGCTCGAGACTCACTTTTCATGTTTCAAGCATCCCTTTTATCCTGGTTATTCATTTCTTCACACAGCAAGCGGTGATCTGCACAAATTATAGCTAAAACAATACATTATCATAAATTAATCATATTATGTAAAAGCTGGCATTGTAATCCAAATTGCAGATTTGCAAGGGAGTTGTAGACTTAATCAGTGTATTTCTTTATTTTAGCGCGGTTGTATTTTACAAATACCCCCGCTTGTCAGTAACATTGTCATTGACTTCAATATCCTCAAAGTTGATCTCATGTGTCGGGTTGTGAGCACACTTCCTCAACATGTTGATGTGGAAAATGTTATGCACTCTTGACATCTTTGGCGGCAGTACGAGTCAATAGGCAACCTTTCCAACGCGTTCTAGAATCTCAAACGGTATGCTAAATTGCAGTGATAGCTTGCCTCTCTTCTAACCAAATTTGACAATCCCTCAAATAGGTGAAACCTTGAGCAGCACGTGGTTTTCTACTACAAACTCCAAGTCATTGCATTGCTTGTCTACACAACTCTTGTATCGTGTCTGAGCTGTCTTCATCTTCTCACGGACGACTTGAATCTTTTCGATTGTTTCTCGTATCATTTCTGGCCTAAAAAGTTAAGTATCTCCGACTTCATCCCAACATAGCAGTGAATGGTAAGGTCTTCCGTATAAAGCTTCAAACGGAGCCATCCCCAACTCTTATGGTAGTTATTGTTGTAGGTAAACTCGATCAATAGTAGGTGCATCTCCCAAGAACTTTCAAAACCAATGACGCAAGCACGTAGCATGTCCTCCATCACATGGTTAACTCGTTCAGTCTATCCGTCAGTCTGCAGATGAAAAGTTGAACTCAAATTCAGTGTTGTTCCCATCGCTATTTTGAGACTCTTCCAAAATTCTGTAGTAAAGCACAAATCTCGATCTGATACGATAGAACAGGGACACCGTGTAGCAGTACAACTTACTATAGATACATCCGGCTCAAACGTTCCACTGGATATGTCATGCTGTAAACGATAAAATGTGTAGCCTTCGTAAGTCGATCCACGATTACCCAAATAGCATCATGGTTCTACTGTGACTTTGGCAAACCTACCAAGAAATCTATGGTTATATGTTTCAATTTCCATTAGGGAATCGGCAACGGTTGTAGTAGTCCAGGTGGTTTATAATGTTCTGCCTATACTTGCTTACAAGTAAGACACTGGCTACTTCTCTCTTTATTCCTTCCCACCAGAAATTCTTCTTCCAGTCCTTGTACATCTTCGTACCTCCAGAATGAACTGTCATTCGTGACTTATGTGCTTTATGCAATATTTCTTTTTGGAGATTTTTTTTGTTGGGCACACAGAGTCTACCTTTATATAGTAAGGCTCTGTCTGTACCAATACTCCAGGCTCTGACATCTTGGTGAACCATGGTTTCAAATCTTCTATTGTCTATTGAACTTCTATAATATGGCTGTACCATAAGGCATCCAAGATGTTGTCCTCGCTGCTTCTACTGGCTGAAGATCGAACTCAGATAAAATTTTCAATGCGTTCCATTCTCGTATTAGTAATACAGTGATTACCAGTCGATGTTGACGACTCAAAGCATCTACTACGACATTCGCTTTACCCGGATGGTATTGGAATGAAAAGTTATAATCCTTGAGCAACTCTATCCACCTTCATTGTCGTATGTTCAATTCTTTCTGAGAGAACAAATAGTTCAAGCTCTTATGATCGAAAAATAGATCAAACTTTTCTCCATAGAGATAGTGTCTCCAGATCTTTAATGCGAACACTATCGCAGCTAGTTCTAGGTCATGCATAGGATAGTTCTTCTCATGTACTTTCAATTGCATGGATCTATATGGAATAACATTTCCATCTTGCATAAGTACACAACCCAGTCCTTGGTGCGATGCATCACTGTAGATTACGAACCATTCTCCACTCCTAGGTATCGCCAATACTAGTACAGAAGTCACTCTTTCCTTTAACTTGATTTCTTCGATCCAAAATCAAGATCCACTCTATCGATCACTAAAGGTAAGATCTATAATCTAGAGAAAAACTTGATTTCGTTTTATTGTTTTTGATTATTCCGATTCTGCTTAAGTTTTTATTTTAGATTTTTTTTCTCTCTTTTCCATTATTTAATAAAAAATGAAATCCATGAGTTATAGGTACTCGCCAAAGAAGCTTGGAAATACCACTTGATCCATGACCCTACCAAGTTCTCAGATCTCTGTGTGGCAAGTGATATTTCTCCATTTCAGTATTAAATTACAAAAATGAATGATGCGCTACTAACCAGTCTTATGTATTTTATACTTTACCTTGTTATTTTCCTAATTATTATTATTGTAATGCTGCGTTTCCCTTAGAAAAAAAAAAGGAAAAAGAGAGAGAGAGAGAGAGAGAAAGAGAGAGAGTAGTTTTTTTTCTAGTTTTTTTTAATGTAGTTTTCAGAATTTGAAAAAAAATAATAAAAAAATATTTTAGTTTTTAAAAATATATATTTCTTAATATAAATATAGTTTTTAAATAAAATTCCCACCCACCCCCTCTAAACTCTCTTTAATTAGAACTTGGTTGATAGTTGGAAGGAGTGGAGGGTAGAATCTAGCCTCTCTTGTTGGCTAAGAGTATAAAAATGGATCGGCAGTCGATGACCAGACGTTAATGGGTCGCTCACTTGTTTCTGAGCAGAAGAAACTCTTTGCTGGCACTAGCCTTTATGCCATCAAAAGGAAAGCTAACAGACTAGGAAGGTGTTTGAATTATTATAGAGAAAAATGTCCTAGTTTAATCTCTCACAATGAAACTTCTTTTAAAGTTTAGTACTATTACAAAAGACAATTCAAATCTAAACAAAAGAAAATTTTGGTTGAGAAAGTGGACTGGATCCTTTGACACCCAAATGAACTTTGGTTTCCCATCCCTCATTTATTTTTAAAATCTATTTTCAGTACATTTAGTAATTTTCAATCAGGTCAGACTTTAAAATGATCCTACGTGTACATCTGGCTTGCATTAGCTGGTTCGATGTGAGTAATTTGTACGATCCCAATTTGTCACCAGATATTGTCTAGTGCGGTGATCGACCCTTGAAGTAGGGAAAAACTAGTTAAACCCAGAGCTATCTCCGAGCTTCTTATTGGCGTTTTGGCTTGCTAGTGGTTCTAGACCCATCTCTTTTACAAGAGGTGGATGGGCGATCGTGACAACTTGGATGCTCCGGATTGCGTAACCTCTTTTGTATACGTGCAGAGGATACATGTCGCACCATATATGTATCCAACCTAGTGGATCGCTTAGAATTTTTTTAGAAGTTTTTTTTTTACTTCTGTATAGGATAAAATTTGACACGATAACGTTATTTTGGGTATGTTAATAGCATACAACACATTGTCACATTTTTAACTACTTTTAAATGCTAAGAACTCTTTGAACTTTAAATATTGCAACAATGTGACAATATTTACTGAATCTAAATGGATGAGTAAGCATAAACTATGCAATTTAAAGACTAGTAGTGGAAACTAATTAACCCATGTGAGTTTTTATGCCGATGTTCCTTTTTGAGGGTTACTGTTTTTTTCAGTCTCATTCTTTTTGTCATATCACTCGTTGAAAGTCTCATTATTCTTTTTAATTGATCATTAGAAGAGAACGTTCAGGATTTACCAAAATTAGAACTTCTAAATTGCTTGAATGAACAACGTCAATCTATTTTGAAAATGATTTAGGCCATCTTTTCTTTCAAATGCACCTCCCTTCACCTAATATTGCCTTATTCTCAGTTCTCTCTAAATCATGCCTTGCTCCACCTGGGAGTACAAACCTCACTTCTACATTTAGGTATATGATTGGACTGTAATCATATTGCAAGAAAAGAAAGAAATGGTAAAGAAAGAAAAAGTGGTAAAAAAACTAACAAAAGATGATATAAATGATAAAAGGAGAAAAAGAAGAAGAGATTGGAATGAACTACGCAAACACTCCAATCACATAATTAGAACAAACACACTCCAAATCTCCTAATCATCTTAATTTCTACCCAATGCCAGTCAAAGTCCTAATGATATGAAAGAAATTGATTTTTAAATTTAAGTGATAAGGATGTTCTCTATGGTAGATCGCTCTCTAGTGCTAAGTATCCTTTCATGAGACTTATTGTACATGCCTATATATTGAGTCACCAAAATTTGGAAGCAACTTCCCTGTTTTTGCTTCCCTACCATGTGAGATGTTCACTACACTATTTTCTGAGAATTTCTCATTAAAAGAGTGAAATCCCAGCGAGATTTGAGTTAAAACTACAAGTTTTATGATTGCTATTGGTTATGTAAACTTTGAAGTTAAGATCGACTGGTTGACTTTTCAAGCACACACTGTAAGTTTAAAGAGTAATAAATGTTCCTATTGACAACTGTGAGTGTGTGTGTTGCATTACTATTACATACTTGAAAATTTCATTTTATTGCCAAATTTAACCCTATCTATTGTAAAAGGAGAAAATCTACCTTTATTTTTACATTTTGAGATTTAAAATAGAATGTTGTGGGTATATTCATTGCAAACCCTCACGAGATGACACTCGTCCACTAGGGGTAACCTAGGGGTTTAACGGCTTGCTGCATATGCTAAATGCAATTGCGATTCCTGCGACAGTGAGTTAGGTTTTATTTTCATTAGTCTAATCCTACTTTTAATAGCTTTTAGAACAATTTCTCTTTCACTTCATTGCTAGGGACTAGCAATACACGAGTTGAGGGGTGTGACAAGCAATGAATATTGCATATTCCTGTTCTAATATAATAGATATAATGCTCATTTAATCCCCAAATCCCTAGATTTACATGCATTTTGGAATTAATATGATTTAATAATGCTATCACTCAAATGTGTGTAATTATGTGCTTTTGCATGTTTTATATGCTTAGGTGAAAATGATGTTAAAATAATGCAATAAAAGGAAAGAAAGAAGCAGCGAACAGATAGGATTATCTCCAATGCTCATTTATGCTTATTATTACGTTGTCAAAAAAAAGTCTCAGCAAAGGAAAACAAAAAGACAGAGAAGGAAAAAACTAACCATGAGGAAAAGCAAGACATTTAATGCCTTGAAAAATGACATTTATGCATATACATCATTATATAGGAAATTTGGAAATCACACACACACACACACACACACACACTCTATCTCTCTCTCTCTCTGTAGATTAATTTTAGCTGGTGTCAGAAGGGAAAAATTGGCAAAGAATGAAAAAATGAGCAAACATCACTTTCATCCATGTTCAAGTGACGAACTCAATGATGCGTCTTCATCTTCCTTCAAGAGCATCTTCGTCTATAAATACCAACCATTGGAAGAAAAAGAAGAGGACACAAGACTCACAGCTACAGACACTGAAAATAGATCAGAAAAAAAAGAGAAAGAAAACTATAGGAAGAATTCCGTAACCAAAGTTACCATATGAGATTTTCATAGTGTCCTTGGGAGTTGAAATTTAAGCTTTTCTTTGTTTGATTTTGTTCCAAAAGTTGTAAATATTTTCTTTTCTGTAATTTATGATTTCAAGCTCAAAAATCTCTGTAATTATTTTCATCTACTGTATGAAAAATTAGTTTTTGGATTTTAGTTTTATTAATGTTTTTAATATAGTTGGTAGTTGTAGATCTTCCCTAAAATAGTTTGGAATCCCAAATTTTCAGTTCTTGTAACAACAATTCCATTCGCTGTATGACAGTATTTGTAAGTCAATTCTGTACTTGTTTGCTACGTAGTTGTTATAATAACCTATTAAAATCCCAACATTACCCATAGTATCCATATCCCATTCCCAAATTAGGTTAGGATTTGGTTTGACCTTGCTTGTGTTCTTGGAATTCATCCACTGTGATCTAGTAAGAAATCAAGGTCAAAGGTTTAGTATCTAATTTTGATGTAACATTTTAATTTATTTATGTTTTATTAGTTTAGTTGTACCAAAACTTTGTTATTTTGCAGATCCTACGAATTCAATCCCAACTGTTGTTATGTGAAAAAAAAAATTGTATTAATACTAGTTTTCACTCTTACCTTGGTGTTATGACCTTAATTTTAATTGAACAGTGATTGTGTACACCTATTTAATCTTTCTTTAAAATTTATTTAGATGATAGTTTTAATTCCAAAAATGTTAGGCTAAACCTTTAATTGGGGATATGCAATAAAAACTCAGAAATCACAACTCTTGTGCACTAATCTTAAATAGGCAAATTATCTGGATGGGTTGTTTTTCTATTTATGGTCAAAAATATCTATAGTTTATGACTATTTAACATATTTATAGACTCTAGCTATATTGGACTTTAAAGGATTACGTATTTGAGATAAGAATTTTGATTATGTGAATTGTCAAACTATGCCATTTGTCATAAAAAAAAACACCTAGCATACAAAACAATTTATTTAATACAGTTTATGTTTTAAGTATGTGTATATATGTTTCTATCCATTAATGGACAGGCAATCGTGTAGTGGCAAAGTGGTGGGGACTGAGCGCCGAATAACTCACGTCCGCGGGCTTGAGTTGGAACCTGGCTACTGCCCGATTGCCTCTTTATTTTTCTTTAAACTAAACGACGTCGTTTCATATTAGACTTGACACACTTGATATGACTTCAACTAGTATAAGTTTATTTTCAAATAAAGAATCACTATGTTTAAAAATGCCAAATCCTTTCAAAAAGCACAAAAGTTGTGTGATCTAGTGTTGATTTGCATATTCCCAATCCATTTAAATCATTGCTTCCAAGTTATTTAATATTTTCTATTTTTAGATAACTTAGATTAAATATTTGTATTATTTCCTTCTTTCGCTATAATAAAATCCAAAAAGTTTATTTCATGTGAATCTAGCTATTATCTCATTTTTCTTCCTTTTCTTACTAGCATCTTAGTTTTATTTTGTGCTGTTAAAATCTTTACTGTAAACTACAAAAAAAAAGCCTTTTAATTAGTTTTACTACAAAAATATATGAACTTGTAGTTTAGGAAAAGCCAAAAAAATCCATCATCTTTTATTTTCTTTTTAGGGACAAAATAGTTACTTTTTATCTTAAAAAATCTTTTTACCGTTCCCTGTGGGTTCGACCTGGTCTTACCAGAACTTTATTACTTGTACGATCACCTATACTTGGGTATTGATAAGAAAACGCATTAGTAGGACATCGTCACTCACTATCTCTTAATCTCAAACTGTCCAAGAGGTTCAAATGGAAGAAATGGGGCTGTATACATAGAGAAAATGAGTGCTACGTGTCAAACCACGAAGAAAAGTTGAAAACAAGCCTCTGCATATGCCAATTAATTGGACACAGAAGCAATCGATTGGTTACAGATATTTTATGGCAATCAATTGTGAGTTAAGGGCAATCGATTGGTATATGCCACGTAATGAATTCAAATCGACAGCATGGCAATAGATTGGAAAAGATGGCAATCGATTGATAAACAAAAAGTGGCAATCGATTGGAATGCAAAGACAGTCGATTGGTATCTAAAGTTTACCAGAAGAAGGACAAGGTTATGCAGGTACAAATACAAAAGTCTTATTTATTAATATACACTTCAAAAATACAGGGTATTACACGTTTGGTTTGCAGACCCAGGAATTGTGAAGGATGGTCAGGCTCAAGTAGTAAGCCATCATGTGGCTTAGGATTTGCTAAGGCATAAGGCCTAACCCTGGAAGAAAAGGAGTGCCCAATATGTGATGTAGGAAGCATATGAAGACATTGGGCACTCTATCTTGGAGGAATATCAAGCAGTTCTCTAGAATCAAACCCAATCGGTCAGAAGCACGCGCATGGGCGTCATCAGGCTCGGACATTTTGATATGAAGTGAAGGAATGGCAATGAGGAAGCAACCCAATGATAGAAGAGGAGCAGAGCCTAAACTGATAAAGCTTGCGGTTCATTCTTTATCTGATTAAGTTTTGACCCAAAATATGCATTTTGTCATATAACTGATTGTTTGGGGGATTTGGTCAAAAGTATTAGGCATGGCCGAGTAAATGTGAGCATTCGGACTAAAAGGAAACTTGCCATCCAGACCAAATGTTAAATACCCAAACACATAGGTATTTAAGAATGTAAAAGTGACAAAAATGCATCACCAAGTCATCGGCCATGCCACTATAGCTTGATTTGATCATGACCCATTTTTAATGTTTTGCAAATATAAAAATGTCATGACTCATAAGAGGTGGGACCCTACTGTGGATATCGCAGGCGATTTCAAATCTTACCCACTTTTAAAACATTTTTCTAATTCAAAGAGTCGCCACTTAATTTTTAAAAGGAAAATTAAGAAACCATTTTAAAGCAAACTGATCTTTTTGCGAAACCAAAGATAAACTGGGTCCGGGGATTATGGAATGAAAGGGGAAGGAGCCCGGCGGACTAAAACACCCCCTTTCATCCTATCTCGCGATAGGCCTCTACTCAACATCCTTTTTAATCAAATTATTAATCTAAGCATGCCCTCAACTAATACATATATACATATACATTACACAAGCATGTTGGAAATTGTGTAAAATTGCTAACGGTAAAATATCATTCATAAGTCACATAATTCAACTAGCAAACATCATGATATGCAATAGAGAACTAGAAAACATACCCGGGATCCGGCCGCGAATATCAAACGTGCAATGCATGCAAAAATAAACCTAAGAAAGGTCTCTGACACATATATACACATAAGGCAAAACCTAGGCTAAGGTGTCGCACATGGAGTCGAAAATCAATATAAATCAAATAATGAAATTAAACTAGAGAAGAGTTGAGGAATTGTACCTCAAATGCGCTACAAAACAAAGGTTAGTACACATGCCTTAGACAAGATATAATATCATAAGTAAATCCTAAGTCATGTTCAATTAGATACATCTTAGACAAGAGATAAGTCCTACTTATGGATATTAACATGTATGAATGAATGCATGAATATGAACAAGAATGGGACATGAATTTATTCACTAATTTGGATCCCTAAGCCTCTGGGTTTAATCTAAATTATCATTATTCAAAACATGGTTTGAGTCCTAAGCCATTAGGAGACTATTTGAGTTGAAATAAATAAGATTAAACAAGAACAGTAGCAGTTTTTTTTATGAATTACAGAGAGCAGATCAGACGTTCAAAAATAGGAATAAAATACTTTCAACGGTTGGATCTTAATGATATTTGGATATGTTATGCCTCTGTGAGTCTAGTTTCTAACCCAAAAAGAAAATCGAGGTTTCAACGGTTAGATCTCCGGTAATATGGAAAATACTAGACCTCACTCAGGATTCTGCAACTCTCCGTCCAGAGATCTTGTATGATTTTCTAAAAATAGTAGAAAAATGAGAAACACTTAGATCTTTTTAGGGTACCTTCCTAACACATTAAAGTACTTATAAAAAATTATTTGAGACCCCGAAAACTTTATTAAGGTTCTGATTTATTAATTTCAAAACGGACTTACTGTTCTGAAAGTATTCTAAAACTCTGGACAGATTGTAATTAGCTCACAAAAACCATGATCAAACCCTTCTAAGCACAAAATCTTGCTAAAACAAAAATCACAGTGGTAAAACAATGTGTTATTGACACTTTCCCGTTGGTTTCACTTGATTTCAACGGTTAGACTTCGAACTAAAAATCTTTGATCAAAAACAGTTTGTGAACCCACTGTTTTTATTTTTGCTAGTTCCATTTTATTGATTGGCCTCAACTATTGAATCATGGTGTTGGGCTTAAACCAAATCACTTCTTCTACCATTTAATGGTCATTGAAGACTAAGGACATCTTTAGACTCATGGACTTTTGATGGAGTATGGAAATAAACCTCACAAAATCCCAAACAATTAACTCAAACTCATGGATCAAAACTTGAGTTCAAGTCATTACCCCTACCACTTGGTGGTCATTGGAGGACAAAGACACACATACATGTAGGTTTTAGATGAATTATGAAGAACTTCTCAAAACCCAAGGGAGAGATTAGTTTAAGCCATAGAGATAGACTCAAACTAAAATATTTCTCCTACCATTTGAGGGTCATTGGAGACTAAATGAAGTTAAAATCTACTCAAACCTCATTGGAATATAGTAAGGATTCCATAAGATTCTTAGTGAGGAGGTTCAAATCATGGATTAAGACTTGAATCTCACTAATTATATGTAGATTAGGACTATGGTTCATTCTAATCTCCATATGGATCATAAGATCATAGGAAATTAAGGAATCAAACTCAAAGAGGTTCAATGAGATATGGAAGACCTCATGCACCTTTTGAATGAAATAGAAATAAGGAAAATCAAGGATTACTTAGAAAACTAAGAATACAAACTCTTCAAAGTTGAATTTGTCTTAAACCCAAAGCATTAATTAGATCCAAATTGATGAAATGTCATGAGATTCAATCACAAGTTCTTGGTGGTGTGTGATGAAATGGGGTAAGAAGAGAGGTTTTGAAAATGTGAAAAGTTCCTAGATCTATGAACTTGTGATTGAATTATCCTAATTCTATCAAGGATTAAGAGGTTACCTCTATGACCTCAAGGATTTCTTCAACTTTCTTGTGAAGTTCTTCCAAGATCTTCAAATTCTTCTAAAAACTCTTCAAATTCTTCAAGAAATTCTTCTCTTCTTCTCAATTCTCTCTATATGATTCTTGTATCTCTCTCTAAATTCAAGTGTATGTGTGTGTATTGATTCAAGTACATTCCAGTATATCAAAAATGAAGATGAAAGTTTGTTTATATAGACCATTATCTCAAGGAAAAATGGGTAAATTCGGGTGGAGACCCATGTGCAAAGATTTCTTCTAGAACATGTGAGAAAAGCAGTCTGTTACAGCCAGCGGCAAACGACGGCATCCGACGGCACTCGCTGAGTGCCGGGCGGCACTCACTGAATGCCAGGCGGCATTCGCTGAATGCCGGGAGGCACTCAGTGAGTGTCGCCGGCTTTATCGCGTGCCGGGGCTAACTGAATTTTGCCCTACTTTTTAATTTTCAAAAAAAATGTTGGTGTAAACCAAAATTTTTATTCTATGTATATATATATTTGCATTAAGATCCCCATGTGCATGGTATCAACCATGTGCATGGTATATATCTAAATATACTACTCTCTTTTTGTATTTTCTCCTTTTCCAAGATTTTTATTTATTTATTTTGTCCTCCTATCTCTTTCAAAAGAACTCTTCTTTATTTATTTTTTATCCTCTTAAAAACTGGTTCCCAGACTGGGTTTCTCACACGTTCTTCATTGTTCGGGTTTCACCCGAATACCCAAACTCTCTCTCTTCTTTCTCCTTTTTATATTTTCTATTTTTAATTTTGAAATTTGTCTTGAAGAATCAATTGAAGATTTTGAATTTCCTGGAAAATCTTCGAATGTAACCGGCCATTGTCATCATCGGTCTTTTAAGAGGTAACCAATCCCTAGATTTGACGTTTGGTCAAAATTGGGGTGTCTACACCTACAAGTTTGTCTTTTTCCAAAATCTTGATGACCAATTCGGCAGCTTAGCAACATGCCTTTGAAATTCAATCCTTCATTTGGATGCGATGATGACAATATGGTAGTCCCACAATAATGACACAGCTAGTCATTTGGCCCACTAATTCTCAAGTCCCAAAGATGTAATGAATCTAATGATGACAAATATTTGACAATATTCTTCATTGGCCATGATTCTAAGAGCATCCACAGTGGTGTTAAAAACACCACTGAACTTAACTAAACTTAAGGGTTTTGCCCAATTTTGTTCTACAATGGTGTAGAAAAAACTAATGTATACATCAGTTAAACTTAAGGAAACCTAACTTTGTGGTACGCTTAAGTTCCACTAAGTTGAGCTAAACGGCACAATGTGTGTCGTCTACCATTTTATGAACAAACTTCACGGCATAGTGTGTGCCGGCCACCATCTCACGGCACACACTGTGCCTTCTACCTTTATATGAGAACACTTCACGGCACAGTGTGTGCCGGCCACCATCCTCACGGCACACACTGTGCCGTCTACCATTATCACGGCTTTGTGAGTGTCGTCCCCAATTTACACCACTACAATGCGCACCAAACATATACAACAACTTAGCTTAAGTTTAGCTAAATTTGTAAAACACCACTGTGGATGGTCTAAAGGGTCCAACTTCCATTCGGGCTCGGTAATGACAACTTTAGCTAAAAGGTGGTAAGTCTCAATAAAATTGTGAGTTCCAAGGTGGGATATCATTGGAGCAAAAGAAGCCAATCTTCCTCAAGAGCTAAATTTTCCTCTATATATACACATCAAGCTTCAACAGATTAAACTCTCCAGCAGCTCCAACAGCCCGATCAACACACAAACAAATCCCAAAGGCATTCCCTTTTGTTTTTCTTTCAAGCATTTCATTATCTTTTATTTTCTTTAGTGTTTTTGCACTATTGTATTTTACTTTCTTAAGTAATTTTATTTTTTTGTAATTTTCAAGTAATATATTTCCACTTCCAAAGCCTTGCTTTATTTCCATTTTCACCACTTTTTGACTTGCATGCTTTAATACTATCATAGAACCTATAACTAGGGTACTTTTTTACTAGTTTTTAACAATCCTGATAGGATAGAAGTCAGATCGTGCACCACTCGTACAATATATTAGGAAAAACCATGTTTGCTAATTTAGTCACACAATAAGCTACAATAACTATGGTCGACGCAAAATAATAAGAGCCAAACAGATTAGGAAGTAGATATCTTAATTTTTAGGAGAAGAGTCTACATTGGAAAGGGCTTGATCTAAGCTAGCTGGTTTAGGAAGCTGAATCCCAAAAGATTTGGGATTGACTGAATCTGGATGAAGGAGGGTAAGAAGTTGAGATTGGTAAGGACTCTTGTTGCGCCTTGGAACAAAAAAAGTAGAGAAAAATAAAATTTCCTTTTTTGGATCCTTAGGGAATAACTGGTGAAGTCACTGAATTGTCTACACCACACAGTTCTAGACAACAGGCAATCAAGAGAACAGTAATAAAACCAAACCAAGTATGTTAAAACATACTAACTATTACATCAGAGTTGGAATAGAAATACAAATGTCTTAGGGAAACATATGCCCAGTTACAAAACGTAATAATAAAGTGTGACAGAAATATAGAAACTAATATCTATCTTTATCTTCAGCTGGCGTAGATGTAATCGTTAGTGTAATAGTCTTCCCCGGCATATCCATCCCCAATAGAGCCACCATTTGCGTACTCACCCTCCGGATAGTAGCCATCGTCGTAGGACTCATCACTTGTAGGAATAGGGTAATCTAGACAAGGAATGTCCAGGTAATAAAAGTTGTCAGCTTACTGAGAGTTAAGTGAATAAAAACTAACAAGTTACCAGTTTTATGAAGTAAAACAGTTATGAAGATGGGAGTTTAGTTCTACTAGATAGTATCTTCTCTATATTCCCATTATTGGTTTGTCCACCGCTCGTTAAAGGACATAACCGCCCACCCCATGTTATGGACACCACGTTAGTCCATCCCTCGATTTTAAGGACATATGCACTGCCTACCACATATTAGGGATATAATATTTCTAACAACAGCATATCAGTCTATTACCACGACTTAGCGACATCAACTAGTGATCCCCGCCCACCACTCGTTAGGAAATATCATGGATCATCTGGCTATCTTAGGAATATTTGGTCCTGCCCACTGCTCGTTAAGGACATAACCATCCACCGCTCGTTAAGGACATATCATGACCAAGTGTCCACCCACGCACAAATCCTAGACCTCACCAAACTTATCTACGTTCTATACTAATACTAGTACATGACATCCCATTGTGGCCTGACTACTTTGATTGAAATGAAACAGATATCAATCTCATTTATGAATGACATAACCTCTAATGTCATAATATTATATGTTATTCTTACTCCTAATATTCTTGGATCTTACATTATCCCTTATCATCTCGTAATCGCTTAACAGAATTAAGAAACGATATCAAACAACTCATATAATGCTCAAAAGGAAATAACCATAATCTGTAACTTCCAATCGATTGGGACAGAGGTCCAATTGAGTGGGTAAAAAAATAGTAACAATCGATTGGGGGAAAGTCCAATCAATTGGGTCACATTCAATACCAATTAATTGCAAACATTAGAAATTGATTGCGAGTCATACTATGGCAATTGATTGGGTAAGAGCCCAATCGATTAGGAATTCATCTTCTCCAGTGAGATCACAGTCCAGCAACATAAACGTTGAGGGAGATGTTTTGCTACGTCTTTTCTTTATTAAAACTTGTAAAACATCATAATAAAGGGACCAAGTGAGTTAGAACTCACCTCTAGGTGTGTGTTTATGTGTGTGGGTCTTTGGAGCTTCAAAGCTCACTTTTTCATTCCTCTTCTCTGTCTCAGTCTCTTTTCCCTTTCTTTCTTCTTTTTTTCCTCCCCTGTTTCTCTTCTTCTTCTCCTACTTCTTTGCTGCCCAGCAGTGTGTGTGTATAGATATATGTATGTATGATTTATGTATATATATGTATATATGAGTGTACATATATCTGTATTTCACTCTCTCTCTCCAAGTCTGTCAAAAAGAACCCATGGGCATGAAATGAACTTATATATATAGAGGGAAAGAGAGTGCCACGCGTCAAACCACGAAGCAAACTTGAAGACCAAGTTCTGCCCCTGGAAAATCGATTGGGACCAGTGGCAATCAATTGGTTTCAGATATTTATGAAGGCAATCGATTGGGAAGCATGCAATCAATGGGTATGTCGGCAAGGGCAATCTATTGGAAATAGGGGCAATCAATTGGTACACAAATTTGTCCAACAAAAGGGTAAGGATCATATAGATAGACAGGGAAATCATATCAAGTTTTATTTTATTAATATACATTCAAAATACAGGGTATCATAATTCTAGACATCCTTATCTTGCTAGAGGCGTGATTGAAGGAGTCCTTACCATATCCTAATTATATGGCTGCTATAAATAGGGAGGCTGGCCAAGCATTCAAGCACTCCATGTCTCTCTCGAAAACAGCATACACATATAGCATTCAAAGTATTCAACCCAACACTCTTGTTTTTCTGCACTCATAGTAATAGGTCTGTACTTTTTTTATTTTCTGTTTTCACACTTTCTTTTGAAAAATCTGAGCATGTTCTGATCTTGTTCCTTTAATGTGTTTTGTTTTCCAAGCATATTCAATAAAGTATCTTCATAGGTGTTTTATTAATTGTGTTTGTGATTATTTACCTAGTAAATTTTGCATAGATTGGCTTATGTACTTTAACACTGCCGTAGAATCTTAGGGTAAGGGTACTTTCCTACTTGCCCGTCATAATCGTTTTATTAGAAGTTAGTTCTTGAAGCCTCTTGCATCACTCGCTTGAGCAATTTAGGAAATCAATTTGCATAATTGAGCCTGTTTGTCTCTGGCACGCCCAAACATAAACTATCTAAAATATTTTGGCACACCTAGCAGGACCTTAGTGTTAGAATATGCCTCCAAACAAAGACAAAAAAAACTGTTAAAAATGGATAGGATGACCTGATCGTTGATCCACCAAAGGAAGAAAGCACTAGCTGCTCTCCACAGGCTAGTGTTTAACTCTAGAATCACTCTCAGAAGTTATGAGACAGAACATAGAACCCATGAGGCATGAATGCCACACGTTGTTAGGATCTATGGATACTTTCAAATGGTTGGTCAACCATACAACCAACCTACGACAAGATTAGCACGAGCTGGTTGAGTCTGCAAAAGGTACCCATACATGACTAGATCAAGTAGCCTTAGAAAGCTTGAGGTTGACAAAAACAATCAAAGATCTTATCAGTGCCTCGAAATCCGAAAGCCTAAAGAGCACATCGGTGAGTCTAGCATAGCCGATAAGCAAAAGGCTACCTATATTTGTCCAAACTTTGGAAGACTCTAATAAGCAACCCGATTTAAGCCCCTCTGATGTCCATGTAGAGGGATTAGGTAATACAATTGTCACCGATCCCACTGGATCAGCAACACCGGTAATAATTAATCCTAGAGGTCATAACACTGACTTAGTTGGCAACACGGGCACCCATGATCATGCTGCTGGGGGGCATAGGGCTAATAAAGCTTTCTGGCCTCATTAGGCCAGTAATAACCAGCATCAAATTCCACCTCCTGAGGTAGAGCAGTCCTCCATGCAATAGGCCATCATTAAAGAATAGTTAGTTATGGCCATACATGAAAAGTACGACCCGTTCATGAGAAGGATGGAGAGGCTAACGTATAGACGTCCATACCCAGCCAAGATTAACCAAACTAATTTTTCCCAGGGCTATAAGGTCCCAAACTTTACCTTATTTTCATGGGAAGGCAAGCAATCAACCGTTGAACACGTAGGCCATTTTATAGTACAATATGGCCACGTAGGCAATAATAACCATTTGAAACTAAGGTTGTTCCCTAATTCTCTCATATGGATTGCTTTCATGTCGTATGTCAATCTTTCTGCCAATTTTGTATAGAATTGGTAAAAGCATGGAGGAGTTGTTTCACGACCTATTCTACAAAATGGATCCCGAAACATCATTTGCAAATATTTCAAGGATGATACAGTTGGCAGGTGAAATGGTTGAAACATACATAGCCCACTTTAGAAAGGCTAAGTATAGATGTTGAACTGTCCTGCCCAAAGAAGAATATGTTAAGATTGTAATGGAAAGGATGACCTTTGAACTTTACAAGTGGTTTGAAGGGACTGACTTCCTCGATCTGTTTGAGCTGGCCATGAGGACCGCCTGATATGAGCGCATCCTTTTAGATGAACAGGAAATGAAGAATTCATCTAAGGGGGCATACTATAAAGATCTTAATTATGAGTTTCATGTGGCCAATTGCGACCTTGAAGTAGGAAAAGTAGGTATAGCCGAGATAATCTGTAAATGGCCAATAGTATGTAATGCCTTGAACAA
The DNA here is from genome assembly GCA_033977485.1 of Hydrangea macrophylla. Lineage (NCBI taxonomy): Eukaryota > Viridiplantae > Streptophyta > Magnoliopsida > Cornales > Hydrangeaceae > Hydrangea > Hydrangea macrophylla. The sequence goes on from CM066994.1 coordinate 94,215,290, forward strand.
ACCAGTAAACAACAACGTGACAGCAAAAAAGATGGCGTTTGAGGTTAGAAAAGAACTATTCATTTGATATCATGATGGCTGATCAAATTTCTGATGCCTTATTGGCCAAAAAAGTGATCAAACTGAGTGAAGGAGATCGGATTCCTAAGACCGATGACGTAAAAAATAAAGAATATTGCAAGTGGCATAATTCTTGAAAACATTCTACTAATAACACTACAAGGAAAAAGGCTTTTTATGTCACTTAAAAAGTGACATAAATAGGTATTTATGTCACTTTTTTTTCAGTAAAAAGTGACATAAATGGAGGCGACATAAATGTTTTATAAAAGTGACATAAATGTTTCATAATACCAACACATATGTTAATAAAAAGTGACATAAATACTTAAAAGTGACATAAATACTATTTTATTTATGTCACTTTTAACCTAAAGTGACATAAAAGTATAAAAGTGACATAAATACCAAACAAAATTATTACATCAAAGTCTTAAAAGTGACATAAATACTGTAAAACTGACATAAAAACTTTAAAAGTGACATATATACTTTATAAAAGTGACATAAATACTTGATAAAAGTGACATAAATGTGTAATTAGTTATGTCATTTTTTTTAAAAACGTCATAAATATTTTAAATAATACTGATTCAATACGACCGTGTGAAAACACTATATACCACCCTGTACAAAATTAAATCCAACTCAATTAAAGATTTATTTCAACTACTAAATTTCATCGATTCATCTCAATATCAACAAATTAATTGGAATAAACAAAAAAAATATACAATCGATCCGAGTCAAGTGCTAAACTAATAACATACATATTACATATTCATCAAAACGTACTAACAAAACTATGAAAGCAACAAAAAAAAAAATTAGCCCAACAAAACAAGTGGTTCGCTTGTTAGAACTTTCCATCAAAATGTGAAACTTTGTACCTACAAAAAAGAAAAATTTTCATTAATTAGTTGTATATATAAAATAATAAAAGAGTAAAATTATGTTTGGGGGTTTTAGAGACCAAAATGTGTTCGGGGACTCGGAATGATGAAAGAGTCATTTTTTCACATTATTTGTTAACCATGATTCCGTAATGCATTCTGTTTGATCCCACAAGTTTCTTTAGGCATGTTTGAGGTATGAGTAAGGTTTCGTGGCGTTTGGTTAAACGGTTTATAGTTTCAACCCTCAAAACCCCCAAAACAAAGTTTTTTCAAGCCTAAGTGATGAAAAAGTCATTTTTTCACATTATTTGTGAACCGTGATTCCGTTGTGCATTCGGTTAGTTCTAAAAAGTTTATTTAGGCATGTTTGAGGCGCGAGTAAGATTTCGTGGTATTCGGATACACGCTTCATAGAATTTTATTGACGTAATTTCTACTTCATTTTGTATTGTCCTATGGGGCTTCTCTAGTTGCTTATTTCCTTGCCAACCAATGCTTTCTGAAGAGCCTATATAATAGCAAATTCGTAAATGAGCAGTTAAATTTACCTAAAGTATTCCCAAATCTAGGAAAAGGGATCCCAAGATGAAGCCTCCCTCAAGCAATCCGCCGACCATACCAGATAATATCCCACAGCAACAGTAAAGAAACAGCTGATGTGCCTTCCAATCTGTGATGTCTTTTCCTTTGGAGGCAATCACCCTTGTTCCTATGTACAAACACGTACATGGCTTCATAAAGGGAAACAGAGACATCAATTGGTACCTAAACAATAAAGTAACATTGAACCTATTTAATCCCTGTATGATTTAATAAGCTTAATTTGGATCGTATTTAAGTACCTGCCTACTAAGACTTTCTTGGTTTAACTAGATCCAATACAAGTAAGTGAAAGATTATTAGAGAAATTTTTTTTGAAGTCAGTATTCTGGATTACTTAGATGAGTGTCCTGAAAGGCCTAAGGTGTTAGGTTGGGTGACCACACTAAGTGCCTCTGCATGCTCTAATATTAGTGAAGGGCAATCCTTTAACCCATTCCAGCAGTTACTGGGATGTCTCACGGGTAATTATTGATGAGCTATACGAATTCAATTAAGAGGGCACTAGTTGGAGGGTGAGAAAAAGTGGCCAAAATATCAGATAGAAAGCTATTTTTTGTTTATTTTTATTACTTCAAATAAATAGAAAAAAATGTCAAAAAAGAGGAAGATGGGAAACATGAACGATGAGAGTGCCACGAGGATAAATTTTATCTAGAAAATCTGAGAAAATAGGAATGGAAAAAACGGACAGCTCTGTTGAAGACTACATTGTTCTAGAATATAGATGGCAAGAAGGTAACATATGTTGACATGCCCTCCAGAAATGGACATATAAATAGGATCTATCTGATATCTAGATCTAAAGATGGGTTCCTTATACTACTACCTCTACCTTGGTTAAGCAATCAAAAATTTCCAGTCAACATTAACTAATTGAAGCAAGTGTGAAGGAGTTAGAGATTTTTCTAATTCTTCGAAAAAGCTTCAATCTGATGCTTTAAACGGACTCAACTTTTTCAATAATCTCAAATAAGTTGTTACCAAATGGTCACTTCATAGGATAGGAAAGACACATATTTCATTACATTTTATCATGATCCTCAACAAGAGTTGATTAGATTTCTTCCAACTCTCATTTTACTAAAGTTAAATAGATGTATTCTTTATAAAAACAGAGATTTCAACAAAGGAAAAGAATTGATGATCTCTGACCTCCCCAGTAGCTTTACATCCAAGATTACAATATCCCCATTTGTATGTTGGATTCTACTTTCTGGAAGTTGGAACAATAATCACAGTAGTAAGGTTGCAGGCAAGAAATCTGTATAAAAAGAGTGTGTAGTGAAATAAAAAGAGTGTCTAATAGAGAGTAATAACACATAATTAACTCATATTACAGGCAAGAAATCTGTATAAATTTTTTAAGCCAAAATTGGAATGAAACTGTTCGTTTTCTCTCTCTAAAATATCGGTTTCTCTTTACGTCTATGAGCTGGAATCTTCAAGGGTATGTTTTGTATTTAAGCCAACAATTAAATTTAAAGTTGGACAATCAATTAACTTGTGAACAACATGACTGATTCAGCACCTTCCCAAAAAGCCACCGTGCTTTATGAAATAAAGACAGACTCTCTTTTTCTTTTTTTCTCTCTAAGTTCGACTATTAGTTAACCAACATTTAAAGGAAAAAGGATAATTGTTCAAAGACACATTAAATTTAATTAATTTAATTAGTTCATGCCATCGTTGTCGAAGAAACTATCAAAGCAATTAAATTATATTTTATGTACTAGGGAAAGTAGTATGGGACGGAGGGAGTATTATTAATATGGAGGAATGTTGTCACTTCTTAGATGTAAGGGGGCAAGTTCCTTGATTTGTCTAGAATACAATTATACCGAAGGACTACTTTTCAACAAAAAAAGATCCAAATTTACAAGCGTTAGAGATGCATACCAATATTCCACCAGGTGCAACCAACCTAGAGATTGAATCCCAATACATGATCCTGGTGCAAAAATCAATCATTCCAATTATCTGTCCATGTAGCATCAAATGAAAAATGAAAACCCCATCGATAGAATTTGAAGTATTGCAGCAACTAAGACAAAAATTTTACTCTTTCACGACCAAAGAAAAAAAATATACTCGGTCTTGTAAGACAGCTGTGATCCGGAAGTCTAAGGAACAAGAAGTTAAAGGACCTCTGATGACATACATTATTGAACCAGCAAGCGCTGAGAGCACCCTACAAAAATAAGAAGACGTGTGTAACAGTTCACCTTTTAACAGGTCCATCAGGATGCAGTCCGATGGTATCTAGAGTCCCCTTGTCCACAAGCAACCAAAACTTCCTTCCTAACTTTGTCTCAAGAACATCATCAACCTGCAAAACAAAGTAAGCAAGTAAAGAACTGAAGCAGGATTCAGTTGACTAAGAAACTAAATACAACTTAATAAACGTAAGACTGCAGGGTCTCTGTGAGTCTGTGACTATATATACATGATCTAATCCATTACCAAGAGGGTGTTCGAGCATCTCCATGGATCTTATGGAAAATATTCATACCATGGGGAACCTAAAACCCAAAAATAAAACATGACCAACCTGGAATCAGATACTTGGTCTATAGATATCTGCCTATACTAATCGGTTCTAATTCCACTAATTAGGGAGCTGTAACAAGGATCTGTCCACACCAGAGGCTTAACAAGTGAATGAATAACTGAGTTTTGTATACCACCAGCTTAAAAGGGGAGGTTGGTATCTTTAGATGAAGTAATAGAAATGCATCAGAAAATGCAACAAATTTGCTCATTTTTGCAACATTTTTTTATTGGAAAGTGAATAAAAACAAGGAAAAAGTTTATAGAGCTCCAAGTACCCAAGCTACTTTAAAGCAAGGCAAGTAAGGATAAGACTCTAGTGATTGTTAGTCAAATGTTCAAACACCTAATTAACAATATTTTATCGACAAATCCATGCTACTGAAAAAGAATTTGTTTTGCAAAATCAGTTAGTACTCAGTAGGCAATATATATTTAATGTTCAGGGTCGAGTCAAGCTATTTTATATGACAGGGCACCACCGCATATTTTTTCAGCATACGCAATCGTTACAAATTGCTATCATTGTTTTAAGTGCGTACAATTATCTTTAATGTTCAGGGTCCAGTCAAGCTATTATATGACAGGGCACCACCGCATATTTTTTCAGCATACGCAATCGTTACAAATTGCTATCATCGTTCTAAGTGCCTATAATTATCTTTTAATCGGAGAGACAAAATAAATTATTTTCCTCCTTTCCTTGTGGACAAATATTTTTGTTTCAAGTAAGAGACCAAGTTAATGGGATAATGAAGGATATTCATTGGCATGGTAAGATAACTGGCACTAAACAGAGTAATAGGGGTGTTTCTGTGTACACAAAAACTATACAAGAGCAAATATCATCTAAGCTCCATCCATAGAGCAGGGAACACCTTTAAGTGAAGAGAAAAAATAAAAGATTTAAAGCGTCCTAGGATGCCAAAAGTTGAAGGGCACACAAATATAAACTATTTCAGCTCATAAAACAGTCAAGTTGACATCCTCGAAGTTGTGTCAACTCTGCTCCTTCAAAACACACCACAAATGGCTCCAAGGTGTAATCTCCATAATCTAGCATTTCTTTTTAACACATCATCGCTATTAGCAGCTAAGTGGCTCACAACTGAACTCAATACCACCTAAAGAACACCAAGTAGGGAAACTAATGAGCAAAAAAACATGGGTTCTTTGGCTGTACATAACTACTGTTACTTTAGACATTCAAAACCTATCAGGAAGACTAAATGAAAAAGGAAATAATTAGAAAAGAAAGCTACATGAACTTTCAAAACCAATACTTGAAAATCAGGGAAAAACTAACAAAATTTTTTTTGTTCTCTAAATTTTTTGTTTCCAAAAGTAATGCCATACCCAATAACTAACTTTGTTTACATAGCATACCAATATTGTAAGTTCACACAAGAAATATTGTAGAGGAAATTTAAGAGAACATGCCATTCTAGAACTTTGTTATTCTGTCATACCAAAAATTTAATGCTGGTGAATCCTTCACGGTTAGCAAGGCTTTGGGCAAGGTTAACTGCTCTTTCACTATAATCAGTTCCAGTAAGATCAGAAAACCTGGAAAATGAGATAATAAATTGCTATGATTTCAGTAGTAAAACTAAACCATGAACAAACTTACAAAGGTGTTAAATAAGGAAAAGGAAAATAGCATACGTTCCTATGTTAGAAAGAGGAAAGAAAAGAAAAAGGAAATAGCCAACTTACACTAGTAGCAGTAGCAATATATGATAAGAATCTCTAGCTCAAACTTATTTCATAGTAGAAAAACACTCTTGAGTTCACGTTGGTCCTCTTAAAAGTTTTCTGTGTCAGTGAAAATTATGGAATGTGGTGCCAGTGCCACTGCACTGAGCCTAAGGTCAACCATGAAGTTTTACAGCAACCCAAAAGTTTTTTTTATCATTTTACCAGCTTGACATTAGCATAGTCAGAAGAGTCTTATCTACTATCCATAGTACTACTGAGTCAAGTAAGTGTCTAGTAGTATACTTCTTTTTCTTCTTTCCCCGCTACTGAATAGGGAATATATCTTATCAAAATATGCCATAAGAATTAAGTACTAAAGCAATATTAAAAATAAAATGTAGAAAACAAACATCAATCACACAGCCACCCCAGAAATCACAAAATACACCGGGGGGAAAAAAATTGTTACCACACTGAACTAAATGGTCATATATCATAATATCAACAATTTTCCACACTATTTTGATACATCAACCCATTAGCAATATATAGTAAAAACCATGATTGATACTCACTTATGGAGTAACACTAAGCTTCCCAAATATGCAATCAAGAGAGGTTAAATGTGGTCATGTATAAGGATGTATTAGCCATGTGTCCCTGGTGGTCATGTCAAAATTCCCTTTTTCCTATGGATTTCCTACAAAATTGAAAGCAAAGGCCCAATTTTAGATAACCATTATTTCTTATGGCAACAAAATTACATTTTTAAAAAGGCAAAAAGTCCTACAATGCTTTCTTATACTGGTACATTTCCAACATTCTCTATGCTATTTCGGCTATTTATTTTCAACTTGAATAATGAAACACGGACCAAGAAACACAAAAATCATGAAACAAAGAAGAAATTTTTGTTCAAAAAAAAAATTTAATCCACCTCCTACCAGATTTTAGACGTAACTCGGTGAAAATTATAGTAACCATAACCAAAATGCTAAGAGAAAACTATGACTAAAACAAAGTTGTAAAAGAAACCATGAACAGTACAGTACATTTTACCAGTACCATAGTAAAAGAGTACTGATAACTTATGGACATAACAATGATAATTCGAGTACCCCTAATAATGTTGCGAAAAGTGAAAAGAGCAAGCATTTTATTTCTTACATGATTAGACATACGATTTACCTCTGCAAGACCTTTGTGAGCAAATACCAACAAAGCCACCACTCAAATGACCACAGTTGCAGGAACCCCCACTGCATGTACAGATGCATGGACAACTTTGCCCTTACATTTGCTTTCCTTTCTGCAACATATACGCATATATTGATTCTCAATGCAGTGATATGAAAATAAAATAAACCAAGATGAGAACCACTCTTATGAGTTATGATGGCTGACTTTTAACTGTGAAAAAAATGGAGGCCGTTAGATGGTATATTATATAGAAGAGCAATTGTAAACTAATCCAACCACCAGAAAGCATACAAAATGAATAAGAAAAAAATGCTTACTCTTTTCACTAAAACTAAAAATAAAAATAAAAACAAAAACAAAAAATGCTTGCCATTTTCACAATTCTGGGTTTTTGAAACTAAAATTTAAAAACCATGACTCGGATTTTCCGCCACTCTCTCTCTCTCTCTCTCTCTCTCTCTCTCTCTCTCTCTCCTTGTTCTTTCTCACTCATTTGAATTGAATGGATATTGAAGCTAAATCAATGAAGTCCACCATGAGCACACCCAGATTCCACGAATCACATACAAATCTGGAATCCAGATCACCAACACGAACATAGACAAAATATATTTATATATATCTAAGCCATTGTAATCTCACTAAGCGAAGGAAACCCCCAATGTGAAATAAGATCAAATTGAAAAATCAAAATCCAAAATCCAAACTACATTCATCTTCTGCAGAAGTTCAGCCTGTTAACCTTCTCCAAAGTGAAGATTTGACAGATATGCAATTTACCTTCTTCAAGTGAAGTTCTGCAAGGGAGTGAGAGAAAGGAAGAACAAGGAGGTAGTACGATTGTGGTGGCCGAGGTCGGTAATGGTGGTTGGTGGTTGTGGTGGTCGGTGGTGATTTGGGGCTTTAGTTTCAGAGAAGAACTTAGGGGAGTATATATGCTCAGCGATGATCGCTGGTGGTATATGAATATGAATGTTTCCATAAATATATATATGTATATGAATGTTTCCCTAAATATATATATATAGATATAGATATATATAAATGTATCTAAATGTATATGAACAGAGAAAAGAGAGAGAGAGAGAGAGAGAGAGAGAGAGAGAGAAACTTGGAGAGGAGGAGAAGGCAGCAGTTACGGCCGGCGGCTGAGAGAAGGAGGAGGTGGTAGTTGCGGCGTGGAGCAGGTGGCGGCGGCAGTTGCAGCGAGGATCAGCGGCGGCGGCGTGGTGGAGGGAGAGGTGCGATGGAGAGAGTATTTGAGAGGGTTTGTGAATGAAGACAGGGTTTGGGAGGGAATAAAAAAAATTTAGATCTACTGTAATCCCGCCTTCACTTTTCCTAAAATCCTCTCAAAGTAACAATCACGATACTTTTTTATGCCACTCTATCATTATTTATGTCACTTTTTACAAAAATTGATATAAAAATAAAATGTCTTATTTACAAAATTGCCACCGTATTTTTATTTATATTGGTTTTTAAAAAGTGACATAAAAGCTCTGTTATTTATATCATTTTATACAAAAAGTGACATAAAAACTCTGTTATTTATGTCACTTTTTGTAAAAGTGACATAGATAACAGAGTTTTTATGTCACTTTTTGTATAAAATGACATAACAACTTAAAAAGTGACATAAAAAGCACATGTACGAAATAATTATGTCACTCTAAATAAAAGTGACATAAAAAAATTTTAAAAGTGACATAAATGGCATTTTTCCTTGTAGTGTGACTGTGTGGTGTTTTGTATTGTCACACAAGAAAACGTGGAAAAAAGAGTTTTCAATTTTATAGATAAAGCTATGGAGATCAATGCCAACCCGTTTCCTTAAATTGTGGGCACAAACATGGTAGTGCCTGATTTGTCAAAGCTAACCAGGCCTAGGCTAAAGGTGGATCTGTAGAAACTTTAGAAGAAAGGCCGAGGCAGAGAGAAGGCAAGTAGTTCGCTACATCAACTTCTGATGGGCTGAAGGTAACCATTAATGAGCTTTAGAAGACATACCAGGAAAGAAAGGAAGTAGAAAGAAAGGCCAAAATTGAAGCAGCCCGATCTAACACTGATAATTTGATTACCGGTCTACGACACCAACTTGATCTAATTGAACAAGGCCTTTGTTCGAGGTGCAGGACCTAAGTGAAGAAAGAAAAAATTGGCTCTAGCAAGAGGCTGAGAACAAGTGAGTGCCACGAGCACATCCCAAGGAGATCAGTTCATGATAGACTTTCACTGCCAAATGCCAAAGTAGGGTCAATCGAGGCCATAATGGGTGCCATAATCATCATCGGCTTTACAGATCGGCACAGAGAGCCAGACGGATCGCAAGTAAGGCATCAAGAGAAATCTCCAAGGCGAGAGTAAATAGTCAGGTATTGCATCTTCTTTAGATCTACGTTCAAGGATGGTGTTACCACCAAGAGTTAAGCAAGGGAGATGGTATCGAGTTGACCACCCCAAGTTCCCAACAATGCCCAAACACACTAAATCCAAAAAAAAAGTGAAATCAAAGGGCAAGATAGGTAGAACGGGAATGACGATATTGGGACGATCGGGTAAACCCCCCCCCTACCTCCCTCCCAGTTTTTCTTAAGCCCTATTTGCCTAATTCTACGGATTTGCTAACAACTAAAGAAAAGCTCGTGTTTGACTGGAACATAGGCAAAGGAGCAATGCAAGCCTCCAAGCATTTAAAGAAATAGTTCAGAAAAGGGAAGGCTCCAATGGAATGTAAGCCCAATAAGGATGAAGAGACCGATGACTTTTCAGATTTGGATGATTCGATGATTGATGTTGTCAATATCAAGATATAAAAAGTATGCTTTTATTTATGCTTTACTTTTCTAAGGATTTGTAGTGTGAAAGTAAAGGTCGAACCCACAGAGATTGATTAACTACAGCTCTTTAATTCTAAAACCTAAATTTAGCTAATTAAGAAAACGGATTTTGATTTTGAATTTTAATAAAATTAATGAAACTCACGAAATTAAATCTAAATTATGAAAGCGGTTTAAAAGTGTTTTTATAAATATGTTTAAAGGAACCTAGGATTGCAAATCCACCACTAGCTTCATAATAGGAATATTTATGCATTCAATTAGATTATTAAGTTGGATGATAATGGGGAATTGTAGCTACAAGCCCAATTCCTCCGTCAAGAAAATAATTATGGTTCAAGCACCAACATAATCCATCTTCGGTTAGCACGAATTATCCCACACTAAACTAGGGTTGTGGTATAATCCGTCTAATCTAGGCATGGACTATTCGGATACTTGATAGCACAATTCAATAAAGCACCATTACATGTAAATAATCTAAACAAGCACAGCAAGTATAGATCATTGAGCACATCACAGTCAAAATAGATCTAAGACAAGAATAAACTTTGAAAGTAATGATTTAATCAATAGAAGTACGATTTATTTATAAAAATCCTCTAAACATGTAATCATCATCCATACATAATAAAACTAAAATAAAAACATAAATAAAACCCTATTACTTGGCTAGGGTTTCATTGAAAGCCTAGATCTAGAGTTTAGTTGTCCATAGAATTGATGAATAGCAAGAGGTTGATGGAGGAGGCCATGTGAATCCTTGGTCTTCTTCTTCTTCTCCTTGGTTTTTCTCCCTTCAAAATGGCTGAAAATAATGTATAATATGGCTGTATATTGATGTGTATAATAGTGTGTAATGATTTGTATATCTAAAGTTGATTTAGAATAGGATTTGTATAGAGTTTGGAAGGATTTAGGAAGCTTTCCTAAGTCAAATCGCGCTAAAACTGCTGTTTTTACGTTTCTGGACGTATTTAACCAATTCGGATCGCACAGGGCTCTTCAGGGCTTCAAAATACACAACTTTGACTTTTTCAAAGGGTCGCTCGCGCGGGTCGCGCGCGCGGGTCGCTCCAGCGACCTGGGCATTTTTCCAGAATTTTCTCAGATTTTTTGCTGCTCTGCACCACTTTCGTAGAATTACGATAACTTTTGACTCGGACCTCGGATTGACTCACCGTTTGCGGCCACGCGTCCGTAACTCGAAGATCTACATTTTATATCTCTGGAGAAATTTCTCAAATCTGAAGTATTACTTGTCAAAAATGCAATTTTCCGAGGCTGTTACTGCATTCATCCTTCACCGGAATCATCTTTTGAGCCCAGAATGACTTCCAAAGCCACTAATCATTGAATTTTTGTGCATTTTCATATTAAAGCTCCAAAACCTACAAAATATAGAGTACTTATTAAAAATCACTTAATAACTACATGAAATGGGCTAACAAAGCGTATTTTTAAGACTATAAACGGCAACTATTCGTCGCCGATCAATGATCCAGTTTGGGTCTATTCCAAAGGGGTTTCATCCAACTTGGTATTCACTTTACCAATGTCCTTCATGGCCAAGTTAGACCAGCCACCGGCCATAAAAGGAGATGTAGTAGAAGTACAGATGGAGGACTCAGCCATGATAGAAGACCTATTTTGAAGCGGTGGAGAAACTGTTAAGCCTGAGGTGGTTGAACTAATAAGTAAAAACGTGGATGCCACCGACCAACAGTCCGATCGACCAAAGATTACCATCTAGAGGCTGAAAAGACAGCAAAAGTCCGAGGGATCAAGTTCTGATAGGCTTGTTAAGGTAGTGTTTGAACAACCTTCTCACCAGAAGTCCCAACATCTCAAGCCACTGTATATAAAAGGGACACATAGAGGGAGTCCCAATAAATAGGATTCTCATCGATGGGGGATCTAATATAAACATTCAGCCTCAGATTATTTTTAGGATCCTATAGAAGTCTGAGTCAGAACTGATTCACCGAGATGAATGTTTAAGATTCAAGGGGACACCGTAAAAAACTAAGGGTATCTTACCTTTGGAATTGACGGTTGGGAGCAAGACCGCCATGACATCATTCTTCATAGTAAAGACTTCGGCTACATACAATGCTTTGTTATGCTGAGATTGGATCCATCCTAATTATTGCATTCCTTCCACCCTGTACCAGTTATTGAACTTTCGAAAAGGAGATGAAGCAGAAGTAGTAGGGGCAGATACAAAGCCGTTTGTGGCATATGTGCAAACGGATGATATAATGATGTATGAAGATGACATTGGACCATTTACGTTGCTGGGTTATAGCAAGCTTGGCCGGCCGAATGCAGCTACTTTCATTAAGGAAACATTCCAAAACCTTAAGTAACACTATCACAATCTCAATTGGGCTAAGAAGTTAGGCTGATTGAGATTAATAGACAAGTTTTTATTGATGAATCCACAACAGATGTTCGAAGATGGCTGGCCTTGCAGGCTAGCATAGCCAGATGGTGTGCATTTCTTGTCAATAGTAGCTTAAAGATCGGCCTAACTAATGGCGAGGTGAATTTAGCTGATTGTGTATATGAAGAAGAGTTACCAAAGGATGATGAAATACAGATAGAGGAATTGGAAATGACCACAGCGAAACTGGACGACTTAACGACTGACGTACAAGATCCATTATTGGAAGTCAACTTGGTAGATGAAGGGAAACATAAACCCACTTATGTAAGCCAGATACTCGAACCTCGGTTTCAGGCCGAGATCATAGCCCTTTTAAGGAAATATAAAGATTGCTTTGCCTGGGATTACGATGAAATGCTAGGATTGTCCAGAGATCTAGTGGAACATTGATTTCCAATCAAGTCAGGGTTTAGACCGTTCAAAAAGCTGCCTAGGCGTATGTCACCTGAAGTCACTCTGAAGGTAAGAGAGGAAATAAAAAGACTCTTAGGGGCTGGTTTTATTTGAACTGTCAGGTATATAGAATGGGTCTCTAATGTTGTTCCAATTATGAAGAACAATGGGAAGCTTCGGGTTTGCATCGACTTTAGAAATTTAAACTTGGCTACCCTATAGGATGAGTACCCAATGCCAATGGCCGATCAATTGATAGATTCGGCCGCCAAATATAAGATTTTGTCCTTTATGGATGGGCACTCGAGCTACAACCAGATCTACATCGCTAAGGAATATGTCTAGAAGACCGCTTTTCGGTGTCTAGGGGTAATCGGAACCTTTGAGTGGGTTGTGATGCCATTCGAACTGAAGAATGCAGGGTCCACTTATCAATGGGCAATGAATTCAATATTCCATGATATGATTGGATGATTCATGGAAGTGTACATTGATGATGTGGAAGTGAAGTCAAGTAACATCGTCGAGTACTTGGGTGACCTTGAGAGGGTATTTGAAAGAATGCAGGCTCACAAATTAGAAATGAATCCACTCAAGTGTACGTTCGGCATGATGACGGGAAATTGCTTAGGTTTTTTGGTGCATCAGAGAGGTCTAGAAATCGACAATAACAAGCTCAAGCTATCCAAGCAGTGAAGCTACCGGCCAACAAGAAGGAATTGCAGAGGCTTCTCGGGCATATAAACTTCCTTTGAAGATTTATTTCCAATTCTACAGGGAAGACTCAAGTATGGTCCCCACTACTCAAAATCAAGACTGATAATGAGTTTAAGTGAGAAGATAGCCATCTGCAAGCATTTGAGGGAATAAATTAAAGCAATACTTGTCTACGCCTCCAGTCTTGATGCCACCTAAGAAAGATAAGAGTTTAAAGTTATATATATCGGCCTCTAATAGCTCTATAGGAAGTATGTTAGCTCAAGACAATGAGCAAGGTAGAGAGTAGGCCGTTTAAGTTTTAACCCCAATCGAGCAGCGGTACTCAACGAATGAGAAGTTATGATTAGCATTGTATTTTTCCTTACAAAAGTTAAGGGCATGTATGCTGCTTGTGTCCACTTACAATATTTGTCGAACTGATGTGATTAAATACATGTTGTCTAGACTGATCACGTGTGGCTGAATTAGAATATGGACCTTAGCCCTCATGGAGTTTAGCAATAGGTCTGTCTTTTTATTATTTTTTTGTTTTCAAGCTTTCTTTTGAGCAATCAAAGCATGTTTTAATCTTGTTCCTTTAATGTGTTTTGTTTTCCAAGCATATTCAATAAAGTATCTTAATAGGTGTTTTATTAATTGTGTTTGTGATTGTTTACTTGGTAAATTCGGCACTGACTAGCTTATGTGCTTCAACACCGCCATAGAATCTTAGGGCAAGGGTACTTTCATATTTTTCCATCATAATCATTTTATTAGAAGTTAGATCTTGAAGCCTCATGAATCACTCGCTTGAGCAATTTAAGAAATTAGTTTGCACAATTGAGTCCACTTGGCTCTGACACGCCCAAACATAAACTATAGCAAGCACATGCCCACAAAATTCATAGCATACAGTTACTCTATAAAATTCTTCACTTTAAATTTTTGAAAATTTTTACTATTCCAACTATTTATCCAACTAGAAATTGTAAAATTAATGTTAATTAATACAATTGTTCAAGTATATTTTTTCTAACACCATCTTAAGAATTAATAGAACTTATTTCGCTCTCTTGTACACATAAAAAAAATACATTGCATTTTTTTTTACCAAATCCAACGCTCGTGCCTTGCACGGGTCGCCCTCCTAGTCTATACCTATATCTACACTATATTATAAAAGAGCCCTTTCAATTTCAATTGTCCTTACTTGTCATTTTATCAATTGTTTTATCCTTATATGTCATTTTGCCTTTATACTACATAGCCATTATTAATCTACTATATATATATATCTACTCTAAACTATAAAAGAGATTAGAGTGGTTTCAATTTCAATTTTGTCCAATTTTGGTATTTCTTGATTTGTTTGAAATGACGGTTTTACCTTACTTTTATCGTTTGTTCTATTTTCCTTTAATGATTACTTTGATTTTTGTCCTTTTGTGAGGGTAGGTTGGTCATTTCACCCACAAAACAAACCTTATTATTATTAGGTCAACCTTTAAAATTAAATTATTCTAGAAATAATGATTCAATCAACTTTTCAACAAATAAATATTCTAGAAATGATGATTCAATCAACTTTTCAACCAATAATTACAAACATATATAATTTGATTCAATTTTTAAAATTATTTAATCTACAAGTGATTATTCAATCAACTTTTCAAGCAATAGTTACAAATATTTACAAATAGTTACAACTTTTGTTTGTGTTTTTTGTACTGTTTCTTAAAATTACCAAACAAGCTTTAGATAACTTTTATAAATTAATGCTTGTTTGGCAAGGCTTGTTTGAGTCTTAAGGCAACTTTTTAAGGAATCTTTGAATTACCAAACAAACCTTCAGTCACTTTTCTAAAACAAGTCCTAGATTACTTTTGAAATTTATTGCTTATTTGGCAAGGCTTGTTTGAGCCTTAAGATAACTTTTAAGGAATCCTATAATTACCAAACAAGCCTTAAGTTCCTTTTGTAAATTATCTTTTCGTATATGTGTGTGTGTGTGTGTATATGTATACATATTATAATTTATTATTATTTATGTGTTTAAAGTGAGTACAATTAGAAAATTACTAAATTACCCTTTTGTTAAATAGAATTATCAAATTACCCTTTTGCCTTTTGTAATTACCCTTGTGTGTATATATATATATACATATATCATTTTATTATATTATTAAAATTACCATTTTTCCTTTTGTAAAGTACTCTTTTGTCAAAGTTTAAAGTGTGTATAATTATAAATTGAATAACCAAATTACCCATTTGTTAAATTGAATTACCAAATTACCTTTTTGTTTTTTTGTAAATTACCCTTTCGTATATATGTGTATATGTATATATATACATATTATAATTTATTATTATTATTATTACTTATGTATTTAAAGTGTGTCCAATTATAAATTGAATTATCAAATTGCCCTTTTTCCTTTTGTAAACTACCCTTGTATTTATATATATACATATATTGTTTTATTATATTATATATATATTGAATATATTATATACCAAAATTGAATAAAACTGTGTACAATTATAAATTAAATAGCCAAATTACTCTTATGCCTTATGCAAATTACCCATTATTTCTATGCCTTAAAGAAAAGAACTTAAACTTTAGGGTAAATTACACAAACCTCCCCTGAGGTTTGCCTTAATTACACGGACCTCCCCCTTAGTTGCAGAAATTACACGGACCTCCCTCGAGGTTGTAATTAGGTAACAAAATGCCCCCTCTCCTAACGGTCCGTTGGTTTTTTTTTACATTAGCCTTCCCTGAAAATTACAATTAGCCCCCCTAATATTATAAAATTGTCATACTAAACCTCATTTCTCTTATATTTTTGTGCTAATTATAAAATCCCGCCTCCCTCATATGTTTTTGGGTTAATTTTTTTAGTATTAATTTATATCATCTACACAAAATATACACAAAATACATATAAATAGGTCCAAAAAAAAAAAATTTCCCGAACAAACCTCTGTCAAGCCCCCCTGTATTAATTTTCTAGATCCGCCCCTGCCCCTATGCTTCAAAAGTGACGAAAATTCTAAAATTGGTTAAAAATATAAACACTAAACCCCTTTTGTGATGTTAATTTTGGGATTAACGCTCTTTGAGTGAAATCATAACAGTTCTATTTTAGTCCACAATCACAGGGGGTTAAGTGTCCACTTTTGAAGCATAGGGGCAGGGGCGGATCTAGAAAATTAATACAATGGGGCTTCACAGAGGTTTGTTCGGGGAAAAAAAAAATTTGGACCTATTTATATGTATTTTGTGTAGATAATATAAATTAATGCTAAAAAAATTAACCTAAAAACATAAGAGAGAGGAGGGATTTTATAATTAGCACAAAAAAATAAGAGAAAGGGGGCTTAGTACGACAATTTTTTAATATTAGGGGGGCTAATTGTAATTTTCAAGGGAGGCTAATGTAAAAAAACTAACGGACCGTTAGGGGAGGGGGCATTTTGTTACCTAATTACAAACCTCGAGGGAGGTCCGTGTAATTTCTGCAACTAGGAGGGAGGTCCGTGTAATTAAGGCAAACCTCAGGAGAGGTTTGTGTAAGTTACCCTAAACTTTAAAGTGTTTACAATTATAAATTCCCGTTTGTTAAATAAAACTACTAAAACCTTTTACTATATTACGATATATATATATATATTGAATAATCTAATTACCCTTATACCTTTTACAAATTACCATTTTGTTTAATTAAATTACCAAATTACCCTTTTGTCTTTCATAAATTACCCTTTTGTATTTACGAGTGGGCGTGCGTGAATATATATCTATATATATATTTTTCTTTATCTATACGTTAAAGAAAAGAGCCTTAAAGTTTAAAGTATGTACAATTACAACGAATAATCAAATTACCCTTAGGCTTTTTGCAAATTACTCTTTTGTTAAATCGAATTACCAAATTACCCTTTTGCCTTTTTATATTACCCTTTTTGTATATATGTATGTATATATACATATACATATATATATATATTTATTATCTATACATTAAAGAAGAGAGCCTTAAATTGTAGGTTAACACCAATTAATATAATTGTTGCTAAACTATATTCTTCTAACACCATCTTAAGAATTAATAAAACTTATTTCTTTATCTTGTCCACATTAAAAAAATATATGCATTGTATTTTTTTTACAAAATCCAACACCCGTGCAATGCACGGGCCATCTCCCTAGTTATACTATAAAAGAGTCTAAAATAAAACATTCTCTAGATGCCAAATAAATTTGGCCTTAATGGTCATTTTGCCTAAAATGGAATATTTCCTAGATGCCAAATTAATTTGGCCTTAATGGTCATTTTGGGTTTATAATTTGGTTATTTGGTAATTTCATATCACATTTATCTACCTCAAGTTAATATGAATAGTAACTTGAATCTTGTTTGGAAAAGTTTGTTTGAGCTTTAAAGCATCTTTCAAGGACCCTTTGCATTACCAAACAAGCTTAAAATTAATTTTGTAGATTGTGGCTTGCTTGGTAAGGTTTGTTTGACCCTTAAGACATCATTTAATGAATTTTAGTTATCAAACAAGCCTTAAGTTACTTTGGTAAATTACCCTTTTGTGTAAATGTATAAATACATATACATATACATACATATTATAATTTATTATTATTCTTAATGTATTTAAAGTGTGTTCAATTATAAATTTAATTATCAAATTACCCTGTTGCCTTTTGTTATTACCCTTGTGTGTATATGTACACATATACTATTATATATACATAAACTATTTTATTGTATTAGTCAAATTAAAATTTTGCCTTTTGTAATTTGTTAAAGTTGAAAGAGTGTACAATTATAAATTGAATAACTAAATTATCATATTGTTAAATTGAATTACCAAATTACCCTTTTACCTTTTGTAAATTACCCATTCATATATATATATATATATATATATGTCTACTAGCGTTGGCCCGTGCTATGCACGGGTACCATTGATTTTTTTTAACAAGAAATTTACTTAGGAAGTTTGGAAAAGAAAAAATTAAATTAAAAAACGTGAAAAAATAAGAATTTTAGTGGGAGAGAGGCGGTTACCAAATTACCATTTTTTTTCTTTTTGTAAATTACCCTTCTGTGCATAAATATTCATATATTACCCAATTACCCTTTTATTAAGTTGAATTACTAAGTTACCCTTTTGTGTTTTATAAATTATCCTTTTTGTATATGCGTATGTATATACTAGCATTGGCCCGTGCTCTGCACGGATATCAGTGAATTTTTTTTTTGAAAATCTATATATATATACCCAAGAAGTCTACAAAAATTAAATTAAATTAAATAAATTAAAATTAAAAAAACGTGAAAAAACAAGATATATAGTGAGAGAGAGTGGGCGCAGTTACAAAGAGTGTCAGGGAAATTACTGCAAAAATGTAGAAGCGTAGGGAGCATGGTTTTTTTTTTTTTGAATATTATTTTATTTCAAATCTATATATACAATTATATATCTATACTATAGTATTGTGTAGCAATGTCATGTGGCATCACAACTACATGGAGAGTGCCACATCACACCTATATTGCTATTTATATACATATATATATATATGTATTATCTATACATTAAAAAAAATAGTCTTAAATTGTAGGTTGAACATCAATAAATATAGTTGTTCAAGCATATTTTTTTTTCGAACACCATCTTAATAATTAATAGAACTTATTTCTCTTTCTCGTGCACATAAAAAAATCCATTGCATTTTTTCTACCAAATCTAATACCCATGAGGGCTGTTCTCCTAGTAATAATAATGAGCCTTGAGGCATCTTTAAAAGATTCTTCAAAGATTCTAAATTAATTTGGCCTTATTAATTGTTTTTTAATTATATAATTTTAAATTAACAAATTACCCTTTTGCCTTTTTTCTTTGAATTACCAAACAAGCCTTAAGTTACTTTTGTAAATTAATGTGGCATGTTTGGCACGGCTTGTTTGAGCCTTAATGCATCTTTTAAGGAATCTTTGAATTACCAAACAAACCTTAAGTTAATTTTGTAAATTACCCATTTGTATATGTATATATATACATATTACAATTTATTATTATTATTATTATTATTATTATTATTATTATTATTATTATTATTTATGTATTTAAAGTGTGTACAATTACAAATTGAATTACCAAATTACCATTTTGCCTTTTTGTAAATTATCCATATGTGTGTATATATAAATTTATTATTATTATTGTATATATATATAATAGACTTAGAGCACGTGTTGTGCTCGTGGTTAGTGCACAAGATTGGTAGATATGAATAAATTGAAGGATTGAAATGCCTAAACTCTTGACTCGTTCTTAATATCATTTTGAGAAGTACTAAAATCTAGGTGAATCACGTCAAACGTCTAATGTTAAATTGTTTAGATTGTAAAATATCTTTCAAGTTCTGATGCCAAGTATCCAAACACTTCCTAATTGTTTGCTTTAATTTATTTCTAAATTTTTAAAAATTGTTCTCACAATTTTGACTATGTTCCGTTCTTGCTAATTATGTGACCATATGGTTTCAAGTTCGAATGGAAATTTCAAAACCAATTCAAAAATCTACGATTATTAGCACATGCCTTGCACATGGATGATGCTCAAGTAAAACCTCTAATTTCAATAACATTTTTATGAGTAATGTTATACTTCTCAAATTCTAATCTCAATCCCAAATGATGTGGTAGCAGGGTTGATCTTGTCAAAATCAAGATATAAAAGTGTGCTTACTTATGCTTTACTTTCAAAAGATTTGCAGTGTGGAAGTAAAGGTCGAACCCACAGAGATTGAATACTACGCACTTTAATTTTTAAAACCTAAATTTAGTTAATTAAGAAAAACGGATTTGGATTTAATTTGAATTAAACTAATAACAATAAAAGTAAATCTAAATTATGAAAGTAACTAAATATTTGATTTTATAATAAGTTTAAGGAACCTAGGATTGCAAATTCACCACTAGCTTCATAATAAGGGTATTTATGAATTACTTTAGCTTATTAAGTTGGATGATAATGGGAAATTGTAGCTACAAGTCCAATTCCTCCGTCAAGAAAATAAATATGGTTCAAGCACCAACATAATCCATCTTCGGTTAGCACGAATTATCACACACTAAACTAGGGTTGTGGTATAATCCGTCTAATCTAGGCATGGACTATTCGGATACTTGATAGCACAATTCAATTTAAGCACCATTAAATGTAAATAATCTAAACAAGCACAGCAAGCATAGATCATTGAGCACACTACCGTCAAAATAGATCTAAGATAAGAATAAACTTTGAAAGTAACGATTTAATAAATAAAAGCACGATTTATTTATAAAAATTCTCGGAACATGTAACTGTCATCCATACATAATAAAACTAAAATAAAAATATAAAATACACCCTATTACTTGGCTAGGGTTTCATTGAAACCCTAGATCTAGAGTCTAGTTGTCCATAGAAGCGGTAGATGGCAAGTAGTTGATGGAGGAGGCCATGGAAATCCTTGGTCTTCTTCTTCTTCTCCTTGCTTCCCTCCCTTCAATGGCTGAAAGTATGGTTGTATATTGTGTGTATGTTAATTGCCAACCCCTATATTGAAGTAAAATAAGGTATATATAGATTTACAACAAGTTTTGGAAGCTTTCCTAACTCGAAACGCACTAAAACTGCTATATTTTGCAATCTAGACGTAATTAGGCAGTTTCGTTCGCGTAGGAATCATCAGTATACTGAAATACGCAAGTTCCATTTTTACACATGTCGCGCGAGCGGACCGCGTGAACGCGACATTGGGACCTCGCGCGAGCGGATCGCGCGAGCGATATTCTGGGTTTCGCGCGAGCGGGCCGCGCGCGCGATTGGCTTTTTTCAGCTTCTTTTGCTCTGCTTTTTCACCCCATTTAACTTGGTATTCTTGATTTCTTCCAAATCCTATCAGAAAATAGAAAATAAAGTAAAAGTATACAAAAACAGGATAAAAAGGTACTAACAAACGCAAGTTAAGGCATGTAATTAGGATTTGTTCTCTCCTGATCACACCCCCAAACCTACATTTTGCTAGTCCTCGAGCAAAACTAAAATAAAAATAAAACTACTAATAAAAATCTATTCCATTTTTGCATGGATCGCGATTGCATTCAGCATATGAAACAAGCCTTTTTAAACCCCTAGGTATCCCTAGTCGGACGAGTGAAGTCTCGTGAGGGTTCTCGTCAACAAGTCACCCACAACCATCTTTATTAACTTATCAATTTAAAAACTTTTTATTAAAAACAAAAACATATTATTCAATCCTCCTTCATCATATAACAAAGATTTGAAATAGAATAACGAATATAAAGAAACATAATGAAACATCCACCTAAATCATGAAAAACAATCCCAAGCACATGCATCGTATAAATCAATAGAGTTCCTCATAGAATTGCACGTGTGTGATATGGTAGTCAAATAAATACACGCATTGAAAGAAAACCATGTGGAACCATTAAAGGTTCGCGCAGCGGAAAACAAAAATTTAATGGTTTACTAAACCCATGATCAAGTCTATGATATATACAAAATACATACAACATCCATAGGGGGTTAATCGAATAGTTACCCTTGAAGCGTGCTTTACAAAATATTGAATCTAGTTCGTCCCACGAACAGTTCACCAAAATCGTCCAAGCGTCCGATCTCTAAAAGTATCCA
This sequence comes from Hydrangea macrophylla, assembly GCA_033977485.1. Classification (NCBI taxonomy): domain Eukaryota; kingdom Viridiplantae; phylum Streptophyta; class Magnoliopsida; order Cornales; family Hydrangeaceae; genus Hydrangea; species Hydrangea macrophylla. Next base: position 94,237,408 of record CM066994.1, read on the forward strand.
TACGAGCAAATCACGAACTGGAAGAATGTCTGATTTCTCCAAATAATTAATTTGAAGAAAAACAAAAAAAATGTTGAAGTCCAAATGAGCCGTACGGATCCTTGAGGTAATATATGTTGTTGGGAGATAATATGATGTGCTAGCTTACATATTGTATCCCATACCTCATATATATAATAATGCTATAAGCCCCTTTCCTAATCTAATTAGAAAACTATATTTGATTAGGAAAACTTTCTTAAATCAAATATAAACTAATAGTATTATTATACTACTTCCATATTAACAACTTAATATCAAGTAGACCCTCACAACTTCTTCCAATTACACATTGCCTTTTTGTGTGTGACCATTTAGGTTCATACTAATCTGGTAGTAGGTACTAATACTTTAAAGTATTACAATTAGAACCCTTTCTAATTAATTTAAATTAGAACATCTTCTAATTCTCCCTTGTAGAAATAATTAATATTAATATTTATTATTTCTGAGCTTCCACTAGTCATGAGTGACACCTAGCAGTATATCATGACACACCCCAGACAGTCTGAAAAATAGTGAACCTTTCCGTTAACAGTTACCATACAATTCAATCCTTCTATCAAACAATGTCCCAATTAAATCTTTTGGGTAATGGACATATTATCAAACCCAGATTTAATTATATGTTCTCGAACTAATTGATATTTCTCTATTTGGTGAAATTAGAAAACTCTTTCTAATTCTCACCCTGCGCTGGCCGGGGAGATTTACTTGAGATATATCATAGAAGATCGCATAGGACATTCACTCTCGCACTTGAGAGTGATAGATTCCTTGTTGTACATTCACATGTCTCCATGTATAACTTACTATACCCAACAGTACATGAATATGCCTTTGATTAAAACATAAACACCGTGTACTTTAAAGCATAATAACTCATACACAAGACAACAGTAATGTCTCAGGTCTAAGGATTACTTGTACCACTGTAACTAAGAACAATCCATTGATAGATAAATAAAACTCCATTTGGATTTTCCTAGTAGTTGATCATGTTCAGTGAATTTGTTCTATAACAAGCAGCCATATGTCTGCTCTAGTGTCCTCACACTGATGACTTAAGACTAGTCATATTTTATCATATAAAATAAACATGGCACATGTTAGTCTAACCGGATTATCAAATGCCCAATTTAATAATCCTACGACTAAGAAAAATTTTAGAATAAAGCAACTGAGAAGTATATGGTCTTGTTCCTTAACTCTTTAAGTACATACCTTATCAACTTTAATTCTATGTACATATCATATAAATGTTAAACAACAATAATGATAAATAATAATCTTGCCCTTTATTAATATGAAACTGTTATTACAATGTAATATTCCTAAAATACTACTCCAATCTAATTGGCTTTTAGGGCATACTACTAACACGCATGTCATGAACTTGGAATATACTTCGGATAACCATCTAACTATGCTTCGACTACGAATCTCACAATGTCAATTACACTCAAAAATAAAACACTCAAAAACAGGTGTAATTTTTCTAAAATATGTGAGTAAAGGAAATATGTTTTCAAAACGAGAAATGCTCACATATGACTCGAAAAAGACGCATGACACGAAAGAACAGTGGTCTCATGGATAGGATGCCAATAATCAACAAAAATTAATCATTACCATGTTTTAATCCCCCTCCCATCATTTTCATATCCAAACCATGTTTAGGATCAAATAGGACTTTTCAAAGGTTATAATTTGGCTCAGGTAATGAAAAAGGATAGAAAGGATTCATTAGGTAGTTTTCAGAATGGTATTGTAAGGAATGTTCGATTGCTTTCATTCGTCTCTTCTACCAACTTCATCTTTTCATTCCCTTCTTTTCGCATATTTTTTCAATTTCTTTCCTCTTCTTTTTTTCTTTTCTTTTTTTTTAACCTCATTATTTTTTTTCTTCATTGCTCCTTTTTTTTTCTTTCTTCTTTTCCTCCTCGTTGCTTTTGAAATGAATATTCAATAAATAACAAGGCAACCACCCCAAACATCATCTTATTTTCTTCTTCTTCTTAATCACACATCGCCTTAACACCACTAAAAGTTGATCAATCTTTCAGGGGTGAACTCCAAGTTGGCCAAATTGGAGCAAAAACAGGATAATGGTAATTAAAGAAAAATGGCATTTTAATGGCTCAAAGGGCGAACTAAGGAAATTTATCATTTATCGGTCGACAGTAAACAAATAAGGCCTAAAATCATGTCCTATGGTTATATGGTTCTTCAACATTTACGACGGAAGATTATTTAGCATGGTAGCAAATATTTTAACTTGACTATCAACCAAAACAAGAATAATGAGACTAAACAACGAGTTAATGCGCTATTTCAATGAAATTCGACAAACACAAAATGTACTTATAACCCTCTAAAAAGAAAAGATAGGCTCAAAAGCTCACCGGGTCTAATCTCCACCTTGTGTTATCTAGAAATCCGAATCATATTATAGTTCACATCAAACATGTATTCAAGCAACTACGTGCAGTGCATAGCTTTGTGTGCAAATCTATGATATAAAACTACGATTCAAACAATACATATCCTAGAACGCCGCATCATAACTTCAGTAAATGGTTAATCACATCTTCTCTTGTTTACCATTCTATAACAATCATAGTTACATAACAAGAAGTATCAAATTTATATTGCAAAAATGTCGGTAATCATCGTTTATTTAAGCACAAATATTGAAAATTTTTGAAAAATAATAATAATGTGAGTGCATACCCCCAAACCTAAACCTTTCATTGTCCCCAATGAAACGATAAAATGAAAGAAAGGAGAGTACGTAAGGAAGGAACGACGATACCTCGATCTTGACAAGCATAGAACAGGTGAACACAAAGGAATATGGCAATAAAGTTCAATGTTACCTCTTACTTCTTGATAAAAGAAAACAAACAAACCAAATAATAAAAATAGCTAAAAGAATTTTAACTAAGCTAAACGAAACTAAATAAACTATAAGACTGGACAAAACTACGAAAACAGAAAAATAATAAACTAGAAAAAAAAAAAATAAAACAGAACCAGAACTATGAAAACAACAATTGACTCAGTCTAAAAGTATGTAAGAAATAAAAACAGAAAAGTAAAACCTATCAGAACAGGTGTGGAGGACTGATAGAGAAAACAAAAGAAAATATCAGAAAAATGGGGTATCGCGCGAGCGACTGTTGCGCGCGAGAATCCCAATTTTTTTTTTGACTTATTCGCGCCAGCGAGATGCCTCGCGCCCGCGAATCTAGGCGCGAGCAGAAGCTGAGAGCTCATACAAAAAAGAAAACGAGAATTTCACTAAGGCACATTCTCGCGCGAGCGACGTCTCGCGCGAGAGGGCCGCGCGCGCGAGAAGGGTATTTCTCGTGGCTCACTTATTTTATGTATATAAATTAAACATAACTTTACTCCAACCCCCAAACCTGTCCAGAAAACTCAAAAACTGACCAAAACGACCCAAAGACATACAAAAATAAGATAAACAGACGAAATAAAGCTTGGGTTGCCTCCCAAGAAGCGCTATCTTTTACGTCTTTAGCTAGACCGTTCTAGCTCAAGATTTATGGAGGCTGTAACTCAGATTTTGTACCCCTAAGGATATCAGGGAGACTCCGGTGGAAAGCAGAAAGAACATCACTATGAGTCAATTCATTTAACGGTTCATCCTTATTATGCTCACATCGATTTTTCACCTTCCGAGTAAATTCATCGTTAGGATCCAAGTTATTTGCATTCATCCGCTCATTACTTATTATATTATTCTCCTCACCCATGTTCACTTCATTAGTAAGTTCAATATTCTGTATAACCTCACTACCCTCCACACATAGATAATCATCGTCTTTGGGAGGTTGATCGACAGCGTTAAACACGTTTAATTTTAAGTTCAAATTCCCGAATGACACTTTCATCACCCCCGTTCTACAATTGACACGCGCATTAGCGGTGGCTAAGAATGGACGACCAAGAATAACAGGGGTATGCTTCCTAGCATCTAGGACAGGTTCAATATCAAGGACCATAAAATCAACGAGATAAAAACATTGATCAACTTTAACTAAGACGTCCTCGATGATTCCTCTAGGTACTTTGACGGAACGATCCGCTAATTGAATAGTAGCGGTAGTAGATTTAAGTTCACCTAAACCTAGTTGTTTATAGACGTGATAAGGTAAGAGTTAACACTCGCACCTAAGTCAAGGAGAGCCCTATGGATGACAGTGTCACCTATGACACATGAAATAGTTGGCGTACCAGGATCCTTATACTTTGGAGGTGAGTGTTGGAAAATAGAACTTACCTTTTCCGTGAGAAAGACCCTTTTAGGAGTATGACTACGCAATTTCCGCTTTTGAGTGCATAAGTCTTTTAAACATTTCGCGTAAGCGGGTATTTGTTTAATAGCATCGAGGAATGGAATATTAATCTTTACTTGTCTGAACACCTCGAGTATATCTTCCATTTTTTACCCTTTCTTAGACAAATGTGACGGTCCCTCAATGTTTGGTGGATATGGCATTCTCGGAATATAATTCTTTGGGATCGGTTCATTTTATTTTCTCTTCCTACTCACGTCCTCACCCTTTTCTTTATTCAAATTTATATTTTTATTTTTCTCACCCTCATCCGGAATTACAACAATCTCCTCATCTCGAATAGTCATCCTAATCGAGACGGCATTTACGCTCTCACTCGACCCCCCCCCCCCCCCTTTTCGTATTGTCCTTTAGGGTTTTGCACAGTTTGCGCAGGCAACTTCCCCTCATTTCTACGACTCACCGCATTAGCTATTTGTCCCATTTGGGACTTAAGCTTCGCAATGGATTGTGTATGAGAGTGCACTATTTGTGCTTATGCTTGGACTTGAGTTTTAATTTTATTAAGGGACGCCAACACCTTTTCCTCAAAAACGTTACCCCTTGAAGGGTTTGGATAAGGAGGCGGTTGTTGGTATTGATTAGGTTGAAACTGAGGTCGATATGTATTAGGAAAATTAGTCGCCTCATTAGGATTATTATTATTATTTTTCCACGAGAAGTTAGGATGGTTTCTCCATGGCGCGTCCGGATTATTAGTAGTTGAAATATAATTATTTCGTGGGTATTGTTGAATAGAATTAATGCGTTGCTCCATGAATTTCGGAAATTGACTCGCCGATGGACATGCAAAGATAGAATGTGACGGATCGGAACATATTGCACATATTTCATGAGCGGGTGGGGCTGTCGTTTGGTTCATTGTTAAAAGTCGGTCAAGTTTTTTAGATAGTTCCTGAAATTCTATTGAGTGACTTGACTCGAACTTTACCTCTCGCTTAGTTTGAAGGTATCCCTCAAAACGTACCGACACAGCCTGATGCATCGAGTTCTCACTTAATGTTTCAAAAATTTTCCAGGCCTCATCGGCGCTTTTGTGTAGGAAGGTACCTGCACAAATGGCATCGACGGTATTACGGACAGAGGGAATAAGTCCCTCGTAAAAAACCTGTACCAACTGCCACTTAGGAACCTGATGATATGGACACGAACGTAGTAATTCTTTAAATTTCTCCCATGTGTCATAAAGTGTTTCCCCATCTTGCATCACAAAATTTGTTATCGATTTTCTTATTTGATTAGTTCTTGTGATTGGGAAAAACTTTTGTAAAAATGCGTTGTGTAAGGCTTCCCAAGTTCTAATTGTGTTTGGCTCCAAAGATTGGAGCCAGTATTTAGCTTTATCTTTTAAAGAGAATGGAAAGAGCTGCAATTTTGATTCATCATCAATGAAATTTTGGATTTTTAATGTAGAGTATATATCTTGGAAATCCCCTAAGTGTTGATATGGATCTTCATTTAAACAGCCATGGAAAGAAGGAAGTAGCGAGATGGTAGACGACTTTATCTCAAAGTGAGATGGCGTCGCCTCTGGTAATTCGATACCAGCCTGTGGCGTGTAAGTCGTAGGAATAAAATAATTTTTAAGCGGAGGAGGTGGCGGTATATTAGGGTTATTATTGTTATTTCCATTATTTTGATTATTTCCAATGTCGGCCATTGGAATAGATTTTATGTTAATAACGCGTGGTTTCTTTAGGTTTTTAAGGGTACTACGTATTTCGGACTCAAACAACGACGATGGTTTCGGAGTTAATTCGTCGTCTATGTTTAACCTAGTTCTAGAAGTTATGTTTGAATACTTGTTAATTCTTAATCTACGTTCAAGTTCAAGATCGCAAGGTTTTAATTCCGGTTTACTTGAGCGATCACCAAACATAAACTACAAGAAATAAACTAAGAACAAAACTAACTCAAATAAAAACAAAAAATAATCAAGCAAGTAAGACAACAAGCAAGCACACAGTACTACTATGATGCATGAATATTATCCTGTAATGCAATGACCACGTCAATTCCCAGCACCCTGGGTGTCCTAGCTAATGCAGTGCAATTAACCCTAAACTAATATAAATAGTGCGTCACAGCACCCTGACTTACAGTGGTTTAAAGCGAGTTTCACAAGAAGCAATTTACTTGAATTTTTTTTTATTGATTTGCGTAAGCTCCTTTGATGTGATTAGCTAATCCACTAGGAAACGTTAGAATTTTGACGACTCGAGAAATTACAAAATAAAATAAAGTTAGTAACTCGACACAAAAATAAAAAATAAAATAAAAAAACCTAATCTACTATTTACGAATTAATTAAACTAAGATTATAAAACTAAAGGTAATGAATTGCAATCCCCGGCAACGGCGCCAAAAATTGATCTCGTCAAAATCAAGATATAAAAGTATGCTTACTTATGCTTTACTTTCAAAAGGTTTGCAGTGTGGAAGTAAAGGTCGAACCCACAGAGATTGAATACTACGCACTTTAATTTTTTAAAACCTAAATTTAGTTAATTAAGAAAAACAGAATTTGGATATAATTTGAATTAAACTAATAACGATAAAAGTAAATCTAAATTATGAAAGCAATTAAATATTTGTTTTTATAATAAGTTTAAAGAACCTAGGATTGCAAATCCACCACTAGCTTCATAATAAGGGTATTTATGAATTACTTTAGCTTATTAAGTTGGATGATAATGGGAAATTGTAGCTAACAGCCCAATTCCTCCGTCAAGAAAATAATTATGGTTCAAGCACCAACATAATCCATCTTCGGTTAGCACGAATTATCCCACACTAAACTAGGGTTGTGGTATAATCCGTCTAATCTAGGCATGGACTATTCGGATACTTGATAGCACAATTCAATTTAAGCACCATTACATGTAAATAATCTAAACAAGCACAGCAAGCATAGATCATTGAGCACACTACAGTCAAAATAGATCTAAGACAAGAATAAACTTTGAAAGTAACGATTTAATCAATAAAAGCACGATTTATTTATAAAAATCCTCGGAACATGTAACTATCATCCATATATAATAAAACTAAAATAAAAACATAAAATACACCCTATTACTTGGCTAGGGTTTCATTGAAACCCTAGATCTAGAGTCTAGTTGTCCATAGAAGCGGTAGATGGCAAGTAGTTGATGGAGGAGGCCATGGAAATCCTTGGTCTTCTTCTTCTTCTTCTCCTTGCTTCCCTCCCTTCAATGGCTGAAAGTATGGTTGTATATTGTGTGTATAATAATTGGCAACCCCTATATTGAAGTAAAATAAGGTATATATAGATTTACAACAAGTTTTGGAAGCTTTCCTAACTCGAAACGCACTAAAACTGCTATATTTTGCAATCTGGACATAATTAGGCAGTTTCGTTCACGTAGGAATCATCAGTATACTGAAATACGCAAGTTCTACTTTTACACATGTCGCGCGAGTGGGCTGCGCGAGCGCGACATTGGGACCTCGCGCGATCCGATATTTTGGGTTTCGCACAATCGGGCCGCGCGCGCGATTAGCTTTTTTCAGCTTCTTTTGCTCTGCTTTTTCACCCCATTTAACTTGGTATACTTGATTTCTTCCAAATCCTGTCAGAAAATAAAAAATAAAGTAAAAGTATACAAAAACAGGATAAAAAGGTACTAGCAAACGCAAGTTAAGGCATATAATTAGGATTTGTTCTCTCCCGATCAATAGTGATTGGTAGTACCAAATGTCACTACATGTGGTACAACTGATAAAGCATTTACAAACAAAATTTGAAATTATTGTTTGGATATTAGTACTCTAAAAGTATGATTTACACATGCCATAGCACATGTCTATATTCGAAGTTGAAGAGTATCTTCAAATTTAGGATCCTCCAATACCTCCAGACTGCATTCTTTAATAAACAAATTGGCCCTAGATAGTAAGGAAAATAATAAGACCTTGGTCCTGGTGTCTCTAAATAGGGTCTGAATACTCTATTCTTTAAGTCCATGAATACTACCGGGACATTAGTCAATCTGAAAGACATGACTAGAAACTTATAATGCCCATATGGCATCCTAAAAGTAGTTTTTGGCACATCCTCTGGTCGAACCAATAACTGGTGATATCCTGACTATAGATCGATCTTTGAGAAAATCTTTGATCCTTGCAGTTGGTCGAATAGGTCGTCTATCCGAGGAAGTGGATATTTATTCTTAAATGTGACCTTGTTCAACTCTCTATAGTCGATATAGAGTCGAAGTGTTCCATCTTTCTTCTTTACGAATAGCACCGATGCTCCACAAGGTGACGTACTTGGGTGAACAAATCCTAGATTTTTAAGTTCCTGAACTTGCTTCTTTAATTCCAACATCTCAATTGGTACCTTTCGATAAGGAGTCTTGGATATCGGTAGCATTCCAGGTATCAAGTCCACTCAGAAATCTATTTTCCTCTTGGGTGGAAGTCCGATAATGTCCTGGAAAACATTTTTAAAATCCTGTATAGGAGGAATCTAGTCCATAGTAGGTTCCATACTCGTACTTTCAATCGTAGCTACACATCTTGTAAGAAACAAGTCGATCATCTATTGGCACTGAAATTTGATCGTAGCACGTCCTCGTATCATGAACACAATAGTCCTGGTAGGGAAATACAAATTGGAACTGTTCTTGGTAAGCCAATCCATTCTTAAGATAATGTCAAACTCTGAGATTGATAGAACTACTAGGTCTGTTGGAAGATTCCTATCCTCCAGGGTCATGGGATAATTCTGACATACCTTACCTAATTTAATAGTACTCACTCCTAATGGTAACACAACATTAAGTGCCAGCTCGAGTGCCTAGGGTTCTAAACCCAACTGGTGCACAATCTTAATGGCAGTAAAAGAACGTACATCACCAGTATCAAAGAAAGATTTCACGCGACTGTAGAAAAGTACAAGCGTACCTTCTAGATTTACTACTCTTCGACGTTAAAACCTGCTTCTTTCGGGATGATGGCATTCACCCAAGTCTACTTTGAGGATCCTTGAAGTCATTAAACTAGAGCCCTGTAGTGTCCTCCTTGTGTGCGGCAGTACTTACTCACATGACCCGGATTATTATAGTTACAACAAACGATGTCTGACTGCCGGCGAGTTCTGGGGACTGTACAAAACTTTGCAATGTTGCCAGGCATTCTACAATGAAAACATCCATCTGTACCTAGTCATGGGGCGACAAATGGTGCCCGGGGTGGCGGTCCCTATTGTTGATAGTGCTAGGGTCGAGGTTAAGTAGTCTAAGGTTTCCTGGTTCCGTTCCAGGTGCGCTTGTTATTATGAAAATTACCCTCCGAGGTCTCTAACCTTGGGTATTTCTAGGTGGCAGGGCTTGGAAACTCCTTTGAAAATTTCTCGACGGAGGTGGTCGGTTTTCTGTTGTCGCTGTATTAGATAGGCATCCTATTCTAGACTCACAGCAAATCTTATCAGTCCTTCGAACGATTGGTTAAGGTGACCAATCATCGTGTCACGGAGGTGGGGGTTCAGCCCCTAGTTAAATCTCTTCACCTTTTTCTGAGGTGTATCAATCATATAGGGAGAGAACCTTGACAGTCGCTCAAATTTTATCGTATACTATCACGGTCCATCCTCCCTAGACTAAGCTGAAAAAGTTCTTCTCCTGCTGGTCCTTCTCATCCTCTGGAAAATACTTTTCTAGGAATCTGCTCTTGAACGTTTCCCAAGGCATAACCCTTGAAGTATTCATTCCAACGGTCACCTGCTCGGCCTCCCACTAGTCAACGACAACGTAGGTCAACTGAAACGTGGAAAGGTGGCATTTTTCCTGTTTATTACATTCTAGAGCCTCAAAGATAAGCTCCATCTCACACAGCCATTGTTCTGCCCGCCATGGTTCTGTTAATCCATCAAACTTCTCTAGGAAGAAGTAGCTTATCCCGTGTTTGTCTCGGCAGAAGTGGTGCGACAGTGAATGGAATAGGTTGTTGATGGGTATCATGGTTATATGTGTTGCCAACATGCTCCATACGTTGCATAAATGCTTCAAAAATGCTTATCGGGTCTATACCCTCAGGAATGGGAGCTCCTAATCGTGCTTGATTCCTTGGTCTAACCATAATGATCATGTGCGTAATGTACCTACAAAAGACCTACCGATTAGTTGACAGTCTTCACAAGAAACAAGAATCAAGAGAAAATAATAAACAGAACAAAGTATTAGTTCTACTCATAATCACATAACAAAATTAAGCTCATAACACAACATCTCCAAAAAGAAAATACTCATGTATATATATATCCACCAAAAGAAGTATTGCAGAGTACATACTAGCCAAACTATGTACCACGTGGGACATATGCCAATATAGCACTAGAGTCAACTATTTACAACCCCACTAATAGTGGTTGTTAACTATACAAAAGAGCTATGGTCAATTAGCTATCCCTAAAATCCCCCAAAAATAAAGTGGACAACAAGTCTTGATATATATACTAGAAACCCAAGCCCCCAAAGTCCTGGCTCAATAGATGCGTAGGGAAGAGGGGACAAGAGCATTACCTTATAGTATTGAACTCAATTATGATTTTTTTCTTTTTTTTCTAGTGTGTTGCAACTCCTTCTAGGTGATCTTTACCCTTATGTCTCATTGAATGCTCCCGGATAGACTAGGGTTGGTGGAAACCCTAATAGAGAGGATAAGAAGGTTTGGAAAGAGCTAAGGTAGTAAAACGATGTTCAACCTTTTCTGTACGCAACTGCCCCATTTATAGATTTCCAAACTGACTTTAGAGTTCAATTGATCGAAACTCTTTCGATCGAACTAGTTCGATCGAACGAACTTAGCTGGACTTCAATCAATCGAACCTTGTTCAATCCTGTCATGCCCCGCTGTAGGAAAAATAGAGAAATTAAATTCCTTTTTGAACCTATAGGCCATGACAGTTGAAAGTCACCACATTGTCCATAACCAAAGTCTAATCATCAGAGTAATGAATCAAACCACACCTTGGAAATTATAAGTTTGATACATAAAACCAGAGTTGACTAGCTATTACAAACCATAAGTATTGCGAAAGCATAAATAAAGTATTATGGAAACATACGCCGATGTAAACTAAACTATTATAGAGTCTCTAAAACATAACCATAACTATCTACTGCACGCTCCAGGCCTTCAGCTCACGTAGTAGTCATCTCCAGTATAGCCTCTAGCATAGTAGGCATCATCCTCGTAGCCCCTTTCTATGTACTACTCACCTTTCCATGTACTACTCACCTGAGATCTCATAACCCTGGCTAGCTGGGCGTCGAATATCCAGCGGCATAAATGCATCAGCTACGCAAGCCGAGTGAATACAAAGACTAATAGAGTATCTATAGATATGTAGCATATATAAAACAACATCGTTATAAGTCATCTCATCGTTAACATTCATGTATGCACTAACTCGATAATCATGGATGTCACCTCAACCAATCCCAAACATAACATGGATGCTTGGATCCATATCTCGCACATAGCCTTGTATCCCAAACAGTTCCGTTTTTAACCTGGAAGGTAGTCCAATATTGTCACAATTTATCAAACCTGACATGCAGTACCAACTTTCGGGCCAATATGCCTCGATCCATTCTGGCCAACATGCCCTATACATTTCTCTTCCACGATGGTACCCTTCCTACTCTTGGTCATGGACTAAACTGACATATTCCTTAGCCTTTCTCATGGACTACAACGATATTTCTTTATCCTTTATCGGACTAGTTTCCTGATGTATGCCTCTTAGTCTCGATCATGGACTAAAATAACATATTCCTGTAGCCTCTATCAGATCTCCCATCTTGGTCTTGGACCAAAGTAATATTCTTTTAGCCTCTATTGGACTAAGATGATAGCATCAGCATAACCCTCAGTCTCGGTCTTGGACTAACGTGACCATGCCTTTAGTCTCTTTCGGATCTCTCTTGTAATGGTCTTGGACTAAGGCGACATTTAGTTCACCTTTATCGGATTAGGGTGCTAGCCACATTACCTTTCCCATGATATGTATCCCTTAGCCTCTCGCATGGACTAAGGTGATATTACCACTACATCCCTTATTTTCTGTCACGGACTAAGGTGATATAGGTATTCTATGAATCCACATATGTACACAATAAAGCCTGACACGCAGACCTGGCTTTTCTGAACATATAACTGAAATCCCACACATCTGACTATCTCAACTCATTAAGATCCCACACCCAACATTGTATGATCTTCGCAATCGCATCCATACGCACTGATATAAATAGTACCGACCTTAGCGGTCGATAGACTCGCTACTATGCATGACGGCTTCTCATTTTGATTATATCAATGTTATACAAATGGTTCTACTATTTAATCCATTAAGCCCATTATTCAATGTGTGCATTATTACAATACAACATCTAACCATCAACGCATGATAATAAACAGCTTAACAATTCTTCAGATATAAGCAAACTAAACATCTGGAAATCTGTCATGTTCGATCGATTGAAGTCATTTCAATCGATTGAGGTAAAGTGAAGTTAGATCGATCAAAGTCAGTTCGATCGATTGAGAAAACTAAAGTTCAATCATTTTCTCAATAGGTTGAACTAAGTTCGATCGCTTGAGCTCAGTCTGTGTTCAATCGATCAAAGCCAATTTGATCGATTGAGAATTAGCTCTCTTTCAAACTAAACTAGACCTTATACGCACATTTAGGGTATGCTCTTTCTTGTTGAATTATATGTATACGAGAGTGTATGTGTGTGTGCATATATATATATATATATGAGTGTGTACATATATAATGGTATATATATATCTTTCTCTAACTCTCTCAAAACCTGTCAAACATGTCTGTGTGTGTGTGTGAGAGTGTTACATGTATATAGGGGAGAATGAATAAGAGCCGTAGAAATATACTTGGTTTATAAGTGCAGTCAAGTTAGATTGATTGAAGTGGGTTCAATTGCTCAAGAATAGGTCGATCAGGTTTGATCGGTCGAGAATGGTTCAATCGCTTGAAAAAGAGGACACGTCATGGTTTTAGGTCGGCAGAGTTTCAATCACTTAAAGAAGGTTCGATCGCTTGAAGAAAGAAAAGTTTGAACGCTTGGGAAAGCTTCGATCGATCGAAAGCGAAATTATTGGAAAGGTAAAGGCAACCATGCTGAATCTTATTTATATCAAAAGTAATATAAAAGTACAACAAAAATTACGGTTATGACATCATTCCCCTCTAAATAAAGATTTTGTCCCCGAAATCCGAACTAAGCATCGTTCAATAACTCTGGATACTTCTCTCGAATCTCCGACTCTAACTCCTAAGAAGCTCTCCTTCATCATGAAATTTCCACTAGAGCTTCACCAACAGAATTTCCTTATTCCTCAACTTCTTAATTTCCTGATCTAGAATTTACATCGATCCTTCATGAAATGATACATTGTCATTAACCTCGATGCCTTCAAAGTTTATCTCATGACTCGGATTATGAGCATACTTCCTCAACATACTAACGTGAAAGACATTGTGCACTCCTGATATCGTAGGAGTCAATGCGAGTCTATAGGCAACCTTTCCTACATGCTCAAGGATTTTAAATGGTCCGATAAAATACGGCACTAGTCTCCTCTCTTCTATCCAAATCTAATAATTCCTCATACCAGAGATACTTTGAGTAGCACATAATCTCCAACACTAAATTTCAAACTTCTACGGTGTTTATCTATGTAACTATTTTGTCTGCTTTGCGCTATTTGCATCCTCTCTTTCACAATCTAGATCTTTTCATTAGTTTTCCAAAATAATTTAGGTCCTAGCAATTGATTATTTCCAACCTCTACCCAACACAAAGGCGATCGGCACGGTCGTCCATACAAGGCTTCAAAAGGAGCCATCCCTATGCTTGAGTGATGACTATTTTTATATACGAACTCTACCAGCGGTAGGTAAGTCTCCCATGAGCTCTTGAAATCAATTACACACGCTCAAAGCATGTCCTCCATCACCTGGTTGACTCGTTCAGTCTGTCCATCAGTCTGTGTGTGGAAGGCAGTGATCAAGCTTAACGTAGTTCCCATGGTTGACTGTAGACTCTTCCAGAACTCTGCAATAAATCTTGAATCACGGTCAAATACAATCGAGACTGGTATACTGTGCAGTCGCACAACTTGTTGTAGGTACATTTGTCTCAACTTCTTAACCGGGTATGACATACTATAAGCTATAAAATGCGCTGATTTGGTAAGTCAGTCCACCACTACCCAAATAGCATCGTGGTTTTGCTGTGACCTTGACAAACCTACCACAAAGTCCATGGTTATGTGTTCCCACTTCCATGTAAGAACTGGTAATGGTTGTAGAATTCCTAGTGGTTTCTGATGTTTTGCCTTCACTTTCTTATACGTAAGACATTAGGATACGTGTTCAGCAACCTCTTGTTTCATCCCTTCCTACCAGAAGTTCATCTTTAAATCCTTGTACATCTTTGTACCTCCTAGGTGGATAGTCATGCGTGACTTGTGCCCTTCATCCATTATGCCTTTTCTGATATTATCATCATCCGGCACACAGAGTCTGCCTCTACATCTGAGTACTCCATCTGCACCAATACTCCAATTCTCGGGTTCTCTTACTGCGTTGCTTACGAACCATTCCTGAAGTCCTTCATTCCTCTTCTGTGCTTTTCCTGCCTTCGAGCGAGATCCGTCATTTTGAGTTGATTTTGATAAGGCACTTGGAAATTGTAAGAACCATTATAATTGAGACCTTATAAAGGTGGGAGACCTTCACATTTATCTTACAATAATAATAGATGTCGAGAAAGATGAATTATAAAATAGCAGGTTGGTACACACCAACATTGTAAAAAAAAAAAGGGGGCAACAGTGATAGAAAAAAGAAAAATGGTATTCTAAAATCATAGGAAGTGTATTAATTAGGACTCTCATGGATGGAATAAAAAAAAACAGGCACAAGCAATTGCTATGAAAAAAATGAATACTTAAGTGTTATTATTAAGTTGTAGGACTCTCCTAGACAGGCCATAAAAAATAAAAATAAATAAAAAATAAAAAATAAAATAAAAATAAAAAAGGTGGCATAACAAACTTATTAAAACTCTAAGAAAAATTAATTAAGTAAAAGTGCACCCAATTGAAAAACATAGGGCTCAGATGGTAACATTTTCTGTTTTCAGTTTCAATTTTCAGTTTTTTTAAAACGAAAACCAGTTTCTATTTTTTTTTTCTTCAATCAATGAAAATTGAAAACGTGTTCGAACATTGTTGATTTAAAAAAAAAAAAAAAAAAACAAAACAAAACAAAGTAAAAACAAAAACAGAAAACACGTTTGGTAAGGTGTCTATGTCAAATCTAATTAGTTGTATGATGCAACACAAATCACTAGGATGTATGTTAGAATTTTCCGAAATAGGAAGCCAAAATAGCATATAGGCACACACCTTACTTTCAGGTACTTCCAACCTCTAAAGATCTATCTCTCTGTGCATAGCAGCATAGGGTAATTACTCCCATTTGAGGCATGTTTTTTTTATTAGTATATACTGTAATATATACTATATATATAAGGGTATGTGTCACTGTGTATGTATAAACTTTTTTGGAGAAGTGCGCTACAGATAACAGAGATAGAGATAGAGAGAGAGAGAGAGAGAGAGAGAGAGAGAGAGAGAGTTGCTTGATATGACAGTCTCTGGGTTCTAAAACCATAAAGTGACTTTTTTACTCATGAAGTCGTGATCGTAATCGACTTGAGGTTGAAGGACTGTTTTCAGTTTTTAAAAATTGAAAACAACAATTTTTCGTTTTTGGTTTTGGCCCAAAATCTGAAAACGTTTTTCGTAGACAAAAAAAAAACATTACAAACCGTTAGTGTTATTATTAAGTTATAGGACTCTCCTAGATAGGCCACAAAAAAAGTGGCATACCAAACTTTTTAAAACTTTAAGAAAATTTTTTTAAGTAAAAGTGCACCGATTGATAAAAGTGTAGAACACTTATGGGAATTATTACACTTATATATAGTATAGATATAGATAGATATATGTAAATTGAATATATTATTATATACATGAAATGAATAAAAGTGTGTACAATTATAAATTGAATAACCAAATTACCCTTATGCCTTATGTAAATTACCCTTTTGTTTCAATACCTTAAAGAAAAGAACATTAGTTTAAAGTGTGTACAATTATAAATTCACTTTTGTTAAATGGAATTACTAAAAAACTCTTTTGCCTTCTGTAAATTACCCTTGTGTGTGTATATACATTCATATTTATACATATATTGTCACGCCCCGGAGTAGCAAAAATAGAGAAAAATAAATTTCCTTTTTGGGTCTATAGGGAATGACAAGTGAAAGTCACTAATTATCCACACCACACGGTACTAGTCCACAAGATAAACAAGAACAGTAACATAATCAACTGAATAAAAAAATAGTGACACTACTACAAACATCAGAGTGGTCCTCAGAATCATAACAGGTCTGGAGACAACATATGCCCAAGTACCTGTTAACCTAATAAAGTTCGACAGAACAACAGAAACATAAACACTAGATATAACTATCTTCATATCTTCAGTTGGCGTAAGGGTAGTTGTCAGCATAATAGCCTTCTTCGACATAACCAGTATCAGTGGGGCCACCCTCTGCATAATCCAACTGCGGGTAGTAGCCATCATCGTAGGTTCCATAACCTGTATTGTTCAGGATAGGGTAGTTTGGACGGGGAATGTCCAGGCAATAAAGGCCATCAGCTTACTGAAAGCTAAGTGAGAAATAACTAACACAGTCTCATAGAAATAAAGTGATTACCAGTCATGCATGATATATATCAAGGATATTAATAATATCTTTTCCTCTTTTATTCAGACACCTCATTAATCGATTCTCATCGTCTTCCAACTCTAAGACTGACTGTACTAATCCCAACTAACTATACCGAACTGATTATATCATCACGACATACTAGTGCTCTTGTTCACCACTTTTAAGAACTCTTACTATTCACCGCTTTTAAGAACTCTTATGAGCACCACACAGCGTTCTCATATAACGACTAGTCAATAGATGTACCCATACTTTTGTTCACCGCTTTTAAGAACTCTTACTATTTAACGCTTTTAAGAATACTTGTGAGCATGGTACATACATCACTCTGGCCAATCTAACTATGGTCGTGCACTACTACTCTTGTTCACCGCTTTTAAGAACTCTTATTGCTCACCGCTTTTAAGAACGTTTGCGATTACTATGCACCCATAGCTCCCACGGTCCTGGTTAAATCCTTGTTGCACGCTTATCAGATTCAACCTGAGCGAATCATCAGCTTGACTAAACACAACCTTAAAAGTAACTAATACACCAATGACTCCATTACCAGGTTATTCAATGTTACCCACTGTGGATATCACATTTTTTCTTACCCATAGCTTTTTCAAAATCTTTTCAGTTTCAAAATACAAAACACGAGTCGCCACTTAATTTTTAAAAGGAAAATTAAGAAACTTTTTTAAAGCAAACTGGTCTTTTTGGAAACCAGACATTTCTAGGTTCGAAGATTATGGAATGAGAGGGGAAGGAGCCCGATGGACTAAAACACCCCCTTTATCCTATCTCGCGATAGGCCTCTACTCAACATCCTTTTAATCGAATTATTAATCTAAATGTGCCCTCAACTAATACATATGTATAATTATACATTATAAAAGCATGTCTAAAGTGTGTAAGATTGCTAACGGTGAAATTATAATTCAAAATCACAGAATTTAATTAGCAGGCAATATGATATGCAATAGGGAACAAGGGAACTTACTCGGGATCCAGCCACGAATATGGAAACGTGCAGTGCCTACAAATGAAAATAAAACCTAAGAAATTGTCTCTAATCACATATATGCACAGAAGGCAAAACCTAATTCTAAGGTGTCGCACATGGAGTCGAAAATTAGTAAAATCAAGAAATGATTAAACTAGAGAGGAGTTGGGAAATCGTACCTCAATAGCGCTACAAAACAGAGGGTTAGTCCAAATGCTTTCAATCAAGATTTAGTATAAAATTCTAAATAACATCCTTAAACTTCTAGCTTAAATCTATCAAGTATAAAGGAATTGACACAGTTATGAATTCCTTCTAATTAGTTGGAAATGCATCACTTCCATAGATATACAAGTCTCAACTAGGAGCCAATATAATGTCCATACAGAGATGGTGTAGTCCCAATATGATCATAAGGAACTCACAATTTGTTTCAATTAAGCGTAATTTACTCCTAACACAAAATGGGTTCTAATTACAAGTATCAAATCTATATGGATGGATGTATATGAATACATGAATATGAACAAGAGTAAGTTATGAACTATTCATTGATTTGTATCGTTTAATCTCTAGATTTAAGTTTAATTAATCATTATTAAAACATGTTTCAAGCCTTAGGTTATAGGAAAGTCATTTGAACCATTATTTGCAAAGTTTGTCAAATCTGTTCCACAATTCTGAAAATTACATAGAGTAGACTAGAACTTCAAAAATGGAAAAAGCATGCTTACCATGGTTTGATTTTGATGACTTTTGGACACAAGATGCCTCTATGAATCTAGTTTCCAATCTAGTTTCCAACCCAAAAAGAAAAATCAAAGATCAACGGTTCAATCTCTGGAAATTGGACAAACACTAGACATCACTCATAAACTTACAACTCTCTATCCAGAGTTTTTGTATGATTTTCTAAAAATAGTAAATAAATCCAATTGATTATAATCTTTTTAGGAGACCTCGTTAACACATTAAACTTCATAGAAAAAATTATTTGAAGTCAAGAATGATTGATTAAGTCTCTGATTTACTTAGTTCAAGAAGGTGTTTCTGTTCTGAAGTTCTGGACAGATTATGGTTGCTTCACAAAACTCATGACCAAACCACTTTAAACATGAAATCTCATTAAAACAAAAATCACAGTGGTAAAACTTTGTGTTATTAACACTCTCTAATTACTCTCATTCAATTCCAACGGTCCATTATTTAATTAAAAATCTTTGATCAAAAGTGGTTTATGAATTCACTGTACCATTGTGAAGATCATCTTTTATTTGTTAATTCTACCTACCAAGCCATGAAGATTGGCTTAACCCAAACTACTTCTCCTTCTACTTGATGGTCATTGGATACTAAGGACACTTATACTTATAGACTTCAATGGAGTATGGAGAAACTTCATGAAATCTGAAATTCATGAACCTAAACCATGGAGATAGGTTTAGACTCATTGACCAAACATGCTAACATCAACCTTAATCCTCTTGTAAGTCATAAATTCACAAGGAGATTAAAGGATTCCAAGTCTAAGAATTCAAGTAAGACATTGAAGGTCTCATGAATCCTAAGAGATGAACATAATCAAAAAGAAAAAAAGGAAACCAAGGCTCAAGTAATATCTAAGATAACTTCATGACTTATTTAACCTTAGATCTTAAGCCACTTTTTGATCCAAACCAATGAAATGAAAGCTCAATCACAATATTACTGGTGTATGATGAAATGAGATGGGAAGGGGCCTTTCGAAAATGTGTAAAAGATCCTAAAGAATTCTATATATTGTGATTGAATTTGAATTAGAGACTAATTAACTTAGAGGTTTCCTCCAATTATCCTCAACTTTTAAGTCTTTGGAGGCCTTTCAAAGGTGGTTCAAACTCTTCTTCTTCTAACTCATGCAACTTCCTTCTTAAACTCCTCCAAAACCTTCTCCTAATTGTGTTTGAGAATTTTGAAGAGATTTAAAACAAAGAGACTTAAGATAAGATTCAAGATTCAAGAAAGAGGTTCAAAATCAAGATCCTTTGTAATGGGATATTCATCCCCTATATATAGGCAAATTTTGGAGGGTTATTTCAGTAAATTCACAGTAAAAACCCTAGTTTCGGACATCCTTTTTGAAGGCAGCAAATGTACTATATTAAAGCAGACTTCTGAAAATCGCGGCACTCAACAGAGATGGAAGCGGCACTCAGTGAATGCCGGAACGGCACTCACTGATTGTTGGCGAGGCATTCACTGAATGCCGATGTGACACTCAACGAATGTCGCGGACAACTCTGCGGACTACTGTCTTTTCTAGAATTCTGATTTTCATGGCATTTAGCATATTTTTGTGGCGGTCAGAGAGTGCCGCAGCGGCAATCATAGACTGTCGTTCCGGCAATCAGAGACTGCCGCAATGGCATCTCGTGACTGTCGCAACAATTACCCTATACCGTTTTTTCCTATCCTTCCCTTTTTTTCTTTCCTTTCTTTGTTTGAATTGAAGAGCCTTTCGAAGAGTTTGAATCATCTTTGGAAGCCCTAGATTAGTCAAACATTGTCATCATCGGACTTAGAGGCAACGCTCCCCTTAATTTGACGTTTGGTCAACATCGGGGTGTCTACACCCACTGTAATATCGTAAATCTTATCTCGTTATCTCGCGTCGTATTGATATCAATGTTCTAAACCAGACTACGTTACTCACCATAATTATCTCAATCTCATTATCGTATCCCATTACCTCCGTAATCCATAATATCACATAATAGAAACATGAAACATCAATTAAATAGCTAAGCATTATAAATTATAAACTTAAAGGAAACATCCAAGTTTTGTTGGGTTCGATCGATTGAAGTCATTTCAATCGCTTGAAGAAAGTGTCGTTCGATCGCTTGAAGTATTCTTGATCAATTGAAGTAAAGTGGTCTCGATCGATTGAAATCATTTCGCTCGATTGAGACTCAGTGTGTTCGATCGATTGAACTTAGTTCGATCACTCAAACTCTGTGTTCTCCAGATTTTGGTAGTGAAAGTCCAAAATCTGTTAGGGCATGTTTATGTTATTATTAAACATCCAAAACATGTAAAACATTATAAGTAAGCTACTTAGTTAATTTGGAACTCACCGAACGTTGTAAGGGCACGTTTGGCAAGCTTGAAGCTTTAAAGCTTTAATGGTGGCTTCTTTCTCTCTCTCTCTCTGCTCCTCTCTTCATCTTTGTCTCTCCTTCTCCTTCTCTTCTCTGTCTTCTTCTTCTGGTTCTCTCTCTCTCTCTCTCTCTCTCTCTCTCTCTCTCTCTCTCTCTCTCTCTCTCTGACCGTGTGTATATATATAATATGAGTGTATATATATAGGTGTGTGTATAATATATAAACACAAGTGCACATTCTCTCCCAACTCTCTGGTTTTCCAAATACATCAACACATATGAACACAATGTATTTATAGAGGGTGAGGGGTGCAGGTTGTTGTCTTTACGTGAAACCTGGAATCCTGATGATAACAAGTTCGATCGATCGAAGCTACTTCGATCGCTCGAGAGTGATTCGACCAGGTTTGATCGATTGAAAAGGGGTTTGATCGATTAAAGTGGGGATCACGTCATAAATTCATGTCGGCAGGGTTTTGATCGGTTGAACAGAGTTCAATCGCTTGAATGCAAAAATGGTCGATCACTCGAAAGAGCTTCGATCGATTGAAAGTGAAATTTTAAGTTTGGTCAAAGAAAGTATATTAAATTTCTTTATATTAATAATGACTAAAAATACAGGGTATTATATCATCCACCATTCATTAAAAGATTTCTTCCTCGAAATCAAAAACAAACATGGTCTAAAACAAAAATGGAAACTTCTCTCAATCTCTAACTCTAGCTCCCACAAAGCTTATCCCTCATCATGATGCTTCCACTGAATATTCACCAACGGAATCTCCTTGTTTCTGAGTTTTTTGATTTCATGATCTAAAATACGAGCCGGTACTTCGTTAAATGTAACGTTGTCGTTGACTTTAATATCCCCAAAGTTGATCTCGTGTGCTGGGTTGTGAGCACATTTCTGTAGCATGCTAATGTGGAAAACGTTGTGTACTCCCGACATCTTCGGCAGCAATATGAGTCAATACACAACTTTTCCAACACGTTCTAGAATCTCGAACGGTTTGATAAATCGCAGCGATAACTTGGCTCTCTTCTGACCAAATCTGACAATGCCTCGAATATGTAAAACCTTGAGTAGCACGTGGTCTCCAACTACAAACTCCAAATCTTTGTGTCGCTTGTCAGCATAACTCTTGTCTCGGGTCTGAGTTGTCTTCATCTTCTCACGTATAATCTGGATCTCCTCGCTCGTTTCTTGTACCATTCTGGCCTAAGAAGTTGATTGTCTCTGACTTCGGCCCAACGTAGTGGCGATCGAAAAGGTCTTCCGTGCAAAGCTTCAAACGGCACCATTCCTATGCTCCTATGGTAGCTATTGTTGTAGGCGAACTTGATCAAAGGTAGGTGCGTCTCCCAAGAACTCTCAAAATCGATAACGCAAGCATGTAGCATATCTTTCGTACTTGATTAACTCATTCGGTCTGTCCATCAGTCTGCGGATGAAAGACTGAACACAAGTTCAGTGTTGTTCCCATCGCTATTTGGAGACTCTTCCAGAATTCTGGAATAAGCACGAATCTCGATATGTTACGATAGAAATAGGTACACCGTGTAACCATACAACGTGTTGTAGATACATTCAGCTCAAATGTTCTACTGGAAACATCATGCTACAGGCAATAAAATGTGCCATCTTCGTAAGTCGATCCACGATTATCCAAATAGCGTCGTGGTTCTGCTATGACTTCAGCAAACCTACCACAAAATCCATGGTGATATGTTCCCATTTCCATTGGGAAATTGGTAAAGGTTTTAGAAGTCCAGGTGGCTTCTACTGTTCTGCCTTTACTTGTTTACAAGTAAGGTATTAAGCTACATACTCAGCTACCTCTCGCTTCATTCCTTCCCACCAGAAATTTCTCTTCAAATCCTTGTACATCTTTGTACTTCTAGATGAATCATCATCCGTGATTTATGTGCTTCATCCACTATTTCTTTCTAGAAATTTTCTTCATCAGGTACACAAAGTCTACCTTTACATCGTAAGACTCCATCTGTACCAATACTCTAGACTTCTGGTTCCTTGGCTGACATCTTTGTAAACCATAACTTCAATCTTCCATTGTCTATTAAGCTTCTATGATACTGCTGATTAAAGTTGGTTGTACCATAAGACATCCAAGGTGTTATCCTTCCATTGGTTCCACATGTTAGGAAATTGCGTTCCCAGAATCCATTGACAGCGCGTATAAGTTGGTACTGCAATAAAAATTATGTGAAAACTACAATAACCCTACAAGGGCGAAACTAGGGTTACCTTAAACTGCTAAAACGGATTGTTGTAGTAGACGAATCGAGAACACGGGCTCGATAACAGCTCAAGATCTTCTACCATATTCCTTTGCTGCCAGAATATCAAACTGAGTGTGGGCTCCTTTGAAATCCTTTATGCTTCTGCTCTCTCTTTTTACGCTCTCTTTTCTATTCCGAGTTATAATACTCTTGATGGAAAAACACAAACTGAGGAGAGAGCCAAAGCAGCATATATATAGGCTACGATAGGGACCATAAGAAGTCAATAAGGAATAGGCTTCCTTATGGAATTAGGAAACCCTAATTCGAATTGAATCAGATTCATATTTCCATAAATTATAATTGCACTCCTACCCTTATCTCAAAAATATATTTCGAGCTTCATGTTATTAAATGCTTATTATCTCCCCATGTTAAGATTACAGATATCCATTAATAAAATATAATTACTGACAAT
This sequence comes from Hydrangea macrophylla, assembly GCA_033977485.1. Lineage (NCBI taxonomy): Eukaryota > Viridiplantae > Streptophyta > Magnoliopsida > Cornales > Hydrangeaceae > Hydrangea > Hydrangea macrophylla. The sequence continues at coordinate 94,261,539 of CM066994.1, forward strand.
CATATTTAATTAATCTCTTAAAATTCCTTGAGATCCTCTGCTTAACTTATCTGATATGCCGGATACAAAATCCACCTGCAGGGTTTGACATAATCAAAACTTATAAGCTTTCTCAAGGGGATATCATCAATCCCAAAATTGAGACATGGATTCCATCATTAATTTATATCCACCACACAATTAATATTGTCACCCAATCCAATGATATATTGACCCATTTAAGGATCTCACCCTTTTAGGGATCAAAGTGTAAATATCAAATGTGCGTGTCTATAAATTAACTTAGGATTTAGAGCATAAGCACTCATAATAGCCATGAGGTATTAATTATCTTATAAGTTAGTATAAAGATAATTACCCCAAGTCGGTCCCGTTTAATACACAAAGTGTACCAGCATAGTGAGTTGAAACTATACAGTTTTTCGTAGTCAAGACAAACCTACTACAACACCATGCTTCAGTCCTACCAATGGTGTGTCCAATCCCATCTAAGACTGTAAACCAAAATCTTACATTCTACAAGATCCGATGGTCTGATCTTCCGTGTGTAAGCCGAACTCTACACACCAAACCACCTACTATATAGAATGAGAGACACACATGCATAATATTAAATAAACAATACAATACAAACATTGCCCACACAGATTCTCATAAAAATGGAATAACTGAATTTATTAAATGAATAATAAATTAACTACATAAAGCATGGCTTTTAGTATATCCTTAACACCACTGGATGAAGATAGAATTCAGCTAAAACTTTCCAATCTTGCCATTCTCGAATTAATAACGCAGCAATCATTAGTCAAGGTCTACGACTCAAAGCGTCTGCTACATTTGGTTTACCTGGATGGTATTGCAATGAAAAGTCATAGTCTTTGAGTAACTCCATCCATCTTCGTTATCGCATGTTCAACTCCTTCTGAGAGAACAAATACTTCAAGCTCTTATGATCGAAAAATAGATTGAACTTTTCTCCATAGAGGTAGTGTCTCCAAATCTTCAATGCAAACACTATTGGTACTAGTTCTAAATCATACGTCGATTAATTCTTTTCATGTACCTTCAACTACCTGGATCCATATGTAATGACTTTCCCGTCTTGTATAAGCACACACCTAAGTCCTTGGTGCGATGCATCACTGTAGATGATATATCTTTTTCTACTCATGGTATCGTGAGTACTGGTGCAGAAGTCAATATTTCCTTTAACTCCTGAAATGCATTCTTATGTTTGTCTGTCCATTCGTACTTCATCTCTTTTCTTGTCAAATTTGTCAATGGTCTTGCAATCTTGGAGAATCCTTCGATAAATCTTCGATAATATCCTGATAGGCCGAGGAAACTTCTAACTTCTGTCGCGTTAGTTGGTCGGTTCTAGCTTAAGACTGCACCAATCTTAGATAAGTCTACTGAAATACCAACTTAAGATATAACATGTCCCAAGAATTTGACCTCTTGTGGCCAAAATTAACACTTGTTGAACTTTGCATATAGCTTGTTACCTCGAAGTGCCTGTAAAGTAATCTGTAAGTATTTCTTGTGACCACCTCTATCTTTGAGTAGATTAGGATGTCGTCGATGAATACTATAATGAATTTATCTAGATATGGTCTAAATACTGTATTCATTAAGAACATAAATACTGCTGGCACATTCGTTAATCCAAAAGGCATAACTAGAAACTCATAATGCCCGTTTCTCGTCCTGAACGCAGTCTTCATCACATCCTCCAATCGAACTAAAAGTTGATGATATACCGAACATAGATCGATCTTTAAAAAGTTCTTTGATCCTTGTAACTGGTCGAATAGATCATCTATCCGAGGTAGTGGTTATCGGTTCTTGATTGTAACCTTGTTCAACTCCCTATAGTCTATGTAGAGTCGAAGTGTTCCATCCTTCTTCTTCTTCACAAACAGAACTGGTGCTCCCCAAGGTGACGTACTTAGATGAACGAATCCCAAATCTTCAAGTTCTTGAACTTGCTTCTTCAGTTCCAACATCTCAGTTGGCATCATCCTCTATGGAGTCTTAGATATCGGCAATGTACCAGGTACTAATTCCATACAAAAGTCTATTTTCCTCTTTGGTGGACGTCTTTTAATATCTTGGATATATCCTGAAAGTCTTGTACGATAAAAATCTGATCCATGGTGAGTTATGTATCTTTACTCCTGATTATAGCTAACTCACTTGTCAAGAACATATCACTCGTTGACTGACACTGAAATCTGATCGTCGGTCGTCCTTGTATTGGAAATACAATCGTCCTGGTAGGGCAATCCAGGTTGGCTTATATTTAGTCAACCAATCTATCCCTAGAATAATGTTGAACTCTAACATTGACAATACTACCAAGTCTACTGGAAGATTCCTATCTCCCAAGGTCAATGGACAATCTTTACACACATTACCCAGCTTAACAGTCACTCCCAATGGTGACACAGCATTAAGTGTTGGCTCGAGTGTCTGGGGTTCTAAACCCAACTGACGCACAATCTTAATAGCAATCAATTAACATGCGGCTCCAGTATCGAATAAAGCTTTAACTAGACTATAAAAGTGTACAAGCGTACCTTCCAAATGTTGCTGCTCATCAGCATTAAAGCCTGCTTCTTTGGAAATGATGGCATTCATCTTTGTCTGATCTTGGGGTCCTTAGATTCCTTGAACTAGTGCCCCATAGTATCCTCCTCGTGGTGCAAAAAAATCCTGCTCAAATGTCCTGATTTGCTGCAATTTCAGCAGATAGCATCCATTCAGCGATTACCTCTGGGGGCTGTGCAGAACTTGGCAATGTGCCCTAGCTTTCTGCTATTAAAGCATCCTTCGTTATTACTTGGCGGGGCTGTTAGCAGTGCCTGAGGCTATGGTCCTTGCTAGAGATATTGCTGGGGTCAAGAATAAACTTGCTAAGCCTTCCTGGTTCCCTCTCAGGTTCTCTTATTCCCTTGAAAATTTCCATAAGGTCTCTAACCATAGGTATTCCTTGGTGGTTGGTTTTGGAAACTCTGCTGTTGAAAACCTCTTGACAACTGAGCTCGATTTATCTATGGTCGATGTGCTAGATAAGCATCCTTTTCCAATCCTATAGTAAATTTGATAATCCCCTAAAATGACTGATTCAGATGACCAACCATTATATGTCTGAGGTGGGGGTTCAATCCTTGGTGAAATCTCTTCACCTTCTTCTGTGGAATGTCTATCATATCTTGAGCAAATCGAGATAGATGATCGAACTGTGTTGTGTATTCCCACACAGTCCATCCTCCTTGAACCAGATTGAGAAAGTTCATCTCATGTTGATCCCTTTCATCTTCTAGGAAGTACTTCTCCAAAAATCTTCCTTTGAACATTTCCCAAGGCATCGCCCTTGCAGTATTTATCCCAATAGTAGCTCATTCAGCTTTCCACCAATTTACAGTGGCATAGGTGAGCTAGAACGTAGCAAGACGGTGTTTCTCCTATTCACTACACTCTAATGCTTTAAAGATCAATTCTATCTCTCTTATCCACTATTCGGCCTTCCATGGTTTTGTAAATCCATCGAACTTCTCGGACGTAATCCACGAAAATGTGCTAGCAATTTGTCTCTGGTTTATCTTTGTTAAAATAGTATAGCTAGGGGTTGGACAAGTCACCTACATGTTCCATTTCTCTATATAAAAGCTTCAAAAACTCCGGATGGGTCCATTCCCTCTGGAATGGGTGCTACAATTTGCGCTTGATGATTCCTCAAGGGTCCTACTATAGTGTGCTTAGTGCAGTGTACTTATAAAAGACCTATCGATTAGCTGAAAGTCTTCTTGGAGAAACGAAATCAAGATAGAGTGAGAAGCAACAAGAACTAACAGTTCTACTATCAGCATTTATCACTCCAACATACAATCATTATCAAAAGTACTGCTTGTATATAAATATCAAAAGATGTACTGCATAGTACACACTAGTCAAACTGTGTACCATATGGGACATAGGCCAAAATAGTACTAAGGTCATCTAGTTATAATACTATTATTACTGGCAATATCTATACAAAGCTACGGTCAATAGCTATCTCTCAAGCTCTCAAAACTCATGTGAACAACATATCTTGATATAAAACTAACAAAAACTAAACCCTACAACTCCTGACTCAAAAATCGTCAACATCTAATCCTGTTGGTGGTGCCTTATCCTCTAAAATGATATCCATCTCCTCAAGGGGAACGTCCAACTGGTGCGGCAAGATCTCTGACTACCACTCCGATATCCCAATCCTCAACTATGTCCTCTGCCATCATCGCCTGATTAGCAACGTCGACAGCCAAAGCAGCAAATCCATCAGCTATGTCCAATGATCCTACTAATGCAGCCTCACCCATAATAAATCCAGTTGGCTGTCCAACCATCTCAGTTATCCATCCTATTGCCATATCAGCCATGGCTGCTATCTGTACTATAGGTCTGGCTGGTAACTGAAGCATAATGGGTACCTCCAGCACAACTATTGCCTCGTCAGGAACATCCTCCTCTACTACCTTCATAATCACGTCTCCCTCTACTACTGCATCATCTTCTCCAACCACTATCTCTGCCTTAACGGCCTCGGGATCCTCTAGCTCCTGCTTTGGCTCTAGCTCCTCATCAGGAACATACTTTGGCTCCTCCGGGTCATCCTCCAGCTCGTCATTATCGTCATCGTCTACAGGCTTCTCCTCTGCTAGGTCTTCATCATCCATCGGCTCCTCCTCTCCATCCTCGTCAATATCCTCGTCAGGATGCTCATCCTCTGGCTCTGGGTCCTCCTCTCCCAAAATTGGCTCAAGCGTTAGATCTGATATAACAGGTACCAGTGATGGTAAGGCTACAAATGTTGGTGCAGGTGCAGACTCTGGTGGAACAGGCTCGACTAAAATCGCTCATAACTCAATCTCATCCATCTCCAGCTTACTCTGGATCAACCTAGCCATCTCATGGTATATGGCTGCTCGGGTCATAGCGTAGTGATACACATTCATGTGTTTCTCTGTCAAGTGTGTCATGCCCACAACATAGAGAAAAATCCACATCCTCTCCTCCAAATAACGACTAGCTGTCTGGCGAATGTGGCTCTGGTATGTATGTGGTATGGCTGACTCCACGGTGTCGCCATGAATAATATGCCCGCCAAAAGAATCATCCACAAACAGGTGGAAATCTGGATCCATGCTAACCTGCAAAGGAAACTATCTATCATCAATAGGACAAACTTATCTTAAACTCATATCTCATCTCAGGGATCTTACCATACTAGGACCAGATGGTGTGGAATCGTTAGTAAACGAAAGTATCACAAGAACCCAAGGTGGGAACTTTTGAAAATTAACTTTTATATAGAGAGTTTTAGGCTTTTTAGGAATAGGACCCACCCCCCTTCTCCCTCGTATTACATTACCCCCAATTAGTTTTAGGATGTTATATCATTTTCTAAAGAATAATGTTATTCTTCCAAAGTTTTGTATCCCAAATGCTTCCCAAATACATGTAGCAGTGGGGCCATTCAGGAGGAGATGAACATAGAGTCCCTGGACTTTTCATAATTGCCTTTTAACCTTGAAACTTTCAAGGACTTTATAATTAGGCCCCCTGAGAATTGCATTTTAACCTTAAAAACTTTCAATTTATTTGTTTTGGTATCTCATTGCCTCCATAACATGTTTGATTATCTTGAGGGGGAACTTTTAGTTCCAACCCCCAATCGTTTTGTTTGTCAAAAAGGGGGAAATTGATAGAGATTTAAAAATTAGGATAATGATAATAGAGATTTTTAGAAAGTTATCATTCTAGGATTCATACTTTGTAGATCTTGTTACTTTGAATGATAACATGAAAATGACATTTATTGTGTTTAAATTGCTATATCTCTATTGAATGTTTTGACATCATCAAAAAGGGGGAAATTTTTTGCCATGAATTTCTTTAGGGCATTATTTATGTTTGTTTTGATGATGACAAATCTTGTGATAATTGCATGCTCTTAATGGTTCTATTCCAATCAATTATCAAGTTCTTTGTGCTAATCTCTTGAATTATGCACTTAAATGTTCTAACTTTGTTTGAGTTCATGAGATAGGATATGGTGAAGTCCAAGAGTGATGGAGCTCAGCAAGGATCAAGCATGAAGACTTGAAGATTTTTTATCCTTGGTTGAAGACTAGGATTTACTTGTAATCATTTTGATCAATCACTCATAGGGGCTCAAGTTGTTAGGAAACTGCGTTCCCAGAATCCAATGACAGCGCGTATAAGTTGGTACTGCAAAAAAAATTACGTGAAAACTACAATAACCCTACAAGGGCGGAACTAGGGTTACCTTAAACTGCTAAAACGGATTGTTGTAGTAGACGAATCGAGAACACGGGCTCGATAACAGCTCACGATCTTCTACCGTATTCCTTTGCTGCCAGAATATCGAACTGAGTGTGGGCTCCTTCGAAATCCTTTATGTTTCTGCTCTCTCTTTTTACGCTCTCTTTTCTATTCCGAGTTATAATACTCTTGATGGAAAAACGCAAACTGAGGAGAGAGCCAAAGCAGCATATATATATAGGCTACGATAGGGACCATAAGAAGTCAATAAGGAATAGGCTTCCTTATGGAATTAATAAACCCTAATTCGAATTGAATCAGATTCATATTTCCATAAATTATAATTCATACCACTAAAGAATTATAATTGCACTCCTACCCTTATCTCAAAAATATATTTCGAGCTCCTGGTTATTAAATGTTTATTATCTCCCCATGTTAAGATTACAGATATCCATTAATTAAATATAATTACTGACAATCATATTTAATTAATCTCTTAAAATTCCTTGAGATCCTCTGCTTAACTTATCTGATATGTCGGATACAAAATCCACCTGCAGGGTTTGACATAATCAAAACTTATAAGCTTTCTCAAGGGGATATCATCAATCCCAAAATTGAGACATGGATTCCATCATTAATTAATATCCACCACACAATTAATATTGTCACCCAATCCAATGAGATATTGACCCATTTAAGGATCTCACCCTTTTAGGGATCAAAGTGTAAATATCAAATGTACGTGTCCATAAAATAACTTAGGATTTAGAGCATAAGCACTCATAATAGTCATGAGGTATTAATTTCTTATAAGTCAGTATAAAGATAATTACCCCAAGTCGGTCCCATTTAATACACAAAATGTACCAGCATGGTGAGTTGAAACTATACCGTTTCCCGCAGTCAAGACAAACCTACTACAACACCATGCTGCAGTCCTACCGATGGTGTGTCCAATCCATCTAAGACTGTAAACCAAAATCTTACATTCTACAAGATCTGATGGTCTGATCTTCCCTGTGCAAGCCGAACTCTACACACCAAACCACCTACTATGTAGAGTGAAAGACACACAAGCATAATCTTAAATAAACAATATAATACAAATATTTCCCACACAGATTCTCATAAAAAAAATGGATTAACTAATTTTATTAAATGAATAATAAATCAACTACATAAAGCATGGCTTTTAGTATATATCCCTAACACAACTAACATTAGTTGGACTTTAGGATACATGCTCTTACGCTTTAAAATACTTTCAAGGACCTAAACATACTTAGACCACTCAATTAAATTCATTTCACAAAAGTTTTCAAGTGGCTAAGTCAAAATAAGGACCTTTGCACAGATAGGTCATATTTAAAGGCAAACCTGATCTAATTGGTAAGGAACTAGATGTTGAGTTTTATATGGTTAGAAAGGTATTTAAATCTAGTTTCCGAATCTTCAAACGGATCGTAAAATTGAGTTTTGTAGAGGGAGTTATGGCCGTTTTAGTAAAGAGGTGTCAATCTGCGAAACACTGCAAAAACAAGTCGACTGAATTATTTCATGTCCAGTTGACCGGAGGTTATGTTCAGTCGATCAAAGGTACTGTTCAAGTCGACTGGATTGTAAAAAAGTCAACTATTGTCTATTTTTGAAAGGTAGCTACTGCTATGAACTTTTCATTCGACTGGGTCGATTCAGTCGACTGGATCGTGCTGAACAACATAACGACTAGTTTTCTAAACTTTCCAAAAATTATTTTTACACCCCCCAAACACCACCAATGGTCATATATGTTAAAAATCTATATATAGGGGTGATTTTAAGGGTTAGGTAATGAAGGAAAATCATTCAAACAATTTGGTTAATCATCATTCCTATTTGAGCCCTAGTTTGAGTGAAAAATCAATTTGTACTTGATTTCAATTATAATTCTTGAGAGAGCAAATTGTAGTGAGCTTTCATTTGTATTATCCACTCACTAAGGGGTTGTTGTGTGAGCTTTTAATTGCATTATCCACTCTAGAAAGAGAGAGAGCTCAATTTGTAATTTAAAACCGTTTGTAAAGAGTGAGGGTAAGCAACTCTTGTGTGCAAAGAAGAGGTGTTCTTCTTTGTGAGAGTTGAAGACTCTTGTAAAAGTTTGATCTACACCCGTGAAGTAGGTTGGATTAAAGGAATCCTCAAGAGGTGTTCTTGAAGGGTGGACGTAGGTCGTGGTGTGCGGATTGTCGAACACTTGAAAACTCGGTTTGCAAGTGTCTCTTCCCTTCTCTCTTTATATTATTGTTTGTGATTGTGTTTAATTTGCAATTAAGTTTTAAAAAAGTTTATTTTCCACTAAAACCTTATTCAACCCCCCCCCCCCCCCCCCCCCCCCCCCCCTCTAAGGTTTCCATTCAACAGTGTGTTATGTATATGTATAAGTACTGTCTATATCCACTAGGTTTTTTTTAGATACAAGAGAAAAGAAAGAAAAAGAGAAGAAAGAAAAGAAGAGATGAACAGTGGGCGACCAAGAGAGAGACAGAGAGAGAGAAGAAGAAGAAGAAGAAGAAGAAGAAGAAAAATAAAAATAAGAAGAGAAACAAGAGAGTACGAGAAGAATAATGTAGGAAGATAAGAGTGACCCCAACTTTTGTTTTACATATTCATCAACCCTAAGCCCTAATTAGGTGAGTTAAATATCTTTGTGTATACATGTGTATATAGATACGCGTGTGTATATATGTATACGCGTGTGGATCAAATTGATGTACGTTGCTGTTCGAGATTAAATCTTACTATATATATGTATGCTTATGTACATTAGAGCTTTATATTTTCTTCATGAATTGATGTGAGCATGATCGTAGTACCCATGATCCTTACATTCATAACTTTATAACCTAGATGTGGTTTTCACGAGAATACTTTAGGGATTAAGTATGTTAATCCGGGATCTTTGCGTATTTATTCGTAGAGTTCTAACAATTGTTGAAACTTCAAAAAATTTATATAAAATCGTGCTTTTGGAAAAAAAAAATAATTTTAACGTTCTGTTCACTAGTTTGTGTAAAATGTGATTCTACACAACTTTCATTCTTTGTGTTTTTCTTGATTCCTCACCGTTTGGGCAGAAAAGTAATATTACAGTAGATGTTTTATGAAGGTTAAAATGTGCGTATTTGCTTAATTATTTTTTTTGTGTTATTTCGTGCTTGTTAATACGAATTAATGTGTTTGTAGTTGGAGATATATGAGTTCGCATGTATAGTTGGGCTTCGTGAAATCGTGACCGTGTGATCAATGTGTAAAGGTCTATGTTGGATTATGTATTAGTGTACCTGTCAATCTGATTTAACGTAAATTTAGTTGGAGATATACGAAATCTCTTATAATGTTAGGCTTTGTGAAAACGTGGCTATGTGATCGTCTGTGTGAAGTCTTAAAACGAAATTTCAATGGTAGACAAATCCTTAGCGTTCACCACAACTCTTCGTGAGAATTTTTAGACGGTACTATGCAGATGACCCGCCACTGTGTGAGTTTTAGACTCCGACTATGTGGATGACCCGTCTCTCTGTGATTTAAAGTTTGTGTCACATATTTAAGCCTTATGCCCGACTTATTATATGATTTAACATCTTAGCGCAACGACTAACCTTCGCAGACGTATAACCAATTCTCATGATACCCCACAGGAATTGGTGCTAGAGTGGGCGTTAGTGTTGTGTTTAGGGGACACATGGGATATATGTGAGGCTGAACCCTGGTTGAGTGGCCATTGTTGTGCTTTTGAATTTCGTGTAAATTTTCCGTTCACTTTTAAACTCTAGAAATTTACAGTGATATATTAGATATGATTTTGAGTAACTTTCATGTTTTAGTTTTGTGTTGAAAATGTTGTTTTGATGGTGTAAATATTGTGTTTCCTGTGTCGCTATTGATTTCATGTTTAAATAGCACCAGATATTTGAACTTGGTTTTAAGCTTGTCTTGTCTTTTAAGAATTTTGAGCCGTTTCGTGTAAACCAATGTAAAATGAGATTCTGCGTAACTTTCGTGTTCTAACTTTATCCTAAAAATGCTTTTTAGGCATTGTTTTGTTAAGTTTTTTGAGAATTTTGCCTCCGCTGGTCACAGGAAAATTTAATTATGAAAAACTTTTGTGTTTTGTGTTTTAACTGATTCTATCGTTTAAAACCTGAATATTTGACGTTTGTAATATGCAATCTGAAAACGTTATATTTTCAATATTATAGTCTTCTGTTTGCAGGATGGTGGGCCTACTAACGTTTTGCAGGTTTGACTCACTGTATTTTGGAATGGTACGTGATTAAGTGTACTTAAGTTATTTTTGGGTGAGACATCATGGCCACCACATGGAAGGAAACTATCGCTTGACCTCATGAAATGTGAATGGAACTACTCTCTTACTCAATATTTAATTGTTTATTGTGTGGTAGTCTAAGGGACTGTGTGTTATCCCTAAGATTGCGTTGTTGTGTTATTTAACTCATACCAGTACTGTGTGTATTGACCCGTGTGAATTATCACCGAGTGCGTTCTTCGTGGAGCATAGTCAGATTTCCATATTAGGAATAGTTCTTGTTAGGTGTTGGAGTTGAGTTTTGTGATTCAAAGACATGCTGAGTGGATGATTGCCTGTTATTAATGTTGCTTCGTGACTGTACTTATTTTCGTGGCATTATGAGACGAGTGTAGTAGCTTTGATTCAAGCTTTGTAAAATGAAATTACTTACCTTTTTAGGACAACTAGATTTTCTTTATTATTGTAAACTGTAACATGGATTTTTGATCATAGATATATCAATGAGAACAGTTTTTTCACTTAATGTTTTTGGATAATTTTAAAGAGGGACGTTTTCGATTAAATTCACTATATCAAATGGGGGGGGGGGGTTGGTTTGTTTTCACTCTCAGAATTTTTGGCAGTTGAATATCTGTCCAAATATGGGCTATGACGGCTGACGAGGTATTTGGTTGTCCAAAAATCGGGGTGTGACACAACTATAGATCCATATATATTGGCATTAGCACTAGCCGAAAGAGATTATATCCATGAAATGATTGAAATTGAATTAACAAGATAGCCTTCAAATAATTTTATATGCCTATTTCGTTTTATTTCCTTTTCAATTTTACACATTTAATAAATTTTTCTTTGATTCATATTTGGTAAAATCTAACCATTGAACTAAGGCTTTGGTTGGTTTGCCAGTTCATTGAATGAAAAAGAATTTATTTATTTATTAAAAGGAAAGAAAAATTTATTTTCTTATTTTTCCTCACTAATTCTTGGACCAAATTGAGCCTAATTAATCATCTTATGCTATGATTCAGAAAATTTCAAGTCAATAAAATATCTTCAATTGTTAATTTGCAGAGTGTGAATTCGCGATAAAGTTATTAGGAGGTGCAAAATTAGTTAGAGGGGTCCCTCTGCATGAATGCATATTTATGTATATGTATTATATGTAGAGACAATGATTTATATCTCTTAAGATAAATAATTGAGTGAATTGTTTTTAGACATAGGTCTTCTTTCATTCTCCTTCTTTTTGGTCGTTTTTGGAGGGGGCTAATTTAGCAGGGACAATTTTTGCACATGGATTATTATTAGGCATGGGAAAATAATCCCGGTCCGGTATGCCTCTCGAAAAATGGGCCTGTGGCCCAGCCCATACCTTGGGCAAGCCCAACCCATGTTCATAGTTCTTTGGGCAACGGGTATGGGCTGGCCATCCAAAGCCCACTTGAGAGCCCAAGCCTACAAGTAACCCTTAGACCTGTCGAGAGGCTCGGTCTGTAGCGTGTACTATTTTAAATAAAATTATAATTTCAGTTTTGTTACACATTTGTCTAGTAGGTTTTCAATTTATTTTTTATGCTACTTTCCAAATCACTTAATTCAATTAATTCTATGACACATTAGTCTAATAAAATTATTATTTTTTATTTCATTTTCTAATTGTTACAAAAATACAAAAGGTTAACGATTGAATTATCTCATATTTCTATTTAATAGTTTTAAAAAAAATACTAAAAGCAAGAGACCTGAGCACAAGCCCAAGCCCGGTTCTCTATGGCCTTTGGGTAGGCCTAGGGTCATCAATTCCCAAACCCGGTCCGGTTCAATCAGTGCTCTGAGCCCAATTAGCTCTTGGCCAGTCCCGAGCTTACAACCATGGCCAAGGGCGGATCTACATTGAAGGGTCGGGGTTCAAGGCTCAAGCCCACCCCACATTTTTGAAATTGTAGATTTGCACAAAAAAAAATTACAGTTAACCCCCTCTGAAAATATCAAAGCGTCCCTTGACATTATAAATTTATTATATTAGGTCCAAAATTCATACAAAATAAGTATAAATATGTCAAAAATCCCCTCGTGACATTATAACGTTGTCATATTAGGTCCAAAATATACACAAAATATGTATAAATAGGTCCAAAATAATACAACACCACACCCCCCTACCCCCCGCGCGGCCGCGTTATTATAAATTTGTGGTTCAAAATATACATAGCCGCTTTATTATAAATTTGTGGTCCAAAACATACACAAAATATGTATAAATTGATCCAATTTTTATTTTCCACGGACACTGCCCCATATAAAGCCCTCCTAGATTCATTTTCTAGTACCGCCCCTGCCCATGGCCTGAATGGGTCATTTCCTGTCACACCCCAACCCACCCCGGCGGATTAGGACACGTGTAACAAGAGTATACGCACCCAAAATACACTAATAAACACTAAACCTTGTTAGTTATTAAGGAAAACATGATTTAAACCAACAGAAATGAGCTTACTGTGCCAAAAATAGACCCAAGGGAAAAATGGTCATTAAGAAATTATATCAAATTTTATACCAAAAGATAGATTTACGAGTCCCGGTTCCAACTCAAAAAACGGCGCGCGAATCCGAATTTTCTAGAAAGAGTTATGCACGTTTTCGTAAAAAGCGGACGTGCTGTGAAATAAACAGGCGGATCGATCCCTTCATAAACGCCGGATCGATCCATCTGCTTGATTGGAAAGCAGAATGCCCCCGAATAAGTCCGGATCGATCCCTTCATAAACGCGGATCGATCTGCGACCTTCAGAACAGGCCCTGCTGCTAAACTTTGCTGTCAAACAAGTTCCCAACTTACCAATTCATAACCAAAACCCATGGAAACCTTATGAAACTTTGGGAAAACATTTCCAACACTCTCCCAAACATTTTTAATCTCAAGTTAAGCATGAATCACACATTCACATTCATCATTTGATCAAATCCACCATGAACTCATTTCATTTGAACTACAACGAACTTTTAAACTTTTAAACTCAATTTTCATTCAAAATTCATGAAACTTATTGGGAATCAACTCAAGGTTGTAACTAGCATTGTGAACACTAAGGAAGCATGTTTAAGACACTAAGGATACATCCGGACTTGCCGAGATGGTCAAATCCATTACTTTCACCACACTTGAGCAAAACAAGAGATATTACACATTAGTTCCCAAATTCACTTTCAACTACCAAAATACTAATTTAGGATTCAAACTCTTTTTCTACAACCCAAATATGAACATTAACATAAAAGAAACCATAATTTACATCATTTTACAAGTTCAAAAGAAATTCACAAGCATGAGGCACAAATCTCCCCCGTCTCTCCCAACTCGTGCGTCATTTCCTCTTCGGATAAGGCTCCGATCCTGCGGTGGTTGTTACGTACCACAACAGAAATAGGAAAACGGTTTTCTTAAGCAATTTGCTTAGTGAGCATTCTAAACATAATTGTATGTTTAACACGTGCAATGCTACAAATAACACATAAGCATAAACGTAATCGTCGAGTCACCGGTTATATGGTTCATTCAAACCCGAAGACCTCTCTTGGTCCCGTGGTCACTTCTATTCCTTGGAGTTCCGTATTTCTCGGATTCTTCCTCTTCACCACCCTTATTACTCCCAACAATGAACCATTTTCCCGGTGCTCATTGACTACCACATAAGCACATAAACACATATTCATGTATCAACATATGGTTTTCATAGAATTGACATAGAATTCACAAATTAACAACAAAATAGCCTCTAGCATGAGTAGTTATTCCTAACATAACCCAAGCCTTGAACCCATTAAACACAATCACTTAGTTTGTATAGAAAACTCACCTTATACACAGATTTTACCCAAGATTAAGCTAGAGAAGTGCTAAATTTCACCAAATTGAACCTCAATTTCTACCCCAACAAGAATCCTACAAGAATTTGGTGGACGACTTCTCACCGTTAAGTATGAGCTACTAAAATCCAGCAATTTAAACGAAAATTAAAGGTATCGAAACATTCGTCTCACCTCCACGAGTCCGAAAATGGCTTTGATTCGTGAATCCGACGAACGGCGGCGACCGAACGGCGAGAATTCGACGTCGGTGATAGTTTCTCTGTTTCTCTCTCCGAGCTCTCCTCTTTGTTTTGTTTTAATTTTTGTAAAACTGAGAGTCTCTCACTCCCTCTTGACACCTACACACACATGCAATTGTGTGTAAGCATATAAAATGCATTTAATCATTTAAAAATGCAAATTACCAATTTACCCTTCGCTGGGTTCCATTTCAATACCTGTCCCACCTCTCTGGGGACTTTTCCAACTAATGTTCCTCTCTGAACACTTTTTACATGGGCGAGTCCAAGCCTCCTCTTAATCCGTTTATACACTAATTATACTAATTAATGCATATTAACACAATTATTCACCCGTTCTCCGGGTACGGGTATTACATTTCTCCCTCCCTAAAAAGGAGTTTGGTCCCCAAACTTACTCTTACCTCAAGAATTGAAGAGATGTGGGTACTTGGCTCGGATTTCATCCTCCCGCTCCCAAGTTGCCTCCTCGACTGAATGGCTTCGCCATTGAACCATCACAAAGGGAATTACCTTAGTTCTCAAGACTTGATCTTTCCTATCAAGGATTTGCACTGGATGCTGCACATAAGTTAAATCTTCCCGAATTTCTAATGGTTCTGGAATGATAACATACTTTGAATCCGGCACATAACGTCGAAGCATTGACACGTGGAACACATTATGAACGTTCGCTAACTCTTGTGGTAATTCCAACCGATAAGCTAACGGTCCCACCCGATTAAGAATCAAATACGGCCCAACATATCTCGGACTGAGCTTACCTCGCTTACCAAAACGTGCTATGCCTTTTGAAGACGATACTTTCAAAAACACATAGTCACCCACCTCAAACTCTAACGGTCTTCTACCCATATCCGCATAACTTTCATAACGACTCTGAGCCTTTTGTTACCGCTGTTTAATCAATCGAATCTTATCAGTAGTGATATGAACTATCTCCGGCCCCAAAAGTTGTTTTTCACCAACTTCTGTCCAACAAACTGGCGATCTACACTTTCTTCCATACAATGCCTCGTAAGGCGCCATTCCAATGCTGGTTTGGAAACTGTTATTGTAAGAGAACTCGATTAAAGGCAAATGGGTCTCCCAATAGGCCTTGAAATCCATAACACATACCCTCAACATATCTTCCAAAATCTGAATCACCCTCTCGGATTGACCATCAGTCTGGGGATGAAAAGTAGTACTGAAATGCAAAGATGTTCCCATAGCCCTTTGCAAGCTCTCCCAAAATCTTGATACAAATCGGGTATCACAGTCCGACACTATCGAAACCGGTGCTCCATGAAGCCATATAATCTCTCTGATATAAATCTCTGCAAGTTTTGATGGATCTTTGGTCTTGATAGGTAAGAAATGGGCTGACTTAGTCAACCGGTCGACAATAACCCAAATGTTATCATTCAACTTCATAGATTTTGGAAATCCCAATACAAAATCCATCGTAATATGGTCCCATTTCCACTCCGGTATCTCCAACGGGTGTAGTTCTCCTCCGGGTCGTTGATGTTCTAGTTTCACTTTTTGGCATGTCATACATTTGGACACAAATTCTGCAATTTCTCTCTTCATACCACTCCACCAGTAAATTTTTCGCAAGTCTCGGTACATTTTGGTACCACCCGGATGCACAGAATATCTTGTATTATGGGCTTCTTCCATAACTTTGTTTCTCAAATCTTCAATTTTAGGAACGCATAGTCGGTTGATGTATCTTAAAACACCATCTTGAAAGCTGAACTCTGGCCTTCTACCCTCAGGTAACTCATCCACAATCTTCTTGAATTCTGGATCTAAAAGTTGATTAGTCTTGATTTCACCAATTAAACTCGACTGTGCCACAATCGCAGCCATTAAACCACATTCAATTCTAGGAATGACTTCAAGTTCCAATTGTTCAAATTCTTTCACTAGCTCCTCCTGTGCTGTTAAGGCATAAACTAAGTTCTCTGATGACTTCCGGCTCAAGGCATCGGCCACTACATTGGCCTTCCCCGGGTGATATTGAATCTTCAAGTCATAGTCTTTCATAAGTTCCAACCACCTCCTTTGTCGCATGTTAAGGTCCCTCTTAGTGAACAAATACTTCAAACTTTTGTGATTGGTGAAAATTTCACATGTCTCCCCATATAGATAGTGCCTCCAAATCTTCAAGGCAAAAATAACCGCTGCTAATTCCAAGTCATGTGTAGGGTAATTCTTCTCGTGAGATCTCAATTGTCGTGAAGCATAGGCTATCACCCTATCATCTTGCGTCAAAACGCATCCTAAGCCTTGGTGAGAAGCATCACTGTAAATTCTGAAATTCCCAGTACTTGTTGGAATCGAAAGTATCGGTGCCGTAGTTAACTTCTTTTTCAATGCTAGGAAACATTCATCACATTCCTTGTCCCATTTGAACGGTACATCTTTTCTCATTAACCTTGTCATCGGAGTCGCAATTCTAGAAAAATCCTTGACGAATCTTCTGTAGTATCCGGCCAACCCCAAGAAACTTCAAATTTCAGACACATTAGTCGGCCTTGACCAATTCATGATGGCTTCAATCTTCTGTGGGTCAATAGAAATACCCTCCTTAGAGATCACATGTCCTAAAAACGTGACACTTGTCAACCAAAACTCACTTTTCTTTAACTTTCCAAATAATTGCTTTTCCCGAAGTCGTTGTAAAACCAACCTCAGGTGTTGTTCATGCTCCTCCGGACTCTTGGAATAAATAAGGATGTCATCAATAAATACTATCACAAACTCATCCAAGTACGATTTGAATACCCGGTTCATCAAATCCATGAAGGCAACAGGCGCATTAGTAACCCCAAACGGCATCACTAGAAATTCATAGTGCCCGTAGCGGGTCCTAAAGGCTGTCTTCTCTACATCCTCCGCTTTGACCTTCAATTGATGATACCCTGACCTCAAGTAAACCTTTGAAAATACCTGAGCCCCTTGAAGCTGATCAAATAGATCGTCGATACGTGGCAACGGGTACTTGTTCTTGATTGTTACTTTGTTGATTTCCCGGTAATCAATGCACATTCGCATTGTACCATCCTTCTTCTTCACAAATAATACCGGTGCACCCCACGGAGACACACTTGGCCGAATAAAACCCTTGTCTAGCAATTCTTGCAATTGGATCTTTAACTCCTTCAACTCAACTGGCGCCATTCGATACGGTGCTCGTGAAATTGGTTGGGTTCCCGGCATAACATCAATACCAAATTCAATCTCTCGGTCAATTAATACACTAGGCAACTCTTCTGGAAATACATCCGAAAATTCTCTAACAATTGGAATATCTTCAAGTTTTAAATCAAGACCTTTAGTATTAAGAATACTACACAGAAACCCCCGGTAGCCCTTCTTTAACAAACGACGAGCTTCAATAGCTGACACGATATACGGTGGTGATACAACACCTTTACCTTGAAAATAAAACTCATCTTGATTCGGAATACGGAATGCTACTCCTTTAGTGTTACAATCAATATTAGCATGATTAGCTGCTAACCAATTCATACCCAATATAACATCAAAATGCTGGATAACTAACGGTACCAAATCAACAGTTAACTCTTTACCATTCACATTAATCTCACACTTTCTAAACACACCCCCGAACTAACCAACGGAGCCCCCAACGGTATCGCGACAGATAAATCATAGTTTAGGAACTCTAATGGTTTATCTAGATGTTTAGCAAAGCGGTGTGACACGAATGAGTGTGTGGACCCCGAATCTATAAGTACATTTGCTAGATGTGAGCAAATGGGAACCATACCTGAGACAACAGTGTCGGCAGAAGCAGTATCTCCCAGCCTGAGTTGAAATGATCTTGCCTCTCGCTGCTCTATCCTCGGAGGTTGAGTAGTCCTCGGTGTAATGGCACTAGCTGTATATGAACCGGAACCGGAAGCTCCTTGACGTTTGGTAGGAAAATCTTTCACTTGGTGCCCCAATTCCTTGCAAGTAAAGCATCGGCCCCTCATGTCCATATTCTGATTCGGACAATTCATAGCGATGTGGCCTGGTTGTCGACATATGTTACAAGTGATCGGATTTGGGAGTTGATTACATCGTCCCCAATGAAACTTCTGACAAGTCTGACACCTTGGTTTATTTCCACCGGAACCACTACCAATACTAGCTGATGATCCTCCTGAACTCTGCCTTTTTGCACCCCCTTGACCACTGAACTGACTTGATCCCGGTCGTTTACTTTGTTGACTCGGTGGTGGTGGCAAGTTTGAAGTATACCCAAGGTCTCTCTCAGCTATATCCAGTGCCTTAGTGTAGGTCTCTGGCCGGAATACAGTCACTCGCCCTCGGATATCTCCCCGGAGTCCCGCTACAAACTTTCTTGCCTTGACTTTCTCGGTTGTTACGATATCCCCGGCAAACCTTGCCAAACTTGTAAATTGTGTTGAGTACTCTCGGACTGATTTCCCCCCTTGCACTAACTCCATAAACTCTTGAGCCTTTTGATCCCCGAACGATTCTGGAAAGTATTGTTCATTAAATATCTCCAGAAAATGATCTCATGTAGTCGGTTGACCCAGACCCAGCTTGGTACGCCACCAATATTGTGCTTCATCCTTTAACATATCGGCGGTAAATAGAACTTTCTGTTCCTCCATACACGGTAACACCCTAAAGATTTTCTCCATATCAGAAACTCAAAAGTTTACCTTCATTGGATTGGCTTCCCCACGGAATATGGTCGGCTTTTGTTTATGGAATTTAGAAATAGTGACGAATTCCTCCCTCGGGTTTGGATTCACTTGCACTGGCCTCTCTTCGACCACATGAGATTCGGCGACTCGTACCAACCCTTCGATTGCTCTTTCAACCCGTTCCATTCGGTTTGAGGTGTCACCTCCAGACATTATGCCTGGCACCCACATATAGTACACACATGCACGTTACTTTTAAGAAACACATTACATGCTAATAAATATTTAAAAACATGCTAAGTAAATGTGTATGCATGTTGATGCAACTACGTGTCATTGTGTGCACACTACGCGTCGTATACGTCTCTCATCCCAAAGGATCTAGCCTAATACTTTGATACCAAAAATTGTCACACCCCAACCCGCCTCGGCGGATTAGGACATGTGTAACAAGAGTATACGCACCCAAAATACACTAATAAACACTAAACCTTGTTAGTTATTAAGGAAAACATAATTTAAACCAATAGAAAAGAGCTTACTGTGCCAAAAATAGACCCAAGGGCAAAATGGTCATTAAGAAAGTATATCAAATTATATACCAAAAGATAGATTTACGAGTCCCGGTTCCAACGCAAAAAACGGTGCGCGAATCCGAATTTTCTAGAAAGAGTTATGCACATTTCCGTAAAAGCGGACGTGCTGTGAAATAAACAGGCGGATCGATCCCTTCATAAATGCCGGATCGATCCATCTGCTTGATTGGAAAGCAGAATGCCCCCGAAAAAGGCCGGATCGATCCCTTCATAAACGCGGATCGATCCGCGACCTTCAAAACATGCCCTGCTGCTAAATTTTGTTGTCAAACAAGTTCCCAACTTATCAATTCATAACCAAAACCCATGGAAACCTTATGAAACTTTGGGAAAACATTTCCAACACTCTCCCAAACATTTTTAATCTCAAGTTAAGCATGAATCACACATTCACATTCATCATTTGATCAAATCCACCATGAACTCATTTCATTTGAACTACAACGAACTTTTAAACTTTTAAACTCAATTTTCATTCAAAATTCATGAAACTTATTGGGAATCAACTCAAGGTTGTAACTAGCATTGTGAACACTAAGGAAGCATGTTTAAGACACTAGGGATACATCCGGACTTGCCGAGATGGTCAAATCCATTACTTTCACCACACTTGAGCAAAACAAGAGATATTACACATTAGTTCCCAAATTCACTTTCAACTACCAAAATACTAATTTAGGATTCAAACTCTTTTTCTACAACCCAAATATGAACATTAACATAAAAGAAACCATAATTTACATCATTTTACAAGTTCAAAAGAAATTCACAAGCATCAGGCACAAATCTCCCCCGTCTCTCCCAACTCGTGCGTCATTTCCTCTCCGGATAAGGCTCCGAACCTGCGGTGGTTGTTATGTACCACAACAGAAATAGGAAAACGGTTTTCTTAAGCAATTTGCTTAGTGAGCATTCTAAACATAATTGTATGTTTAACACGTGCAATGCTACAAATAACACATAAGCATAAACGTAATCGTCGAGTCACCGGTTATATGGTTCATTCAAACCCGAAGACCTCTCTTGGTCCCGTGGTCACTTCTATTCCTTGGACTTTCGTATTTCTCGGATTCTTCCTCTTCACCACCCTTATTACTCCCAACAATGAACCATTTCCCCGGTGCTCATTGACTACCACATAAGCACATAAACACATATTCATGTATCAACATATGGTTTTCATAGAATTGACATAGAATTCACAAATTAACAACAAAATAGCCTCTAGCATGAGTAGTTATTCCTAACATAACCCAAGCCTTGAACTCATTAAACACAATCACTTAGTTTGTATAGAAAACTCACCTTATACACAGATTTTACCCAAGATTAAGCTAGAGAAGTGCTGAATTTCACCAAATTGAACCTCAATTTCTACCCCAACAAGAATCCTACAAGAATTCGGTAGACGACGTCTCACCGTTAAGTATGAGCTACTAAAATCCAGCAATTTAAACGAAAATTAAAGGTATAAAAGCGTTTGTCTCACCTCCACGAGTCCGAAAATGGCTTCGATTCGTGAATCCGACGAACGGCGGCGACGGAACGGCGAGAATTCGACATCGGTGATGGTTTCTCCGTTTCTCTCTCCGAGCTCTCCTCTTTGTTTTGTTTTAATTTTTGTAAAACTGAGAGTCTCTCACTCCCTCTTGACACCTACACACACATGCAATTGTGTGTTGGCAATATTTTGCCTTATTTCTATTTACACCCCCGAATTTTCTTAAGTTCTTATTATGAAATCCCACAAACATTTCATTAACTACCCAATTACTTAATGAGTGTTTGTCTAAGTTCCGTATGGGTCCCAACGTGGGTCCCACATACTTTGTGAAATTGCTATTGCTCCTACTAATTTTAAATCCGTTTCATTTATACCCTGATTTGGGTGTCCAAGCTAATGCTAACACATATTAATATGATATGATGAAAGCAACTTAACAAATATCCATGTAAGCATATAAAATGCATTTAATCATTTAAAAATGCAAATTATCAATTTACCCTTCGCTGGGTTCCATTTCAATACATGTCCCACCTCTCTGGGGACTTTTCCAACTAGTGTTCATATCTGAACACTTTTTACATGGGCTAGTCCAAGCCTCCTCTTAATCCGTTTATACACTAATTATACTAATTAATGCATATTAACACAATAATTCACCCGTTCTCCGGGTACGGGTGTTACATTTCCCCTGCCTAGTTATAACATTATGTGTCTTATTTTTTTCACTATTTAAATCCATTTTTAAACACTGATCAAAAAAATTCCATTTTTCCATTTTTAAACCGAATATATACCTTTATTTTCTCGTGTAAAACATGATGGTAGTGCCACCTCAGCATGTGCCCCCATCATAGTTTTTTATTTTGTTTTTCAAACTCTAAAATACAATAACTTTTAATCCATAACTCCATTTTGAATAAAATTTATATATCTGTAGTCTAAAAGAAAAAAAGTAATGTCATTTTCAAACCAATATAACGTAATGTCACTACTGTCTTTGCGACAGTGACAAGTTACTATCTATGAAAAAATATTTTGCATTTGATAATATGTTACTGTCCTTACCTAGACAGTATTGTAAAGGCAATAACATCTTATAAAATGTCTATAATTTTGTGATTATTTGGTCCATTTGAAGAAATGTTCATGTCGACGACATGTTCAATGTCTTTGTGCAATACCATGTTATTTATATTTGACGCTATATTACTGTTTTTCGCATAGTACAGTATTTAAAGGCAGTAACATATGTAAAATGACCTTAATTTTGTGATTTTTTTGTGACGGTGACATTGACATTTTGTTTTGGCTAGTGCTATTCCAGAGCAAAAAGTGTCACTAAACGTTTTTGCAACACTTTTTTTGTCGCTAAAACTTTTAGCAATACTTTTTGCTCTGGCATTAGTCATTGCTGCTCTGGCAATAACATTCCTCTTTTGTTTTGATGATATATTACTGTCTTTACCTGGACAATATTGTAAAGGCAATAACATCTGATAAAATGGTTATAATTTTGCAATTTTTTGGTCAATTTGCAGAAATGTTACCGTCGACAATAGTATCATATCACTTGTCTTTACATAAGCAGCACCTAAAGACAGTATCATATTCTAAAATAGCCATAACTTTGTGATTCTTTGGCAGGTTTGGATAACAAAGAATTTTTTTATTTGGGTTAATTTTTCGAGATCTACGCAATGGAAGTGTCAATTTTGCAAAATAATAATAATAACTCAATCTCCATTTTTGAGCTTCAAAAAATATATTTTTTTTAAAAAAAGAATTCAATAGTTATTATGCATCTTGTTGTGGCATGAAAAACAAAGCACATGGACTGATTGAGTATTTTGATCCATATTATGGAGCTATGGCCAGCTGTCCAAAAAAAAAAAAAAAAAAACAGAGATAAATCTAAAAACAAGAAGTTAATTTTTTTTTTTTAAGCTAAGAAATCTAGTTTCCATAGAGTACTAACATTAAACAGCTATTCAAAAAATCTCTATTGAAAAAATATCTTTATTCCACAGAGATTCTAAACAGGCGGAGAAAATCAAATTTCCTAAAGGCTAAAACAATGAATAAATTAGTTCTGGTGAGCTTTGCTATATATTGAGAATTTGAGATTGAGTCCATCCAACATTAGGTTGTAATCCAACTCATAGTTCATTTATTATTAGCATTAATTATGCTATGTGAATTTTAATCATTTTCCACATTCTAAAGAAAAAAATTAACCCCCTTCTCTTTTGTTTTCTTCATTTTCAAGTTAAAAATTAGTCTCACTCTCAAAAGGCAAGAGTCACCCACCAACAAAATTAAGGGGAAATGAAGTTTTAGATATTTAATTATATAAAGAATGTCTATTCTCATTTTTCCTGCTCCTATCTTATTTTTTGAGAAATATCTTATCTTACATAAGCAGAAGAGAAAATATACTAGGGAAATCAATTTTTTTTATTTTTATTTTTTCCTTTTCCTAGATAAAAATCACGAACCAAGCAAAATTTAATTTTACTTTCATACAAAAGGATACAAAAGTTTGGAAAATGGATTGCACACAATGGTGGAGAAAAAGAAAGCAAAGCCATGAAAAGGATATAACCTAAAGAGAAGAAAAAAAAAGCAAGAAACCTTCAAAAACAAAAGAGTAATATTTGTGGCACTAACAAATTCCACTAACACTTACTAACACACTCTATCTCTCTCCTAGTGGCATTGTGGGATCCGCAGTGAACCCTGTAATACTACTAAGAAAGAGATAGAGCGTGTTAGTAAGTGTTAGTGGAATTTGTTTGTGCCCCTAGCAAGACCCAAAACAAAAATAACAGAGAGACTGTTACCAACCCTCCAACCAAGGGTGGAGGCAAATGAGGGCATGGGGTGGGCTATAGTCGCAACCTTCCTCCCAAAATTTGAAATTTTTTGTGCTATATATGATATTTTAATTTAAATGTAGTATAACCTTCCTCCCCCGAAAACCATGAAAAGGATATAACATAAAAGAAAAAAAACAAGAAACCTTCAAAAACAAAGATTAGAGAGACACTGTTACCAACCCTCCAAGTATGGATGGCAACGGGGCGGGTATGGGACGGGGCCCCCATACCCCGCCCCCGCCCCGCTTCAGTAAACCCTCCCCCCGCCCCCGCCCCGCCCCGCCTAGTGCTCTCCCCGCCCCCGCCCCCGCCCCGCCCCCGGGGTCCCCGACCCCGCCCCGTCCCGCCCTGATTATGTTTTTTTTTTTTTTTTTTGGTACACAAATTGAAAAAACAATTTTTTTAATGCATTTTTTTCTCTAATAGTGTAGTTTTTTTTTTAACTTACCCAATTAGTTCCCTAATAGTGCAGTTTTTTTTTTTCAAATGGTAATACACATAACTATTGAGGGGTAAAAATATAAATACAAGTTTATTCGGGGCGGGGGCGGGTTTTTTGACCCTACCCCGACCCCGACCCGACCCCGACCCGGGTTTTAAAAATCTCCCCCATACCCGCCCCTAACCCTATTAAGCCCCCCCCCATACCCTACCTATTAGGGGCGGGGCGGGGCGGGGAACCCGGAAAGCCCACCCCATTGCCATCCCTACCTCCAAGCCTCCAACCAAGGCTGTTGTTGATAAATATATCCCAAAATGTATAAATATAATTTCGAAAGATAATATTATTCTTAAATGAATCCAATTGGACACCATTTCTCATTAATAACTATATATATATATAGACCCAAAAAAATTTTGAGTAATGCTACACACTCTGAAAAGTACACCAAAATGCACAACTTTGTTTAAAAAGGTTAGACCTTGAGTTAAAAAGTCTGCACACACTGCACACCCCCTTTTGTGTGTGCATGCTTTTCAGCACAAGGTTTAACATTTTTAAACAAAGTTATACATTTTTATGTGCTTTTCAGAGTGTGTAGCAATGTTGAAATATTTTTTGGGACCACAGTCCTCCCCCCAAAAAAATATAATAAAAAAAAAATTGGCTCTGCCTTGCCCCACATTTAAAACAGTGACCCTTTTGTCAAATCGCACGTAAAGAAAATTCATTAATGAAAAAGACCTGCCAATAATTTACCCTCTTGCTTTAAATGCATGTACTTTATGTTATTTGAATTTTCACATTTTTTTGTGCACCACTTACATAGCACATGGTATATATATTTAAAGCAAAGGTGTGATTTAAAATATGGTTTGAGATGTGTGCCTAACATTTTTCATAATTTATTTCTTCTTGAAGACTTTGTCAGAGCAATTGATACGTCACTTGTTTCACACGTTTTACAGCATTCTGCAAAAGTTAACTATGTTTGGGATAATCAATGGCAAGGAGCATATTTTGGCAACCAAATTTTACTTATCCAAGCATTTTATTGGGTGAGCAAATATGACTTACTCCCTCCGTCCCTTTTTTTGAGTCCTATATTCCATTTTGAGATATCCCAAAATTAGTGTCCACTTTCCTAAATTGGCATACAATTTTTACTTATTTTTCAAAACTACCCTTCCTTGAAATCTACACCAAAACAAAACTAAAAAAGTTATTGTAATGATTAGGGGCAGTTGTGGAAAGTAGGTGTAAATTCTTTTTGTCCCCTTAATAAGTTGAGTTCCCAAAGGTGGACTCAAAAAAAGGGACGGAGGGAGTATTATTTTTTATGGGTTTAATTGCACTTTACTCCTCATATTATACACGTATTTTTAATTGGGTACGTGAACTTTTTTTTTATAATTGGGTACATAAACTTTCATATTTTTTCCAATCAAATCCAATTGATGACGCCGCTAGTTTAAAACTAGCAAAATGCCAGAATTGTCATTTTTTTACAGTTGGGTACATGAACTTTCATCTCTTTTCCAATCAGATCCATTTGCTAACGGCGTGAGATTTTATTGAATGGAATTGCCCACGTGTCCTTCCCCCAAATTTTGACCATTTTTTAAACTCCTTTACTACTTTTCGACATCAAAAGCAGAGAAAACCCTCTCACTAGGACAAAAAAATGGCTAATTTGGAACCATATTTTTTTATTTTATATGTCAAAACAGATACTTTTATCTATTGACTGACAAATAATATTGAGGTAAACAAAATAAGGCTACAACGTATACTTTTTTTGTGAAATTTCAAAGCTCATTGCGTTGATCTCAAACAAATACTTGAAATAAAAAATCATCCCAAAAGGTCAAAAGACAAGAAAATTAGGATTGTTTAGTTCAATATTAGCTGTCTGCCAACAGATAAAATCATATATTTTGATCGATAAAATGAAAAAAAAAAGAGGTTTTGATTTTGCCATTTTTGGAGGAAAGACACTTGGACAATTCTGTCTAACAAAATCTTACGCCGTTAGCGAATGGATCTAATTGGAAAGGGGATAAAAGTTCATGTACCCAATTGCAAAAAAAAAAAGGACAATTCTAGGCAATTCCATTAGTTTTAAACTAGCGGCATCATCAATTGGATCTGATTGGAAAGGGGATGAAAGTTTATGTACCCAATTTGCAAAAAAAAAAAAGAAAATAAATAAATAAATAAATGTACCCAATTGAAAACACGTGTATAATATGAGGGGATAAAGTGCAATTAGACCTTTTTTATGAGTAAAATGGCAAAAAATAAATAAATAATAAAAAAATAGTGGGTTTTATTTGCTCAACCAACAAAGTGTTTGGGTGAGCAAATTTGTTCACATCAATGGAAGACCAAGAATTTGCATTCGGAGTCAAGTTACAAGAGCAATGTTAAAAATAAAAAATAAATAAATAAATAAAAGCATAGGTGCTTTAAAAATACCACGTGACAGTCCACGTGATATCCTTACAGTCAATAGCTAGAATTTTGAGTGGAACCAAACTTTAAGACTGACAACTAGTGTAATCCTCAGAAGACCCACCAGTATAACTCAAATTTTTTAAGGGATAAAGAGTCATAAGACAAGGTACCTTCAATATATCTAGTGGTGTAGGATTTATCTTATCCAATTTTCTTTACTTGTAACCTGTTTGTTATAATTTCTAAGGTGTAAATTATACGGAGTAGCTTATAGTTAGAAAATGTTTGATGTGATATGTAGTTTAAAATTTTATAACTATTTTAAACTTATTTAAGATCCAAAAGCCAATTTATTAGAAGCTGGGTTAGAGGTATTTTTCTAACTTATAGCTTATTTGTCATTTAATGAATCTTTAATTGGACAACCTTATCCTTAATTCCTTTTTATATTAACATCAATTACCCCTACTCAATTAAAGCCTCACTTGCCCAACAATCCTATCATTATTCATCTTTTGTCTCACATATTAAAAATTAACTATATGAGATGTTTAACTTAAAATTCATACATTTTCAGCAAATAGTTCTTAAATTATACTTAAGACGTTTTTTAAAGGCATTTTGAATAATTATATAATAAATAAGATATTTGACAGTTTATGTTACCGAACACCACTACAATTTGATTACTGCTTTTAAAAATCTACACCAAATAAATTCACAACTTATTAAAAATTTTAAAAATTATAATCTAAAAAGCTAAAAAGTATAATCTATCTTATTAAGGTGTAACAATCGGACAACCGGGCATATTATTTTTGGAGGTACTCATTTATTTGTTTTCGTTTTAACTGATGGAGGTACTGCAACACAAATACAAAAGGGATATCAATGGCAATCATTGAAATAATTGAGCCAGACTAACACAAATCTGAGTGGTCAATAATATTTACCCATGTCAACTGTGCAATGACTTGCCTTGGTCTTTAGCCTCTTTATGGGCCCCTGAAAAGCCATTGCCAGTTGTTAAAAAAAACGAAAAAGAATCCCATGAAACAATTTTCAAATGAGTAATGATATACTTTTCAAATTTTGAATCTTAAATACTTTTTAAATATATGTGACAGTATAATCATCTTTAATAATGATGGGATCATTTTAACAACCTCAAATCAAAATTTAGTAAGGTCACTGCCACATGTATTTGGGAAGCATTTGGGATTTAAAATTTGAAAAACATAGCAATATTCTTTTCAAATTTTCATTCAATGTGGTTAAAATAAAATTTTGGTTACTTAAATAGTATTTTTGACTGATTAAAAAAAATCGTATTTTTGATTTCCTAAATGCTTATTTTCACCAAATGTAAAACACAAATTTGTACTTTGGTTACTTTGATTATGTTTTTATTGTCCAAACAGCTATTTTCACTAAATGTACTACTTTCACTAAATGTACTGCAACAATAATAGTCAAATGAATAACTATTTTATATTTTGAATGTGTTGGTAAATTACCATCATAAAAATACTTTTTAAATGACAATCCAAATGCTACAAGTTTCCCTCGACATTAGAGTATATCCAACGGACCGGCAAACCCAATAACTACCAGTCAGCTTAAGCTACCAAATTTGGGGAGTTTAATTCAAATTTCAGTCCGACAGCGTCATCAATGAATATGCAAACTCCTATAAATATGAATCAGCTACCAAATTTGGGGAGTTCAATTCAAATCTGACAGTCCAACAGGGTCATCAATGAATTTGGAAAACATACCAAGTAGGGGTGCATATGAACTGAGCCGCTCAACAAGGGCTCGAAGCTCGACACGATAAAGGCTAAACTCGGCTCACTCATTTGAGCTCGTAAATATGATCGATTAAAGCTCGTGAGCAAACTCATGAAAAAGCTCGTTAATAAGTTTGATAAAGTGCTTGTATAGTGACTTATATATATATATATATTTATTTATTTATTTATTGTAAAACTATATAATTTTTGAAAAAATATGACATTTCATAAATAGGCTTGATAAATGATTATCTTATTATTAAACTAAATCGTTTAAAAGGGGGTGCAAAAAAACTCGCAAGAAAGCTTGTGAACACTAGAACGTTCGGCTCGTTTGAGCTCATGAGCAAGCTCGCGAACTCATGAGAAAACTCGCGTGGAGACTCAACTCAACTCGTATACACCCCTAATTACAAGCGTTCAATTCATATAAAAGGCACATATAATTGTAGTTTCACCAACATACTTAAAAATAGCAGTACATTTGGTGAAAAGAATCATTGGGGTAATCAAAAGCACAGTTAAAGTAACTACCGTAAAATTCAAAAGCACTGTTCAAGTAACTACTATACAATTTTCGGATTACTCAAACCCAAATTCTTGTAGATGATCCGAGTTACCCTCTCTCCCCTCTCATAGTTTATAAAAATCCAAACTGTCCACATCAGTTATCATTTTTGCAAACCCATTCGGTAACCCTATTGGAGAGTGAATTCAAAGGGCTAAAGTCACTAACAGTTATTGTTTCTAACCCATTTGTTTACACTGTTTGAGAAGCTCTCAGGTACTTGCCGCTAAACACCAAGAACAATGGATGGGAGCTATTCAGTTATCTACAGTACACAATGAATGGATGAAACCATTCTACACTGGAGAAAAAGAACTGAACATAATGTTTTCCAACAAGCAATTTAATCATGTCTAAAAAAGGACCCAAAAAAAAAAAAAGCACCGTTACCAAGACAACAGACAACTGTAAAAGCAGTCGTACAACCATACGAAGCAGCACTTGCTTTGGCAATAGCGACTGCAGTATAACTACATAACCTCATTTCCTCATTTTTATACCAAAAAAATGTAAGGTACACAGTGACCGACATACGAAATGCAAACTCACGACTCACGTCCCAATGGGAAAGCATT
Organism: Hydrangea macrophylla; assembly: GCA_033977485.1. Classification (NCBI taxonomy): domain Eukaryota; kingdom Viridiplantae; phylum Streptophyta; class Magnoliopsida; order Cornales; family Hydrangeaceae; genus Hydrangea; species Hydrangea macrophylla. The sequence goes on from CM066994.1 coordinate 94,291,792, forward strand.
CTATCATATGTACATAAAGCAATATTTTAAAAGGAATTTGAACCCATTAATTATCACTTTGAATGGGTCCCTATAAGAAATTCCAACATGGTTACAACCGACAGTGATAAATTTGGTTACTATTGTTTTACACTGCCTTTTTCCTCTGCAAGTTTCTCTTTCCCTCGGTTGTTTAATTTGATCTCTGTAAGTATATCAAGAAGAAAAAGAAAAGGTTCTCTCACTATTACTATGAACACATGCCGTTTGGAATATTATGAACTGGATATAATGTTTAATTGCCGTTCGGTGCTTCCAGATTTTCCTGCAAGATAAAAAACATCTCAATACAACATGCTAAGATAAAGAATAATGCTATACTCCCCAAATTTGGTAGGCATAGCATTGCTCTAAACATTAATAGAAGTTACAAATAAGAGTAATGCTATGCTTCCCAAACTTGGTCCCCAAATTCTTTTTACACTTGTACCAAAGTTCTGTGAAAGTGGTCGGTGGTACCACATACCACTGCATGTGATACAATTGGTAAAGTATTTTGGGAACCAAATTTGGGATTCAAATTTGGGAATCATAGCTTTATTTACTCTACAAATAATTGGGAAAGGTAAATAGAAGGTAATGTGTATTTTGCACCACTGAACAATACACACCAATTTTCAATTTGGCCCCTCATCTTTCGTTTGTAGCAATTTAGTTTTTGAACTTTTAAATCAATTGCAATGTCAACCTTCCATCTAGCAAAAAGTGAAAAACTTATCACGTGGAAGGTTGACATTGCACCATGTGGCATCCTGTCACTTTTCTTGACGGAAGGTTGACATATACTTGGTCTGAAACTCATAAGAACCATAGATGAGGGACTAAACTGCAAATTGCTGTACAGTTCAAGGTTTCAAAATGCATTTCCCCAAAACAAATTATTCGAACCTGGACTTTGTGGAGGAGCTCTTCAAGTTCAATTCGTATCTCGGAAAAGGAAGGCCGGTTGTCAGATACAGCTTCCCAACATCTCTTCATAAGTTCTAAGAGCTTTGGGTTCGTATTCTCAGGAAGATCCGGTCGCAGGCCCTGGCAGATAGAATATAAATAGTCACTTTCGTTCCAAAATCTAAGGGTGTGTTTGGAGTGACGACTTGGGAATGCATTCTCACTAAATGTAGTTATTCATTATCAACTACTGTAAAGATACATTGTAATATAATTTCTACTTTTTCATAAAAGCACGTCTACTTGCTTGTACTTTTAAGTTGGACGAGGCTCCCCGAAACCAAGAGATTGAGAACACAAGTTGGGGGCTGACATAACCCCATGCCCCCTCAACCTCCATGGAAAATAACTCCCTCAATAAAATCTCTTTCTCCATAAATATGAAATACATCAATTTTAGTACACATCCTATGAAAAAAAGTCGCTTTCATACAAAACGGAGCAATTTTGTTAAAAAAATCTCAATCTCTTGATAGAATTTTGCTTAGTTTCGATTTCAGTTAACTCCATTCCATTCCAACTATGGCAAGGAATCCAAATAGTATCAACTTGGAATTCAATACAAAAATTGTCATCCACGGAGATTTAGAAGTGCACTTAACTCGTCAAAATCGAGCTACATAACTAGAACTTCATGGTATTCTAATAAACGCAAGAAAAAGGAAAGGTCTAAGGATCTGATAACACAAAAGGCTCAAAAACTCGGGAACGATGTTTAATGAATCATCTATCAAGATTATTCGTTAGAAATGGTCAAACTAGAAGCTGGTCTGTCTAGGCAATGTATAAACTCTGATTGTGTACAAGTGGAAGCACAGATTTTTTTTTTTCTAAAAGACCAAAGAATCCGTAATGGATGTGCATCCGCAGTGACTTTTCTCGGGTGCTTCAGGGTGTTGGATTATTCTAGGATGCAACAAGGTGTTTTCTTTAATTATCACAAAAACGCGCATCCTAGATTTTTGGAAAATTGACCAATCCCCTGCACCCGCACCGGTGCTTCCTAGTGTACAACTAAATATCGACAAATAGAAATTTGGGAATACAAACCACCACCCTAGCTAATATATCCACAAAAGAGCGCTCCATTGTGCATCCAAAAACTCTTACTTTATATTTGATGATATCAGCTACATTAGCACAAATCTGAATCAGCTTGACCCCGATGATTATTCTTTCTTTTACCTTCATTTCCTTATTGGGACTTTAGACTTGTTTCCAAAACATTCTTGGACTGAGAAAGTTGATGAAAATATGAGCTTCTGGACATTATTGCACTCAAATCTCACCATGCCAGAAAAATTCGTTATCTGAATTAAACAAGGTTTGGTTGGCCGACAATTAGACAAAAAAGTCGAATGTATTACATTGGGTTTGAAAGTATGTAAAAAGGCTAAAAAATGTAGGGAGCGTTTGATGTCACCTGGATAAGAAGTCAATGCGTAAAACAAGGTACCAGAAGCAAATGAAGTACAGAAGCTTATCTGGATACTTCAATATAACTAAATTCATTTATATGGATCCAGTCAATTCCGGTCCATATTTATTATTACCTATATAACACAAACACCAAAACAACCATATTCTTTCCCAAGCTTTATATTTCATGTTACTCTCACCGAAAGGCAAAGGCCAGTCAAAATTATAAAGACCCTTCGCTGGTCTTCAATCAGTTCAAAGTCTGTTGTAATTTATATTAAGATCATTTCCGTATAGACACCTAAGCTACAATGTATATAAATGTGAAACTTGAAATACATAGAGGGCAGAACCTGTCTCACTCCCAGGGCAGCTTGTACGGGAGTCATTGCATCATATGGAACCTGCAATCTCAACAACAAAGCTGGGTAAAGATCATCCTCGAAAGGTGAATTTTCATCTTCCTGAAATTTAGAAGACATAAAAAAGCATTTGAGGGTGGTGCAACTTCACGAATTACCTTTGCTGTTACAAGCTCCCATAGAACGATAGCAAAACTGAAAACATCTGCTTTCTGATCGTAAGGTTGATGATTTATAACCTGGTGAAAGAGATACAAAGTAAAAGACAACAATAAATAACAAGTGATCTACAATGGAATTAGATACATAAAATAAACCCCATCAAATTATTAGACTTGGGTCTAGAAACTAAACTGAAATAAGTGGGGCTTCAATTGATTCAGCAAAAAAATAAAACCAATAAGGCAGCGCACAGGACATGTCGGAATAAAGAGTGCATTGATCCGATTGAACTTTTTATTGCTATGTTGTTTTAGTATGTGCATGACAATAGAAAAAATGTAATCCCAGTGGACTATTTCCTCGAAAGTTCCATCCAAAGAGAAATAAACCTAATTCCCAAAGTCAAAAAATATTTCTTACAAAAAATATCAATCTTCATGAACTGCAAAAGATAAATAGGAAGATTAAGCTTTACTTCTTAAAACCTCCCATCCACTTCTACCCAATACCACACGCAACCTAAACACAAATTGGGGAGCCCATAGAACCAAGTAATTTGAGCCTCCTCAGCACAGCCACACGGTGGAGACCTGGAACTAAAACACTTGATAGTAGGATGTCCTGAACCCTATGGGTGACTCAACTGGGACAATCTCCGAGTCTAGTGGCGGAGCTTGATAATAGTGTACTTGGCTCCCTCTCGCGAATCTAAGGTGAGGCATATTTTTTCAGGGCTCATTTTGGTAATTTTTCACTAGTATCCTGTAGATGTAATTTTATCTTATATATGTTGAGAAATGGCCGGCCGACCGACACCTTTTGGTGCTGCTACCAGCAAAAACCATTTTTTTCCCAGTAGCTTGCCGGTTGATGAACCCGTCAACCGGAGACGACTTTTTTTTTCTTTTTTTTTTTCTTTCTAATTTCGTCTAAATTTCGTGTACCTTGCCTAAGGGCATAGATGTAAGCATTGGAGAACTTCCATTATTAATAAAAAAGAATAGTGATTCTCAATCACAACCCTCAACACACATTCTCCAAACTTCTACAGTATATAGGAGTGGCTATCTATGTATTTTGTAACCTTCTTCTACCTTTGGGCATAGTGAAACTCATAGTAGATCAGTGGACTAGCCCTAGGTTTGGATGGTGTGATTCATTCGTTTCTGTTTTCGTATCCCAGAGACTCTGGGATAGGGTAAATCGTAAACAGTACACCCATAGGTTGTTAATTCAAGCCGGGGACAACCCCGTTGGCACAAGTCCAACTATGTGAAAACACGTTCACCAACGGGATTCCTAACTAGGTCCAAAATAACTAAAATTTAGAACAACACCCTCATATTTATTTCAAACAAACTACAATCAAATCCATGTTACTAGTGTGTTATTTTCTCTACAAAGTAGACGTAGTGACTGATGGTACAAAGTCCTCCAGCTTCTCATACTTTTGGGTGCATAGCAGGGAGGGTCCTTTTAAGTAGATGACTCGTCGGGCTGTCAGAGCGGGACTTCTTTGGGAAAAAGAACTTGAATAACTTAAGTCTTTCTAAAGGAGTCGTCATTTCTATCAGGAATGCTATGTCATTTACAATCCCAGCGTATTTCGAAGGCAGGTGAAATCTTTCATTGCTTTTTTTCCTAGCTAGAGCTAGAAGGGAGTGAGCATAGTAGAGCTATTGAGTGCCATCCCTGCCCAAACCCAATAATCTTTCCCTAAAGGCTCGACCTTATAACAACTATTTTACTTTCTCTAAAGTCCGATGGAATTCCAAGTCATTTCTTTCTTTATTCATCTTCATTTCCAAGGCTTGTCTGACTCTTGCAACTAGAAGCTCTGTCCTACTGCTACTCCTAATTCCACTGCATGCGTCGGGCCAGCGCTGTCTCGCCTCACGCTCCCTGGGTAAATAACCCTTTCGAGCCTCTGTAAAGTCAACACTGAAATAATCCTCGAAACAAAAGCCACAAATATGTCAAGAATCTGGGGTAGAAGTTAACTTAGACAATGAAAAGCTCTAGATACGAATTGACAATCAACTACAAAAACAAAAGAAACATGCAGGATACCAGAAAAAGTAAATGGCAAATGATACACAGACCTCAGGGGCCATCCATCTGTATGTTCCAGTCTCAGCTGTCATCACACCTCCTTGATTTTGGAATCGAGCAACACCAAAATCTGCCACCTTAACAACCTTGAGATAGAATTAAAAAGTAAGACATAAGAGAATTTGTAACAAAAATTAAATTTTATGTCTTCCTAAACCAACCAATACACATATATCCAGTTATTATGCATAGAAAGGGTTAATTAGTGTTAAGTCCCCCGTTAGGAAGGTTATTGGTTAAAGGACACAATGAGAAGTTTTTTAGTAAAAAGTTCTCACATATAAAACTAGGCAAAAAATCCCGATGATTTTGTGAAATTTCACTAAACATTCTTGTGAACTGTCCTGTAAATAAGTTTCGTTGTTGGATCTAATGCTTAAAAATTATGCTAAAATGGACTAAACCCAAGTTACCTCTAAAAAGAATAGATCTTATATACAGGTGACACAAAAGGGCTTATCTCCAACGACTCCAACCTCTAAACAATTATATCACATCATAGTGAAACTAAGGGATTTCAAAATGTGGATATACAAAAATTCTTGCAAGAAGCTAAAAATACAAATAGAAGTCTCGGCAGGAAAATCTTACTATAGTGGAGAAACTAAGCCTGAGAAAACCATGGCCAAAAAAAGGGACTAACTGTAGATAAAAATGCGATATTTTTAATGCTATAACAAAGGATCAGTGTGATTATAATATTATCTTCGGTTCAATATGTTCGGGATCCAATTACATAAGCTCCGTAAATTAAACCTTCACACAAAAAAATGTTACAAAAGATACAATGATAGAAGGATAGCTTCAGAGTTGAGATTGGCGCATAGTTGAAATCATAGAATAAGTAAGGAGAAAATGAAACCGTAAGCTCAACATTAGGGTATTATTGCAATGCACATCAGAAGTTGAAGGAATCAGAAAGATTATAAATGCTCTGAATGCAACAGAAATCTCTACGTGTCAAAAAAGTCTACAACTCCATTTAAAAATAAGAATTTTATCCTCAACTTTGACAAACACTTGTCCAATTAATTTCACAAACCATGTAAAAAGCTGAATTCACCCCAACCAATTTTACCTAATCAGAGAGTAGAGCCTGGTAGATCATTGAGGCTAATTAATAATTAGGGTGATGCTAATGCCAAAGCACAATGTGCTAATGCCAAAGCACAAAGTGTCACTAAAAGCTTTAGTGACACTTAGATATGTATCACTAAAACTTTTAGTGACATTTTGTGCTTTGGCATTAGCACATTGTGCTTTGGCATTAGCACTAGCCAATAATTATTAGGGAAAGAAGAACTAGTGAGGAAAGATCAAGAATTTCAATTCTTTCAATCATGTAACATATGATTGTACTAAACATTATCCAAGTATAGTAATGACTACTAAGAGGTGTTGAAGCTCAACTCTGACAAGTCTGTTAAGCTCCTGCAATTTATGTAATGTGCAAGGGAAGTCAACTTCGTAAAATAAAGGACGTCAGATCTTAATTTAGAAGTTTCCTTCAATATGGTTGAACAGAAATAGTGGGAAAAGTAAAACCACTAAAATTGAGAAGAGTGGTGACCAAGTCAACGATTGGATGCATAGAGGATATAGTGGCTCTGGAATGATGTTTTCTATTGAGTTGTCCTATTTATCTCAAATGGAAGCCACAAAATTGAACAAAGTAAGCTCCAAACTAACGAACGGCGCCACAACCGCTTACTAACCGCTGGTTCTATACAAAAATTGCCTATTACAGCTTAAAAAATGTTGCTTTGACTACTGTCACATCAAATTCCGGAGAAGCATTCCTCCATTTGGGCCTCTTGTAGTACCACGAGTTTTTGAATTCATTTGGACAATAATTGCATGAGGGATGAGAAGAATGTGATATTATCAATTTCCTATGTCAGCATTAACAGGTTGGAAGTTTGTTAAACAGAAACAACGCACTGTATGTCAAGGGTTATTAGGCCTGCAGTCGCTCAATCTCACTCCTTGCAATAATGGTATTTCCGACCGAATCTAACCCACGAACGCCTGATAGAACAATTATACTGCAAATCTAAGCAGACAAATGGCAACCATGTACTCCTGATAGAACTATTATGTTGCTCAGTGAGCATAATGCTATCTTAATAAGTATTTTCCACTGGGTTTAGTCAACAGTTTCCACTCCAGCATGTCACAAGTACCTAAAACAATTAAGTTTTACAAAAGACATTACAGCTTTGCCTACAGACACATGTGACGATCTTAACAAGACATCTATTGTTCAGAAATAGAAAATAGAAAGAAAGAAAGAGCATGAAAACTCGATCACATACTCCACAGATGCTTACATTATGATTATCCATGAGCAAATTTGCAGTCTTTAAATCCCTATGGATTATGTTGTTTTGATGCAAGTACTCCATTCCTTTGCAGACATCAATTGCCAACTTCAGCAGTTGAGGGAGCTTCAAGACAACATGTTTTTTGTGCAAATATTCATAAAGGCTTCCTCCAGGCATGTATTCTGCAAGCCAGAGTAGTAATCATCATGCCCATTATAGTGTGAAGAACAATCCTTGTGTACAAATAAATAAACAGAGATTTCAAGCAAATATGTATAACTATTTCCAGAAGCTGAAACCAAGCACCTATACGGGGCTTCAGAAAATAAAGTGTACTATGTTTCAGTTTCCATTCACATCCCAGAACAATCCACGTTCCAGGTTACAAAAGACAAGACTATATGAACATTAAGACTTTGTATACCTTTTGTTTCCAAAAAAGTAGCGGTTAGCATGTATTCCCTGTGGATAACCCAACCAAAAAGTAACACTTACCTACAGGTTTTAACAAACTATTATGTTGGTCGAGTTTATAGTGGTGGTGCCTAATAATATGTGCAATGCTTGCTTACTGCATCTGTTAGCTTCCTCGCTATAACACTTAATCATGACATGTGAGCAACCAATGTCGCACTGATACAGATCCGAGAAGGATATCTAATAAAAAAAAATGCTTAAAAAGAACGTGGACACACCTTTAGGACAGCTAACAAAAAGTATTGAACACATGAAGAAAGTCTTTGTTAACAAAGAGCTAATCGTAAATCCAGGACGTGAACACATAAAGTGACATTCGAAATTTCTAACTGGGCTACTATTTTTGTGAAAAATTAATGAAATTATTTTGTAGATGCAGATGAGAAACAAATTTAGAGTTGCTCGGTATTTTCTTATGCAACCACATAGGGTGATGGCGGAAGTTCAATCTCCTAGTGGAAAGTACCTGTTACAATGCAAAAAAGAGGAGATTTCGTACATGCACCAATAAAACGAACGACATTTGGGTGTTGGACCTTCCTGCACAAAACAAACATAAAACCATGCAAAACAACAAAACCAACAATTAATCGATGACTTTTAAAAGATACCCCAAAAAAGAAAAAGAAGTATTCCCATAATATACCATAAAGATACAACCATACTTCAATTGACCACCACAATAATGCATACTCACACTATCGTACAAGTAGATGAATATACTAAGTTTTCAAACCACGGAGGAATAGGACCAGATAGCTTTGATTACAAGGTAGGAGAAAGATACATAAGAAGATGGGAGAGAGGTGTTCTCTGTAGAGTTTTAGGGCAAAAGGAACTCACGGAGATCCTGGAGATCGAACCTCTTTTATATTAACACTAACAGCCACTAAATACTACAATCATGCCATTCAGCCTCACAAAAAACGAACTTAAAAAATAAAATTCCTGACAGACATTTGGTACTTCGGACGCTCTTTGAAAGGAGCTCTCAGCATCTAAAGAAATCTCTTAAACAAGACTCACGTTCGAACACCAGCCATTCTCAACATTCTCCTCTTGCTCCCCTAAGACCTTTATATAGAGGTCTCCACACTTGCACAACATAGCAGCAGGACAAACACCTCCAGACACCTTCTACTCACCAAACAATTTAACTAAAAGAAGATATTTAAATCAGAGAGCGCACCTAATACGTATCTCGGTAACCTTCTCCCTTGTAATCACCTTCTAAGTGTTTTATTCTCTTACTGCAAGGTTGTTCAATGTTGGGAATGTTCATAAGGTTGGATTTACAGCGAAGGGCACCCCAGATAAATACCTGTATTCTGTGTCTCAAATCGAAACAAGTTTTACTAATGTTGAATCCACGGTCTTGGACCCCTGCCACCATATAAAAGCCAGTAGTTCCTTGTCTTTCTTGTATATTCAATGTGCTACCTAGTACCAAGTACACACACTAAGGCACTAACATCTTTCACCAACAAATGCGACATCTTATCTAACAGGCAAAACTATCAAGTGACCAAGATTGTTGCCATGTTGGATATCAATTTCTGTAACTGCTTTATGGTTGTATCGCGCTACACTTTAGTTATTGAACAGAATAGGCAAGAATAAAAGCAATATATAAGGCATCTAGTAACTAGAATACTAGGCAAAACTTCTGTCATTTCCATGAAGAATTACATGGTATAGATGTTATCATGTTGATGTTGAAAGCAAGAGAAATTCACTTATCAGAATGTTTTATCACAAAAATACTACAGCTCTATACCAGAACTGTTTCCTGGTAACAAGTTCAAGACTATATGCTCGCGAATCACGGTAATTTACAACTTCCAATCATCAGAATCAAAAAATGTAGTTCTATTACTTCTATATGCATAATGGCACAAGTCCTATTACCAAAATGACTATTATAAGCATGACACGTCTGCAAAAATTTTAACTTTTTTGTTACATGTTAACTTTCTCTTACAGTTCTTCAATGTCTCAGTTAAGAAAAATATTCTCATGTACTACACGTGGTACAGAGGTCACTAACCCATAGTTGCACCAAGGGGTGCACATGGGCCCAGTGTTCTAAAAATACCTAGGCGCTAGTCGGGCGGCGGAGAGGGGCCTAGCGCCTAGGGGCCTAGGCGGACGCCTAGGCGGGGCCTAGGCGGATTTTTTTAATATCAATAAATTAATTATATAGTATATATAACAATTATATGGGGTGTTATTTTAAAATAATCATACATTTTTTCAAAAAAAAATAATAATTAATCATAGTTCTGGGGTTTAAATATTAGATATATATATAGTTATGTGGTGTTATTTGAAAATAAGTAAAAATTGTAATAAGTTCATAATATTTGTAAAACTACAAGGGACCTATTTATAATATACTAAAAACACAAAGTGTCACAGTATATATATAGAATTAAAACCCTAATTCATTCAGACTTGTTAGTCTTGCGCAGCCGAGAGAGAGAGAGAGAGAGAGAGAGAGAGAGAGAAGAGGACGACGACGACGATCATCATTCGACGATGACGAGAGAGAGAGAGGAGCATGAGACGAGAGAGAGGAGCAGGAGCAGGAGCACAAGACGGAGACGACGACGACGATGATCAATCGACGACGATCAACAGCAGGTTCGTCCATTTTCTATTTTATTCTTCCCTTTCTTTCTTTCTTTCTTTCTTTCTTCTTCTTCTTCTTCTCCTTCTTCATCTCTCTCTGAGTCTCTGTATCGTCGTACGAGTCGCCGTCGGTTTGCAACTGGAGGCCCCCAGCTCTTTCTCTTATCTCTTTTTCAGATTTTTTCTCTTTTCCCGCCTAGGCCCGCCTAGCACCGCCTAGCATGCGCCCAGCCTATTGGGCGATTTTCCAAACGCCTAGAACAAAATCCGGGCGGTGAGGTGCCGCCTAGCGCCAAGGCGGCCGCCTAGGCCAATTTTTAGAACACTGCATGGGCCGGTTCGGTTCGGTTCAGGTCGGGTCCAGGCAGAATCAGAATCGACCCGCCTATGAACGGTTCTAGTTTTATCGACCCGACCAGACCCATAAAACTCGGTTCGGTTATGGGCCGGGTCTCGGGTCTTGTTCGACGATTTGGGGGAAAAGACCACTCTCCACTCTCTCTCTCTCTCTAAAATAGCCTTTCTCTCTCCTCTCTCTTCCTTTTGTTTATGAAAACTATAACAGAAGAATGAAATCTGAAGTATTAAGAAAAATTAGGCAAAGGAAACTAGACTTTTCTTTCTTTTGGGTAAAAATAAAATAGATGGAAACAGAGCACAATGCCAAAAGCAGAGCACAAATTGTGCACAAGTTGAATAGAAAATGGATATCAATTGATTTGAAAAGACTTGCATGTGTGTTAAAGAGATAAATTAGGCCCTATAATCTAAAACGTGATTGTTGTAGATAGAGAGTGGGAGAATCAGAATACCCAAGTCAAATAATTTCAATTAGGAGAAAAGACTACATACACATTGCTATGGTTGTACATATATACATATACATATATACGTAAGTACATTCTTGACGGAGTCTAGGGTTCGACAATGAAGGCTGAAGATGGAGAGAGAGAGAGAGAGAGAGAGAGATCTCAAACTGGTGGAAGATGGAGCAATGGAGGTTCGAAGAGGGAAGGTTCACATCGCGTGTGTTTGAGAGGTTGGGAGTATATAATTCTCAGCTTCGGTTCTCGGGTAGGTTCGGTTTACCCAAGATGTAGACCCGAACCAACCCAAATTTCCAATGTTATACGGAGACCTGGACCAAAGTCTTCATACACCCGAACCGGCCCAGACTTTTTGGGTCGGGTCTACTGGTATGTTGTGCAGCCCTAGTTGCACCACAAACAAGAAAATACAACATCGAAGAAGACCAGACTTCTTGCACAAAAATGAGGAATATTATTGCCACAAAATATACTTTGTGAGTTTGGCAAGCCAAGAGTCAGGCTACAAATTTTCGAGGTTATTTTCTAAATTAATTGAGAAAATAATATGGTCCCAAACCGCTCAACTCCCCGGCCTCCCCCAGCACACTCTTGATATGAAAGAAACCTCCCACCTTAGAGAAGAAATTAACAAATATCTGAACAAACTTTTGCGTTGACTTTCCTAGTTAACTTCTGTTATTTTAATAGGAATATCCGAATATGGTTTAGTATTGCTCTTAATGTATACATCATGTGTACTAGGCTGCATCCATTCAGGTACCTTTCAATAGTACCATTAAAATTAAAAAATAAAAAAAAGATAAATCAGCAAAACTTTAGATCTTACATATGGACTACATTATAAAGTTCACAGCCTTACCTTAATATCGCCACTTCTTGAGCAAACTCATCCTCCAAAGCATCATTCAAATGCTCAGATTTAAGAACCTTAATGGCAACATCTTGAGCAAGGTAAACTCCACGATACCTTTGCACAAATAAAGAAACCTTAAGCACAGGGGATGTGGGCATGGATAACATACTAAAAAGGCAGTACTGCAAAACATATCCTATCTTACAAATCTCCACAAGACCCAGATGCAATTTTTTCTTCCATCTTCACTAATCTTCGATCAATTTCCCATTTTCTGGATTTTCCTTGTGTTTCTAATGCTTTCTCTATGGCTGGCCGAGAATGGGACGAGCCTGACCATGACCCCTGCATAATGATTATTTGTTATGTACCCCAGGTCCCCAATCTTCATCATTTATCTAACAAATAGTTTGTAGAAAGTATAAACTTGAAGAGGCATTAAAAAAACAAAAATCCATGCAAGCAAAACTGAAAAAGCAGGTCAATTGGTAAATCTGCTACCCAGGCGACAAGCAATAAAATGCGTTGGCAGTGAAATACTGCATCAGACAAAACGACCAAAGAAAAATTGAACCAATAGAGGTAGAGTAAAAGTCAGTCCAGAGATACACATGAACTACGAGAGGAGAAAACAGCAATACCAATTAACCTTTGTACAGTTCATCTGGGACAAAAAAAATATGTACTATTTAGTCCATTAATGCAAAAAAGAGATATAACCCACTGAAATGAAGAGAGTCAAATCATACCAATGGCAACTAGATGGTGGAATCATGACGATTTAGCAGTAAACAAATCAATCGATCAATCAAAAAGAAAGGATACGGAACAAGGTTAATCGGTATAGCTGGTTTCTCTCTATCACCCTCCACATTTTATATACATTGAAGCTTGATATACATTGTTGGGCCATTCTCTAACAGCTTAAGCTTTTGGAGCACTTGGTGGCTTAACTTGGTATCAGAACCTTGTTTGTGAGAGGTCTCGGGTTTTGAGTCTAAATCCCCAATCTATGTGCATGTTTGCACTTTGTTATTTGTCTCCATTATGATCATGGTTCGAAGTAACGACCGCTACCAAGACGTATCGGCCGAGTCAACTCGGTATCGTGATGGTCCGATACGAGATATATGGCCAATCAAGCAAGTCATCTCAACCTGAACCTTCAGATTATGCTTCAATTTTACTTGGGGGGCTTTACTTTCCATATCCATATAATGCATTCAATAATCAAGGGAATAACGATGATAATTTCAAGCATCCACGACACTCCATATGGCAATGATTTTTCTGTTGTATGTTACAAAGTTGTATTTTTATTATCATGTTATGGTAATGTGTGTATTATTTAGTACTAAATTATCCAATTGTGTATAGAGCTATCAAACACTAGATCGTTAGCGTGTGAATTGAATAATTTGTGATTTTGAAATTGGTACATTGTGCATTGTGATAATTTATTAGGCCAATTTTGCTATTCTGATTATTTTAGAAATTTTCGTTATTTTTTCATATTTTTTAACCTTAAATTTAGCGTATCGTTGCGTATCGCCTGATACTAGGCCGCGGAGCGGTGGCCAAGTCGTCTCATCAGCCACCAATACCGCGACCTTAAACCATACTGAACTATATACTTGTGCAAGCACTAAGGGCATAGACCATTATAACTTATCTTCCAAACAAGGACTCTCAGGTTTTAACCGTGATCCTCCACTAGAGAACTTACCAAAGTATATGGCAATATAAACTAATATCATGAGTTTAGCAACTTAAAACATTAACCTAGTGGCCATCAGAAGCCATTACTCCTTCGTACGGTCATGAACGTGTGTTGCATGTCTATAGACTCAAAAGGAATCAATAGATGAGTATGAGAGCAAACCAATAACAAATTACCTCGCTTCTACCAATTGCTTTTTCCATTGCTTCAAACAAACCTTTTGAATCCTGACCACAACATTGCAAAGTCATCAACATTCAGACTCACCACAGATCCCTGTCATAAAAGAAATATAACCACAATGCTCCTCATTACAAGGCCACACTGCCCTATTTAAGCACAATTAGTTCATATGAGCCACTTAGAATTAATGTAATATCCTTACATCAACATAATTTCAATGTCGTGCGGAAATGGTACTGATAAATCTCATAGGGCACTGACGCAGAAACCCAAGAAGATAATGAATATGCATAGAGACATGAAGCATTTTTGTTAAAAGCACACTGTAGATATGGAATAGATGAGTGTTAAACATTACCGTCACAATTCACGAGGGAGTGGTGTTTGATCGATATTCTCAAAGGAAACGTCCCATGTGAAAGAGGAGAAAATCTCGAGGAGAGAAGTGGGCCAGTGTGCTGTGAAAAGCACAAACAAATCCATACATTGAGCTCGTCGTCGCTCGTCGGGTAGGGATAATCATAGCTTCGGAACAGAATGTCATGAAAATTTATGATGGCAATCACCCAAGATAAAGAAGTCATAAATGACCTAGATTGTCACTCTATAGTCTATACACAGTAGTGCAACTGCGTACATGACTAAAGCACACGGCTGACATAAGGAGTCCCGATCAAGATTGTGACGATGTGTGCATACCCTATAATGATTCTCTGTTCTCTAGAAGAACAAAGGAAGTATACTGTGTGAACAATACAAGACCAACCTCAGTGAACATACTTAGTCACCCACACGACCCGATAAACCTGGTAGGCCTATTCGGACTTTAACGGTCTAACCCCTAGGCTAAGACAGTCGGCCAACAGAAAGATCTCAATCATTATCTTGAGGTGAACAGAGTCGGCTTTCTTACAATGAGATCCTAAGTATCATGGCTAGTTGTCATCACTAGTCGTAAAAGATATTGCTCCAATAGAAGATTATGTGGAGACAGCAATAACAGTTCTTCACCTAACCATTCATTGAGTAACAGTGACACATGTGATAAGGATCCTTCGCTGCTAAAATGTCACATGTTCTTATTATACAAACGAACACAAGTGTGCGGACACATAAAGGAAGCAATGACAATGCCACATGATCTTTCTGCTCTCTTTCCTTTCCTTTTCCCTTTAATTTTCCCCCTTCTTTAATTACTTTAAAGTGCAGAGAAGTGGAGAACAATAACTGCACCAGGGTTGAAGAAAAAATACCATGAAAATTAGAATTGGCAAAGAAAATAAGCATTCCTTACAAAAACCAAAAGAACAAACCAATGTAAATAAATGCATTTATCCAACAATTTTTTAACATGAAAAACTAAACACTTACACAGTGAAAGATGTGATATAAAGATGACACAGATTAAAATATACCTCATCAGGCCACCCGTCCACAACAAATACATCCAAAGAATAGCCATCATTTGTTGAGAACACATGCGCTTCACGTATGTTAAGTCCTATGTCAGAAAGTAAAGCAGAAAGCTAGAAGAAAAGCAGTCAGTAATTAAAAAGTAGACTGAAATAGTTTGAATATAACTGAGAAAAAGAAGTAGACGGAGAAAAAAGTATTGATGTCAATACCCTTAATATAAGTGACCAATACCAACCCAATGACAGTATTGTGTACTTGCATCACTAACCATTCTACAAAGACAATTTCAATCAAAAAATCGCATGATATTTACATCAATTGCTCACTAGTATACTTCAATAAGTTTCCATCCCAGAAACACGAGTTTAAACACCATTATGTCAAAGACAGAAATAAATTGCATAATTTAAACAGAGAACTGTAACAGAAAAATAAAGCCACTTGTAGGAATAAAGTATCCACAAAGATGAATGATGCACTGCAAGTCATGCATGGGAGAATATCATAACAGAAGAGAAACACAAAGCACTGTGGCAATAAAATACAGTCCTAAACGTATATTATAACAGAAGAAACACAGAGCACTGTGGCAATAAAATAGAGTCCTAAACCTTTTTTTTTTTTTTCCTTTTTTGATATCTGGCTGATCACACAAATTGCACGGCAGGGTATTTAACACAATACACCATACTAAAGTTAGAACCATCGGAGACCAATCACTCATAAATTATATCCATCACTAAAAATGAAGATAAATCGAGAAGCACTTCACATATTCAGAGAAATGACATAAGAGTCAGGGTAGAAAATATAGCACCTTCAAAATACCTGACTAAGAAGCTTAGGCTTATCGATGGTAGAAAATATTACTTCATGGATTGGAACATGATAGTTTTCCTGCCTGCATTATACTTTCAATGGTCAGCTGATTTCCCACATAGGAACATAGGAACCCTATGCGGATGCAGTAACTTATTTATGCAGACAACATATAGCCACAGATAAACTAAAAATGTGCATTGCTGACAATATAACTCAAAATACCACATTGCAGGCGAGATTAGATCATGTATTCAAAGAATAATGCTGTGCATCCCAAATTTGAATACCAATTTGGCTCCCAACTGGCTTAACAATTGTACCACATGCTGTGAAAGCGATAGGTGGTACCTCATGCCAACTAACTGTAACGACCAAGAGCCAATACTCCTTAGGCAGGATGGCCAAGATGGATGAGGTGAGATCGGGTGTGGAGGCTAGTCCCACATCACCTGGGGTGAAGTTCTTGGACTAGTTTATAAGGATTAATCGGCCCTCTATATGCAACAAGGCCTTTTAAAACCGTGAGGGAGCTAAACACAAAAGAACTCCATAGTCAAGCGTGCTGCTACCAGAGCAGTACCAGGGATGGGTGACCCCCTGGGAAGTTCTTTGTGTTTAGGCCCAAAGCGGACAATATTATTGCGAGACGGGGAGGTGGGTCGTGACACTAACAAAGCATTTGGGAACCAAATTTGAGATGGCAGTGCATATGAGGTACAAAGAGAAGAATAAAAATGAATAGTCTAGTAGCCTACTAACTTATGGGTAACAATAGAGAACTAATACTATATTTATCAGCAAGCAGTCAATATAATATATGCTTGAGAGTAAACCATATTGGATAGCCTCCATCACAAGAATGGATAACAAAATGTGTTTACAAAATGTGTTTGCAGGAGGTGATTAGGTAGGCCAGTTCTTTGGTTCCATCACTTATAGGCTGTAAGGGCGTATCCAGGATGTTAGGT
This sequence comes from Hydrangea macrophylla, assembly GCA_033977485.1. Classification (NCBI taxonomy): domain Eukaryota; kingdom Viridiplantae; phylum Streptophyta; class Magnoliopsida; order Cornales; family Hydrangeaceae; genus Hydrangea; species Hydrangea macrophylla. The sequence continues at coordinate 94,309,058 of CM066994.1, forward strand.
TGGGGTGAGCTAGAAATACAGGCAGTGGTTCCGGGCAGCACCCGCGATTTTTTATTTTTTTGGTCTACTTATGTATATTTTCTGAATTTTTGGGTCTATTAAGGAAATTTTGTACAACATACTTACTAAGGCATAGTAAAAATATTGTACTACATATGTAGTTATATAAATATTTTGGGTCTATTTACACATATTTAAAGAGTGGGTTAGACTAAGGAGTGAGTTGTAGCCTATAGAGTTGTCTAAATTTACTGGGCTGAATCTATAGACTGGACTAAAACACAATATAATCTCTTTTTTTCCCATAAAATTTGCACTGGCCTACAACCTGGGCTGCCTGGCCTCACATACGCCCTTGGTAGGCTGCGAAGCTGAAATACATATCTCAACCTTTCACTTAATAATAATGTGAGTCACATTCCGCACTAAAACCATGCTCAGATTAGGTGGATGTTGGACGAGGAGGTATGGCTGAAGATAAGTATCATTTATGAATCCATTTCAGTCATAAGAAAGTGTTATGTAGACCACACCGACTGGCCTCTCAAAAAAACTACGCTCAACATGATAGGACACTAATGGAACCAATTCAAGTAAAGTTTCATTACTTCTGATGAATCTGGGGTACGTGACTATAATTTCCTTTACTTTTGACTTCGTCCAATCACATTCAGCTGAAATCAAACGCTGCTGATCTTGTAGACCCAATCACCAATGCAAGAGTCCAACCCTAGTGCAGAATTGAATCTTTGCCCAATATCTGCGTGCAGGTTTGAGTTCAAACTAGGGTTTTAGTTTTTTTTTTTTTGGGGTCCCTTTATAGACCATTGATGACTGAGTTTTGATCGTGCGTATTTTTCTCCATCTTCTCTGTTTCCTCGTATTTGGTGTGGGTATTTCCTCTGTGTATCGAAACCATGACCAATGGGACTAAGACCTCGCCTCCTGAAGTTTCAAAAACACCTACCGGTGATAGCCCTGTTATTATTACACTCGACAATCCCGACCTGAAATTACTACCACTTTGTTCAATGACCAGAATTATCTTACCTGGTCGCAAATTATGGCTCTTTACTTGCGGGGTCGAGGGAAGATGGGACATGTTGATGGTCGTATTCAGGCACCGATTATGACAGATTCAACCTACTATAAATGGGAAATTGAGAATTCCCTTATTATGTAATTTTCAGGTTAGTGTTCCTAACCATTTTCAGGAAGCTCTGTTAGTCTCCTTCCTATCGAGTCTTCCTTTCAAAAAAAAGTTCCCTCTGTTAGTGTTCCTAACCATTTTCAGGAAGCTCTTGCGGATCCCAAGTGGAAACATGCCATGATTGAAGATATGAAAGCTCTTCATAAGAGTGGTACTTGAGAACTGACAACGTTGCCTAAGGGTAAAGGGACTGTGAGATGCAAGTGGGTGTACACAGGGCTGATGGCTCTATTTGCGTTACAAAGCTCGGTTGGTGGCCAAGGGATTCACTCAGACCTAAGGTCTAGACTATGAGCAGACCTTTGCACCAGTCTCAAAGATGAACTCAGTCAGAATTCTTCTGTCACCTACTGCAAATCTTGACTGGCCACTTCCCCAATTTAATGTGAAAAATGCGTTGTTACATGGTGATTAGGAAGAAGAAGAGTACATGGATGTGCCTCTACGTTTTGAGGACTCCAAAACTGAAGGAAAGGTATGTAAGCTCAAAAAGTCTTTGTATGGTCTAAAGCAATCCCCAAGAGCGTGGTTTGAGAGGTTTTCACAGGCTATGCTTCGTTATGGTTTTAGACGGAATCATGCCGATCATACTTTGTTCATCAAAAACTCATCGCAAGGTAAGACTACAGCTCTTATAGTGTATATTGATGACATTGTACTTACCGGGGATGACTTGGAGGAAATGGGAAAGTTGAAAAATTACTTGGCCACTGAATTTGAAATCAAGGACTTGGGTACTTAGAGATTTTTCCTTGGTATTGAATTAGCTCGGTCTAAAGATGGAATGTTCATCTCCCAGAGGAAGTATGTTCTTATAACACCCACATATGTATTATTGCATTTCATTACATTGTCATGTATGATAATGTGATATGGCGTGTCGTATGACACATGTTTGAGTGGTTTTAACTCACGAGTTTATTTGGGTGACTGTGTTAGAGAACCCTTTGAGACTGTGTTGTTGAGCATTTTGTTACTGTGATGTCTCTCTGAGTATGAGACGGTCATTGTGGAATACTTTAAATATTTATCTAAAAATAAATATTTACTTGTGTATTTCACTATTTGTATTACTTCTGGTTTAAAATTTATTTCTGTTGTCAGATTTAGTATCCTGGTGAGGATAAATTAACACGCTATTAATTTGGTAGGCTAATTAACAACTACGAAAAAGTCATGTAGAAATTTGCATTTTAGCAACTAAACGGAACTTAGTCAGAAACTTTTATAATTTGGAAGTTTCACTCGTAAAGCTATGAATTAGTTGTGTAGAAAGTTTTAGAGACTAATTAGGAGTTTTGAAAACTTGCGGGGAGGTAAACACAATTTCAGAAATATTGCTTATATACAGATAGAGATGGCTTGAGATATTTTCACAAAGCTTACAACCTAAGTTTCTAAGGAGACTTAGTTGCTTAGAGCTTCTCGATGCCAAACGATGCCCGTTCGTCCGCTGGTTTTTCACCAACTTCCATATTCGAACTACTCGAGGTAAGGCCGTCGTTTTGATACCTATTAGGCCTTGTTTGGCCAAGTTTTCCGAAAAGTCTTTTTCTAGAATTTTTCATAAAAGTTGATAATTGGACTTTTGATCCATAGGAATTGCACTAGAAGGTTTTTTGCACGTTCATTGTGCACGGATTTTTCTTGGATCGTAGTTTAAGAGCGTTATTCGGAGGTGAGTGATTCAACTATGTTTTGGAAATAATTTCTTGACATGTATTCATGTTTTTGTGTGAATAGCATGTATTAATCCATAGAGATATATTGTGTAGTTCATATTGGGCAATCATATTGTTAAGTAGGCCCAATAGCACGGTGACATGTTTTGTTTTCCGCGAGTATGGTGATATGTATTTGAGCATGTTGAGTTGCTTATTTGGGTCAAAAGAGCACGTAGTTACTGAGCCATCTTGTGGAGCCGATATAAGCATTAAGGTCGCACGATTGAAGAGAAAAATCGTGGGTCTTACCCTTTCGCGTGGACTTATTGGCGAGGAGTCGCGGATTAGGAGTATGGGACGTACACGTGAGGCTCCGGAGACTAGTATGAATTGTAGAAATGTGAATGCGGACATGTTTATCATTTATGTGCATATGTTGTTTTATTCACTAAGCGTTAGCTTAAACAAATTGAATATGTGTGGTTATTCAAATAACCATTTCAGGTGTTAATGCCGGCAAGGAATCGGGGAAGTGATCACGAGATATTGGGAGTTCACTTGGAAGACGACTTGCCATGTTTATCCCGTAGTTTTGTAATCGAATCGTCTATTTCATTTGTTTTGTTAAGGAACTTGTAATAGAAATGGATAATAGTCTTGTGTATGTTTTATTCCGTTTCCAAACTTTGTAAGGAATCACTTTCAAGTAAACTAGAACTACGTTTTGTTTTGACCTTGAAAACATGGTTTGGGTTAGTTAAGTTATTATGAATCTGAACCTAGAGTTCACGTTTTGAATGTGTTTTACTTGTCGACTTCATAGTCTTCATGTCTTGTTTTAATGTTGAGATCGTTGCGATCGCATGGGTCGCTTGACCTTAGGCAATATCCTAGTGCAAGAAGGATTGCTGTCAGGGGATCATTCGACCGGTCAAACGGGACAGTTCGACGGGTCGAAGTGTCCTCTCCTATGAAGGATTATTGCAGAGGGGTCATCCGACCGGTCAAAATGACCCCTGCATGAAAACTTTTTATACCCCTTCCGCAACTTATTTAAATGTTTTGATTAGTTCTTAGGCCACCTTTGGGACCCCTTTGAATATAACTTCATTCGTTTCAAAAGATAATTACGTTCTCAAATTTATACGGACTTTTACCAACTTCGGGTGTGTTGTTTTAAAAGAGCGACTATTCATTGTTATCTTTAAAGTTCATTTTTCCGCTGCTACAACTTTCAATAGAGTAGGAAGAGCCTCTGTGGCGTGCCACGGGTTCCGGTTCCGCTATTGTGGGATCGGGCTGTGACAGTTCTTGATTTACTAAAAGAAACAGGAATGCTTGAGAGCAAGACGCGTGTGTGATAAACCCATGGAACCAAATCAGAAGCTTAGTGAAGATAGTAGTGGAGCTATGCTGGATAGAGGGAGATATCATAGACTCGTTGGTAAACTCATTTACTTGTCTCATACTCGCCCGGATAATGCATTTGCAGTTGGAATTGTTAGCCAATTTATGCACTCTCCAGGAGAATCATAAAAGGAAGCTATCTTTCGCATTCTTCGATACTTGAAATCTGCTCCCGGGAAAGGATTATACTTTGCTAAGCATAACCATCTTAGGGTGGAAGCTATTACAGATGTTGATTGGGTTGGTTCTGTTATTGACAGGAGGTCTACTTCTGTGTACTGCCGGAGGAAATCTGGTCACTTGGAGAAGTAAGAAGCAAAATGTTGTTGCCAGATCTAGTGTTGAAGCCGAGTTCAAGGGCAATGGCCCAAGGCATTTGTGAGCTCCTGTGGATTAAGTCGTTTTTTAGAGATTTGAAGGTTGAACATTTGGATTCTATGAAGCTATACTGTGATAATAAGTCTGCAATTAGTATAGCTCATAATCCAGTTCAACATGATCGAACTAAGCACGTTGAGATTGACTGACACTTCATTAAAGAGAATCTTAGCAATGGTAATATTTGCATTCCCTTTGTGAAGACAAGTGATCAAGTTGCCGACGTTCTCACTAAGGGGATTGGAAGTCGACCGTTTCACTCTATTCTAGACAAACTGGGAATGAGAGATATATTTGTATCAGCTTGAGAGGGAGTGTTGAGTTGTTATGTTATTTCTTATTATAATGTGTTATATTGGGGTCTCATTGCAATTTTCTTTTCTTCTTATGATTAATATAAAAGGGGGTGACAAATTGTCAACCCTAAGGTTTGCCAAAATATTCTTTCAACAATTTGATCTTACCTCTTTAATTATCACTCTACTAGTGTAATGCGAATCTTGAGTTTTTTTTTATTTTTATTTATAAAAAATTTGTAGCTGATCGAGCAATCTGACTGGCCAGTAGGATGGCCTCACTAAAAGGCTAAAAGTATGTGTCATTTCATTTTTATTTTCATTTATTTTTCTCTTATTTCTCTCTTTTCTTATTCTTTCTAAAATAAAAACAAAATTTAAAAATAAAAAAATAAAATAAAATAATAATAAAAATAAAAAATTTAAAAAAAAAAACCCTCCATTTTCGTATTGTTTGTTAAAAAGACAGGTCATTTCCCACCAAAAAAATTGACGTTTAATCTACCCTAAATTAATTAGCATGTACTTCAATGTCAATGCATGTACAGAGTTTGAAATTCATATTAGATTCATGTATATGAGTCAAATTAAATAATTGGCTAAGTGCTAAAGATACATATATCTAGTTTCAAACATCTAGTGACGTCAATAAGTGCTTCATAGTTAACTCACTTGATGGTCAAAATGTTTGGATGCGTCAAAAATTTAACGTAATACAAAAAAGCAAAAGACTTTGTATGATCGTTCTTTTGATTATTACTATTTTTTTTTTTTACTTTTTGATTCTTTTATAAGCATGTTGCAATATTCATTTTTTTCATTTTCTTGTACGATGATTTTGTTTTTTTGATTTTTTTTTACATCTTTTATATATTTCCTGTGCATTGCATGGGCTTTCACTAGTTATTTCTAATCTCAAAACCCCTATTTTGATTCCATACTCTAAAAGTATTCTCAATTTGACATTTTCATAAACCTACTTATTCCTATTTCCAAACACCTGAATATAAAGTCAAAAGAATCCTAATTATGTTCCTCATTACAAGGTTCCTAACCACTTTAATTTCTACTTTGCAATAATAATTTCAACAATACTACACTTTGTGTCGTATCAAGGTCTGTCTGTCATGATTTACGTGTGTCGAAAAGAAATATTAAAGAATAAGGCACTGATTTTGGTATGATTTTAACTCTCCTTAAGTAATATGTTGAGCCCCTAGAAAGTTCACTGATTTAATTAGCATGTTCTTCAAGCAAATGGTATACACTTGAAAATCACAATTATTTGGATTATTGCATTTGTGTACAATGGACTTTATGGATAGTATTTCCATGCTCACAGGCACAAAAAGTTTGCTGCTATGCATCACATACTTGTCATCAATGCAGATTAGTGATAAATAAATGAGCTAACAACTGAAAGCAGAACAATCTCTTAAATCCAAAGCTTTGCTAAAACACCTTTTGAATTTTATAATGTATTCACAGAAAGAGAGAAAGAAAAGAATGTTTATGTCAAAATTTTGCAGGGTAATTTCCTGCCAGAGAAGTTATCTACGGGATACCTTCTCTCCATATGATCTGAATTTCTGACTTCCAAATTTAGGTCCTCGAGCTTAGAGCAGGGTTCAAAGTCAATCTCATGGTCCCTGTTTCTACTTACTGTAAGTGAAATAATTAAATGAAATAAAAACTATAAACTTACTATAAAACAACACAAGGTAAATATGTTAGTAGTGTCTGACTTGGCAAGGAAATCTCAAATACCAAAAGAACCAGCTACTAAGAGTTAAAAGAGGAGGAAGGACCGACTAAGACAAAAACTGTGAGAGTACCTATCACATGAGGGCAAAACTCCTTCATAATCAACATTAGAATATGGCCTTGAGGTTGAAGGAAAACTTAAAACTTGTTCCTCGTTATTTCCATCTTCTCTAGTCCGCAAACTCTATCCAGTGACACACAGCAGAGGGCATTTAGTAGACATATGGAAAGGGAAGCAACAAATAACGCATACATCAAAAAACCAAATGGATGGAAAAGAATTATCACTTCTACGAGTAAAGAATGTGAAACTGCCACAGCATAAAATTCTTTAAGGCATAACTCATAAGTATGCACAAAAGTAGAGGTTTTGAGGATGAAAAGGATTATTACTACACAATCGCAGAAAGAAAATTGGTACATGTACATTCAGCCTAAGGAGTAGGTAGATAGATGCCACATTGGGCTAAACATAATTCCCCAAATAAAAATAACAAATCAAAGCAGGCCATTTAGCTACAACCAAATTCTTTATAGAAACCAAATTGTGCTAATGTTCAAGTAAAGTAAAAGATATAGAAGAAAAGGAAAGACATCGAAACTTCAGGATTCTCTAGTCCACAAACTCTACCCAGCAACAGTTAACATAGCCGTAGCAGACATGAAATAGGGAGAGAAATAAGACAAAAAACAGCAAACAGCATCGATAGGAAACAATTAGTAGTAGAAGAAAATGAAAATGTGCAACAGCATTTTATTCTTCGAGCAACAAGTACAATATCCATGCCGAGTTTTTTTAGACAAAGGACACTTATTAGCAATTGTTCTCAAAATGAATAAACTGACATATTGACCTTCAGGAAGAAGTAGGTAGACTAGATGGCAAATCGGCTAAACAAAGTTACCCAAATGAACGTGGCCATTCGAAGCAGTCCATTTACCAAAACCCATTTTTATGAGAAAACAATACTGCTAATATTTGGAGAAGGAACAAAATATGCAAGAGACGACTCAGCATAAACCAAACATTCCTTCAATCCACTTATAATTCCCACTTATTAGGACTGCTTCGACGACTCAGCATAAAAGCTCAAAATGTTAGGAATGTACATAATAAGAATTCACACTTATTGCTTGTATGTGATTGCCATACTTGCTTCCATCCAATATGTCATTCTTTGAGGTCAAGTTCTATATTTTGATATAAAGAATTTGGTAGAGAATTGAGAAGTAATTACTTGTTGATTTCTAACAATGGACCATATGAAACAATGGAATCTGAAATTGGACAAAGTGTTTTTTATTTTTTATTTTCTTGGATCAAAAGGCAAAAGGGATTTAAGACCCACCGAACAAGTAAAAAAGACGAAAATAACCCAATCCACCAGGCCAAAAAAAAAAAGAGAGAGAAAAAAGTGTCACTGGCAGCAGGCAAAAACGAATATTCCTTAGTATTAGAGCACCTTTTAGCAAGACAAGCACTTGACGTGCCAATTTGATAACCTCCATATACTTCTTAGAAATTAACAAACTTTAATGTTGCTCAACACTTCTTCTGAGGTAGAAACTCACGTTGGATGGAAGTATAGAACCTAAAAATCATATTTAGATCAATACAAAGAAGCAAATAGGAAAAACCACACACCTTCAAATCCACATTAACCCCTTTAGCCAAACCCATCTCCTGAATGTGTCTTCTGTATGCAATTTTACCTATATTGTGTCTTCTGTATGCAATTTTACCTATACTGTGTCTTCAGTGACACCCCCTCCCCCAAAACAATCAAGGATTTAAGTTGAACTAGATGGGTTCTATTCCCTATTTTGCAAAATTATGAACACAATCATTCATGGGTTGAGCTTAAGAATTTTGGATTTGGATCCACCATGGATCTTGGATGGAAAACTAGGAGACCATTAGTTTAGCACTTTAGCTAGAGGAAGAGTGTTTTCAATACATCTAGTAGTAGGCATTTTAACCCCCACACGGTCTTTTCTGTAGACTTGGAAAAGTGTCTCTTATTGTTCAAACATTTATTGCAGAGATTTGTGGGGTGTTGTTTGTTAACCTTCTAAGGTTTGTTTGTTGTTGTTTGTTGAGCTTTGGGCTTTGTTTGGTTCATGGATTTCATGAGGGAAAAGAGAGGGGAAAGGAAAACAAGATAGAAAACTAGTTCCTTTTACCTTATGGATGAGACTAGTTTTCCATCTTGTTTTCCTTTCCCCTCTTTTTTCCCTCACGAAATCCATGAACCAACAAAGCTTTAGAGATTTGTAGGGATTTGTATGTTGACATTTTCCTTTGTTTTGCTGCCTATTCCCTCCACAAATACTTCCACAATGTAGATGAAAATACATATACATAGAGAAAGTTCTTCTCTTCCAAATCTCTCTCTGTCTCTCTCTCAATATCTTCTGACACTTTTAAAAAGAAACAAAATGATTCTACGGTATTGCTATCCAATAACACTAAGTGCCACTAATCAAAAGATAAAGACAGAAGTTTTGGCGTCTGTGCACATGAACTCAAGGGCCAAAAAACGTGAATTTGGACAGGTACTATTGTGAATCCCATACGTTTACATTTCAAATATGCTCTAAGTTGTTTTCAAGATATCTGTGTTCTTATGCATAGGCATAGAAGAATGATGAGTTGCATTTTTGGAAATACATAAGGGAGTCAGATTTGCATCTCAAATTTAACTGCGAAGTAACTCTACATACATACATAAATAAATAAATAAGAGGTCAAATTATTTGTTACTTTTTTTCTTTTCTTTTTTAAATAAAAAGAGCGATACCTCCACAAAACGGACATGAAAGACCGGACGCTTATCTGGATCCTTCGCCAAAGCAAGAAGCTTTTGATGTAACAATACATCTTCCGGCCTATCCATATTTATGTCCACGCCATAACTAGATAAAAAAAAATAAAAAATAAAAAAGCGCATAGAAATCAATAAGTCAGCATACTACAACACAAACCAGTAAACATCAATGAGATATTAAAGAGACCCAACATCTCCAGAATGAACCATAAACAACATACAGCCTCATAAACATTGGTATCCTGAACTATGAACATAAAATTGAGGGTACAAAGTGTTGCAATTGAAATTCTAGGGCCCAAAGTAAAATTCCGCTATAAATACAGCTAGGGTTGAAAATTAGAATACAAAATAGTAGTAATCAAGATGATGATGATGATGATACCTAGGAGGTAATCGATTGAAGTGAGCATCCAGCTTCTCACGAAACTCGGGATTAGACACTGCTTCTTCATTTCCACTCTCTACCAATCGAATATACAAATCGCCTCTAATATCATGTCCATTGAAACCACCAAAACTCCGAGGCGGTGATGAACTCTCTCCTACCTCTTCAACCAAATCCATACCTCTCATCCACTGATATAGACGAACCTACCTGTATATATATATATATATATGCTAACTCAACCTAAATAACTTCCATGACTGTATCAGGAACCACCGAAGAATTTAGAAAGAGAAAGATAGAGAGAGAGAGAGAGAGAGAGAGAGAGAGAGAGAGTGATCAGAGAAGATCGGAAGGCGGTCAAATACAAGAGAGGACCATTGATAGTTGATAGAATCTAAAAGGAGAAGGTACATATAGTAATTTTGGTGGACAACTGAGGGAAAAATCTTCCGCCGTTACTGTAGCAGCGGAAGGTTTCTGCAACTGCAGTTTAGAGAGAGAGAGAGAGAGAGAGAGAGAGAGATTTAAATAATGTGATGAGTGAAAATTAGATAAAATAGAGGGACTCCAGAAGAAGACAGAGTCAGTCGTGCGTGTTTCTAAGAGAAGGGTGTGGTTAGTGAAAATTGGAGTGGATAAGGGTTCTTCTCCAATTGCTCTTTTTTAAAAGGAAAAAAACAAAAAGTAAAAATTTGATTAATCATATAATTCCCAAATTTTGAATATGATAACTCTGGGGTATATAAGAATGTCACAAAAATCTATATAATAAGATATAGCGGTGTGGGTCCCTTTTAAGCTAGCAACTTTTAATCTTGACCATTGAGACAAGTTTAGATATTTCAGACCGTCGGATTGATTGTCCACCAAAAATAGTTAATCCCATTAAATATTGCATTGTATCCTATTAAAACTCTAAATTAAAAAGGAATTCCCTAAATTAATTTGAATTTGAATAAATGAATGTCAATATCCAAATTGTCAACTTCAGTAAATACAAAACACAAATCTTGGGTAAAACTAAATCAGTAGACAAAATTTTTTTTTTAAGCAAAAAAGGAATTCCCTAAATTAATTTGAATTTGAATATATGCATTTTTAATAGTAAATACAAAACACAAATCTTGGGAGATAAACTAAATCAGTGGACTGATTTTTTCAAAATGGATATATTGGAATATAAACTTCTCATATCATACATATAATCATAGAGTTTTTTTTTTTATAGGTTTTTCTTTTTTCCTTTCCGTGACTCTGATAAAATGACTTTCATAAAAATCAAACTGATATAATATGAGTGAAAAATCACATAAAGTTGAAGTTTAGGAAGTGAGTTTTAACAATGGATTTCATAATTCAACTCTCGATCAAGAAATGTATTCTCACTTGCACTTTTTTTTTAAAAGTCTAGGAAGCGTATTTGTTATATTCTATTGTCTATCTAGGAAATGGGTTTTTCTAGCACTATGGTTGTAAGTTTTGCTACCAGTTGGATTAGTTCCACTCTTTTTATAGGTCATTTGATTAGTTCTATCAGTTTGATATAGTCTATAGGGCTAATTAGTGAAATGAGTAATGATGCTTCCCAAATATGGGCTAATTATAAATAATCACAAAAGTTTTGCTTTCCTTTTCTATTTCTTTCCAAAAGCTTAGAAAAAGTCTTTGTTTTTTTGTTTTGTTTTGTTTTTTTTTTTTTTCACTTCGTACCCTCGGACACGGGGAAAATCTCTACGAATGAACATTAATTATATTTCAAAAGTTTAGGAAGTGAGTTTTAACAATGGATTTCATAATTCAACTCTCGATCAAGAAATGAATTCTCACTTGCACTTTTTTTTTAAAAGTCTAGGAAGCGTATTTGTTATATTCTATTGTCTATCTAGGAAATGGGTTTTTCTAGCACTATGGTTGTAAGTTTTGCTACCAGTTGGATTAGTTCCACTCTTTTTATAGGTCATTTAATTAGTTCTATCAGTTTGATATAGTCTATAGGGCTAATTAGTGAAATGAGTAATGATGCTTCCCAAATATGGGCTAATTATAAATAATCACAAAAGTTTTGCTTTCCTTTTCTATTTCTTTCCAAAAGCTTAGAAAAAGTCTTTGTTTTTTTGTTTTGTTTTGTTTTTTTTTTTTTTTCACTTCGTACCCTCGGACACGGGGAAAATCTCTACGAATGAACATTAATTATATTTCAAATATTCATCTAATGTTGAACTAAATATATTTAACTAAATTGAATTAATGATATATTTAATATTGGAACAAATGTCTACTTCTTCACTTAAAATTCCAACCATATCTCAGATCTTTTAAAGTATTGAATTTTTTTCTCCCGCTTTGTGCCCACGGGCACGGGTTAGTACTAAATAGCATGTGAGTTTGAATGACATGTACAATTTTACGCAAAAGATTTGAAAATTTTAAAGTATTGCATTTTTTTTCCCTTTCTTCTTCTTCTTCTTCTTCTTCTTCTTTTTTTTTTTTTTTTTTTTGCTTTGTGCCCACGGGCACGGGTTATTACTAGTAAGTTATATAAATTACAATGTATTTATCTCTCTTAATTGGGTCTATAGTAGTTGTCCTTTTGAATATTTGGAGCATCTTTTATAATAGTAGACCAATTTCATAAATTAAAATCAAGTGAACTCACTATCACATATATATTGATCACCAAATGTGAAATTAGTCAAAGGTTTTAGGGCATGTTCGTTAACTCAATTAAATCATTTTCAATACTTCATTTTTTTAGGGGGGTTGTGTTTGATAGGATACAAGAGCTCATCACTTCAAAAATATTTAAAAATTAAAAAAAATTACTACAATTTTTGTCATTTTATGGAAAGTATCATTTGCAATATTGAAAAATTATTAGCTTGATATTTTTAGCATTAGAAACTTAGTGCTTTAATGTTATGTTTTATCAAACCATACTTTAGTACTTTTCTATTATTTTGAAATATGATGTGTTCACGGATATGTGTATGTGACACATACCTGACACACTTGTAAATTAATTAATGGTATCTTAGAACATGACAAAAAGTAACATGAGTGTTGTAGAAAAAAGAAAAAAAAATTTATAAAATTAACAAAAATAGATTCCAACAATGGGGGAATTTGCAACGATGACATTATAATGAATTTTGATGAATAAGAACATAGACAATCGTAATCCCAAATTGCATCAACCTAACAAAAACAAATCAAGAACCACAAATGTAAGAAAACTTTATAACCGCAATTGATTAGGATTTGAGACCCAAAGCACTTCAATGATAAAACCAAAATTAATTTGGAGCAAGAAAATAAGAAGCATGGAGAAGATGAAAAGAATTTACTTACATGTGGGAGCTTGGGCAAAGCTCTTTGCACTATAGAAAAAAGAAGATGAAGTAACGTTCCGTTTGTTTGGATGTAAAAAGTTTTTTGGAAAATATTTTCCCATTTTTTAGTGTTTGGATGCCCTAAAGATGCCCTACTAGATAAGTAAAACATTTTACCTACAAAAATATCTTACTCCCTTTCAATGAAAAATAACTTATGGTTTAAAAGTCCGTAAATAATTTTCCAAAACCCTTTCTCAAATCCCACTACAGTTGGGATGCTTCAAAAAATTAAAGGTTGTACCAAATCTAGGAGGGTTACATAGATATGATATGTACATGCGTTATACATAGATGTATGTATATATCCGGCAATCTGAATAAACAAGATGCAGAGAGAGAAAACTGAGATGGCTTGGCTATTTGCTAAGGTACAGGTACAGGGAAATGCTACAGTTTAGAATAACGACAATTGTGTATAGAAAACATTTTTCAGCACATTAGCCAAAAACTGGAAAACAAAGGCCAAGAAAATTATTTTACATGAGATTGTTTAACACTAAAGTTTATTTGTGGCGTAAATATTTTACATCCAACCAAACAGAGCATTAATGAAGAGATACGATATTGATTTGTAGAATTCTTCGAGGCGTGTAAATTGGTTTACGTATGTAAATTATTGGTGAGATGTAGTTAAAATATACATGAACTTGAAAAAATAAGGATAGAATTACAATCTTGGGTGAAAACTTTAATGGAAGCACCGAAAAGTCTCAATTGAATAGCTTTGGCCTTTGATATATATTATTGGTGATAGAGTTGAAATCGAGATGAACTTGGAAAAATAAGGATAGTATTAGAATTTTGTATGAAAACTGTTATGGAAGCAGGGAAAAAAAAACACAAACTTTATTCGCTAAAAAGTCGAAAAAGAATAGTTTGGATAATTTAGGATTGGGAGTTTCTCTAGATGGACATTCTACCAATGAACTTTTCATCAAAAGTCAAAAATACGATTTTCCAACAAACACAATTTACTTCTTCTGTACATGAACTTGTGGTTTGAAGAATACAACCTCAATGTTCTCCAAAAACTCTTATTTATGAATTTTAAAATGCGTCTAAGAGCTTCTATGATTCGGATTGTGCCTTCAAATTCGATGTTTATGTATGAGACATTTGGCATTTTATATATGGATATCATTTTATACATTTTATTGTGCATGTTTCATGAGATGAATGTTTGTATATCTTCAGTATCATAGTAGGTAATTTGTGCACGTATGACATGTATACATGTACACTGAAGAGTTTCTAAAGACCAAAAACCCCTGGCAAGAAAGCTACGAGCCTTCCAGAAGTAAGCGGAAGTGAGAACAGCCCGGGAAGAACAATGTGGAGAAGCCCAGTAGTTCTAGTAGTTCTTCCAACTCACAATAGTCAGGGTCCCACGGCCCCCGACCCGACCTCTAATTCACAGCGATCTGAGTCTGGTAGCCCCGACCCGACCTCCAGTTCACAGCGGTCCTGTAACCCCAACCCGACCTCCAATTCACATTGGTCTGAGTTCGGTAGCCCCGACCTGACCTCTAGTTCGCGTCGGTCTGAGTCCGGCAGCCCCGATCCGACCTCCAGTTTGCAGCAATCAGGATCCAGTGATCCCGATCTTGCCTCCAACTCAGAATAATCAAGAGCCCGGTGATCCTGAACCAACCTCCTATCTTCATCAGTCTAGATGAGACCGACTATAGTGGTACTTACCCGATCGTCGCATGAGGCTCCACAGACTGTCAGAGAGCTCTTGTAAAGACCTCGGGCCACACCCAAGGCACATCAAAAGACCTCGGGCTCAACCCCGAGGCAACCAAAGACCACTATTACGTAGTTGAAAATAGACCTCGGGATGACACCCGAGGCATAAAAGACCTCGGGACCATGCCCCAGGCACAAAAGACCTCGAGCTAACACCCAAGGCGAAAGACCTCGGGGTCACACTCGGGGCACCGGCTTTGATTAGGTCCATAACCTACGACGGGGGTGAATCCCCCTAGGTAGCTGATGATGGCAAGCTTCAAAAGACCCCGCAACCACCCATGTTCCAGGTTGGTTACCTATAGTTATAGCCTCTACAGACCCCCGTCTTCGCGAAAGCTTGGGGGGCAAGAAGTCATGATGAACTAAACAGGCAATCACACCGGGTATTTACAGGCCTTAGGGTTAACTAAGTCAAACTCTTAGACAACATGGGTGCCTACAGTACTCAGAGGCAATAACTCCACTTAGGATTCAAACCGATGATAAAGGTGACTAAAACCTCTTAGGTTGGCCCACGATAGAGGAGCAAAAAAGACCCTAAAGCAACATACTTTAGGTCGGCTCCACCAACATGGTCAAACTCTTCTCCCAACAGTCTTGATGAAGGCTGGTTGGGTGGAAGATAACCATCCTGGGGAGTTAACATAAAAGGACCCTAAAGTAATACGCTTTAGGTCGGCTTTTCCAACATGGTCAAATTCTTTTGCCCACAACCTTGACGAAGGTTTACAGGTAGAAGATAACCATCCTGGAGCTAACTCAAGCAAAAGACTCCGAATTTGGCCGAGTCTCAACTCGTGGCCAATTCCCGAGCACTTAAAGACTCCGAGCTAGGCTAAGTCTCAAATCTTAGCCAGTTCCCGAGAACTCACGAGACTCAGAAGCTCCAAGGCAGCTTCTCGAGCACTCATACAGTGGTAAGCGGCATCGAACAGATTTCCAAACTTGCCCTGATATGGCATCCGGCTAACTTTGGAAATGGGGGGCAGCTGACACGCCCAAAATTGGCCTTATCCTATGGCCGAGCGGTTCAACTCAACAGCCAGTCCTTGTCCCGATCAAATCATGCATAGTTCCTCAGATAAGCATCAGCCCAAGCGATTTGGTCTACCCAAGGCCTTCCGAGCGGTTCATCCATGACTCGACCAACAGGTCGGGAAGACCACGTAAGCACGGTCCATACAGGCACAGTCAAGCCAGGCCACGAGGCACGCCCCAAAATATTCTAGGTTGTTTCCTAATCAAGTTAAAAGACTAATAGAAAGAGCACTTTGTTTCCTAATCCAATTAGGAAACCCCCATAATTAATGTCAATCAATCTTAGTTGGATTATATTTCCTTATTCATGTAGTAGTGGGTCTCTTGCATCTATAAAAGAGACCCCTCATCCCCATAGAAAGGGATCATCTTTTCAGTCTGCATAGCACCCCTATAGCAGTCATCAACACGCCCGGCCGACCTATAGTAGCTCCAAACCATTGTTGGTTCACCACAGGTCTCCGACTTTTTACAATATAATGAATGTGCTCAGACACACACGTGGACCTAGGTTCCTTTATTAATAGGGCCGAATCATATACAAAAAAACCAATCTCTCTCTCTCTCTCTCTCTCTCTCTCCTTAAATTGCTTTAATTACCTTAACCAAATTTTGGCATCAACTATCATTGGATGGAGTGATAAATCTCAATCACTAGAGTGTGATTCTTAGTTAGCATGCTAGTGGTTATAGTGCATTGACGGAGCATGAGATTCCTATTGACATATAAAACTGTCAACAGTCAATAAGAACTCATAACTTGTATAAGGTACATGTTCTTAATCTTAAGATGATTATGGACACAGATTGTGGATGTGACTGCTTTGACTTACCAATCAGCGAGGTCTTGAAAGATCAACACCTGGGTATCTTGGGTATATCATATCCATAGGGTTGTGAACATATATTGTCAAGATAGAATCTACCCTCTGATAAAGAGTAAGCATTCCCTTGAGAATGTCGCCAAGTTGATTACTGAGAACTGCAGTCTTATTGTTAAGCAGTTATCAACATGCTTGGTAATCATGAGAGGTGAATGAGACTCAAGGAATGAAAGATATAATCATCATTCAGGTTGACAGTGACAGTTATCCGACTACCTAAATATGATTATGAATGCTGATGGTAGAGGGACATTAGTACACCATACAAGTCTAGTTATCACTTCGGATTTGTTCTTTTGCATTGGAGTGCAGTTATCTGGTCTGATCCAACAATAAAGAACCTATAAGGTCCCACTTTTAGCTTCACCAGAATGCTTGGAAAGGCGTAAGGGGATTGAACCAATTGATTGGAAGAATTTCAATCAATTGATGTTTCAATCGATCAAACTTAGTTCGATCATTTGAAGTAGGTTCAGTTCGATCGATTGAACTCTAAAGTCAGTTTGGAAATCTATAAATAGGGCAGTTGTGTACAAAATAAGTTTGAACGTCGTTTTAATTCCAGAAAGCTGCAGAAACCTATTTAGGGCTCCCAAACCTTGTTTTCCCCTCTATTAGAGTTCCCAAAAACCCTAGCCTTTCCAGAAAGTATTTGAGGAGACATAAGGGTGAAGATCGCTTAGAGGAAGCTGTTGGACATTGAACAAAAAGACATAGTTAGAATTGGGTTCAAGACACTAAGGTATTGCATGCTTATCTTGTCAGAATCAAGATAAAAAGTATGCTTTACTTTAAAAGACTTGCAGTGTGGAATAAAGGTCGAACCTACAGAGATTGAAATACTAATGCCCTTTAATTTAAAAACCCTAAGTCTAATTAATTAAGAAAATAGAATTTTGATTTTAATTTTAAATAAACTAAGAACAATGAAAATAAATCTAAACAATGATAGCAATTTAAAAGTTGTTTTAATAAATAGGTGTATTGAACCTAGGATTGCAAATCCACCACTAGCTTCATAATAAGGGTATTTATGCATTCAATTAGCTTATTATGTTGGATGATAATGGAGAATTGTAGCTACAAGCCCAATTCCCCCGTCAAGAAAATAACTACAATTCAAGCATCAACATAATTCATCTTTGGTTGGCACAGAGTCTCTCACACTAAACTAGGGTTGCAGCACACTCCATCTTCCCTAGGCATGAACTATTCGACTACTTGATATCATAATTCAAATAAGCACCATTACATGTAAATAATCTATACAAGCACAACAAATATAGACTATTGAGCACATCACATCCAAAATAGATCTAAGACAAGAATAGATTTTGAAAGTAATGATTTAATCAATGAATACAATTTTATTAATTAAAATCCTCTAAACATGTAATCAACATCCATACATAATAACACTAAAAGAAAAAAAAATATAAATAACACCCTATTACTTGGCTAGGATTTCATTGAAACCCTAGATCTTGGTCTAAGTGGCCACAGAATCGATGAATGGCAAGAGGTTGATGGAGGAGGCCATGGGAATCCTTGGTCTTCTTCTTCTTATCCTTGCTTCCCTCTCTCCAATGGCTGAAGTTTTTATTGTATATGGATGTATTTAATATTTTGTAACCCCTACAATTGATTTAGAATAGTATTTATATAGATTTTTGAAGGATTAGGAGGCTTTTCTAAGCCTAATCACACTAAAATTGTCGTATTTATGTTTCTGGACATCGTATGCACAAACCACCTTCACTGGGCACTCGAATTTGATAAAATACGCATTTTTAGTTTTTTCACAGGTCGCTCGCGCAGCCCGCTCACGCGAGGTAGTTTTTACTGCACTGTGCACCTTTCGTAGAATTACGATAACTTTTGCTCGAACCTCGGATTGACTCGCCGTTTGCGGCCATAAGTCTGTAACTCGAAGATCTACATTCTATATCTATAGAGAAATTTCTCAAATCCAAAGTATTCCTTGTCAAAAATACAATATACCGAGGCTTCTACTGCATTCAGCTTTCACTGGAATCACCTTTTGAGTCCATAATGTCTTCCAAAGTTACTAATCATTGAATTTTAGTGCATTTTTAAGTCAAAGCTTCAAAACCTACAAAATATAGAATACATATTAAAAAATAACTAATAACTACATGAAATGGGCTAACAAAGCGTATCTTCAAGACTATAAACGGGAACTATTCGTCGCCGATCATACCCCCAAACCTACACTTTGCTAGTCCTCGAGCAAAGAAAAACATAAAAATAAATTTGAAGTATGATTAAAAATCCTAACTCACTGTCGCAGACAACGCGATTGCATTTAGCATATGCAACAAGCCTTTTAAACCCCTAGGTGTCCCTAGTCGGACAAGTGAAGTCTCGTAAGGGTTCTCATCGAATAAGACACCCATAACCATCTTTATTTCATTATGCATTCAAAACAGTTTTATTTAAAACAAAAAAAAACATAACTTTCAATACTCATTATTATAAAACAATGATTTGAAATAGAATAACGAACAAAAAGAAACGAAATCAAACGTCCACCTATGTCATGAAAACAATCCCAAGCACATGCATCGCATAAATCAATAGAGTTTCTCATAAAATTACATGTGTGTGATGTGGTAGTTAAATGAACATGCGCCTGTCATGAACTTGGAATATAACTCGGATAAGCATCCAACTATGCTTCGACTACGAATCTCACAATGTTAATTACACTCTAAAATGAAACACTCATAAACAGGTGTAATTTCTCAGGTATATACGAGCAAAGGAAATATGTTTTCAAAATGAAAAACGCTCACATATAGTTGGGATTATATCACATGTGGGATAATCCCATTAATTTAGGGATTGCGATTTGGCTAGATTCCTATTATGATTTTCCTTTGTGATAGAGCTGTATTACTTGTCCAATGGGTTGCAAACTCTATATAAAGGGATGTTGTATAGGAATTTAGGAATCCCTTGGTGTACCAAGTTGGGGGTCTCCTCTCATGGGGATACATAGTCTAGGGTGAGAGAGATATTAATCACTTGGGTTTTCTGTGAGGGTTGTTCACAATGATAGGGATGTGAGGTAGGGATGGGTATTTCTTTATCTCTGTGATTTCTCTATGTTATAGTGATTAATTATGTCAGGGTCTTTGGGATATTGAGTGGGGAGTGTACAAGGGTCTTTGTATTTGGGTTATAGGATTTAATCCAAGTAACTTGTACCATGTTTTACTCAACAGTGAAAGAATGGATCTCTGGGGTGTAGACATAGGCAGGTGTTTGGCCGAACCACGTAAAAATCTATGTGTCTTTTCTTTGGTGTACATGTTTAAGTAATGCTCATGTGTGTGTGTTTATTTGGGAGAATTTAGTTCCTCGTGTTAAATTCCCAAAAAGTGGTATCAGAGCCAGGTTGGTCAGATCATGGTGACAGAGGCGCACGGTGACAGTGGAGATTAGCAGCACAGTGGTGAAAAGATAACACAGGATGAAGAAGAACAAAATGGGAACAGGTGAACATGTTACTAGGATGGTGACGGTGGTCATGGTCGTGGTCCCGTGAATGATAGGCTTCATATTTATTTTTTGAAGTTTGTCATGGTAAATTATTCCATGTGGTATGGTGTAGCAAAACTTGAATCATGATTGGTTGGAAATTCAAGTAGCTTGTAGGGATAAGCTATGTTGCTTGGAATTTGGGTCAGAGATGGTTCCTAAGGTTTTGGGCACTGCAAATTCATCTGTTGGTGCAGATTTATGAAATCCTGCATGGGTTGGAATTTATTTTTCTTGGTGATAGATCCTATATGTATTGCAGCAAGTTGGGATCTAGGGCCAAATTTTTTTTTTTGATGTTACTGTGATTGTAGCAAGTTGTGTATGGAGGAAAGGTTCTCACTGGCTATTAGATTCCAGATACGGTAAGTATGTGCTTCTAGAGAAAATAATTTAATGGGTTCCAAGAAGACGAGAGTAGACACATGCGTAATTATTTGACAGAGGTAATTGTTAGGATACTGCACGTAGGAATGTTGATCAAATATATTTGGAGCAGGTTCGCTATTTAGGTAGTGTGATATTGATCCCAAAGTTGCGAAGGAATCTAATATTGTTGCTGAAATCACACACGACAGTTGAGAGAAGTGTGGATGGTTTGTGTCGTCTGGTTGGTAGAGTTGTACTCCCAAGTCCTCCATGAAAAATTCTTATATAAGTGAGTGCATGGATGGTTTGTTCACGATTCAGACGATGGTGAGGGAAAATCCTATTGGGGAGAAAGAGGGATCAAGGCTCTTCTCTGGTAGACTTAATGGATATCATTAACTTCGGGTTTGCACATGTATTGGTCGCGGTTTGACAAATCGAAGGTGTTGAGACCATATTGATTCGGGGTGTGCACGCTGGTATAGAAGAAGGTCAATGGAAAATGGTTGCAAAGTGGTCGACTTTGTGGGTGCTCCGGTTGAGGGGCTGCTGGTCATGTGTGATAGAATGGTTGGACAATTTTCCTATAAGTGATAGAGGGGGTGTTTGTTGGGATTATATCACATGTGGGATAATCCCATTAATTTAGGGATTATGATTTGGCTAGATTCCTATTGTGATTTGGTTTTCTTTGTGATAGAGTTGTATTACTTGTCCAATAAGTAATTGATTGCAAACTCTATATAAAGGGATGTTGTATAGGAATTTAGGAAGCCCTTGGTGTACCAAGTTGGGGGTCTCCCCTCATGGGGGTGCATGGTCTAGGGTGAGAGAGATATTAATCACTTGGGTTTTCTGTGAGGGTTGTTCACAATGATAGGGATGTGAGGTAGGGATGGGTATTTCTTTATCTCTATGATTTTTTTATGTTACAGTGATTAATTGTGTCAGGGTCTTTGGGATATTGAGTGGGGAGCGTACAAGGGTCTTTGTATTTGGGTTATAGAATTTAATCTAAGTAACTTGTACCATGTTTTACTCAATAGTGAAAGAATGGATCTCTTGGATGTGGACACAGGCAGGTGTTTGGCCGAACCACGTAGAAATCTGTGTGTCTTTTCTTTGGTGTGCATGTTTAATTACTGCTCATGTGTGTGTGTTTATTTGGGAGAATTTGCTTTCGCGTGTTAAATTCCCAACACATATGACTCGTGAAAGACACATGACACGAAAGAATAGTAGCCTCATGGATAGGACGCCAATAGTCAAGAAAAATTAATCGTTACCATATTTTAATCCCCCTCCCATCGTTTACATATCCAAACTATGTTTTCTAAGGTCAAATAGGACTTTTCAAAGGTTGTAACGTGGCTCAGGCAATGAAAAATGATAGAAAGGATTCATTAAGTAGTTTTTAGAGTGGCGTTGTAAGGCATATTCAATTTTTTCATTCATTCTTCTACCAACTTTCATCTTTTCATTATCTTCTTTTCATATATATATATTTTTTTATTTCTTTCCTCTTTTTTTTCTTCTCTTCTTATTTTTTTTTTCCTTTTCGTTGCTTTTGAAATGAATATTCATTGAATACCAAGTCAACTACCCCAAACATCATCTTGTTTTCTTCTTCTTCTTCTTCTCAATCGACACACCTCATTATCACCACTAAAAGTTGATGAATCTCTCTATGGTGAACTCCAAGTTGGCAAAATTGGAGCAAAAAAAAGATAATGGTGATTATAGAAAAATGGCATTTTAACAGCTTAAAGGGGTGAACTAAGGAAATTTTTATCATTTATCTAGATAGGTAAACAAAGAGGGCTTACCATCATCTCCTATGGTCATATGGTTCTTCAATATTTGGTGACAGAAGATTATTTAGCATGGTAGCATATATTTTAACTTGACTATCAACCAAGACAAGAATAATGAAACTAAAAAACGAGTAAATACGCTATTTCAATGAAATTCGACAAACACAAAATGTATTTATAACCCTCTGAAAAGAAAAGATAGGCTCAAAAGCTTACCGGGTTTAGTCTCCACCATGTGTTATCTAGAGATCCAAATCATGTTATAGTTCACATCAAACATGTATTCAAGGAACTACGTGCAGTGCATAGCTTTATGTGCAAATCTATGATATAAAACTACGATTCGGATGATACATAACCTAAAACGTCGCAGCATGACTTTAGCAACTGTTTAACCACATCTTCTCATGTTTACCATTCTATAACAATCCAAGTTACATAACAAGTAGTATCAAATTGAGATTGCAAAAAACATCGATAACATCGTTTATTTAAGCACAAGTATCGAATTTTTTTAAAAAAATCCGTGCATAATAATGTGGATGTGCATACCCCAAAACCTAAACCTTTTCATTGTCCCCAATAAAATAATAAAACGAAAGAAAGTAGACACAATGCTAGGAGTAAGTATGCACATAGATGGAGCAATTCAACACAAAGGTGAGTGCAACTCGCACAACACTGATTTTATCTTAATTTATATACACTATGTGACTATCCATACTTCTCAAAAATCAATAGCTGTTTTTTTTTTATAAATAATTTTGTTGATCACTTTGAGTTGATATTTTTTCAATTTATAAAAAACATGTAGACTTAATTTTGAATTAAAAAAAATAATATTTAGTGCCCATAGAATCTCCTCAAACATTGGATGGTTAAGATTAATTTCATCAAGGTGGTTTGAAAATATTACGCACATACAATCTCAAGTAATTCATTCCATTTGTAATTACCATTTATGATTACTTTATTGTGTAGTGCTCGCTTTTTTTTTTTTAAATACTTATTGTGTGGTGTTTGCTTGTTAAGCCTATTTTGAACATTTCACGAAGTGAACGCATGCTTGAAGTGATCCCTAGGAATATCCCTTTTTAAAAAGAAGAATGTACCATTTTCCCATTTTGTCCAATCCTACAAAATTTGTCTTGAGCATCTACTTTGTACATAATTTTTGGGCATTTAGTGTTATGTAGACAAAAGAATTTATTAATTAATTATATCAAGTGTCAAAGATAACACACTTCTTGTTTTGGGTAAAAGGTATGTTGTCCCCTCAAATTACACCCCGATTTTTAATACCCCGATTAATTTGGTCCTTGAACTTTTAAATGTTACAATGTTAACCTAACTATCAAATGTCAACCCTTTGTGACACTCAGTCAAAAAATAGACAGAAGTTGGTCACGTGTGAGGCACGTGGATAAATTTTAAAGTTTAGGGGGAAAAATGCAACGTGATTAATAGTTTAGGGTTAACATTGCCTTCAAAATTACACATGTTCCTTCAACATGACCAACTTCTGTCTTCATGGAGGATTAACATTGCAATGTGATTGATAGTTTAGGGTTGACATTGCAACCTTTTGAAGTCCGGGGACCAAATTGCATATCAGTGTACAGTTTGAAGGGGCAAAATGCATTTTACCCTTTTGGTTTCAAATATTTTTTTTTTACCCTTTTGAGTTTCAATGATTGTATGAATTTCTCAAGAACTTACTAATACAGAAAGTGAATAAGAAGAAATAATTGTTTTTGTTAAAGAGAAAGACACAAGAAATAGAATTTTAAGTGTAGCAATGACATTTTAGAATGTGTTCCCGCCAATTGCAATTATTATCTTAATTTTGAATTTTTTTTTAAGATGTGTTCCATTACAATTTTTACATTTTTGAAAAGAAAAAGTCTACTTGCTACCGCTCCATCTTTTCATCTTTGTTATTGAACAAAAAATAATCCCTATGTGCCCAAACACACCCTTTCTTCAATGAACACGCCATTGCTTCTTGAACTCCAAGGATTGTGCACTCCATCTTTCAGTCATAAAGACAGTTTATGATTCAAAATCAGAAATTTTAGTCAAAGCTAGCTTTAAACGAATATAAAAGAAGAACACAACACTTAAAATAGTGCCATAAAATTCGCAAATAAAGTAGACTTGTAACAACCTGCATTTCCATTTAATTTAAAATTCATGTCCATATTTAATTTAGTTGTAATTGCTTTTGTCACATTTAAAATTTAATTGGGATTTCCTGCTTTTATTTAATTTCTATACTCATGTGTTAAACCTTGTTATTAGTTTTATTTCATATTAAAATTATTATTGGGGTCAAATTATAATTTCTGTAAATTTAGTAACGCTTGTGTTGAATTCCAAATCTGTATTTCAAAACGGTGAAAATAATTTCTTTGGACTCAAACTGTATTATTTTTTATAAAATCAGAAAACTATTTCCTGTGTTAAAATAAATTTTTTGTATTTTTGTGGTCACCACCGTGCCACGAAAATACCAGTTTATGTTTAAACATCTTGGCACCGTGTTAAACTTCCACAGATTTTGGAAGTGGTGTAAAGTTGGACATGACTTATGCTTTATTTCTATTAATGGAAAGTAATGATTGAATAAGCTTTGTTTGGGTATGCTCCTATTTGGTGTGTTAATTTAGTGCTATAAGTTGTTTTGCCAAACATGAGAAGTGCTTCTTGGGCTAGTTGTTCATGTCTTGTTTGCCAATGCCTAACTTGTGTGAGTTATTGTTGTGCCATAAGCTGTTTTACCCAAACAATTTCATGTTGCCCCCTACATATCTATAATTGACCCTTAGTTAACTGTAGAGGTAAACTCTCTACACATGAATCCTATATGTATATGTTGTGCAGTGTATATTGTATTTAGAGAATAGTTATTAAGATCATTTTGTTGAGCCTTGGAGAATCTACTTGGTGGCCAAGTTAAGCAATCTCTACATATACTCTTATACACTCACACATAACACTTATTTTTTTTTTCTGCTATTGCAAACTGAAATTGAGAGAGTGAGAGAGAGATACTCAGAGAGTTATAGAATTATTTTAGAAAGAGAGACTCAACCTCCATAGTTTGGATAATTGAAGCTTGGATTTCTTATATTGCTTTTCTTTCTCAACAACTTCAAAATCCTTATCATCTGTGAGTATTTAGAACTCACTCAGAATGTACTACATGTTTATTTACTGTGTGTGTGTTTAATTTT
Organism: Hydrangea macrophylla; assembly: GCA_033977485.1. Classification (NCBI taxonomy): domain Eukaryota; kingdom Viridiplantae; phylum Streptophyta; class Magnoliopsida; order Cornales; family Hydrangeaceae; genus Hydrangea; species Hydrangea macrophylla. The sequence goes on from CM066994.1 coordinate 94,335,045, forward strand.
GTCAACTACCATTGATGAATTTGTGTATGAACTCCATAGCTTGAAAGTCATGACTTTTCAAACTTAACCAAAGTCTAATTTCTTAGATAAATATGAAAGGTTACATATCATATATGTCATGTTTAAAGTTTTAGAACTTAATTTGTTCATATGAAAAAGTATATAAAAAATTAAGTTTTGTCATCTTGTAATCTTTTATAAAATTCTAAAGTTATAGATTGATTCATGTAAAATTGATTGTGGATTCATAATCCTTGTGAAAAATTGAAGAGATTCATATATTACTTGCACTAATTGCTTTGGAATTGCAAAAAAAACACCCTGAAATTCTAAAATAGGGGATTTTGACGAAGAAGACGAAGACACTGCATGAACTCTCGCGCGCGATCGCGCGAGCGACCCCTCGCACAAGCGTCCCGCTCGCACGAGCTTTGTGTTTTTTGGCAAATACAAAAGTTTTTATAATAAAAAGGAAAAATGGGCATATCGCGCAAGCGACCCGCGCGCGCGACTTTGGATAGTTTCTGGTTTTTGCTTGTTTTATGTTAAGGAACTGTGTGGATGATGTTTTATGAACTTTTAAAGCTCCGTTTGGGAAATATGTTAAATCAGATTGGGTTTTGTGAAGTTTTGTTATGTTTGGACAGTAAAGAAAGATCATGGTTTCAATTCTTCTCATATATACGTTCCCAGTACTTTATATGTTCCGTTTATAGTTACATGTCATTCATGTGGGGTCAGTCGTACATTCAAGGGGAGTAGTGGTCAGTGTGGAAAAAGAGTATGTGGTTGAGTTTGTGTGTGGACACTCCCTAGTAAGTGAGTACCAAGTGTGTTGTGGTTGAGATTGCGGCTAGATTGTCTTTGAAATGCGACGGTGGCAAAACTGGACATTCCCTGACGCCCATGGTAGCGTTAAAGTGTGTGACGCCGACTTGGACATTCCCTGGCACCCATGGTAGTGCTAAAGCGTGGCCTACAGACACTCCCTGGTACCCGAGTCTGGATATTGTGTGATGCATTTGCGAGGCGGATTAGGTACTAAAGTGTGAGGCATTGGACATTCTCTAGCACCCTGTGCTAAAGTGTGAGGCAAACTGGACATTCCCTGGTACCCCCTGTACTAAAGTGTGGCTATCTTAGCATTTCAAAGGTACTGGTGTGAGAGAGTTGGGTGTTGTGTTTGTCGAGAGAAAAGAGTCGGTAAGATGAGTTGGTGCATTGTTTTCATACACAGTCACATATATGTGAATTACAGTTTTCAAATGATATTGTGGTTGTTTTCTAATACGAAATCTTTCCTTTAATGTAAACTCGTTGAATAAATGAGAATTGGAAAATGGTAAATGAGATACGTCTTACATTCAAAGTTATGTTTTTAATACTCACCAACTTCAATAAGTTGACGGCGTTGATGCGCCCTGGACATTCGTGTTCAGGCTTTTCAGGTTATGACTGTGCTGGGCCGTACGATTACACAAATTGAGAAAGGCTTCGGGAAGGAAAACTTTGCATTACATGTTCTAAATTACGAACCAGTTTTTGTAATAAGGATGACTGTAATAGACAATAGATTTTATTTTGATTTAAGGCGGTTTGTGCCTTCAGAGACCCCGTGCTGTAATAACTATTAAGTTAGAAAAATATTTATAAGCCTTGATTGCTCTGCTCAGATTTATATTGTTTAATTGTTGTTCGATGTTTGGGACGGAATCGATCCTTCAAACTGTCGTGACCTACGGGTCCATAAAGGAAATTAAATGCTTTCCTTATTTATGCTATGACAAGACTAGGCAACAACCTGTGCAATGCATGGGACTTTGCTAGAAAGTATTTGTTAGAAATCATAGGAAAGTTGCCAGAATAGATCTATAATCTTAGACACGAAAAATATGTGTATATGTATATATATATACTTTGGTTGAACATGAAATACAAAGCAATTTCTTACCAAATGTACAGACCATGGGTACATAGAGTGCTCCATCTTCGCAAGGTTTCCATCTTGAAAATGGCATTGTTATACACTTATACCCTTCTATGATTCCCTTGCTTTCTTAAACAATCAATACTTGAAAAACTATTGAAGGTGGAAACAGATACCACTATTAAGAGACAAATTGAAATTGGATACATCATATATGTTTGAAGTAATGCTATACTTCCCACAAATTGAATACCAAATTGTTTCCCAAAAGCTTTATCAAATATACTATGTGGTGCCACTAACCATTGTAGGTAATTGGCAATAATAATCCACCATGTGGCCCGTATCCACGTCACACCCAGTATCATATGTCCCCAGTACTTCTAAGGGTTTACATCCACGCAGATGACAGCAGGCAGCCGCATCCACATATGGAGGACCACATGAGTAGCATGTGACCGTCCCTATGAAAGGACTTTAGTGCCCTCAACCCACGTACGGAGTCACACGGACACCAAGAGGGGGCACTAACTGCAATATGTCTGCCAGTTCGAGGCTCACCAACTCTCCAATATACAATACATGCACCACTCTGCCACCAACCCTTCAGTACAACACACTCCATTCCTCCTCCAAGACAAATTCCATCATATCTCCCATTTCCTAAGTGCCTTATACTAATACATTTTATACATGTATTTTATATATGTATCATTTAAACACATATATATATATATACACATGATTTACTATCACACACTCTAGCACTTGGATCAACCACTCTTGGTAAAGGAGCAGACTTTAAGGGTGGCCACATCTACTGGGACCTCGAGAGTTTACATGGTTAGTTGGCTAGGGTCAAGGGCATCTCCCTAGCTTAACGCCTCACAGACAAAGCTAGGGTTGGTTCTAAAAAAAGAGAGAGACACGTGACCCCTCACGTGCCACTTCCCCGTCCTCGCGTACCCTCCCTAAAACAAGGGAACCCTTACCTCCACAACCCCTCTATAACACTCACGCCAACCCACACCTCGATAACTCCCTTTATAGTAAATCTCATCACACAGTCACTCCACGCCAAACATTGTCCCATATTACAACCTCCCTAAATCCTGTAAAATGACTTCGCATTTAATGCCTGCTATTCGGCACCTTAACGACTCAAAGATGTGCTGACAATTTACATCTCATTAAATGTCTTCAACTGCTACGCCGCTTAAAAACCAGTATAAATATGCCCACCTCACTCAATACAACCACAAGTCATTCTCACTCTCTCTGGCATTTACTCTCTTAATAACCTATGAATAACAAAAGCTCTCACCCTCAACCTTCATCTATTGCTGTCATTATCACCCTATTCCTCTACTCTTCACCACCAACCTTAGCCTCTCAAACACTCTCATGGATTCATAACTCCACCAACTCCACAACTTTAATCCTTCTGAAACCTTCATCATTTACTGTACACCCCTTCACCACCGTTGTTTCTCTCTCTTATTTGGAACTACATTGGCTCTCACTCGAGCCACGTCCTCTGTAGGACCCATTGACTCTACACATTTTATATTATTCTACTATGTTTTACCCGTACTAACATGCCTACGTGCTATACCTCTCTATACACATCATCACACTGCAAAAGAACTCACACAACCATTGTAGTGCATGTGGTACACTTGATAATACATTTGGAAACCAATTTGGATTAAAATAATTGGCAAGCATAATGTTATCCTCTCCGCTTGTATAGTATATAGATAGACACTGTTTGTATAATATATACACACATGGGGATGCGTTTGTATATGAGAGGGGAGGTATGAGCCTTGAAAAGCTGAAAAGGATAAAGTTATTTAAGTTTAGAAAGTAAAAAAGTCAAGAGATTGGAATAGTTGAAGATGCCTTAATAACCTACAACTTATTAACTAATTTTTTTTTCCAGCAAATACATCTATTACTAGAATTAAAAGGAGAACTATTTCCTCTCCTATGAACAGTGCCACTTGGCATTTTATATTTTTTTCCTTTATTCTATGTCATTTCTTTCTTTTTTTCCCTAGCGTTACTACTTTGTACACCCTAACAACTATAGCTATTCCTCTTCTACATTTATTGCCTAGCAAATTGTGCAACACACCTCTATCCTAATTAAGACTCTCTCTCTCCCTCTCTCTCTCTCTCTCTATATATATATATATATATATATATGTTCTCATAGAAACTTTATACCAAAAGTCTCTGAAGACGCGGTAAGTCTCCTCCATACTTCAATTCCCCCCTTTGACGGCCTATCTTCTCCATCTCGCCATTATAATTTGATAGAAATAAATACCCCTCTTTTACTCTACTTAATTGTGCTTGAATACAACAAACCAAATCCAAACCCTCAGTTTTACTATTTTTTTTGTTACATATCTTGAAGATTGTTTGCTACCTCTCACTTATGCCAATTGGCATTTTCTATGATTTTCTTTTTACCTATGTGGCATTTCCTAAATTTTTCATTTTTTTTCCTATTTTTTTTATTGATTTGATTTATTTATTTTTTATGATTATGATAGATAATAAATGAAATGGGGGACCTCTTATATTCTCTGTATCCAGGCATCTTTCATGAACCCAATGCATCATAAATTCTTTGTATTTGTATATTTCAATTAATAGATTACTTACTCTAGCTCACTTTTTTTTGCACATATTGAAGGTCATGTATCTATTTATTCTCCCTCTTCCTCACTCCCTTTCTCAGTCTCAGATGGCATCAACATTTTATAGAACTTGCTGATAATTTTCAGTTACCAGATCTCAATCTTGTGAAGTAGTTTTGGAAATTCATTGTCAGAATCAAATTGAATGGGACTGAGTGGAATTTGGCTGACAGATGGGGTTTGGGTGTATAGTGTTCTTACATCAAATTGATTTTGGATGAGAACAAAACAAATTTGAACATACTTACAGTTACAATGTATAGTTTTCTCAATATTATCATCTAATTGTTTTATTTAACTCTGCCAATACTTACATTTTACACTTCTATCTATATCTACATTATGAAAAAATTATTATTTACAACCAGACGCTTCTATTATCTATCTATTTTAAATAAAAAAAGCTGAGAGTGTTCCCTTACGATCGCTATGGTAGCGCCACGTGTTACAGTTATTCAATTCACCACTGGCTTCTGCTATTGCGTTCAAGCTGTTCCTCTCCCCTGTATTAAAACAAATCCTCCCTTCCTTCAACAAGTCTATATTCAAGAATACTATGATTAGCATTTATTTATTTTTCAGTTGCCTCTAAAAAATTTCCTTAGAGATTGAACATCTCTCTCTCTCTCTCTCTCTCTCTCTCTCTCTCTCTCTCTCTCTCTTCATAACGTACTCCAAAAAATCCCTAAGAAATTGAACATCTCTCTCTCTTTCTCTCTCTCTCTCTTCATAACGTCTTTTTCTCATGCTTGTCTCTTTACCTTTCTCTCTTAATATTCAAAACATACATTCTTTGTACACAGCCATTCCTCTTGCGTTCAAGAACTTTTCCCCATTTCTCAACTATTCAAATGTCTCTATATTTAGTGGTTTCCGACCAATTGGATTCTAGCCGTTTAACATTTACGGAGATGAGAAGACATTGCTTCAAGTATTTGCTAATTATATGTACCTATTTGCCATAGCTATAGCTTCCACCATTACAATTTCAACTGTTTTCAAGATTGTAGCAATATCAGGTATGTTTTTTCTAAATCCATAAGATATATTTCTTCCATGGCTTAGTGGAATTATTGTCTTTTTTTATTATTTATTATTGCACTATTTTTTTGGACATCAGTCGTTGTTTGGGTGTTTTGGGTCATGCATTTCGTAATGCACATTAGGTGTTTGATGTATTGTTTGTTTGCAAGGTTGGTCCTTGATTTACTTGAATTTGTCCAAATTTATTTTGCATGTGGTAGAACACTCGAACTAAACATTTGTCATGGCAGCCACTAGAGGAGTTAAGTATTGTTGTGCAAATTTTAGGTTATATCTATGTATATGTACATATAATATACATATCTAGCTTAGCAAACGATGTTTTCAAGGATTTTCTTAGCGGTACTTTTTTCTTTCCTTTACAAATCGAAGGTTACACATGGGTATGTTGGGTTCATTTTGGAATCCAATGAATGAAATGTTCAAGTGTGGCTGAGTGCTCTATATAAATGACTATATACACATAAATATATATAGGTATATATAAATGAATTTGAAATGTTTTACTTTGTTTTAATATTTATGATGATGCCAAAAACTGGTAGAAGGATAATAAAAGAAGGACAATAGAAGTTTGTATGTGGTTTGGCTCCTTTAATGAGGTGACCTACGTCCACGTGTGTGTCGGTGCACTTTTACTAATACATCACCGGCGGACTCTGGTGAACCCACAAGGAGGGCGGTACTACCAGAAACCGTACGGGTATATACGTAATAGTGTTGCGATCTACTCTTTTGTAAGTCAGGAATGCAATCCCCTCTTACGGGGGTGGGTGATCTCTTTTAAAGATACAAGAGACCACCCGTACAAGATATCTACTAGATTAGGAAGCCTAATCTAATTGCAATTCGATGAGCATAAATTATGGGAAGTTTCCTAAGCGGTTTAGGAAACATCTTCTACTTTCCATTAGTCCTCTGATTGAGTTAGGAAACTGCTGGAACTGTTCAGCGCGAGTCACGGGGTCAGGCCCGGGCTACGCCTATCTTGGTCTGTCAGCATTACAAACTCCGAGTGGTATTAACAGACTAGGCAGTTCCAAGCTGGACAACCCAGGATGGTTGAGTAACATGTTCCCGCTCCGAGTGACTTGGCATTTGCTACTAACGTAGCAATTCGACTTTGACTGGATATTTTTGGACCTATCAGCTACCCCCCATTTTCGAAGCCGATATGCTGATCTATCAGATGAGGCTTTAAAAATATGCGCCATTCAATAGACCGCTCGGGAATCCTCTGGGAGCATTGCTCGGGAAGGGACCTGCCTCCTTGGTTGCCCGGGGGCTAGACCGGGCGGTACCCTTAGAAACCCGGGGTCGGTGACCGACACGTATCAAAGAGTAATTGGTCTGGTCAGGATCCGATGAGGTCGGTGTGAGAGTAACCGAATAGTTGGGTGGTAACCAGGTCATCATGTCACGCATTTAATGTGCACGACTTTTGAGGCGATGCTTCATGTGCCCGAGGTGACATCTGCTAGGCATTTTAAACGGGAAAGCCTCGTGGCCGTTAGATCTGGTTTGATCCAGATCGTTGACGCTGTATATATAAGGATCAATTGTCCATTTCTGCCATTCTTGCTGCCAAGAGATAGAGACTACTGAGCGGTTTTGAGAGCAAAAATTCCCGGTAGAGTTTCCCGAGCCCTTATTCTGCGTTAATTCTCGAAAGCCTTCTCTCCCCAGTTTCAATTCGTTATATTCTTCCTTCTCCCCTCTCTTTTTCTTCTTTGAGTGAGGCTAGAGAGAGCAAATCCACTGGGTCTCGTGAGGGAGTGGGATTTCTTTTTCCTAAGGTTTTGCTCCTTCTATAGGTCAGATAGTATGTTAGGACAGTTAAACCGAGCAAGTTGTCCGGGGGTAGTCTTGATCAAGTGTCTCTTTACCTTGAGGACCCTATACTTTTTACCCTTTAGGTTTGTCACTTTACCTCCTTTGTGCCTCAGACTAGGAGTCCCTGACCCATACCAAGACCATCCCTTGCTTTCTCCTTCCTTCGCAGGAGTACCAGAGATGTGTCACTCTAGTTTCGATTCCTCTTCCCGGTCAGAGGGTGAACAGTCTCAGTCTGGGACTCTGGATACAAGCATGGATCCACCTTCAATTACTCTATCGGACCATCACAGTGAGGGTAGAATCCCAATCCATGTGTCGGATGATGGGTTGGACCAGGGGGCCCTCATAGCCTCCATTTTGCGTGGCTCGGGCGACGAGACGCCGAGGAGGCTCGACCCTGAGGTTGTGTTTGCCTGTGAGTTTACCCTTTTTGCCTTGCATTCCCAGGACCTTAGCTGGATTAGGGACAGGTACACCATTCTTGGTGGGTGCTCCTTAGCCGTCAATGCCGACGAAGCCCACCTGTACCAGCCGGGCTTTGTCACCCTCTATGAGGATGCCCTCATGGCCGGCTTTCACATTCCCCTCTACCCAGTTGCCCAGGACGTTCTGATATACCTTGGGATTGCCCCCGGGCAGTTAGCCCCGAACGGTTGGAGGTTCCTAATGGGGTTAATCTCTCTCTGGCCCGAAGTCTTTGGGTATGAAATCACCTTCCAAGAATTCTTTTGGGCACACCGACCGTTCCCTTTCACGGGAAAGTCGAGTTCTTCTCTCTAGCGGCTCAGCAAGGAAGAAAGATTATCGTCAACTGTCCGAGCAACAACAAAGGGTGGAAGAACAAATTCTTCCAGATGTCCACCCTCGGGATTTGAGATCGGGCCCCAAGAATCCAGTTGAGGACCTCCTGGGTGGGGAAGCTGAGGGGTAGGCCTGCCCAGCGCTTTTCCTTTGCCTTTCTTTACTTCTGAAAATAACCATGTGGCTAACCATTTTCATGCTTTGCTTTGCAGCGGGGTCACTTAATCCTCTAAACATCCCCGAGGAGTGCCAAAATCAGATCTGGCACTTGGCCAGCTTGCCGATGAATATCTGGAACGTGTTGACCCGGATGGGAGATTTTGTTGCCACCTATAGCCCGAACGAGCCCGTTAAAGCTCTTGTATTTTCCCCGATCATTCCTGGTAAGTGCTCAGGACCATCTGGCCTTAACTATTTTTCCTGTTGTATTCCTCACTGTCTTTGCTGGTTACTGACAGCATGATTTTTTCTTTCACAGAAATGGCACCCAAAAGAGATCTGGAGCAGCTGAGAGCCAGGCAGGCTGCCGCGGCCGTCTGGGTGGTCAAGAGGGGAAAGAGGCCAACTGTCGAGGCCTCAGGAAGTGAATGCCAGCTCAGACGGATCCGGCATAGAACGGCAAACCGTCCATAACCAGTGGGGACGTCGGTTCCCTATGTGCTGGTAGAGGAGACCACTCCCCGAGCAGATATACCGTCTGGTACGCCTCTAGGCGAATCAGCCAAGATCAGGGAGAGGGTCAAAGAGGGCCTTCTCCCCAGCTAGGTGGAGATGTGTGCAAACATGTCTCCCCAGGAGTTCCAAGGGTGGCTGTACAACCTCTCCTACTTTATAAGTTCTTCTGCCTCTGCTCACTTATCATCGCCATTTTCTTTGTTTGCCTAACCTATTTTGTAATCGACCAGTTTGTGTTCATTGAGGTCGACTGTAAGGTTGCCGGTGCTGAGTCCTTCCTGCCTTCCCTAGTTGGGAGGGCCACTACTATCGAGTCTGCCTTGTCACACGAACGGGCAGCCTCAGAGGATAGGGAGATTGCCCTGGCTGTGGAGAAGGACAAGGTTAAGGGCTTGGCCCTAAGCCTTGGCGCAGCACAGGCCGAGTTAGCAACTACCTTGGCTGACCTGGAGGCCGCCAGGGCTGTCACAGCAGCAACGGAGGCTCGGGCAAAGGCCTTGGATGAGGCGACAGTGGTGGGGTCAATAGAGGAGGCCTTCGATAACTGACTTTTCTAAGGCTATGAAAATCTGAAGTGGAGGCTAGCCCGTGATCAGCCCGAGTGGGACATCTCATCCTACGAGGGGATTGACTCGGATTACTGGGACGTTGGTCCCTCTACTGTCGAGGGCTTTGCCGCTGAAGCTGGGCCTGTTAGAGGTACTGCCCTGGGCGGGGGCTCTGCCTTGGGAGATGACGCTGCCCCGGGGGAAGAGGCTTGGGAAACCGAGGATGTGGTCGTCGTGGACAATTCCTAGTCCCCCGCCTATACATTTAACTCATTTTTTTTTGTGGGAAGGCTACTACAACTGCCCCCTAAGCAATGTAAATATTTTTTATTAATGAAAAAGGTCCACCGAGGCTGTCCTTCTTCATCAACTATTTAATATTTCGCACTTGCTTATTCGTGATTCCCTCTGCTCGACCGATTGTACATCCTGTGGAAACCCTGCATTAGCAATAGTTTAGGACTGTACTAGTAGAAAGCCCTTAGTCTTTTAGGGACCAGTTTAAGGGTTTCACCCGGTATAGTGTAGGATTGGTCCTGTTACCATCCGTTCGGCTTCTCTAGGCATTGTAGGTACTCGGGAGGTGGCATCACATGCCTAGCCCCATGTCCTGTTGAATGCTCGGTGTGATTACCTGTTTTGGTCTAGAGTTAGACACCAGTATCCCCTGCCTCCCAAGATTTTGCTAAGGTAGGCGTTGGTAGAGGGAGCGACCATAGGGAACCGACCTGGAACATGGGTGGTTGCAAGGTCTTTTGAGGCTTGCCATCATTATCCACCTAGGGGGGTTTGCCCCCATTGTCGGTTGTGGACCTAGGCAAAGCCGATGCCTCGGGTATCATTCCGAGGTCTTTTGTGCCTGGGGTATGCCTCCGAGGTCTTTTGTTTGTCTCGGTTGTGATCCCGAGGTCTTTTGTGCCTGGGGTGTGCCCTCGAGGTCTTTTGTTTACCTCGGTTGTGATCCTGAGGTCATTTGTGCATGAGGTGTGCCCCCGAGGTCTTTTGTATACCTCAGTTGTGACCCCAAGGTCTTTTGTGCCTGGGGTGTGCCCTCGAGGCGCATGGAGAAGAATTGTTTGGTAAAAGAAATTTTATTCATTGTAGAAGTAAAACTGCCCGAAGAGAGCTACAAGGTTCCTAACCAGTATTGTTTCTATACTTTACTGAAAATACTTGCGGAGGTACTGCACATTCTAGGGGTGAGGGATGCCTTGCCCCTCCACAGTCTATAGCCAGTAAGTACCCGGGCAGTTGACGCTAGTGACCCAGTAAGGTCCTTCCCAGTTCGGGCTCAATTTTCTGTGACTCGGGACTTTTGTTGACTGGTTTACTGCCTTGAGGACCAGATCCTCCACTTGAAAACTGTGCTGCTTGACCTTGCTGTTGTAGTACCGGGAGATTTGTTGCTTCTAGGCTGCTACTTTCAGATATGCCCGATCCCTTTTTTCTTTCACCAAGTCTAATTCTTCTCTAAGAGCCTCCTCGTTGCCTTGTTCGTTGAAGCTTTCCACTCGGTACGTCGGCAATTTGAGCTCTTTGGGTACTACTGCCTCGAAGCCGTAGGTGAGAGAGAACGGCGTCTCCCCCGTAGCCGCTCGAGGGGTGGTACGGTAAGCCCAAAGAAGGGTCGGCAACTCATCTGCCCAGAGGACTTTGGCATCTTTGAGTCTGGTTTTCATGGACTGCAAAATCGTCCGGTTCGTCACCTCAGCTTGACCATTGGCCTAAGGATGCTCGGACGAGGAGTAATGATTGGATATGCCATAGCCCAAGCAGAATTGCCTGAAAACTGGGGTATCAAACTGCCAGCCATTGTCACTAATCAAGACCCTGGGTATGCTGAACCTACTGAGAATGTGTTTCTTGATAAAAGCTTCCATCTTCTTCTCGAAAAAACACTCCCTCTCATCCTATCTCATGATTGGCCTCTACTCAACATCCTTTTAATCGAATTATTAATCTAAACATGCCCTCAATTAATACACAAATATATACATTACAAAAGTATGTAAAAAATGGTGCAAAATTGTTAATGATAAAAAGGCATATAAAACCACTTAGGTCAAATAGCAAGCAAGATGAAATGCAAAATGGAGAACAAAGAAACTTACCCAGAATCCAGCTGCGATATAGAAACATGCACTGCATACAAATAAATGAAAACCTAAAAAGAGTCTCTAATAGGCGTATACACATAAAGCAAATCTTAATTCTAAGGTGTCGCGCATGAAGTCAAAAAATCAATAGAAATTAAGAAATAAAATAAACTAGAGAAAAGAGTCAAGGAATCATACCTTAATTAGTGCTACAAAACAAAGGGTTAGTCCACATGCTTTGATCAAGATATAATACAAGAATCCTAACATCATACCCAACCTCTAGCTTGAATTTAACAAATATGGACGAAGTTGACCTAAAATCATGAATTCCTTCTAATTAGTTGAAATCACAGCACCTCTATAGATAAACAAGTCTCAACTAGAAGCCAATGTAATGTCCATATAGAGATGCTACAATCTCAACATGATTACAAGGAACTCACAACTGGGTTTAAATAAATGGAACTTAACCTAATGCGAAACAAGTCCTAATCACAAGTATCAATATACACGGATGAATGCATGGATATTAACAAGAACAAGCTATGAATTGTTCATTGATTTGGATCATTTAGCCTTTGGATTTCTGTTCACATAATCATAATCAAAACATGTTTTAAGTCTTGGGTCATGGAAAAGTCATTTGGACCATCGTTTGCAAAGTTTATCAAATTTGTCATAGAATTCTGGAAATTACAGAGAGAAGACCAGAACTTTAAAATAGAAAAAACATGCTTCTCATTGTTTGATCTTAGTGATTTTTGGATATGATGTGCCTCTGTTTAGTTTCTAACCCAAAAATAAAATCAAAGATTAAATGGTTCAATCTCTGAGAATTAGATCAAAACCATACTTCACTTAGAATTCAACAACTCTCTGTCTAGAGATTTTGTGTGATTTTCTAAAAATAGTAAACGGATCTAAATTACTTCATTGTTTTTAGGGGATCTTATTAACACATTAAACTTCATAGAAAATTTATGTAAAGTCAGAATTGTTTGGTTAAGGCTCTGATCAATTCAAATCAATGCTGACTTACTGTTCTGGAATTTTGGACAGAGAGTAGCTAGTTTGCAAATCCTAAGACCAAACCATCTTAAACATGGAATCTCATCAAAACAAAAAATGCACTGGTGGATTTTTGTGTTATGACCACTTTCCAATTGGCCTCATTCAATTCCAACAGATCATGATTTAATTATAAATCCTTGATCAAAATTGGTTTATGAATTAACTGCACCATTATTGAGTTCATCATTTTTGGTTAAATCTATCAACCAAACCATAGAGGTTGACTCATCTTAAAACTAATTTTCCTTCCCATTGATGGTCATTGGAGATTAAATATGACTAATCCACATGAGCATTAATGGAACATGGAAAGGATTCCATAAGACTTCGAATTAGAGGACCTAAGTCATGACCTAAGACTGGATTCACTAATTATACATGGATATAACTATAATCAACCTTAATCCTCATATAAATCATAAGTTTATATAGAATTAAAGAATCAAACTCAAGGGAATCAAATGAAATATTGAAGATCTCAGGAATCCCAAGAGAGGAATATAAACAAAAGGAGATGAAAATCAAAATTCAATTGATGTTCTAAGTTAGACTTCACTTTAGAACTTGTTTAATCTTAAACCCAAAGCTATTTAGATCCAAATTAATGAAAAACAAATGGGAGTACAATCACAATTCTAGTGGTGTATGATGAAATGAGAGTTAGGAAAATGCATTCCCAGAATTCGTTGACAGCACATATGAGTTGGTACTGCAAAAATTACGTGAAAACTATAATAACCCTATAAGGGCGGAACTAGGGTTACCTTAAACTGCTAAAACGGATTGCTGTAGTAGACGAATCGAGAACACGGGCTCGATAACAGCTCACGATCTTCTATTGAATTCCTTTGTTGCCAGAATATCGAACTGAGTGTGGGCTCCTTTGAAATCCTTTATGTTTCTGCTCGTTCTTTTTACGCTCACTTTTCTATTCTGAGTTATAATGCTCTTAATGGAAAAATGCCAACTGAGGAGAGAGCCAAAGCAGCATATATATAGGCTACAATAGGGACCATAAAAAGTCAATAAGGAATAGGCTTCCTTATGAAATTAGGAAACCCTAATTTGAACTGAATCAGATTCCTATTTCCATAAATTATAATTCATACCACTAAAGAATTATAATTGCACTCCTACCCTTATCTCAAAAATATATTTCGAGCTCCATGTTATTAAATGCTTATTATCTCCCCATGTTAAGATTACAGATATCCATTAATTAAATATAATTACTGACAATCATATTTAATTAATCTCTTAAAATTCCTTGAGATCCTCTGCTTAACTTATCTGATATGTCGGATACAAAATCCATTTGCATGGTTTGACATAATCAAAACTTATAAGCTTTCTCAAGGGTATATCATTAATCCCAAAATTGAGACATGGATTCCATCATTAATTAATATCCACCACACAATTAATATTGTCACCCAATCCAATGAGATATTGACCCATTTAAGGATCTCCCCTTTTAGGGATCAAATTGTAAATATCAAATGTACGTGTCTATAAATTAACTTAGGATTTAGAGCATAAGCACTCATAATAGTCCTGAGGTATTACTTATCTTACAAGTTAGTAAAAAGATAATTACCCTAAGCCGGTCCCGTTTAATACACAAAGTGTACCAGCATGGTAAGTTGAAACTATACCATTTCCCGTAGTCAAGACAAACCTACTACAAGACCATGCTGTAGTCCTACTGATGGTGTTTCCAATCCATCTAAGACTGTAAACCTAAATCTTACATTCTACAAGATCCGATGGTCAGATCTTCCGTGTGTAAGCCGAACTCTACACACCAAACCACCTACTATGTAGAATGAAAGACACATGCATAATATTAAATAAACAATATAATACAAATATTGTCCACACAGATTCTCATAAAAATGGATTAACTGATTTTATTAAATGAATAATAAATCAACTACATAAAGCATGGCTTTTAGTATATATCCCTAACAATCTCCCACTTACACTCAAAGCCATGATGCGACATACCTCACTCATTTCCCTCCTACATGACTATCAAAAGTCTTGGCCGATAAGCTCTTGGTGAAAGGATCTGCCAGGTTATTTGCTGATGCTATCTTGGTCTCTTCAACATCACCTCTTTTCACAATCTCTCGTATCAGGTAATACTTATGCTCAATGTGTTTTCCCTTCTTATGTGCCCTAGGTTCCTTTGAGTTAGCAACCACTCCGCTATTATTGCAATAAAGGGCAATAGCTGATTGTACCGCAGGTACTACTCTTAGATCCATAAGGAAGTTTCTGAACCAAACGGCCTCCTTAGCGGCTTCCGAAGCAGCCACATACTCGACTTCCATGGTGGAATCAGCAATACACGACTGCTTGATACTCCTTCAACTAATGGCTCCACCTCCTTAGGTAAACACATATCCTGAGGTAGACTTTCTGGAATCCCTATCTTACATAAAATCAGAATCCGTGTACCCAATGGGTACAAGACTGTCTGCTTGGTAAACTAACATATAGTCTCGAGTCATTTTAAGGTACTTGAGAATATTTTTCACCGCAGTCCAATGTTCTTGCCCTGGATTAGACTAATATCTACTAACCATGCCAATAGCAAAGCAGATGTCAGGTGTAGTACATAGCATAGCATACATTAGGCTTTCTACTGCCGAGGCATAAGGAACTGCCTTCATCTTCTCTATCTCATTAGGTGTCTTAGGACACTGATCCTCAGATAGAGTAATTCCATGAAGGGAAGGAATCCCTTCTTGGAATCTTGCATGCTAAACCTTGCAAGAATATTGTCGATATAAGTGCCTTGTGACAAGCCCAACATCCTATTCTTGCGATCTCGCATAAGCTTGATCCCTAGGATGTGACTGGCTTCTCCCAAGTCCTTCATATCGAATTGACTGGACAACCATACCCTTACAGAAGATAATACTCCCACATCCGCACATTAATCAAAACCAATAGACATGATTGCTTGATCAAAGTGGATATTCCAAGACCTAGATGCCTGCTTAAGTCCATAAATGGACTTCTTAAGCTTGCACAACATGTGTTCTTGGCCCTTCACAATGAACCCGTCTGGTTGCATCATATAGATGCACTCATCAAGATTCCCATTAAGAAATGCTGTCTTGACATCCATTTGCCAAATTTCATAATCGAAATGTGCAGCAATGAATAAGAGAATCCGGATAGACTTTAGCATGGCCACTGGCGAAAAAGTTTCCTCATAATCAATTCCCTCTTTTTGAGTGAACCCTTTCGCAATAAGCCTTACTTTAAAGGTTTCCACCTTACCGTCTGTTCCTCTCTTCTTCTTATAGATCCACTTACATCCAATGGGTTTTATTTCATTGGGTAGTTCTACAAGATCCCAGACTTGATTGGAGTACATAGACTCTATTTCAGACTTCATAGCCTTTTGCCAAAGATCTGCATCTTTATCTTGGAGTGCTTCATTATAGTTACAGGGATCGACACCTTTTCATCAGGGACCCGGTCATAAGACTCTCCCAAGAACATATACCGGCCAGGTTGAATAATAACCCTCCTACTATGATGAGGCACAACCCGTGTCTGTGTATCACTGATATTTCGTTGTGAAGATTCTGAACCTAATACACCATTATCTGCATGCTGTGCTGGTTCAGGAACCTGCGTGTTAATAGTTGGTTCAGGATCTACACGAGTTTTGATAATCCTCCCACTATGATGCGATAATGGAATATCGATAACTCTGTCTTATGATGTTTCTTCTCGTACCGATGGTATCGAAGAAGTATGTGTCGGTGTCTCTCCTCTCATTTCCTCTAGAATAATACAGCTTCTGGGCTTGTGGTCCATAACATAGTCCTCTACTAAGAATGTGGCATTGGTGCTAACAATAACCTTCTGATCCTTAGGACTATAAAATAGACCACCTTTAGTTCCTCTTGGATACCCAACAAAGAAACATACTTCTGTTCTTGATTCCAACTTTTCTACGTTCCCTTTCAGCACATGTGTTAGACTACCCCAGATCCGAACATGCCGCACACTAGTGATGAGGGCTGATATTTGTAAAATATTGGACTGATAGAGAGAAAAATTGGTTGAACTTAGCCCTCTATCTCTAGTTTTACTTGCATTTGTGTCTTAATTCATCTCTTTACACAATGATGTGCTTTCCATGGTATGTTGCTGTGTTTGGTTCTTTGAATGCAGGTCCTGAAGTTGAAATGAATGACAAGGCTAAAAGAGATAGCCCAAGAAACAAAGAGACCAAGTCAAATTTGAAATCCAAGTACCAATCGATTGCCATGATAGCAATCGATTGCTTGTAAACCAATCGATTGCCATGCTAGCAATCGATTGCCTGAAAACCAATCGATTGGAATCAGTTACCAATCGATTGGTAAAATATGGAAGTCAAAACTCTTTAATGGGGCAGATTCTCAGCAATCAGAGTTAATGACGATGACCATCCGTTACGTTGTGAACCTGGGCACTTTCAGCTCGCAATGTTACTTTATAAATAGAGGAGAGATGTAGAGAGAGGGAGTTGGCTCATTTTTGTATTATTTTGTAGGATTTTTTTTTTGTTTAACAAGATTCAAGTTGAAGAAAATTCTATTTCGAATTCAATTTCAAGTCAGGTTTATTCCTTCATGTTTTATTGCTTTAGAATTTGTTTGATTATAAACACTATTATAGTCTTAGTTTAATTTTGAAATTTCTTGTTCATAAATTTAATCCATGTGTGATTCCATGTTTTAGTTTTTGTGTATCCATACAATCTTACATATGTCAGAGTAGAATCCTGGTTGGGAATAATGTAAAGAAACATTATTCATAATCACTGCCATGATTCTGTTTTAGAGTCAGTGGCAATCGATTGGAAACAGAACCCAATCGATTGCCATAGATTCCAAGCCAATCGATTGGTACTTATACCAATCGATTGGGAGTCATGTCATACCAATCGATTGCCATTAATAGCAATCGATTTCCATGAAAATGTTTTGGGCAGAATCCTTTTTGTATTCCAGTAACTTCTGTTTCAGAAACTAAGTCCAATTTGATCTTTTAAGTTAAAATTGAAATTTGATTTTGAAATATAAGCTCTTTTGATTAATTAATTCAATGAACACTTATGACAAACATATCAAATATCCCATACTCGATTTGTTAGTTATAGTTCATGATTTAGTTAGTCCTGATTTCAGTTCTTATTGTAAGTGAGGTAGTTTAACCACCAAGTATGCGGAATTCACATACTTAGTGTCTAGGTTGCTAAACTTAACCTTTTGTGAAATAAGGAATACTAAAAGGACAAAACCCCGGTTGTTCGTTTTTGCTAAATTATGTAAGTGGTTAGGATTATGTGTTCTCACATGTTCCCAACACTTTTTTCATTCATAATTTAAACTACATTGTTCATTCTTACTTAATTTAATTGCTGTTTTACTTTAATCCCTTTTGTTATAATTTCGAATTTAGTAGGATCATTAGAACCTCCATCTTTAAAAGAAATCATCTTTTACCTTCTTTAGGATTCAATCTAGTGGTCTACCCCTCAATTTCGTCCCTTGGGAAAACGACTCGGTCTTACCAGTTGTAAATCGACACGACCGTTTACACTGGGACGTACTCTTCAGAGAACACATTTCCAACTCGTGTCAAGTTTTTGGCGCCGTTACCGGGGACGGTAATGAAGGCCAGGGATTTTAGATTGATTCAATCTTTTCTTATCCCATTTCTATCTTTCTTTTTCTTTTCGTTCTTCAGAACACAAGCTGTGTTGTTTGTGTCATTCTATGTCCTTTGACTCCACCGAAGCTTTCGTCACAAATTTATTTGAAGATTCCATAGATAGTACTGATAATCCCATTTTTACTCTGTCTACTTCTAATCCAATGTCTGACACGGAGAGCCAACAAGGAGAAAATAGGCATAACCTCATCGATGACGGTCAACGACCTCTACGAGAACTCTTGGCTCTTGATCGAACTGCCACACCTTCCTGTATCCGCATCCCTCCGCATACAGGTACATTCCATTTTCGTAATGGAATGATCCAACTATTACCCACATTTCATGGGATGGAGAAGGAAAAGGCATACTTGCATATTCAAGACTTCGAAGACGTTTATGGCACGTTCATAGATCAGACTTGCCCAAGTGATATAATTCGACTAAAGCTTTTTCCCTTCACCTTGAAGGACAAAGCGAAGTCATGGTTATTGTCGCTCAAACCAAACTCTATTTCGACTTGGCCAGCAATTCATGAAGCCTTTCTCAAGAAGTTCTTCCCTAATCGGTTAACGACTGATATCTTGAGACAAATCAAGATGTACAATCAAAAAGAGGATGAAACATTCGCTGAAGCATGGGAGCGATACTAGGATTTATTATTGCTATGCCCACATCATGGTTTTGAGAAGTGGCGAACAATAAGCTTTTTCTATGATGGCCTTTGTCCGAAATCAAAGAAACTCGTGGAAACTACGAGTGACGGTGAGTTTATGAGCAAGAATGCAGATCAGGCCAAAGCTCATTTTGAATGGTTGGCCGAACACTCGCCAGAATGGGAAACTCAAGTGACAAGAACTCAAACTAGTTCGAGTTCAAGTCGTAAGAGTATATATTAGTTGAAAGTGGAAGATGGTTTAATAGAGAAATACGAGCAACTGTCTCGTAAATTGGAGGCATTGGAAGCAAAGAAGGACCAAGTGATACAATTCGCTTATGAAGATTCATGTTCTTGTTGTCTACAAATGGGGCATACTTCTCAACATTGTCAAATATACCCTGTTTATCATTAACAGAGTCCAGTAGAAGTACACGCTGTAAATTCCCCTGGTCGTTTCAACTCAAATGATAGGTGGAGTCATCCTGGTTTCGACCATAGAAACAATGCTGCCACAGCGAACTCACCTCAATAGTGGCAGCCGAACAAAAGAAACCAATACCGACCTCAAAACCAAGGATACCAACAGGGTTACAAACCTCCTCATACCTATCAACAAAATCAAGGTTACCACTCGAATCAATATCAACAAAATCACTCACCTCAATCCAACTACAATCAGGGGAGCAACAACTAATCTTCATCCAACACTTATGTGCCACCTCATAAGAAGGCACAAGAGGATCCTAATACACTCATGATGCAGCAGATGATGCAGTTAATGAGTAAACTCAACACAAGTGTAGAGAGGTTAGCTGCTCAACAAGGGGATAGAGAACGAAGTATGTTCCCAGCACAACCAGAGCCAAATCCTAAAGGCCAAGCCTCGGGTTCAGGACAACACGAGGAGGCTAAGGCTGTGACTATGTTGAGAAGTGGAAAAGAGATTGAAAAAGTCTCTCTTCCCCCACACCCTGTAGTTGAAGATGAAGAAGAGGTGGAGAATGAAGAACATTTGGTGGAAGAAAAAAAAGAGGGCGAAACAGTTGAGCTTGAAGCAACAGTTCCCGAGGATACCAAAGTAAAGAGAACGCCCGGAAAAGAACCTCTCCTTGAGGAAGCACCCAAATGCCCTTTTCCTGCTCCATATCCTCAAAGGTTAAAACCTAAACAGGAAACCAAAAGTCAGGAGTTTTTGGAATTATTCAAGCAAGTGAAGATCAATCTACCACTCCTCGACGCGATTAAAAAAGTGCCATCCTATGCCAAGTTCTTGAAAGACTTGTGCACTGTTAATAGGAAGTAAAGTGTTAAAAAGAGCGCTTATTTGGCATGCCAAGCAAGTGCAATTGTAAAACATGATTTGCCTCCTAAATACAAGGATCCGGGCACACCAACAGTCTCTTGTATAATCGGTCAAAAGAGAGTGAACAACGCTCTGCTTGACTTAGGTTCGAGTGTTAATCTCTTACCTTACACTGTTTACCAGTAGTTAGGGTTGGGAGAACTTAAACCCACTCGTATTACTCTGCAACTTGCAGACCGATCGATTAAATATCCACGCGGAGTTCTGGAGGATGTCTTAGTCCAAATTGACACCTTTGTCTTTCCAATTGATTTCGTTGTTCTAGACAGCAAGCCGGTTTACAATGCCAAATCTCAGATTCTGGTGATCTTTGGACGTTTTTTCCTCGCAACGATTGATGCAACGATTAAGGTAAGGAGTGGAGTCATGACCGTGGTGTTCAGGAACATGACGTTGAATATCAAAATCTTTTCAAATCCTAAAATTGAAGATTTTGATGATGAGGAAGTGGAAGAGGAAGAGGAAGTGAATTGGGTAGAGTCGGTAATCCAAGATTACTTTGATTCAACTGCTCACTCTGATCCCGTGGAGTCTATTATGACTAACTCATGTTATGAATTGGATAGATATACTCCATAAGATGAAGAAATGTGCCAGATGTGTGCTGCATTGGAAGTTATGGAAGAGGAATTTGCTAGGGCAATGTGGATGGCCCAATATGAACAATTGCCGCCAAAGACAAAGTTGGCAGTGCCGTCAAACCTGCAATTTCTGGAGTTGGAATTAAAAGAACATCCAAAGGAATTGAAATATGTATTTCTGGGAGAAGAGAAAACCTTTCCTGTTATAATTTCGTCCGTTTTGAATCAAGAACAGGAAGGTAAACTGATAAAGCTACTCAAACAACATAGAAGTGCATTAGGGTGGATTGTCGCTGATTTAAGGGGAATAAGTCCATCCATATGCACACATAAGATTTACCTTGAGGAAGACGCCAAACCATGTTGGCAAATGCAAAGGCGTCTTAACCCAAATATGCAAGAGGTTGTAAAGAAAGAAGTCTTGAAATTACTGGATGTTGGTATAATATATCCGATTTTGGATAGTCCTTGAGTAAGTCCAACTCAAGTAGTGCCGAAGAAAGCCGGCATTACAGTGGTGCAAAATAAGGATGGTGAAACTGTACCAACACGTGTTACCACAAGTTGGCGCATGTGTATAGATTACAGAAGATTGAATGCGGTGACTCGAAAGGACCATTTCCCATTGCCTTTCATGGATCAAATGCTCGAAAGAGTAGCGTGTCACCAATTCTACTACTTCCTGGACGGTTATAGTGGTTATAACCAAATTGAAATTGATCCCGCTGATCAGGAAAAAACCACGTTCACCTGTTCGTTTGGAACATTCGCATATCGCCGGATGCCATTTGGCTTATGCAATGCACCTACAACATTTCAGAGGTGCATGCTGAGCATATTTAGCGATATGGTTGAAAAGATCATAGAAGTTTTCATGGATGATTTCTCTGTATTTGGAAGTAGTTTTGATGATTGCTTAGGAAATCTCTAGAAAGTTCTGAAAAGATGTGAGGATAAAAACTTGGTCCTCAATTGGGAAAAATGTCACTTCATGGTGACAAAAGGAATACTAAAAGGACAAAACCCCGGTTGTTCATTTTTGCTAAATCATGGTAGTGGTTAGGATTATGTGGTCTCACATGTTCCCAACACTTTTTTCATTCATAATTTAAACTACATTGTTCATTCTTACTTAATTTAATTGCTGTTTTACTTTAATCCCTTTTGTTATAATTTCGAATTTAGTAGGATCATTAGAACCTCCATCTTTAAAAGAAATCATCGTTTACCTTCTTTAGGATTCAATCTAGTGTTCTTCCCCTCAATTCCGTCACTTGGGAAAATGACTCGGTCTTATCGGTTGTAACTCGACGCGACCATTTACACTTGGACGTACTCTTCAGAGAACACATTTCCAACTCGTGTCAACTAGGCTTTCGCCCAGTCCACAATTCCGTGGGAGTAGTAGGTACTGACTTAGATGGTACCAAGTTTAGAATGTATGCAGCTGTCTCTAATGCGTGTTCCCAAAAGGAAATTGGTAAATCCGAATAACTCATCATAGATCTTACCATGTCCATGAGAGTCCTGTTCCTTCTTTCTGCTACACCGTTCTGCTAAGGCATACGGGGTGCAGACAACTGGGATGTAATCCCTTGCTCCAATAAGTATTCCCTAAACTCTCCCAAGAGGTACTCTCCACTATGATCAGATTTTAGTGTCTTTATATATTTACCTAGACGATTCTCCATTTCAGCCTTGAAGTCTTTGAATTTCTCAAAGCATTCAGACTTACGCCGCATCAAATAAATGTACCCATACCTTGAGTAATCATCGATGAAAGTGACAAAGTACTCAAATCCCCCTCTTGCTTGGACAGTCATAGGACCACACAAATCAGAGTGAACCAATTCCAATGCCTCTTTTGCTCTATAGCCCTTGGCCTAGAACAACCTCTTGGTCATTTTACCTTCCAAGCAGGATTCACAGACTGGAAGTGCCTCCACTTCGAATGAGCTTAATGGCCCAATTTGAAACAGTCTTTGAATCCTTTTCAAATTAATATGACCAAGGCATAAGTGCCAAAGATGCGTTTGGTTCATCCTCGAAGGCTCTTTTCTCTTAAATGGAAAACGATTTGTGTTATTCAATTCATTAAGTTGCAGTATAGGAAAGACATGATTTATAATATAAAGATCATCCACCAATTGACCAAAACAAATAAAATGTTATTTTCTTTAATAACTACTACTTTATTAAAATGAACTGAATATCCATTCTTTACTAAATTAGAAACTGAAACTAAATTCCTTATAATAGAAGGTACATAAAGGCAATTTCTTAATATTAAAATCCTATCTCTACCAAAACTAAGACGTAGATCTCCTACTGCAACTTCTGCTACTCTCATAGCATTTCCAATATATAGATAAATCTCTCCATCACTGAGATGCCTGGTTCCCTGGAACCCCTACAAAGAATTGCATACAAGATTAGTGGCTCCCGTATCTACACACTAGGTACTGGTAGATCGGACCGCTAAACACGATTCAACAACTAGTAACTGAGATTTACCTTGATTGTTCTGTCCGGCGAGATAAATCGGACATTGCTTCTTCCAGTGTCCTGGCTGCTTACAAACAAAACATTTGCCTTTAGGCTTTCCCAGTTGTCCTCTTGGCCTTTGGATTGGCGGAGGACCCGCGACCTTCTTTTGAGCCTCTTTCATTTTCTTCTTGCCTTTCGGCTTTGAAGCAGAACCTTTCTCAAACACAAGAGCACTCCCTGACATTTTGTTGAGACCCTCAGCTGCTTAGAGTTCTTTAAGCAGCTTCACCAATGTATATTTAAATTTATTCATGTTGTAATTGAGGCAAAATTGCTTAAAAGACTCTGGCAGTGACTGGAGTACGATATCGACCTGGGTTTCCTCGTCGATTTCAACTTCAAGGATCTCTAGTTCATTAAGAAGAGATATCATCTTAAGAACTTGATCCCTTACAGGAGTCCCCTTAGCCATAGTTGTGTTCATCAAGTCGTTCATGGCAACCTGCCTAACAACACGACTTTTATCCCCGAACATCTCTTGGAGGCTCTCCATCATGTCATAGGCGCTGGCCATTGACTAATGCTGATGTTACAGCACATTTGACATGGATGCCAAAATATAACACCGCGCCATCTCATCAGCCTTGACCCATTTCTTATGAGCCTGGGTTTCCTCAGTAGTTGCCCCCTCACCAGGTTGCTTAGGACATTCTTGAGTAAGCACAAACTTGTACTCTTCAGCAGTTAACACAATATCCAAATTCCTTTTCCAGTCTATATAGTTGGTCCAGTAAGTTTGTTTTCTTTAAGTATAACAATGAGTGGATTGAAAGAACCCATTTAAAAGCCTGAGAATCACATAATATAAATAACTACATTTGGGCAAAACATTACTATGGATTCGAGTTGAAAATATTGGTTCCTTCTACCATATTTGAAAAGAATCTGCTAGCAACCTGATACACCGTGATAATATGACTCGATGGGAAGCCATATCATTTGTTCAGATAGGCAATTGTCTTTTAATTTTACTATCCAGGCAATGTACCTTGCCTAGTAAAATTAAATTGCTGACTTGCTTTGATCCTATAAATAATAATAGTGACTCAGATGGAGAGGATATTATTATTTATAGCTAAGTGTATACCATCACTTAATTCTAGGTCAAGAGTTCCATGAGGAACACTTCTGATGGAGAGGTGGCCCACACTAATAATCACCCAAAACATTCTTTTAAAGAAGTTTGTACTGATGATTCCATGATCAACTACATCCAATGGAGAGGATGACATTAGAGCCATCACACAAAATTAATCATATCATCTACAAACCAGTGATGGAGACCATGTGATTTATACTTGATAAATTCTCTCTCCTACTTAGAATTTTAAAAAAATTTGAGGGTTATAATTTCTAGAAAAACTTTTAATTTAATTAATAAAAAATAATGGAATACTTGACAAAGATTAATTCATCCTTACTTGTCAAACCCACATGTGTAGATAATAAAATTATTCTATTCTCTTGATTTTAGAAAATAAGTACTTATGTTTTCAAATTATTGAATTAGTTTTATTTCTAAATACACATGTAGTTGTCCATCATTTTAAATTAGTATAAATTAAACATGCAGCTAGACATCTGAAATACGTCTATGAACAATTATTTATATTGTCCTATTCATTAAACATGAAACAATAATAATCATTCAATCACACATAAATAAGGAAACCACAATAAAATAGGAATCCGACTATTATGGTCAAGCTAAAACTCTTGTGAAAAATCTTCATTGAATCCGATTAGCTCTATGTCGCCACTACACACGGGGGTCGAGTTGCCCGGTCAGCTCGCAGGGGTCGAGGGGGTAGCGCCCCCCGCGGGGTTTCCGGGGCAGCGCCCCTGAAGCTAAATCCGATTTACCATTAGCAACTGCCTTCCAGAACTGTTTTCTGAAACAGTATTCAAAAACTGCTTCTAGATTGCTTTTTGAAACTACTTGTAAACTATCTTCACAAACTGTCTTCATAAATTTACTTGAGATATATTACATAAACCCTATGCCTCCATGAAGGAGTTCAGATGCTATTTCTTTGCAGTAAATTAACCACACATCAATCAAGCGTGGGATCCAATATACACAAATCCTATGCCTCCATAAAGGAGTTCACATGCTATATTTAAATAGAAAGATTAACCACGGATAAAACCATCATGGGATCCAATCACACAAAATCAGTGACCATAATAGTGGAATAAGAATGCTGCAAAACAAGGGTTAGCATAGTTCTACAATCTATCCATCCATCAAAACACGCATAAGATCTATTTTATTGGACAACATAGTTGCGTCCAACCCATACGCAGAATCAACGTTGCTCTGATACTACTGTTAGGAAACTGCATTCCCAAAATCCGTTGACAGCGCGTATAAGTTGGTATTGCAAAAATTACATGAAAACTACAATAACCCTATAAGGGTGAAACTAGGGTTACCTTAAACTGCTAAAACGGATTGCTGTAGTAGATGAATCGAGAACACGGGCTCGATAACAGCTCACGATCTTCTACTGGATTCCTTTGCTGCCAGAATATCGAACTGAATGTGGACTCTTTTGAAATCTTTTATGTTTCTGCTCTCTCTTTTTACGCTCTCTTTTCTATTCTGAGTTATAATGCTCTTAATGGAAAAACGCCAACTGAGGAGAGAGCCAATGCAGCATATATATAGGCTACGATAGGGACCATAAGAAGTCAATAAGGAATAGGCTTCCTTATGAAATTAGGAAACCCTAATTCAAACTGAATCAGATTCCTATTTCTATAAATTATAATTCATACCACTAAAGGTTTATAATTGCACTCCTACCCTTATCTCAAAAATATATTTCGAGCTCCATGTTATTAAATGCTTATTATCTCCCCATGTTAAGATTACAGATATCCATTAATTAAATATAATTACTGACAATCATATTTAATTAATCTCTTAAAATTCCTTGAGATCCTCTGCTTAACTTATATGATATGCCGGATACAAAATCCACCTGCAGGGTTTGACATAATCAAAACTTATAAGTTTTCTCGAGGGGATATCATCAATCCCAAAATTGAGACATGGATTCCATCATTAATTAATATCCACCACACAATTAATATTGTCACCCAATCCAATGAGATATTGACCCATTAAGGTTCTCACCCTTTTAGGGATCAAAGTGTAAATATCTAATGTACGTGTCTATAAATTAACTTAGGATTTAGAGCATAAGCACTCAAAATAGTCATGAGGAATTAATTATCTTACAAGTCAGTATAAAGATAATTACCCCAAGTCGGTGCCGTTTAATACACAAAGTGTACTAGCATGGTGAGTTGAAACTATACCATTTCCCGTAGTCAAGACAAACCTACTACAACACCATGCTGCAGTCCTACCGATGGTGTGTCTAATCCATCTAAGACTGTAAACCAAAATCTTACATTCTACAAGATTCGATGGTTTGATCTTCTGTGTGTAAGCCGAACTCTACACACCAAACCACCTACTATGTAGAATGAAAGACACACATGCATGATATTAAATAAACAATATAATACAAATATTGCCCACACAGATTCTCATAAAAATGGATTAACTAATTTTATTAAATGAATAATAAATCAACTACATAAAGCATGACTTTTAGTATATATCCCTAACAATGAGGTGGGAAGAGACTTTTTGAAAATGTGTAAAAGATCCTATATAGTCCTATGAATTATGATTAAACTTAAACTAAGAACTAATTAAGATTAGAGGATACCTCCAATTATCCTCAACTTCTTTGTGGTTTTAAGGTCTTCCAAAGGTTCTTCAAGCTCTTTTTCTAAGTCTTGCAATGATTTACTCTTTAATTCTCTTAATTTTCTCTAAGATTCTCTTCTAATTATATCAAAAAAGTTGTTCAAGAAGAAGATCCCCCTTGTAATAGAGGATATTCATCCTCTTATATAGGCAAATTTCCGAGGGGTATTTTAGTAAATTTAAGGTGAAAATCCTAATCTCGGATGTACTTTTGATAGTACAAAACGCAATATTTCAAAAAAGCAGACTGTTGAAAAATGCGGCACTTGGTGGAGTTGTCTGCAGCACCCAGTAAATACCGGAGTGGCACTCGCCAATTGCCGAGATGACATTCATTAAGTGCCGAAACGACATTCAAAGAGCGCCGCAGACAACTCGTGGATTGTCGTCGTTTTGTGCATCTCATTTTGCCTTGTTTTTCAAAGAGCAGACTGCTGAAAAATGTGGCACTTGGTGGAGTTGTCTGCACCACCCAGTAACAGCCGGAGCGGCACTCGCCAATTGCCGAGACGGCATTCCTTGAGTGCTGGAATGGCATTTAGAGAGTGCCGCAGACAACTCGCGGACTGTCGTCGTTTTGTGCATCTCATCTTGCCTTATTTTTTTTTATTTCCTTTTCTTTTCTTATCCTTTTTCTTTCTTTTTTGGCTTAAAAAACTGCTTCTATTGTTGCGGCATTTGGCGAGTTATCTGCGGCAATTAGTGGCTACTGGTGCGGCTATCAGTGAATGTCGCAACGGCACCCAGTGAGTGCCGCATCGGCACCACGTGACATCCGCAAGATCCACCACGTGTCGTTTTCTTTCCTTTCTCTTGTTCACTATTTTTCTTTCCTTTTTCTTTCTTCTTTAATTAATTTTCTTTTTGAAATTGCAATTGAAGAGCCTTTTGAAGAGCTTGAATCACCTTTTGAATCCCAAAAATTTGTCGGACATTGTCTTCATCGGTTTTGGAGGTAACAATCTCCTAAATTTGACGGTTGGTTAAAATCGGAGTGTCTACACACTCACATCAATATTTTATACATATAATGTATTAATAAACTTACTGATTTTGTATTTGAATTCAATTTGTATCACCCCAATATCGCTATTCACTGAATATACATTTAGGTAAAGTTGTGTTCATAACTTTGTGTTCACTGGTTTCTAATAGTTTTTTTCAAAAATATAATTGTGTGCCCTTCTATATATGGTAATCATCCAAAGATTATGAATTGTATTTTAGCTCGTGCATTTGCACAGATTATCGACTAATTTTTCTATATGTATATATTTACTATATTGATTGTATGCATAAAAATTGTAAATAAATAAAACACAAAAAAAAACGGAGAAGGAGAAAATGTAATTGAGAAAGAAATAAAACAAAGGGGGAATATTTAGGAAATGCTACATAGGAAAAAATAAAAATAAAAAATAAAAAATGTCAAGTGGCATAAGTGAGAGGAAGGGAAATAGCTATCTTTTTTATTTTTTATTTTTATATTTTTTTTAGTCTTACCTGGATCAAGGCTGGATACAACGCACACACCCCACACACGCACACAAACCCACCCCAATCCCATCGCACAATCCCACAATGGCCCATAGCAAAGCCCAACAAGGGCCACTCATTCTGAATGAACGCATAAATATGGGGGGGGGGGGGGGGGGGGGGGGAGTGATTTCCCCTTAGAGGAATTGGATCCTTGACCTCTCCACGGGAGAAATCAAGGTGGTACCACTTGATCACTTGAAAAATAGCTATCTTTAGATATAGTAAATAGATGAGGCTAATTTATTCTAGAAATAGTTAAGGATTAGGATAAATTGTATTTTGTACCCTCATAGTTTGGGTGTGATTTCATTTTGGTCCTTGTAGTTTCAATTTTATCAATTTGGTCCTTACAGCTTCATTTTAAGTTCAATTTAGTCCATTCATGAAAATTTCCTACAGTTTGTGGTAGATTTAGGATCAGCATAGATGTGTAAAGTATAATTTCTCCAAGTAAATTTATCATTATGCCCCTAATGATACCACATCACATGACATGTTTCTGTTAAAAACTGTTGGAAATTTTTTTATGAATAGACTAAATTGAACCTAAATTAAAATTATAAAGACTAAATTGACAAAATTAAAACTAGAGAGACTAAAATAACATCATATCCAAACTACAAGAGTACAAAGTATAATTTACCCTTAAGATTATATTCCCTATATATGGCACTCTTTTGTGAGACACTAATAACCCATGTCAATCAATGTTATGCTACCTTTAAAAAATTCGGTGATGTGATACTGATTTTCTAGAGATTCACGGATGAGTAATGCTAGAAAGCATTTTTCTCACCCAAAACTACTCATCTATTGTCCATTTATGTCTTTATTCGGAGATATGTGTCTCATTCCAATAATTATATTGATGATACATGAGAAAATGGGAGAGAAATGGGATACATGTCAATCAGCTAAGGCCTAGGTGAGCATTTTTTGGTGAGCTTGCTTTCATAATGCGATGCTTCTTAAATTTTAAATTCTAAATTTAGTTTTTAAATGCTTTGTTAATTGTACCACATGTAGTGACAACATCAATCATTATCACAAGATATAGTACAACCATTAAGAGCCCATTTGGGTTAGCTGAAATATTAAGTGATTGTTTTCTAAGTGATGAAATATTAAGGATTTGTTTGATAAAGCTAAAAATTAAGTGTTGAATTTTAAAGAATTGAAAATTTTAAGTGATTGAATTTGCTATACTGAAAATGGTGTTTAGTACTTAAATAGACTGCATTCAGTGATTATTTTCAGTAGAATTTTTTCACTTGAAGTTTTTAATGGGGTTTTGGCTGCTTTTTCAATTAAGTGGTACATTATCAAACGTACTTAAAAAAAGTGTTGAAAAGTTTTATTTTCACTACTTAATTAAGTAATCAATCACACCCTAAGGGCATGCTTGATAAAACTAAAAATTAAGTATTGGATTTTAAGTACTAAAAATTTTAAGCAATTAATTTTATAATAATGGAAAAAATGTTTCAAGTACTGAAATAGACTGCATTCAGTGATTATTTTCAACATAAATTTTTCACTTAAACTTTTTAGTGGTTTTTTGGGTGTCTTTTCAATTAAGTGATACATTATCAAACGCACTAAAATAAATTAAGTACTGAAAGTTTTATTTTACAACTTAATTTGGTTATCAAACACACCCTAATTGATTATTTTTTAAGTCATAAATATTATGCTGTTTGGTGTTCGGGTTAGCTAAAATAATAAGTGATTGTTCTAAATAAAAGTTCTAAACAACAATGTTTGGCAAACAAAGCTGAAAAAAAAAGTTTATTTGTATAAAATGACCGAAAGGACAACATGTAAATATTTTCAACATCGTTAAAATTTTAGGGCATGGAAGGCATTTGTGGCTTTTAACAAATTAAAAGTGAAACAAGTGATTTGAAAAATCAATCTACTTTTTTCAGCCAATTTTTAGTTTAATTTTTCAGCTAATTTGTTTAAGTGTTGAAATTTTAGTTAACTCAAGCACTTCCATTTTACAAAACAATCACTTTGTTTCCTCGAAATCCGCAATTATTCACTTACAGATTGAATCAAATATTTAAATTCGCATCTCTTACATATACCAACTTAAGCATCGAAGAAAATTTAAATTATTGACCGAGGTCTTTTAAATTTAATTTGGGACGGAGGGAGTACCATTTATGTTATTGTCTCCACTCAGGCCTTACATAACCTTTTTCTCACACACAGACACAAGCATCTTTAATGGGAGTCCTAAAGAGGGTGCTATTGCCAAATTATAGTACCATCTTCCAAAAAGCGTACTCCAATGGAGGCGCCAAATGTGGCACTATAATTTGGCAATGCTATATCCGCTGCTAAATTCGACACCACCTTTCGCATTGCCAAACACCTTTGGCATCACACTAGAGTGGTGTTTTTGGATACTATGCTATAATTTGGCAATAGCACCACTTTTGGCACCCCATTGGAGTGATGTTTTTGGGTGCTATGCTATAATTTAATATTTCTTTTAGAATGTACCATTGGAACATGTGTTAAAATATAGGATTTTAGCACTATTGTTTGGATGTTTATCCTTCGAAGGATACTTGTCTAATTTTATATGTGCGAGCGTGCCAAGCAAGCAAGTTGTCAATGTGATTGTGTGATTATGTAAGCCAAATGCGCCTCACCAGGCCAACTGTGACCATTCAAATGCCTTAATTGAAAGAACTTTCATCATGTAGAATTGACAAATAGATTGCAAGATGTAATTCTAAATTATCTAAACTAAAGACTGTAAAATGGTAAGAGAAAAATACTACTTTATTAAAAACTAAGGTACAGATCCTAACCTCAAAGAGATCTTCGAAGTGAAATTCCTACTCCTAAAGGAAAGAAAAATATTATCCTGATTTTGAAACTCAAAGCCCCCATTACCACTCCCTCAGTAATGTATCCTGATTTTGACTACTTCGAAGCGGGTGAAGATGTCATTCAAAGTAGAATAATCAATCTTACTATCCCTTTGCAAACAATCTCACCCATGAACAAAATCTTCTAAATGCTTGGCTTGTTTCTTCCACAAGCCCTCTTGGTCTTCGATTCAAATGGGAAAAACACATTTTTCCTCAAGGAAGATCTCCTAAAAATTTTTCGCTGAGCATTACTCCACCCAATTTCTGAACAAATGTGCCATGTTTTCAGAGGAATATAAAGAGAAAGTTCTCCTCTTCGACTACACTCAATTAGGCTTCCCTACCACCACAGTCAAAGCCTTCAACCCCATCAACGAGCTACTCAATGATCATATTTGTTCACTGGACCAATTATGTCAATACGATCCTAATTTTAATCATGCTCACCCCATTTTTGACCCCATGCATATCCATTTTATCCAGGCAATGAGGATCCTTATTGCGTTTTCACACCTCACTTTCTCTATTCTATAAACACAAAGAATATGTCTTAACTTTGAATGCGCATGCCATATCTTACGCAGAGAGACTTCAAGGCCATCGACACATGTACAAGCTCAACTTCAATTTACCCTTCGAACTCTTCAAACTCTTCGAACTCATGTGAAATGGTACGCTTTCCATACACACGATTAGAATCATCTGGAATGCATTGAAGACACATATGACCAAGCCAAGATATATCCTTATGATCTACTAGATGAAATAAATACCTTCGAAGAAAGGTATGTTTTTGGTAATGGAGAATCTACAAATGATAAAGAACCACCTTTTTACACCCTGAAAGAAATCAAGGCCCAAATGAGGAATTTTTTAAGGAGATCCAAGAAACTTTATGCCACACTTCAAGGTGAAGATCACCAAGCCCTCGAGACTGAGAGAGACTATTTTTTGTATTATTGGGATCTCTTTCATAACCTTGTAACTTTTGGTTTTCCTTATGCTCATCAAGTTAGTTTGTGAATTTCAGGAAAATCCTTTGATATTGTAACTATTTGGTTATGAAATGTGTGCAATGTTTGGTTAGAACCGATTCAGTTTCTGTAATTGTCACTAAACGACTCTTTTTGTTAACCGTCATAACGTCTAGTACAAAATGAAAAGTCATGATGGTTGAAGTGGGCACATCCATGACTGTAAAAGAATTTCAAATTCCCAAACCAAAGGGATTACTCTAATCTCATTTTAACTTGTTCGTCTTCCAAACCCTAACTTTCTGGTTTCTCAGAATCATCTTCATTCTGATACTCTGTTTCTTTGAAATTTATTCCCAAACTAGCCATGGCAAACCCAAGTGACTCCATTAAATTGATTAGTAAAAGCTTTGAGAAAGCCATAGCTGATGAACATGCCCAATATCAAATCCTAGGTAGTGGGTCTTCTTTGATTATTGAAACCCTATTTCCTACTGTGTCGTCTGATTCTACTTCTTCCATAATCGTAGGTCCTGCTTTCTCGTCTCTTTCTCTCAAACTTTTTATTTATTACCCTAGGTTTGGAGAACAACGGTTAGGATATCAGGAACCTCTTCAAATCCCTACAAAGGACTTAAAATACCATCACTGGCCCAAAACTCTTGATGACCGTTGGAAAAAGTGGGTGAATAGAATTATTGAATCCAAAGGACCTGACCTAGAAGAACTAGGATTCCTTCAAGGGATTACTCTTAGTAAGCTTAACATTCCATTCGATCCCTATCTCATTCCCAGTGTTGTAAATTTTTGGAATCCCATTTATAACCATTTCCAACTTAAATATGGTCCTATAGGACCAACGATTCTTGATATTTGTCATCTTGTTGGCTTCCTTCCCCATGGAAAGGATGTACATCCCTTCATCGTTGAATCTGAAATTACCTTTTCAATCAAAATACACCCAAAGTCCCTGAGTTGCAATCATTTCTTAGACACCCATATAAGAACAGAGGGTGTGGTGACTGACACCGAACTCTATTGTTTTTACCTCTTCTGGCTCTCGACACACATTTTTTGTACTGGGTCTCAAAGAGTTGTGATTGAATTTGCCATTTTGGCCAAGGCCCTTATAAACAAACGTAAGCTAGCTTTAGCACCTTTTATTTCCTTGGCCATTATATTGAACTTGTGCTGATCTCCAACAAAATCCCTTTAATTCCTCTCAAGGTGGCCCCATCTGGGTACTTCAATTATGGCTTCGAGCCAAATTTTCTGAGCTCAACCCTGAGATTCCACCAAACACCACCATCACATATGGAATCTATCTATCTGTTCTTCCTTCTACTCAAAGTAAATTTGCGGACTTAGCTGCATTTTTTTTAACCTTCCAGAAGATAGACCTCCTCATCTTTATCAGCCATTTTCTCTTTTAAATAGCACCAAAGACAAGTCTTATCTTTCCCCTTCTTGGCTTATCTATCTTCTCAATCGAAAAGCTCATACCAATGGCTTGAAACAAGCCTGGGAGAGTTTTATGATAGCTCAGGACTTATTTTTTTGGGAGATCTACCTTCCTTCCCAGTTTTCCAAACAATTTTGGGCTTGCCCAATCCATTCCCTATCCTTTTAAGAGCTTAGCCAATCCTCTTATGGATTTAAAATCTCCAAAGGTTTCAGAATAAATAATCAATTCTTCCTTGGTCACTTACCAAGATAAGGTTCGAACCCTCGAATTCACCAATCTTCCAACCTTTTACTTGGAATGACCAGTGCTTTTGAAACATGGTGGCCAAACAGAATGGCCGGACTAATGGACAAGAGTCACCTTCTCAATGCTTTGGCTGCTGAAGAATAAGGTAAATTTACTCTCTTAATTGTAACTGCTTTAATTTCTTCATTTCAAAGTCTCTAAAATGTTCATAATTCACAGGTACTATTGCTACTGGAACTTCCAGTTCTTCCCAAGCACATGTCCTTCCTGCTACACCTAAAGCCAAAACAGCACCTCCTCCAAAAGCAATTGAAAAAACTGCTTTGAAGCCTTCCAGAGTACCCAAAGGAAAACCCCTCACTCCAAAATTGAAATAACATTTTGTTCAACCTGAGGAAGAAGAGGCACCTTCACAAGCTCAACCAGAAACACCGCTACCCAAATGTGGTAGCCTCGAAGATCCTAATAAAGGTAATGATTCACCTATTATTCATTTTCAAAAGTAAAAGAAAGCACTTCAAACCAGTTCTCCAATTAAGGCGACACCAATTTCCATGGTAAAACCAATCGAGTCTAAAAAATCCAGCATTATAGATATCCTTGCTATGACTGAAGAGGTGACAATACTCATCCTTGCTGAAATTCCTCAAGTAAATGACATCCTCAGATTCAACTTATTCAAACCAATTCCAGATGGCAAACTCTAATCATACTTTTGATTATAGGTCAAAGACCCCAAAACTGCTAGTTCTTCACAAGATGCCATTCCTGAAAATTCGATCCCCCGAGCACCCATTCCTCAAACTTTTCAGCCTACTTATTCTTCTTCTCAACCAACCAAAATCCACCTTCTGTCTTTTCCCAAGATCTGCCTCCTCTAATGTCTTCTGAAGAATTAGAAGATGTCAAAAAGACATTGAGGACTGGAGTGAAGCTTCATAGTCATAAACCAGTGCCAAAGACTGGTGATGTAGAGGACAAAGTTGAAAAACTCATTCAAGACCCCCCTGAACTGCAACCCTTGGACCTTGACCTTATTGTTGTCCTTTCTTTCCTCAGACCTTTCAATAGAGCTCCCTTTGAGATCTTTCTAGATCATGAAATAAAGAAGTATACAAGCTTCTATGTCTTACTCTACTCACCAAGGACAAAGTAAGTGCTGAGGATAAACAAGCAGTTGGTAAACTTCTGACCTCAATAGACCTTCATTGTGATGTCTTATCCCGAGAACAAAGAGATCTCTTGGCAAAGGAAATGGATGAGATGGTTCAACATCGAACCAAGGTTTCTGACATGGTAAAATAGACCAAAACTGACACAGAGTTGATAAAAACTCTTGAAGATAAAGCTGCAAAACTCAAGGCATCCCTATAGGAAGTTGAAGATCAACTTATTCCTGTAAAAGCAAGATAAGGAAAATCTCGAGAAGATCTTCAAATTATGGAAGCTGAAGTAGCAGTCTCAAATCTTAAACATCAACAGACTGTTGGGGAGCAGTAATACATTATCAATCAGGTCAAAGTATACAATAGGTTATGGATAATTTTAGGCTAAAAGCCCAAAGTTTAGCTTTTGGCTTGTAACCTATTTTATTGTACCTTTTGACATTTTTAATACTAGATCAATATTTTGCTTTCATTCTTCTCTTGCTTCCCAAATGTTTGGGTGATACAGCTTTAAGAATCTTCCATTGATTCTTCTTAGATGGACATAACCATTTAAATTCTTAAGATGATAAAATCCACCTTTAACTTTATGAATTTGAAAAGGACCTTCCCACTTAGGTGATCATTTTCCAAATTATGGATCTTTGGTTTTAGCTAGTAAGATAGTTTTCCAAACCAAATCTCCCTCATCGAAGGAGCTACTTTGAACCTTCTTATTATAACTTTTTATTGGGATTATGCCCTCAAACCAGTTAGTAACTATAGTCACACATCTTTGATTCGTATATTTATGAACATCTTTACATATTTAGATATGTGGTATTCATGAGTTGAATGTTTTGGCAGATTATTCCATTAACAACATTGTCAGATTTATTTGTATTAATGAGATTGACACATGGGAGATATAAATCATCACTGGAAGTTGTTACACATTGTCAAAGTTAATGATAAGTATGGATAGCTTATTAGGGTTAGACTGTAGCACATTAACTTACATTTAGTAGAGTGAAAAGTCATATTCATTAGAGTAGTGACTCTGAGTTAATATGCTAGTGCACTTGGTGCGTTGACGGACGTTGACTTCAACTTATTAATGATTAACTCATAGGTTAATAAGTTCTCAAACTTGTATATGACATATGTTCTTAATCCTGAGATGACTATGAACACAAGCTGTTGACTTGATTACTTTGATTTGTCAATTAGTGAGGTCTTCACAGATCAACACCTGGATATCTTGGGTAGTTAAGTAAACAATATTGTGAACACTTGTTGTCAAGAAGGAATCTACCCTCTCTTGAAGAGTAAGTATTCACTTGAGAGTGTCACTGGATTAATTACTAAGAACTGTAGTCTTGTCAGCAAGTCGTTGTTGACTTGTTCAGTAATTTAATAGGTATGACTGGGGCTCAAGGAAAATAAGAAGTAATTAATTCCGGTTTGACAATATAGTTAATACACTAATCTCGGAGATAATTACGAATACGTTTGGTAGAAGAATATCATTGTATTTATTATACAAGTCTAGGTTTTATCTTCGGGTAATTATGTCTTTTAAACCCGGGGTTAAATTATTATCATATAGTGGTGTTGATGATAATTAATTAAAATTATTTCCTTAGCTTAAGAGTTAAAGTCAAATGGAAATTAGTTTTAATTTATCCAGGTTACTAGACCCTAGAAGTTCCATCTCTAGCTTAACGGGCTTTTGGACACAGGGATAAGATGACTAGGGTAGAGATAGAGATATAACAATCTCTATATATATGAGGGTATAGAGAGGGGCCGACCACTTGTTGGTCTTTTGAGAGCCCTAGCCGAATCTATCTATCTTTCTCTCTCTCTCTCTCTCTCATCTCTCTCTCTCTCTCTCTCTCTCTCATCTCTACAGTCTCTTAACCTATTAGGGTTGCCCACACAAACCCTAGCCTCCTTGCATGTACCAAGAAGCCATAGAGGTGAAGACTGCTAGAAGAGAAGGACACGAAGAGCTCTCATTTAGATTAAGATAATCTTCAAAGGTGAAGTTTTTCTTCTACTTCTCTTTCAATCATACACAATTGAATAAGTTTCAAGATCTGTTTTAAAATAATTTTAAAATTAATTTCTCCGCTGTGTTTGGAAATTGTACACTTTTTACTGTCACTACTTTCAGAGTGAGAATATTATTAAGAGCTTTAATTCTTTCTTCATCCATATTTTCCAATTCTATTTCCATGGTTGTTTGATAGGCATCCATAATTAATTGATTCTGCTTAAAAACTCTTAAGGAATTGACTTTGATTTCAATATGCAACACAACTTCATGCCCATAAGTTACAGCATATGGGGACATTCCTGTACTTATCCTTTTCGAAGTCCTATATGCCCACAGGACTTCTGGCAAAGTTTCATGCCGTAATCTAGGATTAATCTTGATAACCTTTGCCATGTTCTCTTTTATAACTTTATCTGTAGCCTCTTCCTGTCCATTAGACTGAGCATAGTATGGGGTTGACTTAGTCATTGTGATTCCTAACTTCGAAGCAAAAGCTACAACTTCCCTTTTGAAGATAGTTGCATTGTCTGAGACAATGGTTTGAGGTATTCCAAACCTATAAACTATGTTTTCTAGAAACCTAATGACTGGATGTTAATTAATAGATTGCATTGGTTCTGCCTTAACCCACTTAGTAAAATAATCAGTAGACAAAATAATGAAAGTATGTCCCTTCGAAGATAAAGGGCTTATTTTGCCAATCACATCAACAACCCAACCTCTAAATGGCCAAGGCTTTATCACATATTGTAAATCAACAGTTGGCAAGTGTTTCAAGGGACCATGTTTTTGGCTTTCTTGACAACCCTTCGTATATTCAATGCAATCATTGAGAATGGTAGGCTAATAATAACCATGCATTTGAAGCAACCATCTCATTTCAATTCCTGACTAATGTGCTCCATAAAGTCCTTCATAGACTTGTGCTATAGCTTCTAAACCTTCTGATTTGTTCAAACATTCCAAAAGCACATCATCAGCTCCCCTTTTGAACAAGATTTCAACATACATTATATAATTCATTGATTTTAATCTCACAATCTTATCAGGTTTATCTATCGAACCAGACAAATAGTTAATAATTGGCTTCCTCCAATCATCATGGACTTCAATATTAGTAATATATGCTAATGGTAATCTATTTGTCAATAAACACAACAATTTTCTAGCAGTCACTTTGACTTATATCTTCAAGATCACTAGATGCACTTCTAAAACCAGAAAACCTTTGAGCCACATCATTGGCTTAATTCTTCATTGAAAAACCTTGGAATATGCACCAAAGTAACATCATCGAACATAGTCAATAAGCTCAGTGATGTATCATAGTAAATTTTTAGCAATTGACTAACACATTTGCATTCACCTTTCAATTGGTTTATGACCAATTGAGAGTCCCCATATACTTCAATCGATAATGTAGTCATGCTTAATAGTGTCTCTAAACCCATAATTACAGCATCATGCTCCATTTGGTTATTAGTACACTGCATTAAATTCAATCTAAAACCATATTTGGTCTTAATATTCTCAAGAGACTCAGTCACAAATCCAATTCCTGAATTTAATTCAGTTTTTGATCCATTGAACCACAATTTCCATGGGCTCACAGATATAAAACCAATTTTACACTATTCTTGTAGTTCTTTATTATTAGGGTGGTTTGCTAAGAAATTAGCCAATACTTGCCCTTCGATTGCTTTTTGAGAAACATAAATTAAACAAAATAATGTCACGCCCCTGTAGACATCCCATTTTGTTGGCTATCATATTTAGGAGACACATAGCTTAGTGGCTCACAGTGATCGAAATGGACTAAAAAATGACTCCTGGAAGTTAGTTCTATCTCTCAAAATACTCAAAAAGTGGTACAAATGACCAAAATGGCCCTGAAAGCTCAAAAAACTCCCAGATTTGGGTCGAAAGTTTTAAAAACATGATATGTCATAGCAAAAGTAAGAAAATGGGTTTTGAAGCAAAGACAGATGAAATAGTCAACT
Organism: Hydrangea macrophylla; assembly: GCA_033977485.1. Classification (NCBI taxonomy): domain Eukaryota; kingdom Viridiplantae; phylum Streptophyta; class Magnoliopsida; order Cornales; family Hydrangeaceae; genus Hydrangea; species Hydrangea macrophylla. Next base: position 94,374,742 of record CM066994.1, read on the forward strand.
CTCGGAGACCCCTGGGAGTCCCGGATGTTCCCGGAAAGTCCCCATTGACCGGTTTGACCTAGGTTTTACCAGGGTTTGACCAAAATCGTTCGAACTCGCCTGAAAGTTCCAAGATCATCCTAGATCGTATGAAAAGTACTAAAACGAGTTTTAAAAGGAAATCAGACAAAAATGTCAGCTCTTGGGAGCACCCAGAGGTTTACAGAACTTTATGAAAATCCTAAGTTTGACCGATTTGACCTAAAATTGACTTTAAAATCAGAGCACCGTATCATTTTTCAAACATTTTTTTATGGATACTAGAGGTCATTAGCTTTCCGATAGTATATCACACATAATTTTTGGATTTAAAACAGATTTATTACAAATTTTTGAAGGTGAACAAGACGATAAAATCAGCTTTTATCGTGAATACTGCAAAAATTTTCAAAGTGAACTAACTCTAAACTATTTTTTATGGAAAGTAGACTTTATTACCTTTCCAACGGTATATCACAAGCACAATTTGAAGTTTGTATGCATTTTCTGTGAATTTCGGACGAAATAGGGCCTTTTCGCGAATACCGGAACCTCTAGGGGCCTAAACGGAATAATTTGGGCGCCTGAGGAGCAGTGCCGCCATGACACTAGCCCACTGCCACCATGGCACATGCCCAGTTTTGCCGCGGCACTCTCCCCCAGAAGTCCATTTTTTGTAATTTTGTTTTGTGGCCCCAAATTGAATAATTGAAAACCAAAATGACATAGTTTTATGTTCACGGATGTTTGGGACCAATGGGAGCACTTTTTAAATCATAAACTCCCCCCAAATTGGCCTATATAAACCCCCCTTGACTTCTCATTTTGGGGGTTCCAAATGCAAGTTCAGAAAAGTTTTATAGAGAAAGTTGTAGAGATAAGGTTAGAATAGAGAGAAAGAGAGCTTCCTCCTATGATTTTCAACAAGAAAGTGAGCTCCATGCCTTGTTTTTACTTCATTAATCCTCTTTACTTCACCTTCAATACACCCAACCACCATTTTTGTGAGCATTTTTGAGATAGGAAGCTACTTCCATGTCCAAAGTCACCATATATGAGTGAAACACCAAGCTACAAGTCCAATATCTCAATGACTATAAATTCTTGATTGTTATTTACTTGCTTGTTTATATATGTTAATCTCTCCATACCTCATTTCTTTTTTATTTTTCTTTGTTTACTCACTAGTTCATCATCATCTAGATGATGACATGGTGTTTGAAGTGAGTGAATCCTTATGGATAGTAGCTCTTGACCTCAAAAGCATGTTTGATAGATTCAAACTTCTTGATGATGCAGCAGCCTCTACTATGTAGTTTTTACCCTTATGTCTCCTATGAGTGCTTCCCGGAGAGGCTAGAGTTGGTGGGAACTCTAACAGGGATGATAAGAAGGTTTGGGAGCTCTAAAAATAGTTTCTGCAGCTTCTGGCATAATAAATCAACGAATCCCTTTTTCTGGACACAGCTGCCCTATTTATAGATTCCAAGAATCGACCTAATGTTCAATCGATCGAATTGGTTTTGATTGGTCAAACCTTCGATCGATCGAACACCTTCGGGCGATCGAACCCGCCAAAACTTCAATCGATTGAGACAACTTCGATCGATCGAACCCGTCTTGGCAAGAATCCTCATGTGCCTTCCAAGCATCCTAGCGGAGCTAAAAGTGGGACCTCTTAGGCTCTTTATTGTTGGCTCATACCAGTTTGTTAATTTCGATGATCAAACTCTTTAATCAGCAAACTAACCAACCGGTCAGTTAACGTTTACTCCACTATAAAATGATAACTGAACTCTAACACAAAAGAACATACCTGAAGTGATAACTAGACTTGTATGATGTACTAATGTCCCTATACCTTCAGCATTCACAATCATATTCAGGTAGTCGGATAACTGTTACTGTCAACCTGAATCATGATTACTTCTTGTGTTCCTTGAGTCCCATTCACCTCTTATGATTACCAAACATGTTGATAACTACTTATCAATAAGACTGCAGTTCTTAGTAATCAACTTGGTGACATTCTCAAGGGAATGCTTACTCTGAATCAGAGGGTAGATTCTATCTTGACAATATATGTTCACAACCCTATGAACATGACATACCCAAGATACCCAGGTATTGATCTTTTATAGACCTCACTGATTGGTATGTCAAAGCAACCATGTCCACAGTCTATGTTCATAATCGTCTCAAGATTAAGAACACGTACCTTATACAACTTATGAGTTCCTATTGACTGTTTGACACTCTTGAGTGTTAATAGGAAAGCTCAGGTCCGTCAATGCACTACAAGCACTAGCATATTAACTAAGAGTGACACTCTAGTGATTGAGATTAATCACTCCATCTAATGGTAGTAAATTATGCTACAGTGTAGATCCGATGAGGTATCCAGTCTCATCATCCACTGTGACAAGTTCTAAGTATCAAAGAATAGTAATCCGTATCTCATCATATGCATCTCATACATATGCGAATTACTTACTATGATGCTTAAGGATTAAACAATCATCTCATGATAGAAACATACACAATTAAATGTAGAGCTGATATCCATTATTAAAATACTAATGTCTCATACATAAACTAATAGTTTGAGGGCACAAACCCAAAAGAGTTCCTTAGAAATATTTTTATTAAATACTAGACCTTAAAATAGGCTAGTGGCAATTTTTTTTCACAATTTTCGGGACTCGTTTAATATGTAAAATAATTAAAACAATAATTAATGGTTCCATATTTACTAAATAATTAATACAACTTGGTTTTATAATTAAATAAATAATTTATAACACAATGATATTTGGCCATGGAAATAGTAATATAATTTTTTGAAATTTGTAATGACCATTAGGTATTTAATACCTAATTATCATAATTTAAAAACAACATTTATTATTTGTTTAAACTAGATAAATAATAAGTACAATTAATAATCTATAATTTCATAATATAATACGCATTACATTATTCCGAGAATATTTAAAAAATAATTAATCATACTATAAGACCATTTTAAAATATTTAATAACTACACATATCTTTCGTTTTAAATTAAACAAATCATTATTATTTATTTAAAACTAAATAATTAATAATTATAATATATAATATTAAATTTTAGAATATAAAATATTAAATAATAATATTTTAGCATTTATAAAATATACTAGTAATACAATTAAAACTATCCTTCCATAGTTTTGAAACAATTAACTAATGGAATAACAATTTAATTAATTAAAATCTAATAACTAAGGCTCTATTTGGCAAGCAAGGATGCTAACGCAAATAAGCTGGTACAAAATCAGACTACCCAAACAGTCCTTCAGTCCCAAGCCTAAGTTTCTTCTTCCCAAAAATGCATATACTTTGTGTATGTATACATTTAAAACTATTATTAAACTAATTAAAATACAAATAATGACTAACTTGTACCATACGCTGAAACTACGTAATGCACCGTAGAAAATCCCATCCAAGGCCTTAATCTCCCTCGTTAAATTGATCGGGTATATATATATCATACGTATATATATACATTTTTATACATAAATTTCAAACGATCATAACTCATCCATTTCTTAACGAAAATACGCAAAATTTTTGTCAAAATTGACCTCGACGAGCCCGATCCAACTGGATAGGTCTTGAGGCCTAAATCTTAACCGTACGTCAGTACGGGGGTAAAAACAGTTTCGTCTTAAAAAGAATAATTCGATCGTTGGTCGTCCAAACACTACTTAAGCTTCGAGCCATTCATCGGGGAGCTTTAGGGGGTCGGTAGGGTCATTTTGGCATTGGTTTTACTGGTTTTGGTGACGGTTGAAAAAGCCGAGCTCGTATGAGCTTCAATGGCCGCTAGCCATGACCGAAGCTCTAGGCTCTGTCTGGGGTATGCGTGAGGGTCCGTGAATACAAAAAATATAGAGAGGGGCGTGCGTATTTTTATCTTCCTCTCGGTTTACATCTCATCTCATCTCCCCGCGGCTTTCTCTCTCTCTCTCTCTCTCTCTATAGCTCTCGGTCTCTATCTCTCTCCTATTCTCCTTCCTCATCCTCTACGGTTTGCTGTGTGTGGTCTCTGTGTGTGTGATCTGTGGTAGAGAGTGAGAGGGTGAGGGTGTGAAGTTGTGGGTTTGTTTTGATTTTCTTCTCTTTCTATCTTTCTATTTCTCTCTCTCGGGTCTCTCTCTCTCACTCTCTATATATAATATATATTATACACATGCACAAACATATAATATATACACATAGTATAATATACTACACATACCTATGTACTAACATGTGTGTGTGTGTGGAGTGCCTTGTGGTCTACGAGGGGGGTGTGGGTTAATGAGGGGGGTGTGGGTGGCAGTGAAGTGAGGGGATGTGAGGGAGATGGATTTAAGAGGGGATGGGGGAGTGTGCCGGCGATAGGGGGTGTGTGTATATGTCCGGTGGATTGAGGGGTGGTACGGTGGTAGTCCCGGGGGTTAAACGGGGTGTTTGAGTAGGGTATTACTCAATTTGGGTATAAGCTAGTTTAGGATTCACTTAAGTTACTATACTAGTATAACCTTATTCCTAATTTGGATCTTTGTGCCACGCAGTCTAGATTAACGTAGATTTTACGAGTTCATGTGTAAATATCAATCTGAGTCTCATATTAATAGTCCGAGTCTAACTTTATGTCCGGGTTAAACTAAAGACGTCGATATAATAATAATCTTAATTATAACCACATAACTATCGGGTCCAACCTATAATGTATAATTATAATATCTAAAAGACAACTAATATTAAAATATGATATCATAATATAAGGGGGTCTTAAATTTAGGCAACGATGAAATTATATAATATAATCTATAGTTATAAATTTAGCGACAGCGAATATAGAATATGCCCTATAGTTATGAAATCTAAGTGACAGTAATTGTATAATAATTTCTATGGTTATAATATTAATGACCACCAAATATTAAATCATGTAATATTAATACATGGGGTCGGGTCTAAATTTAGGTAACACTGAAAATGTACATTATAACATATAGTTATATTATTAAACGACTATTAAATATTAAAATATAATATATTACTATATGGGGTCAGGTTTATAAAATTTACAATTAAGCGACAGCGAAAATACATAATAATCTATAATTATAAAATTAGCGGCAATGAAATTATGATATACCTTATAGCTATAATTTAAGCGACAACCAATTATTAAAATACAATATATTAATAAACAAGGTCGGCTCAGAATTTAGAAAATTATACTAATAAGGCAGTGCGGATTTTGCAGGTACTACAAATTATGACAATGCTAGAATCCATTTCCTAATACAATTGCGTAGAATAGGTATAATTAACATATATTTAACCAAACCAAACTCCACAATAACATAAACTTCTCTAGGGAGAAGATAATATCTTTATTTCATAGTTGCGAAATACAAAGAAAGATAAAGTTTTTCCATAAAGGAATATTTACATTCAGCTTCATTTAAAAACCTACTAAGGTAATAAACGGCTTGTTCTTTCTTCTAATCATGATCTTGTACCAAGAGAACTCCGATTGAAGCATCTGCAGCTGATATATATAACTTCATAGGTCTATCATCCTTTGGGGGCATCAACACTGGTGCTTTAACAAAATAGTCCCTCAAAGCTTGAAAGACTTGTTGATGCTCTTCCTTCCATACTAGTTTGTCATGATCTTTAAGCTTCAAAAAAGGAGAAACACTTTAGTTTTTCTAACAATATTGGAAAAAAAATCTTCGAATGAAATTGACTTGACCCAAAAACCTTTGTAATTCTTTTTTATTCAAAGGTGTTTACTTCAAATCACAGCTAATGTCTTATTCTTGGCAACTTGAATACCTTTTTTGTCTACTAAGTATCCTAAGAAATTCCCGCTAGGACTCCAAAAGCATATTTCAGAGGATTTAATTTGAGTTTGAAAACTCTCATTTTTTTCAAATGTTTTTCTTCAAATGAGTATAATGATCATCGAATGCTTTAGATTTAACAACAAAATCATCAATATAACATTCTTAAAATTTTCCAAACATATCATGAAAAATAGCATTCATTGCCCTTTGATAAGTTCGAGCATTTTTAAGTCCAAAAGGCATCTAAACCCATTCAAAGGTTCCTATGCTACCTGGACATCTAAATGTTGTCTTATGGACTTCTTCTTTAGCAATACAAATTTGATTGTATCCTAAATGTCCATCCATCATTGACACACTTGAATGTCCTGTAGATCTATCAACTAATAGATCTACAATAGGCATAGGATATTCATCCTTTAGTGTGGCTGAAATGAGATTTCTATAATCAATACACACTCTCAACTTACCATTCTTTTTAATCACTGGTACAACATTGGATACCCATTCAACAGACCTGGCTGTCCTGATAAAACCAGCATTGAGGAGCCTTTCGATCTCTTCTTTAATCTTCATGGTGACTTTAGGGGTCATCCTTCGAGGCAACTATTTGACTGGCTTATGCCCTTTTTTAATTGGTAACTTATGCTCTACCAAATCTCTGTCCAATCCTGGAACCTTATCATAATTCCATGCAAAACAGTCTTTGAATTCTTAAAGTAATAGGACAGTCTATCTTGGGCACATTTGGTTAATCGAGTACTTATATAAGTAACTCTTTTTATTTTCTTTACTGCCCAAATTAACTTCTTCGAAAGAATCTTGAGAATCAACTTCCAATTCCCTGGAATCTACTGGTGACCTTGGAATTTTACTTGGATTTATATCTGCCTCTTTATCATCATCCAAATCAAGGATGTAGGGTGCGTTTGATAAAATTGAAAATTAAGTGCTGAAAATTAAGTACTAAATTTTAAGTACTGAAATTTTTAAGTGATTGAATTTGTAATACTGAAAACAGTGCTTCAACTATTGAAATAGAATGCATTCAGTGATTATTTTCAGTAGAAAATTTTCATTTAAAGTTTTCAGTGATTTTTTGGCTGCTTTTTCAATTAAGTAGTATGTTATCAAACGCACTGAAAAGGAATAAGTGCTGAATCTTTTCATTTTCATCACTTAATTAGGTTATCAAACATACCCGCAGTCTACCCAATTAATGGTCATGTCTTCACGGATTCTTAATTCGATATCAACCTCTACCAGTTTTTGCAAGACCAGTAGATGGTCTGATCCACTTCTTTGACATCATATGGGGCTTGATCCATTTAAACATTGTCTTCTTTAGATGGTCCAAATAGACCAAAATCATAATCTTCCCATTCTTCCACTGGGATATCATTAGATGGTTCCTTAAATATCCAAAGGACCCATGTCTCCTTGATAATATTGTGCTTTTGCATAGTTAGAACTTGCATGAAAAGGTTGAGTGTCAGCCTCAACTGTCTCCACTTCTCCATCTTCTTTTAGGAGTAAAAGTTTCTGATGCATAGAAGAAGGAATGAATTTATTAGCATGAATCCAATCTCTTCCTAATAAAGTATTATAACTTGGATTGGCATCCACGACAAAGAAAATAGTTCTAGATTTCTTTGACCCTACTATGGTGTCAATAGGTAAAACCCCCTTGGTATTTTTCTTATCACCAGTGAATCCAGATATGACAATGTGAGTTTGAGTCAATTTGAATCCAGATTTATTTATCTTTTTAAGATTTTCAAATGGAATAATATTGACTGAAGCACCATTATCAACTGAAACTTTGTTAAGAATAGCCCTATTAAGGCAAGCTTTGATGTATAATGATTTAATATGCTCAGTCATTTCTTTTGATGGTTCTTCAAAAGCAAAATTTAAATCACATTCCTTACAGATAATAAACTTTGATAATTTTACCTCTGCGTCATCTACTTTCGAGGCCTTATCCTCTTCATCATCCTCAACCATCTGTTGATTTTTTAGCTTCAAAGATTATTAGAAGAGTAAAGGCAGTGTTGACTTCCATTGGCACTGGTAATGAACCAAATTGCATCTAAGAAATTTTTTCTTTCTTTTCTTTCTCGAAGAGTTTACGAGCAATTGGACAAATCTGCTCATTTCCCAAAATTGTGGGATTCTCCCATGGTAATATCTTCATCATCAATACTAATGGCCTTTTCTAACTCTTTAACCTTGAGTTCTATAGCACTTTCCTCTAAGGGGGTACCACCATCAGTATCATTTCCTCTGTCAGCCTTGGGTTCGTCTTCGAATCCGTTTGAGGTTCCTTATCTATCTTTTCAACCTTCATTTCTAAAAATTCTTTGCAAATGGCAAACTTCCTTTGAATTCTCCTTTGTTGAGATCGATTAATGGTAGGAACCAGATCCTGGTTCTTATTCTTTGGGTTTTGAAGGACATACTAGTGGTTCGAATCAACCAGAGGAGGTTTGAGCATTTTGAGTTTAGGCTCAGATTCTGCCTTTTCCTCGAACATGTGTTTCACTCTCTCGTCTTGTAAAACAAACCAGATAGGTACACCAGGTACTAAAGAAGACACATTTGGTTCGAGGGGATCTGATATTTTCTTAGCTGGTATAATTAGAGGACTTTTCATTGATTTTTCCATTTTTTGTCATGCCCCGTAGTAGCAAAAATAGAGAAAAATAAATTCCTTTTTGGACTCATAGGCCATGACTATCACGAACCATCCCGCTACGCACGAAAATAGAACACGTGGCACGCCATCAAGGCTTATCCAGTTCCTTTAAAGTAAAATAGTAGCGGAAAACATTATTTCAATCCATTCAAATCAGAGTTATAAAAAGTTTTGGTCAATTGGAACGCATCCAAAAGAATTCATTTTGAGAAGCAGAGGTCCAGTCGACTGTAACGGGAGTCCAGTCGTCTGAAGGCTCTAGCAGAAAGTATGAAAAGTTCAAGGACCTAATCCAGTCGACTGTGTTGAGAGTCCAGTCGACTGGTGCCTTGTCCAGTCGACTGGACACTATGCATGCAGAATGTGGTGTTTTCGTGCAGAAACCAGTCGACTGAAAACCCATCTAGTCGACTGAAACTCAGAGGTCGAGTTGACTGAAACAGGGCTTGATCGACTATTTTCCCCTAGAAAACCCCAATTCTGCAGAATTCCACGCCAAGGTTTCTCCAATCAATTTCAACATGAAACCACGATATTCCACCACTCAAAACATAGATACAAGAGTTTAAACATAGCACAATACTACAATCTCTCCCAAGATTCCAAACTAAACACGTTACGAATTTAAGGTTCTTATTACAAGTTTAGGAAGAGACCAAAAGTATAAACAAATGTGATTCCCCTGGCATTCCTCGCCCTCACTCTTCTCGCCTCTTCTTTCCCTTTTTCTTCTCACCTGCAATGGAGGAAGTCTCCACTACTCAGCGATATGCTAAACGTACAATTCTAAACAAATGCATATGAGGAAATTCATGTTTTAAACATCTAAATCACATAATTTAGTCTCTGGGGAGGGAGATATGCATTCACCCAGTATATCGGCAAGTCTTAAATCTTAAACCGCGATGCCAATGGTTAGCCAAGGATCACTCAACCATTGCATCCATCTGGTCTGGTTGGCCACTTCCCACACCAAGCAAGTAGTCGTCACTACTATAAACTCTCAAACATCGAGAGGCGTGCATCGGCATAAAATTATATCAAACTCCCCTTTGACCCATATAGACATTTAGCATACTCACATAATCATGTCACCGTGCTATTCTATACGTACTCGCTAAAATTTAACGAGCCTAATTTAATACATAAGTTTGCCCGAATCACAATTCATACAAAATATCTAAACCATCCCAAATTCCCTATATTACATAGGTTCGGAATTCATACCTCGAGTTATAGCTCTCAAACTTCAGGAGAAGTACTAGAAGACCAAATAATCATTGGATCTCTGACCCTAAGCGATTCCTACAAGTGTAGACATGTTTTTCCCAAATTCTTAAAATTAACTTTTCAAAATTTTTTTGCCAAACGAGGCCTAAGCGGTATCAAAATGAAGCTCTTACCTCGAGGAGTTCAAATATGAAATTTGGTCAAAAACTGACGGACGAACGGTCGCCGTTTGTCGTCGAAAAGGTCATAGGATCAAATCTCCTTTCTCTCTCCTCTCTCTAGATATTTTAGAAGTTTGGATAATAATGAAATCTCATCCACTACTATTTATAAGCACGACTCTCGGGAATTACACTTAACTATCCCCGAGTTCTCGAAACTTCTAATTAAGTCCTGAAACGTCGCACACGTCCATTTTATAACTTCACAAGCGAAAACTAAAATTTATAAAAGTTTTTGACTAAGTTCCGTTTGGGTCCAAAATATACGTTCGGAAACTAAATTCTATGGAATATCTACACCACCTACCTTTTTACTTAACGTAACGCTCACGTTCTCACTACAATTCTTAGAATGATATAAAATAGGATTAGAACTACCAGAAATTATACTACGCAGGTATAATTTACTATTCATGAAAATCAGAAACTTCAAATAACATTTAAACCATATAAATGTCATTTATCATGTTAATGCCGTATGATTTACCATTACCATGTTTTCGATTAACACCTCACTGTTGACCTCCAGTCAACCTCATTCTCAATTATCAAATAACATTGATAATTTACAAAATTCAAACATGCATTAAAAAATAGTGATTTTCTGGGACGGGAGTGACAACTCTCCCCCTCCAAAAAGGAAGTTTGTCCCCAAACTTATACCTTATGAGTCAAACAGGTGCGGATGCTCATTCCTCATCTCTTCCTCTCGTTCCCATGTAGCCTCCTCAACCATATGACTACACCATAACACCTTCACCATCGGAATCGTCTTCGTTCTCAACATTTGCTACTTCCGATCCAAGATTTCTACTGGATGTTCTACATAGGTCAAGTCCTCTTGGATTTGTAATAGTTCAGGTACTATGATTTTGCTCATATCCGACATACACCATTTCAATATAGACACGCGAAACACGTTATGCATAAATGCTAACTCAGATGATAAAGCCAATCAGTAAGCCACTAGTCCTACCCTTTCTAGAATCTCAAACGGTCCTATGAATCTCGGGTTAAGCTTCCCTCGCTTTCCAGATCGGACTATGCCTTTCAAAGGCGATACTCGCAAGTACACAAAATCTCCCACTTCGAATGTCAGCGGTCGTCGCTTAGAGTCTGCATAGCTCTTATAACAACTCTAAGCCACCTTAAGTTGCTCCTGGATTAATTTCACTTTCTCAGTGGTCAACTGTATTATCTCAGGTCCTATTAATCTTCTTTCCCCAACTTCGGTCCAACAAACTGGTGATCGACACTTACGTCCATACAATGCTTCACAAGGTGCCATCCCAATACTGGACTGAAATGCATTGTTATAGGCAAACTCGATTAAAGGCAAGTGTTTCTCCCAATCACTCCCGAAGTCTAGAACACACAATCGAAGCATATCCTCTAGTATTTGAATCATGCGCTCAGACTATCCATCGGTCTGAGGATGAAAAGTAGTACTGAAACTCAATTTTGTACCCATGGCCTTTTGCAAACTTCCCCGAAACCTTGACATAAAACTACTATCACGATATGATATAATCACTGCTAGAACCCTGTGTAATCTTATAATCTCTTTCACTTACAACTCTGCTAACTTGGACGGCTTAGTCATCTTGATTGGTAGAAAATGAGCTGACTTTGTTAATCGATCAACTATAACCCAAATCTTGTCATTCTTGTTAGGTGATCGCAAAAATCTGGATACAAAATCCATCGTGATCTCATCCCATTTCCATTCTGACACAGGCAATGGTTGTAGTAATCCCGCAGGTACTTGTCTCTCTGCTTTCACTTGTTGACATGCTGAACACTCAGAAACGTACTTAGCAATTTCACGTTTCATACCCTTCTACCAAAAGTTCTCCCGCAAATTCTAGTACATCTTATTGCTTCCCGAGTGTACTGAATATCTAGTACTATGTGCTTCATCTAGGATTCTCTCTTTCAAGCCCTTAACATTCAGTACACATAACCAATTTTCAAGTTTCAACGTCCCTTGTCCCAACACAAAACCAGGTCATTTTCCCAAAGGTATCTCGTCTCTCATTTTGCATAATAAACATTGTTAAACGGTTCCCTCTTAATCCCATCAATAATATCTTGGTGTGCTATGATCGCCATCATTAAACCACCATTAGTCTCTGGAATCACATCCAACTCTAAACATTCCATTTCCTTGATCAATTCCTTTGGACTAGTTAGCTCATCGGCTAAGTTCCTTGGCGTCTTCTGACTTAATGCATCGGCTACTATATTAGCCTTTCCTGGGTGATACTCTATCGAAAGATCGTAATCCTTCATCGACTCTAACCATCTTCATTGTCTCATATTCAAATCCTGTTGGGTGAATAAGTATTTCAAACTCTCGTGGTCCGTGAAAATATCATATTTCTCCCCATACAAGTAATGTCTCCAAATCTTTATGGCATGAATCACAACGGCCAATTCCAAATCATGATTCGAATAATTTACCTCATGTGTCTTAAGCTGTCTAGAAGCGTAAGCAATCACCTTGCCACCTTGCATAAGCACACATCCCAAACCTTGAAGCAAAGCATCACTATAGATTACAAATCCTTCAGTTCCGGATGGTATTGTCAATATAGGTGCTCTCGTCAACCGTGACTTCAACTCTTGAAAACTATCTTCACATTCCGAACCCCATTCAAACATAATGCCCTTCCTCATCAACTTTGTCATAGGTAGCGAAATTCTCAAAAAATTCTCAATGTAACGGCGGTAGTACCTTGCTAATCCCAAGAAACTTCAGATTTCAGATACAGATGTCGGTCTTTGCCAAATTGATACTACTTCCACTTTGTGAGGATCAACTGAAACTCCATTCTTGTCAATCACGTGACCAAGAAAAGTAATGCTAGGTAACCAAAATTCACATTTCTTGAATTTTCCAAATAGTTTCTTCTCCCGCTATCTCTGAAGTATCAATCTCAAATGATTCTCGTGCTCTATCTCACTCGGCGAGTAAATAAGAATATCATCGATGAACACTATCACAAAATCATCCAAATAGTCCTTGAAGACTCGGTTCATAAGATCCATGAACGCGGCTGGTGCATTCGTAACCCCAAATGGCATGACTAGGAACTCGTAATGTCCATAACACGTCCTGAAAGCAGTTTTCTCAACGTCTTCGGCCTTTAATTTTAACTGATGGTAACACGATTTCAAGTCTATCTTTGAAAATACTTGTGCCCCACGAAGTTGATCGAATAGGTCATCAATTCTAGGCAATGGATACTTGTTCTTAATTGTCAACTTGTTCAACTCTCAGTAGTCAACACGCATACGCATCGAACCATCTTTCTTCTTTACAAACAATACTGGAGCTCCCCACGGTGAAATACTTGGTCAAATGAAACCCTTGTCAAGTAGTTCGTGTAGTTGGATTTTCAGCTCTTTTAATTCTATAGGTGCCATTCTATATGGTGCCTTTGATACGGGTCTTGAGTCTGGCATTATCTCAATAGTGAACTCAACCTCTCTCTCAATTAGAACATCTGGCAAATCATCAGGAAATACATCTGGATATTCTTGTACTATTAGAATGTCTTCTACTCTTGCTTCAGTCGCTGAGACATCAGTCACTGAACATAGGAATCCTTGGTATCTCATTTTTAGTAATTTACCTACGCGGATAACCGAAATCAAATACGGTGGCAGTGTAACCCCACTCCCTTGAAAACAAAAGTGTCCGTGTACCGGTGATCGAAAATTTACTTCTTTCCGATTACAGTCTATCGTGGCTTGGTTAAGGGCTAACCAATCCATCCCTAGTATTACATCGAAGTGGTTCATCACAATCGGTATAAGATCTACAATCATTAACTTCTCACCTAGTTTGATCTCACAGTCTTTGTGCACCGTAGACGTCACTTTTGGCTTACTAAGGGGTACAGCAATAGATAATTCATATCCTAGTGGTGCCGATCAAACATTCAAATGTCTAACAAAATCATGCGATACAAATGAACGTGTAAATCCTGAGTCAACAAGTATGCGTGCTAAGTGCGAACATATAGACACCATACATGAGACCACTATCTCTGAAGCAGCCATATCTCCTGGGTTTATCCAGAAGGACCTTCCTTGACGTTGCTCTGTCCTTTGTCCTCCATCGTTGGTCTGTCTTGGTTTCAATCCACTAAAAGCCATAGAACTAGCTCCTTGTTGAGGACGCTTTCTCGGGCACTCCTTGGATTGATGTCCAAACATTCCACAATCGTAGCACTTGCCCCTCATATCAGGTGTAGCACTTATACTATTAGCTCCTTGAGTTTTGTTCTAAAAATTTGTCATAAAACATTGACCAGTGTGTGGTCAGTTGCACAGTGGGCACAATGGTATATTACTTGCCGGCTTCCTGAACCCACTGAAACTAGAGTTATAGCCTCTTGCAAACGGCCTCTTGAAAGGTCCACCATAGTTCCGGTCATTACCCTCGTGGTTTCACTTCCCTTGTTGGCCTTGCTGATTTTGCCTCGATCTCTCCATTTCACTTTCGGCTACAAGTGCCATTTATTGTACTGCGGCAATAGTTGAATGTTCATAGGTTTCGACCCTCAAGCGGATATTATCTCTCAACCCATCTTCATAGTTCCTTGCTCTATCTTCTTCTGTTAACACGAACCCTTTTCCAAGCCTCAACAAAGCATTATACCTTGAAGTGTACTCTGTCACACTCATATCCCCTTGTCAAAGATTATCGAACTCTCTCTTCTTTGCATTAAGAGCAGCCCTAGGAAAGAATCGTCGATAAAATTCTTCTTTGAATCCCTCCCAAGTTATTGGTGCTCCCTAATCTAGAACGTTCACCCACCAATTCTTAGCCTCACCTCTGAGTATATCACTGGCGTTCTCAATCTTCTCCTATCAGTATCGAAATAGATCAGAATATTCTTTCCATATCCATAATCCAGTGTTCAAGGGAAGTATATAAAATCTCGTCATTTTAATAATTACTGAAAATAGATGGTAGTACACCTTACAAAGCCCATCATCACCAATCTCCCACGTTTCTCTCCTGTGTTGTCTGCAAGTGTCGTGTCAGAAGTCCCATGAAATTCTGTTGGTTTCTTTCTAGTAAATTGCTCGAACACAGACCTCGTACCCCTATTCTCGGGTGCATGTACTACAACTATTGGTTCCACTTCGATTTGAGGCATTGGAGGTAATTGTTCTACTATGTTCCAGATCATATCTCCCATATTCCCCATCATCTCTGCCATTTTATTCATACGTCGGGTATGCGGTGATAATTCTCGGTCATCCATGATTGTAAACTCCTGTAATCTCGATGCATAAACATTATGCATGTAAAATGATATGATAACATGTATGTACAACCACATACATATGCATCAAACATCTTTACCATGTATAGATGCAATCTAGAACACGTGTTAAATCACTCAACACTCTACTCGTAGTCGAACGTTCCTAAAGTTTTGTTACCTCTAGCTCTGATACCAATAAATGTCACGACCCATCCCTCTACACGCGGAAATAGGACATGTGGCATGCAATCAAGGCTTATCCAGTTCCTTTAAAGTAAAATAGCAGCGAAAAACATTATTACAATCCATTAAAATCAGAGTTATAAAAAGTTTTGGTCAATTGGAATACATCCAAAATAATTCATTTTGAGAAGCAGAGGTCCAGTGGACTGTAACGGGAGTCTAGCCGACTGAAGGCTCAAGCAAAAAGTATGAAAAGTTCAAGGACCCAATCCAGTCAACTATGTTGGGAGTCTAGTTGACTGGGGCCTCAATAAATCAGTCGACTAGTGCCTCGTCAAGTCGACTGGACACTATGCATGCAGAATGTGGTGTTTTCGTGCAGAAACCAGTTGACTAAAAACCCATCCAGTCGACGGAAACTCAGAGGTCCAGTCGACTGAAACAGTGCCCGGTCGACTGTTTTCCCCAGAAAACCCCAATTCTGTAGCATTCCACACCAACGTTTCTCCAATCAATTTCAACATAAAACCATGATATTCCATCACTCAAAACATAGAAACAAGAGTTTAAACATAGTACAATACTACAATCTCTCCCAAGATTCCAAACTAAACGCGTTACGAATTTAAGGTTCTTATTACAAGTTTAGGAAGAGAAAAAAATTAAAAACAAGTGTGATTCCCCTGACATTCCTCTCCCTCACTCTTCTTGCTTCTTCTTTCCATTTTTCTTCTCACCTGCAATGGAGGAAGTCTCCACTGCTCAGCTATATGCTGAGCGTACAATTCTAAACAAATGCATATGAGGCAATTCATGTTTTAAACATCTAAATCACATAATTTAGTCTCCGGGGAGAGAGATACGTATTCACCCAGTATATCAACAAGTCTTAAATCTTAAACCGCGATGTCAATGATTAGCCAAGGATCACTCAACCATCGCATCCATCTGCTCTGATTGGCCATTTCCCACACCAAGCAAGTTGTCGTCACTACTATAAACTCTCAAACATCGAGAGGCGTGCATCCACAAAAAAACTATATCAAACTCCCCTTTAACTCATATAGACATTTAGCATACTCACATAATCATGTCACCATGCTTTTCTATACATACTCGCTAAAATTTAACGGGCCTAATTTAATACATAAGTTTTCCCGGATCACAATTCATACAAAATATCTAAAACATCCAAAATTCCCTATATTACATAGGTTCGGAATTCATACCTCGAGCTATAGCTCTCAAACTTCAGGAGAAGTACTAGAAGACCAAATAATCGTCGGATCGTCGGATCTCCGACCCTAAGCGATTCTTACAAGTGTAGATATGTTTTTCCAAATTCTTAAAATTAACTTTTCAAAAAAATTTTGCCAAACGAGGCCTAAGAGGTATCAAAATGAAGCTCTTACCTCGAGGAGTCCAAATATGAAATTTGGTCAAAAATTGACGGACGAACGGTCGTCGTTTGTCGTCGAAAAGGTCGTAGGATCAAATCTCCTTTCTCTCTCCTCTCTCTAGATATTTTAGAAGTTTGGATAATAATGAAATCTCATCCACTACTATTTATAAGCACGACTCTCGGGAATTACACTAACTCCCCACGAGTTCTCGGAACTTCTAATTAAGTCCTGAAATGTCGCACACGCCCATTTTATAACTTCATGAGTGAAAACTAAAATTTATAAAATTTTCGACTAAGTTCCTTTTGGGTCCAAAATATATGTTCGGAAACTAAATTCTGTGGAATCTCTACACCACCTACCTTTTCATTTAACATAAAGCTCACGTTCTCACTACGGTTCTTAGAATGATATAAAACAGGATTAGAACTACCATAAATTATACTACGCAGGTATAATTTACTGTTCATAAAATATCAGAAACTTCAAATAACATTTAAACCATATAAATGTTATTTATCATGTTAATGCCGTATGATTTACCATTACTATGTCTTCGATTGACACCTCACTGATGACCTCCAGTCAACCTCATTCTCAATTATCAAATAACATTGATAATTTACAAAATTCAAACATGCATTAAAAAATAGTGATTTTCTGGGACGGGTGTGACAACTCTCCCCTCCAAAAAGGAAGTTTGTCCCCAAACTTATACCTTATGAGTCGAACAGGTGCGGATACTCATTCCTCATCTCTTCCTCCCGTTTCCATGTAGCCTCCTTAACCGTATGACTACGCCATAACACCTTCACCATCGGAATCGTCTTCGTTCTCAACACTTGCTCCTTCCGATCCAATATTTCTACTGGATGTTCTACATAGGTCAAGTCCTCTTGGATTTGTAATAGTTTAGGTACTATGATTTTGCTCGTATCTGATATACACCGTCTCAACAGAGACAAACGCTAACTCAGATGATAAAGCCAATCGATAAGCCACTGGTCCTACCCTTTCTAGAATCTCAAATGGTCCTATGAATCTCAGGTTAAGCTTCCCTTGCTTTCCAAATCAGACTATGCCTTTTGAAGGCGATACTCGTAAGTACACAAAATCTCCCACTTCGAATGTCATCGGTCGTCGCTTAGAGTCCGCCTAGCACTTATAACGACTCTGAGCCACCTTAAGTCACTGCTGGATTAATTTCACTTTCTCAATAGTCAACTGTATTATCTCAGGTCCTATCAATCTTCTTTCTCCAACTTCGGTCTAACAAATAGGTGATTGACACTTACGTCTATACAATGCTTCATAAGGTGCCATCCCAATACTGGACTGAAATCCATTGTTATAGGCAAACTCGATTAAAGGCAAGTGTTTCTCCTAATCACTCCCAAAGTCTAGAACACACAATCGAAGCATATCCTCTAGTGTCTGAATCATGCACTCCGACTATCCGTCAGTCTGAGGATGAAAAGCAGTACTGAAACTCAATTTTGTCCCCATGGCCTTTTGCAAACTTCCCCAAAACCTCAACGTGAAACTACTATCACGATCTGATATAATCACTACTGGAACCCCGTGTAATCTTGTAATCTCTTTCACATACAACTCTGCTAAATTAGACGACTTAGTCATCTTGATTCGTAGAAAATGAGCTGACTTTGTTAATCGATTAACTATAACTCAAATCTTTTCATTCTTGTTAGGTGATCACGAAAATCCAGATACAAAATCCATCGTGATCTCATCCCATTTCCATTCTGACATAGGCAATGGTTATAGTAATCCTGCAGGTACTTGTCTCTCTGCTTTCACTTGTTGGCATGCTGAACACTCAAAAACATACTTAGCAATTTCATGCTTCATACCCTTCCACCAAAAGTTTTCCCGCAAATTCTAATACATCTTATTGCTTCCCGGGTGTACTGAATATCTAGTACTATGTGCTTCCTCTAGGATTCTCTCTTTTAAGCCATTCACATTCTGTGCACATAACCAATTTTCAAGTTTCAACGTCCCTCGTTACAACACAAAACCAGGTCATTTTCCCAAGGGTATCTCGTCTCTCATTTTGCATAAGTAAACATCGTTAAACTATTCCAACTTAATCTCATCAATAATATCTGGGTGTGCTTTGATCGCCATCATTAAACCACCATTAGTCTCTGGAATCACATCCAACTCTAAATGTTCCATTTCCTTGATCAATTCCTTTTGACTAGTTAGCTCGTCGGCTAAGTTCCTTGGCGTCTTCTGACTTAATGCATCGGCTACTACATTAGCCTTTCCTGGGTGATACTCTATCGAAAGATCGTAATCCTTCATCTACTCTAACCATCTTCTCTATCTCATATTCAAATCCCATTGGGTGAATAAGCATTTCAAATTCTTGTGGTCCGTGAAAATCTCGCATTTCTCCCCATACAAGTAATGTCTCCAAATCTTTAGGGCATGAATCACAGCAGCCAATTCCAAATCATGATTCGAATAATTAACCTCATGTATCTTAAGTTGTCTAGAAGCGTAAGCAATCACATTGCCACCTTGCATAAGCACACATCCCAAACCTTGATGCGAAGCGTCACTATAGATTACAAATCCTTCAGTTCCGAATGGTATCGTCAATATAGGTGCTCTCGTCAACCTTGACTTCAACTCTTGAATGTCTTCTCATTCCGAACCCCATTCAAACATAATGCCCTTCCTCATCAACTTTGTCATAGGTAGCAAAATTCGCAAAAAATTCTCTATGAAACGGTAGTAGTACCCTGTTAATCCCAAGAAACTTCGGATTTCAGATACAGATATTGGTCTTTGCCAATTTGATACTACTTCCACTTTGTGAGGATCAACTGAAACTCCATTCTTGTCAATCACGTGACCAAGAAAAGTAATGCTAGGTAACCAAAATTCACATTTCTTGAATTTTCCAAATAGTTGATTCTCCCGCAATCTCTGAAGTATCAATCTCAAATGATTCTCGTGCTCTATCTCACTTGGCGAGTAAATAAGAATATCATCGATGAACACTATCACAAAATCATCCAAATAGTCCTTGAAGACTCGGTTCATAAGATCCATGAACGTGGCTGGTGCATTCGTAACCCCAAATGGCATGACTAGGAACTCGTAATGTCCATAACACGTCCTGAAGGCAGTTTTCTCAGCGTCTTCGGCCTTTAATTTTAACTGATGGTAACCTGAACTCATGTCTATCTTTGAAAATACTTATTCCCCATAAAGTTGATAGAATAGGTCATCAATTCTAGGCAATGGATACTTGTTCTTAATTATCAACTTGTTCAACTCTCAGTAGTCAACACGCATACGCATCGAACCATCTTTCTTCTTTACAAACAACACTGGAGCTCCCCATGGTGAAATACTTGGTCAAATGAAACCCTTGTCAAGTAGTTCTTTCCGTGCGGATAACTGAAATCAAATACGGTGGCGGTGTAACCCCACTCCCTTGAAAACAAAATTGTCCGTGTACCGGTGATTAAAAATTTACTTCTTTCCGGTTACAGTCTATCATGGCTTGGTTAAGGGCTAACCAATCCATCTCTAGTATTACATCGAAGTGGTTCATCACAATCGGTATAAGATCTGCAATCATTGACTTCTTACCTAGTTTGATCTCGTAGTCTTTGTATACCGTAGACGTCACTTTTGGCTTACTAAGGGGTACAGTAATAGATAATTCATATTCTGGTGGTGCCCATCTAACATTCAAATGTCCAACAAAATCATGCGATATAAATGAATGCGTAGATCCTGAGTCAACAAGTATGCGTGCTAAGTGCGAACATATAGGCACCATACCTGAGACCACTATCTCTGAAGCAGCCATATCTCTTGGGTTCATCTGGATGGACCTTCCTTGACGTTTCTCTGTCCTTTGTCCTCCATCGTTGGTCTGTCTTGGTTTCAATCCACTAGAAGCCATAGAACTAGCTCCTTGTTGAGGACGCTTTCTCGGGCACTCCTTGGATTGATGTCCAAACATTCCACAATCGTAGCACTTGCCCCTCATATCAGGTGTAGCACTTATACTATTAGCTCCTTGAGTTTTGTTATGGAAATTTGTCATAAAACATTGACCAGTGTGTGGTCAGTTGCACAGTGGGCACAATGGTATATTACTTGCCGGCTTCCTGAACCCATTGAAACTAGAGTTATAGCCTCTTGCAAACGGCCTCTTGAAAGGTCCACTATAGTTCCAGTCATTACCCTCTTGGTTTCTCTTCCCTTGTTGGCCTTGCTGATTCTACCTCGATCTCTCCATTCCACTTTTGGCTACAAGTGCCATTTATTGTACTGCGGCAACTGTTGAATGTTCATAGGTTTCGACCCTCAAGCAGATATTATCTCTCAACCCATCTTCATAGTTCCTTGCTCTATCTTCTTCTGTCAACACAGACCCTTTTCCAAACCTCAACAAAGCGTTATACCTTGAAGTGTACTCCGTCACAGTCATATCCCCTTGTCAAAGATTATCGAACTCTCTCTTCTTCGCATTAAGAGTAGCCCTTGGAATGAATTGTCGATTAAATTCTTCTTTGAATCCCTCCCAAGTTATCGGTGCTCCATGATCTAGAATGTTCACCAACCAATTCTGAGCCTCACCTCTGAGTATATCACTGGCGTTCTTAATCTTCTCCCTATCAGTCATCGAAATAGATCAGAATATTCTTTCTATATCCATAATCCAGTGTTCTGCGAGTTTCGTGTCAGAAGTCCCATAAAATTCTGTTGGTTTTTTTCTAGTAAATTGCTCATACCCAGACCTCATACCCCTATTCTTGTGTTCATGTACTGCAGCTATTGGTTCCACTTCAATTTGAGGCGTTGGAGGTAATCGTTCTACTATGTTCTAGATCATATCTCCCATATTCTCCATCATCTCTGCCATTTCATTCATACATCGGGTATGCGGTGATAATTCTCAGTCATCTATGATTGTAAACTCCTGTAATCTCGATGCATAAATACTATGCATGTACAACAATATGTATAACATGTATGTACAACCACGTACATATGCATCAAACATCTCTACCATGTATAGATGCAATCTAGAACACGTGTAAAATCACTCAACACTCCATTCGTCGTTGAACGTTCGCAAAGTTTTGTTACCTCTAGCTCTGATACCAATAAATGTCACGACCCATCCTGCTACGCGCAGAAATAGGACATGTGGCATGCCATCAAGGCTTATCCAGTTCCTTTAAAGTAAAATAGCAGCGGAAAACATTATTACAATCCATCAAAATTAGAGTTATAAAAAGTTTTGGTCAATTGGAACTCGTCCAAAAGAATTCATTTTGAGAAGTAGAGGTCCAGTCGACTGTAACGGGAGTCTAGTCAACTGAAGGCTCAAGTAGAAAGTATGAAAAGTTCAAGGACCCAATCCAGTCGAGGAGTCCAGTCTAATAAATCAATCGATTGGTGCCTTATCAAGTTGATTGGACACTATGCATGCAGAATGTGGTATTTTCGTGCAGAAAACCAGTCACTGAAAACCCATCCAGTCGACTGAAACTCAGAGGTCCAGTCAATTGAAATAGGGCCCGGTCAACTATTTTCCCCCAGAAAACCCCAATTCTATAGCATTCCACGCCAAGGTTTCTCCAATCAATTTCAACATAAAACCACGATATTCCATCACTCAAAACATAGATACAAAAGTTTAAACATAGTACAATACTACAATCTCTCCCAAGATTCCAAACTAAACACAATACGAATTTAAGGTTCTTATTACAAGTTTAGGAAAAGAACAAAAGTATAAACAAGTGTGATTCCCCCGGCATTCCTCGCCCTCACTCTTCTCGCTTCTTCTTTTTCTTTTTCTTCTCACCTGCAATGGAGGAAGTCTCCACTGCTCAGCTATATCTGAGCATACAATTTTAAACAAATGCATATGAGGCAATTCATGTTTTAAACATCTAAATCACATAATTTAGTCTCCGGGGAGAGAGATACGCATTCACCAAGTATATCGCATGTCTTAAATCTTAAACCGCGATGCCAATGGTTAACCAAGGATCACTCAACCATTACATCCATCTGCTCTGGTTGGCTACTTCTCACACCAAGCAAGTAGTCGTCAATACTATAAACCCTCAAACATTGAGAGGCGTGCACCTGCATGAAATTATATCATACTCCCCTCTGACCCATATAGACATTTAGCATACTCACATAATCATGTCACCGTGCTTTTCTATACGTACTCGCTAAAATTTAATGGGCCTAATTTAATACATAAGTTTGCCCCAATCATAATTCATACAAAATATCTAAAACATCCAAAATTCCCTATATTACATAGGTTCAGAATTCATACCTCGAGCTATAGGTCTCAAACTTCAAGAGAAGTACTAGAAGACCAAATAATTGTCGGATCTCCGATCCTAAGCGATTCCTACAAGTGTAGACATGTTTTTCCCAAATTCTTAAAATTAACTTTTTAGAAATTTTTTGCCAAACGAGGCCTAAGAGGTATAAAAATGAAGCTCTTACCTCAAGGAGTCCAAATATGAAATTCGGTCAAAAACTGACGGACGAACGGTCGACATTTATCGTCGGAAAGGTCGTAGGATCAAATCTCCTTTCTCTTTCCTCGCTTTAGATATTTTAGAAGTTTGGATAATTATGAAATCTCATCCACTACTATTTATAAGCACGACTCTCAGGAATTATACTTAACTCCCCATGAGTTCTCGAAACTTCTAATTAAGTCCTGAAACGTCGCACAAGTCCATTTTATAACTTCACAAGTGAAAACTAAAATTTATAAAAGTTTTCGACTAAGTTCCATTTGGGTCCAAAATATACGTCCGAAAACTAAATTCTGTGGAATCTCTACACCACCTACCTTGTTATTTAATGTAACGCTCACGTTCTCACTACAGTTCTTAGAATGATATAAAATAGGATTAGAACTACCAGAAATTATACTACACATGTATAATTTACTATTCATAAAATATCAGAAACTTCAAATAACATTTAAACCATATAAATGTCACTTATCATGTTAATGCCGTATGATTTACCATTACCGTGTTTTCGATTGACACCTCACCGTTGACCTCCAGTCAACCTCATTCTCAATTATCAAATAACATTGATAATTTAAAAAATTCAAACATGCATTAAAAATAGTGATTTTCTAGGACGGGCGTGATAATGGCAGTTGGAACTCACCACCACGTTGTCTATAAGCAAAGTATAATCATCAGAGTAATGAATCGAACCATGTAATTGGAAATTCTAAGTTCAATATATATAATCAGAGTTAACTTCTAAACTATTACAAACCATAAGTATCTGCAAAAGCATAAATAAAGTATTATGGAAACATATGCCAATGACAAACCTAACTATTACAACAATCTCTAAAATATAAACATTAACTAGCTACGATAAGCTCCAAGACTTTATCTCGCATAGTGGCCATCTTCAGCATAGCCTCCACCATAGTAGGCTTTCTTCTCATAGCCCCTAGCCATGTACTCATCCCCTGCATACTCATAACGCTGGCCAGTTTAACATAGAATATCCAGCGGCATAAAATGCCATCTGCCCTTTGGACAGGCCTTATTTAAGTCAGTATAGTCCATACAGACTCTCCATTTCCCTCGTTTCTTTGAGACCACTACCGTGTTAGCCCACCTTGCTGGGTAGTG
Source organism: Hydrangea macrophylla (assembly GCA_033977485.1). Lineage (NCBI taxonomy): Eukaryota > Viridiplantae > Streptophyta > Magnoliopsida > Cornales > Hydrangeaceae > Hydrangea > Hydrangea macrophylla. The sequence continues at coordinate 94,399,374 of CM066994.1, forward strand.
GACCTCTTTCATATGCCCCGCCTCCAAAAGTTTATTTACTTATGCATAAATAATTTCGTTCCTCTTTGCGGCAAAGGCTCTCCTCTTTTGTCTGACTGGAGGATAAGAAGGGTCAATTGAAAGGTGGTATGTAATAACCTAAGGGTCGATCCCAACTAGGTCCTAAACTAACCAGGCAAAGACCGACATATGCTCCTTAAAAAAAGAGATAAGCGACAAACTTTGTTTGATATCAAGTTGGATTTCAATCTTGATCGTCCTGAGGGTGTAGTTCGCTGACTGAGACATCCTCAACTTCTTTATTAGGTTCCAACACTAAGGGCCTTTCTATATTCAGGTTCTCGTCCACCCGTGAAGCCAACTAATCATGAGTCAATCTCTTCATGGGGGGAGGGCTCAGTGATTGTTATCTAGCATTTGAGGACTTGAGCGCCGTACTACCGCACTCTTTAGCTTCTTTCGGATCACCTCAGATGGTCACCATGACTTCTCGGATGATCAGCTTCATGCATTGGTGGAAGGATAAGGGTATTATCCCCAAGTCATGGAGCCATTGTCTCCCCAAAATAATGTTATAGGGAGAGAAGGAGTTCACCACATGAAATTCGTCTAGGGTTGTGATATAGTTAGAGTCTTCTCCCATGGTGATTGGCAACATCACGCGACCCTCTGGTACTTTTACCTCTCCACTGAAACCTGTTAAATTAGATTAAGCTGGCTCAATCCTCCTCATATCAAAGTCTATTTTCTTTAGTTTGGACAGGAAAATCACATTGACTGAACTCCCATTGTCAATAAGAATTCTCCTGATATCAAAATTGGATATCCTTAGAGAAACAACCAAAGTATCCTCATGCTGGAGGCTAACCCAATCAAATCCTGGTCGGTGAAAGTGATACGTGGTTCTATCCTAGGCTCCTTTTCAAAATTAAAAATTCACATAGGGGGAATTCAGCTTCCTATGCAAGCCTCTTTCGAGCTCTATTGGAATTCACTGAGTTTCTAGACTGCCTATGTACGACATGTATAACATTGGGCTGTTCATGCAGTTGTTGAGGGGGATCTGTTCTTGATTTGCTTTTCTTTGGGTGTCTCAGTTATCTATTCTTTCATTACGCATTTTGGATCAATCATCACGCCCTGTAATAAACTGACAGAGCTTTCCTCGCTTGATAAGTTCCTCAATTTCCCATTTGAGGATCTTGCACTCGTCCATTTTGTGCCCATGATCTTTGTGAATGTTGTAATACCTTGACCTCTCTCTCTTTTAAAGATCTCCCTTTAGGAGCTCTAGCCACTTGAAATCTTCCCTCCCTTTAGACTAATCCAAGATCTGGGATGGGGCACGTTGAGTGGAGTATAGAGTTCTTCCCTCTTAAAATCAGGTGACCGATACCTGAGCGGCTTGTCAGGTGACCACTACCTCCTTTTCTCGTCCTTGGATTCCCTTTTGGGGGGTTTTGGATCTATCATGTTCCTTAGCTCCTTTCTGGCTAAATTCACGTCTTCTACCAATATGTATTTGTTGGCCCGTACCAAGCTCTGCATGGCTCTTAGGGGGGTTCTTGCTGATGGATGTAAGGAAAATTCCAAGGTGCAGCTCCACCTTTAATGCTGAGTTGGAAAAGCCTTGATCGCATCCCTCCGTTGTATTGAGCTCAGCATTAACCTTGCGACATAATCCCTCAGACCCTCACCCTTAGCCTGACGTATGCTCAGCATATGATCTGATCCCTTCCTGATTTTATTGCTGTTAAGGAACTAATTGATAAATTTTACCCCCAGGTTAGTAAATGAAGTGATTGATCTGGGAGAGAGTCGGTTAAACCATGATAATGTCGTGTCAGTGAGCGTATTTGAAAAAGCTCGGCACATCAAAGCGTTACTATGGCTGTACAAGGTCATGGCCCGTTGATAATGGCTCAGGTGCTTGGCAGGGTTCATCTTTCCATCATAGATGGTAAGTTTTGGTAGGGTGAACCCTTTTGGTGGAGACTCATTTGTGATTGACATAACGAATGGGGGCCTACCTTGTCCCAAGAGCTCTTACAGTTCTTGCTCAGCCTTGAGTTGTAAAGCTTTAGGCGTGTCTTCTTCCAGTTGGCATTTCTTGGGCTGATCATTTAGGTCAGCTTTGGGGTAAACCGTAAGGTCACCCTTACGATGATCTCCAGACCCGTCAATATGTTCCCCATTTTTGTCACGCAGCTCATTGTTATCCCTAGATGCTAAATTGTGAGCAATTCTGATAGGATGAATGTCCTCCCTGTGTTCTCTAGGAGGATTGAGCTGGCTGCCCACAAATTGGGACATTGCATGTTACTGCTGGACCAAGGCTTACACTGTATCTGTCAAGCTCTTAATTTGTTGCATTACTAGCTCCATTGCAGCCGGTTGCTGAGGAAGTTGACGTAGCGGGTTTATCTCAGTGGATGTTTTTGGAGTGATAGGATTTAAGTTCCCTAAGAGAGGGTCCTGATTATCCTGATGAGAAGGCCGGGATGAAGAAGATCTGGTAGAGACCACCATTGTGCTGAATAAGAGGGAAATGAAAAAAGGAATTAATGTCATTTCCCATAGACACCGCCAATTGATATAGCTCATTTCAGGTCGAGCTAACAATGGTTATGGGTTGACCAGAAACTGATGATTTTCCAGAGCTGGGTCCTGTACACAAGGAAAGAGAAAGACTTAAGGGGGGTTGTGCTCCCTGAGTCTCCTCCGATGACTAAGTTACCCACTAGGAGAGAGAACTAATAACTAGAGTTTAGAAGGGAGAAGATTCAGTACCTCATTCGTTGATTTGTCAGTACCTCATTCATTGATTTGTCAGTGTATAATAAATAAGGAATAATCTCAACAGACTGCAGCCTTTTTGGTGCAGTCTTCCACTACCCTGTGGTGTACCGTTGGGTTGTATTATTTCGTATTTTGCCACGTGTCCCACTTCTCATGTTATGGGCTGTTTGTTCCTATATTCTTCGAAGGGAGTGATTACATGATCTTGGACTAATGACTATATGGACCCGTTCAACCAAGATGATATTTAGTGCAGCCTTGCCAAGTGTCATAATATGGTGGAAGGGCTAAACATCGCATCACATACACACCATATATACATAGATACTTGTATATATATAGCCATTGAATATATATACACATAGATACTTGTGTACATCTATTAGGTGGGTTTGGTATTTTGATTTTAGGTATTAGATTTTGGAACAAATTGATTTTGGGTTTAAATCTTGGAACAAATGAGTTTTTAGAATAAATTGATTTTGGGTTTAAATCTTAGGAACAAGTTAGTTTTTGGAATAAATTGATTTTAGGTTTAATTTTTTTTTGAACAAATTTATATATATATATATATGTATATGTGTCCATATATTATGTACATGTATTGTATATCTATATCTATATATATACACAGTAGAGAGAGGAAAGAGAGGTGTGTAATTTAGTAAAATGGTAAACAATTGAGGGTAAAATAGTAAATTCATGCTGGAGGGGATGTTAGTGTAATTTCGCCAAACCTTAGGGGAGGTTTGTGTAATTAACCCTTCTTTTTATTTTTTTCCCTTTCTGATTATAAAGGGGAGGGGAATTGGAACCTGCGCCTAAAGAGTGGGAGGGCTGGTGCCTGCTAACTCAGATATATAGGACCTCCATCCTTCTAGAATATCCCTTTAGCTTTATTAATCGTTAGAAGAATGAAAAAAATAAATAAAAAATACATGGATAGTCATATATAGGGGTGGACACGAGCCAAGCCGAGCAGAGCCAAGCTTGCTCGTGAGTTTTTTTACGAGCTCGCGAGCTCAAATGAACCGAGCTTTCTCAGGAGCTTTTTAACGAGCTTTTTCATGCGCCCTTTAAAACTATATATTTTAATTATAAATTAGTCATTTATCTAGCCTTTTTACGAGGTTTGTCAAATATATTTTCTCTAAAACTATATAGTTTTATAATAAATGTATATATAAAAGTCACTATACAAGCTCTTTATCAAACCTATTAACTAGCTTTTTCACGAGCTTGCTCGCGAGCCTTAATCGATCGTGTTCACGAGCTCAAATGAGCGAGCCGAGCCTAGCCTTTATCGAGCCGAGTGTAGAGCCCTTGTTGAGCGACTCTATTCGTATCCACCTTAGTCATATATGTATAATTATAAATTTTAAGGTCATACTTTCATAAAAAAAATTGATCTTAAACCTCTTGTTTAGAATGAGGAAGGTTCTTGCCATATTTCATCCTGAGTAAGCGTTCCATTTCTTCATGGCTGATTGTGTACGCTTAGATAGAGTCTCGCAGGAGTCATTCTTGTAAAAGGATTAGACACCCCATTTTGTCGGCTATCAGATTTAGGAGACCCATAGCTTGGTCGTTCATAATGATCGAAAAAGACTTAAAAAGGACTCCTGAAAGTTAGTTCTATCTCTCAAAATGCTCAGAATGACCAAAATATCACTGAAAGCCCAAAAACTCCCAGATTTGGACCAAAAGTTCTAGAAACATGGTACGTCATAAAAAATACTAAAAATGAGTCTTGAAGCAAAATCAGATGAAATCGTCAGCTCCTAGAGACCCCCGGAAGTCCCAAAAGTTCCCCGAAAGTCCCCGTTGGCCGGTTTGACCTAAGTTTGACTGAAATCATCCAATTCGCCGAAAATTTATGAGATCATTCTAGATCATGTGAAAAGTACTAAAATAAGTTTTAAAAGAAATTCAGATGAAAACGTCAGCTCCTGGGATCTCCCAGAGGTTCTCAGAACTTCCCGGAAATCCTAGGTTTGACCGATTTGACCTAAAAGATGACTTTGAAATCGGAGTGCCGTATCATTTTTCAAATATTTTTCATGGATACTATAGGTTAATAGTTTTCCAACGGTATATCGCACATGATTTCTGGATTTAAAACGAATTTATTATGAATTTCTGAATGTAAAAAAGTCGATCAAATCGAATTTTATTGCGCATACTGCAAAACTTTACAAAGTAACCGGACTCTGAACTATTTTTTATGTAAAGTAGACTCTATTACTTTCCAACGGTATATTACAAGCTCAATTTAGAGTTCGTATGCATTTGCTGTGAATTTCGGACGAAATAGGGCCTATTCACGAATACCGGAACCTCTAGGGGCCTAAATACAAATTTTTGGGCATTTGAGGAGCAGTGTCGCAGCGGCACTTGGCCACTGCTGTAGCGGCACATGGCCAGTGCCGCGGCGACACTCAACCCCCGTAGAATTCATTTTTGTAATTTATTTTGGGGGTCCAAATTGAATAATTGAAGGCCAAAATGACGTAGTTTTTTTGTTCACATATGTTTGGGACCAATGGGAACACTTTCTAAATCCAAAAACAACCCCAAATTGGCCTATATAAACCCCCCTGTGCTCTTCATTTTGGGGGGGCCAAGTGCAAAGCTTGAAAAAAAAGTTGTAGAGAAAAAAAGAGATAGAAATAGGTTTAGAAGAGAAAAAGGGAGCTTCTCCCACTGATTTTCTATAAGAAAGTGAGTTTTAATCTTGTTTTCTTCCATTACCTCTCTTATACTTCACATTCAAATCCTCCCCAACCACCATTCTTGAGCACTCTTGAGTTAGTAAGCTACTTCCATGTCCAAATGTCAATATCTATGAGTTAACCACCAAGCTACAAGTCCAAAATCACATTGATTAACATCTATTGATTGTTATTATTTACTTGTTTATATAAATGTTCATCTCTTCTTACCTCATTTCTTTTTTATTTTTCTTTGATTACTTACATGCTTATCATCATCTAGATGACATGTTATTTGAGGAGAGTGAATCATTATGGATAGTAGCTCTTGACCTCAAAGACAGGTTTGATGGATGATGATTTTAACTTCAATACATTCATATGTATTCTTGAAGTCATATTCTCAAACAAAACTATGTTTGTGCAAGTAACATTGGGAGTTCTTGATGATGATTTTGATGTTGGTTTCCTAAGTGGTTTTAATCCCCTTTTAGTGCTGGAAATGTGCTTTCAAAACCCCTACCCTCTAATTGTTCTTTTTCAGTAAAAAAAAAACCCTACCCTCTAAAATCCCCAATATATGGATTCTAAGAAATAAACCTTGTTTTCTCAAGAAATCTTCAAAATAGTGAGTTCCTCAACTTTAAAATATTATTCTGAGTTTAATACTCAATGTATGGATGCAAGACCACTTGGAAAGTCTTCCTAACTCATTAGAGAACACCCATGATTTTTGGTTTGGTTGGGAAACACATGGAAGGGTTCCATTTTGACCCAAACATTCCTTCCAGACATTCTGTTTTTGCTGTCACAGCAGCTTGGTTTATTTTCAACTTGTTTTCCAGAAACCTTTTCCAAAAGGGGTGGTCCCAACTCATTTTTACCTTCAACTTAAGTGTCTTAGGGAACTTTTTATATAATATGGGCCTCTAGATGTTTGTTTTTCATTTTATAAGATTTTTCAACATTTCAGTCGACAGTACGGACTCTATTTCTGAGTAACCTCTATTGTTTATTTGATTTCTCTCAATCTGTAATAGTTATGGAAGATTGAATTTTTGATATGTGTTCTAGACACAATAAGGATGATCTCCATAAAAAAATCATGAACTAAAAACATTTCTATCCCCACTTTTCCATTTTTAAAAGATCAACTCACTATTCTGTCCACTATTCGTAGCAAGCATACTTTTACTTTCTTTCTTTGATTCGATGCTCACATGCACTCCAAATTAGTTCATATCTTAGGAAGTAGTCCATACTATATTTGTACATATTCTATGATGATTTCTTTTATGCATTCATGCATATTTTAGACTTCTAAGTCACTTTAGAAAGTCCATGTACACAAACACACTACAACCTTTGCACATTCTAGGATCATACATTGCATCCATGCAAGATTTGGGGCTTTTGTGACTCCTAATCTAAGAAGATTATAAGGAATGAGTTGGATCATACGTCCATGCTTCCCCTCGATCTAATCATCCTTTCTCATCCGTCCCGGGGATTAAGAGGTCTTCCTTTCTCAAAAATTAACATGCACCATTCTAGCTTGCTAAGCATGTTTTGATTTCTTCGATTATTGGTTTCAAGAACAATTCATGTCTCCTTTCTAGACTAGGAAAACTTGATTACTTGATATGTGATTAGACGATTTTTCCTAAGTTTATTTGTGTGATCTTTCACTTTGCATTGTGTGATATTTGGCTTAGATCTTATGAATGATATCTTATCTTTTGATCTTCTATTTCAAGATTCTTATGAGATGTAATATACTATCATAGTATTAATTGTCAAGCCAAACATAGTATAAGATGATTATTTGGATGCTAATTGAGGACCGTTGAAAGACGGGGCGAGTTGAGGGTGTTTAAGTTGCGACAAAGGCTCCTTCATCAACCAAGTTCTTTGGTTATGAAGGACCGGTACCCTTTATCCGTTTGGGTGAGTCGAATTGGGTTTTTGGTTCCCTAAAGACTAAGTGGCTACTCTGTATCTATTTTCAACAAACCTTCCTTTTCTTCATTTGATCCAAATCAATTTCAAAACAAACAACGGAAAGTCAATTCCTCGTGTTCACAATCTGGCAACTCTGCTGGGGATTTTTACTTTCAAAACAAACTAGTAAAGAGGTTTGACTCTTTAAGAAGCATCCTTAAAATCATCTTTTTACTGTGTTTGGTTCACCGCATTGCACTTCTACATTTCCCCTCCGATTGTGTCGGAAACGCGGTGCTGACATTGTTCAGGTCTTGTTGTGCCAGGGCACAAGTCACCGTTGATATTGTACCTTCCAAGGTATATCAAAAAGAGTAAAACTTCCGTACTGTCTCTCCGACAGTATATTAGAACTCTCGTCAACGGACCCACATTGACTAAACCCAGCCTTTGCATATAGATTCCTGTAGAACCTTTCATAGGACTGTTGATTTATCTTTTCAGATTGAACAATGTGATATAACTATTGTATGCCCTGATGGGATTACCTATGCGATGTAGACGCTTATGTGGCACGAGGCAAAACCTCTTTCTTATGATTCCTAAGGCAATCATTCACATGTGATCACATTGAGTCGACTTGCCTAGGCACCATGATAAGGATGTCTGCTCCATGATCACAAAGATATACACCGCAAACCTTGTTTGTTGGTCCTAAGACATAGGAGTATGAAAACTTGCTAGACAGTATGATCACCATCATCACATGCTCCTGTCATATATGCCTGCCCAACTCATCCGGATATTCTAGTGTCTCCCAGAAACTTTGTCTAATTTCCCAAAAATTCCCAAGTATACCAATTTCTTCCAGAAACCCTGCCTAAATTTCCCAGAAGTTCCCAAAACCCAGTTTTCCCAGAAACTCTGTCTAAATCTCCCAGATTTCCCAGATATACCAATTTCCCCCAGAAACTCTGTCCAAATCCCCCAAATTACCCAGAAATCTCAATTTTTCCCAGCAACTCCGATATACGTGTTTTTTTTTTTTTTTTTTTTTTCAGAAACTCTGTCCGACTTACCCAAATATACTTGTTTTCTATAAGCTCTGTCCAAATCCCCTTAATTTCCCAAAAATCCCAGTAACTCCGTCCAAACTTCCAAGAAATGCCTAGATGTACCAATTTCTCCCAGAAATTCTAATTTTTTAGTTTCTCCCAGAAGCTCTATCCAATCCGCCTAGATTTTCCAGAAATCCTTGTTTATCCCAGAAACCTTGGAATCCCTGCTTTTTCCATAGACTTTTCCTAATTTACCATGTTTCTCCTAGAAACTCTAATTTCCTAGTTCCTCCAAGAAACTCCGTCCAACTCACCCAGAAATACCTGTTTCTCTCAGAAACTGTATCTGAATCCCCAGATTACCCAAAAATCTCAGTTTCTCCTAGAAACCCTAATATACCTATTTCTCTTGGAAACTCTGTCTAACTCACCCAGATATGTCAGTCCGAGTTAGCCAGATATTCCTATTTTCCAGAAACTTTGCCAAAATCCACCAAATTTCCGAGAAATCCCTATCCATCTACACTTCCCAGAAATTCCCATTTTACATAAACTCTACTAGAAATCTCTGCTCCCTTAACACTATATGCTAAAATTCACCTAAACTTCCCAGAAATCCCTTTTTCAAACGAGATTTGGTTTCCCTCACACATCTGCCAAAATCTACCAGAACTTCTGACCAAGTCTATCCAGTTCTCTTGTTTTTTTTTCAAACCTCAAATTTCCTCGAAATCCCTGTTCTACAAAATTCATAGATTCTAATTCCTCGCCCTCCCCATGATGGTGATCATCCTAAAAGAAAAGTTAGCACACTTTGTATGACTAGGACCTTACTTGCATAACTGCTATATGTTAGAAGTAGGGGCATCATATAGATTAGGGCTTGCATTCGCATGCTTGTCTCATTTGCATACACAATTCATGTCAGTTCGCATGCACGCACATCTTGTCAGTTTCACATGTGTCAGTCTCTACACATCAAATGCATGTGTATCATCATCCTTACCCATCTCAATCACTGTATAGAAGTCGTATACATACTGTAACTATCATCAATTTTGATCTCGTCAAAATCAAGATATAAAAGAATGCTTAACTTATGCTTTACTTTCAAAAGATTTGCAGTGTGGAAGTAAAGGTCGAACCCACAGAGATTGAATACTATGCACTTTAATTTTTAAAATCTAAATTTAGTAAATTAAGAAAAACGGATTTTGGATTTAATTTGAATTAACCTAATAACAATAAAAGTAAATCTAAATTATGAAAGCAATTAAATATTTGTTTTTATAATAAGTTTAAGGAACCTAGGATTGCAAATCCACCACTAGCTTCATAATAAGGGTATTTACGAATTACTTTAGCTTATTAAGTGGGATGATAATGGGGAATTGTAGCTACAAGCCCAATTCCTCCATCAAGAAAATAACTATGGTTCAAGCACCAACATAATCGATCTTCGGTTAGCACGAATTATCCCACACTAAACTAGGGTTGTGGTATAGTCCGTCTAATCTAGGCATGGACTATTCAGATACTTGATAGCACAATTCAATTTAAGCACATTACATGTAAATAATCTAAACAAGCATAGCAAGCATAGATCATTGAGCACACTACCATCAAAATAGATCTAAGACAAGAGTAAACTTTGAAAGTAACAATTTAATCAATAAGAGCACGATTTATTTATAAAAATCCTCAAAACATGTAGCTGTCATCCATACATAATAAAACTGAAATAAAAATATAAAATACACCCTATTACTTGGCTAGGGTTTTATTGAAACCCTAGATCTTGAGTTTAGTTGGCCATAGAATTGATGAACGGCAAGAAGTTGATGGAGGAGGCCATGGGAATCCTTGGTCTTCTTCTTCTTCTCGTTGATTTCCTCTCTTCAATGGCTGAAATTTTTTGTTGTATATGGATGTATCTAATGTTGTGTAATGATGTGTAACCACAAAATTGATATTGAATAGGATTTATATAGAGTTTGGAAGGATTTAGGAAGCTTTCCTAAGCCAAATCGTACTAAAACTGTTGTATTTAGCTTTCCAAACGTAATTTGGCAGTTTCGTTCACGTAGAAGTCTTCAATACACTGAAATATGCGTTTTCACTTTTTTGCATAGGTCGCGCTAGCAGGCCGCACGAGCGCGATTCTGGGAGGTCGCGCGACGGACCGCGTGAGCGATTTCCTGGGTTTCATGCGGGCGGACCGCGAGTGCGATGTGGTTTTTTCAGCTTCTTTTCTTCTGCTTTTTCACCCCATTTAGCTTGGAATCCTTACTTTTCTCCAAATCCTGACAAAAAATAGAAAATGAAGTAAAAATATACAAAAATAGGTTAAAAAAGTACTAACAAATGTGAATTAAGACGTATAATTAGGATTTGTTCTCTCCCAATCACACCCCCAAACCTACAATTTGCTAGTCCTCAGGCAAAAAGAACATAAAAATTAAACTACTAATAAAAATACTACTCCATTTTCGCATGGATCACGATTGCACTTAGCTTATGCAAAAAGCCTTTTAAACCTCTAGGTGTCCCTAGTTGGATGAGTAAAGTCTTGTGAGGGTTCTCATCAACAAGTCACCCACAACCATCTTTATTTCATTATATATTTAAAAAAGTTTTATTAAAAATGAAAAACATAATTTTCGATACTCATTATAAAACAATGATTTGAAATAGAATAACGAACAAGAAGAAACGGAATCAAAAGTCTACCTACATCATAAAAAGCAATCCCAAGCACATGCATCGTATAAATCAATAGAGTTTCTCATAAAATTGCACGTGTGTGATATGGTAGTCAACTGAACACGCGCATGTCATGAATTTGGAATATAACTCAGATAATCATCAAACTATGCTTCGACTACGAATCTCACAATGAATTACACTCTCAAATGAAACGCTCAGAACATGTGTAATTTATCCAATATATGGGAGCAAAGGAAATATGTTTTCAAAATGAGAAATGCTCACATATGACTCGAAAAGGACGCATGACACAAAAGAACAGCAGTCTCATGGGAGCAAAGGAAATGCTCAGAACATGTGTAATTTATCCAATATATAGGAGCAAAGAAAATATGTTTTCAAAACGAGAAATGCTCACATATGACTCGAAAAGGACGCATGACACAAAAGAACAGCAGTCTCATGGATAAGACGCCAATAGTCAAGAGAAATTAATCATTACCATGTTTTAATCCCCCTCCCATTGTTTTCACATCCAAACCATGTTTCCTAGGATCAAATAGGACTTTTCAAAGGTTATAATGTAGCTCAGGTAATGAAAAAAAAGAATAGAAAGGATTCATTAGGTAGTTTTAGAATGGCATTGTAAGGCATGTTCGATTTCTTTCATTCTCTCTTCCACCAGCTTCATCATTTCATTCTCTTCTTTTCATTCCTTTCAATTTTTTCTCCTTCTGTTTCTGTTTCTTTTTCTTTTTTTATTTTCTTTTTTTTTTTCTTTATTCTTTTGCTCCTCATTGTTTTTCAAATGAATATTCAATAAATAACAAGGCAACCACCCCAAACATCATCTTATTTTCTTTTTCTTCTTCTTCTCAATCACACATCGCCTTAACACCACTAAAAGTTGATCAATCTTTCAGGGGTGAACTCCAAGTTGGCCAAATTGGAGCAAAAACAGAATAATGGTGTTTAAAGAAAAAGGGCATTTTAACGGCTCAAAGGGCAAACTAAGGAAATTTATCATTTATCGGTCAGTAGCAAACAAAGAAGGCCTAAAATCATGTCTTATGGTTATATGGTTCTTTCAACGTTTACGATGGAAGATTATTTAGCATGGTAGCAAATATTTTAACTTGACTATCAACCAAAACAAGAATAATGAGACTAAACAACAAGTTAATGCGTTATTTCAAGTCAAATTCGACAAACACAAAATGTATTTATAACCCTCTAAAAAGAAAATATAGGCTCAAAAGCTCACTGGGTTTAGTCTCCACCATGTGTTATCTAGAAATCCGAATCATATTATAGTTCACATCAAACATGTATTCAAGTGACTACGTGCAGTGCATAAGTTTGTGTGCAAATCTATGATATAAAACTACGATTCTAACGATATATAACCTAAAACATCATATCATGACTTCAGCTAATATTTAATCACATATTCTCATGTTTACCATTCTATAATAATCCAAGTTACATAACAAGATGTATCGACTAGAGATTGCAAAACCGTAGGTGACATCGTTTATTTAAGCGCAAGTATCGAATTTTTTTTCAAAATTTTGGTGTAAATAATAATGTGCATGTGCGTGCATACCCCCAAACCTAAACCTTTCATTGTCCCCAATGAAACAATAAAATGAAAGAAAGGAGAGTACGTAATGAAGGAATAATATTACCTCGATCTCGGTAATCACAAACAGGTGAACGTATAAAAATATGCAAGTTCAAACATGCTCCAAATGAAGCACCAAATCACCTGTCAATAGTTGATAAAAACTAAACAAAAGAATAATAACAATAATAGCTAATAGAATAAAATGCAAAATAAACTAAACTAAACTAACTAACCCTAAAACTTAAACTGAAAGACTCACGAAAATAAAACAACAAAATATCAAAACAAAAATGGACTAGATCTAAACAGGGCGTAAGAGAACAAACAGAAAGGAAAAATAACTGACCAGGTTTGGGAGAAAGAAGGTAAGAGAACAAAGAGAAAAACACAGAAAATCCCCCCTCGCGCGAGCGGATCGCGCGAGCAAGATTCGCCCGCGCGAATCCCTCCGTGAATTTAAGCAGAAACTTGTTTTACATTTTATAAAAGAAAGATTTCTAAGTCCCCAGATCGCGTGAGTGGACCGCTCGAGCGACCCCCTCGCACACGCGAATTCTGGCGCGAGATGTAACAGAGAGCTCATATAATAAAAAGTTGAAAAAATTTTGTCTAAGAGAGAATATTGCGCGGGCGGGCAGCGCGAGCGACGCATCGCGCAAGCAGGCCGCACGCGCGATGTGGTTTTTTTTTTCCTTTGTTTCTTTATTTCAAGGTAAATAAGTTCAAAATAAATTATCCTCGACCCACAAACCTGTTCAGAATGACCAAAACTGACTCAAATGACCCAAAAATGACCGAAAATGCTCAAAAACAAGAGAAACAGACGAAATAAAGCTTTGGTTGCCTCCCAAGAAGCGCTATATTTTACGTCTTCAGCTAGACCATTCTAGCTCAGGACTTATGGAGGCTGAAAATCGGACTTTATACCCCTTAGGATATCAGGAAGAGCCCGGTGATAAGCAGAAATAACGTCGCTTTGAATTAATTCGACCGACGGTTCTCCCGGATTATATATGTTCAAATCGATTTCTTACCTTTCGAGTAAATTCATCATTCGGGTCTTGGTTGTCAGGATTCATCCGCTCATTACAAATTATATTATTTTCCTCACCCAGATTCAGTTCTTTGTTAGGCTCAATATTCCATTTTACCTCACATTCCGCCTCACATAGGTAATCGTCGTCTTTAGGAGGTTGATCCATAGCATTAAAAACGTCTAATTTTAAGTTCATGTTCCCAAATGACACTTTCATTACCCCCGTCCGACAGTTAACACGAACGTTAGCAGTTGCTAAGAATGGACGGCCTAAGATGACAAGAGTGTGTTTCCTAGCATCTAGCACGGGTTTGGTGTCAAGAACCATAAAATCGACAGAATAATAACATTTATCAACTTTTACTAAGACGTCCTTGACGATTCCTCTAGGGATTTTAATAGAACGATCCGCTAATTATATTGTAGCGACCGTAGGTTTAAGTTCACCTAGTCCTAGTTGTTTATAGACGTGATAGGGTAAGAGATTAACACTAGCTCCTAAGTCAAGGAGAGCCCGATGAATGATAGTGTCACCTATGACACATGAAATCGTAGGCGTACCTGGATCTTTATATTTCAGAGTAGCGTGTTGAAAAATTGAGCTCACTTTTTTTGTGAGAAAGACCTCTTTAGGAATATGACTGCGCAACTTGTGCTTTTGCGTGCAAAGGTCTTTTAGATATTTAGCGTAAGCGGGTATTTGTTTTATAGCATCGAGGAATGGAATATTAATTTTTACTTGTTTAAATACCTTGAATATATCTTCAGTTTTTGACTTTTTCTTAGAAAAATTTGTCGGTTCCTCAACGTTTGGTGGAAAAGGCATTTTCATAATATAATTAGTTGGGACTGGTTCTTTTTATTTTCTAATTTGATTCACATCCTCACTCATTTCTTTATTCGAATTAACGTTTAAATATTTCTCACCATCGTCCGAAAATTCAACAACTTCCTCTTCCCGAATAGTCGTCCTAGTCAAAACAGCCTTCACTTGCTCACTCTTACCCCCATTCTCGTATTGACCTTCAGGTTTTTGAATAGGTTGACTTGGCAACTTACTCTTAATCAAACGGTTTAATGTACTCACTACTTGACCTATTTGGGACTCTAGCTTTGCGATGGACTGAGTGTGGGAATGTACTAACTGGATTACTAACCCAAAGTTTTCAAGTGAGGCTAACACCTTCTCCTCAAATGCATTATTACGTGGAGGTGGAGGAGGATTGGGTTGTTGGTATTGATATTGTTGAGGCTGAGTTCAATAAGTATTAGAAAAATTAGTTGGCGTAGGATTATAATTATTTCGTGGGAATTGTTGAATAGAATTAATGTGTTGCTCTAAGAATTCTGGGAATTGAGATGCAGAAGGACATGCAAAGATATTATGTGACGGTGCAGAACACAATGCACATACTTTGTGAGGAGGTGAATTGGACCTATTTCCCATCATCATAAATTGGTCAAGTTTTCTATTTAATTCTTATATTTCGATTGAATGACTTGACTCAACTTTTACCACTCTTTTTGGCAGTGGCAGGTATCCTTCAGAATGTACCGACACAGTCTGGTGCATCGAGTTCTCACTTAATATTTTGAAAATCTTCCATGCCTCATCGACACTTTTGTACAGGAAATTACCCGCACAAACGGCATCGACGGTATTCCGAACAGAGGGAATAAGCCCCTCGTAGAAGACTTGAACTAATTGCCACTTAGGAACCTGATGATGTGGGCATGAGTGTAATAATTCTTTAAACTTTTCCCAAGTATCATAAAGTGTTTCCCTATCTTGCATCACAAAGTTTGTTATGGATTTCCTTATCTGATTTGTACGCATAATAGGAAAAAACTTTTGTAAAAATACGGGTGTAAGGCTTCCCAGGTTTTAATTGTATTCGGCTCCAAAGATTGGAGTCAATACTTTGCTTTATCTTTTAAAAAGAATGGAAAGAGCCGCAGTTTCAATTCATCATCAGTTAAGTTTTGAATTTTTGAAGTAGAGCAGATATCTTGAAAATCCCCTAAGTGTTGGTAAGGGTCTTCATTAATGCGGCCATGGAAAGAAGGAAGTAGCGAGATGGTAGATGACTTTATCTCAAAGTGAGATGCCGACACCTCCGGTAATTCAATACATGTTTGTGGCATGTAAGTCGTAGGAATAAAGTAATCCCTAAGCGGAGGCAGCGGAGGTATATTATGATTATTTACATTATTTTTGTTATTTATGTTATTTCCAACGTCAGCCATTGGAATAGGTTTTATTTTAAAAATTCGAGTTTTCCTTAACCTTTTAAGGGTACTTTGAATTTCGGCCTGAAATAGAGACGATGATTCTGGAGTCGATTCGTCGTCTAGCAACCGAGCTCTAGAAGCTTGGGTTGAAGATCTATTAATTCTTAAGGTACGTTCAAGTTCAGGATCAAAAGTTTGTAATTTAGTTTTACTAGAACGTGTACCAAACATAAACTAAAAAGAAAATAGTGACACTAAGACAAAAACTGACTCCACAAATATAAGACGAAATCACGCAAATAAGGCAACAGGCACACAACTACTATGATGCATGAATATTATCCTGTAATTCAATGACCGCGTCAAGCCCAGCGCCCCAGGTTTCCTAGCTAATGCATGTGAACAATCACTCCTAAACTAATGCAAATAGTGCGTCTCAGCGCCCTAACTTATAGTGGTTGGAAGCAAATTTCAAAGGATACGATTTAGTTTATTTATTATTTTTTATTTTCACGTAAGCTCCTTTGACGTGCACAGCTGCTCCACTCAAAATGCTAGAATTTGATTACTTTGAGAAACTACAAAACAAAAAGAAAAGTTAGTAACCTAAAACAAAAACTAAAAATAAGAAAAATAAAATAAAACCTAATCTAGTATTTACGAAATAACTAAACTAAGATTCTAAAACTAAAGGTAGTAATGCAATCCTCGGCAACGGCGCCAAAAATTGATCTCGTCAAAATCAAGATATAAAAGTATGCTTAACTTATGCTTTACTTTCAAAAGATTTGCAGTGTGGAAGTAAAGGTCGAACCCACAGAGATTGAATACTATGCACTTTAATTTTAAATCCTAAATTTAGTTAATTAAGAAAAACGGATTTTGGATTTAATTTGAATTAAACTAATAACAATAAAAGTAAATCTAAATTATGAAAGCAATTAAATATTTGTTTTTATAATAAGTTTAAGGAACCTAGGATTGCAAATCCACCACTAGCTTCATAATAAGGGTATTTACGAATTACTTTAGCTTATTAAGTTGGATGATAATGGGGAATTATAGCTACAAGCCCAATTCCTCCATCAAGAAAATAACTATGGTTCAAGCACCAACATAATCCATCTTCAGTTAGCACGAATTATCCCACACTAAACTAGGGTTGTGGTATAATCCGTCTAATCTAGGCATGGACTATTCGGATACTTGATAGCACAATTCAATTTAAGTACCATTACATTTAAATAATCTAAACAAGCACAGCAAGCATAGATCATTGAGCACACTACCATCAAAATAGATCTAAGACAAGAGTAAACTTTGAAAGTAATGATTTAATCAATAAGAGCACAATTTATTTATAAAAATCCTCGAAACATGTAACTGTCATCCATACATAATAAAACTAAAATAAAAACATAAAATACACGGAATCCTTGGTCTTCTTCTTCTTCTCCTTGCTTTCCTCTCTTCAATGGCTAAAATTTTTTGTTGTATATGGATGTATCTAATGTTGTGTAATGATGTGTAACCACAAAATTGATTTAGAATAGGATTTATATAGAGTTTGGAAGGATTTTGGAAGCTTTCCTAAGCCAAATCGTACTAAAACTGCTTTATTTAGCTTTCCAAATGTAATTAGGCAATTTCGTCTGCGTAGAAGTCTTCAATACATTGAAATACGTGTTTTCACTTTTTTGCATAGGTCGCGCGAGCGCGATTCTGGGAGGTCACGCGAGCGATTTCCTGGGTTTCGTGCGAGCAGACCGCACGCGCGATGTGGTTTTTTTAGCTTCTTTTCTTCTGCTTTTTCACCCCATTTAGCTTGGAATCCTTACATTTCTCCAAATCCTGACAGAAAATAGAAACGAAGTAAAAATATACAAAAATAGGATAAAAAAGTACTAACAAATGTGAATTAAGGCGTATAATTAGGATTTGTTCTCTCCTGATCAGGTTCAGATCTATGAATTCTTCAAAATCATGATCATCTCTCCCTACTAGGAGTCCATAAGAAATATTTCGAGCCTCTGCTAATTTGAGCTTTTACTTCTATTTGCAAAAATTTGTAGCCTCAGGTAAGGACACTTCTATACCTCCCTGAATTCACTATCTTAATCATAGGCTAGACCATCATCGATCCACCAATGGCCTACAAAGCTCTGGAAAAGAAAGTGAACAAGCTACAAACCACTATTAAGAAACTGAGTTTAAGGGTTGATGATGCCAAAAATTGGTAAGAGAGATTCAGAGAGATATTGGGACACAAAAGTTGGTATGTGGTTCGGTTCCGTACAAGGTGGCCTACATCCACGGATGCGTCAGTGTGCTTCACTAGCAGATCACCGGCGGGCCTGGTGAGCCAACAATTGGGCAGCACTCCCAGTAAAACCGACCGGGTGTATGCGTATGAGTGGGAATAATATGATATTCTTTTGGTTTAGAATGTGACCCCCTTCAATGGGGGTGGGTGGCCTCTTTATAGGTACAAGAGACCGCCCATACAAGGTGAGTTTATAGATTAGGAAGCCTAATCTATTTATAGCTCAATTTACATGAATCTAGGGGTATTTCTTAAGTGGTTTAGGAAACTACCTACTCCTTCCATTCAGTCTTCTAACTGGGATAGGAAACTGCCTGGAGGCTTGCTGATCAAGCAATCACGCATACTGGGGGCGCGCCCATACGGGGTTCATCTAGAAAGAACGATCGGACTTATGACCAAATTGGGCGGCTTTGCGTAACAGCCTGGGATGGCTGTATAGTCAGCCCAAATTCAAGATGACTTGGCTTCTCTTTGCTGAGATTGCGAGGCCTGACTTGGACCTGATATTTTTTGTGCATATCAGTTGCCCCCCATTTTCGAAACTAATGGGATGCTCAATTGGAAGAGGTTTGAAAATTAAGACTGCTTCTAAAATAACCATTCGGGCAGTGGCCCCAGGTTGCTACCCGGGTCGTGACCGAGTGAGCTGGTCTTTCAGGGTCAGGACCAAGCGGTGGCTATGTGGGCCGGGAACAACTTCTGCCACATGTCACCTGGTCAATGGCCTAGTCAGAATCCAGCGAGACTGGTATAAATGTAACCGAACAGTCACATTATAATTGGACCATCACATTTGGCATTAATTGGGCATGTCTTTTGAGGCGACATTCTGCGTGCCCGAGATGACAGTTGTTGGTAGGTTTAGGTGGGAAAATTTCCTGGCCGTTAGATCTAACTTGATCTGGACCATCTGCACCCCCTATATAAAGAATACTTGTTCATTTCTGGGGCTCCTACTGTCGATTGATATAGATACCAAGCGGTTTGAGAGCAGAAAAAGTGTCCGGTAAAGCTTCCTGAGCTCTTCTTCTGCGTTAATCCTTGTAAGTGTTCCCTTTTCAATTTCAGTTCATCATCTTCTTCCTCTTCTTCTTCCTTTTTTTCTTCTTTTTTGAGCGAGGCTAGAGAGGGCGAACCCTCTTAGGCTAGAACAGGAGTGGGACTTTTTCTTTCTCAGGTTCTGCTCTTTTTTCAAGTTGGGAGGTACGTTAGATAGGTTGAACTGAGCGGGCTGTCCCTGGGTAGTTCTGATCGAGTGTTACATTGTCTTTAAGACTATATACTTTCTAGCTTTTAGGTTGATAACCCTACCCCCTTTGTACCTCAGACTTGGAGTTCCTGATCCATACCTAGGTTGACCTCTACTTCCTGGCCCAGTCACTAAGACCCCAAGGATGTGTCACTCTGGTTTTGACTCGTCTTCTTGGTCGGAGAACTAGCGGTCCGGGTCAGAGATGCCGGACACAAGTCTGAGTCCGTCGTCCACGTCCCCTCTGATCACCATAGCGAGGGGAATCCCAATTCGTCTATTTGACGATGAGTCAGACCAGGGAGCCCCCGTTGCATCCGTTTCCCGGGGCTCGGGTGACAAAACACCAGGGAAACCCAACCCCGAGGTAGCCTTCGCCAGTGAGTTCATCCCGTCCACCCTACATGCTGAAGATCTCAACCGCATCAGGGATAGGTACAGCCTTCCCGACTATTGCTCCCTGGTCGTGAATGTCGATAGAGCCCAAATCTACCAGCGGGGTTTCACCACCTTATATGAGGACATCCTCATGGCTGTGTTCTGCAATCCCCTCCATCCGGTCGCTCGGGACGTCCTTATATACCTGGGGATCGCCCTGGGGCAGCTGGCCCCGAGCGATTGGAGATTACTCATGGGGTCCATCTCCCTTTGGCCCCAAGTTTTTGGGTATAAGCTTACCGTCTAGGAATTTCTCTGGACGTACTGACCGTTTCTCGTACATGAGGAGACCGGGTTCTTTTCTCTCGGGGCTCGGCAGGGAAGAAAGATCATAATGAATTGCCTGAGCAACAACAAGGGTTAGAAGAATAGATTCTTCCAAGTATCCACCCTTGGACTCTGTGAGTGGGCCCCAGGGATCCAGATGAGGACTTCCTGGGTGGGAGAACTAAAGGGTAAGTTAGCGCAGTAACTTCTGCTCATTTCCTTTACTTTGATTTGAGACTAAATGTGTTACATTTTGCGTTGCAGCATGGTCAGACAGCCCACCTAGTATTCCTGGGGAATGCCAAGAGAGAATCAGAAGCTTGGCAGACCGTCCTATTAATATTTGGGACGTTCTAACCCGCTCGGGAGATCAAAAAGGTGATCACCGTCTAGAACACCCCGCCGAGGCCTCTGTCTTTCCCTCAATCATCCCGGGTAAAAGTTTGATCGGCAACTTAATTTTGGCTATCCTTCATTGTCTCGTTACTCTGATTACCAACTTTGTGGCTGCTTTCCTTTTGTAGAAATGGCCCCAAAGAGGAATTTGGAGCAGTTGAGGGAGAGGTAGGCCACTGCTGCTACTGTTACTGCTGCTGTCACCCGATTAGCAGTGGCATAAGGAAAAAGGCCTACCGCAGAAGCGTCGGGCAGCGAACGCCCGCTGAAGCAAATCTGGCACGTGATTACGAACCGTCCAGAACCCGTCGGGACTTCAGCTCCCCACGTGGTGGTAGCTGAGACTTCTCCCCGAGCGGGAATACCGTCCAGGGTACCAGTTGAAGAATCGACAGTGATCAAGGAGAGGGTCAAGTCCGCCCTTCTCCCCAGCCAGGTGAAGGCGTGTGCGAACATGTCTCCCAAGGCATTTCAGTGATGGTTATACAGTCTTTCCAACATGGTAAGCACTTGGTGCTTCTGCTCCTCTTCACCACAACCTCTCATGTGTTTAACTTGTTAACTGACCATCTTGGATTCTTTATAGGTCGGCTACATAGCCACAGGGGCTGAGTCCTTCCTGCCCTCTTTGCCCGATAGGGCCGCTGCTGTTGAAACTGTTGTCTAAGGAGCGAGCAAGCTCGGAGGCCAGACAAAACACCCTAGCTTTGGAGAAGGATAAGGTGAAGGGCTTGGCCCTGAGCCTTGGTACAGCCCAGGCAGAGTTGGCGACTACCCTGGTAGATCTAGAAGCTTCCCAAGCCCTCACAGCGGCGATTGAGGCCCAAGCAAAGGCCGCAGCTGAGGTGACGGTCGCCAGGGCTATGAAAGAGGCATTTGATGATGGCTTCTTCTAGGGCTACGAGAATCTGAAATGGCGGGTTGCCTGGGATCACCCCGAGTGGGACATCTTGTCCTACGAGGGGATCGATTCGGACTACTGGGACATCAGTCCCACGGCTGGTGAGATTCCTATTCCTGGTGCTGGAGCTGCTGAGCCTGCCCTGGGCGGGGGACTCGTGAACTAGAGATGGAGCTGCCCCTGAAGAAGAGGCTGAGGAGACTGAAGATGTGGTCGAGGTGGATGATTAAGGTCCCCGACCTGTTTTCTTTTTGTGCTGTAGTTATTTTTTTTTTTTGTTTTGTTTGTTTGTTTTTTTTGGGGGGGGGGGAGGCTACTACAACTGCTCCCTAGGCCCTGTACAATCATTTTTAATTA
Source organism: Hydrangea macrophylla (assembly GCA_033977485.1). Taxonomy (NCBI): domain Eukaryota; kingdom Viridiplantae; phylum Streptophyta; class Magnoliopsida; order Cornales; family Hydrangeaceae; genus Hydrangea; species Hydrangea macrophylla. The sequence goes on from CM066994.1 coordinate 94,421,418, forward strand.
ATGAAAAGGTCCTTGAGACCAACTTTTCCATTAATTGTTTACGGTTTCTGCACTTGTACCTTTGTTTGCCAATTCCCGACCGGTTTTGACAATTCTAACTCTATCCCTTAGCAAATGGTTTAAGAGCATAACCGGTAGAACTCTTGGTCTTCTTGACTCGTTTTCAAGGTCCCGCCTGGTGTACTTTAGGAGCTTGTCCTGTTTTACTGTCCGTACGGTTTTCCTCTGGTCATTGTAGGTACTTAGAGTGTTAGGATTCCTAGCCCTGTTAATGACCGGTGTGATTTCCTGTTTTGGTCTGGTATCTCTTGCCCCCCAAGCATTTTGTTAAGGCGAGAGTCTAGGAGTGAGGGACTATAGGAAACCGACCTAGAACTTGGGTGGTTGCAGGGTCCTTTGAGGCTTGCCATCATCAGCCACCTAGGGGGTTTGCCCCAATCGTCGGTTGGACCTAGGCGAAGCCTGTGCCTCAGGGTTAGGCCCGAGGTCTTTTTGTGCCTTGGTTTTGGGCCAATGTCTTTTATGCCTCGGGTATTATCTCGAGGTCTTTGGAGGAGCTTCAAGGTTAAGCTCGAGGTCTTTCAATTTTGCATGGAACACTGTTAGGAATAATTTCATGAAGTAAAATAGAAAACCTTTATTTTATTTAAAAATTTATAGTGATTCCTCAAGTAGAGCTACAAAAAATCCTAGCCAGTGCTAACCCGCTCGTCCCCGAGCACTACTGAAAGTATTTGCGGAGGTGTTGTATGTTCTATGGGTGAGAGAGCTCATGCCCGTCCAAAGTTTGTAACTAGTAGGTGCCCGGTCGGTTGATTCGGGTGACCATATATGGTTCTTCCCAGTTTGGCCCCAGCTTCCCGTGGCTCGGGACCTTGGTAGACTGGTTTACCGCCTACAGGACGAGGTCTCCCACTTGGAAATCTTGATGCTTGACCTTGCTATTATAGTACTGGGAGACTCTTTGTTTCTATGCTGCCACCTATAGATAGGCCCGGTCTCTTTTTTCTTCTACGAAGTTAAATTCGGTTCTGAGGGCCTCTTCGTTGCTCTGATCACTGAAGTTTACTACCCGGTAAGAGGGCAACCCGAGCTCTGTGGGGACCACCACCTCGAATCCGTAGGTAAGTGAGAATGGTGTTTCGGCTATTGTCGCTCGGGGAGTGGTGCGGTAGGCCCACAAGAGGGTCAGTAGTTCCTTTGCCCATAGTCCTTTGGCGTCTTCAAGCCTTGTTTTAATTGACTGAAGGATAGTCTGGTTGGTCACCTCGGCTTGGCCATTGGCCTGGAGGTGCTCGGGGGATAAGTAGTGATTGGATATCCCGTAGCTTGAGCAGAACTGCCTGAATAATAGGGTGTTAAATTGCCTATCGTTGTTACTAACCAGAACCCAGAGGACGCCGGACCTGCTGAGGATGTTCCTCTCCATGAAGCTTTCCATTTCTTCTCGGTAATTGTTGTCAAGGGCTCGGCCTCCGCCCACTTAGTGAAGTAGTCCACGGCTACGACGGTGAACTTGACTTGTCCTTTTCCCCTCGGGAGAGGGCCGATAATGTCAATACCCCACTGATCAAACAACCAAGGGCTGAGGATTGGCGTGTGATGTTCTCCCGGACAGTTGATCATGGGAGAAAATCTTTGGCACGTATCACACCTCTTGACGTATTCTTGAGAGTCTTTGGCCATGGTCGGCCAATAGTAACCTTGCAGCAGGGCTTTGCCTGAGAGTGCCCGGCCTCCGATGTGATTCCCGCACACCCCTTCATGGATTTCGTACAATATTGCTTGGACCTGTTCAGGGTGGACACAGCGGACGTATGGTATAGAAAATTCCCTTTTGTAGAGGATGCCATTGATGAGGTGGTACCTTTCCACTGGGTATTTAACCCGGCGGGCTTCCTCCTTTCCATCTGGTAATGTGTCTGTTGTCAGAAATGCCATGATTGGGTCCATCCAGCTTGGTTCTAGGGTGGCCAGTTCGACCTCCATGCATTCTGAGTTGAACATACTTGGCTCGGGTAGGTACTCTATCCTTATCTCGGGCAAGTCTGACTCAGAAGATGAAGCAAGGCGGGCTAACCGGTCAGCCCTAGTGTTTTCCTCCCTAGGTATTTACGTGATAGAGAACTCCTGAAGTTTCTTTGAAACTGCTTGAACAAGGGCTAGATAAGCTACCATGTTATGCTCTCGAGCTTCATACTCTTGATTGACTTGATTTACCACGAGCTGAGAGTCGTTGTACCCTTGAATTTGCAGTGCACCCATTGAGGTTGCCATTTGTAATCCGACCAGCAAGGCTTTGTACTCGACCTCGTTATTGGAGGCTTTGAATCCGAACCGGAGCGCATACTCGAGCTGGATCCCATCGGGACATCTGACTGTAGTCCAGGCGGTAAGGTCAGTGGGGCAGTTTCGTCAACTGGGTCTTCTTGGTATGTGAATTCAATAATGAAGTTTGCCATTGCCTGTCCCTTGATCGATGTGCGAGGTCTGTAGACCACTTCAAATTCCTCTAACACCAAGGCCCACTTGACGAGCCTTACGGACATTTTAGGCTTACTCAAGATCTTACGGAGGGGCTGATCCATAAGAACCATGATAGCGTGGGCCTGGAAATACGAGCGAAGTCTCCGGGCTAAAGTGATGAGGGCAAAGGCAAGCTTTTCAATACAGGAGTATCTACTTTCTGCGCCTTGAAGTGCTCAACTTGTGTAATAGATCGAGAATTGTATCCCGTGCTCTTCTCGAATGAGTGTTGAGCTGACCGCCTAGGGTGACACAGCCAGATATAAGAATAATTCCTCGCTTGGCGCGGGCGTTGAGAGTAGAGGGGGCGATGCCAAGTACTTCTTGAGTTCCTGTAATGCTTCCTCACACTCTTTTGACCATTGACAGGCCTTACCAAGGATCTTGAAGAATGGCAGACACCGGTCGGTAGCTCGGGACACGAATCTGTTTAGTGCGGCCACCCGCCCGGCAAAACTCTGTACCTCTTTGGTTGACCTTGGTGACTGCATATTTATGATGGCTTGAATTTTTTCATGGTTCACCTCAATCCCCCACCTGCTGACTAGGTTCCCAAGAAACTCCCCGGACGAGACGCCAAATGTGCACTTGGCCGGGTTCAACCTCATTCTGAACTTTCTCAAAATGCTGAAGACCCCGGCTAAATGCTCAAGATGGTCAGACTCATCCCGGCTTTTAACCAGCAGATCGTCAACGTAGACTTCCATGGATTTCCTGATCAAGTCCTTAAACATGTGATTGACCAGGCGCTGATAGGTTGCCCCGGCGTTTTTGAGGCCGAAAGGCATGACTTTGTAGCAGTAGGTATGGATATCACAATTTTACCTACCCATTTCAAAGCATAAAACAATGAGTCGCCACTTAATTTTTAAAAGGAAAATTAAGAAATCATTTTAAAACAAACTGATCTTTTAAGAAACCAGAGGTTTTCTAGGTCTGGGGATTATGGAATGAAAGGGGAAGGAGCCCGTCGGACTAAAACACCCCCTCTCATCCTATCTCACGATAGGCCTCTACTTAACATCCTTTTAATCGAATTAATAATCTAAGCATGTCCTCAACTAATACATATGTATAAATATACATTACAAAAACATGTCTAAAGGGTGCAAGATTGCAAGTGATAAAATATCATTCAAAAACCACATAATTCAAGTAGCAAGCGATATGATATGCAAATAGGGAACTATGGAACTTACCCGGGATCCATGCCGCGAATATTAAACGTGCAATGCATAAGCATAGAAAGATCCTAAGAAAAGGTCTCTAATCACATATGCACATAAGGCAAAACCTAATTCTAAGGTGTCGCGCATTAAGTTGAAAAATTGATAAAATCAAGAAATTAAAATAAACTAAAGAGGAGTTCAAGAAATCATACCTTAATAGCGCTACGAAACAAAGGATTAGTCCACATGATATACAAGATACAAAGTTGGATCTTTAATAACAATCCTAGACTTCTAGCTTAAATCTATCAAATGTAATTAAATCTAAAGCAAACAAGTCCTAATTACAAACATCAAGCTACATGAATGAATATGTACATGATTACATAGATGTGAACAAGAATGGGCTATTGGATTATTCCTTGATTTGGATCATTTAGCCTCTGTATTTAGGATTAACTAATCATTATTAACACATGGTTTAAGCCCTAAGTCATAGAAGAGTCATTTGGACCATTGTTCACAAGATATATCAAAAACCATTCCAGAATACTAAAATTTCACCGAACTTCAAAGAATTAAAAGGGATGCTTCCCATGGTTTGATCTTGATGATTTTTGGACACAAGATGCCTCTGTGTGTCTAGTTTCCATCACAAAAAAAACCAAAGTTTCAACGGTTAGATCTCTAGAAATTAGACAAACACTAGACACCACTCAGAGACTTACAACTCTCCTTCTAGAGTTTTTGTATGATTTTCTACAAATAGTAAAAAAATCAGAAATGATTTGGTCTTTTTAGGGTAGCTTCCTAACACATTAAACTAACTAGAAAAATATATTTTGGGTCAAGAGTGCTTGATTAAGGTTCTGAAAGAGTGTTACTGTTCTGAAACTCTGGACAGATTATAGTTGTTCCACAAAACCCTTGATCAAACCACTCCGAACATGAAACTGCCTTAAAAAAATTACAGTGGTAGAACTTTGAGTTATAAACACCTTCCCGTTGATTTCATTCAGTTCCAACGGTTCGATGTTCAACTAAAAATCTATGATCAAAAATAGATTGTGAACTCACTGCATCATTTATTCAAATACAACCTTGTTAACTCATTTGAGCCATGGAACTTGGCTTGAACCACACCACCTCTCCTACCATTTGATGGTCATGGAAGACTAACTACATTCATATCTTGAAGGTCTCAAAAAATATTGAGAAATTTCATGAGACCTAAACATAACAAACCTAAACCATGGAGATAGGTTTAGATTTATTAATCAAGTGTACTAATATCAACTTCAACTTCCTTGTAAATCATGAGCTTATAAGGGAACTAAAGGATTTCAAATCTAAAGATTCAAGACATTGAAGGTCTTATGAATCATAAAGATTAAAAGGGAAATAAAAAGGAAAGTCAAAGACTCTAAGTACATATATTTGTAGTTGGAAAAGAACTTATTAATTCAAAGTTTTACCTCCAAAATATCCTCAACTTTGTGATTTTGAAGAACTTCCAAAGACTAATCAAGCTTTCCACTCTCTTCAACTCTTCTAAAACTAACCTCTAATTGTGTTTAGAGAAGAAGTTTTGAAAGTTTTAAGACTTGGAGAACTAATGCAACCTCTAGAGTCCAAGAAAATTCCAACCCCCCATGCAAGAGAATATTCATCCTCTATTTATAGACAAATTTGAAGGGTATTTCAGTCATTTCAGAGCAAGAAACCCTAATTTGAACTGTCCTTTGGTAGTACAAAATGTGTTGTATTACAGCTGGCTGTTACCAAAACGTGGCACTCAATGGAGATGGAAACGACACTTGGTGAATGCCGGCGCGGCATTCTCTGAATGCCGCAACAGCACTCATTGAATGTCGCGGACAACTCCATGGACTGCCGTCTTTTTGGGATTTTCAAATTTAGCGGCACTTGAAGCATTTTAGTGGCAATTAATGGATGCCAGTGCGGCTCTCCCTGAATGCCGTTCCGGCAGTTAGAGAGTGCCGCATCGGCAACCCGTGACTGCCGCAAATCTGCCTACGTGCCATTTTGTCTCTATTCTCCTCTTTCTTTCTTTTTGCTTTTTGTTTAGGTTAGAGAGTCTTTTAAAGAGTTTGAATCATCTTTAGAAGTCCTAGATTGGTCGGACATTCTCATCATCGGGTCTTGGAGGTATCACTCCCCTTAACTCGACGTTTGGTCAAAATTAGGGTGTTTATAGTAGGTCCCCTGATCCGTGATGAACGAGGTTTTTTCTTCGTTCTTAGAGTACATGTTAATCTGATTGTACCCAGAGTAGGCGTCCATGAACAAGAGGAGCAAATGACCGGCTGTGGAGTCCACAAGGAGATCTATCCTGGGCAGTGGATAGCAGTCCTTGGGGCAGGCTTTGTTCAAATCGGTGAAGTCCACACACATCCTCCACTTCCCGTTGCTTTTCTTGACCAGTACTATATTTGCTAACCAGTCGGGATAGTGGACCTCTCGGATAGATTTTGCTTTGAGGAGTTTATCGACCTCCTTGTGCATTGCCTTTTGCCTCTTGGGGGCCATACCCTGTCTCTTCTACTTCACCGGCTGGGAGTCTGGGCTGACATTAAGTCGGTAAGACATTACCGGGGGATCAATCCCGGGCATGTCTTCATGACACCAAGCAAACACATCCTGACTCTGTCACAGGAACTGAATTAGCTTTTCCCTAAGGCCAGGCTCCAGCAGGGTGCCGATAGTAACCGTTCGGTCGGGGAGTTGCGGGTCTAGCATTACTTGTTCTAGATCCCTGATTGGTCCCACTCTTTCATTCTGATCCCTCGGGTCCATCTCCTGGATATTCAATGTTTCAGCGATGGCTTCCTGGCGTAGAGAGCTGACATAGCAACTCTGGGCGATGGCTTGGTCTCTACGTAGGCTCCCGGGCCCTTGGGGGGTTAGGAATTTAACCACCAGGCTGTGCGTTGATACGACCGCCCTGGCCTTGTTGAGGGTTGGCCTCCCCAGGATGACATTATATGCAGATGGAGCTTCCATGACCACAAAGCTCACCAGTATAGATGCCTGTTGAGGGTAGGCTCCCATGAGGACCAAGAGCTCGATGGTACCGAGCGGTTGGGTACTTGACCCGTTGAACCCTACTAGGGGAGTAGCCACTGGTCAGAGCCGATCCCTAGATATCCCGAGCTAATCGAATGCTGAGACAAACATGATGTCGAGGACAGTTGCCTGTGTCTACCAACACCCTTTTAATCACGTAGTTCGCTACGGAGATCATTGCCACCAGCGAATCATCATGAGGGTAGTGCAGGTCTAGCATGTCCTCAGATAAGAACATCAACACATCAGTTGGGGGAGAGCGGGTGGATTGGACATGCCAGACATCTGATCGAGATGCCCGAGCATGCCTCTTCCTGGCCGACTGTGAATCCCCTCCGCCTGTAATGCCTCCGAAGATTACATTGATTTGCCCGAAGGGTCGCAGTTGCTCATGGGCTCGGGTTTTTTGCCAAGGTCATCTGTCAGCTGCCACGAATTTAGCTAGGTGGCCCTGCTCGATCAGCTTCTCAATGGCAATCTTACGCTTAAAGCAATCCTCTGTGTCATGCCCATGGTCTTGTGGAAACGACATAACTTGTCCCAATTCCTTTTACCGGGCGGGCTTTTCAACTTGGCGGGCTCCTGGAGTAGCCTTTGGATTTCTGTGGCGGCCATAACTTCATGAATTGGCCGGGAAAGTAGGGTAAAGGTAATCGGGGCCTGATCCCAAATGCCTCTCTATTGATCTTGTCTGCGCTTCTTTCCCAGACCCTTCTCGGAGCCCTCCCATTTCTGTTTAGCTTTCAGGGACTCTTCTCCCGTAAAGCTGGCACGCTTGGACTTCAGAAACTCCTCCATATCGATGTACTTTTTAACCCTCTCTGAGAGTTCCACCAGGGTTGTCGGTCAGTGATGATGGAACGACGTAGCAACTTTGGTGTGTTAAACCCCCGAGCAGAAAGCCATAATTGTGATCATTTCGTTCAGGTTGCAGAATTGAAGCCTCTGCTGATTGAAATGGTCCACGTACTCCCTTAGGGACTCCCCCTTTGCTACTTGATGGTAAGCAGCTGGGAGTCCGGTTGTGACTGGTCGAGCATCCCCACAAACTGGTTGATTAAGAGCTTGCTCAATGTTTTAAAGTCATCAACCGTTCAGGCTTTCAGAGCATGGAACCACTGCACAGCTGGGCCTTTAAGGATACTAGGGAAGGCCAGGCACAGTAACTCATCGACCATGGTGACTAGCGCCATCTGAGCCTTGTAAGTGCGGATATGATCCACTGGGCTCCCTGAACTGTCAAAAGAGCTGAGATGTGGCGGTTTGAATTTCTGTGGGATGGGGAATGCGGTCATCCGAGCTGTATAGGGCGACTCAATCTCTGTATTGGTATGATCGTGGAGCTGTTTGTGGTTCAGTTTTTTTATTTGCTGCTACAAGTCCTCGATCTGGGCTTTTACATCTTGCCCGGTTCTCTTTTCCATATCCGAGCGGTACGTTGGGTCTGATGATGATGCCTCGGGGATAGAACCTAGCTCTGGCTTTGGGTAATCGTATGCCTAAGATCTCCCCGGCTCTGGACTGGAGGATTTTTGGCTGATTCCTAGGCCTTTGGTCCTGATTCCTCTCTCCTGGTGGCGCGTCGTCTATTGATGATATCTCTAGCATCTTCCACCCGGTGAGGATTGGTCCAAGCTTGCCGCCTGGTGCGCCTGGATGCTCTGCTATGGTCACCATCCTGGACGTGCTCCCAATCTGACGGGGATACCGGTGCAGAGTGGGTATGGTTTCGGACTCATGCGGGCTCCCGGGTTAGGGGCATTCTTCCCGGTCCAGTTCTCAGATTGAGGACGCTTTTCCTGTAAGGCCAACAGCACTTCAATTTGCTGCTGGGTTTGCTGCTGGCCTTCTAGAAGTTGTATGAGCACCGAAGTCACTTGCTCGGAGGTCATGGAGGCGGCCTGCTACTCGAGCTACAAGTTCTCCTGACCAGCCGGGGCAGTACTTTTCTTACCTATCTTCGGTGGCATGTTGATCAGTCAAGAAATTTGTTGGTGAAAAACTTATCGCTTCCCACAGACTGCGCCAAACTGATGATGCTAAAAATTTGTAAGAGAGATTCATAGAGATATTGGGACACAAAAGTTTGTATGTGGTTTCGTCCCGTTAATGAGGTGACCTACATCCACGGATGTATCAGTGCGCTTCACTAGCAGATCATCGGCAGGCCTGGTGAGCCAATAATTGGGCAGCACTCCCAATAAAATTGACCGGATGTATGCGTATGAGTGGAAATAATATGCTATTCTTTTAGTTTATAATGTGACCCCCTTCAATGGGGGCGGGTGGCCTCTTTATAGGTGCAAGAGACCACCCATACAAGGTAAGTTTATAGATTAGGAAGCCTAATCTATTTACAGCTCAATTTACATGAATGTAGGGGTGTTTCCTAAGTGGTTTAGGAAACTGCCTACTCCTTCCATTCAGTCTTCTAACTGGGGTAGGAAACTACCTGGAAGCTTGCTGACCAAGCAATCACGCTTATTGGGGGCGCGCCAATGCGGGGTCCATCTAGAAAGAACGATCAGACTTACGACCAAACCGGGCGATTTTGTGTAATAGCCCAGGATGGCTGTGTAGTCAGCCCAAATTCAAGATGACTTGGCTTATCTTTGCTGAGGTGGCGAGGCCTGACTTGGACCTGATTTTTTTTGTACATATCAAGGGTTAGTCGATTTGAGAAGATGGTGCAGAGCATTGGTAAAGAGTTGTTTCAAATGGGAACCAGAATAGAGGATGTCATCAGAGAAGAAAAGATCAAGAAGGATGAAGCCTAACACCAGTCCAAGAGGCCTAAATACTCCCAAAACTCCCCGGATGTCAATACCCTATACAGCCAACCTATGGCAAACCCTCATCGGCCGTACCAATCCTCCAACAAAACCACTAGTTGCCCTTACCAGAAAAAGCAACCCCGTACCTTTGCCAAGCTAGAAATCTCCCTCTCCTCAGCCCTAGAGTGCCTGCTCAAGAAAGGCCATCTCCAACTACTCCAACCTCGGGATGCCCCACCACTGCCGAATTGGGATATGTCCAAGCACTGTGCCTACTACCAAACCTATGGCCACAATACCAATGATTACATGCGCCTCCGCCACGATATCCAGGACCTCATCGACCAAAGCATCATTAATTCACCACCCATGCAATCCCATATATATCACCCAAAACGTCAGCTTCATCGAACCTAAAGCCCCTGGCTTACCTGTTCGAGTGATCCCTTTTGTTGACGCCAATGAACGTTGAACCAGTGCAAGTGAAGTGATGGTGTTTGGGACTTTTGCCAGCAAAACAAATAAGGATGCTCTTTAAAAAAAAAATAATAAGTCACCGTGACACTCCACTTGAGACCAAGTCGAGTATGGTCAAGTCTGTCGTATGTTTTGAGTCTATTTCAAGTTTAGTCTTGTGGTCGAGTTTGTCTGTCATCGAGTTGTTAATAAGTCTGTAATCCTTCTCTATTGATGGAATGAAATCTCACTTCGTTTAATCTGATGTGCCTAGTCATAAATACATGAACTGAAATGTCACTTTTCAAATTACCATGGATAATAAATTTTTGCATTAAACAAAGAAAAAAAAAGAATCCTGAAAAGGTCAAAGTAGATTTCACTCTGACACCGATGAAGAGCCGAGAATTGAACAGTCTTACTTTAAGAATTTAAAAGATGCTTTTGCTCAAATCTCGAAAAAGACATATTTGAAACTGTCTTGGGACTTGCCCAACACCATTTTCTAACATTTTAAAGCCTTGAGCCCAATCCAATGGGGAGCCATACAATCTGTCTATTGAAAGCAGTGCAGACTTAGTCCTTGATGGTAGCTAAACACTTTCAATAAGTTTCTTCTCCCCTTTAAAAAAAAGAGAAAAAATAGAAAGAAAAGAAAAGCTCACTAGGTTGAAAACCCGAAATGGCACCTAGGCAAAAGTTAGAGCTGAAAAGGTATTGATTTCCAGAATCTGACCCTAGCCAGTCAAAATGATAGAGAGAGAAAAAAAAGGAAAATTTTGATGAGACAAATGAGAGAATTGTACACTTCAAGGCACATCATGAGAATGTGTCTAGATCATATTTCGAAAGGCTCAGAGCAGTCATAAATGAATTTTGAGAGCTGACATGCACATTATGAAATTTCGAGATTGCGATCAGAAGATCTCACATGAATCTGCTACATGAAAAGCAAAATTGACTGGCTAGGTGAAAGTGAAAAGGAACAATCCTCAAAACATAAAAAATAAAAAGAAAAGAAAAGAAAGGGAGATTAAAACTGAATCTTCTTATTCAAGGCTACCACAAGTGACCTAAGTTTGAACTTTTTTGACGATTGGTTTGAAAAACCCTCAACCAATTTCTTTTAAAGCCTTGCCTTACACTACACTTGACCTGATTCTTACTCGGGGATACGTAGGCAACCGCATCGGTTCAGTCGACACCATCATAATCAGCCCCCCTCTTTCCTGTCATGCCCCGAACTACGTTGGACCTGATTCCCACTTAGGAATACATAGGCAGACTTTAAAAAAAAAAAAAAAGAAGGATGGCTCGCTAGGTCAAAAATTCGAAAGGATGCCCAGGCAAAAATTAGAGCTAAATCCAGAGTAAGCAATAACAAAAGAGAAAAATAGCTCGCTAGGTCACTTCACCAGTGCCTAGGCAAAAGTTATGAGCATATGAGAGATAAAAGTCACGGTCCTTGCCTTATCTGCCTCATCTGCCTATGTTTTACTATTTACTGTCACACCCCAATTTTTTTAGACAACCAATTATTAGTCAAGGGAGAACCCTCAACCAATATCCAGCTGTCCAATCATCAAGGTGCTTGCAAAATAATAACATCACACAGTCTGTACCGAAATAAAATCATTACCCACAAGTGCTAAAGCAACGGTCAACATCCAACTAAAAAGTCAAACCTTAAATCCAACTCTAAAACATAATATAAAAAAAAAAAAAAAAAAAAAAGAACACTTCACTAAATAAAATCTTAAATTGTTAAATGGCCCACAATGCCAGAAATCTTATTTCTAAACTCTCTAAAGTGATATAAAAATGAATAAAAAGAACAGTGCAAGACTCCACACGCCTCCTGCTACCAGGTGCCACGAACTCCCTACTTGCCCTGCAAATTATGATCGGCTACGCTCCAACAAGAACGCACCCGCGAGAAAAAAAACTCACGGGTCAGTCACATGACTGGTATGAGTTAAACCACACACACCCAGTTTCAGGATCACCCGTTGACCCTTTAACTACCACACAAAATATTAACTCGGGCAAGAGAGTAGTTCCACTTCACATATTGGGACGAGCGGTAGTTTCCCTTTATGTGGTGGCCATGCAGTTCTCGCCCGAATTTAAATAAAATAATACTTACCTAACTTCCCATGGTGAGTCAATACCTGCAAAATGTTAGTGGACCCACCATCCTGCAACCACAAGATTAATAACAGCAAAATACTACAAGAATATGCAAAACTACTTGTACTAAGATAAAGGAAGGATCATTATCACAATTTACTCACTACACGTCCCAATACAATGTATAAGAAAAAGAACAACAGAAGTGGAAATCAACATTTTATATCCTTTAACCCATAGTAAATTTTATTAACAATAATTCCCTTACTTATATAAACGATTTAGTATTCAATTTCCTAGGTTCACCACTTGGCTACCCTCCATGGTACACCCACACATATATCCCATGTGTGCCCGGACATACTACCAACATCCACTCTGGTGCCAGTTTGGTTGGGGTATCAACCAAACCAGGTATACACACAGAAGGCTAGTCAATATGCCTAGACGTCTAACAAATAAGCCGGGCATAAGGCTTAGGCCAGCTTGATCACGAAGCCACTGGCAAAAAGGTACACTCAGCAAGTCGAGCTACCAAAACAATATCACAACTGGGAGCGGTGAACACTAAGGAACTTGAAACTATTTTGCATTTTTGGAATTATACAATATAATCGGACTCAACGTTAATGACTATCACCTATTTCTTTTCATAGCTCAACGTTATAGGAGAATTCATGTATCTCCAAGTAATCTTCGTTAACTCATATGAACAATAAAAAAAAACACAACGAATCATATTTCCCCAATTTCGTACATTTTAATATACTAAAAACTGCTACTGAAATCTTCAATTTCTGCCCAAACGGTGCAGAATTAGGAAAAATACCATTAGACGAAAAACGTGCAGAATCACGTTTTACATGTCACGCGCGGACAGAATGTTCAAATTCAAAGCCACGATTTTCTAATAATTTTCTAAAGTTTCTGCGACTGTATAAATTACAAAAAAACGAATTTCACATATATTTTCCAACAAACATGAATATTTCACCTATTATTTTGATCAAACTAACGATTCACCTAACCCTTTCGAATACCCTAATGTCATGATCGCAAAGTCACACGAAGGGAAATAAACTATCTAAATTACTTCAACAATAGCGTATATCCATTACACAGATTTAACCCTAACAATTAAATTAAAAGTGTACATACTAATTTAATTACCCCCGTATACACATATACATACGTGTATATATATATATGAAAACACAAAGTTTAACTCACCTCGTTGATAAAAAAAATGGCAATCACGAATATCTCACGATCCACACGTGACCACAAACCCGGGACCGATCCCCTTCTTCTCCCTTTTTTTCTTCTTCTTCTTCTCTTCTTCTTCTTCTTCTTCTCTCTCTCTCTTTCTCTCTCTCTCTCTTGGCGGCTGTGTATAAGAGAATTCTCTCTATGGTTTTCTATCTAACCTAATATTATAATATAAACCTAACTAATATACACATCTAATAATGACACACTACTACACACAATTGCACTCCCACGTACACTATTACACACACACACTAGAGACACTACTCACCCAATATGACCCACACACACACGTGGCACATAAAAAATTATATCAAATGTTATTAAAAAAAAGTATTATGGTGTCACACACTCACACTAATTCCGTATGTTAACCCCATTAATAATGCAAAATAAAATTATAGAAGTACCAACTAAAACTTTTTAAACTAATTAAAATAAATTAGAAGATTACACTATTCACACAGTCCAACCTCAACTAAGTTTCGCATTCGTAAATTTCACTACATTTATCCAAATGGGAACATTTTAACTCATATAAAAATTTAAACTTAAATAGAAATCACCATTTTTTTTAAGTCCCACCCCTATAATATTTATTTAACCAATAAAAAAAATATTTACAGTGTAACACCCAAATTAAATAAGCTCACTTTAAAAATAATATAGTGTTTTTCAAACATTAATATTTTTAAACACATGTCTTACGTAGGTACACTCATATAACATTGCTAATTGAAATTCCAATAAAAATATTATTTAAACACTTACAAATTTTCGGGTTGTTACATTCTACCCACCTTAAAGAAATTTCGTCCCAAAATTTGGGGTGCAACAAATACAGATAATTAATATGCATGACGTTAAACACACAATGAAAGCAATCCAACATCGAAGTGTCGCTATCGTTTAACTCCCGACAGTAATGAGACCTGGTACATCGAGCGAATAATCCAAACAAGGAAACACTCATGTATATACCCATAGTCTCATATAGTCGCTTGTTAAATTTTAACCGACACACAAGACACAACACCAGTAAGGTAAAGCACATAATTTCACATAAAGCACTAGATATTAACCATTTATTAAAAGCAACAATTGATTAATTCCACAAAGATATGACTACGTGTATGCACATGTTCCCCTCTTACTGTGTCCCGCACAACACTTCATCGGGATATCCAATACTTACTTACCACTCCAACCACATCTGAGAAATATTTTCTGGCACTGAAGAGAAATATATCCTTGTCTGGTAATAATCAGAATAATAATCAGAAATCAAGAAAATCTGTAATAATAGACGGTCGTACAGAACACCCATAGAGAATATGGCAGATTCGCCGATAGTATAAGAAGTCCAAATGCCCAATAAGTGAAGTCCAATAATCAACTCAGTAGATAATAAAAGGGACAATAGAAATCCTGCTGATAAAATAATAAGTCTTCTGAGAATAAGAGAATCCCGATACTCCAATAGAATAATACCCTTCTGAATGTTAAGTTGATACTGCCAGATAATAATAACTCGAAGAAGATATTCCAGTACTACTCCTGAACTCAACCGCCTGACGAAGAAAATTACATCTCCCCTCTACTATTTCATCCCATGACAATTAAAATGATGCATGCTCTACTAATCAATATTAAATAACGTTACCAATGCTCCTAATATGGTATACATTTAAAATTAACTAAATTTTTTTTTTATTATTATTTTTATTTTATATATATATATATATTTTTAATAATAGGTACACATCTGTAGTTAACTTTTACATAAGTAAACACATAGACACACATGACCCAAACCCAATAAATCGCAAACCTATAACTCTGACTAACTCCTTACTCCACATTCCGAGGATCACCTAGACTCGCTAAGCTAACCTTAAGCTCTGATACCAAACTGTCACACCCCAATTTTTTTAGACAACCAATTATTAGTCAAGGGAGAACCCTCAACCAATATCCAGCTGTCCAATCATCAAGGTGCTTGCAAAATAATAACATCACACAGTCTGTACCGAAATAAAATCATTACCCACAAGTGCTAAAGCAACGGTCAACATCCAACTAAAAAGTCAAACCTTAAATCCAACTCTAAAACATAATATAAAAAAAAAAAAGAAAAAAAGAACACTTCACTAAATAAAATCTTAAATTGTTAAATGGCCCACAATGCCAGAAATCTTATTTCTAAACTCTCTAAAGTGATATAAAAATGAATAAAAAGAACAGTGCAAGACTCCACACGCCTCCTGCTACCAGGTGCCACGAACTCCCTACTTGCCCTGCAAATTATGATCGGCTACGCTCCAACAAGAACGCACCCGCGAGAAAAAAAAACTCACGGGTCAGTCACATGACTGGTATGAGTTAAACCACACACACCCAGTTTCAGGATCACCCGTTGACCCTTTAACTACCACACAAAATATTAACTCGGGCAAGAGAGTAGTTCCACTTCACATATTGGGACGAGCGGTAGTTTCCCTTTATGTGGTGGACATGCAGTTCTCGCCCGAATTTAAATAAAATAATACTTACCTAACTTCCCATGGTGAGTCAATACCTGCAAAATGTTAGTGGACCCACCATCCTGCAACCACAAGATTAATAACAGCAAAATACTACAAGAATATGCAAAACTACTTGTACTAAGATAAAGGAAGGATCATTATCACAATTTACTCACTACACGTCCCAATACAATGTATAAGAAAAAGAACAACAGAAGTGGAAATCAACATTTTATATCCTTTAACCCATAGTAAATTTTATTAACAATAATTCCCTTACTTATATAAACGATTTATTATTCAATTTCCTAGGTTCACCACTTGGCTACCCTCCATGGTACACCCACACATATATCCCATGTGTGCCCGGACATACTACCAACATCCACTCTGGTGCCAGTTTGGTTGGGGTATCAACCAAACCAGGTATACACACAGAAGGCTAGTCAATATGCCTAGACGTCTAACAAATAAGCCGGGCATAAGGCTTAGGCCAGCTTGATCACGAAGCCACTGGCAAAAAGGTACACTCAGCAAGTCGAGCTACCAAAACAATATCACAACTGGGAGCGGTGAACACTAAGGAACTTGAAACTATTTTGCATTTTTGGAATTATACAATATAATCGGACTCAACGTTAATGACTATCACCTATTTCTTTTCATAGCTCAACGTTATAGGAGAATTCATGTATCTCCAAGTAATCTTCGTTAACTCATATGAACAATAAAAAAAAACACAACGAATCATATTTCCCCAATTTCGTACATTTTAATATACTAAAAACTGCTACTGAAATCTTCAATTTCTGCCCAAACGGTGCAGAATCAGGAAAAATACCATTAGACGAAAAACGTGCAGAATCACGTTTTACATGTCACTCGCGGACAGAATGTTCAAATTCAAAGCCACGATTTTCTAATAATTTTCTAAAGTTTCTGCGACTGTATAAATTACAAAAAAACGAATTTCACATATATTTTCCAACAAACATGAATATTTCACCTATTATTTTGATCAAACTAACGATTCACCTAACCCTTTCGAATACCCTAATGTCATGATCGCAAAGTCACACGAAGGGAAATAAACTATCTAAATTACTTCAACAATAGCGTATATCCATTACACAGATTTAACCCTAACAATTAAATTAAAAGTGTACATACTAATTTAATTACCCCCGTATACACATATACATACGTGTATATATATATATGAAAACACAAAGTTTAACTCACCTCGTTGATAAAAAAAATGGCAATCACGAATATCTCACGATCCACACGTGACCACAAACCCGGGACCGATCCCCTTCTTCTCCCTTTTTTTCTTCTTCTTCTTCTTCTTCTTCTCTCTCTCTCTCTCTCTCTCTCTCTCTCTCTCTCTCTCTCTCTTGGCGGCTGTGTATAAGAGAATTCTCTCTATGGTTTTCTATCTAACCTAATATTATAATATAAACCTAACTAATATACACATCTAATAATGACACACTTCTACACACAATTGCACTCCCACGTACACTATTACACACACACACTAGAGACACTACTCACCCAATATGACCCACACACACACGTGGCACATAAAAAATTATATCAAATGTTATTAAAAAAAAGTATTATGGTGTCACACACTCACACTAATTCCGTATGTTAACCCCATTAATAATGCAAAATAAAATTATAGAAGTACCAACTAAAACTTTTTAAACTAATTAAAATAAATTAGAAGATTACACTATTCACACAGTCCAACCTCAACTAAGTTTCGCATTCGTAAATTTCACTACATTTATCCAATTGGGAACATTTTAACTCATATAAAAATTTAAACTTAAATAGAAATCACCATTTTTTTTAAGTCCCACCCCTATAATATTTATTTAACCAATAAAAAAAATATTTACAGTGTAACACCCAAATTAAATAAGCTCACTTTAAAAATAATATAGTGTTTTTCAAACATTAATATTTTTAAACACATGTCTTACGTAGGTACACTCATATAACATTGCTAATTGAAATTCCAATAAAAATATTATTTAAACACTTACAAATTTTCGGGTTGTTACATTTACCCTTCATACAAGGGGCAAACTTCGGTCACCTACCTCATTTGCCCAAAACCTCCAGTAAACCATCGTCCAAACTAGGGGCAAACTTTGGTCACCCACCTCGTTTGCCTATGAAGTCTACTTCCTACACCTCAAACTAGGGGCAAACTCCGTTTGCCGCACATCGATGGCAAGTTTTCAAGTCACCAAGTTGTTTTGAAAATTTTGAAATAGAGTGTCTTTTATTCTATAAGCTAAGGTACTAATTTAAAGCACATCTTGGGAGAGGCAAAGAATTGATTAGATCAATAGGAAGGAACTTTCAAAATGAGATTTATCATCAAAATGTTGCCATTTTAAAATGAGGAGTGAACATAAAAGAAAAATGGTACATCATTCACGACAAAAGTACATCGAGTTTTGGCAAGTCAAGATTATTTCATTTTGGTGTCAATTGTATCATCCTCGTGTGTCGATGTGTTGTCGAGTCTGTTGTAGTCTCAAATAAATGAGTTGACAGTGACAAATAATGAATTTTCCAAATCAAGTTGTAAAATTCTTAAGAGCGACCCAATAATAAATACAAGCAAAAGTACCAAATACCATTACTGCACCAATCAAGGTGTGGGCATGAGCAGTGTCCAAAACCGCCGAAAGTTAACCATCATCTCCTAGCAACATAAGTCCATGAGTGGCTGTTAATTATCTTTTCCATGCAACATAAGTCCATGAGTGGTTGTTGGTAATCGTCCTCTATCAATGTCAAATCCAAGGCCGCCACAGATCATCTACGTATCCTTCATCCCGAATAGAATCATGCCTTTACTCCCATCAGTGGGCATATTTCCTTCTTCCCTAGTAGAGTACATCTTATCTATTTAGTAGAGTCCCTTTATTCCCAGAGAACCGTCATTATCACCAGCAGACAAATAGGCTCCCGAAGGCCCTAATTGGCACTTTTGGATTGGGCCTTGAAGATTTGATCAACCGCAAGAGATTCAGAGATGGGTCTTGGTTCTCGGTCAGAAGATTTGATCAACCGTGAGAGATTCAGAGATGGAATCTTGGTTCTAGGTCAAGAAAGAAAGATTCTTAGAGAGTCTAGAACAAAATCAGCTCCCGAAGACTCTAACCGGCTCTTTTGGATTGGGCGTTGCAAGATTTGATTAACTGCGAGAGATTCAGATATGGGTCCTAGTTCTCGGTCAAAATATTTTATCAATCGCAAGAGATTCAGAGATGGATCCTGGTTCTCAGTCAGAAGGTTTGATCAACTGTGAGAGATTCAGAGATGGGTCCTGGTTCTCGGCCAGAAGATTTGATCAACCGTAAGAGATTCAGAGATGGAATCTTGGTTCTAGGTTAAGAAAGAGATATTCTTAGAGAGTCTAAAACAAAATCAGCTCCCGAAGACCCTAACCGGCTCTTTTGGATTGGGCGTTGCAAGATTTGATCAACCGCGAGAGATTCAGATATGGGTTCTAGTTCTCGGTCAGAAGATTTGATCAACCGTGAGAGATTTAGAGATGGGTCCTGGTTCTCGGTCAAAAGCTTTGATCAATCGTGAGAGATTCAGAGATGGGCCCTGGTTCTTGGTCAGAAGATTTGATCAACCGTGAGAGATTCAGAGATGGAATCTTAGTTCTAGGTCAACAACTGAAAGAGAGATTCTTAGAGAGTCCAGGAAAGAGTCAGTTCCTGAAGGCCTAACCAGCTCTTTTGGATTAAGCATTGCAAAATTTGATCAACCGTGAGAGATTCAGAGATGGATCCTGGTTCTCGGTCAGAAGATTTGATCAACTGTGAGAGATTCAGAGATGGAATCTTAGTTCTAGGTCAAGAATTGAAAGAGAGATTCTTAAAGAGTCAATAAAAGAATCAGCTCCCGAAGGCCCTAACTAGCTCTTTTGGATTGGGCGTTGTAAAATTTGATCAACCGCGAAAGATTTGGAGATAGGTCCTGGTTTACGGTTAGAAGATTTGATCAACCGTGAGAGATTCAGAGACTGGGTTCCAGGTCAAGAATTGAAAGAGAGATTCTCAGAGAGTCTAGAAAAGAATCAGCTCTCGAAGGCCCTAACTGGCTCTTTTGGATTAGGCGTTGCAAAATTTGATCAACCGCGAGAGATTCAGAGATGGGTCCTGGTTCTCGGTTAGAAGATTTGATCAACCATGAGAGATTCAGAGATAGAATCTTGTTTCTAGGTCAAGAATTGAAAGAGAGATTCTCAGAGAGTCCAGAAAAGAATCAGCTCTCGAAGGCCCTAACCGGCTCTTCGGTCCAACCATTGCAAGATTTGATCAACTGTGAGAGATTCAGATTTGGATCCTGGTTCCCAGTCAAGAGAAACAGTTAAAGAAAGAGTCGTTTCATCCCCAACAGATTCAGTTTAATCCCTAGCAAGCGTATCAATTCGTACATCGTCAGTTCTTTTGATCATGGTTAGTCCACCATTGGTCCATTCCATGACAGTCACAGTAGTTCACTGTCGAATCGTCATCTCATTTAGTACATCGTTAGTCCAATCCATGATAGTCACAGTAGTTCACTGTCGACTCATCATCTTGATTCATACATCGTCAGTTCTTTTGATCAGGGTTAGTCCAACCGTTGGTCCAATCCATGACAGTCATAGTAGTTTACTGACTACTCGTCATCCCAATTAGTACATCATCAGTTTAATCCATGACAATCACAATAATTCACTGTCGACTCCTCATCTCGATTCGTACATCATCAGTTCAATCCATGACAGTCACAGTAGTTCACTATTGACTCGTCATCTCGATTCGTACATCATCAGTTCAATCCATGATAGTCATAGTAGTTCACTATCGACTCATCATCTCGATTAGTACATCATCAATTCAATCCATGAAAGTCACAGTAGTTCACTGTTGACTTATCATCTGGATTTATACATCATTAGTTCAATCCATGACAGTCACAGTAGTTCACTGTCAATTCGTCATCTCGATTAGTACATCATCAGTTCTTTTGAGCACAGTTAGTCCAACCATTAGTCCAATCCTTGACAGTCACGGTAGTTCACTGACTACTCGTCATCTCAATTTATGCATTGTCAGTTCATTAATCATCATTCATTTATCATCACTCCCATTCAAAATATGTCGTGTTCATCGTTCTCATTCAAAATCTTGGGCTTCCATGTCCATTAATGGGGCTTCCGTGTCCATCGGTTGACATCTCGGGCTTTCATGTCGATCACTTGACATCTCGGGTAGAATGTCTAAAAGTGCGTGCCTAAGTCCCTGAGTACGAGCAGAAATGCAATTGTGCCTACGTACGAGGTTGTGTACGAGTATAAGTATAATTTGTCTATGAATTCTAAACTAGAAGCTAAAAGTCGAGGCTACGACGATTAGTACCATAATACTAAAATGTATATAATGACGTTGTCGTTGGGACAACAAGCAAATGGGTCTTCTCATAAATTCTAATTAAACATATAAGTCGAAGGCACAACTAATATTACTAGTACTAACTAAATAATGATGTTAAGACTTCAACTAAAGGGTTCATATGTATGGTTCCTAAATTGGATTATCCTAATGGACCTTCTATAACCGTCCCCATAGTGACATCATCACTAATTTCCAACATCCTGCGTGGAATGTCTAAAGAAACTCAGGGTGCTACACCAGCTCATACTAAGATCAGAACACTAGGCATGATAGGACTCATGACACAATTCATATCACATCCACACATTGCATATCATCCTCAAAGCATAGCATCCGTCTGTCTTGTTGTGCATGTGTGATTTATTCCTTTGTGCCCTGAACTACGTCCTGGTCTGATTGCCCTTGGGATACGTAGGCAGCTCACGCAGAGCGCGACCAGCACTAACCTCAGCATTATGATTTTCATCATTGCATCTTTACAATGCTTTTATCCTAAATCTATAGCCTCCAAAAAGACCTGTCTCTTCAAAGCTTTGGCACTCGCTTGCTACATGCCTTGCCTCGCAAGTTCATGCTGAATAGGGGCAAACTGTAGACATCCCATTTTGTCGACTATCAGATTTAGGAGACCCATGGCTTGGTGGTTCACAATGATCGAAAAAGACTCAAAAAGGACTCCTGGAAGTTAGTTCTATCTCTCAAAATGCTCAGAATGACCAAAATACCCCTGAAAGCCCAAAAACTCCCAGATTTTGACCGAAAGTTCTAGAAACATGCTACATCATGAAAATACTAAAAATGAGTTTTGAAGCAAAATCAGATGAAATCGTCAGCTCCTAGAGACCCTCGAAAGTTTCGGAAGTTCCCCGTTGACCGGCTTGACCTAGGTTTGACCAAAATCATCCAATTCGTCAAAAAATTTCGAGATCATTCTAGATCATGTGAAAAGTACTCAAACGAGTTTTAAAAGAAAATTGGACGAAAATGTCAGCTCTTGGGATCTCCCAGAGGTTCTCAGAACTTCTTGGAAATCCTAGGTTTGACCGATTTGACCTAAAAGTTGACTTTGAAACCGGAGTGCCGTATTATTTTTCAAACATTTTTCATGGATACTAGAGGTCAATAGCTTTCTAACGGTATATCGCACATGATTTCTAGATTTAAAATGAATTTATTATGAATTTTCGAATGTGAAAAAGGCTATCAAATCGGCTTTTATCGCGCATATCGCAAAACTTTTCAAAGTAACCTGACTCCGAACTATTTTTTTTATGTAAAGTAAACTCCATTACCTTTCAAATGGTATATCACAAGCTCAATTTAAAGTTTGCACGCATTTTCTGTGAATTTCGGACGAAATATGGCCTTTTCGCGAATACCGGAACCTCTGGGGGCCTAAATAAAAATTTCTGGGCGTCTGAGGAGCAATGCCGCAGAGGCACTGGGCCTTTGCTGCGGCGGAATATGGCCAGTGCCATGGCGGCTTTCAACCCCCGCAGAATCCATTTTTGTGATTTATTTTGGGGGTCCAAATTGAATAATTGAAAGCCAAAACGACGTAGTTTCTTGTTCACAGATGTTTGGGACCAATGGGAACACTTTCTAAATCCCAAAACCACCCCAAATTGGCCTATATAAACCCCCCTTTGCTCTTCATTTTGGGTGGGCCAAGTGCAAAGCTTGAAAAAAAGAAGTTATAGAGAGAAAGAGAGATAGAGATAGGTTTAGAAGAGAGAAAGGGAACTTCTCCCATTGATTTTCTTTAAGAAAGTGAGTTTTAATCTTGTTTTCTTCCATTACCTCTCTTACACTTCACATTCAAATCCTTCCCAACCACCATTCTTGAGAAATCTTGAGTTAGGAAGCTACTTCCATGTCCAAATGTCAATATCTATGAGTGAAACACCAAGCTACAAGTCCAAAATCACATTGATTATCATCTATTGATTGTTATTATTTGCTTGTTTATATAAATGTTTATCTCTTCTCACCTCACTTCTTTTTTATTTTTCTTTGATTACTTACATGCTTATCATCATCTAGTTGACATGTTGTTTGAGGAGAGTGAATTCTTATGGATAGTAGCTCTTGACCTCAAAGACATGTTTGATGGATGATGATTTTAACTTCAATACATTCATATGTATTCTTGAAGTCATATTCTCAAACAAAACTATGTTTGTGCAAGTAATATTGGGAGTTCATGATGATGAGTTTGATGTTGGTTTCCTAAGTGGTTTTAATCCCCTTTTAGTGCTGGAAATGTGATTTCAAAACCCCTACCCTCTAAAATCCCCAATATTTGGATTTCAAGAAATAAACCTTGTTTTCTCAAGAAATCTTCAAAACAGTGAGTTCCTCAACTTTAAAATATTGTTCTGAGTTCAATACTCAATATATGGATGCAAGACTAGTTGGAAAGTCTTCATAACTCATTAGAGAACACCCATGATTTTTGGTTTGGTTGGGAAACACATGAAAGGGTTCCATTTCGACCCAAACATTCCTTCCAGACATTCTGTTTTTGCTGTCATAGCAGCTTGGTTGACTTTCAACTTGTTTTTCAGAAAACTTTTCCAAAAGGGGTGGTCCCAACTCATTTTTTCCTTGAACATAAGTGTCTTAGGGAACTTTCTGTATAATATGGGCCTCTAGATATTTTGTTTTCATTTTCTAAGATTTTTCAACATTTCAGTCGATAGTACAGAATCTGTTTCTGAGTAACCTCTATTGTTTATATGATATCTCTCAATCTGTAATAGTTATTGAAGATTGGCTTTTTGATATGTGTTATAGACACAATAAGGATGATCTTCATAAAATAACTATGAACTAAAAACATTTCTAACCCCACTTTTCCATTTTTAAAAGATCAACTCATTGTTCTGTCCACTATTTGCAGCAAGCATACTTTTACTTTCATTCTTTGATTTGATTCTCACATGCACTCCAAATTAGTTCATATCTTAGGAAGTAGTCCATAATACATTTGTACATATTCTATGATGATTTCCTTCATGCATTCATGCATATTTTAGACTTCTAAGTCACTTTAGAAAGTCTATGTACAGAAACACACTACAACCTTTGCACATTCTAGGATCATACATTGAATCCATGCAAGATTTGGGGCTTTTGTGACTCCTAATCTAAGAAGATTATAAGGAATGAGTTGGATCATACGTCCATGCTTCCCCTCGATCTAATCATCCTTTCTCATCCGTCCCGGGGATTGAGAGGTCTTCCTTTCTCAAAAATTAACATGCATCATTCTAGCTTGCTAAGCATGTTTTGATTTATTTGATTATTTGTTTCAAGAACAATTCATGTCCCCTTTCTAGACTAGGAAAACTTGATTACTTGATATGTAATACCCTGTATTTTTTTTGTAATGTATTATGTGAATAAGACCCTGTATGCTTCTTTTAATACTTATTTGAGCCTGGCCTTACCCTTGGTATAATTTGGATACCAATCGATTGAACTGTTTTCCAATCGATTGCCTTATTTTGGATACCAATCGATTGAACTTTATACCAATCGATTGCTTTTGTCAATCGATTGACACTTATGCCAATCGATTGGAGGCAGCTGGGCAGATTCTTTTGCTCTGGCTGGGGAGAGGCGACGTGAACACCTTCCCTCCATATATACCAGCCCATTTTGGGCGTATTTCTGGTTGCTGAAATCAGAGGGAGAGAGAGGGAGAGTCTTGTGTGTGTATTTTATATATATACACTCATATATATATATACACACATATATACATATATTTGCACACACACACACACAGAGAGATTGAAGAGGAAGAAGAAGAAGACCAGAAAGAAGAAGAAAAGAAGAGAGAAGATAGAGAACTAGATAGAGAGGGAGGAAGACCACCATTGAAGCTCCAAGCTTCATTACACACAACCAAACACGCCCTTAACGCCTAAAGTGAGTTTTAAACTCACTTGGTAGCCTTACATTGATGTTAGGACTTGTTTTAATAAAGAAGAGATGCAGAAACCATGTATTCCCGTTATTTGTTGCTGGACAGTCTTCTCTGTGAAGAAGGCGAAGTATCAATCGATTGGTACTCTTACCAATCGATTGACATCTTTCAGGTCCCAATCGATTGACATTTTGTGCAATCGATTGGCATGGATTGTGATCCAATCGATCAAACTTTTTATCAATCGATTGACACTACTTCTATGCCAATCGATTGAATCTTTTTCCAATCGATTGATGCTACTTTTATACCAATCGATTGAACCTTTATACCAATCGATTGGAAGCTTCAGAGTACTGTCTTTCTTATAATCACTGTTAAGTTGTTTATTCACTGTTCAGTATTTCCCAGCATGCTTTATTATTGTAATACAGACATGATAACGAGTAATGCAGCGTAGGGTCGTAGTAACAGCAAGATTAACGGATAATGTTTATAATGTTAGATAACGGAATAGTCATGAATCCTTTGGAGTTAACGTTCATTTCATTCAGAGTAGTCGGGCCACATTGGGATTGTCATGTATCGGTGATAGAGTTGAACTTAAGTAGGTTTGCTAAGATTCGGGAAATTTGCGTGGACGGGCTTTGGTCGATCATATGTTCTTAAAAGCGGTAGACAGACGAAGGTGTCTATGACTTGCGGTGAACCGGACCATTTGCCTAAGATAGCCAGATGATCTAATCATATGTTCTTAAAAGCGGTAGACAGACGAAGGTGTCTATGACATGCGGTGGACCGTGATCACTGGTAGACGTCGCTAAGTCGTGGCATAGAATGATGTACTGTTGTTTAAAGCGTTATATCCCTGACATGCGGTGGACTGTGCATATGTTCTTAAAAGCGGGGGATGGACTAACGTGATATCCATGACATGCGGTGAACTGTGCATATGTTCTTAAAAGCGGTGGATGAGCAATGGTGTGTTATAGAGTTGAACTACTGTCGAGTCTGTTCCCCTATCATGTCGCGTTGTCGATCTTAAAATGAATAGGACGTCAGTAATCGGATCATTGGTTTGATTAAAGGAGTTACCCTTACTAAATTCTAATTTGGTTACTATTTATAACTTGTGATAATATCAATAGTCGATACCCTGTTAGTATTTAACTCACTCGGCTTTCATTAAGCTGACGGCGTTTATGCCGCTGGACATTTCTACGTTCCAGCGCACCCTGGTTATGACTATACAGGTGAAGGGCCTGCAGGAGAAGACTACTATGCCGGTGACGGAGTCCCTGTGGAGGATTTCCCCGACGGAGGTCAGACCGAAGAAGACTACTACGCCGAGGACTACCTCTACGCCAACTGAAGGCTAGACTATAATTGTAGCTAATTGTCTTTACCGTTTTAGAACCCCCTTTTTGTAGTCAGGCATATGTTGCCTTGACATTTGTACTTCCGCTGTCTTATATTTGATTCGAGACTCTGATGTGTAATAGTTAGTAACTTCTGTTGACTTTATGTTGCGTTGTGATCAGAACCTAGACTTCGTTCTTGTTACACTATTACTCTTGTTGCTTAGTACTGCGTGGTGTGGAAAATCATGTGACTTCACCCGTCGCTGCCTTTGGACCCAAAAAGGAAATTTATTTTTCTCTATTTTTGCCGTTCCGGGGCGTGACATGATATGTGATTAGACGATTTTTTCTAGTTTTATTTGCGTGATCTTTCACTTTGCATTGTGTGATATTTGGCTTAGATCTTATGAATGATATCTTATCTTTTGATCATCCATTTCAATATTCTTATGAGATGTAATATACTATCATAGTATTAATTATCGAACCAAACATAGTATAAGATGATTATTTGGATGCTAATTGAGGACTGTCGAAAGACGGGGCGATTTGAGGGTGTTTTAGTCGCGACAAAGGCTCCTTCCTCTCTTGTACCAAAACCCCGAACCAAGTTCTTAGGTTATGAAGGACCGATGCCCTTTATCCGTTTGGGTGAGTCAAATTGGATTTCTTGGTTCCCTAAAGACCAAGTGGCGACTCTGTATCTGTTTTCAACAGACCTTTCTTTTATTCCTTTGATCCAAATCAATTTTAAAACAAACAACAGAGAGTCAATTCCGTGTGTTCACACACCCTCGTTCGATCAGACTCTCCTATGCTTGAGTTGGCGTATGTATCTATTGATAATGATATGTGCATCGAAATGTGCACCGAAATTATCCAGGTCATTAATTTCGGCGGGCTCCATAATTTTTGTACAATTTTCGGTTCACATAATATTGTTGTACATCTATACTATTCTTTAAAGTGAAAGGGTGGGGTACCAACAAAATATGTCATGCACCCCAAAAAAATAATATTACACTAGTACTAAATTGTCAAGAAAAAATATTTTGAAAAACTACCCACTTTCAAACCTCAAATGTCTTGCCCAATTTATAGTACAAGTAAACTGCCAAACCTCCCCTCTGCACATGTTCCTATCTAAATGTGTAGGTTAAGTCTACCCAAAAACTGTCATAATTTCATCTGTAATCAAAAGAAAATTGTGAAATTAGAGGAAGAGATAGAAGAAGACAGGGAGATGAATAGAATGGAGATGCTAATTGAGATAATCTTTTAGTGAAGGAATTTTGACTTTTCACTTTTCCTCTCTCTCTCTCTCTCTCTCTCTCTCTCTCTCTCTCTCTCTCTCTCTTCTCAAGTTGCGTATGTGTGTATACATATATTTATAGATTAATGCTATGTTTTCTAAATTTTACTCACAAATTTGGTTCCAAGTGTATTACACATTGTTAAAATTATTCTATATACATATAGTATAAGCACATGCGTGTAGTTACTTTTACTTTGACAATTTTGGTTCCCAAATGCTTTAACATGTGTATTACATACTATGATCTTTATCGGTGGTACTACATATCACTGCACTTAGTACGACTGACATATCATTTAAGAACCAAATTTAGAGTCAAAATTAGGAAAGTATAGCATTACAATCTATATAAGCACACACATACATTTACTTTTGTATTTAGGAAGCAAATAAGAATATCATCAATAAGTTCCTAATTACAGAATTTACTTCCTGAATCTCTCTCTTGGATCACATAACATGAATAGTGCAATAAGTTCCTAATTACAGAATTTTCTTCCCGAATCTCTCTGTTGGTACACATAACACGAATAATGTTGTTCATTGACTTAAATATCAATTTGGTTCAGTGATTGTGAATAGACTTTTCTAAAAACGTAATTTGGTTTGTGAATTAGTATATATCATATATGTAATGTTTGTTGTAAATTTGTGTGTTTTTTTTTAATTAACGTTAACAATACTATTTGCAAACCATAAATTTAATTTCTTATTTTGAAGTACAAAACAAAAAATAATGCTTCTACACACAACGCGTGTGCCCAGCGTCTAGTGAGATATAAGCAGAGAGTTTTTTTAGTTTGTCCTTCAATATTCTTGTATTAGGGTATTTTATTACTGGATTAATAGAACCATAATGGCTACATACCCTAATCAAGGCTGTTGCAGGGGTAGATTTACTTGAGAAAGTTTTGAATACATATCCTAGAAAAAAAAATTAAATGTACTAGTAAGCAGCCCACCCCCCCTCCCCCATCCTCTTTATTAAGCCCCTTATTTTATAAATTTATGTGTTAATTTTTATAACAGTTCTACCATATACTATGTTAGAAAAAATATAATCCCAAGCCCACCCTACTTTGAAAAAAAAAATGTACATTAGTTTAGATTGTAGTATACATATTGCAACAATAATTGCAATCCGATGCCATGAGTTAAGTCATAAATTTTATATAAAGAGCAAATGAACAAATATCATTACAAGAAAATAGGCCTTTGTGATGGAAAAAACCAGTTACAAAAAAGGTGCAAATCCGTCACAAATACTTTTTGTGACGGAATTGCACCTTTTGTGACGGAATTGCACATTTTGTGACGGATTTGTACCCGACACAAGTTAGGGGCAACACAAAAAGTCTGTGTCGGGTCAAATTCTGACACAACAAGTATTTGTCACGGATTTTGTGTCGGATTTGCATGTGACATAAAAAATAGTGTCACATATACTTATAATTTGTGATGATTTATTTGTGTCGATCCGATACCATCACAAATAGTATTTATGATGGATTTGTGTGCGACACAAATAGTAGTGTCACATTTGATTTGAGGCACTTTATTTGTGTCGACCCGAAACCGTCACAATTACTATTTGTGACGATTTTGGACAAATAGCATTTGTGATGGAATAAATAGTGTTTGTGACGAAATTTTAAATATTTTGACCACAACAATTATTACCAAAACCGTCGAAAATATTATTTGTGTCACACCCCAATTTTTTTGAAAGCCAAATAATATGCCTAGGACTAAATCTAGACTACTCTTCGACTGCCCAACTATCGGAGTGAACACCATGAAGCCCTTCCTATTAAAACTTTTTAATGAAAATAGATCCGTTCTTAAAAACCTGATTAAAACATTCGTGACAAAATCTCTATTTCTTTTTAAAATAAAACCACCACATTTCCATTTAAAAAAAAAACCTCACACGGTTCCAAAAATTCTCAAATCCATTTTATTAAAGATAAATCAACTAAATCACTTAAATTGAAAAGCGGAAGCTGAATAAATATTTCTAAATTCTCATTAATAATTAAAATCTTTTCATTTACAATTAAAGCTTTGAAAGTATAACCTCTATTACAACCTCTGGTTAAAGCTACTAAACGTCCCAATACCAACTACAATGATGGCCCACAATGCAAAACAAATCAAATAGCAAATGAATAGTAAAGATCTTCGAACATATCCATGCAATCCAACAATCATACCGGTCTATTCCTTAATCTGCAAAACGGCTACGTTTCCCGAGAAACGCCCACGCATGATAAATATAACATGGGTCAATACTGTATAATAACACTGGTATGAGTCAACATGCCCCAATCTCAAGGATCACTCGTGGTCCCCTCGACTCCAACCCAATAATAATCAAATAACATAATAATTCCCAATAAATTTCCCTGAGGTTGGGAATCCGCTGGGCTCCCTCCCTTTCTTGACCAGATACACATACAAAGTTGTAGGCAGAACTGTAGTTCCACACGTGAGTGAGGAAAAACGGTAATTGTCTTGAGTCACAGTGGCAGTTTGTTCCACCCACAAAGTAAAAAGAAACACTTAGTCTTCAATAACATGGCGAGCCAAAGCCAGCATACAAAGGTTAGTGGGCCCACCATCCTACATCTCGAGAGTTAGCCCAAATCCTTAGTACAATAATAAGCAATTCTCCATTTTCAAATCATTTTATCAATATCCTTCACCTTATACCACAGTAACCATTTTGAGTTTTCAATTTCATGTTTCGCAACAGTTTATCCATGGAGGGTGGCCAAGTGGTGAAGCTAGGAAATTGAATAATGAATCATTCATAAAAAGTATTATTCAATTTCCTAGCCCGCACATATATCCCATGTGTGCCCAGACATACTACCAACATCCACTCCGGTGTCGGTTTGGTTGGGGTATCAACCAAACAGGATATACACAATGGAAGGTCGGTTAATATGCCTAGACGTCTATCAATTAAGCCGAGCATAAGGCTTAGGCCCGCTTGATCACGAATCCACTGGAGAGCTACCCAAAAAAAAAAATAACACAATAGGGAGCGGTGAACACTAAGGAACTTAAAACCATTTTTTTCCAGTTTCTTACCATCTATGTTAATTCACACAATTACCATTCATGAGGGTTTAATCACGTCATTAACCACTTCGGGAATTTATCATTGATTATTATTATCCGATTATTCACGATAAGGCCCTTGCGCCAAAATTCTATTCACGTCTCTAACATAGTATTTCCATAATCATCATTTAATACTGCACATAGCATAAGTTATTGCATTTAAAATCGGCACTCAACAGTACTATTTAAAACTGTCCCAAACAGACCTTATATTAAACAACCCAAAACCAACTTGGGTTGAAATTGTTCCTCATAATAATTCTAGACAAAGAAACATCTCTAAAAAATTTCATAAACATAATTCAAAATTCGGAGTTGACATTTACTGCTACTATAATATGAATTTTCTGCCCAAGTGGTGCAGAATTGGGAAAAACACCATTAGACGAAACACGTGCAGAATCGCGTCTTACATTAATTACCATGGACGGTTTTACCAAAAACAAAATATATAAATTAATACGAATTATTTTCTAGAACATAGAGTTTTCTTCAATTTTACCCAAATCCGAATTTGCGTTAGTCTTTTTTTTTTTCTTCAATTTTCTAAATAACTCATATCCAATCTTTGATAAATATATATGTATATCACTATAGATCCGTATCTACATAAACACCCATCCATACGATTTATTCAGACTAAAATGAACTCAAATCGAAAATCAATCAAAACTACGAATCAACCCTACAAATCTAAATGTTTACTCACCAACTTAGGAAAAGAAAGATGATGATGATGATGATGATGGTGAACTCCATGGAATAAAGCTAATAAATCCTCTTCTCTTCTGACCATTCTCTTATCTTCTCTTCTCTTCTCTTCTCTTCACTTTTTCTTCTCCTTTTAGGTGGTTAGAGTTGCCTCTTCTCTCTCTCTCTCTCTCTCTCTCTCTCTCTCTCTCTCTCTCTCTCTCTCTCTCTCTCTCTTGTGGCTACTCTTTTTTTTTCTTCTTTTGTTTTAACTAACCATAGGATATATTATCTATGTATATAGATAAAATACACACACAATACATATATTATAACACTCACACAAATATTAATAATCCCGTTTTTCTTCTTATGGACTCACAAAAGAGACCCATATGAGCCCAAATGTAACTCAAACCACTAAAATGGTTAGCTCTAAAGGTACTTATGCCCCGAGTACTTAATTTTAATACTAGATACACTATTTGACACATTCACGGGCTTGTAAACACTATATAAAAAAATGCATATCAACCCTTCACTTTTTTTTTTTACAAATATAAATTAATAAAATGTAACACTCAAACTAAAGGAGCTCACTAATGATTTAATTTATATGTCCTCCAAACACTTAAAGTTTTCAAACACGTGTCTTACATAGGCACACTCATATAATATTGCTAACTAAAAAAATTTATTAAAATAATTGTTTACACACAGAAATTTTAGGATTGTTACAATTTGTGACAAAAATTTATATAGTCACCCAAAATCATTAATTTCTCCATCGCAATAAATTATGCCATACTTATTTTTAACGACAATAACCACATAAATTTTAAAAGCATATTAATTAAAGATAAAACAAGAGACAATAAAGTATATGTTCATACATAATTGTTTCATAGCTGACATTAGTAGAAATAAAAATAAAATGATAATGATCTAAATAAAGTCTTTACGCTCATAATTGATTCAATTAAAAACGGCAAATTATGCTCTAATCCTCTAATCCCTCGCCACAACCTGAAATAGAAAACGATAGTTCAATTGAAAATAAAATAATGCAACCACCTAGTAACCCAAAGAGCAAAACAAGAGCAAAACAAGACCAAATATACAAATAAAAAACTATCCAAACAAGTAATACAAGAAACCAAAAAAAAAAAAAAGGGCAAAGATTCCTAAAAAAAACTATCCCATCGACTATCTCTCTCTATTCCAGATCGAAACAAATTCATCACTTCAGCAATCCGGGGATCAAGCAATGCACTGATCTTTTCAACTATTCTCTGCTCCATCTCCATATCCCTAGATCTGGTTTGCATCCCTGCCCCTGTACCCTTGTTGCTATTAAGTCACGTGGTGCATGGCATCATAGCCTTCATGGAAGCTAGCTCATGTTTTGATCATTGTCTAACATAGCACATGAAGTTTAAGGCTGGTTGATGGACTAGTGAGATAGAAAAGAAAATAATACTAAGGAAAACATTTTAAATTGTTTTGATTAATGAACTTAGTGAGGGAATTAAAGGAATGAAAATATTTTATTTTATTAATAAGGAAAATAATGATGTAGCTTTCCTTCTTACGGAAAGACTCTGGTCTTACGGTAGTAGTCAAATTTACGGTGCAAGAAATACACTAGTTTAAGTAGAAGAAGGCAAAAAACATCATATAACATTTTTTGACTTACGACTCAATTTACTATTTAATCAAGGTAACTTAGAGGAAGTTAATACTATAACAATGTAAAGACTCTAGTGTTGCAGTTGTAGTCAAACGAGGAGCTGCCCCTTCAAGAGGATGTTAGATGATGACCTTGCCATGACATTAGAGATGCAACTACCTTAACTGCATAACACAAACACACACAAAATACAAAATACGTTCTAAGGAGTGTTTATAGTCACATTCGGGATTCAATATTAATAACATCAATTCAATGTAAGCACTGCTTGAAGAGATTGAAATAATGTGCCTTCAACCCAAATTACTTGTAAGTGTAAAACTTTTGAGGGAAGATTCGTAAAGTAAGAAATGACATATGATAAATTTTGATCTGCTTCAGTGGAGGAACTAGACGAATTTTACAAATGGAATTGAGTCGAGACTCAGAGAATTACAAGTCTAATTTTAATTCTGCTACAACTACAATTCGGGCTTACACTAAGACTCAACAGGCAAACAAAATAAGAGCTTTGAACAGCAAGACTTTATTATTAAATTTTTTTGTGGATAAATAAATATTACATATATATATATATAGCTGGGAAATAAAAATTCTATTGTGTAAAAAAAATCCCAACTTCAACTGATGTTATATCAAACCAGAAAACTTTTGACCTACCAAACCAGATTACTCACACAAAAACACAAACATCCCAAAAGAAAATGGCTTCAATTTCACAATTAGTCCAAGGGATGTACTTCAACTGATGTTCTAACTATTAGTCCACTCAGCAATATTTGCAAATCATTTGAAGCAATTTCACAAAATAAAAAACTGTATGGACGTACTTCAAGATCCAAGGGACTGATAGATCTACATATATATATATATATATATCTACGAGGGAGGGCCTGCATAATCTGGCCGAGAGAGAGAGTTTTACCAGAGAAAGATGAGAGCCACCGAAGATTAGAGAGTAAGAGCCGTCGGATAGTAGACAGATAGAGAGCACGAAATGAATTGGGGGAAAATGGGTCTCTGTACCCTTTTTGAATTGGGGGGGGGGGGGGGGAGGGGGGAATGGTTCACTGTACGTACCCTTTGGGTTTTTTTTAGAAGTAACATATTATTTGTGACAGATATGTACATTTTCGTTACGAATAAAGATTTATTTGTGTCGTATAGGTGCATTTCTGTCACGATTAAAATTTTATTTGTGACGAATATGTACATTTCCGTCACGAATAAAACAGTATTTGTGACGGATACATTTTTGTTACAGAATCTGTCACAAAAACATTTTTTGTGATGGATTTGTATCCGTCACAAAAATTTTCGTCACAAAAAGCCTATTTTCTTATAGTGTATATTGGCCCAATTGGAATTCAACACATGATAAGTATTCGGTCCAAGAAATTTTCTTTTCCCTAACTTACTTAACCTAACCTAAGTTGATTTCGTACCATCTCAAACTTTACAGAAAATCATACTCGAGAAATATGTATAAATAGATCTAGGGTAAAATGCACTTTGCACCCTCAAACTATATTCTGTTTGGCACTTTGGCCCCTAAACAAAATTTTTTTTTTTTCGCATTTTGATCCGTCAACTAACATTTTGTTGCAGTTTGCCCCCTCAAAAGTGATGGAAAAAGTCACTTTTAGTGCCAAAAGTGACACTAAAAGTGACTGAGGGGGTAAACTGCCACAAATTGTTACTTTAGGGACCAAAATGTGAAAAATTTGTTTAGGAACCAAAGTACCAAACAGGGTATAGTTTGAGTGTGCAAAATACATTTAACCTATAGAATATATGTATATATATATATATTATTTTTTTTACCTCGGGGGCGCTGCCATAACACCCATGAACTCATTCATTTATTTATTATGTCATTATCTATTTGCTCTGTTTCTACAATAATGTTGTACATCATGATTTTTTTCGTAGTCAATAGACACCATCACTGCCTTTGTAACCCTACACGCCTAATCCAAACATTTGAACACATCATAATACACATCATTCTTTACATTAATCAAATAGTTTCAGCTTAAGTTTTCTTGACTTGGACGTACTGAATATTTTTTAAAAATAAATAAATATGCAATGTTGTTCTATTGGAAACTCAATGAAAATGTGATATATAGAATGATATAATTTATACTCCATCTAACTTCCTCCTCATAATCTGAAATCTCCTATTGTATAATGCCGTTTTTAATAGCCCACATGAGACTCGAGAACATTTCATAATTAAATAGGAGTAGCATGTTATATAAAAGTGGTCTGTCTGTAGTTTTGAAACATCAAGACAACATGACATCAGATCCTTGACTTCAAATTAGGAGTACAATACATTTCTCATTTATCAACCAAACATATATACATCTCTAATACATCAATTACAGAAAGAGCTTAATCACAGGAAGCCTAAATAAGGAAATTAGAACTTGGTCCTAATCCTTTACCAAATACATAATTATACATAATTATTCCTAATCCTTTACCAAATACATAATTATACATAATTATCGCAACACTCCCTCTCAAGTTGGTGCATAGATGTCACACATACCCAACTTGCCAACAAATTTTGAAAACAACTGATTTGATACTGCTTTGGTAAGGACATCAGCCAACTGATCTTCTGATCGAATTTTGGGTAATTCTATAATCTTTGCTTCCAATTTCTCCTTGATAAAAAATCTGTCAACCTCCACGTGTTTCGTCCTGTCATGTTGCACTGGATTATGAGCAATATCACATGCGGCCTTGTTGTCACAATACAATCGAATTGGCTGTCTTGATGGATACCCCAAATCTTGCAAGAGATGGCTTAGCCATAACACTTCACAAACCCCAAGTGCCATACCTCGATATTCAGCTTCTGCACTTGAGCGTGCAACGACACTCTGCTTCTTACTTCTCCAAGAAACAAGATTACCACCTACAAAGGTGAAATAACCAGAGGTGGATCGCCTGTCATCTATTGATCCAGCCCAATCAGCATCAGTATACAATTCAATTTTCCGATGATCCATACCTTTTGAAAACAAGACTCCTTTTCCAGGAGCAGACTTCAAATACCTCAAAATTCGCATTACTGCACTCATGTGTTGTTCACCTGGATTATGCATAAATTGACTAACAATGCTTAGAGCATAGGCAAGATCTGGCCTTGTGTGTGCTAAGTACATCAATCTACCTACAAGTCTCTGGTATCTCCCTTTATCAACAGGCACTTGATTGGAATCAATACACAACTTTAATCCTTCCTCCATTGGAGTATCTGCTGGTTGACATGCTGACATGCCAGTTTCTTGCAACAAATCTAAGGCATACTTTCTTTGAGATAGAAAGATTCCTTTTTCAGATCGGGATACTTCAATTCCAAGAAAATATTTCAAGGGCCCAAGGTCTTTCATTTCAAACTCCTTGGACAAGTAATTCTGTAAGGCCTTTCTTTCTTCAGTGTCATTCCCTGTAACAATCATATCATCCACATATACAATAAGTGCAGTAATCATACCGTGCTGTTTCTTTAAAAAAAGAGTGTGATCTGAGTTGCTCTGGTTATAGCCAAATGCTCTCATGGACTTTGTAAATCTTCCAAACCAGGCTCTGGGAGATTGCTTTAGTCCATACAATGATTTCTTCAACCTGCATACTTTTCTTTGATGTTTTCCTGGTATATGACAACCCGGTGGGAGATCCATATAGACTTCTTCCGTCAAGTCACCGTGCAGAAAAGCATTCTTCACATCAAACTGCTGTAATGGCCAATCTAGATTCACAGCCAGAGACAACAGAACTCGAACGGTATTGATTTTTGCCACGGGTGCAAATGTCTCCATATAATCGATCCCGTATGTTTGAGTATACCCCTTCGCCACTAGTCGAGCTTTGAATCGTTCAATAGTACCATCTGCTTTGTACTTCACAGTATAAACCCATCGACACCCAACTGGCTTCTTTCCTAATGGAAGATCAACAAGTTCCCATGTGTTGTTCTTCTGCAAGGACTTCATTTCTTCATTCATCGCTGCTTTCCACCTTGAATCGGCTAAGGCTTCCTGCATATTGTTAGGAATAGATACAGTAGATAATTGATTTACAAATGATCTATTTGATTCAGACAAGCGATGGTTGGACACATAATGACTCATGGGGTACTTGGCCTTGCTAGTAAGATCAGGTTCGTATGTGGATTTAGGAATACCTTTATTACTACGAGGAGGATTCTGTCTTCTGAGAGGGTCAGATAATGACTCAGACGAAGGTTCAATTTGTGATGACTCAGGACCATCCTCAACGAGCGATTGGTTAGGTGTGTTAGTTTGTGATGAGAGGTCTTCTGATAGTTCAGACAGTGGTAGCTCTTCAATATTATGAAAATTCATGGGACTGTGTGATTGTTCATTTCCATCCTCATGTGACTGTTCAGATATTTTAGCATAATCCAAAGTAGTCTGATACTCCAAAATAGTCTGAACTTCCTCCTTGTGGTGCTCCCTCTGAAGTTCAGACTCAGAAGAAAAATACATCTTATCTTCATGAAAAACAACATCTAATGTAATATACATAACTTGCGTGGGAGGATGATAACATCGATAGCCTTTTTGATGTGATGCATATCCCAAGAAAACACACTGTAATGCTCGAGGAGCTAATTTACTCCGTTGATGCTTATGGAGATGGACAAAAGCTACACACCCAAAGACATGAGGTGGTAGATTAGGGATGGTAGGAGCATTGACAGCATCTTGCAGAGTTTGAAATGGGGTTTGAAACTGAACAGTGCTGGAAGGAACACGGTTAATCAAATAGGCAGCAGAGATAAGGGCTTCACCCCAATATGATACAGGCATATGAGCTTCAATTAAGGAAGCACGAACAACTTCCAGCAAGTGTCTGTTTTTCCTTTCTGCCACCCCATTCTGCTGGGGAGTGTTAGTACACGTAGTTTGATGAACCATCCCATGGGCAATCAAATACTGTTTTAAGTCAGTACTCATATATTCGCCGCCATTATCACCACGGAGAACCTGAACTTGTGCTTTATATTGAGTTTTAATCATTTTATGAAATTTTTGGAATAAGAAATTCACCTCCCCTTTGGATTTCATTAAGCATACCCAGGTCATCCTAGTACAATCATCAATAAATGTGACAAACCAACGGGATCCACCCAATGTAGTAACTGGTGATGGACCCCAAACATCAGAATGAATAAGCATAAAAGGAACTGGACTTTTATTCAAAATTGATGGAAAAGAAACACGGTGACTTTTAGCAAGTTCACAAATATCACAATGAAATCCAGAAATATCAACTTTTGAAAATAAACTAGGAAATAATCTCCTCAAATAGCCAAAGGAAGCATGCCCTAGACGTCGATGCCATAGCCAAATTTCAGAATTTGCCTTAGAATTTTTCTTCTCCCCCTCAGAACTATCCATTACTAATGCTTGACGCAACTTGTCTGAACGGCTCGACACCAAGTCCAAGTAATACAGCTTCCCTCGCCTAACACCATAACCAATCGTTTGTCTCGTTTGGATGTCCTTAAAAACACAAAAATCAGGCCAAAAAATTACAACGCAATGTAAGGCCAAGGTTATTTGAGCAACCGACAATAAATTATAATCCAAGGATGGAACAATCAAAACAGAATCCAAATTCAAATTATCAGTGAGAGACACAGAACCCTCTCCAATAATTGGAGATGGAGTACCATTAGCAGTGGAAACATATTTTTGGGGAGATGGTTTCAAGGTTGGGACCAGTTTAGAATCAAATGTCATGTGATCTGTAGCTCCTGAATCAATTATCCATGTATTATTCGAAACAGATGCAGAAATGCTTAAAACCTTACCACTGATGTTACCTGTTGTTGCTACCAATGCAGAGGCTCGTTCAGCAACTTCGTCATCTCCATTTTGCTTGGCTTCGGCAACTGCAGCAATAGAGTTTCTGCCAGATCCCTTCTTCCTCGAAGCACGACTATGGTCCCACCATTCTGGATATCCAACTAATTCATAGCAACGACTCTTGGTGTGACCAAGTTGGTCACAATGAGTGCATTTATAGGGTGGCTTGTCAGCACCACTAGACCGGGATTGTGTCTGAGAACGGGATCGATCCTGTTGTTTCCCAATAGTGCGATTTCGGGCCAGCATGGCCGAAGCCTCAGTGTTCTCGGATTCTCCATTCAAGGTGGTACGACGTACTGCCTCACGTCGAACCAAAGCATAGCACTCTTCCAAATCCGGGACCGGTTCCTTACGCAGAATCTCTCCACGAATTTGTTCAAATTCACCATCCAATCCGGCAAGGAATATGTGTACCCTTTGCCGTTCGATGGACTTACGATATGCTTCAACATCATCGGCCTGCTTCATGACCACCTTATCACGATGGTCCAATTCGCAGAAAATTTCAGTCAACTCTCCATAATATATGGAGATAGATCGGCCACTTTGTTTGGCTGTGAATGCCTTTTGATGTAGGGAATAAACCTGTAGTTCATCGCTTCCATCATAGAAGGCTTTTGACAGAGCATTCCAAATCTCACGGGCAGTAGGTAAGCGTAAATAACGCTTCATAATTTCAGGTTTCATGGACATCAACAGCCACCTCTTCACTTTCTGATTTTCAGCATACCATTTTTCATAGCCATCTTCTGATTCTGCAGGTGACTCGATCTTGCCACGGATATATGAGAGTTTCTCCCTCTCAGCGATATGCATCTCCATCAATTGGGACCAAACATCATAGTTTGATTCGGTAAGAACGATTCCAGCATTAAACGTACCCTCAGATTGAACAATAACAGAGGCTGGTTTTGACCCAGATGCTTCAACTCCCTTGTCGCCCATGATGAGTAATAAGAAAACCAAACACACTAATAATCGTGGGTTTCAAAGGATGAGGTGGTGTGGTTATAATGGTTTCAATTATTGTGTGCAGTGGCTATGGTGGATTCAAGGATGAGGTGGCGTGGTTATGTGGCTATGGTGGGTTTCAAGGATGAGGTGGCGTGAATATGATGGCTTCAATGATTTTGTACAGTAGCTATGGAGGTTTCAAGGATT
Organism: Hydrangea macrophylla; assembly: GCA_033977485.1. NCBI lineage: Eukaryota > Viridiplantae > Streptophyta > Magnoliopsida > Cornales > Hydrangeaceae > Hydrangea > Hydrangea macrophylla. The sequence continues at coordinate 94,462,035 of CM066994.1, forward strand.
CCTGTACAAGAGATTCAATAGTGCGGCTAGGTTTGTTTTTGATAGGCTCTGATACCAACTTCAAATTAGGAGTACAATACATTTCTCATTTATCAACCAAACATATATACATCTCTAATACATCAATTACAGAAAGAGCTTAATCACAGGAAGCCTAAATAAGGAAATTAGAACTTGGTCCTAATCCTTTACCAAATACATAATTATACATAATTATTCCTAATCCTTTACCAAATACATAATTATACATAATTATCGCAACACCTTGAACATAACATACTACAAACATAGAAAACAAAGCAAGAGAAGGATGAAAAGAGAGTGTTCACACAAATTCTTGTTTGGATATTAATTTTTTTTTTTTTACCATTTGGGTTGTTGAAGTGGCTATAATTCATTTCATTATTCAAGTTGTCATATTTTGTATCCTCGTGAATCTATTCCAATTTTTTATTTATTTATTATTATTATTATTATTATTATTATTTTTTATGCATTTCGAAACACAGATATTTGTGATTTTTGCAATGTGAAAACATGTGGTTCAGCTTCAATTCAATTCTCAGTTTTATTCGGGTTTGTTTTAGTAAACTGGCGTTAATTTGGTTTGATAAATATTCAGTTCTTGGGTTATTTTTAAGATATACATAGACTCCTATGTACTTAAAAATAACTACAAAACATAGAGTTATTTAGAACTGGTTCTTCTATGAACTACACAATCAATTTTTGTACATACTACCCAAATAACGTAAAGATTACTATGTGGCTGAAAGAGGGTCCAGATAAAATAATAAATTATCGTGGTTTAATTTTTTTAAACAAGATCTATCAGTGATACAATACTAAGGCATGTTTTAAAGTGAATAAAAAAGGATCAAATTCAGTCTTACGCTCATTTGTTGTCTGACTTTCAACAAAAATGAAATCAATACCACTGTGGTTTGATAAATACTTGTTCAGAAGTGATTTTAGAACATGCAAGACTCCTATACAATAAACCAATATATCCGTAATACACTTGAATATATAAAATCAGTTCACTTGTGAACCACATAATATATTCCGATTTTTTTCAAGCACCTTTAATATATTTTGAGGTATGAACTAAAGAAATCATCTTTTCCACTCTGGTCACATCAAAATCTACCATCTCCCATTAACCATTAACCTTGCTTGGCAATTTTTTATTTTTATTTTTATTATTTTTATTGGCTTTGCTTGACAAATCTGAATTGATTGCTACATGACAAAATTGAACACTTTAAGATACAAAATCAATATAGGCTAATGTCATGTGACACCCTTCCCCCTCTCTCTCTCTCTCTCTCTCTCTCTCTCTCTCTCGGTTGGTTGTTTGCTCTCATGTGAACTACAACATTTATATAAACATGAAGAGTTAGCTTAGATTAGATTAGCACTATTCTTGGAGTCCAATTCCATCTCACAATCATCATCTATTAGTCTAATGGAATTTGAGCAAACTCATCTACTTTTTGACTCAACCCATTTAGAAGAACTTCTTGATTTTAGTTTTGAAACTTTCATTTCTCCCCAAACAGAGAAATCCAATTTTCAAGAACCCATTCAACACAATTTTTCCAATGACCACTTCATGGAAAGACTTCTTCAGATGGAAACAGAGTTTGGTGCTGAACTGGGTTATCAAGAAAATCAAGAAAATGTTTTTGAATCTCCAAAATTTAACCATTTTAATGGTTCTAATGAGTTGGAGGGAGAGAAAAGCTTATTTGATCTTCTTTTGAAAGGAGCAAAAGCTATTGAAGCTTCAAATTTGCCACTTGCTTCAATTTTAATTTCTAAAATCACTGATATTTTATTTGATCAAGAAAATGAGGAAAATCTATTCAACAAAATGGTTTTTCACTTCACTCAAGGACTTCACGGTAGAATAGAAAATGATCCTTTCTTGTTCATACCCAATTTTGATCCTATAAATACAGATTTTATATCTACATTTCAGATGCTAATAGAGCTCTCACCACATGTGAAATTCGCGCAATTTACAGCCAATCAAGCGATCCTCGAGGCAGCCCAAGATGATCATGAAGTTCATATTGTTGATTTCGATATCATGGAGGGAATCCAATGGCCACCATTGATGTTAGATTTTGCATCCAATGGTGTTTCTATGAGAATTATTGCAATTATTTGGGACCCACAAAATTCGGATTTGATCCGACGGACAGGAAAAAGACTATCAGAATTCGCGAATTTGATCAATCTACCGTTCAAATTTGATCAGATGGTGGTGGTGAGAGCAGAGGATTTTGATCAAATTGGTGGTGGCCACACACTAATAGCTAACTGTGTGATAAACCAACTTCACATGCCTTTTAGAGACTTCTCATTGGTCAAGACATTCTTGAATGGTGTGAGTAGATTACACCCAAAGAGGGTAGTTTTAGTAGAAGAGGAACTATTTAACTTTGTTAAAATCCCATCTATGTCCTTTGAAGAGTTCATTTCTGAGGCTTTTGAACACTACTCTTCACTTTCTGAGTCTCTTCAATATAGCTTTTCTAGTGTGGGGCTTAGATTGGATGAGAGGGGCATTTTGGGAAATAGGATTTTGGATTGTGTGAGGAAATTTCCAATGGAGAGGAGAGAGAAAATGATTTGGGAAGATTGGTTTTCTCCACTAAAAGGTTTTAAGAGAATTCCCATTAGTACTTGTAATGTTTCTCAGGCTAAGTTACTTGTGGGACTCTATGGTAAAGGCTATTGGGTGGAAAATGAGAATTGCAGATTGTCTTTGTCTTGGGAATCAAGGCCTCTAATAAGTGCTTCTGTTTGGATGCCAAGAAATACTAGCACTGGATGGTAATACTATAATTCATGGTTTTCATGGATATATTTCTATCCACAATAAAAGTGGTAAGTGGTGACAAGCAGATGTACAAATCATGCAACTTCCAACTGTAAAGGGCAAATTTAGTGCACGATGCTCCCAGTATTGCAAGATTTGACAAGAATTAGCTTTACGCAGTCTTACCCATACATACAGAGAGGCTATTTTTGTAATTTAATTCCGAAACCTCCATATCACAATGAAGCAACTTTAGTGTCACACCGAGGCTCGCCTCCCTGGCTAATTATTGGTAGATCTATCTTATCTTGTAAAACATATTTCTCTGTGTTTATAGGTGTTTTCGTTTATTGTTATTTTTCAAACCAACTTTGGTTTTCCCAGGAGGTACTGTAGTAAGCAACCACAATGTGACTCCTCATTGTCGTCCCAGGCACGCGTCAGCACAAATTTCTAAGTCCACAATTAGAATCAGTCCCTATGATTTTAAGATTCCAATGTCCACAAGTATATGAGTTTTCACCACAAATTTCTAAGTCCACAGTTAGAATCAGTCCCTATGATTTTAAGATTCCAATGTCCACAAGTATATGAGTTTTCACCAACTACACAGTTTAGGTTCCAGACTCCAGTGTTCCTTCAATCTGACTTACTTGCCATCAATGAACGAGAAGTAATTGTATGGGCCTAGATCCCAGGTTAGTGGCGTAGTTCCGATCGGCCAATAGGGGATGGTCATAAGATCAAAGTATAAATTTCTTGTCTCCCATTAGCCAGATCATTTGGTTATGTGACAATACTTTATTGGCCGAGACCATCGACTGGCAATGGTCTCGGACCAGAATAATTTCTGTTGATGCTACACAAGTACCTTGATCAACCATACTTTTTTGCATGGGCGGACCCAGGTTATTTCAGGGGTGGAACAGGCCCCCCTGAGTTTTTGAAAATTACAAAACTACATGTAATAATTTGTAGATTTTGGAAATTGGCCCTCTTAAATTTCACAAAGACCCCCCCTGGACTTCTAAAAATTCTAGATTTGCATGTACTATTTTACAAGTTTGAGACATAGGCCCCCGCACTTTTGAAAATTCTAGACTTACATATAATATTTTACAAGTTTTACACATAAGCCCCCTAAAATTACATGATTTACCCCAAATTAGGGGTGTTAAACCAATTTTACATACAATTCTATCGTTTTACACATAATTACACATAGGTAGACCCAAAAAAATTTGCCGGCTTATTTTACTTTAATTTGTATACTTTTAATTTTTTCAATTTGATCCCTATAGTTTGATAAGTGTTTAAATTTGATCAAACAAGAAGTATTTTGTCGCAAAATAATGGTCTTTAGAGATGAAATATTTGCTACTGGACCAAATTTAAACACTTACTAATTTTGGAGGAGACTTGAGAAAATTGAATATATATATATATATATATAAAATGAAATCAACCCCAGAGTTGAAGGGTGAAAGTATAATTTACCCAATTTAGAACGAAGACCACTAAATAAAAATAAAAATAAAAATATGCAGATTGTAGGAGATATGATTAAACTTCACTCTGAATTAGACAAAACGACCAAATTGTGGTTGGCTCAAAACTCACCACACGCTTACTTCTAGATACTTTGGGTTTAAGTATTTTGGACGAGTTAATTAAACATTGCACCCTCGTAATTTATATTTGATAGCACTGTGTCGCCCACAGTTCGAAAGTTAATACATTAGATCCAAAAATTTAAATTTTCTCAATTTGCACCATCTGTCAATATTGGTCTGAATTGTTGACAAAAATCTGATGAGTTGTAACGGATTTTTTTACAGAATTGTTGACATAATTTTGACTTAAGAGTGTAAATTGACGCAATGTTAAACTTTAGGATTTAATGTGTCAGCTTTTAAACTAATAAGTGATAAAGTGACACCAAGTATAAATTGTGAGGGTGCAAAGTATAATTAAGCCTTTTCAAGTACTAGGAAGACGGCCCGTGCAAGGCACATGTGTTGGATTTGATAGAAAAAATGTCATCTACGGAGTATTATTTTTTAATGTGTACATGAAAGAGAAAAAAGTTCTAATGATTCTTAATGCTTGAACAACATCTATGTTAACTGACGTTAAACCTACAATTTTTTGCTGTATAAATAGTACTAATCAAAATATTCAAAAATTTAAAGTGAAGAATTTCATAGACTGACATTTACTTGCTATTTTTTTGACCAGTTAGAAATTGTTTTCAGAATTCATAAGAAAAAAATCTTGAGTCAAAATAGAGAAGTAAAATTTAGCTGCGTCTACTGTTGATACATTTCATAGATTAATGATTTGACAAACAAGAAAAATCAAATATTAAACCTTAAATGTATTGAACATGCACCACCGACAATAGAAATGAGTTATTTGAGTAATGTCCATATTCTATAATTGTATACACTTTAAACTTTTACAGAAGAGTGCTATACACGTACAAGATAAAAGGGTAATTAATTTATGAGTGTACACACTTTAAATTTTAAGACTCTTTTCTTTAACACATAACATAACACACAGACAATATATGTATATATATATATACAAATATCTATACTAATATAGAAAGAGAAAGGTAGGGATACCAAATTTTTTTTTCTCACACCAATAATTGCAATGAAACCTATACAAGTTCCTAATAAAAATTAATAATTTCACAAAGTATTAAAATATCACTTCAAAATTTTTTTTAAAAAAAATAACGTCTCTCAACTACTCACCCCCACTTTATTTCTCTCGCACTCACATAGTGAGTGACACTGTCACACCCCAATTTTTGGACAACCAAATATTTAATCCAGAGCATATATCCAGACTAATATTCAATTTCCAAAGCACCGAGAGTGACACCCGGCCTCACACAGACTAATAGATAATTATTGAAAATAATATTTTATACTCATTAAATAAGAACATGTGATTTTGTGTTTAAAAAAAAAACTCTTTTTTATTAAACTTGAATTCTCAAACATTCATTTTCATTATAAAAGAAATTAAATTTCATTCCACATATTATATCCTTTCGATTTACCAAAGAAATATTATGTTCATTCAATAAAACCATCTTTACAGGGTTCAGCGGAAAGAAAACAATTAAGCATAAAATTCTATACATCCATAGGTCAGAGCAACTACAACGTTCCCAATACCCAATATATAATCCGTATTACAATTATACACTTGTGGCCCACACTGCCAGAAATAAAATAAAGTACAACAAAAAAATACAACTCTAATAATAAACAACACTGCGACAATCTATTCACCCAAACAGAAACTCCAAAGAAAATCTCTAAATACTAAACCTGCACATACATTCGACTACGTTTCATATAGAAACGCACCCGAATGCATTACGCACCCGGGTCAGTATATAAAATACTGGTGTGAGTTAACAAAAAAATATAAAACCAGTCTTAGGGAACAACGGTGTCCCATAGACTCCCAAAAGTACTCACAAAGAAACAACATGACCACCTCATATCATACAATATCGCTGCACAGAAAATAAACAATGTCATCACACATAATTCATGTCGGGTTAGAACAGTAGTTCCACGCACATTTCAGGACAGAACGGTAGTTTGCTTCAATGTGATGGCAGTGGCTCCAACACCAAATAAACACAACTGAATACTTACCGGTCGGATATCTATGGTGAGTCAGCCCTGCATAAAAGTTAGTGGACCCACCATCCTGTAATATATAGTTATCACAAACCAAGCAAATAAGTCAGTAAACAACATTTCCACATTCTAACTTAAATGTCGCATTCATTATTCCAAACTTATCAGTCTTATGAAATACTCCTTTGTCATTATTTATTAGCCTTTAATTATCTTTGTGTTCCCTAGGTTCACCACTTGGCCACCCTCCATGGTACAGCCCACACATATATCCCATGTGTGCCCGGACATACTACCAACATCCACTCCGGTGCCAGTTTGGTTGGGGTATCAACCAAACCAGGTATACATAACGGAAGGCCGGTCAATATGCCTAGACGTCTATACAATATAAGCCGAGCATAAGGCTTAAGTCAGCTTGATCAGGAAGCCACTGGCAAAAAGTACACTCAACAAGTCTTAAGCCAGCTTGATCACGAAGCCACTGACAAAAGAGTACACTCAGCAAGTCTTAAGCCAGCTTGATCACGAAGCCACTGGCAAAAGAGTGCGAGCTACCAAAAACAATAACACAACAACGGGGAGTAGTGAACACTAAGGTCTTTTCCCAGTTTCTTACCATCTACGTTAATTTTCATAAGTACCCATTCATGACGATTTAATCACGTCATTAACCACTTCGGGAATTTATCATTTATTCCATGGAATATCATTATCCAATTATACACGATAAGGCCCTTTTTTTTTTTTTGCCAAAATTCTATTCAAATCTCTAGCATAGTATTTTCATAATAATTATCTAATACCACACATAGAATAAGTTGGAATTTCTTAACACATAGCATATAAAATCGAAACTCAACAATACTATTTAAAACAGTCCCAAACATACCCTTACATTAAACAGTCCCAAAACCAACATGGACTGAAATTATTCCTCATAATAATTCCGCACAAAGAAACATCTCTAACAATATTCATAAACATAAATTCGAAATTCGGAGTTAACATTCACTGCTACTGTAATATAAATTTTCTGCCCAAACGGTGCAGAATTGGGAAAAATGCTATTAGACAAAAGTTGTGCAGAATTGCGTTTCCTACAGGCCTATGCTAACAGAATCACGAAAACTGTAACGTATGATTTATTATGAATTTTCTACTAAACTATGATCCGTGAAAACCCCAAATCCGAAAATTGAATAATTGCTCAAATGTATATTCAAAGCTCATCTATAAATCTCAAATCATAACTTCAATCATTGTAAATAAAAAACCTAAATCTCATAATCCATAACCATACTAATTTAATAATCTATATATTTAAATTTTCAATCAAACGAGATTGAAAGAAAATAACAAGTTAACTCACCGATTTATGGCTTCAAGGTTGATGATGATTAAGCAAGCCAAAAGTTTGGAGTCCCTATTGTCCTCTCTTGTTCTCTTCTTCTTCTCATTTTTTCTTCCTTCTTCTTCTTCTTCTTCTTCTTCTTCTTCTCTCTCTCTCTCTCTCTCTCTCTCTCTCTCTCTCTCTCTCTCTCTCTCTCTCTGTTTAGAAGAGTATTGGGGGCTAGGGTTTATTTTTTTCCTCTAAAGGTGGATGCATATAACTCTTAATGATATAATTAAAGTAATTCCCGAGTTTAGGCTTGTGGGCTCCCAAAAGACACATATATGACCCCGAAATGTATTTCAAAATACTTGAACAACTAGTCTAAAGGGTACCCATACCCCGGGCACTTAATTTTCATGTTAAATTCACTACTTAACTTACTTGTGGGCCCCGAAACACTACCCGACACTAAACTCGTCATTCTACAAAAATTGTAACTCAGTCAGACAATAATCTATCATACAATTTAATTAAAGCTCAAAATGTCATGTCATAATAATAATGAAACATTAGAAATTTTAATACAAAAACAAACGAGGAAATATTACTGGTATTACTAATAATTTAAATATGCTTACTAACAAATTTAATTCACGGGTTCTCCAAACTTAAAATTTTTAGACACGTGTCTTACCTAGGCATACCCATATAATATTGCTAACTAAAAATAATTATTTACACATTTAGAAATTTTAGGGTTGTTACATTCTACCCTCCTTAAAGAAATTTCGTCCCGATATTTGGGACGCGACAAACACAGATAATAAATATGCATAACGTTAAACATGCGATGAAAGGAATCTAACACTGGAGTATCGCTATCGTTTAACTCCCGATCATAATGAGACCTAATACATCGAGAAACTAATCCAAACAAGGAAAACCTCATGTATATACCCATGGTCTCATATAGTCGCTGGTTAAATTCTACCCAGCACACACGACACAACACCAGTAAGCACATAATTTCACATAAACACTAGATATTAACAATTCATAAAAAAAAAAAAAAAAACAATTGATCAATTACACAAAGATATGACTACGTGCATGAACATGCTCCCCTCTTACCGTTCCCCCTGCACTACTCCTTCTCGGGGTATCCAATTATCTTGTTGATCATACATATAATCTCACTGACATATCCTTTTAGAATTTCACACCGAGAATAAGACTGAATATAATGATGCCGCTGATGATACTTCAATACTCATCCAGATTATAATAAGTCACACAGAGGAGAATACCATTAACAATAACTCTTGAAAACCATAAAGAACATAATTGCCCGATGGAAGCATAACTCGTGAATTCAATAGTAGAATAGCAGTAGAGAATAGAGACAAAATAATCATAAGAAACCCAGAATACCCGTTGATAATATCCGCATCAGGAGATAAGAAATCCACAATACCAATAGTAATAGATTCCACATCATAAAAATTGCAGATAATCAATAGAGATGAGAAAACCAGTTGATCACGTAAGAAGTCCATATATCCAATCTCTGCCTCCAACTCCCAAATAAAATTTTCACAGTCCTTCACATAGATAGTCATCCACATTGCTACTGTATGAGCCAAAACAACACTCTCCTCGACATGACCCCCATTGTTACAACAAAAGATGCATGCACGACCATATAAATCTAAACTATATCATGTGTGCTCCTATAAAGTCATCTCGAAAATGACATGAAGTTATGACTAACACATTACAAAGCACATAGTAGAATAAAACACATAATACCATGAAACACATAGCATCATAAAGCAAAAGAAGCACATTACAACACATAACCCCTTCCCAAAAAATCTGCAAACCTAAGGCTCTAACCAACCCAAAAACCACATTCCGAGAATCACTTAGACTCGCTAAGCTGACCTTAAGCTCTGATACCAAACTGTCACACCCCGATTTTTGGACAACCAAATATTTAATCCAGAGCATATATCCAGACTAATATTCAATTTCCAAAGCACCGAGAGTGACACCCGGCCTCACACAGACTAATAGATAATAATTGAAAATAATATTTTATACTCATTAAATAAGAACATGTGATTTTGTGTTTAAAAAAAAAACTCTTTTTTATTAAACTTGAATTCTCAAACATTCGTTTTCATTATAAAAGAAATTAAATTTCATTCCACATATTATATCCTTTCGATTTACCAAAGAAATATTATGTTCATTCAATAAAACCATCTTTACAGAGTTCAGCGGAAAGAAAACAATTAAGCATAAAATTCTATACATCCATAGGTCAGAGCAACTACAACGTTCCCAATACCCAATATATAATCCTTATTACAATTATACACTTGTGGCCCACACTACCAGAAATAAAATAAAGTACAACAAAAAAATACAACTCTAATAATAAACAACACTGCGACAATCTATTCACCCAAACAAAAGCTCCAAAGAAAATCTCTAAATACTAAACCTGCACATACATTCGACTATGTTTCATATAGAAACACACCCGAATGCATTACGCACCCGGGTCAGTATATAAAATACTGGTGTGAGTTAACAAAAAAATATAAAACCAGTCTTAGGGAACAACGGTGTCCCATAGACTCCCAAAAGTACTCACAAAGAAACAACATGACCACCTCATATCATACAATATCGCTGCACAGAAAATAAACAATGTCATCACACATAATTCATGTCGGGTTAGAACAGTAGTTCCACGCACATTTCAGGACAGAACAGTAGTTTCCTTCAATGTGGTGGCAGTGGCTCCAACACCAAATAAACACAACTGAATACTTACCGATCGGATATCTATAGTGAGTCAGCCCTGCATAAAAGTTAGTGGACCCACCATCCTGTAATATATAGTTATCACAAACCAAGCAAATAAGTCAGTAAACAAGATTTCCACATTCTAACTTAAATGTCGCATTCATTATTCCAAACTTATCAGTCTTATGAAATACTCCATTGTCATTATTTATTAGCCTTTAATTATCTTTGTGTTCCCTAGGTTCACCACTTGGCCACCCTCCATGGTACAGCCCACACATATATCCCATGTGTGCCCGGACATACTACCAACATCCACTCCGGTGCCAGTTTGGTTGGGGTATCAACCAAACCAGGTATACATAACGGAAGGCCGGTCAATATGCCTAGACGTCTATACAATATAAGCCGAGCATAAGGCTTAGGCCAGCTTGATCAGGAAGCCACTGGCAAAAAGTACACTCAACAAGTCTTAAGCCAGCTTGATCACGAAGCCACTGGCAAAAGAGTACACTCAACAAGTCTTAAGCCAGCTTGATCACGAAGCCACTGGCAAAAGTGTGCGAGCTACCAAAAACAATAACACAACAACGGGGAGTAGTGAACACTAAGGTCTTTTCCCAGTTTCTTACCATCTACGTTAATTCTCATAAGTACCCATTCATGACGGTTTAATCACGTCATTAACCACTTCGGGAATTTATCATTTATTCCATGGAACATCATTATCCAATTATTCACGATAAGGCCCCTTTTTTTTTTTTTTTTTGCCAAAATTCTATTCAAGTCTCTAGCGTAGTATTTTCATAATAATTATCTAATACCACACATAGAATAAGTTGGGATTTCTTAACACATAACATATAAAATCGACACTCAACAATACTATTTAAAACAGTCCCAAACATACCCTTACATTAAACAGTCCCAAAACCAACATGGACTGAAAGTATTCCTCATAATAATTCAGCACAAAGAAACATCTCTAACAATATTCATAAACATAAATTCGAAATTCGGAGTTAACATTCACTGCTACTGTAATATAAATTTTCTGCCCAAACGGTGCAGAATTGGGAAAAATGCTATTAGACAAAAGTTGTGCAGAACTGCGTTTCCTACACGCCTATGCTAACAGAATCACAAAACTGTAATGTATGATTTATTATGAATTTTCTACTAAACTATGATCCGTGAAAACCCCAAATCCGAAAATTGAATAATTGCTCAAATGTATATTCAAAGCTCATCTATAAATCTCAAATCATAACTTCAATCATTGTAAATAAAAAGCCTAAATCTCATAATCCATAACCATACTAATTTAATAATCTATATATTTAAATTTTCAATCAAACGAGATTGAAAGAAAATAACAAGTTAACTCACCGATTTATGGCTTCAAGGTTGATGATGATTAAGCAAGCCAAAGGTTTGGAGTCCCTATTGTCCTCTCTTGTTCTCTTCTTGTTCTCATTTTTTCTTCCTTCTTCTTCTTCTTCTTCTTCTTCTTCTTCTTCTTCTTCTCTCTCTCTCTCTCTCTCTCTCTCTCTCTCTCTCTCTATATATATATATATATATCTCTCTTTCTCTCTCTCTGTTTAGAAGTGTATTGGGGGCTAGGGTTTATTTTTTTCCTCTAAAGGTGGATACATATAACTCTTAATGATATAATTAAAGTAATTCCCGAGTTTAGGCTTGTGGGCTCCCAAAAGACACATTTATGACCCCGAAATGCATTTCAAAATACTTAAACAACTAGTCCAAAGGGTACCCATACCCCGGGCACTTAATTTTCATGTTAAATTCACTACTTAACTTACTTGTGGGCCCCGAAACACTACCCGACACTAAACTCGTCATTCTACAAAAATTTTAACTCGGTCAGACAATAATCTATCATACAATTTAATTAAAGCTCAAAATGTCATGTCATAATAATAATGAAACATTGGAAATTTTAATACAAAAACAAACGAGAAAATATTACTGGTATTACTAATAATTTAAATATGCTTACTAACAAATTTTATTCACGGGTTCTCCAAACTTAAAATTTTTAGACACGTGTCTTACCTAGGCATACCCATATAATATTGCTAACTAAAAATAATTATTTACACACTTAGAAATTTTAGGGTTGTTACAGACACTCCTCTAATAAATACAAAAAAGATAGTTTACAAAAGATAAAAGGGTAATTTGATAATTCGACTTAACAAAAGAAAAATTTACAAAAGGCATAAGAGTAATTTGGTTATTCAATTTATAATTATACTATAACACCCACATTTGTGTTATTGCATTTGTACCATATTGTCATGCATGATAATGTGATGTGGCGTGTCCTATGACACATGATTGAGTGAGTTTTGACTCACGAGTTGATTTGGGTGTCTGTATTAGAGAACCCTTTGAAACTGTGGTAATTGAGGATTTATTGTTTGTGAAGTCTCTTCGAGTATGAGACGGTCACTGTGGAATACTTTAAATGTTTATCTGAAAATAAATGTTTACCTGTGTATTTCAATATCTGTATTAGAATTTATTTCTGTTGTTAGATTTAGTATCCTGGTGAGGACGAATGAACACGCTATTAATTTGGTAGGCTAATTAGCAACTTCGGAAACGTCATATAGAAATTCGCGTTTTAGCAACCAAACGAAACTTAGTCGAAAACTTTTATAATTTTGAGGTTTCACTCGTAAAGCTATGAATAAGCTGTATAGAAAGTTTCAGAGACTGATTAGGAGTTTGGAAAACTCGTGGGGAGGTAAACGTAATTCCCCGAGAATGTTGCCTATATATAGATAGAGATGAGTTGAGATATTTCACAACTCTTAACCTAAAACTCAAGAAGGAGGCCAAAAGGGGGGCTAGAGGGAGATTTGGTTACTTCAAGCTTTGCGACGCCAAACGACGACCTTCCGTCAGTCTGGTTTCTCCCAGATTTCATATTCGAGCTCCTTGAGGTAAGAGCTTCGTTTTGATATATGTTAGGGCCTGTTTGGCTAAGTTTTCCGAAAAGTTATTTTCTAGAATTTTTCATAAAAGTTGATAAATGGAATTCTGATCCATAGGAATTGTACTAGACGGACTTCTGCACGTTCTTTGTGCACGGGTTTTCTTCAGATTGAATTATAGGAGCGTTATTTGGAGGTGAGTGATTCAACTATGTTTTGGAATGATTTCTTGGCATGTATTCATGTTATGTTTGAATAGCATGTATAAATTTTTAGAGATATATTGTGTAGTTCATATTGGGCATTTATATTGATAAGTAGGCTCAATAGCACGGTGATATGTTTTAATTACCGCGAGCATGGTGATATGTATTTGAGCATGTTAAGTTGCTTATTTGGGTCAGAAGGAGCGCGTGGTCACCGTGCCATTTTGTGGAGCCGATAGAGTGGCATTAAGGTCGTACGATTGTTTGTAGAATCGTGGGTCTTACCCTTTCGCGTGGACTTATTGGCGAGGAGTCGCGGATTGGGAATATGGACGAGCACGTGAGTCTCCGGCGACTAGTATGAATTGTAGAGATGTGAATGCGGACATGTTTATCATTCATGTACATATGTTGATTTATTCACTAAGCTTTAGCTTAAACAAATCGAAATATGTGTGGTTATTCAAATAACCATTTCAGGTGTTAATGCTGGCGAGGAATCGGTGAAGTGAGTACGTGGGTTGGGAGTTCGCTTGTGAGGCAGCCTGAATATTAATCTTGTAGTTTTGGGATCCTCGAAATGTTGTAATAAGAATTCTTATGGTTTTGGTTATGTTTAACTTGGTATGATAGAATGGATCTTGAACGTTGTAATATTTAGTAACATGTTGTAATCTTACTTTAGAAATGCTTTAATACAGCTAGAATTACTTTAGAATGAGTTCGGTATGAGTTTGTTTCAAGTGGTTGATCTTTGGGGAAAGTTAGAAAGCTTTTAAACTTGTTTTCTGCAGATTGGGCTGCTGCCAGGGGAGCAGTCGACTGAGCAGTCGACTGAACCCCTGAGTCTGTTAGCAACTGCTTCTTATTTTAACAAAAGCAGTCGACTGGACCCCCAGTCTCAGTCGACTGAAATTTGATATAAAAATCCCTGCCCGCCTCCGTCGACTGAGCAGTCGACTGAGCAGTCGACTGAACCTCTGGTTTTAAAATGTGTTTTGTTTTCCGCTGCGTGTGTTCTTCAAACCTATTATTTTTGGGAACGTTAATGAATTGGTTTAGCCTCGGTGGCGTGCCACGGGCTCCGGTTCCGCTATTGTGGGACCGGGCTGTGACATTTAGTGGTATCAGAGCATAAGTTTAGAGCCTTGGGAACGAGTGACGTTATATATGCTGAGTGACGTCGAGTGGAGTGTGTAATTGTGAAGATAATTGTTATCATTGTAGAAATGCTTCATGCATTAACAATTGTTGATTGTGATGAACTGTGCACATATATCTATATTGTGGCATAGCATGCATGGTCATTATGCATTGAACTCAACAGGAGAAATAATTGAAACGTTATGGCTGATCCACCAAGAGAATTGTCACCGCATTCGCGGATGGACCAAATAGTGAATATGGTGGGAAATTTCATACAAGCGGTAAGTGAAAGAGAACAGATGAACGTTCAGCCTCCACAAGTGGAAATTCGTTATGTCAATACACCATCGACATCGCGACCTCAACACACAATCGTGGAACAGTTTCATAAACGGAAACCGACGTTGTATCATGGACAAGTTGACATAGATTTGGCCGATCATTGGATGATGGACATGGAAAGACATTTCCGTCAGGTAATATGTACCGATGAGGAGAAAATTTTATGTGCATCCGATACGTTGATGGGCGAAGCATTGAATTGGTGGAACAACGTACTTGAACAAGGGAAACCAACTACGTGGGAAGCATTTAAAGAGGAATTCAACAAACGTTTCTTCCCGCAATCTGTTTATACTCAGAAACGTCAAGAGTTTGCGAGTTTGATTCAGGGAGATATGACCGTGGGTGAGTATGTTTCTCGTTTTAATGCCTTGTTACGATTTGGGAAAACTACCGTTCCAACTGATAGGGATAAAGCTCGTAAGTTTGAGGAAGGGCTTAGAGAGAATATCCGTGGCCGTGTGGACATGTTGCAACACTCGACCGTTTCTCTCGTTGAGGAAGCTGCCCGTATTGCTGAGAAAAGTGTCGACAGATATCGATAGGGACAACAAGGAAAGAGACCCAATGACAATAGGGGCAAGAGTCAAGGGAATGCGAAGAAACCGTTCACGCAAGGTTCAGGATCGAATATGAGTAGCCAAGGAGGGAGTACATTCATGGGAGACCCGAGACCGTTGTGTCCAACATGTAACCTGCGACACAGAGGAACCTGCTATCAATTGATCACTTGCTATATTTGTAAACAATTGGGGCATGTGTCTAGGAATTGTCCTTTGAACACAAATTCGACTACACCAAACACAACCTCGAACGCCAAGAGCTATAACCCAGAAACGAGAGGAAAATGTTTTGAGTGTGGACAACCGGGACACATAGCAAAGAACTATTCGAGTAAGAGACAACCGGGAATGAGTACCGGGGCATCGAGTGTGCCAAGCGGATCAAGGGTAGAACCTCGAATAGATAAAGGGAAAGGAGTTGTGCAACAACAAGGACGATACTTCCAGCTCAGGCCGGGGAATACGGATGATACCGTCGTATCAGGTATTCTTCCTATTTGTTCGTATCCTGCACGTATACTCATGGATTCTGGTTCGACGCATTCATTTGTATCACGTGATTTTGTTAAACATTTAACTGTTAAGTCAGAACCGCTAGGATATGACTTGTGTGTATCATTGCCTAGTAGTGAACCGCTAGTTACTTCTTCGATATTCAAGTCATGTGAGATCAAGATAGGTGATAAAGTCTTGAGCGTTGATTTGATTCCGTTGACGGTGAATTACTTTGATGTTATCTTGGGTATGGATTGGTTGTCGGTCAATCAAGCCAAAATCGATTGTGAACAGAAACGGGTTAGTTTCTATCCGTCAGGACGAGAAGAGTTTACTTTTCAGGGTAAGGGAGTGATCGTACCGCCGTACTTGATATCGGCGATTCAAGCAAGTAAGATGTTGAAGAAGGGTTGTTCGGGTTTCTTATGTTCAATTATCGACACGCGAGTTCTTGGACCACTAATAGAAGACATTTCAGTAGTTCGAGAATTTCCAGATGTTTTTCCCGATGAGTTACCCGACGTATTGATTGAAAGAGAGCTTGAGTTCACAATAGAAGTAGTACCAGGGTCACAACCGGTATCCAAGGCACCGTACCGAATGGCACCGATAGAGTTGAAAGAACTGAAAGTTCAGTTAGAAGAACTGTTGGAGAAGGGTTTTATCCGACCGAGTGTTTCGCCGTGGGGAGCTCCAGTCTTTTTTGTGAAGAAGAAAGATGGAACAATGCGCATGTGCATCGACTACCGAGAGTTGAATAAGTTGACCGTCAAGAACAAGTATCCGTTGCCGCGAATAGATGACTTGTTTGATCAGTTACAAGGGGCTCAGGTATTTTCGAAGATCGACTTGAGATCCGGTTACCATCAGTTGAAAGTCAAAGAGGAAGATGCTGAGAAGACAGCTTTCAGGACTCGATATGCTCACTTTGAATTTTTGGTCATGCCGTTTGGAGCGACTAATGCACCAGCTGCTTTCATGGACTTAATGAACCGTGTCTTCAAAGATTATTTAGATGAGTTCGTTATCGTGTTCATAGATGACATCCTAATCTACTCCAAAAGCGTAGAAGATCACGAGTATCGTTTGCGATTAGCTTTACAACGATTGCGTGAAAAGAGATTATTCGGCAAATTGAAGAAGTGTGAGTTTTGGTTGACTGAGATAGCTTTCCTTGGACATATAGTGTCGGCAAAGGGAATTTCTGTAGACCCTCAGAAGATAGAAGCAGTTACCAATTGGGCGAGACCAACGAATGTGACAGACATCAGAAGTTTCCTAGGATTAGCTGGGTATTATCGGAGATTTGTAAAAGACTTTTCGCGTATAGCAATGCCGATGACACAGTTAATGAGGAAAGATATTGCTTTTGTTTGGAGTCCAGAATGTGAAGAAAGTTTTCAAGAGTTGAAGGGTCGACTGGTGAAAGCACCAATATTAGCCGTTCCGTCAGGGACTGAAGGATTTATTATTTACAGTGATGCTTCATATAGAGGTTTAGGTTGCGTTCTTATGCAAGGTTATAAAGTCATTGCGTATGCATCAAGACAACTTAGACCGCACGAGAAGAATTATCCAACACATGATCTAGAATTGGCCACCGTGATTTTTGCATTGAAGATTTGGCGTCATTATCTATACGGCGAAAAATGTGAGATCTATACGGATCACAAGAGTTTGAAGTACTTGTTTACACAACGAGATTTGAATATGAGGCAAAGGAGATGGTTAGAGTTGATGAAGGACTATGACTTGTCAATTCAGTATCATCCGGGCAAGGCGAATGTTGTCGCCGATGCTCTTAGTCGCAAAGTACCAACCAATACCGCATCAGATTTGACTTCTCAGAAAGAATTGATACGAGATATGGAGAATATGGAGCTTGAGGTGATTCCGAGGATTAAAGGTGGATTGATGTCGACGATTGTGGCACAACCACTCTTGATTCACGAGATCACGAAGAAACAATTTCAAGACGTGGCTTTGAAGAAGATTTGTGATGAGATTCCAATGGGCAAACAACCGGGATTCACGTTTGAGAATAATGTGTTGAGATTGAGGGGTAGAATTTGTGTACCTAGCGAGAAGGAATTAAAACGGAACATCCTAGAGGAAGCACACAATACGAAGTATACCGTTCATCCGGGAAGCACCAAGATGTATAGAGACTTGAGACATGTTTATTGCTGGCC
Organism: Hydrangea macrophylla; assembly: GCA_033977485.1. Taxonomy (NCBI): domain Eukaryota; kingdom Viridiplantae; phylum Streptophyta; class Magnoliopsida; order Cornales; family Hydrangeaceae; genus Hydrangea; species Hydrangea macrophylla. The sequence continues at coordinate 94,480,596 of CM066994.1, forward strand.
AGGAATGAAGAGAGAAATAGCACGATATGTTTCGCGTTGTACTAGTTGTCAACAAGTAAAGGCCGAACGCCAAGTACCTTCAAGATTGCTACAACCGTTACCAATAGCCGAGTGGAAATGGGAGCACATAACAATGGATTTTGCTAGTGGATTTCCGAGGTCGAAGAGATCAAACACTATTATTTGGGTGATTGTTGATCGTTTGACGAAGTCGTCGCACTTCCTACCACTTCGAACAACTAAGCCAATGACGTTAGCTAAGTTGTATATTCGCGAAATTGTGAGACTACATGGTATCCCAGTTTCTATCGTTTCGGATAGGGATAGTAGTTTTACATCGAAGTTTTGGAGAGCCTTGCAAGAAGCAATGGGTACCAAATTGCACTTTAGTTCAGCTTTTCATCCTCAGACCGATGGTCAATCAGAGAGAGTAATCCAGATTTTAGAAGACATGCTTCGGTTATGTGTACTTGATTTTCAGGGTGATTGGGAAGACCATTTGCCATTGATTGAGTTTGCGTATAACAATAGTTTTCAATCGAGTATTGGAATGGCTCCTTATGAAGCTCTATATGGTCGTGTATGTCGTTCACCGATTAGTTGGACGGAAGTCGGAGAAAGAAAGATTGAAGGGCCGAAAATTGTACAAGAGACGACAGATAAGATAAAGGTGATTAGACAACGATTACTGACAGCCCAGAGTAGGTATAAGAGTTATGCCGACAAGCGCAGACGGCCGTTGGAATTCGATGTAGGAGACTTGGTGTATTTGAAGGTGTCACCTTCAAAGGGAATAACCAGATTTGGTAGATACGGGAAACTCAACCCGAGGTATGTAGGACCTTTTGAAATCATTGGAAAGGTTGGACCCGTAGCTTATCGTTTGAACTTGCCGAGCGAGTATGCTCAAGTTCATAACGTGTTTCATGTATCATTGGTACGTAAACAATTAGTAGAAGATAGAGATCAAGTGATGACTCTGACATCGAATGAGATTCAGAGTGATTTAACGTATGTCGCATATCCGGTAGAAATCTTAGACAGGAAGGATCAAGTCTTACGAAATAAAGTAATATCGAAAGTGAAAGTGTTATGGCGTAGCCAAACTACGGAAGAGATGACGTGGGAGATAGAAGATAAGATGCGTACTCAGTATCCGCACCTTTTCGAGACATGAGGTATAAGTTTGGGGACAAACTTCTTTTAAGGGGGAGAGTATTATAACACCCACATTTGTGTTATTGCATTTGTACCATATTGTCATGCATGATAATGTGATGTGGCGTGTCCTATGACACATGGTTGAGTGAGTTTTGACTCACGAGTTGATTTGGGTGTCTGTATTAGAGAACCCTTTGAAACTGTGGTAATTGAGGATTTATTGTTTGTGAAGTCTCTTCGAGTATGAGACGGTCACTGTGGAATACTTTAAATGTTTATCTGAAAATAAATGTTTACCTGTGTATTTCAATATCTGTATTATTTTCTGTTTTAGAATTTATTTCTGTTGTTAGATTTAGTATCCTGGTGAGGACGAATGAACACGCTATTAATTTGGTAGGCTAATTAGCAACTTCGAAAACGTCATATAGAAATTCGCGTTTTAGCAACCAAACGAAACTTAGTCGAAAACTTTTATAATTTTGAGGTTTCACTCGTAAAGCTATGAATAAGCTGTATAGAAAGTTTCAGAGACTGATTAGGAGTTTGGAAAACTCGTGGGGAGGTAAACGTAATTCCCCGAGAATGTTGCCTATATATAGATAGAGATGAGTTGAGATATTTCACAACTCTTAACCTAAAACTCAAGAAGGAGGCCAAAAGGGGGGCTAGAGGGAGATTTGGTTACTTCAAGCTTTGCGACGCCAAACGACGACCTTCCGTCAGTCTGGTTTCTCCCAGATTTCATATTCGAGCTCCTTGAGGTAAGAGCTTCGTTTTGATATATGTTAGGGCATGTTTGGCTAAGTTTTCCGAAAAGTTATTTTCTAGAATTTTTCATAAAAGTTGATAAATGGAATTCTGATCCATAGGAATTGTACTAGACGGACTTCTGCACGTTCTTTGTGCACGGGTTTTCTTCAGATTGAATCATAGGAGCGTTATTTGGAGGTGAGTGATTCAACTATGTTTTGGAATGATTTCTTGGCATGTATTCATGTTATGTTTGAATAGCATGTATAAATTTTTAGAGATGTATTGTGTAGTTCATATTGGGCATTTATATTGATAAGTAGGCTCAATAGCACGGTGATATGTTTTAATTACCGCGAGCATGGTGATATGTATTTGAGCATGTTAAGTTGCTTATTTGGGTCAGAAGGAGCACGTGGTCACCGTGCCATTTTGTGGAGCCGATAGAGTGGCATTAAGGTCGCACGATTGTTTGTAGAATCGTGGGTCTTACCCTTTCGCGTGGACTTATTGGCGAGGAGTCGCGGATTGGGAATATGGACGGGCACGTGAGTCTTCGGCGACTAGTATGAATTGTAGAGATGTGAATGCGGACATGTTTATCATTCATGTACATATGTTGATTTATTCACTAAGCTTTAGCTTAAACAAATCGAAATATGTGTGGTTATTCAAATAACCATTTCAGGTGTTAATGCTGGCGAGGAATCGGTGAAGTGAGTACGTGGGTTGGGAGTTCGCTTGTGAGGCAGCTTGAATATTAATCTTGTAGTTTTGGGATCCTCGAAATGTTGTAATAAGAATTCTTATGGTTTTGGTTATGTTTAACTTGGTATGATAGAATGGATCTTGAACGTTGTAATATTTAGTAACATGTTGTAATCTTACTTTAGAAATGCTTTAATACAGCTAGAATTACTTTAGAATGAGTTCGGTATGAGTTTGTTTCGAGTGGTTGATCTTTGGGGAAAGTTAGAAAGCTTTTAAACTTATTTTCTGCAGATTGGGCTGCTGCCAGGGGAGCAGTCGACTGAGCAGTCGACTGAACCCCTGAGTCTGTTAGCAACTGCTTCTTATTTTAACAAAAGCAGTCGACTGGACCCCCAGTCTCAGTCGACTGAAATTTGATATAAAAATCCCTGCCCGCCTCCGTCGACTGAGCAGTAAACTGAGCAGTCGACTGAACCTCTGGTTTTAAAATGTGTTTTGTTTTCCGCTGCGTGTGTTCTTCAAACCTAATTTTTTTGGGAGGGTTAATGAATTGGTTTAGCCTCGGTGGCGTGCCACGGGCTCCGGTTCCGCTATTGTGGGACCGGGCTGTGACATATACACACTTTAAACTTTTAGGCTATTTTCTTTAATGTATAGATAATATATAAATATATATATACACACATATGTACAAAAGTGTAATTAACTACGATAGGTAAAAGGGTAATTTGGTAACAAAAGGGTAATTTGCAAAAAGCATAAGGGTAATTTGGTTATTGAGTAGTTATATATATATATATATATATATCATAATAGAATAAAATAACATACAAGTATACACACACACAATGGTAATTTACAAAAGGCAAAAGGATTATTGGTGTAGATAGTAGTTGACCGCTCATCCAGCTTGACCAGTACACGTCACCAACGACTCCACATGTACCAATATGGGCTCCATCAACAACAATTGCTACAAACAAGACCTACCCTACGGAGCCCACTGTGAAGCTCCACGACTGAGAAACTCGCCCCGAAGTCCATCTCAATGATCCCACTCTAAAGCCTTACCTCGGATAAGCCCATTCCGAAGCCTCACCTTTCCGAAGCCTCCGCTAGCCCACTCCGAAGGCGCACTTCGGATGAGCCCAATCTGAAGCTTCACTTCGGAATCTGAAGCCTATGATTCCACTCCGAAGCCTTAATCTCCGAAGGCCCAAAGTAGCCCACTCCGAAGCCCCCACTATGGATGACTCCACTCCGAAATCTTATTCAAACAAAGCCCATCTCAAGTAGCCCTCAAAGGAAGCACACTTCAAATATACACACACTCACCTCTCGGACACCCACCCTTGGTCCGGAAGCAGTACCTAAGGGTGGCTCAAGTCCGTTGGGATTTCGAAAGCTCATGGCTAGGTGGCTAGAACCGAAGGCATCTCCCTAGCCTGCTCCCCATGGGCAAGGTTAGGGTTGGTCCCAAAGAGAGAGAGAGAGACACATGACTTTCACGTGCCTGACCTCGACCAGTCTCACAATTAATGGGCGAAGCCCATTAGCGTAAAACTTGCTTAAACCCTTGACCAACAGTGCTCAGTCACTTCAAGCTTGCGTTGCACCAATAAAAGAGAACCTTGGTTCCCGCCCTCGCTTAACCCTCTGCAGCCTCGACAATCGCCCTTACTTAATCCTCTGCACCAATAGCATGAGCCTCGGTATCTTCACTCACTTAAACCTCTGCACCAATAACATATCTTTCCCCCTTGACTAACCCCACAACCTTCGTCTGTCACCGAGGGACAATACCTTCTCTATTTGACTTGTTTCTCCCGAAGCCCATGACAGATCAACATCTCATTCAATACCTCCACCTACCTTAAACATGAGCATTTAAACCATCCATACCGTCCATCTACCTAAAACAAATGATCCACTCAGAGAATGCCAACTCAGCTTCTCTCCACCACATCAAAACTTAGCAGCCTCATATGACTTTCTGTATAAATAGTGGTCTCATTTACTACATCCGACCGGACCAACACAACCACACAGAATCCTTTACTACCGCAAAAGATCAACATTGACTACTCCTCCGACCCATTTACAAAATATTCCCATTGTCCCGAACACAATCAGACCCTTCGGACCGCAAGGCCCCTCGCCTTACTTCGCCCTTCGCCTCGCCTTGACCCTTTGTCTTCACCAATGCCCTCCATTTCACCAAAGACCCTTCGCCTCATTACACCACTCGTCTCAACAAGACCCTTCGGCTTTATTACACCTTCGTCTCACTCTACCCTTCACCACACTCCAACAATTACTCACCACCCTTCACCTTATTCCAACACACATAACTCCTGGACACTCACTGCTTTCTCTCTCTCTCTCTCATTTGGGGCTACTTCGGTTCTCATCCGATTCGAGCCATGCTCTCTCCGACTCCCATTTCTATACTATATTTTTATACATTATTGTTCTACTACACTTTTTGCATTATTTTATTATATTTTATCTGTTGTTTCACCTATATTACTAACCTGCTTACGTGTTATACCCATCCATATATCTCATACACATCACAAAAGAACTCACACAATTGGTAATTCCAATTAATGAAAGAAAATTTATAATTGTGCACACTTCAAACTATAATGCTATTTTTTCAATAATATATTCAATATATATATAAATATATAATAATGAAAATAATATGTACATATACATAAGGGTAATTTAGTAATTCAACATACTATTGTACACACTCTAAATACATGTAGAATAATAATAAAATTATAACATATATACACACAAACATATATAGATACAAAAGGGTAATTTACAAAAGGCAAAAAAGATAATTAGGTAATTCAATTTATAATTGTACACACTTTGACCTTTAACAAAAGGTTAAAAAAGGCAAAATGATAATTTTGTATAATAAAATAATGTATGCATTTATATATATATATATACACACACTCAACGGCAATTATAAAATGCAAATAGGTAATTTGGTAATTCAATTTAACAAAAAGTTAGTTAATTCAATATATAATTGTACACACTTTAAATACAGAAATAATATATACATATGTAGAAAATGATAATTTATAAAATTAACTTAATTAAAGCTTGGTGTTAGTGGTTTGAGTGGTAAAACCCAAAAAAAATAAAAACAATACCAAGCAAAACAAAACAAAACCAAACAAGTTAGTGACTTTTTTGGGAAGAACGAAAAAAAATGCACAAATCACAAAGCCGAAAAGAGGTTGTGCTAAACAATGCAGAACCTACAATTGTTGACTTTGGAGTTTTTTGAACCAAATTGTAAATTGTAAATATTTTGTAATTATTGTTTGAAAAGTTAATTGAAATCATCATTTGTAGATTAATTAAATTTTAAAAGTTGAACCTAATTGTAAACATTTGTAATTATTGTTTGAAAAGTTTATTGAATCATCATTTCTAGAATAATTAAATTTTAAAATTTGACCTAATAGTAATAAGGGTTGTTTTGTAGGTGAAATGACCAACATACCCTCACTAAATGACAAAAACTCAAATTAATGATTCAAAGAAAATGGAACAAAAACGAAAAGTAAGAGTAAAAGTGCTATTTCAAATAAATAAATAAAAAATGAAAAATTAGAACAAAATTGAAATTAACTATCCAATTAAGGCTCTTTTATATAGGATAGTAATATATATATATATATATATATCAAAGATTCTCTAAAGAGGGCGTCCTCTCTTTATTAAAGAGAGGGCCTCTGTTTTGACCGTCGGATCGTGTTTAAAAACTGTGAAATGACAAAACTGCCATTAATGAAAACACGATCTGACGGTCAAAACAGGGGCCCCCTCTTTAAGAAAAAAAGGGCGCCCTCTTTAAAGCCTGACTGATATATATATATATATATATATATATATAAAAGGAGCGTATACTGTTCCAGTAAAAGTCTCGTGGCATAGGTGAATCCTACACTGACCATAAAACATGCAATGCAGCACCCAACCTTTTAGTATCCATGGGATCAAATTTCCCGAATCCATAATGTCAAGTAGTCCATTTAATAAGCTCAACATTAATATTTTATAGATCAAAACTAAAGGCATGCATAATGCATTGATCTATGCTATCCCATTAATGCTATAGATTTTACTAGACTTAGGGCAGGCTAGTCTATTTTTATAATTTAGTTATCATTTTTTTAGGGGAAAGTAATTCAGTTATCATAATGAAACCTTCTATGACATTTTTTTAATGTAACATGAGTTCCATGACTTAAATCATAAATTAAATAACATTCCTTGAGTAAAGTTTATCAATTTAATGGGGCCACTTCCATTAAGAAACGAGACTTGCCCCATGTTTTTTTGGTGTACAATAATTTTTTATTCACTTAAAATGACAATAGTTATGACTTGCCTCATGTTTTTTTGGGTGTACAATAATTTTTTATTCACTTAAAATGACAATAGTCGTGACTTCAAAGAATAGAAATATTATGATTCCAACTTCTTACACTCATAATTGTTTTCTAACTGATGCGGTGATGAGGCCACATACAAATCTTTTTATTTTTTATTTTTATTTTTTTATTACACATAATGTATACCACAACTAGACCACCTTTTTATTAGTATAAACTATATTTTAGCAAGATGTGGTGTTGGCACTTCTCTCCTGCAGTGAGGCATCTTTGTGGAAGTCCAAAGCACTTTCATTTTAGTCTCTCTTGACCACCCCAACATTTTTATAAAAGGCGATGGTGAATCCGTCCGGCCTATCTGATACTTCTCTCTTAGAGCCTTGAAAACCTTCACTTCCTCAAACAAAGAGAGCATTTTTGCTTACCAAATTTTGATTTACCATTGTTCACTTAGGTTTTTATTGGGTGATATATCTTATTTTAGTAATTATATTAATAGTATATATGTAAAATGAGAATAAAATGTGACACATATTACCCAATAAAGGTTTGAATGAACAATGATGAACCAAAAAAAGGGTGAACGAAAATACTCTCCTCCAATAGCCTTTCTACGACACAAGTATGGAAGCAAACTTGATCTTAAAACTATCCTTTTTTATGTCAACACCAAAAAGGAAAAAAAAAATTTCCTTAATGTTTTCAATTAACAATAAAAATATATTTATTGAACAATAAAAAATCCTAATTTTCTGAGATGCACAACATTTACATGCAATAATGTCTCTCCTACGTCATTGGTCCGTAGCATTCACATACACGATGATCCAATCGCAATAAAGAAAAATTAGGGAAATCAAACTCTTCCAAGCTTACACGTTACTTTTCTTTAATTGACTAGGTTCTTCTAAACAATTTCAAATTATTAAAACTTTTGTTCTACAAGACTACAAGTTCGTTTTTCATAAGATTTGATGTTTTGAAATAAGTAAAATGAGATCTATTAACCGAGATCAATATTGGTCATAAAATACTGGAAGGGAAAAAAAAACCTAAGCAAATATGAAAAAACTATCTATATATATATTTTGCATAAATATACAAAAATATATCCCTTTCATAAAATTGGCACCATAGTTGCAGAGATTTCAAAAGAAAAAAAAAAACAAAGAATAAAAAAAAAGAGTCATTTAGTCTAAAGTCCTAAGTAATGCACCTTTCTTATAATTGGTTCAGTCTTTAGAACATTTCAGTCTAAGGTCCACTAGTAAAAACATGGACACAACTACCCCTCCCCTCAAATTCTGATAAATCCCCAACTACCAAATTTGGCTTCCCTATAAATCTCGTCAAATCACTTATGGAATAAGGAGACCTCATGATATTCGATTCCAATCCCAAAATTGTAGGGTTTTCAAAAATCAAAAATGGAAGAGAAGAAATCAACACACCCAAATCGAACTGGGTCGTCTCCGACAAGCTCACCTCTTACTCTTTCGTCAAAACCTCCCAACTCGACGCCTCAGATGTTGAAGATGATGAAGAAGAAAGTGAAGAATCGTGGTAGGTTTTGAAGGTTGGGTCCATAGTTCGAGCCAAGGTGGGTACAGATTTGCAACTGAAGACAATCGGAGACCAAAATCGGGTTGATTTCGTTTTTCAGGGCGTGTGGGCTATGAAGTTCTTTACTGATGAGTTCTGTTGATCACTTAAGAGATGAGCTTTGGGACTCAGACTAAATTTTGTCGAATAAGAAGGGTAAGTGTAAAATAAACACTATTGTCTGAATCGTTGACATGTTTTTCACACTATGGATCATTCACAATCAAACAATTGTTGATCAAAATCAGTATATCATGGGTAAATATTTGAGAAAAAAATCGTGGTATTCACTCACCCGATAGTAGATTCGTTTTTTTTTTTTCCCCCTTTCAAAACACTCTCTGGTATTACTTGATCTTCATGTGTTTTTAAGACCATAGACTTCAAAAATAGGACTTTTTGGGATGTTGTGTTTTTGGTTTACTCATTTTGGGTTTCTGCAAAAAACAGGATTCTCCAAGGATGTGTCATTGTAAGTCTAATATGAGTGTGAAATTTAACACTCGTGTTCATCGCCACTGTTTTACTCTTAAGATTATTGTCATTTTGTAGTGTGAAGTTGATGACTACATCCTAATTATCAAACATGGATTGATTGGTGAAAAAATTGCCATAGCGCTAAATTTTGCACTCATGTCGTGCACGTCTGCAAAGTACGAGTAAATAATTGTATAATTGTAGTAAATAGGATGTTTAGGGATGTTGTGTTTTTGGTTTACTAATTTTGGGTATCTGCAATATGAGTGTGAAATTTAATACTCGTGTTCATCGCCTATTCTGAATAACACTTGAGATGATCATCAAGTTGCAACGTAGTCTACAATTTCACACTTATTGTAGAGTTTGCAACGGATTCATCCACATTTTCAACACAAATATGAATTCATTCTCTGTTGTAGTGGGATAAAATATAAATTGATTATCGGTGATATTGGGTTGCAAAAATTAATTGTTTGCTGTATGGCTTCGAATTCATACGCTTCAAAGGGGTAGTATTCTTATGCTGTGTGAGACTTATGACTACATCTCATTGTTCATCTTTGGGATTTCCTACTTGTTAAATTTTACACTAATGTCTTCCGTTTGTCCATGTAGCTTTTCACATTCACCAGTCACATAAGAGTACAATGCAAATCAGTGCAGGGCCGATTTAATCCACTAGTTCCTAAACACTCACGAAAGGTCTTGGGCATTGTTTTAACACGAAGCCAGAGAAGATGTTCTGAGAATTAGTGGGCAACTTGATGGTGTAACAAACTTATAGGGGATAATTCATTGATTTTTGTTATCTTCTTGTAACAACTGCATTTATGTGAATATTGCAGTTAACATTTTTGTGTGATTACTGGTTTTGGGTTTTCAGAATAACCTATTTAATGTTGGCTTATTCGTCTGTTGTTTGTCATAAAATTTACTTATAAATTAGAATTAGGAATTTCACATACGATGTTATTGATCTTCACTGGGTGATGTTTATTAGGTGAGATTTCTGTGAGGAATAAACCCAGCAAGGGAGTGTTATCAAATGTCGTAGTGTTAAAATTAATCATACACAAGTGTGAAATTCAACACTGTAAAATTCTCGATTTTGATAAGAATAGTGTGAAATTTGACACTAGTACTGTAAAATTTTAAATGAGAACTCACAGAATGCAGAACATTCAATCCAAAACATAACAGAGAGCCCAAACACGTTTAAGGTGTGATATGTTGATTGAATATGATTTATACACTGTGAATAAGAAATGGTGAACCTCGTTTGTAACAGATTTGGAATTTAATATCCTAAAATATTGGCATATTATTTCTATATATATTGTAACCAATATCAATTAGGATTTGATAAGATTTGGTAACTCATTCAATCTTTAAAAGACATCTACTATTTCTATATATATATATATATAATATACGGTTCTGTATATATAGGTTAGGGGTATAAAAGACATCTACTAATTCTATAATAGGAAAATTTGGACTAATCTCTAACAACATCTACAATTATAGGGTCTATCATTGGGAAGTACCAATTGGTGGGTCTATTACAACAAACATTGGTAGAATGGGATTTTCCACTAAATTTTTCAAAAAAAAATCACCCAAAATGCCCAAGAATTGAGAAAGTTATCGTCGTTAATATAAACAGATAACATTATCTGTCTGTAGACTGATAAAACATAAAATATTATCTGTTAGATAGATAAAAACTCAAAATCATGCTGCAATATATCAAATTTGTAAATTTTCCCCCATTGCGTAGATCTCGAAGAAATATATATAAAAAAAAAAAAAATTCATCCCAAAAGGCAAAAAAATAATAAAATTATGATTGTTTAACTTAATATTATCTATCACATCTGTATTGACAAATAAAAAAAAATGAGGTTCCAAACTACTTTATTTTGCACAATTTTCAACTTCATTGCGTAGATCTCAAAGAAATACATTAAAAAAAACATTAATCAAAAAGACTAAAAAAACAAGTGAGTTATGGTGGTTTAAAGTTGATAGATAATTATTAATATTATCTGTTAAAACAGATAATATCATCTGTTTTGATAGATAAAATAAAAAACGACGTTCCAAATTACTTTCTTTTGTACAATTTTCAACTCCATTGCGTGTAGCTCGAAGAAATACATGAAAGAATAAAAAAATATCACACAAAAATGCTAAAAAAACGAGTGAGTTATGGTAGTTTAAAGTTGACAAACAATATAAAAATTATCTGTTTTGACAGATAAAGTTAAAAATTAAGGTTCCAAAGTACTTTCTTTTGTACAATTTTCAACTCCATTGCGTAGATCTCGAAGAAATACATAAAACAATAAAACAATCACTCAAAGACTAAAAAACGAGTGAGTTATGATAGTTTAAAGTTGACAGATAATATCATCTGTTTTGACATATAAAATAAAAAACTGAGGTTCCAAATTACTTTTTTTTTTTGTACAATTTTTAACTCCATTGCATAGATCTCGAAGAAATACAAGAAATCAAAAAAATATACATCAATCAAAGAGGCTAAAAAACGAGTAAGTTATGGTGGTTTAAAGTAATATTATCTGTCAAAACTGATAATATCATTTGTTTTTGACAGATAAAATAAAAAATTGAGGCTCCAAATAAAATTTTTTTGGTACAATTTTCAACTCCATTGTATAAATCTCGAAGAAATACATGATATCAAAAAACAAATCACTCAAAAAGGCTAAAAAAATTGAGTGAGTTATGGTGGTTTAAAGTTGACAGATAATATTGTTTTAGCCATTTTTCTATTACGGGAGGGGCTTTTGTCACGCCCCGGCGTAGCCAAAATATGGAAAAATTTAAAATTTTCATCTTGGACCCTGAGGCACGTGACTGGTTACAGTACCGAATTGTCCTCACCAAATGCTAATAATAAACAACATAACGAAAGGGATAAAACCAACAGCAGCTAACAAGGATATATTATAATAAGAGGCCACAATACTAGTTAACTATTACATCATGGTAGATACATCAGAGTCTTATGGCTCTAGGGCATTACAGAACTATTACAAAAGATAGATGAAGTCCTCTGCTAGAGGTTACAACCAAAAACATTTACAAAGACATCTACTAGTCTTCTCTCTAACTAGTATATCCATAGCCATCTTCGGTGTACTCTTCCTCCATGATCTCCTCTTGCGTAGCATCACCCGTGTACTCATCACCTGGATAAGTTGGACATGGGAATGTCCAGCGACATGAACGTCGTCAGCTTATGAAAGCTGAGTGAGAAAACTAAATCAAATGGAACTTATATAGTCACACACAATAAGAAATATATTTACTACTTTTTATTACGTCTATTAAAGTTCTCTCACGTTCTCACCGTCGGACTACAACAACTTACGTGCCCATACAGGCATTCGAAGAGAAAAATAAACAATCGATATAACTCGCTTCTACATCTCGGAACATTATCACAGTCCATTACCGAAGTCTATTTCGGAGTCCTAACTCCAATTAACAACACTAAAAAGGCTGTCACAATTGCACAACTAAATTACTTTGTACTTGCCAATTGTAACCAATCCCTCTTTCGTTAACCAAACCATCTTACACTGATCAAACCATCTTTTACTGACCAAAACCATCTCGCACTGACTAAACCATCTTTCATTAACCCAAAACACTTGTAACCTTCACTTTGTCACGAAGAACCACCACTTCTCCATCACGAAGAACCGAAGCGTTTACGGAGTGTAAGAACATCCATTCCATCACTAAGAACCGAAAGGAGTCATCACTCTAAGAAATACCGTTTCATCATTACGAAGAACCGAAACGTTTACGGAGTGCAAGAACTTCCATTCCATCACTAAGAACCGAAAGGAGTCATCACTCTAAGAAATACCGTTTCATCATCACAAAGAACCGAAACGTTTACGGAGTGCAAGAACTTCCATTCCATCACTAAGAACTGAAAGGAGTCTTCACTCTAAGAAATACCGTTTCATCATCACGAAGAACCGAAACGTTTACGGAGTGCAAGAACTTCCATTCCATCACTAAGAACCGAAAGGAGTCTTCACTCTAAGAAATACCGTTTCATCATCACGAAGAACCGAAACGTTTACGGAGTGCAAGAACTTCCATTCCATCACTAAGAACCGAAAGGAGTCTTCACTCTAAGAAACACCACTTCACCATCACGAAGAACCGAAATGATACACAACTTTCACATTCGTCAACCATACCCTTTTCTCATTATTCTGACCTCCGCTACCCAGATTACCTATCCGACAATTATCCTTAGCATAATCTACTTCTAACATAGCATAACCGACCCTTATGTTTTCCTGACCGCACATTCGTCACTCATTTCGGAATTTAGTTCATTAAAGGACTTCCGAATATACTTTCAAAGTTACGTTTATACATCCGTCATCCTGTTTTACGTTGTAATATACTTACAATGGAAACTTATCCAATCACTATCAGCGCAATAATCGTGTTGTACAACATACTTATAGCTTGGGTATGAATTCTCTATGGTCATCACACTATATTCATAACAACGGAAACCTAGCGTGCAGCTCGTGGATCTATAACATGGATTTGATATCAATAACCATATAGATGAAACCCTTAACATACTCATATACGCGATAACACTACCATAGCACAAGATATCCATAACCACATAGGTACCGGAAAGCAAGCATCATTAATAAACACATCATATAAGTAGTTATACAATCTGCCAGAATTTAATTTTACTATGTTGACTGAATTGATATGATTTATTTGGGCATGATAAATTTATTTGTAGATCAAACTCAAAACTAGAACATTGTAGATAATTGGATTATCTTCATGTACAAAAAAATCTAGCTTCAATTTCATTTTTGAGCTGCTCAAAATATTTATTTTACTTAGACATTTCTATATTTTCGGACTGCTCTGTCCCAGATTTATAGGACTGCGTTGCATGTGCATTTCACCTATTAAGGATTCATTTTTAGACCAGGCTATAACGAGTTATTTGTAGATAAATGAGTTAGCTTTCTCCACAAAAAAACCTAGCTTAATTCAGATTTCGGAGCTGCTTAAAACACTCATTTTACTAAACTACATTCTGCTGGAGGTTTATGTTTTTCAGATTTAAAGTACTTCGTTGCATGTATATTTCACTTATGAAGAAGTGATTTTCAGACTGAGCTATAGACGAGTCATTTGTAGATAAATGAGTTAGCTTTCTCCACAAAAAAACCTAGCCTCATTCCCATTTTCTAACTGCTTGAAATGTTTGTTTTACTAAACAACACTCTGCTGGAAGTTTCTACTTCCCAGATTTGAAAATTTGACTTGCATGTTGCATAGAACCTCAAAGTACAACATCAAACTCTTGCTAAACATTACTACATACTATATAGGTTCTAAAGTGAGTTAGAATACTCACTTAAACTTGAAATTGAGCTTGGGCTTTGGATTTGAGATTAGGAAGTTTGAACACAACTTCAATGGTGGAGACTTCTTCCTAGTTCTTCTTCTCCATCTCCATGTATCTCTTATCTCTCCATGGAGTTCATCTCCTAGCTCTCTCTAACTCTATATGCAGATTGTAAATGGCCAAGAGTGTAATGCATGAGTATAGGCATGTTTATATAGAGATGGTGGTGGGATATGTGTCACCATGCATGTGCTAGAGTGTACATGCATGGACAAGTGTCCTAGAGGTGGACAAGTGGCAAGGGAGGTAGTGCCATGTGGTGCATGGGCTGCCATGTGGCCGACCATGTGGGGCCCACCTTGGGTTGTGTGCCACTTCCTCGGTTTACGTGCATAAGTTCCTCGATATACGTGTTGGTCTTAATTTACGTGCAAACGCGTGTTGTTTCTAATGTCCGGGTCCGGTTACGGGACTAAGTTAATTCTAATTACGGTCGAGTCGGTGCAGTGATTATAGTCTAATTAGTAATTACATTACACTGACACAGTCACACAAATAAAATAATAATATAATAATAGACCAGATATAGAAATTCATAAAACTCGTATTATTGCACGTAGAGAAATTACAGGTATTACATCTTCTACCACCTATTACAGGATTTCGTCCTCGAAATTTGAGCTATCTAGGTAGTAAAAAGAAAAGGAAATTTCTCTCGCATTTCCGATTCCAGCTCCCAAGAGGCTTCTCCTTCGTCATGGTGTTTCCACCGAATCTTTACCAGCGGAATCTCTTTGTTTCTCAACTTCTTGATTCCATGATCCAGAATCTTTACAGGTCCTTCAATGAATGTAGCATTGTCATTTACTTCGATATCTTTGAAGTCGATCTCGTGTACCGGGTTATGAAGACATTTTCTTAGCATGCTTACATGGAATACGTTATGAACTCCTGACATCTTGGGTGGTAATGCCAATCGATAGGCGACTTTTCCTACGCGATCCAGAATTTCAAATGGTCCAATGTAGCGTGGCGATAGTTTTCCCTTCTTCTGTCCAAACCTTACCACGCCTCGAACCGGAAACTTTCAGGTAAACATGATCTCCCACTTCAAATTCTAGGTCTCGACGTCGTTTATCCGCTTAGCTCTTGTATCTACTTTGTGCTGCCTTCATTCTTTCCTTTATTGTATTGATTCCTTTATTGGTCTCCTGGACTAAGTCTAGTCCCAATAATTTGCCATCTCCAATTTCATCCCAACACAAAGGTGATCGGCACGGCCTTCCGTATAGTGCTTCAAATGGTGCGATCCCTTTGCTCGAATGAAAACTGTTGTTATAAGCAAACTCAACCAACGGTAAGTGAGTTTCCCACGAGCTTTCGAAATCGATTACACAGGCTCGAAGCATGTCCTCCATTACTTGATTCGTCCTTTCTGTTTGTCCGTCAGTTTGTGGATGAAATGCAGAACTTAACTTCAGAGATGTTCCCATCGCTTTCTGAAGACTCTCCCAAAATCCACCGGTGAATCTCGAATCTCGATCTGATACTATTGACACTGGTACCCCATGTAACCGCACAACTTGTTGTAGACAAAGTCGACTCATCTTCTCGACAGGATAGGTCATATTATATGCAATAAAATGGGCTGATTTGGTCAGTCGATCAACAATTACCCAAATGGCATCATGGTTCTGCTGGGATCTTGGCAATCCCATAACAAAATCCATAGTGATATGCTCCCATTTCCATTCTGGGACTGGTAGAGGTTGTAGTAATCCTGGAGGTCGTTGGTGTTCCACCTTGACTTACTGGCAAGTAGGGCATTTTGCTACATATTCTGCGACTTCTCTCTTCATGCCTTCCCACCAAAAGTTCCTTTTCAAGTCTTTGTACATCTTGGTTCCGCCGGGGTGTATAGTCATCCTTGACTTGTGGGCTTCATTTAGAATGTCTTTCCTCAAATTATCCGTGTTGGGTACACATAACCTGTCCTTACATCTGAATGCCCTGTCTGTTCCAATATTCCATTCAGTTGGATCCTTTGCTTTCGCCTTCTCAAACCATTTCCTCAATCCTTCGTCCTTCTTTTGAGCTTTGAGTATTCGGTTAATGAGGGTTGGCTGCACCATAAGACATCCAAAAGGTCGTCCAATACCTAGTCTTGTAGTCTGGAAGTCAAATTCTGTTAAAGCTTCTAAGGCTTTCCATTCCCTGATTAAAAATGAGGCGATTAACCTTTGGGGTTTTCTGCTTAAAGCATCTGCGACTACATTTGCATTACCGGGGTGGTATTGCAAATTAAAGTCGTAGTCCTTAAGTAGCTCCATCCAACGTCATTGTCTCATGTTTAAATCCTTTTGAGAGAATAGGTATTTCAAGCTTTTGTGATCGCTAAACAAGTCAAACTTTTCTTCGTAGAGTTAGTGCCTCCAAATTTTGAGTGCAAAGACAATTGCAGCCAATTCCAAATCGTGCGTAGGGTAGTTTAATTCATGTGGCTTTAATTGCCTAGATCCGTAAGCGATCACCTGACCATTCTGCATGAGTACACATCCTAGTCCTTGATATGAAGCGTCACTGTAGATAGTGTACTGTTCACCACTCTTGGGTATGGCTAGCACTGGCGCTGAGGTCAACCTCTCCTTTAATACCTGAAAGGCACGTTCGTGCTTGTCCTTCCACTCAAACTTTGAATCCTTATTTGTTAGTCCGGTTAAAGGAGACGCGATCCTTGAGAAACCTTCCACGAATCTCCTATAGTATCCAGCCAATCCAAGGAAACTTCGTACTTCTGATGCGTTGGTTGGTCTATTCCAACTAGAAACTGCGTCCGTCTTGGTTGAGTCCACCGAAATTCCATTTTGTGAGACTACATGTCCCAAGAATTTGATTTCTTTCAGCCAAAACTCACACTTACTGAACTTAGCATAAAGACGATTTTCTCTAAGTGTCTGAAGTGCAATCTTTACATGCTTCTCATGTTCTTCATCACTCTTCGAATAAATAAGGATCTCGTCGATAAACACGATGATGAATTGATCCAAGAAGGGTCTGAACACCCGATTCATCAAATCCATGAATACCGCCAGGGCATTAGTTAATCCAAAAGGCATAACTAAGAACTCGTAGTGCCCATATCTTGTTCTGAAAGCTGTTTTCGCTATATCTTCCGGCCTGACAAGTAACTGATGGTACCCAGATCGTAAGTCAATCTTCGAAAAGGTCGCCGCTCCTTGTAGTTGATCGAACAAATCATCTATCCTGGGAAGCGGGTACTTATTCTTAATAGTAACCTTATTCAACTCTCTGTAGTCGATACAGAGTCGAAGATTTACATCCTTCTTTCTAACAAATAGAACCGGGGATCCCCAAGGTGACGTGCTTGGTCTAATAAATCCAAGATCTTCTAACTCTTGTACTTGCTTCTTCAACACCAGCATTTCTGTTGGGGCCATACGATAAGGAGCCTTGGATATCGATGTCGTTTCGGGTACTAACTCAATACAAAAGTTGATCTCGCACTTTGGTGGTAATCCAGAAATGTCCTGAAAGACATCCTCATAGTCTCGGACTATCGGAATCTGAGCGATCGTCAAATCTGAGCCTGTAGTTTCCATAGCGGCTAAACGACTTGTAAGAAAAGCGTCACTAGTAGGGTTGCATTGAAAACTAAAGGGTGCACTTCTAGGTACTGAAAATGTGATCGACCTACCAGCACAATCTAACTTTGCATGATACTTAGTAAGCCAGTCAAATCCTAAGATTACGTCGAATTCCTTCATTGACAGAACAATTAAGTCTGCATGTAGGTTCCTATCCTCCAATGTCAAAGTGCAGTCCTTGCACACCTTTCCTAGCTTCACGGTCACTCCCAAAGGTGATACTGCGTTCAGGGCTACCTCAAGTGCTTGGGGTACTAAACCCAATCGTCGTACAATCTCAAAGGCAATAAACGAATTCGTAGCACCTATATCAAAAAGTACTTTAACTCGACTAGCATATAATGAGAGTGTACCTTCCAAGTTCTGCTGTTCCTTTTCATCATAGCTGGCCGCCTCGGGTATGATAGGATTTAGTCGACCTTTGCTAGTTTGACCTTGAGTAGTAGGCCCATGATAGTTTTCTCTTGGTGCATTGTAATCCATGCTCATGCGTCCTCTTTTGCGTCAGTTGTAGCATATAACATTAGCTCGGTTGTTGGTTCTGGGGGCTGTGTAGTCCGGGGATCCCACAATTGAAACATCCATCCTTGTTGTTCCCGGTAGTAGTGGTTGGTACTTGTGGTCCAGTTGGTTTTGCATGCTAATTCCGGGGAAAGGTGTGTCCTGGTTTCTTACCACTATTCCACGGGTGTTTGTTTCCTTGGAAACGGGTCAGAGGTCTTCCCCTTGGTCCACTCTTAAGCTGAGGTGACTGACTTGTCATCTGTTTGTGTGTTATGAACCTAACTGAATAACTACCGGTTACCCTCCAGTCCTAACTATGGTTACGAGATACGTAAACGATATAAGGTATAGTTAACAATTCTAATATGAGTACATATCACATCAATACATTTCATCAAGTAGAGGAAACAAATCTTTATAGATAACTTCAAATATTTACATAGAAAGGCGTACACGCTACCACTAGTTTGTGTTATATGCCTGGGTACATACTATATGCACAAAAAGATGGGCTACTAGTCCTAATACAAGTAAAGCTCTAGATCCTGGGAGTCCTATCCCAAAAGTCCTTCATATCTGACTTATATGGTATAACATCATCCAAGATTGGAATCTCCATAGGTGGAACCCAGTCCAAGTACGGGTCAAACTTATCAACTATCTCATCTTCATCCTTATCCAAAGGCTCTATATCTGCATCCTTAGAGTCATCCTCAACCTCTGGCTCTCCAGCCTCCATGACTATCATTGCTTCCCCCTCACCAGCACCCTCTGTTGGGTTAACATCCTCTGCTAGGTCAATGCCCACTGCTGGGTCAATCTCCTCATCAACCCCATCCTCCATATCCATCCGGGATGTAATAAGGAGCCATGCTAATCACAAAGCTACCATAAGGTTTATGTATTTATGGATGGAAAAAGGTCCAACAGTTCATAACTTAAGTGTGTAGGACAATCGGTGTACACGTCTTAACCTAAAGCTTTGATACCAAAAATCCCTGTCACGCCCCGGCGTAGCCAAAATATGGAAAAATTTAAAATTTTCATCTTGGACCCTGAGGCACGTGACTGGTTACAGTACCGAATTGTCCTCACCAAATGCTAATAATAAACAACATAACGAAAGGGATAAAACCAACAGCAGCTAACAAGGATATATTATAATAAGAGGCCACAATACTAGTTAACTATTACATCATGGTAGATACATCAGAGTCTTATGGCTCTAGGGCATTACAGAACTATTACAAAAGATAGATGAAGTCCTCTGCTAGAGGTTACAACCAAAAACATTTACAAAGACATCTACTAGTCTTCTCTCTAACTAGCATATCCATAGCCATCTTCGGTGTACTCTTCCTCCATGATCTCCTCTTGCGTAGCATCACCCGTGTACTCATCACCTGGATAAGCTGGACATGGGAATGTCCAGCGACATGAACGTCGTCAGCTTATGAAAGCTGAGTGAGAAAACTAAATCAAATGGAACTTATATAGTCACACACAATAAGAAATATATTTACTACTTTTTATTACGTCTATTAAAGTTCTCTCACGTTCTCACCGTCGGACTACAACAACTTACGTGCCCATACATGCATTCGAAGAGAAAAATAAACAATCGATATAACTCGCTTCTACATCTCGGAACATTATCACAGTCCATTACCGAAGTCTATTTCGGAGTCCTAACTCCAATTAACAACACTAAAAAGGCTGTCACAATTGCACAACTAAATTACTTTGTACTTGCCAATTGTAACCAATCCCTCTTTCGTTAACCAAACCATCTTACACTGATCAAACCATCTTTTACTGACCAAAACCATCTCGCACTGACTAAACCATCTTTCATTAACCCAAAACACTTGTAACCTTCACTTTGTCACGAAGAACCACCACTTCTCCATCACGAAGAACCGAAGCGTTTACGGAGTGTAAGAACATCCATTCCATCACTAAGAACCGAAAGGAGTCATCACTCTAAGAAATACCGTTTCATCATCACGAAGAACCGAAACGTTTACGGAGTGCAAGAACTTCCATTCCATCACTAAGAACCGAAAGGAGTCATCACTCTAAGAAATACCGTTTCATCATCACAAAGAACCGAAACGTTTACGGAGTGCAAGAACTTCCATTCCATCACTAAGAACTGAAAGGAGTCTTCACTCTAAGAAATACCGTTTCATCATCACGAAGAACCGAAACGTTTACGGAGTGCAAGAACTTCCATTCCATCACTAAGAACCGAAAGGAGTCTTCACTCTAAGAAATACCGTTTCATCATCACGAAGAACCGAAACGTTTACGGAGTGCAAGAACTTCCATTCCATCACTAAGAACCGAAAGGAGTCTTCACTCTAAGAAACACCACTTCACCATCACGAAGAACCGAAATGATACACAACTTTCACATTCGTCAACCATACCCTTTTCTCATTATTCTGACCTCCGCTGCCCAGATTACCTATCCGACAATTATCCTTAGCATAATCTACTTCTAACATAGCATAACCGACCCTTATGTTTTCCCGACCGCACATTCGTCACTCATTTCGGAATTTAGTTCATTAAAGGACTTCCGAATATACTTTCAAAGTTACGTTTATACATCCGTCATCCTGTTTTACGTTGTAATATACTTACAATGGAAACTTATCCAATCACTATCAGCGCAATAATCGTGTTGTATAACATACTTATAGCTTGGGTATGAATTCTCTATGGTCATCACACTATATTCATAACAACGGAAACCTAGCGTGCAGCTCGTGGATCTATAACATGGATTTGATATCAATAACCATATAGATGAAACCCTTAACATACTCATATACGCGATAACACTACCATAGCACAAGATATCCATAACCACATAGGTACCGGAAAGCAAGCATCATTAATAAACACATCATATAAGTAGTTATACAATCTGCCAGAATTTAATTTTACTATGTTGACTGAATTGATATGATTTATTTGGGCATGATAAATTTATTTGTAGATCAAACTCAAAACTAGAACATTGTAGATAATTGGATTAGCTTCATGTACAAAAAAATCTAGCTTCAATTGCATTTTTGAGCTGCTCAAAATATTTATTTTACTTAGACATTTCTATATTTTCGGACTGCTCTGTCCCAGATTTATAGGACTGCGTTGCATGTGCATTTCACCTATTAAGGATTCATTTTTAGACCAGGCTATAAACGAGTTATTTGTAGATAAATGAGTTAGCTTTCTCCACAAAAAAACCTAGCTTAATTCAGATTTCGGAGCTGCTTAAAACACTCATTTTACTAAACTACATTCTGCTGGAGGTTTATGTTTTTCAGATTTAAAGTACTTCGTTGCATGTATATTTCACTTATGAAGAAGTGATTTTCAGACTGAGCTATAGACGAGTTATTTGTAGATAAATGAGTTAGCTTTCTCCACAAAAAAACCTAGCCTCATTCCCATTTTCTAACTGCTCAAAATGTTTGTTTTACTAAACAACACTCTGCTGGAAGTTTCTGCTTCCCAGATTTGAAAATTTGACTTGCATGTTGCATAGAACCTCAAAGTACAACATCAAACTCTTGCTAAACATTACTACATACTATATAGGTTCTAAAGTGAGTTAGAATACTCACTTAAACTTGAAATTGAGCTTGGGCTTTGGATTTGAGATTAGGAAGTTTGAACACAACTTCAATGGTGGAGACTTCTTCCTAGTTCTTCTTCTCCATCTCCATGTATCTCTTGTCTCTCCATGGAGTTCATCTCCTAGCTCTCTCTAACTCTATATGCAGATTGTAAATGGACAAGAGTGTAATGCATGAGTATAGGCATGTTTATATAGAGATGGTGGTGGGATATGTGTCACCATGCATGTGCTAGAGTGTACATGCATGGACAAGTGTCCTAGAGGTGGACAAGTGGCAAGGGAGGTAGTGCCATGTGGTGCATGGGCTGCCATGTGGCCGACCATGTGGGGCCCACCTTGGGTTGTGTGCCACTTTCTCGGTTTACGTGCATAAGTTCCTCGATATACGTGTTGGTCTTAATTTACGTGCAAACGCGTGTTGTTTCTAATCTCCGGGTCCGGTTACGGGACTAAGTTAATTCTAATTACGGTCGAGTCAGTGCAGTGATTATAGTCTAATTAGTAATTACATTACACTGACACAGTCACACAAATAAAATAATAATATAATAATAGACCAGATATAGAAATTCATAAAACTCGTATTATTGCACGTAGAGAAATTACAGGTATTACAGCTTTTCACCAAATTCAAAAAGTAGCAAGAGGCTTTATAAAAAATGTAACAACCTGTAATTTCATTTAATTGTTAAATGCAATTTTCATATTTTAATTTGTATTTGTTTTAATAGAATTCTTTAATTGGAGTCATACTGTTTTTATTTTCATTTTTTTAAATTGAGCAATACCTGTTATGGTTTCTAACTGCATTTCAAGAATACTTGCTACTGAGTTAATATGTATTTTCAAAACGATGAAAATATTTGCTTTTGACTCAAACTGTATTTTTATATAATCGAGAAATTATTTCTTATGTTAATATAAATTTTCTGTATTTTTGTGGTGATCACCACGCCACGAAAATACCAATTTATGTCGAAAACTGTCCGCGCCACGATAGACTCCCACAAATTGGGATTCTCCATCAAATCAATTTGACACTTTCTTTCATGGCCGGCCCAAAGGGGGGGGGGGGGCAACCGCCCCGAGCCACCAAAGTTCATCAAATTTTGAGGGCCTCCATAAAATTTTCATAATTACATTTTTACCATGAGATTTTTTTAGCATTTTACATTAGGTCTCCCTTAATCATGTTTAAGCCTCTGCTCAACTTATGTTTAGGCCTCAAAGGGGCCCAATGCCCAATTTAGTGTCATCAACTATATATATATATTGATATACATATATATATATATAACTCAAAAGCAAAGGCCCCTGGAATTTTGAAAATTACACTTTTATTTTAACAATTTTTTGAGTTTTAGAAATAAGTCTCCCTAGAATTTTGAAAGACACCATACAATATTTAAGTTTCACAAATAGACTCATATTATAAGCAGACCCCAACAAAATCGCCAATTATGTATAAGTAAACCCTAAAAAATAGCCAATTATGTATAAGTAGACCCCAAAAAAATTGCCTCGGGGGCGCTGCCCTCAAACCCCCGAATAAGGGGCCTCACTTTTAGTAGTTCGTCCCGGGCCTCCAAATACTCGGGACCGGCCCTGCTTGCTTTGTGATCATTTAATGATAGCAATCATTGGGTATGCCTTGTTTGGGAATGTTTTTAGTTTATGTGTTAACTTTATACCATAAGTTATTTTCCCAAACACCCTAAGAGATTTCTAGACAAGTTGCTTATGCCTTGTTTGGGAGTGCATTGTGTGTGTGTGTTAAATTAGTGCTATAAGCTAATTTGCCAAACATCTATACTTGACCCCTATGAGTTCTTACCAACTCCTATAACCAAAAATCTAATTTGAGGTGTGTATGTATACGTATAAATGCTTGTGTATATTATGTATCATTACAAATTTTCATAACTATACAATTTGTTGAGTGAAGTTTAAAGAACTTGGTGGCCAAGTTCTTGATTGCTTATATAGCTCACATACACTCTCACACAACTCGCATTCTGAGAATTTCTGACAGAAAATACTAAGAATAGAGAGAGTTTCAAAGAGTTGTTTACAAAAATTATTAGAGAGAGAAAGCTTCTCTCCACCATAGCCAAAGCTACAATTGGGTATTCATATTCTGGAATTCTTTCTCAACAATACTTCTATCTTTTATCACAGTGAGTATTTCTAAATCACCTGAAATGTAATATATATTTCATTTACTATTTGTATGCTTTGAATCATGTATCACCATTGTTGAGTTAATCCATGAAGCTTGAAGCTTGAAATCATGATTTTTTTAAACTTAACCAAAATTCATTTTGATAGATAAAAATGAAAGACTACAATTCATAGATGCCATGTTTAAAGTATTGGAGCCTAATTCATTCATACTAGGAAGTGTATTAGAAATTAAGTTTTGTCACCTCTCAATTTTACGTAAAATCCAAGAGCTACGGTTCGATTCATGTTAATCTAATTGTATATTCACAATCCTTGTGGAAAAATGAAGAGAATCATATATTATATGTCATGTTTGCATTTGGAATTGAAAATGGGTCAAAAACAGACCACAAAATTGAAACAGGGGAGAAAAATGAAGAAGATAAAGACTCTTTGACAACTCGCGCGCGCGACCCATACAAGCGGCTCGTGCGAGCGACCTGTGTATTTCTGATAAATCTAGAAATTTTAAAAAGAAAATAAAAAAAGAGGCATATCGCGCGAGCGACTTATCGCGCAAGCAGTCCGCGCGAGCGACTAGACTTTTTTCTGGTTCTTGTATGGTTTCTTATAAGGAACTAGTTGGAAGAAGTTTTAAGGGTTTTTAAAGTACTATTGGGGAGATATGCTAAAACAGAATCATGTTTGTAACATTATGTTAAAAAGGAATGATTAAAGACTTGATTAATTCTCGCACGTACGTTGTTATTATTTTTTCAATAATTCACTTTTCTGTATGAAGTTACATGACATACATCAAGTTTGCATGCATGGTGAGTAATGGTTGGTGTGAAAAGAGTAAATAGATGATGTTGTGTATGGACACTCCTAGGTACCTGTGTACTATAGTGTGATGTTGAGATGATGTATGTGTAAGGTATCTGTGAAATGCGACGGTGACAAATTGAACATTCCCTGGCACCCGTGGTAGTGCTATAGTGTGTGACGCCGATTTGGACACTCCTTGGCACTAGTAGTACTGCTATAATGTGTGGCCAACTGGACATTCTCTAGCATCTGTGGTATGGCTATAGTGTGTGGTAGACTGGACACTCCCTGGTACTCGTGTACTATTGTGTGAGGCAAACAGGACACTCCCTGGTACCCGTGTACTATAGTATGGTTGCCTTAGTATTTCAAGATATTGGAATGAGAGAGTTGGAGGGTATTGGGGGAGAGAAAAGAGTCGGTAAGACGAGAATGATACAATGTTCATGCACGGTCACATATTAATCATTGGAATATATTGTACTATCTTTATTGCTTTACAAATACAAATTGTTGCTTTATGGCTAACCTGTTGAATAAATAAATCTGGGAAACAGAAATAGTAAGTGAGTATGTTTTACATTACAAGTAAATATTTTTAATACTCACCAGTTTCTCGAAGCTGACGGTGTTTATGTGCCCTAGACATTCGTGTCTAGGCTTTTCATGTTATGACCAGGCAGGATAGTATGATTATGCGAATTGATTACCACTAACTGAGAAGAGGAAATTTGTTGTTTTTGCTTTATGTTATGAATTGAACTTGTAATAAGGATTAATGTAATAGATATTATTTTGTTGCAAGGAGGGATGTGCCTTTAGATGACTACGTCCTATAATAAGTATTATGTTTCACAAAGTTTTATAAGCCTTGATTGCTCTTACTCTGATTTATATTTTAATGTTGTTCGACGTTTGGGACGGAATCGATCCTTCAAATTGTCGTGACCTACGTGTCCATAAAGGAAATTAAATGCTTTCCCTATTTATGTTATGTCGGGGCGTGATAAAAAATGGGCAAATCATATGGGTTTTTGGTTATAACACTTCATTCACATACACTTGACACTCCCACAACACATTCTATCTCAAGTTTGGGAGATGATGAAGAAAAATAGGGATGGCTGAGAATGATAGAGAGAGAGGGCATATAGGGTTTCAATTCAAGACTGAAAAAAGGAAAGGGGGTGGGGGGGGGGGGGGGGGGGGGTTGAATGGTTTGATTCTTCGCAATAAGGGTTCGATTCTTCATCAAGACTTGCAAATGAAAAGGGTTTGATTCTTCGTCAAGACCTGAGAACAAAAAGTGTTTCAAATCTTCATCAATCCTTGTCAGTTTCAAAAGGCCAGGTATAATATGTGTACATATATTCACTCTATTGGAGATATTAAATGTGTATTTTAGTACCAATCGTGGTCCCTATCCCCCACTTAGTCTTTTTATGCAGTGTAAGGCTTTATGGTTTCTGTGCATGTGGGGGTATGTATGTTGGAAAGATTTAGGTTTGTGGTCCCTCTTGCTTGGGAAATATACTAGTTTAATGGACTACTATTGTTTATGTTTTTCAGCAAAAATAAAATTTTTGGCAAAAAGACTAGTATTGTTTATGTATTTATAATCCATTTTGTTTACATATGGATTATGTATTGATTTTTTTTCCTTTTTTTTTGTTTAATTTTAATTGGGAAGATGTTAGCATTAGAAATTTATCACTTTGGGTATTTTGTAAAACAGCCTAAAATTTCATATTTGGGAGAGAAGTTTGAAAGTGTGGAAGTTGACCCACATAAGATGTCCTACTTTGAGATGTTACATCCAATAGATGAATTAGGTTGTCCAAAGACTTGTAAGATATTTCATCAGCTTCCAAATACTGATCTTGATGGTGGTTTAAGGGAGATTAAGACAGATACAGATGTTATGGATATGTTTGCATACCACAATGGGAGAGAAAAGATCATAGTTTATGTGGACAACCCAGACAAAGAAGCAATATGTATTGATGAGGGGGCTATCCCTGGGGGGCAAGTGTCACTATATAGTGATGATGGCCGTGATGATAATGACTTTATATATTTCGCTAAAGAGGATAAGCTATTTGATGAGTTTAGTGATTATCATAATGAGTCACTCTGAAGCATAGGTGCTAAGGTAAAAGATGTGGTATGTGAAAATGCAAATGAGCAAAGTTTTTTGACATAAAATAATAAGGGCAAAGTAGTGGCTTCTGAAAGTGTTGGAATGGATAGTGATAGTGGAAGTGACTTTTTGAAGAGTCCATATGCCTTTAAGGATGATGAGCAAGGTGTTGAATACCTAGAATTTTTTGAGGACAGGGATATGGGTACTCCTGAGTTGAAGTTGGGCATGTTGCTCTCTTTTGTCTTTAGAGTTGCACTTAGGGAGCATGCAATTCGAAATGGATATGACTTTAAATATGCAAAGAATAAGGGGACAAGGGTGACTGTAGTGTGCAAAAGTGAGTGTGGATGGAGAATACATGCTTCTTTGTTCGAAGGTACAAGTACCTTTCAAATCAAGAGTCAGAAAGCTACTCACACATGTCCTAGAAATTACTATAATAAACAAGTGATGTCTAGATGGATTTCCAAAAAAGTATATGGACAAGCTAAAAGATGAACCATCTAGGAAAGTAACTGCAATGAGGAAGGTACTGAGGAGAGACTGGATGGTGAATGTATTTGACACCCAGTTTTATGGGGCAAAAATAATGGCTTTGGAAGTTGTTAAGGGTAATCACAAAGAGCAATACTCAAGGTTGTAGGATTATTGTGAGATGATTCAAAGGCAAAATGTTGGTAGTACAACGAAGATTAATGTGGAAAGAACCTCTCTAAATTCAGCTCCATTATTTCAAAGGCTCTTTGTTATGTTTGAAGCACCAAGAAAGGGGATGTTAGAAGTTGTAGGCCCATTATAGGGCTTTATGTATGTCACCTAAAGGGCCCATATGGAGGACAATTGATGCATGTGGTTGGGAAGGATGGAAATGATTAGATTTACCCTTTGGCTACTGTAGTTTTAGAGGCTGAATGTAAAGTTATTGGACTTAGTTCTTAGAAAATTTACTAGATGTTATTGGTACGCCTAAACAGATGCCTTGGACATTTATTTCAGATAAACAAAAGGTACTAAATATTGAGTTTGAATTTGTTTTAACCATTTTGTTTTTTAAATAATTCTATATTTGAATTTGATATACAAGTATCAATTATATATATACACCACTATTTATACATGCATAGTGGAGAGTTTCAAAGATTCGATGCCTGGGACTCATGAGCACAGGTTCTGTGTTAGGCATATGTATGCCAATTTTAGAGAGAGTTTTAAAGGTAAGGAAATAAAAGATATAATATGTGCTACTGCTAGGTCATATACTGTCCAAGACTTTGAAGTTAATATGGCGGCCATAATAGCAATCAAGTCAGAGGTACAAAATTGGCTGATGAAAGAACCTCCTCAAGTTTTGGCTTGGTGTATGTTCATTAGTAGGAACAAGTGTGACATTTTGAGCAACAACATTTCTGAGCCATTCAACCATTGGATAAAAGAGGCAAGGGAAATTAATGAGTAGGTTTGAGGACAAAAGGCAATGGATTACAAAATGTGTTGGTCCATTATGTCCTCGAATTCGAAAGAAATTGGAATTGGCAAAATAGGATGCTAGACACTGTGAGGTTACTTATGTTGGGGGGTGTCTTTATTTGAGGTGTGTAATATGGACAAGACTAACCTTGTGGACATTGGTATTTGTATGTGCGCTTGTAGGAAATGAGATTTAACTAGTATTCCATGCAAGCATCCAATTACATCTATTACAACTGATAGAAGACATCCTAAAGAATTCGTAGATGTTTTCTGTAGTGTATATGCATACATGAAGGCTTATGAGCCTATAATCATACCCATCCCTGACATTAGTATGTAGGTTCACACTGAGTTTGGTCCCATCATGCCCCCTCCTTTGCGTAGACCTCCTAGTAGACCCATAAAGGCAATGAGGAAAAGGGCAGGATGAGGCACAAAATCCTTATCAAGTGAGGAAAACATTCCAAGTCAACTGAGTCAGTACATGTGGTGCTTAACTTTTTTGTTATTTTACATCTCTTAATTGGCCATATATATCTTACTTTACAACATTATTTCCAGGTTAGATAATCTAATAGAAAGGCTAGTGGTAGAGGAATATCAGTGGCTACATCTGCTGGTAGGGGAAGGAATATTAGTGGCAAAGGAACATAAGTGGCTATACATGGGAGATGAACTAATGATGGTGCTAGAAGAGGAACACATGATGATGCTCAGAGTTCACAGAAAGTGGTGAGCTACTAATAATGACAGCTATTTCACATTATAATTAACTCAAATAAGATGTAGTTTACTATCATTGTGGCTATTTTGTAGGTACATGGTAGACCAAAAATCTCTCGTATAATTCCCCCAATGCCAAAGCAAGTGCATATGAAGGCAACTACTTTTGGTGATCCTACTTTTTTTTTTGCTCAGAATTTGGTGATCCTACTTTCTCAGTGATGAACTTATCTCAAGGTGCACCAAGTACATGGGGTTTAGCTGCTTCGTCCGCAACTTCAGAGTGGGTTGGACTATAATGGATGTTAGGATTGTTTGTTTGATTTAACTACTTAAGGTTGTGAACACATTTTTTTGGGTTGTTTAATGCAAGTACTGGTGGTGCACACCTTATTTGGTTTGTTTAATTTAAGTACTTAAGGTTGTGGACACCTTTTTTGGGATGTTTAATGTAAGTATTGGTGGTGCACACCTTGTTTGGTTGTTTAATTTAAGTAATTAAGGTTGTGGAAAGATTATTTGGTTTGTTTAATGCAAGTCTTACCTTGGTTGTTTAATGCAACTTACTTTTCATTGCAAGAACTTCCATTTCATTGCATTGCAAAAAAACTCTAATTTCATTGGATTGACATAATTGAAGGTAAATACGGGTTCCTATCATTGTTTACAACTCTATACCCATTCAGCTGTACAGAAATGACTACAACAAGAATAAAGGTTAGGATCAATTTCTACTTCTTATCCCTTGCTATGCAATAGGCATTTAGGGTCTTTAGCTCTTCATTATTTTTCCTTAGATCCTCTGTATTTCTTTCTAACTCTTTTTTCCTTGCTTGCATTTCCATACATCTCCTTAACATAAACAACACCAAATTGTTTTCCCCTTGGACATGTAGGTGGATCAAACCAATGAAAGAAGCCACAGTGCATGTTCGACCTATAATTTCGACACCCAACCTGGATTACTTTTTTTTTGTGTTTATAGTCCTTAGTGGAGCTGTTGTGCCACAACAACACACTACTTCTTGATTGGAATTGGATGAGTTGTGAATTGACCCTCCACTCTCCATTTTTTTTCCTGCAAATTAAAAGATAGATTAACTTAACAGATTCACAATTGTTAAGTTAGCAGATTCACAATTGTTAAGTTAACAGATTAACTTGTGATATATACAATTTCAAACACCTAATGTGCTATAGACAGAGAAAATGTAAGATTAAGGCTATATATTGCATATACATACACATGCATATACACACATACACACATAGCGAGAGAGAGCATGGAGAGAGAGTCAATACACATACCTTAGGGAAGCAATAGTAAGGTATTGAGAGAAAAACTTATGAGAGAGAGATTGTAGATTCTAGGGCAATTTTCATTGAGGTTAGAGAGAGAGTATGTATTTCGGCTATATAGAGATAGAGTAGACCCATTTTGACTTTAGGTGTTTGTGGGTACCCGAACCAAGTATGCAGCCTAGAAAGATTAAGCCTACTTCATTGATCCCATTACAATCTTCAAGTCAACAACCACAAGTGAGGTTCACCACCCTTCATTAGCCTTTATCCGATTTGACCGATTTGTATTTTGGATTCCATGGGGCTTTATATCCAATCTAAGGCAATAATCGATGCCCATGATCCATATCCGAGGCTACGCGAGTGAGTAAGCTATGTATATCCCACAAGGCAAAATCCAAAGAGATCCTCACTAATAAAGTCGCCACTTGGTTTGATGAAGGAATCCAAGAAAACTAAATCTATCAAGTCCAATGGATGTTCGGGGGTTAAGGTATGAGAGAGAAAGGAGCTAGATCGTGCTAAAATATCCCCTCTCGCCCCATTATGAGATGGGGCTACTCAGCTTTCAAGGTGTTTCACTAGACCTTATGAAAACCATTTAATTTCTAATGCAATCCCATGTTCAAGTCATAAACAGATAAAGAAAGAAAAGCATGCAAGAAATTATACAATTACATGCAATGCACAAGCTAAGATAGTAAATCGAGGACTAAACGTATTGCTACGCTCCCCTATGCATGCGAAATGAAATAAAAAAGAAATAAACATGAAAGTCAAAATAAAAAATCCTAGAAAAATATGAGATCTATGCACAAGTACCATGTAAGGAAATTAAACCGGTCTTGTTCAGCTAATCATGCTTCTAGATGATCTAGGAAAGCAATAAATAGGGCAGGTGTAAGGACTTACCCGGGATAGCACAACATTCCTTATTACAGCTTCCTAATTACCAGGGTTAGGATAATAACATAATAACCAAACATGAATACTAAGTGCATGTGCACATGTGTAGCCCTTAATCGGGATATCCTATTATTCTACATGTGCATGTGTATGTATGGATGCATGGATAAGATAAACTAGGTTAGATAACAACATAATAACCAAACGTGAATACTAAGTGCATGTGCACATGTGTAGCCCTTAATCGGGATATCCTATTATTCTACATGTGCATGTGTATGTGTAACACCCTGTTTTTCTCTTTCATTAATAAATACTGCATTTCATGAGTTTTTGTTTTAATTTCTTTTTGATATATATATCTGGGGTCAAACTGTAATTTCCATAAATATAGAAAATATTTTCTGCGGTTTCAAAATTGATATCTATATTCTTGTACAACCCGGGAATTTAATTCCTACACTGATATGATTCCTGTATTCTTTTATTTCAACCAGTTAATACCAGTTTTAATTTCAATCTGCGTCTATACCGCGGCTTGGGTGTGGGAGCACGTAAGCTCAACCACTCCGTGCGTTTTCCACCTCTTTCTTGGAGCCCAATTTTGGGCAGTTTATATATATGGGTGTATAACAGTCTCTCATCTCTCACTCTCTGCTTCTCTCATTCTCTCTCAATCTCCCTCAATTCTCTCAATTCTCTCAAGATCACACACTCACTGGTTATATATGATACATACATACACACATATATACATACATACATAGTTATATACATATATGTATATACATATATCAAGATCAAGAGAAAACGGAGGAGTAATTTCTAACAGCGAAATTCTCGGCGGAAACTCTCGGTCTCAATTCTCTGTGTAATTAGACTCTGTGAGTAATTTAAACTCACTCACAATGTTTATATATGTATAATTCAGTGTATATGTGTGTGTATATGTGTATATATATGCGATACACCATGGAAGCTTAAAATTGGAGTTTTGTAAAACTCAACCAAATTCAATTCCGTGAATTGATTATGGAAGATCTTTGTCCCAATAGGCTACGGTTCGAATCCTACGCAGTAATTCGTCCGTATCGCGACGTACCATTGATTTAAAGTTTTGACACCCTTACTTTAATCGCGAATATCTAGAGATATAATCCGTAATTGTTTAAATTGATTGCATATTCGTAATCTACGCGGAAAACCGAA
The DNA here is from genome assembly GCA_033977485.1 of Hydrangea macrophylla. Classification (NCBI taxonomy): domain Eukaryota; kingdom Viridiplantae; phylum Streptophyta; class Magnoliopsida; order Cornales; family Hydrangeaceae; genus Hydrangea; species Hydrangea macrophylla. The sequence continues at coordinate 94,513,741 of CM066994.1, forward strand.
GAGATCCATAAATTGCACGACATGTTTGAGACAGAATCTGAAAATGGGTAAAATTCAGTTTAAAACCAGAAAACAGGGGAAAACGAAGAAGATGATGAAACTGCAAGAACTCGCGCGCGCGACCCGCTCGCGCGAGGCTCGCTCGCGCGGCCCGCTCGCGCGAACCATTTCCCCCCTTCGCTCGCGCGACCTATTCTGCCCCTTCGCTCGCGCGGACCGCTCGCGCGATCTGTTCTACCCCTTCGCGCGCGCGACCCGCTCGCACAACCTGGCAGTTTGAGCAGTTTATGTATTTTTGTATAAGGGAATGTTTGGAAAATGTTTTGGGAAATTTCAAGGAACTGTTTGGAAAATATACTGTTTTAAAGGCTCACTGTTAGAAATTGGACTTGTAAGAATGTTTAAGACCGATATTTATGTTGAAAAGAATATTCAGCTTGTGATTAATAATTGTAGCTACAAACTGTGAACATTGACATACATATTAGGGTCGAGGTTGTGTCAACATGCATGTGTGGAATAAAGCGTGAAAAGAGTAAAGGTGGCGTTTTGGTGTACGACCTCAATATCGATCGGATAGTATTCCTGGTATTGGAGGCGACAGTGTTGTGCACGACTTAGATATTGATCGGATAGTATTCCTGGTATCTAAGGCGCGCGTTTCGGATATTGATCGGATAGTATTCCTGATATCCGAAGCGATGGTGATAGTGTTGTGTACGACTTAGATATCGATCGGATAGTATTCCCGGTATCTAAGGCGCGCGTTTTGGATATTGATCGGATAGTATTCTTGATATCCGGAGCGATGGTCGGTTGTAATCGGCCTAGATATCGATCGGATAGTATTCCTGGTATCTGAGGCAGTAGTGTGGTGTGTGACTTCAATACCGATCGGATAGTATTCCTGGTATTGGAGGCGATAGTGTAGCGTGTGAATTGGATGACTGAGTAGTTATTACTCCTGGTATCTGAGATGATGTGTTGGTTGAATTGAGTTGTTTTAAAGAAAAGAATTGGCAAGATAAGATGTTACACAATTCATGTACAATTGCGTATTTATTTCTTACTATATTTCCCTGTGATTTATGTTGAAATTGGAACCTTGAATATATTGCTGTTAATGTTAATTTATACCTTTGTTCTATATGCTTATATATATATTGCGAGCACATGTTTATTTTACTCACCAGCTTTCATAAGCTGACGGCGTCAATGCATCCTGGACTCTATGTCCAGATTTTCCAGGTCAAGAGCAGCCAGAGTTCGTTGACTATGCTAGTTAGATGACCGGAGGTGTTCCAGAAGAGCTGTTTTATTTTCCTTATGTCTTTCCTTTCAGAGTTGTAATAAACCTTGTTAGAATTTGAATAAGGGCGTTTGTGCCTAAGACCTCGACCTATGTAATAGTTAGTAAGTTTTTAATTCTGGAGCTTATGTTTATTAGTATCCTTTCTTTTAGAAATGTTGTTAAGTTATTTGTTGCAGGGACAATTGGTCATACTCACTTGTCACGACTTACGAGTCCATAAAAGAAATTAAATGCTTTCCTGTATTATGCTACATCGGGGCGTGACAGTATGTATGGATGCATGAATAAGATAAACTAGGTTAGATATGAATAAGCTATAAGAGGATTAGGATTTTATGGTCCCTAGTGAGATTGGTATAGCCATATCTTGGCTACCAATCCCACTAGTGGTGGCTATCCCATGGTTAGAATAGGGACCACTAGGGATAGCTGACGACATCCTATTGACGCATTTTCTTATCATACCCAAGTGTAGGTGATCGTACAAGTAATAAAGTTCTGGAAGTCCAGGTCGAACCCACAGGGAACGGAAAAATAAGATAGGCAATAACTATTTTGTCACGTAAAAGAAAATCAAAGATGATGGATTTTTTGTGGGGTTTTACTAAACTACTAATTTTTATAGTTTTGCAATAAAAGCAATTAAAGCTATTTTTTTCTTAACAGTTTATGGTAAAGATTTTAACAGTGCAAAATAAATTAACTAACATACTAGTAAGAAAATGAAGAAAAACATATAAAAGCTAAATTTTTGTGAGATAAACTGTTTAGATTTAATAATAGCGAAAGATGGAAATAATACAGATATTTAAGCAAAACTATTAAAAACAGAAAATATTAATTAAGTTGGAAGAAATGATTTAAAGAAATTGGGAATATGCAAACCAACACTAGATCCCACAACTTTTGTGCATTTGAAAAGCATTTGGCATTTAAGACCGCAGAGTCATTCTTTATTTAAAAATCAACTTTCACTAGTCAGGGTCATATCAAGTGTGTCAGGTTTGATATGAAACGACGTCGTTTAGTTTAAAGAAAAATAAAAAGGCAATTGGGCAATAGCCAGTTCGAACTGTGCCTCGCCGCGGATGTGGGTTATTCAGCGTCCAATCCCCACCACTCTGCCACTACATAATTGCCTATCCATTATTGGATAGAAATATATATAAACACATATTTGAAATATTAACTTTGTCATATGAGTTGTTTGAGTATGCTAGGTGTTTTTTATAACAAAAGGCATAGTTTGGCAATCCACATAATTAGGCTTTTTATTTCAAATATGTAATCTTTTGAGTCCAATATAGCCATAGTATATAAACATGTTAAATGGTCATAAACTATAGATATATAGATATTTTTGGCCATAAATGGAAAAACAACACATCTAGATAAATTTGCCCATTTAAGATTAGTGCACAGAAGCTGTGGTCTCTAAGTTTTTATTGCATATCCCCAATTAAAGTTTTAACCTACCATTTTGGAATTGAAACTGTCTTCCAAATAAAATTTATAGATAAATTAAATAGGTGTAAACAGTGACTGCTCAATTAAAACTAAAGCTATAAAACCAAGGTAAAGGTGAAAACTAATATTATTATATTATTTTCTTTACTTAACATGAGCTGTGGTTGAATTTGTGGAATCTGCAAAATGACAAAGTTTAGTACAACTAGGCTAATAAAATATACATAAATGAAAATACTAAACCAAAAATAAAATACTAAACCTTTGACTTTGGATTCTTGTAGGGTCACAGTGGTTGAACTCCAAGAACACAAATAAGGTCAAACCAAATTCTAATCTAATTTGGGAGTGAGATATGGATATGGTGTGCTTTGGGGCTTTGGGAGGTAATTATAACAACTACGTGGCTAAGAAATCTGGCATTTAATTGCAAAATCTGTCTTCTAGTGAATGAAAATATTGCTATAAAAACTGAAAATTTGGGGTTTCAAACTATTTTAGGGGACAACTATAAGTACTACTAGACTAAAAATATTAAATCTAATTTTAAATAGGAATATTTTACTACTACAAATTGACAAAGGTCATACAAGAAAACAAATATTTTATTTTAAGAAATACAGTACACAAAGTTTTGCTACATATTTTTGAACATGAAATCATCAATTACATAAAAATAAATTTTATAACTACTAGAACTAGAAAAGGCAAAGAAATAAATAAAATTTCCTATTTCTAGGGACAATATAAAGTGCTCACATAATAACCTCCCCTAAACTATTCTCTCCCTAACAGTGATTGTGTTGTGATTGTGGAGCTTGTGTGTTGGTGTAGGCTGGTGTGTCGTTTCTCATTGCCTCCTTCTTTCCTTTTATAGATGAGAGGAGATGAGTATTTCATCATACTGTTCCTCACGAAAGCAATGCGTGTTGTCAGTTTTTCTTCACGCGTCCACGTTTTTCTTCGTTTCGCTCTGACAGTTTGAAAAAAAATCCTACAGATAAGAGAGAGACAGAGAGAGAGAGAAAGGAACAAGAAAGAAAAAGTATTAAAAATATATAAAATAAAATAATAAAAAAAAACACATCCAAGCTTTCAGCTTGGATGTTTTTACCCTTTTTTTTTTTTGGATTCTTCATATCCAAACAGTAATTTTTACTGTTTGTTCACTATTCATTACTATTCACTGCTATTCATTACTATTCATACTTGACTAATCCTATGAATATACTATGGTGTGGTTGCTACTTCTTTTCTTCCCTTTATTTCACTTCATATTTACCTAAACATATAAAATATATAAAAACACATTTTTACACGCATTTGAGTGATATCACTTTTAAATTATATTAATTCAAATATGTATGTAAAGCTAGGGATTTGGGGGATTAAATGAGCATTATGTCTATTATATTGGCACATAAATGTGCAATATTCAATATTTGTCACACCCCTCAACTAGCTTATTGCTAGTCCCTAGCAATGAAGTGAAAAGAGAAATTGTTCTAAAAGTTTTATTAAAAGTAGGAATAAACTAAAGAAAATAAAATCTAACTCACTGTCGCAGGAATCGCGATTGCATTTAGCGTATGCAACGAGCCGTTAAACCCCTAGGTTACCCCTAGTGGACGAGTGTTGTCTCGTGAGGGTTTGCAGTGAATATACTCACAAAATTCAAAAAAAAATTTTAAATGTAAAAATAAAATAAAATAAAAATAAAGGTAGATTTTCTCCTTTTACAACAGATAAGATTAAATTTGGCAATAAAATGAAATTTCCAAGTATGTAATAATAATGTAACACATATACTCACAGTTTGTCAATGGTAACATTTTTTATACTCTTTAAAGTTACAGTGTGTACTTGAAAATTCAAGCAACTGATCTTAACTTCAAAGTTTACATAACTATTAACAGTCATAAAACTTGTAATTTTAACTCAAATCTCACTGGGATTTCAATCTTTTAAGGAAAAACTTTCAGAAACTGGTGTAGAGAGCATCTCACTTAGTAGGGAAGCAAAGATAGAGGAATTGCTTCCATTTTTTGATGACTCAATATATAGGCATTTGGAGTACAATAAGTCTCATGAAAGAATACTTAGCATTAGAAGAGCAATCTATCGTGGAGAACATCCTTATCACTTAAATTTAAAAATCAATTTCTTTTAAATCATTAGGACTTTGACTGGTAGGTTAGAAATTAAGATGAGTAGGAGATTTGGGGTGTATTTGTTCTAAGCATGTGATTGGAGTGTTTGCGCAATTCATTCCAACCTGTTCTTCTTCTCCTTTTTATCATTTGTACCGTCTTTTTTTTTTTTTTTTAGTTTCTCATTTTTTTTCTTTTTTTCTTTTTGAAATCAACTTCTTTCTTTCTTTACCACTTCGTGCAATATCAATACAGTCCAATCACATACCTGATTATAGAAGTGACGTTTATACTCCCAGGTGGAGCAAGGCATGATTTGGAGAGAATTGAGAATAAGGTAATATAAGGTGAAGGGGGGTGCATTTGAAAGAAAAGATGGCCTAAATTATTTTAAAAATAGATTGACTTTGTTCATTTAAGCAATTTAGACGTTCTAATGGTAAATCCTGAACGTTCTCTTCTAATGATCAGTCAAAGAAAAAGAAAAATAATGAGACTTTCAACGAGTGATATGATAAAGAGAATAAAGTGAGACTGAAAAGAATAGTAACCCTCATAAAGGAAGATTGGCACAAAAGCTCACATTGGTTAATTAGTTTCCACTACTTGTGTTTAAACTACAAAGTTTATGCTTACTCATCCATTTAGATTCAGTAAATATTTTCACACTGTTCCAAAAAGATTTAAAGTCTAAAGAGTTTTTAGCATTTGAAAATAGTAAAACATGTGACAATGTATTATATGCTATTAACATACCCAAAATAACATTAATGTGTCAAATTTATCTTATATAGAGTACAAGAAAAACTTCTGAAAAATCCTAAGCGCATCCACTAAGTTGGATACATATATGGTGCGGCTAGTATTCTCTGCACGTATACAAAAGAGGCTACGTAATCCGGAGCGTCCAAGTTATCATGATTACCCATCCACCTCTAGTAAAAGAGATGGGTCTAGAACCATTAGCAGGCTAAAACATCAGTAAGAGGCTAGGAGATAACTCTGGCTTTACTTAGTTTTTCGCTACCTCTAGGGACATTCACCGCACTAGACATATCTGGTGATGCTTGGATCATGCAAATTACTCCTATCGAACCAGTTAATGAAAGCCAGATGTACACGTAGGATCATTTTAAAGTCTGACCTGACTGAAAATTATTATATGTACAAAAACTAAAAATAAAAATAAAAAGAAATGAGGGATGGGAAAACAAAATTTATTTGGGTATCAAAGGATCTAGTCTTCTTTCTCAACCAAAATTTTCTTTTGTTTTGATTTTAATTGTCTTTTATAGCAGTAGTAAACTTTAAAAGATGTGTCATTATGAGCAATTAAACCAGGACATTCTTCTCTATAACAATTCAAACACCATCCTAACCTTTTAGCTTTCCTTTTGATGGCATGAAGGCTAGTGCCAGCAAAGGGTTTCTTCTGCTCAGAAACAAGTGAGCGACCCATTAACGTCTGGTCATCGACTATTGGATCCATTTTTTATACTCTCAGCCAACAAGAGAGGCTAGACTTAACCCTTCCATTCCTTCCAACTATCAACTAAGATCTAATTAAAGAGAGCTTAAAGGGGGTGGGTGAGAATTTTATTTAAAAACTAAAAATATTTATATATTAAGAAAAATATACACATTCAGAAACTAAAAAGAAAATATTTTTTTTTCTTTTTATTTATTTTTTTAACAAAAAAACTTAAAACACACAAAAAGAAAAACTACATTTTTCTCTCTCTCGTTTTTTTTAAACAAAGTTTACGACAATGCATCATTATAATAATAGTAATAAGAAGAATTATGATATAAACTTCAAAAATTATAAAAGTTTTGACTTCTGAGTCATGCATTTTTTTTTAACAGAAAACTAAGAAAAGACAGTTATATTTCTCTCTTTTTTTTTTAAAAAGGGCACCACAATACTAACATAGCAAGAACTAAGATAAAAATAATATAAAGTTCAAAATACATAAGACCAATAGCTAGCGCGTCGTCCATTTTTTTTTTACAAAGAACTGGAAAAATATCACCTGTCTCTTGAAAATCTGAAAACCTGGTAGGGTCGTGGATCGAGTGATATTTCCAAGCTTCTTTGATGAGTGGGTACCTACAACTTATGCAGTTAAATAATGGAAAAGAGAGAAAATAAAAATCTAAAATAAAAAATAAAAATATAAGCTGAATCGGAAAAATAGAGAATAAAATCAAAATCAAGCTTTTCTCTGGATTATAGATCTTACCTTTAGTGATCAGTAGAGTGGATCTTGATTTTGGATCGAAGAAAATTAAAAAAAATGAGAGAGTGAGAGAGAGATCGCGGCGAGAGAGTGAGAGGAAGAAGAAAAAGAAAGGAAAAAGAGAGATAGGGAAAAGTTTTTAGGGTTCAAAGCCCTATATAAAGCCATTTTCTCTTTTTCAGTGTATATCTCTCTAGAAAAGCTATTTTTTTTTTTAAGAAATAAAGATAAAATAAACAAACAGGTGTTAATCGTGAAACCGTCCCCCCCCCCAACTGAGTCTGACTTTGTCCTCAATGAGTGAGATGAGAAAAATAAGCTAAGGATAACATCTGTAATAAATAATACAAAGAAAAGATACAATAATAATGACAAAGTTAACTCATATATATATAAATAAAAGTACTATCACTGTAAAGTGATCAAGAATTACTGTACAATTGATCTTTTGAACTGCAGTTTCAAAGGATCGATCTTGTATTCAAATTTTTGCTATCTGGCAGTTTTAGCAACATAATTTTTAAACTGACAATACTTTTGGTGTGCTTTTTTATTTTGGATTGCAATGGGATAGTTCGAACATACAAATTAGTACATTTATTAGATAGCATTATTTGAGATTTGTAAGACTTGATAAAAATCAGAACTCATAAAATAATAAGTGCAAGTGATTCTGATACTAAAAACACAGTGATGATTTTTTTCTTATATATATATATATAACAAAAAGAAAAGTACAATTACAATAAAAATAAAGACGGGAATTTTATTTTAACATATCTAAGTTGACTGGGATTATTGCTCATGAACGGTGATCATTTCGAGGTCTAGGACAGTAGACTCGAAACCTCAGGTGGGTGTCATTATCACATACATCGGAATCATCATACACTGTTATTCGACAGTGACTCTTTGAGGCATGAATTGTTCAATGAAGACAGGGATTAGAGATCTCCCCCATTCGAGTAGGAAAAAGAACCAATCCCTTTGAAAGGCGTACCTTAACATTTCCCCGTTAACAACTCTAGTTAACAAACGCCCCCATCCAAAAATAATGTCATTATCATCATAAATGAGGAATTGTACTAAGGATGTTAAGTATCGCTCCCATTCATTTTCTTCATATTCATGAAATAGTTCTTGGAACACCTCATATTGAGCTTGTTCCAATTCATCGTAGTTTGTGCTAATATTCTGCCAGTCATCTAATTCATCAAATATTGGCTCACCATCCCACTCCATAGGTTGGTCAGGTTCTACTAAATAATCAATTTCTTCATCAGTGTCGTCATAAATTTTTTCGACACACCTAGCGTAGAACATTTCATCCTCGTCAGAGTCCATGAGATATTCAAAGTGTGGGCGTGTATGATCATCTGACGAAGTTCTATCCTCTGAAGGATAGTTGTTATTGTTAGACAAACTGGCATGGTTTATACTCATTCTTGCAGTTCTGCGATGATTAGATGGATTCATATCTCTTTGTTTCCTGTGACATCAGATAATATGTTATAATTCCTGAAAAAAAATATTAAATAGTAAGAAAAATAAAATAAAATAAAATAAAAATAAAATTCCTACTATGTACAATTCTAATCATGATTTATGAATTTAAGAGATATCATAGTTGGGGTCCTCCAAAGGAAATGACTCCAACTTAGTTTCAAAATCTCCTAAGAATGGCTTTAATTTATACCTACTAACTTTAAATGTATTTCCGTCTTTAGGGTCCTCAATCACGTTAGTTCCATAAGGATAAACATTTTTTACAATATATGGACCAGTTCATCGAGATTTCATTTTTCTTTTAATAAGATGCAGTTTTGAGTTATATAATAGAACTTTTTGCGCGGGGGTAAATCTTTAATAAACAGGAGTATTAAGACATTTTTCTGTAGAGTACCCCATCATATGACATGTACTGCAAAGTTCTAATTTATTTTTAGATAGAGGAGGATTAGCTTTCTCCAATTTAAAAGCTTCTAACTTACGAGTTAATTCTTCAATTTTTATAACTAATTCATCTTCAGTTTGTGATTGCTGTGAACTTTTAGCCTTTTCTTCTTTTTCCCTTTGTGGAGCATCGTCGCTAAGCCAATCAAAATATGATTCAGCTTCGTCAGTATTTTTAAAAAATTCCCCTTGATACATGGCTTCAATTATTTCCTTTGACTCTGGATCTAATGTTTCATAAAAGAAATGAATTATACGCCATTTTTTAAATCCATAATGTGGAAAGGTTTGTAAGAGATCTACAAAAAATTCACAATCTTCAATGCATGGTTCATTCTCTTTTTGAGTGAAAAGTTTATATTATCGCATTAAGCTATAAGTTAATTTTTTGTGATATAATTTATTTAGGAAAGCTTCATTCATATCATGCCATGAAATTATAGATCCAGGACGGAGAGATAAAAGTCAAGATTCAGCTTCATCTTTTAAAGAAAAAGGGAAAAGTTTGAGATAGATTATCTTAATAGGACAAGTTTGATCAGCAAACGTATCACAAACTTCTTCAAATTCACGAATATGAACATAAGCATATTCTTTTTTAATTCCGTGATAAGTTGGTAAACATGGTAGCATGTTATGTCTAAAATGAAAATTTCCTGTATGTCTAGGTAAAGTGATGCAAGAAGGAGTGATGATTATTTCTGGGATAAATAGATTACGTAAAGACCATCGTTCACGCTCTGATAAGACAGGTTGTGGTATATTATCCCCATATTTATTATGAGTATCATCAGTTATTTCATCCATGCCTTCCATTTCAGCCAAGATTCTAGGAAACTGTATACTAGATAAATCACTAGAAATATTAGAATTATGTGGTACTTGATATAAAGCCTCAGTAGTATCTAAGGACACAAGAAATAAGTGAAAACTAACTGATAATAATATTATTATGATTATTATTATTATTATTAGCTAAGTAAAAATAAAACTCTTTTTTTTTATTTTATATTTTTTTATATATTTATTTTTTAGAAGATAAGTTTGTATAAAGATAAACACTTACGTACTTATAAATATATATTTATATATATTTCACAAGGAAAGAAATTATATATAGTTTTTTTTAATTTATTATTTTTTTATGTTATCATTTTTTTTAAAAAGAAAACTAAATTATTTATAAAGTAGAATAAGTATATATATATATAGTGAGATAAATAGTTTTAGACCTAACTTTTTAGTTTTTATTTTTACTAACCGTTCCCCGGCAACGGCGCCAAAAACTTGATGACATCCTATTGACGTGTTTTCTTATCACACCCAAGTGTAGGTGATCGTACAAGTAATAAAGTTCTGGAAGTCCAGGTCGAACCCACAAGGAACGGAAAAATAAGATAGGCAATAACTATTTTGTCACCTAAAAGAAAATAAAAGATGATGGATTTTTTGTGGGGTTTTACTAAACTACTAATTTTTATAGTTTTGCAATAAAAGCATTTAAAGCTATTTTTTTCTTAACAGTTTATGGTAAAGATTTTAACAATGCAAAATAAATTAACTAACATACTAGTAAGAAAAGGAAGAAAAATATATAAAAACTAAATTTTTGTGAGATAAACTTTTTAGATTTAATAATAGCGAAAGATGGAAATAATACAGATATTTGAGCAAAACTATTAAAAACAGAAAATATTAATTAAGTTGGAAGAAATGATTTAAAGAAATTGGGAATATGCAAACCAACACTAGATCCCACAACTTTTGTGCATTTGTAAATCATTTGGCATTTAAGACCGCAGAGTCATTCTTTATTTAAAAATAAACTTTCACTAGTCAGGGTCATATCAAGTGTGTCAGGTTTGATATGAAACGACATCGTTTGGTTTAAAGAAAAATAAAAAGGCAATTGGGCAGTAGCCAGGTTCGAACCGTTCCCTGCCGTGGGTTATTCGGCGTCCAATCCCCACCACTCTGCCACTACACAATTGCCTATCCATTATTAGATAGAAATATATATAAACACATATTTGAAATATTAACTTTGTCATATGAGTTGTTTGAGTATGCTAGGTGTTTTTTTTATGACAAAAGGCATAGTTTGACAATCTACATAATTAGGCTTTTTATTTCAAATATGTAATCTTTTGAGCCCAATATAACCATAGTATATAAACATGTTAAATGGTCATAAACTACACATAGATATTTTTGGCCATAAATGGAAAAACAACCCATCTAGATAAATTTGCCCATTTAAGATTAGTACACAGAAGTTGTGGTCTCTAAGTTTTTATTGCATATCCCCAATTAAAGTTTTAGCCTACCATTTTGGAATTGAAACTGTCTTCCAAATAAAATTTAAAGATAAATTAAATAGGTGTAAACAGTGACTGCTCAATTAAAACTAAAGCTATAAAACCAAGGTAAAGGTGAAAACTAATATTATTATATTATTTTCTTTACTTAGCATGAACTGGTGTTGAATTTGTGGAATCTGCGAAATGACAAAGTTTAGTACAACTAGGCTAATAAAATATACATAAATGAAAATACTGAACCAAAAATAAAATACTAAACCTTTGACTTTGGATTCTTGTAGGGTCACAGTGGTTGAACTCCAAGAACACAAATAAGGTCAAACCAAATTCTAATCAAATTTGGGAGTGAGATATGGATATGGTGTGCTTTGGGGCTTTGGTAGGTAATTATAACAACTACGTGGCTAAGAAATCTGGCATTTAATTACAAAATCTGTCTTCTAGTGAATGGAAATATTGCTATAAAAACTGAAAATTTGGGGTTTCAAACTATTTTAGGGGACAACTATAAGTACTACTAGACTAAAAATATTAAATCTAATTTTAAATAGGAATATTTTACTACTACAAATTGACAAAGGTCATACAAGAAAACAAATATTTTATTTTTAGAAATACAGTACACAAAGTTTTGCTACATATTTTTGAACATGAATCATCAATTACATAAAAATAAATTTTACAACTACTAGAACTAGAAAAGGCAAAGAAAAAATAAAATTTCCTATTTCTAGGGACAATATAAAGTGCTCACATAATAACCTCCCTTAAACTATTCTCTCCCTAACAGTGATTGTGTTGTGATTGTGGAGCTTGTGTGTTGGTGTAGGCTGGTGTGTCGTTTCCCCTTGCCTCCTCCTTTCCTTTTATAGACGAGAGGAGATGACTATTTCATCATCCTGTTCGTCACGAAAGCAATGCGTATTGTCAGTTTTTCTTCACGCGTCCACGTTTTTCTTCGTTTCGCTCTGACAGTTTGAAAAAAAAATCCTACAGACAAGAGAGAGACAGAGAAAGGAACAAGAAAGAAAAAATATTAATAATATATATATAAAAAAAAAAACACATCCAAGCTTTCCAAGCTTTCAGCTTGGATGTCTTTACCGTTTATTTTTTTGGATTCTTCATATTCAAACAGTAATTTTTACTGTTTGTTCACTATTCATTACTATTCACTACTATTCATTACTATTCATACTTGATTAATCATATGAATATACTATGGTGTGGTTGATACTTATTTTCTTCCCTTTATTTCACTTCATTTTTACCTAAACATATAAAATATGTAAAAACACATTTTTACACGCATTTGAGTGATATCACTTTTAAATTATAATAATTCAAATATGCATGTAAAGCTAGGGATTTGGGGGATTAAATGAGCATTATGTCTATTATATTGGCACATGAATGTGCAATATTCAATGTTTGCCAATAGCCTATCCATAAACGGGATAGTAGGCTAACCTAGAAGCCTAGATGATCTAAACTAATAAGAAACAAAGAACTACTAAGAATAAATAGGAAAACACATCTAAACTATGAACTAAGAAGATCAAAACTTAAGAAAAATAATGAAAACAAGAAAGAAAAACAAGAAGAAGAAAGCTTAACTCAAGAACTTCCCTCGGAATCTTCCTTCGACAGAGCTCTGCTAACACCATGATCTCTAGGATCAAAACCCTAAAACTAAAAGATTAAACTATTCCCAAGAATTTTAATGAGTGCTTCGGAGTCCTCCAATGGGGTTTCCGTGAGCCCTTTCTAGTTCTCCGGATTTTCTTGTGCCTTGGATGGAGAGGTGAAGGTCTCTATTTATAGTTTTGATTTGGGGCTGTGTTTTCTGTGTTTACGTAATGTAGGATAGAAGTACAAGCTTTATAGACTTGTACCTAGGCTATTTGAGGTGTACCTAAGAGGTTTTGGTCGTACTTAACTCTAATTGGTCGAATTTATGCTAGTTCACAAGGACTGGGACCAAACAGATGGCACAGATTGAGTTTTGGGCTAAGTGCTTTAGTGGCACTTGCTGAAGGCCACGTAGCCATCTTGAGAGCAGAGCAACTCTCCCTGAGTGCCACTATGGCACTCTGCCTAGAAAGTTGTGTTTTTACCCTGAACTTTCTAGAATTCATTCTCTCACCTCGGTTATCATTTTTGGACTTGTGATATACCGTTGGAAAGGTATAGAAGTTTAGTTTACATTGATTTTGGTTTCATTGAAAAATAATATGTAGATTTTGAGTTATGATAAAAATAAAAAATAAAAAAAGGTGAGGCTGACTCCGAAAAGAAGCTAACCGAAGATGAGTCGAAGAGCTATTTTGGCATGAAAGTTCTCCTAAGTGATTTTTAGCCAACTTAAAGGCTCGGGGCATCATTTTAAGCTAATATAGGAATATTTTGTAAAGGGAGCTCTCGGGATCCCAACCCGAGGCCTTGATTTTGCTTAGTAAATTCGATTTTTGTCATTTCATGTAAAATAGCTATCCTAACTTGGGTTCTTGTCTCTAAATTAAGTTTCTAACGTACCTGAGTCTCTCTAGAGGTTATTTTAATGTGTCTAAGAGACCATGGTGCTGCACGGAGTTCTGCTTCATAAACCAACAAATCCTTATTTCAATCATTAGGTTGTTCTTGAGGCAGGATTCCTTCCGTCAAACGGACGAACCAAAATAGGTTGTCTACAGTGCTTTTCACAGAGGTTAGTGTGGATATCGCAAGTTAACCACACTTTTTAAAACTTTTTCAAATTCAAAATACGAGTTACCACTTAATTTTAAAGGAAAATTAAGAAACCATTTAAAAGCATACCGATCATTTGAAAACTAGAAATTTCTAGATCTGGGGATTATGGAATGAGAGCGGAAGGAGCCCAGCGGACTAAAACACACTCTCTCATCCTATCTCATCATAGGGCTCTACTCAACAACCTTTTAAATCAAATTATTAATCTAAGCATGCCCTCAACTAATACATATATATATATATATAAATGTACATTACAAAAGCATGTTGGAAAATGGTGTAAGATTGGTAACGATAAAAGGTCATACAAACCACATAATTCAACTAGCAAGCAAGAATGATATGCAATAATGAACAAAGGAACTCACCCAGGATCCAGCCACAAAAGGAAACGTGCAATGCATACAAATAAATAGAAAGAACCTAGAAAAAGGGTCTCTAACACATATATACACATAAGGCAAATTCTAATTCTAAGGTGTCCACATGGAGTCAAAAAATTAATAAAATTGAGAAATAAATAAACTAGAGAGGAGTCGAGAAATCATACCTCAATAGCGCTACAAAACAAAGGGTTAGTCCACATGCTTTGATCAAGATATAATATCGATCCCTAAATAACATACCCAAATCTGTAGCTATAATCTATTAAGCATGGAAAGAATTGACATAATCATGAACTCCTTCTAACTAGTTGGAAACACAACATCTCTATAGATATACAAGTCTCAACTAGGAGCCATTGTAATGTCCATACAGAGATGGTATAATCCCAACATGATCACAAGGAACCCACAACTAGGTTCAATTAAATGCAACTTAACCCGGAAAAAAAATCCTAATTACAAGTATCAACATACATGGATGAATGCATGGATATGAACAAGAACAAGCTATGAAGCATTCACTAATTTAGATCATTTATTCTCTGGATTTAGGCTCAATTAGTCATTATCAAAACATGGTTTACGCCTTAGGTTATAGAAAAGTCACTTGGATCATGATTAGTCAGTTTTATTAAAGTTGTAACAGAGTTTCACAATTTACAGAGAAGAAACCTGAGATTTAAAAATAGAAAAGCATAGATCCCATTAATTGATCTCAATGATTTTTGGACATGATGTGCATCTATGAGTCTAGCTTCTAACCCAAAATGAAAATCAAAGATCGAATGGTCAATCTATGGAAATTGGGCCAAGACTAGACATCACTTCGAATTTAACAACTCTCTGTCCAGAGTTTTTGTATGATTTTTTAAAAATAGTAAATAAATCCGAATGACTCCAATCTTTTTAAGGGATCTCTTTAACACATTTAACTATATGGAAAGAATTATTTGAGGTCAAAAGTAGTTGGTTAAGGCTCTGATCTACTTAAATCAAAACTAACTTACTGTTCTGAAATTTTTGACATAGAGTAACTTGTTCATGAATCCTAAGACCAAACCATGTTAACTATGGAATTTTACCAAAACAAAAATTATGGTGGTAGATTCATGTGTTATGAACACATTCCAATTGATCTCATTCAATTCCAATGGATTATGATTTAACTAAAAATTTTTGTTCACATTTGGTAAATGAATTCACTGCACCAATATTGATATCCAATCCATGAAAAATGACAAGTCAATTCCTCTCTCAAGTTGATGATCCTTGAGGAATACAAACTTATTTTATTATATTCTCCTCTCAAATTAATGATCCTCAGAGATTAGATATGAACAAATCCACATAAACCTTCATGGAATATGGAAAGAATTCCATGAGATTTCAAATTAAAGGACCCAAATCATGAGTCAAAATTTGGATCCACTAATCATGTATGGATATAGCCATGATCAACCTTAATTCCCATATAAATCATAGGATCATAGGGGATTAAAGGAGCAAACTCAAGGGAATCCAATGAGATATTGAAGATCTCATGGACCCCAAGAGAAGAATATGAACAAAAGGAAATAGAATCAAAGTTTATTTGAAAATCCAAGTCAAAATTATTTTACAAACTTGTTTTGTCTTAAACCCAAAGGTTTATTTAGATCCAAATCAATGAAAACAAATGAAAATTCAATCACGATTTCAGCGGTGTATGATGAAATGAGGTAGGAAGAGACTTTTTGAAAATTGTGTAGGAAGGTCCTAGAGTTCTATGAATTGTGATTGAAATTGGTGACAAACTAAGTCAAATTTAGACGATTACCTCTAGGAATCCTTAGAGCTTCTTGTTTCTTGATGAAATTCTTCTAAGTCTTCAAGTTCTTCTTCAAAAACTCTTGGTTTTCTTCAAAATTCTCTCAATTCCTCTCAATTGTATATATATATATCTAATATTTCTTCACTTGTCAAAAAGGATTCCAACAATGGAGATGGACATCTCCTTATATAGAACAATCCCAAGGGGTTAATTTGGTAAATTCAGGGTAAAAACCCATGTGCAATGATATTCCATACATATTGAAGAAAAATAGCCTGCTACAGCGGGCGGCACTAGGTGACTTGTCTGCGGCACTCAGTAAGTGCTGCAGCACTCAGTGAGTGCCAATTTGGCACTCACTGAATGCCGGCTTCGCTGCGTGCCGCTTCTAACAGAATTCCCACCTTTTTTTCATTTATTTTTCAAATATATACTTATATATATATTTATATGATTATTTATATCTTTTTGTTTTCTTTTTCTTTTTCTTTTTCTTTTCTTTTCAAAATTCCTTTTCTTCCTTTTTATTTTATTTTCAAATTATTTTATATAGTTTATATCAAAATCAAGTTTTCCAAACTATCTTTCTTATACGTACTTAATACCCGAATTTTCCCGAACACTTGGTCTTTTCTCAAAAATTTTATTGGGACTGAAGAATTCTCCGAAGAACTTGAATTATGTAAAAAGGAATCTTCAAATTCTGCCAGATATTGTCGTCATCGGTCTAGAGGTAATCATCCCCTAAATTCGACGGTTGGTCAAAATTTGGGTGTCTGCAATTTGCCCCTCTTTGGCAGAGCTTAAGAGGCAATGCATATCATAAGTGAATGCCGAAGCCTGTGTGAAGACAAGCCTTTGACCTAACTATCGAATTCAGGTAAAAACAAAAGTGCGTTGTAAAAACAAGACGCCCAGATGGTCAGTGCTGGTTGTGCTCAAGTGGTGAGTTGCCTACGTATCCCAACGGGAATCAGACCAGGACGTAATTTGGGTATAGGAAAACACTCAGGCACAAATAATCATATGGATGAATGCACCTATCTTATTGTGATGCACATGCGCATGCAAGGATGGTTGCCTATGCAATTTCATGCTTCATGTTATGCAAACAAAATGCGACGATTTGAAACCCCATTATTTTAATGCTCATAGATGTGTTCTACGCTCTATGCTTTTTGATGCTTGGTTTTCATTATCCGCAACCATCTTGATTCTTTGGATAAATGCAATTGACTGGACTGCACTTCGCGCCTTATGCCCTAGTGTCAACACAGACTTGCTATCTCAGAAATGCAATTGGCTGGACTACACTTCGCGCATTACGCCCTGGTGTCAACGCACGTTTGTTCTCAGTATCCGCAGCCCTTCAGCCTTGTCGGATATGTTTGCTCCAAGTATCCGTAGCCCTTTGGCCCCGTCGGATATGTTTGCTCCAAGTATCCGTAGCCCTTCGACCTCGTTGGATATGTTTGCTCCAAGTATCCACAACCCTTCGGCCTCGTCTGATATGTTTACTCTCAGTATCCGCAGCCCTTTGGCCCTGCACAGATACGTTTCCTCTAGGTATCCGCAGTCCTTTGGCCCCGTCAGATATATTTGCTCTCAGTATCCGCAGCCCTTTGGCCCCGCACAGATACGTTTGCTCTAGGTATCCGCAGACCTTCGACCCCGTCGGATATGTTTGCTCCAAGTATCTACAGTCCTTCGGCCCCACACAGATACATTTGCTCTAGGTATTTGCAGCCCTTCGGCCCCATTGGATATGCTTGTTCCAAGTATTCGTAGCCCCACACAACTACGTTTTCTCTAGGTATCCGTAGCCCTTCGGCCTCGTCGGATATGTTTGCTCCAAGTATTCGTAGCCCTTCGGCCCCGCACATAAATATTTGCTCTAGGTATCCGCAACCCTTCGGTCCCATCGGATAGGTTTGCTCCAAGTATCTGCAGCCCTTTGGCCCTATCGGATATGTTTGGTCTCAGTATCCTTAACTTAAAAAATCAAGCTTTTCAAATTTCAAGTTCAAGAGTCAAATAGACTCTTCTTCAATTCATTTTTCTAAAATAAAAAATTAATCAAACTCAATTTAGTCCAATTTTCTAAAATCAAGAGTTCATCATACTCAATTCAATTCAATTTTAAAAATCAAGAGTCCATCAGACTCAATTCAATTCATTTCATTTTCAAAATCAGGAATCAATCAGACTCAAGTCAATTCAATTTCTTGAAATCAGGAGTCAATCATATTGAAATCAATTCAATTTTCAAAATCAGGAGTCAATCAGACTCAACTCAGTCCAGTTTTCTAAACTCAGGAGTTCATCAGACTCAATTCAATTCAATTTTTAAAATCGATAGTCAATCAGACTCAATTCAGACCAATTTTCTAAAATCAGGAGTTCATCAGACTCAATTCAATTCAATTTTTGAGATTGGGAGTCAATTAGCTCAATTTAATTTAAATTTTCAAAATCGGGAGTCTGAATGAGACTCAAAGAACATTGAGGACTAACGCGAATGCGAGGTTGCCATTAAGGACTAATATAGATGCCATAGAGGACTAACACAAATGATGCTGCCATTGAGGATAAATGCAGATTGAAGGGAAGCTGTCATTGAGGACTAATGAGGATTGCCATTGAGGCCTAATAGATATCACCATTGAGGACTAACACAAATGATACTGCCATTGAGGACTAACGCAGATTAAAGGGAAGTTGCCATTAATGACTAACGAGGATTGCTATTAAGGCCTAATAGAGATCGCCATTGAGGACTAACACAAATGATACTGCCATTGAGGACTAACCGAGATTGCCATTGAGCACCAACACAAAATATTCTGCTATTGACGACTAATGCAAGGTTTCCATTGAGGACTAATGCAAGGTTGGCAAGCTGCCATTGAGGATTAATGCTTATGAAGAGAAGCTGCCATTGAGGACTAACGCTTAGGAATAAAAGCTGCCATTGAGGACTAATGCTTATGAAGAGAAGCTACCATTGAGGACTAATGCTTGTTCGGGATTTTCTTCGTGCTCAAAGAACCAAATTTCAATATTCGGAGTCACTTCAGACTTAAAGAATTGATTTCACAAAAGTTCGGGAGTCCGCGGACTTAGAGAGTTGATTTTTCAAAATTTGGGGAGTTTTCAGTCTCAAAAAATTTGAAGGGAGCTGATTAAAAGAATGATTTTCTGCATTTACAGACTTTTGGAAGAAACACATTGATTCTGTTAAAAGAGGGAAGCCACCTATGCCCATAGTCTTGGACTCTTCTTATATTGCCACTTTAACATTATGTTGAATTGTATTTGAAACCTCTGCTCGTATTGCTCTTGGGATACCCAAGGAAAATTTCCAAATCTTTATTCATCATCCTAAAACCACACATTTGAGACCATTTATTGACTCACCAAAGGAGGGCAGAGTTGATAAAGCTAGTTACTCAAGATGACTGACTCAAACTATACATTCATTATAAATCAATGTGCTTTCATCAAGAATAATGTATCATCTCACCTTTCATTTATTCATCATCCTACAAATGGTAGTGCTTTGCTGATAAATCGAAACTTTGAAAACTTCTCCTTTTTGATTTAGTGAATTCTTTGCCCATCTAGAATGTGCTTCAGGATAGTGCTTTAGCTTATAGAATGAAAGGCACTCTATTTTAATTCTTTCAAAACAAACTCAATTACCTGAGAACTTGCCTCTGGCATAGAGGGCTTTTGGCAGACAAAGTTTGTCCCTAGTTTAAAAGAGACTTGGGGGCTTGCTTTTATGATAAAAGAGACTTTCAGCAAACGAAGTTTGCCCCTAGTCTAGAATGAGGGATCTATAGGCACAAATGATACTACTGATGTTTGCGGACTGAGAACCAAGTGAGGCTCACCTACTTATCCCCGAATAGGAATCAGTCCAAAGAAGTTCGGCCAAGGCCTGAAAGAAAGATGCCATGAGATGGAGAGGGTGATGATGTAGCTTCTAAGCAAACGCAAGTTTGCCCCTAGTTTATGGGACAAGACACTGCTTGGCTTTTTGGAGGGAAAGCCTTGAGAGGCTCACCTACTTATCCCCAAATGGGCATCAGGTCCTATAGTAGTGTGGTTGAGGCTTTAAAGAGAAATGCAACGATGTTTGTGATCGAACCGCGCAAGCTATCTACGTATCCTTAAGTGGGAATCAGGTCAAAACATAGTTCATCGACTCTAGAGGTCTTGAAAGAATAAGACTTCAAGAATTTGTGGGCTTTTTGAGCCATGTTTCCATATGGGTCCAATGAGTGCTCTTTCTTGGGAAGATTTTCTAAAATGGACCCCTTGTGGCAGCTTTTGAACAGAATGATGAGAACATGAACTACTTCACCCTTTTATTTTCTTCCTTTCTTTTCTTTTCTTTTCTTTTTTTTTTTTTTTCTTTTTTCTTCTTTTTTTTTATTTGTGGCAGTTGATTCTTTTCACCTTTTCACTAGTCAGTCAATCTTTATAGCTCTCATAATGTGTTATATTTTATTCATACTCTATCATACTCACAAAGCAATATCAGCTCTTCAAATCTCTATTTTTTTTTCTCAAAGATATCTCTGCATTGTTTTAGGCCCACTTAGCAATTGAGGTTGATTGATACTTTCAAATCTCTTTTTTCATTTTTAATTTATTTTCTTTGTTAAGAACAACTGAAAGCCTTGAGATAATTCATGTGTCAATGATGTACTTTGAAGTGCCCAAGAATTCTCAATCTTGTTTATTCTCTGCCCTTTTCTTTTCTCTTTCCTTTCTTTTCTCTACCTCACTATCTCTTATTCTCTCCATGATTTTGACTGGATAGGATTAGGATTTTGAAATCAACACGCATCTTACTTTTGCTCTAACTTTGCTTAAGCGCCCTTTCAGGTTTTCATCCTAGCGAGCTTCTTTTTTCTTTTTTCTCTTTTTTTCTTTTGAAGAAGAAGTTCAGTTAAAAATATCTGGCTACCATCAAGGACCAAGTTTATGGCTTTGGACTGTGGGTTCATTTTTTAGGCTTGGTAGTTGGGAGAAAGGGATGGTGAGCAAGCCTCAAGTCCCAAGTTTATCTTTCCAAGATTGAGCGAGAGCATCTTTAAATTCTAAAGTAAAGCTAATCAATTCTCTACTCCTCTGTGGATTTGGCACAAAATTAGCTTTATTCTTAGGGGATCTATTTTCAATGCAAAGATTTGTCAACAAAATATTTTCCATGATTATTTGAGAAAGTGAGTTTTATTTTCCTTCTTTCTTATTTTCTTTTTTTTTTCGTGGCTTAATGATCCATATATTCACGAATGGGCACATTGAATTAAGCAAAATGATATTTTATTCAACTAGCAGCGGATTACATCACCTAACTCGATTGACTCGATAAAGACTTGACAATAAACTCAATAGAAGACTGACAAAACACAACTTGACATTGACACTTGACTTCAACTTAACACGACTAGATCATGAATTAGACTTGACTTGGTCTTAATTGGAGTGTCACGGATGATTTTCAATTTATTGGGTTCCTAAGAGCATCCACATTTGATTCAGCAGAGGCAATTCTGAATACAATCACCTCTCACTAGCAGCATGTGTGCATCAACATCTTTTTTCTATTATCTGTTCCCTTCTGACTAATCTCGTGCTTGAATCTCTGTACCAAACTGTGCTTGACTCGGATGCTATCTCTCTTACAACCACATTTATCTTTAATCAATTTTGACTGATTTTCTCAAAAGAATCTTTTATTTTTATTGATTTTATTAATTGTATATGCCAAGTGAAATGCTCATTAATGGTTCATATATTAAACGGATGCAATGCACGTGTGTGTGTGTGCCTAATCTATATGTCAAAAGCAAATCCTAACCCTAGCACGTAAGACACATAAGCACATAAAATCCTCATCCATGTCAAGTGCGCTAATTTCTCCTTTCATTGTGATACTTATTACCCCTTCAAGGATTGGGTATTTTAAAAAAAAATTTGAAAATCATTTGGAAATTATTTCTTGGATGATAAAATCTTTTGAAAACAATTCTTGAGAATTCTTTTGAGAATGAAAACATTCCTCAACAAAGATGATTAGATTGAAATTTTGTTTTAAAATTCGTTTGAAAAGCATTTCTCCCAAAAACGATTCCCAAGATTTTTGGATTTTTTCTTTTGAAGATAATCATGAGAAAATTTACCTTAACAAAGATTAGTTTGGAGCTTTGCTTGACCAAAAGAAAATGAATTTTGAAGATTTTTTAGAAAAACATTTTGGGATAAAAGATGATTGTTTATCAAAATCTTGTTTGCTCTCAAGAGAGAATGTTTTTTTTTTAAACTTTCGGGTAGAAGGATCACATGATTGAATTATTGTCGTACTCTTCATGAATTCAATTCCTAAATAACATACCCAAACCTCTAGCTTAAATCTATTAAGCATGGAAAGAAATGACATAATCATGAATTCCTTCTAACTAGTTGGAAACACAACATCTTTATAGATATACAAGTCTCAACTAGGAAAAAATCAAAAGATCAAACGATCCAATCTCTGGGGATTAGACCAAGACTAAACATCACTCAGAATTTAACTACTCTCTATCCAGAGATTTTATATGATTTTTAAAACAGTAAATAAATCCGAATGACTTCAATCTTTTTAGGGGATCTCTTTAACACATTTAATTACATAGAAAAAATTAATTTAGGTCAAAAGTACTTGGTTAAGGCTCTGATCTACTTAAATCAATGCTACCTTACTGTTCTAAAATTTTGGATAGAGAGTAACTAGTTCATGAATCCTAAGACCAAACCATGTGTATTATGGAATTTTACCAAAACAACAAATGTGGGGGTAGATTCATGTGTTATGAACACATTCCAATTGGTCTCATTCAATTCCAATGGATTATAATTTAATTAAAAATCTTTGTTCACAGTTGGTTAATGAATTCACTGCACCAATATTGATATCCAAGTGATGAAACATGACAAGTCAATTCCTCTCTCTCAAGTTAATGATCCTTGAGGAATATAAACTTATTTTATTCTATTCTCCTCTCAAAATAATGATTCTTGGAGACTAGATATGACCAAATCCACATAAACCCTCATGGAATATGGAAAGAATTCCATGAGATTTCAAATTAAAGGACCCAAATCATGAGTCAAAATTTGGATCCACTAATCATGTATGGATATAGCCATGATCAACCATAATTCCCATATAAATCATAGGATCATAGGTGATTAAAGGAGCAAATTCAAGGGAGTCCAATGAGATATGAAGATCTCATGGACCCTAAGAGAAGAATATGAACAAAAGGAAATAGAATCAAAGTTTATTTGAAAATCCAAGTCAAAATTATTTTACAAACTTGTTTTGTCTTAAACCCAAAGGTCTATTTAGATCCAAATCAATGAAAACAAATGAAAATTCAATCACAATTTCAGTGGTGTTTGATGAAATGAGGTAGGAAGAGACTTTTTGAAAATTGTGTAGGAAGGTCTTAGAGTTCTATGAATTGTGATTGAATTTGGAGACAAACTAAGTCAAATTTAGAAGATTACCTCTAGGAATCCTCAGAGCTTCTTGTTTCTTGATGAAATTCTTCCATGTCTTCAAGTTCTTCTTCAAATTCTTCTTCAAAAACACTTGGTTTTCTTCAAAATTCTCTCAATTCCTCTCAATTGTATATATATCTCTAATATTTCTTCACTTGTCAAAAAGGATCCCAACAATGGAGATGAACATCTCCTTATATAGACCAATCCCAAGGGGTTAAGTTGGTGAATTTAGGGTAGAAACCCATGTGCAATGATATTCCATACGTATTGAAAAAAAAATAGTCTTTTACAACGGGCGGCACTCGGTGACTTGTCTGTGGCACTCAGTGAATACCAGCGTGGCACTCAACGAGTGCCGCCGGCTTTGCTACGTGCCGCTTCTAACAGAATTTCCACCTTTTATTTATTTATTTTTCAAATATTTACTTATATAGATTGTATATATTTATATGATTATTTATATCTTTTTTATTTTCCTTTTCTTTTTCTTTTCTTTCGAAATTCCTTTTCTTCCTTTTTAATTTCTTTACAAATTTTTTTATATAGTTTATATCAAAATCAAGTTTTCCAAACTTTCTTTCTTATACGTACTTCATACCCGAATTTCCCCCAAACACCTGGTCTTTTTTCGAAAATTTATTGGGACTAAAGAATTCTCCGAAGAACTTGAATCATTTAAAAATGAATCTTCAAATTTTGCCGGACATTATCGTCATCGGTCTAGAGGTAATCATCCCCTAAATTTGACGGTCGGTCAAAATTGGAGTGTCTATAGTTAGATAGATAGATAGATAGAGAGAGAGATAGTATTTCGGCTTTATATATATATATATATATATAGAGAGAGAGAGAGAGAGAGAGAGAGAGAGAGAGAGAGAGAGAGAGAGAGAGAGAGAGAGAGAGATAGTAGGCTTAGTTTCTCTTCCCTTTAATGGAGTAAGGACAAATGTATCTAATATGGCATCAAATTGATGACATGTGATGACACATGTCTTTTAGCCATTAGATTTTGGATGCTTTAGAAATGGAGGGGTTGTGTGTGTCAAGTACATATACCCGAGGGGGTCTCTTTGTCGGGTTTAATAGTCCAAGGGGTATTCGTAAAAGTAGATGATAGCAAAGAGGGTGTTTGTGAAATTTCCCCTTTTTTTTAAATTTATGTTGAAATCAAAACCAACCGAATGCTTCAATAACTGACCTGAAAAAATCTACCAAATATGACCGTTTACACCCCAATGTGTGATGGTCCGATGATATAATTTCTCAAAGGGACAAGGCCTAGAGAATTTTTGAGAAACCGTTGGCCGACATGACCATTTCTATGAAAGCCGTACCTCCCTGACCTTTCGTGCCTACAATGGCAATATATACTTCCCTTCATCCTCTCTCTCTCTCTCTCTCTCTCTCTCTCTCTCTCTAGCTCACTCTATCGCTCCTTTAACAGTCCCCCCCACTAAACTAGTACGTACTCGTGCCCACGTGCACAACACCAAATTTATGTGTCAAAGAGGGGAATTGTACTATTAGTTGTTTAAGAGTATCCAACAACCGATTATACAACTGAAACATATTATTGGTCCAATCTCACCAAACAAACATGGCCATAAGGTATACTTCCTATAATTATATTACAAAAAAGGTACCAAAAGGGTTCCAATCAATGCAAAACTCAAATTTTTTATTAGAATGGCTTCAAGATACTAGGTTGATGTGTATTCCCCCCAAAAAGAAAATAATTAGTAAATGAAGAATTTATTTTTGACGGCAACATTGGATAAACGCAAATGGAGCTATAAGAACTAGAGATATATCAACAAAGAACCAAGCAATGAAAAAATAAAATTCATGATCTACAGTCCAGAAAAATAATAAGTGAAAATAAAACAATTAAGCAAAGCAATCCTATAACTATTGGGGACATAGTAGTTAAGCTGTCATGAAGAAAAGGGCCAAATTTTTTTTTTAACAATTTTATATCCAAATTGCAGTAGTTAATCCCAAACAACCCATTTATCATTTTTCTACTAAAATAAACCCAAATTATGGTAGTCATGTCTCAACCTAAACAATTTATAGTAAGCTCATAATTGTATATTTATGCATAGGATTGTGTGATTGTAAACAATTAATTGTAAACTAAAACAAACCCATTTATTGTATTGTACTTATTGTCACTACAAACATACAAAGAAAAAGAGTCTTCGCATAAGCCTCAATTGTACAGTAGTAAACTTATTTTTAACTTGAATCATAATAAAATAGTCAACTAAGGAGATATCATTCAATCCTTTCCAAAATTCATAACATAAAAAGTAGGGGTGATCAAGTCCACCTGCCAACCTGACTCACTCGACTGACTCAACCCCACCCGAAGGCATTTTAGCAGGTTATGTGAGTGATCGAGTGAGTCACTAGTCTTGGAAGTGAGACCCGAGTTTATTCGGTTCGAATGTTGGATATACTCATGTGAAACCCGATTCCACCCAACCTGACATGAAACATAAGTAGCGAAAAAACCCTAAATGATCTAATCTATGTTGCATGCCTCCTGATGATACATACTCACGTCCCCATTTTCTTTCCCCAGATCATTATCCATTACAAAACCTAAATCGGTTAAAAATCTTTCTCTCTCTCTCTCTCTCTCTCTCTCTCTCTCTATCTCTCTCTACATATATATCTCATCATAAAACACAGGGCCTCACTCTCTAATTTTCAAAACCCATCATCATTAAACCCCTCTCTCCCATCCTACTCTCACTCTCTCCCCTCTTTCTCTCTTTCATCGCTATCGGATCCTATCCATCCCATTAAAGATAAACAAGACCGCGTTGATTCTTATGATTAAATAGCTTCAATCTTGTTAGGAAATCCAACCACAACACTGTTGGAATCTCAGTCTCAGCATTGTCGTTCGTCGCCTGAGCTTGAAGCCTGAAGGTATGCAATATCCTCTTCTTTACTTCTTATTCGTTTCTTCCTCACTTCTTGATTTGTTTCTCCTTCTCCATTCATCTCCCTCACTTCACTTGTATGCAATCATTTTTCTTATGGTATTTTAGTAGATCAATGTGATCTGAGTCCATATTTGTCAATTCCATTTTTGATTTCATAACAAGAGAAGTGTGTACTCTTGATTTCTTAGTGAAAATTAGTTTGAATGTGCACTTCTACCATAGATGCGGGTTTTACCTGAAATTGCCTCGACCCCAACCCAAAACCGATGGGTTAGTTCCACCTGACCATTCAGATGGATGACGAGTGATAGATCTCCAACCCGATGGGGTTCGAGTGGATGAACGGGTTGAGTTAAAACCTGACTCACCCGACCTATGAACAGCCCTAATAAAAACTATGAGCCCATTCCTCCAATTAATAAAAGATCATCATAACTTTTTTCATCTCAAAATTAAACCACCTCACTAAACTCATAATTCCTAGAGTTCTCCACCACTTTGTAACATATGCCATTCTAATTAGATCAAACTTCTAGGTTACAACAATGTTAGGAAGATGCTATAGTTCTCCATCACAGAAAAGGAAAAAACTGTGGCAAAGATGATGCCAGTGGGTATATAAGGTTGTGGTTGTGCGCGTGATGATCATGTTCCTAAAACAAACTATGCCACTTCCATGGCCTCTGCAACCTTTTCTTTCCATCCAGATTTGTTCATCTTGTTCACTTAATTCCTACAATTCAACAAATTGACATGGGAAGATTTTTGTATTGAAATTAAAATTTGAAAAATACATAACTAAACATTCGTGTGCTGATTAAAAAATAGGGAGTTCAAGTCTGAGATTATGTAAATGCAAGCATTATCTACAAAATTATTGTGCTAAAATAATAAATCACTGTAGTTGATTAAGTAAAACAAAGATTTTCCATCTAGACATTAAAAAAATGGCAGTAACTGTAGACATCCAATTCTGACCACACTCTCGGGATTTAGGGAGAACAACTTCTTGAAGATCTCAATGACGAAAAATACCTCGAAGAAGGTATCTCGGTTATGCACAATGATAGTTCGGACTCCGGAAAATGTTCTTGGAGCCCAAAGTATGCCTTTTGAGCCTCGATTTATGTTTTTCTCAAAATTGATTTCAAAATATTCATATAGGAGAAAATGGCCATTAAGGTCTCAAACGAGAATTTCAAGAGTTTAGTAGCTCAATTTCAAAAAATCTTTCAAAACCGGCGTGCGTAGGAAGCTAACTGTGAAAAGAACAAAAAGAGCAGAAAAATTCTGGAAGACTTCTGAATCAAAATTGATGATAAATTCTTATGAAAATTAGTCCCGGGATATTGTTAGAATGAAATTCAATCTTACAACTTTCCAATGACACGAAAATAGGCAATTTTGGAGGCCAAAAACCACTTTTAAAAAAATCCGAAAGGGCTATGGATGTGAAATTTGATAGGGGAGCTGAGGGTACATAGAGGGACCCAAAAAGCCAGTGCAGGATACCACGTGGCACTGGTGGGCCCCACTTGAGCCGCCACCTCCCACTTATGTTCACCACTTGATTTTTCTCTCACTTGCTGTATTTGCACATATGCTGTGAAAGGAAACAACCCAGAAACTTCATTTGGTCCCTGAATTGACCATTTTACCCTCTTTCTATGCATTAAAGACACTTAAATCCTACATATTTTTCCTATAAATTGGACCCATGGTCCCCTCTTTTGCATACCATGAAATATATAGAAAACAGATAGAATACTCCCAAGAATGTAGGAGAATCCACCTAGAATTCATACTTGAAGTGAGTGGTGCTTGTCTTTTCTTGAATAGAAAATGAAAAAGTAGGAAAAACATTCTTTCTGTTTTCTTGAAAAGTTAAAAAGAAGTAGCATTTTAGCAGATCTAATCTAGATCATGAGTTGACATATTTGCATCATTTGCTTTGGAAGTTCAAGAACACTTAAAGGAGGAACAACTTTCTTCCAACAATCTTTGCATTTTTGAGAGATCTTCAAGAGGTAAACTTCAAACTACCTCTTTAATCTATTAGTTTTGTATATATATATATATATATATATTTCTAGAACTTGGATCTTCTTCTTCTTCTTTTTTGTTTTCTTTACACCTTTTCTTTGATTCTTCACATAACTTGCATAAAGATCCAACTTCTAGTTGATTTTGTTGATAAAATATGAATTAGATGTGCTATTTTCATATTTTTCCTTCACTTTGAAGATGATTGCTGTTCTTAAGTTCTTTCCTCTTTTAGTAAAAAATACACATGTGCACACACTTGAATTTGTATCATTCTTTGCCTTTTGTTTTGAGTCGATGGTGAAGATGTATATTTCCTTCTATGACTCTACATAAGTACATGTACTTCTATTTCATCTTTTGGGCATACCAAGATGATAATTGTAACTCCTCTAATCAACTAGTTTGGTATTCTTTACCAAGAAAGGCATATTTGATTGGAAGTCATCTTGAACTTTTTCATTCTTGATTTTGATTTTTCTAAAGACTTCTCACCACACTAAAAGTGATTTTGCCACAAGATAAAATAAATGAACTAAGAATTGTTCATTAAAGTAAATTTGACTTTATCTATGTGTTTAGAACTCATTATTACCCTTGAGGCTTGACTTCAAAATTCATGGAAGAATAAGGATGAAACCACCTTCATCTAGTTTGCCTTGATGAACCTCACTTATTTCTAAAAGATTATTAGAAAGGCAGTAGATATAGTTAGTCATGACTTATTTATGGTCAAAATTTGGAAAATGGCTAGATGATGCGATCTACATTCATTTTTGGAAGTAATCCTTAGCTTGATAAGATTACACTGGTACTGGTACAAAGTCAAGATGATCAAGCTAAGATTATCTTTCGAAAGAATAAAAAAAGTAAGACTATGCTAAAAGTTTCCAAATCTCGATTGTAAATGAATCATGTGTACAAGATGATTATACTTTGCTTTCTCGATAATAAATCTAAAGCATGCCTTAGAAACCATTTTAGGATAATGAAAAGAAAGATCAAAAGCTTGAACGAACATATTTGAGTGATTTTGCTTGCCTATTTTGCATATTTTTCACTTGTCACATGATATCAAAATTTCTGAATAACAGAGTCTGATTTAACTCAATTTCCAGAGACCTCAATTCAATATGGGATCATGGTAGTATATATCCCATAACCTTCAATGACATACCTTTCTTTTGACATAAGAGAGGCCTTCATATGTGCTCTTTGAATTGAGTTATGATATTTGCAAGATCAGTCGATGAGTCTAGATAAAGACTTTTAAAATGAATCAAACTCACAAACCTTTTATACAAATGAGGTCCATTTTTTGGAAAAGCTTCCAAACTCATTTAACTTATGATCTGTAAAGGGAATTGAATTGATTAATTGATTAGACCTACTTTTGGAGTGATTTATTTAAGGTCTTCAAATCTGGAATTTTGATTGATGACTATTTTTGTTCTTTTTATGCATTTCACTTGTATATTTGGATTTCTTTTGTTCTTTTGCAATGCTTGGTTTGTTTTGTGGTATTTTGATACAGAGATTCGAATGAATCAAATTTAACTCCTTGGATAGATCTTACCTCTTCCGCATATGACTTAGTGTCCATGTGTTAGGTGGCGACTCTAGTCAAGTGGATTAAAAGTAGTAAGGCCTAGGTCTCTGTATGTAACCTTGGCTCCGTCCCGGGACATAATTGAGACCAACAGGACCTGCGTCTTGCATCGTCCACAGTTTGGTAACTCTACTGGGGATTCGAAACTCGAAACTATGGTTTCTTGTTCTATGTGGGTTTAACTTGCCCTATATCTTTGTCATTAATTCAATAAACGTACTCTTTTCGACTGCATTTGCACTGGTATGGTTACAGTCGCGACTTCTTGAGATCATTTCCTTGATGGTTTTTGGGGAAGAAACTCCCCACCGATCAAGGGACTTTGGTAGCATGTGGTCACCATTAGCCTCGTACCATACGCGATATATAGAGCCCATGTGTGAACAGTACACCCTCAGCGAGGCGGTCACCCACACCTCTGAGCTTGCTAATGGACCCTTTTTGAGACTAAAACATGGCTTCTGCATATAGCTTCTATAGAACCCTTCAATTAGGATCTTCGAATAGGAATGTGATGAATTACTTGTGATTGCCAGTAAGGGATTATGTGGATGATGAGTACGCTCACCCGGACACTTAATCGTTGTCCAAGGATTAGTTTTGAAAATTTTGAAAACCAGTTTGGAAAATTTTGGAAAACCCTTTTGAAATTTTTGAACGTTTCTCTTGAAAACACCCCTTTGGAAGTTTTAAAATCTCCTCTTGAAAATCTCAAGCTTTTGAAAATGTTGAAATCATCACTTTTGAAAAACCCATTTTGCTAAAGCAAAGTTTTGATCACCATTTTGAAAATATGCCTTGAACTTTGGAAAGATCCAAATTTTCCCACCTCACCTTTTGAAAATTGCAAATTTGCACTTTGAACTATTGATAGCTCAAAGCATTCTTTTTTAAAAAAAAAAAAATTCCAGGTCACCCTCCATGATTGGAACTTTCTGTATACCCTTCTTCGAAAATCTGAGCTATCGCATGATGATTTCAAGTCTTTGGATAAATGATTAAATTAGAAGGATGAGTAGCATACTCAAGGGATCTTACTTGCTTATGTGCTGATATGCTAAGCTAGATTAGGTTGCATCTCATTCTAGATTAGGGTGCTTCATATGCATTTGCATATACGAGCATCGTATACATATCACGAGGGCGACATCGTTAGTCCGTCTAATGAACAACTAAGAAGAAGGGAATTGTCTTGAAAATTCTTAAAAAGAATGTTTCATTCTTTACTTTAGAAAAATGTCTTTGAAAAATAAAAGCAGAAATCTTTGAAAAACTCAAGATTAATTTATGCAAGAACATTTGAAAATAGCACTCTCTTGTAAAAAGTGATTCTTTTGTAAAGGAAAATTCTTCAAAACACTGATTCTTTATGAGAGCAGAGTAAACATTTTGACACAAAAGCATACTCCTTCTGCCTGGGGCAGAGCTCCAAATAGCAGATTTGTAAGAACAGAATTTGGGGAAAATCAGTTGAGTCGGTCAAGACTGAGAAAATGACATACGAGGAAGAAACAGAAAAAGTGAAGAAAACTGATAAAGGAAAAGGCAAGGCAGCCAAAGAAGAAGACACCGTCCTAAAGAAACTCAAAACGACACAAGCCGAAATCTCTGTCTGGAGATTATTGATGGCATCACATGGCCATAGGCAAGCCATACTCGACGCATTGAATGGATTTGACATCTCCATAGAGATATCTCTCGAAGAACTGGTAAGCATGATATCTACAAAGACCCGAAAGCCAACTAATTTCTTCACTGATGAAGACCTACCACCAGGAGGAGCATAGCATAATCAAGCTCTGTATATCACTATACATTGCTTGGGAAATTGAGTACCTATTTGTTTGGTCGACAATGGCTTAGCTCTTAACGGATGCCCACTACAGTCAGTGACTCGAATGGGATTATCAATCTTAGATTTCCTTCCGTCAGTCTAGACTATAAGAGCCTATGATAATACCAAGAGGACCATGGTTGGAAGAGTGATGCTGAAGATTGAAGTTGGTCCCCTAGAAGAAGAGGTGGAATTCGACATACTTGCAACTTTCAATCTTCTCTTGGGTCATCCTTGGCTACATCTGATTAATGCCATTGCTTCTACTCTACACCAAAAAGTAAAGCTCCTTTGGGGAGAAGAAGAGAATAAAGATTGTGGTGACAATTTTCGGTGATGGCTGGATGAAGCTTGAAAGCTCAATTGATGTACCTGTGTTAGAGATTCAAACACATGATGAAAAGCATGAATTGGGAGGCTTTGATTTTGTTGGAATGCTAGAAAAAGATGGTGCTCCCCAAGCTCCAATGAAGACAAGACAAAACATATCCATATGGGATAGGCTCAGTGACACCTAGAAAATGCTCAAGAATGCTCGTGTGACAATCTCAATCCTTCTGCTATAAGGATTCTCGATGCTACTGTCTAGGGAGACACGAAATTGGCACCCCCCATGCGTCGAAAGCTATTTATCACCGGACGCGATTATAAAAAAATGTTGGAAAAGAAGAAGCAATCTATGGAAGAACTAGGAGAAGAGATAGAGCAAAGCTGAATTCCCAAAGAAACTCCATTGCATTTTGATTAGTTCACTGACTATAAAGATCCATTCCTGCTTGCACCGTCTGTTAAGAAAGATTGGGCTGATCTATTGGGCGAAGGAAGCTTGTACGCACTGGTTGGACATGCAATAAAGAATAAAGAAGTTGGTTACTGCTCAAAAATGATTGTGCCTCAGGAAGAAGTCTGGAATAATTGGGTTTTCAGGTCTAATGCTAATGTTTCCCCCTCCCCCTGTTCCTTATAAGTCTGTAAGGGTCAATGCGAGCCATGCTTTTCCTTATGAGTCTGTTTCTGCTTTCCCAGAAAATGCTAATGAAATAAACCATGATTTCGCTTACTCTTTTGTGTCTGATGATTGCAATTTCAAAATTTTAAAAGATTTGCAAAAATTAATTGAAAATGAAAATGAACCTGCATGCAAAGTCATTGAAGACACTTTATTAATAAATTTGGGTAATAAAGATAATCCACAAAATATTCACATTGGCCTACACCCGTTTTGCAAGAAAGCACTGAACTAATCAATCCGCTTAAAGAATTAAAAGATGTATTCGCATGGTCTTACGACGATCTGCTAGACATTGATCCAAAAATCGTCCAATACCATATACTTCTCTACCTAAATTCCTAAACTGTTAAGCAAAAGTTGAGACACATGAAGCTTGAATAGCTCTAAAAATCAATGAAGAAGTAGAAAAATAGTTGAAAGCAGCCCGAATATCCAGAATGGGTAGCCAACATAGTACTACTGCCTAAAAAGGATGGAAGAATCCGAGTATGTGTCGATTTCTGAGATCTGAACAAAACCAGCCCAAATGATGACTTCCCACTTCCTCACATTGATGTCCTGGTAGACAACACCGCAATACATGAGTTGTTGTTATTCAAGGATGATTTCTTAGGGTATAATCAGATACTGATGGCATCTGAAGATAGAGAGAAGACCACATTCACCATGCATTGGGGGACTTACTGCTATAGAGTAATGTCGTTTGGACTCAAGAATGGTGGGGCAACATACCAAAGAGCTGCCACTACCTTGCTGCATGATATGATCCATAAATATGTAGAAGTCTATGTGGATGATATGATAGTGAAATCCAAAGAAAGAGACAGACATCTGCCAACTCTGAACCAATTCTTTAAAAGGCTGAGAAAATATCAAATGAGGTTGAACCCTAGAAGTGTACCTTGGAGTCACTATAAGTGAGTTGTTGGGTTTTCTCATAACCTAATGAGGCATTGAAGTCGATCATACTAAGATCAAAGCCATCATCGACATGCCACCCTCTAAGAGTGAGAAAGAAGTATGGTGATTCCTGGGACGAATTCAATTCATCACCCGTTTCATTTCTAAGCTCACTGCAGCATGCGATCGACTCTTTAGCCTACTAAGAAAGGGGAAGAGGTTTGAATGGGATGATCAATGCCAAGTCGCCTTCAAAAAAATCAAGACTTATATGCAGAACCTGCCAATCCTTTCACAACCATGACAAGGAAAGCCTCTGCTTCTATACTTATCAGTCTCATAAAATTCTATGGGGTACATGCTGGCTCAAGAAGGAGACGAAGGGCACTCAAAAAATGCCATCTACTATCTGAGTAAAAGAATGATTGGCTACGAATTGAATTACACTCTGCTAGAGGAGACATGTTGGGCATTAATATGGAGTACTCATTGCCTTCGACATTACATGCTAGCCTTTCCTGTTGTCTTGATCTGATGAATGGATCCTCTAAAGTATCTCTTTGAAAAGCTAGCTTTGACTGACAGAATTTCTACATGAATTCTACTACTATCTGTAGACACGGGGCCTCGGGGTCCACTCTGTTTTTTTAGAAAGGATTTCAGTTTTGAAATATCCTTTTAAAAGTCTATGAAAATAAATACAGAGTTGCCACTTGGTCTTTGGGGAACCAAGAAACCCAATTTGACACACCCATACGGATAAAGGGCACCGACCCTTCATAACCAAAGAAGTTGGCTCAGAGTTTTGGTACAAGAGAGGAAGGAGCCTTTGTCACAACTAAAACATCCTCAACTCACCCCGTCTTTCGACGGGCCTCAATTAGCATCCAAATAATCATCTTATACTATGTTTGGTTCGACAATTAATATTATGATAAGTATACTACATTACACAAGAATTTTGATATGGAAGATCAAAAGATAAGATATCATTCATAAGATCTAAGCCTAGTATCACACAATGCTAAGTGAAAGATCACACAAAGCAAACTTAGGAAAAATCATCTAATCACATTATCAAGTAGTTAAGTTTTCCTAATCTAAAGGGGACATGAATTGTTCTTGAAACAAATAATTAAAGAAAACAAAAATATGCTTAGCAAGCTAGAATGTCTGCATGTTGAATCTTGAGAAAAAAATGACCTCTCAATCCCTGAGATAAATGAGAAAGGAATATTTGATCTAGGGGAAGAATGAAAGTGCGATCAACTTCATTCTTTGTAATCTTCTTAGAATAGGAGTCACTAAAACTTCAAATCTTGCATGGATGCGATGTATGATCTCAGGATTTGTAAGGTAGTAGTGTGTTTGTGTTCATAGATTTTCTAAAGTAATTGAAAACTATGGAATATGTATGAATGCATGAAGAATATCATTATAGGATATATAAAAATGTGGTATGAACTATTTACTAAGATGTAGGCTAATTTGGATTGCATGTGAACATCTAATCAAAAAATGAAAGTAAAATATGCTTACTGTGAATAATGGACAGAACAGTGAACTAATATTGTAAAAATGGGAAAGTGAGATTGTAAATGTTTTTAATTCAAAAATTTATGTAGATCATCCCTACTATGTCTAGAACACTTAGGAAAATTCCACACAAAGATGTAAGTTGTAGATTCAGAGAAATCATATAAACAAGAGAGGTTGCTTAGAAACAGAATTAGT
Organism: Hydrangea macrophylla; assembly: GCA_033977485.1. Taxonomy (NCBI): domain Eukaryota; kingdom Viridiplantae; phylum Streptophyta; class Magnoliopsida; order Cornales; family Hydrangeaceae; genus Hydrangea; species Hydrangea macrophylla. Next base: position 94,549,786 of record CM066994.1, read on the forward strand.
ACTATTGACTGAAATGTAGAAACATCTTTGAAAATAAAAACAATACATTTGGAGGCCCATATTATACAGAAAGTTCCTTAAGACATTGACGTTCAAGGGAAAAATGAGTTGGGACCACTATTTTTGGAAAAGTTTTCTGGAAAACAAGTTGGAAGCTAACTAAAGCTGCTGTGACAGAAAAATAGAATGTTTGGGTCAAAATGGAACATTTCCAAGTGTTTAAAAATTCAACCAAAATTCATGTGTATTCCCTAATGAGTTAGGAAGACTTTCCAAGTGGTGTCATAATAATTCATTAAGTATTGAACCCAAAATACTATTTTTGAAGTTGAATAACTCATTGTTTTGGGGATTTTTTTTTAGAAAACTAGTATTTATTCATTAGAATCAAAATGGGGGTATAAGAGGGGTTTTGAAATGGGGGTTTTTGATGATGTATTTCCAGAACTAAATAGAGATTATAACCTCTTGGGATATCAACCTCAAGCTCATTTTAAGTACATCCAACATTATTTTCAAGAATAGCTTTATTTGGGAAAACAACCTCAAGAATCCATAGGAATGTATTGAAGTTGAAATCATCTCCTATCAAATATGTTTTTGAGGTCAAGGGTTACTATCCATAAGGATTAACACCCCTCAAACACCATGTCATCACTTAAATGATGATGAACTAGTAAGTAAATCAAAGAAATCAAAAGAAGAAATGAGATGCAAATGACAAAGAAATCAAAATAGAAATGTGATGAGGGATAGATTATGCAAAATGAAAATGAACCAAAATAGAAATTGGGTTGAGAAGTGATTATGCTAGAATGAAAAGTAATCAAAATTGAAATGGGATCGAGAAGGGGAAATGCAAGTATGATATAAAAAAAAAAAAAAAAGAGAAATGGGATTAAGAAAGAAGAACAAGTATATAATCAATGATTCATCAATGGTGGAACCACAAGCATTCAACCTCTCATATATGTTTGTATGTGCGTGTAGATTGCTCTCTAGCTTATTGGAAACTCAAAGAAGATGAATTATAATTTTGTAAATACAAGTTTTGTTTTGAGAAAACTAATTAAAACTCATATTTGGATTTGTCTTGGAAGAAGAAAATCTCTATTTTTCTCTCTATTTCTCCCTAAATCTCTATCTCTATCTCTTTAGAGTTTTCATGTTCTTTCCAAATGGAAGCAAATGGGTCTCATTATAGGCCAATTTGGGGAGGTATATTGGGTTTTTGAAAAGTCTCTAATTGGTCCAAAATATTCTGGAAATCAAAGCTATGTCGTTTTGTTTGTTAAAAATTTGTATTAGAACCCAAAAATTAACCAAAAATTACAAATTTTTTTTTTTAAAAATCACTCGGAGTGCTATCGTGGCACTTGACCACTACCGCTGTAACAGTGGGCCTGTGCCGCCATGGCAGTCAACCCCCAGGTTGACCAAATTTTGTGTTTAGGGCCCCGGAACTCCCGAAAAATTTGCGAAACCCTATTTCTTCCGAAATTCACAGAAAATTCATACAAGCTTAAAATTCACCTTGTGATATACCATTCGAAAGGTATTAAGGTCTAATTCCATAAAAAAAAAATTGGTTTGAAGTTAGGTCACTTTGGAAAGTTTTGCGGTATTTGCAATAAAAGTCGATTTGATAGCCTTTTTAACCTGCAAAAAATTCATAATAAATTCAATTTAACTTTAGAAGTTATGTGCGATATACCGTTGGAAAGATATTGACCTCTAGTATTTGATAAAAAAAATTGACATCACAAAGGCAAATTAACTTTTGGTCAAACTTACGGTCAAATCAGTCAAACAGTACATTTCCCAGAAATTCCAACAAGTTCTGGGAGCCTCCGAAGACTGATGTTTCTTTCCAATTTTCTTTTAAAACATATTTTAAGACTTTTCGCATGATTTAGAATGATTTCAAAGCTTTCAGCCGATTTAAGAGAATATTGGTCAAACCTTGGTCAAACCGACCAAACGGGAACTTCCGGGACTTCCAGGAGCTGGCGTTTTCAAGCACCTCTCTTTTTTAAAATACTTTTCTATTTTTTTTGCACTACATTGAACAATTTTTGAGCTTCTGGGCCAATTTGGAGAGTTTTGGGAATTCAGGAGCATTTTGGTCATTTCTGCCAATTCTTGAGTTTTTTTTAGAGTTAGAGGCAATCTCTGGAAATCTGATATTTCTAATCATCAAGATTTGACATGCTTGTAGCCTCCTAAATCTGTTAGTCGACAAAATCGGGTGTCTATAGTTTGCCGCTCTTTGGCATGAACTTGCAAGGCAACACGTGTCGCAAGCGAGTGCCAAAGCCTTAAAGAGACAGGACTTTTTGGAGGCTAAAGATTTAGGATAAAAATAAGTGTGTTGCAAAAAAAGCAAAAAAAAACCCCTATGTAAGGCTAGTGCTAGTCGCACTCTACATGAGCTGCCTACGTATGCCAAGGGGAATTAGACCAGAATGTAGTTTGGGGCATAAAAAAACAAACCCATTCAGATACACAATAATCAAGCAGATGTTATGCAGGGATGATGCTATATTATGATGAGCTAGAATGAAGTGTAGATATACGTTGTGCCTAATGTTGTGTTTTTAAGTGCTTGTGGTCCTAGTATACATATTTAGTGTATTTGCCACTCCTAATGGGCTCGGTGATCTATGCTTCACTACGACTAATAGACTTATGAGGGATTTCGACCCGGAGGTCTTGTCCAAGGAAAAGCACAGTGCTCAAATCGATACTGTAGTGCTCAAAATAGTACTTGTGGTGTATTTGCCACTCCTAGTGGGCTTTATCATTTGTGTTTGTCATGACCCATGGGCTATGTGCCATGTTATGCCCAATTTGCTATGTTTGGTGGGTGAAGTGACCCTTTACACTTGACTTATGCTCCTCTTAATCGTGATACTATGGACTCGGTGACTCTCGAATTCTCAACGGTGCTACTTAAATTTCAATGATGATCCTCGATTTTCAATGGCGCTTATGGCACTCCTCAAAATCATTGATGTTGCTTCTCAATGCTTCTTGATTCTCAATAATGTTCTTTAAATCTTAACGACGCTCCTAAAATCTCAATGGTGCTCCTCAAATCTTAACGATGCTCCTCGACTCCTCAACGATGCTCCTCATCTCTTGAACGAAGCTCCTCAACTCTTGACTGATGCTCCTCGAATTTTGAATGATGCTCCTCAATTCTTGAACGATGCTTCTCAACTCTTTGAACAACTCTTTAATGATGCTCCTCAATTCTAGAATGATGCTCCTCAGCTCTTTGACGATGCTCCTCAATTCTAGAATGATGTTCCTCAACTGAATGATGCTCCTCGACTCTTCAATGATGCTCCTCATCAACACATCTGGACTCTAGGCCCTATGACTAATTTGAGAGGTGACTATCAGGACTGATATGAATAAAGGATGATGATCAACAGCCATTCATGGACTTATGTTGCTTGAAAGGAGATCAATAACTGCTATGGTATGGTGTACTAACGAATGAAGATCAACAACCACTCATGGATTTATGTTGCCTGGAATAAAATCAACAGCAACTCATGGACTTATGTTGCTTGAATGAAGAAGATGATCAACAACCACTCATGGACTTATGTTGCTTGAACAAAAGAAGATGATCAACAGCCACTCGTGGACTTGTGTTTCATGAACGAAGAAAGATGATCAACAGCCACTCGTGGACTTATGTTGCTTGAATGAAAGAAAGATGATCAACAACCACTCATGGACTTACGTTGTTTGAATGAAAAAAAGATGATCAACAGCCACTCATGGTCTTATGTTGCTAGGAGATGATGATCAACTCTTAGTGGTTTGGAAAGGGATGAAATTCACCTCTGCCCCAAGTTTGGACACTTCTTATGCTGCCACCTTGACTGCTATAGTAATTGGGTTTAATACTTCAAAATTTTATAACTTGATTTGGAAAATTCATTATTAGTCACCGCTAACTCACCTATTTGAGACTACGACAGACTCAACAACTAACAGACATCAACACACGAGGATGATACATTTGGTGCCAAAATGAAATAAACTTGACTTGCCAAAACTTGATGTGCTTTTTTTATAATGATGTACCATTTCCCTTTTGTGTTCACTCCTCATCTTAACATGGTAGCACTTTGATGGTAAATCTCATTTTTAAACCAATTCTTTGCTTCTCCCAAGATGTGCTTTGAATTAGTGTCTTAGCTAATTGAATAAAAGATACTCCATTTCCATCTATTCAAAACAAAATTGGTGACTTGATGACTTACCATCGGTGAACAGAGATTTGTGCGGCAAACGAAGTTTGCCCCTAGTTTGGAGGATGATTCATTGGAGGTTATGGGCAAAAGAGGTAGGTGACCAAAGTTTGACCTTTGTATGAAGGGTAGATAGTGAAATTCAGGCACATGAGGGGGTACCTGAAGTTTGCCCCTAGTGTAGAAGGTGAATTCTGGCTTGAGGTAAGGACCGTGACTTTAATCTCTCAGATACTCATAACTTTTGGCTAGGCACCAGTGAGGTACCTAGCGAGCTCTATTCTCTCTATTGTTATTGCTCACTTTGGATTTAGCTCTAATTTTTTCCTAGGCCCTTTTGGGTTTTCAACTGCCATCCTTCTTTTCTTTTTGAAAGTTTGCCTACGTACCCCTAAGCGGGGATTAGGTCCAACGTAGTTCGGGCCAAGGCTTTGAAAGAAGGGGGGTTGATTATGATGGTGTCGACTGAACTGATGCAGTTGTTTACGTATCCCTGAGTGGGAATTAGGTGAAGCGTATTTTAAGGCCAATGGTCTTGAAAGAACGAGGTATAAGGGTGTTTTAACCAATTGTCAAAGAAGTTCAAACTTGGGTTATTTGTGGTAGCCTTGAATAAGAGGATTCAGTTTCAATCTCACTTTCTTTTCTGTTCTTTTCTTTTTTTTTTGTGAGGATTGATCCTATTCACTTTCGCCTAGTCAGTCTTTTCACATAGTTGAAGATCTTTGGAGATCTCAATTTCAAAATTTCACAATGTCAGCTCTCATAATTTGTTTGTGGTCGCTCCGAGCCTTCTGAAATATGATCTAGGCACGTTCTTATGATGTACCTTGAAGTGTACAATTCTTTCATTTGTATTACCAAAAATTTTTTTTTCTCTTTCTTTCATTTTCTCTAACATTTTAACTAGTTAGGGTTAGATTTTGGACATCAACACCCTTTTTAGCTCTAACTTTTGCCTAGGTGCCCTTTTCGAGTTTTCAACCTAGCGAGCTTTTCTTTTCTTTTCTTTCTTTTTTTTCGAAGGGGAGAAGAAAATCATTGAAAATGTTTGGCTACCATCAAGGACTAAGTCTGCATTGCTTTCAATCAGACAGATTTGTATGGCTCTTAATTGGATTGGGCTCAAGGCTTTGAAATGGTAGGAAAAGGGTGTTGCGAAATCCCCAAATTAGTCTCGAGTAAGTTTTTTTGAGATTTGAGCAAAAGCATCTTTAAATTCTTAAAGTAAGACTATTCAATTATCGGTTCTTCTTGGGTGTCAGCGTGAAATCAACTTTAAATTTTTCAGGATTCTTTTTTTGATGCAAAAATCTATTAGCAGAATAAACTTGGTAATTTGAAAAGTGACATTTTTAGTTCAATGATTCATGAATTTATGACTAGACACATTAGGTTAAGCAAAATGAGATTTCATTCCATTAGTAAAAGAGGGGCACTACATTACTCAACACAGACTCATAACAACTCGATGACAGACAGACTCGACCACAAGACTAAACTTGAAATAGACTAAAAACACAGAACAAACTCGCCTTGACTCAACCTGATCTCAAATGGAGTGTCACGGTGCCTCTCTTATTATTATTAATATTTTCAATAGAGCATCCTCATTTATTTTTTCTCGTGAAAGCTCCAAACACCATCACTTCACTGCACAGTTTCAACATTCATGGGCCTTAGCGAAGGGGATAATTTGAACAGATAGGCTAGGGGATTAGGTTCAATGAAGCTGACATTTTGGGTGACATAGGGCTGGATGGGTGCTGACTCGATGATTTTTTGGTCGATGAGGTCTTAGATATCATGGTGGAGGTAGATGCACCGGTCGGTGTCATGGCTTGAGCCTTGGTTGTAGGCACAACATTTGGATAGGTCACAGTTAGGCGGTAGGGTATTGGCACGATGCTGAAGGAGTTGGAGGTGCCCCTTTTTGAGCAGGCGGCCTAAGGCTACGGAGGGGGAGATACCTAGCTTGGAAAATTCATAGAGTTCCCTATTTTGGTAAGGGTGGCTAGGCAAACTGGTTTCGTTCATGAGTTAGTATGGTCAGGGAGAATAGGCTATGGGTTGGTTACTAAGGGCGTTGACATCCGGATGGTTTTGGGACAAGTAAGCCTCTTGGACTGGCTTTGTGATTCTTTATTCTTGATTTTTGGACTGGCTTTGTGATTCTTCATTCTTGATTTTTCCGTCTCTTATTGCATCCTCAATTCTATTAATAATCTCAAATAGTTTCTTCAAATGTCGAGATGGACTGGTAGAATAGTTTTTCATGGTACAGCAGTTCTAGATTCTTGATCAACATAAAGACATGTTCCTTTTCGACTGGTTGGTGGGTCATCTGGACCACTTTATTCCTCCATCTGCTCAAGAATGCAGCGAATGACTCATTGAAGTTCTGCCAGGTAGTCTCTAGATCCCAGATGGTGACATCAAGCTCTTGGTTATAGGAGTAATGATCAACGAAGACCCGGGCTATATATTCCCACGCCTACATCTTAGAAACTTCCAAGGTCAAAAACTAAGATAGAGCAAACTTGGAGAGGGTCTGCGGAAATAACATTGCGATGTGCTCATGGGTGCAGCCCATTAACTGGAAAAAAACACATATACACAACTTCACATGGCTCTTCGGGTTCCCAGTTCTATCAAAATTGTAAATTTCAGGCATCTTGAAGTTTTTGGGCAGCCTTACTTTATTGGGCTCAAATATCCCTTCCAAATCTAACATGTAATCGTCGACCCCCTTACTTTTTCTCAGTATGTTCTCAAGCTTGTTGACCTTATCCAGCTTTTCTTGAATAGTGCAGGTGGTGGGACCTCATTGAACCCCCAGAAGTGTGTACCTTTGGAGTTACTACAAGCAAGTTGTTAGGTTTTCTAATAACCCAAAGAGGAATTGAAGTTGATCTTACTAAGATCAAAGCCATCATTGATATGCCACCCCTTAAGAATGAGAAAGAAGTGTGGGGATTCCTGGGATGAATTCAATTCATCAGCTGTTTCATTTCTAAGCTCAATGTGACATGTGATCCATTCTTTAGCCTGCTGAGAAAGGGGAAGAATTTTGAATCGGATGATCAGTGCCCAATAGCCTTCGACAAAATCAAGACTTATCTGTAGAACCCACCGGACCTTTCACCACCAAGACAAGGAAAGCCTCTGCTTCTGTATTTTTTAGTCTCATAAAATTCTATGGGGTACATGCTCGCTCAAGAAGGAGACAAAGGGCACTCAGAAAAACCATCTACTATCTGAGTAAAAGAATGACTGGCTACGAATTGAATTACACTCCGCTAGAGAAGATATGTTGGGCATTAGTATAGAGTACTCGTTGCCTTCGACACTACATCCTAGCCTTTCCTGTTGTCTTGATCTCACGAATGGATCCTCTAAAGTATCTCTTTGAAAGTCAGCTTTGACTAGCAGAATTTCTCGATGGATTCTACTACTGTCTGTGGACGCCCAGCCTTGGGGTCCACTCCGTTTGTTTCAGAAAGGATTTTAGTTTTGAAATTTCCTTTTAAAAGGTCTGTGAAAATAGATATAGAGTCGCCACTTGGTCTTTAGGGAACTAAGAAACCCAATTTGACTCACCTAAATAGATAAAGGTCACCGACCCTTTATGACCAAAGAACTTGGCTCGAGATTTTTCTACGAGAGAAGAAGGAGCCTTTGTCACGACTAAAACACCCTCAACTCACCCCATCTTTTGACAGACCTCAATTAGTATCCAAATAATCATCTTATACTACGTTTGGTTCAATATTAATATTATGATAAGTATATTACATTGCATAAGAATTTTGAAATGGAAGATCAAAAGATAAGATATCATTCATAAGATCTAAGCACAGTATCACACAATGCAAAGTGAAAGATCACACAAAGAAAACTTAGGAAAAATCATCTATTCACATTATCAAGTAATCATGTTTTCCTAATCTAAAGGGGATGTGAATTATTCTTGAAACAAATAATCAAAGGAAACAAAAATATGCTTAGCAAGATAGAATGTATGCATGTTGAATCTTGAGAAAAGAAGACCTTTCATTCCCTGGGACGGACGAGAAAGGAAGATTTGATCTAGGGGAAGCATGAACGTGCGATCAACTTCATTCTTTGTAATCTTCTTAGATTAGGAGTCAATAAAACTCCAAATCTTGTATGGATGTGATGTATGATCCTAGGATGTGCAAAGAAGTAGTGTGTTTGTGTTCATGGATTTTCTAAAGTGAATTGAAACTATGGAATATGTATGAATGCATGAAGAATATCATTATAAGTTATATACAAATGTGTTATGAACTACTTCCTAAGATGTAGGCTAATTTTGATTGCATGTAAACATCTAATCAAAGAATGAAAGTAACACAAGCTTGCTGTGAATAGTGGACAGAATAGTGAACTGATATTGTCAAAATGGAAAAGTGAGGTTAGGAATGTTTTTAATTCATGATATTTTATGTAGATCATCCCTATTGTGTCTAGAACACATAGCAAAAAGCAAAATCAAGATTTAAGTTGTAGATTGAGAGAAATCATATAAATAAGAGAGACTTCTCATAAATAGAATCCGTGCTGTCGACTGAAATGTAGAAAAATCTTTGAAAATAAAAACAACACATTTGGAGACCTATATTTATAGAAAGTTTCCTAAGACACTAAAGTTCAAGGGAAATAATGTTGCTATGACAAAAAAAAAGAATGTTTGGACTTTCCAAGTGGTATCACAATCATCCTTTAAGTATTGAAGTCAGAATACTATTTTTCAAGTTGAATAACTCACTGGTTTGGGGATTTTTGTAGAAAACTAGCATTTTTTTTCTTTGGAGTCAAAATGGGGGTTTAAGAGGGGTTTTGAAATGGAGGTTTTTTTAGGGTGTAATTCCAGCACTAAATGGAGATTATAACCACTTAGGATATCAACCTCAAGCTCATTTCAAGAACTTCCAAAACAATTTGTAGGAATAGTTTTATTTGGAAAAACAACTTCAAGAATACATAGAAATGTATTGATGTTGAAATCATCTCATATCAAATATGTATTTGAGGTCAAGTGTTACTGTCCATAAGAACTAACCCTCCTCAAACACCATGTCATCACTTAGATGATGATGAACTAGTAAGCAAATCAAAGAAATCAAAAGAAGAAATGAAGTTGAAGGAGAGATGATGCAAATGACAAAGAAATCAAAATAGAAATGAGATGAGGGATAGATTATGAAAATGAAAATGAACCAAAATAGAAATGGGGGTTGAGAAGTGATTATGCTAGAATGATAAGAAATCAAAATAGAAATGGGGTTGAGATGGGAAATGCAAGTATGATAAAAAAAAATAGAAATGGGATTAAGAAAGAAGAACAAGTATATAATCAATGATTCATCAATGGTGGAACCACAATCATTTAACCTCTCATATATGTTTGTATGTGGGCGTAGATTGCTCTCTAACTCATTGGAAACTCAAAGAAGATGAAGAAAATGAGTTAAAGTCTTGTAAATACAAGTTTAGTTTTGAGAAAACTAATTGAAACTCACATTTGGATTGGACTTGGACAAAGAAAATCTATATTTTTCTCTCTATTTCTCCCTAACTCTCTATCTCCCTCTCTCTCTTTGGAGCTTCAATGTTCTTCCCAAATGGAAGCAAATGGGTCTCATTTATAGGCCAATTTGCGGAGGTATTTTGGGTTTTGAAAAGTTTAATTAGTCCAAAATATGCTAGAAATCATAGCTATGTCATTTTGTTAGTTGAAAATTTGAATTAGAACCCAAAAATTACCCAAAAAATACAAAATCACTTAGAGTGTTGCCGCAGAACTCGGCCACTGCCACCGCAGCAGTCAACCCCTTGATTGACCAAATTTTGTGTTTGGGCCCTCGGAACTCCCAAAATTTGTCAAACGGCCCTATTTCTTCCAAAATTCACAGAAAATTCATGTGAACTTCAAATTGGGCTTATGATATACTGTTGGAAAGATATTAAAGTCTAATTTCCATTAAAAAAAATAGTTTAAAGTTGGGTCACTTTGGAAAGTTTTGTGGTATTCGCGACAAAAGTCGATTTGATCGCCTTTTTTACATTCAGAAATTCATGATAAATTCAATTTAACTCCAAAAATTATGTGCAATCTACTATTGGAAAGCTATTGACCTCTAGTATTTGATTAAAATATTTCAACATCGGAAAGTTGAATTTGACTTTTGGTCAAACTTACGATCAAATCAATCAAATAGTACATTTCCAAAAATTCCAAAAAGTTCTGGGAGCCTCCAGAGTTTGATATTACCATTCGATTTTCTTTTAAAACATATTTTAGGACTTTTCACATGATTTAGAATGATTTCGGAGCTTTTGGCTGATTTTGGAGAATTTCGGTCAATCCTTGGTCAAACCGGCCAAACGGGAACTTCCGAGACTTTCGGGAGTTGATGTTTTCAAACATTTCTCTTTTTTAAAATACCTTTTGAACGACATTGAACTATTTCCAAGCTTATGGGCCTATATTGATAGTTTTGGGATTTTAGGGGTATTTTGGTCATTTTTGCTAATTCTTGAGTTTTTTTAGAGTTAGAGGCAATCTCTAGAAATCCGATATTTCTAATCATTGAGGTTTAACATGCTTGTAGCCTCCTAAATCTGTTTGTCGACAAAATAGGGTGTCTACACTGTACGAATTCGATCTGATGCATGCTACAAGTAAGTCCATGAAAAGAAGAGTTGTCTCAAAACACTTAGCAGAACATCCTGTGAATCAAAGAGAAGAAGGAGAAATCATGTTCCCTGACAAAGGACTGATGTAGTTAAAGGAAGGCATATGGAAAATGTACTTCGACAGAGCCACGAATCAGAAAGGATATAGAGTAGGGATCATCCTGGTATCGCCTGAAGGAGCCCATACTCCGTTTTCTATCAAGCTCAAGTAAACCTTCACCAACAACAATGTTAAATATGAGGCGTGCATTATGAGGCTAAAAGCTGCATTGAGCAAAAGCATCTTTAAATTCTTAAAGTAAGACTATTCAATTATCGATTCTTCTTGGGTGTCAGCGTGAAATCAACTTTAAATTTTTCAGGATTCTTTTTTTGATGCAAAAATCTATTAGCAGAATAAACTTGGTAATTTGAAAAGTGACATTTTTAGTTCAATGATTCATGAATTTATGACTAGACACATTAGGTTAAGCAAAATGAGATTTCATTCCATTAGTAAAAGAGGGGCACTACATTACTCAACACAGACTCATAACAACTCGATGACAGACAGACTCGACCACAAGACTAAACTTGAAATACACTAAAAACACAGAACAAACTCGCCTTGACTCAACCTGATCTCAAATGGAGTGTCACGGTGCCTCTCTTATTATTATTAATATTTTCAATAGAGCATCCTCATTTATTTTTTCTCGTGAAAGCTCCAAACACCATCACTTCACTGCACAGTTTCAACATTCATGGGCCTTAGCGAAGGGGATAATTTGAACAGATAGGCTAGGGGATTAGGTTCAATGAAGCTGACATTTTGGGTGACATAGGGCTGGATGGGTGCTGACTCGATGATTTTTTGGTCGATGAGGTCTTAGATATCATGGTGGAGGTAGATGCACCGGTCAGTGTCATGGCTTGAGCCTTGGTTGTAGGCACAACATTTGGATAGGTCACAGTTAGGCGGTAGGGTATTTGCACGAGGCTGAAGGAGTTGGAGGTGCCCCTTTTTGAGCAGGCGGCCTAAGGCTACGGAGGGGGAGATACCTAGCTTGGAAAATTCATAGAGTTCCCTATTTTGGTAAGGGTGGCTAGGCAAACTGTTTTCGTTCATGAGTTAGTATGGTCAGGGAGAATAGGCTATGGGTTGGTTACTAAGGGCGTTGACATCCGGATGGTTTTGGGACAAGTAAGCCTCTTGGACTGGCTTTGTGATTCTTCATTCTTGATTTTTGGACTGGCTTTGTGATTCTTCATTCTTGATTTTTCCCTCTCTTATTGCATCCTCAATTCTATTAATAATCTGCGGTGGAAGTCTACTGAAGAAGTCCCACAATGGCTTCAACCTCACGTGTTTGTACGGGAACAGTGCAAGAAGAATGATGGAGGAAATCCACGAAGGAATGTGTAGAGCTCACATGAGCCTACATATGTTGGCCAAGAAGATTATATGGCGGGGATACTATTGGACCACTCTAGAGAAAGATTGCTACGAGTTCGTTAAAAGATGCCACAAATGTCAGATTCATGCCAATAGAATGCACATTCCGCAATCACTGTTATACATCATGACCACTTCATGGCCATTTTTGGTATGGGGGATAGATGTCATTGGGGAAATTGTTCCAAAAGCATCCAACAGACATTAATACATCTTGGTAGCAATCGATTATTTCACCAAATGGGTCGAAGTAGAGTCCTAAGCAACATTGAAAGTGAAGGATGTGGCAAAATTCATCAGAAAAAACATCATTTGCCGATACAGAGTCCCTAGCAAATTGATATCAGATCATGGAAGCCATTTCCAAGCAGAAGTATTGGATTTTTTAGAAGAGTACAAGATCACCCATCATATGTCTGCACCATTCAGGCTGCAAACAAATGGAGCAGTTGAAGCAGCTAATAAGAATTTGAAGATAATCCTGAGAAGATGGTTGATACTTACCGTGATTGGCGTGAGAAGTTACCTTTCGCTCTCTGGGGATATAGAACATCTATCAGAACTTCTACAAGGACAACACCTACTCTCTGACTTTTGGGATGGAAATAGTACTCCCGATTGAGATTCAATTGCCATCATTAAGAATTGTGGCTAAATGCAAAATGTTTGAATTTGATTGGCTAAGGGATAGATATGAGGAATTGGCACTACTCGACGAATAGAGGTTGGTAGCAATTGATCATGTGCATGTTTACCAAAGAAGAGTAGCTTGAGCATTTAACAAGAAAGTCCATCCAAGGAAGCTAGCTGAAGGGGATCTGGAGCTTAAAGAATTGCGAGTACCAATTTATGATCCTAGAGGAAAATTCAAGCCAAATTAGGTTGGTCCATATATCATCAAGAAACTGCTTTCTGGAGGAGCCGCTTATCTGATGGATTTAGAGGGAGTCGAGTTCAATCAACCTATCGACATTGATCGTCTCAAGAATGCGATGCTTGAAAACCTTCTCTTTCAGACCCGATTCATTTGAAACTTCCAGAATTATGTAATTACACTTGACCTAATTCCCACTCGAGGATATGTAGGCAACCTACTCAGTTTGGTCACTGCCTTTGCAAAATCAGCTATTTCTTTTTAGCCTTTTTCAAACTACTTAAGGACCTGATTTCCACTCTAGGATAAGTAGGCGAGCTTTCCAAAGCTTTCGGTTGAACCAATACCACACTCTCAGTACTCTCTCTGCAAACTAGGGGCAAACTTCATTTGTCTAACCATTCTATAAGCCTAGCAAACTAAGGAGTTTGCCCCTATCACCTATCCTTCCTGTGGATCGCCTGGTTATATGCAAATAGTATGGTAATTCTTGAAAGTCAATTGAAAAGTCCAGAGTAATCTTTGAAAGCGAGTAATAAATGCTATAATGAACCATTGAATGGAGAAATTTTCAAAATCTAAAATTTATGCTTAAAGAAGACATGATGATCTTTCATGTCGTTAAAGTTTTCATAAAAAATTACAAATGCTAATTCTCTACAAAATTCTGAATTTTAATCATCACACACTCTAGAAGAAGAGGAACTGCTAAAGTCTTACGTGCTGGTGTACGAATGTCAAGCAAAAATTAGAATCACAGCAAGAAGTAGCTAAAGCAAGAAATAGCATAAGGAAAAGTCAAGCCAAAGGTACAAGATCCTGAATCATACAACACAAGCAGTCTGAAATAAGGTGGAAATGAAAAAGTACACATAGAAATATCAGTGATAGTGAAGGAGCCGAAGGTAGCGAGATGGAGTGTCTGCAGAAGAAGAGCTATCACCAACATCCATCCTCCTCCTAGAAGAAGTCGTTAACTAGATGGCCTTGTGTTCCTCAAATCCATGCTTCGAAGTTGCAACTGTAGCTGCTTGATCTGTGTCGTCTACTGCTGGGATTGTGCTCGCAATAGTTCAATTTATCCCACCTATTGAAAAGCTTTGATAAGTAAGTAAATGCAAAGAAAGAAGAGCAGAAAGAAAGGAAAGCATCAAACTTACCTGGATCAGACATGTGCCGTCCCACTGCATGAAGAACAAGAAAAGAAGAATCAGAGAGGTTGAAATAGTGGAGGTTTTTAATCTTAAAGGTAGAGGCATGTAAACCTATTGAAAGAATTTACCCCTAATGGAGGAGGTATTTGAACTTATGGATTGGAAAAGTGACAAACCGTTAGATTAGAAAGGAATGCACTCTTGGAATAGAAAGGCGTGTAGCCTTGAAAAAGAGAGAGGAGACCACGCATTTCGTGCATAAACCTAGTATCTAGACACTGTTATCACATAAATACTTATTTTTATACATGGTCTAGCATACTGACAAAATACATGAACACCAAAAGGAAAAGGGGAAAAGTGATCATCAGTCGCTAATTAACCCCAGCCTCTTATAGCCTGGTTGGTACAGTGTGTACCAGGTAAGGTGGTGTGATAGTGACCAGTTCGTATCCTCTTGCAAAAGGTGCACATATATACAAGATAACCATATGTGTAAGCTCGCTGATCCGCTTTTCAACTCTTCAACACGTTCCTTCCACGAATCACCCATCTAATAGCCCTTTCTTTGGCTTTCAACATTCTTACCGGCTTTCATCTTAAGTACCGGTTTTTAGGTCTTCTGCTTAGTGTTCTTGAGGAGCGAGCGCAGGTGCTTTGATAGAGAGTCACTTTCTAAAACACTCGACTCAAGCAATATTCCTGAAATTTTCCCCTGACTGTGATCACAACTTAGGATGAAGAAATGAAAGATGCTTACATATCCTTTTCAGCCCAAACTCTAAGATCTCAAACTGCTAGCATAAGCATACTCCTCATTAAAGATAGCTCTGGGAACTGACTCGTATTGCTCTAGGATGCCCTGGAAGTCTTAGAGATCGTGAGAAATGGTCACTGATGAGATGACTCTGCCATGCGTAGTAGATGCTCGCCAAGAACAAGGAGGAATATGCAGCAAGGACAGACCCGCGCCATCAACAAAAGAACTCCCCTGAAAAGAAAAGCACATTTGAAAATTGAAGAAAATGCTTTGCTAAGAGAAAGTCTCTGCTTACCTGATCATCTGATAAAGAGAAATTCGGCATTAGATAGGTGGCCTTGAAAAGCTCATAATATCCATCAATTTCTATAAAGGAACTAATGAGGGATCCTGCAAAAGCCTCATCCAGCTCCTCATCATCAAGACTCTCTGGGGACCACATATAGAGAGGAGGATCCATAAGCACTATGAATTCTTCAGACCATTGAGACTGAGGTGTCACTCACTCTGCCAAATACCATTTGCAAATGGTAGTACTCCTAAGAAGGATCCTTCCCCCAATAACCTCCAAAGCATCTCTGATTTCTTCGATATTGCCATTTTTAGCCCAAAGGTTGTCGAAGGTAAGGCAAGAAAGAAAATCATGGCAAGCAAAGACATTATGGCTCTTCTTCCTAGAACTAATCACCTCTTGACGCCATTTCAGAGCTCGAGGGAAGAGGTCAACCTCAGAATCATCATACGATGGGGCCATCATGGAGAAGTACTCATATGCCCAAATTTGCAAAAAGAGGAAAATGTTCAGATAAGCAATCTCAGAGAATTTAACCAACAGCATGGATGAAAAAGTCAGAAAATATTTGAAAATACCTCCAAAAGCCTCCGAAGCTAGAAGGCTTGTCCTAAGAATATTTTCCTATGTACTGATACAAAATGGTTAGGAGTGTTGAGCCCTAATCAAAGGTACTGATGTTTTCAAGCCTCATCAGAGAAGCCAACATATTCAAAGAAATCCGCTCAGCTTGCAAAGACAGAAGAGAACAACCAAGCAAGTACATGATGAATGCCTGTGTCAACTGCATGTCATTGTATTGGGCCACTTTACCCGCGAGTTGGTAATTGTTTATGAACCAGGTGATACCCACACTTGACCCATGAAGCTCTAAAGGTATAGGAACTAAACCTAGCAAATCATTCAGCACATCAAGTTTTTTGAAAATATCTTTTTCACAGATGACGTGACGACCACCAAAGGAAATTCCAGTAATCATGGCAAAATCAAGCAGAGTCATGGTCATTTCTCCAAAAGGCATATGAAATGTGTTGGTGAATGTCACGACCCATCTAGCTAAGGGCAGAAATAGGACACGTGGCATGCCACCAAGGCTCATCAAATTCAATTAAAGTAAATAGCAGCAGAAAAAATAAGTGAAATCCATGAAATTCAAAATTATCAAAAGTTTTTTGCATTTGACAAACACTTAAAGAAACACCCTTTTTGGAACCAGTAATCCAATAGACTGATTAGAGGTCCAGCTGACTGGAAATGTAAAAGTACAAAGAGCCTAAAATCTCAGCAGCCAGTCCAGTCAACTATGTCGGGGACCCAATCAACTGTGGGGTCAAATTCTAAGTCGACTGGTACCTGCCTGATTGACTGCCTAATCTAGCAGAAACACCCATTTGGAAAAAAATGATTCAGTTAACTGTCCTCTTAGCCCAGTCGAGTGCTTTTACCACAGAATAAAAATAACATTTCTAACCTAATGATCCAGTCGACTGCATGGAGGACCCAGTCGACTGTACTTTTCAATATTTAAGGGTAGCTACTAGTTCAAAATAGGCCTCTAGTCGACTGTCTTTACCTCAGTCGACTATTTCCTTTCAGTTTGCTAAGCATTCCGCAAAATTTCAAACTATGGATTTCCAAACCAATTCCAATGTATTCACAATTACAATTCAATGATCTAAAACATAATAATAGAAATTTTACTACAAGTCACAATACTACAAATCTACCCTAAGATTTCTAAGTTAAGTACATGGTTTCAACTTCTCAAAATTCTTATTAGAACATTTGGAATGGAAAACAAAAAACATATACAAGAGTGATCTCTTCGTCCCATCAGCCTCACTCTTCACGTTTCTTCTTTCCTCTCTTCTTATCACCTACAATGGAGTGAAGCTCCACTACTCAACTATATGCTGAGTGCGCAAATTCGAAGATATGCATATATGATAAATCATGCTTTAAACCATGCATAGTAGACATCGCTACTAAAATTCTCAAACATCGAGAAGCTTACCCTGGCATGAATTTGTACAAAACTCCCCTTTGACCCACATAATCACCTAATGTGCTCGCATAAAATTTAGACATGCTTTTCACATTAAAGTGCGTGCATATTTAACTGGCCTACTATTAACACATGAATTTTGACCGAATCACAATTTCATCGTAAAAAATTAAGGAATGTATATTTCATATATAACATAGGTTAGAATTTCATATCTTAAGCTATGGTCTTAAAATTTCAGGCGAAGTACTAGAGAGTTGATTCTACGCCGTATCTCTGATTTCAAGTGATTCCTACAAGTATACATGTGTATTCCCTAAATTTCTAGAAATTAGATTTTATAAAAACTTAGCCAAACAAGGCCTAAGAGGTTTCAAAACGTATCTCTTACCTCAAAGAGTCTGAATATGAAATTTGGTTTAAAATTGATGGACGAACGGTCATCGTATGTTGTCGGGAAGATCATAGGAAATAAATCCCCCTTCTCTCTCTCTCTCTCTCTCTCTCTCTCTCTCTCTCTCTCTCTCTCTCCTAAGATATTTTGAGTTTTGGATATTTAGGAAAATATCTTGAGTTTGTCTATATATAGGCACAACTCTCGGGAATTATGTTTACCCCCCCCCCCCACGAGTTCTCTAATCTTTTAAATATCTCCCAAAATGTCTTAAACGTCTAAGTTATCGATTCACAAGTGAAAATGACTATTCCATGAAAGTTTTAATCTAGGTTCTGTTTGGGTCCGTAATTATGTTCCAAAAACTATTCTCATGGAATTTCTAGACAACTTACCTTTTATGTAACGTATCACTCACGTTCTCACCAAAGTATTCAAAACGATCTAAATTAAGATCAAAACTACCAAAAAATATACAAAATAGGTATAATTACTATTCATCAAAATACCAGATAACTCAATAAACATTTTAATACACATAATGTCATTTACTCATGTCGGTGCCTCATAGATTATCAAATCCTCGTATCCTCACTTTTCCCGGGACGGGTATGACAACTCTTCCCTCCAAAAAGGAAGCTTGTCCCCAAACTTATACCTCATGAGTAGAAAAGGTATGGAAATTCATTTCTTATCTCTTCTTCATTCTCCCATATAGCTTCCTCGACTGAATGACTATGCCACAATATTTTTACCATTGGAATCATCTTCATTCTCAACACTTCTCCTTTTTAATTGAGGATCTCAACCAGATGCTCTACATGGGTCAAGTCCTCTTGGATCTGCAATGGTTTCGGTACGATGATCATTCATATCCGTCATACACCGTCTCAACATTGACATATAAAACACATTATGTACATGCTCCAACTCAGATGATAAGGCTAATCGGTAAGCCACTGGTCCTACTTTCTGTAGGATCTCAAACGGTCCAACGAACCTCGAGTTAAGCTTTCCCCATTTCCCTAATCGTACAAAAGCATAAAAAAATCCCCTACTTCGAATGTCATCGATCGATCATCGTTTAGAGTCCGCATAGCTCTTATTAGGACTCTGAGCTACCTTAATACTCTCCTGGATTAGCTTTACCTTCTCAGTAGTCAACTATATTATCTTCGGTCCTAATAACCTTCTTTTCCCAACCTCGGTCCAACAAACTAGTGAACGACACTTATGCCCATATAAAGCCTCATACGTTTCCATTTCTGATACTTGACTAAAACCCGTTATTGCAAACAAATTTGATTAATAGTAAGTAATTTTCCCAGTCATTTCCAAAGTCTAGAACACACAATCTAAGCATATCTTCTAGCATCTGAATCATTCGCTCTAACTGTCCATCGATCTGAGGATAAAAGGCGGTACTAAAACTCAACTTGGTACCCATAGCCTTTTGTAAACTTTCCCAAAACCTTGATGTAAAACTACTATCACGATCTGATATAATCACTGCTGGAATTCTGTGTAGTCTCAGAATCTCTTTCACATATAACTCAGCTAATTTGGACGGCTTAGTTGTCTTGATCGGTCAAACATGAGCTGATTTTGTAAATCTATCAACTATAACCCAAATCTTGTCATTCTTATTAGACGATCGTGGAAATCCAAAAACAAAATCCATCATGATCTCATCCCATTTCCTCTTTAACACTAATAGTGGTTGTAGCAATCTCGCGGATACTTGTCTCTCTGCCTTGACTTGTTGACATACTGAACTTTCGAATGCCAACTTGGCAACTTCCCACTTCATATACCTCCACCAAAAGTTTTCTCGTAAGTTTCGATACATCTTGTTACTTCCTGGATGAACTGAATATTTAGTACGAAAAGCCTCCTCTAAAAGTCTCTCTTTCAAGACTTTTACATTCGATACACACAATCGACTCCCAAACATCAATACTCCCTGTTCCAAAGTAAAACTTGGTTACTTTCCTAAAGGCATCTCATCTCTCATTTTACACAAGTATTAACCGTTGAATTGTTCTGCCTTGATCTCATCTATAATGTCTGGTGAGCTATGATTGTCATCATTAAGCCACCATTGTTCTCTGGAATTACCTCTAACTCTAAGCATTCCATTTCTCTAACTAGTTCCTTTTGTTGTGTTAGCTCATAGGCTAAGTTCCTTGTCGTCTTTTGGTTGAAAGCGTCAGCTACTATATTAGCCTTTCCCAGATGATACTCGATTGAAAGATCATTCCTTCATCAACTCTAACCATCTTCTCTGTCTTATGTTCAAGTCTCGTTGAGTGAATATGTATTTCAAGCTCTTGTGGTCCATGAATATCTCACACTTTTTCTCGTACAAGTAGTGTCTCCAAGTCTTCAAGGCATAGATTATCGCGGCCAATTCAAGGTTGTGAGTCAAATAATTAACTTCATCTGTCTTCAACTGTCTAGGTGTGTAGGCAATCAACTTGCCACCTTGCATAAGTACATACCATAAGCCTTGATGCGAAGCATCACTATAGATCACAAATCCTCAGTTTTGATTGGTATTATCCAAATAGGTGCTCTTGTTAAACGTGACTTTAACACTTGAAAATTGTCTTCACATTCTTGACTCCATTCAAAGGTAATACCCTTCCTTATCAACTTTGACATAGGCAATGAAATCTTCAAGAATTCTCAATGAAATGATGGCAGTATCCTGCTAAACCTAAGAAACCTCAAAATTTTGACTCTAAAGTTGGCCTCTGCCAATTAGATACAACTTCTACCTTATAAGGATCAACTGAAACTCCATTCTTGGCAATCATTACCAAGAAAAGTAATGATAGGTAGCCGGAATTCACATTTCTTAAATTTCCCAAATAATTGCTTCTCTGTCAATCTCTGAAGTATAAGTCTCAAATGTTTTTCGTGCCCTATCTCACTCGGCGAATAGATAAGAATGTCATTGATGAATACGATCACAAAGTCATGTAAGTAGTCTTTGAAAACTCGGTTCATAAGGTCTATGAATGCGGCAGGTGCATTGGTAACTTCGAATGGCATTACTAGAAATTCATAGTGTCCGTAGCACATTCTGAAAGTTGTCTTCTCTACATCTTCGGCTTTTACTTTCAATTGATGATATCCCAATCTCAAATCAATCTTGGAAAATACTTGTGCCCCACAAAGTTGATCAAATAGGTCAACAATTTTGGGCAACGAATACTTGTTCTTGAGTATTAACTTTTTAACTCTTGATAGTCGACACACATATGCATTGAACCATTTTTTTTCTTTATAAATAACACTGGAGCTTCCCACGGCGATATGCTAGGTCGAATGAAACCTTTGTTAAATAACTCTTGTAGTTGGATTTTCAGCTCTTTTAATTCCACGGGTGCCATTCTATACAATGCTTTTGATACAGGTAGTGAGTCTAGTATTATCTCAATGGTGAACTCAATCTCCTCTCAATGAGGACATCTGGTAGGTCAGTAGGGAACATATCTGGATAATCTCGTACTATTAAAATGTCTTCTACTTTTAATTTGGTCTCTAAAGTATCAATCACCAAACATAGAATTCCCTGACATCCCTTTTTCAACAATTTACTCGCTCGGATAGCCAAAATTAAATAAGCTGGCAGTATAACCCCACTCCCTTGGAAACAAAAGTCTCCATGCATCGATGATCAAAAATTAACTTATTTTCGTTCACAGTCTATTGTGGCTTAGTTAAGGGATAACTAATCCATTCCTAAGATCACATCAAAATGGTTCACTACCAACGGTATTAGGTCTACAGTCATTAACTTCTCACCTAGTTTGATCTCATAATTCTTGTATATTATAGACATTACTGCCGATTTACTAAGTGGTATGGTAATGGATAATTCATAACCTAAAGGTGCCGACCTAACATTCAAATGTTCAACAAAATGATGTGATACAAATGAATATATAGATCTTGAATCAACAAGTATGCGTGCTAATTATGAACATACAAGCACCATACCTGAGACCACTATATCCGTAGTAGCCACATCTCTGGGATTTATCTAGAATGACCTCCCTTCGTGCTACTCTGTCCCCTTCTTCCTCTCATTAGATTACTTAGGCTTTGAACCACTTGAAACCATAGAACTCGCTCCTTGTTGGGAATGTCTCCTCGGATAATTCCTAGATTGATGCCCAACCATCCTATAATCGTAACATTTGACTCTCATATCAGGTGCCAAACTAGCACTATTCATCCCTTGAGTTTTGTTTTAAAAGTTAGTTAGGAGACATTGTCTTGTGTGTGGTCGGTTGCAAAACGGACATGTTGGTTTATTACTTACCAGTCTTCCTTGTCCTTTGAAGTTAGAATTAGAACTAGAGCCTTGCAAGAATGGCCTCTTGAAATATCCACCTTGGTTTCGGTCACCACCCTCATGACCTCACTTGCCTTGCTAATTTTGTCTCGATCTCTCCATTCCACTTTTAGCTATAAGCACCGTTTGTTGCACTGCTGTCATAGTTGAATGCTCATAGGTGTTTACCCTTTAACGGATATTCTCCCTTAAACCTTCCTCGAACTTTTGTGTTCTATCCTCCTCCTCTAGTATTGAACCCTTCCCAAATCTCAATAATACACTATACTTGGAAGTATATTCGATTACGGTCATGCCACCTATCAAACTCTATCTTTATCATGTTGTGAGCGGCTCGTGGAAAGAATTAATGATTAAACTCTACCTTGACTCCTTCCCACATTATCGGTGCTCCCTGGTCTGTAACGTTCACCCACTAGTTCTGGGCTTCACCCTTAAGCACGTCACTTGCACTCTTGACTTTTTCCCTATCGGACATCGGATAAGATAAAAAATTCCTCTCTATATCCATAACCTAATGCTCTGCTAGTGTTGTGTCGGATGTCCCATAGAACTCCATTGGTTTCTTTATTGTAAACTGTTCAGACACGGATCTCCCACCCGAATTCTCAGGTTCATGTACCATAGCTATCGGTGCTTTTTCGAACTGTAGCACTAGTATTTTCTTACCAATTTTCCTAAATTTGTGTATTTTTCTTTGTAATACTCCCAGTTATATGTATAATAAGATTTGTTTTCTTTATTCCTTATTGTTCATTATGATCTATGCACATTTGGGTATCTGTTTGGAGGCTTGGGGGAAGCTTCCTTTGAAAAACAAACCCGAGCGCTCGCGCTCTGAGCACTCGAGCCAGCCACTTCTATTATGTTTCTAGCTATGTTATGTTTCTGTAGATTGTTATTATATATATATATATGCTGACCTTGTCTTTAGACTCTACATGTTTACTTGGACACACACGCACCTAAAGTATTTACTATGTTGTTAATTACATATGCATTAACTTGAGTATTATTCTTGAACTTGAACGACGATGCTTTTGGTGATGTGACAACTCTGATAATGGGAATAACGTACGCGTAATAAGATCAGAACTTATTAATAACTCTATAACTGGTTCATTGTGCTACGTATAGTAAACTCCTGAACTTGGATCAGCTTACTTGATGTCGGTCCGAGTGTTTGATTATGCATCTTTTGTAAATCTGTCAAGTCATGGGAATCTTATTGGGTGGTGTTGTTACTGTCATGAGTCAACAATGAGGTTGTTGGACGTATACAGTTGTGCTATATGTTAGTAGTAAAGGGTGGTGTGACGATTAATGTTATGTGGGTGTAAAGTGAGTTAGTGTTCGCCATAAAGTGAGCTAATGGCTATAAAGTGAGATAATGGCTACAAAGTGAGTTAATGGTTGTAAAGTGAGTTAATGGCTGTAAAGTGAGTTAACAGCTATAAAGTGAGTTTATAGTTGGAAGGTGAGTCGTAATATGAATAAAGTCCTAAATTACATAGAAGGAAGAGTTATGGTGTAAAAGTTATGAGTTGAGTCAGTTGTCTAGTGAGTTTGTATATCAAGCTTCAACACCCTCCCTCCCGTGCAACCCCGACTTGCACGTGGAGAGCCAACAAACTGAACTCCATTATAGTGGAGACAAATAACAAAGTACAAATATGCACAACATAGCGGGGATGGAGAGTCGAACCCAAAACCTCCCACAAACAAGGCTTTGATACCATGTTGAATTAGAGCATCCAACCCAAAACTAATTGGCAATGGGTGGAGTAGCCCCTCTAACTTATATATTGAGTAGTTAGGTTATAGGTCCTCGATGTGGGACAAACAATCTCAATAGTATCTTTTCCATGGTTTTGGTGGTTAATGATTAAAAGACGTTTATAAGCCGACTAAGGAATAATAAACCTGAGTGTTTTTCCTAAATTGTTGCTAATGGTGCTTTTTTGGAATTTATGCTCACTCATCTCGTATTCAACCAGATGACGTTTTATGCTGCTGGACCATGCACGTCCAGCGATGCTAGATTTAGCAGGTAAGATTCAACTTGAGGAGGACTTTGGAGGGGAATATTTGGTAGAGAAATATTAGGAAGATTGCTATGGGTTTGCGAGTTGAAGATGGAGCTTTTAACATTCTATTTATCTTCTCTTTTATAATGTAATAACTATATGTTGTCGGATTCTATGACACTGGATGTCACAAGACTACTTCTCTTATTATGTTCCTTTTTGGTTTTATTCAGGGTCTGTAATATAATGTTAATGTATGACACAGTAATGTTTTATATAGTATGCTGAGTTTGAATTAGATACATTCCCAATATTATTATGTTTCTTGTTAATATTTTATTGAAGATAATTAGGAGCATCTCCAACCAGTCGCGTGTCCATGGGTCCAAAGGCAGGAAAATTATTTTTCCCTACTTTGCCACTCCGTGGCATGACAGTATTTTTGTGTTATTTGAGCTCTAGGTTTAGCCGAGCTTGACGATTATCCTACACTCCTTGAACATAAGGTACCTCATGGTAGTACTGACTATAAGTTAGTCTTATTTATAGGTTGCTTGTCGTTCTAGATATGACCACAGTATATATACCCTCGATTGCGAGTATTCTATTTTTACCTCTATTTTGGAGATTGGTTTATTTATTGATATTTTCAATCAGTAGTTATTTTCCTTATTGAATTTGTGAGGCATCCTTTCAAGTATTTTAGTATGCAAACCACCTATTGAAAGATTTTACATTGACTGAAAGTGCTTATCTTAATGCACTGGTATTCTGGTCATAATGGCTCCAGTGAGGAACCGAAATGGAGCAGGACCATCGAATCCTATTACTCCAGAGATTGATTTGACTAGACTTTTGGAAGCTCAAGTAGGAAGAATTGAAAGAGCTAATGCTACAGTAGGGAATATGGAGAACCAAGGAAATAATAACGGGAATAACCATCATTGTGCACATGAATGCAGACTAGAGACAAATTGTTAGAACGTTTCTGTGCTCTAAGACCTGAGAAATATGATGGATTAATGGAACCATGGAAGGCCGAACAGTGGCTAAGAGAAATGGACATTATTTTTAAAGCTATCGATTGTAACGAAGTGGAGAAACATTGATTAGCACCTTTCATCTGACTCATGTAGTAGCTGATCGGTGGGAGGTGGAAGAAGCAGCTATGGGGGAAGAAGCAGTCAGAAGACTTACTTGGGATACATTCAGAGAAAAGATCTTAACCAAGTATTTTTAATTGGTTAAGAGGAACTAAAAGAAGGAGTTTATAGAGCTGACCCAGGGTAATAGGACTATGCATGAGTATACTACTCAATTTGAGCATCTGTCGCACTTTGCACATCACATAGTTGATACCCCCATAAAAAAATGAATGAGCAATACCATTAGGGATTGTCTGTGCCACTTCAAGAGGCCATCGCAGTGTATGTGTACCAGTTATTTGAGTCACTAGTTCACTGTTCAAATAGAGAACATATATAGGAAGAGGCAAGCAAGTTTTGCCCACAGATTTACACCAAGGTTCATCAAGGAAACAAGCGAACATGAACTGGATAGAGGAAACCTCAGAATGCTCATCAAAGACCGTAACAAACTTGAGCGGCAGCACCACGACCCCTACCGCTTTAGAATAAGCCACTAGCAGAAGGAACTGCAGCACCCCCGGCTGTCCTAGGTAGAAGTCTTAGAGATTGTTTGAACTGTGGCATACCTGAACATTACACTAAAGACTGCCATGCCCCTAAAGCTCATTTTTGAATGGAGATCGTCTGCTATAACTATGGTAAAAAAGGCCACTTGAGTCGAGATTGCAAAGCATCACGCCAAGGATACTATGGACCCACAACCCAAGGACAGAATGCATGTACTCATCTGAATTCAATTATTTAAGAGGCAGCAAGAATTGATGCAGAGGCATAGAACCTTAAAGGTACGCTTATGCTATTTAGTAATAGAGTAAAAGCCTTATTTGATACTGGTACATCAAATTTGTTCATTGCTAGTAAAACTATTCAAGATTTGGGTTTAGTGCCTCAGAACCTTTTCGTAGCCTTAAATATATTACCCCCATTAGGAGTATCTATTAGGTTGGGTAAAGTGTGTAAGAACTGCCCCCATTAACCTAGAGGACAGAGACCTGTTAGCAGACTTGGTAGTATTGTTGATGAGAGAATTCGACATCATCTTAGGAATTGACTAGTTCACTAAGTACCATGCCAACTTAGACTGTGTTAGTAAGTCAATTACCTTCTCATTACCTGAAAGCCAACCTTTTAGCTTCCAGTGTAATCCATCGAGCGATGTTTTTTTCACGAGCCGCTTAGCTACTATTAAGGGCATAAGTTTAGAGATTACAGTCGCCAAGATCCCAGTGGTATGAGAATTTGAGGATGTATTTAAGGATATCTCAAGGTTACCTCCCAAGCGAGAAATAGACTTCTACATAGAACTAGTACCTAGAATGACCCCGATATCTAAGACTCCATATCGAATGGCACCGATAGAGATACAAGAATTGAAGAAGTAAGTGCAAGAGTTAGAAGACTTGGGTTTTGTTTGCCCTAGCACATCACCGTGGGGAGCACCAGTGTTGTTCGTAAAGAAAAAGGATGGATCGTTTTGACTCTACATCGATTTTAGGGAGTTGAATAAAGTAACCATCAAGAACAAGTACCTACTACCAAGGATCAACGATTTATTCGTTCAGCTTCAAGGAGCGATAACATTTTCAAAGATCGATTTAAGATCGGGCTACCATCAGCTTTTAGTTAGACCAAAGGATGTACCTAAGACTGTGTTCAAAACCAGATATGGTCATTATAAATTCCTTGTGATGCCATTCGGAATGATCAATGCCCCAGTAGTGTTCATGGATTTGATGAACATGCCCTACCTAGATTAGTTCATTATTGTCTTCATCGATGATATTTTGATTTATTCCAAAACCAAAGAAGAACACAAGAAGCATGTGCAGATTGCATTATAGATGATTAGAGATAATCGTTTATATGCAAAGCTCAGCAAGTGCGAGTTTTGGCTTAAGGAAGTTAGTTCTTGGGACATGTTGTCTCATAACACAGAATTTCTATGGATACTTCAAAGACTGACGCAGTGTTAGATTGGAAGAGATCAAGTAATGCCTTAGAAGTTAGGAGTTTTCTTGATCTGGCCGGTTATATCGGAGATTCGTCAAAGTTTTCTCCAAGATTGCAGCCCCATTGACTGGACTTATGAAGAAGAATATGAAGTTTGAGTGGAAAGATAAGCATGAACTCACATTCCAAGAGTTAAAAGAGAGATTGACTTCGGCGCTAGTGCTTACATTCCGAAGAGCAACGAGAGATACACCATCTATAGTGATGCATCGTACCAAGAATTAGGGTGTGTTCTAGTGCAAGATGGAAAGGTTATAGCGTATGGATCTAGACAGTTATAGCCACATGAGTGAACTATCCTATGCATGATCTTGAGTTAGCCACACTCATTTATGCTTTGAAGATATGGAGACATTACCTCTTTGGAGAATAGTTTGATTTATTTTCAATCACAAAAGTTTGAGGTACTTGTTCTCACAGAAGGAGTAAAACATGAGACATAGCAGGTGGATGGAACTAATGAAATATTATGACTTCATGTTGTAGTACCATCCTGGTAAGGCAAACGTAGTCACAGGCACGCTAAGCTAAAAACCTCGTGGGATAGTTACTTCTCTTATGATTCAAGAATAAAAAGCATTAGAGACCGTGGTAGAATTTGATCTTCAACCCACATAGTCAGAGGAGGGATCACACTTTGGGTGTCTTATGGTTTATTTGACACTCATTGGTCGTGTTTTGGAAGTTCAGCAGAAGGATGAAGAATTAAAGGAGTGGTTCGCCAAAGTTTCGGCAAAGGAACCAGAAGGGTAGAGTACCAGACTAGATGGAGGATTCAGATGTCGAGGTCGACTTGTGGTATCTAGTGATGGAAAGCTCAGAACAGACATATTGGGTGAAGTACACAAGTCTAGACTGATTGAACACCCAGGAGGAACGAAGATGTACAAAGATCTGAAGAGGAACTTCTGGTGGAAAGGCATGAAAAGAGAAGTTGTTGAGTATGTGTCCAAGTGTTTCATGTGTCACCAAGTCAAGGCAGAGCACCAGAAATAGTATAGATTACTACAACCATTACCAATTTTGGAATGGAAGTGGGAGCATATTACCATGGACTTTGTGGTCGGATTGCCAAGGTCGTAAAAATGTCACGACACCATTTGGGTGATAGTAGATTGGTTGATGAAGTCTGGTCATTTCATTACCTACAGCATGACTTATCTAGTAGAGAAGTTAAGTCAGATGTACATTCGTTCGACTTCACGGTGTCCCAGTCTTGATAGTATCATATCGTAAATCGAGGTTCACCTCAAGATTTTGGAAGAGTCTGCAAGCAGCATTAGGAACTTTTTTGAGATTAAGTTTTGCTTTTCATCCACAGACTGATGGACAGACCAAGTGGATGAATCAAGTCATGGAAGATATGCTTAGAGCTTGCATGATCGACTTTGAAAGTTTGTGGGAAATTCACTTACCCTTAATCGAGTTCACGCATAACAACAATTATCACTAGAGCATAGGAATGGAACTATTTGAAGCATTGTATGGGAGACCGTATTGTTCACTGCTATGTTGGGCCAAAGTTGGAGATGGTAAACTTCTTGGACCAGATATGGTTCAAGAAACAAGTGAGAAGATCAACATAGTTTGAAAGAGGATAAAAGCCACCCAGAGCAGATAAAAAAGTTATGCAGACAAACGTCGTATGGACTTGGAGTTCAGTGTGGGAGATTATGTGTTTCTCAAGGTATCCCTAGTTCGAGATGTGGTCAGATTTGGAAGGAAGAAGGAGAAGCTATCACCTCGCTACATTAGACCTTTCGAGATTCTTGATCGCATAGGCAAAGTTGCTTATCGACTCGCACCGCCATCGAGGATGTCTAGAGTACACAACATCTTTCACTTAAGTATTTTAAGAAAGTTCGTTCATGGTTCAACACCATTGATCGACTTTAAGGATATCGAGGTGAATAACAACATGACATACCAGGAAAGACCTGTGCATATCGTAGGGAGAGAAATCAAGAAATTAAGGAACAAGGAGATTCCCTTGGTGAAAGTACAGTGGAGCCATAATGACGAGAGAGAAGCTTCTTGGGAGATGGAATCAAAAATATGCAAAAAGTATCCAAAGTTATGCTAGGACTCGTTTACTCAGATTTCAGGTTGAAATCTTTTGATAGGTAGTGGAGAGATGTAGCACTTGTATTTTCTTATCGATTTTCCCAAATTTTTGTATTTTTCTTTGTAATACTCCCAGTTATATGTATTATAAGATCCGTTTTCTTTATTCCTTATTATTCATTATAATCTATGTACGTTTGGGTGTATGTTTGGAGGCTTGGAGAAAGTTTTCATTAAAAAGCAAACCTGAGCACTCGCGCTCAGTGGGAGTGCTCGAGCTCCGAGCTCTCAAGCTCCCTAAGCACTCGAGCCTGCCAGTTCTGGTATGTTTCTAGCTATGTTATGTTTCTAAAGATTGTTGTTATATATATGGTGACCTTTCCTTTAGACCCTACATGTTCTCTTGGACACACACGCACCTAAAGTATTTACTGAGCTTTAATTTTATATACGTTGACTTGAGTATTAGTCTTGAACTTGAATGACGACGCTTTCTGTAATGCAATAACTCTGATAATCGGAATAATGTACGCGTAATAAGATCGAAACTTATTAATAACTCTACGACTGGTTCACTGTGCTACACATAGTAAACTCTTGTACTTGGATCAGCTTACTTGATGTCAGTATGAGTGTTTGATTGTGCATCTTCGGTAAATCTGTCAAGTCATGGGAATCTTATTGGGTGTTTTTGTTGGTGTCATGAGTCGACAATGAGGTTGTTGGACGTATGCGGTTGTGCTATATGTTAGCAATAAAGGGTGATGTGACGATTGATGTTACATGGCTGTAAAGTGAGTTAGTGTTGGCTGTAAAGTTGTATAGTGAGTTAGTGTTGGCTGTAAAGTAAGTTAATGGCTGTAAAGTGAGAAAATGACTATACAGTGAGTTAATGGCTGTAAAGTGGGATAATGGCTGTAAAGTGAGTTAACGACTGTAAAGTGAGTTTACAGTTGCAAGGTGAGTCGTAATATGATTTTAGTCCTAAATTGCGTAGAAGGAGGAGTTATGGTGTGAAAGTTGTGGGTGATTCAGTTGTCTAGTGAGTTTGCATCTTTTCCATGATTTGGGTGGTTAATGTTTAAAAGACGTTTATAAGCCGACTAAGGAATAATAAACCTGAGTGTTTTTCCTAAACTATTGCTAACGATGCTTTATTAGAATTTATGCTCACTCAGCTTGTATTCAAGCTTACGGTGTTTTGTATCGCTGGACCATCCACGTCCAGCGATGCCAGGTTTAGCAGGTGAGATTCAGCTTGAGGAGGTCTTTGGAGGGGAATATTTGGGAGAGGACTACTACAGAGATTGCTATGGGTTTGTGAGTTGAAGATGGAGCTTTTAACTTTCTATTTTTATCTTCTCTTTTATAAGGTATTAACTATATGTTGTCGGATTTTGTGACACTGGATGTCACAAAACTACTTCTCTTATTATGTTCCTTTTTGGTTTTATTCAGGATTTGTAATATAATGTTACTGTATGATACAATAATGTGTAATATCAGTATGTTGTGTTTGAATTAGATACATTGCCAATATTATTAAGTTTCTTTTTAATATTTTGTTGAGGACAATCAAGAGCATTTTCAACTCGTCGCGTGTCCATGGGTCCAAAGGCAGTTCATTTAGTTTTCCCTACTTTGCCACTCCGGGGCGTGACACAAACGGAGGCGCACAGAGGTAACCGCTCTGCTATATTCCGAACCAACTCTTTTATGCTTTCGATAATTTTGGTCATGTGGTCCATTCATCGAGTATGTGGTGATAGATCTCGGTCACCGTCACTCGTGATTGTACATTCCTGTAACTCTCAATGCATAAACACTATGCATGCATGACAATAAATATAATCATGTTTGCATAACAACATACAATATGCATCAAACATCTTTACAATGTATGGATGCAATATAGACTATGTGTCGAAACACCCAACACTCTACTCGTCGTCGAACGTTCCCAAAGATTTGTTACCTACAGCTTTGATACCAATAAATGTCACGACCCATCCCACTACAGGCAGAAATAGGACACATGGCATGCCACCAAGGCTCATCAAATTCAATTAAAGTAAACATAAGTAAAATTCATGAAATTCAAAGTTATCGAAAGTTTTGCGCATTTGAAAAACACTTAAAGAAACACCCTTTTTGGAACCAGCAATCTATTCGACTGAAATGCAAAATACAGAGAGCCTGAAATCTCAATAGCTAGTCTAGTCAACTGTATCAGGGACCCAGTCGACTGTGGGGTCAATTCTTAGTCGACTGGTACTTATTCGGTCGACTGATCCCTAATCCAGCAAAATACCCATTTGGAAATCACGATCTAGTGGACTGTTCTCTTAGCCTAGTCTACTGGTTTTACCACAGAACAAAAATAACATTTCTAACCTAATGATCAGTTGACTGAGTCAGGGACCCAATCGACTACTTTTCAATATTTTAGAGCAGTAGATAGTACAAAATAGGCCTCCAGTTGACTGTCCTTATCTCAGTCAACTGTTTTCTCTCAGTTTGCTAAGCATTCTGCAGAATTTCAAACTATGGATTTCCAAACCAATTCCAACTATTCACAATTATAATTCAACGATCTAAAACATAATTACAGAAATTTTACTACATGCCACAATACTACAAATCCACCCCAAGATTTCTAAGTTAAGTACATGGTTTCAATTTCTCAAAATTCTTATTACAACATTAGGAATGGAAAACAAAAACATATACAAGAGCGATCACGTCATCCCATCGGCCTCACTCTTATCGTTTTTTCTTTCCTCTCTTCTTATCACCTATAATGAAGTAAAGCTCCACTGCTCAGCTATATGCTAGTGTAAAAATTCTAACATATGAATATATGATAAATTATGCTTTAATATCATAATTCACATCACAATAGTCTCTAAGGAGAAAGACACGCATTCATCCGGTAGCGACAAGTCTAAGTCTTAAATCGCGATGCCAATGGCTAGTCCAAGCCTACAACCATCATATCCCAAGTGCCCTGGCAAGTCCAAGTCTTAAACCATGCATAGTAGTCATCGCTACTAAAATTTTCAAACATCAAGAAGCTTACCCTGGCATGAAATTGTATAAAACTCCCCTTTGACCCACAAAATCACCTCATGCTCGCATAAAAGATAGACATGATTTTCACATTTAAGAGCGTGCATATTTAACAGGCCTACTATTAACACATCAATTTTGCCCATATCACAATTTCGTCATCGAAAATCAAGGCATATATATTTTCTATATAACATAGGTTAGAATTTCATGCCCTACGCTACAGTCTTAAGATTTCAGGCGAAGTACTACAGAGCTGATTCTACGCTGCATCTCTGATTTCAAGTGATTCCTACAAGTATACATGTATTTTTTCCCAAATTTTTAGAAATTAGATTTTATAAAACTTAGCCAACTAAGGCCTAAGAGGTATCAAAATGTAGCTCTTACCTCGAGGAGTCTGACTACAAAATTTGGCTGAAAACTAATGAACGAACGATCGTCGTATGTAGTCGGGAAGATTGTAGGAAATAAATCCTCCCTTTCTCTCTCTCTCCTAAGATATTTTGAGTTTTGGATATTTATGAAAATATATTGAGTTTGTCTATATGTAGGTACAACTCTCTGAAATTACGTTTACCCACCCCCCCCCCCCCCCCCCCCACAAGTTCTCTAATCTTCCAAGTATCTCATAAAATGTCTTAAACGTCTAAGTGATCGATTCACGAGTGAAAATACTATTACATAAAAGTTTTCGTCTAGGTTCTGTTTGGGTCTGTAATTACGTTCCGAAAACTATTCTCTTGGAATTTCTAGATAACCTACCTTTTATGCAAGGTATCACCCCTATTCTCACCAAAGTATTCAAAACGATCTAAATTGAGATCAAAATTACCAGAAATTATACAAAACATGTATAATTACTATTCATCAAAATACCAGATAACTCAATTAATATTCTAATGCACATAAATGTCATTTGTTCATGTTAGTGCCTCACGGATTATCAAATCCTCGTGTCCTCACTTGACACTCCCCGTTGACTCACAGACAACCTCATCTCAATTATTAATCAACATTAATAATTCCAAAATTCAATTATGCAGTTTAAATTGAATGTACTTTTCCTGGGACGGGTGTGATAGTGGAATCCCACTGATTAGAGGTGAAAAGTGCATATTTATAGCATATTACATGGTCTTTTATGCATACTTTTATCCCAAAGTCCCTAGATTTAGGTGCATTCTCATAATAATGTTCTTATTATTATGCTAAAGTTAAAAAAAAAACCTATGTTTATGCATTGTTTTACAGGTATTAGAATGTAAGTGAATGAAGTGGAGCTAAAAGAAAGTGATTCTGGTAAAGAGAACAATAGAAGCAGATGAGAATATTCCATTTTTGACATTGAAGACCTCAGATTTGGAAGATATACAAAGAAATATAAAATGTAGATCTATGAGTTACAGTCATGTGGCCGCAAACCGGATGTCAATCCGAGGTTCGAGTGAAGAGATATGGGCATTCTCCTATCGGTGAGCAGAGCTATCAAAAGCAAAGAAGTTCAAGCCCTTGAAGAACTTTCAATCGATTGAAAGTTCAATCGATCGAAAAATGTTCGATCAATTAAAGATGAAATTTTCTAGAAAGTTGCGCACAAGTTGCAGAAACACTATAAATACCTATTATGATAGTAGACGAAGGGGAAGACGCTTCAAAATATGAAAAATAGCAGTTTTAGGGTAATTTTAGAGTTAGTTTAGGAGTAGATTAGGTTAGATTAATCTTCTTCTTCCTCTTTTCCATTGTTGTACTCAAGATTCAAGTTTATTACAAGTTATTTTCATATTAATTCCAGGTTTTTCTTTTCCTTTATCTATATTTGATTGTCATTAGTTTAAATATTATAATTGTTATGTTTTATTATTTCTACATTAATTTTATCATGTTTCTGTAGCTTAGAAGTTGGGAATATGTGATGAAACATTGATTCCTAGTCTCTGCCATGTATTCTATAGAAAAACTATATTCGATCGATCGTAGCCATTTCGATTGATTGATCGAACCAGAACCCAAGTCAAGTGATCGAAGATATTTCAATCGATTGAAGGATAACACAGTTCGATTGATCAAAAACGTATGATCGATCGGAACTGAAAATTCCTGAGATGATTTCGTTAAGTATTCCAAGACTTTCTATTTTAGAAATTTGTCATCAAATTGTTCCAGTAAGTTCAGTTTGTCATAATAGTTTTTAGAACTTAAAACCTTGAGGCTATTTTCTTCAATGACTTTTATAAACCACCTTGAATCCTAACACCATTGAGGGTGTGAGTCTCAACCATTGTTTTAGATTGTCTTTTAAGTATTTTAAATCACTTGTGATGATATAGTTACGGTCATGTAAAGGCTATTCATTCTTAACCTTTAGAAATATACGGAATATTGAAGAAGAATGAATTCCATAGCACATTAATGAATATGCATGGTAGATGGTTAGGATCAAAGTGGATTCACATGTTTCCAACACCTTTAATTTATTTATTTCATTACTATGTTTTTCTATGCTTTAGTTTATTACTTAGTTTAATTTAATTATTTACGATTTGTTAGAACCTCCACTCCTATATTGATCTTTTCTTTTTCTGTAGGTTGTAACTTAGTATATATTCTTCCTATTCCTTCCCTTGGGTTCGATCTGGACTTATCCAGTATTACTTGCACGATCACCTACACTTGAGTGTTGCACAAGAGGGCACAACTTTTTAGTCGTATCAAGTTTTTGGCACCCATGCTGGGGAAGGCAACTAGGTTAGGATTTTACTAAGTTATTTCCAAATTTTTTTATATTACTTTTGTATAAAATAAATAAACAAATAATAAATTAATAAATAATACCTTTGGACTTTTTCTCTCACAAATAAAATTCTACTGTTTTAAAAATTTTGGAAAACATGTCATATCCATAATATCCTCCATACAATACAAACATCAAGAATAGGTACACACTTGAAAACCAAAATAGTTATCCCCCAAGTTGGCAAACTCCCATCTATGACACGCATCATCAACCAGAGTGGTATGACCCCCACAATGAGGAAACAATGGTATTAGTCCCCCATGTTATCAAACATATCAAGAACCTCCATATGGAGAGTTCCATCAATCGTAATGGGGATATAACCAAAATAATAGTATAGGATATAGTAGTAGTTCCCAAGATTACCAAATACATCAACAACAATAGGGTGAAACTTTGTATAGTTATAATGAGGAGAATACCCAAGTTGAGGATAATGGTATGTTAGAATTACTGCCTGGTGAAATGAAAAGGCTAGACAGTGCATTTAATAAATTAGAAACTTGATATCAACAAGCACTTGCTAGCCAAACTATAGAAGACTACACCAGTTCTTCAACACTACAACCCGAATTTCAAGACACTAACAATGGCACGAAATTGGAGGATAATGACAGGTGTATAATGATGTCTGAACTCCAAAACCAAACCATTGAGCATGAAGTTGTAGAACCATCTTCTCCTCAATATACATGCCCAGACATCAACTCACTCACTGCCTGGATAAAGTTGCACAATCTCTTTGTCCATAG
The DNA here is from genome assembly GCA_033977485.1 of Hydrangea macrophylla. NCBI lineage: Eukaryota > Viridiplantae > Streptophyta > Magnoliopsida > Cornales > Hydrangeaceae > Hydrangea > Hydrangea macrophylla. The sequence continues at coordinate 94,585,930 of CM066994.1, forward strand.
CACCTCAACAAATGACATATATAGTGAGGAGAGTTATAAGGATGAGAATGAGGTTTTTAAAGATAATGAGAGTTTAGGTGATTGCACGCAATTAGGAAAGGAGGATTCCCCTGTTGACTCTACCTCTACTTTGATAGTGACTCTAGTGAGGACATAATTAAAAAATCTAAATACAGTTTAGATTCATGTGATATTCATGAACCCTCTCCTCTTTCAGCCGAAGAAGTGGTGTCACCAAGTTGCCCATCACCTATCCTCACTATCAATCAAAGCTCTCATTCCGAAAAAGTTATATATACCCCAATATTGAACAAAAAGAATTTGTTGTGGAAGAGGATGGTAAGGATTCTAGCACATGCACTGCACAAAATTTTATACTTCAAAATTCTTTAAGAGAGGACTTAGAAACTATCGGGCCCACATTAGATGATCTTTATCTTCCACACAAAGTTAGTAATTTTCTAAACTGCTTGATCTTCTTGAATGATAACAACATAGAGGCCCAAATAGATAGCTTTATCTAAGTCCCGTCCAAAATCATGTACATAGATTAGAAATCCAATTCCTATGATCATATCTCCATAGATTCTGTTATGGGACAAGAGAAGGGTAATGAAGCTAAATTAGAACATCACTTACACCTGCCGCTTTTATTGAACCATGACCTCTGCCTATTTTCAGTATTAAAATAGAGGTCGTTAGAGGAAATACCAACACCAAAGATCGCTTCTTGCATATAATTCCTAAAAAGTGTGGTATACCTTTTATAACTGTCCCCAATAAATTTGGAAGCCATAGATTTTGCATCATCTCCTCTGACCTTGAGTCTGAGATTAGTTTGGAGGAGTTGTATTTTTATGAGGATCTCCACATTCTTCTCATTGCTAAATTTTTTTATTGGGAAGATCCTAAAAAATTTCGGTTATTATTTTATGATAAAAATTTTGATTAACCGAATTTATTTACTGAGTAGTTATATTATATTCTCTATTTTTCCTTGTTGCTACTGATGATTTTGCAGGTAACTTTAAAAAAAATGGATATTAATGCCTCAAGATGACATCCTTCCTTCTCTCGCTTTACTTTACATGGCCATATGCTTAGTTTAGAACATTAAGGACAATGTTTAGTTTTAGTTGGGGGGGGGAGTGAATCATTGAATGCCTCGTTGCTTTCTTTTTATGCTTCAGTATCATATACCTTCTTAGCAACATGTAACAATGGAACTCAATAAAGTATAATGTAGTTAGATAAGATACAGTAGTGTTATTTTTCTGTATGTTATTACTATGTGATACACAATGGTAGTTTGTTTACTATCTTAGTTATAGTATATTTTATGCTTTTCAATCTTCAAACAACTTGAGCACTTTGTGACAACCTTGTACACAGCTAAAATGGGTTAGTAAGCACTACTTAGGTGTCTTGAGAGACTGTAGTGAAGACTAATAACCCAAATGAGCTTTTGAATCATTTTGTTTTTTAGGATTTTGTGCAATTACTCTTACTTTTTTAAAAGCGTATTAATTCGTTGAAAGTATCATTTTCTTCTTCATTTTGACTAATCACTAGAAGAGAACGTTAAGGATTTACCAAATCTAGTGCTCTTGAATTTACTGAAATGAATAATTCTATTAACTTAGAAGATGATTTAGGCCACCTTTTGACCATGCACGTATAATACAACCTTGGTCTACCTCTATGATATTCCTTTACTTAACCTCTTGAGCTTATCATAATTACCTTGTCATTACAATTCCTAGAATCTGTGCCTAACTCCAAATTACGAGTTTAAGTTTCTTTTCTCTACCTAAGAGTGATTGGGATGTGTTGTCTTGAGAAGAAGTTTGGTTGTGTGAATAAGGGAAAGTTGAAAAAAAAAATGAGCATGAAAATATAAATTAAAAAAAAAAGAAAAAAATGCCAATGGTTGTTACAAAAGGAAAAATAGTAATAACAAAAGAAGAGTGTAAGAAGGGGAAAAAAAGAAAAAGAAAAAGAAAAAGAAAAAGAAAAGTAAAAATATTGGAGATGTGGGAAAGTTTGAAAAGTGTACATTGTAGTAGATATTCCAATCACACCCTTTGACCTAATTGAAAATTATGAACCTCTTTCTTCTTTCACCTAACACCACTTTTTCAAAGAACTAATGATTCTAGGTAAATTGGATTTGAAGTTAAGGTAATGAGAGAGTTCTCCACGGTATCTCGCTCTTCTAGTGAAAGGTATCTTTTCACTAAAAGATCCGTTTTTCAATTTAGATATGTGAGGCCTTAGATTCTATTCCATTTACCCTTTATAGCTTCCAAATCATGAGTGATAATTATCACACCTAATTCGGAGTGATTTTATCTTGAGAGTGTAATCCCGGTGAGAGCTGAGTCAAAATGAACGTCGTGATAGTGTCTTAGGTTATGCGAGCTTTGAAATTAAAGTTTTGTATTTTGGTTGCCCATTCACACACACAGTTGATGATTAATAGGTATAGAACATTCTAATGACTTTGATAGTAGATTAACTGTAACGTGTGTGTTGCATGGCTATGGCATACTAGAGAATTTTATGAAATTGTTGAGCTTAACCACATTACTAAATGAGAGAAAAAAATTTCTTGAAAACATTTAAAGAGAACCATTACCATAAACATGAATTTTGTGGGTTGATTCACTGCAAACCCTTACAAGATAACACTCGACCAATAGGGGGAACCTAGGGGTTTAAAGGCTTGTTGCATAAGCTAAATGCAGTCGCGATTCCTGGGAAGTGAGTTAGGATTTTTGCTTTATTTTGTTTTCAATTTTTTTAAAGTTTAAATAAACCTTGATGTAGTTCACTTCATTGTTAAGGACTAGCAATGAGCTAGCTAGGGGTGTGATTAGAGGTAAAAAGTGTATATTTATAGCATATTATATGATCCTTTATGCATAATTTTATACCAAAATCCCTAAATTTAGGTGCATTAATTCTAATAAAATTGTTCTTATTATTGTGTTAATGCTAAAACCTATGTTTATGCATTGTTTTACAGGTATTAGAATGTAAGTGAATGAAGTGGAGCAAAAGGAAAGTGATTCTGGTGAAGAGAACAACAGAAGTAGCTGAGAAAATGTCATTTTTGACATTGAAGACCTCAAATTTGAAAGATATACCAAGAAATGTAAAATGTAGATCTATGAGTTACGGTCGTGTGGCTGCAAACTGAAGGTCAATCCAAGGTCTGAGGGAAGAGATATGATCATTCTCCCATCAGTACGTAGAGTTGTCAAAAGCAGAGAAGTTCAAACCCTTGAACAACTTTCAATCGATAAAGAATCTTCGATCAATTGAAGATGAAATTTTTCAGAAAGTTGTGCATAGCCTGCAAAAACCCTGTAAATAAGCTATTATGATAGCAGACGAAAGGGAGGACGCTTCAGAATACTAAAAACAGCAGTTTTAATTAGGGTAGTTTAGGAGTAGATTATGTTAGATTAATCTTCTTCTTCCTCTTTTCCATTGTTGCACTCAAGATTCAAGTTTATTACAAGTTATTTTTAGATTAATTCTAGGTTTTTCTTTTCTTTCATCTTTATTTGATTGTTATTTATTTAGACATTATGATTGTTATGTTTGATTATTTCTACATTAATTTTATCATGTTTCTGTAGTTTAGAAGTTGGGAATATGTGATGAAACATTGATTCCTAGTCCCCGCCATGTATTTTGTAAAAAAAAAATTGTGTTTGATCGATCAAAGTCATTTCGATCGATCGAGTCAGAATCCAAGTCAAGCGATCGAATATATTTCGATCGATTGAAGGATGACACAGTTCGATCGATTGAAAATGATACCATCAATCGAAATTGAAAATTCCTGAGCTAATTCCTTTAAGTATTCCAAGACTTTCTATTTTAGAAAGTTGTCATCAAATTGTTCCAGTAAGTTCAATTTGTCACAACAATTTTTAGAACTTAAAGCCTTAAGGCTATTTTCTTCAATGACTTTTGCAAATCACCTTGAATGTTAACACCATTGAGGGTTCGAGTCTCAACCATTGTTTTAGATTATCTTTTAAGTATTTTAAATCATTTGTGATGATATAGTTATGGTCATGTAAGGGCTATTGATTCTTAACCTTTAGAAAAATACGGAATACTAAAGTGGAATGAACTCCATAGCACATTAATGAATATGCATGGTAGATGGTTAAGCTCAATGTGGATTCACGTGTTTCCAACACCTTTAATTTATTTATTTCATTATTATGTTTCTCTATGCATTAGTTTATTATTTAGTTTAATTTAATTATTTAGAATTTGTTAGAAACTCCACTCCTATATTGATCTTTTCTTTTTCTTTAGGTTATAACTTAGTATATATTATTCCTATTCCTTCCCTTGGATTCGACCTGGACTTATCCAGTATTACTTGCACGATCACCTACACTTGGGTGTTGCGCAATAGCGCATAACTTTTTAGTCATATCACCCACCACCTCTCAGCGAGAGCATGAATGATGATCAAATCATTATGGGAACCCTCTAGCAAAGAAACAAAATGGCCGAAGCCTGCTTGATTTATGTTGTCGCAAACACATGAACGCAATTCGCTCAGCTCACTGAACCATTGTTAGCATTTACCAAGAGTACCATAACCTTTTACATGAGGTTAGGCATCCTAGATTCAAAATAATAATAATAATAATTTATTCCTAAGCATTTTGGAATTTACTTCTCTAGCATACATGGAATTATTAGAGATAGCAAACATTAATTGAAGATTGAAAGAAAATCTATTGCTTGAAGTTGAAGATGATACCTCTTGAAAAGTGGCATGGTTGGAGAGATGCTTGGAAGGATTCTTTAAAGTTATTTGCTTCTTTGCAAAGCTTAAAGTGGTACGAGAAGTATCATTAGATTGTAGATGATGACACCTACAAGACCTCGACTTCTCTCCTTGGGCACTCGAGCTCATAGCTTGAAGCAAAAATAGAAGATGGGTGAAGTTGGAAGAACTTCAAGAACTTGAAAAGTTAGAATTTCTTGGGAAAATGATGAAACTGGTAGTGATTTGAGAGGTATAGATGCACAAAATACTCAAAACACTAAGAAAATGCAAAATCTAAGCACTTTAGGACTTAGGTATTGAGTTTGGAAGATGAATGAATGAAGAACTAATGAAAAAAGAAGAAGAAAAATGGGAAAAACCCCCTTTGCCCAACTGGCCACCCCCAAGGGCCACTGGCGGCCCCGCCAGTTATTATTTACAGCCCACCACTACTCAAAATTGCTCTGTATTCGCATTTCCACCCCCCTCCCCCCTGGAACTTTCAAATTGACCCCAAGATGACTAATTCTTGACTTATGAACCCTTGAAACACTTAAAACTTGGGGAAATCATTTAGAATGACCCTAAGGAGTTGAATTTGATTAGAAAAAGTAGTAAGAATCTGTGAATTTTGACAAGAAAAATGAAGTTTTGGAAGCTTGAATTGACCTTTGAGCAAGGATCAGATAAAATAATGAATCAAGATGATTTGAACTAAGTGAAGTGCTATGGATCAACTTGGGAGAATCAGAAGTAGGTAGAAGACCACTCAGACCTGAAAAAGACAAGCAAGTCAAAAGACGAAAAAGCAGTCAGAAGATTAGAATCACCAGAAGACCTGAACCTTGGAAGAGTTGAGTTTAGCTTTGAGATTGGAATCCGGATATGATATACAAGTTGCCCGAAGGCCTGTCTCATTAAGAAAATTGAATTCAAAATTAAATACCACTTAAAAGAAATCAAGCTCTGTGATGATGCTAAAAATTGGTAAGAGAGGTTAAAATAGTGATATGAGGACACAAGAGCTTGTATGTGGTTCGGTCCCGTTAATGAGGTGACCTACATCCACAGTTGTGTCAGTGCACTTCACTAGCTGATCACCGGTGGGACTGGTGAGCCAACAATTGGATGGCACTACTAGCAAAACCGGCCGGGTGTATGCATATTAATATAAACTGTTATTCTCTAGGTTAAGAATACCTTTTTTTCTTTAATGGGGGTGAGTGACCCCTTTTATAGGTGCAAGAGACCACCCGCACAATGCAACTGATTAGATAAGGAAGCCCAATCTAATTACAATTTGATGAGCATAAATCATGGGAGGTTTCCTAAGTGGCTTAGGAAACTATTTACACTTTCTATTAGTCTTCTGATTGAATTAGGAAACTGCTGAGCAGCTTGGTTGTCAAACTGCACCTTGTGGAGAGCTGCTACGCTGCACGCCTGGGATGTGCGAATACCCCGAGCTGTAACAGTCGATGATCTCGGGATTGCATGGGCCACAAGCACCTATTCCGAATAACCCGGGTCCTTCGCTACTGACGTGGTGGTTTGGCTTTAGTAGAATATTTCTGGACGCATCAACTGCCCCCCATTTTCAAAGTTGATGTGATGTGCCATCAGATGAGGTTTGAAAATTAAGATTGCTCCTGGGAGACCATCCGATAAGAGGTCGGGACTCAACCCGGGATGGGACCGGTCATAGTGATCAACCGGGGTACGGACCGAGTGGTGGCCTCGTGGGCCCGAGTTCTACCTCTGCCACATGTTAATTGGTCATTGGCCGGGTCAAGATCAAGCAAGGCCAGCACGGGAGTAACTGAGCTGCTTATATGGTAACCGAACCGTCTCATCATATATTTAATGCGCACACTTTTTGAGGTGACGCTCTACGTGCCCGAGGTGACAGCTATCGGACGATTTCGACGGGAAATTTCCTGGCCGTTAGATCTGGCTTGATCTGGGCCATTCGTGCTTCCTATATACGGAACACTTTCTCATTTCACTAGTTCCTGTTGCCAAGAAGCAGATTCCCCGAGCGGTTTTGAGAGCAAAAAGTACCCGACACAGCTTCCCGAGCTCTTTTCTGCATCTTTCTTTGTAAGTCTCCATTCCTCAATTTTGATTCAATGTTCTTTTCCATCTTCTTCTTTTCCTGTTTTTCTTCAAAGTAAGGCTGGAGGGAACGAACCCCTTGGGTGTAGAACGGGAGTGGGATTTCTTTTTCCTCAGATTCTGTTTCTTCGTTAGGTTAGGAGGTGTAGCCGGATGGTTTAACCGATCGGGTTATCCTGTATCCGTTTTGCATGAGTGCTACTTAACCGCTAAGACCTTGTACACTTTACCCTTTAGGCTCCTAGTCCTACCCTCCTTATACCTTAGACTTGGGGTTGCAAACCCATACTTAGGCCGCCACTTCCTCCCTTATCTAGACACATAGAACTCAGAGATGTGTCACTCTGACTTCAACTCGTCTTCCCGGTCAAAGGTCGATCAGTTGCGATCAGTAACACTGGAGACTAGTCTAGATCCACCTTCCACTACCCCCTCTAACCAACACAGTTAGGGGAATATTCCTGCCCAGATATTTGAAGTAGTTCAAAGTGCTCTCGTTGCCTCGGTATCCGGGTGGTCGGATAGTGAGGGGTCGAGGCCGAACAGTCCCGACGTGGTGTTTGCCTGCAAGCGGATCATTAGCACCCTTCGTGTACCTGACTTAGGTTAGATCAGGGAGAGATACGACATCCCTAGCCATTTCTCCCTGGTGGTGCATGACGGCGGGTCTTATATACATGAGTCGGGCTTCTTCACCTTATACGAGGACGCCCTTATGGCGGGCCTTCGTCTTCCTCTTCACCCGATCGCCCGGGATGCGCTTATTTATCTTGGGATCTCCCCGGGACAACTCGCCCTGAACGGATGGAGATTCCTCATGGGGGCCATCTCCTTGTGGCCCCAAGTCCTTGGGTATGAACTTACCCTACAAGAGTTCTTCTGGACCCACCGGCCGTTCAAAGTGCACAGAGAGGCCGGCTTCTTCTCGTTGGGGGCCCAGCAAGGGAGGAAGATTATCGTCAATTACCTGAGCAATAATCGGGGGTAGAAAAAGAAGTTTTTCCAAGTTTTCGCCCTTGGATTTTGTGAAGAGGCACCGAGCATATAGTTGAGGACGTCCTAGGCTGGAAAACTGAGGAGTAAGCCCTTAACCGTTTTACCATGGTCTTGTTTCATTGTTACCATTGATTTTTACGTTCCTCTTTTGTTTCTTTTGCAGTAGGAGTAGTGGATCCGCCCAGTATCCCTGATGAGTGCCAAGCGAGGATCCTCTCATTGGTCGAGGACCCAACTGACGTAAACAAAGTCTTGACCCGATCGGAGGACCCAAAAATCTCATACCAGCCCAAGCATCACTTTGAAGCTCCTATTCTCCCAGCAATCATCCCTGGTCAGTTATCCATATACATCCCGGACGGCCTGCTTTCACCCTTGCCTGTTATGTAACGGACTTGTGTTTTTTCTGATTTTGCAGAGATGGCTCCCAAGAACCCGACGACCCTCAAGGAAAAGGAGGCGGCGCTGATGGCCTAAGCGGGTCTCAAAAGAAAGAAACAGGAACCTGTTAAAGGTCAACCTCTTAAAAGGATCACCAGGGGGATCATAATCTGGGCGGAGAAGGAGGCTGCAGCACCAACTGCGTCTCCCACCACCAAAGCGACCGGGGTCTCTTTCCTAAGCTTGGACAAGCCGAGCCGTGCAGGGCCGTCCTCAAGGCCAGCAGTGGAGTCGGCGGATGAAGTTCACGCGAGAGTCCAACCCGGGCTGCTGTAGAGTCAAATAGACAAATGCGCTCTACAGAGTTCTGAGGCCATAATTGGCTGACTTTATAGTATCAGCCACATGGTGAGTTACTTTGCGTTCTTCATCCTGCCTACTTCTCCATTCGAAAGGCTTACAATTGTCCTCTTTTACCGGTTGGCTGTATAGCTGCCGGGACCGAGACAACCCTACCCGGGCTTGCTGAGAGACTGGCCGTGGCTGAAGCTGCCTTGTCTACTGAGAAAGCAGCCTGAGAGTCTGCTGATTTGGCCCTCTCTGTGGAGGAGGAAAAGTCTAAGGCTTTGGGCCTGGAGCTAGGGGAGGCCCGGGACACCATCTCGATGGAGCGAGCCGCGCGAAAGTCCATCGAGGCCAAGGTTGCAGCAGCAGAGGCTAGTCGGGTGGCTGCCGAGAAGGAGACCGAGGTCCTCACAGCCACTCTATCCGAAGTCACCGCGGCCCGGGAAGCCGAGGCCAAGGACGCCAAAGGGGAGTTCGAGGCTGGGTTCCTCAAGGGTTACGCTGACCTCACTTCCCGGGTTAATGAGGATCACCCGGACTGGGACATTTCTGGCTACTCCTGGGCTGAATTCGACTACTGGAAGAAGGACTAGGCTACTAGAGGAGAGCTTGTTGAGGCTGAACCGACTGGGACTTCTCCTGTCGGCGATGACAGTGTGGTCATTGCAGACGACCAGTAGAAACCCTCATTTTTTTTAGGGAGGCTACTACAACTGTCCCCCAAGCACTGTACATTTTTTTTTGTATATTAATGAAAAGGTTCTTGAAACCAACTTTTCCATCAATTTTTTATAGTTTATGTACTTGTGTGCCTTTGCTTGCCAATTCTTGACCAGTTTTTATTTAATTGATCGATCTAACTCCTTGCCTAAGAAAATGGTTTTGGATCATAACCGGTAGAACAACTGGTCTTCTTGACCTATTTGAAAGGTCCCGTCCAGTGTATTATAGGAATTTATCCTATTTTATTGACCAGACGGTTTTTCTCTGGCCTATGTAGGTACGTAGGAATGTTAGGATTCCAAGCCCTGTTATTGACCGGTGTGATTTCCTTTTTTGGTCTGGTATATCCCCCTGCCCCCGAGCATTTTTCTAAGGCTGGTGTCTAGGAGGGGGGAACCTTAGGAAACCGACCTGGAACATGGGTGGTTGCAGGGTCCTTTGAGGCTTGCCATCATTAGCCACCTAGGGGGTTTGCCCCCATCACCGGTGGGGCCTAAGCGAAGCCGGTGCCTCGGGGTTAGGCCCGAGGTTTTTTGTGACTTGGTTTTGAGCCAAGGTCTTTTGCCTCTCGGGTAAGTTCCCGGGGTCTTTGTGCCTTGGTTTTGAGCCAAGGTCTTTTGCCTCGGGTGTTGGCCCGAGGTCTTTGTGCAGAATACAGACAAGGGTTGTTTCTTGATGCAAAGTAGGAACCGTTTTATTGTTTTTTTATTTTGAAAAATCATATTAACCGCTCGAATGGAGCTACAAGTACCCTAACTAGTATTAAACTACCCACGTATAACTGTTACTGGTAGTACTTTCAGAGATGTTGCACATTCCAAGGGTGAGAAAGGTGACGACCGTCCAGAGTTTGTAACCAATATGTGCCCGGGCAGTTTATCCAGGTAACTAGATATGGACCTTCCCAGTTTGGCCCCAATTTTTCATGACTCGGGACTTTTGTGGACTGATTGACGGCTTTAAGGACTAGGTCCCCTGCCAGGAAACTGCGATGCTTCACCTTGCTGTTATAGTATTGGAATACTCTCTAGTTGTAGGCTACCACTTTTAGATACGCCCGGTCTCTTTTTTCCTCTGCTAGGTCAAGCTCTGTCCTGAGGACGTTTTCATCGTCTAGCTCACTATAATTTGCCACCCTGTAGATAGGTAACCTAAGCTCCATGGGGACCACCGCCTCAAAGCTGTAGGTTAGGGAGAATGGCGTTTGCCTCTTGCCGCTCGGGGCGTAGTGCGGTAGGCCCACAACAGGATCGGTAGCTCTTCTGCCCATAGCCCTTTAGCGCCTTCGAGCCTTGTCTTGATTGACTGAAGAATAGTCCAGTTTGTCACCTCGGCTTAGCCATTGGCCTGGGGGTGCTCGGGGGATGAGTAGTGATTGGTTATCCCATAGCCCGAGCAGAACTGCTTGAATACCGGGGTGTCAAATTGCCTATCATTATCACTAACCAGGACCCAGGGGACGCCGAACCTGCTGAGGATGTTCCTCTCCACCAAGTTTCCATTTTTCTCTCGGTGATTGTTGTCAGGGGCTCAGCTTTCGCCCACTTGGTGAAGTAATCCACGGCGATGACAATGAACTTGACTTGTCCCTTTCCCGTCGGTAGGGGACTGACAATATCAATGCCCCACTGAGCGAATGGCCAAGGGCTAAAGATCAGCATCTGAAGTTCTCCCGGACGGTTGATCATGGGAGAAAACCTTTGGCACGTATAACACCTCTTGACATATTCTTGAGAATCTCTGGCCATGGTCGGTCAGTAGCATCCTTATAACAGGGCTTTGCGTGAGAGTGCCCGGCCTCCGATGTGGTTCTCGCACACCCCTTCATGGATTTCGTACAACACCCTTTGGACCTGTATAGGATGGACACATCGGAGATACGGTACGGAGAATCCTCTTTTGTAGAGGATTCCATCAATAATGTGGTATCTTGTCGCTCGGTATTTAACCTGACGGGCTTCCTCCTTACCTTTTGGTAACACGCTTGTTACCAGAAATGCAATGATTGAGTCCATCCAGCTAGGTCCTGGGGCGGCGAGTTCTACCTCCATGCATTCTAAGTTGATCACACTTGGCTCGTGTAGGTACTCTATCCTTATCCCGGGAAAGTCTGACTCAGAGGATGAGGCGAGGCGGGCTAACTAGTCAGCTCTAGTGTTTTTCTCCCTCGGTAACCCCTGAAGCTTCTTTGAAACTGCTCGGACAAGGGCTAAATAAGCTATCATGTTATCTTCCCGAGCCTCGTACTCTTGGTTGACTTGATTTACTATGAGCTGAGAGTCACTATACCCCTGGACCTGCGATGCACCCATTGAAGCGGCCAGCTGTAATCTGGCCAAGAGGGCTTCATTCTCGGCCTCATTATTGGAGGCTTTGAATCCGAACCTAAGTGCATACTCGACCTGGATCACGTCGGGCATGGTTAGGATGATCCCTGCTCCACTTCCCTATTTGTTGGATGATCCGTCTACATAGAGTACCCAGGTTAGGATATCTGATTACAAACCGGGCGGTAGGACCGACGGGTCAGGCTCTTCGACCGGGCCTTCTTGGTATGTGAATTCAACAAGGAAGTCCGCTACTGCATGTCCCTTGATTGCTGTGCGGGGTCTATAGACCACTTCGAATTCTTCTAACTCCAAGGCCCACTTGACGAGCCTTCTGGATGTTTCGGGCCTGCTTAAGATCTTACGGAGGGGCTGATCCATAAGGACCACGATAACGTGGGCCTGGAAATACGGGCACAGTCTCCGAGCTGAAGTGATGAGGGCGAAGGCGAGCTTTTTAATGCGGGAGTATCTACTTTCTACACCCTGAAGTGCTCGGCTTGTATAGTAGACCAGGAATTAGATCCCGTGCTCTTCTCGAATGAGTACCGAGCTGACCACCTATAGACACCCCATTTTTTCGGCTATCAGATTTAGGAGACCCATAGGTTGGTGGTTCACGATGATCGAAAAGACTCAAAAGGACTCCTGGAAGTTAGTTCTATTTCTCAAAATGCTCAGAATAACCAAAATGCCCCTGAAAGCCCAAAAGCTCCCAAATTAGGACCAAAAGTTCTAGAAACATGCTACGTCGTAAGAAAAGTGATAAAATGAGTTTTTAAGAAAAAATCGGATGAAATCGTCAGCTCCCAGAGACCTCCGGAAGACCTGGAAGTTCCCAGAAAGTCCCCGTTGACCAGTTTGACCTAGTTTGACCAAAATCATCCAAATTCGCCAAAATCATTCTAGATCATGTGGAAAGTATTAAAATGAGCTTTGAAAGAAAATCGAGTGAAAACGTCAGCTCCGGGGAGCTCCCAGAGGTTTCCAGAACTTCCCGGGAATCCCACGTTTGACCAGTTTGACCAGAATTTAACTTTGAAACCGGAGCACCGTAACAATTTTCAAACATTTTTCATGGATACTAGAGGTCAATAGCTTTCCAACGGTATATCGCACATAATTTTTGGATTTAAAACGAGTTTATTGTGAATTTCCAAAGGCGAAAAAGATGATCAAATCAGCTTTTATCGTAAATACCGCAAAACTTTTCAAAGTGACCTATCCCCGATTTATTTTTTATGTGAAATAGACTCCATTACCTTTACAACGGTATATCACAATCTCAATTTGGAGTTTGTATGCATTTTCCGTGAATTTCGGACGAAATAGGGCCTTTTCACGAATACCGGAACCTCTGGGGGCCTAAACAGGATTATCCAGACGATTGAGGAGTAGTGCCGCCGCAGCACTGGCCTAATGCCGCCGCGGCACTGGCCCAGTGCTGTCGTGGCACTCTCCTCCAGAACAGTATGTTCTTGCAAATATTTTTGGGGTTCCATTTTGATTAATTAAAAACCAAAATGAAGTAGTTTTATGTTTTCAGATGTTTGGGGCCAATAGGAATACTTCTAAAACCCCAAAACCACCCCAAATTGGCCTATATGAACCCCCCTTGACTTCTCATTTAGGGGGTGTCAAATGTAAGCTTTGTAAAGTTTTGGGAGAGAAAGTTGTAGAGATAAGGTTAGGATAGAGAGAAAAGAAGCTTTCTTCTTTAATTTCAAAATAAAAGTGAGTTCTAAACATTGTTTTTTACTTCATTACTCCTATTTACTTCATATTCAATACACCCAACCACCATTTTAGTGAGCATTTAAGAGAGAGGAAGCTACTTCCATGTCCAATGTCATCACATATGAGTGAAACATCAAGTTACAAGTCCAATATCACATTGATCATCATCTATTGATTATTATTTACTTGCTAGCTTGTTTATGCAATGTTCATCTCTTCTTACCTCATTTCTTTTTTATTTTCTTTATTTACTTACTAGTTCATCATCATCTAGATGATGAAATGAAGTTTGAGGTGAGTGAATCCTTATGGATAGTAGCTCTTGACCTCAAAAACATGTTTGATAGATGATGATTATAACTTCAATACCTCCAAGGTATCCTTGAAGTTATATTCAAATGAAAATAAATCTCTCCAACAATCTTGGAGGTTCTTGGTGATGAGTTTGATGTTAGCATTTCAAGTGGTTATAACCTTCATTGAGTATTAAAAATATGCTTTCAAAACTCCTATTTCAAAACCCCCTTTTTAAAACCCTCACTTTGATTTCAAGAGATAAACCTAGTTTTCCCAAAATCTTCAAAACAGTGAGTCAAAATAGTGAGTGATCTGAGTTCAAAGATTTCTCTAGAACTCAATACTCAATGTATGAATGCAAGGACACTTGGAAAGTCTTCCTAACTCATTAGAGAACATCCATGATTTTTGGTTTGACTTGGAAATACTTGAAAATGGTCCATTTGGACCCAAACATATCCCAGACATTCTGCCTCTGCTGTCACAGCTGCTTGGTTGACTTCTAACTTCTTTTTCAGAAACCTTTTCCAAAAGGTGTGGTCCTAACTTATTTTTCCCTTAAACTTCAATGTCTTAGGGAACTTTATGTATAAAATGGGCCTCTATATCATTTGTTTTCATGTTCTAAGATATTTTGACATTTCAGTTGACAGTACGGACTCTATTTCTGAGTGACCTCTATTGTTTATGTGATTTCTCTCAATCTGTGATAGTTATTAAAGATTGGCATTTTGGATTATGTTTTAGACACAATAAGGAAGATCTCCATAAAAAATCATGCATTGAAAATATTCCTAGCCCCTCTTTTCAATTTTTGAAAGATCATGTTACTGTTCTGTCCACTATTCACAGCAAGCACACTTTTACTTTCCCCCTTTGATTTGATGCTTACATGCACTCCAAATTAGTTCATGTCTTAGGAGGTAGTTCATACTACATTTTTACATATCCCATGATGACATCCTTCATTCATTCATACACATTCTAGACTTCTAAGTCATTCTAAGAATCCATGAACACAAATCACACTATAACCTTGGCACATTCTAGATACATAATTGTATTCATGCAAGATTTGGGGTTTTTGTAATTCCTAATCTAAGAAGATTATAAGGAATGATCATGATCACACGTTCATGCTTCCCCTCGATCTATTCATCCTTTCTGATTCGTCTCGGAGATTGAGAGATCTTCTATTCTCAAAGATTAACATGCATCATTCTAGCTTGCTAAGCATCCTTGTTTTCTTTGATTTATTTGTTTCAAGAACAATTCATGTCCCCTTAGATTAGGAAAACTTCATTACTTGATATGTGATTAGACAATTTTTCCTAGGTTTGTTTTGTGTGATTTTTCACTTTACATTGCTTAGATCTTATGAATGATATCTTATCTTTTGATTTTTCATTTGAAATTTTCTTATGTGATGTAATATACTATCATAGTATTAATTGTCGAATCATACATAGTATAATATGATTATTTGGATGCTAATTGAGGCCCGTCGAAAGACGGGGCAAGTTGAGAGTGTTTTAGTCGCGACAAGGGCTCCTTCCTCTCTCGTACTAAAACCCCGAGCCAAGTTCTTTGGTTATGAAGGGCCGGTGCCCTTTATCTGTTTGGGTGAGTCAAAATTAGGTTTCTTGGTTCCTTAAAGACCAAGTGCCAACTCTGTATCTATTTTTAACGGACATTTTCTCTCTCTTTTTAAAATCAAATTTCAAACAAAAACTAGTAAGAGGTGGAATCCCGCGTGTCCACAATCTGGCGACTCTGCTGGGGAATTTTTATTTTAAAACAAAATAATACAGAGGTTTGACTCATAAGAAGCATCCTTAAAATCATCTTTCTACTGTGTATGGTTCACCGCATTGCACTTTGCATTTTCCCCCTTTTGACTGTGTCTGAAACACGGCATTGACATTGTTCAGGTCTTGCTGTGCCAGGGCACAAGTCACCGTTGATACTGTACCTTCCAAGGTATATCAAAAGAGTAAAAACCTCCGTACTGTCTCCCTGACGGTATATTGGAACTCTCGTCAACGGACCCTCTTTGACTAAATCCAGCCTTTGCATATAGATTCCTGTAGAACCTTTCATAGGACTGTTCATTTATCTTTTTAGATAGGACAATGTGATATAACTGCTGTACGCCCTAATGGAATTACCTGAGCGGTGTAGACGCTTATGTGGCATAGAACAGAACCTCTTTCTTATGATCCCCAAGGCAATCACTCACATGCGATCACATTGAGTTGACCTGCCTAGGTTCCATGACAAGGATGTCTGCCCCATGCTCACAAAGATATACACCGCAAACCTTGTTTGTCGATCCTAAGACATAAGAGTATGAAAACCTGCTAGACAGTATGATCACTATCACCACAAATTAACCAGTTTCTCCTAGAAATTCTGTCTAGATATCCCAGATATAACCATATTAACCCGTTTCTCCCAGAAACTCTGTCCAGATATCCCAGATATGACCATATTAACCAGTTGTTCCTAGAAACTCTGTCCAGATATCCCAGATATGACCATATTAACCAGTTTTTCCCAGAAACTCTACTCAAATTTCCCAGAAATGCCAGAAACTATGTCCGGATATCCCAGTTTCTCCCAGAAACTCTATCCATATCAACCAGAAATGCCCAGTCTCTCCTGGAAGCCTCCATAGAACCCTGGAAACCCCTGTTATCCGTTGGTGATCATACTGGAAAGTAAGGTTGGCACACTCTGTATAGTTTGGACCTTAATTATTTAACTACTATCTGTTAGAAATAGGAGCATCATATAGATTAGGACTTACATCCGCGTGCTTGTGTCATTTGCGTATTCCCATCAATCTACATGCATTGTCTCGATCATTCTTATACAAGTCAGTCCACGTTTGTTGACATCACTGTGTATGTCTATTTAAAGTCATCACTATCAAAATCTGATCTAGTCCTCTCAAAATCTGTCAGGACAGTATAGATTCCCAAGGTCAGCAGCCGGGATCCTCGTCGTGGGTCAGGAGTTCAGATAATCGTTTGGTCAGAATCAGTCTGACAGCTTATTTCAGCATGAATCGAGAAGAGTTAGAAAATAAGGTTACCAAGTTGGGAGCAACCATAAGCCAACAGTCTGACAGCCTAGCCCAAGTTTTGAAGTTCATGGAAGAATTGAAGTAGTAACGGCCACAACCTCCGCCTGGGTTTCCACCACCGGGGTTTGAACCGCCCCCCACATGAGAATAACGGGGAGGAAGACTGGCTTCAAGGGGTCCCACCGTTTGCATATGAGAAGAAGCTCCAAAAAAATGGATAAGGTTGACAAGCTGGAAAGTGTACTGAGAAAAAGCAAAGGGATTGATGATTACATGCTAGACTTGGAAGGCCTTTTCAAGCCTGTTAAGCTAAAGCTACCGGAAAACTTCAAGATGCCTGTCATTGACCGATTCGATGGGACCGGAAATCCAAAGAGCTATGTAAAGCTGTGTATGAGCATCTTCCAATCTATGGGATGTACCCACGAGCACCTCGCAATGCTGTTCCCACAAACTCTCACAAAGTCTGCACTATCGTGGTTCTTTACCTTGGAAGCTTCCAAAACTCGGGCATGGGAAGACATAGTTCGGGTATTCGTTGATCACTACTCCTATAACCAAGAATTTGACGTCACCATCAGGGATTTGGAAACTACTCGGCAGAACAACAACGAATCCTTCGCTGCGTTTCTGAGCAGATGGGGGAATAAAGTGGCCCAAATGACCCACCGGTCGATTGAAAAGGAACAAGTGAGAATGCTAATCCAGAATCTACAACCGCTCTACCATGAAAAATTGTTTTATCAGTCCATTTCCAGTTTCGAAGAGCTGTTTGAAGTTGGGACTCGAATCGAAGATGCCATAAGGAAAGGAAAGATCAAAAAAGAAGAGCTTCCAAGTCAGTCAAAAAGGCCCAACTACTCCCGCAATCCTGCGGATGTCAATGCCCTTAGCAGTCAACCTATGACTTACCCTTCTAGGCCACACCAACCTCTCAACCAAGTGTAGACACCCCATCGGCTATCAGATTTAGGAGACCCATAGCTTGGTGGTTCACAATGATCGCAAAAGACTCAAAATGACTCCTGGAAATCAGCTCTATCTCTCAGAAAGCTCAGAATGACCAAAATGCCCCTAAAAGCCCGAAGACTCCCAGATTTGGTCCCGAAGTTCTGAAAACATGCTATGTAGTAAGAAAAATGATAAAATGAGTTTTCAAGTAAAACCGGAAGAAATCGTCAGCTCCCAAAGACCCCCGGAAGTCCCGGAAGTTCCCCGAAAGTCCCCGTTGACCGGTTTGACCAAGGTTTGACCAAGGTTGACCAGGGTTTGACCAAGTTTGACCTAAATCGTCCGAATTCACCGGAATCATTAGAAAAGTATTAAAATGAGTTTTAAAAGGGAATTGAGCGAAAACGTCGGCTCTTGGGAGCTCCCGGAGGTTCCCAGAACTTCCCGGGAATCCTAGGTTTGACCAGTTTGACCAAGATTTGACTTTGGAATCGGGGCACCGAAACAATTTTCAAATATTTTTCATGAATACTAGAGGTCAAGAGCTTTCCAACGGTACATCGCACATAATTCCTGGATTTAAAACGAATTTATTTTGAATTCCCGAAGGCGAAAAAGGCGACCAAATTGGCTTTTATCACGAATACCGCAAAACTTTTCAAAGTGACCTATCCCCGAACTATTTTTTATGTAAAGTAGACTCCATTACCTTTCCAACGGTATATCACAACCTCAGTTTGGAGTTCATACACATTTTCTGTGAATTTCGGACGAAATAGGGCCTTTTCGCGAATACCGGAACCTCTAGGGGCCTAAACAGTATTATCTGGACGAAGGAGGAGCTGTGCTGCCGCGGCACTGGTCCACTGCCGCCGCGGCACTCCCCTCCAGAATAGTGTATTTTTGTAATTTGTTGTGGTCCCATTTTGATTAATTAAAAACCAAAACGACATAGTTTTATGATTTCAGATGTTTGGAGCCAATGGGAATACTTTCTAAATCCCAAAACCACCCCAAGTTGGCCTATTCAAACCCCCCATTGCTCTTCATTTTGGGGAGAGTCAAATGTAAGTTTAGAAAAAGTTTGGAAGAGAAAGTTGTAGAGATAAGGTTAGAATAGAGAGAAAATAAGCTTTCTTCTTTGATTTTCAAAACAAAAGTGAGTTCTAAACTTTGTTTTTACTTCATTACTCCCATTTACTTCAACATTGAATACACCCAACCACCATTTTAGTGAGCATTTAAGAGAGTGGAAGCTTCTTCCATGTCCAATGTCATTACATATGAGTGAAACACCATGCTACAAGTTCAATACTTCATGAATATCATCTATTGATCATTATCTACTTGCTTGTTTATTCATTGTTTATCTCTTCTCACCTCATTTCTTTTTATTTTTCTTTATTTACTTACTTGTTCTTCATCATCTAAATGATGACATGAAGTTTGAGGTGAGTGAATCCTTATGGATAGTAGCTCTTGACCTCAAAAACATGTTTGATAGATGATGATCATAACTTCAATACCTCCAAGGTATTCTTGAAGTGTATTGAAGTTATGTTTTAATAAAAATAAACCTCTCCAACAATCTTGGAGGTTCTTGATGATGAGTTGAATGTTGGCATTTTAAGTGGTCATAATCTTTATTGAGTATTAAAAATACACTTTCAAAACCTCTATTTCAAAACCCCCCTCAATCCCTCTCATTTTGATTTCAAGAAAGAAAACCTTATTTTCCCCAAAATCTTCAAAATAGTGAGTTAAAACAGTGAGTGAGCTAAGTTCAAAGATTTCTCTAGAACTCAATACTCAACATATAGATGCAAGGCCACTTGGAAAGTCTTCCTAACTCATTGGACAACACCCATGATTTTTGGTTTGACTTGGAAGTACTTGAAAATGGTCCATTTGGACCCAAACATTCCTTCCAAACATTCTGCCTCTGCTGTCACAGCAGCTTGGCTAACTTCCTACTTCTTTTTCAGAAATCTTTTCCAAGAGGGGTGGTCCCAACTTATTTTTTCCTTAAACTTCCATGTCTTAGGGAACTTTCTGTATAAAATGGGCCCCTAGATCATTCGTTTTAATTTTCTAAGATGTTTCAACATTTCAGTCGACAGTACGGACTCAGTTTCTGAGTGACCTCTGTTGTTCATATCATTTCTCTGAATATGTGATAGTTAATAAAGATTGGCTTTTTGGGTTGTATTCTAGACACAATAAGGAACATCTCCATAAACAATCATGCATTGAAAGCATTCCTAACCCCTCTTTTCCATTTTTACAAGATCATGTTACTGTTCTGTCCACTATTCACAGCAAGCACATTTTAACTTTCATTCTTTGATTTGATGCTTATGTGCCTTCCAAATTAGTTCATATCTTAGGAAGTAGTTTATACTACATTTGTACATATCCCATGATGATTTCATTCATTCATTCATACACATCATAGACTTCTAAGTCATTCTAGGAATCCATGAACACAAAGCACACTACAACCTTGGCACATTCTAGATACATACATTGCATCCATGCAATGATTTGGGGTTTTGTAACTCCTAATCTAAGAAGGTTATAAGGAATGATCATGATCACACGTTCATGCTTCCCCTCGATCTAATCATCCTTTCTCATCCGTCCCGGGGATTGAGAGATCTTCTCTTCTCAAATAATAACATGCATCATTTTAGCTTGCTAGGCATCTTTGTTTTCTTTGATTTATTTGTTTCAAGAACAATTCATGTCCCCCTTTAGATTAGGAAGTCTTGATTATTTGATACATGATTAGACGATTTTTCCTAGGTTTATTTGTGTGATCTTTCACTTTGCATTGTGTGATATTTGGCTTAGATCTTATGAATGATATCTTATCTTTAGATCTTCCATTTTCAAATCTTCTTATGTGATGTAATATACTATCATAGTATTATTCGTCGAACCAAACATAGTATAAGATGATTATTTGGATGCTAATTGAGGCCCGTCGAGAGACGGGGCGAGTTGAGGGTGTTTTAGTCGTGACAAAGGCTCCTTCCTCTCTCGTACCAAAACCCCGAGCCAAGTTCTTTGGTTATGAAGGGCCGGTGCCCTTTATCCGTTTGGGTGAGTCAAATTAGGTTTCTTGGTTCCTTAAAGACCAAGTGGTGACTCTGTATCTGTTTTCAACAGACCTTTTCTCTTTCCTTGATCCAAATCAAACAAGTTTCAAAAAAGCAAACAAAGCGGTGGAATCCCGGTATCCACAATCTGGCGACTCTGCTGGGGAATTTTTATTTTAAAACAAAATAATACAGAGGTTTGTCTCATAAGAAGCATCCTTAAAATCATCTTTTTACTGTGTTTGGTTCACCGCATTGCACTCTTGCATTTCCCCCCTACGGACTGTGTCTGAAACGCGGCGCTGACATTGTTCAGGTCTTGCTGTGCCAGGGCACAAGTCACCATTGATACTATACCTTCCAAGGTATATCAAAAAGAGTAAAAGCCTCTGTACTGTCTCTCTGACGGTATATTGGAACTCTCGTCAACGGACCCTCTTTGACTAAACCCAGCCTTTGCATATAGATTTCGGTAGAACCTTTCATAGGACTGTTCATTTATCTTTTTAAATAGGACAATGTGATATAACTGCTGTATGCCCTGATGGGATTACCTGAGCGGTGTAGACGCTTATGTGGCATAGAACAGAACCTCTTTCTTATGATTCCAAAGGCAATCACTCACATGTGATTACATTGAGTTGACCTGCCTAGGTACCATGACAAGGATGTCTGCTCCATGCTCACAAAGATATACACCGCAAACCTTGTTTGTCGGTCCTAAGACATAGGAGTATGAAAACCTGCTAGACGGTATGATCACTATCACCCTATTGACCAGTTTCTCCCAGAAACTCTGTCCAGATATCCCAGATATAACCATGTTAACCGGTTTCTCCCAGAAACCCTGTCCCGATATCCCAGATATAACCATATTGACCAGTTTCTCCCAGAAACTCTGTCCAGATATCCCAGATATAACCATGTTAACCGGTTTCTCCCAGAAACTCTGTCCAGATATCCTAGATATAACCATGTTGACCAGTTTCTCCCAGAAACTCTGTCCAGATATCCCAGATATAACTATGTTAACCGGTTTCTCCCAGAAACTCTGTCCCGATATCCCATATATAACTATATTAACTAGTTTCTCCCAGAAACTCTGTCCAAAATTACCCAAAGTATCCCAGAAATCCCTGTTATCCCTTGGTGGTCATACTGGAAAGTAAGGTTAGCACACTCTGTATGGTTAGGACCTTATTTGTTTAACTTCTATCTGTTAGAAATAGAAGCATCATATAGATTAGGGCTTACATCCGCATGCTTGTCCCATTTGCATGCACCATTCCCCATCAATCTGCACGCACTATCTCGAGTCGGTCCATATCACTGTCTTTACCTGTCTAAAGTCACCACTGTCAAGATCTAATCTAGTCCTCTCAAAATCTGTCAAGTCAGTATAGATTCCCAAGGTCAGTAGTCAGGGTCCTCTTCGTGGGTCAGGAGTTCGGATAATCGATTGATCAGAATCAGTCCGACAGCTTACTTCAGCATGAATAAGGAAGAGTTGGAAAATAAGGTTACTGAATTGGGAGCAACCATAAGCCATCAGTCCGACAGCCTAGCCCAAGTTCTGAAGTTCATGGAAGAATTGAAGCAGCGGCGGCCGCAACCTCCGCCCGGGTTTCCACCACCGGAGTTTGAACCACCCCCACCTGAGAATAATGGGGAAGAAGACTGGTTTCAAGGGGTCCCACCGTTCGCGTACGAGAATAAGCTCCAAGAGAAAATGGACAAGGTCGACAAGCTAGAAAGCGTGCTGAGAAAAAGCAAAGGGGTCAATGATTATATGCTAGACCTGGAAGGCCTCTTCGAGCCTGTCAAGCTGAAACTGCCAGAGAATTTCAAGATGCCTGCCATCGACCATTTTGACGGAACTGGGAATCCGAAAAGCCATGTGAAGCAATGTATGAGTATCTTCCAGTCCATGGGTTGTACCCACGAACACATTGCGATGTTGTTCCCGCAAAGTCTGCACTATCGTGGTTCCTAACCTTGGAAGCCTCCAAAACCCGAGCCTGGGAAGACATCGTTCGTGTCTTCGTCGATCATTACTCCTACAATCAAGAGCTGGATGTCACCATCAGGGATTTGGAAATAACCCGACAAAACAACAATGAATCCTTCGCTGCATTTCTGAGCAGATGGAGGAACAAGGCAGCCCAAATGACCCACCGGCCAATTGAAAAAGAACAGGTAAGGATGCTCATCCGGAATCTGCAGCCCCTCTACCATGAGAAATTATTCTACCAGTCCATCTCCACCTTTGAGGAGTTGTTTGAAGTCGGAACCCAAATTGAAGACGCTATCAGAGAAGGAAAGATAAAAAAGGAAGAGCCCCCGAGTCAGTCCAGAAGGCCTAACTACTCCCGGAATCCCCCGGATGTCAATGCCCTTAGCAGCCAACCCATGGCGTACCCTCTTAGGCCGTACCAACCCTCTAGCCAGGCAAACCCCTCCAATCGCCCCTTCCAGAAAAAGCCCCCTCACAACTTCGCCAAGTTAGAAATCTCTCTCTCCTCAGCTTTAGACCGCCTCCTCAAAAAGGGCCATCTCCAACTACTCCAACCCCGAAACACCCCGCTCCCGCCAAACTGCGATATGTCCAAACAGTGTACCTACCACCAAGCCCCGGGCCACAACACTGATGATTGCGTGCGCCTTCGCCATGACATTCAAGACCTTATTGACCAGAACATCATCGAACCACCACCAAAGCAGCCCCATATCACCCAAAATCCACTACCAAACCACCAAAATGTCAACCTCATTGAGTCCGGCCCCGTACCCTTCAACCCTGCCCCTTATATCACCCCCCTAGGACAACCCTTGCCTTTCATTGACATCCCGAATTCTGTGGGAATTCATCTGATTGAGGGGGAGAATGACGAGTGGCAGCAACAGCTAGATGATGAGCAAGACTTGTTCTTTCTGGAAGAGCACGATCTGGGGGCGGTAGACCTCAAATGGTATGATCCCAATATTGAAAGTGATGCTTCTATCTGGGACGAGCCGGAGAAACCATTTGTGGGAACGGATTGTGATTGGTTCAAAAAGGACGGGACTGTAGAAGGGCCTACTCCTGCTGAAATTGATCACCTGACTAGGTCAGGCCGTCACTACTAGCCTCTGCAGCCTACTACTGAAGCCGTCGAGAAGGGTCCAGTTAAAGACAAGGGGAAGGGTAAGATGGATGAGATCATCGAAGAGGATAATGAATTGATAAAACAGCTGAAGAAAACCCAAGCACATCTCTCGATGTGGGACATCACCTGACCAGGTCAGGCCGTCACTACCAGCCTCTACGGCCTACTACTGAAGCCGTCGAGAAGGGTCCAGTTAAAGCCAAGGAGAAGGGTAAGATGGATGAGATCATCGAAGAGGATAATGAATTGATAAAACAGCTGAAGAAAACCCAAGCACATCTCTCGATGTGGGACATCATGGTAACATCCTATAATCATAGGCAAGCCGTGTTGAATGCCTTGGCTGGAATTGAAGTCCCCATCAACGCTGCGCCGGAGGACATGGTAGCTTTCTTGGGCGCACTTACCACCGACCCAATCATTACATTTTTTGATGAGGACCTGCCACCAGAGGGATCCGCACATAACAAGGCATTGTATATCACCGTGGGATGTAAGGGACAACAGGTGCCGTTTTGTCTAGTCGATACGGGCTCGGCCTTAAATGTCTGTGCCCTAAGGACTACCACCGCCTTGGGGGTCAATGTCCTTGACATCACACCATCTGTGCAATCTGTGAGGGCCTATGATAATACCAGGAGAAATGTGATGGGAACCATTTCTCTCCAAATTCGGGTAGGATCTTTGGTGAAGACCGAAGTCTTTCAGGTCATGGACATACCTGCCTCTTTCAACTTGCTGATCGGAAGGCCCTGGTTGCATGTCAACAAAGCCGTATCGTCCACCGTGCATCAAATGATCAAGTACATCCATGAGAAGGAAGTGAAAATCATCCTCGGTAATAGTTGGGGTAATGAAGCTTTCCCGAACTACGCTCCCGTCTTTGAAATCCAAATACCTGAGTTAGAAGAAGGAGAAATTGGGGGATTCTTCATGGAAGAAGTCCACATGATCAATGATGAAGACAGGTTCCCCGAGATCCACTCTGCGGTTGTCAACATCGTCCGTAAAATGAACTACTTCCCTGGAATGGGATTGGGCCAACGCCAGCAAGGGATTCGAGAGTTCCCTCAGATCAAAGGACAGCATGGTACTTTTGGGCTGGGATGCAAGCCCATTGAAGAAGACATCGAGCTACAGAGGCCATGAAAGAAAAGGGTAAGGGGTCTCCCACCATACCGCAAGACCTTGAATGGACAATTCATCAAAGAGGGGGATGACTTCCCTTACTTCGGGTTCCCTGAACCCTGGATCCATCAAACCACTGGGAAAAGGCACCCCGGGCTTGAAATCTTCGCTGACTGCGAGAGGCCTCCATATCAAGATCCATTCTATCCCGAAGAAATTGAGAAAACCCCGGAGGAAGACTGGTTGAAATACCTGGACACTGAAGCCATCGAGAAAATGTGGGAGGAATCCGCTGAGAAGAAGGAAGAAAAGAGGGCCAAGAGCTAAGATGATCAGATCAAGCCAACTGAGGAGGGTCTGAGCAACCAGGCTGTAGAGTCATCTGTCTGTGTCTCCCTATCCCCTATTCCCCCAGAGTCTGTACTACCGATTATCGAGTCTATACCAGAGTCGGCTACTGTAAGCCCACCACTGTCCAATGTAGTCACTTCACCTATCATGAATGAAATGAAAGACGATTCTGCTTACTCCTCTGTGTCTAATACTTGTGAATGCACAGATCCCTCCGAGGATCTCCCAATTGAACTTAAGCAACTAATTGAAAAACCACCTGCTTATGAAATAATCGAAGATACTTTATCAGTTAACCTAGGTGAAACTGATAATCCCAAAATTGTGCAAATTGGCTCAACTCTTAATAAAGAAGAAAAAGAAAAATTAACCCTCTTGCTAAAAGAATTCAAAGATGTTTTCGCTTGGTCTTACGAAGACATGCCTGGGGTCGATCCCGACATTGTCCAACATCATATTCCCCTCCTCCCTAATTCTAAACCTGTCAAGCAGAAACTGAGGCGCATGAGGCCGGAATGGGCACTCAAGGTCAAGGAAGAAGTGGAGAAGCAATTCAAGGCAGGATTCATCAATGTCACCGAATATCCAAAATGGGTTGCCAATATCGTGCCAGTCCCGAAGAAGGATGGAAAAGTTCGTGTGTACGTCGACTTTCGTGATCTAAACAAGGCCAGTCCCAAGGATGACTTCCCGCTTCCCCACATTGATGTCTTGGTAGATAACACCGCAGGACATGAGCTACTGTCATTTATGGATGGTTTCTCAGGGCACAATCAGATTCTTATGGCGCCAGAAGATCGGGAAAAGACGACATTCACCACCCCTTGGGGAACCTACTATTATAGAGTAATGCCTTTCAGACTCAAGAATGCTGGGGCAACCTACCAAAGAGCTGCCACCACTCTGCTGCATGACATGATTCACAAGGAAGTAGAAGTCTACGTAGACGACATGATCGTGAAGTCCAAGGATAGAGAAGGACACCTAGTGGCACTGGAAAAGTTTTTTGAAAGGTTGCGCAAGTACAAGATGAGGTTGAATCCAAAGAAATGCACTTTCGGTGTGACCTCCGGTAAACTCCTGGGTTTCCTCATCACACAAAGAGGGATAGAGGCGGATCCCTCCAAGATCAAGGCAATCCTAGAAATGACACCACCACAGAATGAAAAAGAGGTAAGGGGGTTCCTCGGAAGAATCCAATTCATCAGCCACTTCATTTCCAAGCTCATAACTACATGCGATCCTCTGTTCTGATTGTTGAGAAAAGGGGAGAAGTTCCAATGGGATGACCAATGCCAAGCCGCTTTCGACAAAATAAAAGCTTACCTTCAAAATCCGCCTGTCCTTTCACCACCAACGCCTCATAAGCCCTTATTCCTTTACCTATCTGTCTCCGAAAATGCCATGGGTTGCATGTTGGCCCAAGAAGGAGAAGAAAGCCACTCCGAAAAAGCCATATATTACCTCAGCAAGAGGATGACTTGGTATGAGCTCAACTACTCTACCCTCAAAAAAACGTGTTGGGCCTTGGTTTGGTGCACCCGCCGACTGAGGCACTACATGCTGGCCTTCCCAGTTGTGCTCATATCCCGCATGGATCCTCTAAAATACCTCCTCGAAAAACCCGCCCTGACCGGTCGTATATCCCGTTGGTTACTTCTACTATCTGAATTCGATATCAAGTATGTTACAAGCAAATCGGTAAAAGGGAGAACCGTGGCTGAGCATCTTGCGGAACACGCCATTGACTCCGAAGAAAGTGGAGACTTCCCGTTACCGGACGAAAATATCATGGAAATCAAGGAAGAACAATGGAAGTTGCACTTTGATGGGGCAGCCAACATGAAAGGCTACGGAGTAGGAATAATCCTAGTATCACCAAACGGGGACCACACCCCACTGGCAGTCAAGCTCAATTATAACTCCACCAACAACATCGCTGAATATGAAGCGTGCATTCTGGGAATAGAAGCGGCCATAGAATTGAGAATTCAAAAGCTAGATGTCTTTGGGGACTCCAACCTCATTATATCACAAGCAAGAGGAGAATGGAAAGTAAAAGAGGAGAGGTTGAAGCCCTATCATGATCATCTGGACCAACTCAAGAGGCAGTTCAGAAACATCACATTCCTCCACTTGCCTAGGGAAGAGAACCAGCTAGCTGATTCGTTGGCTACCTTAGCCTCCATGATCAAAATTCCTGTGGGAGTCAGGATGATGCCTTTGGTAATTGAGCAGAGGTACGAGCCTTCGTTCAACATGATCACCACAATCGAAGAAGAAGAGAACGGAACACCATGGTATCAGGATGTCTAGGACTTCATAGAAAAGGGGACATACCCCCAAGAAGCTACCAAAAAAGATAAAAGGTCCATTCAAAGATTCGCAGCGCAATTCATCATTTGCGGTGGGAAATTGCTGAAGAAAGGATACAACGGTCACAACCTGACTTGCTTGTTTGGGAAAAGCTAAAGAAGAATGATGGAGGAAATACACGAGGGGGTATGCGGTCCGCACATGAACGGTCACATGCTGGCCAAGAAAATCGTAAGGCAAGGGTACTATTGGACAATATTGGAGAAAGATTGTTGCGAATACGTGAGAAAGTGTCACAAGTGCTAGATCCATGCAAACATGATGCATGTACCACCATCCCTTCTATGCAGCATGACCTCACCTTGGCCATTCTCCACCTGGGGAATCGATATTATCGGTGAAATCATTCCGAAAGCTTCAAATGGAAATTGGTATATTTTGGTGGCCATAGACTACTTCACAAAATGGGTAGAAGCTGCATCCTACACCAAGTTGGGAGCCAAGGAAGTGGCCAAATTCATCAAGAGAAATCTCATCTGCCGTTATGGAGTTCCCCATGAGATTATTCCGGATAACGGAAGTCATTTCAAGGCAGAAGTCAGGGATCTGTTTGAGGAATACAAAATCACTTATCATAAGTCATCACCGTACAGACCGCAAACTAATGGGGCAGTCGAGGCTGCAAACAAGAATGTTAAGGCTATACTGCAGAAATCAGCCGATACTTACAAAGACTGGCATGAAAAGCTACCGTTCGCACTTTGGGGATACAGAACCTCGATAAGGACGTCCACGGGAGCAACTCCTTACTCACTAGTGTATGGGATGGAAGCGGTACTTCCAGTCGAGATAGAACTACCGTCCCTACGCGTGATGGCAGAGTGTGAAATTTCGGAATCAGATTGGTTGAGGGAAAGGTATGAAGAATTGGCCCTCATAGATGAAAAGCGCCTAGCGGCAGTCGACCATGTTCGAATCTATCAAAAGAGGATAGCCCGTGCTTTCAACAGAAAGGTTCGTCCGAGGAAGATTGTCAAGGGTGACCTTGTCCTTAAGGAATTACGAGCTCCGATCTTTGATCGCCGTAGGAAGTTTAAACCTAAATGGGTCGGCCCATACATTGTCAAGACTGTTCTTTCCGGAGGAGCAACTTATCTCATGGACCTCGATGGTGTCGAATTCAAAGAACCAATCAACATGGATCGTCTCACAAAGTACTATGCTTGACTATTCAATAACCTTTTCTTTCAAGCCTTGCCCTGAACTACGCTCGACCTGATTCCCACTCAGGGATACGTAGGCAACCACATCAGTTCGGTCGCCCCACCCACAAAAAAAAATAGCCCAATTTTTTTCAAGCTTTGGCCCGAACTACGTTGGACCTGATCCCCACTTGGGGGTACGTAGGCAGACTTTTAAAAAGAGAAAAAGAAGGATGGCTCGCTAGGTCGAAAATTTGAAAGGATGCCTAGGCAAAAATTAGAGCTAAATCCAAAGTGAGCAATAACAAAAGAGAGAGAAAAGAGCTCGCTAGGTCACCTAACTGGTGCCTAGGCTAAAATTATGAGCATTTGAGAGAATAAAGTCGCGATCCTTACCATAACCCCGAAATAACCCTCCACGCTAGGGGCAAACTCGGCAACTCTCCTCGTTCGCCTGTACCTCTTCTAAACTAGGGGCAAACGTCGGTCATCTACCTCGTTTGCCTCACAACCATATATATCCCAAACTAGGGGCAAACCTCGGCCACCCGCCTCGTTTGCCTCTAATCGTCCTAGCATGCCCAAGCAAGTACCAAAAGCAACATCTAATTGAAATCTCGATTACAAAATGTTTTTAAAGCTAAAATGCATAAAATGAGATTCCCAAAGTAACCAAGGTTCACCGATAAACAAACTCTAAGCAGGAAAAATCAAAAAAATAAAAGTCTTTCGAAAAGCAATCACACACGATTCAAAGACACTGGGAGGAATGAGCAGAATCAGTCAGGTCTAGTTTTATCTTTATGTCTTTTATTTCTTCAAAGGTCTTTAGAAATAGGCCCTTGCTCGGCTGGCCCAGCCCCTGATGAAAGCAGCAATGGTAGTGGCTCTGACTCTGGAAGCAAAGACCCTCTCAGTAAACCCCCGGGGGACTTCTTGAACTTGCCCATACTGTCTGGCCAACCGACGAGGATGATAGAAGGAGATCTCTCTCAGTCCCATCAGCCACACCCTCTGAAAATCCCCAAGACTGGTGGTCACAGCATAAAGGCCCCAACGCCTCACAATCCAGCAAATGTCAGCCTCAGATAAGGCGCCCATCATACCCACCCAATCAGCAGAAGAAAAATGAGTATAGAGCACAGCTCTGCGAAAATAAACTGGTGGCACATTACCAGTCCATAACTGAAGACGCTCGTAGAGCCAAGCCTGTAACACCAGAGGCGCCCCAGAAAGTAGAAGCATTCCCTGACTTGAAGCGCGATCCAAACCATTCAGGGTCTCGGCCAGAACCATGGCCATGGGGTTCTTACCTGCCTTCAGCCCGAGACATATATGCACTAAGTCGCTAGAAGCACTCGAGAACAAGAAGTGTGAAGTCATACACAGAATCAGAGCAGCCCCACGAGTAGCATCATACACGCTGGGATTCCCAGGACTGGCATATCGAGCAATTATGGAAGCAATGTCAAGAACCTCACCTTGAATCAGCCGGCGGGAAATAGTGATGGAACAATTCAGATATTCAGCCAAGCCTCGCGTAGGACTGAGGGTATCAGCAGAACGGAGAATCAGGTCTGAATCAGAATCATAGCCAAGGATAGCACAGAACTCCTCAAACAAGGGGCATACCTCCAAGCCATTGAAATTGAAGAGATGGTTCACCGGGTCCCAGTGAGCAATAGCAGCGCGCAAGAACTCAGTGTTCAGGGTCATCTGGCAAAGAGAGAATAGCTCGGTCAAGCCGTAGCTAAAGAGGTTGATCCGCTCCACACCATCCGTGATGTTCAGCCAAGCCGTGAGTTGAGCGGGATCATACAAAGCCATGTTTTCGGTCGCGGCTCTAGGAAAATTCGAAATTTCGGCAGCACCTCCCCGTTTCATGGACTATCCCGCCTACAAGGAAAAAACACTCACTATTACAAAACTGCCCATCGCAGTAACACCCAACAATCACAGTGCACATGTATCATCATCAACTAAAACAAGCACACAACCGCGCCTCCAAACCGGAAGCTATCCGGCCTAAAAGGCAAAATATCATAATAATTTATCAAAGGTCACAAACTGTTCCACACATCATCCTACACTGTCCAAATAGTCACATCACCAGTACAACCCGATCGAAAACATAAAAAGAAAATAGAATAAAATTCCCGCTTGGGGGGGGGGGGGGGCTCAGTCCTCCTCTTCTTCGTCCTCTGTCGGACCGCCCGGAGTGTATGTCGGCGACGGTCTCCTCCTACCACCTCTGCACCTCGGACCGGTCCTCGATGAGCCAGCTCCTCCTCCACGGTACTGCACACACCAAAAAAAGATAAAGGCAATCAGTAGGAAAACAACAAAAAAATACAAACACAGAGTCAAGTCAGAAGCCTACCAAAGACGCCATCTGATTGGCGGCAAACTGCCGCATGCCATCCATCTGTCAAGGGTAAAATCCAGGGTTAGAACCTCATAACTTTAAGGAGCGCAAGATTAGAAACATACCCGGTGGTCTCGTGTGAGGACCAAGGACCGTAGGCTAGCCGCCAAGGCGTGACTCTCCTCAGCGTAACTCCAAGGAACGTTGAGGACGCCCGCTGGCTGAGTAGGGTACCCGCATGTGACTCGTGGCACCTCCATCACTTGGGGAGTGCCATCGGCGCCTAGAATGTTGACGGTCCAATCCCAAGGAGGGATAGGATCAGAAGCCGGAGGAGCCTGCCTCCTGTACATCTCGCGGAGCTGTAGGCACAAAACAAGTTAAGAAAAGATAAATCAAAAACATAGGCAACAAATAAAAGACAAAAATAAACTCACCTCCAGGAGTGGGAAGTTGGGCATCAGGAAACGGCCACGGTAAGCCTCGTAACCGGTCTCAGAAAGAAAATGGTCCCAAACATCGAAGCCGACCAAGGCCGCCAATAGAGCATCACCAGAAAGGTCACTAGCATCCATCGTAGGGGGATTATGAGGGACACGATACCTGGAACCACCGACCACCTGCCGGGACACTCGCTCACCAAGGAACCACTGCCTGCACTCGGTATTCTCCATCAGAAGTCGGCAAGAGGAAAGGGGTTTGACCGCTTGTATCTCCTCTGGGGCGGCATAGGCAATGCGCTCCCAAGGCGTCCAATCAACATTAGCAGCCGTCAGTCCGGTTAGGAAGTTTCTGAGCAAAATAATCCGGTGGGCCCCACTCTTCACCCCCGACAACATCCCTCCTCCATCTCAAGCCTCATGGGAATAAAGGCACAGGAGCCATGCCATCCTCGTCTTCGCCTGATTCATCCGCAGGGGAGGGAGCCAACATCTTCAAGTACTTGAAGCTCCAAAGCTGCACAGACAAAGGAGAAAATCAGAAAAAGAACAGAAACTGAAAAATCGAAATATAAAGCAAGATGCAGCACATACCTCCCAAGCTCGCCAAAATCCCCCTGTCGATTTAACATCACCTCGGGAAATCTCACCCATGTGCTTGTAAAGATGGGCCAAGGCAGCACCGCCCCAGTCGTAAGAAGGGATCTCATCGATGGTCGCTAGGCAAGAAAGAAGTCTCAAGTTCACCCGGTCGTTCCGCGTCACAAAGATCGAGCAGCCCAGGACATACAGAAGATACACCCTCAAAAGCTGGGAATTGTTCAGGTTATGATCCCCTCTGCCATAAGCCCGGTAAAACCAGCCACAAGGAAACCAGTGCCTCTCCAGATTGGGGGGGACGGCCCCAATCAACATCTCTACAGCCTCAGGGTTGATCTCATAGAAATCATCCAAAATCAGGCGTTTCCCGCCTACCCTCAAACCAGTAATCATAGAGAAGTCGAAAGGCGTCATGGTCATCTCGCCGAACGGCAGGTAGAAAGTATTGGTGGTGTCCCACCACCTCTCAGCCAAAGCATAAAAGTGTGCCAAATCATTGCTGCTCTTTGAAACCAGACGGACAAAGCCTCCGAACCCGGCGTCATCGACCATCCTCTTGACGGTGGGCGAGAGCTGAGTATACCATAGGAAAGCATGAGCGAGGCTACCATGGCCCTTCAATACTACTTCCGGCACCTGCACATACCAGAGACGACAAAAGCGATGCACAAAATCACTATTCATGACCCGAGGTCCAAATTTGCAAAATCAATATTTGAGCACAAATCAAACTTCTAACGATCTCTAGGTGCACGCTACAGCTCACAAAACTAGCACAATACATAGAAATAGTCCTAAAATGTCGAAGGTTTCACATACCAAGCTCGCTAGACCCGCGGCCGAAAGATGATGTTGGGGGTCCCGTAAAATCAAGTCTGGGGTTTGCATCTCGGCTTTCATCCGTTCCTTGGCCTTCTTAGACGGTCTCCTCGAGCTCGAAGCCATGGATCTACAAAGAAAATGGAAGTCAAAGTTAAACTTTCTTCTTGCAAAATTGAGCAAACCAAAACACCAATCAAAATTCCAACTACGGGGTAGGATTACTCACCTGAGCGCGCACAAGCTGTGTTTTGACGATTTTTGGCTCCAAAAACACCCCAAAATGGCCAAGAATGAGCTTCAAAAGCTCAAAAACCCGAGATATACAAAGATGGAGTCCGGCCACCCAGTGCCGCCGCGGCACTGGCCAACTGTCGCCGCGGCACTGGCCCAGTGCCGCCGCGGCACTGCTCCCCGCGGGCCCCGCTTCGCTCTATTTTGCTCCGTTTCGCTCCATTTTGACCTGTTTTGGCCTTTTTCAGCCTATTTTTGACCTATTTTGTAAGATTTTACCCCAAGCGGGCTAAAAGTTGTTAGAACTACCTCCGGCAGGCAGAAACTGGGAAAAATTGACTCCCGAGGACCCGAATCGGCTATTTCAGAACAACCATCGTAAATTTTGATCAAACACGAGAGTTCCGAGAACGAATCTTGGATTCTGGCCAAGGCACCAAAAAATGGAAAAAGAGATTCCCCGAGAACCCTGCATCATCCCCCGAGGACAGAAGCAGAAAGATACCGGCTCCCGGAGGCCCTGACAGGCTCTCTTGGATTGAGCACCGCAAGATTTGATCAACCGTGAGAGATTCAGAGTTGGGTCCTGGTTCCCGATCAAGAAAAGAGATTCCCCAAGAACCCCGCATCATCCCCCGAGGACAGAAGTAGAAAGATACCGGTTCCCGGAGGCCCCAACAGGCTCTCTTGGATTGAGCACCGCAAGATTTGATCAACCGTGAGAGATTCAGAGTTGGGTCCTGGTTCCCGATCAAGAAAAGAGATTCCCCAAGAACCCCGTATCATCCCCCGAGGACAGAAGTAGAAAGATACCGGCTCCCAGAGGCCCCGACCGGCCCGCAAGATTTGATCAAGAGAAGCGGTTGAGAACCCAGAAAGAGTCGCTTCATCCCCAGCAGATTCAGATTAATCCTCAGCAGATTCGTACACCGTCAGTTCGATCACATTAGTCCATTGTCGACTCATCATCTCAATTCAAACATCGTCGGTTCATTAATCATCATCGCTCTCATTCAAAATATGTCATGGCTTCTATCAACGGGGCTTCCATGTTCATCGCGTGACATATCAGGATTTCATGATCATCCCTTGACTTCTGTGTCCGTCTCTTAATTTCCAGGGCTTCTGTGTCCGTCGGTTATTTGCCAAAAGATGTCTTCGATTATAGTCCCCTGAGACCCCACACCCAATTACGTTCGCTTACGAAGCACACTTCCCAAAATTCAGAAATTTGCCCCTAGACTCAAAGCCTTCTAAAAAACTTGGTATCCCTATTCGAGTCAATAACTGCATCATAGTCAGAAACACCAGCACGACACCAGCCCGCTCAGAGTGGCACACCCTACAGCATAATAGGATAATACAATAGGCATAATAGGACTCATGACACAATCCATCCATGCATCGCATATCCTCCTCATAACAAAGCATACGACTGTCTCGTTGTACATACATGATTTGCCTTTTGTGCCTTGAACTACGCCCTGGTCTGATTCCCCTTGGGATACGTAGGCAGCTCACGCAGAGCATGACTAGCACTAGCTCAGCATCATTGCATCTTTTGCAACGCTTTTTATCCTAAATCTATAGCCTCCAAAAAGTCCTGTCTCTTCAAAACTTTGGCACTCGCTTGCGACATGCGTTGCCTCGCAAGTTCCTGCCAAAGAGGGGCAAACTGTAGACACCCCATTTTGTCGGCTATCAGATTTAGGAGACCCATAGCTTGGTGGTTCACAATGATCGTAAAAGACTCAAAAGGACTCCTGGAAATCAGCTCTATCTCTCAGAAAGCTCAGAATGACCAAAATGCCCCTAAAAGCCCGAAGACTCCCAGATTTGGTCCCGAAGTTCTGAAAACATGCTATGTCATAAGAAAAATAATCAAATGAGTTTTCAAGTAAAATCGGAAGAATTCATCAGCTCCCAAAGACCCCCGGAAGTCCCAGAAGTTCCCCGAAAGTCCCCGTTGACCGGTTTGACCAAGGTTT
Organism: Hydrangea macrophylla; assembly: GCA_033977485.1. Lineage (NCBI taxonomy): Eukaryota > Viridiplantae > Streptophyta > Magnoliopsida > Cornales > Hydrangeaceae > Hydrangea > Hydrangea macrophylla. The sequence goes on from CM066994.1 coordinate 94,621,387, forward strand.
GACCAAGTTTGACCAAGTTTGACCAAAATCGTCCGAATTCACCGGAATCATTAGAAAAGTATTAAAATGAGTTTTAAAAGGGAATCGAGCGAAAACGTCGGCTCCTGGGAGCTCCCGGAGGTTCCCAGAACTTCCCGGGAATCCTAGGTTTAACCAGTTTGACCAAGATTTGAATTTAGAATCGGGGCACCGAAACAATTTTCAAATATTTTTCATGAATACTAGAGGCCAAGAGCTTTCCAACGGTATATCGCACATAATTCCTGGATTTAAAACGAATTTATTTTGAATTCCCGAAGGCGAAAAAGGCGACCAAATCGGCTTTTATCGCTAATACCGCAAAACTTTTCAAAGTGACCTATCCCCGAACTATTTTGTATGTAAAGTAGACTCCATTACCTTTCCAACGGTATATCACAACCTCAGTTTGGAGTTCATACGCATTTTCTGTGAATTTCGGACGAAATAGGGCCTTTTCGCGAATACCGGAACCTCTGGGGGCCTAAATAGCATTATCTGGACGAAGGAGGAGCAGTGCCGCCGCGGCACTGGCCCACTGCCGCCGCGGCACTCCCCTCCAGAATAGTGTATTTTTGTAATTTGTTTTGTGGTCCCATTTTGATTAATTAAAAACCAAAACGACATAGTTTTATGATTTCAGATGTTTGGAGCCAATGGGAATACTTTCTAAATCCCAAAACCACCCCAAGTTGGCCTATTTAAACCCCCCATTGCTCTTCATTTTGGGGAGAGTCAAATGCAAGTTTAGAAAAAGTTTGGGAGAGAAAGTTGTAGAGATAAGGTTATAATAGAGAGAAAAGAAGCTTTCTTCTTTGATTTTCAAAACAAAAGTGAGTTCTAAACTTTGTTTTTACTTCATTACTCCCATTTACTTCAACATTCAATACACCCAACCACCATTTTAGTGAGCATTTAAGAGAGTGGAAGCTTATTCCATGTCCAATGTCATTACATATGAGTGAAACACCATGCTACAAGTTCAATACTTCATGAATATCATCTATTGATCATTATCTACTTGCTTGTTTATTCATTGTTTATCTCTTCTCACCTCATTTCTTTTTATTTTTCTTTATTTACTTACTTGTTCTTCATCATCTAAATGATGACATGAAGTTTGAGGTGAGTGAATCCTTATGGATAGTAGCTCTTGACCTCAAAAACATGTTTGATAGATGATAATCATAACTTCAATACCTCCAAGGTATTCTTGAAGTGTATTGAAGTTATGTTCTAATAAAAATAAACTTCTCCAACAATCTTGGAGGTTCTTGATAATGAGTTGAATGTTGGCATTTTAAGTGGTCATAATCTTTATTGAGTATTAAAAATACACTTTCAAAACCTCTATTTCAAAACCCCCTCAATCCCTCTCATTTTGATTTCAAGAAAGAAAACCTTATTTTCCATCTTCAAAACAGTGAGTTAAAACAGTGAGTGAGCTGAGTTCAAAGATTTCTCTAGAACTCAATACTCAATATATAGATGCAAGGCCGCTTGGAAAGTCTTCCTAACTCATTGGAGAACACCCATGATTTTTGGTTTGACTTGGAAGTACTTGAAAATGGTCCATTTGGACCCAAACATTCCTTCCAAACATTCTGCCTCTGCTGTCACAGCAGCTTGGCTAACTTCCTACTTCTTTTTCAGACATCTTTTCCAAGAGGGGTGGTCCCAACTTATTTTTCCCTTAAACTTCCATGTCTTAGGAAACCTTCTGTATAAAATGGGCCCCTAGATCATTCGTTTTCATTTTCTAAGATTTTTCAACATTTCAGTCGACAGTACGGACTCAGTTTCTGAGTGACCTCTGTTGTTCATATGATTTCTCTCAATCTGTGATAGTTAATAAATATTGGATTTTTGGGTTGTATTCTAGACACAATAAGGAACATCTCCATAAAAAATCATGCATTGAAAGCATTCCTAACCCCTCTTTTCCATTTTTACAAGATCATGTTGCTGTTTTGTCCACTATTCACAGCAAACACATTTTAACTTTCATTTTTTGATTTGATGCTTATGTGCCTTCCATATTAGTTCATATCTTAGGAAGTAGTTTATACTAAATTTGTACATATCCCATGATGATTTCATTCATTCATTCATACACATCATAGACTTCTAAGTCATTCTAGGAATCCATGAACACAAAGCACACTACAACCTTGGCACATTCTAGATACATACATTGCATCCATGCAAAGATTTGGGGTTTTGTAACTCCTAATCTAAGAAGGTTATAAGGAATGATCATGATCACACGTTCATGCTTCCCCTCGATCTAATCATCCTTTCTCATCCGTCCCGGGGATTGAGAGATCTTCTCTTCTCAAAGAATAACATGCATCATTTTAGCTTGCTAGGCATCTTTGTTTTCTTTGATTTATTTGTTTCAAGAACAATTCATGTCCCCCTTTAGATTAGGAAGTCTTGATTATTTGATACATGATTAGACGATTTTTCCTAGGTTTATTTGTGTGATCTTTCACTTTGCATTGTGTGATATTTGGCTTAGATCTTATGAATGATATCTTATCTTTAGATCTTCCATTTTCAAATCTTCTTATGTGATGTAATATACTATCATAGTATTATTCGTCGAACCAAACATAGTATAAGATGATTATTTGGATGCTAATTGAGGCCCGTCGAGAGACGGGGCGAGTTGAGGGTGTTTTAGTCGTGACAAAGGCTCCTTCCTCTCTCGTACCAAAATCCCGAGCCAAGTTCTTTGGTTATGAAGGGCCGGTGCCCTTTATCCGTTTGGGTGAGTCAAATTAGGTTTATTGGTTCCTTAAAGACCAAGTGGCGACTCTGTATCTGTTTTCAACAGACCTTTTTTCTTTCCTTGATCCAAATCAAACAAGTTTCAAAAAAGCAAACAAAGCGGTGGAATCCCGGTATCCACACCAAGCTAATTCCTCCAATCGCTCTTTCCCTAGGAAGACTCCTCGCAACTTCGCCAAACTAGAAATCCCCCTCTCTTCAGCCTTAGATCGCCTCCTTAAAAAGGGCCACCTCCAATTACTCCAGCCACGAAATACCCCGCTCCCGCCAAACTGTGACATGTAAAAAAGATGCACCTACCACCAAGCCCCTGGCCACAACACCGATGATTACATGCGCCTCCGCCATGATATCCAAGACCTCATTGACCAAAATATCATCGAGCCACCTCCAAAGCAACCCCATGTCACTCAAAATCCCCTACTGAACCACCAAAACATCAGCCTCATTGAGTCCAACCATGTATCTTTCAACCCTACTACCTATATCACCCCTGTAGGTCAACCTTTACCCCTCATTGGCATCCCGGAATCTATGGGAATTCGTCTAATTGACGGAGGGGATGACGAGTGGTAGCAACAGCTGGCTGACGAACAAGACCTATTCTTCTTGGAAGAATATGATCTAAGGGTAGTGGACCTCAAATGGTATGATCCCGATAATAAAAGCGATGCTTCTATCTGGAATGAGCAAGAGAAACCATTTGTGAGAACAGATTGCGACTGGTTCAAAGAAGATGGGACTATAGAAGGGCCTACCCCAGCCAAAATTGATCATCTGACCAGGTCAGGCCGTCATTATCTGCCTCCGCAGCCTACCACTGAGGTTATCGAAAAAGGATAGGTCAAAGAAAAGGGAAAGGGGAAAATGGATGAGATCATCGAAGAAGACAATGAACTCATAAAGCAGTTGAAGAAAACCCAAGCACATCTCTCGATGTGGGACATCATGGTAACATCCTACAAGCATAGGCAAGCTGTGTTGAATGCCCTGGCTGGAATAGAGGTCCCCATTGACGCCGCACTGGAAGACATGGTGGCTTTCTTGGGCACACTTACCCCTGACCCAATCATTACATTTTCTGATGAAGACCTGCCACCAGAAGGATCCGCACATAATAAAGCATTGTACATCACTGTTGGATGTAAGGGACAGCAGGTGCCATTTTGTCTGGTTGATACAGGCTCTGCCTTAAATGTTTGTGCCCTAAGGACTGCCACCACCTTGGGGGTCGATGTCCTTGACATCACACCATCTGTGCAATCCGTGAGGGCCTACGATAACATCAAGAGAAATGTGATGGGAACTGTTTCTCTCCAAATCCGGGTAAGATCTTTGGTGAGCACTGAAGTCTTTGAAGTCATGGACATACCTGCCTCGTTCAACTTGTTGATCGGAAGGCCCTGGCTGCATGTCAACAAAGCCGTATCATCCACTGTGCATCAAATGATCAAGTACGTTCATGAGAAGGAGGTGAAAATCATCCTCGGCAATAGTTGGGGTAATGAAGCTTTCCCAAACTACGCTCCCATTTTCGAAGTCCAAATACCTGAGCTAGAAGAAGGAAAAATCGGGGGATTCTTCATGGAAGAAGTCCACATGATCAATGATGAAGACAGGTTCCCTGAGATTCACTCCGCAGTTGTCAACATTGTCCGCAAAATGAACAACTTCCCTGGAATGGGATTGGGCCGACGCCAGCAAGGAATTCGGGAGTTCCCTCAGATCAAAGGGCAACAAGGCACTTTTGGGTTGGGGTACAAGCCCACTGAAGAAGACGTCGAGATACAGAGGCTATGGAAGAAAAGAGTGAGGAGTCTCCCGCCGTACTGCAAAACCTTGAATGGACAATTCATCAAAGAAGGGTATGATTTCCCCTACTTTGGGTTCCTGGAACCCTGGATCCATCAGGCCACTGGAAAAAGGCACCCCGGGTTGGAAATCTTTGCTGACTATGAAAGGCCCCCCTATCAAGATCCAATCTATCCAGAAGACGTTGTGAAACCCCTGGAGGAAGACTGGTTGAATTACCTGGACACTGAAACCATCAAGAAAATGTGGGAAGAATTCGCTGAAAAGAAGGAAGAAAAGAGGGCCGAGAGCCAAGATGATCAGATCAAGCCAACTGAGGAGGGTCTGAGCAACCAGGCTATAGAGTCATCTGTCTGTGTCTCCCTATCCTATGTTCCCCCAGAGTCCGTACTGCCAATTATTGAGTCTGTACCAGAGTCGGCTACTGTAGGCCCATCACTGTCCAATGTAATCACTTCACCTGTCATGAATGAAATGAAAGACGATTCTGCTTACTCCTCTGTGTCTAATACTTGTGAATGCACAGATCCCTCTGAGGATCTCCCAATCGAATTTAAGCAACTAATTGAAAAACCACCTGCTTACGAAATAATAGAAGATACTTTATCGGTTAACCTAGGTGAAATAGATAATCTACAAATTGTGCAAATTGGCTTAACTCTTAATAAAAAAGAAAAAGAAAAATTGACTCTCTTGCTAAAAAAATTCAAGGATGTTTTCGCTTGGTCTTACGAGGACATGCCTGGGGTCGATCCCGACATTGTCCAACATCATATTCCTCTCCTCCCTAATTCTAAACCTGTCAAGCAGAAACTGAGGCGGATGAGGCCAGAATGGGCACTCAAGGTTAAAGAAGAAGTGGAGAAGCAATTCAAGGCAGAGTTCATCATTGTCACCGAGTATCCGGAATGGGTTGCCAATATCGTGCCAGTCCCCAAGAAAGATGGAAAAGTTCGTGTGTGCGTCGACTTCCGTGATCTAAACAAAGCCAGTCCCAAGGATGAGTTCCCGCTTCCCCACATTGATGTCTTGGTGGATAACACCGCAGGACATGAGCTACTGTCATTTATGGATGGCTTTTCGGGGTACAATCAGATTCTAATGGCGCCAGAAGATCAGGAAAAAATGACATTCACCACCCCTTGGGGAATCTACTATTATAGAGTAATGCCTTTCGGACTCAAGAATGCTGGGGCAACCTACCAAAGAGCTGCCACCACTCTGCTGCATGACATGATTCATAAGTAAGTAGAAGTGTACGTAGATGACATGATCGTGAAGTCCAAGGACAGAGAAGGACACCTGGTGGCACTGGAAAAGTTTTTTGAGAGGTTGCACAAATACAAGATGAAATTGAATCCTAAGAAATGCACTTTCGGTGTGACCTCTGGTAAGCTCCTGGGTTTTCTCATCACACAAAGAGGGATAGAGGTAGATCCCTCCAAGATCAAGGCAATCCTAGAAATGACACCACCACGGAATGAAAAAGAAGTGAGAGGGTTTCTCGGAAGAGTCCAATTTATCAGCCGCTTCATTTCTAAACTCACAACTACATGCAATCCTTTGTTTCGATTGCTGAGAAAAGGAGAAAAGTTCCAATGGGATGACCAATGCCAAGCCGCTTTCGACAAAATAAAAGCCTACCTTCAAAATCCGCCTATCCTTTCACCACCCACTCCTCATAAGTCCTTATTCCTTTACCTATCTGTCTCCAAAAATTCCATGGGTTGTATGCTAGCCCAAGAAGGAGAAGAAAGCCACTCCGAAAAAGCCATATATTACCTCAGCAAGAGGATGACTGGGTATGAGCTCAACTACTCTACCCTCGAAAAAACCTGTTAGGCCTTGGTTTGGTGCACTCGCCGACTGAGGCACTACATGCTGGCTTTCCCGATTGTGCTCATATCCCGCATGGATCCTCTAAAATACCTCCTCGAAAAACCTGCCCTGACTGATCGTATATCCCGTTGGTTACTTCTACTATCCGAATTCGATATCAAGTACGTTACAAGCAAATCGGTAAAAGGGAGAACCGTAGCTGAGCATCTCGCAGAGCACGCTGTTGACTCCGAAGAAAGTGGGGACTTTCTATTTCCGGACGAAAATATCATGGAAATCAAGGAAGAACAATGGAAGTTGTACTTTGATGGAGCAGCCAACATAAAAGGATACGGAGTAGGAATGATTCTAGTATCACCAAGTGGGGACCACACTCCATTGGCAGTCAAGCTCAATTATAACTCCACCAACAACACTGCTGAATACGAAGCATGCATTCTGGGGATGGAAGCAGCCATAGAACTGAAAGTTCAGAAGCTGGGAACATCACATTCCTCTACTTGCCTAGGAAAGAGAACTAGCTAGCAGATTCATTGGCTACCTTAGCCTCCATGATCAAAATTCTTGTGGGAGTCAGGATGATGCCTTTGGTAATTGAGCAAAGGTACGAGCCTTCGTTCAACATAGTCGCCGTAATGGAAGAAGAAGAGAATGAAACACCGTGGTATCAGGATGTCTGGAATTTCATAGAAAAGGGGACGTACCCCCAAGAGTCTACTGAGAAAGACAAAAGGGCAATTCGAAGATTCGCAACGCAATTCATCATTTACGGTGGAAAATTGTTGAAGAAAGGGTATAATGGTCATAACCTGACTTGCTAGTTTTGAAAAAGCTCCAGAAGAATGATGGAGGAAATACACGAGGGGGTATGCGGCCCGCACATGAACGGTCACATGCTGGCCAAGAAAATTGTAAGACAAGGGTACTACTGGACAACATTGGAGAAAGATTGTTACGAATACGTGAGAAGGTGTCACAAGTGCCAGATCCATGCAAACATGATGCATGTACCACCATCCCTTCTATACAGCATGACCTCACCTTACCATTCTCAACCTGGGGAATCGATATCATCGGTGAAATTATTCAGAAAGCCTCGAATGGGAATCGATACATTTTGTTGGCCATTGACTACTTCACGAAATGGGTAGAAGCCGCATCCTACAGCAAGTTGGGGGCCAAGGAAGTGGCCAAGTTCATCAAGAAGAATCTCATATGTCGCTATGGAGTACCCCATGAGATCATCTCAGATAATGGTAGTCATTTCAAAGCTGAAGTCAGAGATCTGTTTGAGGAATACGAAATCACTTATCACAAGTCATCACCATACAGACCACAAACCAATGGAGCAGTCGAAGCTGCAAACAAGAATGTCAAGGCCATACTGTAGAAATCGGCCGATACCTACAAAGACTGGCATGAAAAGCTACCATTCGCACTTTGGGGATACAGAAAATTGATAAGGACGTCCACAGGAGCAACTCCTTACTCACTAGTATATGGAATGGAAGCAGTACTTCCAGTCGAGATAGAACTACCGTCCCTGCGCGTAATGGCAGAGTGTGAAATCTCAGAATCAGATTGGCTGAGGGAAAGGTACGAAGAATTGGCTCTCGTAGATGAAAAGCGCCTAGCGGCAGTCGACCATGTCCAAATCTATCAAAAGAGGATAGCCCGCGCTTTCAACAAAAGGGTTCGTCCGAGGAAAATTGTCAAGGATGACCTCAACCTTAAGGAATTACGAGCCCCGATCTTTGATCCACGCGAAAAGTTCAAACCCAAATGGGTCGGCCCTTATATCATCAAAACTATCCTTTCCGGAGGAGCGACCTACCTCATGGACCTCGATGGCGTTGAATTCAAAGAACCAATCAACATGGATCGCCTAAAAAAGTACTATGCTTGACCATTCCCCAAAACCAATTTCTTTCAAGCTTCGCCCGAACTACGCTCGACCTGATTCCCACTCGGGGATACGTAGGCAACCACATCGATTCGGTCGCTCCACCCACAAAAATAGCCCAATTTCTTTGGCCCGAACTACGTTAGACCTGATCCCCGTTCGGGGGTACGGAGGCAGACTTTCAAAAAAGAAAAGAAGGATGGCCCACTAGGTTAAAAATCCGAAAGGACGCCTAGGCAAAAGTTAGAGTTAAATCCAAAGTGAGCAATAACAAAAGAGAGAAAAGATCTCGCTAGGTCACCTAACTGGTGCCTAGGCAAAATTATGAGCGTGTGAGAGAAATAAAGTCGCGCTCCTTACCATAACCCAGAAATCACCCTCCACACCAGGGGCAAACTTCGGCCACTCGCCTTGCTTGCCTAAAACCCTCCTAAACTAGGGGCAAACGTCGGTCATCCACCTCGTTTGCCTCACAACCATCCATAACCCAAACTAGGGGCAAACTTCGGCTACCCACCTCGTTTGCCTCTAATCGTCCTAGCATGCCCAAGCAAGTACCAAAAGCAAACATCTGATCAAAATCAATACTAAAAATGTTTTCAGAAAGCCAAATGCATAAAATAAGGTTCTCCAAGTAACTAAGGTTCACCAATAAACAAACTTCGAATATTACATAAGCAGGGATAAATGAAAACATAAAGAGTTCTTTCATAAAGCAATCACAAATATCAAAGACACTTGGAGGAAAGAAGCAGAATCAGTCAAGCCTAGTTTTATTTTTGTTGTTTTTATTATTTATTCAAAGGTCTCTAGAAATAAGCTCTTGCTCGACCTGCCCAGCCCCTGATGAAAGCAACAATAGTGGTGGCTCTGACTCTGGAAGCAAAGATCCTCTCAATAAACCCCCGGAGAATCTCTTGAACTTGCCCGTATGGTCTGGCCAATCGGCGAGGATGATAGAAGGAGGTTTCTCTCAGACCCATCAGCCACACCCTCTGGAAATCCTCGAGACTAGTGGTCATAGCATGGAGGCCCTAACGCCTCACAATCCAGCAAATGTCAGCCTCAGATAAAGCACCCATCAGGCCTACCCAATCGGCAAAAGTATAAACAAGCACAGCTCTGCGAAAATAAACTGGCTGCACATTACCTGTCCATAATTGGAGACGCTCGTAGAGCCAAGCCTATAACACCAAAGGCGCCCCAGAAAGTAGAAGCGTTCCTTGATTGGAAGCGCGATCCAAACCATTCAGGATTTCAGCCAGAACCATGGCCATGGGATTCCTGCCAAGTTTCAGCCCAAGGCACACGTGCACCAAGTCAATAGAAGCACTCGAGAACAGAAAGTGTGAAGTCATGCACAATATCAGAGCGGCCCCGCGAGTGGCATCATATACGCTAGGACTCCTAGGATTAACATAACGGGCAATGATGGAAGCAATATCAAGGACCTCACCATGAATCAGCCAGCGGGAAATAGTAATGGAACAATTCAGATATTCAACCAAGCCTCGCGTAGGACTGGGGGTATCAGCGGAAGGGAGAATCAGGTCAGAATCAGAATCGTAGCCAAGGATAGCACAGAACTCCTCAAACAGGGGGCATATCTCCAGGCCATTGAAATTGAAGACATGGTTCACCGGGTCCCAGTGGACAATAGCAGCACGCATGAACTCAGCATTCAAAGCCATCTGGCAAAGAGAGAACAGCTCGGTCAAGCTGTAACTAAAAAGGTTGATCCGTTCCACACCATCTGTCATGTTCAGCCAAGCTGTGAGTTGAGCGGGATCATGCAAAGCCATATTTTCTATCGTGGCTCTAGCAAAATTCAAAATTTCGGCAGCATCTCCCTGTTTCACGGACTATCCCACCTGCAAGGCAAACACACTCACTATCACAAGGCTACTCATCACAGTAACATCAACAATCACAAAATCACAAGTGCACAGACATGTATATCGTCACACAATCACCAAATAAAAGCAAGCACACAATTGTGCTTTCAAACCGGAAGCTATCCGGCCTAAAAGGCAAAACATCACCACACTCTGCCAAAAGGTCACAAATCATCCCACACATCATCCTACACATTGTCTTAAACATTGTTCGAATATCATTCACCAGTACAACCCAATCGAAAATATGAAATGGAGATAAAACAAAATCCCCGCTTAGGAGGCCTCAGTCCTCCTCTTCTTCATCCTCTGTCTAACCACCCTGAGTGTATGTCGGTGATGGCCTCCTCCTACCACCTCTGCACCTCGGTCCAGTCCTCGATGAGCCAGTGCCACCCCCACAGTACTGCACACACAAATAAGATGAAGGCAATCAGTAGGGAAACAACGAAAAGTACAAAAATAAAGTTGAGTCAGAAACCTACCAAGGACGCCATCTAATTGGTGGCAAATTGCCGCATACCATCCATCTGTCAAGGGCAAAATTAGGATTAGAACCTCATAACCTTAAGGAGTACAAAATTAGAGACATACTCGATGGTCTCGCGTGAGAACCAAAGACCGTAAGCTAGCCGCCAAGGCGTGGCCCTCCTCAGCATAACTCCAGGGGACGTTGAGGACGCCTGCTGGCTGGGTAGGATACCCACACGTGACCCGCGGCACCTCCATAACCTGGGGGGAGCCGTCTGCACCTAAAATGTTAACGGTCCAATCCCAAGGAGGGATAGGATCATAAAACTGGGGGAACCTGTCTCCTATACATCTCGTGAAGCTGTAGGCACAAAATAAGTTAGGAAAAAGATGAGTCAAAAACATAGGCAACGGATAGAGACAAACACATAAAAGAAACTCACCTCCAGGAGTGGGAAGTTGGGCATCAGAAAGCGGCCACGATAAGTCTCGTAGCCGGTCTCAGAGAGAAAGTGATCCCAAACATCGATACCAGCTAAGGCCGCTAACAAAGCATCACCAGAGAGGTCACTAGCATCCATCGTAGGAGGATCATGAGGGACGCGATACCTTAAACTGCCAACCACCTGCCGAGGCACTCGTTCGCCGAGGAACCATTGCCTGCTCTCGGTACTTTCCATCAAAAGTCGACAAGAGGAAAGAGGTTTGACCGCCTGTATCTCCTCTCGGTGTCCAACCAACAGTAGCAGCCATCAGCCCAGATAAGAAGTTCCTGAGCAGAACAATCCGGTGAGCCCCGCTCTTTACCCCGACAACATCCCTCCGCCATCTCAAGCCTCGTGGGAACAAAGGCATAGGAGCCATGCCGTCCTCATCTTCACCTGATTCATCGACAGGAGAAGGAGCTAACATCTTCAGGTACTCAAAGCTCCAAAGCTGCATGGACAAAAGAAAAAATTAGAAAGAGTACAGAAATCAAAAAGCCAGAAGATAAAAGAAGATGCAGCATATACCTCCCGAGCTCGCCAAAATCCCCTTGTCAATTTGCCATCGCCCCGGGAAACTTCACCATATGCTTGTAAAGGTGGGCCAAGGCAGCACCGCCCCAGTCGTAAGAAGGGATCTTACCAATGGTCGCCAGGCAAGAAAGAAGTCTCAAACTCACACAGTCATTCCGTGTCGCAAAGATTAAGCAACCAAAGACATACAGAAGATACACCCTCAAAAGCTGGGAATTATTCAAGTTGTGATTCCCTCTGCCGTAGGCCCGGTAAAGCCAGCCACAAGGAAACTAGTGCCTCTCCAGATTAGGGGGAACAGCCATAATCAACATCTCGACAGCCTCAGGGTCGATCTCATAAAAGTAGTCCAGAATCAGGCGTTTCCCGCTAACCCTCAAGCCGGTAATCATAGAGAAGTCAAAGGGCGTCATAGTCATCTCACTAAATGGTAGGTGAAAAGTATTGGTGGTGTCCCACCATCTCTCAGCCAGAGCGTAAAAATGTGCCAGATCATTGCTACTCTTTGAAACCAGGCGGACAAAGCCGCCAAACCCGGCATCGTCTACCATTCTCTTGATGGTAGGCGAGAGTTGAGTGTACCACAAAAAAGCGTGAGCGAGGCTACCGTGCCCCTTCAATGCCACTTTTGGCACCTGCACATACCAAAGACAACAAAAATGATGCACAAAATCACTATTCACGACCCGAGGTCCAATTTCACAAAATCAACATTTGAGCACAAATCAAACTTCTAACTATCTCTAGGTGCACACTACGGCTCACAAAACTAGCACAATACATGGAAATAGTCCTAAACTGTCAAAAGTTTCACATACCAAGCTCGCTAGAGCCAAGGCCAAAAGATGATGTTGGGGGTCCCGTAAAATCAAGTCCGGGGTTTGGCTCTCGGCTTTCATTCGTTCTTTGGCCTTCTTAGACGGTCTCCTCGAGCTCGAAGCCATGGATCTTCAAAGAAAATGGAAGGTAAAACTAAACTTTCTTCTTGAAAATTAGAGCAAACCAAAACACCAATCGAAATTCCAACCATGGGGAAAGATTACTCACCTGAGTGCGCACAAGCTGCGTTTTGACAGATTTTGGCTTCGAAAACACCCCAAAATGGCCAAAAATGAGCTTGAAAAGCTCAAAAAACCCGAGATATACACAAATAGAGTCCGGCCACCCAGTGTCGCCGCGGCACTGGCCAACTACCGCCGTGGCAATGGCCCAGTGCCGCTGCGGCACTGCTCCCCGCGGGCCCCGCTTCACTCCGTTTTGCTCTATTTTACTCCATTTTGACCTATTTTGGCCCATTTCTGGCCCCAATCAGCCCCGGTGGCCCATTTCGGTCAAAATTTATGAGGTTTTACCCCCAGTAGTCCAAAAGACGCCAGGGCTACCTCCAGCAGGCAGAAACTGAGAAAAATTGACTCCCGAAGATCCGAATCAGTTGTTTTAGGACGATGGTCACAAATTTTGTTCAACCGTGAGAGATTCAGAGATGGGTCCTGGTTCCCGATCAAGGAAAAAAGAGATTCTCCGAGAACCCTACGTCATCCCCCAAGGACAGATACCAGCTTCTCAAGGCCCCGACCGGTCCTCTTAGATTGAGCACCGAAAGAATTAATCAACTGTGAGAGATTCAGAGATGAGTCCTGGTTCCCGATCAAGGAAAAAAGAGATTCTCCGAGAACCCTACGTCATCCCCCGAGGACAAATACCAGCTCCCGGAGGCCTCGACCGACCCTCTTGGATTGAGCACCAAAAGAATTGATCAACCGTGAGAGATTCAGAGATGGGTCCTGGTTCCCGATCAAGGAAAAAAGAGATTCTCCGAGAACCCTACGTCATCCGCCGAGGACAGATACCAGCTTCCGGAGGCCCCGACCGGCCCTCTTGGATTGAGCACCCAAAGATTTGATCTACCGTGAGAGATTCAGAGATGGGTCCTGGTTCCCGATCAAGAAAAAAATAGATTCTTCGAGAAGCCCACGTCATCCCCCGAGGATAGATACAGAAAGATACTAGCTCCCACTACCCTCAGCAAAAAGTAACAAAAGAGGAATCGACTCCCGAAAATCGGCCATCAGGAACAATCAGAACATCGCCCGCATCCAGATTTTGAAAACAAAGCACCGTCCTCCCACGGCTCCGTGTCTCCTGATTATCATCAATTTTCTCATCTGTCCATTTTCATAGCTTCATCGCAAGATCCCTCGGTCACCTTTAGCTATCATCTTCTAAGAAACGCGTATCTGATCTATCTCACGTGTTTGCAAAACGCACTTCCCAAATTCCAGAAGTTTGCCCCTAGACCCAGAGTCTTCTAAACCTTGATGTCCTTATCCGAGTCGTCCACCACATCATAGTCGTAAACATTAGCACAGCACCAGCCCACTCAGAGTGACACACCCAACATCACCTGCTCATACTAGAATCATAACACTAGACATAATAAGACTCATGACACAATTCATATCACATCCATGCATTGCATATCATCCTCATAGCATATCATCTGCATGTCTTGTTGTGCATATGTGATTTGTTCCTTCGTGCCCTGAACTACGTCTTGGTCTGATTCCCTTGGGATACGTAGGCAGCTCACGCAGAGCGCAACCAGCACTGACCTCAACATCATTTTTTTTGCATCTTTGCAATGGTTTTTATTCTAAATCTATAGCCTCCAAAAAGTCCTGTCTCTTCAAAGCTTTGGCACTCGCTGTGGATACCGGGCTTCGGACCACTTCTCTTCGTTTGAGATTGTTTTGAAATTGATTTGAATCAAAGAAGGAAAATTGGTCTGTTGAAAACAGATACAGAGTCGCCACTTGGTCTTTAAGGAACCAAGAAACCTAATTTTGACTCACCCAAATGGATAAAGGGCACCGGCCCTTCATAACCAAAGAACTTGGTTCGGGGTTTTGGTACGAGAGAGGAAGGAGCCTTTGTCGCGACTAAAACACCCTCAACTCGCCCCATCTTTCGACGGGCCTCAATTAGCATCCAAATAATCATCTTATACTATGTATGGTTCGGCAATTAATACTATGATAGTATATTACATTACATAAGAAACTTGAAAATGGAAGATCTAAAGATAAAATATCATTCATAAGATCTAAATCAAATATCATGCAATGTAAAGTGAAAGATCACACAAATAAACCTAGGAAAAATCGTCTAATCATATATCAATTAATCAAGTTTTCCTAATCTAAAGGGGGACATGAATTATTCTTGAAACAAATAAACAAAGAAATCAAAATATGCTTAGCGAACTAGTATGATGCACGTTATTCTTTTATAAAAGAAGACCTCTCAATCCCCGGGACGGATGAGAAAGGATGATTAGATCAAGGGGAAGCATGAACGGGTGATCGAGTTCATTCCTTATAATCTCCTTAGATTAAGAGTTACAAAAAACCCCAAATCTTGCATGAATGCAATGTATGTATCTAAAAATGTGCAAAGGTTGTAGTGTGTTTTGTGTACATGGATTTCTAGAATGACTTAGAAGTCTAAAATGTGCAAGAATGAATGAATGAAATTAACATGGGATGTGTACAAATGTAGTATGGACTACTTCCTAAGATATGAACTAATTTGGAATGCATATGAGCATCAAATCAAAGAATGAAAGTTAAAGTATACTTGCTGTGAATAGTGGACAGAACAGTAGCATGATCTTTTGGAATTTGAAAAGAGGGGTTAGGAATGTTTTCAATGCATGATTTTTTATGGAGATGTTCCTTATTGTGTCTAGAACACAACCCAAAAGGCCAATCTTGAATAGCTATCACAGATTGAGAGAAATCATATAAACAACACAGGTCACTCAGAAACAGAGTCCGTACTGTCGACTGAAATGTTAGAAAATCTTAGAAAATGAAAAAGAATGATCTAAGGGCCCATTTTATACAGTAAGTTCCCTAAGACATTTAATTTTAAGGGAAAAATAAGTTAGGACCACCCCTTTTGAAAAAGTTTTCTGTAAAAGAGGTTGGAAGTGGACCTAGCTGCTGTGACAGCAAAATCAGAATGTTTGGAAGGAATATTGGGATCCAAATGGACCATTTCCAAGTACTTCCAAGTCAAACCAAAAATCATGGGTGTTCTCTAATGAGTTAGGAAGACTTTCCAAGTGGTCTTATATTCATACATTGATTATTGAACTCAAAATAATTCCTTGAAGTTAAATGACTCACTGTTTTGAGGGTTTTGAGAAAAACAAGGTTTATTTCTTGGAATCAAAATGAGGGGTTTAAGAGGGGGGTTTTGAAATGGGGGTTTTGAAAGTATACTTCCAGAACTTGGATGAATATTCTAACCACTTGGAATATTAATTCCTAACTTATTTCAAGAACTTCCCAAGTATTTGCAAAACATGGTTTTATTTGGAAACCAAACTCAAGAGTCTATGGGAGTATGATACATGAGAGGATAGATGATACATGATATGAAATAGCATGCTAAAAGTGGTAAAGAACATGTGCATGGGATATGGGTTCATCTAGATACAAGAGAGTGTTGCATCAAAGTGTGAAAGCCAAAAAGTGGAATGCTGTGAATAGTGGACAGACTGTATGCATTACTTTGTAACATTATAATGGGAGGTCAAACGTGCCTAGCAAAATGTGAGAAATATCAGAGATCATCCTTATTGTGTCTAGAAAATAACCCAAAAAGCCAAACATCAATAGCTATCACAGATTAAAAGAAATAAATCGGAATGTACACATGACTCAGAAACAAAAGCTACACTGTTGACTGATTTTGTATGATTTTTCATAAATCAAAGAAAAGGTTTATGATGACCCATTATATACCAAACGTTTCCTAAGACACCCAAGTTTTATAAAAAAAATAGAAAAGATATATGTACAGTGACGAAAATATCCAGAATAAGTGCAAGAAGTTGGGTGAACATTCTGTGAGAACAGAGGCAGATTATGAATATGAACTTCTCACATCCAAAACAAATACTTTCACATTTCTATAATTGATGGGAAAAATTGGGGACAAACTATGATGTCTTAGGAAGATTTTCCAAGTGGTTTCATCATCATAACTCAAGCATTTAATTCAAAACAAATCTTTGAATCTGAACAGCTCACTGTTTTGGATCATTCTTGAAGAAAATGGATTTGGGTTTGAAATAGAGTTTGAGTTCTTGATTGGGGGTTTTGAAATAGATGTTCAAAGCATGAACTTAAACTCTTGAGATGACCATGTGACCACTTAGAACCTCATCCAACCTTGAATCATCAAAGAACTCCCAATATTATTGGAGAGATTCATTTTTATTTTGGACATAACTTCAATACATTTCAAGAACATCTTGGAAGTATTGAGGTTATGATCATCATCTATCAAACATGTTTTTGAGGTCAAGAGCTACTATCCATAAGGATTCACTCACCCCAAACTTCATGTCATCACTTAGATGATGATGAACTAGTAAGTAAATAAAGAAAATAAAAAGAAATGAGATTAAGAAGAGATGAACATAATATGAACAAGCAAGTAAATAACAATCAATAGATGATAATCAATATGATTTTGGACTTGTAGCTTGGTGTTTCACTCATAGATTTTGACATTTGGACATGGAAGTAGCTTCCTAACTCAAGAATGCTCAAGAATGGTGATTGGGTATATTGATGATGAAGTATATAGAAAAATGGTGGAGGAAAACAAGATTAGAACTCACTTTGATTGGAAAAAATGGAAGAAGAAGACTACTTCTTCTCTTTCTCTCTCTATATTTCCCTAGAGTTTCTTCCTAAGCTTTCTCTAAGCTTCCATGTCTCTCCCCTAAATGGAAGTAAATGACTTCTTTTATAGGCAAAGGAGGGGTGGTAAATGGAGTTTTAAAAAGTTTAAAATGGTCTCCCATTGGTCCAAAATAAGCTGGGAACCAAAACTACGTCGTTTTGATTTCTAATATATCAAATTGAACCCCCAAAAGAAATTACAAAAACTCACTGTTCTGGAGGGGAGTGCCGCGGCGGCACTGGGCCAGTGCCGCGGCGGCAGTGGGCCAGTGCCGCGGCGGCACTGCTCCTCCCTTCGTCCAGATAATGCTGTTTAGGCCCCCTGAAGTTCCGGTATTCGCGAAAAGGCCCTATTTCATCCGAAATTCACAGAAAATGCATACGAACTCCAAATTGAGGTTGTGATATACCGTTGGAAAGGTAATGGAGTCTACTTTGCATAAAAAATAGTTTGGGGCTAGGTCATTTTGAAAAGTTTTGCGGTATTCGCGATAAAAGCTGATTTGATCGCCTTTTTCGCCTTTGGAAATTCGTAATAAATTCGTTTTAAATCCAGAAATCATGTGCGATATACCGTTGGAAAGATATTGACCTCTAGTATCCATGAAAAATTGTTTTGGTGCCCTGGTTCTAAAGTCAAGTTCTGGTCAAACTGGTCAAACCTGGGATTCTCGGGAAGTTCTAGAAACCTCCGGGAGTTCCCGGGAGCTGATGTTTTCACTCGATTTTTTTTTGGAACTTGTTTTAACACTTTTCTTATGATTTAAAATGATTTCGGTGAATTCGGATGATTTTGGTCAAACTTGGTCAAACTTGGTCAAACCTAGTCAAACCTTGGTCAAACCGGTTAACGGGGACTTTCCGGGAACTTCCGGGACTTCTGGGGGTCTCTGGGAGCTGACGATTTCATTTGATTTCTCTTAGAAACTCATTTTATCGCTTTCCTTATGACGTAGCATGTTTTCAGAACATTGGGACCAAATCTGGGAGTTTTTGGGCTTTTAGGGGTCATTTTGGTCATTCTGAGCATTTTGAGAGATAGAGCTGACTTCCAGGAGTCCTTTTGAGTCTTTTATGATCATTGTGAACCACCAAGCTATGGGTCTCCTAAATCTGATAGCCGACAAAATGGGGTGTCTACACTCGCTTACGACATGCGTTGCCTCGCAAGTTCATGCCAAAGAGGGGCAAACTGTAGACACCCCATTTTGTCGGCTATCAGATTTAGGAGACCCATATCTTGGTGGTTCACAATGATCAAAAAGACTCAAAAGGACTCTTGGAAGTTAGTTCTATTTCTCAAAATGCTCAGAATGACCAAAATGCCCCTAAAAGCCCAAAAGCTCCCAGATTTGGACCAAAAGTTTTGGAAACATGCTACGTCCTAAGAAAAGTGATAAAATGAGTTATTAAGAAAAATCGGATGAAATCGTCAGCTCCCAGAGACTCCAGGAAGACCTGGAAGTTCCCAAAAAGTCCCCGTTGACCAGTTTGACCAAGGTTTGACCAAGTTTGACCAAAATCGTCCAAATTCACCATAATCATTCTAGATCATGTGGAAAGTATTAAAATGAGTTTTGAAAGAAAATCGAGCGAAAATGTCAGCTCCGGGGAGCTCCCAGAGGTTTCCAGAACTTCCCGGGAATCCCAAGTTTGACCAGTTTGACCGGAATTTAACTTTGAAACCGGAGCACCGTAACAATTTTCAAACATTTTTCATGGATACTAGAGGTCAATAGTTTTCCAACGGTATATCGCACATAATTTTTGGATTTAAAACGAGTTTATTGTGAATTTCTGAAGGCAAAAAAGGCGATCAAATCGGCTTTTATCGCAAATACCACAAAACTTTTCAAAGTGACCTATCCCCAATTTATTTTTTATATGAAATAGACTCCATTACCTTTACAACGGTATATCACAACCTCAATTTGGAGTTCGTATGCATTTTCTGTGAATTTCAGATGAAATAGGGCCTTTTCGCGAATACCTGAACCTCTGGGGACCTAAACAGGATTATCCAGATGATTGAGGAGCAGTGCCGCAGCAGCACTGGCCCACTGCCGCTGCGGCACAGGCCCAGTGCCACCGTGGCACTCTCCTCCAGAACAGTATGTTCTTGCAAATATTTTTGGGGTTCCATTTTGATTAATTGAAAACCAAAATGACGTAGTTCTATGTTTTCAGATGTTTGGAGTCAATGAGAACACTTCTAAAACCCCAAAACCACCACAAATTGGCCTATATAAACCCCCTTTGACTTCTCATTTAGGGGGTGTCAAATGTAAGCTTTGAAAAGTTTTGGGAGAGAAAGTTGTAGAGATAAGGTTAGGATAGAGAGAAAAGAAGCTTTCTTCTTTGATTTCAAAATAAAAGTGAGTTCTAAACTTTGTTTTTTACTTCATCACTCCTATTTACTTCATATTCAATACACCCAACCACCATTTTAGTGAGCATTTAAGAGAGAGAAAGCTACTTCCATGTCCAATGTCATCACATATGAGTGAAACATCAAGTTACAAGTCCAATATCACATTGATCATCATCTATTGATTATTATTTACTTGCTTGTTTATGCAATGTTCATCTCTTCTTACCTCATTTCTTTTTTATTTTCTTTATTTACTTACTAGTTCATCATCATCTAGATGATGACATGAAGTTTGAGGTGAGTGAATCCTTATGGATAGTAGCTCTTGACCTCAAAAACATGTTTGATAGATGATGATTATAACTTCAATACCTCCAAGGTATCCTTGAAGTTATATTCAAATGAAAATAAATCTCTCCAACAATCTTGGAGGTTCTTGTGATGAGTTTGATGTTGGCATTTCAAGTGGTTATAACCTTCATTGAGTATTAAAAATATGTTTTCAAAACTCCTATTTCAAAACCCCCTTTTCAAAACCCTCACTTTGATTTCAAGAGATAAACCTAGTTTTCCCAAAATCTTCAAAACAGTGAGTCAAAACAGTGAGTGATCTAAGTTCAAAGATTTCTCTAGAACTCAATACTCAATGTATGAATGCAAGCCACTTGGAAAGTCTTCCTAACTCATTAGAGAACACCCTTGATATTTGGTTTGACTTGGAAATACTTGAAAATGGTCCATTTGGACCCAAACATCCCTCCCAGACATTCTGCCTCTGCTGTCACAGCAGCTTGGTTGACTTCTAACTTCTTTTTTAGAAAATGTTTCCAAAAGAGGTGGTCCCAACTTATTTTTCCCTTAAACTTCAATGTCTTAGGGAACGTTCTGTATAAAATGGGCCTCTAGATCATTTGTTTTCATTTTATAAGATTTTTTGACATTTCATTCGACAGTACGGACTCTGTTTCTGAGTGACCTCTATTGTTTATGTGATTTCTCTCAATATGTGATAGTTATTAAAGATTAGCTTTTTGGATTGTGTTTAAGACACAATAAGGAAGATCTCCATAAAACATCATGCATTGAAAACATTCCTAACCCCTCTTTTCAATTTTTAAAAGATCATGTTATTGTTCTGTCCACTATTCACAGCTAGCACACTTTTACTGTCCCCCTTTGATTTGATGCTTACATGTACTCCAAATTAGTTCATGTCTTAGGAGGTAGTTCATACTACATTTGTACATATCTCATTATGACCCCTCCTTCATTCATTCATACACATTCTAGACTTCTAAGTCATTCTAGGAATCCATGAACACAAAACACACTACAATCTTGGCACATTCTAGATTCATACATTGTATTCATGCAAGATTTGGGGCTTTTTTAATTCCTAATCTAAGAAGATTATAAGGAATGATCATGATCACATGTTCATGCTTCCCCTCGATCTAATCATCCTTTCTCATCCGTCTCGGGGATTGAGAGATCTTCTATTCTCAAATACTAACATGCATCATTCTAGCTTGCTAAGCACCCTTGTTTTCTTTGATTTATTTGTTTGAAGAACAATTCATGTCCCCTTAGATTAGGAAAACTTTATTACTTGATATGTGATTAGACGATTTTTCCAAGGTTTGTTTTGTGTGATTTTTCACTTTACATTGTATGATATTTGGCTTAGATCTTATGAATGATATCTTATCTTTTGATTTTCCATTTCAAATTTTCTTATGTGATGTAATATACTATCATAGTATTAATTGTCGAACCATACATAGTATAAGATGATTATTTGGATGGTAATTGAGGCCCGTCGAAAGACGGGGCGAGTTGAGGGTGTTTTAGTCGCAACAAGGGCTTCTTCCTCTCTCGTACCAAAACCCCGAGCCAAGTTCTTTGGTTATGAAGGGCCGGTGCCCTTTATCCGTTTGGGTAAGTCAAAATTAGGTTTCTTGGTTCCTTAAAGACCAAGTGGCGACTTTGTATCTGTTTTCAACGGACCTTTTCTCTCTCTTTTCAAAATCAAATTTCAAACAAAAACTAGCAAGAGGTGGAATCCCGCGTGTCCACACCACCGAAGGTGACACCGCCAAGTAAAAGAACAGCTCATCGCCTGGCGCGGGCGTTGAGAGTAGAGGGGGTGACGCCAAATATTTTTTGAGCTCCCGGAACACCTCCTCGCACTCTTCCAACCACTGAAAAGCCTTGCGGAGGATCTTAAAAAATAGTAAGCACCGATCAGTTACTCAGGACACGAACCTGTTCAACGCGGCAACCCATCCGGCCAGACTCTGTACTTCTTTGGTTGACTTGGGCGATCGCATGTTGATGACGACCTGGATTTTCTCGGGGTTTGCTTCGATTCCCCGCCTGCTAACCGGGTGCCCTAAAAACTTTCTGGATGAGACGCCAAATGTGTACTTGGCCGGGTTCAACCTCATCCCGAACTTCCTCAAAATGCTGAAGGCCTCGGCCAAATGTTCCAGATGGTCAGACTTGTCCTAGCTTTTGACCAGCAGATTGTCATCGCATACCTCTATTGACTTCCCGATCAAGTCTTTGAACATGTGATTGACCAGGCGTTTATAAGTTATCCTGACATTTTTAAGGCCGAAGGGTATGACTTTGTAGCAGTAGGTCCCCTGATCCATGATGAATGAGGTCTTTTCTTCATTCCCGGGGTACATGATGATCTGATTGTACCCAGAGTAGGCGTCCATGAATGAGAGGAGCGAATGGCTGACTGTGGAATCCACAAGGAGATCTATCCTGGGCATTAGATAGCAGTCCTTGGGGCTGGCTTTGTTCAGATCGGTGAAGTCCAGGCACATCCTCCACTTCCCATTGTTTTTCTTGACAAGTACTACGTTTGCTAACCAGTCGGGATAGTGGACCTCTCGGATAGATTGGCCTTTGAGGAGCTTCTCGACCTCCTCGCATACTACCTTTTGCCTCTCGAGGGCCATGCTCTGTCTTTTCTGCTTCACCGACCAGGAATCTAGGTTGACGCTAAGTCGGTGAGACATTACCCGAGGGTCAATCTCGGGCATATCTTCATGACACCAGGCAAACACATCTTGGCTCTATTGCAGGAATTGAATTAGCTTCTCCCTAAGGCTGGGCTCCAGTAGGGTGCTGATTCTGACTGTTTGGTCGGGGAGTTGTGGGTCCAATGCCACTTATTCCAGTTCTTCAATCGGACCCACTCTATCATTCTAATCCCTCGGGTCCATCTCCTGGATGTTCAATGTTTCTGTGATGACTTACCGGCGAAGGGAACTGACATAGCAACTCCGGGCCTGAGGGGTCGGAAACTTAACTGTCAGGCTATGAGTAGAGATGACGGCCCTGGCTTTGTTGAGTGTAGGCCTTCCGAGAATGACATTGTAGATAGATGGGGCCTCCACGATTACAAAGTTTTCCAATAGGGAGATCTGCTGAGGGTAAGTTCCCATAAGCATGAGGAGCTCCATGGTACCGAGCGGTTGGGTACTTGATCCGTTAAAACCCACCAGGGGAGTAGCTACTGGACGGAGCCGATCCCTGGACATCCCAAGCTAATCGAACGCTGACACAAACATGATATCGGTCGAGCTGCCTGTGTCCACTAACACCCTTTTGACCACGTAATTGGCTATGGAGAGCGTCACAACTAATGGGTCGTCATGGGGGCAGTGGATGCCTTGTGCATCGTCGGAGGTAAATGTCAATACATCAGCTGGCAGAGAGCCAGTGGTTTAGACTTGCCCGCCATCAGCTCAAAATGGCCCGGGCATGCCTCTTCCTTGCCGACTGTGAATCTCCGTCGCCCGACGTTCCTCCAGAGATCACGTTGATTTGACCAAGAGGTTGTGCTTAACCGGGAGCTTGAGCTCCCTGCGAAGGCCGTCCATCTATCATGACATATTTTGCAAGATGACCCTACTCGATTAATTTTTCTATGGCTATCTTCAACTTGAAGCAATCCTCTGTGTCATGACCATGGTCTCTATGGAAGCGGTAAAACTTATCCCGATTCCTCTTTTCGGGCAGGGCTTTTAGTTTTGCCGGTTATTGAAGTAACCTCTGCGCCTCTGTGGCGGCCATGACTTCATGGATTGGTCAAGAAAGGGCGTGAAGGCGATCGGGGGCTGATCATGGCCTCCTCTCTGTTGGTCTAGCCTGGGCTTCTTTACCAGACCCTTCTCAGAGCCTTCACGCCTCTTCTTAGCTTTCGAGGACTCATCTCCTACGAAACCGGCACGTTTGGACTTTAGAAATTCTTCCGTGTCAATATATTTCCTGACCCTCTCTGAGAGTTCCACCAGGGTTGCCCGTCGGTCTCGGTGGAACGACGTAGCAACTTTGGTGTGCTGAACTCCCGAGCAGAAGGCCATGATGGCTGCTGTTTCGTTCAAATTGCGAATCTCGAGCCTCTGCTAATTGAAGCGGTCCACATACTCCCTTAGGGATTCGTCCTTGCACTGCTTGACAGTAATAGCTGAGTGTCCGGTTACGACCGGTCGAGCATCCCTATAAACTGGCTAATGAAAAGCTTGCTCAGCGTCTTGAAGTCATCCACCGTTTGAGATTTAAGGGCGTGGAACCACTGCACGACTGGCCCTTTGAGAGTGCTAGGGAAAGCCATGCATGGTAATTCATCGACAGTGGTGACCAACGCCATCTGGGCCCTGTAGGTGCGAACGTGATCCACTGGGCTCCCTATCCCGTCATAAGAACTGAGATGCAGTGGCTTAAACTTTCGTGGGATGGGGAATCCGGTGATCCGAGTGATATAGGGAGACTCGGTCTCCGTGTTGGTATGGTCATGACGCTACTTGCGGCTTAGTTTTTCGATTTGCTGTTGCAAGTCCTCGATCTGGGCCTTTACATCTCGCCCGGGCCTCCTTCCCATATCCGAACGGTACGTCAGGTCTGATAATGATGCTTCATCCTCAAAGTGCGTCACCCTCGGGGATAGAATCTGACTCCGGCTCCTGGTAATCGTATGCCTAAGATCTCCCCGGCTCCGGGCCGGAGGATCTTTGGCTGATTCCCAGGTATTTGGCCCTGATTCCTCCCTCGTGGTGGCGCGTCGCCTATTGATGTTGTCTCTGGCATCTTCCACCCGATGAGGATTGGTCCAAGCTTGCCTCTTCGTGCGCCTGGGTGCTTTTCTATGATCACCATCCCGGGTGTGTTCCCAATCTGACGGGGATACCGGTGCAGAGTGGGTATGGTTCCAGACTCTTGGGAGCTCTGCCTCTGAGAAGTCATTTGAGTAGCAACATTAGTGAGCGAACGACGTCACATTTACATCCTAAGCACCGAAAGGGTCTTTAAGGAAGATTCTTCATTCACTTTGTATCCTTGCATTTGCGTTTACATCAGCATTGACTAGATTTATGTCTTTGCATCCTTACAAATGTTTGCATGATTTTTTGCGTCTGAACTACGCTCTGGTCTGATTCCTGAAAAGGATACTTAGGCAGTTCCCTGAGAACACGACTAACACTGATTTTAGCTATGCTTCTTTGCCTTTTGCAACTTTTTGATATTCTTTGATTTCCTCTACTTTTTGTAGCATTTTTATTTTCCTAAAATCTTCGAGTATGGTCATAGGGTGCCTTCTAGCTTTAGCACTCACTTACAGTACACTTTGATCTGCAAGCTCTGCCAAAGAAGGGCAAACTGCAGGCAACCAATTTTGACCACACTCTCAGGATTTAGGGAGAACAACTTCTTGAAGATCTCAATGATGAAAAATTCCTCAAAAAAGGTATCTCGATTACACACAACAAAAGTTTGGACTCCGAAAAGTGTTCTTAGAGCCCAAAGTATGCCTTTTGAGCCTAGATTTATGTTTTTCTCAAAATTGATTTCAAAATATGCATATAGGGAAAAATGGTCTTTAAGGTCTCAGACGAGAATATCAAGAGTTCAGTAGCTCAATTTCAAAAAAAAAAAAAATTCAAAACCGACGCGTGTAGGAAACTAATTATAAAAAAGAACATAAAAGAGCACAAGAATTCCGGGAGACTTTCGAATCAAAATTGATGATAAATTCTTATGAAAATTACTCCTGGGATATTTTTAGAATGAAATTCAATCTTACAGCTTTCCAACGACACGAAAACAGGCGATTTCGGAGGCCAAAAACCACTTTTAAGAAAATTCAGAAGGGCTATGGACATGAAATTTGACAGGGGAGCTGAGGGTACACAAAGGGACCCAAAAAGCCAGTGGCAATTGCTACATGGCATTGGTAGGCCCCACTTGAGCCGCCACCTCCATTTATGTCCACCACTTGATTTTCTTCCTCTTGCCGTATTTGCACATGTGATGTGAAAGGAAACAGCCCAGAAGCTTCATTTTGTCCTTGAATTGACCATTTTCCCCTTTTTCTATGCATTAAAAGACACCCAAATCCTACATTTTTTTGCCTATAAATTAGGCCCATGGTCCCCTCTTTTACATACCATGAATTATAGAGAAAAGAGATGGAATACTCCCAAGAATATAGGAGAATCCACCTAGAATTCATACTTTAAGTGAGTGGTGCTTGTCTTTTCTTGAATAGAAAATAAAATAGAAAGAAAAACATTCTTTTTGTTTTCTTGAAAAGTTAAAATGAAGTAGTATTTTAGAAGTTCTAAGCTAGATCATGAGTTGACATCTTTGCATCCTTTTGCTTTGGAAGTTCAAGAACACTTGAAGGAGGAACAACTTTCTTCCAACAATCTTTGTTTTTTGATAGATCTTCAAGAGGTAAACTTCAAACTACCTCTTTAATCTATTAGTTTTGTATATATGTATTTCTAGAACTTGGATCTTCCTCTTCTTCTTTTTTGTTTTCTTTACAACTTTGCTTTGATTCTTCACACAACTTGCACAAAGATCCAAGTTCTAGTTGATTTTGCTGATAAAATATGGATTAGATGTGCTATTTTCATATTTTCCTTCACTTTGAAGATGATTGGTGTTCTTGAGTGTTCTTTCCTCTTTTAGTAAAAAAAAAACACATGTGCACACACTTGAATTTGCATCATTCTTTGCCTTTTACTTTGAGTCCATGATGAAGATATATATTTCCTTTTATAACTCTATATAAGTACATGTACTTCTATTTCCCCTTTTGGGCATACCAAGATGATAATTGTAAGTCCTCCAACCAATTAGTTTGGTGTTCTTTATCAAGAAAGGCATATTTGATTGAAAGTCATCTTGAACTTCTTCATTCTTGATTTTGATCCTTCTAAAAGACTTCTCACCACACTAAAAGTGTTTTTGCCACAAGATAAAATAAATGAACTAAGAATTATTCATTAAAGCAAAATTGACTTTATCCATGGGTTTAGAACGCATTATTACCCTTGAGGCTTGACTTCAAAATTCATGGATGAATAAGGATAAAACCACTTTCATCTAGTTTGCCTTGCTAAACTTCACTTATTTCTAAAAGATTATCGAAAAGACGATAGATATACTTGGACATGACTCATTTATGGTCAAAATTTGGTAAATGGCTAGATGATGCAATCTACATTCGTTATTGGAAGTAATCCTTAGCTTGATAAGATTACACTGGCACTAAGTCAAGATGATTAAGCTAAGAATCACTATTGTAAATGAATCATGTGTACAAGATGATCATACTTTGTTTTCTCGATAACAAATCTAAAAGATAGCGTAGAAACCATTTTAAGATAATGAAAAGAAAGATCAAAAGCTTTAATGAACATATTTGAGTGATTTTGCTTATTTTTCACTTGTCACATGATATCAAAATTTTAGAATAACAGAGTCTGATTCAACTCAGTTTTCAGAGACCTTAAGGTCAACCTAGGACTCATGGTAGTATTTTTCCTATAAACTTAAATTAAATAGCTTTCTTTTGACATAAATAGACCTTAATAGGTATTTTGTGAATTTAGTTATGATTTTTGCAAGATCAGTCGACAAGTTTGGGCAGAAATTATTTATATTAAACTTCCAAAACAGTGAAGTCTGCTTTAAATCAATTTTTAGAAAACTTAAAATCAATCTAGGTTTATGAAAGTATTTTTCCCATAACCTTAAATGAAATACCTTTCTTTTGACATAAGATAGGCCTTCATATGTGCTTTGTGAATTTAGTTATGACTTTTGCAAGATCAGTCAATGAGTCTGGACACAGACTTTTACAGATGAATAGGATTCACAAAACATTTATGCAAATGAGGTCCCACTTTTTGGAAAAGCTTCCTAACTCTTTTAACTTATGATCTGGAAAAGGAATTGAATTAAGTGATTATTGTAAGGTCTTCAAATCTGGAATTTTGATTGATGACTATACAAAACATTTATGCATCAATGACACAAATCCTTTATGATAATCTCTGTTATATGCTTATTTTCTAGAGACAAATTATCTAGGATCGTTGCATGTTGCATGGCATGTTTAACTTTGATTGCCATTGCGACTTTGCATGAATCACCCCAATGTAAGTCCTCTTGTTCTCTTTGCATTCCATGCACATTTCCTTTCTTTGCATCTTGATCCCGAGCGGGATCAACCCACTGTGAGTATTTTTATCCCTTTTCTAGCATCGTATGTACATTCGCTTGCTACTTGAACTTAATCTTTTGATTGATTTTGCCTAAATGTACTTTATGCCATGTATATATTATGTAGTACGATTGAGAAAAGAATACCAGTTATGAATTAAGAACAAAGATATTGGCAAGGGGCCGAGGAGAGGGTGCTTTAGCCCAAGCATATGGCTCATTCCCCTTCCATTTTGAGCAAGTCAACTCACGGTTTCCTAATTCTATAAAAATCAGGTGGCGACTCTAGTCAGGTGGATTAAAAGTAGTAAGGTCTAGGTCTCTATATGCAACCTTGGATCTATCTTGGGACATAATTTAAGACCGACAGGACCTGCGACTTGCATCATCCATAGTAATAGTTCTATTCCAATCATTAACATCAACTCAGTTCCAATCAATGCACAGCTTGAAGTTGTATTTTCTAGTAAACAATATTTTTATTTAAGTCTGTAATTTTGCAGGAAAGG
Organism: Hydrangea macrophylla; assembly: GCA_033977485.1. Lineage (NCBI taxonomy): Eukaryota > Viridiplantae > Streptophyta > Magnoliopsida > Cornales > Hydrangeaceae > Hydrangea > Hydrangea macrophylla. The sequence goes on from CM066994.1 coordinate 94,650,308, forward strand.
AGTGCAATGTAACATTTTGGAAGATGTTTCATTGGCTGCTAAAAAGGAAGAAGAAATTAGCAAATTACAATTTTGACATCTCATTTGAGTTTGATGTAAAGATGTGAGAACAGAACCTCGTTTCTCAATCTTGCTTCCCATTTTGTCAATTACTCAAAAAAAGCATAGAATCCTTCATATAAAACATTCATTCACATCCAGAATCAAGCACTCATTCATGTTTGAATTACCACAAAAAAAAAACCATACTTAGAGAATATATCATAGTAGAACCAAATTTAACTATTTGTATTTATTTTTCTATATTGCCGAAAAGAGAGGGAAAAAGAAAGTTACATTACGTTTGATCTAAAAAAGCCCATTAGTTGGATTCTAATTAACTCTTTAGTTTAGGAAAATACTTTGAAGAAAATAACTTGTGCACTTGAGATTTATAGCCTTTCTTGAATGGGTATCCACTTTCGATGCAATCACCTGCAAAAAAAATGAAATGTAGCATGAAATTTGTCATTTAGGCATTTGGCTGCTAATAAAAGGGAAGAAAGTATGTTGATAAAATGGTATGTAGGATATAAAGATCTACTCAATACAAACATAAAAAAATAACAATGATCAAACAAATGACAAAAATTTTAAATCGAAATTAAGGGAAATGGGGCAATGGAGGTATAAAAAAAATCAGAGAGTGGAAGCCCAAAATATAACTAACATTTTATTAGGGGCTGCTAGATTAAATAAACGGGATGGAAGATAAACAAACAAACCAAATTAAGAGGTACCCAATCAATGAGGGCCAACAAAAAAGCTTTGAACCAAAAGGAAGGATGTAATACCCTGCATTTTTGGTATATCAATAAGACTTGGTATTTCATTTCTATACTTGTATAACCTTTCCTTTTTCTTTTGGTGAGATTTGGTTACCAATCGATTGCCTTTCATCCCAATCGATTGACACTTTTTGGTTACCAATCGATTACTATTCTTTCTAATCGATTGCCATTCTACTGACTAAAATTGATTTTATGTCAACATACCAATTGATTGTTATTCTTCCCAATCGATTGCCTTCAAATATCTGTTACCAATCGATTGACTTGTGTCCCAATCGATTGACATAAGCTGAGATAAATTTTGTTCTTTGCTTGAGATTTAAACGTGTAGTACTCTAATCCTCTATATATATGAGAATGTATATGGCCTTGGGCCAGTTTTTAGACCTTTGAGAGAGACACATATCTTGTGTTATATATATATATATATCTATATACACCCCACACACACACTCACTGCCCTTGGCAGCTGGAAGGAAGAAGAGAAGAACAAGAAGAGAAGAAGAAGAGAAGGAGAGAGAAGAAAGATAAGGAAGAGAGAGAACTTGGGTTTCAAAGCTTAGACACCAACCAAACACACCCTAAGTGAGTTTTAACTCACTTTGTCTCTTTATTTGACGTTTGTACAAGTTGTAGTCAAGATTAGATGTTTTAATTGCATGGTTTTGACGTTTATATATGTTGTTTTTATAATATGCTGGTGAAGACGAAGTGCCAATCGATTGGCATAATTACCAATCGATTGCCATCAGTCTGGACCCAATCGATTGGATAGAATTCCAATCGATTGACATCCCAATCGATTGCCAAAGTTAGCAATCGATTGACATTATTTTGGACCCAATCGATTGTAAGTTTTCTCAATCGATTGTTATGATTTTTGTTCCAAACTATTGAACCTTATCCCAATCGATTAGTATTGGCAGAACTTGGTTTCCTTTGCCTATTTATTATATAAGAGGTTCGATTGTTCGTTTCTCATTTCAAACTTCTGTTATGCGATTCTGGGTTGATCAGGAATAATGTAACAATAAAGTTAAACATGATTAAGAACAAGGGGTGAATAAAATGACGTGAGATATTATGCGGTTCATGTATAAGTTTGCTATCCGTTTCTTTTAATCAGAGTAGTCAGGGCACATTGGAAATTTGTCATGTGTCGATATTAGAACATAACTTAGGTAGGTTTGATAAGATTCTGGGAATGGTATGTGAATAGACGTTTGGTCTTGATATGCTCTTAAAAGCCGTTGAACTGATAAATGTTCTTAAAAGGCGGTGAGCTGGAAAGTATAATAGATGACGCTGAGTCATGGCAATAGATAATATACCTTGTTCGAAACGTTATCTCCCTGAAATGCGGTGAACCTAATACATTGTTCTTAAAAGCTGGGGACGGATTGACGTGGAGTCCATGACATGCGGTGAGCAGGATATATTGCTCTTAAAAATGATGGACAGAATGAGGGTGTATCCCTAGAGTTAAATGATTGAGTCTGTTCCATTCAGGCAGAGTATGTTCAATTTCAGTCTTTGGGTAACAAGACGATAAAGGTTGGTTTTACGATGTCGAATAAAGAAACAAGATATTATTATAGTAAGATTTTAACTCGTGTCTTCATAAGCTTGTTATTGCTTTAGATAATTGGTACTTTGTTAGTTTTTACTCACTCAGCTCTCAGTAAGCTGACGGCCTTTATTGCCTAGACTTTCCCCGTCCAGACTATCTTGTACCTTATTCTGTAAGTGACGGATCATTTGACGATAGTTACTGTCCGGGAGAGGAGTACATCGAGGGTGGTCCCATTGATGACGCTTATGTCAGGAAGGAGTACTATGCAGATGTTTACGCTAGTTGAAGATCTGGAGATAGTTATTAGTTTATCTTTCTGTTTAGACTATTTTGTTATATTTGGTACTTGGGAATATGTTGCTTCCAAACCTTATATACTTCCGCTGTAGCTTTACTGTTATAACTCTGCTGTTTATAATAGAGCAACTGCTACTTGTTCCAGTTTGTTTTATTACTATTTCTTGTTGTGGACTAGTACTGTATGGTGTGGAATCATTAGTGACATTCGTCAGTCATTCCCTATGAACCCAAAAAGGAAATTTATTTTTCTCTATTTTTGCTGCTCTGGGCCGTGACAAAGGAAATTAACAATCACAACGTGATCCTCAACTCAAGTCTACCCTAAAGAAGTGCATAAATCGTGGGTGAATCTGTGAATCTCAACTTAACTCAAGAATAGATCACTTATTCTACCAATTCATCAACTCAACTCAAGGATAACTCACTACTTGCTTACAAACTTAGTCTAAAAATTAATGGAGAAAATAAAAGTAGGTAAACATATGGATTGTGAAGTCAATGTATAATATGAGATTTGCACAATTTTGATGATTTGAAAGAGGCATACCTCAGGAGGATGAGGATGTGTGGCCTTTTTGCCTCCTTATATATGTCAAAAGGAGTCTAAAATATATAGGGATGTTGTGGATATTCAAAGATCAATTGCATTGTGAGAGCTGATTGGGGCTGCTGGGTGTAGATGGCTTTTTAGAGATGGTGCAAGTATAAAATTTTGGTACGATACTTGGCTTGGTGATGCCCCTTTGAAGATTGTGCATTCAAGACTATTTATGCTTGCGATTCATAAAGACAGTAGTGTTAAAGAACTGCTCCATGCGCCTAATTTTAATTAGTTGTTCAGAAGAAGATTATTCTAATGGGAAGAAGAAGAATTAAAATGGTTGGTAGTATCTTTTCAAGGAATTGTCTATGTTAAGAGATGATAAAACTATTTCGAAAGCTAGTAAGAATAGGGTTTATTCTGTCAAAGAATGCCGACAAATAGTGGAGAAATTAAAAGGATTCAACAGTGCTTCATGAGCAAGAACATTGTGGAAGTTTAAAGTACCGCTAAAAGTATCTTGTTTTTATGGCTAGCTGCTCTTGAGAGGATCCTAATAAAATCATTTTTGGTTTGGAGGGGAATTAATATTAATTCGGCAGATTGTCTTTGCCCATGGTGTTCTGAGGTGGTAGAGGAAGGTAGTCATTTGCTTCTGGATTGTTATTGGGTATGGAAGATATGGGGGTCCATTTGGAGACGGTGGAATATTGCTTGGGCTACGCCAAGAAGTGTGGCGGATTGGATACAATGATGGAAGGGGGCTTTATTGTTCTGAGAACATCTAAAATGGTGGAATATTATGGGTTGTGCAGTAATGTGGACGCTATGGTTATCAAGAAACGAAGCTATTTTAAAAAGAAAGTTTGGAGGATGGAAGAAGTTGTCGAGCTGATATTTAAGATTAGATTGTTTCACTGGATTAAATGATATTGATGCAAAATTTGGGTGTTATTTTGTTGATTGGCGTGATGATCCGAGGAAGCTTTAAAGAATGGCCAGGATAACATATCGATGGCCAAGATTTTCGATTGGGTAGGCTCTTCCCCTTCTCTACTACCCCCCCCCCTCGCGCGCCTGGGAGCCTTAAGTATAATGTTGATGGATCTGCATGGGTTAAGCAGGGTCTAGCAGGGTGTGGTGGGGTATTAAGGGATGATATAGGTAATACTGTTGGAATGTTTTATGGCCCTTTGGGTATTATAGAGTCAATAAGGTAGAAATTGAATCAATACGGCTTGCACTCAGATTGTTTATGAAAACAGATTGGGTGGAATCAAAGTAGTAAATAATAGAGCCTGACTCAGTAGTTGTCGTGGCATGGGTCAATGGTAAAGGAGGCTGGCGATGGAAATTGTGGAAGATTTTTAATGAGATTGATCATTGTTTGGACACTATTAAAAATGTAGCTTTTGTTAAAGTGTATAGACAAGCTAATGACTTTGCCGACTCATTTGCAAAGTTGGAGATTCAAAAAAAATTGTACTTTAAAGTATGGTGGTAACGAATGGTCTCTTTGGGTTTTGGGTGGGCTTATGGGACCATTAGAGTGGGTTGTTCTTGGGTGGTTAAAGGTTTGATGTTTAGCTTTTTTGGGGAAATAGGAAAGGGATCTTGCCATTTGTTGGTCGCTTTCATCCATTTGTATTGTGGTTTGGGGAGGAGTGGTGAGGGGAGGGTTGGATTTTCTTTCATACTTGTTTCATTGGGTTGGGTTGAAGGGATATAGTCTACTATTCATTGCTCCTTTGGTGTCAGCTTTGGCTATGATAGGGTTTATTGTTTCTTTATTTTCGTAGTGTGGGCTATGTGAGTTTTTAGGGGTGAGTCTTGCATAAGATAAGCTTGTGGTCAAGTTCGGCTGAATGCCATCATCACGGAGGAAGCCGACTTTAACGCTGAGGAGTAGCAGAATCTGGAAGGTACGCTGGTACTTTTCCATAGTTAAGTTAAAGCTTTATTTGATATTGGTGCCGCGTGTTCTTTTATTTCTGCTAAGATTATGCGCCAGTTGGGTTTAGAACCCCTGGCACTTGAGCTGGCACTTAATGTTGTGTCATCATTGGGAGTGATTGTTAAGTTGGGTAAGGTGTGCAAGGACTTTCCCTTGACCCTGGAAGATAAGAATCTTCCGGCAAACTTGGTAGTTCTGTTGATGTTGGAGTTTGACATGATCCAAGGAATGGATTAGCTAACCAAGTATGGTGCCAACTTGGATTGTACTACTACGATAATCCTGTTTAGGATACCAGGAGGTCCTATGATTAGATTTCAGTACCAATCGACGAGTGATATGTTTCTTGCAAGTCGTTTAGCTGCGATCGACAGAACCTACTATGGACCAGATCCCGGCCTACTGTACGAGATTTCGAAGATGTTTTCTAGGATATTATCGAACTTTCACCGAAGAGGGAGATAGACTTCTGTGTGGAATTAGTACCTGGAGCACTGCCAATTTCCAAGACTCCATATCGGATGGGACCAATTGAGATGTTGGAATTAAAGAAACAAGTTCAGGAACTTGAGGATTTAGGATTTGTTCACCCAAGTGCGTCACCTTGGAGAGCACTGGTATTGTTTGTAATGAAGAAGGATGGGACATTTCACCTCTATATTGACTACAGAGAGTTGAACAAGGTTATGACTAATAATAGATATCCACTCCCTTGGATAGATGACCTATTCAAGCAACTACAAGGACAAATGATCTTTTTAAAGATCAATTAACATTCAAGATTGTTGAGATTGTACCCTCAAACCAGTTAGTTATTGTAATCATACATCTTTGATTCGTATATTTATGAGCATCTTTACATATTTAGATATGTGTAATTTATGAGTTGAATGTTTTGGCATGTTTATCCATAAACAACATTGTCAGATTCATTTGTGTTAATGAGATTAATACAAGGGAGCTATGAATCATCTTCGAAAGTTGTTTCAAATTGTCACAGTCAATGATAAGAATGGGTAACTATCAGGTCTAAAGTATAACACACTAATTTCTATATGATAGAGTGATGAATCTCATTCATTAGAGTAGTGACTCTTGATTAATGTGTTAGTGCATTAGATGCATTAACGGACATTGAGTTAAACCTATTAACAATTAGCTACCATAGGTTAATAGGTACTCAAACTTGTATATGACATATGTTCTCAATCCTGAGATGACTATGAACACAAGCTGTTAACTTGATTACTTTGACTTATCAATCAATGAGGTCTTCACTGATCAACACCTGGATATCTTGGGTAGTTAAGTGAACAGTATTATGAACACTTGTTATCAAGAAGGAATCTACCCTCTTTTAAAGAGTAAGTATTCCCCAGAGAAGGCCACTGGGTTAATTACTGAGAACTATAGTCTTGTCAACAAGTTATTGTTGACATGTTCAGTAATTTATGAGAAGTAACTGGGGCTCAAGGATAATAAGAAGTAATTAACTCTGGGTTGAAAGTATAGTTGATACACTAATCCTTAAGATAATTACGAATACGTTTGGTAGAGGAACATCACTGTATTTATATGCAAGGCTAGATTTTATGTTTGGGTAATTATGTCTATTAAATCTAGAATTCAATTATTACCATATAGTAGTGTTGATAATAATTAATTAAAATTATTTCCTTAGCTTAAGACTTAAGTTAAATGGAAATTAGTTTTAATTTAGCCGGGTTAATATACCCCAGAAGTCCCATCTTTAGCTTAACAGGTGTTTTGGACGCGGGGATAAGATGACTAGGGTAGAGATAGAGTTGTAGCAAACTCTATATTGATAAGGGCATAAGAGGGGGCCGACCACTTGTTGGCCTTGGGAGCCCTAGATGAATCTCTCTCTCTCTCTCTCTCTCTCTCTCTCTCTCTCTAGTCTCTTCTACTTTAAGGTTTCCCACATAAACCCTAGCCTCCATGCAAGCACCAACAAGCCATAGAGGTGAAGACTGCTAGGAGTAAAGGACACAAAGAGTTCTCGTTTTAAGATTCAGATAATCTCAAAAGGTAAAGTTCTTCTATAACTTCTCTCTCAATCATATGTAATCGAATAAGTTTCAAGATCCATTTTAAAATAGTTTTAAAACCTATTTTCCGTCGGGTTTGGAAATCGTTTCCAACAAAGATATCATCAATTATTGGTCCGATCGGAGTATGTGTTGAAAACTGCATTCAGGATGCGATACGAGGCATTATGAGTTTCTAGTAATGCCTTTTAGATAAACTAATGCACCAGCAGTATTAATGAATAGAGTATTCAGACCTTATCTGGATAAATTCATTATAGTATCCATTGACTACATCCTAGTCTACTCAAAGATGGAGGAAGAGCACATGGAACATCTATAGATTGCTCTATGGACACTCCGATATAGCCATTTATATGCGAAGTTCAGTAAGTGTGAACTTTGGCTTACAGGAAATCAAAATCTTAGGACATGTTATTTCTCAGGATGGTATCTCTATAGACTGATCTAAGATTGATGTCGTCTTAAGCTGGAATAGGCTGACTAATGCAACATAAGTAAGAAGTTTTCTTGGTCAAGCTGGATATTACCGGAGATTCGTGGAAGGATTCTCCAAGATTGCAAGACCATTGACGAACCTGAGAAAAAAGGAGATGAAATATGAATGGACGGATCATCATGAAGGAGCATTTCAAGAGTTAAAGGATAAATTAACATCTGCACCGGTACTTGCAATACCTAAGAGCGGAGAAAGGTTCATAATCTACAGTGATGCATCGCACCAAGGACTTAGTTGTGTGCTTATGCAGGATGGAAATGTCATTGTGTATGGATCCAGACAGTTAAAGGTACATGAGAAGAATTATCCTACGCACGATTTGGAAATGGTTGCAATAGTGTTTGCTCTAAAGATCTAGAGATAGTATCTATATGGAGAGAAGTTTGATCTTTTATCCGATCATAAGAGCTTGAGGTATCTGGTATCTCAAAAGGAGTTGCACATGCATCAACGGAGATGGGTAGAGTTACTCAAAGACTATGACTTTTCTCTGCAATACTATTCAGGTAGAGCAAATGTTTATGGCTGATGCTTTGAGCCGCCAACCTCGACTGGTAATCGCTGCTATACTGATTCGAGAATGGCATGCATTGGAGATCCTAGTCGAGTTTGACCTTTAACTAGTGGAATCAACGGAAAGATAGCATCTTGGATGTCTTGTAATATAGCCAACTCTCATTGGTCGTATCATAGAGGCTCAACAGTCAACTGAAGATTTGAAATTGTGGTTCGCTAAGATGTCAATGAAGGAACTGGAGGTCTGGAGTATTGGTTCAAACAGAGCCTTAATATGTAAAGGTAGACTCTGTGTTCCTGACGAGGATAACTTCACAAAGGATATTTTGGATGAAGCACACAAGTCTTGTATGACTGTACACCCTAGATGTACAAAAATGTATAAGGATTTGAAAAGAAATTTCTGGTGGGAAGGAATGAAGAGAGAAGTAGCTGAGCACGTGTCTCAGTGTCTTACTTGTAAGCAAGTAAAGGCAGAATGCCAAAAACCAGCCTGGGCTTCTTCAGCCGTTACAAATTCCCCAATGGAAATGAGAACACATAACCATAGATTTCATGGTAGGTTTGCTGAGGTCACAGCAAAACCACGATACTATTTAGGTAATAGTGGATAGACTAATAAAGACGGCGCATTTTATCACCTATAGTATGATAGATCCAGTAGAACGCTTAAGCTAGATGTATCTATAACAAGTTGTACGATTACACGGCGTATATACTTGTTTTGATCATGTTAGATCAAGATTCACGTTTCACCATGGAGTTTTGGAAGAGTCTCTAGATAATGATGGGCACTTCATTAAACTTGAGTTCAGCTTTCCATCCATAGACCGATGGACAGACCGAACAAGTTAATCAAGTGATAGAAGATATGCTACGAGCTTGCATTATAAATTTTGAGAGTTCTTGGGAGACGCACCTGCCATTGATAGAGTTCGCTAACAACAGCTATTATACGAGTATAGGAATGACGTCATTCAAAGCTTTATACGAACGCCCTTGCCGATCACTGCTATGTTGGGCTCAAGTTGGAGATACTCAACTTCTAGGCCCAATACTGGTATGTGAAACTAGTGAGAAGATTCAAGTAGTATGTGAGAAGATGAGGACAGTGCAGACCAGACACAAGAGTTACGTTAATAAATGTTGCAAGGACTTAGAATTCGCAGTTGGAGATCACGTACTACTCAAGGTTTCGCTAGTTCGAGGAATTGTTAGATTCGGTCAGAAAAGAGGCAAGCTATCTTTCTCGATTCATTGGACCGTTTGAGACCTTGGAACGTATTGGGAAGGTTGCCTAAAGATAGGCATTACCACCAAAGATGTCAAGAGTACAAAACATGTTCCTCATTAGTATGTTGAGGAAGTGTGCCCACACCCCGGCACTTGAGATCAACTTCACAACATCACATTCAATGAAGGACTAGTATAGATCCTAGACTAAGGAATCAAGAAGTTTAGGATTAAGGAGAATCTGTTGGTAAAGATTTAGTGGAAGCATCACGATGAAGGAGAGGCTTCATGGGAGTTAGAGTTAGAGATGCACGAGAAGTTTCCATTTTTGTTTTAAACCCTACTTACTTTAGATTTCGAGGATGAAATCTTTTAAGAAGTAGTGGATGATGTAATATCCCATATTTTTAGAGGTATATTAATATATGAGACTTGGTACCATTCCCTGTATATATGTAGGACCCTTACCCTTCGATCTGTTGGTAAAATTTGTGTCCCAATCGATTGACTTTATCTCAATTGATTGACTTAGTGTCTTTCCCTTTTAATCGATTAACATTGTGACCTTATCAATCGATTGAAACCCTATCAATCGATTGAAACTCTGCCGACTTCAAACCATGACATGGACCCCTTTCCAATCGATTGAACTCACTCCCAATCGATTGAACAATTGCCACCTATTCTTCAATCGATTGAAAGAAGAGTAAATTTTATCCCCACGTTAGTGTAGAAACTGCCACCTTCACCCCTCCCCTCCCCTATTTATATGTTGTGTTCATGTGTATGGGTGTGTTTTGACAGTTTAGAGAGTTTGTAGAGAGAGGGAGATATTTGTATGCATATACTCTCACATATATATATACACATACACATATACTATACATATAAATATATACACACTCTGTGTTTGTGTGTGTGTGTGTGTGAGAGAGAGAGAGAGAGAGAGAGAGAGAGAGAGAGAGAGAGAGAGAGAAGAAGAACTGAAAGAGAAGAAGAGAGTAGAGAAAGTTAGAGAAGGAGAAGATGAGAGATGAGGAGAGACCATTGGAGCTCAAGCTCAACACACACACCCCTTCCACTTCAGTGAGTTCCAAACTCATTCAATAGCTTAGGGTAGATGTTTTTACAAGTTTTGAACGTGAAGGGACCGAACCAAATGCACCCTAGAGATTCTGGGCGTCACTGCCCAGTTCCTGGAGAAGACAACCTTTTCAATCGATTGAACTTGTATCAATATTGAAATGGCTATCAATCGATTGAACTTACTATTCCCTCAATCGATTGACACCACTGTTTCCCAATCGATTGAAAATGACTTCAATCGATTGGTACTTACAGAATACTGATATCTCTGTTTACATATGATATGAACTGCTTAGTTGTTTAAATACTATTTCATGCTTTCATTATACGATATTGTGGAATAAGAGATAATGTAACGACGTAGTGGGAGTAACATGGGAACGTGTTGTGATATTACATGACGTAGTAGTCATAAATTAGTTTGATATTCATTTCGTTTTGTTTCATTTCATTCAGAGTAGTCAGGCCATAATGGGATGTCATATATCGGTATTAGTACGGAACGTAGATAGGTTTGATAAGTTTTGGGAATCATACATGGGTGGACACTTGGTCATGAGATGTTCTTAAGAGCAATAGGCAGTGAAAATGTCCTTAAAAGTGGTATGCTGGACCAAGTAGTCCTAAAATAACCAGGTGATCCACGATATGTCCTTAAAAGCAGTGGCCTATGAATATGTCCTTAAAAGCAGTGGGCTGGGATCACTGGTAGACGTCGCTAAGTCGTCGCAATAGATTGATAGACTTTTGTTCAAACGTTATATCCCTGACATGCGGTGGGCGATGCATGTCCTTAAAAGTGGGGAATGGACTGACGTAGTGTCCATGACATGCGGTGGACAATGATTATGTCCTTAAAAGTAGTGGACAGAATGATGGTATATTTATAGAGTTAAACTATCGAATCTATTCTTCAATCATGAGTACTTTGTCTGTATTTAGGTAACAAGACGTTAGTGAGTTGGAATAAAGAGAAGATATTAGTAGTAGCATTATAATATATTGTTCTAACTTATAATTTCTTCACAATCTTGATATTGTGTAAGTTTCTACTCACTCAACTTTCTGTAAGCTGACGGCCTTTTATGCCTGGACATTCCTCGTCCAACCTACCCTTTTTATAATGATTCAAGTAATGAACTATACGATGACGACTACTACCGGAAGGAGAGATATATAGGAGATGAGCCTACTGGAGTAGGAGAAGCTGGAGAAGACTACTATACAGACGACTATGTATACACCAGCTAAAGACATAGGATATATTTTAGTTCTATTCCTACTCTCAAACTTTAGTATTATGTTTTGTAATAGAGCATACGTTGCCTTAAGATCTTTATTACTATATTTAAACTCTGATGTCATAGTTAGTAAGTTTTATTATTGTCAGGTTATTGTCTATTGTTATTCTTCCTATCGTTAGCATTTAGAATTGCATGGTGTGGATAATTCAGTGACTTCACCAGTTATTGCTTACGAACCCAAAAAGAAAATATATTTTTCTCTATTTTTGTTGTTCCGAGGCGTGACAGGTTAGATAGGTGGGGAGAAAATATTGAATATAACGGTGAATCAAGCGTACGACATGGTGTCCAGGGCCGGTCCTGACAATTTGGGGGCCCAAAGTGAGATTGAAAGATGGGGCCCTATCGGGGGTTCGGGGGCAGCGCCCCCGAAGATTTATTTATTTTTGTTACGCCTTTTTACACATATTTTTGACAAATTGAAAGTATAGTGAATGTAACATTAGCATATGTAGTGAATTTTGAACTTAGGTCCAAACTCCATAAGCTAGACATTATAACAAATACTTGAAATGCACACTTAGTAACGACCCAAAATTAATAAAACATTGAGCAAAAACCAATTCCAAAATCATAAAAGCAACCACAACTCAAAAATTCAAGAATCAAATGCACAAACCAACAACTAAAACCAAAGGAGATAGAATAATTAGACTTAAATTAAAATTTGAGATAACAATTGACATTAAATAGTGCAAAAAAGATTGAACTGAATACGTTTTCGATACACTTTTTTTTAATCAAGTTTGATCATGAAATCTTTTTCTTTTTTGTTATTTGTTTTTTGTTTACACTTGATCAATTGGGCTTTGTGTTTGAACTTTGAACAAAAAAAGATTGGGCTTTTTATTTTGTAATGGAATGTTTATTGAGCCAATTTTCAAACATGATTGGGCCTTATACTTTGTAGTTTGTACATACATAGGACTTATATATTTTGGGGGCCCTTTGGGATTGGAGGCCCCAAGCCTTTGCTTGGGCTGCTTGGCCTCAGGGCCGGGCCTGATGGTGTCACAAACCAATTATCTTTATCTTAATCGAATAACTAAGCATCAAGAGAAATTATTCAGTATAACCGTCATACCACATCAGCATACTTATGGGCCACACTATGCGGCCAAGACCGCCTAGGCCACAAATGTCACCAACCAATGGCCACAAATGGGCCGCACCATGCGGTCAAGACCGCCTAGGCGGATCACAGCCTTTGCCCTGGCATAGATGCTTCCCGTCAACCTCTCTAGCTCTCACTCTATCGCTCCTTTTAACAGTCCCCCCCTCTAAAAAAAGTTCTCTCTCTCTCTCTCTATATATATATATATATGTGTATATATGTGTGTTGGTTATCCATAAATCTCGATTACGGATCTGTAAAAATTCTTATCGAGTTTCACGATGGTTGCCTCCGATTGTGACTTCGTACGCACAGAGAGTGCGAATTGGGACTTTGGAGGAGGAGGAAGAGAGAGAGATTGTGTTGGGGAGGAACGTGCACGTGAACACCACGCACTTCACCATCACGGAGCCCGATGCCGACAGCGGCGAAAATGAGGCTTACATGGTCAGTGTGTTGGCTAGATATTGGTGGGAATCTCATTGGGAGGACCAATCGCCAATTAGGTAACTTAAACTCAGTGTGTTTGATTTCTATGGTTTTGTTAAATTTTGCTCTGTTTGGTTGTCAAGAAAATGAAGGAAAAGAGAGGAAATAGGAAATCCTCATCCCAATGTATTCACATATTTTGGTTCAGTGAAGAAAAAGAAACAGTTGCCTCAGTATGTTGAAAATAAATTTGGCTCAGGTAGTTCAGAAGTTCAGTTCACTGGTCAAACAAGACTTCAAATGTGAGGCTCAAAGGGCCTCATATTAGGGTTTTTTGTTTGTTTGTTTGTTTGTTTTGTGTGTGTGTGTTCTGTGTCTCAGAAACGAACCACCTCTGTGACATGGGTGAACCACCTCTGTGACATGGGTGAGGTTGGTTGGTTAGAGTTAGTAACACAGGCACACACCGGGGGCATGCCCCACTTTAAAAAAATCTCCCTAGTTTATGCTCCCCTGCGGGAGCTTTTAACCCACAACCTCCCAATTGGGGGATGGGCCATGGCCAACTCGGTTACTCGGCTACAGCCGAGTGTTTGGCCCATATTAGGTTATCTCCTTTCATATGAAGTAAATTCATTAATTTTAAGGAACTGCAATTTTTGAAGATTGTTTTCTTTTTCCCCCACCACAGTTTGAAGAGTGATGTTGAACCCAGTTCATGGTGATAAATAGGATAGCTGATTGACGCTGATGACTAACTGTAAACATCTCCGTGGGCAGAATTAATAGTTCTCCATTTGTTGTAGCAGTTAGCAAAATTGATAGCCCTTGGTGATTATGAATTTTATCCAATAAGTGTCATCTGAGACGCAGTCCTAGTCGAATATCTGCCAGAAATTAACTTGAGACATTACAATTCGAAGTTAAAAGCACTTGTATATATACTAGAGGACTATCACATTTAAATGCATAGTTGGTTAGGAAATATATGTTAGACATTGTTATTTTGTTGTGTTTTGGTGCAGCTCTTATGCTCATTATAATGCTACCATGATATTGACTAGTATATTTACTAATTTGGTATTTTCTTTCTTCAGACATAGTTTGTACTCCTTCTGTCCACGTTAAGAGTAATTTATTCCATTTGGTGAGTTTAAACTTTCAAATTAGAATCCTCTATGATTTCTTTAACTACACACTTTCTAAGTTTCCCCCTTATTTTATGAATCTCTCTCACTTTTCATGTTATGTGACACTAAAATTTTAAACCTAAAAGAAGATTTGAAGAATGGACTGAACATGAAGAAGAAGAAGAAGAAGAAGAAGAAGAAGAAGAAGAAGAAGAAGAAAGAGCAGAAGGGGGTTTGGTTGGTCAGCGAAATGCTGTCCGGTGGGAAGCTGAGAGAGAGAGAGAGAGATAGATATAAATATTGAACTATCCTAGCCATTAGATGAAAGTTTGTAATAAATCCTATAGAAATTTAGTGTTAAGTCCCCCGTTAGGGAATGTTATTGGTTGAAGGACACAATGAAAACATTTTTGGTTAAAAATCCCTCAACTCGAGTCTTTTGTTAGAGCTATTTTTTTCTTCCTGAAAATGGTGAATAACTAAAAAGAAATGCCAAAAAACCGAGTACAGAAGTACAAGGGGCATACCCTAGGATATACAATCAAGATAAAAATCATGCTAGGAGAAAAAAGATGGAGTTAATTCTGGATAACAGAATCTACCCCAACCTAGGAAGCATGGGTGCCGCGGTTTGACACCCGCACTGTGACACCCGTGCGGGTGCTGCTGCCTTTAATTAGTACACACCCAGAGCTGGTGCGGCTGCCTTTCCAAAGAGTCCGTGCTATCTAGACCCCAACTAAAAACTAGCAACCAAAAAACAAACAGAACATGGACACGAAAGGAAAAACAAACAAAGCACATGGCACACTAGATGAAGAAAAAAGGAACAAGAAGTTCTATGCTCTATGACTGTGTAATGTGTTTATGATGACTTCCTTTGAAATTCTTCTTTGCTTACTTCTTATTTTGACAGGATGAGGTCGAGCATTCATGGATAATGGACCTCTCCTCAAGAGCATTGTCTAAGTCCTTGTCTAATTCATCATCTTCCACTCCAGGGGACATATCATCACCCACCAATGCATAAGAGAGGATTGAAGCATGGGGGGATGAGTAAGAGCAACAGAGCCAAAAAAATGAGAGTCCACACTGGGATGAGAAGAACTAGCCTCGGAACATGGATTCTTAGCTATTTTTCTATGCTTCTCTGATCCTTGGTCGAATATCCCATCATCGTTGGATAGAGTTGAAAACATATTCCTCTCAATCTTGGAGATCTTGGAGTCCCCTAAGGGAGATGTATCTTTGTGGGTATGAGAGGATTCATCAATAACTTTCTTTTCTTTTTCCTTCCTGGTAACAACTCTCCAAACACTAATACTGTCCTTTTTCTTATAGTTACTAGATGTTTAGGCTTAGCGGCTACACCACCCAAAGCAGTCATGCCCAAACTGAAAACATTTGTTAGAATGGGTAGGAGTCCGCTGGTACTTAACATGATCTTAGTCAAAACAGACTCTCCACAATCATCTTCTGCTTCATCAAAACAATTAATAAGGTCATGCTTGGCACTCACCTCCACACAAACCCTGTCATAAGAGATACGCCTACAACTTGCTTTCATTCTGTCAACACGCAAAGGTTTTCCAATAAAACTAGCAATAAAGCTTATACCTCTAGGGTTCAAATACTCCAATGGGATACCATAGAAGTTGACCTAAATGGGAATGGTCTGAATTGTCTCCTTATCCAACTTTTGATTCGGTTCCAAGGCCTTAGAAGGAGGGGTTGACCAACAATGTAACCAAGGGCCATTCTCTAAAATTGCATCTCTTCTTTCAGAACTTGCAAATTTAAGAAAAAGAAGCCGGAATATGTTGCTAGGGTGTCAACATGACCATCCTTAGCCCAGAACTTTGTGGTAGCATTACAGACAAGAGTAAAAGGAAGCCTTTTAAGAATGAAATGCCCTACTAGAGTTTTTTCCCAATCTTTCTTTCCTTCTTTAGTCAAGGTTTTAGGAATTCTAAGAATCAGATTTTCATCACGGCTCCCATGATTGAAAAAATTCAGATTATGATTGAAAACACCGATCAGAGGTGTTGGGAAGGTCAACCTCCACTTCGTTTGTCTCACAAAAGGGACCAGGAATATGGCCTGCGGGCTGCATAGAAGGAGTACATGCAATGGGAAAATGGGTTTACACATTAACTTTTTGCTCGACATCCCCAACATTACACGTATCCGTAGCAGCTTGTGCCTCATCACCCTCAACATTTCTATTTGCAGACCCAAGAGACTTGGGTACAAGCTTATGCGAGCTTGGATTGGAAACCATACCTGCCCAAGAGGACCTATTCTTTTTAAGATCTTGGCCATCTGATTGGAAACTCAAAAGGACCAGTAGAAAGAGTTCCCTCTTGTATCATTTCCAACATAAATCTCTCAAAACGACTAGGAGCATGAGGTGCGGCATCAAGGTTCGAGTTTTACATACCAGGAATGGTTTTGTATGGCGTCCGTAAGGGAACATCAGAAGCATGAGCAATAGGTCCATCAATGTTTGCAGCAGCAACTTTCTTGGAATCAGTCAACACATCTCTAAGGGACCCACAAGAAAAATCCGTCATCTTGCTCTACAACTGGCAGCTCCTCAATAAATTTAGAAGCAATGGTAGCAGCAATAGCTCCCTCATCTTCCTCTAGATCATCATCTGTGTGCCGTTGGTCATCATTAGAAGCTTTAGTTGCTGCAACAACCCTAGATTCATCGAGAGAATGAACATTCGAACATCACATCTGCGTCCATAGGTTACCAACAAACTCATTCGCAAATGGATCTTTAGGTGGTCCCCTGGTCTTGAGGATCGCCTAAGAAGATTCCCTTGAGTTGTCAGATCCAACTTCTTCTCAGCAACACTAGAAGTAGCTGCAACAAACTCCTTGAGTTCTTATGATAGCTTTGTTTGAGATTGAGGAGGAGATCTTTTGATCCTCTCTCGCTTGCCCATCTTCAGATTTGTAGAGAGGAGGAGCTTCTCTCTCTTGAACTTATTGGGGCATTTAACAAATTCGTGCCACCAGGAGGTGGTTGGTTTGAGGGGCTGTTGGTTGTGGTTTAGGCCCTGGGGCAAGAGTAGAAGTGGCTTGGTGGCCGTAGTGGGCTGGGGTGTGGGATGTGAGCTGTGGGGTGTGCGCCACGGTTGTGGGCGGCGGCGGCTAGGTGATGGTGGGAAAATGGACTAAACCAACCCTTCGTCTTTATCACTCACAATCTCACATACATTTTGGTGGGTCCCACTCTCCTAACTTACTATGCAGATTAAAAGTATATATTGGAATTTTAATTTTTAATGTTATTTAAGCATGAAGGAAAACATGAGGGAACTAGTTTTTCTTCTTGTTTTCCTTCCCCTCTAGAAAACATGAACCAAACAGAGCCTTAGTATTTATACCTATGACCTATGTTACCCAGACTCGGGTATGGGTGTCGGGTGCGGGTATGTATCTAGGTGTCGGACCTCCTTTAAATCCAAATCTTAGGATCCGGGGACATGTGTCTAAACGTTGGATACGGATATGCGGACACCTTCTGAACGTATAAACATACTATGTTTCTTAATATCAATAGTTAGAAACCTCTTTGCCCACAATTTTGAGCTTCTACTTACCTTTTCAACATCACTTGTGGAGGATCCGAGTGTCCAAATTGGGTACGGGCGTCGGACACGGGGATCGGGTACTTGGGGCTAATAGGAGAGTCCATGTAACATAGCCTATGACATGAATATTCTGAAAGTATTGCAACAGACAGTTAGGTAGGGACCAAATCCCATGAATGTGAAATTACCTTAGAAGCAGGAATCTTTAAAAGTGGTCACGCTCCCCGCCCCTGCCCCCGCCCCCGCTCCTACCCCCGCTTCCGCTCCCGCCCCGCTCAAGAAGTAACCTTTGAAACCTCGTAAAGTTTAGCGCTTTCCCGCCCCCGCCCCCGCCCCCTCTCCCGCTTCGTGCAATTAGGAAATTACTCAGTCTGCTTAGTACCTAAAGTGCAACTTCCACCTTTTTATATTCTCATATGTCTATCTTTAACTTAAGTAAAGGGGAAAACGCCGTAACTGATGAACCATAAAAATTTTATAGACGACAAGCATAATTTTTCCTTGGTTTGGAAAACACATGGTGGTGTATAATAGAATCAGCTAGCAGTAGTGCTTTAAGAGAACTGTGGAATCTTTTAGCTGAAAACAACTGCTACAAATTGTCTGTTCCTGTATTTGACTTCATCTGTTGTGGTCCAGTACAGAGTTAAATTTTATTCGATGTTGGAATGCCTGCTACGTTGTATTAATGGTAGGAAAATGCCATTCTGGATCTGTGTCTATATGACCATATCTGTTGGTGGAAACAGTAAATATTTGAGCTCTAAAGATGGTGACATGACTGTGCTTGGGCTTGAGTTCAACTTTAACATCCTTTGTTCATTTGTAATACATGCACCATGTCATAGTTTGATCCCAATACCTAATATTCAGGGTTCTTAAGATCAAAGGATGACAAATGAACAGGGAATGTTTTAGCTTTAGAGATGAAAATACTTGGTTTTTCTTTTTTTGTCTTTTATGGGCAGGTAAGAACTGCTCAACTCTGCTGCTCTGGCATGACCTTAACTACTGTTCAATAATTTAACAGCTAATCATTAATTACCTAGAGCATCTACTGGTTGTGATAAAGTATGGGCAGGTAAGAGGGTGTTTCAGGTTTGCCTGTCCATCGATATAAGGAAAAGACTTTAGTGCATTTCTTTAGGTACTTTTCCTACTGTTTTAAGGTGTGATAGGTCCGCGTGTATAAGTGTTTTATGTGGCAGATCTGTGGCACACAGGTAGACCAATAACATCTTAGAACAGGACGAGAAGTACCTAAGGAAAAGTACTGAAGTGTTGTCCTTGGAGAAATGATAAGTTGCAGTAGGTATGAGGAAGTGTACTTCTGATCTTAATTGAATTAGTAGTGTAAATCAGTTGTCTGGTGATTCTTGACTCCAAAGTATGATATAGAAGTCGCGATCCATGTGTTCCCTGAAATATACAGGATTATAAATGTAACAGGGACACAGGTCTCATCTGAAATTAATTTAGAACACTTATCAGTTCAATCTGGTATAGTAGGCATGGAAATATCAAGTGCCAAGTGGGAAGCTGTCAAGGAACTTCTTCCTTTCAAGAAGCAATGCTTGTTGTATGAGGAAAGATGGAGTAGCAGACGATGTATTTACCCGGTAGTTGTGGCATTAGATGTTTGAATTGGAGTTTCTTGAGATTTATTTTGAATATTACAAACACCCACGAGTATTTTTCAAATCACAAGTTATTTATAGGCAAACAAATTGCTTGGTGTAATGTGACATGTAGTTTCTCAGGAAATTGGAAGAGGTTTTTTGTCACTTGCAGCATTGCTTAAGCTACTATACACGTATATGAACCGCCATAACATAGACATGGAGTTCAAGCAGGAGTCTGGGAGGCTAAAGTCTTCTCAGTATTTTAGCAGTCAATCTGTTATTGCTGTGTGTAACAAAAATGCAGCAAATAGAAATATAGTCTATAGTTACACATTGTATATCATATATAGCCACAATGAAACAATGCATTACTCTGTGTTGGTTTTTATTTCATTTATTTTTCTTCTCATGCATACAGCTGGCAGAAATATCTGCAATCAGTATGTTGTTTTTCTCTTCAACTTTGTTTTCTTTTTATTGTTCTTTTCCTCTCTCAATATGTTTTTGTTCTCTCTCTCTCTCTCTCTATATATATATATATCCTCATGTAGTCTCAGGGAGATCCTTTATAGGATTGCTTTATAATGCTTCCACTGCAATTGGGTACTTGCTCTTTGGCATGCGAACTAGTGTTGGCTGGACAGAGTCTTCTCTCTCCAGAGGTCTCCACCTGCAATGGAGGTAAAACTGTCAAATTGTGGGTGTATAGCTAAACAAAACACCCAAGTGATGTGGCCCACATAGTAAATCTCTTGCACCAGATGGTTATAGGTGGTATCCAGAACAGAATGACTCCAAATCTGTTTAGGTTGCGAGATTTGGATAACTTTTTAGCGATGCCTTCTATGTGATTGTTATGATCAAGTGTTCAAGCTAATAGATGGACTGTATGTTCTCCTGTTTGTTTCCTCACATCTTATGCATGCATACATATATTCAGTAGGGGCTTGCTATCATACTATATGAAGATAGTAGGATAGCATTGTGTTCAATTTTAGATGGACAAGAAAAGTCTATGACGAAAATAAAAGATGGACAAGAAAAGTCATTGCCATCTCATTAAAATATGGGTACTAAAGTAATTTTGAGTGATTGCACTAAAGTAATTTACTTTAGCTCCTTTGCCAGATTACTTTATTGTCCTCATTTAATGAGGTGGCAGGAACTTTTGCCCAAAAGAATGTGCATACTTTGAGATATGTAGTAGATTAGCATTTTTATGAATATGTAAAGGTAAAACAGTTAGCGCTACGCAGGCAGATGGTTGCGTTAGGTAGCTGACTACCTTTGTCAGATCTCTTATGGATGTGTATAGGGAATTCTAACTTCCTACATTTCTAATATGATGCACTCTTTGATGGACAAAAATGTCCATGCCATCTCATTAAAGTGACAATATTGAAGTGGTGATAATACACTATGTTGCATGGACTTTTCTTATTAGGTTTTTGTACCCGTGTCAGACACTCGACAATTGGAAAAGGGTATAATGGGATATGTGTCTGACACCTCTGGTTGGATATACCCAAGAAACATGTTAGCTACTTATATAATGAAATTAAGTATGTGGTCATATTCCTTTTGCTACAAAGTTCAGGTTAGTCCTCAGAAGTTCAGGTTAGACTTACGATTGCATAAAACACCATTTTCGCTTAGAAATATAAGGAAAAATATTTTTTTTGCAAATATTTTTTTCGCCAGTTTTCGCCAGTGCCACCATGTCCTTAGAATCATGAATTTGGGAAACCCGAAGCTTAGATATGGTTCGACACCCGTACTCGAGTCCATGTAACATAGATTAGAACAAAGGATCTAGCAGTAAACCACTTAGTACCCTCATTGTAAAAATTCGTTAGTGCCCTTATATTTTAATGAGATGGTGATAATTTTTATTGTCCATTAATAAAATTGAACACAATGCTATCCTACTGCCTTCATGTAGAAGGACAAGAAGCACCATACATATATGTATATGTTATTATGCTTTGTTCAATTAATCTTACTTGTATCTGCAGACCAGGTGATGAATGAAGACACAAATCTCCAATTTTGCCAGGTTGAGTCCCGGACACATGCGTGGTCCATTGCCGAACCCCAGGAAACTGAAAGGCTTTAAAGGTTCCTGTAAATGATGGAAAGAATTCTAACTTTTATAATGCAAATGAAAGGAAAGAAAATAGAGCGCTAGTGGATGAACTGGGAGGAGCTTACATCAAATCTGGAGGGATCAAACTTCTGGGGATTAGAGAAAATTTCTGGGTCATGGTGAATTGAAACTACATCCAAGTTAATGGACCAGCCTTTCTTGATTTTGAATCCTGAAATATTGTTTGAACAATTTCATGTTTCAGCTGGAAAATCAGCGCTTAGGCTCTGTTTCGTTCATGGATTTAGTGAGGGATATGAAAATAGTGAAGAAAAACCACTTTGCTTTGTTTAGTTAGTAAGGAAACCAGGGAGGAAAAGAAAATAGGATAAAAAATACAATTAATATTATGGGTCATTTTCTTTCCTCTTGTCTTGATTTCATATTATTTTCGAGAATTGTTAATTCCTAATGTTATTTAAGCCTCAAGGAGAACAGTACGGAAGTTTTCCTTTTTATTTTCTTTTCCTTTTCTATCTCTAAATCCACAAACCAAACATAGCCTTAATGTTTACTTTAGTGGATTTGTACCATCAATTTCAAAGTCTTGGGCAGCCTTTCTTGAATACCAAGGCAGGATTGTGGCCATCCGAAGAGTTTCATTCATCACCTGAACATGAGAAGATCAACAAGTTGCATAATTTGTGGAACTTTCAGTAAAAACAATTACAAGGACTCAGGAGTAATTTTCATGGTACTAACTTTGTTCGTGTAAGGCATGTTATTGACTTCGGACCAGGTAAGAGTCGATCCATCTTTTCTGCTATCTCGAATTTTCATGTGTTCGTCCTGCAAATTTACAATTAAATTGTCCTTCGCAGGGTTCAACTAAACATATTAGAAAACATTTTTGCTGCTGCCGTTTGGTTTGGGGATTCAGAGAAGGAAAAAATAAAGGAAAGAAAAAGATGAGGAAAACTATTACCCTAAAAATGAAAGAAATACTGGATTTCAAGCAAGAGAAATGATTTCCAAATTTGAACAAAAAATTTGATTCCCAAATACTCTAACAGTTACCACATGTTAAAACATTGGTTGGTGGTACCACATACCACATAGCACTAATGTGGTACAATAAACAAACCATTTGAGAAGCTAATTTGGGATTCAAATTTGGGAATTATAGCATTATCCTTCAAGGAAAAAGAAAGGGAAGTGACTTGCAGAATTCAAAACTTCTGTTATATTTTGTGAAATTCTAAATTTACCCCTCATTCTCTCTGCACCCACATGTACAACAGGAGATGCTTATGAACTGCTCCTCAATGCGGAATGTGTACGTAAAAAGAAAAAGTTGTATGTGCATTTTTAGAATTCCTTTTCAAAATTTTCACCCATTTTTCTTTCCCTTCTCGTTTTCCTCACTGGTTTCCTCGTTAACCACGCAAAGAAAAGTGCTTTCATCAGTGGTCTCTTTCCATTTCCTAACTAAATCCCTGAACCAAACAGAGCCTAGAAGTCAAGGTAATATTACTCTGAGTCGTTCCAATGCAACTGGATTTTCTTCAAGGAACTTGATCAGCCATGTGAGTGCAGCAGTTGTGGTGTCATGACCTGCAACTAGCAAGGTTAATATGTTGTCCTTCAACTGTTTGTCTGTGAGTTTACCATCATCGTTTTCTTGTCCTTCTGAGACATTTTTGGTGTGCTTCTTTAGCAGGGAACCCAAGAAGTCTTGCTGGAGGCCTTCCCCGATTCTCCGTTCCGAAATTGTTGAGTCTAACATGGAATACATCCTATCTCGAGCCTGATCATATGGAATACAAATTGTTAAATATCCCGAAGATATTTCGTTCGGATTTTCTGTTGCAGTAAAACTATTGAGCAACATCAGGTAGATTTTTGTTTTATTGATAGATTCTGGCATGGACACTTCAATTTCGGTGCTAATGTCCGCGTCGGACTCCGGCCAGCAAAAAATAATAATAATGTCTTTAATTTTTTTACCTTGGACACAATGCTGTTGATGTAAAATTCTTAATATAATAGAATGGGAGTTAAGTAATGGGTTTATTTGAGAAATTGGAAGAGGGAAGTGGACATGGCACAATATATTTAGAAGCAACTGACTTTTTATTTGCAGTATCCGTAGCCTAGGTTCATAAGATTTGACGTGTTGCTGTGTCCGTATCCGTGTGTCGTGTTTGTAGCCAGAATAATGCTACAGTCACAAAGAGATGCTTACAAAATGATGTGGCATCCCATGTGGCAGAGTTAAGTGTGTTGGGTCTTACTGCAACATGGGTGCCACATGAAATGTTACATCCTTTTGTGAGCATCTCTTTGTGACTCTTTTATGACTCTAGCATTACTCTTGTATCCGTGTTACATACTCTGTGTGTGAATCAATAGATTCAATACCCTACATTTTCCATCGTAACAATTAAGGCCCTTGATTTTTAAAATAATACCAATTGAGGACAATCATTACTAGTTGTAACTGAATCTTTCACAGTTTGTAATATGGTTATGCACGCACTCACGCACGCCTGCGTGTATATGGGTCAAAAGACACTTTAGTACCATTTATTTCCCCCATATCTTTACCATGGTACTTCCAATTGCAAAGGACCATGATTTTTAAAAATTCCTTTGGCCTTTTTTTTTTTTTTTCCTCCCCTTCAAAATTCAAGGTCTTGCTTGTTGCAATTGAAACTACATGACTCAAACTGAAGTTTTAGAAAGAAAAAAAAAAAAAAAAAAACCAAAAACCAAAAACCAAAAACAAAAACAAAACAAACATAGGTACTGTAATGTATATCACCCTGTAATTTATGCAAGCATTATGAGCTTATGAAGAATCCTAACCTTGATACCGCGATAAAAGGCAGTTCCTGGGAGTTTAATTGGCAAGGATGCGAATGAGGAAGATATTACTTTAAAATTGGCTCTGAATTTTTCTTGTTCCTCTCCATGGGGCTCTAAGCTCATTATCATGTTGCCTATTACTTTGAGTGTAAACTGCAAAACAAGAAAGCTTAGATTATGTCTCTGGACACAGGCTTTAGGCTCTGTTTGGTTCATGGATCTAGATGTAAAGGAAAAGAAAACAATGAGAAAAACGATTGCCTTTGTTTGGTTAATAAGGAAAACACTGATAAATATAGAAGGAAAAGAAACAAGGGTTAAGGTCAGCCACATTCCGAAAGATGAGTCTCGAATTGGAAATAGACTTTAACTTTGAACTTTGTGTCACTTCCCTTCCTCTTTTCTTGAGTTCAAAATTACATTTTGTAATTCTTTTATATATCCAATTCTATTCAAGTATAGAGAAAAACGCCAGAGAATATTTTTTTCTTCTCGTTTCCTTTCCTATCCTACTTTAAAATCCTAAACCAAACAGAGCTTAACTATGAATTTCAGAGGTTTAAGATCACTATGAATTTCACAGGTTTAAACTCGAGTATTGAAACCCAACTGTAGAAACTTCTTCAAGAACCAAGACTGTTCTTCCATCCCATTGTTCTAAAGTTTCAATAGCCAAACTGTTCATGAACTGGAAATACTTTTTCAGGCCATCAATTGAGAGAGGCTCTGCAATCAGCCTTCGAAGCCGCTTGTGTGCTTCACCACTCTGTTGGAGCAAGCTGGTGGGTCCCAGCACTTGTTTCCCTGTGTAGAAGAGGTTTAAGCTCACCAACCCGTCTTTGCCTGTTAACAAAATCTTGCTTGCTTCCCTACCAGTCATGAAGACGGTAAGCCTCCCCAAGACACTGCTTTTAAACACCTTTCCATACCTAGTTCAAAGCATATGAAGTACAAAAGATCAGGCATTTTTTGTTCTACATTTTTGCAATTTAATGGCCTTTGGACACACACACACACACACATTGGTAAATATCAATACCATCCCATTTGCCTTTTTATCATTAAGTCCCAAACATTTGACATGATGCCCCTAACTCTCATAACTTTTTTTGTGTTTATGTTGCGTTTCAACTTACTAGCTAACTGAAACGAATAAAAATGACTACAATCCCCAAGATGAATACAATACGCCCAATATATATGATGGGTTTGTGAACATAAACTAAAAAAATCGTCAAAAGATGGATATGCAGACTGCGGTTGAAAGTAATGCATGTCAAATAAGGATATATTAGTCTTTTGACAATTTTAAATTTAACCTCCTAATATGTTTTACTGATATATCGACCTAAATACAAAAATTATCTAAAGACAGAAATGAAGTTGAAAGTGATGCTCTTTCAAACAAGTGTATATTCATCTTTCAAGAATGTTTAAAACTTATATATACAAATTTGTAAAATTGTATGGGTGGTGTTATAGTAATTTTGCTCATTCGATTTAGCAGGTATGTGAACTGCAACACGAATATGAAAGGCAAGAGAGGTCAAATGGTTGGGATAATTAACGCTTAGGCTCTACTTGTTCATGAATTTAGGGAGGGAAAAGGAAAGGGAAGAGAACTAGTTCTTGTGTTTTCCTTCATGTTTAAACTAAGAAGCACCAACACGGACACGTGACACGAATACGTGAACACGATATTTCTCAAAAAAAGCAGGATGCGAATACGTTTGGGATACACGATTTTTTTTCTATTTTTTAAATATATGTTTTACCATGTCTAAACAAAGTGGCATAAAAATACATAAATGACAACAATATTATGACATTATCAATAAGAACAAAGCCAATGAATAAAATTCAATAACATCTTTATAAATCAACATTTATCCACATTCATTAACCAAGTTTCGAAGCACATAAATAGTTTACATACTTGTTCCCAAAAAATATGTCAATACTATGAATGAAAACCAAGTCTTTTGCATGTTTTGGTGTCATTTTATTCCTTGTCATTGAGTGCACAAAGGAGTATGAACTCCAATTCCTTTCACCTCACCACGTGACCACATGACGAAGAAGAAGGGTGCACAAGTAGTTTCAAAGATAGGGTTTGAAGCAAAGGTGCACATGCACCATAGGTTACCCACCAATGGTGAATGGAATCAACATCTACAAACTCTCCCGACCTACTTGAGTATCCGACACATGTCCAAAGAGTGTCGGTTCAAGAAAAACTAATAAAAAATTAGGATACGATATTTTGAGTATCTGATGTGTCCAAAGAGTGTCGATGTCAAATACGCCCCCGACATTGATATGAGGGGCAAAAAAGAGTGTCAGTGCTTCATAGTGTTTAAATAACACTAAAAATTAGAACTTTGTAAAATACAGTTGTAATATAAGAAAAAAAATCTAAGAGAAATGGTTCACAACATTTAGACTTTTTGATATATTTTTCAACTTATTCTATTTCTTTTTTTCTATTTTTTCCGTTATTTTCCTGATTAACCAAACAAATCCTTGTGTTATTTTTTTCTCTTCCCGCACTAAATCCAATAACCAAACAGAGCCTTAGAGTCTAAATTGCTAAAAGAAATTGCTGTTGTCTTAGTTTTGGCGGCTGACAAATAAATCCGGTCCCAAAGAACGGACAGACAAGATCGCATATTATAGTTTGCGCTGGAAATATTAATGTAAAGGCAAGATTCATGGGATGTTAGTCATAGATATTCACACACAAACGCACTGTGTATTTGAATGATTACCTCTGTTGCCTCTTCTTGATAAAGCTGTAAATACCAGGAGGACTAGAAAACTCAGAAATGAAAGAGAAAGTTTCCCCTACAATAGGCCATCCCAGGCTACCTGGTATGCCTTCCATTTCTTTTGGAGAAGTCCGCGAACGCAGCAAGAAGGCCGAGAGTATCAGAATTGTTGATATCAGTGTCAAGAACATCAACATTATTGGCTCCATTGCCTCTCTCTCTCTCTCTCTCTCTCTCTCTCTCTCTCTCTCTCTCTCTCTCTCTCTCTCTCTCTCTCTCTCCTACCAAACAGGCACTGCTAGATTCAAAAGGTACTGAATCCAAGTATTTATGCAATCACATATGAGATAAGAAGCTTAGTTTCTCCGTCGCTTGTTAATGTCTCTTGGTAATGTACAACACAATGGCCTCACTTGGTAATGAACGATGATGACCTTTTATACATTATTAAAGAGGGGTGGAGCCAGGGATTGATCCTAGGGGACATAAACTTACATGTGCTCCTGGTGAAAGTAATTTTATCTTTGGTGGTTAAGATTTAAAAAATTGTGATTGTTCCGTGGGTTTCAAGTAGAATGAGTGCTGAGGTAAAAGATGATTATTCAAAGACAAACTAATTACTCTTTCAAATAGAATTGTGCTTAGATCTGTAATTTCATTTTTTTCTTTCTGTTTTACTAGTTTCACTTGTATAACGAAAATTCTTATACGTTCGAAAGGGTTATCAATTAAGATAAAATATTTGAGGCTAATTAAATATATAAGATACTTATTTGGATGAAAGTTATAAATTTTCGAGGACCAAAGTGAGATTTATGGAGTCTCTGTGGCTACATTCCTGTTATTAAGCGGTGGCCCATGCATAATAGGGGTTCATACGTATACAAAATGTGTGTGTGTGTGTGTGTGTGTGTGTGTGTGAGAGAGAGAGAGAGAGAGAGAGAGAGAGAGAGAGAGATTATAGTATTATACAATAGTCAAGTTGTTGAGAAATATTTGAATATAATGAGTAATGCTAGACCTCCACCCACTTCACACCCAAAAACTCATAAACACTTACAATCACTTTTAGGTGGCACTGTGAGGCCAAGCAGGAGGATTGTGAGTATTTGTGAGTTTTTGGGTGTGAAGTTGGTGTGAGTGTAGCATTACTCGAATATAAATGTCACTGTCAGGGCTGCAAAAATTGACTTCATCATATGTTCCAACGACATAAGATAGGGATTTTCTGACTCAATGACAGCAATGGCTATGCAATATTTGCTGATTTTGAGTATTTGATTTGCCGACTCTGGTGTGTCCTTTCCTGAATGGTGTCTGATAATGCAATGTTTTTTATTGTGTTTTTTGGTAATTGTTTTTAGTATCTTGGTGTAGGACTTTGTTTGAAATCTAGATGATATTACTTTCCCAATATGTGCTGTTTTTCTCCATTTGAAATCTTATCAGCATCTATTCAAAGAAATTATTTTTTTGGAGTTAGGGTTTGATGCCAAAATGATCTTCACGACATAGTAGCATGTAGCAAGAGTAATGTTCTGGTTCTCAAATTTGGGATATCCCAAGTGCTATGTGAGTGATATCACATACACTTATCTGTGGTACAATAACTAACGACGCAAAATGTGGCACAATTGTCAAAGCAAAACTTAATTTGGAATTCAAATTTGAGAACCATAGCATTATTCCTATTTAGAAATGGTTCTTTTTAGCTGGGCCGTAGCATGGTGCAATGACATTGCCATCTTTGAAGGGTTCGAAAGCCCTTATAAATGCTTAACTACTTGGGATTAAGGCTACAAGTTGGACGGGCTAGTGGAGTACGGAACGAGTCCAACTCAGAGTTTTGTTTAGTTGGGCGGGCTAATGGAGTCTGGAACGAGTCCAACTTGAGTTAGGTATTGTACAAACTTATATAAAATTTTGGAATTGGGTTGGGACTGAAATCACAAAGTCTGACCTAACTGCAGACTAGGCATGGGCAGAAGCACCGAAGAACCACCTGAGCCCAAGCAAGGCCAAACTGGAACTTGAGAGCATGACTCAAACTTAGTTTCAAGTGGTTTGATAGCTAGTAAGTTACCTGTTCAAAACTTGGAATCAACAAAGCCCAAACTCAAGCTTGAGAGCATGAAACTGTATATGTCCTATGTATATGCCATAATACATTCAGACCACCAAAGATGTTGGTCTAGTGGCACTTAGGCTGCTTATTCTCAAGTGGTTTGGTGGCTAGTGGGTCATGCGTTCGAAACATGAAGTCACCAAAGGATTATTCCTAGGCAAGGAAATCTGGGGTGTTCATTAATTTAACATCTCTAGTGGATTAGGCTATGGCTCAACTTCCATTAATTTGAACATCTCTAGTGGGTTAGGCTATGGCTCAACTTATTTGAGAGAGCTCCTGCAAGCCCTTGTCTTTGGGCCTCTTTTGGCATTGGTTTCAAGCGTGTAGGGATTACTCTGGTCACAGTCAGATAGCGACCACCACTTTTGGTCCCCCCTCTCCTACCCTTTTTGGTCAAGCGAAAAAACTAGTAGTTTCAATTAGTCATGCTAAATGAAGATTAAACTTAGGAAATCTAAGCAAACTCTGCAAAATCTCCATCCGAGCCTAGACTGAAGTCAAAGCCCAGCCATTCCAAAAATGTTTACACAAGTAATTTTGTGACTTGGAATGACGAGAGTGGCTTCATGCAAGTAAATTGAAAAAGAATGGCAAGTAACGCTATGCTTTATATATTTGATTTTTAAATTTGGTTTCTAAATGTTTTATAACTGTATCGCATGCAGTGACATGTGATATCACTAATCACTGTCATAGCATGAGATACAAATGTTTTGGACCAAATGCGATTAGAATTCAAATTGCTACAATTGTTCATTAGTGGCATCTCAGCCTGTCGGCCATAACTACAGCAAATGGCTTTTGTAGCTTAGGCTTTACCTTGTTGAGTCCAGCCCTGTTATTCACCATTCGTCACTTTATCACTTCTCTCACCACTAATTTATTATTTTTGTGAAGGGTAACTAGCGTGCGCTGCATTTTAATTCCCAAGCATGGCACCGCTAGTGGCATATTCAAGAAATTTTTTCAGTAGTGTCATCCTATAACTAAAAATATATCACAAAATATGGGTGTAGTAGGATATAATTTGATGAGATTGAGACATAAAAAAAAATGTGGTTTAAGATTATAGAATGACAACACAAAATATGAGTGCATTACACTTGGGGGCAGATGTAGAAATTTGAAGTTAATTGGGGCGGCTTGGTAGGGGCATGACCAAAAAGTTGCTCCAGAGGGTGGTTAAGTTTACGGGGGTTGAGGCAGCACCCCTCAGGCAAAATTTTTTTTGGGGGTCTATTTATACATATTTTTTTTGCGTAAATGATATAAGCAAATACTATAAAAATTTAATAAAAAATTCAAGAAATTGTCTTTCATTGTATGACATGTATTAAAGTTACAACACTTTGGGACCTGTATTGCCTAATATATATTGTAACTAAAACAAGGGCACCAAAAAAGTTAATATCAAATGTCACATCTTTCATACCAAATGATTCATTAGAAAAGTTAATACTAATTGGTACCAAATGTGTAACATAAGGACACCTTGTTACTACAAATTGAGACCAAGATAATGTTAATCCTATGAGGCAATCTGTATAAACAAAATAAATTGGTAACAAAAGGAAACAGTAATTGCAAACAGAAAACAGGATTAAACTCACTGTTACAGAATATAGAAACAATAATATTGAGAAAGAATCCGAGCCCAGTGAACTGTTTCCTTAAGACGAATTTGCTCCCTCTCGGTGCACAAGGTGAATGAACAATCGTCTCCCAAGATAGAACGGATTTCCAATTCTGAAGAAGATGCACTTCAATCTTCAGAATACAGCGAACACAATACTGTATAATACTCGAACACTATGAAATGATATGCAGTGAGAGAGAGATTTTTTCGTGTTTATGAAATGTAATCAGAGGAGTATATATAACCAATGTTGTGACTGTTAGAATCAACACGTCCAAACAGAGCATTGCATCTGTTGGAGTGGTGACTTTACGAATCAACACATCCAAACAGAGCATCTGTTGGAGTGGTGACTGTACGAAACAGCACAACCAAACAGAGCCTTATCACTGGAAGGACATGACTGTTAAAAAAAACTGGAGGGAAATTCAAATAAATTTTCTCCAAAAAGAATAGTCAACAAGCCCAGGACCACGGACCCACGACCCGCGCTCAAGCCCAGCCGGCCAACGGGCGGCGGCGGCACGCGCGTGTGTGTGTGCGCGCGTGGGATAAATCCCACAAATGCCTAGGTCCTTCCCCCTTAACAAAAGTGGGTACCCCAAAGGGGCATGCCCTTTAGTTGGCTTCCCTCTTAAATATACCCTTAAGCTCTTTGATGTTTTTCCTATGTGGGACAACCAAGGTTTCCCACATTTTTCCTCCTTCACCAATGTTTCACATGGGCCACTTTGGATGACAATTTCTCATTCATCCCTTATTGGATTTCAACATGTAAATATACGGCGTTCATCTCTTCACGGAGGAGAACGCATTCCAATGTGGTCCCGCCCCTAAAACCGTGTGGGACCCACCTTAAATTGGAGCCAAAGTTGACATAAAACTTGTTATTTGAAGTCCAATTTTCCAACAATCCCCCACATGAATGAAATTGGCGATCTATAGTAAATGAAAATGCTGACACAGTTCGAGTATCGACGAAGAGTTACTGCTTCAGACTAAGTAGCCTAGTGGCTTTGAACTTGCCCTAGTGTAAAACTATCGGATTTACTAACCAGTGAGTAGATGAGATTATCTTTGAACTCCTGGTCGTTTATGTAAACCAAGACAATAGAATTCACATAGCAATTCTTCTTACAGATTTGGTTCTCACGTTTGTGTTCGTTTTGGCCTTGAACACCTCTTGGTTCCGTGAGTGTTTTAGAGAATTCAGCCTTTAAATTCTCATAGAAGCGGCCCCTTCTTACTCACGTAGGTGGTATCTATGAAGAGTATCCTGCAATACCCCACTTGGACGTTATCCAAAGTAGAGAGACCATTAAAAGCATATCTTATCCTGTTTCTCGCGACAGACAAACACTGACTCATCTTTGAAATGGGAGAAGGAAGATATAATTCTTCTCAGTGTAGTCCGAGTACTACATAGTTTGGTTTTCCCATTGAACCTAGATCTTGGGATCTCCAGTCAACTAGGTTGGGTTGCCACCATGACGACTCTTGTTTAATGCATAGGCTTTAAACCCATTCCCCTCGATGAACTTTCCACTTGCTCTCTCGTTAGGCCTTTTGTAAGTGGATCCGCTATGTTTTCCTTTGACTTCACATAATCAATGGATATGATCCCATTTGAGAGCAACTGTCGAACGGTATTATGTCGTCGACGAATATGACGAGACTTACCGTTGTACATGTGACTCTGTGCTCTACCAATCGCAGATTGGCTATCACAATGTATACATATAGCAGGCACAGGTCGTGACCAATTTGGAATATCCTCTAGGAAGTTACGAAGCCATTCGGCCTCTTCCCCAGCTTTATCTAAGGCAATGAATTCGGATTCCATTGTAGATCTTGCAATACACGTATGTTTTGAGGATTTCCAAGAAATGGCTGCACCTCCAATTGTAAAGACATATCCACTTGTGGACTTTGTGTCTTTAGAATCAGATATCCAATTTGCGTCACAGTAACCTTCGAGTACGTGTGGATATCTGGTAAAGTGCAGTCCATAGTTTTGAGTTTCCTTTAAATATCCCAAAACTCTTAGTATAGCCTTCCAGTGAGTTTCTCCAGGATTACTTGTAAATCGACTTAATTTACTCACTGAGTAAGCTATGTCTAGTCGAGTGCAGTTCATAATGTACATTAGACTGCCTATGATACGTGAATATTCTAATTGAGAAATGCTTATTCCTTTATTCTTAGCTAAGTGAAGACTCATATCGATTGGAGTCTTCTTAGGTTTGATCTCATACTTCTTAAATTTTTCAAGTACTTTGTCAATGTAATGAGATTGAGACAATATTAGTCCTTCAGATGTTTTAGAAATTTTAATTCCTAATATAACATCTGCGACACCCATGTCTTTCATATCAAACCTATTAGATAAGAATTGTTTAGTAATTCTTATCATCTCGGAATTGCTACCTATAATAAGCATATCATCAACGTAAAGACATACAATGACATATCCTTTTGGAGTGCTCTTCACGTACACACATTTGTCACACTCATTGATTTTGAATCCATTTGATAATATTGCATTATCAAATTTCTCATGCCATTGCTTCGGTGCTTGTTTTAGGCCGTACAAGGACTTAACAAGCTTGCATACTTTATTCTCTTGTCCAGGAGCTACAAACCCTTCAGGTTGTTCCATATATATTTCTTCTTCTAATTCGCCATTCAAGAATGCTGTCTTTACATCCATTTGGTGGATTTCAAGATTATTCAGTGATGCAATAGCAATGAGCATCCGAATAGACGTTATTCTTGTAACGGGAGAATAAGTATCGAAATAATCTAGTCCTTCCTTTTGCCTATAGCCCTTGACTACAAGTCTAGCTTTATACTTATCTATTGATCCATCTGCTTTCATCTTTCTTTTGAAGATCCATTTATAACCCAGAGGTTTTGAGCCAGATGGAAGATCCACCAATTCCCAAGTATGGTTTTGCATAATAGATTCAATTTCACTATTGATAGCTTCTTTCCAATATGAAGCTTCCGGAGAGGACATTGCTTCCTTGAACGTTCGAGGTTCATCTTCTACCAGATTTGTCGGAAAATCAGGACCAAAGGACGTTGCCACTCTCGCCCTCTTACTCCGTCTAGGTTCCACATCCGAAGGATCTAGATCTATTGGAGTATCATTCGTACTATCTAGAGGTCTTTTGTACATTCTCGACTCAGGTGCATTCTTATACGGGAATATATCCTCAAAGAATGTGGCATCCCTCGATTCTATAAATGTATTGACATGGATATCGGGAATATCAGATTTGTACACCAAAAAGTGATATGCACTACTATTATTGGCATAACCAATGAATACACAATCAATGGTTTAGGTCCTATTTTAACCTTTTTAGGTTTAGGGACCGCCACTTTTGCTAAGCATCCCCACACTCTTAAGAATTTGTAACATGGTCTATGACCTTTCCATAATTCATAAGGTGTCTTCTGGGTTTTCTTGTGAAGCACTTTGTTGAGAATATAATTTGTGGAGAGTATTGCCTCCCCCCACAAATTTTGGGGTAGTCCAGAACTTAACAACATAGCATTCATCATTTCTTTCAATGTTCGGTTCTTGCGTTCAGCAATACCATTAGATTGAGGTGAATAAGGAGCGGTAGTTTGATGAATGATTCCATGTTCTCCACAGAACTCCTCAAATGGTGATTCATATGCACCACCTCTATCGCTTCTTATTGCCTTAATCTTTTTGCTAAGTTGATTCTCAACTTCATTTTTATAATGTTTAAACATTTCTATTGCTTTATCCTTGCTTCTTAACAAATATACATAACTATATCTAGTGCAATCATCCACAAAAGTTATAAAATACTTTTTTCCCCCTCTAGTTTGTACAAACTTTAAATCACAAATGTCACTATGTATTAAATCTAAAGGTTCAGTATCACGATCAACAGATTTAAAAGGAGGTCTTGTCATTTTAGATTCAACACATATTTCACATTTATTTTTATTATCAATATCAAATTTTGGCAAAAAATCTAGATTACTTAATCTACGCAAAGTATCATAATTAACATGGCCTAATCTAGCATGCCAAATATTAGAAGACTCAAGCAAGTAAGAAGAAACATTATTATTATTAATAGCATTAGGTACAACAGTCATTACATTCATCTTAAAGAGCCCATCACTAAGGTAGCCCTTTCCTACATACATCTCATTCTTAGTGAGTACAAACTTGTCGGAAACAAACACCAATTTAAAGCCATTCTTGCTAAGCAATGACCCCGAAACCAAATTCTTGCGAATATCGGGCACATGAAGCACATCATTGAGAGTTAATTCTTTGCCCGAGGTCATTTTCAGAATCACTTTCCCATGTCCTTCCATCTTAGAGCTTGAAGCATTACCCATATAGAGTTGTTCTTCGTGAGCCACAGGCTTGTAAGTAGAGAACATCCATTTGTTTGAACAAATATGGCGCGTAGCCCCAGTATCCACCCACCATTCTTTGGTATTACCAACTAGATTGCATTCAGAAACGACCGCGGAGAGGTTGATATCGGAAACATTGTTGGAAAGTGTCTCCACCTCCGCCACATTAGCTTGTTGACTTGGCTTCCTCTTTGGCTTACGACAGTCCTTTGCACGATGTCCATTTTTGCCACAGTTATAGCACTTGCCTTTAAACTTCTTAGGACCATGAGTTCCTTGACTTGGACCTCCGCCATCATGCTTCCTTTTTTCTAGACCATGTTCCACAACATTGGCCTTTGCTCCAAGAGAGGAACTTACATTCTTCTTTTCAGAACCACGATTATCTTCTTCAATCCTTAGTCTCACAATTAACTCTTCAAGATTCATCTCTTTGCGTTTGTGCTTGAGATAATTCTTGAAGTCTTTCCAAGTAGGCGGTAATTTTTCAATAATCGCAGCCACTTGAAAAGAATCACTTAGAGACATCCCTTCGGCATGAATATCATGTAGGAGTACTTGAAGATCTTGAATTTGGCTAATAACAGATTTTGCATCTATCATCTTATAGTCAAGAAATTTACCAACTATGAATTTCTTCATGCCGGCATCCTCTGTTTTATATTTCTTGTCTAATGAATCCCATAGTGCTTTTGCTGATTCCATTTTACAATATACATTGTAAAGAGTGTTGTCTAATCCATTTAAAATATAATTTCGACACAAAAAATCGGAATTTTTCCATGAATCAACAGCAGCACTATTGGTTTCTCCTTCTACGAGTTCCAGAGGGTCCTCGCGAAGAAACTTAGCCAAATGCAATGTGGTTAAATAAAAGAGCATCTTTTGTTGCCAACGTTTGAAATCGGTTCCATTGAACTTTTCCGATTTTTTCCCATGAGACAGATTCACGGTAGGAACAGAAATAGATGAAGTAGTTGCCATTCTGAAACAGAAGTTTTACCAAAAAATTTGTTTCTTTATTATCACAAAATTAATAAAAACTGATTTAATAACTAAATTTAAAACCGAAAACAATTTCCAGTTTATAAGATATTTTTATTAAACAGTTTATAATCTATAAAACAATTTTATAAAACAGATTTATAAAACAATTTTAATATCACAACAGATTTAAATAAACAGTAAATATATTACACTTTTAATAAACACTAACAGTTTATTACTATTTCAGTTTTGTTCAGATTACCAAAAAGTAACAAAAATCGTCTTAAGATTGTTAATCCTATGAGGCAATCTGTATACACAAAATAATCTGGTAACAAAAGGAAACAGTAATTGCAAACAGAAAACAGAATTAAACTCACTGTTACAGAATATATAAACAATAATATTGAGAAAGAATCCGAGCCCAGTGAACTGTTTCCTTAAGACGAATTCGCTCCCTCTCGGTGCACAAGGTGAATGAACAATCGTCTCCCAAGATAGAACGGATTTCCAATTCTGAAGAAGATGCACTTCAATCTTCAGAATACAGCGAACACAATACTGTATAATACTCGAACACTATGAAATGATATGCAGTGAGAGAGAGATTTTTTCGTGTTTATGAAATGTAATCAGAGGAGTATATATAACCAATGTTGTGACTGTTAGAATCAACACGTCCAAACAGAGCATTGCATCTGTTGGAGTGGTGACTTTACGAATCAACACATCCAAACAGAGCATCTGTTGGAGTGGTGACTGTACGAAACAGCACAACCAAACAGAGCCTTATCACTGGAAGGACATGACTGTTAAAAAAAAACTGGAGGGAAATTCAAATAAATTTTCTCCAAAAATAATAATCAACAAGCCCAGGACCCACGACCCGTGCCCAAGCCGGCCGGCGGCGGCGGCACGCGCGTGTGTGTGTGTGCGTGCGCGTGTGGGATAAATCCCACAAATGCCTAGGTCCTTCCCCCTTAACAAAAGTGGGTACCCCAAAGGGGCATGCCCCTTAGTTGGCTTCCCTCTTAAATATACCCTTAAGCTCATTGATGTTTTTCCTACGTGGGACAACCAAGGTTTCCCACAATTTTCCTCCTTCACCAATGTTTCACATGGGCCACTTTGGATGACAATTTCTCATTCATCCCTTATTGGATTTCAACATGTAAATATACGGCGTTCATCTCCTCACGGAGGAGAACGCATTCCAATGTGGTCCCGCCCCTAAAACCGTGTGGGATCCACCTTAAATTGGAGCCAAAGTTTACATAAAACTTGTTATTTGAAGTCCAATTTTTCAACAGATAATAGATGTATTATAGAACTAATACTACTTGGTTATATTGTAGAATTTTCAAAACTCAAATACTATAAAAAGGGAGTTTTCAGAATTTTTGGAGTGGCTTAAGTGTAAAAAAAAAAAAAATCTTTTTTTAAGGTATATATACAATTTTCCTAAAATCAAGGGGGGAGTTATGCCCCCTACCTCTTAATTAGTGGTCTTCATAAAAAATCGAGACCGAAACTGACCGATTGAACCAAGAAAACCGAGCTCATTCGGTCAGTTTTCAAACGTATAGTCCAAGAAGAAAACCGAACCGACCTACCGAACAACACCCCCCCCCCCCCCCCCCCAAAAAAAAAAAAAAAAAAAAATCCGACCGAACCGAGCCTATTAGTCATTTTTATTTTTATTTATTATTTTTTTAATTTTTATGTGCCAAAACCAAGAAAAACCAACCGTGAACACCCCTACTCTTAATAGATCTGTCCCTAATTACACGTACTCATTTTGTTGAATACATTCACTGAGAAATGGAATAGGTCTGTTTGAATCCCATTAATCTCAAATTTGACACACTTATCTTATTTTTCTTTATTTTAATGGGGTCACATTAGGAAAAAATAATTTACCTACATATATAAATGTGTTGTTCCCAAATTTCAGTGGGTTCAATTGAATCCATGGACTAATATGTAGCCCCATACCTAGGCACTGTCACATCATTAGAAATAGGCACTGTCACATCATTAGAAATGTTTCAATCACTTCTATCCCCATTTTATGGGTATCATAGCTATGGGTAACTCCAATAACCACATTAGGGTTGCAATATTGAAAACAATATTTCAAGTATTGAAATAGATTGTATTCAGTGATTATTTTTAGTAGAATTTTTCTCACTTAAAATTTTCAGTGAGTTTTTGAATGTGTTTTCATTTAAGTGAATATTATCAAACACACTAAAAAAAGTTAAACGTTCCTTAGTCTTGGGTAGATTTATAGAAAGAAATGAAAAAAAAAAAAGAAAAGAAAAGAAAAAAAGGGACAAAAAAGCATTTTCTTAGTGTTTTCTTTAGTAATTTTCTTCATACTTAGTTAAAATTAAAAAATTTCAAAATATAACGGAAAAAGGAAATAAAATGACTCATAAATTAAATTCAAAATGTTTAGTTTAGTATCTCCTTATTTCTTTTTTCCATTCAATGTATTTTTCCTACTATTATCCTTATATTAACCAAACAAAAAGTGTTTCATTACATTTTTCTTTCATTTTGTGCACTAAATTTATGGACCAAATTATTAATTTTTTTTAATTTTTTTTTAAAATTTTATTTGTGTGTGTGTGTGTGTTGAGAGAATGTTTGGAAGGGAATGGGTTCTTGGATTTCTGGAGGTCTCATGACCTGCAAATTAGGAGTTGGGGGGAGGGGGGTGGGGGGAACTTTCTTTTCTTCTTTCAATATATTTTTCGTACTATTATCCTTATAATAACCAAAAGAACAAAAAAAAGTGTTTCACTACGTTTTTCTTTCATTTTGTGCACTAAATTTATGGGCCAAATTTGTTTTGGGGATAATTAATTTATAGTCCTTGTGTAGAACTGAATTAGGAGGTTAGTCCAATTCATTTTTTCTTTCAAGTGCTTAGGGCACGAGTTTTTAAATTGTTTGACATTAAGTCAATTTTTAAACTGAAAATAAGATTATTGACAAATTTACTCTCATTTTTTTTCACACTTTCACACGTAGAACATGCTAGTAAACTAATGCCACCTCAGCACGCATCCAAAAATAGTTTTTTTTTTTCTTCAAAACTTTAAAATGACATAACTTTCAATCCACAACTCTATTTTGAATAAAATTTATATATTTGTAATCAGAAGGAAAGATCTATCAAACAGGATCTATAGTGACTATGGAAATTTTTTTTTAAAAAATTCATGTTACTTTCGGACAACTATAATGTAATGTCACTATCTCTTTTGCGACAGTGACATGATATTATCTTTGATTATTTTATTTTATATTATTATTTTTTTGTTGCATTTGATGACATGTTAATGTCTTTAACTAGACATGAACATCTAAAAATTGGCCATAATTTTTTTGATTATTAGGTCAATTTAAAGAATATTACTGTTTCTTTGTTCAATACTATGTTGCTAATCTTTAATGGTATGTTACTGTTTTCGTACATGAGGAAATTTTAGTGAGTAGTGTACTGATAGTTCTGACCCCTTGTGACTCGTTCTTGAGATCATATGCCAACGTGAAAATTAATCTACGGCCTGCAGTAATGAGTCCAATCATATGGTTCTATGCTGAGATAAACCAAGGCCGGTCCTGATATATTGGGAACCCCATACGAGATTAGAATACCGGGGCCCTTTACACAATTATGGTTTGCAAAGCAATTTTTTTTTGTGTTGTCAATTTACATATATTTGCAAGAATATTTATATATTATTGTTTGATTTGCGAGTTATTTATTGGTATTTTGAGAAATCAAATGTTTAGTTAATATAGTTTGTATCAAGAATCAAATGCACTAAGACAACATATATACACATATAGACTTGGAGAGTAATTTGGGGGCCCTTTTGTATGGTGGGTCCTAATTAAGCCCATGCATGTGTCACATGTGCTCAGGGTCGGCCCTGAGATAAACTAAGGTACTTGAGCCAATTAAATTTAACTAGTCATAGCAATTTTGTATTGTCCTTTAAACTGAATTGATCTAAGATGATGGGCTTTTTACTAAATTTGCATTTTTCAAACTCCTTATTCTATGGAGTTTGGGGATACAAAGAGAGAATGGGACTTCTTAATCATAAGATATGATAACTCTTATCTTATACCAAACTTTTATCCGGTTAAACAAACGCTGCCTTAAGGGCTTAAGATAAACAAAATTACAACCGAAAAAAAAAACAGCAAGACCCAAATTAACAAGAGCATTACTCATATCATTCCTTTGGATTGGTTACACTTACTGGCAATGTTACTCACAAATTATATCAAAGTAATGATATGCATCCAAAATGGAAAATGATATGGCAGTGGGGTTTGGTAAACAACTTCCAATTTAATTTAACCGGTCTCATTGTATTAGACCTGACTTCAAAGCTACATTATTTAGGAAGCACTTTTAAAATAAAAATTACAGAATAATAACATTACGCAAGAAATCATGTTATATATGTAGCAACATGTTATGGTTGATAACCTTTGTTAAGTTTATTGTTTCCTTCAAATTACCAAGTTTATCATTCTAACTTAATTTTTGGCGTATTATATTGTTTGCTAGCTAGGGAGGTGTAATTCTTTATTTGTAATCTGTAAGTTGGTTAATGAGTTATATAATAACTAGAAACGTCGACTTGCAAGATACGTAGTGCAATGTATGGGGGTAACTGTATACTTGAGCTTCAAATTTGAGGTTCAAATTTGTGTATCACATCGTTATTAGAAGCAAACGGAATGTTGTAGTCCTAAATGATGCGACGGTGAGGCAAACACACACACACCCTAATTTGTAGGTCATGAGGCCTCTAGGAATTCAAGAACCCACTCTCTTTTGAAAATTCTCTCCTCTAGAAAAAGAAAGGGGCGTGTGGCCAAAGGTCCCTGGAATGGTAAAAAATAGAGGGTTCGTCCACGCGTTTTTTTTTAATTTTTTTAATTTTTTTTTAATGTCAAAGGTCCGC
This sequence comes from Hydrangea macrophylla, assembly GCA_033977485.1. Taxonomy (NCBI): domain Eukaryota; kingdom Viridiplantae; phylum Streptophyta; class Magnoliopsida; order Cornales; family Hydrangeaceae; genus Hydrangea; species Hydrangea macrophylla. The sequence goes on from CM066994.1 coordinate 94,691,996, forward strand.
TAATTTTCTTTGGACCAAAATTGCCCCCAAAATGCTATTAACGTGGGTGTTCCTTAATTTTAACTAACAAACCAATAAAACAGTTTTTTTCTTATTTTCCAATCCTTAAATGTCATAACTTTCAAACCACAAATTGGTTTTCAATCAATTATACATATATATATATATATATGTGATCTACAAAACAAGATCTACAAAACATGATTCATAGTGACTATAATTTTTTTTTTTAAAATTTCAAATTTTGTAGCTCAGAAACGAATCGATATCAACAAATTTTTTTTTTAATGTAAAACAACACTTTCATAGCGTTGATCTCAAAAATTTACCCCAAATCAAAACAAAAAAAAAATTTTCATCCAAAATGGCCACAGAATCGAAAAGTTGTGGCCATTTTAGAACATGTTACAATCTTTAAGTGTTGTCCAGGTAAACACAGTAATATAATACTGTCGACAATAACATTTCTTTAAATTGACCAAACAATTGCAAAACTATGGTCATTTTATCAGATGATTATGCCTTTATAATACTTTCTATATTTTCCTTTGATCAGAATTCTTAACTTCTTATAATGACATAAATAAGCCACCTCACGAATAATGAACTTAATTAGTGATTTACCTGTTTTTAACAGAGCTTTGTGAGACTTTTGTCACGACCCATCCCACTACGCGTGGAAATAGGACACGTGGCACGCCACCAAGGCTCATCCAAACATCATCTAATAATACGCAGCGGAAAGAACTTCTATACCATAACCCTGGTAGTTTAAAACTTAGGAAACATTCCCCTCTGAGTTGCAAAATACATTGAAATTAGAGTCATAAAAAATTTTGGCCAAGTGAAAACGCATTCAAAGAAAATAGTTTTGAAAACAGAGGTTCAGTCGACTGCCCCGTCGACTGCACTAGGGTCCAGTCGACTGTGTTAAGCAGAACCAAAAATACATCATGTTGCAAAGGGGTCCAGTCGACTGATCTGGGAATCCAGTCGACTGCTTTTCAATCAATGGAAGCAGTAGCTAAAATAAACAGTGTTCAGTCGACTGTCCAAGGGGGTCCAGTCGACTGCTTCTCTATAATTCCCTTACAGTGTCTCAATCTCACGAGGTCCAGTCGACTGACCCAGGGTCCAGTCGACTGCTCCCCTGCTGGGCAGCCTGTACTGAAACTTACAAGTCCTGCTACCCAGTACCAACAACAAACACAACCACAACTGATTTTAACGTATTAAAACATAACTACAGACGTTCAATTACAAGGTTGCAATACTATAGAACTAATCTATGGTTCTATTACAACATATTACAATATTCAAATCCTTATACAAGTTTTAGGATTAAAACAAAACATTTACAAAGGTGATCCCCCGGCGTTCATCGGCCTCACTCATCGCGCTTCTTCTTATCCTTCTTCTTACCTGCAATGGAGTACATCTCCACTGCTCAGCTATATGCTGAGCGTACAAGTCTAACATGTACAATATATGATGAAACATGCTTTAATCTCATAAATCATACAATAGTCTCTAGGAAGAAAAATACGCATTCATCCGGTAGCGGCAAGTCCAAGCCTTAAACCGCGATACCAATGGCAAGTCCAAGTCTATCAACCATTGTATCCACAAGTGCCATGGCAAGTCCAAGTCTATCAACCATGCACAGTAGCCGTCGCTACTAAATTCTCAAACATCGAGAAGCTTACTCCGGCATGAATTTGTATAAGACTCCCCTTTGACCCACATAGACAACTTAACGTGCTCGCATAAATTTAGACATGCTTTTCACAATTTAGCGCGTGCATAATTTAACGGGCCTACAATTAACACATGGATTTCGCCCGGATCACAATTTCGTCGTCGAAATATAAAACATGTATTTCCCTATATTTCACAAGTCAGAACTTCATACCTCGTGCGATTTCCCCCAAACTTTGAAGGATCGATTAGGAGGCTAAATAAACGTCGGATTTCGAATTTGGTACGATTCCTACAAGTTTATACCTGTTTTTCCCAAAAGTCCAAAATAAAGATTTTTACAAAACTTGGCCAAACACGGCCTAAGTGGTATCAAAACGTAGATCTTACCTCCACGAGTTCAAATCTGAAATCTGGAGAAAATCTGACGGACGAACGATCGTCGATCGGCGTCGCAAAGTCCGGAGCAACCAAATCTCCTTTCTCTCTCCTCTCTCTAGATATTTATGGAAAGTTTGGATGAGAATGAATCTCATCCTCATCCATTTATAGGCAAAAGTTCTTGAAATTACGCTTACCTCCCCACGAGTTCCTCAAACTTCTAATTAATCCATGAAACTGCGCGCACATCCATTTTATGCCTTTACGAGTGAAAACTATAAATTTCAAAAGTTTCCGACTAAGTTTCGTTTGAGTCCAAAATAACGTCCGAAAACTATATTCTGTGAAATCTCTACACAACCTACCTTTTTAATTAACGTATCTCTCACGTTCTCACCACAGTTCTCAAAATGATACTATCATATCCAAATTACCAGAATTACACTACACAGGTATAATTACTATTCAACAAATACCAGATAAAGTCAAATAACATTTAAATCACATAAATGTCATTTACTCATGATTATGCAATATGAACTTTCATGTTTCCGTGTCCTTACTGACACCTTACTGTTGACTAACAGCCAACCTCAATCCACCATTATCAATTAACATTGATAACCTCTCAATTTACAATTATGCATGATAAAACTATAAATTTTTGGAACGGGTGTGACAACTTTATACTCACTTAGCTTGTATTCAAACTGACGGATGTTTTATACCGCTGGACCTTCCACATCCAGCTATGCCAGACTTAGCAAGTGGTGCACAGCCTGAGGCCAACTACGGTGATGAGGGTATGCGGCTGAAGGCTCTGTCGATGAAGGATATGATAAGGAAGGCTATCTGGGAGAAGACTTCTATGGGGACCACTATAGTTTCGTTAGTTGAAGATTGGCCTACCTGAACTTTCTTTCATCTTTTATCTTATGATGTAATAAATTAGTTGCTTTGGATATTAGTGACAAGTATTGTTACAGGAGTTATGATATGTAATTATGTTTTTTCTCTTGAGTATTGGATCTGTTATATAACTGCTATCCTATGACTGTTTAATGTTTATATAGTACCGCTACATTGAACTAGTTATATTTCATTATTATTGCATTTTTGTTATCATTTCTGTTAAGAACAGTCGAGCGACATCCAACCAATCACATGTCTATGGACCCATGAAGTAAATTTTTTATTTTCCCTATTTTTGGCTTACTTCGGGGCGTGAAAGTACTAGAGCCAGTACCGGAGCCCATACCAGCACCATCACCATCACCAGTACCAATACCAGCATCACCAGTACCCGAGCCAGTAGTGCCTGAGCCAATTCTAGAGGAGGATGAGGATCCCGATGAGGATATGGATGATGATGACGAGGAGCCAGATGAGGGCCCAGAGGAGCCAGACCACGACAACATGGATATTATGGTTAGGAAGAATGTCATAGTAGTAGAGGGTGATGCAGCTGAGGATGCAGTGGTACTACAGAAGGGTAAGGACGTCATGATGCTACCGATAGTACCAGGCACTGCCACGCTAGATATTGAGCAGATCAGCAGCATGGGCCACAGAGATGGTAGCACAACTAGATGGATTTATGATAGGAGAGGTAAAGTTGGCCGAGGCTATAGCAGAGGCAATGGAGCTTACAGTTACGGCTCAGGCAGTAGATAATGGTATGGGAGAGTTTGAGGATGGGATGATGATGGATGACCTTAATGAGCCTATGGAAGAGGTTCCACCCGATGAAATTCTAGTTGCTCCAGAGGATAAGGTTACACTGTTGGGTCGGATCTAGATGATTTTTTAGATAAGACCCCTATGTTTTAGATTTTCTATTGATGAATAGAACATGTTGTCCACATTTGATGATTATAGCGGTAGCTATTGACCGTAGTCTTTTGTATACATAGTGAGCCACTAGTAGTGGTCTTGTAAATAGCTGATATTTGGACATGTATTGGTTCATGTACTACGTAGTACACAATTTGACTAAGTGTGTTCTACATGATACATCTTTTGGATATATATATATATATATATGAGAGATCATATTTTGTTATTATCTTTGACATTTGTCTTGTTATTGCTTTTGAACTTGATATACTTGTGAACATATCGCTTTCTTCGAGAAGATTGTAAGCTAATCGCTAGATCTTTGTCTAGGTACACAGCACATGGATCACCATGGTTGGACCTTTGAGATATCGTGCTAGACTAGGAGTACCCATTTCCCCAAGCATGGACCCAAAAGGTGAGTTTGAAGCATTCATATAGCGTATGGAGCATATTGGCACCAACTACAATAACGGTAGTAAAAATGCCAACAACCACAACAACAACAACAACGGAGCACTCCAAATGCAGACAAGGGATAAACTACTGGAGCGCTTTCATGCTCTGCATCCGAAAAAGTTTGACTGCATGATAGAGCTGTGGAAGGAAGAATAGTGGATCCGCGAGATGGAGCTGATCTTTGAAGCAACAGAGTACAGCGATATAGGAAAGCATTGCTTGCTTACATTCAGCTGACTTATGCCGCTACTGATTGGTAGGAATCTGAGAGAACTGCCATCGAATTCGAAGCTGCCAGGAGAATGCCTTAGGAAACATTTAAGGGCAGATTTCTGGAGAAGTGTTTCTCAGAGTATGAAAGAGATCAACATGATAAGAACTTCTTAAGCTTGGTCCAAGGGAATTGGACTATACGGGAGTATACTACCCAATTCGAGCGCCTCTCCCATTTTGCTCAGCATATTGTGGATACGCCTCCGAAGAAGGTTAAAAGATTTCACCAAGACTCAACCACACCTCCGGCACATGATGATTGGACATCTCAACCAATCTTTTGAAGGATTAGTAAGATAGATGTAATACCCCGATTTATGTTAAATAATTTATAGTGTTTTAGTTTATATTTTTATGCACTTATTTGTATTATTAATGAGGGTAGTATACGAAAATTAGTGTGAGTGTTATACACTATAAAAAATTCTATGTGGTTTAAAAAAGAAAAGAAAAGAACGTGTGTGTAGTTGTGTGTTTCGTGTATGTGAGTAGTGTGTTATTAAAAAATATATATATCGTTTGTATCATATAGGTATATAATATAATATTAGGATAGAATCATTGTGAACCCAAAAGAAGAGAGAGAAAGTTAGACCTTTTACAGCCACAAGAGAGAGAGAGAGAGAGAGAGAGAGAGAGAGAGAGAGAGAGAGAGAGAGAGAGAGGAAGAAGAAGAAGAAGAAAATGGAGGAAATAATATGTATACGGAAGTAATTAAATTCTTATCTGTTTAATTTAATTGTTGGGGTTAAAATTTAGTAATGGATATACGTCGTCATTGTCGAAATAATATAGCTATTTCTTTCCCCTTCGCATGACTTTGTGATTATGACATTAGTGTACTCATAAAGGTTAAGTGGATAGTTAGGTTGATGAACCCATATATGAAATATTCATGATAATTAAGAAATATTTGTGAAATTCATTTTTTTGTAATTCTCACAGTTGTAGAAACTTCAGAAAAATATTAGAAAACCGTGGCTTTGAATTTTAGCATTCTGTCCGTTTGTCTTATGTAAAACGTGATTCTGCACACTTTTTGTGTTTTGAATTTTTCTTGATTCTGCACCGTTTGGGCAGAAATTTAAGATTTTCAGTAGCAGTTTTTAGGATATTAAAATGTGTAAAATTGGGAAAAATGATTCTTCGTGGATTTACTTTTTTATTCGTTAATATCACTTAACGAAAATCTAATCTGAGATACATGGATTCTCGTGTAAATTTTGAGTGAAAATTGATGATGATCATGTACGCACCTTGAGTTAGATGAAAATTTATAATTACGAGAATGTAAAACGATTTAAATTTCTTAGTGTTCACTGCACCCCGTTGTTGTGATTTTTAGTTGACTCGACTTGCTGAGTGTATCCTTTTGCCAGTGGCCGTTTGATCAAGCTGGCCTAAGCCTTATGTTCGGCTTATATTATATAGACGTCCAGGCATATTGTTCAGCCTTCCATTATGTATACCGAATTTGGTTGATACCCTGACCAAACTAGCATCAGAGTGGATGTTGGTATTATGTCCAGGGACACATGGGATATATGTGTGGGCTGTACCATGGAGGGTGGCCAAGGTGGTGAACCTAGAAAATTAAATAATGAATCATACTCATAAAGTAAAAGTGTGGTTGTTAATAAACTCCCGAAGATTTAAATGATCTAATAAGTTTCCTTCATCGATTGCTATTTTTTTCTTGCTTCAGACCGGTGGCTTATGATTGAGGTGACCATTCTTGCGACTTTTAGTGTAACATTGTTCCGCACTTTTTCGTAGTACTTTGTTGTTATTAGCTTTTGTGTTTGCAGGATGGTGGGTCTACTAACATTTTTGCAGAATTGACTCACCATATGACGGAAGGGTAAGTGTTTAATTTATTTAAATTCGGGTGAGAACTGCATGGCCACCACATTAAGGAAAACTACCGCTAGTCCCGATATGTGAAGTGGAACTACTCTCTTGCCCGAGTTAATGTTGTGTGTGGTAGTTAAAGGGTCAACAAGTGATCCCGAAGCTATGTGTGGTTTAACTCATACTAGTCATGTGACTGACCCATTGAGTTTTTCTCACGGATGTGTTCTTGTTGGAGCGCAGCAGATCTCACCTTTTGGAGTGATCGTTAAGTTCGGCAAGGTGTGCAAAAGAATGTCCCTTGACCCTAGAAGATAGAAATCTCCCTGCATACTTGGTAGTTTTGTTAATGTTTGAGTTTGACATTATCCTAGGAATGGATTGGCTTACTAATTATGGTGACAACTTAGATTGTGCTAGTAGGACCATCACCTTTTTGATACCTGGATGTCCAGAGGTCAAATTTTAGTGTCAGTCGTTGAGCGACATGTTTCTTACGAGTTTTTTAGCTGTGATCGAGAGTACAAGTGCAGAGCTTACTATGACCAGATCCCTATCATTCAAGATTTTGAAGACATATTTCAAGATATCTTATGACTTCCACCGAAGAGAGAAATAGATTTCTGTATAGAGTTAGAACTTGGAACATTACAATTTCCAAGACCTATATCGGATGGTGCCAACAGAGATTCTAGAACTAAAGAAATAAGTTCAGTAGCTCGAAGATCTAGGCTTTTTTTAGCCCGAGTACGTCACCTTTGGGAGCACCAATGCTATTTGTGATAAGAGGGACAAAACGCTCTGACTTTGTATTGACTATAGAGAGCTGAACTACATTACGATCAAGAATAAGTATCCACTTCCCCAGATAGATAACCTATTCGACCAGCTGCAAGGGTCAAGGATCTTTTCGAAGATTAATCTGGCTTCAAGACATCCCCAGTAGTTGGTTCGACTCGAAGTCGTGTCAAAGACTACTTTCAGGACAAGATATGGACACTATAAGTTTCTAGTGATGCCTTTTGAATTAAACAATGCCTCGACAGTATTCGTGGACCTAATGAATAAAGTATTTAGACCTTATCTAGATTAATTCATTATAGTATTTATCGATGACATCCTGATTTATTCTAAGATGGAAGAAGGACACAAGAAGCATTTATAGATTGCTTTGCAGACACTCCGAGACAATCGTCTATATGCGAAGTTTAGTAAATGTGAATTTTGGCTTCAGGAAGTCAAATTCATGTGACATGTTATATCCTGGGATGGAATTTCTATAGACTCATCCAAGTCTTAAGCTGTAATAGATTGACCAATACAACAAAAGTTAGAAGTTTTCTTGGTCTAACTAGTTATTACTGGAGATTCGTGGAAGGATTCCCCAAGATTGCAAGATCATTGGGGAATTTAACAAGGAAGAAGATGAAGTATCAATGGACAGTTAAGAATGAAAGTGCATTTCAAGAATTGAAGGATAGATTGACTTCGGTGCCAGTGCTTGCAATACCTAGAAGTAGAGAAAGATTCATAATCTACAGCGATGCTTAACACCAAGGACTTGTTTGTGTGCTTATGCAATATGGGAATGTAATTACATATGGATCAAGATAGTTAAAGCCGCATGAGAAGAATTATCCTACACACGACTTGAAATTAGCCGCAATTGTGTTTGCTCGTAAGATCTGGAGACACGACTTGTATAGAGAGAAATTTGATTTGTTCTTAGATCACAAGAGTTTGAGGTATCTGTTCTCTTAGAAGGAGTTGAACATGCCATAACGAAGATGGATGGAATTACTCAAGGACTATGATTTCTCTTTGCAATACCACCCGGGTAAAGCAAATGTTGTAGCTGACGCATTGAGTCGCTGACATCATCACTGATTGCCTCTATTCTGATTTAAGAATGGAAAGCATTGGAAACTATTGCAAAGTTCGACTTTAACTTGTTGTACCGAAAGAAGGGAAACATATTATATAACGGACAACATATCATATAACCGACGTTCATCAACCGTATTTTGGAAGCTCAATAGCTAGATGAAGATTTAAAAAGATGGTTTGCTAAAGTTTCAGCAAAAGAACCGGAAGTGTGGAGCATTAGTTCAGACGGAGTATTAACATGCAAGGGTAGACTTTGTGTGCCTAACGAGGATATTCTCATGAGGGACGTATTGGACAAATCGCACAAGTCACGAATGACTGTTTATCCCAAAGGTACAAAGATGTTCAAGGACTTGAAGAGGAACTTCTGGTGGAAAGGAATGAAGAGGGAAGTAGCCGAGTATGTATCTCAATGTCTTACTTGTAACCAAGTGAAAGAAGAACATCATAAACTAGCCGAACTTCTATAGCCATTGTCAATTCCTTAATAGAAATGGGAACAAATAACCATGGATTTTGTGGTAGGGTTTCCAAGGTCTTAGCAAAACCATGATGCTATTTAGGTAATCGTTGATCGACTCACCAAATCAGCACATGTCATCACCTACAGCATGACGTAACTAATAGAGTGCTTGAGCCGAATATACTTACAACAAATGGTACGACTGCACTGTGTATCTGTCTCGGTTGTATCGAATCAAAATTCGCATTTCGTTGCATAGTTTTGGAAAAGTCTTCACACAGCAATGGAAACTTCACTGAACTTTAGTTCAGCTTTTCATCCACAGACCGACGGATAGGGCTGCAACTCGGGCGGGACCCGAGGGTTTCATGCATTGCCCAGGCCCGGCCCGAGTTACAACATGGTCTGCCCAGGCCCGCCCAGGCCCGAGCTCAACCCGTGGCCTCCTTGCCCACGGCCCAGCCCGTGGTGAAATCACCTTCCACGGGTTGCCCAAATTGCCCAAATTGGGCCTGTGGCAGTACCAGCAGTTTGATTTTTAATGTTGTTACACCACCTAAGTTTCACTGTTTTACCAAGATTACTCACTGTTTACAATATCCTGGCAATTGTCAAAACTACAATTCAATGAAAATAGTCTTTTCAGTTTTCGTGCAAACCAACATCAAGTTCAAAAATAACAATTAGGAATTAAACAAAGATACAAACCAACAAATCAAAGTTCCAAGGGTTGAGACTAGGTATCCTAAAATTCAAGGGTTCAGATTTAGTAAATCTTTAATGCATTATATATATATATACATATATAAGTTGAATTCGGGCTCGGGCTCGGGCCCGGGTTCCACGGGTTAGGAATTTTTTGTCCAAGCCCAGCCCGAATTCAATTCAGGCTTCACAATTTCTGCCCAAGCCCGCCCACTATGATAATATTGTGAGCCCAAGCCCGGAAATTTTCAGGCCGGGCCCGGGCTTCCCGCGGGTTGACCCGCCCGACTTGCAGCCCTACCGACGGATATACAGAGCAAGTCAATCAAGTGATGGAAGACATGCTATGAGCCTATGTTATAAATTTTGAGAGTTCGGGGAGATGCAATTACCTTTAATCAAGTTTGCATATAATAACAGCTATCACAGACATAGGGATGGCACTATTTGAACCTTTGTATTGAAGACCTTATCGATCGCCATTATGCTGGGCTAAAGTCGGAGATAATCAATTTCTTGGGCCAGAAATGGTTTGGGAAACCAATGAGAAGATTCAAATCGTGAGAGAGAAGATGAAGGCAGTACAATCCAGTCATAAAAGCTATGCAGACAAATGCTACAAAGACTTAGAGTTCACAGCGGGAGATCATGTACTACTCAAGGTTTTACCAGGTTGAGGCATCGTGAGATTTGATCAAAAGAGAGGGAAGCTATCGCTAAGATACATCAGACCATTTGAAATTCTAGAGCGTGTGGTAAAAGTTACCTATAGACTTGCATTGCCACCGAAGATGTGATATTAGCATAAGAGGAAGAGACCACCATTGAAGCTCAAGCTTTTCTCAAACACCACACACAACCAAACATACCTTAGGTGAGTTCTATACTTACCTGGTAGCATGTTTTATGAGCTTTTACAAGTTTAAAATGAGGAAAGGTGCACCAAATGCGTCCCTCATAATGTAGTTTTGAAGCTGTAAGTCTTTGTAAAGAAGACACAATCTCAATCAACTGGGACTTTTCCCAATGTAGACACCCCATTTCGTCAGCTATCAGATTTAGGAGACCCATAGATTGGTGGTTCATAATGATCGCAAATAACTCAAAAAGGACTCCAGGAAGTTAGTTATCTCTCAAAATACTCAGAATGACCAAAATACCCCTGAAAGCCCGAACGCTCCCAAATTTGGACCAAATGTTCTGGAAACACGCTACGTCATAAGAAAGGCAATGAAATGAGTTCTAAAGAAAAACCAGATGAAATCGTCGGCTCCCAGAGACCCCCGAAAGTCCCGAAAGTTTCCAGAAAGTCCCTATTGACCGGTTTGACCAAAGTTTGACCAAAATCGTTCAAATTCGCCAAAAAGTTCCGAGATCATGCTAAATCATGTGAAAGGTACTAAAACGAGTTTCAAAAGAAAAACATACAAAAACGTCAGTTCTTGGGAGCTCCCGGAGGTTCCTAGAACTTTCTGTAGGTCCCTGATTTGACCACTTTAACCAAAAGTTGACTTTAAAATCGGAGCACGATATCATTTTTCAAATATTTTTCATGGATACTAGAGGTCAATAGCTTTTCAACAGTATGTCGTACATAATTTTTGGATTTAAAACGAATTTATTATGAATTTTCGAAGGTGAAAAAGACGATCAAATTGGCTTTTATCGTGAATACTGCAAATATTTTCAAAGTGACCTATCTCTGAACTATTTTTTACAGAAAATAAACTCCATTACCTTTCCAACGGTATATCACAAGCTCAGTTTGGAGTTCGTATGTATTTTCTGTGAATTTCGGACGAAATATGACCTTTTCACAAATACCGGGACCTCTGGGGGCCTAAAAAGAATTATCTGGATGAATGAGGAGCAGTGCCAACACGGCACTGGCCCACTGCTGCCGCAGCACAGGCCCAATGCCGCCACTATACTCTCCTCCAGAGCAATCCATTTTTGTAATTTCTTTTGGGGGTCAATTTTGATTAATTAGAAATCAAAACGACGTAGCTTTATGTTTTCAGTTGTTTGGGACCAATGGGAGTACTTCTAGAACCCCAAAATCACCCTAAATTGGCCTATATAAACCCCCCTTGACTTCTCATTTTGGGGGTGTCAAATGCAAGGTTTGAAAAATTTTAGAGAGAAAGTTGTAGAGATATAAGTATAGAGTAGAGAGAAAAGAAGCTTCCTTCTTTGATTTTCAAACAAGAAAGTGAGTTCTAAGCTTTGTTTTTACTTCATTACCTCTATTTACTTCATATTCGATACACCCAACCACCATTTTAGTGAGCAATTAAGAGAGAGGAAGCTACTTCCATGTCCAATATCACCACATATGAGTGAAGCACCAAGCTACAAGTCCAATACATCATTGAATATCATCTATTGATTGTTTATATGCTTGTTTATATAAATGCTCATCTCTCCTTAATCTCATTTCTTTTTTATTTTCCCTTTTTTACTTACTAGTCTATCATCATCTAGATGATGACATGAAGTTTGAGGTGAGTGAATCCTTATGGATAGTAGCTCTTGACCTCAAAAACATGTTTGATAGATGATGATTTCAACTTCAATACATTCCTATGTATTCTTGAAGTTGCTTTCAAAATAAAATAGTGTCTCCAACAATCTTGGAGGTTCTTGATATGAGTTCAAATATTGATATTTCAAATGGTCATAATCTCCATTTAAGTGCTTAAAATATACTTTTAAGACCTCTATTTCAAAACCCCTCTTAAACCCCTCATTTTGATTTCAAAGAATAAAATCCTAGTTCTTCCCAAAATCTTCAAAACAGTGAACAATCTGAGTTCAAAGATTCCTCTAGGACTCAATACTCAAAGTATTAATAAGAGACTACTTGAAAAGTCTTCTTAACTCATTAGAGAGCACCCATGATTTTTGGTTTGACTTGGAAATGCATGGAAGTGGTCCATTTAGACCCAAACAATCTCTCCAGATATTCTATTTTTACTGTCACAGCAGCTTGGTTGAATTTCAACTTATATTTCAGAAACCTTTTCCAAAACGAGTAGTCCCAAAATATTTTCCCCTTAAACTTCAATGTCTTAGGAAAATTTCTGTACAATATGGGCCTCTAGATCTTTAGTTTTCATTTTCTAAGATTTTTCAACATTTTAGTCGACAGTACGGACTCTGTTTCTGAGTAACCTCTATTTTTTATATGAGTTCTCTCAATCTATAATAGTTATTGAGGATTGGCTTTTTGATTTGTGTTCTAGACACAATAAGAATGATCTCCATAAATAATCATGCATTTAAAACATTCCTAACCCTACTTTTCATTTTCCACAAGATCAAGTCACTGTTCTATCCACCATTCATAGCAAACATTCTTTTACTTTCATTCTTTGATTTGATGCTTACATGCACTCCAAATTTATTCATATCTTAGGAAGTAGTCCATACTACATTTGTACATATCCCATGATGATTTTCTCTGTGCATTCATTCATCTTTTTAGACTTATAAGTCACTTTAGAAAGTCCATGTACACAAACACACAACAACCTTTGCACATCCTAGGAACATGCATTGCATTCATGCAAGATTTGGGGTTTTTGTGACCCCTAATCTAAGAAGATTATAAGGAATGAACTAGATCATACGTTCATGCTCCCCCTCAACCTAATCTTCCTTTTTCATCCGTCCTGGGGATTGAGAAATCCTTTTTTCTCAAAGATTAACATGCACCATATTAGCTTGCTAAGCATATTTTTATTTCTTTTATTTATTTGTTTCAAGAACAATTCATGTCCCCTTTAGATTAGGAAAACTTAATTACTTGATATGTGATTAGACGATTTTTTCTAGGTTTATTTGTGTGATGTTTCACTTTACATTGTGTGATACTTGGTTAGATCTTATGAATGATATTTTATCTTTTGATCTTCCATTTCAAAATTTTTGTGTGATGTAATATACTATCATAGTATTAATTGTCGAACCAAACATAGTATAAGATGATTATTTGGATGCTAATTGAGGTCCATCGAATGACGGGGCGAGTTAAGGGTGTTTTAGTCGCGACAAAGGCTCCTTCCTCTCTCGTACCAAAACCCCGAGCCAAGTTCTTTGGTTATGAAAGGCCGGTGCCCTTTATCCGTTTGGGTGAGTCAAATTAGGTTTCTTGGTTCCTTAAAGACAAGTGGCGACTCTGTATCTGTTTTCAACAGACCTTCCTTTTCTTCTTGTTTTCTTCAAATCAATTTCAAACCAAACAAAAAGAGTGGATGAGCGATCCCGCGTGTCAATAATTTGACAACTCTGCTGGGGAATTTATTTTCATAACAAAATAATACAGAGGTTTGACTCATAAGAAGCATCCTTAAAATCATATTTTTACTGTGTCTGGTTCACCGCATTGCACTCCTGCATTTCCCCTTTTGACTGTGTCTAAAACGCGACGCTGATATTGTTCAGGTCTTGCTGTGCCAGAGAATAAGTCACAGTTGATATTGTACCTTCTACGGTATATCAAAAAGAGTAAACACTTCCGTACCGTCTCTCTGACAGTATATTAGAACTCTCGTCAACGGACCCTCTTTGACTAAACCCAGCCTTTGCATATAGATTCCTGTAGAACCTTTCATAGGACTATTCATTTATCTTTTTAGATAGGACAATGTGATATAACTACTATATGCCCTGACAGGATTACCCGCGCGGTGTAGACGCTTATGTGGCAGAGGCAGAATTTCTTTCTTATGATTCCTAAGGCAATCACTCACATGTGATCATATTGAGTTGACCTGCCTAGGCACCATGATAAGGATGTCTGCTCCATGATCACAAAGATATACACCGCAAACCTTGTTGTCGGTCCTAAGACATAGGAGTATGAAAACTTGCTAGACAATATGATCACCATCATCACAAACTCCAGATATAACTTGTTTCTCCTAGAATCTCTGTCCAGATATCCCAGATATAACCTGCTTCTCCTAGAAACTCTATCCAGATATCCCAGATATAACCTGTTTCTCCTAGAAACTCTGTCCAGATATCCCAAATATAACCTGTTTCTCCTAGAAACTCCAGATATAACATGTGTCTCTCGGAAACTCTATCCAAACTTCCAAAATGACTTGGAAACCCCTGTTAACCCCTGGTGATCATACTGAAAAGTAAAGTTAGCACACTCTATATGGTTAGGACCTTATTTGTTTAAATGCTATCTGTCAAAAATAGGAGCACCATATAGATTAGGGCTTATATCCACATGCATGTCTCATTTGCATGCACTATTCCCGTCGGTCTGCACGCACTGTTTCAGTCAGTCTGTACACAAGTCAGTCCACGTCTGTTAATATCACTGTCATTTGTCTGTCTAAAGTCATCACTACCATAATCTGATAAAAATCCCCTTAAATCTATAGGGTCACTATAGATTCTCAAAGTCAGCAGCTGGGATCCTCGTCCTGGGTTAGAAATTCAGATAATCGTTTGGTCAGAATCAGCCCACCGAGTTATTTCAGCATGAATCAGGAAGAGCTAGAAAACAAGGTCACCGAATTGGGAGCTACCATAAGCTAGCAATCGGACAGCCTGGCCCAAGTCCTGAAGTTTATGGAAGAACTGAAACAGCAGTGGCAGCAGTGTTCCCCTGAGTTCCCACCACCACCGTTTGGATTCGTACTGCATCCCGAGAACAATGGAGAATAAGACTGGTTTCAAGGGGCCCCGCCGCTTGCATATGAGAAAAATGGACAAAGTTGACAAGTTGGAAAGCATATTGAGGAAGGGTAAAGGGGTTGACGATTACATGCTAGACTTGGAAGGACTTTTCGAGCCTGTTAAGCTGAAGCTGCCAGAAAACTTCAAGATGCCTGCCATTGACCGCTTTGATGGAATCGGAAATCCAAAAAGCCATGTAAAGCTCTGTATGAACATTTTTCAATCAATGGTCTACACTCATGAGCACATTGCAATGCTGTTCCCACAAACTCTCGTGAAGTCTGCACTATCATGGTTCCTTACCTTGGAAGCTTCTAAAACTTGGGCATGGGAAGACATCGTTCGGGTATTCGTTGATCACTATTCCTACAATCAAGAACTTGATGTCACTATCAGGGATTTGGAAACAACTCGGCAGAACAACAATGAATCCTTCACCGCGTTTCTGAGCAGATGGAGGAATAAAGTAACCCAAATGACCCACCGACCGATTGAAAAGGAACATGTAAGGATGCTAATCCGGAATCTGCAGCCGCTCTATCATGAGAAACCGTTCTATCAATGCATCTCCACCTTTGAGGAATTGTTTGAAATTTGAACTCGAATCGAAGACGCTATGAGGGAAGAAAAGATCAAAAAAGAAGAGCTTCCGAGTCAGTCAAAAAGGCCCAACTACTCCCGCAACCCTCTGGATGTCAATGCTCTTAGCAGTCAACCCATGACATACCCTTCTAGGCCATACCAACCCTCCAACCAAGCTAACTCCTCCAATCACCCTTTCCTGAGGAAGCCTCCTCGCAACTTCGCCAAATTAGAAACCCCCCTCTCCTCTGCCTTAGATCGCCTCCTCAAAAAGGGCCACCTCCAACAACTCCAGCCTCGAAATACCCCGCTCCTGCCAAAGTGCGATATGTCGAAATGGTGTACCTACCACCAAGCCCCTGGCCACAACACCGATGATTGCATGCGCCTCCTCCATGATATCCAAGACCTCCTTGACCAGAATATCATTAAGCCACCTCCAAAGCAGCCCCATATCACTCAAAATCCTCTACCAAACCACCAAAATATCAGCCTCATTGAGTCCAACCCTGTATCCTTCAACCCTGCTACCTATATCACCCCCTTAGGTCAACCTTTACCTCTCATTGACATCCCGAATTCTGTGGGAATTCATCTGATTGAAGGAGGGGATGATGAGTGGCAGCAACAGTTGGCTGATGAACAAGATCTATTCTTCTTGGAAGAACACGATCTAGGGGCAATGGACCTCAAATGGTATGATCCCAATAATGAAAGTGATGCTTCTATCTGGAATGAGCCAGAAAATCATTTGTGGGAACAGATTATGACTGGTTCAAAGAAGATGGGACTGTAGAAGGGCCTACTCTTGCCGAGATTGATCATCTAACTAGGTCAGGCCGTCATTATCAGCCTCCGTAGCCTACCACTAAAGCGATCGAGAAAACTCCAGTCAAAGACATGGGGAAGGAAAAAATGAATGAGATCATCGAAGAAGACAATGAGCTGATAAAGCAGTTGAAGAAAACCCAAGCACATCTCTCGATGTGGGACATCATAGTAACATCCTACAAGCATAGGCAAGCCGTGTTGAATGCCTTGGCTAGAATTGAGGTCCCCATCGACATCGCACCAGAAGACATGGTAGCTTTCTTGGGCGCACTCACCCCTGACCCAATCATTACCTTTTCTGATGAAAACCTACCGCCGGAAGGGTCTGCACATAACAAAGCTTTGTACATCACTGTTTGATGCAAGGGGCAGCAAGTGCCATTCTATTTGGTCGATACAGGCTCTGCCCTAAATGTTTGTGCTCTAAGAACTGCCACTGCCTTGGGGGTCAACATCTTCGACTTCACACCATCCGTGCAATCCGTGAGAGCCTACGATAACAGCAAGAAAAATGTGATGGGGACCGTTTCTCTCCAGATTCGAGTAGGATCTTTGGCTAGCACTAAAATCTTTCAAGTTATGGACATACCTGCCTCGTTCATTTACAGATTGGGAGGCCCTGGCTGCATGTCAATAAAGCTGTATCATCCACTGTGCACCAAATGATCAAGTACATTCATGAGAAGGAGGTGAAAATCATCCTCAGCAATAGTTGGGGTAATGAAGCCTTTCTAAGCTATGCTCCCATCTTTGAAATCCAAATACCTGAGCTAGAAGAAGGAGAAATCGGAGGATTCATCATGGAAGAGGTCCATATGATTAGTGATGGAGACAGGTTCCCTGAAATCCACTCTGCAGTCGTCAACATTGTCCGCAAGATGAACTATTTCCCTGGAATGGGATTGGGCCGACGTCAGCAAGGGATCAGCGAGTTCCCTCAAATCAAAGGGCAACAAAGCACTTTTGGATTGGGGTACAAGCCCACTGAAGAAGACATCGAGCTACAAATACCATGTAAGAAGAGAGTGAGGAGTCTCCCACCTTACCGCAAGACCTTGAATGGGCAATTTATCAAAGAAGGGGATGACTTCCCCAATTTTGGGTTCCCTGAACCTTGGATCCATCAGGCCACTGGGAAAAGGCACCCTGGGCTTGAAATCTTTGCTGACTGCGAAAGGCCCCCTTATCAAGATCCGTTCTATCCGGAAGAATCTGTCAAAACCCCAAAGGAAGATTGGTTGAAATACCTAGACACCGAAGCTATCGAGAAAATGTGGGAAGAATTTGCTGAGGAAAAGGAAGGAAAGAGGGCCAAGAGCCAAGATAATCAGATCATGCCAACTGAGAAGGGTCTGAGCAACCAGGTTGTAGAGTCATTTGTCTGTGTCTCCTAATTCCCTATTCCCTCAGAGTCTGTACTTCTAATTATTGAGTTTGTACCAGAGTCGGCTGCTGTAAGCCCACCACTGTCTGATGTAATCACTCCACCTATCATGAATGAAATAAAAGAATATTTTGCTTACTCCTCTGTGTCTAATAGTTGTGAATGCATGAATCCGTCCAAGGATCTCCCAATTGAACTAAAACAACTAATTGAAAAACCACATGCTTATGAAATAATCGAAGATACTTTACCAATTAACCTAGGTGAAAAAGATAATCCACAAATTGTGCAAATTGGCTCAACGCTTAATAAAGAAGAAAAAGATAAATTGACTCTCTTGCTAAAAGAATTCAAAGATGTTTTGCTTGGTCTTACGAGGATATGCCTGGGGTCGACCCCGACATTGTCCAACATCGTATTCCCCTCCTCCCCAATTCTAAACCTGTCAAGTAGAAACTGAGATGCATGAGACCAGAATGGACACTGAAGGTCAAAGAAGAGGTAGAAAAACAGTTCAAGGCAGGGTTCATCATTGTTACCGAGTACCCGGAATGGGTTGCCAACATCGTGCTAGTCCCTAAGAAGGACGAAAGGTTTGTGTATGCGTCGACTTTCGTGATCTAAACAAAGTCCTAAGGACGACTTCCCACTTCCCCACATCGATGTCTTGGTAGATAACACCGCAGGACATGAGCTACTGTCATTCATGGATGGCTTTTCTAGGTTCAATTAGATTCTAATGGCGCCAGAAGATCGGAAAAAGACAACATTTACCACACCTTGGGGGACCTACTGTTATAGGGTGATGCCTTTCAGACTCAAGAACGCTGGAGGAACCTATCAAAGAGCTGCCACTACTTTGTTGCATGACATGATTCACAAGGAAGTAGAAGTGTACGTAGATGACATGATCATGAAATCCAAGGATAGAGAAGGACACTTGGTGGCATTGGAGAAGTTTTTCGAAAGATTGTGCAAGTACAAGATGAGATTGAATCCAAAGAAGTGCACTTTCGGTGTGACCTCTGGAAAGCTCCTAGGTTTTCTCATTACACAAAGGGGGATAGAAGTCGATCCCTCTAAAATCAAGGCAATTCTAGAAATGGCACCGCCACAGAATGAAAACGAAGTACGGGAGTTCCTCGGGAGAATCCATTTCATCAGCCATTTCATCTCCAAGCTCACAACCATATGTGATCCCTTGTTCCGACTACTAAAGAAAGGAGAGAAGTTCCAATGGGATGACCAATGCCAAGTAGCCTTCGACAAAATAAAAACCTGCCTCCAAAAACCACCCGTCCTTTCACCGCCTATCCCTCATAAGCCTTAGCTTCTTTACCTATCTGTCTCTGAGAATGCCATGGGATGCATGCTAGCCCAAGAAGGAGAAGAAAGCCACTCCGAAAAGGCCATATGTTACCTTAGCAAGAGGATGACTGGGTATGAGCTCAACTACTCTACCCTCAAAAAAACATGTTGGGCCTTGGTTTGGTGCACTCGCCGACTGAGGCACTACATGCTATCCTTCCCGGTTGTGCTCATATCCCACATAGATCCTCTAAAGTATCTCTTCAAAAAACCCGCCCTGACCGGTCGTATTTCCTATTGGTTACTTCTACTGTCCGAATTCGATATCAAGTATGTTACAAGTAAATCGGTAAAAGGGAGAACCATAGCTGAACACCTTGCTGAACACGCCGTTGATTCTGAAGAAAATGGGGATTTTTCGTTCCTGGACGAGAATATCATGGAAATCAAAGAAGAATAGTGAAAGTTGTACTTTGATGGAGCAGCCAACATGAAAGGCTACGGAGCAGGAATGATCCTGGTGTCGCCAAATGGGGACCACACCCCACTGGTAGTCAAGCTCAATTATAACACCACCAACAACACTGCTGTATACGAGGCATACATTCTGGGATTAGAAGCGACCATAGAATTAAGAGTTCAAAAGTTGGATGTCTTCGGAGATTCAAACCTCATTATATCACAAGCTAGAGGAGAATGGAAAGTAAAAGAAGAAAGGTTGAAGCCCTATCATGATCATCTCGATGGACTCAAGAGACAGTTCAAGAACATAACATTCTTCTACTTGCCTAGGGAAGAGAACCAGCTACCAAATTCGTTGGCTACCTTAGCCTCCATGATCAAAATTCCCATGGGAGTAAAAATGATGCCTCTAGTAATCGAGCAAAGATACGAACCGTCGTTTAACATGATCGTCGCGATCGAAGAAGAAAGAATGAACACCATGGTACTAAGATGTTTGGGACTTCATAGAAAAGGGAGTGTATCCCCTAGAGTCTTCCGAGAAAGACAAAAGAGCAATTTGAAGATTCGCAGCACTGTTCATCATTTGCGGGGGAAAATTGTTGAAGAAAGTGTACAATGGCCACAATCTAACTTGCTTGTTCGGAAAGTGCACTAGAAGAATGATGGAAGAAATACACGAAGGGGTGTGCGGTCCACGTATGAATGGTCATATGCTAGCCAAAAAGATCGTAAGACAAGGGTACTACTGGATGACATTAGAGAAAAGAAGGATGGCTCGCTAGGTTGGAAATACGAAAGGACGCTTAGGCAAAAATTAGAGTTAAATCCAAAGTGAGCATAACAAAAGAGAGAAAAGAGCTCGCTTGGTCATCCAACTAGTGCCTAGGCAAAATTATGAGCGTATGAGATTAATAAAGTCGCGGTCATTACCATAACCCAGAAATCACCCTTCACACTAGGGGCAAACTTCGGCCACCCATCTCGTTTGCCTAAACCTCTTCTAAACTAGGGGCAAACGTCGGTCATCTACCTTATTTGCCTCACAACCATACATATCCCAAACTAGGGGCAAACTTCGGTCACCTGCCTCATTTGCCTCTAATCACCCCCAACATGCCCAAACAAGTACCAAAAGCAAACATCTGATCAAAATCATACTACAAATGTTTTTAGAAAGCCAAGTGCATAAAATAAGGTTCTCCAAGTAACGAAGGTTCACCGATAAACAAACTTTGAATATTACATAAGCAGGGATAAATGAAAACACAAAAAGTTCTTTCAGAAAGCAATCACAAATATCAAAGACATTTGGAGGAAAGAAACAGAATCAGTCAAGTCTAGTTTTATTTTGTCTTTTATTTCTTCAAAGGTCTTTAGAAGTAGGCTTTTGCTCAGCAGGCCCATCCACTAATAAAAGCAGCAATAGCAACAGCTCTGACTCTGGAAGCAAAGACCCTCTCAGTAAACCCTGGGGAACCTCCTGAACTTGCCCATACTGTCTGGCCAATCGACGAGGATGATAGAAAGAAGTCTCTCTCAGACCCATCAACCACACTCTCGGGTGATCCCCAAGACTTGTGGTCACAACGTGAAGGCCCGAACGCCCCACAATCCAGCGAATGTCTACCTCAAAAAGAGTACCCAGCAGGCCAACCCAGTCGGTAAATGTATTGTGGGAATAAAGCACGGCCTATAACACCAAAGGCGCCTCAGAAAGAAGAAGAGTTCCTTGGTTGAAAGCGTTATCCAAACCATTCAGAGTTTCAGCCAGAACCATGGCCATGGGGTTCTTACTCAATTTCAGCCTAAGGCACACATATACCAAGGCACTGGAAGTACTCGAGAATAGAAAGTGCGAAGTCATACATAATATCAGAGCAGCCCCGCGGGTGGCGTCGTATACGCTGGGATTCCCAGGACTAACATACCGGGCAATTATGGAAGCAATATCGAGAACTTCATCATGAATCAGTCAGTGGGAAATAGCAGTGGAACAATTCAAGTATTCAGCCAGGCCTCGCGTAGGACTAGGGGTATCAGCAGAAGGAAGAATCAGGTCAGAGTCCGGATTGAAGCCGAGGATAACGCAGAACTCCTCAAGCAGGGGGTACATCTCCAGGCCAATAAAATTGAAGACATAATTTACCGGGTCCCAATAGGCAATGTCAGCACACATGAACTCAGCGTTCAAAGCCATCTGGTGAAGAGAGAATAGCTCAGTCAAGCCATAGCTAAAAAGGTTGATCCGTTCCACACCATCCGTGATGTTTAACCAAGCCGTGAGTTGAGCGGTATCATACAAGGCCATATTTTCTGTCGCGACTCTAGCAAAATTCAAAATTTTGGCAGCACCTTCCCATTTCACGGACTATCCCACTTGCAAGGCAAACAAACTCACTATCACAAAGCTACTCATCGCATTAACGTCAACAATCACAGAATCACAATACATATATATCGTCACGCGATCACCAACTAAAACAAGCATACAACTGCGCCTTTAAATCGGAAACTATCCAGCTCGAAAGGCAAAACATCATAATCCTCTGTCAAGGGTAATAAATCATCCTACACATCATCCTAGAGATCATCCTACACATTGACCATTATTCACTAGTACAACCCAATCGAAGACATGAAATGGAGGCAAAACAAAAGTCCCCGCTTAGAAGGCCTTAGTCCTCCTCTTCTTCATCCTCTGTCAGACCACCCGGAGTGTACGTCGGCAATGGCCTCCTCCCGCCATCCCTGCACCTTGGCCCGATCCTCGACGAGCCGGCACCACCTCCTCGACACTGTACATATAAAATAAAAGCAATCAGTCAAGAAACAACAAAAGTACAAAAACAGAGTCGAGTCAGAAGCTTACCAAGGACGCCATTTGGCTAGTGGCGAACTGCCACATGCCATCCATCTGTCAGAGGGTAAATTCTAGGATTAGAACCTCATAACCTTAAGGAGTGCAAAATTAGAGACATACGCGGTGGTCTCGCGTAAGGACCAAGGACCGTAAGCTAGTTGCCAAGGCATGACCCTTCTCAGCGTAACTCCAGGGAACATTGAGGATGCCCACTGGTAGAGTAGAATACCCACATATGACTCGTGGAACCTCTATCACCGGAGGAGAACCATCGTCACCTAGAACATTGACGGTCTAATCCCAAGGAGGGATAGGGTTGGGAACCGGAGGAGCCTGTCTCCTGTACACCTCGTAGAACTGTAGGCACAAGATAAGTTAGGAAAAGATGAGTCCAAAAACATAAGTGACAAATAGAGACAAAAATATAAAAAGAAACTCATATCCAGGAGTGGGGAGTTCGGCATCAGGAAGCGGCCACGGTATGTCTCATAGCCAGTCTTGGAATGAATGTGATCCAAAGCATCAGTGCCAGCCAGAGTCGCTAGCAGAGTGGCACCAAAAAGGTCACCAGTGTCCATCATAGGAGGATCACGAGGAACAAAATACCTTGGGCTACCGATCGCCTGCCGGGATACTCGCTCGTCAAGGTACCATTGCCTGCCCTCGGTGCTCTCTATCAAGAGGCCAAGAAGCAAGAGGTCTAATCACCTAGATCTCCTCAGGAGCCGCATAAGAAATACCCTCCTAAGGCATCCAGTCAACACTGGCAACCGTCAGCTCAGATAAGAAGTTCCTCAAAAGGACAATCCATTAGGCCCCGCTTTTGACTCCGACAACGTCTCTCCGCCACCTCAAGCCACGAGGAAATAAAGGCATAGGAGCTATGCCATCCTCATCCTCACCCAACTCGTCAGCAGGGGTAGGGGCCAGCATCTTCAAGTACTCAAAGCTCCAGAGCTGCACAGGAAGAAAGTAAAAATCAGAAAGCAGAAATAAGAAACAAGAAAGGGCCAAAGAAAAGGAAAATTCACATAACATACCTCCCAAACTTGCCAGAATCCTCTAGTAGATTTTATGCCGCCACGGGAGACCTCGCCCATATGCTTATAAAGGTGGGCCAGGGCAACAACGCCCCAATCATAGGAAGGAATCTCGTTAACGGTCACCAAGCAAGTAAGGAGCTGCAGGCTCACCCAGTCATTCCGCGTAACAAAAATTGAACAGCCAAGAACATACAGCAGAAAGGCCCGTAACAACTGCTGGTCATTTAGGGTGTGTCTCCCTCTTCCGTAGGCCCAATAAAGCTAGCCATAGGGGAACCAGTGCCTCTCCAGATTAGGAGGAACAACCCCAATCAACATCTCGACAGCTTCAGGGTCAATCTCATAGCAGTAATCCAAGACTTGGCACTTCCCACCAACCCTCAAGCCGGTAATCATCGAGAAGTCAAAAGGTGTCATCGTCATCTCGCCGAATAGAAGATGAAGGTATTAGTTGTGTCCCACTACCTTTTAGTAAGAGTATAGAAATGGGCCAGATCATTGTTACTCTTTGAAACAAGTCGGACGAAGCCGCCAAAACCTATATCATCAACCATTTTCTTGAGAGCAGGCAAAAATTGGGTATACCACAGGAAAGCGTGGGCAAGACTACCGTGGCCTTTCAAAGCTACCTCTGGCCCCTGCATACACCAAAAATAACCAAAAATAGGCACAAAAGTCACTATTCATAGCCCGAATTCCAAACTTCACAAAATCAACATTTGAGCACAAATCGAACTTCTAACGATCTCTAGGTGCACACTATAGCTCACAAAACTAGCACAATGTATAGGAATAGTCCTGAACTACCAAAAGTTTCACATACCTGACGAGCTAGAGCCGCGGCCAAAAAGCTGACGTTGAAGGACACGCAAAACCAACTCTGAAAGTTGACTCTTGGCCTTTGCCCGTTCCTTCGCCTTCTTGGACGGCCTCTTTGAGCTTGCAGTCATGGATCTGCAAAAAAATAAAAATTGGAGCTCAACTTTCTTCTTGAGATTTTGAGAAAACTAAAACACCAATCAAAATTCCAATCATGGGGAAAGATTACTCACCTGAGCGTGCACAAGCTGCGTTTTGACGGATTATGGTTCCAAAAACACTCAAAATGGTTAAAAATGAGCTCAAAATGCTCAAAAACCCGAGATATACATCAGTTTGGGCACGTAGTGCTGTCACAACACTGCTCCCTGTGGGCCCCGCTTCGCTTTGTTTCAGCCTATTTTGACCCATTCTAACCCGTTTTGGTCCCGATTATCCCCGGTGGCCCATTTTAGTCAAGATTTATGAGGTTTTATCCCGAACAGATCCAATTTATCCCTAGTAGATTCAGTTAATGTTGGGTTTATGCCCTCAAACCATTACTTTATGCATGACATTAGCATTTTAATATATGGATATCTGTTTTACATTTCATTATGTATGTTTCTTTCATGAGATGATTTTCAATCCTTACGTATCATAGTAGGTAATTTGTGTATGTATGAGATACATACAAGTGGGATATGAATTACCATCCTTTGATACTTAAAGCATGTCACAGTGGATGATGAGACTGGATATCTCATCAGGTATACATTGTAGCATAATTAACTACCATTGGATGGAGTGATTAATCTCAATCACTAGAGTGTCACTCTTAGTTAATATGCTAGTGCTTATAGTGCATTAACAGACCTGAGCTTTCCTATTGATACTTAAAATGCTGTCAAACAGTCAATAGGAACTCATAACTTGTATAAGGTATGTGTTCTCAATCTTGAGACGATTTTGAACACAGACTGTGGATATGGCTGCTTTGACTTACCAATCAGTGAGGTCTACAGAAGATCAACACCAGGGTATCTTGGGTATGTCATGTTCATAGGGTTGTGAACATATATTCTCAAGACAGAATCTATCCTCTGTTTCAAAGTAAGCATTCCCTTGAGAATGTCACCAAGTCGATTACTGAGTACTGTAGTCTTGTTGATAAGGGTTATCAACATGTTTGGTAATCATGAGAGGTGAATGGGACTCAAGGAATACAAGAAGTAATCATGATTCAGGTTGACAGTAACAGTTATCCGACTACCTGAATATGATTACGAATGTTGAAGGTAGAGGGACATTAGTACAAAATACAAGTCAAGTTATCACTTCAGATATGTTCTTTTGCGTTGCAGTTCAGTTATCGTTTTATAGTGGAATAAACGTTAACTGACCAGTTAGTTAGTTTGCTGATCAAAGAGTTTGGTCACAGTGATTAATAAACTGGTCTGAGCCAACAATAACGAGCCTAGGAGGTCCCACTCTTAGCTCCACTAGGAAGCTTGGAAGGGCACATGAGGATCATGTCAAGGCAGCTTCGATCGCTCGAGGGTTGTTCGATCGATCGAAGGTTTGATCGATCGAATACACTTCGATCGCTCGAAGGTTAGGTCAGTTCTGGGAATCTATAAATAGGGCAGCAACATACTGAATGTTTAAGAATCATCGTTTTATACGTAAAAGCTGCAGAAACTGTTTAGGTTTCCCTAAACCTTCCCAATCCTCTCGATTAGGGTTCCCACCAACCCTAGTCCTTCCTGCGAGCATCCATAGGAGTCATAAGAGTGAAGGCCATCTAGTGGAGGCCGCTGGAAGTTGAAGATTTCAAAATTGGGTTCAAGACACAAAGGTATAATACTTGTCCCCTCAGTGAAGTTAGTACGCATCTATGTAATTGACGGGTAGTAGATCCTGGGCTACCAATAATTTTTTATAACTTGTTTTTCTACTGCACGTTTATACTTTTAATTGAAATCGTATTTTCCCATCAATTGGTATTAGAGCCAGGCTCGTTTGGATCTATAGATGCGTTTTGGAACACTAGTTTTGATTTGCATGTAGATTTTAAAATTATTTTCGAAATTGCATCGTCACAGATCTGTTTCTGCAGTGTTATTGCAACAGTATAAAAATCTGTGATTGCATTCGATGCAAGATGGATTCGATCGATCGAAGTAGTCTCGATCGATCGAACATCTTCTGTTCTCAAGCGATCGACAAGTTTCGATCGATCGAATTGTGGTTTGTTAGATCGATTGAATAGGGTTCGATCAATCGAGATTGATTCTCTGTCCAGCTGTTCTTTTCATAGTTTAGAATGTTTTA
This sequence comes from Hydrangea macrophylla, assembly GCA_033977485.1. Taxonomy (NCBI): domain Eukaryota; kingdom Viridiplantae; phylum Streptophyta; class Magnoliopsida; order Cornales; family Hydrangeaceae; genus Hydrangea; species Hydrangea macrophylla. Next base: position 94,718,854 of record CM066994.1, read on the forward strand.
AAAATTAGTTACTTTAATTTCAAATAATTCTATAAAATTTTCAAACTTTTATGTGAATTTGAAAGTTCGATCGATTGAACGTTGTTCAATCGATCGAATCGATCGAACCTTTGTCGATCGATCAAAGTGTGACAGAGAATTGAGGTGCTATTTTGAGTTCTAATACAGTGCATAAAGAGTTTTACGTACTATGTGAATCAATTAGGGGTTCCAATATATATATATATATATGTGTTTGTTATATATGCGTAGATGTATGTTCGACTAACCTTTTTGTAGCTAGTTTAGTTGATATCTCCCATGGCACCAAGACTTTTTAAATTTTGTATTTAATTGTTTGAGATTGGTGTATATTATGTTATTGGTTTGGTTTAAGGCATATGTAAAGGGCGCTGCGACTTCAATCCTACGAAAAGGAAAGTCGCACCGGTTTCCCTAGCCTTTTATATTATAGTTATTTTTCTATTTCTAGATAAATTGTAAGCTTCAAAAGAAGCATAGGTTCAATGTAATAGAATTAAAAAATCCATAAAGATGGAGCAAGGGGCCATTGTCCATGAAGATGGAGCTGGAGGCGATCAAACCAAGAAGAGGTGGTTCTATGGAGATAGAGCCATGGGAGATAGAGGCATTGTTTGAATGCCTATATTTCATTTTAGTTTTTTTTGTTTTATGTGCTTGTTTTGTGATTGGCATTTAATTATATTGTTACTACTCGCATGCACGTAAAACAAGTTTTCTAAAATAAAATTTAAAAACCGTTTTCAACGCATTAGTAAACATTGGATGTTTATGGGTAATGTGTGGAAACATCTTTTTAGAAGCAAAATCCTTTTCTTATTAAATCTAGTGGGAGAGGGTCTTATTAATAAACACCCACGATCTTCCATTAAGGGTTCACTGTAAGATGAGTGGTGCATTCTGTGACACCTCACCAGGGGTGATCATTCCATACGGAGGGTGCATTACTCATTGGTTACTAGATGTGAACTTCCTTTGATAGGATCAATCAGATGTGTTAGAGGGTGGCCACCACACGGAGGCGCTACTTGAGACTGTTGTGATTGGATCCTAGTTAATGGTACACACTAGCTAAGCTATGGATAAGGGATCCCACACAGGGCATTAATTAGAAACTTAGAGATCAAAAGGGATCGGGAGTCATAACTTGTTTTGCAAGAGTTGCATAGCGGACAAGTCATGATTAATCGAAAGATCGAACATTGACCACCACACGGAGGCTTCATTCTTTCGTTTCGATATTCCGGCGACTTTGATTTAAAATAAGAGTTTTTAAAGGATTCTTTTATTTCAAACTGTCAAATTCTAATATCCATAATTATTTTGTTTGTTTGATTTTCAGTAATCATAATGTCTGGATCTGCATTTAGTCCACTTGCCACCATACTCACTCAAAACAAGTTAACTGAAAATAACTACACTGAATGGAAACGAAACCTTGACATCGTATTAACTGCGGAGGATCACATATATGTCCTCACCACCCCATGCCCCGAAGAATCCGCGCAAATGCTTCGGCAGCTGCCAGACACGAGTTCGATAATGGAAGAAGTCGAATGGAATGGCTCGTTGCTACATTCTGGCCTCAATGGCTGGTGTGTTGCAACACCAATTCCAGTCTAACAATTCCACCAGTGACATTATCGAATCCCTGAAGAAGATATTTGGAGAGCATGGCAGGCCTGCTAGACAGGTAGCTATGTAGAAGATAATGAGTGCTAAGATGTCGGAAGGGACTCAGTCAAAGAACATGTTTTAAAAATGATTGGTTATTTAAATGAGCTGGAGACTCTAGGTGCCAACATCGATGCACAGACCCAAGTTGATATGATCCTCAACACACTGTCACCGTCATTAGCTCAATTTAAACTAAACTATAATATGAATAAAATGGATTTTTCAATGAGCAAATTAATGAGTTCTTTACTGGCAGCGGAAGGGGTGATCAAACCTAGGGTCAACGTTCTGAACGTTGAGAAAAATGCTTCCTCTTCCCGATATATGCCGAAAGGAAAGAAAGGGAAGAAGAAAGCTGGCATTGGTGGTTCAAGTGTTGGACCGGTTCCTAAGATTGCAAAATCAAAGGGAAAAGGTAAGGGCAAAGGGAAGGTAGGTGGCCAAGGCAAAGGAAAGTGTTTCCAATGCGGTGAGAAGGGCCACTGGAAGAGGAACTGTCTAGAATTCTTAGCTACAAGAGTTCAAGGTATAATTGAGTCACATGTGATTCAAGTAAGTTTTATTACGGATACTTCAAACACTTGGTGCATTGATTCTGGTGTGACTAACCATATCTGTAATTCGTTGCAGGGGTTCAGATCAACCTAGAAATGCAGTGATGGGAAAATCGTGCTGACTCTGGGTACTAGCACAACCGTTTCTACGGTTGCTATAGGAGTAGTAGTTTTAGAGTTTTTGGACAATAAGACAATAGTTTTATCAGATGTTCTATCCGTCCCTTTGATGAGACATAATTTAATTTCAGTTTTAAATTAATCGAATAATGGTTATTCTTATCATTTTGGAACAGAAGTTATTAAAAGAAATAGTTCTTTTATATTTTCTGGTGTTAAAACTAATGGCTTGAATGTGATTACTCCCAATATCTCTAAAGACTCTTGTATGGAACTTAATAACTCAATGGTAATTGTACCATCTAAAAGAAAGGAACCTTCCACTAATCCAACAAGGCTTTGGCACATAAGGCTTGGCCATATCAATCTAAATAGGATTGGTAGACTAGTCAAAGAAGGGGTCTTAAGCGATTTGGTTCTCGAACCAATGGAAGTCTGTGAGTCTTGTTTAGAGGGTAAGATGACCAAAAGGCCCTTTCCTGCAAAGGGCAATAGAACCAATGCATTGTTGGAATTAGTTCATACTGATGTGTGTGGACCAATAAATATTAGAGCAAGGGGTGGTTATGAGTATTTCATAACATTTACTGATGACCACTCTAGGTATGGATATGTGTACCTAATGCAGCATAAGTCTGAAGCCTTTGAAAAGTTTAAAGAGTTTAGGGCTGAAGTGGAAAAGCAATTGGGCACACATATCAAGGCCATTCGATCTGATCGAGGTGGCGAGTAACTCTCTAATGAGTTTATTGATCACCTCGTACAGAATGGGATTCTGTCACAGTTGACTGCACCTGGTACGCCTCAGCAAAACGGTGTAGCGGAGAGAAGGAATCGAACTCTTTTAGACATGACTAGGTCGATGATGAGTTATTCTGAGTTGCCATTATTCCTTTGGGGTTATGCTTTGGAAACCGCTGCATCCATACTAAATCTAGTACCAAGCAAATCTGTTCCCAGGACACCACGAGAGATGTGGATTGGGCGCAAGCCTTCTTTGCAACATCTCCGGATATGGGGGTGTCCGGCACATGTGCTGAAAGGAAAGATGAGCAAGTTGGATTCTAGATCAGAAGTATATTACTTCGTAGGGTATCCAAAGGGTACTTATGGATGGTATTTTTATGATCCAAGAGAACATAAAGTGTTTGTTAGTACAAATGTTGTTTTCTTGGAAAATGATTATATCATGAACCATAAACCTAAGGGAAGGATAGATCTTAGAGAGATAGAAGGAGAGCCCCTCAGTCCAACCCGCAGTTAATAACGATGTAAATCAAGAAAACACCACTTCTTCACCCATTTCCGTACCAGTACCTCGTCGTAGTGGGAGGATTATCAGTCAGCCTGATAGATACATGTTCTTAGGAGAAGTTTTTGAAGCTGTCTCCATAGAATCTGAATTTGATCCTGCCACATACGAAGAGGCAATGGCTGATGTTGATTCAGCTCATTGGGTTAAAGCTATGAAGGCTGAATTGGAATCTATGGATTCTAATCAGGTCTGGGATCTTGTAGAACTTACAGCTAATATTAAACCCATTGGTTACAAGTGGGTCTACAAGAGGAAAAGAGGATCTGATGGAAAGGTTGAGACCTTTAAGGCTAGGCTTGTAGCGAAAGGTTATACTCAGAGGGAGGGCATTGACTATGAGGAAACCTTCTCGCAGGTAGCCATGCTCAAGTCTATCAGAATACTCTTATCCATTGCTGCATGCCTAGATTATGAGATCTGGCAGATGGACGTCAAGACTGCATTCTTGACATCTATATGCAGCAACCAGAAGGGTTCATAGCTGGTCGGAAAGGTAACTTGGTATGCAAGTTACAAAAGTCCATTTATGGACTTAAGCAGGCATCCAGGAGTTGGAACATCCGATTTGACCAAGCGGTCAAGTCGTTTAGTTTCATACAGAATCTGGATGAACCTTGTGTATACAAGAAGTGTGAAGGAAAAGTGGTGGCCTTTCTTGTGCTTTACGGTGACGACATTTTACTCATTGGGAATGATGTAGCAGCATTGTCAACGGTCAAGGTTGTCTAGATTGTACTTTCGATATGAAGGATCTAGGAGAGGCAAGCTATATTCTTGGGATAAAGCTCTTTCGGGATCGCAAGCCAAAAATAATGGGATTATCTCAAGCTGGCTATATCGATAAGGTGCTGACTAGGTTTTCAATGGATAATTCAAAGAAAGGTTTGTTACCTTTCAGGCATGGTTTAGCACTCTGCAAGGACCAGTGTCCAAAGACACAGGAGGAGAGGAATCGTATGACAGGAATTCCCTATGCTTCGACAGTGGGAAGTCTCATGTATGCGATGTTATGTACTAGACCAGATATCTGCTTTGCCGTTGGCATGGTTAGTAGATAACAGTCGAATCCAGGTCTAGAGCAGTGGATAGCCGTCAAGCACATTCTTAAGTACTTGAGAAGAACTAAAGATTATATGCTTATGTACTCTGGTAGTGAGTTAATTCCAGTGGGATACACTGACTCGGACTTTATGTCAGATAAAGATTCGAGGAAGTCGACGTCCGGTCATCTCTTTACCTTGGGAGGTGGTGCTGTTAGTTGGAGGAGCATTAAGTAGAAATGTATTGCAGACTCAACTACAGAAGCTGAGTATGTGGCTGCTTGTGAAGTCGCAAAGGAAGCTGTTTGGCTCAAGAAGTTCCTTATGGAGCTCGAGGTGGTACCAGCACCGCTGTCACCTATTACGCTTTATTGTGATAATAGTGGGGCAGTGGCTCGGTCCAAGGAGCCAAGGAACCATGGGAAATGAAAGCACGTAGAGTGGAAATATCATCTTATCCGAGATATTGTTCAACATGGAGATGTGACTGTCACCAAGATTGCCACCGCTGACAATCTTGCTGATCCGTTTACAAAGGCCTTGCCACAAAAGGTCTTTGATCGTCATCTAGATAGTCTAGGTCTCAGTTGTAATCATGTATGGTTGTGAGTGCAAGTGGGAGTTTGTTGGGTTTATGCCCTCAAACCATTACTTTATGTATGACATTAGCATTTTAATACATGGATATCAGTTTTACATTTCATTATGTATGTTTCTTTCATGAGATGATTTTCAATCCTTAAGTATCATAATAAGTAATTCGTGTGTGTATGAGATACATACAAGTGAGATATGAATTACCATCTTTTGATACTTAAAGCATGTCACAGTGGATGATGAGACTGGATATCTATCAGGTATACACTGTAGCATAATTAACTACCATTGGATGGAGTGATTAATCTCAATCATTAGAGTGTCACTCTTAGTTAATATGCTAGTGCTTATAGTGCATTGACGGACCTGAGCTTTTCTATTGACACTTAATGCTGTGAAACAGTCAATAGGAACTCATAACTTGTATAAGGTACATGTTCTCAATTTTGTGACGATTATGAACACAGACTGTGGATATGGCTGACACGAGAAAAATCTTGTGCGCTCTTGTGCAACACCCAAGTGTAGGTGATCGTGCAAGTAATACTGGATAAGTCCAGGTCGATCCCACAGGGAAGGAATAGGAAGAATATCTACCAAGTTATAACCTAAAGAAATAGAAAAGATGAATGTAGAAGAGAAGGTTCTAACGAATCCTAATTAATTAAACTAAACTAAATATTAGACTAAAACTTATAGAAACATAACTAATCAAACAGATAAATTAAAGGTGTTGGAAATACGAGAATCCACATTAATCCTAACCATCTACCATGCAAATTCATTAACGTTCTATGGAGTACATCCCTTTTCAGTATTCCGTATTTTTCTAAAGATAAAGAATCAATAGCCCTTTCATGACCGGGACTACATCATCACAAGTGATTTAAAATACATGAAAGACGGTTTAAAACAATGGTAATTACTTGCACTCTAAATGGTGTTAGCATTCAAAGTGGTTTTCAAAAGTCATTGAAGAAAAGGCCTTAAGGCTTTAAGTTCTAAAAACTGTTGTGACAAACTGAGCTTATTGGGACAATTTGATGACAGATTTCTAAAACAGAAAGTCATGGAATACTTAAAAGAATCATCTCAGGAATCTGCAGGTTCGATCGATCGAAGCTCTCTCGATCGATCGGACTGCCTCATCCTTCAATCGATCGAAATGCCTTCGATCGCTTGACTAGCTCTGGTTCGATCGATCGAAATGCCTTCGATCGATCGAGCCCAAGGTTTCTAAGGGTTGCATGGCAGAGGCTGGGAATCAATGTTTCATCACATATTCCCAACGTCTAAACTACGGAAACATAATAAAACTATTGCAGAAATAGTAAAACAAGACAATCATCAACATCTAAACTAATAAACAATCAAATAGAGGGAAAGGAGAAGAAAAACCTGTAAATAATCTGAAATAAACTTGTAAATAACTTGTAATACAGTTGAATCATCAATAATCTTCAATGAATCAATGGAAAAGATGAAAAATAACATGAATCTAACCTAACCTACTCCTAATCTAACCCTAAAACTACCCTAAACTGCTGTTTTTCGCGTTCTGGAGCGTCCCCCCTTCGTCTGGCGTCAAAACGACGTATATATAGGGTTCCCACAGAGTTTACGCAACTTTTGGGGGAAAATAGAGTTCGATCGATCGAGCTCAGTTCGATCGATCGAAGGTTCGATCGATTGAACCCTTCTTCAATCGCTTGAACTCTTCTGATTTTGACAGCTCTGCACACCGATGGGAGAATGGCCATAACTTTTTACTCGGACCTCGGATTGACCTCCCGTTTGCGGCCACGCGACCGTAACTCAAAGATCTACATTTTATATCTCTGGGAAAATCTTCTAAATCTGAAGTCATCATTGTCAAAATTGGCGTTTTCCCAGCTGCTTCTGTTGTTCTCTTCACCAGAATCACTTTCTATGCAATGTTTGCTTTCCATGACCTGTAAAATAGTGTAAAAACACATGTTTAAGTCTCAACATCATAGAAAACACTTAATCATTGATATGCTTCTAAATCTAGGGACTTGGGGATAAAAGTATGCATAAAAGACCGTATAATACACTATAAACATGCACTTTTCACCTCGAATCACACCCCCTAACTAGCTCGTTGCTAGTCCCTAGCAATGAAGCGAACTACAGCAATGTTTATTTAACTCTAAAAATTGAAAACAAAAGAAAGTAAAAATCCTAAATCACTTTCGCAGGAATCGCGATTGCATTTAGCCTATGCAACAAGCCTTTAAACCCTTAGGTTCCCCCTAGTGGACGAGTGTTGTCTCGTGAGGGTTTGCAGTGAATCTACCCACAAAATTCATGTTTATGGTAATGGTTCTCATTTAAATGTTTTCAAGAAATTTTTCCTCTCATTTAGCAATATAGTTAAGCTCAACAATCTCATGAAACTCTCTAGTATGCCATAATCATGCAACACACACATTATAGTTAATCTACTATCAAAGTCATTAGAATATTCCATACCTATCAATCTTCAAGTGTGTGTGTGAATGGACAACCAAAATACAAAACTTCAATTTCAAAGCTTGCATAACCTAAGATACTATCAAGATGTTCATTTTGACTCAACTCTCACCGGGATTACACTCTCAAGATGAAATCACTCTGAATTAGGTGTAATAATTATCACTCATGATATGGAAGCTATAAAGAGTAAATGTAAATGGAATCTAATGCTTCTCATATCTAAATAGAAAAACGGAATTTTAGTGCATAAAGTCTCATGAAAGGATACCTTTCACTAGAAGAGCGAGATACCGCGGAGAACTCTCTCATTACCTTAACTTCAAATCCAATTTACCTAGCATCATTAGGACTTTGAAAAAGAGGTGTTAGATTAAGAAGAAAAAGGCTCGTGATATTCAATTGGGTCAAAGGATGTGATTGGAATGTCTACTATAACTTTTCAAACTTCCCACATCTCCAATCTCTCTCTTCTTCTTTTCTTTTATTTATTTTTTTCACACTCTTCTTTTCATTCCTTTTTTTTTTCTTTTGTAACAACCATTGGCATTTTTTTTTTCTTTTTCTTCTCATGCTTTTCTTTTTTTCTTTCATTTTTTCTTTGCCAACTTTCCCTTATTCACACTAACATACTTCTTGTTAACGCAACACATCCCAATCACACCTAAATAAAGAACTGATGCTTGAACTCCTAATTTGGAGTTAGGTATAGACTTTAGGATTGTGAAGACAAGGCGATTATGATAAGATTCAAAAGGTGAAGTAAAGGAATAGCATAGAGGTAGGCCAAGGCTGTATTATCCATGTATGGTCAAAAGATGGCCTAAATCATCTTCTAAGTTAATAGGATAATTCATTTCAGTAAATTCAAGAGCTCTAAAGTTTGGTAAATCCTGAACGTTCTCTTCTAGTAATCAGTCAAAATGAAAAAGAAAAATGAGACTTTCAACGAATGAATACGCTTTTCAAAAAGTAAGAGTAATTTTATAAAACCCTCAAAAACAAAGAATGGCACAAAAGCTCACTTGGGTTATTAGTCTCCACTACAGTCTTTCAAGACACTTAAACTATGCTTACTAATCCATTTTAGCTAAGTACAAGGTTGTCACAGCGTGCTCAAAGTTGTTTGAAGATTAAAAAGTATAAAATATACTATAACTAAGATAGTAAACAAACTATCATAGTATATCACATACTAATAACATACAGAAAATAACACTAATGCATCATAACTAACTACATAAACTAAGAGAGAAATACAAGAACCATTTTATTATATTTAAAAAAAACAAATAAAAATTTTAAAATTTTTGCAATTTTAATTTACTGAGTCATGTTGCTAAGCAGGTATATGACACTAAAGTACAACAAAAAGATATGAGGCATGCAATGACTCACTCCCCCCAACTAAAACTAAACATTGTCCCCAATGTTCTAAACTAAGCACATGGACATGTAAAGTAAAGCGAGAGAAGGAAGGATTTTACCTCGAAACATTAATATCCAATTTTTTTTTTTTCAAGTTACCTGCAAAATCATTAGTAGCAACAAGAAAAATAGAGAATATAATACAACAACTCAGTTAACTAAATTTGGTTAATCAAGGTTTTTATCATAAATTAATAACCGAAATTTTTGAGGATCTTCCCAATAAAATAATTTAACAGTGAGAAGAATGTTGGGATCCTCATAAAAATGCAACTCCCCCCAACTAATGTCAGGCTCAAGGTCAGAGGAGATGATGCAAAACCTATGGCTTCCAAATTTTTTTGGGACAGTTATAAAAGGAATACCACACTTTTTAGGAATTATATGCAAGAAACGATCTTTGGTGTTGGTATTTCCTATAACAGCCTCTATTTTAATACTAAAAACAGGGGGAGGCCATGGTTCAATAAAAGGGTCAAGGTCGAAGTGATGTTCTAATGAAGCTTCACCACCCTCCGCTTGTCCTAGAACAGAATCTATGGAGATATAATCATAGGAATTAAATTTCTGTTCTATGCACATGGTTTTGGACTGAACTTGGATAAAGCTATCTATTTGGGCCTCAATGTCATACTCACTCAAGAAGGTCAAGCAGTCTAGAAGATTGCTAGCTTCTTGTTGAATTTTAAGATCATCTAAAGTGGGCCCAATATTTTCCAAGTCTTCTCTCAAAGAATTTTGAAAGTTAAAATTTTGTGAAAAACATGTGCTAGTATCCTTACCATCCTCTTCTACAACACATTCTATTTGTTCATTAATGGGGTACACATGATTCTCAAGCTCAGGATGAGAGTTTTGATTAATAGAGAGGATAGGTGATGGGCATCTTGGTGACACCACCTCTTCGGCCGAAAGAGGTGAGGGTTCATGAATATCACATGAATCTAAATCAAATTTAGACTTTTCAATAACGTCCTCCCTAGGGTCACTATCAAAGGTAGAGATATAGTCAACAGGAGACTCATCCTTTCCTAATTGCGTGCAGTCACCTAAACTCTCATCATCTTTTAAGACCTCATTCTCATCCTCGCAACTCTCCTCACTATATGTGTCATCTATTGAAGTACTCTGGACAAAGAGATTGTGTAACTTTATCAAGGCAGTGAAGGAGTTAATGTCTGGGGTTGTATGTTGAGGAGAAGATGGTTCTACAACTTCATGCTCAATGGTTTGGTTTTGGAGTTCTTGTTGGGTTATCACTTTCTCAAATGAGTTGTTAACCTCACTCGGTATGAACCCATCATTGTCCTCTAATTCCATTCCATTGTTAGTGTCTTGAAATTCAGGTTGTAGCGTTGAAGGACTGGTATAGTCTTCTAAAGGTTGGCTATCAAATGCTTGTTGATATCTAGCTCCTAATTTATCAATTGCACTCTCTAGCCTTTTCATTTCACTAAGCAGCAATTCTAACATACCATTATCCTCAACTTGGTTATTCTCCTCATTATAACTATATGAAGTTTCACCCCATTGTTGTTGGTAATAGTCCCCTTCCCATTGTGTTTGTGTGCAAGACTCCCCAGAAGGAAAGTCTTGGTGCATTTGGTAATCGTGGGAACTACTACTACATCCTACACTATCATTTTGGTTATATCCCCATTGTGATTGATAGAACTCTCCAGGTGGAGGTTCTTGATACGTTTGATAACATGGGGGACTAACACGATGGTTTTCCCATTGTGGTGATTGGTAACACTCAGGTTGATAATGTGCATCATATGTGGGTGCTTGCCAACTCGGGGTATAGTTCTCATTACCTAATGTGTACCCATTCGTGGTATTTGTGTTGTATGGAGGGTAATATGGATAAGACATGTTTACCCAAAATATTTAAACAAAAGATATATATTTTTTTTTTCTTGTGAGAGAAAAAATCCAATTAAATTTTTTTTTTTTTTTTTTTTTTAAGTAAAAGAAGAAAAATGGAAATAACTTAATAAAATCCTAACCTAGTTGCCTTCCCCGGCAACGGCGCCAAAAACTTGACACGAGAAAAATCTTGTGCGCTCTTGTGCAACACCCAAGTGTAGGTGATCGTGCAAGTAATACTGGATAAGTCCAGGTCGATCCCACAGGGAAGGAATAGGAAGAATATCTACCAAGTTATAACCTAAAGAAATAGAAAAGATGAATGTAGAAGAGAAGGTTCTAACGAATCCTAATTAATTAAACTAAACTAAATATTAGACTAAAACTTATAGAAACATAACTAATCAAACAGATAAATTAAAGGTGTTGGAAATACGAGAATCCACATTAATCCTAACCATCTACCATGCAAATTCATTAACGTTCTATGGAGTACATCCCTTTTCAGTATTCCGTATTTTTTTAAAGATAAAGAATCAATAGCCCTTTCATGACCGGGACTACATCATCACAAGTGATTTAAAATACATGAAAGACGGTTTAAAACAATGGTAATTACTTGCACTCTAAATGGTGTTAGCATTCAAAGTGGTTTTCAAAAGTCATTGAAGAAAAGGCCTTAAGGCTTTAAGTTCTAAAAACTGTTGTGACAAACTGAGCTTATTGGGACAATTTGATGACAGATTTCTAAAACAGAAAGTCATGGAATACTTAAAAGAATCATCTCAGGAATCTGCAGGTTCGATCGATCGAAGCTCTCTCGATCGATCGGACTGCCTCATCCTTCAATCGATCGAAATGCCTTCGATCGCTTGACTAGCTCTGGTTCGATCGATCGAAATGCCTTCGATCGATCGAGCCCAAGGTTTCTAAGGGTTGCATGGCAGAGGCTGGGAATCAATGTTTCATCACATATTCCCAACGTCTAAACTACGGAAACATAATAAAACTATTGCAGAAATAGTAAAACAAGACAATCATCAACATCTAAACTAATAAACAATCAAATAGAGGGAAAGGAGAAGAAAAACCTGTAAATAATCTGAAATAAACTTGTAAATAACTTGTAATACAGTTGAATCATCAATAATCTTCAATGAATCAATGGAAAAGATGAAAAATAACATGAATCTAACCTAACCTACTCCTAATCTAACCCTAAAACTACCCTAAACTGCTGTTTTTCGCGTTCTGGAGCGTCCCCCCTTCGTCTGGCGTCAAAACGACGTATATATAGGGTTCCCACAGAGTTTACGCAACTTTTGGGGGAAAATAGAGTTCGATCGATCGAGCTCAGTTCGATCGATCGAAGGTTCGATCGATTGAACCCTTCTTCAATCGCTTGAACTCTTCTGATTTTGACAGCTCTGTACACCGATGGGAGAATGGCCATAACTTTTTACTCGGACCTCGGATTGACCTCCCGTTTGCGGCCACGCGACCGTAACTCAAAGATCTACATTTTATATCTCTGGGAAAATCTTCCAAATCTGAAGTCATCATTGTCAAAATTGGCGTTTTCCCAGCTGCTTCTGTTGTTCTCTTCACCAGAATCACTTTCTATGCAATGTTTGCTTTCCATGACCTGTAAAATAGTGTAAAAACACATGTTTAAGTCTCAACATCATAGAAAACACTTAATCATTGATATGCTTCTAAATCTAGGGACTTGGGGATAAAAGTATGCATAAAAGACCGTATAATACACTATAAACATGCACTTTTCACCTCGAATCAATGGCTGCTTTGACTTACCAATCAGTGAGGTCTACAGAAGATCAACACCAGGGTATCTTGGGTATGTCATGTTCATAGGGTTGTGAACATATATTCTCAAGACAGAATCTACCCTCTGTTTCAAAGTAAGCATTCCCTTGAGAATGTCACCAAGTCGATTACTGAGTACTGTAGTCTTGTTGATAAGGGTTATCAACATGTTTGGTAATCATGAGAGGTGAATGGGACTCAAGGAATACAAGAAGTAATCATGATTCAGGTTGACAGTAACAGTTATCCGACTACCTGAATATGATTACGAATGTTGAAGGTAGAGGGACATTAGTACAAAATACAAGTCAAGTTATCACTTCAGATATGTTCTTTTGCGTTGGAGTTCAGTTATCGTTTTATAGTGGAGTAAACGCTAACTGACCACTTAGTTAGTTTGCTGATCAAAGAGTTTGGTCACGGTGATTAACAAACTGGTCTGAGCCAACAATAACGAGCCTAGGAGGTCCCACTCTTAGCTCCACTAGGAAGCTTGGAAGGGCACATGAGGATCATGTCAAGGCAGCTTCGATCGATCGAAGGAGTTTCGATCGATTGAAGTCTAGGCAGGTTCGATCACTCGAGGGTTGTTCGATCGATCGAAGGTTCGATTGATCAAATACACTTCGATCGCTCGAAGGTTAGGTCAGTTCTGGGAATCTATAAATAGGGCAGCTGCGTACTGAATGTTTAAGAATTGTCGTCTTATACGTAGAAGCTGCAGAAACTGTTTAGGTTTCCCTAAACCTTCCCAATCCTCTCCATTAGGGTTCACACCAACCCTAGTCCTTCATGCGAGTGTCCATAGTAGTCATAAGAGTGAAGGCCATCTAGTGGAGGCCGCTGAAAGTTAAAGATTTCAGAATTGGGTTCAAGACACAAAGGTATAATACTTGTCCCCTCAGTGAAGTTAGTACGCATCTATGGAATTGACGGGTAGTAGATCCTGGGCTACAATTAAGTTTTTATAACTTGTTTTTCCGCTGCGCGTTTATACTTTTAATTGAAACCATTTTTTCCCATCAGTTAATCCCCCGAGGATAGAAACAGAAAGATATCAGCTCCCGAAGGTCCGAATCGGTTTTTCGAACTGACCATTGCAAAAATCTGATCAACCGTGAGAGATTCAGAGATGGGTCCTGGTTCCCAGTCAAGAAGCAGTTAAGAGAGATTCCCCGAGAGTCCTACACCATCCCTCGAGGACAGAAATAGAAAGATATCAGCTCCCGAAGGCCCGAATCAGCTTTTCGAACTGACCATTGCAAAAGATCTGATCAACCGTGAGAGATTCAGAGATGAGTCCTGGTTCCCGGTCAAGAAATAGTTAAGAAAGATTCCTCGAGAGTCCTGCACCATCCCCCGAGGATAGAAACAGAAAGATACCAGCTCCTGGAGGCCCTGACCAGCTCTCTTGGATTGAGCGCCGCGAGATTTGATCAACCGTGAGAGATTCAGAGATGGGTCCTGGTTTCCGATCAAGAAACAGCTAAGAGAGATTCTCTGAGAGTCCTACACCATCCCCTGAGGAAAAATATAGAAGGATACTATCTCCCACTATCCCCAGCAGAAAGTAGCAAAAGCAGAACCGACTCCTGAAGATCGGTCATCAGGAACAACCAAAACACCACCCGTATCCAGATTTCGAAGACGAGCACCGTTCATTCATGACTCTGTGTCTCCTTATTATCATGAGCTTTCTCATCTGTCCATTATCATAGCTTTCTCACCTTTTGGCTATCACAAGATCTCTCGGTCGCCTTTAGTTGTTGTCCTCTAAGACCCTACATCTAATCCGTTTCGCTTACAAAGCACGTTTCTCAAAATTTAATAAGTTTGCCCTGAGACCCAGAGTCTTCCAAACTGTTATGTCTTTATCTAAGTCAGCCACTGCATCACAGTCGAAAACACTAGTGCTCACTCATACTAGGATCAGAACACTAAACATGATAGGGCTCAGGACACATCCATACATTGCATATCAGCCTCATAACATAGCATCCCTCTGTTTTATTGTGCATGTGCGATTTGTTCCTTTGTGCCCCGAACTACGTCCTGGTCTGATTCCCCTTGGGATACGTAGGTAGCTCGCGTAGAGCGCGACCGGTACTAATCTCAGTATCATATTTTTCATCATTGCATCTTTTGCAACGCTTTTATCCTAAATCTATAGCCTCCAAAAGATCTGTCTCTTCAAAGATTTGGCACTCGCTTGTGACATGCGTTGCCCTACAAATTCATACCAAAGAGGGGCAAACTGTAGACACCCCATTTTGTCAGTTATCAGATTTAGGAGACCCATAGCTTGGTGGTTCACAATGATCGTAAAAGACTCAAAAAGGACTCTTGGAAGTTAGTTCTATCTCTCAAAATGCTCAAAATGCTCAAAATGACCAAAATTCCCTTGAAAGCCCGAACGCTCCCAGATTCTGACCAAATATTCTGGAAACACGCTATGTCGTAACAAAAGCAATAAAATGAGTTCTAAAGCAAAACCAGATGAAATATTTGGCTCCCAGAGACCCCCGGAAGTCCAGGAAGTTCCCAGAAAGTCCCTATTGACTGGCTTGACCAAGGTTTAACCAGGTTTGACCAAGGTTTGACCAAAATTGTCCAAATTCTCCGAAAAGTTCCAAGATCATGCTAAATCATGTGAAAGGTACTAAAACGAGTTTTAAAAGAAAAACATACAAAACATCAACTCCTGGGAGCTCTCGGAGGTTCCTAGAACTTTCTCGAGGTCCCTGATTTGACCAATTTAACCAAAAGTTGACTTTAAAACCAGAGCACCATATCATTTTTCAAATATTTGTCATAGATACTAGAGGTCAATAGCTTTCCAATGGTATATCGAACATAATTTTTGGATTTAAAACGAATTTATTATGAATTTTCGAAGGTGAAAAATATGATCAAATTGGCTTTTATTGCGAATACAACAAAACTTTTCAAAGTGACCTATCTCCGAACTATTTTTTTTTACGGAAAATAGACTCCATTACCTTTCCAACGGTATATCACAAGCTCAGTTTGGAGTTCATATGCATTTTCTGTGAATTTTAGATGAAATAGGGCCTTTTCGCGAATACCAGGACCTCTGGGGGACTAAAAAGAATTATCTGGACAAATGAGAAGCAGTGCCATCGCGGCACTGGCCCACTTCCACCGCGGTACTCTACTCCAGAGCAGTCCATTTTTGCAATTTCTTTTAGGGGTCCATTTTGATTAATTAGAAACCAAAACGACGTAGCTCTATGTTTTCAATTGTTTGGGACCAAAGGGAGTATTTCTAAAACCCCCAAAATCACCCCCAAATTGGCCTATATAAATCCCCCTTGACTTCTCATTTTGGGGGTGTCAAATGCAAGCTTTGAAAAGTTTTAGAGAGAAAGTTGTAGAGATAAGGTTAGAGTAGAGAGAAAAGAAGCTTCCTTCTTTGATTTTCAAACAAGAAAGTGAGTTCTAAGCTTTGTTTTTACTTCATTACCTCTATTTACTTCATATTCAATACACCCAACCACCATTTTAGTGAGCATTTAAGAGAGAAGAAGCTACATCCATGTCCAATGTCACCACATATGAGTGAAACACCAAGCTACAAGTCCAATACATCATTGAATATCATCTATTGATTGTTTATATGCTTATTTATATAAATGCTCATCTCTCCTTAATCTCATTTCGTTTTTATTTTCCCTTTTTTACTTACTAGTCTATCATCATCTAAATGATGACATGAAGTTTGAGGTGAGGGAATCCTTATGGATAATAGCTCTTGACCTCAAAAACATGTTTGATAGATGATGATTTCAACTTCAATACATTCCTATGTATTCTTGAAGTTGCTTTCAAAATAAAACAATGTTTCCAACAATTTTGGAGTTTCTTGATATGAGTTCAAATGTTGATATTTCAAGTGGTCATAATCTCCATTTAAGTGCTTAAAATATACTTTTAAAACCTATATTTCAAAACCACTCTTAAACCCCTTATTTTGATTTCAAAGAATAAAACCCTAGTTCTTCCCAAAATCTTCAAAATAGTGAACAATCTGAGTTCAAATATTTCTCTACGACTCAATACTCAAAGTATTAACATGACAGCACTTGGAAAGTCTTCTTAACTCATTAGAGAACACCCATGATTTTTTGTTTGACTTGGAAATGCTTGGAAGTGGTCCATTTAGACCCAAACATTCTCTACAGATATTCTATTTTTACTGTTACAGCAACTTAGTTGAATTTCAACTTGTCTTTCAGAAAACTTTTCCAAGATGAGTGGACCCAAAATATTATTCCCCAAAACTTAAATGTCTTAGGAAACGTTCTGTATAATATGGGCCTCTAGGTCTTTTGTTTTCATTTTCTAAGATTTTTCTGTATTTCAGTCGATAGTACGAACTCTGTTTCTGAGCAACCTCTATTGTTTATATAATTTCTCTCAATCTATAATAGTTATTGAGGATTGGATTTTTGATTTGTGTTCTAGACACAATAAGGATGATCTCCATAAAAAAAAATCATGCTTTTAAAACATTCCTAACCCTACTTTTCATTTTCCACAAGATCAAGTCACTGTTCTATCCACTATTTACAGCAAACATTCTTTTACTTTCATTCTTTGATTTGATGCTTACATGCACTCCAAATTTGTTCATATCTTAGGAAGTAGTCCATACTACATTTGTACATATCCTATGATGATTTCCTCCATGCATTCATTCATCTTTTTAGACTTATAAGTCACTTTAGAAACTCCATGTACACAAACACACAACAACCTTTGCACATCCTAGGATCATGCATTGCATTCATGCAAGATTTGGGGTTTTTATGACCCCTAATCTAAGAAGATTATAAGGAATGAACTAGATCATACGTTCATGCTCCCCCTCGACCTAATCTTCCTTTCTCATCCGTCCCAGGGATTGAGAAATCTTTTTTTCTCAAAGATTAACATGCACCATATTAGTTTGCTAAACATATTTTGATTTCTTTTATTTATTTGTTTCAAGAACAATTCATGTCTCATTTAGATTAGGAAAACTTAATTACTTGATATGTGATTAGATGATTTTTCCTTGGTTTGTTTGTGTGATCTTTCACTTTACATTGTGTGATACTTGGTTAGATCTTATGAATGATATCTTATCTTTTGATCTTCCATTTCAAAATTCTTGTGTGATGTAATATACTATCATAGTATTAATTGTCGAACCAAACATAGTATAAGATGATTATTTGGATGCTAATTGAGGCCCGTCGAACGATGGGGCGAGTTGAGGGTGTTTTAGTCGCGACAAAGGCTCCTTCCTCTCTCGTACCAAAACCCCGAGCCAAGTTCTTTGGTTATGAAAGGTCGGTGCCCTTTATCCGTTTGGGTGAGTCAAATTGGGTTTGGTTCCCTAAAGACCAAGTGGCGACTCTGTATCTGTTTTCAACAGACCTTCCTTTTCTTCTTGTTTTCTTCAAATCAATTTCAAACTAAACAAATAGAGTGGATGAGCGATCCCGCGTGTCCACACCTAATTGATTGGTATAGTTATTAACTCAATCGATTGTGATTTTGTATAATCAAATGGTATTATTTGAGACCCAATCGATTATTACTGCTTTTATCTCAATCGGTTTATAGTTACAAAATGCTGTTAATTTTGTTAGTTTATAATATGAACTGTTTAACTATGTATACACTATACTATGTTTCCTCATGTGACACTTGAATAATGAAAGAGTTGTTAATAAGTCATAACGTGATAGCGTATTGTTAATGAAGTTAGTAAACGTGCATAGTTTTCAAATTGGTTTGTGTTGTTCTTTATCGTATCTAGTGTTCAGGCCATGTGGGAAATATCTGGTATCGGTATTAGCTTAGAACTAGGTAGGTTTGCTAAGGTTTGAACATTGTGCATGGGAGGGCATTGGTCATGATATGTTCTTAAAAGCCGGTGAGCTATGAATATGTTCTTAGAAGGCAGTGAGTTGGACCAATTAGCCCTAAGATAGACCAAGTAATCTGTGATATTTTCTTAAAAGCCAATAAACTATGCAAATGTTCTTAAAAGGTGGTAAGCTGGGATCACTAGTAGTAGATGCGTAAGTCGTGACAATAGAATGATATATCTTGTACAAATGTTGTATCCCTGAAATACAGTGAGCTGTGCACATGTTCTTAAAAGCTGGGGATGGACTGACGTGGTGTCCATGACATGGGGAGCTGTGAATATGTTCTTAAAAGCAGTGAACGGAGCAATGGTGTATCCATAGAGTATTACTATCAAATCTGTACATCAATCAAGAGTGTGTTATCAGTCTTTGCGTAATAAGATGAACAGGAGTTCTGATCATGGGATTAACAAAAGAATGTTAAGAGAAAAGAATATTAAGAGAAGATACTATTAGTAGAACTATAACTTATATCGTTTCAATAACCCTGTAATAATTCATAATTATGATACCTTGTTAGTATTTAACTCACTAGGCTTTCGTTAGCTGACCGCATAATTGCCCTGAATAATTCATGTCCAACTCTTCTAATTTATGGTGTTACAAGTGAAGATATAAGGGCAAGGACTTCATTGCAAGCAATGGCAATGCTGTTGAAGGCTACCCCGAAGGAGGACCGGTGAAAGAAGATTACTATGCTGACGACTATGTCTACGCCAATTGAAGACTAGGGCTATATTGCAGTTTTCTTCATTTCTTGTTTTAAGACTTTTTATGTTTTGTAATTGGCATATATTGCTTAAGACTCTAGTTCTTAATATTCTGTGGACCCTGATGTAATAGCTTAGTAACTTTAAGTTATATTTATGTCGAACTTATATCTGCTTGTTACTACCTTCTTGTTATCTGTTGTTTAGAACTGTGTGGTGTGGACAATTATGTGACTTTACCAGTCATGGCCTACAGATCAAAAAAGAAATTTTTTTTCCCTATTTCTGCTGCTCCGGAGAGTGACACACACCCATTTTTAAAAAAATAAATTTTATACGAAAAAAAAGTTTTTATAAGTAACATGCATAATTATCCCCTCCCAAATTTTGAAAAAAGTAGTTTATGTGGAATATATTGACCAAATTAAAATTAAACTCAGATTGAATATTATCCCATCAATTTTTTTTTATCACTTTTCAATTTAATTCAACCCAAATTGTATTACTATCAGTCAAGTAATTCAAATTATACTAAGCGGCCAACCCTTATTATTTGAAAGAGTAATATGCGGAAACTCTTACCAAAAAAATGTGAATAAGTAGGCCCAAAAAAATTCGCCTCGTGAGTGCTGCCCCAAACCCCCTTATAAATCCATTCATATGTACATATATGTTCAATCTCAACCTCCTAATTAAAAATTATGTCTCCGCCCTTGATCATAGTGGGAGTTGATGAAGCCTTTAATCCATTGTCATTGCACAATTTTTTTTTTTCGGAATATATCATTGCAAATTATGTTTCTAAATTTTATGCATGTATTTATTTGCTAAGAAAATTTTATGTAAATAAATCTGTTAGTGCTATTGTGTTTTTATAAATTATGTAGTTATATAATTTTGTTTAATTAGTTTAGTTGCATCGTATATATGTGTATATTTGGAGATATATATATATATATTAAAACATATTAGATAGATTAAATATTAATGAGATTAGAAATGGCTTAAAAAGTATTAAATAGCTAATCTTGAACTGCTACAATTTTAGGATATATACTATAGCTGATATATGAGAGATGGAGAGACCGTGAGAGATAAGGAAAGAGGTAGAAAAAAGGGGGAAAAAGATTATACATCTATATTATATTAGAAGACTTTGTCCTACTAGGACATATTAGAAATATGACATGGACAACATTTGCTGACCAGGATGGATGACTTGGCTAGGGTATAAAAAAAAAGGTTTTACATGATCCTATTGTATTCTTCTTTATTCTGTCTCTCTCGAGGTAACTCTCACTTTTCTCCCTCCCTCACCGTTGACTCCCCCATCGCCGACCAACCCAACGGCAACTCTCCCACCGCCGACCAACGACCAACCCAACGGCGACTCTCCCACCACCGACCAACCCAGCGGCGACTCTCGACTCTCACGTTTTGTCCCAAATCAGGTCCCATTCAGGTAAACAGTGATTTGGGGGGTTTTGGAAATTTTTGGATTTTGATTTTCTCATTTTTCTTTTTGTGATTTTGGGGGTTTCTGTCTCATTAATCTGTTTGTGATTTGGGGGGTTTCATTCTCAAGAAAGAAGGGATTGTGAACTTATTTGTTTTCTAGGTTTGCTCTTTAGATTATGTTAACTCTTAAGAAGTGTGTTGACATCTTCTGGTTTCTGGTTGCATTCGCAAATTTCTGTGTATTTTTTGCATTCTCAAATTTCTGGTTTTGTTTATTTTTTTTCCAAGTCAGTATTTTGTTTATGGCAAATTTTGGGGGTTTATTCTTTCCAAAATTTTGCTCACAATATTATTCTTTTTGTGATTTGGGGGTTTTGGAAATTTTGTAAATTAGTGTTGCCTAAATTAGTGTTGCGGAAATTAGTGTGTATTATTATTTTAGTCAACAAATCAATAATAATGTTTGACAATCACAATCAATTATCTCCCCAATCTGTCTCTCAACATTCTCTATATCAATCTATCTCTATATCTCAACATTCTCTATAGCTCTATCTAGACATATGCCACAATTTTGGATCTTCTCAGCAATTTTTGCAGCTACCCATTTTAGTTCCAGTTCTCTTTCCCTCACTCTAGATGGTGCAGTTCATTCCATGTCACATTTTGTGTTTTTTTTTCTTCTTATCTGTAATACTCTGTTCTGGACAACATTTTCATGTTTGGATCTTTAAGTTTTTGCAGCTACCCATCATCAAGGTAAGCTCTAAAGGGAAGACATCATCTAGGTAGAACTTTAACATTTTCAATTAGTTCGGTTTCTCACTTCTTTCAGTTTCATGTCTGTTTGTAATGTTTTTGATATTTTCAGGTTTGAATTTTCTATGCCCCTTTCTCAAAATAGGCCAAGAAGAAAAAATTCTTAATTCCGTGCTCCCACAATTCTTGATTCTTAATTCTCATTTTCTTAGTTCTTAAAGTTTTGAGTCATGAGATTTGATGTCTGTTTTTCTAATTTTACTACTCCATTTCTCTTGCAAATATAGTAGTTTTGATATCATGTCCGGGTAAGACTTTTATCTAGGAAGCCAGTAATGTTTAGATTTGGGTGTTGCTTTGTGCTTTATGATTTTACTACGCCATCTTTTCGTTTTTGGATTAGATACTCCACGGACTCATACATCCGACCACCGCTGTTTACCAGGTCCATTTTGTCTATTTTCCCCCCTCTCTTGATTCTCTTAATAGGATTTGTATTCTCTTTACTTTATTCCCCTAACTTTTCCTATTGAATGCTATTTAAAATATTCCAAGCCTTTGTTTACACTGTGTGTTGAACCCAAAAATTGATGCATAAACATCTATTGAAATTGTATGTGCTTATAACAAAGTGTAAGATGAGGCAGCATTATCCTGTGTTTATTTCTAAGTTACACGAAGTGGGAGAGGAGGCGGGGGCGGGGGCGGGGGCGGGGGCGGTGGTGGGAACGGGAAAGCGCTAAACTTTATGAGGTTTCAAAGGTTTCTTCTTGAGCGGGGCGGGAGAGGAAGCAGGGACGGGGGCAGGGGCAGGGGCAGGGAGCGTGACCAGTTTTAAAGATTCCTGCTTCTAAGGTTTATTTTGTTGCTTGAGTTGTTGCTTAAGTTTTTTCGAAAACGGTGATTTATTTAATTGTGGTGCAATCGTATCAGGTTTGGCCCAATTACTCTCCTCTTTCCCGTTGCTCAAAAACCACATCTGAATCCATTTTAGCAATAAACGATGGAGGTAGCTTTGGGGTTGAATATGCTCCCTTTTCAAAAACCTCATGTATCTTTGTTGCCACTTAAAAATTAATTTTTTTGCTACTTATATCTGTTTGAGTGTTTCTACTGCAATGTTGTGCAAACACTAAAAAAATTGCTACTTAGTTTTTTAAAATTTTGTTAATTATGTTTCGTACCTTCATCGTACAAATCACAGTCAAACTCTTTAATTTCACGGAATTTTGGTAAGCTAATGTTAAATTACTGAAGTGGTTCTTAATACATTGATGATGGTGGGAGCTAGGCATTGGTAAAAGGAAAAATCAGGACTGGGGTTCTAAAATTGTATAATCTTGGAGTGTTGAAAGTAGAATATATAACCAAATAAGCTTTAAGGAAAGGAATAAATAGGAGGAAATCTTCAAGTCTTAAACAACTTGATCCTCTATTTGGTTGGAGGCTAGAGTGAGAGGAAGGAAAAAGGAGGCAATGAGGGGATTGGATATTTTGTTGAAATAGAAAACTAAGGGGAAGGCGGTGATTGGGAATTCAGAGAGTTTCGTCTAACCACACTCTTTTATTTAGAGCCCATTTGGATGATAGAGTAAATTTACGGAGTAATTTAATTTCCTGGGTGTTCTTGGGATTCATGGAGTAATTTAATTTTCCTTCTCTTTTTTTCCTCATGGTCATTCCTCCTAATTAAATAATCTATGAATGTATTTGTTGTACATCTTAAGTAGTTTAATGCTTAAGTGAGAAAATCATACACACAACTTTTTAAGTTTTGAATCTTTTGATCATGCAACTTTTAGATTTATTGGCAACTACTAAATGTGCATAATTTTTCAAAAAAAAAATTATGGGGATATTTATAGTGTGAAGGGTGGGTTGTTTGTATGATTTTGAAGTAAAGATGTAATTGCCAACTTTTAAATGTTTGCTAGGACATCATGAAACATTGTTAGATGTCTTTTTAATTGTTTTCTTTTTAATAACGTTTGGTCAATTTCTTATATGTTCCTTATTATTGTTTGAATTATGTAGTTCCTTATTGTTGTTTGAATTATGTAGCGCTAATTGATTCGAAAACTGACTTGAGCTTATCAGGGTTTGTTGCGGTATTACTTGCGATTCATGGTGGGTTTGAGGAAATCAACATACACCCATTTGAGAAAAACTAAAGAACATTTCAATACAGATAGAGAACCAAGACCCAAGAGTAAAGAAGCCAGTAAGTAAGGTTGAGATTTGAGTTGTGTGAGTGTGTGTGTGTTCTCTATGTCTGTGTGTGTCTGAGTTCTGTTTTGGTTACAAGAATCCCAAAGAGACCCTAATTATTTGTTGTACATCTTAATAGCTGAATCTATTGTTAAATATCAATATTGATTTGCTAATTATTCTGTAGTGCCTTCGGCCAATAGGAAATTAAGGGTTGTTTGACTTAAAGGCTTTTGGCTTAAGGCTGTTTGGCTTAACGACTTTTGGCATAACAACTTTTTGCTTGGAAATTGTATTACGTATGTTTGGTAGTAATTTATCAAAACGTGCCGAAGGCATATGAAGTTAATTATTGGTCGTATGCATGCATGGATATTATTTGTAGTGCCTTTAGGCACGGGTTATACCTAGTATATATACAGTCCGGATCGTAAGAGGACTCTAAAGAGCAGACCAAGGGACGGACCACTTATAGCGACGAAAAATTTTCGTCGCTAAAAATCATTGTTTTAGTGGTCGCTAAAATTCGGTCCGCTCCAAAGCTTCTCTTTGATGTCCGCACCTGATCCTCTTTGTATATATATATATATATCTTGTATATATCTATATCAATTCTAGAGATAGGAAATATAGGGGAGGGGGGAAGAATATATTGAAAAGTCAAACAAAAATCACAAAATTGTCCTGTGGCAAACGTCTTATTGCACTTTATAATAGATATATATATATATATACTCATATATAGAGTAATATTTGGGACACAACCTTCATACAACCTCCCCAAAAGATGTGTCTATCTCTCTCCTGTGATGTCACTGGACCCCACAGTGACACAGGAAAGAGATAGACACATCTTTTGAGGAGGTTGTATGAAAGTTGTATGAAGGTTGTGTCCCAAGTATTACCCATATATATATATGATTTCATTTGCCGCAAATTGCCAATTTTTGACAATTGGGTACGAACATCAGATCATTGCCCACCCACCATGAGGTCATAGATTAGC
Source organism: Hydrangea macrophylla (assembly GCA_033977485.1). NCBI lineage: Eukaryota > Viridiplantae > Streptophyta > Magnoliopsida > Cornales > Hydrangeaceae > Hydrangea > Hydrangea macrophylla. The sequence continues at coordinate 94,743,878 of CM066994.1, forward strand.
GAATCGCCCACATTTAAATTTTAGTGGACTGCGATGGTATTCGTACAAGTAGGGGTGTACACGTAGATATTAAAAATAAAAAATAAAAAATAAAAAATAAAAAAAGTTTTCAAATTTTATGCAGTCTTTTTTTGCTAAGCAAATTTTATGTATGTAAAATTGTTAGTCATTGTTATTTATAGAATATGTAGTTATATTATTTTAATCTGTATCATGCATGTGTGTATATTTAGAGATATAAGTATATATACTTATATAGATTAAATATTGATGAGATTTGATATGATCTAAAAAGAGATAAGGAAAGAAGGGAAAAAAAGAAAAAAGAGAGAAAGATTATGTATATATATCTTATTAATTTTAAAGATGGGAAAAATAGAAGAAAAAAAATAAGAATAGTATAAAAAAGTGAGAAAAATCACAGAATCGTCACGTAACAGACTTCTAATTTCATTATATATATATATATATATATTAGATGCTCTAATGAACTTTGATCCACTTAATAATCCCAATATAGCAATATGTAACAATAGGATAAGAGGATGTGAAATTGTAACCATTTGAGAGAACTTTGAATCATTTAACAAATTTTCTTTAAATCATTCTCTTATGTGGAAACTATGTTCACTAGTCATTTTCTACTTTGAAAGATTGATTAGACTTCTCCTTTTTTTCGCCTTTCCCACTTGCACAACTCCGTACTTGTATTTCATTTGTCACAAATTGCCAGTTTTTGACAATTTGGTACCAATGTATCACCATGCAATGCACCTCCATTGGACCAATCAAATTTCACGACTCCCCAGGACCATTGATCCCTTTGACGGGATTTGGAGTAGCCTTTATGAGAGATAACGAATGATAAGCTAAATGATGTTGAGGCATGCAACGCCTCTTTTTATAATGGGTAATATTTTATCAACAATTTTCACACATTTTTTTTTATATACAATCTATAAAATTGTATTCATCTTTATCAAGTGTCAATGTGTCATCTTGTGATTCACAATGACAAAAAAGAGATAGACACAATTTTATAAATTGTGTACAAAAAATAATATGAAAATTATTGGTGAAGTATTGCTAATTTATTATAAGGATAGTTAGAGATATATTCTTTGTCAACTAAAAATTTAACAAAAAGTACCTTCAATATCTACATTTAATCAAAAGTTCCTGATCTTTGTCAAAAGGACAAAACTGACATACACCTAAAATTTCCTACATTTTCCCCACTCTCGTTCAATTTTCACGCGTCATGCTTTGCAGCCACTCATACAGTATGAGCATTGTACCGTATGATATTCTAAATTCAAAAAATATTTTGCAACTTTAAATCTCCATAACTTTTGACATACAACTCCATTTTCTCAAATTTTATACCGTTGAAATCGTGTCGACGAGAACTACAAAATTAGTAACATTGTTGATATGTTTTGAGCAAAAAAAAAAATCAAAAATCTTACATGCCTTGTGTAACTGTGTGAAAATTGTTTTGTGAAATTTCACAAAAGTTGTTTTGTGAAATTTCACAAAAGTAAGTTTGTGAAATTTCACAAACACAAAACTCTATTTTTTTCAAAATTTCTTCAAATTTGAAAAAAAAAAAATTGCTCAAAACATATCAACAATGATACTAGTTTTGTTGCTCTCGTCGACACGATTCCAACGGTATAAAATTTGTAAAAAATGGAGTTGTAGATAAAAGTTATGGAAGGTTAAAGTTTTGAAATATTTTTTAAAATGAGAAATACTATAGTACAGCCACTCACACGGTGTGTGAGTGGCTGTGATGTTTGGGCTGCTGCTAGGGCACCCGCGCGTGGGCTTGTTCAGCAAAATTGCTGACAGAGATGACAAGAACTTTGGAACAAATTGCCAAAAACACGGCCAGTTTATACTTTTTGACACTTTAACTAAGGATTAAAGTCTAATTTTCCCTTTATTATAATAGCGTCCAGGGCCGGCCCTGACTATTTGGGAAGCGAGCTCTTCAAACGAGGCCCCTTTGTAACGAACCAATAAGGGAGTTCACGACAGTGATCTCAAGGTGTTTTTTTTTTTTATAATTATTTATCTATTTTTTGAGGTATGATTTTCTGCATTAAAAATATTACAGTTTTTTTTCTGTGATGTTTTACAATCGTTTTAAAAGTTGTGAGATTTGGTGCTAGTAAGAAAAACACTTTTTGTTATTTAATAAGGAAACTTACAAAAAATAGGAAGGAAAGAATAATGCTATGCTTCCCAAATTTTGTGTCTCAAATGGTTCTCAAATACATGTGGCGGCAGCACCACCTTCAATAATAGTGGGAGAACTTCAACATGCTCCAATCAAAATCAGGTCGGCCTACTACCACGTGTTTAGAAACCACTTAGGATACAAAATTTGATAAGCATAACATTACTCATATTTTAAATATTACTATTAGTTTTTTTATTATTAATCATGGATGAAACACAAGGGAAAATATCAGAGAATTAATTTTCTTTTTCGATTTCCTTTCTTCTTTTCTCTCCCTCGCTAAATCCATGAACCGAATAAAGCCTAATAGTAATAAGGGTTGATTGTTGATTGAAATTTATAAAGTTTGGTATGATGGTAAAATAATTTGGGTGAGCTAAATTAAGAGATGAGATGAAAATGAGTTGGGACAAATATTTAGGATATGTTGTATTACAGTTAGACCAATATTTTATATGTAATTGTTTTGTTCTAAATTGTGGAGGTGGTCTTTTGGACTAACATATAATTTTTTTTTCACAATTGAGACGTTATAATTTTCTTTAAACAAATTAAAATCCTAATTAAACACTAAAAATTGAGAGCACTTAACGACTGCCTACATCAGCTATGCCTAGGTCCGGCCCAAGTCTAAAAGATGCGAATTTCCATATCATGAATGAACATTGTATAAAAAAAACACGTGGTGTATATGTGGGTCCAGAAAATGAAAGGACTTGCCATTTATTCATTTTTTTAGTTCCTATTAGATAACGTAACGTGTCTTTTAAAATTCACTAATTCAGTCATGTTTTCTTTCAAGAGTACTTTGTAGTTGTTTGAGTTAAAAATAGTATTTTATGCCTAAAAATTTTAAATTATTATAACTTTTGTTTTATAAGTCTATTATATGTAAATTTTGATGTTTTAGAATAATAAAAATGAGATTCATATTGACAATACAATTATGGAAGAAATTTTTTTATAAAAAAAAACATAAATACATATTTTTGTATTAATATAATAAATATATAGTTCTTTTATAGAATTAACATCTAAAGATTGCGTAGATCTCAAAAAAAAAAAAATACATAAAATAAAAAAAAACAACTAGAAAGGTCCAAAAAAAAAAAAACTATGGTCATTTAAGTCAAACAAATAATGTTAGGTATTTTTCTGTACAGTTTTTTGAGTTAAATGCTTAGATGTTAAAAAAAACACATGAAATCAAAATAATAATAATAATAATAATTCACTCAAAAAGGCTGAAAAGTGAAAGTTATGGTCATTTAGAGTTGACATTTGTCAAACGGATAATATCACTTGTTTGAAACAAATAAATAATTACCTGTTTTGCAGTTTGAAGCTTAAATGCAGCTGTTTTTGCAAAATTAGCAAGGACAATAGTTTGATCTTGAAATAACAATTCATCCAAAAAGACCAAAAATGATAAAGTTGTGGTTATCTAAAGTTGTTTTTCTCTCCGTTCTAAAATAAGTATCCACTATCTTTTTGCACGTAGTTTAAGAAAATAATAACTTGTGGTGGATGTTTATTCACCTTTTGGGGAGGCACATTATCAACTGCACATTTTTGTCCGAAATAGAAAGTGGACACTTATTTTGGAACATCTAAAAAAGGAAAGGTGGACACTTATTTTAGAATAGAGGGAGTATTTCTTAAGCAGATAATTGATAAAACCGCTGAACAAATGACTAAACAATTCCTTTCTTTGTTTTTCTTCAGAATTTCATATTACATATGGTTCTTGTTTTAAAAATCACGATATTACAATTCCAAAAGTAATAATTTTACGGAAAACAAAATTGAAAAGTGGAAGACATGAAATTTCTAAGTTCAAAGAAAACTAATGATGACATTACTGACTCTGAAATGGTAAATATCATTGAAAATTAGGGAGTACATAAAAACTGGTGGACCGAACCGACCGAACCGGTCACTTTGGTCGGTTTTCTAAAAATTGCTCACATCTAAATATTAAACCCAACCGAACCGATAAAAACCACAAAATCGACTGAGTCGACCCCTTTGGTCAATTTTACGTTTATAAAATAAAAATAAAAAAACCAATACCGAACCGACAGATGTGCAACCCTATAGCAGGCAAAAAAAAAAGGACGGACTCTCATTGTCACCATAAAAGTAGGGAATGATCTTTAGCTAAAAATGCCACAAAACTTAAATTTGTACTCATACCACCTCAATTTGAGGAATTTCTCACCTAAAATTCCAATTTTTTATTGGGATATATAATGGTAACTATAGATGTGAAACTGATATTGTAAAAATTCTAGAGAATGGGTCTTACAACAATTCTTTTCAAATTTCATATTATTTCATTGCATAAGGCCATGCCTTGTTCATGGAGTCAAACTGAGCTAATCGATGTCAATCTTTGTGCACCACCAGAGCACCTGAGTTTTAGTGTTAGGATATAGGAAACTTTTAAACATTGTGGGGACTAAGTTTTAGTGTTTCGATACAGAAACTTTTTAACATTGTGGGGACTAAGTTTCAGCGTTAGGATATAGGAAACTTCATGATATGATTAGAAAAGTACTACCATTTCTTGGGTTTTGTGACAAAAACTCATACGCAGACGAAGACGAAGACAAAGCAAGAAGCCGAAGGTAAAGACTGCCCGGGGCAGGGGATGAGAAGAAGAGTTTCCTTATGAGAGTATTTCCTATTCTTATCAGGTTTCTTGTAGAAGAAGAGTTTCCTATTGTTAATTAGGACTAAGATTGATATTTCTATATATATAGAACTACATCCTAGGGAGATATAGATCCCAATTCTAGAGAGAGGAGAGAGAATTCTACACAATTGTATTTTCCTAATAGAAGAGATAGACTCTAGAAAAAGCGTGAGGAAAAACAATAGAGGTGAGAGAGGTGAGGGATTGGTTATCTTGTAGGGTTTATTATCAATAGAGAGAGGTCGTCTTTGCCTTAATTCTTTTGCTTACTTTTTCTATTGTCTTGTTCATGTGATTGTTTTGTGATTGTCGTGAAACACACAAGGAGTGGTTTTGGGCCGGTATATTGCTTGATCACCAATTATATCCCCAACAAGTGGTATCAAAGCTGAGGTTCGGAGTTCCATGAAAACTATAAGTAATTCGATGGGTGATGCACGGATCTCGATAGAGAAGTTTGATGGAAAAAAGAATTTTAACCTCTAGAAGGTGCGGATGAAGGATGCCTTGGTTCAACAAGGCGTTGCAGAGGCTTTATATGGAAAAGCTAATAAACCTAATGGGATGACTGATGTAGATTGGGATCGAAGAAACTCAAAGGCCATAAGAACAATACACTTGAGTTTGGATGATGATATGGTGTATGGCGTCATTGAAGAGACCTCGACAGAAGTGATATGGAAGAAGCTAGAGGATATCTACATGGGAAAGAACTTCACCAACTAACTAGTATTGAAGCAGGAGGTGTATTCGTTCAAGAAGAAGGAGGAGGATGACCTTAAAGGTCATATCAGTGATTTCAACAAGTTGTTGTGCAACTTATCCAATGTACGTGTAAAACTCGACGATGAAGACAAGGTGATTATTTTATTAACCTTGGTAAAGTCTTCTCACCCGCAGTTGTTTAGCACAATGCTCTACGGGAGAGATACTATTACCTTGGAGCAGGTGAAGACGACCTTGTTTTCATGTGAAATGATGGATAAGAAAAAAGAGATGAAGGAGGAAGCACAAACCCTTTTTGCTCGCAACGAGAAGAAGAATAATTGGTGAGGAAAGAAAAGCGGTAGAGGAGGTGGTGGTGAAGTAGCACGAGATACTCGGCCGTGGAAGGAGAGAGAGTGTTACTACTGTGACAAAATTGGTCACATGTCTTTTGACTGACCTCAAAGGAAGAAGGGCGATGCTGTGAATGGAAAGGATGAGGGGAGAATTAATGTCGTTTATGATGATGCCATGTCAAACACAGGTGAAGAGAAGAGGGTGAACGAATGGTTACTTGATTCGGTGTATTTTTCCCATATTTGTTCACATAGAGATTGGTTCTCATCCAATCAACCGATGGAGGAAAAAGTCTTTATGGGGAATAACACAAGTGAGGAGGTGAAGGGAATTAGCACTGTCGTGATCAAGACTACCAAAAGGTTTGACGAGGGTGCTAAACGATGTCCACCATGTTCTGGGCAGTAGGAATGTAATCTCTTTGGGTGTGTTGGACTCAAAGGGGTGCTCCATTGTAATGGGTAAAGACCTGATGAAGGTGAAGATGGATTCAAGGGTCACGTTGACGGGTAGAAAGATCGAAACTTGTATATCCTGTTGGGAAATACAATGTTGATCGGAGTTGTCACAAAGGAGGTGAAGAAGACGTGGGAGCTGATGAAGAAGGTTCAAACAAAAACCTTTGTGACACCAACTGTTTCTACAAGAGGTGAAGATGTAAGCCACAGCAATGAGGCCAAGTTTGTGTGTCATACCCATGGAGATGGTGAGAAGAAGAGTTGGGCAATCGTACAATGTTCCTAAGAAGATTATGAGAAGAGATGTTGGGCATTTGTACATTACTCCCATGGCTATGGTGAGATGAGATGTTGGGCTAAAGTCCAAGCCCAAGATGGTGACGACTACCATGATGAAAATGATGATGTTGGCGACGGCCTGGATGTAGCTTCAAAGTTTCTTAATCCATAGATGATGAGGATTTGAGAAATAACAAGTTTACATAGATGATGATAGAGAGGTGGAAAATGTTAGGAAACTACGTTCCCCGAATCTGTTGACAGCGCGTATAAGTTGGTACTGCAAAAATTACGTGAAAACTACAATAACCCTATAAGGGCGGAACTAGGGTTACCTTAAACTGCTAAAACGGATTGTTGTAGTCGACGAATCGAGAACATAGGCTCAATAATAGCTCACGATCTTCTACCGTATTCCTTTGCTGCCAGAATATCGAACTGAGTGTGGGCTCCTTCGAAATCCTTTATGTTTCTATGCTCTCTTTTCTATTCCGAATTATAGTGCTCTTGATGGAAAAACGCAAACTGAGGAGAGAGCCAAAGCAGCATATATATATAGGCTACGATAGAGACCATAAGAAGTCAATTAGGAATAGGCTTCCTTATGGAATTAGGAAATCCTAATTCGAACTGAATCAGATTCCTATTTCTATAAATTATAATTCATACCACTAAAGAATTATAATTGCACTCCTACCCTTATCTCAAAAATATAGTTCGAGCTCCATGTAATTAAATGCTTATTATCTCCCCATGTTAAGATTATAGATATCCATTAATTAAATATAATTACTAACAATCATATTTAATTAATTTCTTAAAATTCTTTGAGATCCTCTGCTTAACTTATCTGATATGTCGGATACAAAATCCACATGCAGGGTTTGACATAATCAAAACTTATAAGCTTTCTCAAAGGGACATCATCAATCCCAAAATTGAGACATGGATTCCATCATTAATTAATATCCACCACACAATTAATATTGTTGCCCAATCCAATGAGATATTGACCCATTTAAGAATCTCACCCTTTTAGGGATCAAAGTGTAAATATCAAATGTACGTGTCTATAAATTAACTTAGGATTTAGAGCATAAGCACTTATAATAGTCATGAGGTATTAATTATCTTATAAGTCAGTATAAAGATAACTACCCCAAGAAGGTCCCGTTTAATACACAAAGTGTACCACCATGGTGAGTTGAAACTATACTATTTCCCGTAGTCAAGACAAACCTACTACAACACCATGTTGCAGTCCTACCGATGGTGTGTCCAATCCATTTAAGACTGTAAACCAAAATCTTACATTCTACAAGATCTGATGGTTTGATCTTCCGTGTGTAAGCCGAACTCTACACACCAAACCACCTACTATGTAGAATGAAAGACACACATGCATAATATTCAATAAACAATATAATACAAATATTGCCCACACAGATTCTCATAAAAATGGATTAATTGATTTTATTAAATGAATAATAAATCAACTACATAAAGAATGGCTTTTAGTATATATCCCTAACAATCTCCCACTTAGACTCAAAGCTATGATGCGACACACCTCACTCCTATCCCTTCTACATGATTATCAAAAGTCTTGGCCGGTAAGCTCTTGGTGAAAGGATCTGCCAGGTTATTTGATGATGCTATCTTGGTCACTTCAACATCACCACTTTGTACGATCTCTCGTTTCAGGTGATACTTACGCTCAATGTGTTTTCCCTTCTTATGTGCCCTAGGTTCCTTTGAGTTAGCAACTGTTCCGCTATTATCGTAATAAAGGGTAATAGCTGATTGTACCGCAGGTACTACTCTTACATCCATAAGGAAGATTCTGAGCCAAACGGCCTCCTTAGCGGTTTCTGAAGCAGCCACATACTCGGCTTCCATGGTGGAATCAGCAATACACGACTGCTTGATACTCCTCCAACTAATGGCTCCACCTCCTAGGGTAAACACATATCCTGAGGTAGACTTTCTGGAATCCCTATCTGACATGAAATCAGAATCTGTGTACACAATGGGTACAAGACTGTCTGCTTGGTAAACTAACATATAGTCTCAAGTCCTTTTCAGGTACTTGAGAATATTTTTCACTGCAGTCCAATGTTCTTGCCCTGGATTAGAGTGATATCTACTAACCATGCCAACAGCAAAGCAGATGTCAGGTCTAGTACATATTATAGCATACATTAGGCTTCCTACTGCCGAGGCATAAGAAACTGCATTCATCTTCTCTATCTTTTCAGGTGTCTTAGGACACTGATCCTTAGATAGAGTAATTCCATATCTGAAGGGAAGGAATCCCTTCTTGGAATCTTGTATGCTAAACCTTGCAAGAATATTGTCGATATAAATGCCTTATGACAAGCCCAACATCTTATTCTTGCGATCTCGCATAAACTTAATCCCTAGGATGTGACCGCCTTCTCCCAAGTCCTTCATATCGAATTGACTGGACAACCATACCCTTACAGAAGATAATACCCCCACATCGTTTCCGATTAGCAAGATATCATCTACATATAGTACTAAGAACACCACCACGCTTCTATCATGTTTCTTGTACACACAAGATTCATCCACACATTGATCAAAACCAAAAGACTTGATTGCTTGATCAAAGCGGATATTCCAAGAACTAGATGCCTGCTTAAGTCCATAAATGGACTTTTTAAGCTTGCACAACATTTGTTCTTAGCCTTTCGCAATGAACCCGTTTGGTTTCATCATATAGATGCACTCGTCAAAATTCCCATTAAGAAATGTTGTCTTGACATCTATTTGCCAAATTTCATAATCAAAATGTGCATCAATGGATAAAAGAATCCGGATAAACTTTAGTATGGCCACCGGCGAAAAGGTTTCCTCATAATTGATTCTCTCTTTTTGAGTGAACCCTTTCGCAACAAGACTTACTTTAAAGGTTTCCACCTTACCGTCTGTTCCTCTCTTCTTCTTATAGATCATCTTACATCCAATGGGTTTTATTTCATTGGGTGGTTCTACAAGATCCCAGACTTGATTGGAGTACATGGACTCCATTTCAGACTTCATAGCCTTTTGCCAAAGATCTGCATCTTTATCTTGGAGTGCTTCATTGTAGTTACAGGGATCGGTACCTTGTTCATCAGGGACCCGGTCATAAGACTCTCCCAAGAACATATACCGGTCAGGTTGAATAATAACCCTCCCACTACGACGAGGCACATCCCGTGTCTGTGTATCACTGATATTTTGTTGTGAAAATTCTGAACCTAATACACCATTATCTGCACGCTGTACTGGTTCAGGAACCTGCGTGTTAATGGTTGGTTCAGGATCTACACGAGTTTCGATAATCCTCCCACCACTACGACGCGGTAATGGAATATCGATAACTCTGTCTTGTGATGTTTCTTCTCGTACCGATGGTATCGAAGAAGTATGTGTTGATGTCTCTCCTCTCATTTTCTCTAGAATAATACGGCTTCTGGGCTTGTGGTCCATAACATAGTCCTCCTCTAAGAATGTGGCATTGGTGCTAACAATAACCTTCTGATGCTTAGGACTATAAAACAGATCACCTTTAGTTCCTCTTGGATACCCAACAAAGAAACATACTTATGTTCTTGATTCCAACTTTCTGTGTTCCCTTTCAGCACATGTGCTGAACTACCCCAGATCTGAACATGCCGCAGGCTAGGCTTTCACCCAGTCCACAATTCCATGGGAGTAGTAGGTACTGACTTAGATGGTACCAAGTTTAGAATGTATGCAGCTATCTCTAATGCATGTCCCCAAAAGGAAATTGGTAAATCCGAATAACTCATCATAGATCTTACCATGTCCATGAGAGTCCTATTCCTTCTTTTTGCTACACCGTTCTGCTGAGGCATACGGGGTACAGACAACTGGGATGTAATCCCTTGCTCCAATAAATATTCCCTAAACTCTCCTAAGAGGTACTCTCCACCACGATCAGATCGTAGTGTCTTGACATATTTACCTAGACGCTTCTCCGTTTCAGCCTTGAAGTCTTTGAATTTCTCAAAGCATTCAGACTTATGCCACATCAAATAAATGTACCCATACCTTGAGTAATCATCGATGAAAGTGACAAAGTACTCAAATCCCCCTCTTGCTTGGACAGTCATAGGACCACACAAATCGGAGTGAGCAAGTTCCAACGGCTCTTTTTCTCTATAGCCCTTGGCCGAGAACAGCCTCTTGGTCATTTTACCTTCTAAGCAGGATTCACAGAATGGAAGTGCCTCCACTTCCAATAAGCTTAATGGCCCATTTTGAACCGGTCTTTAAATCCTTTGCAAATTAATATGACCAAGGCGTAAGTGCCAAAGATGCGTTTGGTTCATCCTCGAAGGTTCTTTTTTCTTAAATGGCAAATTACTTGTGTTATTCAATTCGTTAAGTTGCAGTATAGGAGAGACAGGATTTATAATATAAAGATCATCCACCAATTGACCAGAACAAATAAAATGTTTATTTTCTTTAATAACTACTACTTTATTAAAATGAACTGAATATCCATTCTTTACTAAACTAGAAACTGAAACTAAATTCCTTATAATAGAAGGTACATAAAGGCAATTTCTTAATATTAAAATCCTATCTCTACCAAAACTAAGATGTAAATCTCCTGCTGCAACTGCTGCTACTCTCGTAGCATTTCCCATATATAAATAACTCTTTCCATCACTGAGCTGCCTGATTCCCTGGAACCGCTGCAAAGAATTGCGTACATGATCAGTGGCTCCCGTATCTACACACCAGGTACCGGTAGATCGGACCGCTAAACACGATTCAACAACTAGTAAATGAGATTTCCCTTGATTGTTCTATCTGGCGAGATAAACTGGACATTGCTACTTCCAGTGTCCTGGCTGCTTGCAAACAAAACATTTACCTTTAGGCTTTCCCGGTTGTCCTCTTGATTGGCGAAGGACCCGCGGCCTTTTTTTGAGCCTTTTTCATTTTCTTCTTTCTTTTCGGTTTTGAAGCAGAACTTTTCTCAAACACAAGAGCACACCGGCCCTGACTTTCTGTTGAGACCCTAAACTGCCTGGAGTTCTTTAAGCAGCTCCGCCAAGGTATATTCAAATTTATTCATGTTGTAATTGAGGTAGAATTGCTTAAAAGACTTTGGGAGTGACTAGAGTACGATATCGACCTGGGTTTGCCTGCCGATTTCAACTCCAAGGATCTCTAGTTCATTAAGAAGAGATATCATCTTAAGAACATGATCCCTTACAGGCGTCCCTTCAGCCATAGTTGTGTTTATCAAGTCTTTTATGGCAACCTACCTAGTAGCACGACTTTGATCCCCGAACATCTCCCAAAGGCTCTCCATCATGTCATAGGCGCTGGCCATTGACTGATGCTGATGTTGCAGCACATTTGATATGGATGCCAAAATGTAACACTGCACCATCTCATCAGCCTTGACCCATTTCTTGTGAGCCTGGGTTTCCTCAATGGTTGCCCCCTCACCAGGTTGCTCAGGACATTCTTGAGTAAGCACAAACTTGTACTCTTCAGCAGTTAACACAATATCCAAATTCCTTTTTCCAGTCTATATAGTTTGGTCCAGTAAGTTTGTTTTTTTTAAGTATAACAGCGAGTGGATTGAAAGAACCCATTTAAAAGCCTGAGAATCACATAATATAAATAATTACATTTGGGCAAAAAATTACTATGGATTCAAGTTGAAAATATTGGTTCCCTCTAATATATTTGAAAAGAATCCGCCAGCAACCTGATATACCGTGATAGTATGACTCGATGGGAAGCCATATACTATCCATCATTTGTTCAGATAGGCAATTGCCTTTTAATTTTACTATCCAGGCAATGTACCTTGCCTAGTAAAATTAAACTGCTGACTTGCTTTGATCTTATAAATAACAATAGTGACTCAGATGGAGAGGATATTATTATTTATAGCTAAGTGTATACCATCACTTAATTCTAGGTCAAGAGTTCTGTAAGGAACACCTCTGATGGAGAGGTGGCCCACACTAACAATCACCCAAAACATTCTTTCAAAGAAGTTTGTACTGATGATTTCATGATCAACTACATCCGATGGGGAGGATGACACTAGAGCCATCGTACAAAATTAATCATATCATCTACAAACCAGTGATGGAGACCATGTGATTTATACTTGATAAATTCCCTCTCCCACTTAGAATTTAAAAAAAAAAATTTAGGGTTATAATTTCTAGAAAAACTTTTAATTTAATTAATAAAAAATAATGGAATACTTGACAAGGATTAATTCATCCTTACTTGTCAAACTCACATGTGTAGATAATAAAATTATTCTATTATCATGATTTTAGAAAATAAGTACTTATGTTTTCAAATTATGGAATTAGTTTTATTTCTAAATACACATGTAGTTGTCCATCATTTTAAATTAATATCAATTAAACAGGCAGCTAGACATCTGAAATAGGTCTAGGAACAATTATCCATGTTGTTCTATTCATTAAACATGAAACAATAATAATCATTCAATCACACATAAATAAGGAAACCACAATAAAATAGGAATCCCACTATTATGGTCAATCTACAACTCTTGTGAAAAATCTTCATTGAACCCGATTAGCTCTATGTCGCCACTACGCACGGGGGTCGAGCTGCCCCGGAAGCTAAATTCGATTTACCATCAGCAATTGCCTTCCAGAACTATTTTCTGAAACAGTCTTCAGAAACTGCTTCCAGATTGCTTTCTGAAACTGCTTGTAAACTGTCTTCACGAGCTGTCTTCACAGATTTACTTTAGATATATTACATAAACCCTATGCCTCCATGAAGGAGTTCACATGCTATTTCTTTGCAGTAAATTAACCACACATCAATCAAACGTGTGATCTAATATACACAAATCATGTGCCTCCATAAAGGAGTTCACATGCTATATTAAAATAGTAAAATTAACCACGGATAAAACCATCGTGGGATCCAATCACACAAAATCAGTGACCATAATAGTGGAATAAGAACGCTGCAAAACAAGGGTTTGCACAGTTCTACGTTCTATCCATCCATCAAAACACGCATAAGATCTGTTTTATTGGACAACATGGTTGCGTCCAACCCATACGCAGAATCAACGTTGCTTTGATACCAGTGTTAGGAAACTGCGCTCCCAGAATCCGTTGACAGTGCGTATAAGTTGGTACTGCAAAAATTACGTGAAAACTACAATAACCCTATAAGGGCAGAACTAGGGTTACCTTAAACTGCTAAAATGGATTGCTGTAGTAGACGAATCGTGAACACAGGCTCGATAACAGCTCACGATCTTCTACCATATTCCTTTACTGCTAGAATATCGAACTGAGTGTGGGCTCCTTTGAAATCTTTTATGTTTCTGCTCTCTCTTTTTACGCTCTCTTTTCTATTCCGAGTTATAGTGCTCTTGATGGAAAAACGCAAACTGAGAAGAGAGCCAAAGCAGCATATATATAGGCTACGATAGGGACCATAAGAAGTCAATAAGGAATAGGCTTTCTTATGGAATTGGGAAACCCTAATTCGAACTGAATCAGATTTCTATTTTCATAAATTATAATTCATACCACTAAAGAATTATAATTGCACTCCTACTCTTATCTCAAAAAAATATTTCAAGCTCCATGTTATTAAATGCTTATTATCTCCCCATGTTAAGATTACAGATATCCATTAATTAAATATAATTACTGACAATCATATTTAATTAATCTCTTAAAATTCCTTGAGATCCTCTACTTAACGTATCTGATATGTTGGTTACAAAATCCACCTACAGGATTTGACATGATCAAAACTTATAAGCTTTCTCAAGGGGATATCATCAATCCCAAAATTGAGACATGGATTCCATCATTAATTAATATCCACCACACAATTAATATTGTCACCCAATCCAATGAGATATTGACCCATTTAAGAATCTCACCCTTTTAGGGATCAAAGTGTAAATATCAAATGTACGTGTCTATAAATTAACTTAGGATTTAGAGCATAAGCACTCATAATAGTCATGAGGAGTTAATTATCTTATAAGTCAGTATAAAGATAATTACCCCAAGTCGGTCCCGTTTAATGCACAAAGTGTACCAGCATGGTGAGTTAAAACTATACTATTTCCCGTAATCAAGACAAACCTACTACAACACCATGTTGCAGTCCTACCGATGGTGTGTCCAATCCATCTAAGACTGTAAACCAAAATCTGACATTCTACAAGATCTGATGGTTTGATCTTCCGTGTGTAAGTCGAACTCTATACACCAAACCACCTACTATGTAGAATGAAAGACACACATGCATAATATTAAATAAACAATATAATACAAATATTGCACACACAGATTCTCAAAAAAAATGGATTAACTGATTTTATTAAATGAATAATAAATCAACTACATAAAGCATGGCTTTTAGTATATATCCCTAACAGCAAAGACAGCGAGGAGATGAGGATTGATAAATAACCCGAAAGACAACAAAGAGGATGATGGTTATGAAATTTTCGTCAAGGTGAAGAATGTTGGGTTTTGTGACAAAAACTCATACGGAGACGAAGACGAAGACAAAGATAAACTAAGAAGCCGAAGGTGAAGACCGCCCGAGCGGGCATGGAAAGCAGCAGCAGAAACTCTTGTTTCCAATTAGGTTTAGGTTTCCTTATGAGAGTGTTTCCTATTCCTATTAGTTTCTTGTAGAAGAAGAGTTTCCTATTGTTAATAGGACTAGGATTTAAGTTTCTATATATATATATATAGAACTACATCCTAGGGAGATATATATCCCAATTCTAGAGAAAAGAGAGAGAATCCCACATAATTGTATTTTCCTAAGAGAAGAGAGAGATTCTAAAAAAAAGAGTGAGGAAAATTAACAATAGAGATAAGAGAGGTGAGGGATTGGCTGTCTTGCAAGGTTTATTATCAATATAGAGAGGTCTTCTTTGCCTTAATTCTTTTGCTTGCTTTTCTATTGTCTTGTTCGTGTAATTGTTTTGTGATTGTCGTAAAACACACAAGGAGAGGTCTTGGGCAGATATATTACTTGATCACTAATTATATCCCCATCACTATTGTTTTGATGAGGCAGCATATTATTCAATGAGATGAGGTTGCTCATCTAGAGACATCTAGAAAAGAAGAAGCTAAAGTCCTAAAAATCATTTTTTTTGGGTCTGATCTAAGAATCATTTCAAAACCCATGAAATTGTTTTTGATGGAAAAGTGAGAATTTCATTCAAACGTCAAGAAGTTACAAGTTCAGACAAAGCCAACGATTGATTACATTGAGGTAAAGCATCAAAGAAAATGACGTCCGCTTGATGAACTTTCGCATAACGTGCAAGCTCATGAGCCAACTTGTTACCATCATGCCGAACATGAGAAATATCAGCAACATGAAATCGGGGAAAGAACTGTTTAGCCGCTTCGATAATGTGACCAAAGGGATAAGGACAAGGTCCAGAATCATGGAGAAGGTTAACCACATTCAACGTATCCAGTTCAATGGCATCACAAGAAAGACCGACTTCTTAAACTGCCTTACATGCACGAAGCACTGTCATGGCCTCACATGCCACGGGGTCCAGTAAACCATGCCCAAACAAAGAGAACCCAAAGACAACATTGTCTCTATGATCATGAAACACACACCCCACACCATATCCGCCCAACTCCTTAAACCGTGCACCATCTACATTAAGTTTTAGTTGTTCATGGAGAGGAGCAGTCCATACCACCAAGTTCGACCTTCCACTCCTACAAATCCCAATCTCATGCAATTGTGTCAGTTCATCACAGTAGCGCTCAGCAAAGTCACCCACCCGGAGAGAGTAGACCTCTCACCATCAAACACCACTTTATTCCTATCACCCCAGATTGCACAAGCTGTGATAAAAAATAAAGAGGCTCGATCAATCGGCTCCACTTGAAGGACTTGATCAAGCCAATCTTCCATTCTCAAATTATTTCCAACTGTGTAAGACTTCAGGAAAAATGGCGAGACCACACCTCCCTGGAAAACCGACACCCACTCAAGGCATGTATCATGGTTTCTACCTCACCACACCTAATGCATCTAGGCGAGATGTCCACACCTCGCTGTGTCAGATTCAGGTTACATGGGATAAAATTATGAAAGATGGACCAGCCAAAAGCTTTAATTTTGGTAGGGATTGGTAAGTCCCAAAGTCTTTGCCACTAAAAGCCATTTCCTTGCCCCGAGGAATCTCCTATCCCTGCCTCCTCCCTTTTCATTATCAAACTGACATGGTAAACTGATCCAACAGTAAATAAGCCCCGCCTATCCCAATGCCAAATAAGAAAGTCCCAATGCGCCATCCTGTGAATAGGCAGGCTGAGGATAGCATCACTTTCATGAATCAAAATATTATTCCGGATGGCAGGAACATTCCAAGTACTTGAAGGCCCATCAATAAGATCTGAAACTTTTTTGTGCTTCACCTAGTGCCGTAGCGGAGAGACGAGTAAAAAGGAGTTCAGGATAGATATCAAAGGATCAAAACCCACTCTAACACGGCTCCCATCACCAATCTGCCACCAGCTTCCCCTTCTAAATAAATACATAGCCCCCCAAATGCTCCTCCACGTAAAAGATGGATGTGAGCCCAACTTTGCATTCAACATATTAGAATTGGGAAAATAACAGACTTTAAAAACATGGAAAAATAAAGAAACTAGCAACTGGATAATCTCCATAATTGTTTCGCAAGCAGAGATTGGTTTAAAATAAGCAAATCCCTAAAGCCCATACCCCCCCTTTTTTTTTTACTTCTACATAACTTTTCCCAAGAGCCCCAATGAATTTTCCATTTATCACCCGAGCTACCCCCACCAGAAGCGAGCAAGTTGACTTGAGATCTCAAAACAAATAGATAAAGGAAGTCGAAAGCATGACATGGAAAAGGTAGGAATTACCTAAGCAACCGCTTTAATTAAGACTTCCCTTCCCCCTTTAGACAACAATTTTTCCTTCCAACCTTTAATTTTAGAAGCCACACGGTCCTGGATACTCACAAAAAATTGCCTTTTGGAACGACCAATAAGATATGGAAGACCCAGATACTTCACGTGAGCTGTCAGCGAATCAACCCCCAAGACAGCCTTAATGTTTGCGGATACAGCCTCCGGTGTATTTGGACTTAGGAAAATACTAGATTTATTGACATTCACTTTTTGACCCGAAGCAACCTCATACTTGTGAAGAATTCCCATCAAATGTTGACATTCCTCTTCCTTTGCACGATAAAAAAGGAAACTATCATCCGTAAAAAAATAAGTGAGTGAGACAGGGGCTATTTCTCGCAATTCTCACCCCCTCCCCCCAATATTTCCTCTGGATCCTTCACGACTTAGACAAGAAGAGAGAACATCAGCACATAAAATAAATAAGTACGGGAAAAGTGGGTCACCTTGTCTAATTCCACGAGTCGGCAAAAATCTATTTGAAAGCTCCCCATTTAGAGAAATTGAGTAAGACACCAATTGGATGCACATTATGATCAAATCCACCCACTTGTCGCAGCACCCCAGTCTCAGAAGAGTCCCTTTAACAAAATCCCATTCTAGATGATCATAGGCTTTGTTCATGTCAAGTTTGAAGGCCATTTGGTAATTTTCCCTATAGTCTTGGATTTCAAACAGTGCATTGCCTCAAAAGCAATAAGGACATTATCTGAAGTTAATCTACCTGGGACAAAAGCGCTTTGGTTTTGAGTAACAATCCTCGGTAAAATAATTTTGAGCATGTTTGCCACCACCTTGGAGATGACCTTATAAACCACATTATAGAGGGAGATCGGCCAAAAATAGTTCACTCGCTTAGGATCCTTAATCTTTGGAATAAGAACAATATGAGTATGATTTATATTATCCGGGAGAACACCATGAGTGAAAAAATTATTCACCAAAGCAAACGCATCATTGCCCACAATATGCCAAAAGCACTGATAAAATAAAGCACGCATATCATCCAGACCCCGAGCTTTCGTTGGGCCCATGGAGAACAAAGCTTTCCTTAACTCCTCTGTTAGCCTTAAGGTATATTAAGGCATATTTAATTATGTTTTGATGATGTCAAATATGCTATGATAATTACATGATTCCTATTGATTCATTCCTTGTTATTATCATAGTCATTTTCATGCTCATATTTAATCTCATGTATTAATTTTGTATCAATGTTTTAACATCTTTGTGTGCTTGAGATTCAATTGGTGTAGATTAAGATTACAAGGAGCTCAACAAGGATCAAGCTTGAAGACTTGAAAATATTTCATCCTTGGTTGAAGTCTAGGACCATCATTGTAAGGCATCTTGATCTCACACTCATAGGGGCTCAAACAAACTCTAAAAGTTAAAGTTTTGGAAATAAATTTTAAATGGATCATCTTTAAAGCAATGCCCCAACCAATTGGAAAATAATTAATTGTTGAATCTTATATGGTTGGAAAGGTATTTGAATCTAGTTTCCAAAACATCAAACGGATTGAAAATCCGAGTTTTGTAGAGGGAGTTATGGCCATTTTAGTAAAGGTGTGTCAGGCTGTCAAACTGGGAGGGGCAGTCGACTGAAGGCCCGATGCAGTCGACTGAACTGAGCAGAATGCTATCAGGACCCTCTGTAAACACGTTCCAGTCGAGTGCTTCAAGGACCAGTCGACTGCTTCATGCTCCAGTCGACTGAATCGACCTGAAAAGGCATAACGGCTAGTTTTTTTAAGGGGCTTTTAATTACCAAATGTGCCACCAACGGCTATAATCTTTCTTGGCCTATAAATACATGTTTTCCCACACCATTTTATGTTGATCAATCAATTGGAAAACATCTAATTCAATCACACAACTTGTTGATTCTTAATCATTCAAAATTGAGCCCTAGTTGTGTGAGTTTATCAATTTGCTCAAATCTTTCATTTGTATTTCTTGAGAGAGCAAAATTGTAGTGAGATTTACTTGTATTATCCACTCACTAAGGAGTTATAGTGTGAGCTATCATTGTATCATCTACTCTTAGAGAGAGTTTCAATTTGTGTTCAAATCATTTGTAAAGGTTGAGGGTTAGTAACCCTTGTGTGCAAAGAAGAGGTGTTCTTCTTTGGGAGAGATCATAGGCTCTTGTAACGGTTTAGTGCACACCCGTAAGTGCTCCGGGAAACGGTTTGGTCTACACCCGTGAAGTAGATCGGAGTAAAGGAATCCTCAAGAGGTGTTCTTGAGGGGTGGACGTAGGCCGCGGGGTGCGATTGCCGAACCACTTGAAAAATCGGTTTGCAAGTTTCTCTTCCCTTCTCTTTTTAGTTAATTGCTTGTGATCTTGTTTAATTTGCAATTAAGTTTTCTAAAAGGTTAATTTCCGCTAAAACCTTATTCACCCCCCCTCTAAGGTTTCCACTTTTGGGCCAACATCCTCCATACAAACTGGTCTAATAAGTCGAGCATTAGCCTCCTCCAAAACCTTGGGTTGAACCGATGAAAGCAAATCATCAATATCCATAGGAAGCGAAGAAGTAAAGATGTCAAAGAAATATTCATTCGCCACCGCTCGAATATGATCATTCGAGACCCCCCAAACACCATCCTTGTCCATCAAGCCTTCTATGTAGTTTCTCTTTTGGCACTGAGAAGCCTTTTTGTGGAAATATGCTGTACTACGGTCACCTTCTTTCAACCAAGTTTGTCTTGAACATTGTTTCCACAAAATTTCTTCCCTCTCCAATAGAACATTAATCTCTGAAGATATGATTTTTTCGACGTCTAGGTTTTTAAAGGCAATAGAATTCCCTCTTAATTTAAAAAGGGCCTCACGCTTTTCCTTAAGCTTTCAATGGACATTCCCAAATGTAGCACGATTCCACACCTCCAAATTGGCCCCACACGACTTTATCTTTCCCAAAATGTCATCTCCCACCTAGCCACTATTCCACGCCACCAAAATCACATCCTCGCACAGATTATGACTCAACCACATAGCTTCAAATCTAAACCACTTCTTGCTCGACCGGTCTTACATGGGGACCAAGTAATCGAATAACAATAGGGGCATGGTCCGACGTGGGAGCAACAGGATGTTAGATTAGAGCTCTCAAAACTGAGCACTCCACCGAACATTTGAAATAAAACGATCAAGCCGTTCCTGGATAAAATTCCCCACCCCCCAATTATGTTGCCAGGTGAACATACTACCTCTGAATTGAAGGTCATGGAGTTCACAAACATCAAGGGCATCGCAAAACATATTCTACAATTCCCGACTGAATAACATTCCCCCCTCCTTCTCCCATGAAAAGAGAACCTGATTAAAATCTCCTCCCACAATCCACAGAAGGTCCAAAGATAACTTCAGCTGTTTTAACAGGTTCCAAGTGAGGCTTCTCTTAGCCGCATCAGGATGCCCGTAGAACCCTGTAAACCTTCACCAATCATCTCTGGTGCCCTCCTCAACCACAACATTGATGCGATGAACCGACATACTTTGAAGAAAAACCACCAAAGAGTCATCCCAGAGAAGTGCTATTCTACCTCAACTACCAACACCATAAACCGAGATACAATTTCTCAAACCCACGCTCCTACTAATAACCTTTATACTAGAACCAGACGAATGAGTTTCTGAAAGGAAAACCATCCTGGGAGCTTCCACCTTCATCAAATGGTGAAGTGCATGAACTGCTCGAGGATTCTCAAGCCCCCGGCAATTCCAACACAAAATATTCATTGGTCTAGGCGGTGCTGGAGCCCAGCCACCGCCTCTGGTAAATAAATAGAATCAACAACAAGAGAGTCAATCTTTGCCTTCTTAGGGTCATCATGGATAGTGCCATCATCATACAACAAAAGAGTCATCCCAGAGAAGCGCTATTCCACCTCTACTACCAAGACCATAAACCGAGATACAATTTCTCAAACCCATGCTCCTACTAATAACCTTTATACTAGAACCAGACGAATGGGTTTCTGAAAGGAAAACCATCCTGGGAGCTTCCACCTTCACCAAATGGTGAAGTGCATGAACTGTCCGAGGATTCCCAAGCCCCTGGCAATTCCAACACAAAATATTCATTGGTCTAGGCGGTGCTGGAGCCCAGCCACCGCCTCTGGTAAATAAATAGAATCAACAACAAGAGAGTCAATCTTTGCCTTCTTAGGGTCATCATGGATAGTGCCATCATCATACAACAAAACAAGTGCTCGTTTCAGCTTCTATCGGGAAGACCCAAGATTCGGTTGAGTGGTTTCCATGCAAGCAGCATTGCGAGCCCTGCGCTTCCATGATGATCTCGACCTGACTAGTTCGGCCAGGGCAATATCAACCACCATCGTATTATCACCCAACACTGTCTCGGGAACCTAAAAAGGATCCTCATCTAACTCTTTGTCATCCAGATATGCACTGATAAGTTTCAAAGGGCTCTGGACATCACCTTGGGTTGTACATGGATCTGCCAATGTTTTACTCGGAGAAATCGACAAACCATCAGAAAGTGAATCAACATTATTCTGCCGAGACACACTTCCTCCCGTACCCATGCTCGTATTAATATCAGAGTTGTTCTGACCCGTCCCGGTAGATCGTGGTCGTTCCAGCAATGAGTGGCCCTCGCATGACTACCTCGTATCTTGGCATTTGGATGGTGAAGCCTAAGCCAAACACCATATTGCACAGGCGCAGTGATATGCCGCAAATTATCTCAAAATGTATGTATACATTCCTTTTCCGAAAGCCCCACCCATCCACACCCAAAACAGAACTTCGGTAGGAGTTCGTATTTGAATCAAACCCACATCAACTGATCCTAGTATTTCAAAGTCGCCCCACACTGCAGAGGTTTTCTGATATTGATTCAAACGCGGACACGTAAAAATTCACACTAGCCGAGACCCCTATCATTCTTGTCCACCATCAAAACTTCCCCCACCCTACTGCCCAACCTTGAACCCATCTCCTTCGTCATGCTGTCAATCGGAAGGTCATAAATCTAAATCCAAATCGACATATGATCTAAGGAAATCTTATTCGCGGCTTAAACATAAAAGATTATTGTCAAAAGTCCACGGCTCCATTTGTTAGACACGATTTTTATCGACCACTTTGTTGAACTCAAAAATATAACGATTGCTACACATCTCCTTCATCATATATCCTTGCCCCTTCCAGAGTGACGTGAAAACTTTCCTTAGGATCTCCATGTTGATCGGTCTCATAGTGCCGAGAGCCAAGTAGACAAATCCCCTCCTTAACCCTGTCTCGAGAAAAATTCTTATCATCCAAGGCCACACCTTCTCTCTCCTCTTTGATGAGAGAGAGGTTTGAGAATAGTTTATCAACCTCCGAATTCATCACAGATCAAAAGCATGAACGAAAACAAAACTGCAGAATTCTGAATGAAGCCAAACACACACCATTAAAGCCGCAACCTCAAGGTGACAGAACTAGGGCAAGCCCTGGCCTCCCCTTCGAAAACCCTAAGGTTAACAAGAGACTTTTTTCTTCCCTTCTATTCTTGAGTTAAAATCAAAACACAATGGCGAAAGATTATATAAACAAACCAACACGTCTTTTATAGCTCACTTGGAATGTTAAAAATCAAGAGCAATGCTAGGCACACATTTTAAACCACACCCCAAACCACATCCTTGCTTTAAATGCATGTACCCTGTGATGTGTAAGTAGTGAACAGAAAAGTCTGAAAAATTTAAACAGCACAAAGTACATGCATTTAAAGCATAGGGTGTGGTTTGGGATGTGGTTTGGAATGTGTGCCTAGCATTTTTGAAAAATCAATGGATATACTAAACAAACGCATTGATGATGCTGTTTTCGGGTGAGGGGAGTTTGATGTGTTGGGATCAGATAAACGAGAGAGATAGAGAGAGTTTATATTATCCTCCAAACGAGGTTTAAGGATATGTATGGTTTGCAGATTTAGAGAAGGAAAAGAAAAGGGAAAGAAAAAAAAGAAGAAAAAGTATAATTCTCTTGTGTTTTCCTTTTTGCTTAAATAATATTAGAAATCAAATAAAAATTTAAAATACAAGGAAGGTTAAGTACTATTCACAACAATCATAATTTAATGAGTTAATTAGTATAATATCTATTTTACTCTAAGTTTCTTTCAATAGGTTCAACCCATGAAACATTTTACTATAAAGTCCATTCTACAAATTTGGACCAAACTACCCTTACCATTTCCCATTCAACACTGCAATAAATAACCCCAAGATTTTGGGGTTTTCAAAATTCAAAACTCAAATACCCAAATAAGAATGAACCACATTCTATATCTATTTACTCGCTCTCTCTCTCTTTCTCTCTCTCTCTCTCTCTCTCTCTCTCTCTCTCTCTCTCTCTCACACACACACACACACACATACACACGGGTCGTGACTCTCTCTTGGCCACCACCACTTCTAACGTCATCTTCTCACCACCGCCCTCTCTCACAATCTTCTCAATCCAACGCAACCACCACTTCCGACGAAGTATGGCTCTTAGAACGATGTGAAGACGATTCGAAGATCGCAGATCCAAGTCTCAAAAACTTGACAAATTAGGGCTTAATCACAGGTTTATTGATTTGTTATCTAAATCCTTTGATTTGTTCTTATATACTCAAATCCATGGAATGGCTTGTTGATGATTTAGTTTTGTTTGATTTGTTCTTATATACTCTAATCTCGTTGAGATAACTTTTTGTCTTTGGCAGATTTTCGGCCATATTGTTGATGAAATTGAGAAGTGATGTTGTGGGTTTCTTGTGGAGGTGTTGTCTTCCGTAGGAAGGGTGGTGGTTGTTGGTGGCGGCGATTGTTGGTGGTGGCGGCGGCGGAGGCGGAGGCATGAAATGAAAAGCTACTCTCAGATGAATTCATTTGTAGACTTGTTTTTAGTGATAAGACAGTGTTAAAATGTATTCCTAGTATAGCAGTGTTAAATTTAACACTAATGTTCATGTTTCAAAGGTTGTGGAGTGAAATTGTATACAATATTGTGGTTCAAAAGGTTGTAGCGTGAAATTTAACACTCATATTCTTGCTTTAGAGGTTGTGATATGAAATTGTATACTATGTTGTATTTCAAAGGTTGTGGTTCAAAAGGTTATAGTGTAAAATTTAACACTCATGATTTTCGTTCACATGATGTGGGATTGTGGACCAGTTGGAAAGCAAAAATGAACCAGTTACAGTGTAAAAATTCACACTAATAAACCAATTGTAGTGTAAAATTTCATACTAATGAACTATTGCAGTGTAAAAATGAACTGGTTGCAGTGTAATACTCGCATAAAAGTATGGTGCATAGTAACAACTTCATATGTTATGTGATCAATGATTATTGGTAAAACATACAAAAGTGGGATACCCACATAAAAATGGTGTTAGAAATATTCAAAAGAGTCATAATGTACAAGGCTAAAGTTATGGAATTTTATTTCCATATATTTGATATGCAAATCAATGGAATCTTTAAAGCAAATTTATTTCCATATATATATATATATATATATGCATGTGCATATGTATGGGGGTAAAAAGGTCACTGAAACTATCTATAATTGGGGATTGTGCACTAATCTCTAAAAACATTTACAATTATAGGGTCTATCATTGGGAAGTACCAATTGGTGGGTCTATTACAACAAACATTAATAGAATGGGATTTTCCACTAAATTTTTCTAATTTAATTTTTTTTCTCGACTTATTCTCTTTTCTTTACTATTTTCATGGTCATTTTTCCTTATTAACAATACAGGGGAAAAGACTTTCCTCTAATTTTTCATTTCTTTTCAATTACTAAATCTAAGAACCAAACAAAACCTGAAGATTACAAATATTGTGAAGGAAAATAATTAATTTGATTAAATATTAACAGCATGGCGATTACATTTCTGCATAGAAAATGCTTATTTTCTCTGCAATCTACTCTTTCCATTCTAGAAAGTTTAGGTGCATATAAATAAAAATTTATAGGGTATATTACATTAACTGTCACGCCCCGACGTAGCATAAATATGGAAAGCGTTTAATTTCCTTTATGGACCCGTAGGTCGCGACAGTTTGAAGGATCGATTCCGTCCCAAAACGTCGAACAACATAAAACCATTAATCAGAGTAGGGTAAACAGGGCTCATAAAAATTTTTCTAACTTATTACATCCTATGGTACGGGGTTTACTAAGGCACAGACCGCCTTGAAAATAAAACAATACTTAAAGTCTATTACAGTCATCCTTATTACAAAACCAAAACATATCTTAAAGCACATAAACATAAAACATATAAAAGTAACATCTCTTCTCAGCAACTGATCTCAATTAGCATAATCATACGGTTCATCCTGATTATTACCTGCAAAGCCTGGACACGAATGTCCAGGACGCATCAACGCCGTCAGCTTCAAGAAGCTGGTGAGTATTAAAAACAATACTTTGAATGTAAAAACATACTCATTTACCTTTTTCCCATTTCCATTTAAATACCACAAGTTTATATTTATGATAAAGATCTCGTTTTAGAAAACAACCACAACATTATTTAAAAGATAATTTCACACATATGTGACCGTGTATGAGAACAATGCACCATCTCATCTATCCGACTCTTTTCTCTCGACAACACCCAACAACCCTCTATCCTACTCCTGGTATCTTTGAAATACTAAGATAGCCACACTTTAGCAACGGGGCGCCAGGGAGTGTCCAGTTTGCCTCACACTTTGGTCCGGGGTACCAGGGAGTGTCCAATGCCTCACACTTTGAATACCCTAACCGCCATGCAAATACCGGGGCAACCCCCTCACAAGTATCCAGACTCGAGTTATCAGGGAGTGTCCATAGGCCACACTTTAGCACTTCCATGGGTGCCAGTGAGTGTCCAAGTTCGGCTTCACACACTTTAACGCTTCCATGGGCGTCAGGGAGTGTCCATATTTGCCACCTTCGCATTTCAAAGACACCCTCTTCCACATTTTCAACTACAACCACAACCACAACCACAACCACGACCACAACTCAAACTCATACTCTTTCCACACTATCATTACTCTTTTCCACCCTACCATTACTCTTTTACACACTACCAACACTCACCATGCATGTACAACTGACTCCACATGAATGTCATCAAACTTTAAACATAAAGGAATTCACAGAATTAAAGAAACAATACGCGTACGGGGATTGAAAATTCGTAATTCATTGCCTTAATCATTTTAAACATAACTAATAGCATTCTAAAAACTGCTACTGTAATCCTCGTTTTCTGTCCAAACGGTGCAGAATCTGAGAAAATTGTATTAGACGAAAAGTGTGCAGAATCGAGTTTTGCTTGGGACAACGCGGGCAGAACCTTAAATTTCATTCGTTTTCCTAACAAAAATCTGAAAACAAAATTCTGCTACTGTTAAAATTAAAAGAGAAAATATTAGATTGAATTTCTAATATACTTTTTCTGCTACTGTAATCCTCATTTTCTGCCCAAACGGTGCAAAATCTGAGAAAATTGCATTAGACAAAAAGTGTGCAGAATCGAGTTTTGCTTGGGACAACGCGGGCAGAACCTTAAATTTCATTCGTTTTCCTAATAAAAATCTGAAAACAAAATTCTGCTACTGTTAAAATTAAAAGAGAAAATATTAGATTGAATTTCTAATATACTTTTTCTGCTACTGTAATCCTCATTTTCTGCCCAAACGGTGCAAAATCTGAGAAAATTGCATTAGACAAAAAGTGTGCAGAATCGAGTTTTGCTTGGGACAACGCGGGCAGAACCTTAAATTTCATTCGTTTTCCTAACAAAAATCTGAAAACAAAATTCTGCTACTGTTAAAATAAACTACCTAAATCAGTAAATAAGGAATGAGTTACATTTGGAGTGAGTTAGTAATACTCACCGTGATGTAGATTGAAGAAGTTGTTGAGAAAGAAATACAAGAATTAAGAATCTCCAATTTCAAGCTTGGCTATGGAGGATTGAGCTCTTCAAATTCTGAAATTATTATCTCTCTATGTGACTCTCTCAAGCTCTCTATGTTAGGAGTGTAGAATGTGTAGTGTGGTTGGGTGTATAAATACTCAAACTCCCACTTAGAAAACATTTGCCTAACATCCCACTCATTCTCCATTAATCTCCACTAATTACAAAGAAAGTGCAGCAATGATGTGTAAATATACACTTGCAATTCATAATGCTCCATTGATAATTGAAAGGGTAGGTGGAGTTGGTGTGGGTCAAGGTGTGTTTGGGAATCAAGCTTATGGCATTAGGACAACACACATACTACAAGCATTTGCCAAACAAGGCCTAAGGGAAAACTTTAGCAATAATAATTGGGTATAAAGAAATTTGTCCAATCAGTTACTCCCAAAATTCTGTGGAAGTTTAACACTGCGCGGACAGTTTTAAACCTAAACTAGTATTTTCGTGACACGGTGTTTATCACAAAAATACAGAAAATTCATTTTAATGTTAGAAATAGTTTTCTGATTTTATAAAAATACAGTTTGAGTTTTAAAAGAAATAATTCCACCGTTTTGAAATACAGATTTGAAATTTAACACAGGTATTGCCAGTTTTTATGAAAATTGCATTTTGACCCCAAAAGTAATTTCAATATGAGATTAGTCAAGAAATAAATTTTTCACATAAGGATAAAAGCAGACAAAATATATATAATTTTAAATATGACAATGCAAGAAAAATGCAGGTTATTACACCCTTCCTCCCTTAAACAGGATTTCGTCCCCGAAATCAAGACTAACTAGTCATGAAATAACTCCGGGTACTTCTTCCTCATATCAGCTTCAACTTCCCACGAGGCTTCATTCTCGTCATGGTGATTCCACTGAACCTTCACCAACGGGATATCCTTATTCCTTAACTTCTTGATACTCTGATCCAGAATCTTCACAGGTCTCTCCTTGTAAGAAACGTTATGACTCGTCTCAATGTCGTCATAACTAACCACGTGCGAGGGATCTCGTATGTATTTCCTCAACATACTCACGTGAAACACATTGTGAACCCCAGACATCTTCGGTGGTAGTGCCAGTCGATAGGCTACTAATCCGATACGTTCCAAAATCTCAAACGGTCCAATGAAACGCGGAGCTAACTTCCCTCTCTTGAGACCAAAGCGTACTACTCCTCGTGTTGGTGAAACCTTAAGAAGTACGTGATCTCCAACACTAAACTCCAGATCTTTTCGGCGTCGATCAGCATAACTCTTATACCGGCTCTGAGCGGTTCTCATCCTTTCCTTGACCAAGGAAATCTTCTCGTTGGTTTCTCTAACCAAATCCGGTCCCAACAATTCTGTGTCCCCAACCTCTGCCCAACACAATGGAGAACGACATGGTCGTCCGTACAGTGCTTCGAACGGAGCCATACCGATACTCGTATGATAACTATTGTTATAGGCAAATTCAACCAACGGCAAGTGTGTCTCCCAAGATTCTTCAAAATCGATCACACAAGCCCTAAGCATATCCTCCATGATCTGATTAACACGCTCAGTTTGCCCATCTGTCTGAGGGTGAAAAGCAGTACTCATCTTGAGTGAAGTTCCCATAGCTTCTTGCAGACTTTCCCAAAATCCAGAAGTAAAACGTGCGTCACGGTCTGACACAATCGTCACAGGTGCACCGTGAAGTCGCACAACTTGTTGTATGTACATCCGGCTCATCTTTTCCACCGGATATGTCATACTATAAGCGATAAAATGAGCTGACTTCGTCAATCGATCCACAATTACCCAAATAGCGTCATGATTCTGCTGCGACCGGGGCAATCCTACTACAAAATCCATCGTAATGTGCTCCCACTTCCAACCAGGAATAGGTAGCGGTTGCAACAATCCTGACGGTCTCTGATGTTCGGCCTTGACTTGCTGACACGTCAAACACTTGGATACAAACTCGGCCACATCCTTCTTCATGCCTTCCCACCAGAAATTCCTCTTCAAATCTTTATACATCTTCGTTCCTCCCAGGTGAACTGTATACCTTGATTTATGTGCTTCTTCCAGGATATCCTTCCTTAACTCTCCATCACCGGGCACGCACAATCTATTCCTGCACCGATACCCTCCATCGATTCCCACCTTCCATTCTGTCGGGTCCTTCTCTGACATCTTCTTGAACCATGATTGAAACTTCTCATCTTCTTTCTGAGCTCCAATAATGCGGTCAATGAGAACAGGCTGTAGGATAAGACATCCGAAAAGTTGTCCTTCTCCTCTTTCAGCACTCTGTACATCAAACTCTGCCAACGTCTCCAATGCTCGCCATTCTCTAACCATTAAGGAGGCGATCGTCTCACGAGTCTGCCGACTCAAAGCATCAGCGACCACATTAGCTTTACCAGGGTGGTATTCCAACGTGAAGTCGTAATCTTTGATCAACTCCATTCATCTGCGCTGCCTCATGTTCAACTATTTCTGTGTGAACAAATACTTCAGACTCTTGTGATCGGAGAACAAATCAAACTTCTCACCGTAGAGGTAGTGTCTCCAAATCTTGAGTGCAAATACCACTGCTGCCAACTCCAAATCATGAATAGGGTAGTTCAACTCATTCGGCTTCAGCTGCCTGGATCCATAGGCTATAACTCTGCCATCTTGCATAAGTACACACCCTAGTCCTTGATATGATGCGTCACTAAAGATAGTGAACTTCTCATCAGGCTTGGGTATTGCTAGTACTGGTGCGGTAGTGAGTCTCTCTTTCAACTCTAGAAAGGCTCGCTCATGCTTCTCTGTCCACTCGAACTTCAAATTCTTCTTCGTCAACCCAGTCAAAGGTGCAGCTATTTTAGAGAATCCCTCAACAAATCTCCTGTAATAGCCTGCGAGTCCAAGAAAACTCCGAACTTCTGTAGGGTTGCTTGGCCTAACCCAGTTGGATACAGCATCGGTCTTGGACGAATCCACAGAAATTCCTTGAGATGACACCTTGTGTCCCAAAAATTTCACTTCTTGTAACCAGAACTCACACTTACTGAACTTGGCATACAAGTGGTGGTCCTTAAGCGTCTGCATCACAATACGTAGATGTTGCTCGTGTTCTTCTCCTGACTTAGAATAGATCAAAATATCATCAATAAAGACGATGACAAACTGATCTAAATAAGGCTTGAACACTCTATTCATTAAATCCATAAACACTGCCGGGGCGTTCGTCATTCCAAACGGCATCACCAGAAATTCATAATGACCATATCGGGTTCTGAAAGCAGTCTTAGGTATGTCTTCCTTCCGTACCCTCAACTGATGATATCCCGACCTAAGGTCTATCTTGGAAAATGTCGTAGCTCCTTGAAGTTGATCAAATAAATCGTCGATCCGAGGCAAGGGATATTTGTTCTTGATAGTCACGCGGTTCAATTCTCTGTAGTCGATACACAGCCTGAGCGTCCCGTCCTTCTTCTTCACAAATAACACCGGTGCTCCCCAAGGCGATGTACTTGGACGTACAAAACCTAGGTTCTCGAGCTCTTGAACTTGTCCCTTCAATTCTAGTAGTTCTGTGGGGGCCATTCTGTAGGGAACCTTGGTAATCGGTACGATACCCGGTATAAGCTCAATACAGAACTCTATACTTCTCTCGGGCGGTAATCCAGAAATGTCTTGAAATACTTCTTCGAAGTCCTTGACTACAGGTATAGATGAAGCTGTCACCTCTGTACTGACGACTTCGATGTTGGCTAAACATCTTGTGAGGAACATATCTCCCGAAGGGTTACATTGAAAATCAAAGGGTTGATTCTCATTGTCGGAGAATGTAATTCTCTTCCTCGCACAATCCAACTTCACTTGATTCTGAGACAGCCAATCCATTCCTAGGATTATGTCGAACTCCTTCATCGATAGAACAATCGACCTCGCAGGGATTTCTCGGTCTCCTAATCTTAAGGGACAATCCTTGCACACATGTCCTAAACTGACCGCAGCTCCTATTGGTGATGTAGCCTTCAAAGCTTTCTCTAAGCGATGAGGTAAGATACCCAATCTCCGAATTGTATTAACAGATATGAATGATAGAGCAGCACCCGTATCGAATAATACTCTAACATGGGAGTTAAATAGAGTCAATGTACCTTCCACTGCTTGCTGATCAGGTTGAGCTTCTCCATGATCTCCTTCTTCATATACAGCTCCATCATATCCAGCGGCATCAGGAATAACAGCATTCAAGCGGGTCTGACCCTGTTGTCCATAAGTCGCTTGCTTAGGAGCAGTGCAGAACCTGCTGATGTGACCTGGTTCACCACAGTTGAAGCAGACTATTCCTGGCTGAGCAGCACGCCTTGGTGCTTTGCAGTCCCGAGCCACATGTCCAGGGTTGCCACAGTTGAAGCACTTTACGCCACTACTTCCTTCTCCTACTCGGGGTTGAGTCGGATAGGTAATAGCTTGTGCCTTCTTGCTTCCGTCAAAGTTCCTCTTCTGCCCTTGGGTACGATTCATTGGTGGTCTATTCCCAAAATTACCCCTCTGAGGCGGTCGGAATTCAAATTGTTTGCGATATACTCGAGCATCTTCTTCCAGATCGGTAGCCAGGCCGACTAGTCCTTCAAACGTCTTTTCTAGATGGCCGAGAGTCAGGCGACGAATCTGCGGTGCCAACCCTTGGTTATACTTCCGGATCTTCTTCTCCTCAGTATCAACCATGTGCGGGGCAAACCGTAACAGCCTCTCGAACTGTGTGGTATACTCTTGCACCGTCTTGGTTCCTTGCGTCAGATCCATAAATTCCTTCTCTCTTCTGTGCCTCTCCGTAGCCGGGAAGTACTTCTCCAGGAATCTCCCTTTGAACGCCGTCCACGTCATCCCCATAGCAGCGGTGTTCCCGATAGTGGCTATGACCGAGTCCCACCAATCTGCAGCGGCGTCGGTTAGTTGAAATGTAGCCAGCCTCCTCTTGTCCATCTCGTTGCATTGGACAGCTTCGAACATGCGGTCCATCTGTCTTAACCATTGTTCCGCCTTCCAGGGATCCGTGGTACCCGCAAATTGCTCGGGTCTGAGCGCACGGAATCTCTCCAGCAGCTTATCTCCCGTCTGGCGGTCTCGTTGGTTTTCATTCGCATTACTAACCCTCTCGAGACGTCTGATGAAAGCTTCAAATATTCCCGTGGGGTCGGCAGCCTCGGGCGCTCCTTCAATCAGATTTCTGTTCCTCCTTGGTCTTCCAGCCATTCTATGCATGATAGGGGTAGTAGAATGAGAAACATGCATACAACAGTACTATGACGAAAATTTTCAAAGGAGTATTTATCACTATATCACATACTCGTATTATCACATAAGCATACAATAAAATATATATTAAGTACATATAATACTCGTATTCGAACTAGGGCTGTCTAATAGCAAAGAGGTCGTATTCTTATCCTCTAGACTCTGGGTTGTGGGCCATACTGACTGTTCCGAGATTTGACTCAGGAAGTTGGTCAGTGCCTAAGCTATTAATGAGGGCTATGGTATGCATTAACTCCTTAGAAACTCGACTACTATATGTCTGTAGGGGCATCATAAGTTATGGTTATCTCGGCTAATCCTAAATGGATATGTCTGAAGGTATATGGAAATTGCTATCATTCTTGTCGATGTGACAAGACAAACGGGTAATCATTTCTATGATAAAACCAACTTAGAATTTTAGTTTCTGCACTAAGGGTAATCCGTACTAAACTAACACTAGAACTTGGTTGTATAGCTTAGTAAAACTTAAGGGTAACCTATGTCACTAATCTATGGCGTGAATAACTGAGCCTGGTCAATCTAGAAAACCTGGCTCTGATACCACCAAATCCTGTCACGCCCCGACGTAGCATAAATATGGAAAGCGTTTAATTTCCTTTATGGACCCGTAGGTCGCGACAGTTTGAAGGATCGATTCCGTCCCAAAACGTCGAACAACATAAAACCATTAATCAGAGTAGGGTAAACAGGGCTCATAAAAATTTTTCTAACTTATTACATCCTATGGTACGGGGTTTACTAAGGCACAGACCGCCTTGAAAATAAAACAATACTTAAAGTCTATTACAGTCATCCTTATTACAAAACCAAAACATATCTTAAAGCACATAAACATAAAACATATAAAAGTAACATCTCTTCTCAGCAACTGATCTCAATTAGCATAATCATACGGTTCATCCTGATTATTACCTGCAAAGCCTGGACACGAATGTCCAGGACGCATCAACGCCGTCAGCTTCAAGAAGCTGGTGAGTATTAAAAACAATACTTTGAATGTAAAAACATACTCATTTACCTTTTTCCCATTTCCATTTAAATACCACAAGTTTATATTTATGATAAAGATCTCGTTTTAGAAAACAACCACAACATTATTTAAAAGATAATTTCACACATATGTGACCGTGTATGAGAACAATGCACCATCTCATCTATCCGACTCTTTTCTCTCGACAACACCCAACAACCCTCTATCCTACTCCTGGTATCTTTGAAATACTAAGATAGCCACACTTTAGCAACGGGGCGCCAGGGAGTGTCCAGTTTGCCTCACACTTTGGTCCGGGGTACCAGGGAGTGTCCAATGCCTCACACTTTGAATACCCTAACCGCCATGCAAATACCGGGGCAACCCCCTCACAAGTATCCAGACTCGAGTTATCAGGGAGTGTCCATAG
Organism: Hydrangea macrophylla; assembly: GCA_033977485.1. Lineage (NCBI taxonomy): Eukaryota > Viridiplantae > Streptophyta > Magnoliopsida > Cornales > Hydrangeaceae > Hydrangea > Hydrangea macrophylla. The sequence continues at coordinate 94,778,336 of CM066994.1, forward strand.
GCCACACTTTAGCACTTCCATGGGTGCCAGTGAGTGTCCAAGTTCGGCTTCACACACTTTAACGCTTCCATGGGCGTCAGGGAGTGTCCATATTTGCCACCTTCGCATTTCAAAGACACCCTCTTCCACATTTTCAACTACAACCACAACCACAACCACAACCACGACCACAACTCAAACTCATACTCTTTCCACACTATCATTACTCTTTTCCACCCTACCATTACTCTTTTACACACTACCAACACTCACCATGCATGTACAACTGACTCCACATGAATGTCATCAAACTTTAAACATAAAGGAATTCACAGAATTAAAGAAACAATACGCGTACGGGGATTGAAAATTCGTAATTCATTGCCTTAATCATTTTAAACATAACTAATAGCATTCTAAAAACTGCTACTGTAATCCTCGTTTTCTGTCCAAACGGTGCAGAATCTGAGAAAATTGTATTAGACGAAAAGTGTGCAGAATCGAGTTTTGCTTGGGACAACGCGGGCAGAACCTTAAATTTCATTCGTTTTCCTAACAAAAATCTGAAAACAAAATTCTGCTACTGTTAAAATTAAAAGAGAAAATATTAGATTGAATTTCTAATATACTTTTTCTGCTACTGTAATCCTCATTTTCTGCCCAAACGGTGCAAAATCTGAGAAAATTGCATTAGACAAAAAGTGTGCAGAATCGAGTTTTGCTTGGGACAACGCGGGCAGAACCTTAAATTTCATTCGTTTTCCTAATAAAAATCTGAAAACAAAATTCTGCTACTGTTAAAATTAAAAGAGAAAATATTAGATTGAATTTCTAATATACTTTTTCTGCTACTGTAATCCTCATTTTCTGCCCAAACGGTGCAAAATCTGAGAAAATTGCATTAGACAAAAAGTGTGCAGAATCGAGTTTTGCTTGGGACAACGCGGGCAGAACCTTAAATTTCATTCGTTTTCCTAACAAAAATCTGAAAACAAAATTCTGCTACTGTTAAAATAAACTACCTAAATCAGTAAATAAGGAATGAGTTACATTTGGAGTGAGTTAGTAATACTCACCGTGATGTAGATTGAAGAAGTTGTTGAGAAAGAAATACAAGAATTAAGAATCTCCAATTTCAAGCTTGGCTATGGAGGATTGAGCTCTTCAAATTCTGAAATTATTATCTCTCTATGTGACTCTCTCAAGCTCTCTATGTTAGGAGTGTAGAATGTGTAGTGTGGTTGGGTGTATAAATACTCAAACTCCCACTTAGAAAACATTTGCCTAACATCCCACTCATTCTCCATTAATCTCCACTAATTACAAAGAAAGTGCAGCAATGATGTGTAAATATACACTTGCAATTCATAATGCTCCATTGATAATTGAAAGGGTAGGTGGAGTTGGTGTGGGTCAAGGTGTGTTTGGGAATCAAGCTTATGGCATTAGGACAACACACATACTACAAGCATTTGCCAAACAAGGCCTAAGGGAAAACTTTAGCAATAATAATTGGGTATAAAGAAATTTGTCCAATCAGTTACTCCCAAAATTCTGTGGAAGTTTAACACTGCGCGGACAGTTTTAAACCTAAACTAGTATTTTCGTGACACGGTGTTTATCACAAAAATACAGAAAATTCATTTTAATGTTAGAAATAGTTTTCTGATTTTATAAAAATACAGTTTGAGTTTTAAAAGAAATAATTCCACCGTTTTGAAATACAGATTTGAAATTTAACACAGGTATTGCCAGTTTTTATGAAAATTGCATTTTGACCCCAAAAGTAATTTCAATATGAGATTAGTCAAGAAATAAATTTTTCACATAAGGATAAAAGCAGACAAAATATATATAATTTTAAATATGACAATGCAAGAAAAATGCAGGTTATTACATTAACCTCCCGAAGGGTGCTCCATAATTATAGGAATCTCCTTTATATTTTTAAATACACTGACCTCACTTGTCAAATAAATTTTGCTAAATTAAAAAATTTTAAATTGCTTTATTACTCTTAGGGTGTGTTTAATATCCCAATTTAGTGCTGAAAATGAAAATTTTCAACACTTAACCTTTTTTCAATGCGTTTGATAATGTAACACGTAATATAATTAAAAGCAACGAAAAACCCACTGAAAATTTTAAGCGAAAAATTTCTACTGAAAAAAATCACTGAATTTGGTTTGTTTCAGTATTTGAAACACAATTTTCAGTATTGCAAATTCAATCGCTTAAAATTTTCAGTATTTAAAATTCAACATTTAATTTTTAGTTTTATTAAACAAACCCTTATTACTCTTTAAACGCATATTTTAAGAAGAAGAAAAAATGAGTAATTTATCTCTGAGTAACTCGTTCACATAATGACATGAGGGGAAAAGTGGTTATTTTATGAATGATATATCTATGATTTTATTATATTATCGAACTTTTTTTGTAAAAATGTTTTATGTTTTTATTTTTTATTTTTCGGGTATAATATCATTTCAGTATTTTAATTATTTTCACTAATCACCCCTAAAATTTCTGACAATTGAAGAAAATACTTGTTCTTTCTTCTAAATTACGTTGACAACCCTTGTCAGTATATAATTGTCAGTAGACGAATGATTAGAAGTTATAAATTTAGGGTAATGCTATTGCCAAAGCAGCAATGGCTAATGTCAGAACAAAAAGTATCGCTAAAATTTTTAGAGGCAAAAAAATAGTTTTCGTACACCTTTTGCTCTGGTATTAGCCATTGATGGTCTGACAATAGAGCTAGTCTAAATTTATCCACATGGCAGTCACAGGATTCCATGGAGTTAACACTTTTAAGGCTAGCTTTTTCAGAAAAATGAAATAACAGTGTATATCCCTAGAAAGAGGATGAGATTAGTGATGAAAGTGTGGTTGGTTGTGGTGTTGAATTAAAGTTAAGTTAGGATTTTTTTGGAAAAGAGGAAGAAGATGAAGGGCATTTATGTCCTTTTTTTCACTATTGACAAATACACTAAAAATTAAGAGTAATGATTCGTGCACATAAAGTGTGCACATAAAGATCTAGGTCATTCATTTTGATAGTTCCATGTGTGTAGGGATGGACCCCATCAAAATAAATGACTCAGATATTTATGTGCACATTTTATGTGCACATAGCATTACCCAAAAATTATGCATGTATAAATAATTCTGGGACTTTAAATAGATATCCTTTTAATTTGAAAAAAGCAGTGGACTAATTTTTAGTTAGAACATATAGATGACCGATTTATAATTAACCCTCTATTATTTTTTTCCTCTATTCTCTCTATAAATTTGGGGTGGTATAGTTTTTTTGATCTTAAGAACTCTTTTTTCCTTTGTCTTAATTCATAACCCATGGCTTCCAATCAAATCTCTCTCGAAGAAGCGAACCTTTCACTCCCAATTCATGATCTGGAGATCGAAAAAAAAGATTTCCATTACAAGAATGGGCCACAGTGGCTCCGAGTCATAGTCCTAGGAGTTGTCGAAGGATTGATCTCCGTTGCATCATTATTAATAATAATGAGTGTTGGAGCAGTGAGACATGACATCAAGGCCATGATCTTAACCGGTTTAGCCGGTTTATTGATTGGCACTTGTTGCATGGCCATCGGTGAGTTTTTATCCACGCACTCTCAACTCGACATGGAATTGTCTCAAATGATGATGATAATGATGGTCAGGAGAGATCAGAGAGAGGAGAGAGGGGAGAGAAAGAGTTTGCCTAGCGGCCCGAGCCCGTTGAAGGCGGCCGCAGCGTCGGCTGTGTCTTTTTCAGCGGGTGCAGTGGTGCCATTGCTAGCTGGATCCTTTATAAGAGAGTATAGAGTGGGAATGGGAGTGGTGTTTGGAGTAGTGAGTTTGGCTTTGGTAGTGTTTGGGTGGTTAGGGTCTGAGTTGGGGAGGGCACCTAATAAGGTTAGGTCCTCACTAAGGTTTTTGGTTGGGGGCTGGCTAGCAATGGCCATAACCTGTGGATTAACCAAGTTGATTGATGCCTTGATTGAGCCAAGCGTGCAGTGATCAATCTTATTAATTAGGTACAATTACACCTTTTGGTACGTTGCCTTGGTTTTTATTTTGTTTAAATGTTTATTTTATTTTTGTGGTCCAGGTTATGTCATAAGGGATGTGTAACTCTTAGTGTCTTTGTTTGAATTGTCCTATAAGCTTTAGACATGTCTTGAGTTTTGATATATTTTTTGAGTAATGTTAATGCATTTAAACGGGACATTTAAATTATTCATCAGTTGATGTGAATTTTTAAAATTATTCACTAGTTATCAAACAAAGTTTCAATTAATTTTAAAATTGCCACAACACATCAGCAAGTGAATAGTTCAGGCACGTTTACCTAGCATTAATCTTTTTTTTTTCATACTAATTAAAGGGTACATAGAGGTCTTTGATGTGTAAGTTAATGTATAAGCCTCAATCCTGTGATATATGCCATGGGTTTGTTTTGTTGTTCACTAGCTTCCGCTCTCGTTTGAGAAAGTGAATTAACAAAATTGAATAAAAATTTCTGTACTGTCTTTTTTTTAGAGTTAGTTACATTTTACCCTCTTTGATTAAACTTATTTTTACTTTGTTCTATGTGCTTCAAAAGTGGACACATAACTCCACCTGTGTTTGGCCATTGATCAGGAAGTGGTTTATTTCCTGTGTTTATCTATACAAAATAATTTCTAGCAAAAAAAAATTCTATACAAAATAACCAGTTGTAGACCATTCTGTCTGAAGCAAATTGGCCCTACGGTAGACACAACAGTTTCTCCTCTAACTGACCTCATCCATCCATGCATGCACTTCTTTCTCATTCTCTTTGCCACCTTAAATTTGGCTGGCCTCATCTATGCACCTTTTTTTTAAAAAAAAAATGTTAGCCACACAACATACTCCGTATTTAATAACAGGGTTTTAAATACATGTATTTTGTACTATATAAGTAGTGTAAAAAAAAGTGTGAAAAATTCAACGCGTAGGATACAATACATTTAAAACCCTGTTATAGAATGTGTTATGGAATGTGTTGTGTAATTAACATTTTTATTTTTTTTTATTATTTATTTTTTCTGGTCAAATGGACCACACCGCATCTCTATACTATATAAACCCACAGGCCACATGTTGAGATATTATTGTCCAAGTCCAATGTGTGCCGTCCTTTATTAATTCCCAAGAATAGATAGAGAGAAAGAGGGGACTGAGGAGAGGGAATTAAATTGGGATAATTAAAACTCGATCAATAATTGGTTGACAAATTAAAAGTCAATCACTTGTTTTTTTAAAATAAAAAAGAAATTATTCAAAAACTAAAAATTATAAAAACAGTCAACTTTTGATTTTTTTTTTTAATAAAAAATCAAATAATTGCATTTACCCCCATCTTCTTCCTCACCACCACCTGTCACCAACCGCCGCCACCACCCCCACCACACCACGACCACCACCACTTGTCACCAGCAGCCACCACCACCCTCACCACACCACGGCCAGCCACCACCACCATGACGACCACCACCACCACCATAGCTAGTCACCACACCACACCACACCACATCATGACCATCACTACTACCAGTAATCACCATACCAGGACCTCCCCCACCACACCACGATCACCACCACCAGCCACCACCACCATGACCAAACCCCAACCTTCTTATCTTTTATCTCTCTATGATCTCATGTCTCTCTCTCTCTCTCTCTAGAAGATGATCACCATGCATGAAGAACTCTCCCTCTCTCCCTCAAGAAGAATAAAAAAAAGAGTTGTAGGTTGGAGCAAGAGTCCAATTCTAAGGAGCAACTCACCAAACCTGATCGGTAGCAACTCACTAAACGTATGGAGCAACTCTCCAAATAAAAAGAAAAAAAAATGTTCCAGGTTTGGAGCAACAGTCCAAACTTGAGGAGCAACTTACCAAACCAAAAAAAAAAAAAAAAAGTTCCAGGTTTTGAGCAACAGTCCAAACCTGAGGAGCAACTCACCAAAGGTAAGGAGCAACGCTGCTCTTTCCGTTTGGTGAGTTGCTCCATACGTTTAATGAGTTGCTCCCGATCAGGTTTGGTGAGTTGCTCCTTAGGTTTGGACTCTTGCTCCAACCTGCAACTCTCTTTTTATTTATTCTTCTTGAGGGAGAGAGGGAGAGTTCTTCATGGTGATCATCTTCTAGAGAGAGAGAGAGAGGGGGGATCAAAGAGGAAAAGAGATAGGGAGGTTGGGGTTTGGTCATGGCGTGGTATGGTGGGTTGGCCAGCCACGGTAGTGGTCATGGTGGTGGTGGTCGTGGTGTGGTGGGGGAGGTCGTGGTGTGGTGATAGCTGGTAGTAGTGATGGTTATGGTGTGGTGTGGTACTATGGCGGCCGACCATGGTGGTGTTGGTGGTCATGGTAGTGGTGGTGGTCGTGGTGGCGGTGGTGGCTGGTGGTAGTGGTCGTGGTATGGTGAGGGTGGTGGCAGCAGCTGGTGGCTGGTGGTGGTGGTCATGGTGTGGTGGGGGAGGTGGCGGCTGTCGGTGGTGAGGAAGAATATGCGTAAATGCAATTTTTTTTTATTTTACATTTTAAAAAAAGATCAAAAGATTACTGTTTTTATAATTTTTAGTTTTAAAATAATTTCTTTTTTATATTGAAAAAGTAAGTGATCGACTTTTCATTTGTCAACAAATTGTTAACTGATTTTTAATTATCTCTTTCTTCTTTGACTTCATTTGCATGGTTTCCAAATTTCCAATCAAAGAGTAAATATCCAAACTATCCAAATGATTTTGACCACATTTGCAACGTGCCATAGTCCTCGAAGCCGACACTAGACTGGTCTCCATTAATAATTTCATCACTAATATTGATACGAGTGTTACAGCAGTGGTGTCAAACGAGTCGGGCCGGACTCAATCAAAGAGGTCTAATCAGGCTTTTATGTCGGGCCGGACCAAGCTCTTTGGGAAAGCGGGCCAGGCTTAGAAGGAGAGGGATTGTGTCGGCCCAGACCGGTGGCCCAGGTCGGCTGGGCTTTTGGGCGGGGCTGGCCAAGCCGGGGTTAGGGGGTGGGAGTGAGGGAATGTTCGAATTTAAAATTTGAATTATTTTTGGGGGAAATAATTAGTTGGGAAAGTTGGGGTGTATATCATATTATCATATGTAAACTTTACTTGTTATTAAACTTTACTCTTTATTGTTATTTACCAAAAAAACACTTTAGTCTTTTTATTATGTTTATGTAAATTTTACTCTTTATTATTATTTTATAAATTTTACTATTATATATTATTTAGTAAATATTAAAGATTACTAATAAAAACTAAACATTAAAGATTACTAATGAAAACATTACTTTTTATTATTATTATTTAGTATTCAATAAAAATTAAAGATTCCTAATAAAAACTAAACATTAAAGATTACTATTATTTGTCATTTAAATTCAATTCTATTAAAAGTGAAAGATTACATTCATTCATAAATTAGAAATTAAAGATTACAAAAAAAACTAAACATCAAAAAGATTACTAATATTTGTCATTTAAATTCAATTCTATTAAAAATAAAAGATTACATTAATTCATAAATGAAAATTAAAGTAAAGGGGCTTGAAAGCTTACCTTATTATTTAAATTCTATTCTACTAAAAACAAAAGATTACATTAATTCATAAAATAAAAATTACTAATTACTAATAAAAACTAAACATTAAAGATTACTAGTAAGAATTGATTTTGTTTTTTTTAAGTCGTTCACAGTTTATACTCATGTGGGCCAGGAGTATTACATTTGTTTGGGAATAGCTGATCTTCAATTCTTCATTCTTCAATTTTCTTAAGTACTATCCACCAGGAACTTGAATCACCAACTTGTAACTAAGTGGAGAGAAAGTAGATAGAGTTATTGATTTTGGAATGAGAAAATATGTGATGGGAGGCTTGATATTTATAGAAAATGGTTTGGGAGTGTCTAAAATCATTTTTACACTTTTACCCCTAAAACTAGCTGTTTTATAACCGTGATTAGTAAAAAGTGGAAAAAAAATAATAATTCAAAACATTCCAAACTAGCCATTGGGCTCTTGGCGGGCCAACCAGGACGGGCTTTGGGCCTGGTCGGGCTAGCGGGGCTGGCTTCGGGCTAAGTGCCGGGCCGTGGACATCAAAAGGAGTGTCCGCCCCAGACCGGTTAAAGAGGGTCGGGCCAACCCGACCCAATTGACACCTCTATGTTAAGAGCGAGGGGCAAACCCAGGAGTTTTGTTCAGGGGGGCAAAAACTTATACTGGGGTTCGGAGGCAGTGCCCCGACCTGATTTTTTTAAGCTTAAAAGCATTTTTTTTTTTTTAAGTTAAAGGGGTAATTAAGGGGTAAAAATGAATAAAGTATAAAATATGCAAGGTAAAAGAGTGATTTTAAAAAGTTAAGAGGGGGCAATTAGGGGGTAAAATGAATAATGTGTGAAATTTTTAAAGTAAAATAGTGATTTTGAAAAGTTGAGGGGTACAACTGTCCCCTCTTGACCCTATGTGCATCCGCCGCTGGAGCCGAAACATCAAACAGCAATAACTATTAATTATATCACTCGACTTTCTCGTACAAATTAGATATTTTGGAAACCAAAAAAGTGAAATCATCAAACAAGATCTGTAACTATGAAATTCTGTACACGAACCAAAAGAGCTCAAATTGTGGATAAAAATGATTTACTTTTGTAAAATTGACAAATCCAATGAACAAATTATCTGGGGAAAAAATTGACATGAAATAAAACAAAAATGCATCTAAAAAGGCAAAATGAAATAAGAAAGCTATTGTTGTTTGAAGTGTGTGAAACATAACTCGACGACACAGCTCAAATTAAAGATAAAAATGAGGTTTCTCCACCACCCCCCCCCCCCCCCCCCCCCCCCCCCCCCCAAAAAAAATGCATGTCCAATGTATATATCTTGAAAAAAATACCTGAAATAAGAAAAATGCACACAAAAGACCCCCCCCTCCCCCTGTAGACACCCCATTTTGTCGGCTAACAGATTTAGGAGGCCACAAGCATGTCAAACTTCGATGATTAGAAAGATCGGTTTTTTAGATATTGCCTCTAACTCTCAAGAAATCAAAGAAATGACCAAAATGCCTCTAAAAGCTCAAAACTCTCCGGATTGGCCCATTATCACATAAATCATTCGATGTTGCTCCAAACAAAAAAAAAGTATTTTAAAAGATAAATATTTGAAATCGTAAGCTCCCGGAAGTTCCCGGAAAGTCTCCGTTGACCGGTTTGACCAAGTTTGACCAAGGTTTGACCAAAATCATCCAAATTTGCCCAAAAGTTCTGAGATCATCCTAGATCATGTGAAAAGTCTTAAAATATATTTTAAAAGAAAATCGGACGGAAACGTCAGTCTTTGGAGGCTCCCAGAACTTCCCGGAATTTCCTGGAAGTGCACTGTTTGACTGATTTGACTGTAAGTTTGACCAAAAATCAAAGTCTTCTTTTCGACGTTGAAATATTTTTATCAAATACTAGAGGTCAATAGCTTTCCAACGGTATATCGCACATAATTTCTGGATCTAAAACGAATTTGTTATGAATTTCTGAAGATGAAAAATGCGATCAATTCGGCTTTTATCGTGAATACCGCAAAACTTTCCAAAGTGACCCAACTCCAAATTATTTTTTATGGAAAGTAGACCTCAATACCTTTCCAACGGTATATCACAATCTCAATTTGGATTTCGTATGAATGTTCTGTGAATTTCGGACGAAATAGGGCCGTTTCGCGAATTCCGGGAGTTTCGGGGGTCAAAATGCAATTTTTGGTCAACGGGGGAGTTGACTTCCGCGGCGGCACTGGCCCACTGCTGCGGCGGCAGTGTCCAAGTGCCGCGGCGGCACTCTGAGTGATTTTTCATTTTTTTTTTGTAATTTTTGGTTAATTTTTGGGTTTTAATTCAAATTTTCAACAAATAAAACGACATAGTTTTGATTATTCCGGGATTTTGGACCAATTAGAGACTTTTTAAAACCCAAAATACCTCCCCAAGTTGGCCTATAAAGGAGACCCATTTACTTCCATTTAGGGGGGAGCTTGGAAGCCATTAGAGAGAGATATAGAGAGTTAGGGAGAAAGAGAGAGAGAAGTATAGATTTTCTTCTTCCAAATCCAATCCAAAATGTGAGTTTCAATTAGTTTTCTAAAAACTAAACTTTTATTTTCAAGCTTTCAATCCATCTTCTTCATCTTCTTTGAGTTTCCTATGAGTTAGAGAGTGATGTACTCACCCATATACACACATATGAGAGGTTGAATGCTTGTGGTTCCACCATTGAATATCATCTATTGATTTGTTCATTTGCTTGCTTATATACAATGTTCATCTCTTCTTACCTCATTTCTTTTTTATTTTCTTTATTTACTTACTAGTTCATCATCATCTAGATGATGACATGAAGTTTGAGGTGAGTGAATCCTTATGGATAGTAGCTCTTGACCTCAAAAACATGTTTGATAGATGATGATTATAACTTCAATACCTCTAAGGTATCCTTGAAGTTATGTTCAAATAAAAATGAATCTTTCCAACAATCTTGGAGGTTCTTGATGATGAGTTTGATGTTGACATTTTAAGTGGTTATAATCTCTATTTGATGTTGAAAATATACTTTCAAAACCTCTATTTCAAAACCCCACTTAAAATCCCTCATTTTGATCTCAAGAAAGAAAACTCTAGTTTTTCCCAAAATCTTCAAAACAGTGAGTCAAAACAGTGAATGATCTGAGTTCAAAGATTTCTCTAGAACTCAATACTCAATGTATGGATGCAAGACCACTTGGAAAGTCTTCCTAACTCATTAGAGAACACCCATGATTTTTGGTTTGACTTGAAAATACTTGAAAATGGTCCATTTGGACCCAAACATTCTCTCCAGATATTCTGTTTTTGCTGTCACACCAGCTTGGTTGACTTTCAACTTGTTTTACAGAAAACGTTTCCAAGAGGGGTGGTCCCAACTCATTTTTTCCTTGAACTTCAATGTCTTAGGGAGCTTTCTGTATAAAATGGACCCCTGGATCATTGTTTTTCATTTTATAATATTTTCTAACATTTCAGTCGACAGTACGGACTCTGTTTCTGAATAACCTCTATTGTTTATATGATTTCTCTCAATCTGTGATAGTTATTGAAGATTGGCTTTTTGGATTGTGTTCTAGACACAATAAGGAAGATCTCCATAAAAAATCATGCATTGAAAACATTCCTAACCCCTCTTTGCAATTTTCAAAAGATCATGTTACTGTTCTGTCCACTATTCGCAGCAAGCATACTTTTACTTCATCCTTTGATTTGATGCTTACATGCACTCCAAATTAGCTCATATCTTAGGAAGTAGTTTATACTACATTTGTACATATCCCATGATGATTTTATTCATTCATTCATACACATTCTAGACTTCTAAGTCATTCTAGGAATCCATGAACACAAAGCACACTACAACCTTGGCACATTCTAGATACATACATTGCATCCATGCAAAGATTTGGGGCTTTTGTGGCTCCTAATCTAAGAAGATTATGAGGGATGAATTTGATCACACGTTTATGCTTTCCCTTGGTCAATTCTTCCTTTCTCATCCGTCCCGAGGATTGAGAGGTCTTTTTTTCTCAAGATTAACATGCATCATTCATATTTTGGTTTCTTTAATTATTCGTTTCAAGAACAATTCATGTCCCCTTAGATTAGGAAAACTTTAATACTTGATATGTGATTAGACGATTTTTCCTAGGTTTGTTTTGTGTGATCTTTCACTTTGCATTGTGTGATACTTGGCTTAGATCTTATGAATGATATCTTATCTTTAGATCTTCCATTTAAAATTTTCTTATGTGATGTAATATACTATCATAGTATTAATTGTCGAACCATACATAGTATAAGATGATTATTTGGATGCTAATTGAGGCCTGTCGAAAGACGGGGGCGAGTTGAGGGTGTTTTAGTCGTGACAAAGGCTCCTTCCTCTCTCGTACCAAAACCCCGAGCCAAGTTCTTTGGTTATGAAGGGCCGGTGCCCTTTATCCGTTTGGGTGAGTCAAAATTAGGTTTCTTGGTTCCTTAAAGAACAAGTGGCGACTCTGTATCTATTTTCAACATACCTTTTCTCTCTCTTTTCAAAACGATTTCAAAATAAGCAAGTAGTAGAATTCCGCGTGTCCAACCCCACCCAAAAAAAAAAAATCGTAACTTTTGGTCATTTAGGTAGACATTTTAATACAAAAAAAATTCCTTTTTCTCATTAGAATTTCATACTTTATATTAATCTTGTTTTAAAGATCTCAATATCACGATTATAAAATTATAAATTTTATGAAGAATGTGTTGGAAAATTGAAGGTATATAATTTTGAAATATAAAGAACTTAATGATGACATGGGGTAACAATCTTTCAGATCTAGAGTATTTTCAGTGGGGCAATTTGGCCATCTAATTTTTAAAAAAAAAATTATGAGGGACTGATCAATCCAACATGTATTCAAATATGGGGGACTTTTTAAGTTGTCGAATAATGTGTTAGGATTTGAACTTCCGCAACTATAACTGAAGGACCTTTCACTAAATTTCCTTTTTAAATAGTCTCTAAAACTATGGCCTAATTATACTTTATACTCTTAGAATACATCAAGTTTTGCAATTGGATTTTTTTTTACAATTAGACCCTTGAACTATATGCATAAAACAGGCTGGTCTAACTAATGGAAAATGCTGACATGGCAAAGTAATTGAGGTGCTTGCTGTTCAAAGGAAAAAAAAAAAAATTTTGCTTTGAGATTTTAAAAACAAAAAACATTAAAAAGGGAGAGGCAGAACTAGGGATGGCAACGGGGCGGGTATGAGACGGGGCACCCCTTCCCCGCCCCCACCCCCGCCCCGTTAAAGGATATGCTCACCCCGCCCCCACCCCGCTTCAACTGAGACTGATCCCAACCCCGACCCCAACCCCGCCTCCGACCCGTCCCTCCCCGTTTAAATCTAACCACACCAAAAAAATTCCAACAGACTCTCAATCAATGGCACAAATCAAACCAAAAAATCCAGAATATATCCACAATCAAAACCCAATACGTAGCAGCAGCCAAAAATGAAACAGAAAGCAGTGAAAAAAATGAAAAGAAGCTCAGATCTGTACATACATACACATACATATATATATATATATATAAGGAACACACATGAACACACAGTCACACACACTGATACACACGAACACACACAGTGACACACACACTACACATGAACAGATTTGGGGATAGTAAAAAATTTACCTAATTTGGGAAGCTAGGGTTTGAAATTTGAGAAAGAAATGTTCCCCCTGTATGCGATTTGAGAGCGATAGTTAGAAGAGGTCCTCGGATTCAACGGCAACCAGTGAGAACTCGAAGAGAGACTAGCGAACACACACCGGCGAGAACTCAAAGAGAAGTTTGCGAGCACTGTGGGTGCAGCTTGGTGTTCTTGTTCTTCTCTCAAATCTTTTTTTTTTTTTTTCCGAGGCGTTCTCTCAGATCTGTTAACTTAATAGGAACTTAAAACCCTATATATATGTATATATATTGCTAGTACTTTAGGTAATAATAAAAAAATATAAGGGCAATTTAGTAAATTTTAAGCATAATCGGGGCGGGTTCGGGTTTTCTGACCCTACCCCCGAACTCGACTCGGATTACAAAAATCTCCCCCATACCCGCCCCTACCCCTATTAAGCCTCCCTCATACCCTACCTATTAGGGGCGGAGAACCTTGAAAAAACCCGCCCCATTATCATCCCTAGGCAGAACACTCTTTGGCGGCAGGATACCTAAATCTTTTCTTAAAAGAAAAATGGCATTCTCAAGCTTTGATAAACAAGGTTTATGGCATTTTGGAATTTGAAAACTAAAAATTAAATTGTTCTAGGGAGGCATGCTGCCCATGGAAAGAAAAGTGTGTTCCATATAGAGTAATATTTGGGGCACTAACAAATTCCACTAACACTCGCACACACCCACTCTCTCTCTCCTAATGCCAGAGAGATAGAGTGTGGGTGTGAGTGTTAGTAAAATTTGTTAGTGCCCCTAACATTGTTGGTTCTATATAATTTTGAGGGACTTTCGGGTTTTGGAAAAAACAAACGCAGGGTCTTAATATTGAGAAGTGTTTGTTATTCACCTATGACCTAGAATTAAAAAGTACTACAAATTTACTGCCTACTATGTTTTTCTTTTCCTTCCTATATATATTTTGATAGCCCAACAAAGGAAAACTTTTTCTTTGGTTTTCCTTACTTTTCCCTAACTTTCAAAGTAAACAGTTGTGAAGAAACCCCACAGGGTTTCCCTTACGGATGCTAGAGGAGGATGAAAAGAAATTAACACAAAAGGGTCCCACAAACAGAGTAGAACAGCATCAACTCAGATCAAGTGAAAATTTTAGTAATGAATTAAATGCATAAAAAGAATAGTGACAAAGGCCAGATATGTCAAATATTTTATCACCATCATACATTACAGACCGAGTATACCACCACAGATATCTCACTAAACAAAAGGTAAGATTTACCATTGATATAAAGGAATGCCCTCCCTCTCCAAGCTGTGATTTTTCAACCAAAGGGCCTTTAAATCCAAGACAAAATTGAACTTTCATTTCAGACGACATTTAAATCAACCCTCCGTAAACACCAACCGTCACATTTCAACTCCGACACCTTCATACCTCTGTATCTTTACATAAAACCGCTGTCGAAATTGAAGCCCTTGAAAAAAAACTGGAAAGATCAGCACAGCTGAAACAGTACATCAAAACTTTCAAAAGCTTAGATCAGCGCCGCTTAAGCTTAAACAGTATATCAAAACTTTCAAAAACTTATTGTATCTTAAAGAGGCTTTTCAGTTTCACAACTAGCTTCCACTCATCCATAGACAGCTCATCCTGCAAAGTTTTAAGAACCAGTAAGCAAGGACTAGTATTTTTAGGCTCTGTTTGATTCGTGTATTTGGTGAGGGAAAGAAAAAGTAACCGCTAAGAAAACACTTCTCTATTGTAATGATAAGGAAAACAATGAAGGAAAAAGGAAGGAAAAGAAAATAGGGAAAATTAATCAAAAGTCCTTCAAAGTAACACTTTGCCAATCAAAGGTCCAGACTAACTTTTCTTAACCCGAGGAGGACATTAGGGAAAAAGGAAGGAAAAAAAAATAGGGAAAATTAATCGAAAGTCCTTCCAAGCAACACTTTGCCAATCAAAGGTCCAGACTAACTTTTCTTAACCCAAGGAGGACATTAGGGTTGGATAAAATTTTCCTGAAGTGCATTTTCAAAGAAAACAAAAACCATTGACAAATCCTGCCCTTGATTCAAACGGAAAATTGATTTGCATAAATCCAAAATCGAAAATTTGTCTTAATCTATGCAATCAAATGAATCAATGCTCACAACACGTATTCGATTCGTAGTTTGTTATCGAACGGAATTTGAAATCATATTCATCAACTTGGTTTGGGTACTGATGGTTTGATTTGAGACACTTTGGGTTATTTTCAAGGAGAATTTTCAGTACTGAATTGATATGGATCGTGGACCAATTTTTAAATCAAAGTAGTTTAGCACCATTCAATCAGTGTGGACAGCAGTGGTGCTTCCTTCCATGGGCATTTTATTGAATCATTGAAGGCATAGGAAATTGTGGATAGAGGTGCTATTTATTGATCAATTCCTTTTCACTTTATTAAATATCTTACAGATTATGTGATTTGACTCAATGCTTGAATTTTTTTTCATTATAATGTTAAGACAGTAACAAATACAATTACTGCCATTACAGTGTAAAGACAATAACAAATACAAGAAAGGTAGTAACAATGAGTGTTAAAAAGGCAGTAAAATGAGTTCAAAAGACGGTGAATGTGTTAAAAAGACAGTAAAGTGAGTTAAAAGGCAGTTACAAAGTTCTGAATTGCAGTAAAGACGGTAACATTAAAACAGTCATAACTTCGCAAATTTTTTCCTTTTTGGACAATATTTTAAAATTTTGGGATATTTTTTGAGATCTACACAATGGATGTGTCGATTTTATCAAATGCTTTTTTGACACCCAATTTTTGAGCTGCATAATTTTTTTTTTTTTTAATCAATATGGATCTTGTTTGTAGATTACATGTATATAAATTTTATCGGAAACCAATTTGTAGTTTAAAAATTATTAAAATGCAGTGAAATATTACTGCCATCAAAAGACAATGAAATGTTACTGCCTTTTCAGTTTAAAAGGCAGTTACAAAGTTTAGTAATCCTGTAAAGACACCAACATTTGCCATAATCTAAGAAGCACCGATACGGATACAGCGACACAGACACAACACGACATGAAACGGCGACAGGTAAATCCTACTAAAAAAGGGTGACACAATACAGCGGCGGCACGGAAAATATTTAGCATTTTTATATGCAACCATGTAACATTATAATAACAATTTATTCTTAAAATAACTAAGAACTAAGATGTTGAATAAATTACCTTTAAATAACAATACAACATGAAAATATCATACCAAATTAACAGTACCACCAATGAACAACTCTACCATTTGAACATTAGTAACAAAGCAACTATATTGTTAACATCCATAAAAAAGTAAGATACGAGGTAAAGCACTTCAATATCTACATCCATTCAAAATATCAATATCTACATCCTTTCAAAATACTTTTCAACCATAGTAGAAAAGGAAGCAAAAATAGCATTTGAGGTCCATTTTTTTTTTTGTGTATTATATTTTCAGTGCTTCATCTTTCTAGCAATTCTTCTATTTACCATAAATTGTCTTAACTTTTCAACATAAACCCCTCTGTTGCATATTTTACATATTAAGACTTTAGCCCCAAAATTCAAGACTCCTCTTTTAAAAAACCCATGCCGTGTCGAAATAAGTGTCGCTTATGTGTCGGATACGTGTCACTGCCGTGTCGGATTACAAAATTTAATCAAACAATATCAAACATGTTTTTGGTGCGTCGGTCACGTGTTCGAGGCGTGTCAGTGTCGGCGGAGTGTCAGTCACAAATACAGCACTTCATTTGAAGTGTCGGTGCTTCCTTGGCCATAATGACCATAACTTTGTCCTTTTTTCGGCCGTTTTGGACCCCCAAAAAAAGAAATTTTGGATTGGACTATTTTTCCGAGATCTACGCAAGGACATACTGGTTTTTTTTTTTTAAAAACGATTTTTTGACACCCGATTTTGAGCTACAAATTTGAACTTTTTTAAAAAAAAAAAATTTGTAGTCAACACAACATAGAAATTGTTTGATAGATCTTGTTTCGTAGAATACGGATATATAAATTTTGTTGAAATTGGAGTTATAAATCAAGAGTTATGGCATTTTGAAGCTTGAAAATAAAATTCAATATAAATATATACATATATTTTTGGAAAGCGTTATGTGCATGATTACCAGGCAGTGAAGAAGCTTTGTTTAAGGCGTGACTATGGTAGAAGGTCATTTTCGCCCAAAAAAAAAGTGAGGGACTTTTGGGGTTAATAAAAAAGTGAGTGGACATTATACAAGAAAGTGTTTTTGATAGGGACCTATGGTCAAGTGCCCCAAGAAAATAAGGTAAAAATCAATAAGTTTTGAATTTGTGAGTCACCTATCTTCCTTCTCTCAACTTCCTGAAGTATTTTGAAGTTTTTAATTTCTACAGTGTAACCCGTATGGAAAGCAAAAAGGGGAACTATTTTCGCTTTCCTTTCCTTTCCTTGTCCATTTCCTTCTCTAACTCTCCAAACCAATGTTACTTGGAACGTGGTTCACTCCGGTGTGTGGTACGGGTTTAGGTGCGTGGTACGTCACTCACCTCGGTTTGGGGTACGAGGGGGTAGTCTCAGTTGGTTCACTTTTTTGGTTCGTGGTTCACTTCGGTTCGAACTTTTGGTTCGATTAGCACTTATGTAAATAATAATACACAGAAATATAGTACTAAATCATTCCATGACTTCACATAATCAAATTTCAAACACAAAAAGTTTAGAAAAATAAGATCAAATTAAGTCTCAAATGCAAATAGCTCATAACCTCTTAAAGAAAAACCAACCAGTAATGTAAAAGTTGGGATTTTATATATCTTCTCCACAGTTTCAATTTTATTTATCTTCTTCTCGTTTGGTTCGTGAAATTTAGGATCCGGATAGCCTAGGAACCACGATCTGAATCATAAGATCCCGGATCGCGGTTCCATGGGGGTACCAGTAACCATGCTCCAAACCAAACAGTGCCTTACTCTGAAGAGGAATGAAAACTGCATGTTAAGTTTGGTTTTACTCACCCGATAATTAGTCTTAAGAATGTCAATTGATCTCCTAGAGATGTGGCTGACAAGCTCATCTTCCATCTCAAAATGCCTTCCGAACATTTTTTGCTGCTCCTCAGGATTGCTGCCAACTATCTGCAGAAGCACAAAAATAATTGCAAATAAGACACTTCTAAACTATAAGAGCAAAATTGGATGGAGCAAACGACTTCTTGGGGGATGGTGTGTGTGTGTGTGGGTTGAGGGGGTGGGGGATGGTGTGTGTGTGTGTGGGTTGAGGGGGTGGGGGATGGTGTGTGTGTGTGTAGGTTGAGGGGAGGGGGGGGGGGGGGGGGGGGGGGGGGGGGGGGGGGGGGGGGGGGGAGGGATAACATTCAAAAGTGAAATAACAAATTAATTCACACACACACAACATACATATATATATTCTCTAAATTATAAGAGCAAAATTGGATAGAACAAATGACTTGTGGGAAAAGAAAGAAAAAACACTCAAAAGTGAAATACCAAATTAAATGATATCTATATACATATATACACAGATATGAATGTATACAAACATACGGTTCGGATCTTAAGCGGACCTTAAGAAACGGACCAAAAAGACGGACTATGTAAAGAGTGAGAATTTCTCACAAAAAAAACTGAGAAATTTCAGTAGTGAGAAATTTCAAGTGAGAAATTCTCACCCTTTACACAGTCCGTCTTTAGTCCGTTTCTTAAGGTCCGCATAAGATCCAGGCCGTACAAACATATACCCGCATATTTGTGCATGTATAAATGCGCCTTTACATACATGCAGTGCACATGTCTATTCGTATACACGCACAAATACTTTTTTGTACATAGTTCCATATGTTAATTTTTACATTAGTTTTAAAATCTCATACCTTGATTGCCACCTTCTGCCCTTTCTTTGCAAAATCAACTGGCTTGTGATTATTCTCAATGGACGCAATCCGGCCAATATCAATAAACTCCCGCTGAGGAATGCAAACTGGAGTTCCAATCTGTTCAAAAGCAATTTAACAGTATGACATGCCTTTGACACATTAACACTGACAATTCTGCGAATCAAACACAGGAAGCGCTACAACTTATAACAAAATATAAATGCAAGAGCTCAAAGAGATCAAAAGAAAATATAGGCAACCAATTTGCAAGCAAACAATTTACAAAGTAAAATATGAAAATCAAGCTAAAATGCTGGACTCTGAAAACGAGGAAAAAGAATGTTTCACACACACTACAAATTTCCCCCAGGTGACTGGCAACATTGCCCTATTTCACAAATAATTCAGAATCTTTGGATATGGGATAATCATTACAAGTAACCTTACATGTCAACAGCTGAGGACACATCTGGTATTGCTATGGGAATATGAGATTTTTTTCTTCAATATAATAGATCTCCAAAAAAAAAAAAAAGCATCAGATTGATGCTTCTGTTTTAAGCTTTTTTTTTTTTTTTTTGCTTCAAATTGGATTCAATTTTTGAGAAAGCTATGAAAAAGCTTTTGCAAAATGGACTCAAATCTCTAAAAATCCAAATAAATGATTGTTGGCCTCAAATAAGTTTAATCCAAACAGGCTCTAACTTACAAGTACCAGTGAACTTCCATAGAACCCAGCCATAAATTTCACTAGTGGCAGAGAGAAGCGAAAGTTCACTAGGATTAAGTCTGACCACGAGCGACGCAGATCTTAAATCTTTGAGAACAGACAGAGTAGTTAGAAATAGGTATTTGCTTCAGCCCTAATTTAGCTTCATAATATTGTTCTTAAATTATTCTCGCAAGTATTCTGTGGCAAAATCTAAAATTAATGCTCCATAAAAGCATATATGAAGATAGAGGTTATTAATATGATATCAACAGCTCTACAGGACAGTCCGGTAGAACGAAGTAATAAG
Source organism: Hydrangea macrophylla (assembly GCA_033977485.1). Taxonomy (NCBI): domain Eukaryota; kingdom Viridiplantae; phylum Streptophyta; class Magnoliopsida; order Cornales; family Hydrangeaceae; genus Hydrangea; species Hydrangea macrophylla. The sequence goes on from CM066994.1 coordinate 94,798,572, forward strand.
AGCCTGTTTGGCTATTGCTGCTGGAATAATAGATATTTTGTTTAATGCATTTTTGAAACAGAAGCTAATTGCTGCTTGTGGTTTAAGCTGTTTTCAGCTTTAAAGTGGATTCAATTTTTGAAAATGCTGTGACAAAGCCTTACCCAAACGGACTCAAATCTCTCAATAATCCCAAATAAGCTTAATCCAAACCAACTAGTATTCTATATCTCAATTTGACTCGCAAAAATTAAGAGAAACTTCTTGAAACGCAAAAAACAATACCTTGGCGATCCCTTCAATAACATCAACCCCGAGGACAATAGGATCCTTCTTATTAAAAACACAATTCGGCATAATCTTGAGAACACATGGGAATACCGCTTCATCAGCGGCTTCCTTCTTCTTTTCCTCCTTGAGATTGTCAATATAGGCCTTGAACTGATCAAACAAGTGATAAATGATATCGGCAATGAATATTTTGACACCCACTTCGTCTGCAAGCTCACGAGCCTCTGGAGTCACTTTAACATCGAAGGCCAAGATTGTGGCATACTCTTTCTTCTTTTCAAGCATCACGCTAGCCTTCATTACGTCCTTCTTGTGTACAGGTCCTATGCCTATACCACTAACGGGTATGTTTACGGCTGGGGTCTTCAAGAACTCGAGCAATGCTTCCAATGATCCGAGAGTGGATGCCTGAACATAAACTCCCTCGCCGGTTTTATCGATTCTGCTCATTACAGATCGCATATCTTCCATTGTCGCTTCCTTTATTTGTTCCACATCGTCATCCGGCCCAACCACATATAGACCAGTGCCTGCAATTGCATGCTCAAGGCCCTGCATATAAACATAGTTGTTAGAATCGGTCAATTCATGAGCCGATTAATAGAGAGACTTCAGGTTTCATACAACCTATATTGTTCACAATTCACTTTACATAAATTTGAACTCTGAAGTTTTAAATACCAAGTGGAACACTTTCAACATCTCTGAAGTTTTACACTCTTAAGTGGAAAACTTTCAACAGTTCGAGTCTTGCTATTTCGTGTTCTAAAAATCGGCGTAGGCTAAGTTGAAAACTTTCAACATTTCGAGTCTTGATATTCAGTGTTCTAAAATTCGGCCTAGGCAACCGCCTAGGAACTAGGCAGTGCCCGGCTGCCCCTAGGCGTTTGCAAAATCACCTAGGAGATTAGGCGGTCGCTAGGCGGCCCTAGGCAGACTAGGCGGACTAGTGGTGAGATTGTAATTTTATTAAAATGAGAAGAAAAAAAGATATACATATACTTTACTTTCACACACACGGTCTATCACAGAGAGAGAGAGAGAGAGAGAGAGGGAAGAAGAAGAAGAAGAAGAAGAAGCTACGAGGGCTTTCTCAAATTAGGGTTCCTTGCATCTTCTCTGTCTCCTGTGTGCGACTCTGTGTGAGTGCGTGTGCGTGTCACCTGCGTGCGACTCTGTGTGTGTGTGTGTGTGTCGACTGTTGATCGCCGTCATCGGTTGATCATTGCCCTCCTGAGTCGTCGTAGTCTCTCTCTCTCTCTCTCTCTCTCTCTCTCTCTCTCTCTCTCTCTCTCTCTCTCTCTCTCGCTCTGGCTACGACTCTAAAGGAATGAAAGAATGAAACCTAATGTGTATATATACACTTAATGTTTAAGTTTATTATGAATAAATCCCTTATAGTTTTACAAATATTAAAAACCTTATTACAATCTTTACTTATTTTCAAATAACACCACATAACTAATATATATCTACTATTTAAATCCAAAATCTATGATTATTTTTAAATAACACCACATAAATGATATATATGTACTATATTATTAATTTTATTTATAAGAATAATTCCACCTAGGCCCCCCTCCACCGCCCGACTAGCGCCTAGTGATATTTAGAACATTGTTGATATTGCATGAAACTTTGCGTTACATAGTTATTTTGGTCATTTTATCACTGTACATGTGGCTTACATGTATGCAATATACACATATATATATATATTAAAATTTATTTCCCAATAAGATTCATATTCGATACAATTGACGATGCATAATTTTGGCAAACTGAATAATGATTTGACAACAGTGCATACAAATAAAACAGAAATAAAATTAATTTCCTTAACAGCAGCATGGCAAGCACGCACGAGCACAGACACGTGTCTATGAAAAATCTCATAAACAGTGCACACATGCACACGGACAAACACACACTTCTGAGTTCTGACCGAGTCATAGAGCTTGCAAGAGTGTCTAGTACAGAAGTGAGACTGTTATGGTGGAGAATCGCTCCCAATATTTGCGCCCACCTACCATTCTTGTTTTTACAGTTACTATTTTTACCTTCAAAATTGTCTAACAAGAGAATGTGGAAGTGCAAGTCTTAAGATAATAAAGACTAAGAAAGAAAAGAATTGTCACCACATATGTTATAAATATTCTTGAATTAAAATCACCTGTGCAGAGATCTTGATACCCTGGGCAGCCTTGATTTCTTTATAATGCAGATAAGTTCCCTGAAATCAGACCACCGCCATTATTGTCAAAAATTAAATGCAACTTACCACCTACCTATTGAACAAATAGGGACAACGACAACAACCATAAAAACTCTTATTACAATTATTCGATAATTACTAAATCTAAGTAACCAAAAAAGAATTCAAACAAAACCAAGATCGTATATCTCGATGTTTCTCTATCTCTATCTCTATCTCCATCTGATCGATCTATCTCCCACCTCGTGGCTAGAAGACAGGGTGACAAATCTGAAGGGCAACTGGATCTTAAGGTTCTTAGAAGAATTAATGTGAACCAAATAGTATTTGGAACACCATTACTTGTACGAGCATTAGACAAACACTGCAAGTACCAAAACAGTTCTGCACAACATAAGACAAACTAATGAAGGTTTTTCCTATATTTTCTTTTTTCTATTGTTCCTTCATTTGAATAAAGTTAGAGTTGTATGTAACACAAAATAAGTCCAATAAGACTTCATCCAGGAAGCCCAGGAAAAAAAAAATCATAGTTTATGAATCAATGTGACCAACAAATTGATTCTGTTACAGTGTTACTTATGCACGGATTTCTTCCCCAACATCATGTATTCAAAAGGCATGTGCATGACCCCGCACATATACAGAAAGTGATTAGCTTGCCGATTAATATCCCTTGCTACATTGATCATAAACATGCAAGGATTTCCGGTATCACTGCAAGGATTTCAAGATCTCTCAGAATTTTCAGTATGTTGCCAGATTTTGTTACATGAGAACTGTTATCCTTGTGTGTACATGAATGTTGTTCCAACACTATTACAAAAACGATGTTGAAAGAGAGAATATAGAATCAACAGACTGGGTATTGATGAAGGATGTTCGCTGACATCAAGAACTAGCTTGCTCGGAAAATATTAGGTGATTATATGGTACAGCATAGTCTCTGTAGACAGCAATACCAGCTGCCTCATCCAGTGTTCAGGTAATCAGAATCTTGATGACCCATCAACTAGGAAGCTTGGCCAGAAATTTCCATATATGTTGATTGTATTGGCAAATTTGCGACTTTAGTGAATCAACCACAAGAGTATTTCATGCCCAATAAGAAAGCAAATCTAATCTGTATCTAGTTAGGAGAAATGAATTCTAACATCTAGAAGCACGGACCTTTAGAAACTAAACATAATTAGAATATCTTAGTTTTACTGTTGATCATCTGACTTTCTTCTAAAACGTTGCTATTAATCATTTTGCTGTGTCCTCATCATGTCTGTCCCATAGTTTTTGAATTTGTTGTATCACTGTATCACGTTGTATTGTGTCAGCGTCCCCATATCCATGTCCGAGCTTTTAAGATAGCATTCATCTCAACCTTTAACAAGAAAGTTATGCAATCTAAAAGGAATTCCAATGCAATACGGAAACAACAAAAAAGTAAGATGTAAAGCAACGGAATTTCAGGGAAAGAAAGCAAGGAAAGTGCCTCAGCTGTTAGTACACAGGATCTCACGAAAAATAGTACCCCTTGTGCAAACATGATACATCTAATCAACAGATACTTTTTAGGTCAGTTTAACATATCGTTCATAGAATACAACCAGGAAAAAGTAAAGAGAACAGAAATAACATTATAACAAACATAAAAAAAGAAACCATATACCTTAACCCGAAGTTCCTTCATAGGATGGGGTGTCAATAAAGCTCGGATTGTGGTAACAATAGGTCCCTAAATTGGAAAATCATACAACAGTCAGATTTCTAAACCAAAATTCCACCAAACATTAAGAGCCGTCTGGTATTGCTGTGGGAATAAAGACCTTTCCTTTAGTAGACATTTGAAAAGCATCAAACTGCTGCTTTTGATTCAAGGTATTTTTCCAGCTTTCAAGTAGATTCGATTTTTTTTAAGTGAAAAAGTTTTTACTAGAAGCACTTAAATCTCTCAATAATCACAAATCAGAGATTGTTGGTCCCAAATAAGTAAAATCCAAACGGGCTCTAAGAGGTAAAAAAAAATCCAAGATACTTGCCTGCATGCCACAAACAACTATTTGATCTCCTTCATGAAGCACACCATTAACCAACACTACATCAATGGTTGTCCCATGGCCTTCAATAACCTTAACCTCCAAAACCGTACACTGGAAAAATAGTTCCAATCCAAAGTCAAAAATCAAACCCCCAAGCCTTCCACATTCAACTAACTGAAGGAAGCGAAAAGAAAGCAAACCTGCACTTCATTGCTGTATGTAAGCTTCTCAACCATGGTCTTCTGAGTCCATTGAACCAATAATAACAACATATCGGGGATGCCTTCACCACTGTTGCAACCAGACTAAATGTCATAGAACTGACGAGGAAATAGTCATTGGAGATTATAACACAGACACAGTCGGGCACAACACTCGTCAGACACCTTGACACATGTCGGACACACCGAATCTTCTGTACAAGTAAATTTTTTTTTTTTTTTTTTTATTTCTGGAAGAGGGGAGGGAGGGCGGGGGCAGCGAAAGACACAGTATGGACACACTTAGTAACTTTAATATAGCATGTTCTCATCGTCTCGGTGTCCTAATTTTTTAAAAACTTTCATGTCACCATATCATGTCCATGTCCCCGTACCCATATCCGTGCTTAGAAAGCAGTTATTGCAAGGGACCATGGGATATACCTGATTGCGCTTGTAGGCACAATACTGTAAGTCTCCCCCATTTCTTTGTTTTTGTAGTACAATTCAGTGTTTAACCCTTGCTCTTTGAATTGCGTAATAACCTGAGACGATACCAAGTGGCCAAAGAAACAATTATTAGCAGATCTATGAAAGTAGCAAAATTTCATAACAAAATGAAGGGAAGTGAATATTAAGACCTGAGTGAGCCTCATATTAAATTCAAGTTGGACATCTTTTGATTGTTGCTTCATCGCTTTCACAATTGGAGCATTGCGGCAAGTTTTCCACCCATACAGCCTGTCCACCTGCAAATTATGAATCAGCGAAACAAAATGAAATGCAAGGAAATTGGTTATCAAAAGTAATAGGCCTCAAATGCAAAGTTACTAAGTAATCTCACCTTATTAAGAGCAACAATGAACTCTGTGTTCCTCATTTTCAAAAGATTCAGAGATTCAATGGTCTGTGGTTCTAACCCATGCATTATGTCAACAACCAAAATAGCAATATCACATAAACCTGAACCACGAGACCTTAGATTGGTAAATGATTCGTGTCCAGGGGTGTCAATAACCAACAGACCCGGGACCTTCAGCTTTGCATCAGCTTTCAATTCCTTAGTTCTATCACGTATGTTGTCTGCAGGAAAATACGTTGCACCGATTTGCTGTGTAATCCCTCCAGCCTCACCTTCCTGAACGTTAGTGCCTCGGATACAATCAAGTAGCTTAGTTTTACCCGTATCGACGTGACCCATAATACAGCATATTGGAGAGCGGAGATTGTCTTCACTCGGATTTGTGGGAGCATCTGAATTGGGTGCCACCTTTTTCCCAGTAACTTGTTTGCGCTTAATTTTGTCTGTAACCTCGGTGTCGAGCTGGTATTTTCCACTCTCACCATCCTCAGATTTGATGGGTTTGTGGGTAGAAACAGCTGGTCTAGCAGTTTTTAGCTCTTTTTTCACCACCAGTTCGGGCTCAGAGTCATCCTCTTCATCAGCAAAAGCACTTTTTCCGGGCAATTTAAGATCAGCTTCATCCCAACTCTTCGCATCCCATTCATCATCATCATCATCTTCTTCTTCTTCTTCTTCTTCTTCTTCTTCTTCAATTCCATTCTCTTCCACCACATCAGCAACTTCGGATTTTCTCTCCATATCAACTATGTCCTCTTCTTCAACCTTCTCTACTTCCAAGGAATCTACCTCGGGCTCTTGGGTTTCAACAGCTTTAGATGGGGCAACCCCATTTGCTTGAGAAGGATTTGGCTTTGATTTCTTTGTTTGGTACTTGGGTCGCTTTGTTGCAACAGATGTTTCGCCAGTAGGAAGAGGCAAACCACCCGAAGTAGCCATTATTTGGTTCCTCATAGCCTCCAACCTACGAGCTTCTTCCTTCTGCTTCCCCGTTAATAACTTCCCTTCCTGTTTCTTCTTCAAAAGTTTTTCCTTTTCCCTTTCCTTTTTCAATCGCTTTTTCTCTTCTGCTATTCTTTCGAGTTCTTCTTGCCGCTGCCGCTCCTCCTCTTCCTTCCTTAACTTCTCTTCTTCTTCTCTCTTCTTCTTCTCTTCCAACTCCTTGAGCCTGGCGAGCCTCTCTTGCATCTCCCTAACATGCTTCGGAACTTTCTTATCCGTTGCTTTACTCTTCGTTTCATTCTTTGCTTCTTCTGCTTTTTCTTGCTTTACTTCAGTTGCTGCAGCTGCTGCTTTCTTCTCTTTTTCCTTTTCCTTCTTCTTTTTCTTCTTCTTTGCAGCAGCGGACTCCACAACTTCTTCTTCTTCTTCAGCTTCCTTCTCTACAATGGCATCCGCAGACCCAACTGGTTCGGGCTGACTCTGAACTTTCTCTTCTTGTGGAGGACCGGGTTTTGATACAGATGGGCCTTCTCCGAGCTCTGCTAGAAGTTTGTCAAGGTCGTCCTCTTCTTGAACGGTCCTTCCACTCTTCTTTTTCTTTTTTTTGTTCTTTGAAGTTTCGGCAACATCTTCTTTACCACCAGTACTCACGCTAACTTGTGCAGGTTCAATAACATCTGCGGATTTAACTTGAAGCCCAGTCTCGCTAAGATCACTAGCACCTTTCTTCTTGGAAGACTTCTTTTTACCAGAAAACGAAATCACTGGTTCATCTTCTTCCTGAACACCAATATCACCATCAATAGAAACAGATGTTTCTTCACCGTTTTCTTCATCAACAGATGCTGCACTAAACACATTACTACTCTTCTTCGACTTTGAAGACTTCTTCTTACCCGTAAAAGTAATTGAAGAAAGATCGTCATCATCCTTAATTTCATCCCCGTCGTTAATTCCCTCGTAACTAGACTCTGTAAACACACTACCACTGATTTTCTTGCTTGATTTTGATGGCTTCTTCTTCCCAGAAAAAGCAATCACGGGTTCATCGTCATTATCAGATTGCTGCTCCGACAATGAATTATCAATAACATCCCCATCATCGTCATCATCATCATCACCACCAATGGCACCAAAGGTGGATGCAGTAAACACACTATTACTCTTTTTCGACTTTGACGACTTCTTTTTACCCGTGAAGGTTACATTCGACCCATCCTCTCCCTCTTCCTCGCTAGCAACTTCTACATCATCACCGTCCCGTGTTACACCAGATGTTTCACCATCATCCTCATCAATATCATTATCATCTTCCCCCAGTAACCCAAAACTTGAGGCACTAAACACACTATTATTACCACTCTTTTTCACTTTGGACTTCTTTTTTCCAGTAAATTGTATTGCAGGAACATCATCCTCATCGTCTTCAACATTTTTTTCGTCTAAATCATCGTCTTTCGGCTGTGAATTCTTCGAATTACTCTTCTTACCCTTCTTTTTACCAGCAATTGGTGCCACCTTATCTTCCTGAATCGGTTGTTCTTCGGACAACTCAGTCCCTAATGAATATTCATCGTCATCGATAACCCGGGACTTTTTCTTCGATTTGGCCCCAACGCCCGGCACCGGGGCAGCGTTGTTCTCGTCCTCACGGACGCTCGGCTTCTTTCTACCCATGGAGATTTCGTGATTTCGACGAATAAATTTACAGTATCCAAACCCTAATATCAAATCAACAATCAATATCAGAATTTACACAATTAGACCAATACAATCACAATTATATCTGTATTCTCAAAATCATGAACTAGTACAGTCAGATTCAACTACGCAATATGGAATCAAACCGAAACGTATGTGTAAACCCTAGAAATGAATTTAAAACCTAGCTGTATGGAGAGAGAGAGAGAGTGAGAGAGAGGTTACCTGGTGTGATATCAGACGATCAGAAGATGATTTAGACGGTGGATGAGTTTCTTTGGCGAACGACTGATACAAATTTGCCTATATATATGTATATATGTGTGTGTGTATATAATCGGAGATTGTATTTATGTGTAAAGACAATTTGTGTTTGGTATAGAGTTGATTTTGAGGAGCAGAGATGAAAAAAGCTCGAGAGAGAGATGGAAGTGATGAAGAGAGGAGAGAGAAAGAGAAAGAGGAGAGAGAAAAAAATACGTGGCGTTAGGGTTGTGTTTGGGTTAACAAGGGCTGTGCTTCTTGGAAAAGGGCCCAAAGCCGCCATTGCACAAAAGGGTCTTGGGCTCGGGTCGGGTGGGGCTAGCAAATGGAGGTCAATTAAAGGTGCGTTTGATAAAATTGAAAATTAAGTGTTGAATTTTAAGTATTGTAAATTTTAAGCGCTTGAAGTTTTATTCCTTAAAACAGTGTTTCAACTATTGAAGTAGAATGCATTCAGTGATTATTTTCAGTAGAAATTTTTCACTTAAAGTTTTCAGTAGTTTTGGAGCTACTTTTTCAATTAAGTGGTATGTTATCAAACGCACTGAAAAAGATTAAGTGTTAAATCATTTCATTTTCAGCACTTAATGGGGTTATCAAACACACCATAATTCACAGACAGTTCGGTTTGACGCTCTTGCAATTTGGGCGAGCCAACTCGACTCCGATGTGAGTCTTATCCGTAATTTACTCAGACTTATGTAACATTTTTAGGTATTTTGGACGAGTTTAGGCTAGAAAGTCATGCCCAATTTGAATTGAGTAATGCTAGACCCACATAAAATTCCACACAAAACAATCATCGCCCTTAATTCTGGTGGGTCTTGTGTGAGACCCACGTGTTTTCCACATAGGAGCCACTGAAATCAAGGGTCAGGATTATTTTGTATGAAATTTTGTGTGAAATGTTGTGTGAGTGTAGCATTACTCATTTGAATTTGGGAAGGACTTGTGTAGAGAGAATATCAACCTGAGTAACCTGATCTCAACTTACATATTTATATCATCTATACATAAAGGAAGGTATATCACTTATGGCTATGGGTGCGTGCCAATTTCTCAAATTGATTTCTCCAATTTCCAGTATTTCTCTATTTGTTATGTCCTTTACAATAATTGCATAGTCAGTCAAATACCATAATATCCCTTTAGCATAGTATAATTACTCATACATGAGTACTGCTATATAAGGATATATTAATTTGTGTGAGGCTAATTCTGTCATTTTAGACAATAATTATATTCAAGTCAACTAATAATTACATTCAGCTCAAGTTTTGAAATTTTATTTAATATGATAATGAGGATTCAATCAACTTTAGCTTAAATATTTCAAGTTCAATTAACTTTTGCAACCATAATTACAATTCGCTAAAAAGAAGTCTAACAAAAACTGCTACACACATGATATTTACATATAAGTGCATTTTTATAAGAAAAATTACATAATGGTTATTTTTTGGCACAATATTTACATAGAGGTCAATTTTTGTAAGACAAACTACAAACTGGTCATCTTTTGGCACAACCGCCAGTTTTTTAAATGGTTAATTTTATACACAATTTTTGCAACTATGTTAATTTTATAGCCAACTTTTACAATCATAATTACAATTGGCTTCAAAAAAATATCAACTCAACAAAAATGGCTACTTACATAGTATTTACATATAGGTCAATTTTTTTTTCTCTCTCCAATCTTTGCTCACTCGATTGATCAGCTCCTCTTCCTTTGGCCTCAACATCCCTTTCTACTAACCTCTAATTTGATTTTTTTTTTTTTCCATCTATGTTATATATGCTGTTATACTAATTTGATATCCTCAACATACTAATTTTTAATTTATTCCGGAATCTCCCTAGACATTCAAGTTTGGGCATTTATTCAATTAAATTCATTTTGGTTTTTATTTCTCTTTATTACGGATTGGGATGGGTTGTTCAAACTTGAGGTTCAACCTAAACAAAATCAAGAATACTTCATTTTGATCTTTGTCTGGTATAATCATATTTTCTTGAGCTAGTTCATTAGTATCTATATTGGATTCGAATGATAACAAGTGTGGATTTTGCTTCTTTTTTGTGTACATTAATTGAGGACTTATTCTCTTTGGTTTGATAGATTGGTGTATGTGTGCTGTGTGCGTACAAACCAAATATTGTAAGTCACTCCCCTTCCTTCCTCTTTTCTTGGATACCTATTGTTTCTTGGATACCTATTGTATTTTCAAAAAAAAATTCATCTTCAATGTTATTTAAGCGTGAATGAAAACACGGGGAAAAATATTAGGAAAGTGGTTTTCTTTTTTGTTCTATATATTTGCAAACCAACATATCTAGTTAGAACAAGCCTTGGGTAACTCTCTATGTTTTGTGCCCCATCTCTATAACCTATTTGTGTAAGCACAGGTGTGCGTGAATTTAGCTTGATTAAATCTTCATTAGTTTTTCAATTTTTCGTTTTATATAATTTAGATCAGAAGCTAAAGTACTATTGTTTTTCAGCAAAAACTGTGCATTCTTGATGTATGCAAATGTGAGGGATTATTCAAAGTTTGCTTGGTGAGCATGAGTAATTAATCTTGAAGCCTAAAACGGTACTCTGCACAAACATGGAAGTTTAAGCCACATGTTACTGAAGCCACATGTTTAAATTTATAATTTTCTCTTGCTATATTGTGTTGTGGCTGTTTAGAATTCATTTATCTGTAGAATATTTTAGGTTGTTCTTTAAGATAGGTGCTTTGCCTAAAATGCATGTATTTTTGTTTGTTTGAAAGGATACCAACAAAAGGGCTGAAGAGCTCTTTATTCTATTTTTTTTTTCCATAATGATTTTGTTTTAGAGAAATGAGTAAGTTTGTGTTTAAAAAAAAAAATAGGGAATCCAATTCAGAGATTACCCATATTCAAATGACTCAGAAAGAAAAAAATTGCATTTTTTTTCCTGCTGAGGTAATATTTTTCTCTTATTGGGACTTTTTCTTTCCAAATGGGTTTGATTGATTTTGTTATTGAACTCTACAAATTGTTTTCTTTTTCACTATTTGTTGTAGAGATGAAAGACATTGGCGCTTTTTCTGAAGGTATTCAATCCTTCCCTTCTCCATTTTAAATGGGTTTTTTTTTATTCGGGTGCTATTTAACTGATTCTTACTATGTGTTAGATTCCTTTTGTGAGATTACATATCTCTTTGGATCTTTGTTTAGCCTCCAGTTAATTGGGGTACTGGATCAATGTTAGCCTGTGTGGATTTTAATGGCTTTTGTAAATTTTTCCTCTTTTTTAATTTTTGAGTTCAAAGGGTCATGAGTTGATGTATATATTTTCCTCCTTTGAAAGGGTAAATTGTTACTAATTATTCAAAAAAGCTACTCTCTTCTCAAAAACAAGAAGAAGAAGGCTACTCACAAACTTTTATTTTTTTAAATAAAACTCACAAAACCTTAGTATACTCAAATACTATACTTTTCGAATGAATTGAAAGCATACTTTTGTTGGAATACTTGCATCTTACTTTCCTCTTAATGTTTTTTCTCCATTTAATTCATTTGCTTTTAGCCCAAGTCAAAAGAGTTTCAATGGTGCATCTACCAATCATATTTTTTGGTTTATTCCACAAAGTTAGTTTCTTATTACTTGGTCCATTTAAAAGGGTGAGTTGTAAACAAATTAGGGTTAAAAAAATCCCAAAAAATACAATACATCACTCTTCTTCTTCTTTTCTTTTTTTTGTTAAACCATCATTCTTCACTCCCCAAAACAAGCATGTCACTCTCTCCCTTAAAGCAGGTTGCACACGTCACTCTCTCCCCAAAGCATGTTTATTTTTTCTTTACATTTTCCAATAGTACTCTTCTAGGGAAGTGTAAAATGTGAAATAGAAGAATGATGGGTGGGGTGGTGGAGTTTTGTCTAAACAAAATTAGAGAAAGATGTGTTGGGAGTTGGAACTTTGGGAGGTGGGTCTAACATTGGTCTCTCTCATATATATTAGAAAAAGTAGACAAAAAAGAGTCATTTGATAGCCTTTTATATGATTTCATTAATCAAACAAAGATCCCATGAGAAAAAAATGAACCAAACAAAGAATAGAGACAAAAAAAAAAAGATGCACAAAAACTGTAGGTTGTGGAATTGTAGCATGGAAAATGTAACAAATGTAACTAATGTATGGAAGTGGCAAGATGCGTGGTGAAAGTCCTAGAGGAATTTTGAAGATTCACCTGTGAATGCAACTAATGTATTGTGTGTGTGTGTGTGTTTTTTTTTTTAAAATCAAGGTTGTGGTTATTTCCCGTGTATTAAAACAAATCGGAAAGTTTGTCTAATTTGATTTGATATTTTCTTTTGCAGGTTAATAAAAATATTTTGTTGAGGAAGTAAATTGTAGTGCTTTTTTAAGAAGAGATTTTTTTAAACTTTGCATGGAAAATGGTTTTCTCTAATGTTTTTCTTTGAACGGGGGAGGGAAATAATAGAAACACTAGCTATTAGCATTTGCATCCTCTTTTTTTTTTTTGTACGAATTACTTAACTATTGTGAGATGTTATATTTTTGTTGTAAGCACAATTAATAGTGTAAAAGGAATGCACACATTCATATGTGTCGAATATAGGTTCATTACCTAGCGGAATAACTCGTTGGATCGACGAAACGGCGTTGTTATGAGCCCTCTACTTGGACCACGAACTTCCTGCCTCCGTGTATCCCCTTGTGTCTCGTATTAGTAGCAGAGAATGCTACGTGAGCAATCTCCGATGATACCATGATCTAGATCCCTAGCCCTTTGGTGTTTAGCTAGAGAGAGAAAGAGAATAGTGAGAAGAGAGAGGGAGAGAGAGAGAGAGAGAGAGAGGCTGCTAAGAGTATATATTCTCTTAGGTTTTTTGTGTGATACATATGCATATATGTAGGCACATAAAAACCCTACCAGGCTTGGGACTCCAAAGCCCGTTATTTGGTGTCCAAGCTAGGCCTCTTTGGACCCAGTCCAATTTCATGTGGGTGCCCGTATGGCCCGACCACATTATTTGTTACATCTCCCACTCACCCACATAGGGTCAGTTTTAAAACTGTAACAACCTACATTTCCATTTAATTATTTGTATTTGCAATTGACATATTTAAATTCAAATTGAAATTCCATGTTTAATCTGTGTTCATAGAGCTACTTTAATTTATAATCTTCATGTTTTAGAATCTTGTGACTTGCTTTAGTTCATATTTAAAATTCTTTTGGGGTCAAAACTGCAATTTTGTAAATTTAGTAATGCCTGTGTTGGATTTCAAAGTCTGTATTTCAAAACGGTGAAAACATTTACTTTTGACTCAAACAGTATTTTTATAAGAACGGAAAACTATTTCTGATGTTGAAATAAATTTTCTGTATTTTTGTGGCAAACACTGCACTGCGAAAATACCAGTTTATGTTCAAAACTGTCTGCGCCGCGTTGAGCTCCCACAGTTTGGGAATCTCCCCCAATCATTACTTGGCTAGTTTGGTTTATACATATGTGTATGTGCTATTTGTTAATGCCATAAGTTGTTTTACCAAACACCATAAGTGGTGATTCCTAGACACTTGTAGTATACCTTGTTTGGGCCATGCCTAGTTTGTGGGTGTAATATTGTGCCAAAAGCTGAAATTGCCAAACACTTGTGAATTTGCCCCCCCTACTAACCTATAACCACCCCTTCAAAACGTCTACACTTGATATATGGATATACGTATGTGTATTATCTGTATTTATGAATTAGCTAATCTAATTCATTTGTTGAGTATTCAACAAAGAACTTGGTCCCCAAGCATAGCTAATTGATTTCCTATATAACCACCCACAACACACACAATCTGTACTTGGTCTTCAACTTGAAATAGAGAGAGTTTCAGAAAGAAAAGAGAGAGCTTGAGAGTTCAAATACAGAATTTCTAGAGAGAGAGAACCATCCACCATAGCCAAAGCTTACATTTGGATTTCTTGCATTGGTTATTCTTTCTCAACAAATTTTCAAATTCTCATCACAGTGAGTATTTCAAACTCACTTCAAATGTAATTCGTGCTCAATTACTGTTTTGTATATATGTATATGTTGATTCACCATTGTTGATTTTCATGAAAGCTTGAAACTTGAAAAAGAGTGATTTTACAAACTTAATCAAAACACATTTTTAGAGATGATTTAGAAAGATTATAGTTCCTAGACGCTACAGTTCAAGTATTAAAGTCTAATTTGTTCATATGAAAAAGTTTATAAGAAATTAAGTTTTATCATCTTTTAGTTTTTCGTAAAATTAGTGATCTACGTTTGGATTCATGTTAAATTGATCGTAGATTCATAATCCTCGTCGAAAAACGAAGAAATCCATATATTACATGTCCTATTTACTTCGGAATTTCAAAATGGGTATTTAAAACTGAAACAGGGCATTTCTGCGAAGAAGACGAAGTTACTGCACATCCTCGCGCGCGCGATCGCGCGAGTGAGGGTCTCGCGAGCGGCCCGCACGCGCGAGG
The DNA here is from genome assembly GCA_033977485.1 of Hydrangea macrophylla. Lineage (NCBI taxonomy): Eukaryota > Viridiplantae > Streptophyta > Magnoliopsida > Cornales > Hydrangeaceae > Hydrangea > Hydrangea macrophylla. The sequence continues at coordinate 94,813,582 of CM066994.1, forward strand.
TGTGTGTATTTTGACAGTAAGAAAAGTTTATACATAAAATAGAAAAATAGGCAAGTCGCGCGAGCGGATCGCTCGAGCGACCCTCGCGCGAGTGGCCCGCGCGCGTGAACTTCCTATGTTCTGGCAGTTTGGAAAGTTTTATAAAAGAAAACGAAAATTGGGCATTTCACTCGAGCGGCCCGCGCGCTCGACTGCTAACAGTTTCTAGTTTTTGCTTGTTTTCATGTTAAGGAACTGTTTGGGTGATGTATTATGAACTTTAAGGCTCTGTTTGCGAAAAATGTTTAAAACAGATTACGTTTTGAGTATGATTGGTCATTAAAGAAGGATTATGAATTCAATTCTTTTCAAGCATACATTGTTATTATTCCTAGCACTTCATATGTTCTAGGGATAGTTACATAACATTCATATGGAGTCATTTGGGCATGTATGGGAGTAGTATTCAGTACGAAAAAGAGTAACGATCAGTGTGGTACAAAGTGTGTAGTTGAGATTGTGTTGTGGTTTAAGATTGTGTTGTGGTTTGAGATTACGGCTAGAGTATCTTGTAATGCGATGGTGGCAAAATTGGACACTCCCTGGCGCCCATGGTAGCGCTAAAGTGTGTGACGCCGAACTTGGACATTCCTTGGCACCCATGGTAGTGCTAAAGTGTGGCCTATGGACACACCCTGGTACCCGAGTCTGGATACAGCGTGAGGTTTCCTCCGGTATTTGTGAGGCGGATTAGGTACTAAAGTGTGAGGCATTGGACACTCCCTGGTACCCCGGACCAAAGTGTGAGGCAAACTGGACATTCCCTGGCACCCTTGTGCTAAAGTGTGGCTATCGGAATATTACAAGGATACTAGTGTGAGAGAGTTGGGTGTTGTGTCTGTCGAGAGAAAAGAGTTGGTAAGCTGAGAATGGTTGTGTCAGTCTCATGCACGGTCACATGTTTCATGAACCAAAGATTTAAATGTTATTCTTGTTATCTTACCAATTGAATTTACTTCCGTGTTTCACCCGTTAATTAATGGAACTGTAAAGTGAAGGAAAGTATGTTTTACATTCAAAGTTATGTTTTTAATACTCACCAGCTTCAATAAGCTGACGGCGTTGATGCGCCTTGGACATTCGTGTTCAGGCTTTTCAGGTTATGATATTGTTGGGCCGTACGACTACACAAATTGAGAAACACTGCTGGAAAGAGAATTTACATTTATATGGTTTAAGTGTATAAACTGTTCTGTGATAAGGATTACTGTAATAGATATTAAGTTATTGTTTTGATTTAAGGCGGTTTGTGCCTTTTAGAGACCCCGTGCTGTAATAACTATTAAGATAGAAGAACATTGTAAGCCTTGATTTCTTTGCTCTGATTATTATGTTTCTATTGTTGATGGTTGGGACGGAATCGATCCTTCAAACTGTCACGACCTACGGGTCCATAAAGGAAATTAAACGCTTTCCTTATTTATGCTACGTGGGGACGTGACAAAAACCGATCTCTCAACACAATGGAACTCCTCAACTCTTCATACAGGGAAATAGAACGTGCGACCTTACGAAAAGAAAGTACAGCGACATGAGTGTAATGCCAAATCATCACCATAACCAGCAAGACACATCACTCAGAAGCTTCTCGTATATGCCTTAGACGATTCAACCACACCGGACACAGCATACTCAATCCCTCGGTGAAAATAATTGCTGCACCACCTCAATGTAGTGTACTCATGCCATATCAGTAACAAAATACGATTATCGCAAGCTTGCTAATGAGTCACAAAATATGGTGTTATTGAATGGTCTTACCTGAGCACATATGTCAATCTGACTAACTTGACTGGCTGCCTAGACACGCCCCATAGAATAAAATTATCTCTTCATCCTAGGATAGCATGCTGAAGTAGTTGTCATCAAGTGTCCTCTTCATGACATAGTCTCAAGTCGTGAAGGCAACTAGTTTGTAGGATAACTAATGTCTTGGATATGCTACGTAGCTCACACAGTAATGAAGAGGAATCCATTCGTTGCTCCACAGTCGATCTCAAAAGCATATACAGTATGATATGTATGCTATGGAGTTCTTCCATAAAAAATGGGCATGTCACTCTGTGTTTGAAAAAACAAGTAACACCATACGAATCTTAGTCTAGACGTTACACAAAATCTCTAACATGAGTTTTCTAGCACAGTCGCCCTTCCTGGCTCCCGTCTAAAAACTCACATTCGACTATAAAAAAGGCTACATAGAGTCGTGGGATTTCTCTATGTTCGACCAAGTATAAAGGTCTCATCTTAGCTAATCTAAGGTGACATATAGGGATAATAAGGGTTTATATCTAGCTCGCTGTTCTTATACTGCGTAGATATAAGTGTTCAAACTCGCTTTCTAAGTGATATAGACACACATGTCGTAGCTAGCTATCTAAGCACTATGAACACAAATGTCTCATCTTGCTCGCCATCCAAGTGCCATGGACATGCATGTCCTAGTTTGCTATCTCGGCGCCAAGGTGAATCACCCGTGTGAGCAGGTCGATTCAAGACTGGTGACATATTAGAAATGTGCATTCATTCCATTCATACAATAATTATACATATGAAAATCAACAAGTTTATTATTAACTGAATAATAATGTCAAATCCAAAACAAGTGTCTAAGCATATCAAATCCTACGAAGTCCCAAACTACTAATGTGGGACAGAAAAACATCTCTGGCAATGGGCTTAGTCAATGGATCAGCCACCATGCTGCCAGTGGAGATATGTCTCAAGGCAACTTTCCCTTGCGCAACCATATCTCGAATGTAGTGATGACGGATATCTATGTGCTTTGAGTTCCCATGGTACTTGGGGTCTTTTGCATAGGCCAAGGCTGATGTGCTATCACTATAAATAAGTACTGCTTCATCCCCATGAGGTGAAGAGACTAGGTGCCACAAAACCTCCTCAACCAAACAGCTTCCTGAATAGCTGCCGAACAAGCCACATACTCTGCCTCTATCGTGGGCGATGCATGACTGCTTCTTGCTACACCAAGAGATTGCTCCACCTCCAAGTGTGAATACCTAGCCAGAAGTGGACTTGCGTTCATCTTTATCGCTAGCCCAATCAGCATCACTATATCCTCTCAGCTTCAAGTCTCCTCCATGATAACAAAGGGCAAGGTCCATAGTCCCGCGAATGTATCGCAGGATCTGCTTCACTACTCTCCAATAATATAGACCAGGGTTACTCTGGTAACGACTAACTAGACCCACCGCATAGCAGATGTTTGGCCGGGTACACAACATAGCGTACATCAGACTCCATATTACAAATGCATATGGCACGTTGGACATTTGTTCCTTTTCCTCTTCATTCTTAGGACAATGATCTAAAGTCAAGTGAAACGCCTTATCAACTGGAGTGTCGATGGGTTTTGAGTTATTCATGTGAAAATGCTCAAGAACCTTCTTTAAGTAAGTCTCTTGAGGCAAACAGAGAAGTTTCTTTGATCGGTTTCTCACAATATTAACTCCCAACACGTAGTTGACCTTACCCATGTCTTGTATCTCAAACTGAGAGGACAGACACTCTTTAGTGGCGACCATGGCACTCATGGCATTTCCAGCTAAAAGGATGTCGTCGACATATAAAGATAGAATCAGAATACTCTTCTTGGACTATCTAATGTACACACAGTGATCCTCCTCAATCATCTCATAACCGAAGGAGGTGATTGAATCATGAAACCTCAAGTACACTGCCTCGATGATTGCTTGAGTCCATAAATGGATCGCTTGAGACGGCACACTTTGTGCTCATTCCCTTTGGTTATAAAACCAATGGGTTAATCTATATAGATCTCTTCGTCCAGTTCTCCATTGAGAAACGCAGTCTTGACATCCATTTGGAAGAGTTCTAAGTCTAAATGTGCCACGATCGCCAAAATAAGGCGTATGGAGGCAAATCTCACCATAGGGTAGAACATGTCTCCATGGTCTATGCCCTCTCATTGGGTATAATCTTTCGCCACTAGGCGCGCCTTATACTTGTCAATTGAACCATCTGCCTTACGCTTGACTTTGAAAATCCACTTGTTTCCAATAGTCTTACGGTCAGGCAGAATATTAACTTGCACTCAGACTTTATTCTTGTCCATAGAGCTCATCTCCTCTTGCATAGCATCCATCCACTGAGATTTGGCAACAGAAGAAAGCGCTTCATTATAGGAAGCATGCTCATCATCATCTACTGAACACATGAGAGCTTCTTCCTCAATATCAAAATGCTGACGTGGAACTTTTCCTCGTCTGCTTCTACAGTATGCTACCTGGGGATCTTGAGTCTCCGGTGGTGTACTCCCACTGTCTAGTACACTCCCACTAGTGTCTAGCGGTGTGCTCCCACTCGGCTAAAGACTAGTACCATTTCAGCGATTACTGGATATGGAATATCATTCTTCCCACCCTTGCCTAAAGATGGTATGTTGTCTTCAACATCCTTTATCTCAGAGAGGTCAAGATCTCTCTTAGAGTCACCAATATTGGAAAAGTCATTCTCAATGAAATCAACATCGAGTGACTCAATTTCTGTCATTTCTCCATTCGGATGTTCACCATACATGACATAGCCTTTTGAGCTGTCAGAATATCTTATGAAGATATGCTTTCTAGCTCTCAGGCCTAGTATCCCATACTTATGGGAACCATTGTGAACATATCCTGATGAGCCCCACAGGCACAAATGCTCCAAATTGGGCTTTCGCCTTTCCATACCTCATAGGGGGTGGAAGGAACTGACTATGAAGGCACTGTATTGAGTATGTAGGCAGCAATTAAGAGTGCATCCCCCCAGAATGATATTGGGAGGTTAGCTTGCGCCATCATAGATCTAGTCATATCTAGAAGTGTTCTATTTCTTCTTTCTGCAACACCACTTTGCTGCGGAGTTCCAGGAATAGTGAGCTGTTTGCGTATCCCCTTTACCTCACACAGTTCCTTGACCTGATCAGATAAGTACTCGCATTCTCTGTCTGTTCGAAAAGTCTTTAGGGACTTTTCTTGTTGATCCTCCACCTCTTCTACGAAGCGTTTAAAACAATCTAGAGCTTCATAGCGGTGAGAAATCAGATAGACATATCCATATCGCGTGTAGTCATCGATAAAAGTAAGGAAGTAAGAGGCGCCATGATGTGCCTTCACATTCATTGGTCCATATATGTCAAAGTGTATTAGTTCTAATGTATGGGTAGCTCTTTTAGCCTTACCAAAAGGCTTACAACATGCTTTACCTGCTAAGCAAGACTCATATGTAGGTAGGTCAACCTTAGCGAGTGGGCCTAAAATGCCTTCTCGAGCTAATCTAGTCATCCTATCACGTCCTATGTGTCCAAGTCTAGCATGCCATGTCACAGAGTCAATATTTCTATTTGAATCAACAACTAAAGAAGTAGAGGAAATGGAATCGAACAACTCTTAAATAGATTGTTCCATAAAAAAAACCATGTCCAAAAGTAAGACCATCCAAAATAATATTCAACTTATCATGTCCAACTGAAAAACAAAACCTAAATCAAGAAGTGCTAAGATCGAGAGTAGATTATATTGGATTCTAGGTACGTAGAGCACAGCATGAAGAAGAAATGTGCACCTTGTACGTAAATGAAGTTGGTATGAACCTACTTCTGCTGCTTCTTCACAAATGTTGTTCCCCATGTATACCCTACTGGTGCCATTTGGAATCTTGTGATAATCTATGAACCCCCTTCAATCTCTGGTCACGTGCCTTGTTGCTCATGTATCTGCAATCCAATCATAGAGCGAATGAGCAATTAGGACATGAGAGCTCACAAAAACATAGAGAGAGTTGGGTGGGAAAGTTACCTTCTTCGGCTCAGTGCATTCACGAGCGAAGTGTCCCAATCTTCCACAGTTGAAGCATTTTGATTTAGAAGCATTTTTCTTGCCATCGCGCTTACCTCTACGCTTCTTTGGTTTATCAGCCTTTGGAGCTAACTTATTAGCCCCACCCTTTCTCTGAGCCCTTTTACCCTTGGCATTGCGCTTGGGCTCATTAGCCCCATGCTCACCTCTACCTATGGAAGTTCTCGCCATGAGTGTAGTAATGCGGTTCACCTCTTGGCGCTCCATCTCCAGCTCCACATGTTTAGATATATCAGCAAAATTCTTGATATTTTCATTATGTGTCAAAATTTGCTTCATATGGACCCAAGTTTCAGGCAGTGACCGAATCACGGCTTCAATATGTTGTTCATCAATGAGGATGTTCCCAACAGCACCAATCGAATCATACCAGACATCGTCCTAAGATGTTCAGTCATCGATTACTTGGGATCGTTCCGATACACCTCAAACTTAGACACCAGGCTCCTGAGCCTAGTAGTTAACGTCCCACCGAAAGCAAACTTAAGCTGGTCTCATAATTCTTTGGCACTAGAGTATTGGAAATACTCACCAAGAAGGTCATCATTCATCTGCTTAGCAATATATTACACGTGCGATGATCCTTCTTGACCCATTCATTATAGGTGTCAAGGTCTCGGCGATATTGGGCAATAGGCCCATTTTATGGCACAACGGGTTGGACCATTGACTGGGTTAGATGCGGTAGCAGCTCTTCCTCAGTCAACAGGAGGGTTACTCTCCGTTGCCATGCATCATAGTTTTTCCCATTAAATTTGTTATCTTTATAGGCACATAAAAACCCTACCAGGCTTGGGACTCCAAAGCCCGTTGTTTGGTGTCCAAGTCAGGCCTCTTTGGACCCAGTCCAATTTCATGTGGTTGTCCGCATGGCCCAACCACATTATTTGTTACATTTCATAAATGTTTGTTTTAAAATCCAATTACAAATGATCTTTCCCCTTTTTATAATTTAAGACAAAAAAACTTGCTATTGCTCATTAATCAAATCCTAAATTTTATTAATCAAGGAAAAACTTCTATAATTGATTTTTCCAAACAAACATCAATTAGATGGTTCTTTAACCTATCTAAGATCATCCACAATATAATAAGTGCACCATACAACAAAAATTGCTCAGGGACCCCACGTGGATCCAAATTGATAATTTAGAGCTCATGCTAAGGCAATTCAAGTTTATGATATATAAACAAAGAAAATCATCCCTTTACAAAGTAGGCTTTTTCATAAATAAAACACTCATCCTCACATTACATTTATAACCCCAAAAAAATAGGGATGCTTTGTTTATAAACATATACAAGAACAACCTTAAACATACATCGTGAGGACACAAGCTATATAAATAGTCAATTATTGTCCATTCATTCAAGCCAGATTAAAATGTATTAATCACACACATCAAGTACTCATGTGGTCTTACTATAAAATGAATGAACTCATCCGTCACTCCACTTAAGGAGGAGAAATAAGAGGTCACAGGGTCAACCAATCACAAACAACAGTATTTAAACGTGACCAATAATAATTTGCATACCCCGGATAGCTCCCATAAGCCAGGAAAAATTATGAAAAATCCTAGATTTTTCATCAATTTTTAAAGCAATTTCAGGTCTTAAAAACAATTTAAAACCAATTCTTTAAGGATCTTAAAATTAATGAAATAATTTAAATTCCACATGGAAATTTTAATTGTCTGAAAACTTATTTTTCATTATTGATAAGAATTTTCATAATTTATGGGAGCATAAAAACGAATTTTGATCAATTTATCAAATAAAATTGATTATGTTAAAACTATTTAACAATGATGTGTCAAATTCCTTAAAAATGCAGTATTTAAAGGAAAGAATCTTCCCAGCAGTCTCACATGGCCCAAACCATATAATATTAATTTCAATAATTAATAAACATATTTGGATATTTTAAGCAATTAAAATAATGCCCTAACACACGATTTAATGCCCAAAACAAAACACCAACATAGAAGATAGGCATGAAACACTTCCTCAACACCCCTAGCCGTGTTAAGAACACTACATATTAATTCCAAGAATTAATAAGTTAAGAAAAACAATAACACACTTTTATGCTCTAAAATACCAAAAACAATGGAGTAATTTTCTAATAAATTATTCTGGGTCCCACTTTGTGCCCATAAGTTAAGAAAAATAAAAAATATATTTTTCTACAATTTTCCAAATTTTTTTAAAGCAATTAAAAACAGTTTAAACATTGAAAACTATGTTTTTAATTACCAGAAACTGTTTTAAATATAAAATAATTAAAAGTTATTCTGAAATATTTAATAAAAAATAAATTAAAATAGAGGAAGAAAAATGGGACCCACACTCGCAGGAGGGAACGTCGGCAGGTCACCGGCGGCTTCGAACGCGCCGGCGTGCGCGTGGGGGTGGCTGCGGGGGTTGCCTTCTCCAACCTGAAACCCTAAAATTCACAGCTTTTGCTGCTCGACCCCCCCCATGTTTGAATGCTTATATCTGCTACATCATGATTTTTAAAAAGTGTTTTATATATGGTTGGAAAGAGCTCACGGAGTACTTAAAGATTGAACCAAAAAATATACTAATTGCACGTCTCAATCGTCCATAAAAGTGGATCAAAGTTGAGAAAAAAACTCGGTTTAAAATTGTCCAGAAACTAGGGTTTTTGTTTTCTTCTCCATCTGAGATAATTGGGCCATGATACTTCATGGGTAGACTCTATGGGCATATAATAACATATCCCAATCAAAAAATTAAAAAAATATTAGGGTTTACACGTAGACCCACATATAATTTCATTTTGAAGCTTTTGACCACAAAAAATGGTTCAACAATGGTGGATCTGCTATGGGTGCGTATATGGCCGAACAAACGTCCTATAGACTCTGATACCAATGTAAAAGGAATGCAAACATTCATATATGTTGAGTATAGGTTCGTTACCTAGCGGAATAACTCGTTGGATCGACGAAACGACGTTATTACGAGCCCTCTACTTGGACCACGAACTTGCTGCCTCCGTGTACCCATTGTGTCTCGTATTAGTTGCAGAGAATGCTATGTGAGCGATCTCCGATGATACCATGATCTTGATCCCTAGCCCTTTGGTGATTAGCTAGAGAGAGAGGCTGCTGAGAGTATATATCCTCTTAGGTTTTTTGTGTGTTACATATGCATATATATAGCCACATAAAAACCCTACCAGGCTTAGGACTCCAAAGCCCGTTATTTGGTGTCCAAGCCAGGCTTCTTTGGACCCAGTCCAATTTCATGTGGGTACCCGCATGGCCCGACCACATTATTTGTTACAAATAGCAATTTGAATTGTCGCATCCACATGTAGTTGACTATTGCCCGAACGCATGTATTATTTGTATTGTTTGGTAATGGCTTTAGCCATGGGCAATAACTAGTGTATATATATATCATCTATACATAAAAGGAAGGTATAGCACCTATGGGTGCGTGCCAATTTCTCAAATTGATTTCTCCAATTTCGGTATTTCTCTGTTTGTTCTGTCATTTATGGTAATTGCATAGTCAGTTAAATACCATAATATCCATTTAGTATACTATAATTACTCATACATGTGTACTGCTATATAAGGATACTAGTAATTGCCCGTGCCCCGGGGGCACTGCTGAAAAAAAAAAAACCGTCAATTTTACCTAGACATGAAGGATCTAACATGAACTATTTAAATCTACCCAAAAAAAAGTTGTCTAAATCTCAAATGTGCAGTAAAACTTGTATTTAACCCCTATAACAATAAAATTACATTATTCAAAGAAATCTAAAGAATTCTGTTTACAATATTAATCGCTATATTGTCTTGAGGAGATGTACAGATCATTTCCTGAAATCAAAAGAGAGAAAAATACAACTTAGCAAGAACCATCTGAATTTTGAAATAAAATCTCACAATTTTCAAAAAATAACATCATTGACCATTAATAATGTACTGATATAGTACCATATGCAAACCACCAGTTTGTTAGCCATAGTTTCCGAAAGTTGACACCAAAAGAAAGAGTAAAAGCCAACAAAATGGCCTAGTAGTTTTCACTTTGTGTCTCTCAACCACTTTTTCTCACACATTATTGCTCTGTTTACATCCTAGAAACGTCAAAGCATAGTAGATGAGGTGTGGACACTACCTAAAAACACTTCTTGGTTGGCCACTTTGGGCTCAAGTCGGGCTTGGGCACAGGCTCGGGTTTTAATACTAAAACACAAGTTGAGCTCGGGTTGGGTAGTTTGGGCTCAAGTTGGGCTTAGACTTGAGCATAGGCAAAATCTACTAAAACTCGGGTTGAGCTTGGACATACATAAAATGAAGCTGAGCCCACCCGAATTCCAGCCCTAATTTTTAAGAAGTTGGGGGTAACAAAAAAAAACCAGATTTGTAGTTCATAGAACAGTTGCTTTTACTTGTTTTGATGTTTGTATCGTTATTTTTTGGCCACATAATAGTTCGTCTAACTTAAAAGTATTTTAAGAATAGCTTCTTCTTCATTTTTGCAAGCTAACTTATACCGAGTTTTCATAACAACTAATTAGATATGAGAATAGAACTAAACTCGGTCCCTGTTTTGGTTTACAAAATAATTGGGGTCTATATATGCATATTTGTATGCATATATGAATGATATTAATAGAGAGGTGGAGAATGACTTTAGATTCTTGCGTAGGACTCCCCACTCTATTGCTTTCCCTACTAATTTATGGAGCCACCTCAGGTTTGAACAAGCTCTTGAAGACCCTTAGATCAACTGCCTTAACAGAGATGCATCAGAGGAGGAGATCAAAGATGCCCTATTCTCTGTGGATGAATCCAAGGCCTTGGCTCTGATGGATTCAATGCATTATTTCTAACAAAGTTGTAGGGAGATTATAAAAGAAGGATTGCATGGTTGCTATTCAGAACTTCTTCATATCAAGAAAAATGTTAGGAGGTGTCAACTCCAACCTTATATCTCTAGTGCCTAAGGTGAGTAACCCACAATCCCTTGGGGACTTCAGACCCATATCCTACTACAATGTGATTTATAAATGCATTGCCAAGGTTCTGGCTAATAGAATTAAAGCTCTCATTCGGACCTTTCAATTTAGAGGTGGCAATTTTCGACACAACACGAATCTGACACAAATTAAATGGGTTTGGGTTTAGCTTATACGGGTATGGGTCATAAACAGGTTGACCCGTTTAACACGATTAACAAACGAGATGGGTCATGTTTTAATTGGGTCAACCCATTTACACGATTATAAAGGGTACTTTTGGAAATATACATTTTTTTTAATACATTTTTTTTAAAAAGCAGGTAATATTTATTTATTTATTTATTTATTTATTTTTCGGAAGACTTGTGTTCTTAGAATCGCGCCTCTTCATTTTTTTCCTCTATGTTTGGTTTTTTATTACATGAAGTCAAACTATTAAATAGGTCATGTTATATAAGCAAAAAAAAAAAAAAGGTTACAAGAAAACGCTTGTTCATTACACGGGTTGGTGAGTTAAATGGGTGACACATGAATTGCATTAGACGGGTATGGGTTTAGGTTTCTGACATATTTAGAAATGACATGATTATTGACACGACACGATTATGACACGACATGAATATGACATGACACAATTATGATCCAACACGACACGATTGCCACCCCTATTTCAATCCTTAGTCCTAACCAATTCTCCTTTGTGCATGGCCGAAGCATTACGGACAACGTCTTGCTTTCTCATGAGCTGCTATGTAATTACCATAGGGACAGGGGAACTCCTAGGTGCACGCTAAGATTTGACGAAAGCTTATGACTTGGTAAGGTAGGACCTCAGCATAGAAGCTCTCAAAACATTCAACTTTCCTGATAAATTTATACATTGGGTTTCCATGTGTATAACTATTGCAAAATCAATCAAGGTGAATGGCTTTCCAATAGGCTACCTCAGTGGTTGTAGAGGTATCATACAAGGGGATCATCCTTATCTGTGTTGTTCTTATCATGGAGGTTTTGGAAAAGCTTCTTGCCTTTCTACAGGTGTCAGAAGGCAAACTCAAGCTTCATCCTATGTGTAAATCCCCTCAAACCACCCATATGAGTTTTGCTGATGGCCTTATGCTATGTTTTAAAGCAGATGTGGGTTCAACGGTTGTGAGAGAATGTCTAGACCAGTTCCATTTACTAGCGCAGGTCTTGAAGCTAATTCTCTAAGGCTTTGCAAGTTCTGATGTTATTACCAAAATTTGAATTGCTCATCTGTTGGGGTTCCCTATTAGCTCTTTACCCATCAAATATTTTTTGGTTTGCCTCTCATCTCAACTAAACTCACAATAATGGTTTGCCAACCCCTAATAGACAGAATGGCCACTCGAATCTAGGCCTGGAAGGGAAAATGCCTATCGTATGTTGGCAGGTTGATGCTAGTTAAGACTGTGTTGGGTAGCATCCAAGCAAACCTTTGATGAGCAATAAGCCAATGTAGTAATTCTTAAGGATGATTCATTGAAGCAAGAGTTCTATAAGCAAGTGCATGTGAATCTTTGACTTTAAAGTTTTGAAGAAGAGTAAAACTGATCCCAATTTCATTGATCAGTAAGTGGTTGCTCTCAGAAAACAAAGAGAGAGAGCACTAACTCCCTCTAGGGGAGCAAACACCTAACGAGTCAGCCAACATAGGCAGGCTCAAAGTACTAGGGGGGACTATGCAAAACAACAAGTTTGTCCATTTGGTTCACTCTTAGGTTGGCGAGTATGTCGGCACATCTATTTCCTTCCCATCTAGTGGGGCGTACCCTGAAGTGTCCTTAGCAGCAAATCACAATCAATAAAAAATGGCTCTCAAGGGATGACCCATAGGCATGCTATGCATCAAAATTGCAAGCTACTTCTGAGTTCATCTCCACACTTAGATTTATTATGCCTACCTCTCAAGCCATCTGACTCTGCATTTATATATATATATATATTTTTTTTGGTGTTTGTATAGCTTCTTTTTAAATACATAACAGTTTGTGTTTACCTTAATGGCCCGTTTGGTTCATGAAATATTTTAGGTGGATTCTGATTACCAAAAATCATAATACTAGTAATCAATTTACTAGGAATCTGAATCCCTGCAAAGTGTTTGGTTCACGAGCGGAATGTTGGGAATATGCCCTCAAACCAGTTAGTTAGACAATGGAATATCATAATGCATTTATGTATGTTAGTTCATGAGATGAATATTAGACTGAAATCCTTAAACAACATTGTATGTGATTCATTTGTGTATGCGATTACACATGTGAGATATGAATCACAAATCCTTGTTTTCAAATAAGTCACAGTGGATGATAAGTCTGGATAACTTATCAGGTATATACTATAGCATGATTAACGTCTACGGGGTAGAATGATGAATCTCATTCATAAGAGTCTTTGACTCTTGGTTAATATGCTAGTGCACACGGTGCATTGACGGACCTGAGTTAAACCTATTGACACCTAAACACTGTCACCGTCAATAGGAACTCAAAACTTGTATAGGGATACATGTCCTTAATCCTGAGACAATTATGGACACAAGTTGTGTGCTTGGTTGCTTTGACTTACCAATCAATGAGGTCTTGCAAGATCAATACCTAGGTATCATGGGTAATCAGGTATGCAACGTTGGGAACATATATTGTCAAGATGGAATTCTGCTCTCTTCTATAAAACGAAGAGTGACAAATATTGAATATTGCACATTTATGTGCCAATATAATAGACATAGTGCTCATTTAATCCCCCAAATCTCTAGTTTTACATGCATATTTGAATTAATATAATTTAATGATGATGTCACTCAAATGCGTGTAATTATGTGGTTTTTTTACATATTTTATTTATTTAGGTAAAAATAAAATGAAATAAAGGGAAGGAAAGAAGTAGCAACCACACCATATATTCCATAGTAAAAAATGAATAGTAGAGTTTCTGTAAATTTCAGAAACAAACCAAATGAAAGAATAAAAAAAGGAGTAGAATCCAAAAAAAAAAAAAAGCATAAGGAAAATACTTTTTTTTTTGTTTCCTTTTCACAGTCTAACTCTCTCTCTCTCTCTCTCTCTCTCTCATTCTGCAGCTCAATTTCAACAATTGCAGAAAGCTTTGACAAAGTTGAGCGAAGCGAAGAAAAAATAGACAGAGTGACGAATGGAGTGATGATTTTTATCATTCATTCGTCTATAAAAAGAAGGAAGAGGAGAGCAAGCAAGGAATCACAAGCTGCAATGAAGAACAACTTCACAACACACACTGTTAGGGAGAGAATCGTTTAGGGAGGTTATCATGTGAGCACTTCATATTGTCCCCAGAAGTAGGAAACTTTAGTTTTTCTTTGTTTTTTCTAGTTCTAGTAGTTGTAAAAATTTACTTTTATGTAATTGATGATTTCATGTTAAAAAATATGTAGCAAAACTTTGTGTACTGTATTTCTCAAAATAAAATATTTGTTTTCTTGTACAACTTTTGTCACTTTGTAGTAATAAAATATTCCTAGTAAAATTTAGATTTAATGTTTTTAGTCTAGTAGTACTTGTAGTTGTCCCCTAAAATAGTTTAAAACCCCAAATTTCCAGTTTCTATAGCAATATTTTCATTCACTAGAAGACAGATTTTGCAAGTAAATGCCAAATTTCTTAGCCACGTAGTTGTTATAATCACCTACTAAAGTCTCAAGCACACCATACCCATATATCACTCCCAAAGTAGATTAGGATTTGGTTTGGCCTTATTTGTGTTCTTGGAGTTCATTCACTATGACCCCACAAGAATCCAAAGTCAAAGGTTTAGTATTTTATTTTTGGTTCAGTATTTCCATTTATTTATGTTTATTAGCCTAGTTGTACTAAACTTTGCTATTTTGCAGATTCCACAAATTCAACCCCAACTCATGTTGAGTGAAAAAAAAAATATTAATATTATATTTCACCCTTACCTTAGTTTTATAACTTTAGTTTTAATTGGGCAGTCACTGTTTACATCTATTTAATCTTTCTTAAAATGATATTTTGACGACAGTTTCAATTCCAAAATGGTAGGCTAAAACTTTTATTGGGGATATGCAATAAAAACTTAGAAACCACAGCTTCTGTGCACTAATCTTAAATGGGCAAATTTATCTAGATGGGTTATTTTTCCATTTATGGCCAAAAATATCTATGTATCTATAATTTATGACCATTAAACATGTTTATAGACTGACTATATTGGGCTCAAAAGATTACTTATTTGAAATAAGAATCTAACTATGTGGATTGTCAAACTATGTCTTTTGTCATGAAAAACACCTAGCATACTCAAACAATTCATATGACAAAATTCATATTTCAAGTATGTGTTTATATATATTTCTATCCAATAATGGCAGAGTGGTGGGGACTGGGCGCCGAATAACCCACGTCCGCGGTGGGTCACGGTTCGAACCTGGCTACTGCCCAATTGCCTTTTATTTTTCTTTAAACCAAACGACGTCGTTTCATATCAAACCTGACACACTTGATATGACCCTGACTAGTGAAAGTTTATTTTCAAATAAAGAATGACTCTATGGTCTTAAATGCCAAATCCTTTTCAAATGCACAAAAGTTGTGGGATCTAGTGTTGCTTTGCATATTCCCAATTCCTTAAATCATTTCTTCCTGAGTAATTAATATTCCCAATTCCTTTAAATAAATTTTCTTAAGTTAATTAATATTTCTTGTTTTTAATAGCTTTGTTTAAATATTTGTATTATTTCCATCTTTCGCTATAATAATATCCATAAAGTCATTTAATGTAAATTTAGCTTTTATTTCTTTTTCTTCCTTTTCTTACTAGTATCTTAGTTAATTTATTTTGCACTATTAAAATCTTTACCATAAACTGTTATTAAGAAAATAGCTTTTAATTAGTTTTATTGCAAAAAAATATATATAAATTAGTAGTTTAGTAAAATCCCACAAAAATCCATCATCTTTTAATTTCTTTTTAGTGACAAAATAGTTATTGCCTATCTTTGTTTCCCGTTTCCTGTGGGTTCGACCTGAACTTCCAGAACTTTATTACTTGTACGATCACCTACACTTGGGTGTGATAAGAAAACGCGTCAATAGGATGTCGTCAAAGAGTAAGTATTCCCTCGAGAATGTCACTAGGAGTGATTACTGAGAGCTGGCTAATCTTGTTAACAAAGTGTTTTGTTGACATGTTTGGTAATCCAAGCGTAGTGAATGACACTTGAGGAATATAAGATGTACTATCTATTGGGTCAACATTATCCTAAAACATACATCCCAATGATAGATATGAATACTGTCTAGTAGAGGGACATCCATATCATATTATACAAGTCTAGTAAATCGCTTATGTATGTGTGATTATGTTCTTATGAACTGGAGTGCAATTATCATTTTATAGTGGCATTAATGATAATTGATTAATTATTGATTCCTTAGTTAAGGAGTATTGACTAAATGAAATAATAATTAATCAGAGCCAGTAATTAAGAATCTAGGAGGTCCCACTCTTAGCTCTGCTAGAATGCTTGGAGAAGCACATGAGGATGTAGTCAAGATAGGTTCGATTGATCGATATAGGTTCGATCGATTGAAGTCTAGATAACTTCGATCGATCAAAACTATGATCGATTAAAGATCTTGCGATCGATCCAACCTATCTAGACTTCAATCGATCAAACCTATATCGATCGATCGAACCTATCTCGGTTCTGGGAATTTATAAATAGGGCAGCTGCATCCAGAAAAAAGGAGTTCATCGTTTTATTATACCAAAAGCTACAGAATCTATTTAGGACTTCCCAAACCTACTCCTATCCTCTCTATTAGGGTTCCCACCAACCCTAGTCTATCCAGGAGCATTCAAGGAGACATAAGGGTGAAGATCTCTTAGAGGTTGCTACCGCACACTAAAGGGAAAGGACAAAATCAGAATTGGGTTCAAGACCTAAAGGTAAAAATCTTCTCCCTCTTGTTCTACGCATCTATGGAATTAATAAGTAGTAGATCCGAGCATACCAAAAGTTTTGTAACTTAGTTTTTCCGCTGCATATAAAATAAGTTTTCTAAACCTATTTTCCCAACACAGAATCCTAGCTGGATTTAGAATCTAGTGTTAGGTTGGGTCAAGGAAAATAAAATAGGAATAATGTTAAATACCTAAGCTACCATTGAAGGCTATCCATAATAGGAATGATTTAACTTATACCTTCCACAAATATAAGGGCCAATTTAGGTAGTATGAAATTAGAAAACAAAAACCCTAGAATATTTGAAAATATCACCTCCAAGCTAGGATTTAGAATCCTCCCTATTTTCTACCTTTGGGTGGATTCTAAATCCAATACGACGCACAATTCAATGAATAATCCATGAACCAAACAAGGATAAATTTTAAGATTACTAGTCATCTTAGGGTGAAATCAAAATCCACCCTAAGAATCCATGAACCAAACAGGCCACAAAAGCATTCTAAGAATAGCTTCTTCTTTTCTTCTCTTTTTTTCGCAAGCTAACTAATACCTCATTTTCATAAAAACTAATTCAATATAAGAATAAAACTAAGCTTGGCCTTGTTTTTGGGTATCTTGGAATAGGCCCTTAGGGCATATTCAGGATTGCACGAAACAGGTCCCACTTCAATTTTCACATGGTCACCAATATCATGTTAGTTTGATAATGAACCAATTTAGGGAGCAATTTTTTGCTAAACAATTTCCATGCTAAACAAAAGAGCATCTACCAAACACTTGAATTTATAAAATAAATTCACTTGTGAACTGCAAAACCTATTATATGTCTTTCGAAACAACGCCCAATTTACCAACAAAAAATCATACTATATAACTACGTTGAGGGCATGGTTGTTACACTGCCGAAACGCATGTGTTGGGCCCAAATATGTTACCAAGGCCCAAACTATAAATATGAGCATGTTTGAATTACTTTTTAAAAAAGCACTTTAAAGATCAAAAGTTTAATTTAGTCAAGGATGGATCTAGGGGGCCCCTTAGATTTGAGAAAATAGAAGAAACACCCCCCCCCCCCCCCCCCCCCCACCCACCAAAAAAAAAAAAGAAGCTTGATTCATGGATTCACCCCTGATTTTAGTTGAACTAAATTCAAAAGTGCTTCAGCCATATGAGATATGAAAAGCATATTAACGGTTTTGATTGAAGATTTTTAATTTTCACTATGTCCTTGTGCTTATACTTTTGTTTCTACCTAACCAACACGTTTTGAGTTTTGGTTTGATTGACTTTACTATTTTCACTAATTAATTATTCTAAGTTAACTGTTACTTTTGCATAAAACTTTTTAAATTACTAATAACATAAGGTGTTAAAAAGTGACAATCATTTATTTTCGTTTGGATAAGAAGGAAAAATGGCAAATTTAAAGAAAAGGAAAAACTAGTTCCTTTGCATTAGAACCAAACTCAAATTTGTCTCACTTCAATTATGATGGAAAAGATTTGAGTGTCACGTTTGGAAAAAATAATAATTTGTATGAATTGGTATTAGTGTACTTTGACATCAACGCCCTTTTTTCAGATGAAAAATAACATTAGTTTACATTCGCGGGTAAACACTTGGCATTTCATCATTGACATCAGTAAGCTTCCAAAATTAAAAATTTATCAGAATGGACTTTGAAATTGGATATGCATTGAATTTTGAAGTTTAATGAAAATATAGTTAAATGGTAATCCTTGTTCTAAATTTAGCATCTCTTTGTCATCTATGAAAAAAAGAAAAGAATCAAAATGAGAGAGCACATTCAATACGCATTCAAATTTGAACTTTTCAAATTAACAAGAACAAATTGAACCTAACTCTACACCACTCTACCAGGGGCCCTTTGGCTTAGTGGTGCGACCTTGCATTTCCCAAATGGAAGTGTAAGGGTTCGAATCTCCCAAGAGACTGTCTTTGCCCATTTATTCTTCAGTATGTTGTGTGTCCATTGTTGGGTTTTGTATTGGGCCATTGTGTGCTGGACCTTGGGGTTGGGTTGGGTTTGGTTGTGTGTGTGTGTGTGTGTGTGTGTGTGTGTGTGTGTGTGCGTGTGTGTGTGTGTCCAAGTGTAGATAAAAAAAAACTTTGCACCACTCAAATCTCATAGATTTATCACTAAATATTCCAATCTTATATTTTTTAGATAAGTCATATATTTTTTTGTTGGCCGAAAATGGAAACCTTAGAGGGGGGCTGAATAAGGTTTTAGCCGAAAATAAACCTTTTAAAAACTTAATTGCAAATTAAGCACAATCACAAACAATAATGTAAAGAGAGAAGGGAAGAAATACTTATAAATCGAGTTTTCAAGTGGTTCGGCAATCCGAACACCACGGCCTACATCCACCCCTCAAGAACACCTCTTGAGAATTCCTTTCTCAATCTACTTACGGGTGTAGATCAAGCTGTCTTGGTACACTTCACGGGTGTGCACCAAACCGCTACAAGTGCCTTCAATCTCTCCCAAAGAAGAACACCTCTTCTTTGCAATCAAGGGTTACTAACCCTCACTCTTTACAAATAATTGATTTGGATACAAATTGATTTCTCTTGAAGAGTAGATAATACAATTAAAAGCTCACTGCAATTTGCTCTCTCAAAGATTTACAAATGAAGGACTAGAACAAATTGATTGACTCACACAACTAGGACTCAAATGTAAATGATTAAAGATCAACAAGTTGTGTGATTCAAAAAATGTTTTCCAATTGAATGATCAACCTTAAATGGCTTGGAAAAACATGTATTTATAGGCCTTGAAAGATTATAACCGTTAGTGGCCAAACGGTAAATAAATGGCCTTTCAGAAAACTAGCCGTTATTGTTGTTTTTGCATAATCCAGACTGAGGTTGCGATCCAATCGACTGTTTTTCAAATAGTTTGAAATGCACCTTAAACCAGTCGACTGAAAGGTGAATTTGGTCGACTGAAATCTTGAAGCAGAACCTGTGTTTTTCAGAACATAAACCAGTCGAATGTTTCACCTACAGTCGACTGAACTTTGGAGTGTCCAGTCGATTGGAGAAGCAATCCAGTCGACTGTTTTTTTAGTGAAAATAGTTTTTTGTTTTGAAAGATTTTGCTAAGTTTTAAACCTTTAAGCCCTTGTGAGTGATGATCAAGATGCTTTACATGTAAATCCTAGACTTCAACTAAGGATGAAAGATCTTTAAGTCTTCAAGCTTGATCCTTGTTGACCTCCATCACTCTTAGGTTTCACCAAATGCCATCTCATGAACTCAAACAAAGTTAGAACATTAAATGTTTGAAGAAAGAGATTAGCACAATGAAAATGACATGATAATTGATTGGAATAGAACCATTAAGAACATGCAATTATCAATAGATTTGTTATCATCAAAATAAATATAAATAATGCCTTAAAGAAATTCAAGGGTAACAATTTCCCCCTTTTTGATGATGTTAAAACATGCAATAGAGATATAGCAATTAAAGCACAATAAGTGTCATTTTCATGTTATCATTCAAAAATCAAGATATGCAAAGTATGAATCGAAGAATGATAACTTTATAACAATTTCCATTATCATTTTCCCCTACTTTAAGGATCTCTACCATTTTCAATTTTTCATTTTCTAGCATTTTCCCCCTTTTGACAACAAAAAGATGAGGGGTATGAACTAAAAGTTCCCCCTCAAGATAACCAAACATGTATAAGAGGCAACAAGATACCAAAACAATAAAGTGAATATAGTAATATGTTCCCCCTCAACATATGCATATATGAATAAGCACTAATTATAAGATCGAAATTATGCATTATCTCCTTAGGAGGATGAATATTTGAACATCAAAATAAAGTGTCATTCGAAATGCAGGCATGATTTCATAATATAAACAAATTAATGTGGTAAACCAAACATGATTAGCATGCTATTAAGATCAAGACAAATATTAAAACAAATTGATGTATCATACTCCTACTAGGCTTAAGGTAAGAAATTTAGCCATTGTCCAAGCGCCTCTTGGATGCAACAGTTGCCAAGGCGGTAGATCCTTTCACAACCCAAACCATGTTAATTTTCTTGCGAAATAGACATTTGTAATGAACATGCCCATTTTTCATGCAATAATGACAAGTTACACGGGGAAGGGTCTCATTTGAGATTGATGCCTTAACAAAGAAATTCTTGTGAGAATTTTAAGAGATTGAAGATTTCTCAAAGAAATTTTTATACCTCATTTCTTTGTTTGTGTTATTGAATCCCAAATCGGCCTTATCAAAAACACATTTTTGTTTACCCAAAAGCATATTCAAATTTTGTTCACCTTGGGTAAATTTGGCCAAAGCTTTTGTCAAATCATCAACCTCCTTTTTCAATTCAACAGTTTCTTTTTCAATGAACTTATTTGAAGGTTGATTGGTTGAGATAAGATTTTCTTGTCTCAAAATATCATTTTGAGATTTTAAATCTTTCAATTCCTTTCTCAACTCCAAATTTTCTTTTACAAGCTCATTTGAAGATTGTGCTATTGAAACATGTTTTTCATTTTCAATCTTCAAAGATTCATTTTGGGATTTCAAAATACTTAACTCATTTGAAAGTTTGGAATTTTTTTTAAGAGTTATATATTTAGATCCCATATTCTTTAACTCCTCATGTAACTCCTCAAAAACACATTGAAGCTCAGTATAGTTAGGAGATTCAACAATCGAGGTAGGATTAGAGTTTACCAAATTCTCTTGTGCATCTTCTTGGTCACATGAGTTGTCATCATCATCCCAAGTGGCCCCTTTTGCCATTTTCTCATTCTCATCATCTTCATTTTCAAATAGGCACACTCTGTTCTCTTTACAAATTTGGTTAGTAGTAATATGAAAATTTTCTAAACATAATCAACTTTCATTTACAGTAGAACATGAAAAAATTCTATCATATGAAATATCATCTAAAGAATTACACAGAATTTTCATAGCTCTAAGATTCAATCGAAAGATATTTTGATCACTCTCATTCCATTCAATCTTTGGTTTAGGAGAAAAACCATTTTTGACAATTTTCCAAAGATTTATGTCAAGTGATATAAAAAAAATTCTATTCTCCTCTTCTAATTATCATACTTATGATCACTCAACAATGGAGAAGTGGTAATGCGATAACCTTCTTGAACTTTTGTTTCCATAGAACTTGACTCAACATTTTGAAATTCAATAAAATCAGTAGAGTCATTGAAAGAGCAAGAAGTAGAGGTTACCCCATTTTCTATTGCCATGAGGCAAAGGTTGACGATCTCATCTTCATTTGAGTTGTCGCCCGATGATTCACTCTCGGAGCTACTTTTGAGTGGCCTTTATTGCCTTCTTTTTGCGTTTTTCATCTTTAGGAGGCTTCTTTCCCGATTTTTCTTTCTTAAGAAACTTTACGAATTTTTGGGTAATCAAAGCCATATCCTTTCCTCGTCACTCTCATGGTCTTTACACTTTTTCTTTGAGCTTGAGGACTTCAAGGCCATGTCTCCTCTTTTGACCACTTTCACTTTCTTTTTCTTGTCTTCTTCGACAAGCACGACTAACTCCATTTCATGGGTAATGAGTGATCCCATGAGTTGTTTAATTGACAAATTTGTCAAATCCTTTGCTTCCCGGATTGCCGTGACCTTCGGTTGCCATTGCTTTGGTAAAGCCCTATGGATTTTCTCTATAATTTCTTCATTAGCATAAACTTTACCAAGATTTTTCAAGCTATTGATGATAGTTGTAAACTGGGTAGACATATCACCAATAGACTCAAAAGGCAACATTTTAAACATTTCATAAGATTGAACAAGCAAATTAATTTTTAACTTTTTGACTTGACTTGACTTGTTTCCTCATGAGTCACTTCAAGTTTATCCCAAATTTCTTTTGTGGATTGCAAGATGAAATTCTATTACATTCAATTGGGTCTAAACTGCAATGTAATTAATTCATTGCTGTAGCATTGAATTTTATGAGTTTCTTATCGGCATCATTATACTCATTTTTTATTTTTGGAATAGAAATACCATTTTCATTTTTTTTATAGGAAGATGAGACCCTTTGATCACTATTTGTCATAAATCAAAATCTTGAGAAATCATATAGATTCTCATTCTATTTTTCCGATAAGCATAGTTTGATCCATTAAAGCAAGGTGGTCTATGTGCCGATTGACCCTCACTATAAGATATGCGAGAAGTGTTGGTTTCCATTTAGATCTAACTCAAACTTTTCAAAAACTTTTGAAAAAAGAAGAGCCGAAGATACCAATTGTTGGCCCGAAATGGAAACCTTAGAGGGGGGGTGAATAAGGTTTTAGCGAGAAATAAACCTTTTAAAAACTTAATTGCAAATTAAACACATTCACAAACAATAATGTAAAGAGTGACGGGAAGAGATATTTGCAAACCGAGTTTTCAAGTGGTTCGGCAATCTACACATCACGGCTTACATTCACCCCTCAAGAACACCACTTGAGGATTCCTCTATCAATCTACTTATGGGTGTAGATCAAACCGTCTTGGTACACTTCACGGGTATGTACCAAACCATTACAAGGGCCTTCAATCTCTCCCAATGTAATACCCTGTATTTTTAATAATTATTTAATGCAAAGATTCTATACTTCCTTTGATTGTACTTAAAATTCTATCTTCGATCGATCAAATTTCTTTCAAGCAATTGAACATTTCAAGTTCAAGCGATCGAACCTTGTTCAATCGATCGAAACCCTGCCGACATGAATTTATGATGTGGTCCCCACTTCAACCGATCAAACATTAGTTCAATCGATCAAACGTAGCCGAATCACTCTCGAGCGATCGAGCACACTTCGATCGATCGAACGCACTTCGATCGATCGAACGCACCTAGATATTTCAGTTTCAGTTCACGCAAACAATGCCACCTGCCCACCCTCTCCCTCTATATATACTTTGGTTTTGTGTATGTATGGGAGGTTTGCTGAACCTTAGAGAGTTTGAGAGAGTGTGTGCTTGTGTTTGACATATATATACCACATATACATATATTATACCACAAATCTATATGTATATATAAGCTATTTGAGAGAGAGAGAGAGAACCAGAAAGAAGAGGAGAAGAAGAAGAGAAGGCAGAGAGAGAAGGAGAAGGCCGCCATTAAAGTTTCAGAGCTCAAAGCTTTGCCAAACATGCCTTGGGAACTTTTGTTTAGTTCCAACTCACATGGTCTCACTGTATAATTGTTTTACAAGCTTTTATGAGGATTAGATGTATTAAATATGTTGTTTGTACGTTTATATATTCATTTTTACAATCTCCTGGAGAAGATGACTTTCGAGCAATTGAACAGAGTTCAATCGATCGAAGGTTCAATCGATCGAATAGCTTTCGATCGCTCGAACATTTCTTTTCCTCAATCGACCAAAATGGTTTCAATCAATCGAACTTTACAGAATATGGTTTAGTTCTTTTGTTTATTACATAAGACGTTCGGTTGTTCGATTTTTGATTTGGACTTCTAATAGCGATTATGGGTTAATCAGAGATAATATGACAACAAAGATAAGTACAATTAATAATAAGGGATTCACGTGATGATGTTAGATATTATGCGTTTCATGTATGAGATCGATATCCGTTCTTTTCAATCAGAGTAGTCAGGCCACAATGGGAAGTCATGTATCAATGTTAATGCGTAATACAAGTGGGTTTGATAAGTTCTGGGAATAATACGCGGGCAGACGCTTGGTCATGATATGTGTTCACATGCGGTGGATGGTTTATATTCTTAACGAGCAGTGGGCAGGACCATGTAGTCATAAGATAGCCAGATGATCCATGTTATATCCTTAATGAGTGTTGGATGGTTTATGTCCTTAACAAGCAGTGAATGGGGATCACTGGTATAATACGATGAGTCGTGGCAATATATTTGATATGCTATTGTTCAAAGCATCGTATCCTTAACATGCGGTGGATGTTTTATATCCTTAACGAGTAGGGGATGGACTGACGTGGTGTCCATAATTGCGGTGGATGGTATATATCCTTAACGAGCAATGGACAGAATGATGGTAAGTCTATATATGTGAAACGATTGAGTCTGTTCTTTCTAAACAGAGTATGTTGATTATCGGTCTAGGGATACAAAGACGATAAGGGTTGATTCACGACGTTGGAATACAGAGAAAATATTATGTAGTAGAACTATATCTTATGACTTAAATAACTTGTTATAGGTTATTCATTGATACCCTGTGAGTTTCTATTCACTCAACTCTCAGTAAGTTGACGATCGTTACTACCTAGACATTCCTCGTCCAGATTACCCTGCCCCTTTTAATGCAGATAATGGAACTTATGACGATGGCTACTACCCTGAGGGAGAATTCGCATAGGGTGGCCCCACTGATGCCGGTTACACTGGAGAAGGCTGTTATACTGACGAGTACTCTTACGCCAGTTGAGGAATTGAAGATAGTTATATCTAGTTTATATTTTCGTTATTTCTATTGAACTTTAGTTTAATGGGTACTTGGGCATATGTTGTCTCCAGACCTGTTGTGATCCTGTGAACCACACTCTGATGTTTGTAATAGTGTTTCTGTTATTATATTCAGTTGTTACTGTTCCTGTTTACTTTGTGGACTAGTACTGTGTGGTGTGGATATATAGTGACTTTCACTTGTCATTCCCTATGGACCCAAAAAGGAAATTTATTTTTCTCTATTTTTGCTGCTCTGGGATGTGACAGGGTTTTTGGTATCAGAGCCCTAGGTTTGTGATACCTTCTTTCACTAAACGGTTCTACACTATCTGGTCCTAGTATTTTGAGATTCCCTGAGATGAGATATGAGCTAAGATAAGTTCGTCCTTCTGACGATAGATAGTTTCCTTTGTAGGTTAGCATGGATCTGGATTCCACCTATTTGTGGATGACTCTTTTGGCAGACATATTATTCATGGCGATATAGTAGAGCCAGCCATACTAGAGATATACCAGAGCCATATTCGCCAGACTGCTAGTTAATATTTGGAGGAGAGGATATGGACTTTTCTCTATGTTGCGGGTACGACACACTCGATAGAGATACGTATGGATGCGTACCACTATGCTTTGACCCGAGACGCCATATACTAGGAGATGTCTAGATTGATTCAGAGTAAACCTGAGGTAGACAAGATTGAGTTAAGAGCTATTTTAGCAGGGCTTGTTCCACCAGAGCCTATAGCTGCACCAGTACCTGTAGGACCACCGGTACCCAACGTACCAGTTCCTGAGCATGAGCCGATTCAGGGAGAGGAGGACCCAGAGCCAGAGGATGAGCATCCTAATAAGGATATTGACGGGGATAGAGAGGAGGAGCCTATGGACGATGAGAACCCAACAAAGGAGGAGCCTGCAGACGATGATGATGATGATGATGATGAGTCAGAGGATGACTCGGAGGAGCTGGATTATGTTCCTGATGAGGAACCAGAGCTAGAGGACTACGAGGCCGTTGAGGTAGATATAGTAGTAGAAGGAAACATGATTATGGATGTAGTAGAGGAGGATATTTCTGACGAGGAGGTAATTATGCCAAAGATACCTGTTCTGCATGAGTTACCCGCCGGACCTATTATACACATGGCAGCCATGGCTAATATGGTAGTAGGATGGATTGTTGAGATGCTAGGATAACCAACTGGATTTATTATGGGAGAGGTTGCATTAGCAGGGGCATTGGACATAG
The DNA here is from genome assembly GCA_033977485.1 of Hydrangea macrophylla. NCBI lineage: Eukaryota > Viridiplantae > Streptophyta > Magnoliopsida > Cornales > Hydrangeaceae > Hydrangea > Hydrangea macrophylla. Next base: position 94,840,247 of record CM066994.1, read on the forward strand.
CTGACAGATTTTCTATTGTAGCTGTCGACGTTGCTAATCAGGCGATGATGGCAGATGACGTAGTTGAGGAATGGGATATCGGAGTAGTAGCTAGAGACCTTGCTGTACCAGTTGAGGATGCTCCCTTTAAGGAGATGGATATCATTTCAACGGATAAGGCACCATCAGCAGGATCAGACGCTGACGATTTTTGAGTTAGGCTCTACAGGATTTAGTTCTTGTTAGTTTTATAACAAGACATGTTGTCCACCAGATTTTTGGGGGCTTGAGAGATAGCTATTTGACCATAGCTTGTATAGATATTAGCAGTAGTAGTAGTATTGTAAATCATTGATCTTAGTACTATTTTTTCTTATGTCCCACGTGGTCCATGGTACGGTTATTATATACTCTATGGTACATCTTTTGATATATAAACAAGCAGTATTTTTGATATTGATTGTATGTTGGAGTGTTGTATGCTGATTAGTAGAATTGTTAGTTCTTGTTGTTCCTAGTTCTATCTTGATTCATTTCTCCGAGAAGACTTCCTGCTAATCGATAGGTCTTTTGTAGGTGCACGACACACATTATCATTATGGTTAGACCAAGGAATCAAGCACGATTAGGAGCCCCTATTCCAGAAGGTATGAATCCAACAGGAGTTCTTGAAGCATTCATGCAAAGGATGGAACATATGGGAGATACTTATAACCACTCTACTCACTAGAGACCTGTTGCACCACCGCCACTGAGACAGGCTGGTGATAAGTCACTCGAACATTTCTGTAGGTTGTGCCATAAGAAATTTGACAGACTAACGGAGTCATGGAAGGCAGAACAATGGATACGGAAAATGGAACTGATTTTTGAAGTTTTGGAATGTAATGAACAAGATAAGCATCATCTTGCCACATTTCAGTTGACTTACCCTGTCGCGGATTGGTGGGAAGCCGAAAGAGCTACAATAGGAGCCGAAGCTGCACGGAGAATGCCTTGGGTGATATTCCGGGAAAGATTTCTGGAAAAGTATTTCCCAGAAGATGAGAGAGATTAGCAAGAGAAGAACTTTCTAAACTTGGTCTAGGGAGGATGGACTGTACGAGAATATACAACACAGTTCGAGCATCTATCTCATTTTTCTCAACATATGATAGACACTCCACAGAAGAAGGTGAAGAGATTTCATCAAGGATTGAACCCCTATCTTAGACATATGATGGTTGGTCATCTGAATCAGTTATTGAGGGAATTGTCAGATTTGCTACAGGATTGGAAAAGGATGCTTATCTAGCACATGGACCACAGATGAATCAACCTCAGTCATCAAGAGGATTTCAGAGGTGGAATTTCTAGACCCAACCACCGAGGCATACCTAGAGTTGGAGACCTCAAGGAAATTTCCAAGGAAACAAGAGAACCTGGGATAGAACCAGGAAGCCTCAGTTAAGCTACCCTCGACCCCAACAATATCAACAGCGAGAGTCACAATCTCAAGCATTGTTAACAGCCCCACCAACCAACACCAGAGGATGTTTTAATTGCAGAAAACAAGGGCACATTGCCAAGTTCTGCACAGCTTCCAAGATTAACCATCGGATGGGTGCTAACTGTCGAAACTGCAATAAGCCGAGACGTTTGGAGCAGGGATTGCCGTGCACCACAAGGAGGATACTATGGGGCACCAGTTCAAGGAATCCAAGGACCCCCAGATCAAACAAGGGTGAATACTATCATCCCAGCAGAGACAGGCTTTAATGCTGATGAGCAGCAACATTTGGAAGGTATGCTTGTACTCTTTCTTAGTCTAGTTAAAGCTTTATTGGATACTAGAGCTGCACATTCATTTATTGCTGTTAAGATTGTGCATCACTTGGGTTTAGAACCTCAGACACTTGAGCCAGCTCTTAATGCTGTGTCACCATTGGGAGTGACCGTTAAGTTGGGTAAAGTGTGTAAAGATTGCCCTTTGACCTTGGGAGATAGGAATCTTCCAACGGACTTGGTAGTATTGTCGATGTCAGAATACGACATCATCATAGGGATGGATTGGTTAACTACGTATGGTACCAATTTGGATTGCCCTACTAGGACGATTGTATTTCCTGTACCAGGACGACCGATAATTTGATTTCAGTGTCAACCAACGACCGACATGTTTCTTACAAGTGGTTTACCTACAATCGGGAGTACGAGTACAGAACTAATGATGGATCAAATTCCTACCGTACAAGACTTTCAGGATGTATTCCAGAATATTAAACGACTTCCACTGAAAAAATAGACTTCTGTATGGAACTAGTACCTGGTACGTTACCCATATCTAAGACTCCATATAGGACGACACCAACTTAGATGTTGGAATTGAAGAAACAAGTTCAAGAACTTGAAGATTTAGGTTTTGTGCATCCAAGTACGTCACCTTGGGGAGCACTGGTTCTGTTTGTGAAGAAGAAGGACAGAACACTTCTACTTTGCATAGACTATAGGGAGTTGAACAAGGTTACGATCAATAATAGATATCCACTTTCTCGAATAGATGATCTATTCGACCAGTTACAAGGATCAAGGATCTTTTCAAAAATCGATCTACGTTCGGGATATCATCAACTTTTAGTTCAACTGGAAGATGCGTCGAAGACTGCATTCAGGATAAGATACGGGCATTATGAGTTTCTAGTTATGCCTTTTGGATTGACGAACGCGCCAATAGTATTCATGGACTTAATGAATAGAGTATTAAGACCATATCTGGATCAATTCATTATAGTGTTCATTGACGACATACTGATCTACTCAAAGACAAAGGAGGATCACAAGGAACATTTACAAATTGCTTTGTAGACGTTTCAAGATATTAAGTTGTATGCTAAGTTCAGTAAGTGTGAGTTTTGGCTACAGGAGGTCAAATTCTTACGACATGTTATATCCCAGGATGGTATTTAAGTGGACTCATCTAAGAATGTAGTCTTAAGTTGTGACAGACCGACAAATGCGACAGAAGTTTGGAGTTTTCTTGGTTGAGCAGGATATTATCGGAGATTTATTGAAGAAATTTCCAAGATTGCAGGACCTTTGACAAATTTGACAAGGAAGGAGATGAAGTACGAATGGACAGACAAGCATGAGAGTTCATTTCAGGAGTTATAGAAACGAATGACTTCTACGCCAGTACTCGCGATACCTAAGAGTAAAGAAAGGTATGTGATCTACAGTGATGCATCGCACCAAGGACTTGGTTGTGTACTTATGCAAGACGGGAATGTCATTGTATACGGATCAGGATAATTGACGGTACATGAGAAGAATTTTCCTACGCATGATCTGGAGTTAGCAGCAATAGTGTTTGCATTGAAGATTTGGAGACACCATCTCTATGGGAAAAAGTTTGATCTGTTTTTCGATCATAAGAGCTGGAAGTATTGGTTCTCTAAGAAGGAATTGAACATGCGACAATGAAGATGGATGGAGTTACTCAAGGGCTATGACTTTTCATTGCAATACCATTCGGGTAAAGCAAATGTCGTAGCAGATGCTTTGAGTCGTAAATCTTGACTAGTGATTGCTGCATTATTAACTCGAGAATGGAAAGCATTGGAAGCTTTCGCTGAATTCGATCTTCAGCCAGTGGAACCAATGGAAGGACTACATTTTGGATGTCTTATGGTACAACCAACTTTGATCAGCCGTATCATAGAAGCTCAGCAAACGACAGAGGATTTAAAATTATGGTTCGCAAAGATGTCAGCCAAGGATCCAGAGGTCTAGAGTATTAGTACAGATGGAGCCTTACAATGTAAAGGTAGACTTTGTGTACCTGACGAAGGAAATCTCAGGAAAGAAATATTGGATGAAGCACATAAGTCACGAATGATGATTCATCCGGGAGGTACGAAGGTGTACAAGGATTTGAAGATGAATTTCTGGTGGGAAGGAATGAAGCGAGAAGTGGCTGAGTATGTAGCCCAATGTCTTACTTGTAAACAAGGCAGAACATCATAAACCACCTAGATTACTGCAACCGTTTCCGATTCCTCAATGGAAATGGGAACACATAACCATGGATTTTGTGGTGGGATTACCGAAGTCACAGTAGAACCACGACACAATTTGGGTGATCGTGGATCGACTTACAAAGACGGTACATTTTATAGCCTACAGTATGGCGTACCCAGTGGAACGTTTGAACCGAATGTATCTACAGCACGTTGTACGGTTACATGGAGTACCTATTTCTATCGTGTCAGATTGAGATTCATGCTTTACTGCAGAGTTTTGGAAGAGTCTCCAAACAGCAATAGGAACAACATTAAAATTGAGTTCAGCTTTTTATTCGCAGACCGATGGACAGACTAAACGAGTCAATCAAGTGATGGAGGACATGCTACGCGCTTACATGATAGATTTTGAGAGTTCTTGGGAGATGCACTTACCTTTGATCGAGTTCGCCTACAACAACAGTTACCATACAAGTATATGGATGGCGCTATTTGAAACTTTATACGGAAGACCTTGCCGATCGCTGCTATGTTGGGCCGAAGTTAAAGATTCTCAACTTCTTGGACCAGAAATGGTACAAGAAACCAGTGAGAAGATTTAGATTGTACGTGAGAAGATGAGGACAGCTCAGACTTGACACACTTATAGTTTCACTTATTCGAGGGATTGTTCGCTTTGGTAAGAAGAGAGGCAAGTTATCGCCATGATTCATCGGACCGTTCAAGATTCTAGAACGTGTTGGGAAGGTTGCTTATCGACTTGCACTACCGCCGAAGATGTCATGAGTGCACAACATTTTTCACATCAGTATGTTGAGGAAGTGTGCTCCCAACCCAGCGCACGAGATCAACTTCGAAGATATTGAAGTCAACAACAATGTTACATTTAACAAAGGACCGGTTCGCATTCTAGATCATGGGATCAAGAAGCTTAGGAACAAGGAAATTTCGTTAGTAAAGATCCAATGGAAGCATCATGATGAAGGTGAAGCTTCATGGGAGATAGAGTCGGAGATGCGTGAGAAGTTTCCATTTTTGTTTTAAACCTTGTTTGTTTTTGATTTCGAGGACGAAATCCTTAATGAGTGGTGGATGATGTAATACCCTGTATTTTCAATAATTATTTAATGCAGAGATTCTCTAGTCCTTTGATTGTACTTAAAATTCTATCTTCGATCGATCCAATTTCTTTTAAACGATCGACCATTTCAAAGTTTAAGCGATTGAACCTTGTTCAATAGATCGAAACCCTGCCGACATGAATTTATGACGTGGTCTACACTTCAATCGATCAAATATCAGTTCAATCGATCAAACCTGGCCGAATCACTCTCGATCGATCGAGCACACTTCGATTGATCGAACGCACCTGGATATTTCAATTTCAGTTCACGCAAACAATGCCATCTGCTCACCCTCTCCCTCTACATATACTTTGCTTTTGTGTGTGTAAGAGGTTCGCTGAACCTTAGAGAGTTTGAGAGAGTGTATGCTTGTGTTTGATATATATATACCACACATCTATATATATATAATCTGTTTGAGAGAGAGAGAGAGAGAACCAGAAAGAAGAGGAGAAGAAGAAGAGAAGGCAGAGAGAAATAGAGGTAGAGAGAGAAGGAGAAGGCCGTCATTAAAGCTTCGGAGCTCAAAGCTTTTCCAAACACGCCTTAGCAACTTTTGGGGAGTTCCAACTCACACGGTCTCACTGTATAACTGTTTTACAAGCTTTTATGAGGATTAGATGTATTAAATACGTTGTTTATACGTTTATATATTCTGTTTTTACAATCTGCTGAAAAAGACGACTCTCGAACGATTGAACTGAGTTCAATCGATCGAAGGTTCAATCGATCGAATAGCTTTCGATCACTCGAACATTTCTTTTCCTTAATCAATTGAAATGGTTTCAATCGATCGAACTTTGCAAAACATGGTTTAGTTCTTTTGTTTATTATATAAGACGTTCGGTTGTTCGATTCCCAATTCGGATTTCTATTATGCGATTATGTGTTAATCAGGGATAATGTGACAACAAAGATAACTACGATTAATAATAAGGGATTAATGTGATGACGTTAGATGTTATGCGGTTCATGTATGAGTTCAATATCCGTTCTTTTCAATCAGAGTAGTCTGGCCACCGTGGGAAGTCATGTATCAATGTTCGTGCGTAACATAAGTAGGTTTGATAAGTTCTGGGAATAGTACACGGGCGGACACCTGGTCATGATATGTGTTCACATGCGGTGGATGGTCTATATCCTTAACGAGCAGTGGGCAGGACCATGTAGTCCTAAGATAGCCAGATGATCCATGTTATATCCTTAACGAGCGGTGGATGGTTTATATCCTTAACGAGCGGTGGATGGGGATCACTAGTATAATACGATGAGTCATGGCAATAGATTTGATATGCTGTTGTTCAAAGCGTCGTATCCCTAACATGCGGTGGATGGTTTATATCCTTAACGAGCGGGGGATGGACTGTCGTGGTGTCCATGATTGTTGTGGATGGTATATATCATTAACGAGCAATGGATAGAATGATGGTATATCTATATATGTGAAGCGATTGAGTCTATTCTTTCTAAGCAGAGTATGCTGATCTCAAATTTAATTCTTAGTGTCAAAGCCACCAATCATTCTATTACCTCGAGATGCCTCCTTTAGGTATTCCACCAAACAAGAACTCTCAAAGTTTTTCAAAGGTTTACAAGTCTTTCATACACCAAGACTCTCTTTCCATAATGAAATTCTCAACTTGAGACAACTCATGTCATTCACTTTCAATGTCCTTCATTAAGCTTCATAAAAGACTTAACATCAAAATACACATAACCAAACATTCTCCTACATTCTTTGCACTCTACACAAACTAAGTGTATTCCTTATTTAATTTCATATCCTTTTTCAAACCTCAAATCACGACGAGTTCAAAATCCTTAATCAAGCACCTTGCTCGACTCCAATCCACAATCCCTGCATTAGTCTCACAAGATAATACCTCAAATCGATATCTTATAGATTTTTCCATCTATAATATTCCTCAAATCCAGCTTGATGATAGGATCTTGAAACTAATCTCTCACAATAAGGATTCCATTGAACTGAACAAATCGGAATATTATGTCATAATTGACACGACTAAAAAGTTGTGCGCTATTGTGCAACACCCAAGTGAAGGTGATCATGCAAGTAATACTGGATAAGTCCAGGTCGATCCCACAAGGAAGGGATAGAAGGAATATATACTAAGTTACAATCTAAAGAAAATGAAAAGATGAATTGAAGGAGTGAATGTGTACTAACGAATCCTAATTACTTAAATTAAACTAAATAATAAACTAAAGCATAGAATTAATAACTAATTAAACAGATAAATTAAAGGTGTTGGAAACACATGAATCCACATTGATCCTAACCATCTACCATGCATACTCATTAACGTTCTATGGAGTTAATTTCTCTTCAGTATTTTGTATTTTTCTAAAGATAAAGAATCAATAGCTCTTTCATGACCGGGACTATATCATCACAAGTGATTTAAAATACTTAGAAGATAGTTTAAAACAATGGTTAATACTTGCACTCCAAATGGTGTTAGCATTCAAGGTGGTTTTGAAAAGTCATTGAAGAAAATAGCCTTAGGGCTTTAAGTTCTAAAAACTGTTGTGACAACCTGAACTGACTGGAATAATTTGATGACAGATTTCTAAAATAGAAAGTCTTGGAATACTTAAAAGAATTATCTCAGGAATTAACAGGTTCGATCGATCGATCGAAGACCTCTCGATCGATCGAATTGCATCATCCTTCAATCGATCGAAATACCTTTAATCTCTTGAATGTGTCCCCAGTTCGATCGATCGAAATACCTTCAATCGCTTGACTGTGTCCCCGGTTTAATCGATCGAAATAACTTCGATCGATCAAGCTCAGGTTTTCTCTATAATACATGGCAGAGGTTGGGAATCAATATTTCATCACATATTCCCAACGTCTAAACTACAAAAACATAATAAAACTAATGCAGATATAATAACCTAGAGCAATCATAGCATATAAACTAATAAATAATTAAATAAAGATAAAGGAAAATTAAAACTTGGAATAAATATGAAAATAACTTGAAACAAACTTAAATCTTGAGTTCAACAATGGAAAAGGAGGAAGAAAACAACAAACTAAACTAATCTACTCCTAAACAAACCCTAAAACTACCCTAAAACTACTATTTTTTTGTATTCTGGAGCGTCCTCCTTTCGTCTGCCATCAAAATGACTTATTTATAGGGTTCCTACAGACTGTACACAACTTTTGGAGGAAAATAAAAGTTCGATCGATCGATCGAACTTTGTTCAAGGGCTTGAAGGTTCGATCGCTTGAAGTGACTTCAAGGGCTTGAACTCTCTGCTTTTGACAACTCTGCGCACCAATGGGAGAATGGCCATATCTCTTCACTCGGACTCGGATTGACCTCCGGTTTGCGGCCACGCGACCGTAACTCATAGATCTACATTTCATATTTCTTGGGAAATCTTCCAAATCTAAAGTCTTTAATGTCAAAAATGGTGTTTTCTTAGCTGCTTTTGTTGTTCTCTCCGCCAGAATCACTTTCTATGCAACGATTGCTTTCCATGACCTGTAAAATAATGTAAAAACACATGTTTGAGTCTCAACATCATAGAAAACACTTAATCATTGATATGCATCTAAATCTAGGAACTTGGGGATAAAAGTATGCTTAAAAGTCCATGAAATATGTTATGAATATGCACTTTTCACCTCTAATTAATAATTCACCTTAAGATTTCCTTAGAAACCAGTTGTTATCAAGGCTCCATCCAAGTCCTAAAGATTAAATCCATAAGTCCTTAAACATGATTCAACATGATGTTCATGTCTTCAAAACAATTCCAACTCTCCTCAATATATCAAGCAATGAATACATTCTACCTCTAAGAACCTCAAAATCATAATCATATGACACGAAAGTCCTTAATCAAAACCACAATCCTAAAGTTGTGCTACTCAAGGCTCCAAACCCAAACACTGTTTCTATTTCTAGAACACCTTTCCGTCTAAAAATACTTAAGACCAATCATTCATTCACAATGTCGTTACATATTCTAAAATATGTACCTCAAAGTGATACTTGGTTTCTATGTCTGTCAAATTCAAAGTAGACAACAATTAGATACCTTAAACACACATCGAAACATACGGTAGTGCTTCCCAAATTTTTGTCCTCAATCAAGTTAATGGTTCTGGTACTCTTAATTCCTCCAAGTTTTCTAACGTGTATATAAGTGAATGTATCTTCAAAAATGACATTTGCATTCCCAAAACGAACTACTTCAATGCACAATTCCCCATATCAATCTTAAGACCTAAGGTCCACAATTTCTAGTGAGATCCTCTCAACAAGTAAACATCTAAAGCACATAAGCACTTAGTGGAAACACATAGGCACATAGTCAAGAAAGCTAGGTTTGAACTAAAAACATAGCAAACATGCTTGAAACTTCGCAGTGTTCTAGACTTACACTAATTTACATACAATACACATTTGGTGAGAGTTATATTGAACTACCTCAACATTTGAATAAATCTCCCAAGAAAGAAATTTGGGGAAAATGCAAAATAAATGCATTTCCGTGTGCTCCTTGAAGAGAGGAACGATAAACTCCAAAGCGACAAGGCTAGAAGTGAGAGGAAGCGAGTAGATCTGAATTTGAAAGCTTTAAAACCCTTGGTTTTTCTTTCTAATGGGGTTTCCTCATTGGGGAAGATGAAGTGAGGAGAGAGAGAGAGAGAGAGAGAGAGAGAGAGAGAGAGAGAGATGTTATGAAAATATCCCAACATCTTTCCTTTTATAGAAAATGGCTTGGTACAACTCGTAAAGCACGATGTACCACTACTAAACTGATATATCTCAATGACCGTGCCAGTTATGACAAAAGTTAAAACACTAGAAGTGAATCATTTGAGCATATGCTCCTTTTAGTCTAAAAATCTAATTTTCTGGTCAAGGCTTATACTACAGGTAAAATTTACCAAAATACACTTGTGACTATAAATTTTGAAAAATTCTAAATTTTCACTAGAGTTCTAAAATCTGATATTAAATCATTGTTTAAAATCTTGAGTTATTACAAGAGCTGCCTATGTATCTCGTGTAAGAATAATCAGGTCTGACATAGTTCGATCTGACGAGGAGAGAAGAAATGGTGTAGCCAGGAAGTGCGAAGCCGCGTAATTTTGAACCTAAATAGAAAAGAGATGGTATAGTCAGGAAGCCGCATAATCCTGAACCTTAACCGAAAAGAGAAATGGTGTAGCCAGGAAGTGCGAAGCCGCATAATCTTGAACTTTAACTGAAAAGAGATGGTCGCCACATTGGGCGAGAGAGAAAGAGAAAGAAAAATGCCACATGGGGCGTGATTGTGAGAGAGATAAGAGAAAGAAAAATGCCATGTGGGGCGTGGTTGCTTTGGAGATTTGAGATTTGAGAGCGAAATGCCACGTGGGGTGTGATTGCTTGGAGAATGAGACTTTACTTTTGTGTAGCAAGAAAATGATGATTTCCACTGGGGGGGGGGGGGGGGGGTGAAAGGATTGAGAAGATTTTGAAAATAGGGAGTAAAACCCAAATTTAAATTTTGTTTTAAAATGGGGGTTGAGACCTTGGATTATTTTTTTGAAAAGGGAAATTGGAAAGGATGCTGCTTGAGGGTCTCATACCTGATTCCCGATATGAACACAATGCCGCTTTGGGTCCCATATCTGATTCTTGATGATATGAACAGGATGCCGTTTTGAGGGACTCATACCTTATTCTTGAAGATATGAACAGGACACCATTTGAGGGACTTACACTTGATGCTGATGATACGAACAGGACATCGCTTCAGGGACTCACACCTGATGTTGATGATATGAACAGGACGCCACTCGAGGGACTCATACCTGATGTCATGCCCCGACGTTGCATAAATAGGGAAAGCAATTAATTTCCTTTATGGACCCATAGGTTACGACAGTTTGAATGATCGATTCCGTCCCAAACGTCAAATAGTACAATATCTTATAAGAGAAATCAAGACTTATAAAATTTTCAAAGATAATACTTATTACATCACGTAGGAATCTTAAGGCATAACCCGTCTCGCAAAAAAAATATTAATATCTATTACATCAATCCTTATACAAGTTCAGTTTATAATAAAAAGCAAAATTAAATCGTTTCGCTCCAAGAGTAGTTGTTCTCAATTCACCTAATCGTATTGTCCATCCTGATGATACCTGAAAAGCCTAGACATAAATGTCCAGGGCGCATCAACGCTGCCAGCTTCAAGAAGCTAGTAAGTATTAAAAACATATGCTCGAAATGTAAAACATTCTTTCTTACCTTTTCTGTTTCACAAGTTCATTATTCAATTTATTACAGAAGTACCTTTTTTAGATTAACATTATAATGAGACAATTAATAGGAAATAGTCATCATCAACAATATTATCAATAAAATATGTGACCATGCATAAAATAATGCAGCCATCTCATCTCATTGACTCTTTTACCTCGACTACAAAACCCAATACAAACGGTTCCCTTAAACCACTGGCCCACAACCGTTAGGTTTAGAATGTCTGTCGATATGTCTACCATATCCGAGTCATCCTGGACGTTCCTAGACATTTAAGGTTATAATAACTTGATCGGTCTACCGTATCCAAGTTGGCCTGGACACAATTGGATTGGCCTGCCATATCCGATTCGACCTGGGCTTCATCCTTCTTAATTAACCTGCCGTATCCGAGTCAGCCTAGGATAATTAAGGCTATAACATAACGCTGATTGGCCTACCGTATTCGTGTCGGCCTAGACTTAATCCTTCATAATTAACTTGCCATATCTGAGTCAGCCTAGGATAATTAAGGTCACCACGAAACATAACTCACACTCTCGACTTTTCTCAACTCACCATCCCACACTATGCATGTCAACTCGACTTAAACATGTATGTCATATGACTTCTTACAGGAAACATAATTACTAACAGAACATATGAGAAAATCAAGTTTTTAACTACTCTTATTAACTTAACGTTTCAAAACAGGATTCTGTTTTAGCATATCTCCCAAACAGTGCTTTAAAATCCTTTAAAACTTCTTCCAAACAATTCTTTATGCAAAAACAAACATAAAGCATAAAAATGCCCAGTTGCGTGAGCTGGTCGCTCGCGCGAGATGTTGCTCTCACGGGTCACATGCTTTTGAATTCTTTTTAGAAAATCTCAAAATAATGGGAAGTACACAGGTTGAGCGAGCGGGTCGCTCGTACGAGGCGCGCTCGCGCTAGTCGCGCACACGAGATATTGCAGAGACGTCTTCTTATTCTTTTTTCTCCCCTGTTTCAGTTTTAAGGCCTGTTTTTTGACCCATTTTGAAATCCAAATGCAAACATGATATATAGTATATGATTCTCTTCGTTTTTCCGCAAGGATCGCAAATGTATGATTGAATTAAACTAATTCGACCCATAGCTCTCGAATTTTACGAAAAATTGAGAGGTGGCAAAATTTCATTTCTAATATACTTCCTTGTACGAATGAATTAAGCTCTAATATTTTAAACATTGCTTATAGGGATTGTAGCCTTTCCTAATTATCTTACAACACTCATTTTGTTTAAGTTTGAAAAAGTCACATTTTCAAGCTTTTGACTCCATGGATGAAATCAACAATGGTGGTTTACAAATAAAGCTATGCAAACAGTGAATAAGGCAAGTAATGCATTCTAAGTGAGTTTAAAAACTCACTGTGATTGGCGATGGTGTGTTTGTTGAGAAAGAATAGCAAAATCAGAAACCCAATTCAAGCTTTCTCTTTCTAGATATTATTCCTATAAATTCTCTGTGTATCTCTCTCTCTCTCTCTCTCTCTCTCTCTCTCTCTCTCTGTATTCAGTTTTGTAATAGCAAAATTGTGATTGTGTGAGAGGGAGTGAGTATATATTAATTACTTGAACTTGGCCTCCAAGTTCTTACAAGAGTACTCAACAATTTAATATATTTCTTATATATTCATATAATTACAGTGTATATATATACATGTATATACGTATATATAAAGTCTGCTGGGAATTGAATTAGAGGATAACTAAGTTAGTTTAGGGGTTGCTAGCAGTTCAACGGGGTCATGTTTAGGTGTTTGGGAATTAAGCTTAGGGCACTCATTTTAACACACACATAAAAACATTCCCAAACAAACCCCAACCAAATAATTGGTTAAATTAAATGAACTTAAAAGCAAATGTCAAATCTTGCTTTACGTAGATTCCAAAATTTGTGGGAGTTCATTCGCGACGCGGGCAATTTTCGTTTGTACATTGGTGTTTTCGCGGCGCGGTGTTCTCCATGAAAATACAGAGAAATATATTAACGTAGGAAATAATTTCCCGGTTGTATAAAAATACAGTTTGAATTGAAAGTAAATATTTTCACCGTCTTGAAAATACAGTTTTAAAATCCATCACATGTATAACTTAATTTATAAAAATTACGGTTTGACCCCAAACAAAGTATTTCTATTAAATAAAACAAGTAATAAGAATATGAATTGAAATTACATTTAGTAATCAATGAAAATAAAGGTTGTTACATCCTTCCCCCTTAAACAGGATTTCGCCCCAAAATCTAGACTAACTAGTCATGAAACAACTCTGGGTAATTCTTCCTCATATCAGCTTCGACTTCCCACGAGGCTTCACTTTTGTCATAGTGATTCCACTAAACTTTCACTAACGGAATGTCTTTATTCGTCAACTTCTTAATACTCTGATCTAGAATTCTCACCGATCTCTCCTTGTAGGAAACGTTATGGCTTGTCTCGATATCATCAAAACTAACCATATGTGAGGGATCTCCTATGTATTTTCTCAGCATATTAACATGAAATAAATTGTGAACCCCAGACATCTTTGATGGCAGTACTAGTCGATAAGCCACTTTCCCGACACGATCTAATATCTCGAACGGTCTGATGACACGCGGGGCTAACTTCCCTTTCTTGAGACCAAAACGCACACTCCTCAGGTCGGTGAAACCTTAAGAAGTATGTGATCTCTGACACTGAATTCCAAATTCTTTTGGCGTTGATCTCCATAACTCTTATGCTTGCTCTATACGGTTCTCATCATTTCCTTCACAAGAGAGATATTTTTGTTGGTTTCTCTAACCAAATCTGGTCCGAGCAACTCTATGTCTCCGACCTTTGCCCAATACAATGGAGAACAACATGGTCGTCCGTATAATGCTTCGAATGGAGCCATCCTGATAACTGTAGACACCCCATTCTGTCGGCTATCGGATTTAGGAGACCCATAGCTTGGCGGTTCACAATGATCGTAAAAGACTCAAAAGGACTCTTGGAAGTCGGCTCTATCTCTCAGAATGCTCAGAATGACCAAAATGCCCCTGAAAGCCCGGAAGCTCCCAGATTTGGACCAAAAGTTCTGGAAACATGCTACGTCATAAGAAAAATAATAAATTGAGTTTTTAAGTGAAATCAGATGAAATCGTCAGCTCCCAAAGACCCCCGGAAGTCCCGGAAGTTCCCCGAAAGTCCCCGTTGACCGGTTTGACCAATGTTTGACCAGGTTTGACCAGAGTTTGACCGAAATCGTCCGAATTCACCGGAATCATTAAATTCCTGGAGGTTCCCAGAACTTCTCGGGAATCCCAGGTTTGACCAGTTTGACCAAGATTTGACTTTGGAATCGGGGCACTGAAATAATTTTCAAATATTTTTCATGGATACTAGAGGTCAATAGCTTTCCAACGGTATATCGCACATAATTCCTGGATTTAAAACGAATTTATTTTGAATTTTCGAAGACGAAAAAGGTGATCAAATCGGCTTTTATCGCGAATACCGCAAAACTTTTCAAAGTGACCTATCCCTGAACTATTTTTTATGTAAATTAGACTCCATTACCTTTCCAACGGTATATCACAACCTCAGTTTGGAGTTCGTACGCATTTTCTGTGAATTTCAGACGAAATAGGGCCTTTTCGCGAATACCGGAACCTCTGGGGACCTAAACAGCATTATCTGGACGAAGGAGGAGCAGTGCCGCCGCGGCACTGGCCCACTGCCGCCGCGGCACTGGCCCACTGCCGCCGCGGCACTCCCCTCCAGGACAGTGTTTTTTTGTAATTAGTTTTGTGGTCCCATTTTGATTAATTAAAATCCAAAACGACATAGTTTTATGATTTCAGATGTTTGGAGCCAATGGGAATACTTTCTAAATCCCAAAACCACCCCAAGTTGGCCTATTTAAACCCCCCATTGCTCTTCATTTTGGGGGGAGAAAAATGAAAGCTTAGAAAAAATTTAGGAGAGAAAGTTGTAGAGATAAGGTTAGAGTAGAGAGAAAAGAAGCTTTCTTCTTTGATTTTCAAAACAAAAGTGAGTTCTAAACTTTGTTTTTACCTCATTACTCCTATTTACTTCAACATTCAATACACCCAACCACAATTTTAGTGAGCATTTAAGAGAGTGGAAGCTTCTTCCATGTCCAATGTCATTACATATGAGTGAAACACCATGCTACAAGTTCTATACATCATGAATATTATCTATTGATTGCTACCTATTTGCTTGCTTGTTTATATAATGTTCATCTCTTCTCACCTCATTTCTTTTTTATTTTCTTTATTTACTTACTAGTTCATCATCATCTAAGTGATGACATGAAGTTTGAGGTGAGTCAATCCTTATGGATAGTAGTTCTTAACCTCAAAAACATGTTTGATAGATGATGATCATAACTTCAATACCTCCAAGGTATTCTTGAAGTTATGTTCAAAATGAAAATAAGTTTCTCCAACAATCTTGGAGGTTCTTGATGATGAGTTGAATGTTGGCATTTTAAGTGGTTATAATCTTTATTGAGTATTGAAAATACACTTTCCAAACCTCTATTTCAAAACCTCCCTCAATCCCTCTCATTTTAATTTCAAGAAAGAAAACCTTGTTTCCTCCAAAATCTTCAAAACAGTGAGTCAAAACAGTGAGTGAGCTGAGTTCAAAGATTTCTCTAGAACTCAATACTCAACATATGGATACAAGGCCACTTGGAAAGTCTTCCTAACTCATTGGAGAACACCCATGATTTTTGGTTTGACTTGGAAGTACTTGAAAATGGTCCATTTGGACCCAAACATTCCTTCCAAACATTCTGCCTCTGCTGTCACAACAGCTTAACTAACTTACAACTTCTTTTTCAGAAATATTTTCCAAAATGGGTGGTCCCAACTTATTTTTCCCTTAAACTTCAATGTATTAGGAAACTTTCTGTATAAAATGGGCCCTTAGATCATCTGTTTTCATTTTCTAAGATATTTCAACATTTCAGTCGACAGTATGGACTCTGTTTCAGAGTGACCTTCATTGTTTATATGATTTCTCTTAATCTGTGATAGTTATTAAAGATTGGATTTTTGGGTAGTGTTCTAGACACAATAAGGAAGATCTCCATAAAAAATCATGCATTGAAAACATTCCTAACCCCTCTTTTCCATTTTTACAAGATCATGTTACTGTTCTGTCTACTATTCACAGCTAGTACCTTTTAACTTTCATTCTTTGATTTGATGCCTACATGCACTCCAAATTAGTTCATATCTTAGGAAGTAGTTCATACTACATTTGTACATATCCCATATTGATTTCATTCATTCATTCATACACCTTTTAGACTTCTAAGCCATTCTAGGATTCCATGCACACAAGGCACACTACAACCTTAGTACAATCTAGATACATACATTGCATCCATGCAAAGATTTGGAGCTTTTGTGACTCCTAATCTAAGAAGATTATAAGGAATGAGCTTGATCACACGTTCATGTTTCCCTCGATCCAATATTCCTTTCTCATCCGTCCCGGGGATTGAGAGGTTTTCTTTTCTCAAAGAATAACATGCATCATACTAGTTTGTTAAGCATATTTTGATTTATTTGATTTTTTTTTCAAGAACAATTCATGTCCCCTTTAGATTAGGGAAAGTTTACTATTTGATATGTGATTAGACGATTTTTCCTAGGTTTATTTGTGTGATCTTTCACTTTGCATTGTGTGATACTTGGCTTAGATCTTATGAATGATATCTTATCTTTAGATCTTCCAATTTCAAGTTTTCTTATGTAATGTAATATACTATCATAGTATTAATTGCCGAACCATACATAGTATAAGACGATTATTTGGATGCTAATTGAGGCCCGTCGAAAGACGGGGCGAGTTGAGGGTGTTTTAGTCGCGACAAAGGCTCCTTCCTCTCTCATACCAAAACCCCGAGCCAAGTTCTTTGGTTATGAAGGACCGGTGCCCTTTATCCATTTGGGTGAGTCAAATTAGGTTTCTTGGTTCCTTAAAGACCAAGTGGCGACTCTGTATCTGTTTTCAACAGACCTTTGCTCTTTCTTTGATTAAAATCAAACAGGTTTCAAAAGCAAACAAAGCGGTGGAATCCCGGTATCCACAATAACTATTGCTATAGGCAAATTCAAAAAAAGGCAAGTATGTCTCCCACAGTTCTTCAAAATCGATAACACCAACCCTAAGTATGTCCTCTATGATCTGATTAACACGCTCAGTTTACCCATCTATCTGAGGGTGAAAAGTAGTACTCATCTTAAGCGAGGTTCCCATAGCTTCTTGCAGACTTTTCCAAATCCAAAAGTGAAACGTGCATCGTGGTCTAACACAATTGACACAGGTGCACCGTGAAGTCGCACAACTTGTTATATTGACATCCGACTCATCTTTTCTATCGGATATGTCATACTATAGACAATGAAGTGAGCAGACTTTGTCAATCGGTCCATAATTACCCAAATGACATCGTGATTCTGCTGTGACTGGGGCAATCCAACTATAAAATCCATGGTTATTTGTTCCCATTTCCAACCTGGGACAGGTAGTGGTTGTAACAATCCTAAGGGCCTCTGATGTTTGACTTTTACTTGTTGACACGTCAAACACATAGAGACGAATTTGACATATCTTTCTTCATACCTTCTCACCAGAAATTTCTCTTCAAGTCCTTACACATTTTTGTTCCTCCCGGGTGAACTCTAAATCTTGACTTACGTGCTTCTTCCAGAATATCCTTTCTTAATTCCCCATAATCTGGTACACATAATCTGTCTCTGCATCTATATCCTCCATCACTCCCCACTTTCCATTCTGTCGGATCCTTCTCTGACATCTTAATAAACCATGTCTGAAACTTCTCATCTTCTTTCTGTACTTCAATGATACGACAAATAAGGGTGGGCTATAAAATAAGACATCCAAAATGTTGCCCCTCTCCTTCCTCAGCAAGTTGTGCATCAAACTTAGCCATAGCCTCCAATGCTCACCATTCCCTTATCATCAAGGAGGCAATTGTCCCATGAGTTTGCTGACTCAAAGCATCAGCGACCACATTAGCTTTACCAAGGTGGTATTCTAACATGAAGTTGTAATCCTTAATCAGCTCTATCCATCTGCGTTGTCTCATGTTTAACTCCTTGTGCGTAAACAAGTACTTAAGACTCTTGTGATCTGAAAACAAATTAAATTTCTTACCATAGAGATAATGTCTCCAAATCTTGAGTTCAAACACTACCTACTGCCAATTCCAAATCATGGGTAGGGTAATTCAACTCGTTCGGCTTCAATTGTTTAGATCAATAAGCGATAACTCTACTATCTTGTATAAGTACACACCCCAATCCTTGATAAGATGCATCACTGAAGATAGTGAACTTCTTATTAGGCTTGATTATAGCCAGTACCGGTGCTGTGGTAAGTCTGTCTTTCAACTTTAGAAAGGCGTGTTCATGCTTCTTCTTCCACTCAAATTTCTGAGCTTTCTTAGTCAGTCCGATTAATGGTGCTGCTATTTTGGAGAATCCCTCAACAAATCTCTGATAATAACCTGCGAGTCCAAGGAAACTCCTGACCTCTATAGGGTTGGTTAGTATAACCCAATTTGATACTGCATCTGTTTTGGACGAATCCACAAAAATCCCTTGGGATGATACCTTGTGTCCCAAAAATTTCATTTCTTGTAAATAGAACTCACACTTACTGAATTTGGTATACAAGCGGTGGTCCTTGAATGTTTGCATCATAATCAGTAGATGTTGCTCGTGCTCTTCCTCTGACTTAGAATAGATTAAAATATCATCTATGAAGACGATGCCAAACTAATCCAAATAAGGCTTAAACATTCTGTTCATCAGATCCATAAATACTGCCCGTGCATTGGTCATCCCAAATAGCATTACCAAAAACTCATAGAGACCATATATAGTTCTAAAGGCAGTTTTAGGTATGTCTTCCTTCTGCACCCTCAACTGATGATATCCTGACCATAGAGCTATCTTGGAAAATGTTGTAGCTCCCTGTAGTTGGTTAAACAAATCATTGATTCGAGGTAAGGGATACTTATTCTTGATAGTCACTCGGTTCAACTCTCTATAATCAATGCACAGTTGAATTGTTCTATCCTTCTTCTTCACAAATAACACTGGTGTTCCCCAAGGTGATGTACTTGGGTGAACGAAGCCTAAATTCTCAAGTTCCTAAATTTGTTCTTTCAAGTGAGACAGTTCAACGGGGGCCATCCTATAGGGAACTTTAGTGATTGGTGCAGTGCCAGGTATAAGCTCAATATAGAACTCTATACTTTTCTCAGGCGGTAAACCGGAAATATCTTGAAATACTTCCTCGAAGTCCTTAACTACAGGTATGGATGACACTGTCACTTCTGTATTGACGACTTCGATGTTTGCTAAGCATCTTGTGAGGAACATATCTCCTAAAGGATTACACTAGAAATCAAAGGATTGATTCTGATTGTCGGAGAATGTAATTCTCTTCCTCGCACAATCCAACTTTGCTTGATTTTTAGCGAGCCAGTCTATTCCTAGGATTATGTTAAATTCCTTCATCGATAGAACAGTCAACCTTGCAGGGATTTCATAGTCTCCTAGTCGTAGGGAATAATCCTTGCATACATGTCCTAACTAGACTGTGGCTCCTACTAGTGAGGTAGCCTTCAAAGCCTTATCTAGGTGATGGGGTAGATTACCCAATCTTTGAATAGTCTTAATAGATATGAATGAAAGTGTAGCACCTGTGTCAAATAAAACTTTAACATGTGAGTTAAACAATGTTAAAGTACCTTCCACTACTTCTCTTCAGGCTGTTCTTCTTCATAGTTTCCCTATTCATAAATAGTTTTATCATACCCAGCAGCATCAGGAATAATATCATTCAAGCGAGTCTGATCCTGCTGACCATAAGTCACTTGTTTTGGAACAGTGCATATACTTGTTGATGTGACCAGGTTCACCACAATTATAGCAGACTATATCTTGATGGTCATTGCACATAGGAGCCTTACAGTTTCGAGCCAGATGACCGGGGGTGCCACAATTAAAGCATTTTCCACCACTATCTCCCTCTCCTACTCGGGGCTGAACCGGATAGGTGACAGTTTGGGGTTTCTTGCTTCCATCAAAATTCCTCTTTTGCCTTTGGGTATGATGCATCGGTGGCTTATTCCTGATATTACCTCTCTGAGATAGCCAAAAGTCAAATTGTTTGTGGTTCACACGAGCATCTGTAGGATTTGGGTTTCAAAAACTTTAAATCATGCACAATGAAAACTATAGTTTACAAAACTAATTGGTAGCCTGGATCTACTACTCGTTAACTCTATAGATGCGTACAAGAGAGGGTATGAGAATTATACCTTTAAGTCTTGAACCCAATTCTAAAATCTTTGACTTCCAGTAGCCTCGACTAGATGGTCTTCACTTTTATGACTACTATGGATACTCTCAGAGAGACTAGAGTTGGTGGGAACCCTAATAGAAAGGATTGGAAAAGTTTGGGAACTCTAAAATAGTTTCTACAGCTTAGGGATGTTAAAAACGATGAACTCTTTTTTCTGGATGCAACTGTCCTATTTATAGATTCCCAACACCAACCTTACTTTCAATCGATCGAAGCTGCAGCTTAGGGATGTTAAAAATGACGAACTCATTTTTCTGGACGTAGTTACCCTATTTATAGAATCCCAGAAACAACCTTACTTTCAATTGATCGAAGTCACTTCGATCGATCGAACCTTCGACCGATTGAAGAGCTTTCGATCGTTCGAACCTATCTTGACTTCAATTGATTAAACCTCTTTCGATCGATCGAACTTGTTTTGACAGCATCCTCATGTGCCTTTCCAAGCATCCTAACAGAGCTAATAATGGGACCTCTTAGGTTCTTTATTGTTGCTTAGACCAGTTGTTAATTCCCATGACCAAACTCTTTGATCAGCAAATCAACCAACTGGTCAGTTAACGTTTACTCCACTATAAAACGATAACTGCACTCTAACGTAAAAGAACAAATCTGAAGTGATATCTAGACTTGTATAGTGTACTAATGTCATTCTACCATCAACATTCATAATCATATTCAGGTAATCAGATAACTATTACTATCAACCTAAATGATGATTACATCTTCCATTCCTTGAGTCCCATTCACCTCTTATGATTACCAAACATGCTGATAACTACTTATCAACAAGACTGCAGTTCTCAGTAATCAACTTTGTGACATTCTCAAGAGAATGCTTACTCTTTATCAGAGGGTAGATTCTATCTTGACAATATATGTTCACAACCCTACGAACATGACATACCCAAGATACCCAGGTGTTGATCTTTTATAGACCTTAGTGATTGGTAAATAAAAGCATCCATATCCATAGTTTGTGTTCATAATTGTCTCAAGATTGAGAACACGTACCTTATATATGTTGTGAGTTCCTATCGACTATTGATAGTCTTAAGTGTCAATAGGAAAACTCAAGTCTGTCAATGCACTATAAGCACTAACATTTTAACTAAGAATTATACTCTAGTGATTGAGATTCATCACTCCATCCAATGATAGTTAATCATGATATAGTATGGACCTGATGAGGTATCCAGTCTCATCATCCATTGTGACAAATTCTAAGTATCAAAGAATAGTAATTCATATCTCACTTGTATGTATCTCATACACACACGAATTACTTACTATGATACTTAATGATTAACAATCATCTCATGAAAGAAACATACACAATGAAATGTAAAGCTGGTATTCATATATTAAAATGCCAATGTCTCATACACAAAGTAATGGGTTGAGGGCACAAACCCAAAAAACTCCCATTTGCACTCATAACCATTCAGGACTACATCTGAGACCTAGACTATCTAGATGACGATCAAAGACTTTATGGGGCAAGGCCTTTGTAAATGGATCTGGAAGATTTTCAACGGTAGCAATCTTGGTGACAGTCATATCTCCACGTTGAACAATTTTTCAAATTAGATTATATTTTCTCTCTACGTGCTTTCCCTTTTCGTGGTGTCTTGGCTCCTTGTTCTGAGCCATTGCCACATTATTATTGCAGTAGGTGATAGCAATGCTAGTACCACCTCGAGCTCCATAAGGAACTTCTTGAGCCAAACAGCTTCCTTTGTGGCTTCATAAGCAGCCACATACTCAGCTTCTGTAGTTGAGTCTGCAATGCATTTTTGCTTAATACTTTAGGATGTTGACTTCTTCGAATCTTTATCTGACATAAAGTCCGAGTCAGTGTATCCTACTAGAATCAACTCACTACCGCCATACATAAGTATGTAATCTTTAGTTCTTCTCAAGTACTTAAGAATGTGCTTAACGGCTGCCCAGTGCTCTAGACCAGGATTCAATTAATACCTACTAACCATGCCAACAACAAAACAGATATTTGGTCTAGTGCATAACATTGCATATATGAGACTTCCCACTACCGAAGCATAGGGAACTCCTGCCATGCGATTCCTCTCCTCCTGTGCCTTTGGACACTAGTCCTTGGAGAACACTAAACCATGCTTGAAAGGTAATAAACCTTTCTTCGAATTTTCCATGGAAAACCCAGTTAGCACTTTATTGATATAACCATCTTGAGATAATCCCATAATCTTTCGCTTACGATCTCGAAAGAGCTTTATCTCACGGATATAGCTCTCCTCTCCTAGATCCTTCATATAAAAGTACTAGCTAGCCAAACCTTGATTGATGACAATGCCCCTACATCATTCCCAATGAGTAGAATGTCATCAACATAAAGCACAAGAAAAGCTACCACTTTGGCTTCACACTTCTTGTATACATAAGGTTTATCCAAATTCTGTATGAAACCAAACGAGTTGACCGCCAGGTCAAAACGAATGTTCCGACTCCTGGATGCTTGCTTAAGCCCGTTAATGGACTTTTGCAACTTACATACCAAGTTACCTTTCCCACTAGCTATGAACCCTTCTGGTTGCTGCATATAGATGTCCTCCTCAAGATTGCCATTCAAAACTGCAGTTTTGACGTCCATCTGTCAGATCTCATAATCTAGGCATGCGGTAATGGATAAGAGTATTCTAATGGACTTGAGCATGGTTACCAATTCAGCCTTCATAGCTCTAATCTAGTGAGCTGAATCAACATCAGCCTTTGCCTCTTCGTACGTGGTAGGATCGGATTAAAATTTTATGGAGACAGTTTCAAAAACTTCTCCTAAGAACATGTATCTATCAGGCTGGCTGACCATCCTCCTACTACGATGAGGTACCGGTGCGAAAATGGGTGAAGAAGTAGTATTTTCTTGTCTGACATTGTTATCAACTGCGGGTAGGACTGAGAGCTCTCCTTTTATCTCTCTCAGATCTATCATTCATTTAGGTTTATGGTTCATGATATAATTATCCTCCAAGAAAACAACATTTATACTAACAAACACTTTCTATTCTTTTGGATCATAAAAATACCATCCATAGGTACCCTTTGGATACCCTACAAAGTAGCATACTTCTGATCTAGATTCTAATTTGTTCATCTTTCCTTTCAGCACATGTGCCGGACACCCCCATATTTGGAGATGTTACAAAGAAGGCCTGCGCCCAATCCACATATCCCGTGGTGTCCTGGGAATAGATTTTCTTGGTTCTAGATTTAGTATGTACGCAACGGTTTCCAAAGCATAACCGCAAAGAAATAATGGCAACTCGAAATAACTCATCATTGACCTAGTCATATCTAAAAGAGTTCAGTTCCTTCTCTCCGCTACACCATTCTACTGAGGCGTACCAGGTGCAGTCACCTGTGACAGAATCCCATTCTGTACAAGGCGATTAATAAACTCATTACAGAGGTATTCGCTACCTCGATCAGATCAAATGACCTTGATATATGTTCCTAATTGCTTCTCTACCTCAGCCCTAAACTCTTTGAACTTTTCAAAGGCTTCAGACTTATGCTGCATTAGGTACGCATATCCATACCTAGAGTGGTCATTAGTAAATGTGATGAAATACTCATAACCATCCCTTGCTCTAATATTTATTGGTCCGCACACATCAGTATGAACTAATTCCAACAATGAATTGATCCCAAATCGCTTAAGACCCCTTCTTTGACTAGTCTGTCAATCCTATTTAAATTGATATGGCCAAGCCTCAAATGCCAAAGCCTTGTTGGATTAGTATAAGGTTCCTTTCTTTTAGATGCTAGAGTTACCAGTAAATTATTAAGTTCCATGTTAGAATCTTGAGAATTATTAGGAGTAATCACATGCAAGCCATTAGTTTTAACACTAGAACATATAAAAGAACCATTTCTTTTAATGACAACTTCTGTTCCAAAATGAAAAGTATGATTTTTATTCGATAACTGTGAAATAGAAATAAAATTACGTCGCATTAAAGGGACGTAAAGTACATCTGATAAAACGAAAGACTTATTGTCCAAAAACTCTAAAACTACTACTCCTATAGCAACCACAGAAATGGTTGCGCTTGATCCCAGAGTCAACATGATCTCCCCATCACTGCATTTCCTGGTTGATTTGAACCCTTACAATGAATTACAGATATGGTTAGTCGCAACAGAATCAATGTACCAAGTGTTTGAAGCATCCGTTATAAAACTTACTTCAATCACATGTGATTCAATCATACCTTGAACTCTTGTAGCTAAGAATTTTGGACAGTTCCTCTTCCAGTGGTCTTTCTCGCCGTATTGGAAACACTTTCATTTGCTTGGCCGCCCACCATTCCCTTGCCCTTACCCTTTTCCTTGGATTTTGTAATCTTAGGGGCCGGTCCAACACTTGGACCACTAGTGCCAGCCTTCTTCTTCCCTTTCTTACCTTTCGACGTAGATCGGGAGGAGGAAGAGCTTTTCTCAATGTTCAAAACGTTGCCCCCAGGCTTGATCACCCCTTCCACTGCCAGTAAAGAACTCATTAATTCGCTCATTGAAAAATTTATTTGATTCTTATTATAGTTAAGTTTAAATTGAGCGAATGAAAGCAATATCGAATTGAGGATCATATCAACTTGGGTCTGTGCGTCGATGTTGGCACCTTGGGTCTCTAGTTCGTTCAAATAACCAATCATTTTTAAAACATGTTCTTTGACTGGAGTCCCTTCTGACATCTTCACACTCATTATCTTCTGCATGGCTACCTGTCTGGCAAGTCTGCCATGCCCCCCAAACATTTCTTTTAGGGATTTGATAATGGCACTAGTAGAATCATTCGATTGGAATTGGTGTTGCAACACACCAGCCATAGAGGCTAGAATGTAGCAACGGGTCATTCCATTTAATTTCTTCCACTTGTCGAACTCGCGTCTGGCAGCTGCCGAAGCATTTATCGCGGGTTCTTATAGGCATGGGGTGGTTAGGACATATATATATATATATATGATCCTCCGTAGTTAAAACAATGTCAAGGTTACGTTTCCATTTGGTATAGTTATTTCCAGTTAACTTGTTGAGTAAGTATAGTGGCAAGTGGACTAAATGCATATCCAAACATTATAATTTACTGAAAAAATCAAAACAGACAAAATAAATGTGGATATTAGAATTTGACAATTTGAAAATAAAAGAATCCTTAAAACTCTTATTTTAAAACAAAGTCACCGGAATATCAAAACGAAATAGTAAAGCCTCTGTATGGCGGTCAACACTCGATCTTTCAATTAATAATGACTTGTCCGCTATACAACTCTTGCAAAACAAGTTATGACTCCTGATCCATTTTGATCTCTAAGTTTTTAAATAATGTCCCGTGTGGGATCCCCTATCCATAGCTTAGCTAGTGTGTATCATTAACTAGGATCCAATCACAACCACCTCAAGTAGTGCCTCCGTGTGGTGATCAACCTCTAACACGTCTGATTGATCCTATTTGTAGGAAGTTCACATCTAGTAACCAATGAGTATTGTATCCTCCATATAGAATGATCACCCATGATTGGATGACACAGAATACTCCACTCATCTTACAGTGAACCATTAATGGAAGATCGTGGGTGTTATTAATAAGACCCTTTCCCACTAGATATAATAATTAAGGATTTTGCTTTTTAGAAAAAAAAATTGTTTCAACTCATTGCCCATAGACATCCAATGTCTACTAATGAGTTAAAAACGGTTTTTGAATTTTATTTTAGAAAACTTGTTTTATATGCATGTTGTAATAATATAATTAAATGCCAATCACAAACCAAGCACATAAAACAAAAAACTAAAACTGAAATAAAGATCTGTTTTTGAAACAGATCTATGATGATGCAGTTTCAAAAACATGATTTTCCTTGAAACGGATCTGTGATGATGCAGTTTCAAAAATAGTTCTAAAATTAAAATACAAATCAAAACTAGTGTTCCAAAACGCATCTATAGTACCAAACAAGCTTGGCTCTGATACTAATTGTAGGATATAGGTTTCGAAAACTTTAAATCATGCACAACGGAAAATGTAGTTTATAAAACTAATTGGTAGGCCGGATCTACTACTCTTTAACTCTATAGATGCGTACAAGATAAGGTATGCGAATTATATCTTTAAGTCTAGAACCCAATTTTGAAATCTTTGACTTCTAGCAGCCTCCACTAAATGGTCTTTACTCTTATGACTCCTATGGATACTCCCGGAGATACTAGGGTTGGTGGGAACCCTAATAGAGAGGATTGGGAAGGTTTGGGAATTCTAAAACAATTTTTGCAGCTTAGGGATGCTAAAAATGACAAACTCTTTTTTTTTTTTTTCTGGATGCAGCTGCCCTATTTATAGATTCCCATAATCGACCTTACATTCAATCGATCGAAGTCACTTCGATCGATCGAACCTTCGATCGATTGAAGACTTTTAATCGATCGAACCTATCTTGACTTCAATCGATCGAACCTCTTTCGATCGATCGAACTGTCTTGACAGCATCCTCATGTATTTTTCCAAGCATCGTAGCAGAGCTAAGAATGGGACCTCATAGGTTCTTTATTGTTGGCTCAGACCAGTCGTTAATTCCTATGACCAAGCTCTTTAATCAGCAAATCAACCAATTGGTCAGTTAACGTTTACTCCACTATAAAAAGATAACTATACTCCAACGCAAAAGAACAAATCTGAAGCGATATCTTGACTTGTATGGTGTACTATTGTCCCTCTACCGTCAACATTCATAATCATATTCAGGTAGTCAGATAACTGTTACTGTCAACTTGAATGATGAGTACATCTTCCATTCCTTGAGTCCCATTCACCTCTCATGATTACCAAACATATTGATAACTACTTATCAACAAGATTGCAGTTCTCAGTAATCAACTTGGTGACATTCTCAAGGGAATGCAAACTCTTAATCAGAGGGTAGATTCTATCTTGACAATATATGTTCACAACCCTATGAACATGACATACCCAAGATACCCAGGTGTTGATCTTTTATAGACCTCAATGATTGGTAAATCAAAGCAGCCATATCCACAGTCTGTGTTCATAATTGTCTCAAGATTGAGAACACGTACCTAAGTTATGAGTTCTTATCGACTGTTGACAGTCTTAAGTGTCAATAGGAAAACTCAGGTCCGTCAATGCACTATAAGCACTAGCATACTAACTAAGAGTTATACTCTAGTGATTGAGATTCATCACTTCATCCAACGGTAGTTAATCATGCTACAATGTAGACCTGATAAGGTATCCAGTCTCATCATCCACTATGACGAATTCTAAGTATCAAAGAATAGTAATTCATATCTCACTTAGTATGTATCTCATACACACTTGAATTGCTTACTATGATACTTAAGGATTAACAATCATCTCATGAAAGAAACATACACAATGAAATATAAAGCTGATATTCATATATTTAATGCCAATGTCTCATACACAAAGTAATGGTTTGAGAACACAAACCCAACGACATCTTCTTCCAAATCAGTAGCCAAGCCAACTAGTCACTCGAATGATTTATCCATGTGGCCGATAGTCAGGCGACGAATATGCGGTATCAGTCCTTGATTATACTTGTGTATTTTCTTCTCTTCCGTATCAACCATATGAGGAGCAAACCGAGATAGCCTTTCAAACTGCATAGTGTATTCAGATTTATTCTCCTAAGTCAAATCTATGAATTACTTCTCCCTTCTGTGTCTTTCAGTAGATGGGAAGTACTTTTTCAAAAATATCCCCTTAAGCTTAGTCTAAGTCATTCCCATAGCAGCTTCATTCCCGATGGTGGCTTTCACTGAGTCCCACCAATCTGCGGTAGCATCAGTTAGTTGAAAGGTAGCTAACCTTCTCTTTTCCAAATCATTACACTAAACTGCTTTGAACACACGGTCCATCTATCTCAACCACTGTTTAGCCTTCCAGGGTTCTGCAGTTCCAGCAAACTGTTCGGGCTACAGTGCATGGAATCTCTCCAGTAATTTATCCCTTGTTTGGTGGTCACGTCAATTTTCGTTAGGATTCCCAATCCTTTCGAGGAGTTAGACAAATGCTTCAAATATTCTCGTGGGGTCGGCAGCCAAAGGTGCCAACTCGATCAGATTTCAATTCTTTCTTGGTCTTCCAGCCATTCTATATATATATATATATCGTAACGATCAAAGAGTTAGAATCATGAATCAATACCAAAATACGAATCAGTTTAGACTGCAAAAAAAAAAAAAATCCAAAAATAGCATTTCCATATATAACTTCATGTCAAGTGGTTGCATCAAAAGTATGACCAGTTCAGTGTCTACCCTATCATATGGGTTGGGATGTACATCGTCCATTGCATGAGTTAATACCAAAAATATAGGGTTACTGCCCTAAAGCTAGATGCATGTAATTATAATTTCAAAATTATAGGGTTATGCGTTAATATAGTTAATATGTATAAAATTATATGTAGATCATCAGTCATCTCCATAAGTGTCCATCAGTAAGTCCAGTGAGTTAATGGGGCAAAATCACTGCACCTGAAATGGCTCAACCACAAAGAAGGTACTACTTTATGAGCCTGGTGATGGAGCATAATCCATGACATCAACCTCGACTAATACCTCCTCTGGCATATCAGGTATAAGTGCCAGCTCTTCTTCAAGGTCGTCAACAAAGTCATCCAAACCCATGCCCTCTTCCACATCCTCATCATCCTCCATAACAAAAGGGGCCGCAATGACGACTCCACTGTCAATACCCTCAACAATGGGAACTACCGGATCCTCCGTTGGAACAACCGATAGGGGCATAGCTAGATGTATAAGGTGAGTCTGCACGATATGAATCTCCAAGGGAAGATAGAAGGCATCCCTATTAACCAACTGAACCATCTTAAAAAGAACAAACCACTGAGCCTCTACGAAGTATAAAAGCTCTAGATGAATTCGGGGTAAATCAACTAATCCCACTACATGGACCTGGTGCCACGCATCCAACTCTATTACTGCTGCTGCCTGTTGCTCAATCGCAATGTGTTACAGCCCAACAAATGCTGGAACCACTACACCTGGTGTAACCCAGTGTCCTCCATACACATTTAGTACAAATAGTGGCTAGACTGGATCCATACCTGATAAAAGGCACTAACTTATATCAGGTCTAATCTTAAAAGAGATAATCTTAAGAGTTTGGGCTGCGAGTTTTTCCTCCTGTCGTATCATCGGGTGTGCAAAGTTTAAGCTGGCAGAATGTGCAATCAACTCTATACTTGTAAACCTTAACCTGGCTAAACTATTCTGATAAACCTGGCTCTAATACCACTAAATCATGTCACGCCCCGACGTTGCATAAATAGGGAAAGCATTTCATTTCCTTTATGGACCCATAGGTCAACACAGTTTGAAGGATCGATTCTGTCCCAAATGTCAAACAATATAATATCTTATATCAGAGTAAGAGAAATCAAGACTTATATAATTTTTCAAAGATAATACTTATTACATCATGTAGGAATCTTAAGGCACAACCCGCCTTGCAAAAAAAAAAAATCTTAATATCTATTACATCAATCCTTACTACAAGTTCAGTTTATAATAAAAAGCAGAATTAAATCGTTTCTCTCCACAAGTAGTTGTTCTCAATTCGCCTAATCGTATTGTCCATCTTGATCAAAACTTGAAAAGCCTAGACATAAATGTCCAGGGCGCATCAACGCCGTCAGCTTCAAGAAGCTGGTGAGTATTAAAAATATATGCTCGTAATGTAAAACATACTTTCTTACCATTTCTGTTTCACAGGTTCATTATTCAATTTATTACAAAAGCACCTTTTTTTAGATTAACATTATAATGAGATAAGAAATAATAGGAAATATTCATCATCAACAATATTATCAATAAAATATGCGACCGTGCATGAAACAATGCAACCATCTCATCTCACTGAGTCTTTTATCTCGACTACAAAACCCAACACAATGAATCCCCTGAACCACCGACCTGCGACCGTTAGGTTTAGAATGTCTGTCGATATGTCTACCGTATCCGAGTCGGCCTGGATATACCCATACATTCAAGGTTATAATAACCTAATCGATCTACCATATCTGAGTCGTCCTGGACACGATTGGACTGGCCTGCCGTATCCAATTCGACCTGGGCTCCATCCCTCTTAATTAACCTACCATATCCGAGTCAGCCTAGGATAATTAAGGCTATAACATAACGCTGATTGGCCTATTGTATCCGAGTCAGCCTGGGCTCAATCCTTCCTAGTTAACCTGCTGTATCCGAGTCGGCCTAGGATAATTAAGGTCACCACGAAACATAACTCACACTCTCGACTCTTCTCAAACCATCCCACACCATGCATGTCAACTCGACTTAAACATGTATGTCACATAACTTCATACAAGAAACATAATTACTAACAGAACGTACGAGAAAATCAAGTTTTTTACTACTCTTATTAACTTAACGTTTCAAAACAGGATTCTGTTTTAGCATATCTCCCAAACAGTGCTTTTAAATCCTTTAAACGTTTTCTAAACAGTTCCTGATGCAAAAAAAAAAAAACTATGCCCATCGTGCAATCGCGCGAGATGTCACTCGCGCAGGTGGCAGGCGCGATACGCGTGTTTTTGAATTATTTTTAAAAAATCTCAGAATAATGGGAAATAAACAGGTCGCGTGAGTGGGTCGCTCGCGCGAGTCTCGTGAGCGCGGGTCACATGCACGAGATATTGTCGAGACGTCTCCTCTTCGTTTTTCTCCCCTATTTCAGTTTTAAGGCCTGCTTCTAACCCATTTTGAAATTTGAATGCAAGCATGACATATAGTATATGATTCTCTTCGTTTTCCGCAAGGATCGCGAATGTACGATTGGATTAACTAATTTGATCCGTAGCTCTCGAAGTTTATGAAAAATCGGGAGGTGACGAAATGTCATTTCTAATATACTTCCTAGTACGAATGAATAAAGCTCTAATATTTCAAACATAGCTTCTAGGGACTGTAATCTTTCCTAATTATCTTACAACACTCATTTTGGTTAAGTTTGAAAAAAATCACATTTTCAAGCTTTTGACTCCATGGATGAAATCAACAATGGTGGTTTATAAATAAAGCTATACAAACAGTATCTAAGGCATGTAATGCATTCTTAGTGAGTTTAAAATACTCACTGTGATTGGTGATGGTGTGTTTGTTGAGAAAGAATAGCAAAATAAGAAACCCAATTCAAGCTTGTGGATATGGTGGCTTAAGCTCTCTCTTTCTCTCTCTAGAAATTATTCCTATAAATTCTCTGTGTATCTCTCTCTCTCTCTCTGTAGTCAGTTTTGTAATAGTGGAATTGTGATTATGTGAAAGGGAGTGAGTATATATCAATTAATTGAACTTGGCCTCCTAGTTCTTACAAGAGTACTCAACAATTTAGTATATTTATTATATATTCATATAATTACAGTATATATACATACATATATGTATATATAAAATCTGCTGGGAATTGAGTTAAAGGACAACTAAGCTAGTTTAGGGGTTGCTAGGAGTTCATAGGGGTCATGTTTAGGTGTTTGGGAATTAAGCATATGGCACTCATTTTAACACACACACATAAAAGCATTCCCAAACAAACCCCAACCAAATGATTGGTTAAATTAAATGAACTTAAAAGCAAATGTCAAATCTTGCTTTACGTAGATTCCAAAATCTGTGGGAGTTCATTCGTGGTGCGGATAATTTCGTTCATAAACTGGTATTTTTGCGGCGAGGTGTTCTTCACAAAAATACAGAGAAATATATTGACGCGGGAAATAATTTTTCAGTTGTATAAAAATACAGTTTGAATTGAAAGTAAATATTTTTACCGTCTTGAAAATACATTTTTGAAATCCGTCACAGGTATTCCTTAATTTATAAAAATAACGATTTGACCCCAAACAAAGTATATCTATTAAATAAAACAAGTAATAGGAATATAAATTGAAATTACATTTATTAATTAATGAAAATACAGGTTGTTACACTTGATGCTGATGATATGAACAGGATGCCGTTTGAGGGACTCATACATTGATGCTGATGATATAAACAAGACGTCGTTTAAGGGACTCACACCTGATGCTGATTATATTAACATGACGCCACTCGAGGGACTCATACCTGATGTTGATGATATGAATATGAGGCCGCTCGAAGGACTCACACATGATGCTGATGATATGAAGTCATTTGATGGCATGAATATGAAGTCATTTGACGGACTCACACATGATCCTAATGATTTGGAAAGGACGCCACTTGACAGACTCACACCTGATCCTGATGATATGGACAGGACACCACTTGATGGACTCACAACTGATGCTTGAGGATGTGAATAGGATGCCACTTGACGGACTCACTACTGAGGCTTGAGGATGTGGACAGGATGCCACTTTATGAACTCACACCTAATGCTTGAGGATGTGAATAGGATGCCACTTGACTGACTCACACCTAATGCTTGAGGATGTGAACAGGATACCACTTGATAGACTCATGCCTGATGCTTAAGGATGTGAATAGGATACCACATGACGGACTTATACCTGATTTTGGAAATAGTAGACAGACAGCCTCTTGGGGTCTCATGCCTGATGCTAAAAGATGTGAATAGGCTGCCGCTTGGGGTCTCATGCCTGATTTTGACTCTGATGATGTATAGTGGATGGATGTCGCCTGATGCTTGCGATAAAGATGAGTATGAAAAGGACGCCGCTTGGGGTCTCACACCTGATTCTGAAGTGATTAGTGGATATGACTGCCACTTAGGGTCTCTTGCCTGATTCTTGTAATGATGATGACTATGAATAGTTAGTCATGAGCAAGGGATAAATTTTTCTTAACAATCCATTGAGGATAAGATGATCTGATCGGTGGATCCGAGCAGATGGGTTGTGAAGTTGGCAAGTCTGAGCAAAGGATGATGTCATGGTGATAAGTAGGGATATTTGTAAAATACACCCACACGAAAACACGTAAATGTAATATATATATATATATATAAGTTCCCAATTCTCCGTTTTATCTGTAGTTGTTTTACAATGCTTGCTTATTTACAATGAGATGATTTCATGATGGTTTTCGTTGAATTAGACCTTTTTTTGTGTAGATATTATGTGTTGCTGTAAGCAGGAATCAATCGTACGAAATGGGAAAAGCCAAGATATAAAGAAGACAGTTCAAAGTTGAAGAGACAGGTTCAATCGATTGAGGATCTCTCAATCGATCGAACATGCCGATCAATCCTTTTTCAAGCGATTGAAAGAATTAAATGTAATTTCAATTGATTGACACTAGTTCAATCAATTAAAAGATGTTTTTACCATAATTTAGCAGACTGTGCAGCAAAACTCCTGTCAACCCTAGTTTTTAGTTTTGGTCTATAAATATGTTATGTAAACACATCCATAAGGACGCCCTACTTTTTCTTTAGCAGTTTTCATTGAGAAAGGAGAGTTTTATTGGTTTTTTGTAGGGTTTCATGCTTAGATATTCAAGATACATTGATTCTTATTGAAGTTTAATACAAAGTTTGCTTATTCCAGGTTTCGTATTATTTGTTTATACATTTTGCAATCTGTTTTTTGTAGTATAGTTTCTGTTTAAATATCAAACAGTGCATACTAGTTTAGATTAGTTGATAATCCATAGCTTTTCCATAGGTTGCATGTTTAGATTCAAACCAAACATGTCTTTAATATTATCACACATTAAAAATACTTTTTCTGCAGATTTAATAATGTCAGGGTAGACTAGGAGTTAGGAGATCACGGTGAAGCGTTGATCTGCCAGCCTCTCCCATACATTTTACAGAAAACCCGCGTGCGTTCAATCGATTGAAACAGAGCCAAAGTCAATCGATTGAAAGATGATCAGCTCAATCGATTGTGTCTATGCAATTGATTGAAACTGCAAATTCTTGAGATGATTCTTTGATGCATTCCAGGACCTTCTGTTTTAGAAATTTGTCATCAAATTGTTCAGGTAAGTTCAGTTTATCAAAACAGTTTTTGAAACTTAAGCCTTAAGGCCTTTTTCTTCAATGGCTTTAACAAACCACCTTGAATGCTAACACCATTAAAGGTTCGAGTCTTAACCATTGCTTTAAACTGCCTCATTGTATTTATAACAACTGTAGATGATATAGTTACAGATTAGTCATGTCAAACAACATGGTTAATGTAAAGGCTATTGACTCTTTATCTTTTAGAAAAATATGAAATGTTAAAAAGGAATGAACTCTATCGAAGATTTATGGATATGCATGGTAGAGGTTAGGTCAACGTGGATTTGTGCGATCCCAAAGCTTCCCTTTAATGAAGTAAAACTGTTTTAAATTCCGATTAGTAATTAAATATTTAGTAGTTAATTTAGTTGCTTTATTTTAAGTAGTTGATAGTCTGTGGAACTTCGTGTTCTACTCCTTTTAAACTATTGAATTTTACTTTTTATTGTTAAGATAATCTAGGTAGCTTACACTTAAACTTTCCCTATGGGTTTGACCTAGTCTTAACTAGTTTTATTACTTACACGATCACCTACACTTGGGTGTTCCACAAGAGCGCACAATTTTTATCCGTGTTAAGTTTTTGGCGGTTAGTAGGGAGCTCTTGGGCCATTTGAGGGCAGTGTTGGAACCAGTTGCCCTTATTATAGAAAATATGCATTGTTTGCTATGCTAAAAGATATGAATGCATTTAAATGTCATGTTATGATATGCATATGTATTTACAAGAATGTTGATGCATGAATCTATTATCTGCAAAAGAATGCTCATGAGTTAGTGGATATTGACTGTCTTGTCACTTGTTGAGCACTAGGAGACAACGTATTCGACTACGTGGGCTTAGTGCCCTAGTGATCGTCATTCAGAAGGATATGAGTTTTTTAGTAATTTGATTTCTGTCGAGCTCTCCTTCTCTCTGAAACCATTTTTTCCTCTGGCGCCCTCATGGGTTTTCACCGAATCCAGTTATGTGATCGTTGTGCTTCTGTGTATCTTATTATTGAAAGTATGTGGCATCCACGACATTGGAATGATGCACTCACATAGTTAATCTCTTATTA
Source organism: Hydrangea macrophylla (assembly GCA_033977485.1). NCBI lineage: Eukaryota > Viridiplantae > Streptophyta > Magnoliopsida > Cornales > Hydrangeaceae > Hydrangea > Hydrangea macrophylla. Next base: position 94,876,217 of record CM066994.1, read on the forward strand.
AGAGTATTTTGCTATACCCCACTTGAAAATCCAAGGTGTAAGAATCATTAAAAGCATATCTTAGCCTATTCTCGCTGCAGTCATCATTTTTTTCATCATAGAAATGGGTAAAAGTGTTGAAATCCTCAGTGATAATCGAGAGTTACACATAGTTTAGTAGTCCCTTTTGAACCTAGATCTTGGGATCTCCAATCAGCTAGGTTGGGTTTCCACCATATCGACTCTTTATTTATAGGCTTTAATTCCATTCCCCCAATGAATTGCAAACTTGCTCTCTTGTAATACCTTAACGATAAGCGGATCTGCAACACATTTCTTTGAATTTTTCTGGTAAACATAAATAATTTCATCCGAGTGCAATTACTTTACGGTATTATGTCTACGACTTGCATATCGAGATTTACCATCATATTACTCTGTGCCCATCCAACTGTTGATTGGCCTTCACAAAATCCACAAATTGCTGGCAGAGATTTTGACCAATTTGGAATATCCTCTAAGAACTAGCAAAGCCACCCTACTTCTTCTCTTGCTTTATCTAAAGCTTTAGATTCAGATTCCATTGTTGATCAGGCAATGGAAGTCTATTGGGAGAATTTGCAAAATACGGTTGCACCTTTAATTATAAATACATATCCACTTGTGAATATTGAGTCCTTTGAATCAAAAATCCAATTCGGATGTATACCCTTCAAGTATAGTTGGATATCTTGTGCAGTGCATTTCATAGATCAGGATGTACCTCACGTATCCAAGTACCCTTGACTATCACCTTCCAATAATATACAATTGAATTACTTGTATACATACTCAGTTTGCTGACAGAGCATGCTAAATACGGTTGAGTGCAACTTACGACACGCACTAAACTACCAACTCAACATGATTACTCAAATAGAGATATGCTAGCGGTATTTTAATTAGTTATAGATTACTGTAGTTAATATATATATAGGTGTTCTCATTGGACTATACTCGTACTTGTCCAACAGACTAACTAGTATCACATCTGCAACACCTAAGTTTTTCATTTCAATTCACATACTCATAAATCCTCTTAATGTTCGCTTCTCTCAAAACCATTAGCTTTAAGTTCCACTGTGAAGGTGAATCCACTAGTCATATTGACTAATATCATAGGTTATCACATTTAATCATCTTCGGTTATCTCAAGGCTAACCCATATTATAGAATCATTACATATTCTACAAGAACAACTAATTTCACAAACAAATGTATTATACTCAAATTTCTACTTACAAAATATTAAAGAAATAGAAATAATAATGCAATATCTCGCAACATATATCTCCCCCACGTTTGCAAGTATAGGAAAGTTGATATGGAAAATATACTACCCCCACATTTGCAAAATTTCAAGATCACGTGACTTTACTTTATGATAGACCATTTCAAGATCACGTGACTTTACTTTATGTTAGAACAATTCACATGTTCATGGGTCTTAAATATATGTGCACAGGACCTATAACAACCTCCATAAAATAAATTATGCATAAACATAAAATCAGTCTTTCCTAGATTATTGGGGAAATCACGTCTAATCTCCCCACAGGATTTGTAAGAAATCAATGCAAGAACAAAAGAAAAATAAAGAACAAACACACAAGAACACCAGAGTTCTACATGGTTCGGCCAATTATGCCTACGTCTACACCGTTGCAGAGTTGTATTATGCTTTAGGGTTACAAAGAGAGTTGCAATCACTGTTTACAGCCTTATGAAAGAGCATTTATAGCCTGTATAAGGTTTCCTTACGAAAATAGCTTCCTAAACCTATTAGGAAACACAAATCCGCATCAAATCCTTGATTCCGCTCGGGCAGCGCCCGCCCGGGCCGATTAGATGGCGGGCGACATTTCAAAGGGTTTGTAGAAAAACTCGCCACCAAACTCGCCCGGACAAAAGTTTGCCACCAAACTCGTCACCAAGCTCGCCCGAGCAGATATAACTTGTTCAGACTTCTTTTTCCTTTTGCGAATAGAAGCTTTACCAAAACTATCCCATAGCTCTTGGAATTAGGCTCTACCATTCCTATCAATTTCCCACTTAAAGACTAATCACACTACTCTAACCCAAAACACGAAACCTTTCTCAAAGCCACAATCACACCCTCTGCAACGTGTCTTCAAGTCCTACACTTGAAGACCAACTAAAGTTCCACCCAACTTCAGTTTGTCAATGGTCACCGCTTTTGTCAACATGTCTGCTAGATTCTGACTCTCATTGATCTTCTCAAGAGATAGCACTCCATTATCCAAGAGAGACTGTATAAAGTGATATCTCAATTGAATATGCTTTGTCCTCGAATGGAAAACCGGATTCTTTGCTAGATGAATAGCACTTTGACTGTCACAGTGTAAAACACTATTTCCATGTTCCTTCCTCAATTCCTTCAAGAACCCTTGTAACCAAATCATCTCCTTGCTTGCCTCTGTCACGACAACATACTCTGCTTCAGTAGTAGAGAGAGCTACGATCTTCTGTAATTGAGACACCCAACTGATAGCCGTACCACCCAAAGTATAAATATACCCCGTTGTGCTATTTCTATTGTTCATATTACCTGCCAAATCCGCGTCTACATAACCTTGCAGTGCCATATTTACTCCTTTGAAACAAAGAGCCATCTCTGAAGTGCCCTCAAATACCTGAGAACCCATTTCAACGCCTCCCAATGCTTCTTGCCTGGATTGCTCATGTACCTACTCACAACTCCCACTGCATATGTAATGTCTGAACATGTACATACCATGGCATACATGAGGCTCCCAACTGCCAAAGCGTATGGAACTCTTTCCATATACTTCCGTTCTTCGGTTTCTAGGCATTGCTCCTTTGATAGCCTAAAGTGACTAGCCAAAGGAGAACCCACTGGTTTTGCATGTCCCATGCTATACCTGCTAAGCACCCTCTTCACATACTCTTCTTGTGACAGTTTCAACGTACCCGCTTCTCTGTCCCTGCTAATCCTCATCCCTAGGATTTCTTTAGCTTCGTGCAGATCTTTCATCCCAAAGTGTTCGGACAGCTAACTCTTCAAATTGTTCATATCTTGAATGAGTGGTCCTGCTAACAACATATCATCAACACACAAGAGAAAAATGATGAAATCACTTCCAAGCCTATTCACGTAACAACAATGATCTTCCTGACATCTTATGAAGCCACTTGAATGCATAAAACTGTTGAACTTCTTGTACCACTGTCGAGGTGCCTGCTTCAAACCGTACAAGCTTTTCACTAGCTTGCAAACCATATCCACTTTACCCGGTGCTTCAAACCCTAGCGGTTGCTTCATGTAGATTTCTTCATATAAATCACCATGGGGAAAAGTCGTCTTCACATCTAGCTGCTCTAGATGTAAGTCCTCTAGCGCCACTATGCTCAAAACCACCCTAATTGTAGTTAGCTTCACAACCGGAGAGAAAATTTTTGTATAGTCAATACCTTCCTTTTGCTAAAACCCTTTTACCACCAATCTCGCCTTATAGCACTTGCTACCATCGTGCTCTTCTTTTAACCTGTAAACCCATTTGTTGTCAAGTGCCTTCTTACCCTTGGGTAACTCGGTAAGTTCCCATGTCTCATTTGACATGAATGAGTCCATCTCATCTTTCATGGCTAACTCCCACTTAACGGAATCATCCACTTGTAGAGCTTCTTCATAACTTTCTGGTTCACCACTATTTGTCAATAACAAATAATACAAAGATGGAGAATACCTCTGTGTAGGTCTGGAGACTTTGGAAGTCTGCCTCACCGTAGAATCCGGTGTGACCGGCTCTTGCCGAGGAACTGTGTTTGCCGGTGTGTTCTCATCCCCAAATCTTCAATTTTCGAGGGCTCCTATAGATCAACCTATCCAGCCTTTTCACCTTAAGCTTTCGTGCTGCTTGACTTTGTACCCATCATATCCTTGTACATCACCTTCTCATTAAATACGACATCCTTGCTTCTAATGATTTTTCGATTTTGGTCATCCCAAAACCGATACCCGAACTCATTTGTGCCATAACCAATGAAAATGCACTTCTTCTATTTAGGGTCCAGCTTACTCTTAGCTTCAGAATTAATATACACATATAAAACACAACCAAACACACGCAAATAAGAAAGATTTACCTCTTTCCTGCTCCAAACCTCCTTTGGTAATCTCCCATCCAAAGGAAGTGATGGTCCACGATTGATAAGGTGTGCAGCCGTGCTAACTGCATCCGCCCAAAACATCTTGGGCAACACAGAATATTCATACTTCTGGCCCGTTCATTCAAAGTTTTGTTCATGCGTTCGGCTACGCCATTTTGCTGCGATGTCATTGGAATAGTCTTCTTCATCCTGATTCCATTATTGTAACGAAACTTAATGAACTCCTTGTCTTTGTACTCCCCCCCCCCCCCCCCCCCCCCCCCCCATTATCAGATCTAAAGCATTTTGCCTTTAAACCCGTTTCATTCTCCATCAAGGCTTTCCACTTCTTAAAAGTGCAAAAGACATCTGATTTATTTTTCAAAAAATAAACCCATACCTTCCGAGAAGAATCGTCAATGAAAGTCACATAGTACCTCGAGCCTGCAAGTGATGAAACTGTAGACAAGCTCTAGCTTCTCCATCTTCAAAATTTTCCCAGTCTTTGAAAAACCCACCTTCCTCTATTTCCCGAAGACATAATCTTCACAGAAGTCAATCTCTATTGATTTTAGGCTTTGTAGCTTTTCCATTGGCTGTAGAGCTTTCATCCCCTTCTCGCTCATGTGTCCAAGTCTGCTGTGCCACAGATTGGACTTATTGCTTGATTCAGCAACCGATATGGCATCTTTACTCTTCGCGGTCACATATAGAGTGCCTTCCCTTTTACCACGAGCCAACACCATGGCTCCCTTGGTAACCTTCCAATCAGCATTAGAAAACGTCGCAGTGTAACCCACACTAGCAAGTTGGCTCACAAAAATCAAATTCCTCTTCAAGCATGGCATATGCCTAACATCATTCAATTTCCACGTCGCTCCATTGGGTAACTTCATAGTCACCACACCCTTACCAATAATATTGCAAGGTTTATCATCCCCAAGATAAACCCTCCCGAAATCACCACGGACATATTTCTCCATGACCTCCATGTTCGATGTAGCATGAAAAGAGGCTCCCGAATCTACAACCCAAGATTCCAACTGAGTATCAAGAGACAAAATAAGAGCATCTTCATTGTCACTAGACACTGTATTTGCGGAATCCTGCTCCTTATTCTTCCATTTCCTCTTATCACCCATCTTTGTGCAACAGTCTCTACTTCTTTCCACAGTCCCAACATTCTGCATCGGCGGCCTTTACCCTTCCTTTAGACTTACCCCTCCGTGATTTTGATCTTCCCCGGTTTGCATTTCTCCCCGGTGCTCTTCCTCTATTATCCATATTCAATGGCAACCCAGATGGTTCACCCGATTCCCTCTGCCGAATTTCTTCGCTTAGAACCAAGTCACAGACATCACCATACTTCAAGGTATTGCTTCTGGAAGCATTGCTAACAGCTGTGACAGTCCCATTCCAACTATCCGGCAATGATGACAGAAAAAGCAGAGCCCAGATCTCATCATCGAATTAAATACCAATCGAACTCAACTATGGGGTTACAATATTGAATTCATTAAGGTGATCTGCTATAGATGCACCTTCTCCCATACGTAAGGTAAAAAGATGTCGCATCAAATATACCTTATTGGAAGTCGAGGGTTTCTCATACATATTGGACAAAGCAGTCATAAGACTCTTTGTTGTCTTCTCCTTTGCAATATTAAAGGCAACATTGCGAGCCAACGTTAACCGGATCATACCTAGGGCTTATCAGTCTAACAATGCCCAATCCTCATCTTTCATCCCTTCTGGTTTCTGTCCTAAAAGAGGAGCATAGAATGTCTTTTGATAAAGATAATCCTCCATCTACATCTTCTAAATTCCGAAGTCTATACCATCGAATTTGTCGATCTTCACTTTTCGTTCTTCTGCCATTGCTCGCACCCGAACCTGAAGCTTTGATACCAGTTGTCGGGGAAATCACATCTAATCTCCCCACAGGATCTATAAGAAATCAATGCAAGAACAAAAGAAAAAAAAAGAACAAAAACACAAGAACACCAGATTTCTAAGTGGTTCGGCCATTTATGCCTATGTCCACACTGTTGCAGAGTTGTATTATGCTTTAAGGTTACAAAGAGAGTTGCAATCACTGTTTACAGCCTTACGAAAGAGTATTTATAACCTGTACAAGGTTTCCTTACAAAAATAGCTTCCTAAACCTATTAGGAAACACAAATCCGCATCAAATCCTTGATTCCGCTCGGGCGGCCCACTCGGGCAGATGGCGGGCGCCATTTCAAAGGGTTAGTCACGATCCTCAAAGTTAAATTTAAGACTCAAAATAAAATTTGAACTTTTGGGGGCTAAAACCAAAATTTTTCAAATATAATGGGTCAAATTGTAAATAACTGAAAACTCATGACCGAGCAAGAGACATCCAGCAAAATGAGTATAATTTATTTTTTATTTTTACTTTTTACTTTTTTTTATAGATGATGACTTACCTGGATGACTCACGCCACACACACACGTACGCACAAACCCACACACTTAATCCAAGTAGTAGAACCCAAGAGATAGACTCGACACAAGCACACAGGGCGATTTGAACCCATCCACTCCCACTTAGAGTGAGGAGGTGATGCCACTTGACCACAAAGGTCATGGCGAGTATAAAATTTGAAACACTAAATATCAATGCAGAAAAATAAATACCAAAATTGGGAAGTAACACTTTAACATCATAAAGTCAAAAGTCCCAAAAATTTAACTATTGCATCTTGTGTCTTATGCTGCTTAGAGCAGTTCATCCTTGCCATTAGGATTATTATTTAAAAAAAAAAAAACCTTTAATGTAGCCTCCAGTACTCGAGCTATTTCACATGGTATGTAATCAAGTAACATAGCCTTGTAGTTCAGGACCTCAAAAAGGTTGAAGAAAAGTTAACACTAAATCCTACCTCCAAATTAAATCGTTATGATTTTCTTTGCTATTTGATAAACATGAGTTATCATTAAACCTTTTCCATGATGGGATATAATTCCTTTGAAAGGCTATCATTGCCACAACAGAAACATGAAAATAAAAATATAATAGCTTTCAGGTAAAAGGTGTCTTATTATGGTTCTTTTCCATGTAAATACATATAATCCTTTGTTAACATACATATCTGTTACCCAAAATACATTGAAATGCAAATTACCAGGGGCGGAGGCAGTAAGGAGAGAAGTCTTTGGTACAGTAAGAAATATAGTGTGTAAATTGTAAGAGGCACAGTTTGCACAATATATTTTTAATTGTACCAAAGACTTCTCCGCAGAGGTACACTTTGCACAGTATATTTCTAACTGTACCGAAGACTTCTCCGCACTAAGGGACAAGGGTTGGTTGGCCCCCTTTGAGATTTTGAGAATTAAAATTTTATCCTAATTTTTTTAGTATTTTACATTTAAGCCCCCCACAACTTATGTTTAGGCCCCCTAAAGGGATCTAAGGCTCAATTTAGTGCCATCAACTACATATATATATATATATATTGATATATAGGTATATACAACTAAAAAAAAAGACACCTAGAATATTGAAAATTACAATTTTAGTGTGAATTTTATGCGTTTTAGAAATAGGCCCCCTTAGAATTTTTAAAGACATTGTACAATATTTACGTGTCACCAAATACACTTATATTATAAGCATATCCCAAAATATCGCAATTATATACAAGTAGACCCTTAAAAAAAACCACCAATTGTGTATAAATAGACCCCAAAAAATTCGTCTCGGAGTCGCTGCCCCTGAACTCCCGAATAGCCTAGGCTCACACTGACCAAAATTTCTGCCTTTGCCCTTGCAAATAACGGATAAACTTGAAAACTAAAATTAATATAGTAAATATTGTAAAATAAAACAAAACCTGGTTTATATGCAATACGAAATATTAGATCGAGTCTAGTGTTGGACACTATATCCTCAAGACAATTATGCCCCGCATTGGTGTTCACGGATTTTCAGCATTTGTCTCCCAGAATACAACGATCTCGCCCTTACTATAGAAACACTTCAAATAATAAGGTTCTAGCGAACATACTGATGTTTGTACTCTCTTAAACACTTGACAAATTCTATATATACATATATGAACTACGAAACTAACTAATCTAATTCATACTAAATGAATGAATAATTGTCATATATATAGACCTCGAGGTGACTATTTGTGAATAGTCATATATAGCCAGTGACTATTCGTGAAAGACCAATTGCATAAGAGATTGTTTGGCATGACCAAAATCGACCATATTTAACAAAACTATTTTTCCTTCAATTTTTCCAATCCTTTAAGAAACGGCGAAGCCACTCTGCTTCTCTTTTTCTTTATTGAAATCAATAAATTCAAATTCCATTATTGATCAGACAATGCGAATCTATTTAGAGGATTTCCAAGATATGGCTACACGTTCAAGTGTCAAGACGTTTAGGAAGCCAAGAATTTTGGCCACAACCACTTTTTACCTATATAAAGTTTCAAACCCTCAACCAAGAAGGTATAAATTGTATAACACTCCCCCTTATTGAGACTGGCATCCACCCAAATTAGGTAGTTGTGGTTCACTCCCTTAATATCATACATGCTTTTAACAGTTTAATACCAGTAGTATGTTAGTATCATTACAATTTAGTGGCAGTTACATCATAATGGCAGAACAAGTAACTGCATTCCAAGTTTGATGGCAGTGAAATGCTTCTGCAACAAAGTAAAGGACGCTGATCACATGTGCTAAAATTGGCCATAAGATTTGCAATCATTTTGACTATTTTGGACGATATATTTGTTTATTTATTTTTTATCTTCATCTGGGCTTGCTTTTTGAAATCCAAAAAGTGGATGTGCAAGTTGAATGGAGAAAATGACTTTTTAACACTAGATTTTGAGATGAAAAAATACGAAATGTTTTTCTAATTCTTTTTTATTTTTTTTTGCCAATCAAATTGTCTGGTAGATTACGTATTTATAACTTTATTAGATGTGGAATTGAAGTTTGTATATTATGGCATTTTGAGCAAAGGCGGAGGGTTGTAGAGGTTCCACCCCAAAAAAAAAAAAATAAACAAATAAACAAAAAATAAAAATAAAATTAATATATTATGATATTTTAACCCAAATGTAGTATAGCCCACAACATTTGAGAAATTTTTTTTAGTACATATGATATTTTAGCCCAAATGTAATCTAGTCCACCCCAATTATGTATTTCAAACTCAATTTGACACTATATATTGTTGATAAATAGACCCCACCAGTTAGGCTCTAAAGAGGGCTAGGGACTCTTTATTAAAGAGAGGGCCTCTGTTTTGACTGTCAAATCCGATTTTTAAACACGATCTGACATTTAAAACATAGGTCGATGACGCCCTCTCTAGAGAATTTTCGTAGACCCCAAAATGTATAAATAAACCCCAAAAGGTAATATTATTCTTAAATATACCAAATTTGACACCATATTTCATTATCAAAATATGTATAAATAGATTCTAAATTTTTTTTTTCCCGACTCCTCCCTTGATTTTGAATTCTGGAAAAAAGACATTAGAAAAGTATTTTGGGGACGTTGTCAAATGGTGATTCCCAGGTTTTAAAATGTATTCGGAAAGGGGGACAAACTTGTCGGTAAAGATTCTTTCAGCTAAATAATAGACCCCAGACAAATCTAATGTCCTTCATGGGTTAATAAAAAGTTGGCCTGGAGTGTTAGTTGAAAATTGTTTGTTGGAAGGACTTTTAAAAGATTTTTCCTTAAAATTATTGTACTAGACATAAGTAGTTTTAAAAAGAATGAAATGCTTTAAAATTTTTTTGGCATCGTTGGTTTAATATAGAGGACTAAAGGTGTTCGTCCCTATTAATCATTTATTCAAAACCATTTCTGACTAGTTTTCATTTGTTTGACAAAGGGGATACACTCTAGTCATTTCATTTTCATTGTTAAGTCCACTGTCCATTGAAAGTTCCACCTCCGATATAATTCAATATGATTGTAACTCCTATAGACAAATGACATTCAAAATTTCCCCATTTGCAACCAAAAAAAAATTAAAAATATAAAAAAAATAAAAATAAAAATAAAAAAAGTTTCACCTCAAACTTAACTACACGGATTTCTGTTTACCTAAAAGATTTATTACTGTTTACCTAAAAAAGAATGAGTAATCCAATGCTTTCTAAATCCAAATCCTAAATTCACATTTCAAATAATGTGATAGTGGATCTACTGAATTTTGATTGAAAGATGTTGAAGAGACCCATAGTGAACTTACTGCCACATCATTTGAAATTTGGATTTGATATTTGACTTTGAAAAGCAAAGCATTACTCCTAACCAAAAAAAAAAACTACACGGATTACGTTTTATGTTATACGTTTGAAACTACAAGGAGCTTATGTGAAAATGCTTCTAAGAAAGGAGTTGTAGGTAAAGTGTTAATATCTGTCATGTGGTGATTGCACACATCACCAAAAGGGAAAATGTGTCTACAATATCGTCCTTACTTATATGTCCACATAGACTATTTTTCTACTCAATCAAATCTCCAAGAGTTCCCTACAGCTCAACTACTTGGGGCATCTTAAAGGAGCCCAGGAAGGCTGCAACTCCAACTCTTGGGGCATTCCAGAAGGCCAAACTCATAATGATGGAAGGTCCTCTCTAGGGAGGGTGCAACTCCAACACTTACGACACTACCACAGAGGGCCAAGCCCATAATGGGAGGGTCCCTCCATAAATCTCCAGGAAGGCCCAATGCTAAGTGCAGTTCCAATACTCAAGGCGTCCACCTCAATGAGAGCCCCAGCCCCTAGAGGTCATGGCACTTTAGAGGGCCAGACTTATGGCAATTACAGGAGCCCATAATAAATACACGAGCACACATACTTACACTTGGGTCAACCACTCCTGGTCCGGAGCAGTACTTCAGGGTGGCCTGGTCCATTGGGATCTCAATAGCTCTTGGTTAGGTGGCTAGAGTCAAGGGTGTCTCCCTAATTCACGCCTCCTAGGCAAAATTAGGGTTAGTTCCAAAGGAGAGAGAGAGAGAGAGAGAGAGATACGTGACCTTCACGTGCCCTGCACCTTTTAGCCTATGGCCAATTAGAAAGCCCCATGACCTTAAGACTAGCCGAGCCATTGGCCCTCCATTGCCTTATCACTTTCAACCCTGTTTAACCCCTTCAACCAATAGCGCCATCTTGATATACTCCCACGCTTAACCCTCCACAACCAATAGCGTTTAACCCCTGCAACCAATAGCGCCATCTTGATATACTCCCATACACTCACTCGCTTAACCCTCTTCACCCAATAGTAAGCCATCCTTCAATGACAGATCTGCAACTACTACCTCACCTGCCAACCACCAATGACACTCTCCTTTGTCACATGACCCGTCCTTGTTTGACCCCTTGTATAGTCAAGATCTCATTTAATACCCTCAACTACCTTAAACATAAGCATTTAAGGCCTTCACCAACCTTAAACTAAGGGACCTCTCCTAGGGCGTTAGCACAGCACCATAACAACAGAGCCTCCAGTTATACCATACACCCTCACAACGCTGCTATAAATACTAGCCTCATTTAATACATCCAACAACCCGAATGAGATCTTGACCATCATCCAAGCTACTCTTTGTAGACATTTTAGTCATTACTTCCATACCTACCACTCCCCTTCTACCTTCGCTCATACCTTAGTACCACTCCTTTTCCTCCTTCACTTCTTCTATACCTTTTATCCTCACCTTAGGATACCTACTGCTTCTCTCTCTCTCTCTCTCTCTCTCTCTCTCTCTCTCTCTTTTGGAACTACCTAGGCTCTCACTCGAGCCACGTCCTCTCTAGACCCATCTGATTGTACTACTACTTTTCTATTACTTTAATATATCTTACACACTACTACGTGTTATACCTCTCTGTACACATCATCCACACTAAAAAGAACTCACACATTTTGTCTACTACAGTGGGAGATGTACTCGTAGACAAGGTTAGCTCATAGCAACAACAACTACTTCCTAAACCAAAGGGGTGTCCCCCTAAGAAAGCTAAGGTCCTACCTATTGGGTGTAACGCTCACCAGAGCATCCACCCTAGTAGGGAGGAGCCTGCAAACTCTCAGACTCACGATTCGCCAGGATCTGTTGGTATCTTTGAACTTGACATAGTTAAGCAACTTGAACAGATGAAGGGTTTACCAAAAACACCTCCAAAAACTTGAGGAACAAAACTGCCTCATCATGGAAACATTCACAACTATAGCGTAAGAAGTGCCACGACCAGCTCCTAATGTTCCATCCAGGTAGGATCGTGGTGCAGTCATGGCATGGTACCGGCACGACACAAAGGGAGTCGCGGCGTGGGTATACATGCAGATGTGGTGTGATGTTGGTAATGGTGTACAGGTGTGTGGAGGTGCGGCAGCGGTGATGGGTGTGGGGGGAATTGTGGTATATGGTTGTGGTGTATGGATGTAGTGTTTAGAGGCTTTGGGGGAGTAACAGTGGTGTTATGGTGTCTTGGAAGGAGGTAATGAGATGTGTGGTGTATTAGAGGGACGAGGGTAGTGTTTGATTTAAGGGGGTTATGGAATATATAGGGCTCTAAGGAGGTGAGATGTAATTGAGCTTGAGGGGGTACGATGGTGTTTGGAAGGTAGTGTGTGATTTAAGGGGTTGTGGAATATATAGGGTTCCAAGGAGGACGATCTTGAAATGTAAGTAAGCTTGAGGGGGTATGGTAGTGTTTGGAGGGTAGTGTGTGATTTAAGGAGTTGTGGAATATGTAGGGCTCCAAGGAGGACGATCATGGAATGTGAGTGAGTGTGAAGGGGTGTGATGATGTTTGGAGAGGGATTATACTTTCTTTCTCCTCAACTTTCTCTCTCCATACCCTTGTCATGAGCGCAAGTGATGCCCACTCATAAACACCCCCATAACACCGAGTAACCCGCAATCACAGCATCAAGTAACTACACCTCCACAACCTTTTTTTTCCTACTCCAGTAGATTCAGAAAATCTATTGAGTGATTCTCAAACTTTTGAGTTCCAACACTTTAACCAGTGGGTCTTCAAGCTTCTCTAATGTTTAGAGTAATAATAATAATAATTTTTTGGAGGCTAAAAAAATTTATATATATGGAAATATTTCAAAAAAAAAAAAAAGAAAAGAAAAAAAAGGGGCGACGACTGTGGAACATGTGTATTTCAAGAGGTACGGCAAAGGAAGAGGAACGGCTGTGGAATATGTGTATTTCAAGGGGTACGATGGAGGAAGAGGCACGACTGTGAAATATGTGTATTTCAGGAGGTACGGCGAAGGGATAACTGTGCATTTCAAGAGGCACGACCATGTGATACGTGTGGAGGGTACAACGGAGGAATGGCTATGTGATACGGTTGAACATATATATATATATATATATATTCTTACATCCCCAGTACTACTACCACTCACACATCAACACGTCAGTCCCCTCACATCAACACTAATCAGTTTCCCTTAAAAATATATATATATATATATATATCTTTGAAATTTTTTATTTTTTATTTTCTCTTTCTTCTCTCTCCTACATGATTAACCCCATCACCTACAACATTCAAATCTTCCGGACACTTGAGACCCACCCTTTCTTTTATCAACTCAACCAATCTCCTCCAACAAAACTCCTCTGCAAAGCTAAACTTTTGCCCTCATACACCAACATTCCATCTCCTCACATTTTTCTTTCTTCCGAAAAAAAAAAAAACATTAAATTCTCCCAAATTCCACCAACTCTTAGTACAAAGCAAAGAATGATATTTTGCATTTCCTCCAATACTTCCTAATTTTTTTTTTCTCTATATCCCCTACTACAAATATACATATATATCAGTCCAAATCTTATATATATATCAATCCAAATCTTAAGTGAATTTTAAAAAACGAACCCAAAAGACGGACTATGTAAAAACTGGGAAATTCTCCCAAAAGACTGAGAAATTCTCGCTCTTTGAAATTTCTCAGTCTTTTGTGAGAATTTCTCAGTCTTTACACAGTCCGTCTCTTAGATCCGTTTTTCAAGGTTCGTCTAAGATCCAGACTCTATATATATATATATACATATATACAATTTTTTTTTTTTGGGAGGGAATAAAATCATTTACATCCTGTACCTTTACTTCTCACCTACTATATTTTGTTTAAAAACTGAGAGGAAGGGCAAAGTTCTCCTACATCCATTTTTTAATTTATTTTTTCTTTCACCCCCCTATTTTTGCATAAAATGGGGGTGCGAATAAAGTAAGCCACAAGAGGAAGAAATGTCCCAATTGTAAAAAGAAGAAAACACGCCATAGTAACTGTACCTGTGTTTTGGACATAGAAGAAGACGACTTGTAATTCAAGCACAAAGAAATACAGATTTTCAACATTGTTACACATGGTTCAAGCACAAAGAGATACATAGTATCAACATTGTTACACATGCGTAATCTTTTGACTAAGCTACGATCACAACCTAAGATCTCTTAGGTAAAAACAAAAAAGACAATTCACCAAAACAAGCCTTGAAACACCGGAGTGTTGGCCGTAGTCGGAGCAGTATTGACATGCGAATTAGGAAGTCGCTCCAAAGCTAGCTGCACTGACCAACGCCTCCTCCACCCTCCTCAGCTCTGTCATCAACTCCTGTTCGTTTTCTCCATACATTCTAGAATCCACTCGTCCCTTTGGAGTTCGGTCAGTCCCTTTTCTCTTGCGAGCATTGGACTAGCAAATCATACGAGCCCTCATATTACAAAGTGTCTGCTCGGCTCCCTCTTGCTCAGCAACCAACAACTCTCTACGTATAGACGGCTCCAAGAGCTCCAAGAGTCGATACTTCCAAACAACATGATCCACAAAATCAATCAACCAAGCCACATGCATACTGCGGGAACTCAATTCCCATAACTCCACCCTGAGATCCCCGAAATACTCAAAATAAGCCTGGCCAAAAGTGGTTTACTCCATCCTTCGAATAATCTGCCCAAGATTACGATAAACTTTGGTCTGTTCAGCAGGATCAAGGATATTAAACTCCACGAACGTGCTAGGACGCTCCACATATAACTCTCCAAGAAACTATGAAGTGTTTGTACCAATTTTATCCGACGCCACACATATACACCATCAGGCAGGTCTCCAAATTTCTCTAGAAGAGTGAAAACCAAATAGCCTTCTATTGAGGACCCAGAGCGTGAGGAGCCAGAATGCGTGGAGGCTGACATTGTCAAAAAGTCGTGAAAAACAAAAGAAGATAGGAATACCCAAGTAGGTACACATCAACTCTTTATATGGTAAACGACTGTTAGACCCAAAAACCAAGAAGATTGTAATAGCCAATGGGTTATGGCCAAACACTAATGACTAGGTCATAGTAGGCTGCCTTTACCTGTAAAGTTACCCATGGGGGAATTTGACGTATCACTGAAACTGAGCTTGCCTAGGAATCACCCAAGCAGCAGCATCAAATGAAACCACATTTTCAAACGAAGAGGGAAAAGAGGGGAACAAGTAATCATTTACATCACCACTACAAGCCTCGCTTTCTCCCTGCTGGCCTCATCAGGGTGGCACAAGCAACATGCTCTCCACTTTTCTGAGAAGGGTGACACGAGCATCGAGCTCTTCACCACAGGGTCGGCACGAGCATCACGCTCTCCCCCTGCGAGTCTCGCTACTCCCCCTTTCTGAGTCCCAGGTGGCACGGGCATCGTGTTCTCCACCTCAGGGCGGCACGAGTATCACACTCTCTCCCAGCATCACGAGCATCACGCTCTCTAGCTCAGGGTGACATGCGTATCACACTTTCCCCCTACATCACTCGGGCAACACGAGTATAAACCCCTCCCCCATTTGTGCGGCTGGTGGCACGAGCATCACACTCTCCACCATTACACCAAAACGATCACCAAGTTCACCATCCGAGATCACAAAATGTTAATTCATAGACATAACACTCCACGAAATTCTACACAAAGAGCAAGCAAAGCAAAATAGCAAAGAAAAAGGAAGTACTACGAGAGAATTCGAGAACAAATAGTTTCCAGTAATTGGGAAGATCGTATTTTTTTTATTAACAATCTCAAAATACATTGTACTATTACAACTTCTCCATAAACACCTAGAAAATCAACAATCACATCACAAGAGCCACCCTTGGCACCCGCAAATCATGCAGCGCAGTCCCACTAGCCACTAAACCCTAAGCCCTAAACCTAAGGTGAAAACCCAAAGGGGGGGAGGGGTCAGAAGCGCAAGCCTATACCCTGGCCTAGAAGGGGTAACCCCAAAAAATCTACATAATTATACATATATATTTATAAAAAAAAACTCGTTCTTGCAGGAAACGCCATCCCCTCGGAACAACACCCACTAGAGAAGGTAGCCAGACGTTCCTGGTAAATACAAAGATTATTCTTTTTTTTTTCCCTGGTAAAGATAAAGATTCAACAGTTCAATGGCACGACGATTAAGTCAACTGCATCACAACCTCCAAAAGCTTCGAGATTTCATTAGAAAACAAAGACGTTCAGGCAAGAAGCTTCGAGAACGTGAAGCTTGAACTACACCTCAACCAGTTCCCCATTTGAATACAAGCTCGACAATTGAGTAGAAAACTAGAGCAAAGGATCACCCCTTTTATAGCAATGATGGGGGACACTGTAATGTGACATGATAGGAGGGCCACTATACCCATGTGACATGGTACTACATCCACGTGAAGTTCAAGTCACTTAAAGCATGAAAAGCAAGAGGTGTCCATCAACCAGCTGGAGACATAATTAGCTGTTACAAACAGACATTCTTAATAGTCATGCCCGCCTGCCACGTTCTGCACACCTGTCATGCGGACATGGGGGCTACTATAGATAATGTGTATTAATATGCACACAAAAGGGAAACGTGTCTACAACATTGTCATTACTTATATGTCCACATAGACTACTTATCTACTCAATCAAATCTCCAAGAGGGCACTGCAACTCAACTACTTGGGGCATCTTAAAGGGCCTAGTCCATGATGAGGGGAGGCCTAGAAAGGCTGCAACTCCAACACTTGGGGCTTTCCAGAAGGCCAAGCCCATAATGATGGAAGGCTCTCTCTAGGGAGGGCGCAACTCCAACACTTAACGGCACCACCACAGAGGGCCAAGTCCATAATGGGAGGGTCCCCACATGAATCTCCAGGAAGGCCCAATGCTAAGTGCAATTCCAATACTCAAGGCCTCCACCTCAATGAGAGCCCCAGCCCCTAGGGGTCAGGGCACTTTAGAGGGCCAGACTTTTGGTAATTACAGGAGCCCATAATAAATACACGAGCACATATACGTACACTTGGGTCAACCACCCTTCGTCCGGAGCAGTACTGAAGGGTGGCCTGGCCCATTGGGATCTCGAGAGCTCGTGGTCAGGAGGCTAGAGTCAAGGGTGTCTCTCTAATTCACGCCTCATAGGCAAAATTAGGGTTAGTTCCAAAGAAGAGAGAAAGACACGTGACCTTCACATGCCCTGCTCCATTCAGCCCACAACCAATTAGAAAGCGCCATGGCATTAAGACTAGCCGAGCCATTGACCCTCCATTGCCTTATCACTTTCAACCTCGTTTAACCCCTGCAACCAATAGAGCCATCTTGATATACTCCACGCTTAACCCTCTACAACCAATAGCGCTTAACCCCTGCAACCAATAGCGCCATCTTGATATTCTCCCACGCTTAACCCTCTGCAACCAATAGCGCCATCTTGATACACTTCCTCGCTTAACCCTCTTCACCCAATACTAAGCCATCCTGCGATGACACATCTGAAACTGCTACCTCGCCTGCCAACCACCAATGACACTCATCTTTGTCACATGACCCGTCCTTGTTTGACCCCTTACATGGTCAAAATCTCATTTAATACCCTCACCTACATTAAACATAAGCATTTAAGGCCCTCACCTACCTTAAACAGAGGGACCTCTCGTAGGGCGCCAACACACCACACTGACAGAGCCTCCAGTTGTACCATATACCCTCACAACTTTACTATAAATACCAATCTCATTTAATACATCCAACAACCCGAATCCACTCCAGGTTTGAGCAATTAATCAAGTTCTCACACCCTCCTTACCATCATCCAAGCAACTCCTCGTAGGCTTTTTAGTCATTATTTCCATACCTACCACTCCCTCTCCACCTTCACTCATACCTTAGTACCGCTCCTCTTCCTCCTTTACTCCTTCCATACCTTCTATGCTCACCTTAGGACACCTACTGCTTCTCTCTCTCTCTCTCTCTCTCTCTCTCTCTCTCTCTCATTTGGAACTACCTTGGCTCTCACTCATGCCACGTCCTCTCTGGGCCATCTGATTGTAGTACTACTTTTCTATTATTTTACTATATCTTACAAACACTAGTCTGCCTATGTGTTATACCTCTTTGTACACATCAACCACACTAAAATGAACTCACACTGGAGTTATATTCTAAACCAACAAACATCAATGTGCTAATTAACCTGCCATGCCCACCCACCCACCAGTACTTCAAAGAACAATGCTATGCTTCCCAAATACATGTGATAGTATGCCCACTAGATTTTGATTGAGAGATATTGAAATGTCGTCCCACCATGAAAGTGGTCCCACTGCCACATGTATTGGGAAGCATTTGAGATCCAAAATTGAAAAGCATAATATTACTTGTACATCAAACTGTGATTTTTCAACAAAAACGGACCTTTTATTTTGGATGATGAGAAAACCCTCCAAAGCCAAGCCAAAGAAAATGGGTTACTTTCTGAATTAGCTAACATTTATCTGTTTGTTTAGCTACGACACCCACATACATGCACGCACACATCCGTACTTTTAGAGGTGAATTTTCACTCAAAAAACTTACAAGTTCTGTCCCCCCGGACCAAGGACCTGACCATGATATGAGGGCCTCAGATTCATGCAAAGGCAGCTGTCCAAATGATTCGTCCACATGATTCGGGTAAGGCTAGGAATTTTCAAGCCTTGGTAAGGCTTTTATGATGTGATGACAAGAGAACCCTCCAAAGCCGGACCAAAAAGCCTGACTGTGTGTGTCCTTTCCATCCTCCCAGGTAGGTGAATTAATCTATCCTTCTTTCCAAGCAGGCGCCAAAGGGTGGGTGAACTCATATTCATGCAAAGTAGGCTCTCCACATGAATTGGGTAGGCCTAGGACCAGTGGCCCCAAGGAATTCACACGCCTCAGTAAGGCTTCATGAAGTGCTAAGGATGTCTTATACGCCATTAAGTAATACCCACCTTTATGAGGGAAAAATAATACTTCAAACCTTGAGATGAACTTCTTTGGAAACTACAAGACTTTCTGAGATCCAATATCACATTATGACAAAGCTTTGTAGCAGGTCAACAAACCACAAAAGCCTCTTTTATTTTGATTCAAAAGCTTGAATTATCTGAAGAGATATAGGTAAGTGGGTTTTAAAAAGAAAAAAAGATTGGGTCAAACATTTTGTGGTTGAAATTCCAAAAGCAGGAGAAGATAATGAAGGGAACATTAAACTGCCTTTCCATCACTTCAGTTCAGTGAAAAGCTTTGGTGCAACCTGCATTTAGGAATTCCACTAAGAACAGATGAACGAGGAAAAAGAACATAATAATCTCCGTGAACCCTAGCACAATGACGGTAGTTAAAACAAGGCTACAAAACACTTCAGCACCCTTCTGTTTTTAGCAAAGTCTTATTTACAAACTCTATTGTCAATTGCATCACTTAAGGCTCTATTTAAATTATGGATTTAGAGAAGGAAAGGAAGTATGTTTTCACTACTGATTTATTCCATGTTTAACAACCTGTTTGGATTGAGAGAAGAGAAGAGAAAGGAGGCCATTTTCTATCGGCTTCTCTTGTTTGGTAAGTTGATGGAGAGATTGTGGAGGGAGTTGGAGGGAAAAGAGCCCATCTTTGTTTCTCTCCAAGTCGGATGAGATTCAAAGGAGAAGAGAAGAGACTAATAATCAAATAATTTAAAAAGACCAATATGTCCCAAAGAAATTTTTGTTTATTTTGCACCGGTGAGGTGCCATTATTTAATAGAGGATAAAGAGTAAAATGGTTCTAAACACTTTCTTTTCTTCTCTTAGTAATGCTATCCTAACAAGAGAGTAATTTTATTTTCTCTTCTCTCTTTTCCATCCAAATAAGGTGGGGAAGAAGCATACTATCTCTTCTCTTCTTCTTTTATTTATTCCCCTTTTCCCTTTCTTCTCTTAATGAGTTTCTCTTCTCCTCTCTCCACTTCTCTCACTCTAAACAGTGTGTGAATGAAGTTAGAAACTACAAATTTTCATATGACATATAAAGAAGTGAAGTGAGTCGCTATTTATTTATTTTTATTTTTCTTGAAGTTCAATTTATTTTTCACCCCATTTTCTTTTTCTTACTATTTCCCCCAATGTTTTGTTTGTTACCCGAAGAAAGCAAATCAATTTTCTCAATGTTTTCTTGTCCTTCAGCTCACTTAATCCATGAACCAAGCAAAAGACTAAGGCTCCCGATTTTTCAATCAAATTGAGGACAAGTATCAGTGGTAATTGTCCTTAATTGAAATCGATTGTCCTCGGTTATCCTCAATTGAAACTAATATTAGAAGAAGAAGAAGAAGAAGAAGAAGAAGAAGAAGAAGACTCACATTCTTATCAACACAAGACCAGTAGTCAAAGTACTGCCCTGTGCAGTGCTTGCTTCCAGTGTCATCTCCCTGGATCCTCTTAACACAATCCTGTAATACATAAAAATCATTAATATCTATAGGTGCATCCCTACAAAATCAAAATGCAACCATTTCAAATCCATTACGGCTCTATTTTGTTTGAAATTTATAGAAGGAAACAAAAAGGAAAGGAAAAGTGGTTTCCCCGTTTTTTCCTTGTGTTTTACTACATGCCTATTCACATATAAAATTAAAAACATTCCAAATATGCTTCTAACTTAGGAAAAAAGAGAGGGAAGCGACTCACAAACTTCAAGATCATTAATCTCTCTCTCTCTCTCTCTCTCTCTCTCTCTCTCTCTCTCTCTCTCTCTCTCTCTCTCTCTCTCTCTTTTCTCTACCTTTCTATTTTTCTCACTCTTGTCCTCATTAACCAAAACAAGGGAACTCTTGAAAGCTTGAAGTACTCAAGCAAATTGTTCAAGTAGAATGCAGCAAGCTTTGTATGTACACTTGCATATGTTAGAATAGCGTGATTCTAATTAAATTAAAGAATGGTAGCAAAAGATTAAAGATATAAATAAATAATAGAGAGTATCCAAGCCATATGCTGCTGCATTGTCTAACCTATTCAGGAAAATAATTAAAAAGCAATTCATAACTTTCTGTCTTCCAGCAGCTGAACAGAGAAGTACAGGAGCTAGTGCTTATTGCTTATCTGGCCGGTGCTAAATATTTCCAATTTCACAACTGTCTTAAATCTTAATACTTTTAGAGTCAATCAGTAAAACTACAACGAAACAAGTATTGCTAGAGATATGGTATGAAGCATAGGCCTTACTGCATATTATGTGATAAAGTATTGCCTTCCATGGGTGTCACATTCTGTGGAATGTACTAATGCGCTTTAGTTGATCAAAGAATACTTACCAAGAAAAAGATTAAAGATTAAAACAGATATCATTCAAAGATAGGTGACCTCCTGCTATAATCTATGGCGGTTTATATGTTGAAGGCATTACCTACCACTTACAAGTTACTGTCTATACATATCATGCCATTTCAAAGCTGTTATTAGAATAACAAGTAGAAACATCAGCGACAAGTAGAAATCTCAGCGACCTTATTTTCCTTAAACTTCACTTCTAACATAATCTCAACGAAGTGCTAACATTTAGCTTTGAAAATGATCATTCCCCAATGGATTGGTCTTCCAGATTGGACATATTTTAACAATCAAACAAATATCGCACCCAAACAAACCCCAATACCTTCTCAAAACTAAAAGTACTATATTTCTAGCACACTTGGGGCACATTTGAATTGGCCGTGGCTTTTGAATTCACGCAGAAGCAACTTAGGTGCTTCTGCTTTATTAGAGATTTTGTCTTTTGCTATGTTGCACGGACACTTCACTTTGGGTCATGTCCGTGTGACACCAACACTCGTCGGACATGCGTCTCCACGTGTCAGACACACTAAAAAATGTGTGTTAAAATTTTTTTAACATCGGACACACCTTGAGCATGTGTCGGACACGCAGCCGACCTGGTCGGACACGAGAGTGAACTCGGCATGGTGGCCTCTCATTAGAAATGCTTTTAACATTTTGAGCAATAGTCTAAATATAGTAAAATTGGGGATAAGCAATTGGTGTCTTTGAGAATCCTGGACAGCGAATTGTATATTTAATTCAAAGATATAATTATTTATTAGTCGTATCCTAGCCGAGTTCATATCCTGCATTTTTAGGAGCCGTATCGGCGTGTCCGTATCATGTCGTGTATCCGTGTCACGTGTCCGTATCCATGCTACTGCTACATAGGTCTTTTGTAATGGCAAACTATAACCCCTAGGGTCATACCTTTTGTAGCCAGTCTACTTCATTTAGGGTCACATCTTAGTTATTATTCCATGCAATATCATGTCCATTCCCAGGCCCAAACCTACAATCTATATAAATTTTTCATCCTTTAGCACCTTCAACTTATCACTCTCCTTCTCACGGTCACCAATTTTTTAATAAGAAAAATCTTAGATAACTATGTGACAAAACTTCCCAAATGGGTACTACCCTTAACTTTTTGTGTACGCATAATTAGCACAATTTTAGGTTGTCATCCACTAGCATATCACAAGCATTTGGTTCCAGTAACACTCATGTTCCTTGATCTCCATCTTCTTCCTCGTAATAATTTGAATATGTCCACACTTCTTTTACCTTACTTTCCATCACCGCATCATCTTTTGTTTTGCTAATAATGATGTTACAGTAAGATAATTAATTCAAATAACACCCAACTACTCCCTGGGCCCTAAAGTTTCAACTTTTTCTCATTTTTCATCTATCTTTACCAACACATTCTAAAACCTTCTACGCCCAGAATAACATTTTGTAGTTTTGACTAAAGACTAAAGACCTTGCGCCAGTTTCGCAGATGGAAGCTCTACAGCCAAGAAACCATATACATCATGCTCCATCATTCTGTACACGCCTAATAATTTCAAGAAGAACCAATTTAAGAAAATGATAGCTCAATGGTACCAATGAAATAAGCCCCCTTTTGATCAATGACCATTTTCCTCTTCCACGGTTGACACTGATTGAACTGCATCATGTATGTCAAGGACCATGTTCGTACACTATCTAGCACAGAGTGGACACTGCACAGTGGCTCCCAAATTACGGAGGTAAAAGTCTTAAAAAAATATAATGCGTGAATCAACCAATTCTTACAATGTGATAACCTCTTTCCCTTAACTACAAGACAAAAGCTAAGAAGCACCGACACGGATACGGCGACACGGACACGGCACGACACGGCGACACGGCAAAACCTAAAGAAAGGCCAACACGACACGGCAGCGACACGGAAACTAGTAATTATACATATATATACTTTATATGTAACCATACAACATAAAATGACAATATTCTTAAAATAACTCAGAACTAAGATGTTAAATAAATCACCTCTAAATAACAATTCAACATGAAAATATCATAACAATAATGCCAATTAGCAACTCTGCCATTTAAGCACTAGTAACAAAGCAACTATAATATCATAAGTCATAACATTCGTTAAGGAAAAAAAAAAGTAACAAGATGCATATAAGGTAAAGCACTTCAATATCTACATCCATTCAAAATAAGTTTTCAACCTTAATACAAAAGTAAGCAAAATACAAAAGTAAGCAAAAAGAGCATTTAGGTCAATGTCCTATCTTTATATCGAACACATTAGTGGACTAAATAACAAAATGTATTGTCAACAAAAAGACCATCTTCAAATTCCCTAGGACAAAAGGGAAAAAACAATCACAATAAAAACTATCGAGTAAAAACCATAGTTTCCAAAAAAAAAGAAAAAAAAAATCCCTTATCTGAAATCTGAAAGAAAAACCTTAGTCTGAAAATAAAACCCTCATCAGAAATCAGAAAACAAAACTCTAATCTGAAAATAAAACTCTAATCTGAAACTGAAAACAAAACCCTAGTTTTACTTTGTAATGTAAACCCTAATTGCTGAAAGCATTCAGAAAAATAGAATAAGAGGAAGAAGATCAGAAAAAGAAAAGAAGAGAAACTTACAAGAAAAGGACCGAAACTCCTAATCGTAGTGCCGTGTCCTACTGTTGGTCGTGACCTTCTTTGTCGCAGGTGGTCGGGATCTTCTTTGTTGCAGGTGGTCACGACTCACGATAGTATTCTCCTCCTTACTCACAACCTTCGTCGTCGTCTCAGGTGAGTCTCTCGCTTCTTTCTCTCTCTCTCTCTCTCTCTCTCTCTCTCTCTCTCTCTCTCTCTCTCTCTCTCTCTCTCTCTCTCTCTCTACATGGTTACGTATCAGGCAAACAAAGTGAAAATGTTTGAGAAGTTCAACTTTATTACTTTCTTTTTTTAATTTTCAATCCTCTATCTTTCTAATAATCCTTCTATTTGCCATTAATTGTCTTAACTTTTTAACATAAATCCCTCTTTTTACAATCTTATTTTACATAATTATACTTTTGCCCCCAAAATTTAAGATCCTCTTTTAAAAAAACCCATAACGTGTTAGAATAAGTGTCAGAGCCGTGTCGATGGCGTGTCGGGGGCGTGTCGCTGCCGTGTCGAAAATCAAAATAAATTATAAAAAATTCAGACACGTATTTGGCGTGTCCGACACGTGTCGGAGCTGTGTCGGAGCTGTGTCGGAAACAAATACGGCACCTCCTTTAGAGTGTCGGTGCTTCCTAGGACAAAAGCATGACTAGCTTCATACATCTTCTCCAAAGCTTCTCTATTTCGAATCCCAATTTGCTAGTAACTGCATGACAATGACCTAGCTAGTTATACTTCTCATCCTAAAATCAACTACCATAAACGAACTTTGTGCTCTACTGATGAAAGATTCTTACATTCTCAACCATGTGTAATAAAACTTATAAAAGAACTTGAGCAGTAGAACTTGTTATCCATGCTTTCAAATCCACACTGAAACAAGGACTATGAACAAATCCATAATTAGAAATGGAATTGAGATGTGTTTAGGTATATACAAAACAAACTATTTACACTTACATCATATTTAAAGGAACAGCCTAGTAAAAGAAAGTAGACTAAGGACACTCAACAAGGTCTTTTTTTTTTCATATTTTCTTTGAACTTTCCATCGTTCCAGCTTCCCCCATGCCACTAAAGACTTGTTTTAATGAAATAAATTTAATTCATTTTCAGTAGGTTACCTGATACTGAATAAGAGGTTTCACACATTTAGACGTGCATGAGTCTTCAAGATACTTCTTCTGATCAACAATTTCCTCGTCCGCCCTAAATTTCCATACATAAGGAACGTATTAGCTTCATGATGGCGGACAAGACTTTAAGGAATAGGCAAGCAGGTAAATAATATCAATAATTTACACAGATTTTTGGTATTAGTAAATGGTCATTTTAAAAAAAATGACAATAATAATAACAGAAGTTACGAAGACAAAGGCGAGTTATTTTAACTAAAAAGTACCTTATCTTGGCAACAAAATGAACACTATGGAATATAGATTGACTCAAGATTTCTGAGTACGACAAATTTGTAAACCACGATTGAAAGGCTCCGTAACAATGACAAGCGAATTGAATTTGCAATGAGATATTTACCACAAGTTGGCCTATTGAGAGGAAAAGTTTAGCTGTAATACCCTTTAAACAGAAAACAACTAAAATGAACATCGCATCATAGAGGCCATCTCTAGATTTTGTTGAATCCTTAGGCATTCTAAATCCTAATAGTGATTATGGGAATGGGAAAAAAAAAATGCAGCTAACTTTATTTCCTTTACCGATAAATGGAAACTCAGATATAAGAAGGTTTCATATCTCCCATACTTACTTTGTCCAAGGAAATGCGGAATTTTGCAGTCAAATACAACAAAAAGATTCTTGAGTTTATAAAGAGCACAATTACCAAACGATGATTATTTTTTCCTCTATTTTACCAATCATGAACACTAAGAAACGGAAACTGAAAAGGAGGGAGTGCACAAAATCAGTTCTGGTCTTAGATGTCAATATTTAAGAGCCTGCTTGGAATTGATTTCCACATGTACGTCGAGCCCAAACGTGCTTCCGGGACCCAAAACATATTGTTTGGATTAATTTTCCAAAGCACTTTAGAGCCCCAAAAGTAAATTTTGGATGAAACAAGTACGAAGTTGCTTCATCTCAAATATGACGCAAGAAGTAGATTAGCAGTTTTAATAAAATTTTCTTAATGTGACATGCCCTTATGACTGGGGCTTCAACTTCGACTTCTGCCTAAACAGAAAAGACACAACCAATCCAAATGGGCCCTATGTCACCAGATGTTGAAAATGCATAACCATGTGATGACGTTGTTAAGTTAACGATTGCTCCAAAAGCTTAAGCTAGAAGAGAATGTGTCTAACATTGTATATCAAGCTTCATCACCGTCCCACACATGCGAACCCATCTCACACGTGGTGAGATAACAAATGAAACTCCATCATAATGGACACAAACCACAAATTGCAATATACTAAACACAACGGAGACAAAGACTCAAGCCTAAGACCACCACAAACAAGGCTCTGATACTATGTTAAGAGTCCAATTCATCTAAAAGCTTAAGCTATTAGAAAATGCGTCCAACAATGTATATCAAGCTTCAACAAACGCAACCACCATTGCATACTGCATATGGACGACAACAGGGTGGCATCCCTTAACCCCAACCCAAAAGAGGGAAATCCCATACCAAACTTGTTTGGATACCCAAAGTTCAAGAGTAAAGGAAACATCTGAACTGGGTAGGGTAAAGTGTTGATCTATGTTCAGATTCTAACATGAATTTTATTTAATTTCTCCAACATGGCAAGGTTACATGCTAAGCTTGTGCATATTATACTATCTATGCGCGCTATTCAAGGATAAAGAATTTTACAGCCTCTCAAATGTGTTTCTTGAATAATCCATTTTTGGTGATGACTACGTCTCTCTCAATAAAAAGGGTAGCCCTGTGCACGAGGCTCCCGTCATTGCGGGGTCTGGGGAGGGTGAGATGTACGCAGCCTTACCCCTGCAAGCACAGAGGCTGTTTCCAGATTTGAACCCGTGACCTCCAGGTCACAATAGAGCAACCTTACCGTTGTGCCAGGGCTCCCCTCATCATATCTTTATCAAGTCTCTCTCAATGATGAACCAAAATCAACATATCTTTATCAAGTCAAGATAAGACACCTCACTCAAGCAATTGTCTATTACATTTCAGCTGTTCAAAACTTGTGTCGCACGCGCACTTAGTGCGTAGGGAGTGCTTTAGTGCGCCTTAGTGCTTTTGTGCAAGAGTTTGTTAACGTTTAATCTTAATTTGCTTGCTTGTGATTTTCTTGATAATTGAATTACATTGTTTATTAGTAAAAAAAGTAATTTAAGTGTATTTTGTGTCTCAATTAGAAAAAAATAGTGGTAGAATAGTTGTATATAGCAATATATAAATGCTATATAAAATATATTTTTAGTATTTTATATAAGTACCCCATCGCACTTGCACTCTTGATTTTGAGGAAATTGGCGAACTCCCCGCACTCGCGTCCCCGCATCCGCACCCGTGCTTCCTTGCATTTCATATTTTTCAATGTCTAATATCAACCTTCCCAGCTTCATCTTTTGCCAAAGAAAAGCATTTAATGCAGTTTTTGACCAATAATAAATTTAAAAAGAATGAATTTAACAAGAGTTTGTTTATTGTTATCGTTAATAACATCTATATAGGATGGACACTTCAATTTGGGCGACGTATCCCTGTCGGACACTAACACTCATCAAACACACTCCAGCACGTGTCGCATCATGCCAAATAACGTGTCTTCAAAGTTTTTTGAGCACTGGATACGCGGACGACACAGCTAGACACAAGAGCAGACACTGCACGGTGATCTCTCATTAGAAAAGTTTATTTAAACTTTCGTGGTAGAAGTCTTAATATAAATAGAAAGGATACAAGTAATTGGTTTATTTAAGAATTTAGGTAACGGAAAGTGGGCACGATACGGAATATTTTATCTTTAATGAAAAAGTATAATTGTATCATAGATGTGTCCTTATCCTATATTTTTAGGATTTCCGTGCCGACGTGTCCGCCTCCGTGTCAATGCAATATTAGTGGCATTCAATCCAGGAAAATGAATTGTTAACCATCTTGAACGAGCAGAATTTCCAATGCTATAAAGTTGCACACTGTAACTACTAAATCGTAACTTGTAAGAACTATAGCATCTCATTAAACTCCTAACAACCATAATTATAAAAGCACACCACTCAACTCACAGATTTATTTAGCAACACAACAGGCTTGCAACTATTTTAAAATAAAGAACAGCAAGATGGGAATATCAGGTTCTCGGGTTATTCAAACAATCCCCAGATCCTTTCCTCAACATGTGGAGATAAATGTTCGCATCACATAATTTACTGCAAAAGCAGTATCAAAGAACCTGAAATAAATTCATTAGTATAATTTTTTTTAAATAAAAATTAAGCAACACTCACATTGAAAACCACTATAATATGCCAATGTCTCACTCAACGAGGAATGCAATCTAACTTTTGCCTCTGTATAGAGAAAAAGGTTATTCATCACTCAAACCAATCATCAATAATTTCATACGCAGACATACAGAAATACATATATAAAAACAAAAATCAGCAGTTGCACTGTATATGTTTATACTATAACCTAATCTATTCATGAATATATATATATATATACATATATGGATGAAATGTTGGAGAACGTGGAAGTAGTGAAAAATTTACTGAGTTTTGAATGAATTTGGAGCTTGGATTAAAGGAATTGTAAAGAAGTAATGAAGAATTGAAAGGATTTGAAGAGATCGATCGTACCCTTTTTACAGCAGAACCTAAATGGGCCTCACTTGACTCGGATCACAGATGGTTTTAGAAGAGATGTTTGATAACTCAATTAAGTGCTGAAAATGAAAAGATTCAGCACTTATTCTTTTTTAGTGCGTTTGATAATATACTACTTAATTGAAAAAGCAGCCAAAAAACCACTGAAAACTTTAAGTGAAAAATTTCTACTGAAAATAATCACTGAATGCATTCTATTTCAGTAGTTGAAGCACTGTTTTCAGTATTACAAATTCAATCACTTAAAATTTTCAGTACTTAAAATTCAGCACTTAATTTTCAGCACTTAATTTTCAGTTTTATCAAACACACCTTATTGGTTTGTTAGTTAGTTCGGATCTGTTTGGGAAGGCGCCCATTTTGGTACGTTTGGACATATACACCTAAACCAATCTCAGCCATTCGATGCTAGATTCCCCTCTTCTTAGCTGTTCACGTGTAAAAGCCTATGTAAGAACAAAACCACAATGGTTCTGTACTATTTTCTGTCTCTCTCTCTCCACTCCCAGTAGCAGGTATCTCTCTCTCCCAATTTTCATTTCATCAATTACCCAAACAAAACAAACATTCTCAAAACTGACTCATCCCACAATCTCCCTACTGCAACATAACATCACCCTCACCCCTTTGTCTATACACACACAAGCAAAAACATAGAGAGAGAATCAATCGAGCCTCTTAAACCTTTAGGTGAGCTCCTTCTATTTTTACTCTTTTTGGAATTTATTTGTGCACACACAGACAATTTAGGTAAAGAAAATAGAACCTTAAGCTTAGCCATGGCCGTCTGCCATTAAAGCTTGATTTTTGACCACCACCAAAACTCATAAAACTCATGTCAAAATGTCAATATTAGCTCCCTTATAACCCCCAAAGAACAGTTTTTCAAAATTCTTAGCCATTCATCACAAATTTGTAATTTTTCCATAGACCCATTTCGCGGTTTTATCCAAAATTCATGTTATTTAATAAAACTTGAGACACCAAACCAATTTATATGGATAGGGCTGGCTCGTTGAGAGGATTAATTTTCATATAGGACTTACTTTATTTCGTTGAGAATGATCTAGTTGTGAGTGTTTCATTTCTTACACCCAAACAAGATATTACTGGGGGTCTCTATTTCAGTATAACGAATTTAAGAAGATGGGTTTGAGATATTATAATATGGAGCACTTTAATTAATGTGTACGGTATAAATTATTCTATGATTAGAAATTGTTGTTCCATGATCATGAATTGTTGTTCCATGAAGACAATTGTTGATTCATGTTCAGTAATTGTTGTTCTATGAACACAAATTGTTATTCCCTGATCAGTAATTGTTCTTCCATTTGAAATTATTGTTCTATGATCAGTAAATGTTGTTCCATTATCACAAATAACAGTTCCATGTTTAGTAACTGTTGTTCCATAATTAGAAATTGTTGTTCCATTATTAGAAATTGTGGTTCCATGATCAGTAATTGTTGCTCTATGAACCAAATTGTTGTTCTATGATTAAGAATTATTATTCTATTATCAGAAATTCTTGTTCCATGATTATAAATTATTGTTCCATAATCATGAATTGTTGATCCATGATCAATAACTATTGTTCCATAAACTTAAATTGTTGTTCAATGATTAGAAATTATTATTTCATGATCAGCAATTGTTCTTCTATTATCAGAAATCCAATATTATCAACCTATTCATGCTTCTATATGATTTAAGAAAGATGTTAATAAAAAGGATTTGTCAAGAACTTACCCGGATTGTTGTTCTATGATCTGTAATTGTTGTTCCTTTATTAGTGCATAAAACTTTCGCAAACACCATCCCATCATAACATTAGTACTCCACCCACCCCCGACACACAAACCCAAAATACAATAGTTGGATTGACACCCCAAAGTACAATAAAAGTAGTTTCAATAAAAGTAGTTTCATTCCTCACCCATTCCAATGACATTGTAAACATTGTTAAGAGTTATTTTTAGGTGTCCAGAGGTGCGAGGTAAATGACATACGACTACACTTGTTAGGATTAATGCGACGTCAAGAACAATCTTTCCTTGCCATTTTTTATCCTCAATGCTCAAATGTTGTTCCATGCAAATCAAATGTTGTTCTAGGATCAGAAAATGTTGTTCTATTTTCATCAAATGTTGTTCCGTGCAAATTAAATGTTGTTCCATGATCAGAAAATGCTATTCTATTTTAATCAAATGTTATTCCGTGCAAAACAAATGTTGTTCCATGATCAGAAAATGTTGTTCTATTTTCAGCAAATGTTGTTCCGTGCAAATAAAATATTGTTCCATGATCAGAAAATATTGTTCCATTTTCATCAAATGTTGTTCCGTGCAAAACAAATTTTGTTCCATGATCAAAAAATGCTGTTCTATTTTCAACAAATGTTGTTCCATGGATCGTCAAATGTTGTTCTGTGATCATCAAATGTTGTTCAATGATCAGAAAATGTTGTTCTATTTTCATCAAATGTTGTTCAGTGTAAAACAAATGTTGTTCCATGATCATAAATTATTGTTAGATTTTCAACAAATGTTGTTTTATGCAAATCAAATATTGTTCCATGGATCATCAAATGTTGTTCCGTGATCATCAAATATTATTCCATGTAAATCAAATGTTGTTCAATGATCAGAAAATATTGTTCTACTTTAATCAAATGTTGTTTTGTGCAAAACAAATATTGTTCCATGATAAGAAAATGTTGTTCTATTTTAATCAAATGTTGTTCCGTGCAAAATAAATGTTGTTCCATGATCAAAAAATGTTGTTCTATTTTAATCAAATATTATTTCGTGCAAAACAAATGTTGTTCCATGATAAAAAAAAATATTGTTTGATTTTCAACAAATGTTGTTTCATACAAATCAAATGTTATTCCATGATCAGAAAATGTTGTTCTATTTTAATCAAATGTTGTTCCGTGCAAAACAATTGTTGTCCCATGATCAGAAAATGTTGTTCTATTTTAATCAAATGATATTCCGTGCAAAACAATTGTTGTTCCATGATAAAAAAATGTTGTTCTATTTTCAACAAATATTGTTCCATGCAAATCAAATGTTGTTCGATTACATCAAATGTTGTTTCATGATCAGAAAATGTCGTTTTTTTTAATCAAATATTGTTCAGTGCAAAACAAATGTTGTTTCGTGATCAGAAATGCTGTTGTATTTTCATCAAATGTTGTTCCGTGCAAAACAAATGTTGTTCCAGTTCATAAAATATTGTTCTATTTTCATCATATATTATACCATGCAAAACAAATATTGTTCCATAATATGAAATTATTGTTCTATTTTCAACAAATATTGTTCCATGCAAATAAAGTGCTGTTACATGGATCGTCAAATGTTATTCCGTAATCATCAAATATTGTTCTATGCAAATCAAATGTTGTTCCATGATCAGAAAATGTTGTTCTATTTTAATTAAATATTATTCCGTGCAAAACAAATGTTATTCCATGATCAGAAAATGTTGTTCTATTTTCATCAAATATTGTTCCGTGCAAAACAAGTATTGTTCCATGATCAGAAAATGTAGATCTGTTCTCAACAAATGTTGTTCCATGCAAATCAAATGTTGTTCCATGGATCGTTAAATGTTGTTTTGTTATCATCAAATGTTGTTACATGCAAATCAAATGTTGTTCAATGATAAGAAAATGTTGTTCTATTTTCATCAAATGTTATTCCATGCAAAAAAAATGTTGTTCCATGATCATAAATTGTTATTCTATTTTCAACAAATGTCATTCCAAGCTAATCAAATGTTGTTCCATAGATTGTCAAATGTTGTTCCTTGATCATCAAATATTGTTCCGTGCAAAACAAATGTTGTTTCATGATCAGAAAATGTTGTTCGATTTCATTAAATGTTGTTCCGTGTGAAACAAATGTTGTTCCATGATTAGAAAATGTTGTTCTATTTTCATCAAATGTTGTTCCGTGCAAAACAAATGTTATTCCATGAATCGTCAAATATTATTCCGTGATCAGAGAATGTTGTTCCATTCAAATCAAATGTTGTTTCATAATCAGAAAATGTTGTTCTATTTTCATCAAATGCTATTCCGTGCAAAACAAATGTTGTTCCATGATCAGAAATTGTTGTTCTATTTTCAACAAATGTTGTTCCAAGCAAATCAAATGTTGTTCAATGGATCGTCAAATGTTGTTCCGTGATCATCAAACGTTGTTTTATGATCAGAATATGTTATTCTATTTTAATCAAATGTTGTTCCGTGCGTGACACGAATATTTTTCTGTGTGCGCTTGTGTGCTATACCCAAGTGTAGGTAATCGTGCAAGTAGTAAACTGGATTAAGTCCATGTCGATCCCACAAGGAAGGTTTAGAATTAAGTTACCTAGATTAGACCCTAAACGAAAGGAAAATTCAATATTTTAAAAGAAGTGTAGAACACAATGTTCTACGATTATCAACTACTAAAATTAATAACAACTAAATTAAATTAACTAAAGATTAACTATTTGACTAAAACGAAATCTTAAAAACGGTTTTACTTAATAAAAGGAAGTGTTGGGATCACGCGAATCCACTGTGACCTAGCCATCTCCCATGCAATTGCAGTTTAAGCTCAATGGAGTACATCTTCTACAATATTCCGTACTTCTCTAAGGATCTAGAATCAATAGCCCTTTCATGACCGGGACTATATCATCTCAATTAAGTTTGAAATACATGAAAGCGGTTTAATTCAATAATTAAGACTCGCACCTACAATGGTGTTAGCATTGAGGGTAGTTTGCAAAATGTATTGAAAGAAAATGCCTTAAGGCCTTAAGTTCAAAGACTGCTTTGACAAACTGAGCATTTGGGGACAGTTTGATAACAAATTCTTAAAACAGAAAGTCTTGGAATACTGTATTGGATGTTCTCAAGAATCTGACTGTTCGATCGATCGATTCGCTTTCGATCGATCGACAATCGTCATCTCTCAATCGATCGAAATATCTTCGATCGATCGACTATCTCTCTGCACCGATCGATCGAAATAACTCCGATCGATCGAACACAGGTATTATTCTGGTGCATGGCAGAGGCCTGAAAATCACAGTTTCATCGCGATTTCCCAACCTCGGACTACTCAGACATGGTCTGGAGTGTCCCAGATGCAATCTTAACGTAAAGATTCATTAAGGGTTTGTTTGGTTGTGAGTTTTTCATTAAAACTTATGAAACTTACAATTTTAACGTATCTAACATGCAAATCAATACGAATAAACACTAAACTATAATTAACTAAATGCAGTATGTGAGTAAAACACTAACTAGGTAACCTGGAATAAAGAACTTGTATTACACCAAAGAGAATCCAAGCTAACAATGAAGAAAACTTGAGTAAAACCTACAAAACAAGATAAATCTCTCCTCTCTTATGAAAACTGATGAAAACAAAGTGGGGCGTCCCTCTGGATGCATACAAAATGAGTTTTTATAGTAGAAACTTCATGCTAGGGTTAAAAATCCCGTCTTTTGCTACTTGCGCGTATTCTGCTAAAAGGCATGTTCGATCGATCGAATAACTCTCGATCGATTGAACTTCTGGATTATTCGATCGCTTGAGACAGGTTGGATCGATCGAATGCTCGATCGCTTGAGAATACCTCGATCGATCGGGCTTCAGTTTTCAACTTTGAATTGTCTTCATTAAAACCAATCACTCCCTTTTTATCCTGCTCAATCAATTATTCGCACAGCGACAGTAATCTGCAAAAAATCACAGCTAAAACACACAACTCATCATAGATTAATCATAATGTGTAGAAACTGGCGTTGTACTCAAATCGCAGATAAATGAGAGAATTGTGAACTAAATTAATGTATTTTCTTCTTTTAGCGCGGTTGTATTTTACAAATACCCCCGCTTGTCAGTGCGAAACAAATGTTGTTCCATGATCAGAAAATGTTGTTATATCTTCATAAAATGTTGTTCCGTGCATAACAAATGTTGTTCCGTGATTAGAAAATGTTATTCTATTTTCATCAAATGTTATTCCGTGCAAAACAAATATTGTTCCATGATCAGAAAATGTTATTTTATT
Organism: Hydrangea macrophylla; assembly: GCA_033977485.1. Lineage (NCBI taxonomy): Eukaryota > Viridiplantae > Streptophyta > Magnoliopsida > Cornales > Hydrangeaceae > Hydrangea > Hydrangea macrophylla. The sequence continues at coordinate 94,911,603 of CM066994.1, forward strand.
TTCACCAAATGTTGTTCCACGCAAATCAAATGTTGTTCCATGATAAGAAAATATTCTATTTTCATTAAATGTTATTCTGTGCAAAACAAATGTTGTTGCATGATCAGAAAATGTTATAAAATGGGAAATGTGCAATGCATGCAAAAAAATAGAAAGCTGAGTGAGAACCAACTAGCACAGTCTCATAGAAATAACGTAATTACCAAGTATAACCGATATAAAGCAGTGATATTAATAATATCTTTCTTCTTTTATTCAGGCACATTCTTAACTGATTCTCATTATCTTCCCGATTGACTATCTCGAACTGATTATATCATCATGACATACTAGTGCTCTTGTTCACCGCTTTACCACTTTTAAGAACTCTTGCGAGCACTATACATCGCTATTATATAACGACTGGTCTATGGACATACCCGTACTCTTGTTCAACGTTTTTAAGAACTCTTACTGTTCACCACTTTTAAGAACACTTTCGAGTACTGTACATACATAGCTCTAGTAAATATAAGCTATGGGCGTGCCACAACTACTCCTGTTCACCGTTTTTAAGAACTCTTATTGTTCACCGCTTTTAAGAACTCTTGCGAGTACTGTGCACCCATAGCTTCCATAATCTTGGTCAAATCCTTCTAGCTCACTTGTTGGATTCAACCTGAGCGAATCATCACCTCGACTTACACAACCTCAAAAATTACTAATGTCTCACTGACTAAATCACCAGTTATCCAATGCTACCCATTGTTATATCTTAACCCTTATCTCGTTATCGCGTCGTATTAATATTAACGTTCTGAACCTAACTATGTTACTCACCATGTTAGTAGAAGGTTCCTTTCTTTTAGATGGTGTAGTTACCACTAGTTTGGGTCGATTTGGGTATCCACCAAACCCAGACCCAAACTAAGAAATCTGATTTTATATTCCATAGAACCAGAATTGACTCGATTAACAAAGTGACCCGAACCGAACCATTAACTTTAGGTTGGGTTTAGATCTCAGTTCCAGGTTTTCCTAAGTGAGCGTGCTCTAGTGTTGTTTATGAAAAAGAAGGATAGTTCAATGAGAATGTGTGTAGACTATCGAGAGCTAAATAAATTGATAATCAAGAACATGTATCCGTTGCCTAGAATTGATGATCTAGTTGATCAACTTCCTGGAGCACAAGTGTTTTCCAAGATAGATCTGAGATCGAGCTACCATCAATTGGAAGTAAAGGCCGAAGATGTAGAGAAAACAGCTTTCGGAACGCGCTACGGACACTACGAGTTCTTAGTCATGCCATTTGGAGTTACCAATGCACTAGCCCCATTCATGGATCTTATGAATCGAGTCTTCAAGAGCTACTTGGACGATTTTGTGATAGTGTTTATCGATGATATCCTTATTTATTCGGTGAGTGAGATGGAGCACGAGAATCATTTGAGATTGATACTTTAGAAATTGCGGGAGAAGCAATTATTTGGGAAATTTAAGAAATGTGAATTTTGGTTACCAAGCATTACTTTTCTTGGTCACGTGTTTGACAAGAACGGAGTTTCAATTGATCCTCACAAAGTAGAAGTGGTGTCTAATTGGCAAAGACCGACATCTGTATCCAAAATTTGAAGTTTCTTAGGCTTAGCGGGATACTACCATCGTTTTATCGAGAATTTCTCAAAGATTTCATTGCCAATGACGAAGTTAATGAGAAAGGTCATTGCATTGAATGGAGTCAAGAGTCCGAAGATAATTTTCAAGAGTTGAAGTCGCGGTTGACAAGAGCACCTATCTTGACGATACCATCCAGAACCGAGAGTTTTGTGATTTATAGTGATGCTTCGCATCAGGGGTTGGGATGTGTGCTTATGCAAGGTGGTAAAGTAATTTATGCTTCTAAACAGTTGAAGACACACGATGTTAATAATCTGACCCATGATCTTGAATTGGCTGCAGTAATCTGTGCTTTGAAGATTTGGAAACATTATTTATACGGGGAAAAGTGTGAGATATTCATGGACCACAAGATCTTGAAATACATGTTCACACAATGAGATTTGAATATGAGACAGAGGAGATGGTTGGAACTGATGAAGGATTATGATCTTTCGATTGACTATCATCCGGGAAAGGTTAATGTAGTAGTCGGTGCATTAAGTCGGAAGACGCCAAGGAACTTAGCTGACGAGCTAACACAACAAAAAGAACTGGTAAAAGAGATGGAATGTTTAGAATTGGATGTGATACCAGAGACTAGTGGTGGCTTAATGATGGCGCTTATAGCACACCCAGATATTATTGATGAGATGAAGAGAGAAAAGTTTAACGATGTCTACTTGTGCAAAATGAGAGACGAGATACCTTTGGGAAAATGACCTGGTTTTCTATTAGAACAAGGAACATTGAAGCTTGCAAAATGATTATGTGTACCGAATATGAAAGACTTGAAAGAGAGGATTCTAGAAGAAGTACATAGCACTAGATACTTAGTGCATTCGAGAAGTAACAAAATGTATCGGAACCTGCGGGAAAACTTTTAGTGGAAAGGTATGAAGCGTGAAATTGCTAACTAAGTTTCTGTGTGTTCCGCATGTCAGCAAGTGAAAGCAGAGAGACAAGTACCTGCGGGGTTACTACAGCCATTACCAGTGTCAGAGTGGAAATGGGATGAGATTACGATGGGCTTTGTTTCTGGATTTCCACGATCGTTAAAAAAGAATGATATGATTTGGATGATAGTTGACCAATTAACAAAGTCAGCGCATTTTCTACCGATCAAGACGACTAAGCCTGCAAGGTTAGCGGTGTTGTATGTGAAAGAGATTGTAAGACTATACAGGGTTCCAAACGTGATCATATCGGATCATGATAGTAGTTTTACGTCTCTGGGGAAGTCTACAGAAGGCTATGGGTACGAAGTTGAGTTTCAGTACCGCATTTCATCCTCAGACTGAGGGCCAGTCAGAACGTATGATTCAGACATTAGAAGATATGTGGAGACTTTGTGTTTTAGACCTTGGGAGTGATTGAGAGAAGCACTTATCGTTAATCAAATTTGCTTACAACAGATTTCAATCAAGTATCGACATGGCACCGTATGAGACTTTATATAGGCGTAAATGTAGATCACTAGTTTGTTGGACTGAGGTTGGAGAAAGAAAGTTGCTAGGACCTAAGTTAATACAGGTGACCACTGAGAAGGTAAAGCTAATTCAAGAGCGACTTAAGGTAGCTCAAAGCCGTTATAAGAGTTATGCAACTCGAAGTGATGACCGATGACCTTTGAAGTGGGAGATTTTTTCTACTTGTGAGTATTTCCTTAGAAAGGCATTGTACGATTCGAAAAGAGAGGAAAGCTCAATCCGAGATTTGTAAGACCTTTTGAGATCCTAGAGAGAATAGAACCAGTGGCTTACCAATTGGCCTTGCCATCAGAGTTGGAACATGTGCATAATGTATTTCATATATCAATGTTGAGACGCTGTATGACAGATACGTGTCAGATCATTGTACCTGAGCCGTTACAGATTCAGGAAGACTTGACTTATGTGGAATAATCGATAGAGATTCTAGATCGAAAAGAGCAAGTCTAGAGAACTAAGATAATTCCAATAGTAAAAGTACTATAGCATAGTCACACGGTCGAAGAGGCTACATGGGAAAGTGAAGAAGAAATGAAGAATGAGTATCCGTACCTATTCGACGTATGAGATATAAGTTTGGGGACAAACTTCCTTGTTGGAGGGGAGAGTTGTCACACCTGTTCCAGTATTTTATGGTTTTATCATGCATAATTGAGTTTTTGTGAATTATCAATGTTATTTGATAATGGTGAATGAGGTTGACTGTGGGTCAACGGTAAGATGTCAATGAAGACACGGGAACATGGAAGTTCATTTTGCTTTGGCACGATTAAAGTACATTTATGTGATTTAAATGTTATTTGACTTTTTGGTATTTTGATGAATAGTAAATTTATATGTGTAGAGTAAATTATGATAATCTCGATATTGTTGTATATCATGTAGAGAACTGTTGTGAGAACATGAGTGACACGTATATAAAAGGTAGGTTGTGTAGAAATTCCACAGAATTTGGTTTTCAGACTAATTTTGGACCAAACTAGACTTAGTCGAAAACTTCTTAAATTTATAGTTCTCACTCGTAAAGGCATAAAATGGACGTGTGCAATGTTTCATGGATTAATTAGAAGTTTGAGAAACCCGCGGGGTGGTAAACGCGATTTCTAAGAAGTTTTCCTATAAATAGGAGGGGGTGAGAAATTCATTTGTTACAAACATTACAAATATCTATAGAGGAGAGAGAAAAGGGAGATTTGTTTCCACGAGCTTGCCGGTGACATACGACGACCTTTCGTCCGTCAGATTTTCTCTAGATTTTAGATTTGGACTCCTGGAAGTAAGACCTACATTTTGATACCTCTTAGGCTTCGTTTGGCTAACTTTTATAAAAATCTAATTTCTAGACTTTTGGGGAAAACCCAGTAAAACTTGTAGGAATCACTTGAAATCTGAGATCCGACATTTAATCGGCCCTTTAGTCGATCCTTCAAAGTTTGGGGGAAATCGCACGAGGTATGAAGTTCTAACTTGTGAAATATAGGAATATACATGTTTTAAATTTCGATGATGAAATTGGGATCCGAGCAAAATTCATGTGTTAATTTTAGGCCCGTTAATTATGCACGCGGTTAAATATGAAAAGCATGTCTACTTTTGCGTGAGCACGTTGAGTTGTCTATATGGGTCAAAGGGGAGATTTATACAATTTCATGCCGAAATAAACTTCTCGATGTTTGAAAATTTAGGCGATGACTACTGTGCATGGTTGATAGACTTGGACTTGCCATGGCACTTGGGGATGCAATGGTTGATAGACTTGGACTTGTCATTGGCATCGTGGTTTAAGACTTGGACTTGTCACTATCGGATGAATGCGTATTTTGTCCCTAGAGACTATTTGTTATGAATTGTGGAATTAAGGCATGTTTTTTCATATATTGCATATGTTAGAACTTGTGCACTCAGCATATAGCTGAGCAGTGGAGCTTTTACTCCATTGTAGGTGCGAAGAAAAAGGGAAAGAAGAAGCGTGAGGAGTGAGGCTGTTGAGGAATGCCGGGGACCTTGTTTATATTTTTTTGTTCCTTTTCCTAAACTTGTATAAGGATTTAGGAAATTGTAATATGTTGTAATAGAACTTTGGAGTTAGTTTAGTAGTACTGTAACTTTGGTTTCGAACACCTGTAACTATGTTTTAAATCGTTGTAATATGATTGTGTTAGTGTTGATTTTGAATTGGAGATCCATAGGTTGTTTAACTTCATAACTGGCTGCTGGCAGCAGGGCATTAGTCAACTGGACCATGTCCAGTCGAGTGGACCACTGTTTAGTTTTAGCTACTGCCCTAAATAATGGAAAACCAATCGACTGGATCCCCGACACAGATGACTGGACATCTGATGGAATTGTTAATTTTGGTTTTGTAATAGGCACAATCGAATGGGTAGAGTCAGTCGACTGGGAATTTGAGGCCCCAGTAGACTGGACCCTAGTCACAGTCGACTGGACGACTCGAGGATTTTTTCTAGGTCTCTATATCTTGCATTTCTAATCGACTAGACCCTCAATCAGTTGACTGGATCACTGTTTTTCAAAGAGGATTTTCTTGAAGTGTTTTCAAGGGTGCAAATCTTTTTATAACTCTGATTTTAAAGGATTGTACTTATGTTTTCCGCTGTTGTTTTTACTTTAATGGAATTGGATGAGCCTTGGTGGCATGCCACATGTCTTATTTTCGCGTGTAGCAGGATGGGTCATGACAATTACTTATCAACAAGACTGCAATTCTCAATAATCAACTTGGTGACATTCGCAAGGGAATGCTGACTCTTTATCAGAGGGTAGATTCTATCTTGACAAAATATGTTCACAACCCTGTGAAGATGACATACCCAAGATACCCATGTGTTGATCTTTTATAGACCTCACTGATTGGTAAGTCAAAGCAGTCATATCTATAGTTTGTGTTCATAATCTTCTCAAGGTTGAGAACACGTACCTTATACAAGTTATGAGTTCCTATTGACCGTTGACAGCCTTAAGTGTCAATAGGAAAGCTCAGGTCCGTCAATGCATTATAAGCACTAGCATATTAACTAAGAGCTAAACTCTAGTGATTGAGATTCATCACTCCATCCAAAGGTAGTTAATCATGCTACAGTGTAAACCTGATGAGATATCCAGTCTCATCATCTACTATGACAAATTCTAAGTATCAATGAATAGTAATTCGTATCTCAGTCGCATGCATCTCATATATACTCGAATTACTTACTATGATACTTAAGAATTAATTATCATCTCATGAAAGAAACATACATAATGAAATGTAAAGCTGATATCCATATATTAAATGTCAATGTCTCATACATAAAGTAATGGTTTGAGGGCACAAACCCAACAACGTAGGTTTTGAGTGTCCGACTTTCCTGGTCAATGTAATTGAATTTTGACAAGTGGATTATATTTCATGTATGCAGGTTGATGATGAGATGAGCAGGCAAGGAAAGTTGTATGATGAATGCGATGTAATGTGTTTTTTGGTTGTACCTGCAGTGACTCAGATTTTATGTAATTAAAGCAACTACCTGCCTTAAATCTCATTATTAAGTACCAAGTAGGTATACCAACTGAAAGCTTTCAACATTAATTTTGTGGAGGGAACAGGTTTATCTATTGCTAGAACAAACATGACATGCCTTTGGAACAACTGTTAATGGTCTCAAGAACAAAGTTGTGTTGGGGATTAGATATGATTGAGATTTAATGTAATTAAAGGAACTACCTACTCATAATAAATCACTCGTACTTACACATCAAAAGTCAAATTGCTGATATTGTCAAAGATTTTATACATAAATGTAAATCTCTTAACTTTGTGCCTTGTGGAGGGGACACGTTTATCTTAACTGAAGTTGAAGTAGTGTTGGGGATTAATATAACTGGGATTTAATGTAATTAAAGCAACTACCTATCTTAAATCCTGTAATTATTAAGTATCACATCAAGTAGGTATATGAATTGAAAGCTTCCAACATTAATTTTGTGGAGGGAACAAGTTTCTTGATTGTTGGAACAAGTTTAACATGTTTTATTTGAACAACTCTTTATGGTCCTTGGAATAAAGTTGTGTTGAGGAATTAATATGGTTGCGATTTAAAATAATTTATGCAACTACATACCCATAATAAATCACTCATGCTTATATATCAAAAATAAATTTTCTAATATTGTACAAGATTTAATACATAAATGTAAATCTCTTGCATGATTGGCACACAAATCAATCCATGGAGAACAACTATTTGTAACATGGAACAATTGTTTCTCACCACAGAACAAACATGTAAAATGGAACAACATTTCATGGGATGGAACAATCGTTCCTGATCAAGGAACAAGCATTACTTCAGAACCGGCCATAGCAGGTTTCCCTCGCATTTATTGCGCGTCAGACAGTCATCACTGCGTCAGACATCCATCACTTCATCCCCAACTTTTCCTTTTCCCTCCACTCCAAGCTTAACAAGTGGCAAAGTGATTTGGGGTATATACACCCAAAACCACCAAACATACCAAAGTTTTCTCCGTTTGGGAAAAAAGATATTCAATTGTAATTGATATTGTTTTGATGAGTAATTCTTGGGATGCAACTTTCATACAACTTTCACACAACCTCCTTAAAAGATGTGTCTATTTCTCTATTGTGATGTCACTGGACCCCATAGTGACACAGGAGTGATATAGACACATCTTTTAGGAGGTTGTGTGAAAATTGTATGAAAGTTGTGTCCCAAGAATTACCCTTGTTTGATATGGTGTAACATGCCAATAAAACCTCAATATTTGAGCATGAGTAACGAAATGCTTCTTAGAGAATCCACATCCTAAATGATATGACCGTGGTGTCCACTGGATTTTAGATTAAAGTATGATGAAGTGAGCTCACAGTGGTTCCATTCTCATATTATTTGGGATGTGAATTTGGAATTTGGATTTGAGAAGCTCGACATTACTCTTTGAGCATTTATACCTCCTAAAATTAGAGAATACATCATTACTCATCAGCAATACACCAAAGTGTGTTACTAAGGTTATCCAAGCGGTTGATGTGGTTGTTTGGCAAAAGCGGATAAATACTTTTGGGAGCATTTTTGCTCACCAATTTTTGGTCCATCATTGCTTTCCCAGCCCTTCACTAGGTAACACATGCCCTATTTCAGTAATTATGTTGATAGTATAGGGGCAAAATGAAAATGAAAATGAAATGGGATATGTCACCCAGTGAAAGCCTGAGTGATTAATAGTGGACAAAAAATGAGTTAGCAAAAATACTCTCTTTTTTTGTGGTTAGGGTTGTTTATGCCTTTTGCTTTTACATCACTGAAAATTGATTATTGCGATTTTCTATTAAAAAAATATTTTTAATTTTTACTTTTATAGTGATTATCTGTACAATAAAACCTATACAAATCATCAAAAATGCTAGGCATACAACACATTTCACAATAGGACTTTAAATGCATGTACCCTGTTCTGTGTAAGTGGTGCATAGAAAAGTGTGAAAAATTCCAACAGCACAAAGTATAACACAATTAAAGTCCTGTTGTGAAATATGTTGTGGAATATATTGTGTGCCTAGCATTTTTGACAAATCATATAAAGGGGAAATGAGGGGGTACTAATTAACTTTTGCCAACCACCTCTATTAACCTTAAAACCAACACATTTTACTCCGTGAAAAACAAATATTGAAGGACTACATAGTCATTGCATAACAACCAATAAATGAAAAGGCAATAAATCAAAATTAAAAAAAAAAAAAAACAAAAAAAAAAAAAAACATCTTAACTGCCTCCACACTTCTCTCATATTCTCCTCACTCTCTCCCTCCCACGTGTGAGGAAATGGTTCTTTTTTTTTGGGAAACTTAGATGTGAATCCCTAAATATAGTAATTTAAGGATAACTAGTTATTTTCATTTTGATTTAGATCCCTTACTAAACAAATATCTTAGGCAAAAGGATTAAAAAAAAACCAAAAAAATGAATTTAGCCTCATGCACACCCGCACATCATCGGCTAGCAGTGCCCCACGCGCTCGCCAAAGGAAAATGAAGCGCTCACAGGGTGTGAGCGCCACACCAAAGCAATGTCCATTACAAGCCTTCACGCGCACGCCCAAGCGACTGCGGAGCGCCACACGCACCATGCACGCCAAAGAAAATGATGCTCTCGCACGGTGTGAGTGCTACACCATAGCAATACCTATTTCGAAATTATTTTTTAAACTTTAAAACTCCATAACTTTTGATCTACAACTTGGTTTTTCACAAAATTTACACCGTTGGAATCGTGTCGACGAGAGCTTCACTAGTACCATTGTTGATATGTTTCGAGCAAAATATTTACATACTTTGATAGCCTTGTTCCTCAAAGGGATTATTGGGACACAAAAGAGTCACAAAAAAGTTGCTCATAAAAGGATGTGGCAGTGATGAAATTTCACCACTTTTGAATATGATAAAATTTGTGATTATCGAATTGGTGAAATTATAATCGTGATAAAGAATTTCGTAAATTTCATAAGTTTTGACATCCAGAAGTATAAGTGAAATTTTACATTTTTTTTAAAAGGAGCACAAAACAGTGGTGAATTTTCACCACTTTTGAATGTGGTAAAGTTGTGCTTATCAAATTGGTAAAATTGAGATTGTGGTTAAAAATTTTATATATTTCACGAGTTTTCAAATACGGAATTTCATGTATTCATATATCTATACTGTAATAGCATATTTTGTGCTCAAAACAATGGTGAAATTTCACCACTTTTGAAATGTGCTCAAAACATTGGTAAAATTTCATCACTTTGAATTTGGTTATCGTGTTCTTTACGTTTTCATATGGCTTTCTAAACAATGACCTGTGACCATTGCAAGACACAGTTATCAAACCAGATGGGCTAAGGTCTGCTTTTCTATCTAGTTAGAATGATTGCTCTTTTATTTGTTGAAAGCATATATTAAGCATTCTTTGGAATAATACTAAAGTTGAAAGTTAAAGAATAGGCAAGCAGAAGGAAAAGTAACAAGTTTGTGCATGCAATCCTTAGAAGAATATTTCTTGTATTTGAAATTTGTACTATATATTGCTTGTGGGATTTGTACTATATCTGAAATTTAAAATGTGCTTAAAACAGTGATGAAATTTCACCACTTTTGAAATGTGATGAAATAGTCAGGAACAAAGTTGTCAAGATATGTTAATTTTTCTTTTTGCTCAAAACATATCAACAATGGTATTAGTTTTGTAGATCTTGTCAACACGATTCCAACGGTATAAATTTGCAAAAAATAGAGTTGTAGATCAAAAGTTATGGAGATTTAAAGTTTAAAAACTTTTTTTTTTTGAAATAGACATTACTATGGTGTATCTACTCAAACCATGTGAGTGGTTAAGCAAGGAGTCGCGCGCGTGGCGCACTTCATGACCCTCGTTTATGCTGCTTTTTCTTACCGCTAGTATTTGAAAACGCTAGTGTGTGGTGCACGTGGTGAGCTCGGGTAGTTAGGGAGGGTTTTTTTGTCCAAAAAAAAATTTTGAGGGACTTCAATTAACATATTTTTTTTTTAACTTATCCTTAAATCAACATATTTATAATAGAATGTCCTTACATCTAATTGACCCTTTTTTTATACCGAAGAAATCGTTCCTTTACCCTCAAAAAAGAAAAAAAAAACCAGCCTCTTTCCCATTTTCCTCCCTCTCTCACTCCCAAATCCATTCAACACATTTGTTGGGGCTTCCTTTTCAATATCATTTTTTAGAGGTTTGATTTTGAGGCTTTCGGAAGGGTAGAGTGAAATACAAGAGCTTGGTACAAGAGTGTAAGCGTCTCTCTAAATTCTTGCTTTTGTTTGTAACATGCATGGGATCTTCTCCAATTTTCAAATTATGCAGATGTAGATTCCAACTTATCTATTATATATATATATATATATCGATAATGTTAGATTCACACAAAATTTCACCAATAAGTCTATGCATACAATGGCTTTCACAACTCATTCCACAAGAGCATTTCTACAAAAGAAAATTTGTGGGCCCCACACTGTTATTGCAAAGCGGTCCCTAATTTGTGGGCCCCCTTTATCTCTTTCTTTCTCTCTCTCTCTCTCTCTATATATATATATATATATATATATCTATTTTCTCGATTCATGGCCAAAGGAGGTGGACTCTTCATTGGTTCAGATCAGATCCAATAATTTCAACACAAGCCCACTGTCATCAATTCGTTTTCCTAATTGAGCTGCCTATTGAAACTTGTAAATCATAAATACCCATTTTCAATGTGAATGTGAGATACCCAATTGAATTTTTTATGAGTTTGTTTATCGATTAATTTAGCTAGATTAATTAGATTTACTGAATTTGGGTTTGATACATATACATATATATATATATATATATATAGAAAAAGGCTCTAGTGCGCATTGGATAAGTGCATTGGGTGAACGCACTGGGCTTTTAAGCCTAAAAAATCCGTGGTTCAGCGGGGTAGTGGGATAGTGGTATGGGTCAGTGGGGTGCTTCGTAGATTTTTTAAGCTTAAAAGCCTAGTGCGCTCGCCCAATGCACTTACCCAGTGTGCACTGGAGCCTAACTCTCTATATATATACTTAGTATAGATTGGATTGCATTGTTACTTGTAACACTAGTGATCAATCAATGGTGGATGATGATATATTGCATAACACTGAAGATAAGAGAGTTAAGACTGAGGTAAGAACTGTGTATTTGTAAGGCCTTGTGTGTGTGTATATATATATGTTATGTGGGTGTATTGTGTATCTGTATTACTTGCATGGTTTGAATATGAATTTTCATGAATTTCTTTCAATTTCAGTTTCAGAGATGAGCTGAATTAACTATATATGTCAATTCACTCTACATAGATATATACACACACAAGTACATGTCTGTTTGAGTTGTTTATCTGTTGTATTTTTGCTTCCTTGGATTGGATTTGATATTCCCAAATTTCTTGAAATATAAGCTAAAGTAAGAACATGATTTGCAGATATGAGAGAGGTGAGAGCTTCATTGAATCACAAGTCGTTGGTCGAACCGCCGACACCACCGGGGTTGCTTGTCGCCATCGCGGGAGAGCCGCTGGTGAGTGAAGCGGTGGGCGTGAAGCTTTTGGCTCCTGCGATCTCCAGTAACAGAGAGAGAGGGTTTGGGAATTCTTCAATTTTGGGGATTTAGGGCTGAGGTTTTCTATCGTGGAAGAGTTTCAATTTGGGGATGTTTTGTTTTGTTGATTAGGGACTGCTTTGCAATAACAACATAGGGCCCACAAATTTTCTTTTGCTAAAATGCCCTTTTTCTGGAATGAGTTGTGAAATCCATTGTGTGCGTAGACTTATTGAAATTTCACACCTAACAATCATGGCTCTTGATTCCAGTGAGCTTCATGTGGGTCCTACATGAGTCCCACACAGGACCCACAGTAATCAAGAGTTAGGATGTGTTGGGTGTGAAATTTTCTGTGAATCTAGAATTACTCTAGATATATATAAAAGAGGAAGACAAAACTCTTCTATTATCTATGCAACGTGGCCTTTCCTTTGTTTTTTTTTCCCTTGTCATCCACTTCTCGGTTTTCCATTTTCTCTTGTGTTTTTAATGTCTAGAAGCTGCAGCCTGCAGCAAAACAACGCCTCCCCTTCCAAACCCATCCCTTCCTCTCTCTTATCGCCTCCTCATCTCCTAGTGCCTTATTGCCTCCTTTACTCTCTCTCTCTCTCTCTATCTCTTTCTCTCTCTCTCTCTCTATATATGTGCTTCTACGCGTTCCATCCCTAGATTCATCATCTTCAATTCCTCCAAATTCACTAATCTCATCATGGTCTCCGCCTTCAAGAATGATACTCCCTCCATTCCAAAATAAGTGTTCACTACCCTTTTGCACGCAGTTTAAGAAAACAATAACTTGTGGTAGATGTTTATCCACTTTTTGGGGTGGCACATTATCAACCACACATTTTTGTCCAAAATAGAAAGTGGGCACTTTTTTGGAATATCAAAAAAAGAAAAAGTGGATACTTATTTTGGAACAGAGGGAGTATAACACTATTTCTCCCCTAACCCCACTGCGGCCTCCGCAGATTCCGCCGTAGGAGATCGAATATAACGATCTGGTACCCCAAAAGCAACCACAATGCTCATTTGCATCCCATCAAGACCTAAATCCCAATGGCGGTTTCAATTTGTACTGAGCAGCCGATGACACACTTTGTTTGAAGAAAATGCATGACGATCTGTACATCTTTAATTGAAAGAAGATAGAGTATGTTGGAAGATTACTTGAAGGATACTTGACATTGAAGGAGTTGCTCCCACCAATTAATAGTTTTTTTCTAAACTACTTGGAAGTTGTGGGAATTTGAATTGTTAGTTATTATAGTATGAGGAAAATGTAATTCAAATTGGAAGTTTTTAGTAGTTATAGAATTTATCTCTGAATAGATGTAATATACTCCTTGTAAATGGTCATGAACCAAACAAATTCATCAATACATCTACTATACTATCTACTCCCTTTCTTTAGGCAACCATGACCATATTAGTTTAGTTTTGTATAGTTACCGGTTGTTCTTTAAATGAATTTCCTACTTTATTTTTCTTTAGTGCAATTCCAACATCTTCTTTTTTCCTTGGTCATTGTAGTGTTAGGGTGTGTTTGATAAAACTGAAAATTAAGTACTGAAAATTAAGTGCTGAATTTTAAGTACTGAAAATTTTAAGCGACTGAATTTACAGTACTAAAAATAAATTTTCAAGAACTGAAATAGATTGCATTCAGTGATTATTTTCAGTAGAATTTTTCCACTTAAAATTTTCAGTGGTTTTTTGACTGCTTTTTCAATTAAGTGATATGTTATCAAACGCACTGAAACAAAATAAGTGCTGAAAGTTTTCATTTTCACTACTTAATTGGGTTATCAAACACACCCTTAGTCTTTTGTTCTAGTCAGCTTCATCTTCATCATCTTGTTCAGTTTTTGCACAATAAAAAGTCCTCTTAATTGAGGCAATAGAACCTACACCACATTTGCTCGAATCCAAGATTCATTTGAGATTTTGTTTTGGGCCATATATGTTTTTTGATTAAACAGAAAGCTAACTAAATAAAATAAATTGTGTTTCATTTTTATTATGTTCTCTTCTCTCTTGCTATCTAAACAGGATGGAGGCAATCCTACTCTAATTATCTCAATTCAAAAAGACTAAAAGACTTATCGTGTGCATTAGGCTCAAAAGCTTACAATAATTGAATTGAAATAGTTTTCATCATCTTTGATGAAAGAGTAGCATATGCGTTTTAATTTACAGGGTTAATTGCACTTTGCACCCCTGATGTTTGGGGCGTTTTACACTTTGCATTTCAAAATTTTAAATTTAGCACTTTGGTCCCTAAAGTTTGGAAAGAGTTGCACTTTAGTCCCTTCAATACTTTTTGCGATGAAATTTTCACTTTTAGTGATGAAATCATTCGCCACTAAAGGGCTATTTTGACTTATTCGCCACATTTGTGAAACTTTAGGGACCAAAATGCCTAATTTGAAACTTTAAGGTGCAAAGTACAAAATCACCCAAACATGAGGGGTACAAGATTCAATTAATTCTAATTTATGACTCAGCGGGTGAAACTATAACTGGTATTTCTACGTCTAAGGAAAATTGTCCATATATTTTCAGAAATACTAGAAAGGTCCCTATATTTGTTAAATATCTCAAATAATTTCAGTATAAATTTCTTTTGAAATCATTCTCAGTTAATTTCTACGAGTGATGAGTTTAAGGCAGAAAAAGAAAAAAAAAAAAAAAAAAAAAAGGAAAAATGATTCAACACAAATTGTAGTAGAAGAAGATCTAATTATCCAAAAAGCTACTTCAATTTGGCAAGGAATAAACTACAAGTAAGCTAAATTGAACGGTCGTCTATTGGCTTGTATGCATTTCAAGAAGAGACTACAAGTTTGCCACTGGAATATAATCATATGCTACTCGCCATAGAATTTATTCCACAAACTACATCAAGGGGTGACACCATAATTGTGGCTCTATACAAGTGTTTTTTTTAACCATTTGGTGTAGTGATCTCCTGTGAGGACAAAGTGTTAAAGAGCCTTTTTTTTTTTTTTTCAACTAGACTTAGCCGCTACTCGTGGCTCTATATAAGTTAAAGTGAATTGTGAACTCCTCCAAATGTCCATGAGTTGAAATGAATTTTTTCCTTTATTTTTTCTCCTCCCTTTTTTGTATGTATTTGGTGAAAAGCTATGCACGTAAACATTTTCACTAATTTTTGTTTAAGGTTGAGCGATATTAATTTTCCAAGATAACAATGCATGGGAGTTTTATTAATTTGTCATAAAATATGTCAAGGAAGCTTTTTTCATAAAGCAATTCCAATTGAGAGTAAAGTATCTAAATGCGGAGAATTGTTTTAAAAACCAGACCGGACCGGCCGGTTGAACCATCGACCGGTTCACAAAACGGTTCGGTTTGAATCGGAAAAATACAAAAACCGGTCTTTTTTTTTAATTATTATAAAAACCGGAAAAACCAGTGGTTGAACCGGCAAAACCGGCAATTGAACCGGAAAACTGAAATTTTTTTATTTTTTAATTTTATTTTTAAAATTTTATTTTTAAATTTTGGATTATTATTAACATTTATTACATAATTATGACATCACGGTTCAATTCCGGTTGACCCAATGGTTGAACCAGTGACCCGTGATTCGGTAATTTTTCCTGTTCAATGAACAGTCCGGTTTTCAAAACATTGATGTGGAGTTTAGCTGACTAGTTTTTGAGGAATACGATTTTCTTAGGCTTTGTATGGGTATTGGATTTAATGAGGAAAAATAAAGAAAAATACAGAGAAAAATATTTTCCTTTGTTTTAAGAAAAATAATGAAGAAAATGGGAATGAAAAAAGAATTAAGTTGAGAAATTAATTGAGTCATTTCCCTTCTTTTATTCATATATTGAAATTATAAATTACAAAATTTTAATTTTAAGTTTTATTTAAGCATGAAGAAAAATACAAGGAAGAAACACGAGGACACTAGTTTTCAATTCCCTTTTCTTTCCCCCTCACGAAATCTGTGAGCCAAATAGTTTTGGTTTGTGAGTTCATGGAGGGAAAATAATCGGGAAAGAAAAATGAGTGATGTACCTTGCGTTTTTTCTTGTGTTTTTCTTTATGATGAAATAGCAATATATATATATTTTTTCTAAATATCGTTGTAAATTAAGAAAGAAGGGAGGAAAGTGGCTCACAAACTAATTTTTTAAAAAAAATTTATTTCCTACTACATTTTCTTTTCGTTTCTATTTTTCTTTGGTAACCAAATAAAAGAAAGCGCTTTCCTTCGTGTTTTCAATTTTTTTTCTCTCACCAATTAAATCCATGAGCCAAACAGACCTAAGGGTTAAAGATTGTGAAAATACAGGACCTCTGTTTGAAACATTACACTGACTTCTTTATTGGTGATTGGAACCTTAACAATGTTAATAGTTTATGAAAAAGTATGAAACAAAGCAAAACTTTTTAATTACAAAAAAAATCAACACAGTCCGAAAGGACAAGTTCACAATTAATAGGAGCTCTCTTCGGTAATACTAAATGGTTTGGTTGTAGGTAAGTCCTTTGTTATCAGGACATAAAATTTGTTCTTAGGTCATAAAAGTTTGTCCCCGATAGAAAACTTTGTTCTCAAGTCATAATAGTTTGTTCCTATCAAAACCACTTTGTTTCCCATCAAAATCACTTTATTTCCTACTAGGAACAAATTAACTTTTATGTCCTCGGAATAAACTTTTATGACTTCGGGAACAAAGGACGTTAGTACAACCAAAGAGTTCTCCCAATTAATATACTTCCATATACATTCATATATATATATATATATAAGTATATATAAAATACAAAAGACTTAGGACATGTTTGGTTGTCCTTGAATGAAATAATTCCATTCATGTTTCCGTACACAATTTTATATAAAAAGATGAAGAGCATGAATGGTTTCATTTAGAAAACGGATGCTCGTCTAAAAAATGAGGCTTGCAATCATGAATTTTGGCATTCTAGAAAAATGAACAAATTGCCTCATAAGAAGAAATATGGTGAAATCTCCCATATTTGTTAATGGATTCATTCATGGTGATGTATTTTGCCTTTACCTTCTATACAAAATTTGAATGGAACCATTCAATTTAAAGGGACAACCAAACAGGCCCTAATGTTATACTTCCCAAATTTTGAATCACAAATACATATATTGTAACATTCGTACCCAGAAAGAAAAGTTAATGTAGTGATAATATATTTTAATTAAAGATAATTAAGGCATAAGATGGTTAAAAATCGGACCGAACCAGACCGGTCGGATCAACCAGTTGGACCGTCGACTAGTCAGTTTTCTGGTCTGGTTTGACTCGGTAACCGTCATTAGCACCAAAACCGCCCAGAACTGGTGGAAATCGTTCGGAAACCGTTCAAAAACCGTTTTTTGACCAAAACCGTTCAAAACTATTTTTTTGCCTACAAAAGTTTATTTTTAATTTTTATTTTTATTGACCCTATATTTTTTTGATACTATGAATCTCTTAATAATTTGTACTTACGATAGAAAAATATGAAAAAAAAAAATTGAGTTGTGTATTTTTTTGTCTATATTTACTTATTAAAACTTATGTATAAATATAAATAATTAAATATTACATAATTATGATATCACGGGTTGATTACGGTTCACCCGACGGTTGAATCTCTAACCCGTGACCAAGTCAATTTTCCGGTTCGACGTACAGTCTGATTTTCAAAACACTGGTTTAAGGTGATGATATGAACCCACATGTAAAAAGGTGTTCAAATACGAACACATATGACAGTCCTGTAACAAGTGGGACTGGTAAAAAAGTGGAACCTGACGAAGGTCTAATTGATGTGAAATGCATATAGATGTCATTATATGTTTAAATGCCTACTTGTTTAAATGCATGATGCAATTTTTGGTGAAGAGATCTTAATGTAATTAGAGCAGATCAAAGAAGGGGAGAGAGAAAGAGTTTGTAAGTGGTTCGTACCTGTTAACGAAGGAACCTACATCCATGTGTGTGTCAAAGCACTTTCACTAAGTATAAGAAACCGCTGTAGGGACCTTGATGATCCAACATTGGAGACTGGAACTACCAAGGGTCAGCCATGCAGGGATGATATTTAGGGTTTCTGGGAAGAGGCTTGACAATGTAGGACAGGTTGGTTCAATTGAACTCGGGATCCCTACTAAGGGGGATGGGAGGACCCTTTTATAGAGGGAAGAGTCCTCCCTAACAAGGCGTTTGAGTTTGATTAGGTACTTAATTAATAGCTTGTGAAGATTGATGTAAATTCGGTCAGTTTCCTAATTGGTTTAGGAAATTGCTGAACTTCAAAGATTGTGCGACGCGCCTCTAGGCATGCCGAGCTATTCCTGAGCTGTGTTGTGACTGGACATGGTGATCCCGACCTGACAGTCATGCTTTTTCCTTGGTCGTGTCATGTCGTGTCACAGGTCAAGGTGGCTCTGGTTGTCCGAAACCACTCGCCTGGTGTTTCATTTAAACAGAAGGACGCAGTCTAGCCCGAATAGGGGCCTGCCTCTGCAAAGAACAAACTCGAGAATATAGTAGAGCCAATTTTAGGCGTATCAGTTGCCCCCCATTTCCAAGGCTAAATGGATGCTTCATCGGATGAGGCTTGGAAATTTGTATAGCTCGGGAACGGTGCTTGGGATCTGACCTATCGTCTTTGAAATTCGGGTTACCAACCCGGTCTGATGACTCGGGAGCTCGGGGTATGATTTGCCATGTGTCAATAAAGGGTTGGTCTAGTCAGGATCCAACGAGGTCGGTGCAAGGGCAACCAGAGCATCTCAACTGGACCGAACTGTCATGTCGTATAATAAATGTGCACATTTTTTGGGGCGTCGATTGGGCTGCTCGAGGCGACAACTGTCAGGCGTTTAGGCATGAGAAATCTTAGGTTGTTGGATTTGTGATCATCTGGACCGTCCGTACTGTCTATGTAAAGAATACTTAGGCAATTTTCGTTCCTTTTGCTATCCATAGAGGGAAAATACCGAGCGGTATCAGAGAAAAAGCACCCTACTCATCCTCCCGAGCTTCCTTCTGCCTACTCTTCCCTATAAGCCTTCATTTTGTTCAGTTTCTGTTTCATTACATTCTTCCATTTTTCTTCTTTCTTCTTTCTTCTTTCCCGAGCGAGATTAGAGAATAGGAATCCTGTAGGTTTTGTGAGGGAGTGGGATTTCTTTTTCCTCAGGTTCTATTTTTTCTTAGGACGGGAGGTTCTCTCCTTTTGATAGAATAGTATGACCGGTTGGTGTGTCCCAGGCCTGCCCTTTCTGAGTGTTACTTGACATTTAGGACCATTTATGCCCTACCGTGTAGGCTCTTGACTCTTCCATCTCTTTACCTTAGGCTAGGAATCCTTGACCCATACCTAGGTCGTCAACTACTTCCCCATCCTGTAGTAGGGGCCTTATAAATGTGTCACTCTGACTTCAACTCATCTTCCTGATCGGAAGATAAGTACTCTAGATCCAGAAGCCTGAGTGCTAGTGTGAACCGTCCTTTATTGACCCCCTCGGACCACTATAGCGAGGGTAGAATCCCCAACCGAGAGTCCGGTGAGGGAGTAGGTTAAGGGTACCATAAAGCCTGTGAATTGTGGGGGTCAGGTAGTGAAGCAATGGTCCCGAATAGGCCCGAGATTGCCTTTTCCTGCAAGTGGACTCTTAGTAGTTTGCTCGCGTCTGACATGAGCAAACTTAGAGAGAAGTATGAACTTCTCGGCCACTTCTCAATGGCCGTGCCATATGGCGCGGTTCACTTGTACCAGTTGGGTTTTGTTATTGTTTACGAGAACGTATTCATCGCGGGCCTTCATCTTTACCTACACTTTCTTGCTCGGTGGGGCAACTCGTCCTTAATGGCTGCAGATTCCTAATGGCGGCCATCCACCTCTGGCCTCAAATTTTCGGGTACAAGCTTACCCTCTAGGAGTTCTTGTTGGCCTATCGACCATTCCTACTGTATAGAGAGGTCAGTTTCTTTTCCCTGAGCACACGGCAAGGCAAAAAGATAATAGATAAATGCTAGAGCAACAACAAGGGGTGGAAGAATAAATTCTTCCAAGTGTCAACCCTCAGGTTGTGTGAGGAAGATCCAGTAATTCCTCTGCCGACTGCCTGGGCTGGCGAGTTGAGGGGTAAGGTCTTTGTCTTAGATCTGCTTTCTATTTTCCATTCCATTTTCTCGTTGCCTCAATATTGACGTACTCCCATTTTATTTTTTAGTCGGATCTACCGACCCACCGAACATCCCGGACGAGTGCCAGGATCAGATAAAGGTGTTGGCCCAGGAGCCTGTCAACATTGTTGGCTTGTTGACCCGGACAGGAGCTCGGAAGGTTACTTTTGATCCCCAAGAGCCTTTTTCTACATCAGTCTTTTCCCTTATCATTCTTGGTTAGCTTCTGCCACTCAAGTCTTCCTTACTGCTTCTTCATTCCTTTTCTACGATTTGCTGACTCATTTTTTTTTTTTTTTTTTTTTTTTTTCTGATTTTGCAGAAATGGCACCTAGGAAGGACCTCGATGCCTTAAGGGACAAGGAGGCCACTGCGACAACTCGGGTAGGCCAGAAAAGAAAGAGGCCAAAAGCTGCCACTTGCCAACAGCTGAGGAGGTTACGGCACGGGCCCCGTGCAGAGCTGACCAGGACTTCCACCCCTAGGGTTGAGGTGGTTTTGGTCACCGAAATCCCCTTGGGGGGGCATCTTGACCAGTATCCAACTAGCGGACTGCAGAGGAGGTTCGGGTGAGAATTTAGCCAGCCCTCCTCCCGAGCCAAGTCGAGATGTTCGAGGGGATTATCCTTCAGGCACTCATTGGGTGGCTGTATAGCCTCTCTAATTTTGTAAGTAATTTGCCTTCTCCTTTTCCATTCTTCCTTGTTTGTTTTCTCCTTTTCTGATGACTAACTAGTTTCTATTCCTTTTCTCTAGGCTAATTGTTTGGCGGCCAGGGTTGAGTGCTCCCTGCCCGAACTGGCCAAGAGGGGAGGCTGATCTTTTTAAGGAGAGGGCGGCTCTGGAGGCTAAAAAATTTTTGCCCTGGCTGTGGAAAAGGAGAAAACAAAGGCATTGGCTTTGAGTTTGGGAGCGGCTTAGGAGGAGTTAGAGACCACTTGGGAGAGTCTGGCAGCTGCAGAGGTGGAGAAGAAGGCCATGACCGAGGCATCGACTGCTCGGAAAAGGTGGAGAAGATGGCAGAAGAGGAATTCGAGGCTGGCTTCTTTCAAGGGTACACTGACCTGAAGAGGAGGGTGGCCCTGGTCCATCCAAAGTGGGACCTCACGACCTTTTAGGGAGTAGAGTCCAACTTTTGGGTCGTGCGGTCCCATGCTACTAATGAGGTTGCCACTGAGCAGGAGGCTCCTGTTAGAGTAGTTGGGGAGATAGAGGAAGCAGTGGTGATTGTGGGTGTTCCTCAATAATAAGCCTGCTCGAAAAACAAGGAGGCATATTGCCAGGAAAAAGAAGGCAGTAAAGATTTTTTAAGGCCTACTTCTAGACCACTTCGCCCTATGCTCCCGGCCTGTTTTGTACTTGTATATATATTTTTTGGGAGAGGCTACTATAATTGCCCCCAGGTGTTGCACTTTTCTGAACTGGTAATGAAAAGGCCCTTTGAGGTCACCCTTTATAGCAACTGTCCATACTTTGTACTTTTATTACCTGTGCTTGTTTAATTTGCCTTAGTCTAGTACCCCTGCCCTAGCAAAAGGTTTAAGACAATAGAGCAGTTTAAACATTGCTTGGGAAGTTCTGAGGCCTTTTTTGCCTTTGGCCTTCTGAGCCTTATAAGTGCTCAGGATTGTCTAAGAGTCCGTTCTTGAGCACTGTATGTACTCGGTTTATTTTAGGGAATCAACTAAGTGTTAATACTTAGTTGATTCTGAGCCTTATAGGTGCTCAGGATTGTCTAAGAGTTCACATTTACTTAGCTAATCCTGGGCTCTTTAAGTACTCTTAGGCTCCTGTAGAGTTATTCTTATCTATCCCCCAAGCTCATGCTAAGGTCGAGGGTAGTGTGGAAAGATCTCTTTTAGGAAGCCAACCTAAAACATTCGGGTTTTTGGGTCTTTTGACTCCCCTATTGTAGGCCACCTAAGGGGTTATCCCCTACACTCGGATATGCGCCTAAGTGGAGTTTTCTGCTTGTATAAAGCATGCCTCGAGAAGTTCTGAGGTCTTTTGCTATATGTGGATCGATGGTCTTTCGGTTGCCTTATAGTGGCCGAGGATTTTTTCTGCAAAAAATTACTAATGTAAAATTAACTTTTACTAAATCCTCCAAAACTACTGAGGGCTCAAAAAGAGCTACTCAGGAAATTATAAGAGGGCTCAAAAAGTGCTGCTTGGGGAATCAAGCCTGTGCTAGCCTAATCTATTGGTAATACTTGCCTAGGTGTTCCACGTTCCATGGATGTGATAACTCTTGCCCTTCCATAGTTTGTAACCAGTAAGTTCCCGGTCGGTTTGCCCGAGTGATCATGTATGGACCCTCCCAATTGGGCCCAAGCTCTTTGTGGCCTGTAACCTTGGTAGATTGATTCACCGCTTTGAGAACGAGGTCCCCCACTTGGAAGCTATGATGCTGCACCTTCTAATTGAAGTACTATGAGGCCTTCTGCTTGTAGGCCGCCATCCTTACGTAAGCCTAATCCCTTTTCTCCTCAATTAGTTCGAGCTCAATCCTAAGCAATCCATTGTTCTCCTCGGTGTTGAAATTGCCTACTTTGTATGATTCTAGGTTAAGCTCGGTTGGGACTACCGCTTTGAACCTGTATGTGAGTAAGAATGGGGTCTCACTTGTTGAGGCTCAGGGTATTGTGCGGTAGGCCCATAGGAAGCTCGGTAACTCTTCCACCCACAGTCCTTTGGCATTTTCCAATCTTGTCTTAATGGACTACAGGATCGTCCGGTTGGTCACCTCAGCCTACCTGTTCTCTTGAGGGTGTTCTGGCGAAGAAGAGTGGTTGAAAATGCCGTAGCCCGAGTAGAATTACCTGAACACTAGTGTGTCAAACTACCTTTCGTTATTGCTGACTAGTACTAAGGGAATGCCGAACCAGCTAACGATGTTCTTTTCTATAAAGCTTTCCATCTTCTTTTCAGTTATGGCCGCCAAGGGCTCAGCTTCCACCCTCTTAGTGAAGTAGTCTACCATAATAACAACAAATCGACCAGGCCCTTTGCCGTTGGTAGGGGCCGACTATATTAATGCCCCACTGCACATATGGCTAGGGGCTGAGGATTGGAATATGATTTTCTACTAGGATAGAGGATATTTTAGCATATCTGTGGCATTTATCGCACCTCCTAACATAGTCCTGGGAGTCTCGAACCATAGTAGGCCAGAAGTAACCTTGGAGTAGAGCTCTTCTGAACAGTGCCCGACTTCCTATGTGACTCCCACAGACTCCCTTGTATATTTCCAAGAGGATATCATTGACTTGGGTAGGATGAGCACATTGGAGGTAAGGGATCGTGTACCTTCTTCTATACAAGACGCCATCGACGATGTGATACTTTATCGCTCGGTATCTGATGCATCTTGCTTCGGTCTTTTCAATTAGGATCCCTCCGATACTCAAGAAGGTGGTAATGGGGTCCATCCAACTCGGGTTTTGATCTACTGGGTCGATGTTCATACCTTCCCAGAGTATTATGCGGGGCTCAGGAAGGTAGTCTACTCGGGTCCCCTAGAGTTCTATTTTGGAGGACGAGGCTAAACGTTCCAACTTATTTGCCTTTATATTCTCTTCTCTCAGGATTTGGGTGATTGATAATCCTTCGAGTTTGCTAATAACCTGCCTGATGAGCACCAGATAGGCCACCATTTTGTCTTCTTTGGCCTCATATTGCTATAAGACCTGATTGACCATAAGCTGTGAGTCACTGAACACCCGTACTTACTAGGCTCCTATAGAAGTGGCCAATTGTAGCCCGGCTAGCAATGCTTCATACTCTGCTTCTTTGTTGGAGGCCTCGAACCCAAACTTTAAGGCATACTCTATCTGAAACCCTCAGGGGTGGCTAGGATGATTCCGGATCCACTCCCTTGGCTATTCGAGGACCCGTCGACACATAGTACCCAGGGCGGGATTGATGCCTGTAACTCTGGTGGTAGGTCGGGCTGTACTGGCTCCTTAATTGGATCTTACAAATAGATGAATTCTACAAGAAAGTCAGCCATGGCCTGAGATGTTCTCGGCCAGTATACAAAAATAAATTCTTCCAACTCGAAGGACCACTTCATGATCCGACCGGATGTCTCTGGTCGGGATAAGATCCTTTGCACAGGTTGGTCGGTGAGAACGAATATGGTATGGGCCTGGAAATAGGGCCGAAGACACCCGACCGAGGTAACGAGTGCGAATGCCAATTTTTCCATGCATGAATATCTGGTTTTCACGCCTTCTAGGGCTCGGCTTGTGTAGTACACCAGATACTAGATCCTGTGCTCTTCCCTGACCAATGCTGAGCTGACGATTAACAGAGATACGACCAGATACAGGAACAAATCCTCTCCCTGAGTTGGCATTGAGAGTAAAGGGGGTGAGGCCAAGTGCTTTTTCAGTTCTTGGAATGCTCTCTCGCACTCTTTCGACCACTCGAAGGCTTTACGGAGGATTTTGAAGAATGACAAGCACTGGTCGGTAGCTTGGGAAACAAACCTGTTCAGTGCCGCTACTCGCCCTGCCAAACTCTGAACTTCTTTGTTGACCTCGGCGATCGTATGTTGATGATTGCATGGATAGTCTCTAGATTGGCTTCGATTCCCTGCCTGGTTACCATGTGTCCTAAGAACTTGCCAAAGGAGACACCGAAGGCACACTTGGTAGGATTTAGCTTTATCTAGTATTTCTTCAAGATGTTGAAAGTCTCGGCTAGATGTTAAAGATGATTTGACTCCTATGTGCTTTTGATGAAGAGGTCATCAACACATACCTCCATACTTCTCGCAATCATGGTTTTGAACATGAGATTGACTTATTGATAGGTTGCCCCTACGTTCTTTAATTCGAAGGGTATCACTTTGTGGCAATAAGTACCTTGATCGCTGATGAATGACATCTTTTCTTCATCTCCGGGAAACATCCATATCTGGTTGTACCCAGAATAAACATCCATAAAAGAGAGTAGGGCGTGACCTACTGTTGATTCCACGAAGAGGTGTACCCTTGGCAGAGGATAGCAGTCCTTGGGTAATCCTTATTTAGATATGTGAAGTCCACACAAAACCTCTACTTATTATTACTTTTCTTGACTAGGACCATGTTAGCTAACTAGTCGGGATACTGGACTTCTATGATCGACTTGGCTTTGAGCAATTTCTCGACCTCTTTGCTAATGGCCTCCGGTCTTTCTTAAACCATTCCTCTTTTTTTTTGTTTAACGGGGCGAATATCTAGGTCAATATTAAGTTGGTGGGACATGATTCGGGGATCAATACTCGACATATCCTCATGACACCATGCAAACACATCTTAATTCTATCTGAGAAATTGGACCAGTCCATCGTGGAGCTTGGGTGTGAGGAGGGAACTGATGTTGACCACTTGGTTGGGAAACTGGTCATCTCTAGAACAACTGGGATGAGTTCTTCGACCGTCCCTACCCAGTCTTCTTTATCCCTCGGATCCAATTCTCTAATGTTTAGGGATTCTGACACAGTGTTTTACCGGAGTGAGTTGACATAACAGGACTGAGCTATTGCCTGTTCCCCTCTTAGGGTTTTGACCCCTATAGGGGTGGAAAACTTGACAACAAGGCTATAGGTTGACACGACCGCCTTAGCTGATTGAGAGTGGGTCTCCCATGTATGACATTGTTGACGGAAGGTGCTTCTATACCATGAATTTGGCAAGTAGTAAGGCCTATTGAGGGTGTATCCCCATAACGACTGGTAGCTCTATCATTCTGAGCGGTTGTGTACTTGATCCATTGAACCTGACCAGAGGTGTCGCAACAGGTCAGAGTCTTTCTCTGGAAATCCTGAGCTAGTCAAACGCTGAGGTGAAGAGTATGTCGGAAGAACTGCCGGTGTCAATCAACACCCTCTTAACCGAGTAGTTGGCGATGATGAGTTTTACAACCAGGGGGTCATCTTGGGGAAGGTGTATGCCTTCGAGGTCATTGGATGAAAAGGTGAGCAAATCTATCTGCGCTGGGTTCGCAGGCCAGATAGATGTGACTTCTGATCGGGACGCTCGGGCATGTCTCTTCCTAGATGACTATGAATCTCCTCTACCTGATGTCCCCCAGAGACCGCGTTGATATTACCGAGGGGTTGCTGTTTGGGAGGGCGGTTGTCCGGCCGAAGTTGTCTTTTATTAGTGACAAACTCGACTAGATGGCCCTTCTATTTCAGCTTCTCGATTGCAATCTTCAACTTGAAGCAATACTCGGTGTCATGGCCGTGATCCTTGTGGTAACGATAGTACTTATCCTGATTTATTCTCTCATCAGGCTCTTTAACTTGGTTAGATTTTTGAGTAGATTCTGGGCTTCCACTACGACCATGACCTCTTGTATAGGTCGGGAGAGGGGCGTGAACGGTATCGAGGCCTGATCCCGATCATCCTTGTGCTGACCTTTCCTGGGTTTCTTTCCACTATTCTTCCTAGGTTGATCTTGCTTCTGCTAATTTCTCGGAGGCTCGTCGTCTACATGACTAGGGTCTTTTGTCTTTAGAAACTCATCAGTGTTAACATATTTCCCGACCCTCTCTGCGAGTTCAACCAATGTTGCAGACCAGTTTCTATGAAACGATGTGGCGCACCTGGTATGTTGAACCCCTAACCAGAAGGCGGTAATAGCGATGGTTTCAGTCAAATCATAGACCTTGAGCTTCTCTTGGTTAAACCAATCGACAAATTCAATGAGAGATTCATTCTTTCTTCGCTTGACAGTCAACAACTGTATGTCAGGCTTTGGCTGTTCATGCATGCCGATAAACTAGCTGATGACTTATTTGTCGAGTTATTTGAAGCTGCCAATTGACCTCAGTTTTAGAGAATGGAACCATTGGGTTGCCGTGCCCTTCAAGATACTAGAGAAGGCTAGGCAATTGAGCTCATCTAAGTTGGTGGTAAGAGCCATTAAGGATTTGTAAGCATGGGCGTGGTCCACCGAGCTACCTAATTTGCTATACAATTCCATCTAAGGCTGTTTAAATTTGTGAGGGATGGCGAAACGAGTGATTTCCGTGATAAAGGGTGACTCAGTATCTATATCGGTGTGATTGTGGACTACCTCTTGTTGATGTTTTTAGTGTAGGATTTGGATTATAAAAATCGGATTTGCACAGCGGAAAAGTAAGTTTCCAAAACTTTGATAATCATGAACTACTAATGTGAATCTAGTAGCATGTAGAGAAGAAGAATACCTATAGGTCTTGAATCCAATTTTGAATCGATGAACCCTCGATTGATCCTTCTCCTTCCTAGCTTCCAGCAGTCTCTACTAGGTTTTTTTCACTCCTTTGACTTCAGTGGATGCTCGCAAGAGGAACAGGACTTGTGGGAATCCAACTAGAGAAAGGAAAGGTCAATAGAAAACCCTATAACTAATTTTTGGAGAGCTGGAGCAGAAAAAAATGGCGTTCTTATTAATTCTGGACGTAGCTCTCCTATTTATAGGTTTTCTAATCGACCTTAGGCCCAATCGATTGCCATTTCTCGATGCATGCAATTAGTAACAATATAATTAAATGTCAATCACAAACCAAGCACATAAACCAAAACTAAAATAAAAAATAAAGGCATTCAACAATGCCTCTATCTCCCATGGCTCTATCTCCAAGAACCTTCTTCTTGATTTGATCACCTTCGGCTCCATCTTATTGGACAATGGTTTCTCGCTCCATCTTCATGGGCTTCCTAATTCTATTACATTGGACCTATGCTTCTTTTGAAGCTTACAATTTATCTAGAAATAGAAAACAACAATAAAATAAAAGGCTAGGGAAACCGGTGCGACTTTCCTATTCGTAGGACTGAAGTCGCAGTGCCCTTTACATATGCCTTAAAACCAAACCAAAATAAATTCAACATACACCAATCTCAAACATTTAAATACAGAATTTAAAAGGACTTGGTGCCATGGGAGATAGTGGACTAATCTTGCAGCAAAAGGGTTAGTTATACACACATCCACGCATATATAATAAAATTTAAAACATTGCTGGAACTCCTAATTGATTCACAAACTTCAAAACTCTTTATGGAGTGATTAGTATAGAATTTAAAAGGACTTGGTGCCATGGGAGATAGTGGACTAATCTTGCAGCAAAAGGGTTAGTTGTACACACATCCACGCATGTATTATAAAATTTTAAAAACTGCTGGAACTCCTAATTGATTCACAAGCTTCAAAACTCTTTATGGAGTGATTAGTACTTAAAACATCATCTTTGGTTCTCTGTCCTAGTTTGATCGATCGAAAAGGTTCGATCGATCAACCCTTCGATTAATTGAGCACAGCTTAATCGATTGAACTTAGAGTTTCACAGAATGGTTTTAAAATTTTTTATAGAATAATAAAAATTAAAGTAAATAATTTTAAAACTGGGAAAAATAGACTTGAATAGAGAATCACGTTCTATCGATCGAAACAAGTTCGATCGCTTGAATATTGCACAGTTTTGATCGATCAAACCAACCATGTATCCAATGCAATCACAGATTTGTTTTCTGCTGGGACACTGCTGTAGAAACAGATCTGTGACAATGTAGTTTCAAAACCAGTACTAAAACTGACATGCGAATCAAAAATAGGATTCCAAAATGCTTCTACAGATCCAAACAAGTGTGTCTTTGATACTAAATCGTAGGAATTTATGTTTCGAGAAAACTTTAAATCATGCAGTGGAAAATACAGTTTATAAAACTAATTGATACTACTTATTAACTCTATAGATGCATATACACAAGAGGGGGAAAAGTTTATACCTCAGATGTTGAACCCAATTCTAATTCTCTTCTTTCTAGATGGTGCAGTTGCCTCCACTGGGTTGCCTTTACCCTTTTGTCTCCTGTGAGTGCTTACCGCAGAGGCTAGAGATTGTAGGATCTCTAATGGGAAGGAAAGAGAAGGTTTGGGAACTGACACGACTAAATAGTTGTGCGCTCTTGTGCAACACCCAAGTGTAGGTGACCGTACAAGTACTAAAAGTGTCGATCCCACAGGGAAGGTGGTAAACTAATTACTTAGATTAATCTCAAACCAGAAAATAAAATTCAATATTTTAAAGGAGTGTAGAACACAAAGTTCCACGGTTTAACAACTACTAAAAGTAAAGCAATTAAACTAGATTAACTAATTACTAACTAATTAACTAAAGCAATGATTTAAAATGTGTTTTTCTTAATTAAAAAGGAATGTTGGGATTACACGAATCCACCACGACCTAGCCATCTACCATGCAATTACGTTGAAGCTCAATGGAGTACATTCTTTATAGTATTCCGTATTTCTCTTAGAATAAAGAATCTATAGTCCTTTCATGACCGGGACTATATCATCACAATGGAGTTTGAAATACACAAAAGCGGTTTAAAACAATAGTTTAGACTCTCACCTACAATGGTATTAGCTTTGAGGGTGGTTTGCAAAATATATTGAAGAAAAATGCCTCAAGGCTTAAAGTTTACAGACTGTTTTGACAAACTGAGTATTTTGGGACAATTTGATAACAAATCAATAAAACAGAAAGTCTAGAAATACTGCATAGAATGTCCTCAAGAATCAGAGAGTTCGATCGATCGATGCGCTTTCGATCGATCGAATATCTTCATCTCTCGATCGATCGAACTGACTTCGATCGCTCAATTGTATCTGTGTTTCGATCGATCGAGATTTCTCGATCGATCGAACACAGGGATTATTCTGCTGCATGGCAGAGGCTTGAGATCACGGTTTCATCGTGATCTCCCAACCTGGGGACTACTCAGACATCGTCTGAAGTGTCTCAGATTCAGTTTTAACATAAAGTTCCATTAAAGGTGTGTTTGTTTGCAATTTTTGCATAAAATCTATGAAAACTACTTTATAACTATATCTAACATGCAAGACTACTGAATACTAGAGTAAACTTCTATAAACTAAGTGCAAAAAGTAAATAAAGTAACCTGGAAACGAATACTTGTATTGAACTAATGAGAAATCCAAACAACCAATGTATATTCTTGATGAAAACCTACAAAAATCACAAAGTAAAACTCTCTACTCTCTATAAACTGATGAAAATGAAAAGTGGGCGTCCTCCTGGATGTTTACAATACGAATATATATACTTAAAACCTAATGCTAGGGTTAAAAATCCGCTTCTGCTACGTGCGCGTAAAATCTGATAAAATCCATGTTCGATCGATCGAACAGACTTCGATCGATTGAACTTCTGAAGTCTCCGAGCGCTTGAACTCCCTCGATCGATCGAACCGTCGATCGATCGAATAGTCTTCAATCGATCGAGGTTCACTTTTCATCCTTGACTTGTCTTCATTCAAATCCAGCACTCCCTTTTATCTTTTTCATCTAATTCTTTACACAGCAACTGTAGTCTGCACGAAATACAGCTAAAACACACAACTTATCATATATTAATCAAATTGTGTACAAACTGGCGTTGTAATTCAAATTGCAGATAAATGAAGGAATTGTAAACTAAATCAGTACATTTTCTTCTTTTAGCGCGGTTGTATTTTACAAATACCCTCGCTTGTCACAACCCCCAACTAGCGTTGCTAGTCCCTAGCAATAGAGCGAAAATAAAAACAAGCGAAACTATAATTGTAACAGAAAAACTAAAATAACTAAATCCAGATTAACTAAACTAAAATAACAAGAAAGAAACTATGTAACTCACTTTCACAGGAATCGCGGTTGCATTTATCAAATGCAACAAGCCGTTAAACCCCTAGGTTCCCCCTAGTGGACGAGTGTTGTCTCGTGAGGGTTTGCAGTGAATGTACCCACAAAATTCTCTGATTTTAAGCTCAAAAAGATTTAGAATAACTTTTAAACATTCCCCTTTTATTCAACTATTGATTTAGCTCTACAAAACACATCATCCTCATTCAAACCATGAAAGAAATGCACATGTTCCTCATGTCACCAAGATAAAAATAACATATGCGTCACATCCATGTATCCGTGTGTGTGTGAAATTAACAGCTATACATCAACTTTATTTAGAGTTGTTTAAACTATCATACTCTCAGAACTTGTAGTTTCAACTCAATCCTCACTTAGTTATTACACTCACAAATAAACATCTCACAGAAACTTGGTGAATAATGATCGCACATGGTATGAAAGATTTGATAGGAATGATTTTTCGGATACTAATGCCTTCATACTCAACTCTATAAAAGACGAACATTTAGAGTGTACAGTCTCATGAAAGGAATACTACTTACTAGAGGAGCGAAATACCGTGGATAACTCAAATTACACTTTCATGTTTAAACTAAGTTATTGAGAATCATTAAGGCTTTGACTTTTCGGTTTTTATTTAGTAGGGTAGAAATTAGAGGGGTAAGAAATTGCACATTTTCAGCATGTGGCTATGTTCAGTAATTTCTTTACTTTATTCCAACCATCCTCCCCATACATATAAATATATATATCATCATTTTTTTTAAGTGGACTACTCCTTCTTCTTCCTTTTTTCTTTTATGTAGCCCCTCCCACAACTACTCCCTCCTCATAATATACTTCAACTTATGTCACGCCCCAGAGCAGCATAAATAGAGAAAAATAAATTTCCTTTATGGGTCCATAGGGAATGACGGGTGAATAACCGCATTGTCATCTAATCAAACCAACAAACACCACGATAGGGAGGATGCTATTCATAGAACATAACTTATTAACATAATCAGAGGCTACAGCGGAAACTATAAAAGGTTTGGAAGCAACAGATGCCCAAGTACCAATTATAAAAGTCTACTGAAACTATTACAACAGCTGGCTTATAGTCTCAGGACTATACCAACAACATCAGTAGTACAAAAGATACACCAACTAACTATTACAAAGCGGCACGTCTTCGTCTTTAAGCCTTTAGCTCCACGTCCGGCGAAACATCGGCCTTCCGTCCTCACTACCTGCCAAGCTCTAGACATTGGAATGTCCAGGGCATAAACGCCATCAGCTTCGAATACAAAGCTGAGTGAGTACATTAAACAACACTCCTCACCGCTATTGTTTAGCATCTTAAAATGCGGTTAATCTCTTATCAATGACGTCACTCACGGACATAGCAGAGGTCTCATTAAACTATGCATGAATTCAACGATAACAGGAATCATATTAAATGAACTCAATAATAAAGATCATGGTATAAATATCTCATCACGTATTCACCAAATCCATGCATGTAACCGTGCAACCACCCATGCATCTACCTTTACGTCGGGACGCTGAATCCACGACTGAACATTAATCTCATCATATCCGTACTCATATTCATATCTCTATCCATCTCTGTATCCATACGTCAATCCCATCATTCCAATCTGATATCCATTCGTCGATACAATAATGCCAATCGGAATCACCCGACTAGGCAGCAGGTCCCACAATCCCTTGATAGGGTTACCGGTCGTCTACACGGTACCACCTATCTGTAAACGATAGAACGGCACATCGGACGTCTTCAACGATGCGTATACCCTCACTGGTCGTCTACACAGCTGAGAATACATTAGAGCACTAGTCGAACGTCTTCAACGGTACACTGGACGTCTTCAACAGTGCATACGCATCACTGGACGTCTTCAACAGCGAGAGGCGCACTAGGAACTCTAACCATCCCACGTCCACCCGGCTCGTCAACCGTTGATCCCACGGATCCCAAAGTACACATATCTCATTATTTCATATAAATCACAGTTCCCTTTTCTCATCATATCTTCTCTTCTCTTCATATCAATATCCCATTCCTCATCAGATTCTCTTATCTCTTCACATCACTATCCCATGCATGCTGACACATGTTGTGAAATGCTCATCTACTAAGTACAGGAAATACCACATGCTCTGTATTCAACATATCTATTCATTTCTGATTATTAACATGCTGTCGTATTCCATTCTACTATTCAGTTCAGCAATATTATCATGTAACAGTTAAACAGTTCATCTCATAACAGTGTTGCACTATCTCTTAGATTAACAATATCGCATAATAAAAGCATGGATCAACATTTAATCAACTAAACTGTTCATATTATAATCAACAGGAATTAATCATGTTCTGCAAGGTTCGATCGATTGAGGTCCTCTCGATCGATTGAAGTCAAACGAAGTTCGATTGATCGAAGTCATTTCGATCGCTCGAGGAAAAGTCGTTTCGATCGATCGAAGTTCCTTCGATCGATTGAGGAAGCGGTAAGTTCGATCGATCGAGAATAGTTCGATCGCTCGAACATCATCTTCTACCCAGAAACTTGGCAGCGACGAACAAAGGTTTCGGGGTCACAATATAAACGTTCTAAACACGCATATAACACCCTAGAATCATTCTTCGAGTGAGTTAATGAACTCACCTCTCTCCGGTGGTCCGGTGGCGGCGTTCGAAGCTCCGCGGTGGCGGCTATGGTGAGTTCTCTTTCCTCTCTCTTCTCCTTCTTCTCTGTCTCTCTCTGATCTCTCTCTGTCTTTCTTCTTCTTCTCCTCTCTTCTTCTTCTCCTTCTGCCCAAGCACATATATATATATATATATCACACACACACACACGGTTACATATATATATATGGAACACACATACACACACAAGCTCTCTCTAACTCTCTAAACTGCCAAACACCACACACACACAAAACACACGTATATATATAGGGAAACAAGAAGGGCAGGTGGCAACCACGTAAACTGAAAATACAACGTTCGATCGATCGAAGTGAGTTCGATCGATTGAGAACAGGTCGGTTAAGGTTCGATCGATTGAAAGAAGTTCAATCGCTCGGGAAAGGGTACACATCATAGAATCAGGTCGGCAGAGATTCGATCGCTCGAAGTATGTTCGATCGATTGAGAAAGCACAATGTTCGATCGATCGAAGTGAGTTCGATCGCTCGAGAAAGATTCTTCCCCAAGGTTTCACACAAGCATACAGGGTCTTATTTATATAACCATGCATCCGAAAATACAGGGTATTACATTATCCACCACTCATCAAAAGATTTCGTCCTCGAAATCTGAAGCAGTAGCCCCTCAAATAAAAACACAAATCATCTCAGAAGACATACTCTAAAATGCTCAAGTTCTCGTTTTACATAAACGAACACATCAGCGGCCAAAGGTTTAAGTTCTAAACACGCGATGCAAAGTTATCAACGATCTATAAGTGCTAGGGTAACAACTATCAATCCTCGGGTTAGCTATATGAAAATTCGTATGTCGAATTTCGAGAAAATGTTCTAGGTAGCAAAATCTAATCCTCTCACAACATCTGAAACAGCTAGTCTCTAAACACATGAGGTTCC
Source organism: Hydrangea macrophylla (assembly GCA_033977485.1). NCBI lineage: Eukaryota > Viridiplantae > Streptophyta > Magnoliopsida > Cornales > Hydrangeaceae > Hydrangea > Hydrangea macrophylla. Next base: position 94,946,373 of record CM066994.1, read on the forward strand.
TCCCTCAGGTCAAACTCTACGGTGTGAGGGTTCTATCGATCAAATGTTCTAATCTCATTTAAGTTGTAAAGAAGCATTGTCGTCTACTCCTGTCTTCAATGATGCTTCGAACTATGCTAACGATGTCTCTATTGTATCAACAGTTGGCTGTCTCCCATCTCTGAACTCCTGGTTATGATTGTTAGCGTCCTTAGTCGGTCTCTTATTGTATCAACACGTCCTAATAAAACTCCTGTGTTATTATCATCCTTTAGTATGCTGACTTGAAAACATTGTGACTCTAACATCGTAGTTGTTGATTCGAACTTCCTCATGTGTCTCCAAATTCCCATGTACTATTGATATAATCATCTCTCGAGTTTGTACCATCCATTAAATACTCGTTCTGCTTCCACGTACTAATCAAATAGGTTATGCAGAACTACATACTGATATCGTGAGTCGTTCTATTATATAATCTCGACTGGGTGAAAGCAACATGCAATCGGTGTTGAAAAGAATCCTTCTATGATACTCTTTTGAAAGTTCTGGTGTTGTCTCTGCGTTACTCGTATCTCTTCTCGTATACTCGCAATCTTCTAGTTCGTCCTCTCTTGTTAAGGCTACATCTAACAAAAATTTAGATTCCTTATCTCTAGTCTCTGTCCAACATACCAATGGTTGGCGTAGTCTTTCGATAGGGAGGCAATTGACGTCATATAAGGATGCAAAAGATGTTATATGGGGATGCAATTGATGTTATACAGGGATGCAAATGATGTCATATTTATTCTTGGAAAGCTACTGTCATAGATGATTATTGATCAGTGCCAAATGGGTGTTTGGGGTATCTACAATTTACGGTGTAGGCTAATCCTCTTACAATCAAGTCAAGCGAATACCAAACTTCCTGCAATATCGGGATCATATGTAATACAAAATGTAGGTGATGAGTGTTGTACCTTCTGTCTATCGTCCTTGTCTAAGTCGAGACCAATTATTTGTTCGACAGGTTCGTCCTTGTGGTACTTGTTGCAACGGAACATTGTGTTGCATCTCTAGTTCTGGACAAAACTTACGAACATGACCAAATTTACCGCAGTTAAAGCATCGTATCCCTCGTCCATTAGATTTCCTTACTGCTCTGCATTCTTGGGAATGGTGTCCTAGTACTCCACAATTGTAGCAGATATCTTGTTCCCTATGCTGTGTTGGGGTCGTCATTAGTTTTGATTCTTTCTGATCGTTCCCCATCCTCTTACGCTTCTGGCGGTTGCTTATGTAACTTCTCTCCATGTTTCCTCGTTGAACTTGGTTAGTTGCCAACACAATCTGACTGTCTTTTCCTCTCTGATCCGTTATGAAAAACTGATCGTTCTTTGGAAATGCTTGATCAAAGTGTTGTCCTTCACTAATCTGAGTGTCGTCTTCCAGTTTCGTTGCCATTTCTACCAAAGCTTCGAAAGATTGATCTAAATGTCCTATAGTCATATGACGAATATGCGGAACTAGTCCTTGATGATATCTTTTGATCTTTCTTCTTGGAGTATCGATCATATGCGGTGCAAATCGTGATAGCCTCTCGAATTGAGTTGTATATTCGGGCACTGTAAAACAACCTTGAACTAATTGGATGAACTCCATTTCCCTTTTGTTCTTCTCAGATTCTGGAAAGTACTTCTCTAGAAATCGAGTCTTGAATGATTCCCAAGTCATCCTTCCTACAACTTCTTCACCTATCGTAGCTTTCACTGCATCCCACCAATCTGCTGCTGAGAACGTCAGTTGAAATACGGCCAAATGTCTTTTCTCAACGTCAGTACATTCAAGTGTCTCAAATATCAATTCCATCTGGCGAATCCATTGCTCCGCTTGCCATGCTCCCGTTAATCCGGTAAAGGTCTCTGGTTGAAGAGCACGAAATTCCTTTAGCAGCTTGACTCTTGTTTGTCGTACTGGTGCTTCATTGCCGATGACACGATCTGCATGATTTATAACTTGTTCCATGCGACGGATGAAAACTCCAACCATTCCTGTTGGATCTATCTCAGGAGGTACTATATTAGATACTCCATTCAGCTGGCCCTGGTTTCCTCGAGTCGTTCTAACCATAACGAGTGCTGGTAGGGTTCAATGTTGCTACCTACAATTAAAAATCTATTCGGTCAGACGCATTCTATCTTACAGCTCAGGCAAAAGCATGCGGTAACAAATAGTACCACTATATAACACGATCACATCAAGTAATACGAATACCTCACATAAATAGTAATATTAACCACAGAGGTCAGTCTACCTACTAGGTACGCTTAAATGTATCTATGCTCAAGACGAAACTACAACCTCTACGCTTAACGTCAAATCTTAAACATTCTATTTCTATTCTCAGGTTCCAAACTACAAGTACTGTTCAACTAACATGTGAGACCACTCAACTAACATGTGACTAAAGGTAACAGGATAATCTTATCCTTATCCTCTTTCTATTTCTAGGACATACTGACTGTTCCGACATTGCTCAGGAATTCATCAGCGTCTAACATCCAACGGCTCTATATTTAGGATCTCCATCACCACAACTAACTCTCAATGCCTGTTCTCCGTGAACTCAGCTATCCAAATTCTTATTGGTTCCAACAGTTACTACCTTCCAAAGAAACATCCTCAGACGGATTCTTCTAACCTCTTATCAGCGTGACAAGATAACAGTTCTATCTCATCTCAGCTAATCTTCATGCTACCGATATTAACTTAGAACTCGGGTTCTAACACAAAAGACAAGCGGTTAACAACTAAAAACCTAGGCTCTGATACCAAAAATCCTGTCACGCCCCGGAGCAGCATAAATAGAGAAAAATAAATTTCCTTTATGGGTCCATAGGGAATGACGGGTGAATAACCGCATTGTCATCTAATCAAACCAACAAACACCACGATAGGGAGGATGCTATTCATAGAACATAACTTATTAACATAATCAGAGGCTACAGCGGAAACTATAAAAGGTTTGGAAGCAACAGATGCCCAAGTACCAATTATAAAAGTCTACTGAAACTATTACAACAGCTGGCTTATAGTCTCAGGACTATACCAACAACATCAGTAGTACAAAAGATACACCAACTAACTATTACAAAGCGGCACGTCTTCGTCTTTAAGCCTTTAGCTCCACGTCCGGCGAAACATCGGCCTTCCGTCCTCACTACCTGCCAAGCTCTAGACATTGGAATGTCCAGGGCATAAACGCCATCAGCTTCGAATACAAAGCTGAGTGAGTACATTAAACAACACTCCTCACCGCTATTGTTTAGCATCTTAAAATGCGGTTAATCTCTTATCAATGACGTCACTCACGGACATAGCAGAGGTCTCATTAAACTATGCATGAATTCAACGATAACAGGAATCATATTAAATGAACTCAATAATAAAGATCATGGTATAAATATCTCATCACGTATTCACCAAATCCATGCATGTAACCGTGCAACCACCCATGCATCTACCTTTACGTCGGGACGCTGAATCCACGACTGAACATTAATCTCATCATATCCGTACTCATATTCATATCTCTATCCATCTCTGTATCCATACGTCAATCCCATCATTCCAATCTGATATCCATTCGTCGATACAATAATGCCAATCGGAATCACCCGACTAGGCAGCAGGTCCCACAATCCCTTGATAGGGTTACCGGTCGTCTACACGGTACCACCTATCTGTAAACGATAGAACGGCACATCGGACGTCTTCAACGATGCGTATACCCTCACTGGTCGTCTACACAGCTGAGAATACATTAGAGCACTAGCCGGACGTCTTCAACGGTACACTGGACGTCTTCAACAGTGCATACGCATCACTGGACGTCTTCAACAGCGAGAGGCGCACTAGGAACTCTAACCATCCCACGTCCACCCGGCTCGTCAACCGTTGATCCCACGGATCCCAAAGTACACATATCTCATTATTTCATATAAATCACAGTTCCCTTTTCTCATCATATCTTCTCTTCTCTTCATATCAATATCCCATTCCTCATCAGATTCTCTTATCTCTTCACATCACTATCCCATGCATGCTGACACATGTTGTGAAATGCTCATCTACTAAGTACAGGAAATACCACATGCTCTGTATTCAACATATCTATTCATTTCTGATTATTAACATGCTGTCGTATTCCATTCTACTATTCAGTTCAGCAATATTATCATGTAACAGTTAAACAGTTCATCTCATAACAGTGTTGCACTATCTCTTAGATTAACAATATCGCATAATAAAAGCATGGATCAACATTTAATCAACTAAACTGTTCATATTATAATCAACAGGAATTAATCATGTTCTGCAAGGTTCGATCGATTGAGGTCCTCTCGATCGATTGAAGTCAAACGAAGTTCGATTGATCGAAGTCATTTCGATCGCTCGAGGAAAAGTCGTTTTGATCGATCGAAGTTCCTTCGATCGATTGAGGAAGCGGTAAGTTCGATCGATCGAGAATAGTTCGATCGCTCGAACATCATCTTCTACCCAGAAACTTGGCAGCGACGAACAAAGGTTTCGGGGTCACAATATAAACGTTCTAAACACGCATATAACACCCTAGAATCATTCTTCGAGTGAGTTAATGAACTCACCTCTCTCCGGTGGTCCGGTGGCGGCGTTCGAAGCTCCGCGGTGGCGGCTATGGTGAGTTCTCTTTCCTCTCTCTTCTCCTTCTTCTCTGTCTCTCTCTGATCTCTCTCTGTCTTTCTTCTTCTTCTCCTCTCTTCTTCTTCTCCTTCTGCCCAAGCACATATATATATATATCACACACACACACACGGTTACATATATATATATGGAACACACATACACACACAAGCTCTCTCTAACTCTCTAAACTACCAAACACCACACACACACACAAAACACACGTATATATATAGGGAAACAAGAAGGGCAGGTGGCAACCACGTAAACTGAAAATACAACGTTCGATCGATCGAAGTGAGTTCGATCGATTGAGAACAGGTCGGTTAAGGTTCGATCGATTGAAAGAAGTTCAATCGCTCGGGAAAGGGTACACATCATAGAATCAGGTCGGCAGAGATTCGATCGCTCGAAGTATGTTCGATCGATTGAGAAAGCACAATGTTCGATCGATCGAAGTGAGTTCGATCGCTCGAGAAAGATTCTTCCCCAAGGTTTCACACAAGCATACAGGGTCTTATTTATATAACCATGCATCCGAAAATACAGGGTATTACAACTTAAGTGGACTACTCCTTCTTCCTTTTCTCTTTTATGTAGCCCCTCCCACAACTACTCCCTCCTCATAATATACTTCAACAATTTAATCATCTTGGATGTGCAATGGGGTTATTAAGGTCAAAGTATAAGATTAGGGATTTCGAATTTCATAATGAATTTGACAGTATTTACTAGGTGTGGGGTTAAGAACAACACATATTTAGAATGTCGATACAAGTATATGGAAAGGTAAGGAGTAAATAACAACGGCTTAAATCATTTTCCCAACTTCTTAATTTTTTTACACTTAAATGTTCATTGAGTTTAGTTGGTAAATCCTGAACGTTCTCCTCTAATAAGCAGCCAACATGAAAGAATTAGAGACTATTCAACGAATTTAATCGGCATATTCAAGAAAAATAATTCGAGTTTTAATGTGATAATTCCCTTAGAATTGAAGATTGGATTCAAAAGCTCACTAAGGGTAACTGGTTTTCACTACTTCATTCTTTAAAGTACAAAAGTCGTATTAACTCTTATTTTAAGTTTTCTGTATAACTATTAACAGGTGCAAATGCTTTGGATACAAGAATAATTAACATATGCTTTCATCCTAGAGAAACTAGAAAAACGCATGAACTTAATTCATAAAAGGATGAGAATAAAATGGTTGTCATTGCTTGACAATAGGTACATAAAAGTGGGTATTCAGAAGTATTCTACCAATTTAATTCAAAAACGTACTATTTTTTAAGTTAATTCTAACTTCGAATGGAGATTGTATGACATAAGCAATAGATAGAGTGGTCCAGATTGCTAAGTAACAAAATGCACAGGTGATTATCTATCTATAACCCACCCCTAACTGAAAATCACAATGTCCTCAGCAGTTGATTTTCAAAAATAGATAGAGAGATATCACCTGATATGGAATAGTAAGAATTGCAAGTGTAACAACCTGTACAGAAAGCATTCATACTCCCAATAGCAAAGAACAAACATGAATTAACTATATAGCAAAACGCATCACTGGAAAGAGAATAAAATGAAAGAACAGAACAGTGATAATATACAACATAAAAAACATAATAACCAACCACACCCAACTATAAACAAAATATGCCACCAATGTCCAAAATATCCAAAAACCAGCCATAACATCCAAAAATCCATAAAATCGAACCAACAGACTACACATCATCGGGAACATCAGATAATATCTCGATCAGTAAATCAGGAGCAACCGCAACTCCACCCTCAGCAACAGTCGTAGTCGTCGCCGGCTCACTCACGATCGTGGCAGCTGAAGTAGATAGTGATGTGTCAGCCATGACCGGAGGTGGTGGAAGTGGTGTCTCCACAGCAGGTGGTGTCGCTGATGATGACGGGTCAGTAGGTGATACAGAAGGCGGACCGGTGGTGGATGGTGGAACCTTAGATGTAGTAGGCGGGATAGTGAAAGTGTTTGGAGCAGCTACAGGCGGATCGCTGGGTACGGCAGGAGCAGCTGTTTGAGCTGTCTGGTCAACTCTGATCTGTATCAAGATCGCCTCCAGCAGAGTAGTCATCACATCCACCTTACCCTCAAGTCTAATCCTGGCCTCCCTCTCCTCCAATAGCAACTCATGAATAGTCGGAGAGGCGCAGAAGAAGACTCTCCCTGGGTACGAGCCTGAGACCTCTGTCTCAACTCAAATCTCACCACCTCCTCAACAGGATCTATCTCCTCCTCCGAATCATGCTCCTCAGCCTCAGTAGGCGTCCCAGAAGCAGCACCCTCAGTATCGGTGCCTCCTCCTCTCCTTCTCTTCTCTCCAACTTTCGCCTTGCCTTTGCCCCGCCTCTTTCTCTTTTGTGCCTTAGACCGGCGGGAAGCAGTCTCGCCAAAATGGCTGCGAGACTGGGCAATTATATCACCCGCCAATGGAAGTAGACCCGCCTGCTCAATAACCCTGTGAATGGCCCAAGCACCCTTCAGGTGCTTCTTGGCCTGAATGTAGCGAGTGGGGTGCCTCATGAAATCAATGTAGAGGCGAGGCAAACAGACAGGCTGCCGTGTCCCAATCGCATGTAATACCCGGGCATACCACGCTGCAATCTTCTCCCGATACGATGTCACTAAGAGGCAATTATTGAGGGCGAGGTGCAGCATATGATAATTATCTGTAAGGAAAACATTAGGAATAAGATTCTTGCCATCCCAGCTCGGAAGAGCACCCCCAGTGACCTCTTTGATAATAATGGTCGGGGAGAGCAGCGGTGTGTCGGGACGATGCGGACAAACACAATCAGGTACCTCAGGTACCCCAATAGCAGCGGAGACAGTGGCCAGAATAAAACAATCTCCTGGCCACGGAAGAAGGAGCGGAGTGTGAATGGAGCAACTGGATCCCTGATCATCGTAGCACACGCCTCCCGGATCCAGGATAGATTAACGAGCTTAGGCTGGGAGAAGAGCGTGTACCACTGTGGCATGGCGCGTATCCGAGCTTAGACTGGGAGAAGAGCGTGTACCACTGTGGCATGGCGCGTATCCGTGCAAGATACCAAGGAGTAGCCAGCCAAGCTGTCTCGAGGGGTCGCTCAAGCATGACCTTGTGCGACTGGAAATATCTGGTGAACCATACCCAGTCTTCGTCATTTCTGAACCCGTGCTCGGGTATAGGGTCGGGTATGGTTAGGTCAAATGGCTTGGCTTTGTTATACCCAGTGATAGGGTTCATTGTTTAGCCCTGAAACATAAGAGAGAAACAAAGAAACATTAAAAACAGGGAAACCAGAAAAAGAAATGAAACTGTCACACTTCGATCGATCGAAGCCTGTTCAATCGATTGAGAATATTGCAGGTTCGATCGCTCGAGAAGGTTCGATTGATCGTAAGGATGCTGGGTTCGATCATTCGAAACCAGTTCGATCGATCGAACACAGCAAAGTGGCAGTATCGACGATGGAGAACGGGAGGAGCCCGAAAGCAACAAATACAATAAGAAAACTAAGAAAAGGAGTTAAATAACCAATGGGGGGACCCCCATACGAATATGAAATGGAAAGAAAAAATGAGGGGGTTCTCGGGGCCTTACCTCGAGAGCAGCGCCGAGAAGGGGATGAGGGTGATGATCAGAGAGACCGTTGCTCCGCAATTGATGTGGTGTAAGTAGGGGGGAAAAAGTACGTGCGTCGACCTCTGTGTTCAATCGCTCGAGAAGTGAGGGAGAGAAAGAAACTGATGAAGGGTAAAGACGACGCCTCGTTTAAATACGGGTTTCGATCGCTCGAGATGTTTCGATCGATCGAACCATCGATTGATTGAGCCCTCCTCAAGCGCTCGAGGTTTTGATATTCTCGATCGATCGATCGAAGGACATTCGATCGATCGAGCAAAGAAATTCTACAATATCCCTGATTTGAGAAATTAAACACCCCCAACTAACCAACACTGGTCTGGACATACAGAATAGTGATAAAATAGTGCATTGACAGAACATGTAAGCCAAAAACATCATCCTCATAATAGAAAATTGCAAATTTATATAAATAAATCCTTAAAATAGCATCCTTTTGCAATATTAATGCCCACTACATGGTCGTTAAAACCTTATTGAAAAAGAAAAACTAAAATAAAACTTGAATTAACAAAACTTTGTCCAAGAATACACTCCAATTGATGAAAAAAATATATGAAATGACATAAAATAATTGGAGTGAAACACTATTATTCAAGCAGAAAGATTCCATCTTCCACAACCTCCTTCTCTGCCGGAGCTTCAAATGTAGAGTCTGAACTTGATGATTCCCTTTCCCAGAACAAGCAGAAAGCAGCGAGGACATCATCAAGCAAGTCCGAACTCGCTAAGGAATTGATTCCACCAACAACAGGGGATCCGGATGGAGACAAGGATAACGAAGTGTAATTTCGCATCGGATGTTCCTCTTGCGGCGGAGTTCTCGGGGACCTTATGTACGGTCCAACGCCATGAAAGAGTTGATGTGGAAGGTACAACGGTGGAACTGGTGGATTAATAGTGATATTCCTGACAAAGGAAAAACAAAAGGAAATGAAGAAAATAAATTAACTAGAGCAACAGAAAGAACAAACAGGAAAAGATAAACAAAGCAAAACGAAAAGAAAAAGGAAGGCATGTGACCAAGAATTAACCTCACTATTGGCAGGATAGACCGATGTGCACTGGCAGGTAGAGGGCATTGAAGCCTGAACAACAAGTAACTGACATACTCATAGATGTAGGGAACCACATGGATGACTATGAAGTCGTCAACATATGTGAAAATAGCATTGTGGCGTTCGGGCACCACATCTTGTAAGTCCTCCTCTTCCCATGGCTCCCACATTGAGTCATTTTCCCACTGTTCCATCAAAGCGTTATTGACCTCCCACACGGTATATCGATCCTTCAGGTTCACCTTCCTCTCCAGAAAGGTCCATATGCTCGAAAGGGTTGATCTGAAGGAGAGCAGAATCATATAGGATGTATCCATGGGTTAAGTCAACGATGTCGTCGGCTCCTGGCCCTTGGTATGGAGATAAGAAGAATGCTATTTCATCAGCAGTCCACGGTAGGTTCTGATATTCTGAATCAGCCCATGACCCTATCGAGTGAACATCGTCATCTCTCATGGTGGACAGCCTGCACGAGATAAAATTGAAATAACAGATTATGATCAAGATCACACTCAAAAAGGAATAAATAAACAAAAGAACAAAACAAAACGAGAACCAGCAAAAGAAAAAGTACAACAACATTGATAACACGCACTTAAGCGTTCTAGGTTGAGGTATAGTCGGGCTCATCCAGTTGGATGTGCTCCACCTCGGGTTGGAAATCTTCTAAGAACGGTTTCAACCTTTGGCCATTGACCTTGAAACTTCCGTCGTTCTTAGGATTAAATAACTCAACGGCCCCATATGGAAAGACAGATTTGACTATGAAGGGTCCTGTCCATCGAGATCGGAGTTTCCCTGGGAAGAGATGAAGGCGTGAATCATATAATAAAACTTTTTGCCCTGACTCGAAAGATTTTTGAAAAATCATTCTGTCATGGTGCGCCTTCAACCTTTCCTTGTGGAGTTCGGCATTGTCGTATACATCTCGACGAATTTCTTCCAGTTCAGCCAACTGGAGTTTCTGCAGATGACCTCCCTCTTTAATGTCGAAGTTTAGTGAGCGAGTCGCCCAATATGCTTTGTGCTCTATTTCGACAGGAAGGTAACATGCCTTACCATACACTAGCCTATATGGAGACATTCCCAGATTTGTCTTAAAGGCCGTGCGGTATGCCCATAAAGCATCAGTCAGTTTGTAGGCCCAGTCTTTTCTGTTGAAGCTAACCGTCTTTTCTAGTGTATGCTTGATTTCACGGTTAGCCAACTCTGCCTGCCCGTTTGTTTGGGGGTGGTAGGCTAGAGCGATCTTATGGTGTACCCCGTGTTTCTTAAGTAGTGACTCCAAGGGTCTATTGAAAAAGTGCTTGCCTTGGTCACTTATTAATGCTTTTGGGGTTCCGAAACGCGACAAGATATGTTCCTTAAGGAAGGACATTACCGTTTTGTGGTCATTGCGTCTTGTTGGTATCGCTTCCACCCATTTTGATACATACTCCACAGCTAGGAGTATGTATTCACAATTATTAGATTTGGGAAATGGGCCCATGAAGTCTATGCCCCAACAATCGAATATTTCAATTGTGATGATGGGAGTTAAGGGCATAGAATTTCTTTTTGAAATGGTACCTAGCTTTTGACAGCATTGGCACGATTTGCAGAAAGAATAGGCGTCCTTAAATATGGTGGGCCAATAAAATCCGCTATGTAGGACTTTTTGTGCGGTCTTTTGAGAAGAAAAATGGCCACCGTAGGCTTCAGAGTGGCACGAGGCTAAAATTACGGTTATATCCTCATTAGGGACGCAGCGCCTGATGACCTGATCAGCACAATACTTGAATAAATATGGGTCATCGAAAAAGAAATGGCGTGCAAACGAGAGGAACCTTTTCTTATCCTGATTTGACCAATGGCTCGGGGTCTCTCCTATAACGAGGTAATTTATTATATCCGCGTACCAAGGCACGTGGGAGACGGCCATCAGTTGTTCATCTGGGAATTCATCTTTTATAGGTACAGGCTCAGTGTTGTCCGTGAATGTCAACCAAGATAAATGGTCAGTAACCACATTCTCTACTCCCTTTTTATCCTTGATAGTGATATCAAATTCCTGGAGTAGGAGTATCCAGCGGATAAGCCTCTGTTTCGCGTCTTTCTTAGATAGCAGGTGATCGGGAGAGAACTAATCCTAAATATACGCCTTAACGAGCATTTGTTAGTACCTTTTTATCCTGTTTTTGTATATTTTTACTTCGTTTTCTAGTTTCTGACAGGTTTTGGAAGAAATCAACTAAACCAGGCTAAACAGGGTGAAAAAGCATAGTTGAAGAAGCTGAAAAAGCCAAGTCGCGCGCGCGACCCGCGCCCGCGAAATCCAAGAAATCGCTCGCGCGATCCGCTCTCGCGAGAACCCCAGAATCGCTCGCCGATCCGCGCGCGCGAAGTCTCAAAAGTCACGCTCGCGCGACCCGCTCGCGCGATATGGGTAAAAACCAATGTTGCGTATTTCAGTATACTGAAGACTCCTGTGCAAACGAAACTGCAGAATGACGTCCAGATTGTAAATTACATCAGTTTTAGTCCGTTTCGAGTTGAAAAGGCTTCCAAAACTTGTGTAAATCTATATATACTCTATTTTACTTCAATTAAAGGGTTACACACCCATACATACACATTCTATAACCATACTTCCAGCCATTGAAGGGAGGGAAGCAAGGAGAAGAAGAAGAAGACCAAGGGTTTCCATGGCCTCCTCCATCAACTACTTGCCATCTATCACTTCCATGGACGGCTAGATCATAGATCTAGGGTTTCAATGAAGCCCTAGACGAGTAATAGGGTTTTATTTATGTTTTTATTTTAGTTTTATTATGTATGGATGACAGTCACATGTTTAGAGGATTTTTATAAATAAATCGTACTTCTAGTGATTAAATCATTGCTTTCAGAATTTATTCTTGTCTTAGATCTGTTTTGACTGTGATGTGCTCAACGATCTATTCTTGCTGTGCTTGTTTAGATTGTTTATATGTGATGGTGCTCTATTGATTCGTGCTATCAAGTATCCAAATAGTCCATGCCTAGGTTAGACGGACTGGATCACAACCCTAGTTTAGTGTGAGATAATTCGTGCTACCCGAAGATGGATTATGTTGGTGCTTGAACCATGATTATCTTCTTGTCGGAGGAATTGGGCTTGTAGCTACAATTCCCCATATTCATCCAACGTAATAAGCTAACGTAATTCATAAATATTCCTATTATGAAGCTAGTGGTGGATTTGCAATCCTAGGTTCCCTTAAACCTTATTTAAAACAACTTTAATTGCTTTCCTAGTTTAGATTTACTTTTATTGTTCTTAGATTAATTAAATCCAATTCAAATCCGTTTTTCTTAGTTAATTAGACTTAGGTTTTAAAATTAAGAGCTGTAGTAATCAATCTCTGTGGGTTCGACCTTTACTTCCACACTACAAATCTTTAGAAAAGTAAAGAATACTTTTTATATCTTGATTCTGACAACATCAATTTTTGGCGCCGTTGCCGGGGATTGTATTACTACCTTTAGTTTTAGAATCTTAGTTTAGTTAATTCGTAAATATTAGAGTAGGTACTAATTTTCTTATTCTCCATTTTTGATTTTGAGTTACTAACTTTTCTTTTTATTTTATAGGTTATAGAGTCATCAAATTCCAACGTGTCCGAGTGGAGCGGCTAATTACATCAAAGGAGCTTACGCAAATAAAAATAAAAATAAAATAAAATAAATTGCTTCTTGTGAAACTCGCTTTAAACCACTGTAAGTCAGGGCGCTGTGACGCACTATTTGCATTAGTTTAGGGTTAATTGCACTGCATTAGCTAGGAAACCCGGGGCGCTGGGCTTGACGCGGTCATTGCATTACAGGATAATATTCATGCATCACAGTAGTTGAGTGCTTGTTATCTTAGTTGCGTGATTGCTATTTGTTTTTTTTAGTTGAGTCAGTTTTTATTTTTAGTTTACTTTCTTTTAGTTTATGTTAGGTACACGTTCAAATAAACCGGAATTAAACTCTTTCGATCTTGAACTTGAACGTACCTTAAGAACTAGTAAGTCCACAACCCAAGCTTCTAGAGCTAGGTTACAAGACGACGAATCAACTCCGATTCCGTCGTCGTTGTTTGAGGCCGAAATTCAAAGTACCCGTGAACGGTTAAGGAGAGCTCGAACTTTTAAAATCGAACCGATTAAGATGGCTGACGGAAACAACGGAAATAATCTGAATAATCTTAATATACCGCCACCTCCTCCACTTATAAACTATTTTATTCCTACGACGTACACGCCACAAGCTGGTATCGAATTACCCGAGGCGACAGCATCTCACTTTGAGATAAAGTCGTCTACCATCTCGCTACTTCCATCATTCCATGGCCGTCTAAATGAAGACCCTTACCAACACTTAGGGGATTTTCAGGGTATATGCTCTACTTTGAAAATACAAAACCTAAATAATGATGAATTAAAATTGCGGCTCTTCCCATTCTCCTTAAGAGACAAAGCGAAGTATTGGCTTCAATCACTTGAGCCAAACACAATAAAAACATGGGAAGCCTTACACACCGCCTTTTTACAAAAGTTTTTCCCTATTATGCGTACAAATAAGATAAGAAAGGATATAACTAATTTTGTGATGCAAGATGGGGAGACTCTTTATGACACTTGGGAACAATTTAAAGAATTGTTACGCTCATGCCCACACCATCAGGTTCCCAAGTGGCAATTGGTTCAAGTCTTCTACGAGGGGCTTGTTCCCTCTGTTAGGAATACCGTCGATGCCGTTTGTGCGGGAACTTTCCTACACAAAAGCACCGACGAGGCCTGGAAAATTTTTGAAACTTTGAGCGAGAATTCGATGCACCAAGCGGTGTCTGTCCGTTCTGAGGGATACCATCAACCTAAGCGAGAGGTGATAGTTGAGTCAAGTCAGTCAATGCAAATACAAGAATTAAATAGAAAACTTGACCGACTGATGCAAATGAACAAAACGTCTAATCCACCCTCTTCAGAAGTATGTGCATTATGTTCCGAACCGTCCCATAATATCTTTGCATGTCCTTCTGCATCTCAATATCCGAAATTTGTTGAACAACACGTTAATTCTATGCAACAATTCCCACAAAATAATTATAATCCTAGGTCGACTAATTTTTCCAATACGTACCGACCCCAATACCAACAAGGTCAATACCAACCACCTCCTCCACCTCCACGTAATAATGCATTTGAGGAAAAGGTGCTGGCCTCACTTGAAAATTTTGGGTCGGTAATTCAGTTAGTGCACTCTCATACTCAGTCTATCGCAAAGCTAGAGTCCCAAATGGGACAAATAGCTACTGCGGTGAGTCGTAGAAACGAGGGGAAGTTGCCTGCGCAAACTGTTCAAAACCCTAAGGGACAATACGAAAAGGGGGGGTCGAGTGAGAGCGTGAACGTTGTTTCGACTAGGACGACTATTAGAGAAGAGGAAGTTGTTGAAATTCCGGATACGAGTGAGAAAAATATAAATAATAACTCAAATAAGGAGGGTGAGGAAACGAATAAAAATAAGAAAGAAAAAGAAACGGCCCTGACTAATCATATTCCGAGAATGCCATATCCACCAAACGTTGAGGGACCGTCACATTTGCCCAAGAAAGGGTCTAAGGTTGAGGATATACTTGAGGTATTTAAACAAGTTAAAAATCAATATTCCATTCCTCGATGCTATTAAACAAATTCCCGCTTACGCTAAATGTTTAAAAGACCTTTGTACTCAAAAGCGCAAATTGTGGAGTCATACTCCGAAAAAGGTCTTCCTCACAGAAAAAGTAAGTTCTATATTTCAACACTCACCTCCAAAATATAAGGATCCTGGTACGCCAACGATATCATGTGTCATATGTGACACTGTCATTCATAGGGCTCTCCTTGATTTAGGTGCTAGTGTTAATCTCATACCTTATCACGTCTATAAACAATTAGGTCTAGGTGAACTGAAACCTACGGCCGCTACAATACAATTAGCGGATCGTTCTATTAAAATACCTAGAGGAATCGTCGAGGACGTCTTGGTTAAGGTTGATAAATGCTATTATCCTGTCGACTTCATGGTCCTTGACACTGAACCCGTGCTAGATGCTAGAAAACACACTCCTGTCATTCTAGGCCGTCCATTCTTAGCAACCGCTAATGCACGTGTTAACTGCCGGACGGGGGTAATGAAAGTGTCGTTTGGGAACATGAACTTAAAATTAAACGTTTTTAATGCTATGGATCAACCTCCTAAAGACGACGATTACCTATGTGAGGCGGAAGGTGAGGTAAGACGGAATATTGAGCCTAACAAAGCAATAAATGTGAGTAACGACAAAGATATAGCGGATGATGAGTGGATGAACCCTAATACCTCGGACCCTAATGCTGAATCTACTCGGAAGGTAAGAAATCGATTTGAACATACTGACAAACCGTCAATCGAATTAATTCAAAGTGACGTGATTTCTGCTTACCACCGAGCTCTACCTGATATTCTTAGGGGTACAAAGTCTAATTTTCAACCTCCGTGAGTCTTGAGCTAGAACGGTCTAGCTGAAGACGTAAAAGTTAGCGCTTCTTGGGAGGCAACCCAAGCTTTATTTCATTCGTTTTTCTTATTTTTGGTCGTTTTTGAGTATGTTTGAGTCTGTTTTGGACATTCTGGATAGGTTTGGGGGTTGGAATTAATTTATCTTAATATTACATACATAATTTTAGCCAAAAATGGAAAAAAAACCCAACTCGTGCGAGCGATCCGCTCGCGCGAGGCCTCGTTCGTGCGGTCCGCTGGCGCGAGTTTGTGCCTTAGGCGTTTTTCCTTGCTTTTTCTTATATGATGCCTCTGCTTCTTCTCGCGCCTGGTTTCGCGGGCGCGAGGGGGTACCGCTGGCGCGATTAAAAAAATATATAAAAAAAAATATATATATTTATAATTTAGGAATTCGCGCGCGCGACGGCCGCTCGCGCGATTCCTCATTTTCCTGTTTTTTCCCTTTTGTTTTCTATATCCTTCCCCCTACCTATTTTATTTGTGTTTCTTTTCTGTTTTTGTTTATTTGGTTCAGTTTAGTTCGTGTTCGTTGTTTTCCTTGTTACATTTATACTTTTCGTTTTATTTCTTTTCCATTTGCTCGTTTAGTTTAGTTTAGCTTAGTTTTTAGATTTATATTCCATATTTAGGTTTCATTTACTTTTAATATTCTTTTGTTAGTTTCTTTTTATCTAGTATTAACAGGTACATTTGAACTTTATCGCCATATTTTTATACATTTACCTGTTTGTCATTGCCGAGATTGAGGTACTATCGTTCCTTCCTTATGTACTCTCCTTTCTTTCATTTTATTGTTTCATTGGGGACAATGAAAGGTTTAGGTTTGGGGGTATGCACACACATGCACATTATTTTATGCAAAATTTTAAAATTTTTCAATTAGTGTGTTTAAATAAACGATGTTATCGACGTTTTTGCAATATTAATTTGATACTTTTTGTTAGAGAACTGTGATTTGTTATAGAATGGTAAACAAGGGAAGATGTGATTAAACATTTGCTGAAGTTATGATATGACGTTTTAAGTTATGTATTGTTTGAATCGTAGTTTTATATCATAAATTTGCACACAAACTTATGCACTACACGTAGTCACTTGAATACATGTTTGATGTGAACTATAATATGATTCGGATTTCTAGATAACACAAGGTGGAGACTAAGCCCAGTGAGCTTTTGAGCCTATTTTTTCTTTTTAGAGGGTTATAAATACATTTTGTGTTTGTCGAATTTCATTGAAATAGCGCATTAACTCGTTGTTTAGTCTCATTATTCTTGTTTTGGTTGATAGTCAAGTTAAAATATTTGTTACCATGCTAAATAATCTTCCATTGTAAACATTGAAGAACCGTATTACCCTAGGAAATGAGTTTAGGCCCTTTTTTGTTTACCACCGACCGATAAATTATAAATTTCCTTAGTTCGCCCTTTGAGCTGTTAAAATGCCATTTCTTTCTTTAATTACCATTATCCTTGTTTTTGCTCCAATTTGGCCAACTTGGAGTTCACCCCTGAAAGATTGATCAACTTTTAGAGGTGTTAAGGCAATGTGTGATTGAGAAGAAGAAGCAAATAAGATGCTATTGGGGTAGTTGCTTGGTATTCAATGCATAGTCATTTGAGAAGCGAGAAAAGAAAAAGGAAAAGAAAAAAATAAAGAAGAGGAAGGTTGAAAAAAAAAAATGAAAGAAAAGAAGAAAAATGAATGAAAAGGAATGAAGAGAAAGAAAAGATGAAAGTTTGTAGAAGAAGAATGAAAGAAATCGAACATGCCTTACAATGCCATTCTAAATCTACCCAATATATCCATTTTATCCTTTTTTCATTACCTGAGTCACATTACAACTTTTGAAAAGTCCTATCTGATCCTAGGAAACATGGTTCGGATATGAAAACGATGGGAAGGGGATTAAAACATGGTAATGATTAATTTCTCTTGATTATTGGCGTCCTATCCATGAGACTACTGTTCTTTCGTGTCATGCATCCTTTTCGAGTCATATGTGAGTATTCTCGTTTTGAAAATATATTTCCTTTACTCACATATATTAGAAAAATTACACCTGTTTCTGAGCGTTTCATTTTAGAGTGTAATTGACATTGTGAGATTCGTAGTCGAAGCATAGTTGGATGGTTATCCGAGTGATATTTCAAGTTTATGACATGCGCGTGTTCATTTGACTACCATATCACACACGTGCAATTTTATGAGAAACTCTATTGATTTATACGATGCATGTGCTTGAGATTGTTCTTCATGATGTATGTAGACGTTTGATTCTATTTCTTCTTGTTCATTATTCTATTTCAAATCATTGTTTTATAATAAGGAGTATTGATTGTTTTATTTTTCGTTTGAATAAAACTTTTTAAATTTATAAGTTAATAAAGATGGTTGTGGGTGACTTGTTGACGAGAACCCTCACGAGACTTCACTCGTCCGACTAGGGACACCTAGGGGTTTAAAAGGCTTGTTGCATATGCTAAATGCAATCGTGATCCATACGAAAATGGAATAGATTTTTATTAGTAGTTTTTATTTTAGTTTTGCTCGAGGACTAGCAAAATGTAGGTTTGGGGGTGTGATCGGGAGAGAACTAATCCTAAATATACGCCTTAACGAGCATTTGTTAGTACCTTTTTATCCTGTTTTTGTATATTTTTACTTCGTTTTCTAGTTTCTGACAGGTTTTGGAAGAAATCAACTAAACCAGGCTAAACAGGGTGAAAAAGCATAGTTGAAGAAGCTGAAAAAGCCAAGTCGCGCGCGCGACCCGCGCCCGCGAAATCTGAGAAATCGCTCGCGCGAGAACCCCAGAATCGCTCGCGCGATCCGCGCGCGCGAAGTCTCAAAAGTCACGCTCGCGCGACCCGCTCGCGCGATATGGGTAAAAACCAATGTTGCGTATTTTAGTATACTGAAGACTCCTGTGCAAACGAAACTGCAGAATGACGTCCAGATTGTAAATTACATCAGTTTTAGTCCGTTTCGAGTTGAAAAGGCTTCCAAAACTTGTGTAAATCTATATATACTCTATTTTACTTCAATTAAAGGGTTACACACCCATACATACACATTCTATAACCATACTTCCAGCCATTGAAGGGAGGGAAGCAAGGAGAAGAAGAAGAAGACCAAGGGTTTCCATGGCCTCCTCCATCAACTACTTGCCATCTATCACTTCCATGGACGGCTAGATCATAGATCTAGGGTTTCAATGAAGCCCTAGACGAGTAATAGGGTTTTATTTATGTTTTTATTTTAGTTTTATTATGTATGGATGACAGTCACATGTTTAGAGGATTTTTATAAATAAATCGTACTTCTAGTGATTAAATCATTGCTTTCAGAATTTATTCTTGTCTTAGATCTGTTTTGACTGTGATGTGCTCAACGATCTATTCTTGCTGTGCTTGTTTAGATTGTTTACATGTGATGGTGCTCTATTGATTCGTGCTATCAAGTATCCGAATAGTCCATGCCTAGGTTAGACGGACTGGATCACAACCCTAGTTTAGTGTGAGATAATTCGTGCTACCCGAAGATGGATTATGTTGGTGCTTGAACCATGATTATCTTCTTGTCGGAGGAATTGGGCTTGTAGCTACAATTCCCCATATTCATCCAACGTAATAAGCTAACGTAATTCATAAATATTCCTATTATGAAGCTAGTGGTGGATTTGCAATCCTAGGTTCCCTTAAACCTTATTTAAAACAACTTTAATTGCTTTCCTAGTTTAGATTTACTTTTATTGTTCTTAGATTAATTAAATCCAATTCAAATCCGTTTTTCTTAGTTAATTAGACTTAGGTTTTAAAATTAAGAGCTGTAGTAATCAATCTCTGTGGGTTCGACCTTTACTTCCACACTACAAATCTTTAGAAAAGTAAAGAATACTTTTTATATCTTGATTCTGACAACATCAGCAGGTACTTGAGGGTCGAGTGGTCTGTAAAACAGACTATTGGGGACCCTATTAGATAAAACCTGAATTTATCTAGAGCGAATACTATTGCCAGTAACTCTTTCTCAGTAGTCATATAATTTATTTAAGTTTCGGTCAGTGTTCGACTGGCATAATAGATTACATAAGGCTTGTTGTCCTTCCCCTGTCCTAGAACTGTGCCAATGGCGTAGTCACTAGCATCGCACATTAACTCGAACGGCAAACTCCAATCGGGTGCCTGTATTATCGGTGCGGAGGTAAGGTGTTCTTTTAGTGCATCAAAAGATATTTGACAGTTTTTCGACCATTCGAAAGGTGCATCTTTGACTAAGAGTTGGCACAGTGGTCGGGAGATAGCACTAAAATTTTGGATAAAACGTCGATAGAATCCTGCGTGTCCAAGAAAAGATCGGATGTCTCTAACCGTACGAGGGAGAGGTAAATTTGCAATTATATCTATTTTTGCTTTATCCACTTGGATACCCTTATCAAAGATAATGTGGCCGAGGACAATTCCATTGGTCACCATGAAGTGACACTTTTCCCAATTTAGCACTAAGTATTTGTCCTCGCAACGCGCTAACACATTCTCTAGGTTTTTCAGGCAGTTATCAAAGCTTTGGCCGAACACTGACAAGTCGTCCATAAAGACCTCGAGTGTCTGTTCAACCATATCACTGAATATGCTTAACATGCACCGCTGAAAAGTGGCAGGTGCATTGCATAAACCGAAAGGCATACGGCGGTAGGCAAATGTACCGAACGGGCAAGTGAAAGTTGTTTTCTCCTGATCTTCTGGAGCTATTTTGATTTTTTTATAGCCACTATATCCGTCCAAGAAGCAATAAAATTTATGACCTGCCACTCTTTCTAGCATTTGATCCATGAATGGCAATGGAAAGTGGTCTTTTCGGGTCACAGTATTTAACTTTCGGTAATCAATACACATCCGCCATCCAGTGGGGATGCGTGTTGGTACTAACTCGCCATCTTTGTTTGGGATAACTGTTATTCCAGCCTTTTTGGGCACCACCTGAGTTGGACTAACCCAAGAACTATCAGAGATAGGGTATATTATCCCAATGTCCAGAAGTTTTAAGACTTCTTTTTTTACTACTTCTTGCATATTTGGATTCAGACGCCTCTGCATTTGTCGTGAAGGTTTAGCGTCTTCCTCTAGATATATCTTATGGGTGCAGATAGATGGGCTTATGCCTTTTAGGTCGGCAATAGTCCATCCCAATGCTCTCTTGTGCAGTTTGAGCATTTGAATCAACTTATCCTCTTATTCAGAATTCAACGAGGCTGAGATTATAACAAGATAAGTCTTTTCAGTCCCTAGAAACGCATATTTGAGCTCTTTCGGAAGCTCCTTTAATTCTAGATCGGGAAACTGAAAGTTCGAAGGCATAGTTGACTTCATTTTTGGAGGCAATGATTCATATGGTGTGACCCACATGCATTCCTCTCTATCTTCCTCTTTAGTTTCCATCATGAGGTAGTCATGATTTAAGACAGCGTCCAATGGGGTAGAATTGTTAGGTTGATAAGTAGCGTCGAATTGCGATACAACTACCTCCAAGGGATCTTTGTAATCAACGAAATCAGCCTCATCTTCGATGATCGTTTCGATGAAGTTTACTTCTTCTTCGTCCTCGTATTCTTCGGGTCGGGGATTTGAAAAAATCTTGACATTTAAAATCAAGTTCCCGAATACGATGGTCATAATACCACTTCTTATTTTGATTGTGGCATCAATGGTGTTGAGGAATGGACGTCCAAAGATCACCGAGATTTGTGAACAGGGGTTAGACACAGGTTCAGTGTCTAGAATCACAAAATCGACCGGGAAGACAAATGTATCAATCTGTACCAGAACGTCTTCCAGTATTCCTTTAGGATATTTGACTGACCTGTCTGCCAATTGCAATGTAACTCGGGTAGGTTTGAGTTCACCCAACCCTAGTTGTTTATAGACTGAGTATGGCACCAAGTTTACGCTAGCTCTTAGATCGAGGAGTGCATTGTCTATCCTTGGATTCCCAATTCTACACGAGACAGTTGGGGTGCCAGGGTCTTTAAGCTTTGGAGGCAACTCATTTTAAATGATTGCGCTTACTTGGCAAGCGACATAGGCATGTTTCTTTACACTTTGCCTCCTCTTGACCGTGCATAAGTCCTTTAAATACTTAGCGTAATCTGGCACTTGTTTGATTGCATCAAGGAGTGGGAGATTAATTTTAACTTGCTTGAATAACTCCAAAAACTCCTGATTCTTTGCCTCGTTCTGGGGTTTCTTAAGCCTTTGAGGGTAAGGCGCAGGGAAGGGGCATTTAGGTAATTCGTCAATGACAGGTTCCTTTCCGGGCCTTCTCTCAACTTCTTCTACTTCTTTAGGAGTGTCCTTATTTAGTTCTAATGGTTTGTCATTAGTGGACGACTCTTCTACTTGAGTAGATGGTTTGCTCCTAGTCACCACTTCCTCCTCTTCATACTCCTCTGGAGTAGAATGAGGCCTGTTTTTCCCTATAACTTTGCCACTTCTTAGTGTAGTCACGGCTTTTGTTTGTTCATGATTAGGGGGACCATTGTTGTATCCCTTAGGGTTTGGAAGCGGTTGAGCGGGAAATGTGCCACTCGAACCCTCTTGACGTGCGTCCATCCTCTCTAATGTCGCAGACATTTTGCTCATCATTTGAATTAACTATTGTGTTAAATTTGCGTTAGAGAGTGGATCTTCCTCTTGCACCTTCTTATGAGGTGGCACATAGACATTTGCTTGTTGATTATTAGGGGGTTGAGCGTTGTTGTAGTTATTTGCTCTATTTTGCTGGAATGGCTGGGACTGCCTGTTGTATTGCCCTTGATATTGATTATTGTTATTGTAGGGCTGTTGTTGTTGAAATTGGTTTTGGGTCCCAGCATTGTTTTTCCAATCGAACCCGGGGTGATTCCATCTATTGTTATTATTTTGCGTATTGTAATTATTGTAGGAATTCCCCGCCCCCCTATACCCTTGCATGGCATTCATTTTCATGGGAGGTTGTTCTTGAAAATACGGCACATTGGGACAGTATTGAGTAGTGTGTCCCAGCATGTTGCATGTGCCGCACGGTTCTTCAGGCAAAAACTGCCTAGAACTCTCTCCTTTCATCCCTAATTCTTCCACTTTCTTTGCTAGTTCTTCATACTTATTCATCAGATGATCCTCACTTTTAAGTTGGTATAAACTTTTTTCTTCCACACAGGATATTTGGGAGCGTGGGACATCATCTAAATTTGACCACTCATGAGCGTGTTCAGCTAGCCACTCAAAATGAGCTTCAGCTTCCTCCGTGTTTTTG
The DNA here is from genome assembly GCA_033977485.1 of Hydrangea macrophylla. Taxonomy (NCBI): domain Eukaryota; kingdom Viridiplantae; phylum Streptophyta; class Magnoliopsida; order Cornales; family Hydrangeaceae; genus Hydrangea; species Hydrangea macrophylla. The sequence continues at coordinate 94,969,618 of CM066994.1, forward strand.
CGAAGAAACGACCCTGACTCATGGTCTCGACCAATTTCTTAGTTTCACCATTTAATCCTTCATAAAAGTAGCTAATGGTTCGCCATTTCTCATACTCGTGATGTGGGCATGAAAGTAGCAAATCCTTGAAACGTTCCCAAGTTTGGGTGAATGTTTCATTGCTCTTTTGTTTGTAAGAATTTATTTGTCGTTTAAGCTCGGTGGTCATGCGAGGTGGAAAGAATTTCTTCAGGAAAGCAGTGTTCATCGCATGCCAGGTGTAGATGGAGTTTGGCTTCAAGGTGAGTAACCACGCTTTTGCTTTATCCTTCAAAGTGAAAGGAAATAGCATTAGACGTGTTACGTCTATAGGACAATTCTGTGAGAAAGTTTTACAAACATCCTCAAAATCCTTGACATGTAGATACGCCTTCTCGCTTTCCATTCCATGAAAAGTAGGAAGGAGTTGAATCATTCCATTGCGAAATTGAAATTCGCCTGCATGAGGTGGAATGAGAATACAAGACGGCGTAGGCGCGTGTTCGGGTGTCATGAGGTCACACAAAGGATGCAGTGAATTGTCATTTGGTACAACCACATTATCACCATTTTCGCTTTGATTATCGGCCATTGAATCGATCGGTGTAACTATGGGGTTAATAGAACTAGATGAACTGGATGAATAGAATGGGTATCCGTAAATTCCTTCGATGGAATTATCGGACATAAAGGGAAAGATCCTAAGAAAAATTTTAATCTAAAGAACGAAAGAAAAAGAAAAACAGAAAAAGATAAGGAAAGATTGAGGTAATTGAAGCGTTCGCTTGTCGCCTTCCCCGACAACGGCGCCAAAAACTTGACATGACTAAATAGTTGTGCGCTCTTGTGCAACACCCAAGTATAGGTGATCGTGCAAGTAATATAGCACTGGAAGTCCAGGTCGATCCCACAAGGAAGGTGGTAAACCCATTACTTAGATTAATCTCAAACCAGAAAATAAAATTCAATATTTTCAAGGAGTGTAGAACACAAAGTTCCACGGTTTAACAACTACTAAAAGTAAAGCAATTAAACTAGATTAACTAATTACTAACTAATTAACTAAAGCAATGATTTAAAATGTGTTTTTCTTAATTAAAAAGGAATGTTGGGATTACACGAATCCACCGCGACCTAGCCATCTACCATGCAATTATGTTGAAGCTCAAAGGAGTACATTCTTTACAGTATTCCGTATTTCTCTTAGAATAAAGAATCTATAGTCCTTTCATGACCAGGACTATATCATCACAATGGAGTTTGAAATACACAAAAGCGGTTTAAAACAATAGTTTAGACTCTCACCTACAATGGTATTAGCATTGAGGGTGGTTTGCAAAATATATTGAAGAAAAATGCCTCAAGGCTTAAAGTTTACAGACTGTTTTGACAAACTGAGTGTTTTGGGACAATTTGATAACAAATCAGTAAAACAGAAAGTCTAGAAATACTGCATAGAATGTCCTCAAGAATCAGAGAGTTTGATCGATCGATGCGCTTTCGATCGATCGAATATCTTCATCTCTTGATCGATCGAACTGACTTCGATCGCTCGACTGTATCTGTGTTTCGATCGATCGAGATTTCTCGATCGATCGAACACAGGGATTATTCTGCTGCATGGCAGAGGCTTGAGATCATGGTTTCATCGTGATCTCCCAACCTGGGGACTACTCAGACATCGTCTGAAGTGTCTCAGATTCAGTTTTAACGTAATGTTCCATTAAAGGTGTGATTGTTTGCAATTTTTGCATGAAAACTATCTTTATAACTATATCTAACATGCAAGACTACTGAATACCAGAGTAAACTTCTATAAACTAAGTGCAAAAAGTAAATAAAGTAACCTGGAAACGAATACTTGTATTGAACTAATGAGAAATCCAAACAACTAATGTATATTCTTGATGAAAACCTACAAAAATCATAAAGTAAAACTCTCTACTCTCTATAAACTGATGAAAATAAAAAGTGGGCGTCCTCCTGGACGTTTACAATACGAATATATATACTTAAAACCTAATGCTAGGGTTAAAAACCCGCTTCTGCTGCATGCGCGTAAAATCTGATAAAATCCATGTTCGATCGATCGAACAGACTTCGATCGATTGAACTTCTGGAGTCTCCGAGCGCTTGAACTCCCTCGAATGATCGAACCGTCGATCGATCGAATAGTCTTCAATCGATCGAGGTTCACTTTTCATCCTTGACTTCTCTTCATTCAAATCCAGCACTCCCTTTTATCTTTTTCATCTAATTCTTTACACAGCAACTGTAGTCTGCACGAATTACAGCTAAAACACACAACTTATCATAGATTAATCAAATTGTGTACAAACTGGCGTTGTAATTCAAATTGCAGATAAATGAAGGAATTGTAAACTAAATCAGTACATTTTCTTCTTTTAGTGCGGTTGTATTTTACAAATACCCCCGCTTGTCAGGAACCTTAAACAGTATCAGCAGCTTAGGGATGTTAAAAACGACGAACTTCGATTTCTGGATGCAGCTGTTGTGGATATCGGCATTTGGGCCCACTTTTAATTTTAAAAAAAAATTTCAAATTCAAATTCAAATTCAAATGAGTCACCACTTAATTTTTAAAAGGAAAATTAAGAAACCGTTTTAAAAACAAACTGATCTTTTGCGAAAGCAAAGATAAACTGGGTTCGGGGATTATGGAATGAGAGGGGAAGGAGCCCCGGTGGACTAAAACACCCCCTCTCATCCTATCTCGCGATAGGCCTCTACTCAACGTCCTTTTAATCGAATTATTAATCTAAGCATGCCCTCAACTAATACATATATATAAGTATACATGGCACAAGCATGTCAATAGGGTGCAAAATTGCTAACGATAAAAGGCTTACAAAATCACATAGTTTAATTAGCAAGCAAAATGATATGCAAATAGGGAACTAGGAAACTTACCCGGGATCCTTGCCTCGAATATTAAATGTGTAATGCACACAAAATAGAAATCCTAAGAAAAGGGTCTCTAATCACATATATACACATAAGGCAAGACCTAATTCTAAGGTGTCGCGCATGAAGTTGAAAATCAATAAAATCAAGAGATAAATAAACTAAAGAGAGGGTTAAGAAATTGTACCTCAAAAGTGATACAAAATAAATGGTTAGTCCACATGCTTTGAACAAAATATAATGTTGAATCCTAAATAACATATCCAAATTTCTAGCTTGAATCTATCAATCATAGGAAAATGTTAACATAATTATGAATCCTTTACCAGTAGTTGGAAATACAACACTTCCATAGATGTGCAAGTCTCAACTACGAGCCATTGCAATGTCCATATGGAGGTGGTATAATCCCACCATGATCATAAAGGATCCATAGTTGTGTTAAACAAGATTCAAATCAAATGCAACCTCAAGCTAAAGAGTAATCCTAATCATAAATATCAACATATGTGGATAGATACATGGATATAAACATGAATGAGCTATGAAATTTTCACTAACTTGGATCGCTTAGCCCCTGGATTTAAGCTTTGTTGACCTTATTCAAAACATGGTTTGAGTCTTAGGTCATTAGGAGGCCATTTAAATTAAAGTTGATAAGATTTAAGCAAAACAGTGATAGTTTTTCAAAAATTATAGAGAGCAGACCAGACTTTCAAAATTCGAAATAAAATGCTTCCAACTGTTGGATCTTAATGATTTTTGAGTATGTTAAGCCTTTGTGAGTCTAGTTTCTAAACCAAAAGGAAAATCGAAGATCCAACGGTTGAATCTCCATAAATAGGGAGACTACTAGACAGCACTCAGGAATCTACAACTCTCTGTCCAGAGTTTTTGTATGATTTTCTAAAAATAGTAGAAAAATCAGAAAGACTTTGATCTTTTTAGGGTATTTTCCTAACACATTGAACTACATAGAAACATTTATTTAAGGTCAAGAAAACTTGATTAAGGCTCTGGTTTACTCATTTTAAAACAAACTTACTATTTTGAAATTTTGGACATAGAGCAACCTACTCATAAATCACAAGGCCAAGCCATCCTAAGTATAAGATTTCATCAAAACAAAAGTTCTAGTAAGGCATATATGAGTTATAAACATCCTCCAATTGGTCTCATACAATTCCAATGGACCATGATTTAATAAAAAATCTTTGATTACAGTTGGTTAATGGATTCGTTGCACCAATATTGGCTTGATATTCATAAGAAATTATTAAGTCAAATCCCTCTCTCATAGTTGATGATCCTTGAGGGATGCTAACTTATTATATCCTATTCTCCTCTCAAATTAATGGTCCTTGGAGACTAAACAAGACTAAATCCACATGAGTCTCTATGAAATATGGAGTGAATTCCATGAGATTCTTAGTAGGAGGATCCAAATCATAGACTAAGACTTGAACCCAACCAAACATGGGTGGATATGACGTTGACCAATCTTAATCCCCATATAAATCATAGGATCATAAGGACTAGAGGATCAAACTCAAAGAGATCTAATGAGATATTGAAGATCTCATAGATCCTATGAGAAGAATATAAACAAAAGAAATGAAATCAAAGGTTATTTGAAAAATTGAAGTCAAAAACTCTTTTAATCTTAAATCCAAAGCTCTATTTAGACCCAAATCAATGAAAATAATACATGATCATTCAATCACAAATTCTATGTGGTGTGTGATAAAATGAGGCAAGAAAAGAGGTTTTGAAAATGTGTAAAATTTCTAGATCTATGAATTTGTGATTGAATTATGTAGAACAAGTATAGGAATAAAGATTTAACCTCTAGATCTTCTCAAGATTTGATTGATTTGGAGAGATCCAAGCCTTACAAGCAATACTCTTCTTCTTCTTCCTTGAAGCTTCAAGGTTCTTCAATGGAGATTTGAGGAATTTGGTGAATTGGGTAGGATTTCTATGGGGTTTTGGGTTTCTCTCTCTATATTTCTCTAAGAACAAACTTCATCTTTATAACTCAGCCTCTCTTCCTAAGATTCAAGTCTCATCTACAAGGCTCAAGTCTCTCTCTCAAGATTCAAGTCTCCAACCTCTCAAAATGAGAAAAAATGGGGTTTTTGTAGACTTTCATTATCTTAGGGGCTAAGATAAGGATAGATAGGTCAATTAGGGATGGTGGGAGCATGGTTTGCATGACCTAGGAGTAGTAAACACGTATACAAAAAGCGGCATCGTTTGGTGCATTCATTTGATCAAAGATTGAAAAAGAATTTTGACTTAAAAATGCAAATTAGCCTAGGGCGGCACTCAATGAAGATGAAACGGCACTCACTGAGTGCCACGCCGCACTCAGTGAGTGCCGCAACGGTATTCACTGACTACCGTTCAAGCACTTTGAGTGCCGCTACAGTGCAGTTCAGCACTATTCACAGGGTTAACTATTGACTTTTTACGATTGACCTGCTTTTGACCCGTTGACTTTTCACTGGGTCAGCTATTGACTTTTGATGACCTTTTTGGGGTTCAAGATGAATTTCTCTCCTTTTGACAATGGTTTTAAGATGCTCCAAGAACAATGCCATGTTTCTATACGTGTTCAAAACTCATGGTCCACAAGGTGACGGGTAAATGAGAATTTTGGTCTTTTTGGCTGAAAAGGGCAATTTTGGACCGAGATTCTTCTCGGAAAAGAATCAAATTGCTTGTAAGAGTCTTGATTCCGACGAGACATATTCATCATTGATCTCCAGAGGTAGATCTCCCTAAGTTTAATAGTTTGGTCAAAATTGGGGTGTCTGTAGTTTTCCCCTCTTCGGCAGAGTTTGTGAAGTAACGCGTATCACAAGTGAATGTCGAAGCCTGTGTAAAGACAAGTCTTTGACTGGGCTATTGAACTAAGGTAAAATAAAATGCATTGCAAAAACATTTACGGAGATGATCGGTGCTGGTCGTGCTCGATGGTGAGCTGCCTACGTATCCCATTGGGAATTAGACCAAGACGTAGTTCGGGTAAGCGACCTTATCTAATCACAAATAACCACACAGATAAACGCACCTATCCTATCGTGATGCGCATGTTCAAGAAATCTCGTGTTCTATGCTTCTGAGCGCGCTGATATAGTGTCGTGCTGCTCTATCTCGTGGCAATAATGCGGCTTACACCTTAAATTTTCCTATGGTAATATTGTCCTACTCTGAGATCATCATGATTGATTGATATATAAGCGCTACATGCGTATTTTGAGAATCATTCGACCAACTGAGATGCGCATCGCGCCTTATACTTCGGTGTTGAAACTGGTAGCACGCTGAAAGACTGAGATGCTTCACGCCTTATACTCAATGTCTTCCAAAAAGTCATCTGATTGCCTGAGATGCTTCACCCCTTACACTCCATAGTCGAATCAGGTAGCAAGCTGAAAGATTTGAGACGCTTCACGCCTTACACTCAAAATCTTCAAAAAGTCATCTGATCAACTGAGATGCTTCACGCCTTACACTCTATAGTCGAATCAGGTAGCACGCTGAAAGATTTGAGACACTTTATGCCTTACACTCAAAATCTTCAAAAAGTCACCTGATCGACTGAGATGCTTCATGCCTTATACTCCATAGTAGAATCAGGTAGCACGCTGAAAGATTTGAGACGCTTCACGTCTTACACTCAGAATCTTAAAAAAAATCATCTGATTGACTGAGATGCTTCACGCCTTACACTCTATAGTCGAATCAGGTAGCACACTGAATGATTTGAGACGCTTCACGCCTTATACTCAGAATCTTCCAAAAAAGATCATCTGATCGACTGAGATGCTTCACACCTTACACTCTATAGTCGAATCAGGTAGCACATTGAAAGATTTGAGACGTTTCATGCCTTATACTCAGAATCTTTCAAAAAGGTCATCTGATCGACTGAGATGCTTCATGCCTTACACTCCATAGTCGAATCAGGTAGCACACTAATTTGTTACATGAACCGAGAATGCAAATTCGTTATTCCCTCAAAGCAAGGTTGATATTGGCTTGATTCAATTCATGACTCCTAAATTTTAGGAGTTATTCAAGATTCATTTTTGAATTAATTTTCCTGAATCAGGAAACACTCAGACTCATATTCAAATTTTTTCTAAAACTGGGAGTCAATCAGACTTGAATCAAATCAACTTTATAAAGTCAGGAGTCAATCGAACTCAAATTCAAATTATTTTTAGAATCAGAAGTCAAATGAACTCGAATCGACTCAAAATTTTCAGTTTTCATAAATTCAAAGTCGATTAAACTTAAATCAATTTAATTTTTCAAATCGAGAGTCAACTAGACTCAAATTCATCTAGTTTTCAAAATCGGGAGTCGACCTAACTCAAATTCATTCAGTTTTCAAAATCGAGAGTCAACTAGACTCAAATTCATTCAGTTTTCAAAATCGGGAGTCAACCAAACTTAAATTCATTCAGTTTTCAAAAGTGGGAGTCAACCAGACTCAAATTCATTTAGTTTTCAAAATTAGGAATCAATCAAACTTGAATCAATTCATCTCTTCAAAATTGGGAGTCATCAGACTCATGTCAGTTCGTGTTTTCCAAAATCGGAGTCATTCAGACTCGAATCAATTCATCTTTTCAAAATTGGGATTCAATCAAACTCAAATCAATTAATTCTTTTAAAATCAGGAGTTAATCAAACTCAAATCAACTTAGATTCTTAAAATCAACCAAACTCAAATCAATTCATTCTTCTAAAATCAGGAGTCAAGTAGACTCAAATCATTTTTAGATTCTTAAAATCAAGGAATCAATCATACTCAATTCTTTGCAAATTAAAAAATCTAGAGTCAAAAAGAATTTCTAATTCCGAATCATGAGTCAACCAAACTCAAAAAAATTTCTAATTTCTAAAAACAGGAGTCCATCTGACTCAAAGAATTTATATCTCTAAAAACAGGAGTCAATTCAACTCAAAGAATTCCAATTTTCAAAAATTAGGAGTTAGTCAAACTCAATTTAATTCAATTCTCAAAATCAGGAATCATTCAGACTCGAATTAGTTCATCTTTTCAAAATTGGAGTCTTTCAGACTCGGGTCAATTTAAAATTTCAAAATTAGGAGTCAATCAGACTCAAATCAATCTTTATTTCAAAATCGGGAGTCGATTAGACTCAAATCAAATCTTTGGCAAATCAGGAGTCACTTCGACTCAAATCAAATTCAAATTCCTTTTATCTGGAGTCAAACAGACTCAATTAAATTGAATTCACCTCCTAAAATCATTAGTCAATCAGATTCAAATAAATTCAATTTTCTAACAACAAGAGTCAATCTGACTTAATGAATTTCTTATTTCCAAAAATCATGAGTAAATCAGACTTAAACGAATTTCTATCTCCGAATAGGGAGTCAATTCTACTCAAAACATTTTCTATTTCAAAAAGGGAGTCGCACTAACTTACACATTTTACAAAAGGGGAGTCATATGATCTTGAAAATTCACATTTCCTAAACACGGAGTCACATAGACTCAAAAATTCATTATTTACAAACACAGAGTCATGCGATCTCAAAAATACATTTTATACAAATACTAAGTCACGCGACTCGAAATTCATATTTTACAAACACAGAGTCATGCGGACTCAAATTTTTATTTCTTTATTCAAACAATGTCACACAGGTTCAATAGATTAATATTTTAGATAAACTGAGTCGCATGGACTCAACAAATTCACTTTCTATACAAATGGAGTCACACGAACTCAACACACTTCACTTTTTGTGCAAACGGAGTCATACAGACTCAAAATATTCTTATTTTACAAACACGGAGTCACGCGGACTCATGAACTCAAAGGAGCCAAATAAGGCTCAAGTACTTGTTGATGATGATGATGACATTGATGATGATGCTAATGATTTGTGCTAGGAGCCTTGACACCGAAATGAGCTCATTTGGATGAGCTTGTCACGAGTGTGGATTTGCCACGGAAGTGGTCTTATGAGGTGTGTTTGCCACAAAGTGGGCTTATGTGAATGAACTTGCCATGAGTGTTGGCTTGGCTAAAAGAGTGCCACTAGGGTGGGCTTACATAGATGAGGTTGCCATGTAAATTGGCTTATAGCGAGAGTTGCCCGAAAAGTAGGCTTTCGATGAAAGAATGCCATGTGAATGGGCTTATGATGGGGTCGCCATGAAAGTGGGCTTATAATGGTGGTCACCATGAAAGTGGGCTTTTGATGAGAGGGTGCCACATGAATGGGCTTTCAAAGATAATTGCCATGAAAGTAGGCTTTGGAGAAAATGATTTCCTGCATCTGCAGACACTTAAAAGGAATTTTTTTTTATGTATATATATATATTTTTTTTTGAAAGAGGGAAGCCACGTATGCCCCTAGTCTTGGACCCTTCATATTTCCACTTTGGCATTGTATTGTGATAGTGTTTAAAACTCCCGCTTGCATTGTCCTTGGGATGCTCATGAATACTTTCCAAACCTTTATTTACCATCTTAAACCCACACACTTGAGACCATTATTGACTCATCAATGGAGGACAAACTTGATAAAGCAATTACACATGACGACTGACTCAAACTCTGTATTATTATGAATCAATGTGCTTTCATTGTGAATAATGTTTCATCTCACATTTCATTTATTCATCATCTTATAATAGTAGTACTTCACCGACAAACCTAAACTTTGAAGATTCTCCCTTTTCAAATTAGCTGATTCTTTACCTATCTAGAGTGTGCTTCAAATTAGTGCTTTAGCTTAGAGAATAAAAGACATTCTAATTTAATCCATTCAAAACAAGCCCGATTACTTAAGAACTTGTCTCTGACATAGAAGGATTTTTGGAAAACAAAGTTTGCCCCTAGTTTGAATAGGACTCGGAGACATTGCATCAGAGATTAAATGAGGTGTTCATCAAACGTAGTTTGCCCCTGGTTTGGCGATATATGTGGCTTTAAGAAAACATATGCAAGTTTGTCCCTATTCTGAAGGAAGGAAACCAAAGGCACAAAGAGTGATACTTACGGTTTAGGAATGGTTATGGACCGAGAACTTTGAAAGGTTCGCTTACTTATCCCTGAATGGGAATAAGGTCTAAAGTAGTTCGACCAAGGACCGAAAGAAAGATGCCATGAGATGGAAAGGGTGATGACTGAATCGAGCAGTTTGCCTACGTATCCCCGAGTGGGAATCAGGTCGAACATAGTTCAAGTATTATAGAGGTCTTGAAAGAATAAGGCTTCAAGAATTTGTGGGCTTTTCGAGCCATGTTTCCATAAGGGTCCAATAAGTGCTCTTTCTTGAGAAGATTTTCTAAAACAGATTCCTTGTGGTAGCTTTTGAAGAAGATGATGAGAACATGACTACTTCTCCCTTTTATTTATTTATTTTTTATTTTCCTCTTCTTCTTCTTCTTCTTCTTCTTCTTCTTCTTCTTCTTCTTCTTCTTTTTCTTTTTTCTTTTCTTTTTTTGTTTGTGGCGGTTGATTCTTTTCACCTTTTCACTAGCCGATCAATCTTTACAACTCTCATAACGCATAGTGTTTTAATCATACTCTATCGTTCTCATAAAGCAATATTAGCCCTCCAAATCACTCTTTATTTTTTTCAAAGATACCTTTGCATTGTTTTGGGCACACTTAGCCATTGAGCCTCTTACAAAATTTTGAGACTAAGACTATGTTTGATAACTCAATTAAGTGGTGAAAATGAAAACTTTCAGCACTTAGTTTGTTTTAGTGCGTTTGATAACGTATCACTTAATTGAAAAGCAACCAAAAAATCACTGAAAACTTTAAGTGAAAAATTTCTACTGAAAATAATCACTGAATGCAGTCTATTTCAGTACTTAAAAAGCTATTTTCAGTACTGTAAATCTAATCGCTTAAAATTTTCAGTACTTAAAATTCAGTACTTAATTTTTAGCACTTAATTTTCAGTTTTATCAAACGCACCCTAATTGATACTTTCAAATCTCTATTTTCATTTCTAATTTCTTTTCTTTGTTTAGACAAAACAAAACCTTGGGATAATTCATGTAACAATGATATACTTTGAAGTACTCAATAATTCTCAATCTCATTTATTCTCCACCTTTTCTTTTCTCTTTCCTTTCTTTTCTCTACCTCACTATCCCTTATTCTCTTTATGATTTTGACTTCACAGGAATCAGATCTTGAAATTAACTCGCACCTTATTTTTTTTTCTAATTTTTGCATAGGCGCCCTTTCGGGTATTCATCCTAGCGATCTTCTTCTTTTTCTTCTATTTTTTTTTCTTTTTTGTGCTCTAACTTTTGCCTAGGTGCCCTTTCGGGTTTTCATCCTAGCGAGCTCCTTTTTCTTTTTCTTTTTCTTTTTCTCTTTTTGTTTTTTTATTTTCTCCTTTTTGTTTGGAAGAAGAAGTTCATTTAAAGTATCTGGCTACCAGCAAGGATCAAGTTATGGCTTTGGACTGGTTGGACTCATCTTTTAGGCTTGATATTTGAGAAAAAGGGGATGGTGAGTAAGCTTCAAGAAGTTCCAAGTTCATCTTTCAAGATTGGGTAAGAGCATCTTTAAATTCTTAAAGTAAAGCTAATCAATTCTCTGTTCCTCTTTGGATTTGGCACAGAATTTGCTTTGATCACTTAGGGGATCTTTTTCAATGCAATGATTTATCAACAAAATATCTTCCATCATCATTTGAAAGGTGATTTTATTTTTGTCTTCTTCTTTTCTTGGTTTAATGATCCATTTATTCACAGCTATGCACATTGAACCAAGCATAATGGATTTTTATTCAACTAGGATAGAAGGAGGATCACATCACTCGACTCGATAAAAAGACTTGAAAATAAACTTGATAGCTGACTGACTCAGAGACTCGATTGGACTTGACACTTGACTCCTCCTTGACATGACTCGATTAGCGGACTGGACTTGACTTGGCCTCAATTGGAGTGTCACAAAAGATCTTCAATGTATTAGGTTTCCAAGAGCATCCATAGTTGCTTTAGCAGCAGCAGTTCCAAACACTATCATCTCACTATCATCATTTGAATCTTCGGGTTCGCCTTCCCCCAACAGCATGTGTGCAGAAATGTCATCCATATTCATGGCCCAATTTTCAGCGGGATAATATTCATCTGACTCATACCAAGGATTGCCAGTGCCCTTTTCAATCTTGTTGACTGGGTCGGGGCCAGCTGGTTGTTGCGCACTTGTGGAGGCAATAAATCCCTTGAGAGTGCTCGGCGATGGCTGGGATTGAAAGGGTTGCATGTCATGCCAAATGTTGCTCGGTGGGTTCAACGAAGGAGTTATGATTTTTTGCTCAATGAGATCTTGGATATCATGGCAGAGTTTCATACAATAATTGGTCGTGTGGCCAGGGGTTTGATGATAGGCACAGTACAAGGATAGATCACATTGCGAGACAAGGGGTTGGGTGGTGGCCTTGGGTCTAGGGGATTAAGGTGGCCACTCTTGATGAGGTGACCAAAGGCCATGGATAACGTCGTGCCAAGGTTGGTGAATATTCTTGGCTTGCGGGTTTGGCTTGATTTTGGATTTGACTTTGAGCTTGAGTTGGCTTTTGGGTTCAGATATGGGCTTGGAATAGCTCTTTGGTTAGATGGGATTGGGCCTGGATATGGGCTTTGGTGATAGGCTGGGTTTGGACATGGGCTTTGGTGATTGATTGGGCCTGGGTGCATAGCTAGATTTGGATATGGTTGTTGGTGCTTCTTTAAGCGATCCATTATTATCTTCTCCAGCTGATCCATCTTTTCCTCACTATGGCCCATTTGATCTTTCAATAATTAAATGAACTCAAGCATGACTTTTTCCAATTGCTTCACCCTTGAATCTTGTTGCTCAATAGTGGCCTGCAGTTTGCTTACTTTTTCCTCCAAAGCTCTCAAGGTGATTGGTGGATCAACCTCAACATGATGATCCATGTTATCCTCTAATCAAGAAAGACGAACCCAAGAAGATTAGAAGTGTCCTTACTAAGGGATCTGGTTGTTCCACTCTTTCGACAAATCCGTAATGTAAATAAAAAAAAAGGTCTGTATGCAAAATTGATTTTCAAGAGGCGAGGAATTTTGAAGAACTATTTTGATCTTGATTGGAGAGAAGATGTGAATTTTTATGCTACATGTATGCAATGACAAAATGTTCATGCTTTGATGATTTGATGTGGCTAATGCATGCGCCACAAATTTGTCACACGGATGCAATGCATATGTGTGTGCGCCTACTCAATATGTTAAAGAAAAGAAAAAAAATATTCTAATCCTAACATAAAAACACACAAGCACATAAAATCATCACCCATGTCAAGTGTGCTAATTTCTCCTTTCATTATGATCTTCACTACCCTTTTAAGGATTGGCTATTTAAAATTTTGAAATTCATTTGGAAAGAATTTCTTGGACGATGAAATCTTTTGAAAACAATTCCTGGGAATTCTTTTGAAAACGATGATGTTTGGACATTCCTCAACAAAGATGACTGAAATTTTTCTTTAAAATTAATTTGAAAAGCACTTCTCCCGAAAATAATTTCTAACATTTCTTATTAAAAAATGATCGGGCTGAAACTTTGCTTTGAAATTCAATTAAAAGGCATTTTTTTTTAAAAACAATTCCCACGATTTTTGGATTTTTCCTTTGAAGATGATCATGTGAAAATATATTTTAATAAAGATTAGTTTGAAGCTTTAATCAAAAAGTGTACTCCAAAGATGTTGAAAGAGCGATTGAAACCTTTTGGAATGAAGATGGCAAAAATCTGTTTGCTTTCAAAGATGGATTTAAAATTCTTTTAGTAGAAGGATCACTTGATCAGATTATCACCGTACATTTCATGAATTTGGATACATACAAGGTCAATGATGCTTAGCTAAACATGATATAAGAGATGTAATCTTATAATCAAGATTCAGCATGTTCTCAAATGTCATAGGACATGAAGAGGAATTGCTCAAAAGTGATTAAGAGATTACGCATCTTTCATCAAGCAAGTATCGTCATCATCTCAAGTAATCCCTTCCGGCCATACAAATCTCCCTAGCACATAATCCTAATCAAGAATTGATTTCCTAGATTGAAAGGTTCTAAAGAAGCTATCATGCAAAGGCCAGGTTTTGGTCAAATAAGGGACCCTGACACACACCCGATAGGATGCTTTATATACCAACACATGGTACGAGATCAAGTGTGATCACATAGTCCCATGATGGCTTGACCGACTGGGTTGCCCTGAGCCTCCAAGGTCATAGTTTCGTGCAATCGACTGGCTAGACATGCAAGTGCAATGCAACGGGCACACAAAAATTAGTTAATTCGATTAAAAAGATGCTTTCAAGTCTAATCCTCGAGTGAACCCAAAATCAAAAATTCTGGTATGCGAAACCAGAGATTCTGGGTTGGATCCCCAGTAGAGTCGCCAGATTGTGGATACCGGTATTAATAATTTTCAAATTCAAATTCAAATTCAAATGAGTCGCCACTTAATTTTTAAAAGGAAAGTTAAGAAACCATTTTAAAAGCAAACCGATCTTTTGCAAAACCAAAGATAAACTGGGTCCGAGGATTATGCAATGAGAGGGGAAGGAGCCCCGGTGGACTAAAACACCACCTCTCATCCTATCTCGCGATAGGCCTGTACTCAACATCATTTTTAATCAAATTATTAATCTAAGCATGCCCTCAACTAATACATATATATATAAGTATACATAGCACAAGCATGTCAAAAGGGTGCAAAATTGCTAATGATAAAAGGCTTACAAAATCACATAGTCTAATTAACAAGCAAAATGATATACAAATAGGGAACTAGGAAACTTACCCGGGATCCTTGCCGCGAATATTAAACGTGTAATGCACACAAAATAGAAATCCTAAGAAAATGGTATCTAATCACATATATACACATAAGGCAAAACCTAATTCTAAGGTGTCGCGCATGAAGTTGAAAATCAATCAAATCAAGAGATAAATAAACTGAAGAGGGGGTTAAGAAATTGTACCTCAAAAGCGCTACAAAATAAAGGGTTAGTCTACATGCTTTGAACAAAATATAATGTTGAATCCTATTTAACATATCCAAATTTTTAGCTTGAATCTATCAATCATAGGAAAAGGTTAACATAATTACGAATCCTTTACAAGTAGTTGAAAATACAACACTTCCATAGATGTGCAATTCTCAACTAGAAGCCAATGCAATGTCTATATGGAGGTGGTATAATCCCACCATGATCATAAAGGATCCATAGTTGTGCTAACAAGATTCAAATCAAATGCAACCTCAAGCTAAAGAGTAATCCTAATCATAAATATCAACATATGTGGATAGATGCATGGATATAAACATGAATGAGCTATGAACTTCTCATTAATTTGGATCTCTTAGTCTCTGGATTTAAGCTTGATTGACCTTATTCAAAACATGGTTTGAGTCTTAGGTCATTAGGAGGCCATTTAAATTAAAGTTGATAAGATTTAGGCAAAACAGTGACAGTTTTTCAGAAATTACAGAGAGCAGACCAGACTTTCAAAATTCAAAGTAAAATACTTCCAACGGTTGAATCTTAATGATTTTTGAGTATGCTAAGCCTTTGTGAGTCTAGTTTCTAACCCAAAAAGAAAATCGAAGATCCAATAGTTGAATCTCCAGAAATAGGGAAAATACTAGACATCACTCAGGAATATGCAACTCTCTGTCCAGAGTTTTGTATGATTTTCTATAAATAGTAGAAAAATCAAAAACACTTTGATCTTTTTAGGGTATTTTTCTAACACATTGAACTACCTAGAAATATTTATTTGAGGTCAAGAAAACTTGATTAACGCTCTGATATACTCATTTTAAAACGAACTTATTGTTCTGAAGTTTTGGACAGAGAGCAACCTACTCACAAATCATAGGGCCAAGCCATACTAAGTATAAGATTTCATCAAAACAAAAGTTCTAGTGATCCATATATGAGTTATGAACATCCTCCAATTGGTCTTAACCAATTCCAATGGACCACGATTTAATAAAAAAACTTTGATCACAGTTGGTTAATGGATTCACTGCACCAATATTGACTTGATATTCATAAGAAATTATTAAGTCAAATCCCTCTCTCATAGTTGATGATCCTTGAGGGATGTTAACTTATTAAATCCTATTCTCCTCTCAAATTAATGGTCCTTAGAGACTAAACAAGACTAAATCCATATGAACCTCTATGGAATATGGAGTGGATTCCATGAGATTCTTAGTAGGAGGATCTAAATCATAGACTAAGACTTGAACCCAACCAAACATGGGTGGATATGACTTTGACCAATCTTAATCCTCATATAAATCATAGGATCATAAGGGACTAGAGGATCAAACTCAAAGAGATCTAATGAGATATTGAAGATCTCATAGATCCTATGATAAGAATATAAACAAAAGAAATGGAATCAAAGGTTATTTGAAAAATTCAAGTCAAAAACTCTTTTAATCTTAATTCCAAAGCTTTATTTAGACCCAAATCAATGAAAATAACACATAATCATTCAATCACAAATTTTCTGTGGTGTGTGATGAAATGAGGCAAGAAGAGAGGTTTTAAAAATGTGTAAAATTCCTAGATCTATGAATTTGTGATTGAGTTATGTAGAACAAGTATAGGAATAAGGATTTAACCTCTACATCTTCTTAGGATTTGATTGATTTGGAGAGATCCAAGCCTTACAAGCAATTTTCTTCTTCTTTTTCTTCTTCCTTGAAGCTTCAAGGTTCTTCAATGGAGATTTGATGAATTTGGTGAATTGGGTAGGATTTCTATGGGGTTTTGGGTTTCTCGATCTCTCTATATTTATCTAAGAACAAACTTCATCTTCAAAATTCAGCCTCTCTTCTTAAGATTCAAGTCTCATCTTCAAGGTTCAAGTCTCGCTTTCAAGATTCAAGTCTCCAACCTCTCAAAATGAGAGAAAATGGGGTTTTTTTTTATAGACTTTCATTATCTTAGGGACTAAGATAAGGGTAGATAGGTCAATTAGGGATGGTGGGAACATGGTTTGCATGACCTAGGAGTAGTAAATACGCACACAAAAAATGGCATCGTTTGGTGCATTCATTTAATCAAAGATTGAAAAAGAATTTTGACTTAAAAGTGCAAATTAATCCGGGTCGGCACTCAATGAAGATGAAACGGCACTCGCTGAGTGCCGCGTGGCACTCAGTGAATGCTGTAGCGGCATTCACTGGCTGCCGTTCGGGCACTTTGAGTGCCGTTACACAGAAGTTCAGCACTATTCACAGTAATTCAGCACCATAATTTCATTTCATGTCATTTAAGTTATGTATTTACTTTAGACATTAAATGTAATTAAGGAAATACTCCCCATTTGGATTCAATAAAAATACCTAAAAGTTCAAAATCCTTAAGGAAAAAAAGTCAACTCTCCCCCCGAAGCTAAAATTTCAAATTTCCTGCACAATTCTTCTTAAAGACCTTTCTATTTCTCAATGCTCTCTTTCATTTAAAATTCTTAAAAATTGTTTTTACCATGACGGAGACCCAATGAACAATTACTGGGACTTTTCATCTTGAAATTCAAAAATTTTGCGATTGACCTCCCTTTGACCCGTTGACTTTTCACTGGGTCAACTGTTGACTTTTGATGACCTTTTAAGGGTTTTTGCTAAATTTCTCTCCTTTTGAAAATGGTTTTAAGATACTCCGAGAACAATGCCGTGTTTCTATGCGTGTTCAAAACTCATGGTCTACAAGGTCATGGGTAAATGAGAAATTTGGTCTTTTTGGCTGAAAAGGGCAATTTTGGACCGAGAATCAGATTGCTTGTAAGAGTCTTGATTCCGACGAGACATATTCATCATTGATCTCCAGAGATAAATCCCTCTAAGTTTAATAGTTTGGTCAAAATTGGGGTGTCTACAGTTGCCCTATTTATAGATTCCCAGAACCGACCTTACTTTCAATCAATCTTCAATCGAACTTTCAAGCTTTCGATCGACCGAACCTATCTAGACTTCAATCGATCAAACCTGTCTTGATAGCATCCTCATGTGCCTTTCCAAGCATCCTAGCGGAGCTAAGAGTGGAACCTCCTAGGTTCTTTATTGTTGGCTCAGACCAGTTGTTAATCCCCGTGACCAAACTCTTTGATCAGCAAATTAACCAACTGGTCATTTAACGTTTACTCCACTATAAAATGATAACTGCACTACAACGTAAAAGAACAAATTCGAAACGATATGTAGACTTGTATGGTGCACTAATGTCCCTCTACCATCAGCATTCATAATCATATTTATAGGTATTCGGATAACTATTACTGTCAACCTGAATAATGATTATATCTTCCATTTCTTGAGTCCCATTCACCTATCATGATTACCAAACATGTTGATAACTACTTATCAACAAGCCTACAGTTCTTAGTAATTAACTCGGTGACATTCTCAACGGAATACTTACTCTTTAATAGAGGGTAGATTCTATCTTGATAATATATGTTCACAACCCTATGGACATGACTACCCAAGATACCCAGGTGTTGATCTTTTATAGACCTCACTGATTGGCGAGTCAAAGTAGTCATATTCATAGTGTGTGTTCAAAATCGTCTCAAGATTGAGAACACGTACCGTATACAAGTTATGAGACCTATCGACTGTTGACAATCTTAAGTGTCAATAGGAAAACTCAGGTCTGTCAATGCACTATAGGCACTAGCATATTAACTAGGAGTTATACTATAGTGGTTGAGATTAATCACTTCATCCAATGGTAGTCAATCATGCTACAGTGTACCTGATGAGATATCCAGTCACATAATCCACTATGACAAATTAATGAATAATAATTCGTATCTCACTTATATGCATCTCATATATACATGAATTACTTACTATGATACTTAAGGATTAACAATCATCTTATGAAAGAAACATACTTAAAAAAATGTAAAGCCGATATCCATATATTAAAATGTCAATGTTTCATACATAAAGTAATGGTTTAAGGGCACAAACCCAACATATGTCACCATTCGAGACCTCGAAATCACTAGGTAAGATAACCGGGAGTCTTTTGCCACATTTTGACCCGTTGGAGGAAGAAGGTTGCCGAAATGGAAAATAGGCCAACCAAAAAATAACAGGTCCACATGATCATAAAGAACCTACAGCCCACCTACAATGAGCGCATGTGTTTCATGCCTATTACCACTTTCGAGTAGCTGTTTGATGTGGGGACTAAGATAGAAGATGCTTTGAGAGAAGGAAAGATTAAGAAAATAGAAAATAACCCAAGGAAGAGAAACATCAGGGGTAACTACTCAAATAAGCATATCTCACCTGATGTCAATGTCTTACATGACAACCCTGATCGAAGTGCCAACCGGTCCTACCCAAGAAACAACCACCACTCCGAGCCCAAAAAATTCACCACCCTCAGCCTATCACTATCCTCTATATTGACTCGCCTCACTTAGAAAGGCCACCATAAACTCTTGAACCCACGACCTACACCCGATCCTCTCCCGCCAAACCATGACCCTTCCAAGTACTATGCCATTCACCAAGAACATGGCCATGATACCAACCGTTGCATGTGACTTCACCATGAGGTCCAAGACCTCCTCGATAATGGGGTCATTACCCCTCTACATTTGCTAAACATTACCCGCAGCCCGTTGCCAAACCACCATGCCATTCCCTTACCACAAGACATAAATCTCCTTAGCCTTACCCCACTCTCCTATAACCCGATTGTATATACCACCTTCGTAACCAAACCCAAACCTGTTGTTATCCTCCCGGAGGAATTTGGGAATTGCATTCTACGTAATGATGAAGAGTATTAGGTAAATGATGACCCTGAAATGGAGGACCTGTTCTATTTAGATGAGTTGAACCTTGGCCTAGGAGAAGTGAAATGGTGGGATGGACAGCCTTCTGATGATTCCATATGGGATGGTATTCTGATCAATGAAGGAGTTCTAGAGTACATATAGGGAGAAGGAGATGTGCAACTGTCACACCCCAACCTGCCCCAGCATATTAGAACACGTGTAACAAGAGTAACTGCACCCAAAACACACACTAATTAGGAAGAAAATGTGGATAAACCACTTTAAAGAACTCCATTATGACAAAATAGCCCCCCAAGGGCAAAATGCTCATTAAGAAAATATGTAAAATTTTTATACAAAAAGTTAGATTTTTGAGTCCCGGTTGCAACGCAACAAACAGCACGCGAATCCGAATTTTTTGAAAGAGTTATGCACGTTTCCGTAAAAGTGGACATGCTGTGAAAAATACAAGCGGATCGAACCCTTCAGGAAACACGAATCGATCCATTTATATGATCCACTAGTAGAATGCTCCTCGGAAAGGCCAGATCGATCCCTTCATAAACTCAGATCGATCCGCGACCTGCAGAATAGGTTCTGCTACTAAATTTTGCTGTCAAACATTACCAAATCCTACCAACACTCATCCAAACCACATGGAACTTGCAAGAAACTTCCCAAACACATTTCTAAATACATTTGAGAACTAACCAAGTATGTGGAACACATTAACAATTATGATTGGATCAAACCAACTATGAATTCACTTCAATTTGAATCAAAAACAAGTTTTGAAGTTTTAAACTCAATTCACATCTAAAGTTTATAAAACTTGCTAGATATGAAACCAAAGTTATTACCAACATTACACATACGAATTTAACTTGTCAACAACACTTGCGACTCATCCGGACTTTCCAAGATTGTCCTAACTACCAACTTATACCACTTGAGCAAAACAAGAGAGATTACACACAAGTTCTCAAATTCACTTCCAACTCCCCAAGATACATCTTTAGGACCCAAACTCTTTTTCTACCACTCAAGTGTTAACATTAACATAAAAGAAACCATAATTTACATCATTTTACAAGTTCAAAGTAAGTTCATATACTCAAGATCCCAAATCTCCCCCATCTCTCCCATCTCTCCCATCGCGCGCGTCACTTCGTCTCCGGATATGGCTCCGAACCTGTGGTGGTTGTTATGTACCACAACAGAAATACGAAAACGGTTTTCTTAAGCATTAAGCTTAGTGAGCATTCTAACATGATTGTATGTTTAATACGTGCAATGCTACAATTCATATATAAGATGTAACTATAATCGCCGAGTCACTGGTTATATTGTTCATTCAGACTCGAAGACCTCCCTTGGTCTCGTGGCCACTTCTATTCCTTGGACTTCCGTATTTATCGAATTCTTCCTCTACACCACCCTTATTACTCCCAACGATGAACCATTTCCCCAGTGCTCATTGACTACCACATAGACATATAAGCACATAAACACATATTCATGTATCAACATATAATTTTCATAGAATTGACATGGAATTGACATGATTAACATCTTTATAATTCCTAATCAAGAATTATCATCTTTAACATCACATATAGCTTTGAACCCATTAAACACAATCATTTGGTTTGTATAGAAAACTCACCTTAAGCAAGATTATACCCAAATTCAAGCTATAGAAGTGCTGAATTTCTCCAATTAGAGCTTAATTTCAACACCAAAATGAATCCTACAAGAATTCGGTAGACGACGTCTCACCGTTAAGTATGAGCTACCAAAATCCAACAATTAAAACGTAAATTAAAGGTATAGAAATGTTCGTCTCACCTCCACAAGTCCGAAAATGGCTTCGGTTCGCGAATCCGATAAACGACGACGACGAAACGGTGAGATTTTGATGTCGGCGTCTCGAGCTTGTCTTTCTCTTCTGGGCTCTCTTTTCTTTTGTTTAATTTCTGCTGTGAATTGAGAGACTCTCTCAATGCTTGACACCCATGCTTTGCCTGTAGAGGTGTCAAGCTACAATTTTCCTTCTTTTCATTTTCATCCCCAAATTTTCTTAAGTTTCTATTATGAGCTCCCCCAAACATTCCATTAACTACCCAATTACCTAATAAGTGTTTGTCTAAGTTCCGTGTGGGTCCCAACGTGGGTCCTACATACTTTGTGAAATTGCTATCGCACCTACTAATTTTAAATCCTTTTTAGTTATACCCTTATATGAGTATTCAACATAAAACCAATTGCTAACACATATATCTACATATAATATGGAAACATTTTAAACAAATACTCATGTAGTCATATAAATGTATTTAATCATTTAAAATACAAATTACCAATTTATCCTTCGCTGGATTTTATTTCAATACCTGTCCCACCTCACTGGGGACTTTTCCAACTAGTGTCCCTCTCCGAACACTTTTTACAGGGGCGAGTCCAAGCCTCCCTTAATCCATTTTATACACTAATTATATTAATTAATGCATATAAAAATAATAATTTACCCGTTCTTCGGGTACAGGTGTTACATTTCTCCCTCCCTAAAATGAAGTTTGGTCCCCAGACTTACTCTTACCTCAAGAATCGAAGAGATGTAGGTACTTGACTTGAATCTCATCCTCTCGTTCCCAAGTTGCTTCCTTGACGGAATGGCTACGCCATTGAACCATCACAAAGGGAATTACCTTAGTTCTCAAGATTTGATCTTTCCTATTAAGAATTTGCATTGGATGCTCCACATAAGTCAAATCTTCCCGAATCTCTAACAATTCTGGAACTATTATATGTTTCGAATTCGGCACATAACGTCGAAGCATCGACACATGAAACACGTTATGAACATTTGCTAGCTCTTGTGGCAATTCCAACCGATAAGCCAATGGTCCAACTCAATTCAGAATCAAATACAGTCCAACATATCTCGGACTGAGCTTACCTCGCTTACCAAACCGTGCTATGCCCTTTGCAGGCGATACCTTCAAAAACATATAGTCACCTACCTCAAACTCCAACGGTCATCTGCTTGTATCCGCGTAACTTTTGTAACGACTCTGAGCCATTTGCAACCGCTGTTTAATCAATCTAATCGTGTCGGTAGTAATTTACACTATCTCCCGTCGCAAAAGCTATTTTTCACCAATCTCGGTCCAACAAACTGGCGATCTACATTTTCTACCATATAGTGCCTCATAAGGCGCCATTCCAATGCTAGTTTGAAAGCTGTTGTTATAAGAAAATTTAATCAATGGTAAATAAGTTTCCCAATCAGCTTTAAAATCTATAACACATACTTTCAACATGTCTTCTAAGATCTGAATCACCCTCTCGGACTGACCATCGGTTTGGGGATGAAAAGCGATGCTAAAATGTAATGTTGTCCCCATAGCCCTCTGTAAACTCTCCCAAAACCTCGACACGAATCGAGTGTCACAATCTGAAACTATCGAAACTGGTGCTCCATGAAGCCGAATAATTTCTCTGATATAAATTTCTACAAGTTTCGATGGATCTTTGGTCTTGATAAGTAAGAAATGGGCTGACTTAGTCAATTCGTCTACAATGACCCAAATACTATCTTTCGACTTTTGAGATTTTGGAAACCTCGATACGAAATCCATCATAATATGCTCCCACTCCCACTCTGGTATCTCTAGTGGGTGTAGTTGTCCTTCGGGTCATTGATGTTCCAGTTTCCCCTTTTGGCAAGTCATACATTTGGACACAAATTCTGCGACTTCTCACTTCATACCACTCCACCAGTAAATTTCTCGCAAGTCTCGGTACATTTTTGGTACTTCCCGAATGTATCGAATATCTAGTATTGTGAGCTTCTTCCATAACTTTATTTCTCAAATCACCAACTTTAGGAACACATAATCGATTGATGTATTTCAGAACACCATCTTGGAAACTGAATTATGGCCTTCTCCCCTCAGGTGATTCATCCACAATATTCTTAAATTCTGGGTCTAGAAGTTGATTTGTATTGATTTCACCAATTAAACTCAACTGTGCCACAATCACCGCCATTAAACCACCTCTAATATTGGGAATCACCTCAAGTTCTAATTGTTAAAATTCTTTTACTAGCTTTTCCTGTCTAGTTAAGGCATAAGCTAAGTTTTCTGACAACTTTCGGCTCAAAGCATCGACAACTACATTTTTTTTTCCCAGGTGATATTGAATCTTCAAGTCATAGTCTTTCATACGTTCCAACCATCTTCTTTGTCTCATACTAAGATCTCTCTGAGTGAACAAGTACTTTAAACTTTTATGGTCGGTAAAAATTTCACAAGTTTCCCTATATAGATAATGTCTCCAAATCTTTAACGCAAAAATTACCGCCGCTAACTCTAAGTCATGGGTCGGGTAGTTCTTCTCATGGGGTCTCAACTGTCTTAAAGCGTAGGTTATTACCTTGTCATCTTGTGTTAGCATGCATCCCAAGCCTTGGTGAGAAGCATCACTATTAATTCTAAAATTTCCAGTACCTGTTGGAATTGTAAGTATTGGTGCCGTTGTTAATTTTTCCTTCAATTCTAAGAAGCAATCTTCACATTCCTTATTCCACTCAAACGGTACGTCTTTTCTCATTGGCCTTGTCATCGGAGTCATGATTCTAGAAAAGTCTTTAACAAACCATCTGTAATATCCAGCTAATCCCAAGAAACTTCGAATCTCGGACACATTTGTCGGCCTTGACCAATTCATAACAGCTTTAATCTTCTGTGGGTCTATAGAAATACTTTCTTTAGAGATCACATGCCCTAGAAAAGTGACACTCGTCAACCAAAAATCACTTTTCTTCAATTTCCTAAACAACTATTTTTCTCGTAGTCGCTGCAAAACTAGTCTCAAGTGTCGTTCGTGCTCCTCCGAACTCTTGGAATAAATAAGAATGTCGTCAATAAAAATTATCACAAATTCATCCAAATACGATTTGAACACCCGATTCATTAAATCCATGAAGGTGGCAGGCGCATTAGTAACCCCAAATGACATCACTAGAAATTTATAGTGCCCGTAGCGAGTCCTAAAGGCTTTCTTCTCCACATCCTCAGCTTTAACTTTCAGTTGATGGTACCCAGATCGTAAGCCAATCTTTGAAAATACCTCAGCCCCTTGAAGTTGATCGAATAGATCGTCAATACGTGGTAACGGGTACTTGTTCTTGATTGTTACTTTGTTGATTTCCCGATAATCAATGCACATCTGCATCGTACCATCCTTCTTCTTCACAAATAATACCGGTGCACCCCACGGAGACACACTAGGTCAGATAAAGCCCTTGTCTAGCAACTCTTGCAACTGTATCTTTAACTCTTTCAACTCAACTAGTGCCATTCGATATGGTGCTCGTAAAATTGGTTGGGTTCCCGACATAACATTAATACCAAATTCAATCTCTCGATCAATCAATACACTAGGTAACTCCTCTGGAAATACATCCAAAAATTCTTTAACTACCGGAATGTCCTTAAGTTTTAAATCATTACCCCTAGTATCCAGAATACTACACAAGAACCCTCGGCAACCTTTCTTTAACAAACGACAATCTTTAATAGCTGACACGATATATGACAGTGATATAACACACTTACCTTGAAAATAAAACTCATCTTGATTCGGAATACGGAATACTACTCCTTTAGTGTTACAGTCAATATTAGCATGATTAGCCGCTAACCAATCCTTACCCAACATAACATCAAAGTACTGAATAACTAACAGTACCAAATCAACGATTAACTCTTTACCATTCACATTAATCTCAGATTTTCTAAACACACCCGAACTAACCAATGGAGCCCCCAACGTTATAGCGACAGATAAATCATAGTTTAGGAACTCTAATGGTTTATCTAGACTTTTAGCAAAGTGGCGTAACACGAATGAGTGTGTGGATCCCGAATCTATAAGTATATTTGCTAGATGTGAGCAAATGGGAACCATACCTGAGACAACATTTTCAGCAAAAGTGGTATCTCCCAGCCTGAGTTGAAATGATCTTGCTTTTCACTACTCTCTCCTTAGAGGTTGAGTAGTCCTTGGTGTGATAGCGCTGGCCATGGAAGAACTAGAACTTGAAGCTCCTTGGGATCTAGTAGGACAGTCCTTAGCTTGATGTCCCAACTCCTTACAAGTAAAGAATCAGCCCCTCATATCCATATTCTGATTCGAATAATTCCTAGCGATGTGGCCTGGTTGTCGACATATGTTACAATTGATCGGATTTGGAAGTTGATTGCATCGTCCCCAATGGAATTTATGACAAGTCTGACATCTCGGCTTGTTCCCACTAGAACCACTACCGATACTAACTGATGATCCCCCTGAACTCTGCCTCTTTGCACTACCCTATCCACTGAATTGACTTGATCCCGGTCGTTTACTTTGTTGACTCGGTGGTGGTGGCAAGTTTGAAGTATACCCAAGGTCTCTTTCAGCAATAGAAGCAATGTCCAATTCCTTAGGATAAGTCTCTGGCCGGAATATAGTCACTCCTCCTTGGATATCATTTCAAAGTCCTGCCATAAATTTCCTTGCTTTCACTTTAGTTGTTATCATATCTCTCGCAAACCTTTCCAAGCTTGTAAACTGTGTTGAGTATTCTCGGACTGACTTTCCCCCTTGCACCAATTCCATAAACTCTTGAGCTTTTTGATCCCCAAATGATTTTGGAAAGTATTGTTCATTGAAAATCTCAAGAAATTGGTCCCACATTGTCAGTTGACTCGGGCCCAGCTTAGTTCGCCACCATTATTGTGCTTCATCTTTTAATATGTTAGCAGCAAATAGAACTTTTTGCTCTTTCATACACGGTAATACCCTGAAAATTTTCTCCATATCAAAAACCCAAAAGTTTGCCTTCATTGGGTCGGCTTCCCTACGGAATATGGTCAGCTTAAGCTTATGAAATTTAGAAATAGTGACAACTTCCTCCCTCGAATTTGGATTCGGTTGTACCGGCCTTTCTTCGACCACATGAGTTTTGGCTACTTGTACCAATTCTACCCATTCCATTCGGTTTGAGGTATCACCTCCAGACATAATGCCTGGCACCCACATATAGTACACACATGCACGTTACTTTTAAGAAACACATGACATGATAAACAATATTTAAAAGCATGCTAAGTAAACGTGTATGCATGTTTATGCAAAACGTGTCGTTGTGTGCACACTACGCGTCGTACACATCTCTCGTTCCCAAAGGCTCTACCCTACTGCTCTAATACCAAAAATTGTCACACCTTAACCTACCTCGGCAGATTAGGACGCGTGAAACAAGAGTAACCACACCCAAAACACACACTAATTAGGAAGAAAATGTGGATAAACCACTTTAAAGAACCCCATTGTGACAAAATAGCCCCCCAAGGCAAAATGGTCATTAAGAAAATATGTAAAAATTTTATACCAAAAGTTAGATTTTTGAGTCCCGGTTCCAATGCAACAAATGGCGCGCGAATCCGAATTTTCTAGAAAGAGTTATGCACGTTTCCGTAAAAGTGGACGTGCTGTGAAAAAATACAAGCAGATCGATCCCATTTGGTAACCCAGATCGATCCATTTATATGATCCACTAGTAGAATGCTCCTCGAAAAGGCCGGATCGATCCCTTCATAAACCCGGATCGATCCGTGACCTGTAGAACATGTTCTACTGCTAAATTTTGCTGTCAAACATTACCAAAACCTAACAACACTCATCCAAACCACATGGAACTTGCAAGAAACTTCCCAAATACATTTCTAAATACATTTGAGAACTAACCAAGTATATAGAACACATTCACAATTATGATTGGATCAAACCAACTATGAATTCACTTCAATTTGAATCAAAAACAAGTTTTGAAGTTTCAAACTCAATTCAGGTTCAAAGTTTATAAAACTTGCTAGACAAGAAACCAAAATTATAACCAACATTACACATACAAATTTAACTTGTCAACAACACTTGCGACTCATCCGGACTTTGCCAAGATGGTCCTAACTACCAACTTACACCACTTGAGCAAAATAAGAGAGATTACACACAAGTTCTCAAATTCATTTCCAACTCTCTAAGATACAACTTTAGGATCCAAACTCTTTTTCTACCACTCAAGTGTTAACATTAACATAAAAGAAACCATAATTTACATCATTTTACAAGTTCAAAGTAAGTTCATATACTCAAGATCCCAAATCTCCCCCATCTTTCCCATCGCGCGCGTCATTTCCCCTCTGGATACGGCTCCGAACTGCGTTGGTTGTTATGTACCCCAACAGAAATACGAAAACGGTTTTCTTAAGCATTATGCTTAGTGAGAATTCTAACATAATTGTATGTTTAACACGTGCAATGCTACAATTCATACATAAGACGTAACCGTAATCGCCGAGTCACCGGTTATATGGTTCATTTAGACCCGAAGACCTCCCTTGGTCCCGTGGCCACTTCTATTTCTTGGACTTCCGTATTTATTGAATTCTTCCACTACACCACCCTTATTACTCCCAATAATAAACCATTTCCCCGGTGCTCATTGACTACCACATAGACATATAAGCACATAAACACATATTCATGTATCAACATATAATTTTCATAGAATTGACATGAAATTCATATGATTAACATCTTTATAATTCCTAATCAAGAATTATCATCTCTAACATCACATATAGCTTTGAACTCATTAGACACAATCATTTGGTTTGTATAGAAAACTCACCTTAAGCAAGATTATACCCAAATTCAAGCTATAGAAGTGTTGAATTTCTCCAATTAGAGCTCAATTTCAACACCAAAATAAATCCTACAAGAATTTGGTAGACGACGTCTCACCGTTAAGTATGAGCTACCAAAATCCAACAATGTTAATTAAAGGTATAGAAACGTTCGTCTCACCTCCACTAGTCTGAAAACTGCTTACGGTTCGCGGATCCGACGAACGGCGACGACGGAACGGTGAGATTTCAACGTCGGCGTATCAAGCTCGTCTTTCTCTCTCAGGCTCTCTTTTCTTTTGTTTAATTTCTGCTATGAATTGAAAGACTCTTTCAATGCTTGACACACATGCTTTACATGTTGAGGTGTCAAGCTATAATTTTCCTTCTTTTCATTTTCATCCCCAAATTTTCTTAAGTTTCTATTATGAGCTCCCCCAAACATTCCATTAACTACTTTGTTTAAGTTCTGTATGGGTTCCAACATAGGTCCCACATACTTTGTGAAATTGCTATCGCACCTAATAATTTTAAATCCTTTTCATTTACACCCTTATATGAGTATCCAACATAAAACCAATTGCTAACACATATATCTACATTTAATATGGAAACATTTTAAGCAAATACTCATGTAATCATATAAATGCATTTAATCATTTAAAATCCAAATTACCAATTTACCCTTCGCTGGGTTTCATTTCAATACCTGTCCCACCTCATTGGGGACTTTTCCAACTAGTGTCCCTCTCTGAACACTTTTTACATGGTCGAGTCCAAGTCTTTCCTTAATCTATTGTATACACTAATTATATTAATTAATGCATATAAAAATAATAATTTACCCGTTCTCCGGGTATGGGTGTTACAGCAACACTTGATTAAGGTAGACAGGCACTTCAAACCACCACAACTAGAAGGAGATCAACTTGGGAGAGAAACAGACAATGGAAAGGGAAAAGTAGTCAGTGTGCCACAAGAAGAGGATGAAGTACTCAATTAGCTCAAGAAAACACAAGCCAACATATCCATTTGGAGCTTACTTATGGCTTACATATACCACAAGTAGGCTATCCTTGAAGCTTTGAACCGTCGTGATGTGCCTATTGATACTACTCCCAAACATGGTAGAGGATCATATATTTCACTAATGAGGACCTTCCTCCTGAGGGGCCTTGTCATAATAGGCCACTCTATATTACGGTTCAGAATTTTAGAATAAGGGTTCTGGTTATTCTACGTTATAATGGTTCCATGCTCAACGTCTGTCCTATGAAAACCTTATAAGCCTTAGGGATTCTGATGAACAAGCTACGAGTCTTAGACCAGTCCATCCATGCTTATGATAAGACTTAGAGGAAGTTAGTTGGGAATTGAATCTGTAAGTTACCATTGGGCTTGCGAGCGGGAATGTAGAGTTCCAAATAATTGACATAGGGGCCTCCTTCAACCTGCTGTTGGAAAGACCGTGGTTACATGACATTGGGCTACCCTTTACCAAAAGATCAAATGGTTGTGGAGAATCACATAGTAGTTCTGTTTGGGGATTCTAGGTTTTGTACTGTTCAAGATTGGGTTGCATTAGAGATATAGTTTCCTGAGTAAGGTCCTACTCTTGGTGGGTTCGAGCTCAATAATATTAATGCTTTGGGAATGGAAGAGCCATTGGGGAAGATTGCACCGTAACTAGATGATTATGAAAATCCCATGATAGCTCCTATTATAAATAAGATGAAGTTCTTACCGGGTATGTATGGGCTTAGGCTATAGGCAGCAAGCCATAGCCAGTTTTCCAAATTTTGTAGGGTAAAAGAATAAGAATGGTTTGGTGTATATGCCGACAAAGGAGAAATCTAGTAAGTCCAAAGGCACCGGACCTCTCAAGAAGACTCTCAATGGCTCTTTCGTCAAGGAAGGGGAAAACTTATACTACCGTGGCTTTCTTGAGTCTTGGTAAGACTATGATACAAAGAAGAGGATTCCCGATTTTGAGATCTTCTTTAACTACGAGCCATTGGGAAAGGAGTAGTGGTATAAGGTTATAGAAAAGGGACAAGCTAAAGAGACCTTACAAGTAGATTGGGCTGAGAACATTGATCAAGGATCTATGAAGTTGCTATTGGGGGATTGACCTAAGGATGAGGAAGACTTGGACCAAGAGGTGATGGCACTGCAGGGGGAGAAGATGAACATCTCCAAATTCATCACGGAAGATAAGGGAGAGCTCAAGAATTAGATGTATGAGGAAGCACTGCCCCCGAAAGGGGATTTTTCTAAAGTTTCGAGTCTATAACCAGATCCATACCTGTTAGTGGACCGGAAGTTGTGTTTCATTCTATTTTTGAGTCTATTACTAGGGGTAAGAAGTCTGAAGGGTCTGATGTCAAGTCTGCTATCGAGTCTGTTAAAAACTTCTAAGCTATTAATAAAATGAACTTCGATTCTGCTTACTTCGACGTGTCTAATTCAGAATGCATAGATCTTAATGAAAATAATGAAATCCCTATTGATTTAAAAAGATTAATTGAAAAAGATGAAAATGAACTAGCTTAAAAAGTAGTGGAAGATACTTTGTCAATAAATCTAGGAACTGAGGAGGATCCCCAAGAGGTCCAAATCGGTTCAACACTTAATCAATGTGAAAGCCAAGAATTGACTGCATTACTTAAAGAGTTTAAATATGTTTTTTCTTGGTCCTATGAGGACATGCCTGGAATCGACCCTAAAATTGTCCAACACAAAATTTCACTTTTTCTTGAATCCAACCTATAAAGCAAAAACTAAGGCAAATGAGACCCAAGCTGGCGCTCAAAATTAAAGAAGAAGTGGAGAAACAATTGCAAGCCGGTTTCCGAATCATAACTAAGTATCCAAAGTGGGTGGCTAATATAGTACCTGTGCTTAAGAAAGATGGTAGAGTGCGTGAGTGCATAGACTTTTGAGATCTAAACAAAGCTAGCCCTAAAGACAACTTCCCACTCCCGCATATAGATGTTCTAGTTGATAATACCACCGGGCAAGCACTGTTGTCATTCATGGATGGGTTTTTGGGATACAATCAGATACTCATGCCACCGAAAGATAGAGAAAAAACCACCTTTGTCATACACTGGGGTACATTATGATATAGGGTAATGCCGATTGGGGTTAAAGAATGCTAGGGCCACGTACTATAGGGCTGGTACTACACTGTTGCATGATATGATTCACAAGGAAGTAGAAGTGTATGCAAATGATATGATAGTAAAAGCGAAGAAGAGAGAAGATCACTTAGGAGGCCTGAGGAAATTCTTTGAAAGGTTGAGGGAGTTTAAGATGAGGTTGAATCCAAAGAAGTGTGTGTTTGGGGTGATCGCAGAAAAATTATTAGGGTTCTTAATCACCAAGAGAGGTATAGAAGTAGACCCTGCTAAGATCAAAGCGATTTGGGATATGAAACCACCTAGGTCGGAGAAGGAGGTAAGGAGTGTTAGGGATATATACTAAAAGCCATGTTTTATGTAGTTAATTTATTATTCATTTAATAAAATCAGTTATTCCATTTTTATGAGAATCTGTGTGGGCAATGTTTGTATTGTATTATTTATTTAATATTATGCATGTGTGTCTCTCATTCTACATAGTAGGTGGTTTGGTGTGTAGAGTTTGGCTTACACATGGAAGATCAGACCATCGGATCTTGTAGAATGTAAGATTTTGGTTTACAGTCTTAGATGGGTTTGGACACACCATCGGTAGGACTGTAGCATGGTGTTATAGTAGGTTTGTCTTAACTACAGGAAACAATATAGTTTCAACTCACTATGCTACTACACTTTGTGTATTAAATAGGACCGACTTGAGGTAATTATCTTTATACTGACATATAAGATAATTAATACCTCATGGCTATTATGAGTGCTTATGCTCTAAATCCTAAGTTAATTTATAGACACATACATTTGATATTTACACTTTGATCCCTAAAAGGGTGAGATCCTTAAATGGATCAATATCTCATTGGATTGGGTGACAATATTGATTGTGTGATGGATATAAATTAATGATGGAATCTATGTCTCAATTTTTGGGATTGATGATATCCCCTTGATAAAGCTTATAAGTTTTGATTATGTCAAACCCCACAGGTGGATTTTGTATCCGACATATCAAATAAGTTAAGTAGAGAATCTCAAGGAATTTTAAGAGATTAATAAAATATGATTGTCAATAATTATATTTGATTAATGGATATCTATAATCTTAACATGGGGAGATAATAAGCATTTAATAACATAGAGCTCGAAATATATTTTTTGAGATAAGGGTAGGAGTGCAATTATAATTCTATAGTGGTATGAATTATAATTTATGGAAATAGGAATCTGATTGAGTTCGAATTGGGTTTCCTAATTCCATAAGGAAGCATATTCCTTATTGACTTCTTATGGTCCCAATCGTAGCCTATATATATGCTGCTTTGACTCTCCTCTCAGTTTGTGTTTTTCCATATAGAGTATTATAACTCAAAATAGAAAAGAGAGCGTAAAAAGGGAGAGCAAAAAGCTAAAAGGATTTTGATAGAGCCCACACTCAGTTTGATTTTCTAGTAGCAGAGGAATACAATAGAAGATCGTGTGCTGTTATCGAGCCCATGTTCTCGACTCGTCTACTACAACAAACCATTTTTGTAGTTCAAGGTAACCCTAGTTCTGCCCTTGTAGGGTTATTGTAGCTTTTATGTAAATTTTTGCAGGACCAACTTATACGTACTTCAATGGATTCTAGGAACGCAGTTTCCTAATAAGGAGTTTCCTCGAAAAAATCCAATTCATAAGCCGCTTCATTTCAAAGTTAACCACCACTTGTGAGCCATTGTTCAAACTATTAAAGAAAGAGGAGAAATTTAAGTAGAGTGAACCTATCAGAAAGCCTTTGAGAAAATCCAAACCTACCTGCAGAACCCGCCCATCTTGTCACTGCCTATTGAAGGCAAACCCTTGCTTCTATATCTGTTAGTAATTGAGGATGCCATGGGATGTATGTTAGCTCAAGAGGATGATGAGGGCCATTGTAGAGAAAGCCATATACTATTTGAGTAAGAGAATGGTTGGAAATGAAGTCAAG
This sequence comes from Hydrangea macrophylla, assembly GCA_033977485.1. Classification (NCBI taxonomy): domain Eukaryota; kingdom Viridiplantae; phylum Streptophyta; class Magnoliopsida; order Cornales; family Hydrangeaceae; genus Hydrangea; species Hydrangea macrophylla. The sequence continues at coordinate 95,003,293 of CM066994.1, forward strand.
TACACACCGTTAGAGAAAACTTGTTGGGCCTTAGTTTGGGCTTCCCGCTGACTCAGGCACTACATGTTATCTTTCCCTATGTTGCTCATAGCTCAGATTACCTGTTTGAGAAGTTTGCACTAATAGGAAGGATGGTCTGTTGGACTCTGATGCTTGCATAATTTGATTTGAAGTACGTCATGAGGAAATCCGTTAAAGGGAGAGTGATAGCAGAATTCTTAACCGACCAGGCAATAAAGGGGGATGACGCTAAAGAATTTCCCTTCCTTGATGAGGATTTCATGACTATTAGTCAAGGGACATGGAAAGTATACTTCGACGGAGCGGCTAACCAGAAGGGATATGGAGTTGGGATAGTGCTAGTATCTCCAGATGGTGCTCACGCGCCTTTCACTGTCACGCTAAACCTTGATGTCACTAATAATGTCAGCGAATATGAGGCTTACATAATCAGACTAGAGATGGCCCTAGGACTAGGGGCATAGAGAGTTGAAGTGTTTGGGGATTCTAATTTGATAATTTCACAAGCAAGAAGGGACTGAAACGTAAAGGATCATGAGTATTTGGAGAGTTTGCAGGCAAATTTTGAAGAAACCATATTCTTCTACCTGCCTCGGGATGAGAACTAATTCGTGGATGCTTTAGCCACCCTAGCCTCAATGATAAAAATACCCGTTGGAATAACCATGAGACCCTTGATCATAGAAAGAAGAGAAAACCCATCCTACTGTTGTGTTACTAACCTAGAGGACGAAGAAGAGTTACCTTGGTATAGTGACATCTGGAAATTCGTAAGTGAGCAAAGATACCGTGAGAGAGCCTAAAAAAAAGATAAGAGAGCAATAAGGAGGCTATCAACCCAATTTATCATACTTAGAGGGGAATTGTACCGAAGACCACACATAGGAAAGAACCTATGTTTAGATAAACTTAAAGCTGAAAGGATGGTGGACGAAATTCACACAGGGGTGTGTGGGCCCATATATGAATGGGCACATGCTAGCAAAGAAAATATTAAGGCAGGGGAACTACTGGTCCACCATGAAACATGATTGCTGTAAGTATGTAAGGAGATGTCACCATTGTCAAATCCATGCGAATCTTATGCACACCGCACCGTCAGAACTCTATAGCCTCACTATACCTTGGCCATTCTTAGTATGTGGGATAGATATAATTGGAGAAGTGGTACCAAAGTCATCGAATGGGAATAGATACATCGTAGTAGCTATCAATTACTTTACAAAATGGGTGGAAGCTGCATGCTATACGAAGTTAATAGCTAAAGACGTGGCTAGATTTATCAAACATAATATCATCTGTCGGTATGGGGTCACTCATGAGATCATATCCGATAATGGGTCGCATTTCAAAGCCAAGGTACTAGTACTACTGGAAGAGTATAAGATCACCCACTATAAGTCGTCACCCTATATGCCAAAGACCAATGGGGCAGTAGAAGTTGTAAATAAGAACGTGAAGGCAATTTTACAAAAGATGGTAGATACATATAAAAATTGGCATGAGAAGCTACCGTTCACCTTATGGGAATATAGGACATCTATAAGGACATCCACTAGAGCCACACCATACTCGTTGGTGTATAGGATGGAGTTTGTGCTGCCAATTGAATTAGAGATACCATCTTTGAGGGTAATGGTCGAATGTGAGGTGAAGGAATCCAAATGGTTGAGAGAGAGTATGAAGAGCTGGCACTAATAGATGAGAAGAGATTGGAAGCACTGAACCACGCCCATCAATAGAGGATAGCTAGGGCTTATAACAAGAAGGTTTGTCTAAGGAAGGTTACTGAGGGTGACCTAGTCTTGAAAGAATTGAGAGCACCAATTTTTGATCCAAGAGGGAAATTTAAGCCCAATTAGGTCGGACCCTATCTAGTTAAGACCATTCTCAAAGGGGGGGTAGCCTACCTAATACACCTAGATGACCTTGAATTCAAAAAACCCATTAATCTCGTTCACCTCAAGAAGTACTATGCTTAGCCCACCCATGCACATTTTACCTGAACTACATAAATGGACCTGATTCCCTCTAGGGGATACGTAGAGCAGCCTGGAAACAGGTTCGGTCCAAGTCCTTAAGCCATTCCTATTCGTTTGTTACACTAGGGGCAAGCCCTTCCCAATTTTGATTTTCTTTGACTATCCCTATACTAGGGGCAACGCTCGCCTTGAAGCCTAACCCTTCTTTTAAAAGGGCTAGCCCCATTCTTGAACCAAACATCAATGTAGATTTCAGGGAAAAGATTCAGGCGTGCACTCAAGAGATTAAAATAAGTCCTTCTTGAACTGACACGTTAAGTATGATATAAATGGCATAACAAAGAGCAAGTAAAAGACTGTAGGCGAATTAAATAAGGAGAATTCTCAAGACTAAAGTTTTATTGATTAAGTTTTATTCCACTACCATAAAAATTAAAAATAAGTAAAAGTAAGAAGAACTATACTATTCTAAAGACTAGTCTTGAAAAGCGGAGTCGGAGGTTTCTTCATTCCCTTGGTCATTTTCTGTTTTGTCTCTTCTCTTTCTATATGGCCTTGATTACATCTTTTGATGGAGCAAGAGAGAAGGATTGCTTGTTGTGTTCTACAGTCTGGCATAGTTCCCAATGCTTCTTGAAATAAGGGATGTCTGAGACTTTATAAGCAACTTTCTTAGGAATCCCGAGAGAATGGATAGGGACTTCTTGAAGGTGACTGAATTGACAGAGAATCCGACTGGGAAGATAAAAGGACCACATATACAGACCTAGAATACTAACACCAGAAATTGAGTGCGTAATAAAAGTAAAAGTCTCGATCCCCCACCAGTTAATTTTCCATTGAATATTCCCATGAGTAAAGCCATGGAACCAGATAGTCCAATCTTGTAGAGATTTATGGAGACGAGCAATTTCCCAAGTATGATAAAGGGTTGAGAAGGTGGATAAATGATTTGGAGGACCCATGAGTTTAGTTCTTTTGAGAAGCCATACCTACAGCAAGATCATGGACCCATGGAAGCTTTCTATGGAAATTTCGGAAGTCTTGTCCAGTCCAATTATAGTTTCAGCCAAGCAGATCATCATTGGATTCTTTCCCTTGCTTACCTCTAAAGCTACATTGATAAGCTTCACATCCACCATGGTGGTACCATCATTGAAAAGGAAGTGGAAAACCATACACAAAGCAAGAACACCTCATTTGTGTTCACGGGCAATGGTAGGATCATCCGAGGAGAAGAGCTTGATGAGGGGGAACAGTATAACATGCCCCCCTACAGTGAGATCATCGCATTCAAGAAGAGTCAGCCCTCTTAAGGAAGACAATAAGGGAGGATACCTGGAATGATAAGAAGGAAACACGAGTTCAGATTCACAATTATAGCCTAGCATAGCGGAGAATTCTTCAAGGGTCGGGCATAGCTCCTCACAATTGAATCAAAAAACATGATATTAAGGATCCCAGCAAGAGATCACAGCTTCCATAAAGTTTCTTTGAGGCCTCAGGTAATGAAGAGAGAATAGGTTATCCAAACCAAAAGGTTGGAAGTAAACACAATCAAGACAGCAGGATGCATCCATCCATTTGAAGAGGGCGTGAACCATGATAGTTTCCATTGAAAAGAGGTTTTTGGGATGAATATGAATGAAAAGAGAGGAGTTTCTAAGGCTTATAAAGATTATTAAGTTGAATTTGGGAAGAATTAGGAGTCTAAATTTGGAAAGAAGTCCAAAAATTGCCAAAAATCATCAAAATTTACAAAACAGTTTGAGAGCCATGGTGACAGTCATGTGAGTGTTGTGTGGCACTCTAAAGTGCTGTGTGGCACCCTTGAGTGCCACAATGGTACCCCTTCACCCCTCTATTGTGTAGATGCATCCTTGTGCATTTTCGGTGGTTTTAAGCCTCCATTTTGAGTCTGAACGGACTTTTTGTTTGTTCAAAGTCCTGTTATGTATGGGAAAAGTTCTACTGTGTGTTTTAAATCATTCATTCCTAGTCATAAAAGAGTCATAAGAGTCTTAGAAGGTCTCCCAAAGGAGCATGCTACTCATACAATTCAAGCGAGAGTATAAATGAAATTACAAGAAAGAAATCAGTGAGTACAATCATAAATCAGATACAGTCATCCATATCATGAAAGGTAGAGCATATAGCTAGTCTTGAGGGCATCTCCTGCCAGCATTTTCCCTTTTCAGCCACACTCATGATGGTTCTTCCTCCTCTTCCTCATCTTCTTTAATGATGACGCGATGGGAAGAAATAGAACACCTAACTGGCTCCAGCATTGGTCTAGAGGGAGGTTGGTGAGATAAGTATTCCCCTAATCGCATCTCCAACTCCACTATACACCTCTGCCCAGCATAGATTTCATTGCACTGAAAGAAAAAGAAACTGTCGATCAAATTAAGAAAAAAGGAAAAGTGAGAATGAGAAAGCATGCATGCATTTATTGATTTCAGGAGCTTAAAAGAATAACTTGCATTGCTTTGTGGATATACTTGACTCACCATATTCATCTTTTCAATGTCAAACTAGGTGGAGCAAGACTGTAGGGAGCGCTTAACCAATTTTAGCTATTAAGAAGAGGAAGAAGAAAGAAAGGTTAGAAAGAAGTCATGAAACTAGGGGCAAGGCTCGAGAGTTTTACCTTGTATTCTAGCTAACGGATCCATGACCTCAAGCTAGCAACCAATCTCCGGTGTTCTTCCACATAGGGTGTCGGGACGAAGGCCACATTTGAGGAGATGCATTGGAAGTCCTCTGGGATTTCCTCCGGGAGGTGATAGGGAACCTCGCGATCATCATCATCTAAGGTAGGAATGGTCCAGTCAATGATAGGGAGGTTGAAAGTAGAATACCTCAAGGGCGCTCCCTTATATAAAGATCCTGTCCCTTGAACTATAGTGCTAGAACTCCCCTCTCCACCAATAGAAGGCCCTCCCTACATCCAAAGAGAGTTTAGCAAGCCGAGTAAGGAAAATAATAAGAAGAAAAGCTAAGAAGGATTCATACCTCGGCGTGACCAGTCCTAGAAAGATTAGACATAAGATGGGAGACCCAGAAATCTTCATAGCCCCTCCTATCAACCACTAGTTGCGTTCCATCCACTCCCATGAGAGCCTCCTTGAGGTTGTCACCCCAAAGCTTGTGAGTGTCTAGCATGTTAGGAGGATGGATGTCAGGTACAAAAAAGTGATCTAGGAGGCATTTCTGCCTTAGGACCCTTTCTCCTAAGTACTAAGCAGCGGTGTAAAGACCCGTGAATAGGTGCTTTGGTAATTGAATCACTGATGCATAGGGAGCCTTTATAGTACGAGGAATTCTAGCCCAAGGATCCCACATCACCGAGTCCCCGGTAAGACGAGTTAAGAATTTCCCGGCATTTCCTAAGATCGTGAGCTCCAACTTTCACACCCTTCTTCTCCTTCACCCCATTTAAGGCCTCTTGGAAATAGACTAGTACTCAAATCCATAGGCTTAAGAACAAGCATCCCAAGATACTTGAAGCTCCATAACTATCAAGCAAGAAGAGAGAGAAAACCATTAAAAAAGAAAGAAGAAAAAAAGAGAAGAAGAGAATGAATAGAGTGATACCTCCCAAGCCCTCCAAAAACCCCCAACCAAGGGTGAGCACATCCAAGAAATTTATCCCATTTACTTATAGAGAATAGCTAAGCTAGCACCGCCCCAATCATATCTATGGATTCGGTCCATGTTAGCCAAGCTCCCTAAAATTGATAGATGGATCCGGTCCACCTTGGTACTACAAAGAGAGTACTCTACGATGTACATGATAAAAGCTCGGGTATTTTGGTTAGTAATAAATTGGTTGCATCTTTGGAAGATCTCAAGAAACTACAGATAAGGAACTAGCGCCACTCACCACTCTAGGTGGGTATATTCCCAAGAGATTGATCACCCCTTGCCTAGAAGTCTCCAATATAGGATCCATGATGGATGGTTCTCCTCCTACTCGAAGCCTGGTGATTATAGAGAAGTCATTTGGGGTCATGGTCATCTCCCCAAAAGGAAGATGGAAGGTGTTGGTGGAGTCCCACCACCTTTTCGCTAGACTGGATAGATGCACCAAGTCATTGGAGCTATTCACTGAGAGTTTCACAAACTAGCCGAAGTCGGCAGCTTGTACCTTGGTTTTCACGGCTTTTGAAAGTTTCTTGTACCATTCGTAGCCATGAGTAAGGCACCTGTGTCCTTTTAAAGTCACCTTCTTTACCTAGAATGATAAGAGAGAAGAAATTGGTGAGTCGAGCATTTCTAGAAACTCCTTGTGTGCATAATTTGAGAATCCTTATTTTGAAAATGGTGGCTTTTGATTCTTACCTGTGGGATTGTAACACCTGTAATTTTCGGTCATTAATAATATTAGCTTTTTCGAATTTCTGTATTGGACCGACTATATCGATATATTATTTTAATTACGTGACGGTATGGACGTGTTGTAGTATTACCATATAGACTGTAGTAACCTTACCGACTCGACCATAATAAGATTTAACTTAGTCCCGTACCCAGACTCGGACCCGGACATTAGAAATAATACCAGTTTGCACGTAATTCGAGACTGACACGTATACCGAGGAACTTATGCACGTAAACCGAGGAAGTGGCACACAACCTGAGGTGGGCCCCACATGGCCGGCCACTTGGTGGCACATGCAACATCACCTCCACATGTCATCTATATACATGCCACTTGTCCATGCAATGGACACTTGTCCATGCATGCTTACATGAGCTCATGCAAGGTGACACCTTGCACATGTAAGGCTCTATTTAAATATGAAAGTCTTCATGCATTACTCTCTTTTTAACACATACAATCTTCACTCTAGAGAGGAGATGAGGAAACTTAGAAGCTCATGAGTGTCATAAAGAAAGAAATAGAAAGTTAGAAGGAGAAGAAGTTCACTAGTGAAGTTGAGTTCAAGCTACATCAAGCTCAAATAACCAATCCAAGCTTAGTTTCAAGTTGTTGTGAGTAATTGTGAGTAATCTAACTCAACTTAGAACATATATAGCATGCATTAATGTTTAGTAGGAGTTTGATGTTGTTGTGTTGAAGTTTTCATGACATGCAAGACAAATCCTTAAATCTGAGAAACTGAAACATTCAGCAGAACACAGTTTAGTAAAATGAATATTTTGTGCAGCTCCAAAATCCGAATTAAGCTAGATTTTTTTGTGGTAAACTCTAACTCATATATATACAAATAACTCCTTTATAGCTCAGAATAGAAATCAATCCTTCATGGGTGAAATGCATGTACAACGCAGTGTTATAATTCTGAGAAACTGAAACTCTCAGCAGAACATAGTTTAGTAAAATGAATGTTTTGTGCAGTTCAAAAATGATAATTAAGCTAGATTTTTTGTGGAGAAAGATAACACATTTATCTACAAATAACCCTTCTTTAGCTCAGTCTAAAAACCCCTCCTTAATAGGTGAAATTCACGTACAATGCAGTACTATAAATCTGGGACAGAACAGTCCGAGATATAAGAAATGTCTTGTAAAATAAATATTTTGAGTAGCTCAAAAATGTAATTGAAGCTAGATTTTTTTTGTACATGAAGATAATCCTATTATCTACAATGTTTTAGTTTTGAGTTTGATCCACAAAGCAATTTATCATGCCCAAATAAATCATATTGTTTCAGTCAACACAGTGAAAATGTATCCTGGCAGATTGTGTTGATGTTTTGTTTATGCATGGTATTGATTGTTGATGCTAGTTTCCTGTACCTGTGTTATTATGAAAATCTTGTGCTATGCTAGTGTTATCGCGTAGATGAGTATGTTAAGGGTTTCATCTATATGTTTATTGGTATTAAATCCATGATTATAAATCCATGAGCTACGTGCTATGTTTTCTATTGTTATGAATATAGTCTAATGACCGTTGAAAGTTTATACCCAAACTATAAGTATATTGTAGGGCATGATTATTGCGATGATAAATGATCGGGAAAGTTTCCATCGTAAGTATATTGAGAGGAAAACAGAATGTCAGACGTATAGCGAAGTATTAACGGTTATAAATGGATGATAATAATGAACTAAACTACGAAACGTGCGAACGCGTAAAATAACGATAAAACCTTCAACAACAGATTTAATGCGAATAAGGGACATTGGGCCTCGTTTCTAGTCGTGTGTCTACTGGTCAAAGTTGGTTCGTGAACTTTTGTGTCGTGTTTGGATAATTCTTGCGAAGTTGGTCTCTCGATTATTCCATGGAGTCGATAGGTGAGTTATGTTTTGTTCCTTGATCTGAGGATCGGCATGACGTGTTCGGTCAAGTGCGGATGACCTGAGGATCGTCGTGACGTGTTCGATCAAGTGGTTGATTATTTTTCCGCACCCTTGGACTGAGGATCGGCATGAAGTGTTCGGTTATGTACGGGTGACCTGAGGATTGGCATGACGTGTTCGTCCAAGTGATTATTAATTTCCCGTACCCTTGGTCTGAGGATCGGCATGACGTGTTCGGTAACGTGCGGGCGACCTGAGGATCGACATGACGTGTTCGACCAAGAGATTGTTAATGTCCCGCACACTTATACCATTTGGGCGACAGTTTGAGTGCCAGTTGGGCGACAGTTAACTATTCATTATTGAGTATTGTTCTTTCTTGACCAGTAAATGTGTTTGGAGTTAAGTCTTCTTTCAGTCAATGTCATTGGTCAGTTCAGTTTTGGGTTAAGTTCCAAAGGGAATGATTGGGTTTAAATAAGACATGGTTTTGAGAATGAGAAAAGACAAACAAGGCACAGTATCGAGAATAAGAAATGATGAACGAGTTATGGTTTTGAGGAATAAGAAGAGATGAAGAATAACGTACCTTAAGTGGTGGTAACCTTAAGGGGACCCTCACTTAGCTTAACCGCTAACGGCTTTTCATGCCGCTGGACCTTCCACGTCCAGCCTTTGTAGGTCCAGACGGAGCCGACTGCTATCAAGATGCTGACTTTACTACTGAAGACTATGCTGGTGAAGACTACTACGAGGAAGGCTACGGTTTCGCCAGTTGAAGGCTTTGGAGCTTTTCTTTTGTTGTAGTTCTGTTATTATTATGTTAGTAATGTAATAGTTTAGCTGGTTTTATAATATGTATCTTTTGGATATCTTTTTTTGGCCTGTAATATACTACTGATGTAAGACTTGGATGTTTTAAATTTCTACTTCCGCTGAACTTAGTCACTTTCCCATATCACATTATTGTTATAAGCATGTTTGGACAATCAGGTGACACTCACAACCAGTCACGTGTCAACGAACCCATAAAGGAAATTTATTTTTCCCTATTTTTGGTACTTCGGGGCGTGACAGGGATTTTTGGTATTTAGACGCGCTCACTGATTGTCCTACACCTTAAGTTATGAGCCTAAGATTTACCTCGTATTAGTACTGACACTAAGTTAGCTCCTCTTGCATGACTATGGAGTCGAACTTCGTTCATGATGATTTCAGAGGTCACTATAATCGCGGCGATCGTATCCAGTCTGCAGACCCTGTACTATATTGACAGCGGATCTGGTAGAGGGCGAGGCATATCTTGGAGGAGGACATACGGAGAGCTGTGCTTACTGATACATTGCAGTATCCGGATCAGGTTCAGCCCGAGTCGATCCATGCTTCAGAGACTACCGTACTTATTCGCCAGGAGCCTATCAGCATGACTCATGACGAGGCACTATATCACGATATACTCTTCCCGATTATCATGGCCGCACCAACACTTCCATTCTCACCCGAGCCCATACCAGAGCTAAATGCCGATTCAGATCCAATGGATACAGATAGCGACGATGACATAGCGAGTGGAGAGGATTCTGCAGGCAGTGACCACTAAGCAGACGACCCATCTAATGGTGACGACACAGATGACGACGATGACCTGACAATTGAGGATAATCCGGCAAGTAGCAACGACGAGCCGATCGAGGAGATTGACCCAGTAGACGATCTTCAGAGAGCAGGAGATGATGTACACGACCATCCAGCACCACCAGTTGATTTGGACAAGATGATACCGATGCCTGAGCAGAACCACGAAGCAGATCCAGCTGCCATCGAGGAGGAGGAGGAGGACCCTGAGGAGTTCTTAGAGGGCCTTAATAGATAATAAGAGAGGCAGACTTTACCTTAGATATGGTAAGGGAGTACCATAGTAAGCAGTTACATCCTTTCTGCTCATTCCACTCCTTTTGAGTAAATCGATGTCTTCTATTCTAATGGCCATTTCTTCTGAAAATGGTATCTATATATTTTGTAAAGTGGCTCCGATTACCGTCAATAATTATTGTGATACACTCCTTGATAAGTAATTCATTTCCTTGATTTTCTTTTATGCCCCAGTCAACAATTCTTGAGTATGTACCTTGATCATCCGATTTTTGACAAATTCTTTTGAGAACAAGTTCGATCACTAGTACTGGAAAGTCATTATTTTGACTTATTATTCTTTGAACTTAAATCTTGAAAGCTCACTGTCTTTGAAATTATTCTAAATAAATTTGATTACTGATATGCTCAGAATTATCCAGCATGGGCCCAACGACCACGTCAACATCAAAGACCAAGCAGAACCCTGGGGTCCACACCCAGGGCTTGCCAGCGTAACCGCTCGGGGTGCCAGCACAGCCCGGGCGTGACCTTCGGCGGCTCTCCCGGACGCACGGCTCAACTCCAGCAGTTTCCTTGCGCGGCCAGAGTCCTATTAGGAATAAAACTCGATAGATTCCTAATCTGATAAGGATCTTCCCTTAACTTATGCACATCGGATTGTGATTGATGTAGGCTTCCTAATGTATCTAAATTTCCATGTAGAGGTGGACTCTTGCATCTATAAAAGAGCCCACCCATACCCTTCGAAAGGGGGACGATCTTGAGAAACCTAATAACTAGAGCATACACTGAAACGCATATACCCGGACGGTATTACTGGTAGTGCCGCCCACCATTGTTGGCTCACCAGGCCGCCGGTGATCTGCTAGTATAACGCCTAGACGCACACGTGGACGTAGGTCACCTCATTAACGGGGCCGAACCACATACAATTCCTTGGTGTCTCTCTGTCTCTCTCTGAATCCCCTCTTACCAATTCTAGGCATCATCAGCTTGGCGCCGTCTGTGGGAAGCGTCAGTTTCTTCATCGAAAAAATCTTTGACTGATCGACATGCCGAAGAAGAAGGGTAAGAAGACCGCTGACTCGACCGGTCAGGCGGATCAGTCAGGTCAGGCGGACCAGTCAGGCCAGGAGGGTCTACAGATCGAAACACGGGCTGCCTCCATGTCCACCGAGCAAGTCACGGCGGCACTGGAGCAACTCTTGGAGAGTCAGATCCGGGCGCAACAGCAAATAGAGACGCTCATGGCCCAGCATGGAAAGGTGGTCAAGGACCACGAGAAAAACCCTTCGTCGGGGAAGCGGCCCGAAAAGAGCGTTCATAGCCAAAGGCCCGCTCGGACCCGCGGAAAAGCCCGATCTGCACCAGTGTCCCCACCGGATCGAGAACACCATGGAGAGGGAGAACGTAGCCAGCCTACGAGGCGTCCAAAGGAAGGGCCTCGGTATGTTCCTCGCCGAGCACGCCGAGTGGAGGACGCCCGGTTACTCATCGAACGACGCCGAGCCGCAAGGGGAGAAGCGTCCGGACGAAAGGTGAGGGAGCCGGTCGACGATCCGCCCACCCTGAGCCGGGAGGATCTTAGGCACAGGTTATCCCGGACCCGTAGCCGAGTGCTATCCCCAAGATCGACACGCTTCGAGGATGAGGACGAGGCATCATCGTCCGACCCCACTTATTATTCAGATGCAGATAGGAGGACCGGGCACACTGATGTTAAAGCCCAGGTCGAAGAGTTGCAGCAGCAAATTGAGAGGCTGAACCGTAAGTCCGGTCACGACCTCACAAACACGGAAACGGAGTCGCCCTACACCTCCCGGGTGACACAGTTCCCCATTCCGCGGAAATTCAAGCCCCCGCACCTTAGCTCTTACGATGGCAAGGGAAGTCCGGTGGACCACATCCGCACCTATAAGGCGCAGATGGCACTGGTTACTACAACCGACGAACTGCTGTGCCTGGCCTTCCCCAGCACCTTAAAGGGATCGGCTGCGCAATGGTTCCATTCGCTGAGGCCCCGGACGGTTGACGACTTCAAATCTCTGAGCAAACTCTTCGTCAGCCAGTTCGTGGGAATGCTTGACCGATCACAGCCGGACACCCAGCTGCTCACTGTGAAGCAGCGCAAAGGAGAGTCTCTGAGAGAATACGTGGACCGCTTCAATCAGCAGAGGCTCCAGATCCGTAATCTCAATGAGACAGCAGCAATCATGGCCTTCTGTTCAGGGGTCCAACACACCAAGGTTGCCACGTCGTTCCATCGTGACCGACCGACAACCCTGGTGGAACTCTCGGACAGGGTCGGCAAGCACATTGATACCGAGGAATTCCTAAGGGCAAAGCGCTCCGGAACCGGGGAAGATGAGTCTCCAAGGTCCAAGCGCAAGCACGAAGGGCCGGACAAAGGCTTGGGCAAGAAGCCCAGACAGGATCAGCAGCGAGGCGGCCGGGACCAGCAGCGGGGTGGCCGGGATCAGCCCCAAGCCACCTTCACGCCACTCTCCCGACCTATCCAGGAAGTAATGGCCGCGGCCGAGGCTCGGAGGCTACTCCCGCAGCCAGCAAAGCTTAGGGCACCCCCCGGCAAAAGAAACCGGGACAAATTCTGCCGTTTTCACAGGGACCACGGCCACGACACGGACGACTGCTTTAAGTTGAAGATAGCCATAGAGAAGCTGATTGAGCAGGGGCACCTAGCCGAGTTTGTCACAACAGACAGGCAACCCCGACAAGGTAACCGAACTCCGGATCAGCCTCCACCTCTCGGCCAGATCAATGTGATTTCCGGCGGTACCTCGGGCGGAGGGGATTCACAGTCGGCAAGGAAGAGGCATGCTCGGGCATCCCGGGCGGATGTCTGGCATGTCCAATCCACCGACTCCCCGCCGTCCGACGTGTTGACCTTTTCTTCCAACGATGTGCAGGATCTCCACTGCCCCCACGATGACCCGCTGGTTGTAACGCTCTCCATCGCCAATTATGTGGTCAAGAGGGTACTAGTGGATACGGGCAGTTCATCGGACATTATGTTCATCTCAGCGTTCGAGCAGCTAGGGATATCCCGGGATCGATTACGACCGGTGACGACCCCACTGGTAGGCTTCAATGGGTCCAGCACATTGCCGCTCGGCACCATCGACCTTCCAGTCCTCATGGGAACTTACCCTCAGCAAGCATCTGTGCTGGCGAACTTTGTTATCGTGGAAACACCATCCGCCTACAATGCCATCCTCGGTAGGCCAACCCTCAACAAAGCCAAGGCGGTCGTCTCGACGTACAGTCTGACAGTTAAGTTCCCGACCCCCCAGGGGCCCGGGAGCCTACGCGGAGACCAGATGACCGCACGGAGTTGTTACGTCAGCTCCCTGCGAAAGGGCGCCGCCACAGAATCCTTCAGCGTCCAGGAGATGGATCCGAGGGACCCAAGCGACAAAGTCGGCCCGGTAGAGGAGTTGGAAAGAGTGGTCCTGGACCCTCAACTCCCAGACCGGACTGTCAGCGTCGGTACCCTCCTTGAGCCTAGCCTCCGGGAAAGACTCATCCAGTTCCTGCGCCAAAGCCAGGACGTCTTCGCGTGGTGCCACGAAGATATGCCCGGGATCGACTCACGGGTTATGTCTCACCGCCTCAATGTCAACCCGGACTCTCGGCCGGTGAAGCAGAAAAGACGAGGCATGGCCCCCGAAAGGCAAATTGCGGTCTCTGAGGAAGTAGAGAAGCTCCTCAAGGCGGGCTCAATCCGAGAAGTCCTTTATCCCGACTGGTTGGCCAACGTCGTATTGGTCAAAAAGAGTAACGGAAAATGGAGAATGTGCGTGGACTTTACGGACTTGAACAAAGCTTGTCCCAAGGATTGCTATCCACTGCCTAGGATAGACCTCCTTGTGGACTCCACCGCCGGCCATTCGCTCCTCTCTTTCATGGACGCCTACTCCGGGTACAACCAGATAAGCATGCACCCCGGAGACGAAGAAAAAACTGCCTTCATCACAGATCAAGGCACGTATTGTTACAAGGTGATGCCCTTCGGCCTCAAGAACGCCGGGGCAACCTACCAGCGGTTAGTCAACCACATGTTCAAAGATCTAATTGGTAAAACTATGGAAGTATACGTTGACGATCTGCTGGTCAAGAGTCGCGATGAGACCGACCACTTGGACCATCTGGCCGGAGCCTTCAGCATTTTGAGAAAGTTCGGAATGAGGTTGAACCCGGCCAAATGCACATTCGGTGTCTCGTCCGGAAAATTCCTTGGCCACCTTGTCAGCAGGCGGGGAATCGAGGCTAACCCCGAGAAAATACAGGCCATCATCAACATGAAGTCCCCCCGATCAACCAAAGAAGTCCAAAGTTTGGCCGGACGGGTAGCCGCACTGAACAGATTCGTCTCCCGAGCCACTGATCGTTGCCTGCCATTCTTCAAAATCCTCCGAAAGGCGTTTCAATGGTCGGAGGAGTGCGAGGGGGCATTCCAGGAACTCAAAAAGTACTTGGCCTCTCCCCCTCTGCTCTCAACGCCAGCACCGGGGGAAGAATTGCTCCTATACTTGGCGGTGTCACCTTCAGCGGTCAGTTCAGCTTTAGTTCGGGAAGAGCACGGGATACAGTTCCCCGTGTACTACACAAGCCGAGCACTCCAGGGTGCCGAAAGCAGATATTCCCGGATTGAGAAGCTCGCTTTTGCGCTCGTGACATCTGCTCGAAGGCTCCGCCCATACTTCCAGGCCCACACAATTGCAGTGCTCACAGACCAGCCGCTGCGCCGGATCCTGAGCAGACCCGAAACATCGGGAAGACTCGTCAAGTGGGCCCTGGAATTGGAAGAATTTGAAGTGGTCTACCGACCCCGGACAGCCCTCAAGGGGCAGGCAGTGGCAGATTTCCTGGTCGAGTTTACCTATGCAGAGGATCAGACCGAAGAGCTCGACCCACCAGTCTTGCCGCCCGGGCTGCAGATCAACATCCCGACCTGGATACTCTACGTCGACGGTTCTTCCAACAACCAAGGCAGCGGAGCAGGAATCATCCTGACCTCTCCTGACGGAATCCAGCTCGAGTATGCGCTGCGGTTCGGATTCCGCGCTTCAAACAATGAAGCCGAGTACGAAGCCCTACTGGCAGGGTTACAGTTAGCTACATCTATGGGAGCACAGCAGGTTCAAGGGTACAGTGATTCCCAGCTCGTGGTTAACCAAGTCAGTCAGGAGTATGAGGCCCGAGAAGACAACATGGTGGCGTACCTGGCCCTTGTCCGAACGGTTTCGAAGAGACTCAAAGGACTGGCCATCACGCAGATACCGCGGGAGGAGAACACCAGGGCCGACCGGTTGGCCCGCCTAGCTTCATCCTCTGAGTCAGACTTGCCCGGGATAAGGATAGAATATCTGCCCGAGCCAAGTGTGATCAATTCAGAAGGAATGGAGGTGGACCCGGTGGACCTGGGACCCAGTTGGATGGACCCCATAGTTACATTCTTAGCAACCGGCGTGTTACCGGACGGAAAAGATGAGGCCCGCCGCACCAAATACCGTGCAGCCAGGTACCATTTAATTTATGGCATACTCTACAAAAGGGGCTTCACCATCCCATACCTCCGCTGCTTTCATCCCGGGCAAATTCAAGCGATCTTGTATGAAATTCATGAAGGAATTTGTGGGAACCACGTTGGAGCTCGGGCACTCTCACGGAAAGCGCTGCTGCAAGGCTATTACTGGCCAACTATGGCTCGGGATTCTAGGGACTATGTGAAAAGGTGTGACAGATGCCAAAGGTTCTCCCCCATGATCAATTGTCCGGGAGAGATGCAGACACCCATCCTTAGCCCCTGGCCGTTTGCTCAATGGGGCATCGACATAGTAGGCCCCCTGCCAATGGGAAAAGGGCAAGTCAAGTTTGCTGTCATAGCCGTGGACTACTTTACCAAGTGGGCAGAAGCCGAGCCATTGGCCACCATCACCGAGAAGAAGATGGAGGGTTTTATAGAGAAGAATATCCTCAGCAGGTTTGGCACCCCCCGTGTACTGGTGAGCGACAATGGCAGACAATTTGACACCCCGGTGTTTCGGCAGTTCTGCTCGGGCTACGGGATATCCAACCATTACTCCTCTCCCGAGCACCCTCAGGCCAACGGCCAAGCCGAGGTGACGAATAGGACAATCTTGCAATCAATCAAGACTCGGCTTGAAAGTGCCAAAAGCCTGTGGGCTGAAGAGTTGCCGACCCTCCTGTGGGCCTACCGTACCACTCCCCGAGCAGCAACAGGCGAAACGCCGTTCTCACTCACCTATGGCTTCGAGGCCGTAGTCCCCACAGAGATCGGATTGCCCTCCTACCGGGTAGCCAATTTCAGTGAGCAAGGCAACGAGGAAGCTCTGAGAACCGAACTTGATTTGGTAGAAGAGAAAAGAGATCAAGCCTATCTGAGAGTGGCAGCGTACAAGCAGAGGGTGTCGAGGTACTATAACAGCAAGGTCAAGCATCGCAGCTTCCAAGTGGGTGATCTTGTCCTGAAGGCGGTAAACCAGTCGACCAGAATCCCGAATCATGGGAAGTTGGGGCCAAACTGGGAAGGCCCATATACGGTCACCCGGATTCATCGACCGGGAACCTATTGGCTACGAGATTTTGACGGGCATGAGCTTTCCCACCCATGGAACATACAGCACCTTCGAAAATATTTTCAGTAGCAGGGATGAAGGGGGTTAGCGATCGATTAGGATTCTTTGTAGCTCTACCCGAGCAGTTAAAATGAATTTGAAATAAAGCAATTACTTTCCTGCAAAGTTCCTACTCAAGTGTTCCACCCCAGCACAAAAAGACCTCGGGCCTAACCCCGAGGCACCTTCAAAGACCTTGGTTAAACACCAAGGCACAAAAAGACCTCGGGCCTAACCCCGAGGCACCTTCAAAGACCTTGGTTAAACACCAAGGCACAAAAAGACCTCGGGCCTAACCCCGAGGCGCAGGCTTCGCCTAGGTCCAGCCAACGATGGGGCCTAACCCCCTAGGCAGCCGATGATGGCAAGTCTCAAAGGACCCTGCAACCACCCATGTTCCAGGTCGGTTTCCTACGGTCGGTATTCCCGTCAATCTCCCTAACAAAACGCTTGGGGGGCAAGGGAATGCAGGCTTAAACAGGAAATTAAACAAGGCTTAACCTAGGTCCAACCGACAATGGGGGCAAACCCCCTAGGTGACCCACGATGGCTAAACCCCAAAGGACCCTGCAACCACCCATGTTCCAGGTCGATTTCCTAAGGTTGCTCGCTACTACGCACCCACCTTACCAAAATGCTTGGGGGGCAGGGGAATGCAGCCTTAAACAGGGAATCACACCGGTCATTAACAGTACTTGGAGTCCTAGCATTCCCAAGTACTAACAGTGATCAGAGATAAATAACCCGGACGGTAAAACAGGACAAGTCCTATAATACACCGGGTATGCCTTCAAAAACAGGTCGAGAAGACCAGGCGTTCTACCAGTTACGGTCCTAAACCATTTTGCTAAGGCAGTGTTCGGTTCGACTAAAACTGGTCAGATACTGGCAGAAGACCAATTATCCAACTGGTTGCAACCCTAATCCATGTGCTAAGTGAATGCAATTGAAAACTGGTTGGGGATTGGCAATCACATGGGCATGCAAGTACAAAATGTAAACAGTTAATGGAAAGGAAAGTGGCCTCAGGGGCCTTGTCATTGATTAAAAGCAGACTTGTACAGACCCTAGGGTGAGCAGGTGTAATAGCTCACACCCCCCACAAAAAAATATACTACAACAGTAAAAGAAGAAAAAGAAAAGGCATAAAAGCCCTACTGGTCACCCACAACGTCCAGCTCTTCCTCCGCAGCAGGAGCGGCTCCAACTGGCGCAGCCTCCGCAGGCCCCCCGCCAGCAGCCCGGTCCTCTCTCCAGTAATTGGATTCGGCCCAGGAATAGCCGGAGATGTCCCAGTCCGGGTGATCCGCCATAACACGGGCAATCAGGTCCTTGTAGCCCTTGAGGAACCCAGCCTCGAATTCCTCCTCGGAATCTTTCGTCTCCGCTTCAAGGGTGGCGGTCGCTTCGGACAGAGCGGCGGTCAGAGCCTCAACATCCTTCTTGGCAGCAACCCGACCGGCCTCCGCGGCAGCAAGCTTGGCCTCTAAAGCAGCAAGCTGGGCCTCAGCAGCCGTTCGGGAAGCCCGCTCGATCAAAACCACACCTCGGACCTCCCCCAGCTCCTGGCCCAGAGCCCTAGCCTTCTCCGCCTCAGCCTCCCGGGCCGTCTTTTCCATGGAGAGGGCCTCCTCAGCAGCCGCCAGTTTCCCGGTCAGCGCGGGGAAGGTCGCCTCGGACCCCGCTGCTATACAACCGACCTGCAAACGAAAACGGCTATAAGCATTATGAGCGAAACAAGCAATAAGCACCTATGAGAAGTACGAAATATGGACGCACCATATGGCTAATGCTGTAGAGCCAAGCGGTCACGTCCTCCGGGCTTAACAAGGAGCACTTGTCCACCTGACCCGGCAGCAGAGCGGGGCGGATCCTCCCGCGTACCTCATCCGCCCTCTCAACCGGCGGCACTGCAGGAAGCCCTCTATGCACGGTCTCCTCCACAGTGGGGAAGGAGACGCCAGCCGTTTTGGGAGCAGCGGGCGTCTTGGGGGGCACGGCAATGGTCACCCCGGGCGCCGAGGTGCCTACCCCCTCCTTGTCAGGGCGGATGACGATGCCCCGGGTGAGCCTCTTGAGCTTCTGGCCCTCGGTGGGCTCCAGCCTCTTCCTCTTGGGTCCAGCTCGAGCAAGCAGGGCCTCCTCTTTCTCTTTCAGCGCCGCCGCGTCCTTGGGAGCCATTGCTGCAAAACAACCGGAAAGATATTAAGCCGCAAAGAAAGATGTAAGAGGAAAAAGTGGAATAAATAGAACACTAACCGGGAACAGTAGGAGAGGAAGCCGGGACTTCTGAGGGCTCCGTGGGGGAATAAGACACCACTATGTCTCCCGTCGGGGACAGAACGTTCCGAATGTTGGTGGGCAACTGTGCTAAGCCCCAAATCCTGGCCTGGGACGCCTCGGAGATCTCAGGAATGTCTGCCGACCCAGCTGCAAGTAGAAGCATAAAACCGGTTAACAGGTCGATAAATCCATAAAACCGAAAGAGACAAACAAAAGAAAGACAGGTAGCCTTACCCCTCAGCTCCTTCACCCAGGATGTCCTCGGCCGGGTCCCCGCGGCCTCGTCACAAAGGAGAAGGGTGGACACTTGGAAGAACTTGCTCTTCCACCCCTTGTTGTTACTGGGGCACTTGTCGATAATCTTTCTGCCCGGCCGGGCGGAGAAAGAAAAGAACCCCAGTTCCCCGTGTACGGGAAATGGCCGATGGGCCCATAGAAACTCCTCGAGGGTCACCTCACTCCCGAACGCCTGGGGCCACAGAGATATACAACCCATCAGGAATCTCCACCCGTTGGGGGCCAGTTGCCCGGGAGCAATCCCAAGGCGAATCAGGATGGCCCTGGCTACTGGGTGGAGCGGAAGGCGGAGACCTGCCATCATTGCATCCTCGAAAAGAGTCGTGAAGCCCGGATAGTAAAGGTGCGCCCCCCCGGAATTCACCGCCAAAGAGCAACTACCCGGGAAGGAGTATTTCTTCCTAATCCGGATAAGGTCCTCGGAACGCAAAATCGAGAATACTGACTCACAAGCAAACCCAACGCCGGGATCGGACTCCCCGGGCGCCTCGTCGCCCAAACCCCTAGAGACGGAGGCAACGGGGGCCCCCTCGGCGGATTCGTCATCAGACTGACGGGCTGGAATCAGGCCCTCACTCTGGTGGTCAGAAGGAGGGTCCAAAACCGGGTCGGAGCCATCCGACCGGAACATCTCGCTAATCGAACGGGACGCAGAATTGAAGCCGGAATGCTCCATCTCGGATGCCCCTGGGGAAGGAAGAGGGAGTAGATCGCGACCTAAATACGGATCGGAAACCCCGAGCCTGAGGTACAGGGGAGGCAATGTCACTAACCTAAAAGGCAGAGAGTAGATGGCCCTAAACGTCAGAAGGCACTCTCTCAGTGAAACTACGGAGACACCGGTCCGGCTCAAATGGCCTGAGTCTCCACCCGACCGGAAAAACGAGCAGAATCTAAGGAAGAAAAAATCCCACTCCCGCTCGAACCCTACCGGACTCACTCTCTCCAGTCTCGCTACGAAAAGAAGAGAAGATGGGGAAAGGGAAGAAGGGAGCAACTGACGAAAGTTCGGAAGGAAGAGAACTTACAAAGCTTGCGCAGAAAAGAGAACTCGAGAATCTTGCTCGGACTAGCCTCTGCTCTCAGGACGTTCGGCGATCTCTCTGCAGTAAAGGGCCAGAGAAGTGGACAAGCATTCATTTTATAGAAACCAGGAACGGCCCAGATCAAAACGTATCCAACGGTCCGTGTGATCCCCCGCCCGAAATTGCTGACAGTTGTCTCCTCGGGCGCATGAAACGTTGCCTAGAAAGGCGTGCGCATTAAAGGCCTGACATGACTGTTCGGTTGGCGAGCAAGTGGCTTGGTTGCGTCCGCGCCAGCATAGTTCAAGCCTAACCAGGTCAACGGCCAGCGAACACGTGGCAGCAGCGACTCCCGAACCAACGGATCGCCCGCTCGGGGAATGTCCCGACCGACGTCTTCCTCCGGCCCCGCCCGAAGGACAAAATCCCGGTCTACTACCGAACGGTTCCCAGGGAAAATTTCAGTTTTCAACCCTCATCAGACGGAGCGTCTAATCAGCTTTGAAAATGGGGGGCAGGTGGTACGTGCATGAGAATCTCGGCGTAACCACACAGCAAGTCCACGAGGTCTATTGGACGCTGAAGGTTTGGACGCTGGTTGGAATTTTGGAACTCCAACCGAACAAACCACTGTCAAAATAGAAATCGGAAGTACAATTAACGCGAAAGGGATGGCCTCAAGGACCTTGTTCATTGAAAAAAAAAAACTGTACAAGTTCGGGGGGCAGTTGTAGTAGCCTCCCCAAAAAAAAAAAAAAAAAAAAAAAAAAAAAAAAAAAAAGAGAGAAGGACGGCAGACTTCAAGCGCCCTTATCCTTCAAGGCCTTGATCTCCTCCTCCAGGGCAGCCATCCTCTCCACCAGCCCTTGGACGGTCAACTCTAGGGCGTGGACATCCACTTCCCGCATGACAAAGCTCGTCTCCAGGTGAGCGGTCTGCTTTTCCACTTCCTGCAGACGGCCCTCCATGTTAGCCAGAGAGAGGTCCGTCCAGGTCGGCACACGGAGACCGCTCGGGGTGTCAAGCTTGCTCCTTTTCGGCGAAGGTCCAGAGACTTCACCAGCAGATTTTTCCTTCCCTTTCCCGGGCGGGGCAGGTGGCGGGCACGCATCCTCAGATGAAGATGAGACTGAATCACTGCTGGTGGACAAGGTGACCGGCCCCTTGGACGGCCCGGCCATGCCCGTGGCCCGTGAACCAGAGGCCATGGATCGAGTATAGCGGCGGGACCCCGAAGCCACCACGGCGGAGGAGGGTCCAGCGCCCGCATCGTCTACTGGTCCCCCAACCAAATCAGAAAACGAAAGTCCGGCCTCTATAGCTCGGTCAATCGCCTCCGTTTCATCAGCGGTGGGGGCAATGCCACGGGAGGCGACAAACGTTCGCCTGCAGAGGTCAGGATCAAAGGTCTCGGGGGGGCAGAGAACGCCATCTTCCAGCCAGTTACCAGCAACCATAACCCAGGGGTATTGCTGCCAGGTCTTATTTGCAAAGTCCAGGCCTCGGACGAGGTCCTTTCCCTCAGTCCTGGGGCGGAAGTAAGGG
The DNA here is from genome assembly GCA_033977485.1 of Hydrangea macrophylla. NCBI lineage: Eukaryota > Viridiplantae > Streptophyta > Magnoliopsida > Cornales > Hydrangeaceae > Hydrangea > Hydrangea macrophylla. The sequence goes on from CM066994.1 coordinate 95,025,257, forward strand.
CCTCCGTTGTCGATCCCCATTATGTAGCACCTTGCGACGTCGGCGGACTGGAGGAACAACCTCAGTCGCTCGTTCAGTACCGAAATCCCCCAGAGGAGGCGGGCGACATTCGGGCGGCATCTGTGGAGCGGAATGTGCAGCCCCATGAGCAGGTCACAAAAGGAGACCGGCAGAGGAAAGCGTAATCCCACAATCAGCAGCAGATAGCTGTTGATGAGGAAGAAAGGATGGGCTACTTCTTCTCCCTCAATATGTGGACGAACTACCACGTCGTCCGGAATCTGGCAGTCCTCTCGGAAGGCTCTGAGCCCTTCGTCAGACGACAGGTCGATGTTGGAAGCCATTGGGAGGAAGATTGAATTAGTATGAACAGAGGAAAAGGGGTCGGGAGTGCTTTGCTCTGAAAACCCGCTCGGTGATTATTGATCTTCAAACAGTGGTGAGTATGTAGAATGAACTGACGCTCCTTTTATAAAGACAAAGGACGGCTCAGATTGAATCAGATCGGACGGTCAGGACGTTTTCCCGCTCTTAGCGACTGACGGCTGTCACATCGGGCATACCATACGCCGCCTCAAAAGGCGCATGCATTAAGTGCACGACGTGACGGTTTGGTCCCAACGCAAACGGTTCGGTTACCTCCACGATGGCCCCGTCGCATCCTAACCAGGCCTGCAAGCAGCTGACACGTGGCCCTGGGCGATACCGGACCCTCCGGTCTCCCGCTCGGTCCTTTCTCGGAAAGACAACCCTGGGTCAGCCTTACCTCGGGGAAGGCCTCGGCCTCTTCCCGAGCGGTTTCTCGTGAATAACTCTGATTTCCAAACCTCATCAGATATGACATCCAATCAGCTCTGGAAATGGGGGGCAGCTGATATGCTCAGAATTATCCAGCATGGGCCCAACGACCACGTCAGCATCAAAGACCAAGCAGAACCCTGGGGTCCACACCCAGGGCTTGCCAGCGTAACCGCTCGGGGTGCCAGCACAGCCCGGGCGTGACCTTCGGCGGCTCTCCCGGACGCACGGCTCAACTCCAGCAGTTTCCTTGCGCGGCCAGAGTCCTATTAGGAATAAAACTCGATAGATTCCTAATCTGATAAGGATCTTCCCTTAACTTATGCACATCGGATTGTGATTGATGTAGGCTTCCTAATGTATCTAAATTTCCATGTAGAGGTGGACTCTTGCATCTATAAAAGAGCCCACCCATACCCTTCGAAAGGGGGACGATCTTGAGAAACCTAATAACTAGAGCATACACTGAAACGCATATACCCGGACGGTATTACTGGTAGTGCCGCCCACCATTGTTGGCTCACCAGGCCGCCGGTGATCTGCTAGTATAACGCCTAGACGCACACGTGGACGTAGGTCACCTCATTAACGGGGCCGAACCACATACAATTCCTTGGTGTCTCTCTGTCTCTCTCTGAATCCCCTCTTACCAATTCTAGGCATCATCAATTACTAATACTGCAAAGTCATTCTTTTTGACTTATTATCCCTTGAACAAATTCTTACAAGTTCATTTCATTTGAAATAATTCTAAATGAGTTCTCTATTCTTGTTTTGTTAGGAACTCAAAAATGTTGAACTCTCTGTACATCTTGACCTCTTATTGTTTCTCTCAGGTGGTACCTTATTCTTTATCAGTAGGGTTTCGTTTGGACTATTTCACTTATGAAATACCTAACTCTTATTTCATTCGTTGAAGGCCTTATGCCATCAGTTACTTTCATTTCCTATAAATCTTGAGATACTACGATTACTTCCATAGTAATCGGTCATCCTATTATTGTTAGATTTACATTTTATTCTAGAATGGATCACATCATTCTACTATTATACTTCTATCTATGAGGATTTATCTGTCTTTTCGGACTCGGCTTCATTTTGGGTCAATCTGTTCAATCGTTTCAATCATTGTATTCTAGCTACCGGGATTATAATGATAACCATAATGTGAAATATAACAGGTTATGATTGCTTCACATAAGGTATGATAGAAACCTTATAGACACGAACTCATACGTAGGAACAGAAGAATCTTCTCGATCTCTGCAATGGATGAATCATCTCAAACAACTGAGGACCAGTCCAGAAGGCTAAGCAACATAATACCTAAGGAGATCGATCCCACCAGTGTATTTGGAAGACTGATACAAGGCTTATGGAAGACCGCTGACGGCACAAGCACAAGTGACTATGGAAATGAGTTATTTAGACACCTCTATATCGTCCATTCAGAATCACTTTTAGACCACTCAAGCGACAACCTGCTACACTACCAAGGTCAACCCTACTACAAGGAGCACATGAGATATTGACTTAACCCGAGGTGATGGAAGACGCAAGAATAGAACATACCTTCAACAAATCAAACAACCTCCTAGACTGCTGACATCGACTACGTTTAATCACAACGAACAACTCGCACCGCGAACATTAGTGAAGATGAGTACTGAATTCCACCTTCAAGCCAATGATCAGATCGCATAGGTCCTATACAACATCGATGTTCCATCAACACGCTGAAGAAATGCATGTCTGACCCTGCGCACGTTATAAATTAAAACCATGTGAGGCTGAGTAACTATATTCATCTTTCTGATTTAACTCCTTTTGAGTAAACCCACTATTTTCTACCATTGGTTGCATTAGATCAATTATCCTTATGATGAACCTTGGGATGTCCTTTATTGTTTCACTAATTGAAAGTTATTCCTTGTCCTCTCTGATTTCACTTAACAAGATTTTGGATCATTCTGATCAGTGATAAATCCAATTGTGAATTCATTTACTTTCTAATGCTATAAGTCACCTCTTTGGACTTATCACCATGAAAATCGATTCCAATAATTCATTTATAAACCAATCATTGTAAGTCATTTGGACTTATGATCGGTTAAATTAATTTTTGTAAATCGTTTGGACTATCAACCGTTTGACCAACTTTCACAAGTTCGTATCCCTTGACATTATTGCAAAGGATCTCTTTGTATTTGTTCACCTAAGGAACTCAAGCATATTGCACCCTTTTATAAATTAGTCTTCATTTCCTTTCATTTCAGAAATTCTTTTTATTGTTAACCTTGACTTTTATCATTAAGGCTTCACCTAAATTATTGGCTCATGAGACAAGGAATTCTTATGTCCTACCTGGGAGGCCTTGCGCCTATAGTCATTGCATTACTATGAGTGTCCTATAGTAATCATCTAATGGTTATTCTCAGATACTCATTCTATACTTTGTGATCATACAAGTGATTGATCATGTACCTCTTCGTTTCTAACTCAGTACATAATGAGTATTCATTTTGTTATGAATTCAACTCCTTACAAGTGAATTCAATCCTACTCCAATTACCAGTAACAACTTATATCCTTGGTATTAATCAATGCATGGAGAAATTGCTTAGCGACTTGTGTCATCACCTACGATGCCGAAACTCCACGACGATTTCATGTCAACACCCAAAGGAACTCAATCACAATAACATGCTTAAAGGACGCCACGACCCCTACAAGTTATAGAAGACAATCGTGAGACCAACTAGACTTCTCAACCATCGCATCAAAAAGCTGAGAGGCAAGAATTTTGCCCGATTAACGACGCAAAAGAAACAAACCAGTATCCCGAACAACTACTCGAATGCAGCCCACAATCATTGAGGAAAACTCTAGATACATCAAGAATCATCACAAGAGGCAAAGAAACAATGAAAGGAAAGTTAATCAGACAGTCGTTCAGACACATCCAAAGCAACGTGATATCTGCGACAGCTGCGGAATATCTAGACATCATTTCAAAGAATGGAAAGCACTGAAACATCTCACAAGTTGATAGTCACAATGCTTTAATTGTGGAAAGACTGGATGTGTGCACAAAGATTGTCCAGAACGAGGAACTCAGAACAAGGTTCCACCACAAAGAAGATCCCGAAAGAGAACTTGCAGATCACCAAATTAATCTCAGTATTGAACAAGATGAAAGACCGAAGGTGCCATATTCAATGTCAGAACTATGAATTTCACTTGGCATTGTTTTAGCAAATAAGTTTGGACGTTTGAAAGAATTTATGAGAAGGTTTGATTAGTTAGCTAGTGGGAACTTCACAACCTTAAAATCTGAGATATGATTAGTACCTTGTACTTTCTAAGACCTAGCAAACTCTAGATTTCGAGGACGAAATCCTCTAATATGGTAGGTAGAGATGTAGCACCTGAATTTTTCTAGAAATTCCACGTAGGATATTAGAAATTAGTGATGTTTCCACCAAGGTTGTCAGGTATTCGCAATGTTTTTCACATCAGTATGTTGAAGGAGTATCATCAGGGCGCGACACCATATACAATCGACTTCAAGGACATTGAGGCGAATAACGTGCCTTACACAGAGAAACCCATCAAGATTTTGGGTCGAGAAACCAAGAAGCTGAGGAACAAGGAGATCCCATAGGTGAAAGTTCAATGGAATCATCATGACGAAAGAGAAGCTTCGTGGGAAATGGAGTCAGACATGCGAGAGAAATATCCTTTTCTATTTTGTACCTAGATAAGCTCTGATTTCGAGGACGAAATCCTTTAATAGGTGGTGGAAGATGTAACACCTGTAATTTTCGGTCATTAATAATATTAGCTTTTTCGAATTTCTGTATTGGACCGACTATATCGATATATTATTTTAATTACGTGACGGTATGGACGTGTTGTAGTATTACCATATAGACTGTAGTAACCTTACCGACTCGACCATAATAAGATTTAACTTAGTCCCGTACCCAGACTCGGACCCGGACATTAGAAATAATACCAGTTTGCACGTAATTTGAGACTGACACGTATATCGAGGAACTTATGCACGTAAACCGAGGAAGTGGCACACAACCTGAGGTGGGCCCCACATGGCCGGCCACTTGGTGGCACATGCAACATCACCTCCACATGTCATCTATATACATGCCACTTGTCCATGCAATGGACACTTGTCCATGCATGCTTACATGAGCTCATGCAAGGTGACACCTTGCACATGTAAGGCTCTATTTAAATATGAAAGTCTTCATGCATTACTCTCTTTTTAACACATACAATCTTCACTCTAGAGAGGAGATGAGGAAACTTAGAAGCTCATGAGTGTCATAAAGAAAGAAATAGAAAGTTAGAAGGAGAAGAAGTTCACTAGTGAAGTTGAGTTCAAGCTACATCAAGCTCAAATCAACAATCCAAGCTTAGTTTCAAGTTGTTGTGAGTAATTGTGAGTAATCTAACTCAACTTAGAACATATATAGCATGCATTAATGTTTAGTAGGAGTTTGATGTTGTTGTGTTGAAGTTTTCATGACATGCAAGACAAATCCTTAAATCTGAGAAACTGAAACATTCAGCAGAACACAGTTTAGTAAAATGAATATTTTGTGCAGCTCCAAAATCCGAATTAAGCTAGATTTTTTTGTGGTAAACTCTAACTCATATATCTACAAATAACTCCTTTATAGCTCAGTCTAGAAATCAATTCTTCATGGGTGAAATGCATGTACAACGCAGTGTTATAAATCTGAGAAACTGAAACTCTCAGCAGAACATAGTTTAGTAAAATGAATGTTTTGTGCAGTTCAAAAATGAGAATTAAGCTAGGTTTTTTTGTGGAGAAAGATAACACATTTATCTACAAATAACCCTTCTTTAGCTCAGTCTAAAAACCCCTCCTTAATAGGTGAAATTCACGTACAATGCAGTACTATAAATCTGGGACAGAACAGTCCGAGATATAAGAAATGTCTTGTAAAATAAATATTTTGAGTAGCTCAAAAATGTAATTGAAGCTAGATTTTTTTGTACATGAAGATAATCCTATTATCTACAATGTTTTAGTTTTGAGTTTGATCCACAAAGCAATTTATCATGCCCAAATAAATCATATTATTTCAGTCAACACAGTGAAAATGTATCCTGGCAGATTGTGTTGATGTTTTGTTTATGCATGGTATTGATTGTTGATGCTAGTTTCCTGTACCTATGTTATTATGAAAATCTTGTGCTATGCTAGTGTTATCGCGTAGATGAGTATGTTAAGGGTTTCATCTATATGTTTATTGGTATTAAATCCATGATTATAAATCCATGAGCTACGTGCTATGTTTTCTATTGTTATGAATATAGTCTAATGACCGTTGAAAGTTCATACCCAAACTGTAAGTATATTGTAGGGCACGATTATTGCGATGATAAATGATCGGGAAAGTTTCCATCGTAAGTATATTGAGAGGAAAACAGAATGTCAGACGTATAGCGAAGTATTAACGGTTATAAATGGATGATAATAATGAACTAAACTACGAAACGTGCGAACGCGTAAAATAACGATAAAACCTTCAACAACAGATTTAATGCGAATAAGGGACATTGGGCCTCGTTTCTAGTCGTGTGTCTACTGGTCAAAGTTGGTTCGTGAACTTTTGTGTCGTGTTTGGATAATTCTTGCGAAGTTGGTCTCTCGATTATTCCATGGAGTCGATTGGTGAGTTATGTTTTGTTCCTTGATCTGAGGATCGGCATGACGTGTTCGGTCAAGTGCGGATGACCTGAGGATTGTTGTGACGTGTTCGATCAAGTGGTTGATTATTTTTCCGCACCCTTGGACTGAGGATCGGCATGAAGTGTTCGGTTATGTACGGGTGACCTGAGGATCGGCATGACGTGTTCGTCCAAGTGATTATTAATTTCCCGTACCCTTGGTCTGAGGATCGGCATGACGTGTTCGGTAACGTGCGGGCGTCCTGAGGATCGGCATGACGTGTTCGACCAAGAGATTGTTAATGTCCCGCACACTTATACCATTTGGGCGACAGTTTGAGTGCCAGTTGGGCGACAGTTAACTATTCCTTATTGAGTGTTGTTCTTTCTTGACCAGTAAATGTGTTTGGAGTTAAGTCTTCTTTCAGTCAATGTCATTGGTCAGTTCAGTTTTGGGTTAAGTTCCAAAGGGAATGATTGGGTTTAAATAAGACATGGTTTTGAGAATGAGAAAAGACGAACAAGGCACAGTATCGAGAATAAGAAATGATGAACGAGATATGGTTTTGAGGAATAAGAAGAGATGAAGAATAACGTACCTTAAGTGGTGGTAACCTTAATGGGACCCTCACTTAGCTTAACCGCTAACGGCTTTTCATGCCGCTGGACCTTCCACGTCCAGCCTTTGCAGGTCCAGACGGAGCCGACTGCTATCAAGATGCTGACTTTACTACTGAAGACTATGCTGGTGAAGACTAATACGAGGAAGGCTACGGTTTCGCCAGTTGAAGGCTTTGGAGCTTTTCTTTTGTTGTAGTTCTGTTATTATTATGTTAGTAATGTAATAGTTTAGCTGGTCTTATAATATGTATCTTTTGGATATCTTTTTTTGGCCTGTAATATACTACTGATGTAAGACTTGGATGTTTTAAATTTCTGCTTCCGCTGAACTTAGTCACTTTCCCATATCACATTATTGTTATAAGCATGTTTGGACAATCAGGTGACACTCACAACCAGTCACGTGTCTACGAACCCATAAAGGAAATTTATTTTTCCCTATTTTTGGTACTTCGGGGCGTGACAGGGATGGATCCAACCACAAGAAAATCATATTAGAGCATGCATGCATTCATTATTAAGCTTCGATTTGGAAAGAAGAAAATGAGTTTATGAAAGATAAATTTTGTAAGTACCTCTCATTCCCTAGTTTTGAAGGATAAATGTTGATGTGGATCTCTTATGAGTTGTTAAGGAGGGAAGTTGTTGGAAAAAGGCTTGTAAGAGCATCTCCCTTCTCGGAGATTAAGAGGAAGAGGACCCCCACTCTCAATGTTGAAATATGAATCGGAAGAAGAGGAAGACATGTTTAAATTTGGAGTGAGAACTTGTGATTTAATGAATTGAAAGTATTTTTGAATGAGTGAATGTTTGATTTTTAAGAGTTTAAATAAGATGTTGATTTTGAAAAACCAATGCAAGGATGAAAGAACTTGGATTTAGAAAGTTGAAAATAGAGAGAAAATGGAGAAAAAGGAACAACTTTGGAGAGAAAGCGAGCAAATTTTGAAATGGGTAGCAAATGAGGAACAAAAAGCCTAAAAAAAGGGCTAAAAGCCATGGTGGCTTTCTCGGCACTCTCACAATTCCACCATGGCACTCAGCCCATTTTTCTAGATTTTTACATTTATGCCCCTGTAGTGCCCCATTTGGTCTTCAGACTTCGTTTTGATTCCGGTTTGACCGTTTGATGCATTTTTGATCAATTTTTCATAATGTAAGCACTTGGAAACATTCGTAGAATATTGGTTGCATGCACATGAATCCCCAGCAAAGTAATTAGTCTCATTTAGCATTACATGACACTAGTTGCTAGAAGTTCCACATTGTTGCATTCATCCATTCAAGCTAGTTTTGAATCAAGCATGGTGCTCTTGGTTAGCCTTGATTGCTCCAGAAATACATTTTCCCAACAGAGTAGAGTTACATTTGTTCCCCAGTAGAGCATTTGCGTTACATTATGAAGAGTTTCCCGCATTATAGCCTCAGTCATTTTGAATGTATTTTTGAATCCTGCATGGTCCTTGTAGTTCATCTCGAATGGACTCCACGAGTGCTTTTTCCCTAACAGAGTGACATCACATTGCATTGCACCCATGGCTAGCATTAAATGGCTCCATGAGATTATTCCCTAGTTGAATCACCTTCTCGTCTAGCTCGTGCTAAGAGCTATGCATAAAGATGTTGATAGTTGCATTAATAATCGCTATTACAAATGGTCGTGATGTTCGCCTGCAAGTATGGCTCATCACTGCATCTCCTGGGCATAGTTCTCCATAAGTGGCTCTATGGACTCTTTTTGTCTCCAACTAGCTCGCACGAGCTATGCATGGAGATGTTGCATGAATTGTCCACGCGAAGGACACCCCGCAGTGGCTGTTGCAAATGCTCGTGATGTTCGCCTATAATTATGGCTCATCACTACGTTTCCTAGACATAGTTTGCCTTAAGTGGCTCTATAGATCCTTTTTGTCTCCACCTAGCTCGCGTGAAAAGGTATGCATAGAGATGTCACAAATCCCTCGATGAGGTACCCCCGCAGTCGCAGTTGCAAATGCTCATGATGTTCGCCTGCAATTATGGCTCATCACTGCGTCTCTCGGGTATAGTTCGCCTTAAGTGGCTCTATGGACCCTTTTTGTCTCCACCTAGCCCGCGCGAAGATCTATGCACGAAGATGTCACAAAGCCCTTGATGTGGCATCCTTGCATCATCCGCGCTAAAGACATCCCATCATTACATCATCCACAATAAGGACATTCCATCATTGCATCATTCACGATAGGACACCCTATTGTGATCATCCGTGACTTCAGAAGGAATAATCCCTAAGTATGTTGCATGTTAGCATTAGTTTAAGTCTCATATCATTCATTGTGTTTTACTTGAATGATTGCTTGCATGTGGAATGCTCATTGAACTACAGTTAATCTGATTTCTTGTGGAGGAATACGTAGGCAGCTCTTTCGAGCGCGATCATTTAATTTTTGAGGTTTTCTTTGTGTGCTTGTTTGCATGTTTTGATTTTCTCAATTTTCTTCCTAAAGTCTTTTGGACACATTAAAAGGCTGTCATGCATGCTTTGACATTCCCTGATGATGTGCGTTGCTTGCAAAGCTCTGTCAATGAGGGGCAAACTGTAGACACCCTATTTTGGTTCATCCGTTTGACAGAAGGAACCCCGCCACAAGAGCAACCCAATGAGTGGAATCAGGATTTGTGAAATGTCAATTTTTATAAAGTAGAACTTTGAGAAGCACTATGGTCTCCGAAATATGTTAGAATAACCTTTAGGAAGACTTAGGTACGTTAGAAACTCAATTTATAGATAAAAACCCAATTTAAGATAGCTTGTTCACATGAAATGACGAAAAATTGGCTTTTACTGAGCAAAATCTGGACCTCAGTGTGGGATCTTGAGAACTCCCTTTACAAAATAGTCCTAAAATAGGCTAAATTAGTGACCCAAGCCTTCACATTGGCAAAAAAACCACTTAGAATTTGCACTTCACAGGTTTGCTCCTTCTTGGAGTTAGCCTCACTCTTTTGGCCATAACTCATAATCTACAATCTCTTTTTGAATGAGACTAAAAAAAAATTAAACTAGACTTCAATAACTTTCCAACAGTATATCATAAGCCCAAAATGAATAACCGAGGTGAGAGAATGAAGTCTAGGAAATCTGGAGTGAAAACATAACTTCTGGGCTGAGAGCCATGGTGGCTCTCAAGCTGAGTGCTACGCGGCACTCTCGACTGCTGCGTAGCACCCCTGAGTGCCATTATGGCTTTCAAATATTTCAAATGTGTTATGGACCCTTGAATTGACCCCAATCTATGTGAAAACGCCCAAAAATGTGAAAGTTTTGTGTTTTTTTTTTGTCGTACATCGCTTAACTATAAGATTTTTCACCCAAATCTTCAACTTTAAAGGGGGTACTCCCCTCCCCATCCAATATACCTAAAATTCCTAAGAACTAGAGAGCTCAAGGAAACCCCCTTGGAGGCATCCGAAGCACTGAAAGTTCTTTAGAATGTTTAATCTTTTAGTTTTTAGGGTTCTTGGAGTCCACGGTGCCAGCGAAGCCCTGCAGAACTATTCTGAGGGAAGTTCTTGAGGTAAGATCCTTCTTTTTCTTTATTTTCTTTGATTTATTTTCCTATTTTGATCTTTATTTTCTCAGATCTAGGTTGAATTTCTTGTTTGTTCTTCGCGTTCTCATTTTTATTGCTTTTGATCTTTAAAGTTCTAGGGTAGTTGTATCTCCTTGTTTGTAGTATCCATTAAAGTAGAGTTATCCCAAGAAGAGCTACCCCCAAACGTTGTGGTAGCCGAAGCTGTGGGGTTGGTATCCAATCCATGGATATCCGACCCTAGAGATAATAAAGCCTTAAACAGATCTACAAGTCTAGAACTAGGGCATTCATATAGGAATCATATAGTAATTCATACTAGATAGGATAGTAGGCTATCCATACATAGTAGTTATTATCTATGTATCCATGCACATGCATACTGTCACGCCCCGACGTAGCATAAATATGGAAAGCGTTTAATTTCCTTTATGGACCCGTAGGTCGCGACAGTTTGAAGGATCGATTCCGTCCCAAAACGTCGAACATCATAAAACCATTAATCAGAGTAGGGCAACCTGGGCTTATAAAAATTTTCTAACTTATTACATCCTATAGTACAGGGTTTACTAAGGCACAGACCGCCTTGAAATAAAACAATAACTTAAAGTCTATTACAGTCATCCTTATTACAAACCAAATCATAACACATAAACATAAAGCATATAAGGGTAACATCTCTTCTCAGCAACAGATCTTAATTAGCATAGTCATACGGTTCTTCTTGATTATAACCTGCAAAGCCTAGACACGAATGTCCAGGATGCATCAACGCCGTCAGCTTCAAGAAGCTGGTGAGTATTAAAAACATAGCTTTGAATGTAAAAACATGCCCATTTACCTTTTTCCCATTTCCATTTAAATACCACAAGTTTATATTTATGATAAAGAGCTTGTTAGAAAAACAACCACAACAATAATTAAAAGATAAATTCACACATATGTGACCGTGTATGAGAACAATGCACCATCTCATCTAACCGACTCTTTTCTCTCGACAAAACCCAACAACCCTCTATCCTACTCCTGGTATCTTTGAAATACTAAGATAGCCACACTTTAGCAACGGGGCGCCAGGGAGTGTCCAGTTTGCCTCACACTTTGGTCCGGGGTACCAGGGAGTGTCCAATGCCTCACACTTTGAATACCCTAACCGCCATGCAAATACCGGGGCAACCCCCACACAGGTATCCAGACTCGAGTCATTCAGGGAGTGTCTATAGGCCACACTTTAGCACTTCCATGGGTGCCAGTGAGTGTCCAAGTTCGGCTTCACACACTTTAACGCTTCCATGGGCGTCAGGGAGTGTCCATTTTTGCCACCTTCGCATTTCAAAGACACCCTCATCCTCTTTTTCAACTCCAACCACAATCACATCCACAACCACAACCATAACCACAGCCACAATTACAACCACAACCACAACCACAACCACAACTCAAACTCATACTCTTTCTACACAATCATTACTCTTTTCCACACTATCATTACTCTTTTACACACTACCAACACTCACCATGCATGTACAACTGACTCCACATGAATGTCATCAAACTTTAAACATAAAGGAATTCACAGAATTAAAGAAATAATATGCGTACGGGGATTGAAAATTCGTAATTCATTGCCTTAATCATTTTAAACATAACTAATAGCATTCTAAAAAACTGCTACTGAAATCCTCGTTTTCTGTCCAAACGGTGCAGAATCTGAGAAAATTGCATTAGACAAAAAGTGTGCAGAATCGAGTTTTGCTTGGGACTACGCGGGCAGAACCTTAAATTTCATTCGTTTTCCTAACAAAAATCTGAAAACAAAATTCTGCTACTGTTAAAATTAAAAGAGAAAATATTAGATTGAATTTCTAATATACTTTTTCTGCTACTGTAATCCTCATTTTCTGCCCAAACGGTGCAAAATCTGAGAAAATTGCATTAGACAAAAAGTGTGCAGAATCGAGTTTTGCTTGGGACAACGCGGGCAGAACCTTAAATTTCATTCGTTTTCCTAACAAAAATCTGAAAACAAAATTCTGCTACTGTTAAAATCAACTACCTAAATCAGTAAATAAGGAATGAGTTACATTTTGAGTGAGTTAGTAATACTCACCGTGATGTAGATTGAAGAAGTTGTTGAGAAAGAAATACAAGAATTAAGAATCTCCAATTTCAAGCTTGGCTATGGAGGATTGAGCTCTTCAAATTCTGAAATTATTATCTCTCTATGTGACTCTCTCAAGCTCTCTATGTTAGGAGTGTAGAATGTGTAGTGTGGTTGGGTGTATAAATACTCAAACTCCCACTTAGAAAACATTTGCCTAACATCCCACTCATTCTCCATTAATCTCCACTAATTACAAAGAAAGTGCAGCAATGATGTGTAAATATACACTTGCAATTCATAATGCTCCATTGATAATTGAAAGGGTAGGTGGAGTTGGTGTGGGTCAAGGTGTGTTTGGGAATCAAGCTTATGGCATTAGGACAACACACATACTACAAGCATTTGCCAAACAAGGCCTAAGGGAAAACTTTAGCAATAATAATTGGGTATAAAGAAATTTGTCCAATCAGTTACTCCCAAAATTCTGTGGAAGTTTAACACTGCGCGGACAGTTTTAAACCTAAACTAGTATTTTCGTGACACGGTGTTTATCACAAAAATACAGAAAATTCATTTTAACGTTAGAAATAGTTTTCTGATTTTATAAAAATACAGTTTGAGTTTAAAAGAAATAATTCCACCGTCTTGAAATACAGTTTTGAAATTTAACACAGGTATTGCAAGTTTTTATGAAAATTGCATTTTGACCCCAAAAGAAATTTCAATTATGAAATTAGTCAAGAATTAAACTTTTCACATAAGAATTAACATATAAACAGACAATATATATTAAATTTTAAATATGATAATGCAAATGATAATGAAAATTTTAAATATAATAATGCATGAAAATGCAGGTTATTACACCCTTCCCCCCTTAAACAGGATTTCGTCCCCGAAATCAAGACTAACTAGTCATGAAACAACTCCGGGTACTTCTTCCTCATATCAGCTTCAACTTCCCACGAGGCTTCATTCTCGTCATGGTGATTCCACTGAACCTTCACCAACGGGATATCCTTATTCCTCAGCTTCTTGATACTCTGATCCAAAATCTTCACAGGTCTCTCCTTGTAAGAAACGTTATGACTCGTCTCAATGTCGTCATAACTAACCACGTGCGAGGGATCTCGTATGTATTTCCTCAACATACTCACGTGAAACACGTTGTGAACCCCAGACATCTTCGGTGGTAGCGCCAGCTGATAGGCCACTTTCCCGATACGTTCCAAAATCTCAAACGGTCCAATAAAACGCGGAGCTAACTTCCCTCTCTTGAGACCAAAGCGTACTACTCCTCGTGTTGGTGAAACCTTAAGAAGTACGTGATCTCCAACACTAAACTCCAGATCTTTCCGGCGCCGATCAGCATAACTCTTATACCTGCTCTGAGCGGTTCTCATCCTTTCCTTGACCGAGGAAATCTTCTCGTTGGTTTCTCTAACCAAATCCGGTCCCAACAACTCTGTATCACCAACTTCTGCCCAACACAATGGAGAACGACACGGTCGTCCGTACAGTGCCTCGAACGGAGCCATACCGATACTCGCGTGATAACTATTGTTATAGGCAAATTCAACCAAAGGCAAGTGTGTCTCCCAAGATTCTTCAAAATCGATCACACAAGCCCTAAGCATATCCTCCATGATCTGATTAACACGCTCAGTTTGCCCATCCGTCTGAGGGTGAAAAGCAGTACTCATCTTGAGTGAAGTTCCCATAGCTTCTTGCAGACTTTCCCAAAATCCAGAAGTAAAACGTGCGTCACGGTCTGACACAATCGATACAGGTGCACCGTGAAGTCGCACAACTTGTTGTATGTACATCCGGCTCATCTTTTCCACCGGGTATGTCATACTGTAAGCAATAAAATGAGCTGACTTCGTCAATCGATCCACAATTACCCAAATAGCGTCATGATTCTGTTGCGACCGGGGCAATCCTACTACAAAATCCATCGTAATGTGCTCCCACTTCCAACCAGGAATAGGTAGCGGTTGCAACAATCCTGACGGTCTCTGATGTTCGGCCTTGACTTGCTGACACGTCAAACACTTGGATACAAACTCGGCCACATCCTTCTTCATGCCTTCCCACCAGAAATTTCTCTTCAAATCTTTATACATCTTAGTTCCTCCCGGGTGAACTGTATACCTTGATTTATGTGCTTCTTCCAGAATATCTTTTCTCAAATTCCCACAATCTGGTACACATAATCTGTCTCTGCATCGATACCCTCCGTCACTCCCCACCTTCCATTCGGTCGGGTCTTTTTCTGACATTTTTACAAACCATGTCTGAAACTTCTCATCTTCTTTCTGAGCTTCAATAACGCGGTCGATAAGAACAGGCTGTAGGATAAGACATCCAAAAAGTTGTCCTTCTCCTCTTTCAGCACTCTGTACATCGAACTCCACCAACGTCTCCAAAGCTCGCCACTCTCTAACCATTAAGGAGGCGATCGTCTCCCGAGTCTGCCTACTCAAAGCATCAGCGACCACATTAGCTTTACCAGGGTGGTATTCCAACGTGAAGTCGTAATCTTTGATCAACTCCATCCATCTGCGCTGCCTCATGTTCAACTCTTTCTGTGTGAACAAATACTTCAGACTCTTGTGATCGGAGAACAAATCAAACTTCTCACCGTAGAGATAATGTCTCCAAATCTTGAGTGCAAAAACCACTGCTGCCAACTCCAAATCATGAATAGGATAGTTCAACTCATTCGGCTTCAGCTGCCTGGATCCATAGGCTATAACTCTGTCATCTTGCATAAGTACACACCCTAGTCCTTGATATGATGCGTCACTAAAGATAGTGAACTTCTCACCAGGCTTGGGTATTGCTAGTACTGGTGCGGTAGTGAGTCTCTCTTTCAACTCTAGAAAGGCTCGCTCATGCTTCTCTGTCCATTCGAATTTCAAATTCTTCTTTGTCAACCCAGTCAATGGTGCAGCTATCTTGGAGAATCCCTCAACAAATCTCCTGTAATAGCCTGCGAGTCCAAGAAAACTCCGAACTTCTGTAGGGTTGCTTGGCCTAACCCAGTTGGATACAGCATCGGTCTTGGACGAATCCACAGAAATTCCTTGAGATGACACCTTGTGTCCCAAAAATTTCACTTCTTGCAACCAGAACTCACACTTACTGAACTTGGCATACAAGTGGTGGTCCTTAAGCGTCTGCATCGTAATCCGAAGATGTTGCTCGTGTTCTTCTCTTGACTTAGAATAGATCAAAATATCATCAATAAAGACGATGACAAACTGATCTAAATAAGGCTTGAATACTCTGTTCATCAGATCCATAAACACTGCCGGGGCGTTCGTTAATCCAAACGGCATCACCAGAAATTCATAATGACCATATCGGGTTCTGAAAGCAGTCTTAGGTATGTCTTCCTTCCGTACCCTCAACTGATGATACCCCGACCTTAGGTCTATCTTGGAAAATATCGTAGCTCCTTGTAGTTGATCAAATAAATCGTCGATCCGAGGCAAAGGATACTTGTTCTTGATTGTCGCTCGATTCAATTCTCTGTAGTCGATACACAGCCTGAGCGTCCCGTCCTTCTTCTTCACAAATAACACCGGTGCTCCCCAAGGCGATGTACTTGGACGTACAAAACCTAGGTTCTCGAGCTCTTGTACTTGTCCCTTTAATTCTAGCAGTTCTGTGGGGGCCATTCTGTAGGGAACCTTGGTAATTGGTACGGTACCCGGTATAAGCTCAATACAGAACTCTATACTTCTCTCGGGCGGTAATCCAGAAATGTCTTGAAATACTTCTTCGAAGTCCTTGACTACAGGTATAGATGATGCTGTCACCTCTGTACTGACGACTTCGATGTTGGCTAAACATCTTGTGAGGAACATATCTCCCAAAGGGTTACATTGAAAATCAAAGGGTTGATTCTCATTGTCGGAGAATGTAATTCTCTTCCTCGCGCAATCCAACTTCACTTGATTCTGAGACAGCCAATCCATTCCTAGGATTATGTCGAACTCCTTCATCGATAGGACGATCAACCTTGCAGGGATTTCTCGGTCTCCAATCCGTAGAGGACAATCCTTGCATACATGTCCTAAACTGACCGCAGCTCCTATTGGTGATGTAGCCTTCAAAGCTTTCTCTAAGCGATGAGGTAAGATACCCAATCTCCGAATTGTATTAATGGATATGAATGAAAGAGCAGCACCCGTATCAAATAATACTCTAACATGGGAGTTAAATAGAGTCAATGTACCTTCCACTGCTTGCTGATCAGGTTGAACTTCTCCAAGATCTCCATCTTCATATGCAGCTCCATCATCACCCGCGGCATCAGGAATAACAGCATTCAAGCGGGTCTGACCCTGTTGTCCATAAGTCGCTTGCTTAGGAGCAGTGCAGAACCTGCTGATGTGACCTGGTTCACCACAGTTGAAGCAGACTATTCCTGGCTGAGCAGCACGCCTTGGTGCCCTGCAGTCCCGAGCCACATGTCCAGGATTGCCACAGTTGAAGCACTTTACTCCACTACTTCCTTCTCCTACTCGGGGTTGAGTCGGATGGGTAATAGCTTGTGCCTTCTTGCTCCCATCAAAGTTCCTCTTCTGCCCTTGGGTACGATTCATTGGTGGTCTATTCCCAAAATTACCCCTCTGA
Organism: Hydrangea macrophylla; assembly: GCA_033977485.1. Taxonomy (NCBI): domain Eukaryota; kingdom Viridiplantae; phylum Streptophyta; class Magnoliopsida; order Cornales; family Hydrangeaceae; genus Hydrangea; species Hydrangea macrophylla. Next base: position 95,042,720 of record CM066994.1, read on the forward strand.
GGCGGTCGGAATTCGAATTGTTTACGGTATACTCTTGCATCTTCTTCCAGGTCGGTAGCCAGGCCGACTAGTCCTTCAAACGATTTGTCTAGGTGGCCGAGAGTCAGGCGACGAATCTGCGGTGCCAACCCTTGGTTATACTTCCGGATCTTCTTCTCCTCAGTATCAACCATGTGCGGGGCAAACCGTGACAGCCTCTCGAACTGTGTGGTATACTCTTGCACCGTCTTGGTTCCTTGCGTCAGATCCATAAACTCCTTCTCTCTTCTGTGCCTCTCCGTAGCCGGAAAGTACTTCTCCAGGAATCTCCCTTTGAACGCCGTCCATGTCATCCCCATAGCAGCGGTGTTTCCGATAGTGGCTATGACCGAGTCCCACCAATCTGCAGCGGCGTCGGTTAGTTGAAAAGTAGCCAATCTCCTTTTGTCCATCTCGTTACATTGGACAGCTTCAAACATGCGGTCCATCTGTCTTAACCATTGTTCTGCCTTCCAGGGATCTGTGGTACCCGCAAATTGCTCGGGTCTGAGCGCACGGAATCTCTCCAGCAGCTTATCTCCCGTCTGGCGGTCTCGTTGGTTTTCATTCGCATTACTAACCCTCTCGAGACGTCTGATAAAAGCTTCAAATATTCCCGTGGGGTCGGCAGCCTCGGGCGCTCCTTCAATCAGATTTCTGTTCCTCCTTGGTCTTCCAGCCATTCTATGCATGATAGGGGTAGTAGAATGAGAAACATGCATGCAACAGTACTATGACGAAAATTTTCAAAGGAGTATTTATCACTATATCACATACTCGTATTATCACATAAGCATACAATAAAATATATATTAAGTACATATAATACTCGTATTCGAACTAGGGCTGTCTAATAGCAAAGAGGTCGTATTCTTATCCTCTAGACTCTGGGTTGTGGGCCATACTGACTGTTCCGAGATTTGACTCAGGAAGTTGGTCAGTGCCTAAGCTATTAATGAGGGCTATGGTATGCTTTAACTCCTTAGAAACTCGGCTACTATATGTCTGTAGGGGCATCATAAGTTATGGTTATCTCGGCTAATCCTAAATGGATATGTCTGAAGGTATATGGAAATTGCTATCATTCTTGTCGATGTGACAAGACAAACGGGTAATCATTTCTATGATAAAACCAACTTAGAATTTTAGTTTCTGAACTAAGGGTAATCCGTACTAAACTAACACTAGAACTTGGTTGTATAGCTTAGTAAAACTTAAGGGTAACCTATGTCACTAATCTATGGCGTGAATAACTGAGCCTGGTCAATCTAGAAAACCTATGGCTCTGATACCACCAAATCCTGTCACGCCCCGACGTAGCATAAATATGGAAAGCGTTTAATTTCCTTTATGGACCCGTAGGTCGCGACAGTTTGAAGGATCGATTCCGTCCCAAAACGTCGAACATCATAAAACCATTAATCAGAGTAGGGCAACCTGGGCTTATAAAAATTTTCTAACTTATTACATCCTATAGTACAGGGTTTACTAAGGCACAGACCGCCTTGAAATAAAACAATAACTTAAAGTCTATTACAGTCATCCTTATTACAAACCAAATCATAACACATAAACATAAAGCATATAAGGGTAACATCTCTTCTCAGCAACAGATCTTAATTAGCATAGTCATACGGTTCTTCTTGATTATAACCTGCAAAGCCTAGACACGAATGTCCAGGACGCATCAACGCCGTCAGCTTCAAGAAGCTGGTGAGTATTAAAAACATAGCTTTGAATGTAAAAACATGCCCATTTACCTTTTTCCCATTTCCATTTAAATACCACAAGTTTATATTTATGATAAAGAGCTTGTTAGAAAAACAACCACAACAATAATTAAAAGATAAATTCACACATATGTGACCGTGTATGAGAACAATGCACCATCTCATCTAACCGACTCTTTTCTCTCGACAAAACCCAACAACCCTCTATCCTACTCCTGGTATCTTTGAAATACTAAGATAGCCACACTTTAGCAACGGGGCGCCAGGGAGTGTCCAGTTTGCCTCACACTTTGGTCCGGGGTACCAGGGAGTGTCCAATGCCTCACACTTTGAATACCCTAACCGCCATGCAAATACCGGGGCAACCCCCACACAGGTATCCAGACTCGAGTCATTCAGGGAGTGTCTATAGGCCACACTTTAGCACTTCCATGGGTGCCAGTGAGTGTCCAAGTTCGGCTTCACACACTTTAACGCTTCCATGGGCGTCAGGGAGTGTCCATTTTTGCCACCTTCGCATTTCAAAGACACCCTCATCCTCTTTTTCAACTCCAACCACAATCACATCCACAACCACAACCATAACCACAGCCACAATTACAACCACAACCACAACCACAACTCAAACTCATACTCTTTCCACACAATCATTACTCTTTTCCACACTATCATTACTCTTTTACACACTACCAACACTCACCATGCATGTACAACTGACTCCACATGAATGTCATCAAACTTTAAACATAAAGGAATTCACAGAATTAAAGAAATAATATGCGTACGGGGATTGAAAATTCGTAATTCATTGCCTTAATCATTTTAAACATAACTAATAGCATTCTAAAAAACTGCTACTGAAATCCTCGTTTTCTGTCCAAACGGTGCAGAATCTGAGAAAATTGCATTAGACAAAAAGTGTGCAGAATCGAGTTTTGCTTGGGACTACGCGGGCAGAACCTTAAATTTCATTCGTTTTCCTAACAAAAATCTGAAAACAAAATTCTGCTACTGTTAAAATTAAAAGAGAAAATATTAGATTGAATTTCTAATATACTTTTTCTGCTACTGTAATCCTCATTTTCTGCCCAAACGGTGCAAAATCTGAGAAAATTGCATTAGACAAAAAGTGTGCAGAATCGAGTTTTGCTTGGGACAACGCGGGCAGAACCTTAAATTTCATTCGTTTTCCTAACAAAAATCTGAAAACAAAATTCTGCTACTGTTAAAATCAACTACCTAAATCAGTAAATAAGGAATGAGTTACATTTTGAGTGAGTTAGTAATACTCACCGTGATGTAGATTGAAGAAGTTGTTGAGAAAGAAATACAAGAATTAAGAATCTCCAATTTCAAGCTTGGCTATGGAGGATTGAGCTCTTCAAATTCTGAAATTATTATCTCTCTATGTGACTCTCTCAAGCTCTCTATGTTAGGAGTGTAGAATGTGTAGTGTGGTTGGGTGTATAAATACTCAAACTCCCACTTAGAAAACATTTGCCTAACATCCCACTCATTCTCCATTAATCTCCACTAATTACAAAGAAAGTGCAGCAATGATGTGTAAATATACACTTGCAATTCATAATGCTCCATTGATAATTGAAAGGGTAGGTGGAGTTGGTGTGGGTCAAGGTGTGTTTGGGAATCAAGCTTATGGCATTAGGACAACACACATACTACAAGCATTTGCCAAACAAGGCCTAAGGGAAAACTTTAGCAATAATAATTGGGTATAAAGAAATTTGTCCAATCAGTTACTCCCAAAATTCTGTGGAAGTTTAACACTGCGCGGACAGTTTTAAACCTAAACTAGTATTTTCGTGACACGGTGTTTATCACAAAAATACAGAAAATTCATTTTAACGTTAGAAATAGTTTTCTGATTTTATAAAAATACAGTTTGAGTTTAAAAGAAATAATTCCACCGTCTTGAAATACAGTTTTGAAATTTAACACAGGTATTGCAAGTTTTTATGAAAATTGCATTTTGACCCCAAAAGAAATTTCAATTATGAAATTAGTCAAGAATTAAACTTTTCACATAAGAATTAACATATAAACAGACAATATATATTAAATTTTAAATATGATAATGCAAATGATAATGAAAATTTTAAATATAATAATGCATGAAAATGCAGGTTATTACACATACACTCGCACACTATCCTCACTTAGAATAGTATGTTATCCATACTAGGGATAATATTTAGTTAGGCTTACACAGTAGTCATGTTTGGACATATACATATGATATCCATGCTTAGAATAGTAGGATATTCACTTAGATTATCCTCTATACATTGTTGTTATTGTCCTAGCCATGGTTAATTAGGATAGTTGGGAATGCTATGTTATCCCAGGTAAGTTCTTTCATTCCCTTTTATTTATTGCTTTCCTAGGATCACATAGGAGCATGATTAGGTGGATAAAATACCGATTTTTATTCCCTACATGATTACTTGTGTATAGATATCATGTTCTTCTAAGGTTTTGATTGCAGTTTTCATGTTTAACTTGATTTTATTTCCTTTCACATGCATAGGGGAGCGCAGTAATACGTTTAGTCCCCAAATTATTATTTTAGCACGTGCATTGTGTGATACATGTGCTCGATTTTCTTTTATTGGTTGTTTATTACTTGAATTAGGATTGCATTAGTATAAATGAAATGGTCAACATAATGTCTAGTCAAACACCTAAAAACTGAGTAGAGGCCTATCTTCGAACGGGGAAAGAGGGGGTGTTTGAGCACGATCTAGCTCCTTCCTCTCTCGTACCTTAACCCCCGAACCGAGTTCTTTGGTGACGATGGGGCGGTGCTCTCTATCCATTGGACTTGATTGGTTTCCTTTATCAAACCAAGTGACAACTCTATTAGTGAGGATCTCTCTGGATTTAGCCTTGTGGGATAAACATGGATTACTCACTCGTGTAGCCTCGGATATAGATCATGGGCATCGATTGTTGCCTTGAGTTGGATAAAAAGCCCCATGGAATCCAAAATACGAGTAATTTAAATCGATCGGATTGGATAAAGGCTAATAAAGGGTGGTGAACCTCACTCGTGGTTGTTGACATGTGATTTGAAATGGGACAATCAAGAGGGCTCAATCCTTCTAGGCCCTAAGCTTGGTTTGGGTAACCACACCCACTTACACACTAAAACATACACATGTGTTGAGGTAAGACTAAAGGGGGTCAAGATCGACATTACATAAACCTTCATACAACCTCTCTCCATAGGGAGAGTTGAACATCCCACTTCTCTAAAGAGAAAGTGGAGGTTATACCATTGAGCCACAAGAGTACCCTTGATTGATACAACTCTATATAGTGGTATTGTTTGTATCATACACCCAATTTCAGGGTAAAAAGTTGTATTTTGGTCCTAAAATATTGTAACTTAATTAGTTCCAACAAGTTGTAACTTTAAAAATCATTTTGATTTTAAAACTAAAATGGTTTCTAAAATGGTTTTCAAAGTTATGCATTTTGGGACCTAAATTCAACACTTTAGGACTGGACTACAACATCTTGAGACCAAAAATCACTTGACCGTAGATAGAGCCAAATCACTGTGGTTGTGTCACAAATTTTTGCTAGAAATGGCATAAAGAAACAAGCGATAATACCAAAATAAACAGGAGATAAATACAGTTATTTCCCTTGAGATAAATCAAAATAGTAGGACCTCCCTTTGTAGTATGAAAATTTACGCTTACTGATCAATTGAATTTTGTAGTTTGATTAATGCATTCACCCTCCATTTGTCAACTAAGCGGTTGGCCATCATGTTTTTGGATTACTTCTATGATTAGGCTCATTTTCACTTTACCTATGTAGTTCAAAAATTGACACTTAACCTCTCTTTGTGGTTGTGTGTTAAGTTCAAACTCTAATAGTGTTAACTTTTAATTTGAAAAGAAAAACATACCCTTCATTTGAGTTACAACTATAGAGGTTCGAGTGTTCTACATTTGAACCATATGCGTAAAGTGAAAATTGATATAATCATAAGGGATAAAATATATTTAATCCATTAGTTTTGACTGACAAACTTAGCGATTTCATTTCATTCACAACCACAAGAGGAATCAAGTGCTAAACTTTAAACATATGGACTAAAGTGAAAAGTGGTCTAAGCACAGTAGATAATAAGGTGCATTTATTGTTAGTTTCTCAAATGACTAATTTACATTAATGAAAGTCAATAAAAATTCATGTAATATCTTTTTCATAAGAGTAATGCTATGCTTTTCAAATTTTGCATCCGAAATGATTCAAAAATATATTTGACAGTAGGACCACCTTCAGTAATGATGGATTATCACATCTTCCATTCAAAATCGAGTGGTCCCACCACCATATATGTCATACCCCAACCCGTCTCAGACGGATTAGGACACTGTAACAATGCCAAAATGCCAAACCATCCTCTAATTACTAAGAAAACATGAACTAGATATCATAAAAGCCCTTAGTTAAGACAAAGCAGCCCTAAGGGAAAAATGGTTATATAGAAAGTATGGTCAAATTTTATATTAATAGATAGCCCTTTGAGTCTAGATTCCAATGCAAAAAATGGCGTACGAATCCGAATTTTCTTGAAAGAGTTATGTTCATTTCCGTAAAAGTCGATGGTTAAGAAAAATAGGCACGAATCGATCTGCCCACAAAACTTGGATCGATCCGATATGTTAAAAACTAGCAGAAAGTCCCTGAAAAGTCCCAAATCGATCCATGTTGAAAGGTCGGATTGATCCGATTCTGCAGAGAACTATTTTTGGTGCTTTAAAACTTCATTTTACAAGTCCAAAACAATTCCAAACCAAACCAAAACTTTATGGGAACATAAAAAACCATTCCAAAATCATTTCTAAGTGTCCCAATTGAAAGAGTTTCTAAGAATCATTCCCAAACATTTGAAAAATTATTTAGCATTCAAAACACATTGATCCTCATTAGAAAGCACAAACTTGCATCAAAATTTCCCTTAGCAACCCATTCTATGTATAAACACCCAACAAAGAAAAGCATCCAAGTTAAGGTTGCAACAAAACTCCTCAATTGTCCCATGTCTTCCACTCACATACTTAACTTGTGACTTTTTTGTGCAACTCACATCATAGGACACAACCAACACTAAATTGAACTTGAATATTACATAGTTTTTGAGCACATAAGTTGTTCAAATACTTCAAAGACACAACTACATTAGGAAGCCAAAACACTTAATTAAGTCTATGAACATATCTATATATTCACAACTCCCATGTCCAAACCCGTCGTGCCGGTCATTTCCTTTCCTCTTTCGATTCTGTACCTGCGGTAGTTATTCAATAATCACGCAGAAACATATACTCGTTTAAGCTTTCACTAAGTGAGAGAATTAATAATGCTATTGGAATGCTCAACATGTAAATGCAACAATCATTATGAATATCAATAAAATGATCTCCAAAAAGTCAAGTAACTCCAGCCACTACCCTTGGGTCCTTCTCACCCCAGATCTTTATCACTTTTGGATGCATATAGTGTAACACACTCTTGTGACCCCAAAGGCATCACCATCATTTCTTTGTGGTCGTTACCATGCCCTTTCTCTTTAGGGCTTCCAATCCTTTATATATGAGACCTATAAATGGTGACCACTATTTGACTTCCTTTTGATCTACATAAGCATATAAACAACTTAGCATATAAGCATAACAATCTTCACACCATTGACATGCTTTTACTCTAATTCATCATAATTATAGCTACACAACCATGAATTAAGTATTCTAGGATAACAATTATCACATTCACATATCTAAATACCCAATTTTAGGATTAGAACACTCACATCTTTGATTCTTAAGCCAGTAAGCTTAGAAAACCCCCAATCCTTGTGATTCCCAGCTCAATTCTCTTTATATAACAAATCTTATATGAATGCAATAAATCTCGTGCCACTGATTATAACGTATTACCAAAATTTGACGATTAAAATAAAAATGAAGGGTATAGAAATGATCATCTCACCACCACGAGTCCGAATACGGCTTCGGTTCACCAAACGGAGACCGGATGGTGAAGAAACGGCATCGACAAGTTATCGGAAGCTCCATACTCACTTCTTCTCTCTCATCGAATTTGTTCTCTCTCCCCACATGTGTTGTCCAGAATTTTGAAAAGGAAAAGACACTTGTCTTTCCTTGGTTCAAATGAGTTATGACTCACGACCCCAAATTACACTTGCCTCACTTAACTTTTTTTTAAGTATTATTATGAAACCCCCCACTTCCTCAATGGGTTTATTCTACGTCTCGCGTAGGTCCTAGGCATGGTCCCACATATTTCATGAATTTACTATTAAACTTACCAATTATGCCAATTATGAAATATATTCAAATATGCCCACACATAGGTACCCAAACTGGTCCCCATTACTCGACATATAACATAATAATATCTTTAAGCATTTAAACAAGTAGGCATTTAAACATATAATGACATCTACATGCAATTCACATCAATTAGACCTTCGTCAGGTACCACTTTTATACTAGTCCCACTTGTCACAGTACTGTCATCTGTGTCCGCATTTGAATACCTTTTTACCTATGGGTTCATATCCCCACCTTAAACTATCTTATGCATTAATTACCTTTAATTAACACATATTATCACTACATTAAACTTCCTTTCCGGATACGGGTGTTACATTTCTCCCTCCCTTTTAAGAGGTTTGTCCCCAAACTTTCCCAATCTTGTAGTATCAAAGAAAATACACATTTTTCCTTTCTCGAATTTCCAACAGTTCATAAACATATCTGATTCAAACTTAACGATTAACACTATAATGCTAGGGCTTGAAACAGATCATACCCCTTTGGTTGATTGTAACTGCAACCTTAATTGATAAGTTACCAGTTCGCATTCCTTTCCATACTTCAAACAACCCTATGAATTGGAATCGCAACCTTATCCAATTCTTCTAATCACATTACCTACAAAAGATAATACGTTGAACAACATTTCTTTTCCCATAATATATACTCTTCTTCAATCATTATGAAAACAACACTCAATTAGTTGTAATCCATTTTTTTCAATCACAGTATCCTTTTACATATAACAATTAACCCTTGCAAATCTATAGCTTTAATCAATGACCGTTAACTGACTCGGTCAACCTGTTCAAAATCATTTATTTATCAACATCTAATCACACCAACTTGACAATCTCACCACGAAATTCATCAGAACACATCCTTTTTCATTGGTCATCAATATCATTTGCACTAACCCTTTGAACCCTCGGTATTTTTGCCTTACTTTTCCATTATAAGACACATTACGTAGAGTGCTTTACAATTCCATCTAAAACAATCATCGCAGTATCTCAGCTTTCAATTAACAGTACTCGGATTCCAAATCATTCTTCCAGAAGACTTGTTCCCCTTAAAACCGATTATCAAATCATCACATACAATAAAATGCGATCAATACCATTCCATACCCAATAATTAACGACTTATTATCCACATTCTCATTTTCAACTTCAAAAGTTCTTCTGAAACTCCTTCCTTGAGCTATCTTCATTTAAAATACATGTTTAACTTCCAGATTCAACACGTCTTACTGTAAAGTAAAGTCTAATCATTTATTTTTCAATAACTTATTATGTATCCTTTATTGCGCAAACAAATAACACGGATCCTTAAGTCAACATTTTATATTCTGACACAATATTGTCGGTTGAACCCAAATTACGGCTGTCTTTTCTTCCCCAATTTTTGGAGTAATTTCAGCTTCTAACAGTCCAAATCTTGACTCAATTATTCTCGAATAGTCAATTCACATATTATTTTTCCTTCGTCAATCTCATATTGATAGCATTAAAAACCATTTGAGTTTACTTGTTTCACCTTAAATTTTCATGTTGCCGCCTAGCATGAGTTCTAATTGTTTCCTCTATCGCGTACTCGATTTCTGTCAAATAAACCATATTCTAAATCCCACAACCCTTATAAACTTCATACTCATAGAAATACTACTGTCTATTCTTAACTTTATGTCAAGTAATATATTCATAAAGTTTTAATATTCTGTGAAGCATAAATAATTGTTTCAACAACATATAGCCCAATCTCTGGCATGGTACTTCGTTATAACTTGCAAATTTCTCATTTCTATTCAATCTAACTAAGGTCATTGTCTTTTCAAATCACTTCTTTAAGTCCAAAAACATTCATATGTACACTGACTCAATAACTAAACATGTTCTGCAATCATGATTATTATCAACCTCTAGTGTTACGCCCTGACATAGCATAAATTAGGAAAGTGTTTCATTTCCTTTATGGACTCATAGGTCATGACAAGTGTATGTAACCAATTGTCCCTACAACAAATAACTTAATAGCATTTCTAAAAGTCAGGGATACTATTAAACATAAAGCTCCAAATTAAAAACTTACAAAACTATTACATCAGTCACTGTCTTAGGCACAAACTGCCTTATTCAAAATCTACTATAGAGTCTATTACAACTTTGAAAAGTAAAACATAAGAAATATAAAACAGCCCTCTTGGAAACTCTCCTGCCTCTAACTAGCATAGTCAAAATATTCTGGTTGCTCCTGACTTGGAAAATCTAGACATAAAGTCCAGGACGCATCAACGCCGTCAGCTTATGCAAGCTGGTGAGTAAAATAAATATATGCTAGCAATGTATACATAAGCATATGTAACAACATCACAAATCAATAAACCAAGATAACAACTTCAATATGAATCACCTAGATATGTAGTAAGCGATAAATATGTGACCGTGCATCAACAATGTATCATCTCATCTTGCCGACTCTTTTCTCTCGACAAACTCGAATCAACCTTACCATTACTTCAGATGCCAGGAATATTATCCACTCAGCATCCGGGTCGTACACCATACCATCGCTTTGAATACTAGGAATAATATCCGCTCAGTATTCGAATCGTATGCCTCAGATACCAGGAATAATATCCACTCGATGTCTGAGTAGTACACTACACTGTCGCCTCCGATACCAGGAATAATATCCACTCGATATTGGAGTCGTACACTATACCATCACCTCCAATACTAGGAATAATATCCGCTCAATATTGGAGTCGAACAATAGGTTATCGCCTCATATACCAAGAAAAATATCCGATCGATATCCAAAACAACACAATCACCTCAGATACCAGGAATAATATCCGATCGATATCTGGGTCGTACAACACATCATCACCGTGGATACTTGGAATAATATCCGATCGATATCCAAGTTGCACACTACATAGTCACTGCTCTTTACTCTTTTCACGCTTTCTCATACACCATGCATGTCGACTCAACCTCGACCCTATCATACATGTCAATGATCATGAATCGTAACATCATCTATAAATCACAAATCCAAGTATCCGAGCTAACGTGAAAACCAATCTTAATCATTTTTATTAATCTGGCTCTTGAACATAAGTCTTTAAAATAGTAAATCTTTCAAACAGCTCTTTAAAAACTTACAAAACATTTTCCAGACAGTCCCTTGTTGAAAAATAAACAAACTGCACAAAATACCCTGTCGCGTAAGTGGGCCGCGCCAGCGGGAAGGCTGTTTCTGCAAAATCTGTTAAAATTTCCTTTCTGCCCAGAACTGCACAGGTCGCGTGCGCGAGATGTTACAAAGCCTTCTTCTTCTTCTTCTTCTTCTTCGTTTTTCCCCTATTTCGATTTTCAAAACTGAAATCGACCCATTTTCAGTCTGTTTCAAACATATCATGTAATATATAGATTTCTTCAATTTTTTGCATAGACTAAGAATACACGATTGGATTAAACTAATATTGATTGTATCTCTTAATTTCTTCAATTAAAGTAAGGGTGAAAAAAATTGAAATTCATAATACATTGTGATACGGATGAATTACATCGTAGTATTTGAACCACAGTTTATCGAGACTAAGACCTTTCATTTTCAATTCACAGAATTGATTTTGGTTGAGTTTAATAAAACTCCAACATCAAGCTCATTAATGGTGATTTCATATATCTACACATATACATGTTTATATCTACAGAAATATACATATATATAGTGGAAGTGAGTTTACAATACTCGCAGAGGTGATTTGGACTACAAATTCAGTACCGAGAACTCCGCCGAGAATTTCGTCATTTAGAATTTCTCCTCGGTCTCTCTCTTGATCTATATATATAACTATGTATGTGTATGTGTATATATCCATATATACAGTTTGTGTGTGTGTGTGTGTGATTAGAGAGAGTAAGAAAAAATCGAGAGAGATTGAGAGTTACAGAGAGTGAGGGATGAGAGACTGTGAGAGATTAAGAGAATACAATGATACATATATATAGAAAAAAAATGTTTGGGCTCCAAGCAAAAATCTAGAAATCATACGGTGTGGTTGAGCTCACGTGCTCCCACACCTATATCACGATATAATCATAGATTAAAATATAAATTAGTATTTTACAGTTGAAATAAAATACAAAAAGTCATATTATCATAGGAAATAAATTCTGGGTTGTACAAAAAATATAGTTACGGTTTTCAAATCCATAGAAAGTATCACTTTATTTATAAAAATTACGCTTTACCCCAAACAAATATTTATTAATAGAAAAAAAGGAATGATTCATTTATTAATCAAAAAGAAATTACAGGGTTTTACATCTAGTCTTCTATCATTTCTTATCTTTTCCACAAGTTTTAACTGTTACAAGCATCGGAAATCTCACTATCATACTTTATCAGAATATAACCTAGTCTTTAGCAAAAGCTTTCACCTCTAGCAAAATCTGCCAGTTTCATTAAAATGGCTGATATGTAACTCCATCACAAGTTTATTTCAATACATCTCAGATATTTAGTTTATAACATCGATAGTCACAAATGGCACCCCGGTTACCTTAAATATCATTACAATGATCGGCTACTCTGGTTTTCACCAAAATTCTCATAATATCCATTACTTTAATCTTTCATTAGCCATTCTCGAATCTTGGTAAAAAAAGTACTGACATCTCTAAGATTAATCAACAATTTTATTCATTCGCTATTTGACATCTATTCTCAACTGTAGCTTCATTCAATTCTAATTCTCAGCATCTAATCTAATTGTTCCATTTGTCTTTTCATAATAAGGCCAATGACACCTTCAATACACTACCCATAGCATTTATTATAGTTTAAGTCTTTTGTAGTTCAATTATCCTCTACTAAGTAAGTTATTCAACAAGTCTTCTCATTCTCGAATAAATACAAACTTCTTGCATTTCCTCCTCATTATAAAATAAACTTTAATGATGGTACAATACGAAGTAATCACATTACATCAATTTCTCGAAAAGTAGAAGCTTGTTTGGTTCCACACTTACCTATTACACATTATACTATATTCACCTGATTGGCAATCATGTCATACCCAGTGCTTTCTCAAATGTTGAGTAGTTATCAATACATGTCCACGACTGGCAATATTACATTACCCTTACACTATATTTTCTTGATGCACATGAATCACTCGTAGAATCTTCTAACAATTTCCCCTCAGTTAGCTAACAAATTCTAACGGTTTTCACGATATCGATTATCAACATCATTTGGTTATCTTGAAAATAAAGCTTCGTTTGACTCAGTATCCAATCATTACACCGTCAACTCCATAATTTCTTATTTGTGAACCGTTCATACCCATTTGTGCATTCAAAGAACATCACTATAACCACTACTAACAGTCTTGTATTACCCTTATATCAATTTACCCCTGGTATGCCAGAACCAATCACAATTATCCCTGATTAAAATATCACTAGCTAAACCAACCTCCCCAGATCCCCAATATTACACTTAATTATTCAACAATCGTTATGATACAATCAATACATGGTTCTTTCAGAATTAGAACTACTTGCATTGATCGTAGACAAATTAACAAATAACCTTACACATTACCTGATATTCATGGTGATTCAAACATAAATTAAGAGCTTCTATCTTATTGTGGTTCTCTCCCTGTTGGCAGTTGAATGAGTTTCGAGGTAGTCTTAGATGTCCAAAAGCTTAGACCCTCTTATCGTTTATTAAAGCAGCCCTATACACGATGGCCCCATTAACCACATCCTTAGTAATTATCCCTGAATCCAATACCACTATTTGGACAATTCTTTGCATAGTGCCTAATTTATCTACAAGCATAGCAGATCATGTAACATATACTCCCTAATGTCGCTTTTTACAAATTATTCAATGCAACTTTTTTACCTTTGAGACACCACTTACCGAAGAGATAAACTCCCCACATTTGTTCCTTTAAGCCTACATTGACTTTCACTTCTTACTTTTCCCCGATCTCTTACCCTCATGTCATTATCGAGACTAGGGTCTTACTAATAACACCCACGATCTTCCATAAATGGTTCACTGTAAGATAAGTAGTGCATTCTGTGTCACCTTGTGGATATAGTAATTTTTATCCTACCCACAACTTTTTTATTTAAAATCTTTTCAAATTCAAATTCAAAAATGATAAGTCGCCACTTAATTTTTTTAAAAGGAATATTAAGAAACCATTTTTAAAGGAAACCGATCTTTTGCGAGACCAAAGATAAACTGGATCCGGGGTTTATGGAATGAAAGGGGAAGGAGCCCGGTGGACTAAAACACCCCCTCTTATTTTATCTCGCGATAGGCCTCTACTCAACATCCTTTTTAATTGAAATATTAATCTAAACATGCCCTCAACTAATACATATATACATATACATTACAAAAGCATATTGAAAAGGGTGTAAGATTGCTAACGATAAAATATCATTCAAAACCTTGTAATTCAATTAGCAAGCAATATGATATTCAATAGGGAACTAGAGAACTTACCCGAGATCCCGCAGCGAATATTAAACGTGTGATGCATGCAAGAAAATAAAAACCTAAGAAAAAGGGTCTCTAATCACATATACACATAAAGCAAAACCTAAGCTAAGGTGTCGCGCATGGAGTCGAAAATAATTAAAATCAAAGAAGTAATTTAAACTTGAGAAGGGGTTGAGATTGTACCTTGAAGGCGCTACAAAACAAAAGGGTTAGTCCGCATGCTTTAACAAGATATATTTATTGAATTCTTAAGTAATAAATCCTAACCTAAGATGAATTCTATTACAAGTATCAGTCTATATGGATGAATACATATGAATATATGAATATGAACGAGATAAAGCTATGAACTATTCATTGATTTAGATCATTTAGCCTCTAGATTTAAGCTTAACTAAACTTTATTATAGCATGGTATAAACCATAAGTCATGAAAAGAACATTTGAACTATTACTTACAATGTTTGTCGAATCTGTCATAAGGTTCTGAAAATTCCAGAGAGCAGATCTGAACTTCAAGAAAATACAAGGCATGGTTCCCATGGTTTGATCTTGATGATTTTTGGACATAAGGTGCCTCTATGAGTCTAGTTTTTAACCCAAAAAGAAAATCGACAATTGAATGGTTCGATCTCTGGGAATTGGGAAAATACCAGACGTCTCTCAGAGCTACAACTCTCTGTCTAGAGATATTGTTTGATTTTTTAAAAATAGTAAACGATTCAAAAACACTTTGTTCTTTGTAGGAGATCTTCTTAACACATTAACTTCTTATAAAAAATTATTTAAAGTTCAAAATGTTTGAATAAAGGTCTGATTCACCCATTTCAAAAATGACCTTCTGTTCTGGAATTCTGGACAGGATATGGATGTTCCATAAAACTTATGATCAAACCAAGTTAACCAAGGAATCTCACTTAAAACAAAAATTATAGTGGTAAAACTTTGAGTTATGGACACTTTCCCGTTGGTATCATTCAATTCCAACGGTTTGATGTTTAACTAAAAATCCTTGATCAAAGGTGGTCATTGAATTCACTGCACCATTTGTCAAGTTCAACTTTGTTTGTTAAATCCAACTAATAAACCATGAAGTTGGGCTTAAACCAAACTACGTCTCCCACCATTTGATGGTCATTGGAGACTAAGGATACTTAAACTTATGGATTTTAATGAAGTATGAAGAAATTTTATAAAATCCCAAGATAAAGAATCTACACCATGGAGATAGGCTTAGACTCAAACTACTTCTCCTACCATTTGATGGTCATTGGAGACTAAGGACTCTTATACTTATGGATTTTGATGAAGTATGAGGAAAATTCATAAAATCTCAAAATAATGAATTCGAACTATGGGTAAAAGATTAGACTCATTGATTCAATATACTAATATCAACCTTAATCCTCTCATAAATCATGAGTTTATGAGAATATTGAGGGATTCTAAGCTCAAGAATTCAAATAAGACATTGAAAGTCTCATGAATTCTAAGAAATAAACATAATCAAGAGAAAGGAAACCAAAGTTTAAATGCCATTTAAATCAACTTCAAGATTCACTTAAACTTTAAACCTTAAGCCATTTTGATCCAAACTAATGAAATAAGAGTTCAATCACAATATGTGTGGTGTGTGATGAAATGCGGTGGGATGAGAGCTTTTGAAAATGTGTTAAAGATCCTAAGAATCTACATATTGTGATTGAACTTTGAATAATGGAACTAAATAATCTAGAGTTTACCTCTAATTATCCTCAACTCCTTGGTTGTTCTTGGACTTTTCCAAGATTAATCAAGCTCTTCTTCTAACTCTCTCTATTACTCTCTTAATTTAGAAGGTTTTTGAAGAAGAATCAATATAGGTATGCTAACATTCCAAATTCTAAGTTTCCAAAAAAAAGATCCTTTGTAATGGGAAGTTCATTTTATTGGAAGTTCATTTTCTGAGGGGGCTCGACCGTTGTGTCCTACGTGTAATCGACGACATGGGGGAGTTTGTTACTTGCTCAGCATGTGCATCATTTGTAAGCAAGTTGGGCACATATCCAAGAATTGTCCGCAAGCTAGATCACGACCACTGAGCTCTGTGAACTCAATTCCAGATATGAGGGGTAAATGCTTTGAATATGGGCAGCCGGGACATTTTTCCAAGGATTGTCCAAAGAAGCGACAACAAGGGGCAAGTTCTATGGCATCCAGCGGGGCAAGATCAGGACCACCCGGTGATAAAGGGAAAGGTGTGGAGCAGAGGCAAGGGAAATCTTTTCAACTTGCACCAGGAAACGTGTCAGCTACCGACTCTGTGGTGTCAGGTATACTTCATATATGTTCACATCCAGCACGAATTTTGATAGATTTAGGGTCAATACACTCATTTATTTCACATGAATTTGTCAAACATTTGGATAGCATGTCAGAATCCTTAGGGTATGATTTATCTGTATCATTACCCCTAAGTAAACTGTTGGTGACCTCTTCACTGTACTCAAAGCATGTAAAATTAGAGTAGATGATAAGGTATTGACTGTTGATTTGATTCCATTAACCATCAACTACTTTGACGTAATCTTGGGCATGGATTGGTTGTCTACGAATCAGGCTACAATTGATTGTGAATAGAAAAGGGTTAATTTCCAATTACCAGGGCAAAAAGAGTTTACCTTCCAAGGGGTTGGGGTAGCAGCGCCACCATATATGATATCAGTAATTCAGGCTGGGAAGTTGTTGAAAAAGGGTTTTCAAGGATTCCTATGTAGTGTAATTGATACACGTGTCATGGGGACTCGGGTTGAGGATATTTTGATAGTACGGGAGTTTCCGAATGTATTTCCTGAGGATTTAACAGACGTGTTGATCGAGCGGGAGATTGAGTTTACTATTAAAGTAGCACCAGGATCACAACCAGTATCGAAGACACCATATAGAATGGCACCCGTGGAACTGAAAGAGCTGAAGAATCAGTTACAAGAGTTGCTCGATAAGGGATTCATTCGACCTAGTGTTTCACCATGGGGAGCACCAGCTTAATTTATCAAGAAGAAAGATGGAACCATGCGTATGTGTATTGATTATCGGGAGCTGAACAAGTTGACCATTAAAAACAAGTATCCATTACCGAGAATTGATGATTTATTCGATCAGCTTCAGGGAGCTCAATTTTTCTCAAAGATCGACTTGAGATCGAGCTACCATCAGCTGAAAGTTAAAGAGAAAGATGTGGAGAAGACAACATTTAGGACTCGGTACAGACATTATGAGTTTATGGTCATGACATTTGGAGTTACCAATGCGCCCGCAGCTTTTATGGATTTGATGAACCGGGTATTCAAGGAATACTTAGATGAATTTGTAATTGTCTTCATTGATGATATTTTAGTCTACTCTAAAAGTGTTGAAGATCACGAAAAACATTTACGATTGGTATTGCAACTGCTTCGGGAGAAGAAGTTATTTGGTAAATTGAAGAAATATGAGTTTTGGCTTACGGAGATAGCATTTTTGGGACATGTGATTTTTAAAGAAGGTGTTTCAGTGGACCCGCAGAAAATTAAAGCAGTAGCCAATTGGAATCCACAGAAAAATGTGTCAGAAATTCAAAGTTTCTTGGGTTTGGCCGGGTATTATCGAAGATTTGTAGAAAACTTCTCAAGAATTGCGATGCCTATGACTCAGCTAATGAGAAAAGATGTTCCTTTTGTTTGGAGTTTTGAATGTGAGGAAAGTTTCAAGGAATTGAAGACTAGACTTATAACAGCACCGATACTGACTATTCCGTCGGGGACTGAGGGGTTTGTTGTATTCAGCGATGCTTTGCATCGAGGTTTAGGATGTGTTCTAATGCAGAATGGCAAAGTAATTGCATATGCTTCACGGTAACTGAAACCACACGAAACCAATTACCCAACACACGACTTAGAATTGGCAGCGGTGATCTTTGCCTTGAAGATTTGGAGACATTACCTATACGGGGAACGATGTGAAATTTACACGGATCACAAGAGCTTGAAGTATATATTCACTCAGAGAGACTTGAATATGAGACAGAGACGGTGGTTGGAGTTAATGAAAGATTATGATTTATCGATCCAATATCACCCAGAGAAGGCCAACGTGGTGGCCGATGCATTGAGACGAAAGGCAATCGGTAATTTAGCTTATGTTTTGACTTCTCAAGAGAAGCTGATTCGTGAAATGGAGCTATTGCACTGGAGGCAATTCCAAGAACTAAGGGAGCTTTGATGGCGGCTATTATAGCACAACCGACACTTGTGGATGAAATTAGAATGAAACAAGTTCAAGATCCAAATTTGAGGAAGATTTATGATGGAATACCTAAGGGTAAGCAACCGGATTTTACTTATGTGGATAGTGTATTGAAATATAGAAATTGAATTTGTGTACCCGACGTTAATGGGATTAAAGAGCCGATTCTAGAAGAGGCGCACAACACCAAATATTCCCTTCATCCGGGATGTACTAAAATGTATCGTGATCTACGAGAGAACTATTGGTGGTTTGGAATGAAGCGAGAAATAGCCGAATACGTGGCAAAGTGTTTGGTGTGTCAATGGGTAAAAGCGGAACATCAAAGATCAGCAGGATTATTACAACCATTGCCAGTACCGGAATGGAAATGGGAAAACATCACGATGGATTTTGTAGCAGGTTTACCAAAATCTAAAAGATCAAATGATAGTATTTGGGTAATCATTGACCGATTAACCAAGTCTGCGCATTTCCTAGCGATTAAGACGAATGATCCGATGAAGTTGGCAGAGTTATATGTTCAGGAAATTGTAAGGCTTCATGGAGTTCCAGTGTCTATTATCTCTGATAGAGATAGTAGATTTACATCAAGATTTTGGAGGGGTTTACAAGAGGCTATGGGCACAAGTTGAATTTTAGCACAGCATTCCATCCGCAGACTGACGGACAATCAGAATGGGTAATTCAGATATTGGAAGATATGCTTAGATTATGTGTTCTTGATTTCAAAGGTGATTGGGAACAACACTTGTCATTGGTTGAATTTACTTATAATAATAGTTTTCAATCTAGTATTGGGATGGCACCTTTTGAGGCTTTATATGGGCGTAGATGTCGTTCGCCGATTTGTTGGGCTGAGGTAGGAGAACAAAAACTATTGGGACCTGAGATAGTTCAGCAGACCAAAGAGAAAGTTAAGGTGATACAGCAACGATTGCAAACAGCTCAAAGTCGTTACAAGAGCTACACAGATTTGAAAAGGAGACTAATAGAGTTTGAAGTTGGTGATTATGTGTTCCTAAAGGTGTCACCGACTAAGGGAATTGTGAGGTTTGGAAAGCGTGGGAAACTGAATCTGAGGTACATTTACCATTTGAGATTATTGGTAGAGTTGGACTAGTAGCATACCGGTTAGAGCTACCACAAGAAATGGAGAATGTTCATAATGTATTCCACGTATCAATGTTGCGACGTTGTGTGTCAGATTCACGTCATATCATTACGCCAGAACCGTTAGAAATTAGGGAAGACTTGACTTACATAGAACATCCAGTGAGGATTCTCGATACAAAAGTTCAAGTTCTGAGGACCAAGACTATTCCACTGGTTATGGTTTTGTGGCGGAATCACTCTGTTGAAGAGGCTACATGGGAACGGGAGGATGAGATGCGTGAGAAGTACCCATTCCTATTCGAATCGTGAGGTACTTTAAGTTTGGGGACAAACTTCTTTTAAGGAGGGGAGAGATGTAACACCCGCTCCCGCGATTAATTGTTAATCATGATTTAGGCATGCATTAGCATAATTAATTGGTGTTTATTAACACATGTTTAAGTGAGTTTTAACTCACTAGTTGATTGTGGGTGTCCAAATTGGGAACCCAATGTTGACCAATGTGGCAGTCCCAAATTGGGACATAAGTTGAGAAAGTTCCATTGTGATGGGACAAAGATGGTGGAATCACCCTTATGTGCTTAAATGTTTATTAAGGCATATGTGAGATATTTATATGTTGTTTAGAATATATTGTTTATTATTAGAGACCATTTGTGTGGTCATTTGGGATACCTTGGTGAGGGCGAATTGAACACGCTATTTAATTAGTAGGCTAATTAGTAACTTCACAAAATTATGTGGGACCACCTATGGGACCCACGCGAGACATAGACAAATACCCACTTAAGTTTGGAGGACAAAATGGTTAGTCATAAAACTAGTCGGGGGTGTAATTACAAATAATTAAAAATTGGGAGGGTTTCATAATAAAATTAGAAAATGACATATAGGAGAAGTAGATACAAGAAAAGATCATATCTCTTCTTCTTCAATTTTGGGTTGGTTAGAGAGAAAATAGACGAGGGTTTCGTCGGAGCTTCTCGGCAACGATTGACGGCGTGTTCGACTACCAATTTCGATTCCGAGACTGGATTCAGACTCGTAGAGGTAAGTTCTACATTTTGGTACTGATTTTATTGAGTATAATCGTCGTAATTTTTGAGACCCAATTCGGAGCGGTAATCCGTAGTTGGTCGAATTCATGTAGGATTTTAACCCGGAGTAGATTTGGGCTTCAATTCCACAACTAGGAACGAATTGCTAAGAGGTGAGTGGTTTCAATCTTGTTTTTGGATGAGATTTGTGTTTATGTTCATTTGGGTGTAAATTACATGCCTATTTAGCTTAATCACTCATGTTTAGTTATGAATTTGTGAAAAGCATGGTGAAATGTTTATGTAAGCATGTTTAGTTGTCTATGTGGGTCAAAGGAAAGCTCGGATGAATCTTCCATGAGATTTTTCCGTGGTGACGACCACTTGTTGCTGACAACGGCATTAGACCGTACGTGGGTGGCGTGGGTCATTGGCTTGTGTCGTGGACTATTGGGGGAGTCGCGGACTTGCGGGTAGTGGCGGAGGAAATACTTACTTATCCGGAGATCAATTTACTTGTTGAGTTGAATATAAACATGATATGTCATCCGTGTGCTTGATTGATATCTCTCACTAAGCATATAACTTATATATTGTAGTGGTTATTGAATAACCATTGTAGGTGAGCACGACGGTGAGAATCCGGGGAGATGAGCTTGGGGTTCGTGGAGTCGAGGAAGCTTGTAAATGTTGTAGTTTCATGTATATAGTTGTTTTTGAGCTACACTTATAGTTTTGGTGCAAAACTTGTGGTTTGTAATAGTTAACTTGAGTTTATGTTAAAACTTGGAGAGATATGTTAGTTTTGGTTTAATCGCTCCAAGACTTGTGTAAATATTGTAATTGAAGCTTAGAATGTTGTTGGTATCTTCCATGCCTTGATAATGTAGTTTTGGGCATGTTTGAATGAAAATTTGGTTTAAAAACATGTTTTGGTTGATCATGATAGCATTGGGAGTATTTGGGAGAGATTTGAGAATTATGGGGGAGAGATTGATTTCATACCTTGTTTATTGTATATGAACATGTTAGAGTCCCTTGAAAATGTTTAGAAATGGTTTAGAAATGATTTTGAAGTGTTTTTGGAAGTCCCCATGAGGTTTGGTTTGATTATGGTAATGTTTGGGCATGTTTGAGCAGAGTTTTGACAGTAAAAATGACTTCTGCAGAGCCCGGATCGATCCGGGTTATTGAAGGGATCGATCCGGCCTTTTTCGGGGGCATTCTGATTGCAAAATCTCAAAATGGATCGATCCGGCATTTAGAGCAGATCGATCCGCTCACAATTTTGCTGCACTGTTGACCTTTACGAAATCACACATAACTTTCTCTAGAAAACTCGATTTCGCACGCCATTTTTTGCATTGGAACCGGGACTCAAAAACCTATCTTTTGGCATAAAATTTGCTATACCTTATTAATGACCATTTTGCCCTTGGGCTTGTTTTGTCTAACTCAAAGGTTGATTTGAGCGTGTTTTCATTCCTTTTCATTCCTAACTTGATGTTTGAAGGCCTTGGTGGCGTGCCACGTGTCTTGGGTTCACATGTGTGGATCCGAGGCATGACAAATACTCTCCTAAATTCGGCATTCGGTTAAAATCGGGGTGTCTACACACCTCGCCAGGTGTGATCCTTCCATACGGAGGGCACACTACTCATTGGTTACTAGATGTGAACTTCCTACGGATATGATCAATCAGACATGTTAGAGGTGACCACCACAGGGAGGCACTACTTGAGGCAGTTGTGATTGGATCCTAGTTAATGGTACACACTATCTAAGCTATGGATAAGGGATCCCACATGGGGCATTGTTCAAAAACTTAGAGATCAAATAGGTTCGGGAGTTATAACTTGTTTTGCAAGAGTTGCATAACAGATAAGTCATGATTAATCAAGAGATTGAATATTGACCACCACACGGAGGCTTGAATCGTTCATTTTGATATTCCGGCAACTTTGTTTTAAATAAGAGTTTTAAAGAGTCTTTTATTTCAAATTGTCAAATTTTGATATCAATATTTATTTTAGCTGTTTGATTTTTTTAGTAAATCATAATGTCTGGATTTGCATTTAGTCTACTTGCCATTATACTCACTCAGAACAAGTTAACTGGAAATAACTACACTGAATGGAAATGTAACCTTCACACCGTTTTAACTATAGAGGATCATATATATGTCCTTAACACCCCCATGCCCCGAAGAACCCACTGCAAATGCTTCAACTGCTACTAGACACGAGTTCAATAAATGGAAGAAATCGAATGGAATGGCCCGTTGCTACATTCTGGCCTCTATGGCTGGTGTGTTGCAACACCAATTCCAATTAAATGATTCTGCCAGTGCCATTATCAAATCCCTGAAAGAAATGTTTGGGAAGCATGGTAGGCTTGCCAGACAGGTTTCCATGCAGAAGATAATGAGTGTGAAGATATCGGAAGAGACTCTAGTCAAAGATCATATTTTAAAATGACTGGTTATTTGAATGAACTGGAGACCCTAGGTGCCAACATCGACGTATAGACCCAAGTTGATATGATCCTTAATTCGCTATCACCTTCATTCACTCAATTTAAACATAATTATAATATGAATCAAATGAATTTCTCAATGAGTGAATTAATGAGTTCTTTACTGGCAGTGGAAGGGGTGATCAAACCTGGGAGCAACGTTTTGAACGTTGAGAAAAGCTCTTCTTCTTCCCGATCTATACTGAAAAGTAAGAAAGGTAAGAAGAAGGCAAGCACTGGTGGTCCAATTGTTGGACCAGTACCAAAGATTGCAAAATCTAAGGGAAAAGGTAATGGTAAAGGGAAGGTGGGTGGCCAAGGCAAAGAAAAGTGTTTCCAATGCGGTGAGAAGGGCCACTGGAAGAGGAACTGTCCAGAATTCTTAGTTACAAGAGTTCAAGGTATGATTGAATCACATGTGATTGAAGTAAGTTTTATAAAGGATACTTCAAACACGTGGTCCATTAATTCTGGTGCAACTAACCATATTTGTAATTCATTATAGGGGTTCAGATCAACCAGGAAATGTAGTGATGGATAGATCATTCTGACTATGGGATCTAGCGCAACTGTTTCTGCGGTTACAATAGGAGTAGTAGCTTTAGAATTTTTAGACAATGAAGTTTTGTTTTTATCAAATGTACTTTACATCCCTTCAATGAGACTTAATTTAATTTCAGTTTTAAATTTATCGAATAAAGGTTATTCTTTTCATTTTGGAACTGTAGCTATGATCAAAAGAAATGGTTCTTTTGTATGTTCTGGTGTAAAATCAAATGGTTTGTATGTGATTATTCCAAATGTTCTAATGACTCTTGCATGGAACTTAATAACTCAGTGGTAACTGTGCCATCTAAAAGAAAGGAACCTTCCACTAATCCAAGAAGGCTTTGGCATATGAGGCTTGGCCATATCAATCTAAATAGGATTGGTAGACTAGTCAAAGAAGGGATCTTAGGCGATTTGGTTCTCAAACCAATAGAAGTTTGCGAGCCTTGTTTAGAGGGTAAGATGACCAAAGAGCCCTTTCTCGTAAGGGACAATAGGACCAATATATTGTTGGAATTAGTTCATACTGATGTGTGTGGACCAATAAATATTAGAGCAAGGGGTGGTCATGAGTATTTCATAACATTTATTGATGACCACTCCAGGTATGGATATGTGTACCTAATACAGCACAAGTCTGAAGCCTTTGAAAAATTCAAAGAGTTTAGGGATGAAGTGAAGAAGCAATTCGGCACACATATCAAGGCCATTCGATCTAATCGAGGTGGCGAGTACCTCTCTAATAAGTTTATTGATCACCTCGTACAGAATAAGATTTTGTTATAGTTGACTGCACCTGGTACGCCTTAGCAAAACGATGTAGCGGAGAGAAGGAATCAGACACTTTTAGACATGACTTGGTCGATGATGAATTATTCTGAGTTGCCATTATTCCTTTAGGGTTATGCTTTGGAAACCGTTGCATACATACTAAATCTCGTACCAAGCAAATCTAATTTCAGGACACCATGGGAGATGTGGATTGGCGCAAGCCTTCTTTGCAACATCTCTGGATATGGGGGTGTCCTGCACATGTGCTGAAAGGAAAGATGAGCAAGTTGGATTCTAGATCGGAAGTGTGTTATTTTGTAGGATATCCAAAGGGTACTTATGAATGGTATTTTTATGATTCAAGAGAACAGAAAGTGTTTGTTAGTACAAATGCTATTTTCTTGGAGGATGATTATATCATGAACCATAAACCTAAGGGAAGGATAGATCTGTTAGAAATAGATGGAGAGCCTTTATTTCTTTAACAGTTCAAAGTGATGTAAGACAAGAAAATACCACTTCTTCACCCATTTTCACATCGGTACCTCGTCGTAGTAGGGGGATTATCAGCCAGCCTGATAAATACATGTTCTTAGGAGAAGTTTTTGAAGTTGTCTCTATAGAATTTGAATTTGATCCTACTATGTATGCAGAGGCAACGGCTGATGTTGATTCAGCTCATTGGGTTAATGCTATGAAGGCTGAATTGGAATCTATGGATTCCAATCAGGTCTGGGATCTTGTAGAACTTCCAGCCAATA
This sequence comes from Hydrangea macrophylla, assembly GCA_033977485.1. Lineage (NCBI taxonomy): Eukaryota > Viridiplantae > Streptophyta > Magnoliopsida > Cornales > Hydrangeaceae > Hydrangea > Hydrangea macrophylla. Next base: position 95,068,402 of record CM066994.1, read on the forward strand.
TTAAACCCATTGGCTATAAGTGGGTCTATAAGAGGAAAAGAGGATTTGATGGAAAAGTTGAGATCTTTAAGGCAAGGCTTGTAGCAAAAGGTTATACTCTGAGGGAGGGCATTGACTATGAGGAAACTTTCTCGCCGGTAGCCATACTCAAGTCCATCAGAATACTCTTATCCATTGTCGCATGCCTAGATTATGAGATTTGGCAGATGGATGTCAAGACTGCATTTTTGAATGGAAATCTTGAGGAGGATATCTATATCCAGCAACTAGAAGGCTTCATAGCAGGTGGGAAAGGTAACTTGGTATACAAGTTTCAAAAGTCCATTTATGGGCTCAAGCAGGCATCCAGGAGTTGGAACATTCATTTTGACCAAGCGATCAAGTCATTTGGTTTCATATAGAATTTGGATAAGCCTTGTGTATACAAGAAGTGTGAAGGGAAAGTGATAGCTTTTCTTGTGCTTTACGTTGATGACATTCTACTCATTGGGAATGATGTAGGGGCATTGTTATCAATTAAGGTTTGACTAGCTAGTACTTTCGATATGAAGGATCTAGGATAGTTGAGCTATATCCTTGGGATAAAGCACTTTCAGGAACATAAGCGAAAGATAATGGGATTATCTCAAGTTGGTTATATCGAGAAGGTACTAACTAGGTTTTCCATGGATAATTTGAAGAATGTTTATTACCTTTCAGGCATGGTTTAACATTCTCTAAGGACCAGTGTCCAAAAACATAGGAGGAGAGGAATCGCATGGCAGGAATTCCCTATGCTTCAGCAGTGGGAAGTCTCATGTATGCGATATTATGCACTAGACCAGATATCTGCTTTGCTATTGGCATGTTTAGCAGGGATTAGTCGAATCTAGGTCTAGAACACTGGACAACCGTCAAGCATATTCTTAAGTACTTGAGAATGACTAAAGATTACATGCTTATGTACGGTCTTGATGAGTTAATTCTAGTAGGATACACTGACTCGGACTTTATGTCAGATAAAGATTTGAGGAAGTCGACGTCCGGACATCTCTTTACCTTCGGAGGTGGTGCTGTTAGTTGGAGGAGCATTAAATAGAAATGCATTGCAAACTCAACTACAGAGGCTGAGTATGTGGTTGCTTGTGAAGCTGCAAAGGAAGTTGTTTGGCTCAAGAAGTTCCTCATGGAACTTGAGGTGGTACTAGCGACGCTGTCACCTATTACGCTATACTACGATAATTGTGGGGCAGTGGCTCAGCTGAAGGAGCCAAGGAAACACGAAAAGGGAAAGCACGTAGAGCGGAAATATCATTTAATTTGAGATATTGTTCAATGTAGAGATGTGACTGTCACCAAGATTGCCACCGCTGATAATCTTGCAGATCCGTTTACAAAGGCCTTGCCACAGAAGGTCTTTGATCGTTATCTAGATAGTCTAGGTCTTAGATATAGTCTTGAATGGTTATGAGTGCAAGTGGGAGTTTATTGTTTGTGCCCTCAAACCATTATTTTGTGTATGAGACATTGACATTTTAATATATGGATATCGGCTTTACATTTTATTATGTATGTTTCTTTCATGAAATGATTGTTAATCCTTAAGTATCATAGTAAGTAATTCGTGTATGTATGAGAAGCATACAAGTGAGAAATGAATTATTATTCATTGATACTTAGAATTTGTCACAGTGGATGACGAGACTGGATATCTCATCATGTGTACACTGTAGCATGATTGACTACCATTGAATGGAGTGATTAATCTCAATCACTAGAGTATAACTCTTAGTTAATATGCTAGTGCTTATAGTGCATTGACGGACCTGAGTTTTCCTATTGACACTTAACACTGTCAACAGTTGATAGGAACTCATTGTCACAATCCATCTCGCTACTCGCAGAATTATGACACGTGGCACACCACCAAGGCTTATCCAGCTCCAATAAAGTTAATAGAAGCGGTAAACATAAGTAAAAGTCATTCAAATCCGAGTCATAAAAAGTTTTTCCAATTGGAACACTTCCCAAAGAGAATTTAGTTTTGAAACAGAGGTCTAGTCGACTAAATTGGGGCTTCGGTCGACTGGAGATCAAAAGCAGTAAGTTTAAAAAGTTTAACAGCCCTGTCTAGTCGAATGTGGCGGGGACTCAGTCGACTGGGGCCTCAATTTTTCAGTCGACTGACCCTTGTCCAGTCGACTGGGCACTATGCATGCAGAATGCCCTCTTTTCGTGTAGGAACCAGTCGACTGATGTTCACCCTTCAGTCCACTGATGCCTCCGAAAACAAAAAAAAATCTCCTAGTAATGTAAGGGTCCAGTCGACTGTAACATGGATCAGTCGACTGATTCCTAGCAGTTTGCTGAGCATTTTGCAAAATCCCACTCAAGGTTCTCCAAACAATTACCAACACATACGTGCAATATTGTAACGGTTTAAAATACGATTACAGGGGTGTGAATACAAAATGTAGTGCTTTGAAACTACCCCATGATCCTATTACAATATATTACACTTCCGAAATTCATATACAAGTTTAGGAAAGAGAGAACAAAAGGCATAAATAAATGTGATTCCCCCGACATTCCTCGGCCTCACTCCTCACGCTTCTTCTTGCCTTTCTTCTAATCAATTGCAATGGAGTAAAGCTCCACTGCTTAGCTATATGCTAAGTGTACAAATTCTAACATATGAATATATGAAAAAACATGCTTTAATCTCATAAATCACATCAATAGTCTCTAGGGAGAAAAATACGCATTCATCCGATAGCGGCAAGTCCAAGCCTTAAACCGCGATGTCAATGGCTAGTCCAAGCCTACAACCATTACATCACTTAGTGCCCTGGCAAGTCCACGCCTTAAACCATGCACAATAGCCATAGCGACTAAAATTCTCAAACATCGAGAAGCTTACTCCGACATGAATTTGTATAAGTCCCCTTTTTGACCCACATACACAACTTAATGTGCTCGCGTAAATTTAGACACTTTTCACATTTAAGTACGTGCATAATTAACGGGCCTAAGATTAACACATGAATTTTTCCCAGATCACAATTTCATCATCGAATTCTAAAGCATGTATTTCACCTATATAACATAGGTTAGGATTTCATATCTCGTGCGATTTTCCCCAAACTTTGAAGGATCGACTAGAGGTTGATTAAACGTCAGATCTCAGATTACAAGTGATTTCTACAAGTTTTATTAGGTTTTTTCCAAAAGTCTAGAAATTAGATTTTAACAAAAGTTGGACAAATGAGGCCTAAGAGGTATCAAAACGTAGATCTTACCTCCAGGAGTCCAAATATGAAATTTAGTGAAAAACTGACGGACGAACGGTCATCGTATGTCTCCAGCAAGATCGTGGTGCTAAATATCTCTTCTCTCTCCTCTCTCAAGATGTTTTGTAAAGTTTATAACAAATGAAATTTTCACTCTCCTCTATTTATAGACAATCTTTTCAAAAATTACGTTTAACTCCCCGCGAGTTTCACAAACTTCTAATTAACTCTTGAAACGTTGCGCACATCCACTTTACACCTTTACGTGTAAAAACTATAAATTATAAAAGTTTTCAACTAAGTCTCGTTTGGGTCTAAAATTACGTTCGAAAACTAAATTCTGTGAAATTTCTACACAACCTACCTTTTATTTAACGTGTTACTCACGTTCTCATCGCAGTGTTCAAAAATGCTCTATAGCGATAACAAAACTACCAAAAATTATACTACACATGTATAATTCACTATTCATAAAATACTATATATTTCAAATAAAATTTAAATCACATTAATTCCATTTACTCATGCTGATGCAATCTCGATTACCAATTTCTCGTGTCCTAACTGACAACTTACCATTGACTCACAGTCAACCTCATCCTCAATTATCATATGACATTGATAATTCACAAAATCTAAATATGCATGATAAAATCATGAAATTTTGGAACGGGTGTGACACTCATAACTTGTACTACGTATAAGGTTTGTGTTCTCAATCTTGAGATGATTATGAACACAGACTATGAATATGGCTGCTTTGACTCACCCATCAATAAGGTCTATAAAAAATCAACACCTGGGTATCTTGGGTATGTCATGTTCATAGGATTGTGAACATATATTGTCAAGATAGAATCTACCCTCTTATAAAGAGTAAGCATTCCTTTGAGAATGTCACCGAGTTGATTACTGAAAACTGCAGTCTTGTTGATAAGTAGTTATCAACATATTTTGTAATCATGAGAGGTGAATGAGACTCAAAGAATGGAAGATGTAATCATTATTTAGGTTGATAGTAATAGTTATCTGACTACCTAAATATAATTATGAATGCTGACGGTAGAGGAACATTAGTACACCATATAAGTCTTGATATCACTTCAGATTTATTCTTTTGCGTTGGAGTGCAGTTATTGTTATATAGTAGAGTAAACATTAACTGACCAGTTGGTCAATTTGCTGATCAAAGAGTTTGGTCATTGGGATTTACAACTGATCTGAGCCAATAATAAAGAACCTTGGAGGTCCCACTCTTAGCTCTACTAGGATACTTGGAAAGGCACATAAGGATACTGTCAAGATAGGTTTAATCGATTGAAAGAGTTTTGATCGATTGAAGTCTGGACAGATTCGATTGATCGAAGGTTCAATCGATCGAAGTCACTTCCATCAATTGAAAGTAAGGTCGGTTTTGGGAATCTATAAATAGGGCAGCTACGTCCAGAAATTGAAGTTCGTCATTTTTAACATCCCTAAGCTGTAGATACTGTTTAAGGTTCCCAGACCTTCTCTTTCCTCTCATTAGAGATCCCACCATCTCTAGCCTCTCCGGGAAGCACTCACAGGAGACATAAGGGTGAAAACAACCTAGTGGAGGCTGTTGCACCATGAAGGAAGAAGAGAATTAAAATTGGGTTCAAGACCTGAGATATAAACTCTTCTCCCTCTTGTGTATATGCATCTATAGAGTTAATAAGTAGTAGATCCGAGCTACTAATTAGTTTTATACAGTGTATTTTTCGCTGTGTATGATTTAAAGATTTATTGAAACCTAAATTCCTACAACATCAAGCTCAGTATTGTAGGCATACTACTTCACAAACTCATTCACAATATCCTCCCATTCACAGGTCTTGGAGGACTCAAGAGATAGGAACCATTGCAAGGCTCCTCCAAACAGGTAACGAGAGAACAATTGGGCCAAGTGCTCATTCCCTCATCTCATAGGTCTTAAGGCCGTGTCATACATTTTTAGGTGGCTTTTGGGATTTTGGATCCCGTCAAACATTTCTAGGCTAGGCATCTTAAACTTCTCAGGGTATTTGATCTTTGTGGGCTCAAAGAAACCCTCTAGTGACAGGTAATCGTTGACACTAAGAGATTTCCTCGTCACGCTCTCTAGAAGGTCTAACTTATCCTTCATTATCTTTCCAGAATCTTTGCATACACCGTCATCGAACCAATCCTCCTCCTTGATAGGATCAGATCAACGGGTTCTTAGGTGCAATAGGCGGAGGAGGTGAAGTGGAATGAGTGGATCAATAGCAGGCAGGCCCTGCTGGTTTACTGTAGCATGCCCCAAACAATCTATCAAAAATTGTTACTATTGCCCCTGGCGGGCCAAGGTATTCTCTAACTATTCCATCCTCTCTTGTTTTTCAGCCATAGGTATCCCAATACTAGTAGTTTGGACTAATCTTCTTGAACCAGGGGGACGGACCCAAGAAGGTGTGCTCACGATTTTCCTTGAAGCTATCTCTAGACAGTCTGCATACCCACATGTGCTCGATTTAAGAAACCATTACCTGTCATTATCGTTTTTCTTTTTTATTTTAGGTTCCCTCAATGCTATGTATGCTTATGCGAAGAGAACAGATCCGGTAACTACTTTATCAACATGTAGCCATAAAACTCCTAGTCTTATCATCTAGTATTCCCTCTCATCCCGCTGGCCACCATAATCAATGTCATACTAGCCATTCCATGCCTAGAATTTCACATGTGACAGGGTTTATGATGAAGTCAAAAAGGGTCCCCCAACAAGAGTCCTATATACCCTCCATTACAGGGTTTGGTGTGGTAAGTGGACTACTTTTTATACCATTAGGTACGTGCTAGGGCAGGGAAGTCCTCTGTTGAGGGGATCTGACAGGTTGCAGTACCTCGGCTTTGGTCTTCCCCAGCTTCCTAAAACTAGTGGACGTGCGATCTTCATAATATAAAGTCAAAGAACCTTGAAAGTTTTGGAGTCTAACTCTCTTAGTTCATTCCCCAGTAGAGTCGCCAATTGTGGGTACTCGAACCAAGCTTGGGGCCTAGAAGGATTAAGCCCTCTTGATTGTCTCATTTCAAATCTCATGTCAACAATCACGAGTGAGGTTTACCACCATTCATTAGCCTTTATCCAATCCGATCGATTTAGATTACTCATATTTTGGATTCCATGGGACTTTTTAACCAACCCGAGGCAAAAATCAATGCCCATGATCCATATGCGAGGCTACACAAGTGAGTTATCCATGTTTATCCCACAAGGCTAAATCCGAAGAGATCCTCACTAATAGAGTCGCCACTTGGTTTGATAAAGGAAACCAAGAAAACTAAATCTCTCAAGTCCAATGGATAGAGAGCACCGCGCCGTCGTCACCAAAGAACTCGGTTCGGGGGTTAAGGTAGGAGAGATGAATGAGCTAGATCGTGCTAAAACACCCCCTCTTGCCCCGTCCGAAGATAGACCTCTACTCGGCTTTCATGGTATTTGACTAGATATTATGTGAACCGTTTCTTTGTACTAATGCAATTCTAATTCAAGTTATAAACAACTAATAAAAGAAAATCGTACAAGAAACTGTACATGTATCACACAATGCACATGCTAAAACAGCAATTCAGGGACTAAATGTATTACTACGCTCCCCTATGCATGCGAAAGGAAATAAAATCAAATTAAACGTAAAAATCGCACACAAAACCCTAGAAAAACATGATATCTATGCACAAGTAATCATTTAGGGAATTAAAATTTGTAATTTATCCACCTAATCATGTTCCTATCTGATCCTAGGAAAATAATAAATAAGAGGGAATGAAGGACTTACCTGGGATAGCATAGCATTCCCAGTTATATCGTAATTAACCATGGTTAGAACAATAATAGCAATGTATAGAGGATAATATAAGTGAATATCCAACTATTCTAAGCATGGATATCATATACACATATGTCCAAACATGACCATTGTATTAGCCTAATTAAGTGTTATCCCTAGTATGGATAACCTACTATTCTAAGTGAGGATAGTGTACGAGTGTATGCATGTGCGTGGATACATGGATAATAACTACTATGCATGGATAACCTACTATCCTAACTAGTATGAATTACTACATGATTCCTATATGAATGCCCTAATTCTAGACTCATAGATCCGATTAAGGCTTTGTTATCTCCGGGGTCGGATATCCATGGATTAGATGCAACTCTACAGCTCCAGCTACCACAAACATTTGGGGTAGCTCTACATGGGATAACTCCAGTTTAATGGATACTACAAACAGGGAGATACAACTACCCTAGAACTTTAAAGATCAAAAGCAATAAAAATGAAGAACGCGAATAACAAACAAGAAATTCAAACTTGATTTGAGAAAGATAAAGATCCAAATAGGAAAATAAAGCAAAGAAAACAAAGAAGAAGAAGGAGCTTATCTCAAGAACTTCCCTCAAAATACTTCTGCAGGGCTTCACCGGCACCGTGGACTCCAAGAACCTTAAAAAATCTAAAAGATTAAACTTTCCAAGAACTTTGAGAGCTTCGGAATCCTGTAAGGGGGTTTTATTGAGCTCTCTAGTTCTTAGGATTTTTAGGTGTGTTGGATGGGGAGGGTAGGACCCCCTTTTAATAGTTGAAGATTTGGGTGAAAAATGTTATAGTTAAGCGATGTGGGATCAAAAAAACACAAATTTTCAAAATTTTGGGCGTTTTCACGCGAATTGGGGTCAAATGAAGGGTCCAGAACACATCTAAAATATCTGAGAGCCATAGTGGCACTCAGGGGTGCCACTAAGCTTGAGAGCCACCATGACTCTCAGTCTAGAAGTTATGTTTTCACTCCAGACTTTCTGGACTTCGTTCTCTCACATCGGTTATCCTTTTTGGACTTGTGATATACCGTTGGAAAGGTATGAAAGTCTAGTTTAAGTTTTTTTTTGGTCTCAATCAAAAAGTGTTTGTAGATTTTGAGTTATGGTCAAAAGAGTGAGCTGACTCCAAGAAGGAGCAAACTTGTGAGGTGCAAAAAGGGTAAAAATTCTCCAAAGTGGTTTTTGGCCAATGTGAAGGCTTGGGTCATTAATTTAGCCTATTTTAGGACTATTTTGTAAAGGGAGTTCTCAGGATCCCACCCCGAGATCCCGATTTTGTTCGGTAAAAGAAATGTTTTGGTCATTTCATGTGAAAAAACTATCTTAAATTGGATTTTTATCTCTAAATTGAGTTTCTAACGTACCTAAGTCTTGCTAAAGGTTATTCTAACGTATCTCGGAGACCACGATGCTTCTCGGTGTTCTGCTTTATAAAAACCGACAGTTCACAAATCCTGATTTCAATCATCAGGTTGTTCTTGAGGCAGGGTTCCTTCTGTCGAACAAAATAGGTGTCTACAGTGTGTATGTGTACAATTGCCCATAGGTGGAATTAAAGCCTTCCCACAATGCTCGCCTATGTAGAATTTTCTCAATGTTCTTCACTCTCTCTCCTTTTTATCTCTCATTTAATTCAATTATTTCTTCAACAAATGACTGTTTACTCTCATCTTCCAAAAGATATAGCTTATGGCTACCGAAGTTGAAACTTCCCATCCATTTCTGATAAATTGCCCGTGGAGCATTCATCATATATATATATATATATATATCTCCGCTCTTTACACCCAGTTATCATTCTCATATCGTTGCAAAGTCCGCGTTAATTGGTTGATTTTTACTGTTTGGGTGGTGATGAAACAATGATTTCCAATGTTGAAACAATGAATTCCAAAGTCTTTTGTGTTTGCAAAGCATTTATGGTCAAACCGCCAAAATCAACTAAGTCTAAGAGATTAAACCATCGAAGATAAAAATACGCAAACACGGCTTTGAGTTTGGAGGATGATTTGAATTCTTCTTCTCATAGAATATTAATAGTGAAAATACTTTAATGAAAAGATGGACTTTTATTGTGCACATCAACATGCTCATCTAGCGAATTTTTCAATGAATTGCTGCGTTATTGGATTTGTTTAGAGAGGTGTGACGAAGACATGAATAGATAAAGAGTAGGTATAAAAGATAAGTATAAAGACCACGGCATAATATAGATTTTCTATATATACATTACCTTATTTGATATTTCTATAAAGTTCACTTGTGCAATTGCAATTTTGTATCAAGGCTGATAATCAACCAATTTATTTTTCTAAAAGATTTGTTAGGTTTGCAGATCCACTGAGGAAAAAGATAAGGGTAGAAAAACAATTTTAATTGTGTTTTTCTCCATACTTAAATAATATTGAAATTTAAAAAATATTAAATATTACTGTAACTTAACAAAAACAAAAAAAAAAAATCAATGAAGACGACTCACAAATTTTAAATTTTGAATGCATGTCCCATTAGAGTTTTTTTTCTTCATGTTTTCCTTACTATTTTTCTTGCCATCCTAGTACTGCTCATGACTAGCTTGATAAGTATTGTTTGACTTCTATATGTCATTTTAGAATTTAAAGACAAACAAAGACAAAGTTTTCCACAGAAGACTTTCCGACAGTATTAATTGTTAATGTAACAATGGAAGACTAATGACTAATGTTATGGATATCAAATCCTAATCTTTTTAATCATAAATAATGTGGTGTATATTGAGACTAGTTAAAATCACTTTTAACGAAATTCTGGTTGTCATTTAAGTTAGAATTTTAATGTCGCATCAAAATGTTAATTGAGAGAGGTTCTTTTAGGGTGATGCTAATGTCAAAGCACAATATACTAATGTCAAACTACAAAGTGTCACTAAAAGTTTTAGTGACACTTAGATATGTGTCACTAAATTTTTTAGTGACACTTTATGCTTTAGTATTAGCACATTGTATTTTGACATTAACACTAGTCGTTCTTTTATGATAAATGGTCAATTTGAAAACGCATTCAAAAATCAAAGGAGCACCCATCTACATGAGTTGAAGATCTCCAAAAATAAAACACAAAAATAAATGCATAAATACACGGGTCTACCTTTTTTTTTTTATTGAAATAAATACAGGAGTGTACTAAAAAGAATAAAAAATGGTTAACCCGGCCCCATTGAGGTTTATATAGGAGAAAAAACAACTTGTAGGCAAACCAAATAGACCTCAATCCACGTGATGAGAGTGAGTCTCCAAGTTATAAGCAGGGGTAGGCCGCCGTACACGGTTGGCAAATTTTTTCTTTCTTACTCTTTAGAAAGGCTTCAAAAAAATATTGAGTACGACCTAAAATAACATTTTTATATATAATATATGTTAATTCAATTGTTATAGGGTTCATGCAAATATTTTGTTTAAAAAATAAACACCTTATATATTTTATCAAATTCTTGGGTTTGAATGGATCAAGGATTCAAGATATCATCGATGAACATTTTAATGAACTGATTCAAGTAAGGCCGGAAAAGGGACAAGCGGGGTAGAATAAGTTCAAAATTCACTCCATGCGATAAGGAGGCCCAAAAAATTTTTACAAATCAAACAATAACATGTCTCCATGTATAACATGTCTGATATAGAAATTCTACCTTCAAATCAGTAAGTAAGCCCAAAAATTTCGATTCTAGGATGCATTCCCCAAACCCCATTATTTAAAGGATTCTGTCATCTAATATCGCCTTAGCCCCTAATTTGTTGGGATCGGTCCTATTAATCCAATTGCCCAAGGAAGAATTGAAACAGATAGTGATTAATAATAAAAATGATAAAATATCTTCCCAAAGAAAATCTAAAAAAAAAGGAACTTTTTATTATCGCAAGATTCACAAGAATATCACAACTATCCCAATTGGGCTGTTAAGAAAAAGAAGAAAGAAAAAAATGGGCTTATTAGAAGGGAAAAGAAAAAAAGAAAAAAAGAAAAAATAAAATAAAAAAAAAAAACCGAAGGGAGGGAGTCGTTGGGAAAAATTCCAAAAAAGTATACTATATATATATCTCCTCGAACTCCTCCATTTTCGTCCTCAGCTTCAAGTGAAGGACAAAAGGCAATAACTGTCTGAAAACAGGGGATGGGAAAGGCGACGAAGTTGCGTTATCTTCAGTGACGACCACCAATGTCATCCCTCACGGCGTAGCCTACACGTGTCATCCCCAACTTCCACTGACACCAGATAGAGGCAGAGCCCGCCTTCTCTCTCTCTCTCTCTCTCTCTCTCTCTCTCTCTCTCTCATCACCCATTCCAACTATATCTCATATCTGTGTCTATATCTATATATATCCTCCTCGAACCAAGCAAACAGATATATCTGCGACGATTTGAAAATTTGAATACCCAAGAATTGTAGAGAGAGAGAGAGAGAGAGAAGTGATCGAATTGGGGGATTTTTGGAAAATGGATCACTCGGCCGATGCTCACCGGACCGATTTGATGACGATTACTCGGTTCGTGCTGAACGAGCAGTCGAAATATCCAGAGTCGCGCGGCGATTTCTCCATTCTCCTCAGTAACATTGTTCTTGGTTGCAAGTTCGTTTGCTCTGCTGTCAACAAGGTCTCTTCTCTTCTTATACAATCAATATATATATATATATATTTGGTTCTCAAGTTCTTGGAAGTTTCGTTTGAATTTTTATTTGTTAATTTTGATGGTGCAGCTAGCTTAGTGTAAAATTCAGGTTAGACATACAAAAACGCGTATAGTATGTGATGTGTATATAGGTAATGCATGTGTACACATGTGTATGTACTGTAATTGTACATCTTCGGTTCTCAAGTTTTCGAATTTTCTGGAGCAGCTCAGAAAGGAATTCAGGTTGTTTTAAATTTGAATTTAGATATCTGAGTAATCGTATATCAATAATGTTAGGCACACAACACCAATCACAGCACATGCTTTACATGCATGTACATATGCATATATTTGTGTTGTGCGAATTTTTCACACATTACCCACACTTTTTTGGAAAACACAAAGTACGTACATTTAAACCATGATTTTCATTTGTATTATGGTTTGTGTTATATTCCTATCATTATTCCTAGTATATACATATGTACAACAAGTTTGTTTCTATTATAATCTCTCTCTGTGGAATATAAATATATATATATATATATTTTCTTTTTCTTTTTTTATTTAATTTTTTTTATTTTTGTGGAGAAATCTAAATTTCTTTCAAATATTGAATGGATCCCCGAAAAACAGGAGTAAAGTTGGTTTGAGGTTTGAAATGTTCTGCTATTTATGTATTTATTTATTAACATTACATATGCAATGTTTACCTTCTTTTTTTTTGGGTCATTTGTCTTTATCTAGGTTTGTACTTTTTAGTTCATTCAAAAACACAATAGAGAAAACAGGGGGGGGGGGGGGGGGGGGGGGGGGGGTGGTAGTTTGACCTTTTCTTGTCATTTGCTTTTATTCCCCCCACTTTTCTATTCAGCAAATGAAGCACAAGTTCACAAATTTTCCCTTTGTACCCCTGCCCTGCATTACTGCTATACTTCTTTGATTCGGTTAGGAAAATTAAAGAAAATAGTAAGAAAAACGCTTTTCTTTGTTTGGTTATCCAGGTAAAATTAACTAGGGGTGTATTAACCTATTGTAAACTTTTAAGTAAAAATTTTCAGTACTTGGAACACAATTTTTGTACAAATTCAGTATTTTTAAATTTTCAACATTTAAAATTCCGTGCTTAATTTACAGTTTTATCAAACAAGGTGGATTGAAAACTACATTGATTTATTTATTTATATATTTTAAATTTGGCATGTCACAACCCTGCAACTTTTCTTTATTGTCTACAATGTGTATTTCTGATTTTTTTTATTCATCATTTTTTATTTTTCTTTCCATGTCCTTCAGTAGATGAGCAAACCAAACGAAGCTTTAGAGTACAGAAAATATGTTATTTCTAATAAAAGAAAATTTTGATTTGGATTTGATGGAAATTGAACTAGCATGCCAGTACGGAAGATCTTCCTGAGCATAAAACTGATTTTTGAAAAGGAAAATCCTTTTTCCATAACCGGATGGAAAATTTTTCTCCTTAATTTCCATCATTTAATATTTTGTTCTTATTAGAAAAAGTGTCGTGCAGGCGGGTCTTGCCAAACTCATCGGACTAGCTGGTGAAACCAATGTTCAGGCAAGTTCTTAAGCAATTTTGAGTTCTTATTGACTATATAAAATGCTCAATTGATTAGTGTTATACTATTCTAGATGGTTATATTTCTGGTTTGACATTAGGGTGAAGAGCAAAAGAAGCTGGATGTGCTTTCAAATGATGTTTTTGTCAATGCTTTGGTCAGCAGTGGCAGAACTGTAAGTTACTGGAAATATTTGTTTTTTTTCATGGGTCAAATACACTTCACTACCCTATATTTTATCTGAAACATCATTTCCAGTAATCTATTATGAATTGCATCACTTACGCTCCGTTTGTTTTGATGTAAAATGTTTTCCGGAAAATGCTTTCATGTACTAATTATAAGGTGAAAGCATTTTCTGGAAGATATTTTACGCTAAAACAAACGGAATTAATGCCGTCCATTTTACATCGAATTCAATTGATGACAATTGAGACAAGTGATTTCAGCCCTCAATGTGTTAATAATTGTTCTAAATTGAAATTGATTCAAATTGATGATCTCAATACATACAATTTATAGTAGTTTAATCCAAAAAAAAAAAAAAAAAAGATTCAATTTGTAGTAGAGGGTCTAAGATGCAATTTATGAAAAAAATCGGGTGTACCAAAATGTAAATGACCCCCTCTCTCTCTCTCTCTATATATGCATATATATATTTTTCCTTGTGTTAGTGGGATGTTATGATTTTCTCACAAGAGTGTGAACCTTTATCCAGTGCATACTCGTCTCTGAAGAAGATGAAGAGGCAACATTTGTGGAGGCATCTAAGCGGGGAAGGTCTTTTTTGATGCTCTCTTTCATTGGATATTTATCTATCTATCCTCTTTTGTTTTTTTTTTTTATTGCAAAGCATGAACATTCCATTTCACAAAGAACAAATACAAAACAGAAGAAAAAAAAAATACATGATAAATCACAGCAATCTTTGGTTTGTACTGCAATCTCCAAAACTATGATATCGCGGACTGTGGCGTAGCTCAAACAATGAGTTGTCTGTAGGAGAAAGCTGCCAGCAACCATAGCAAAGATTCGAGCTTCAAATCCACCGTGACTGCAAAAAGGGCGCCGAACAAACAACAGATCTAACGCAGATCTGTGTGGAACAGGGCCAGATCCAACCATGGAAAATGGAGACAAAGAGATCTAATCTATCCTCCTTTTCGAAATGTCATAAATTTGGGATGAAGTATTTGGGAATGCTTAAAACATGACGGACAGTCCCATCTTTATCTGGTTTTTATGAAACCCCAAGTATTGGGTCGGTTCGATAAAGAATTAGTTCTGTAGTATTTTAATTCATACATAGGCTCCTATGTAATAAAAAAGCACCAACACAAACTCCGGACTTTTGAACAACAAAATTGGTTCTCTTTTTGAAGAACAAAATCGGTTCTTATAAGACCCAAATAGCCTCTTATTTCTTTAATTTCTGATTTATCGGTCCTAATGGTGCAGGTATTGTGTTGTTTTTGATCCTTTAGATGGATCTTCTAACATTGACTGTGGCGTTTCAATTGGAACGGTACGACTTCTCATTGAAATATAATTTGTACCTTCAAAAGTGCTCTGATGACCTCTAGTGCCAATTAAAGCTATTGTTCAAGAAAAACTTGATATTGCAGTGATCAATTGGATGTCTTCTCTTTCATATAGATTTTCGGAATTTATATGATGAAAGATGGCTGTGAACCAACTTTAGATGATGTAATGCAACCTGGGAAGTATATGTTAGCAGCTGGATATTGCATGTATGGAAGCTCTTGCACGGTAAGAAGAATCACCTTCCGTGTGGATTAAGGCTCTGTTTGGTTTATAGATCTGGACAAGGAAAAACATCCCTAATGTTATCCCCCATGCTTAAATAACACTAGAGGCTCTAAATGTTAAAAACATAGTACAAACTCAAGAAAATGGGAAAATATTTTACTCAATGTTTCTTATCAACCAAACAAAGGAAAATGATTTTTTTAAGTGCTTTCTTTTTCTTGCCCTCACTAAATCCAAGAACCAAACAGAGTCTAAATGCTCAATTGTTTGGTCAACCAGACAGTATTTTATGGTAGCAACTTTCTGGTCCGTAGGTTGAATAATCTGATATTTTTGTGACTTTTCAGAGTGATTAAACCTCCTAAATAATAAGAGAATTATCAGTTCATGTGCTTTTTATCTGCACCTTAGGATTGTAATACTGATGTGGGGTTTGCAATGATTTTGCAGCTTGTGTTGAGCACTGGAACTGGTGTTAATGGGTTTACCTTAGATCCATCTCTTGGCGAGTTCATTCTAACCCATCCTGATATTAAGGTAACATATCACCTCTCTTTGAATTTTTTTTTTCAGATAAACAAGCAGTTTCTAATAAGCACTAAACTGGTTGGATGATTGGTTTAAACTTTCTAATCACTCTGCTTGAGTTCTGTTAAATCCTCTGGCCGTGATGGGCTGCAAACACATTTGTTCGTAAAGTGATATATCTTCCATAAATTTGTGTACTTATTTTACCTTAGTGTGTCTAATATGTCATATTTAGACCACCTTTGAACTTTTGTAACCAATTTAAAATTTTCATCGGGTTTTGATAATTTTGAACTTTTGGCTTCTTGATTATAAAACATAAACTTAGGCTTCGTTTGGTTTGGTTTGCCGGTTTCTATAAGGAAAAGGAACACGATAAGGAAAACTACTTCCCTAGTGTTTGCATCCATCTTTAAACAACATTAGAATTGAGAAATATTCAAGATTGAGTATAAACCCAGAAAAGAGGAAGGAAACTGACTAAATTCAAGATTTCTATTTTTTTTCACCCTTTTATACCTTTAGTTTTCTTTATTAATCAAACAAAGAGAGCTGTTTTTCTTTGTGTTTTATTTTTCTTTCCCTCACTAAATCCTTGAACCACACAGACTGTTAATGAAAATACAATACATTTTTTTTTAGTGCATTCACTTTAGTTGAGAACAAGCAGCCGACCAGCATAGTCATTGCAATTTCTGTTAGTATAATCTTTTGCTACCACGAGTCAAGGTGGAGAACATATCTGAAGTTTTCAATAGTTCCAGGAATCGTCGTTAAATCATATGGAACTGAGCATTTCTTTTAGTATTGTTGGGGAATCTTATTTTCACACCTGATTTTCTTTATCAATGCCCCTGCATGCAGATTCCGAAGAAAGGAAAAATCTATTCGGTAAATGAAGGAAATGCAAAGAACTGGGATGGTCCAACGACAAAGTATGCGTAACCCTGTATAGTAATCTCTCATTTTGTTAGTTATCCAGCATTGATTCTCTTTGAATTTTCAGATACGTGGACAAATGCAAGTTCCCTAATGATGGTTCATCACCCAAGTCCCTAAGATACATCGGAAGGTACTAGGATTTTCAACTGAGAAACTATTGTCAAGTGTTTTGAATTCTTTATTTGGTGATTAAATGCATTTTTAAATCTACATTTCTTTTGGTGCCTTCACCAAATGACATCCTGTGTGTTTGATAAAGAACTAATTCTTGGAGATTTTTGAGCCAGGCACAAACTCCTATGTAACCAAAAAGCCACTGCACAGACAATGAACTATTAGAACCGGTTCTTTTCTGAACAATAGGACAAGTTCTTGTATTACTCATAAAGCCTCTAAATCTTCTGTTCATGTGCCATTGTAATGTGGTTGTTTTCATAGCTAAACTTACTTGATTCCAGTTTTGAAGCTATGTTTGATACACTCGTATATACGAATACGACAGCATAACACTTGATAAATTATGATCTGCTAAGTTTCCTAATTCACCAACTGTATTGATAAATTATGATCTGATAAATTATGAAACTTAGCAGATCATAATTCACCAACTTCAGAATCAGATATCCATCCTGTTATGGACTACTCCCAATATATGTAGTACGGTGAAGCTGCAAAGTGTGTTTGGATTTGTGGATTGTTCCTATCAATACAGTCTATAAATTGAGTGTTCCATAGATATTTTGCTGAATTTCTGTTGTGGGACTTGCTGCTGTTGGTTGAACAATCATAAGTGTGAATTTATTACACTCAGTTTAACACACATGCTATGACCGGAAAAAAAAAAAAAAAAGAGTTTAACAAACATGCTCGGATTTTGTCTACAGCATGGTCGCTGATGTCCATCGCACGTTACTTTACGGGGGTATCTTTTTGTACCCTGCTGATAAGAAAAGTCCCAATGGAAAACTGAGGTACGCTATACTTAAAAACATTTTTGAAATAAAAATAATAAAAATAGAAAGAAAAAACTATAAAATTTTCTGAACTAGTAATTAGTTTTTAACAAACTTTATTTATTTATTTTTATTTTTTAATCTCTATGGTATAGGGTTCTCTATGAAGTCTTTCCAATGTCATTCCTGATGGAGCAAGCAGGAGGTCAGGCATTCACTGGCAAGCAACGGGTATTTAATTTATGTCATTTCTTGTTATTTAATTAATGGAAATTGATATTTGATCTATCTTGCCAGTTAGATTTAGTTTCAGAAAACCACTGTTTGCATAATACCGTAAAGCTATTATTTACACTTTTATGACCCTTTTATCTATGGAAAAGTTTGAAATAATTTATTTTGTCCTCAAACAAAATATGCAAGGTTTTCTTTCCTTTTCATTTTTTTCCCTTGAAAAATATAATTCTTTGGACACGAGCTCACTCTAAAACCAACCACTAAAAGATCTAGATAAGTAGTTGTACTCTAGGGGTGTGTTTGGGCATGCAATGAATTCTTTTTTGTGTTACTTTTATAAATATGAATGGACTTTAGTGTAGAGCGAAAGAAGCGAGGAGTGAAAAAGGTAAAAAAAATCCAAATCTAAACTTGATAAACAAAATAC
This sequence comes from Hydrangea macrophylla, assembly GCA_033977485.1. Classification (NCBI taxonomy): domain Eukaryota; kingdom Viridiplantae; phylum Streptophyta; class Magnoliopsida; order Cornales; family Hydrangeaceae; genus Hydrangea; species Hydrangea macrophylla. The sequence goes on from CM066994.1 coordinate 95,086,627, forward strand.
TATCCACTGTAAAGCTTGATGGTTTGTCGTGATTTTGAAAAAAAGAAAAAAAAAAAGAAAAAGAAAAAGAAACGCAAGCTTGATGGGGTGTGTTAATGAGCCGTAACTCTCCCTGTTGAATGTGGATTCCTGGCTCAAACTAAAAAGCGGAAGCAAGTAGGATTTACTTCGTTTTGGTAAAATGGAAATTGTACTAGAAAGATGGGTTTAAAAAACGTAATAATTACCATTTTGAAAATGTCATTCCAAACACACTATTATATTACTAATCTGAGCTCCACTGTTTTGAGAGGTTCAAAGTGATAAAATCTGCATAATCTGTTGTATATTGTAATGTAATTGAGCCAATTATTTTGGCATGCAGGCACTTGACCTAATTCCAAAGAAGATACACGAGCGATCGCCAATATTTCTCGGGAGCTACGATGATGTGGAGGAAATCATAGCACTCTATGCTGCTGAAGAGGAGAAAGAATGACTGCATGAGAGAGAGACTCATTTCTACTCAACAGAAGTTCAATTGCTTGGCTTGACAGAATTTGTGAGTATCATTTATAGAACAGAACCTCTTAGTTATAAGGTCTAATTGTAATGTCATGATACAATTTATTCTTACAAAATCAATGCTAAGGTTCCCATTTATGTTGAATTGTAACTAAGGAATGCTTTAACACACACACACACACACAAACTACATACATGTATTTGTATGTTTACGGATGAGCATATGCATAACTAGACTTGTTCACATTATCTTTGTTTTCTTCTGGCTTATTTGTTGTGGAGACCAACTTATATTAGCTTAAAAAGAATTAAATCTATAACTCAACACGTACATGATGTGTGTTGCATATCCTTTTATCTTGAATTATTATTATAGCTAAGGCGTGCTTCATGTTGACGGAAGATTAATGCGTGCGCGCACACACACACAGACACACACACACACATACATAGTAGATGAGCATAGGATAAAAAGTAGGGTTAAATACATTTTGCCATCCTGAAGGCCCCATTTTCACTTTATCCTCTTGTGGTTCAAAAGTGGACACTTAACCCCTTGTGTTTTCGGACTAAAGTGAAACTGTTAAGATTTTTCTCAAAACTGATGAAAAGTTTTAAATTGGCCAAAAATATTAACATTTAACCCCCATTTGGGGGATAATTCTGCAATTTAACCCACTTATGTGGGGCTAATTTTTAACACTTAAACCCTTTGGAGGGATAATTTTTGGCTTAACTATCTACATGAGGTTAATTTTGACACTTTAACTCTCCTATGTTGGACTAATTTTAACACTTAATCCCTATGTTGGGCTATTTTTAGAGAAATCTTAGTAGTTTCACTTTAGTCCAAAATCACAAGGGAATATGTGTTCACTTTTGAACCACATGGGGGTGTGGACACGCGGAATCGGACCACTTCTCTCTCTGGTTTGAGATTGCTTTGAAATTGATTTGAATCAAAGAAAAGGAAAAGGTCTGTTGAAAACAGATACAGAGTCGCCACTTGGTCTTTAAGGAACCAAGAAACCTAATTTTGACTCACCCAAGCGGATAAGGGCACCGGCCCTTCATAACCAAAGAACTTGGTTCGGGGTTTTGGTACGAGAGAGGAAGGAGCCTTTGTCACGACTAAAACACCCTCAACTCGCCCCGTCTTTCGACGGGCCTCAATTAGCATCCAAATAATCATCTTATACTATGTTTGGTTCGACAAATAATACTATGATAGTATATTACATCACATAAGAAACTTGAAAATGGAAGATCTAAAGATAAGATATCATTCATAAGATTTAAGTCAAATATCATGCAATGTAAAGTGAAAGATCACGCAAATAAACCTAGGAAAAATCGTCTAATCATATATCAAATAATCAAGACTTCCTAATCTAAAGGGGGACACGAATTGTTATTGAAACAAATAAACAAAGAAATCAAAATATGCTTAACAAGCTAGTATGATGCATGTTATTCTTTTGAGAAAAGAAGACCTCTCAATCCCCGGGACGGATGAGAAAGGATGATTAGATCGAGGAGAAGCATGAACGTGTGATCAAGTTCATTCCTTATAATCTTCTTAGATTAAGAGTTACAAAAACCCCCAAATCTTGCAAGAATGTATTGTATGAACCTAAAAATGTGCAAAGGTTGTAGTGTGTTTTGTGTTCATGGATTTCTAAAATGACTTAGAAGTCTAAAATTTGCATGAATGAATGGATTAAATCAACATGGGATATATACAAATGTAGTATGAACTACCTCCTAAGATGTGAGCTAATTTGGAATGCATATGAGCATCAAATCAAAGAATAAAAGTTGAAATGTGCTTGCTGTGAATAGTGGACAGACTGCATATGGCACTTTGCAACATTATAATGGGAGGTCAAACGTGCCTAGAAAAATGTGAGAAAAATCTGAGATCATTCTTATTGTGTCTAGAAAATAACCCAAAAAGCCAAACATCAATAGCTATCACAGATTAAAAGAAAAAAATCAGAATGTACACATGACTCAGAAACAAAAGCTGCACTGTTGACTGATTTTGTATGATTTTTCATAAATCAAAGAAAAGGTTTATGATGACCCATTATATACCAAAAGTTTCCTAAGACACCCAAGTTTTATAAAAAAAATAGAAAAGATATATGTACAGTGATGAAAATGTCCAGAATAAGTGCAAGAAGTTAGATAAACATTCTGTGAGAACAGAGGCAGATTATGAATATGAACTTCTCACATCCAAAACAAATACTTTAACATTTCTATAATTGATGGGAAAAACTAGGGACAAACTATGATGTATTGGGAAGGTTTTCCAAGTGGTTTCATTATCATAACTTGAGTATTTAATTCAAAACAAATCTTTGAATCTGAACAGCTCACTGTTTTGGGTCATTGTTTTGGAGATATTGAGGAAAACAAAGTTTTATTTCTTGAAATCAAATGAGAGGGATTGAGAGGGGTTTTGAAATAGATGTTTTGAAAACATATTTTCAACACTCAATAAGGATTATGACCACTTAGAATACTAACACCAAACTCATCATTAAGAATCTCCAAGATTGTTGGAGAGATTTATTCTATTTTTGGGCATAACTTCAATACATTCCAAGAATACCTTGGAAGTATTGAGGTTATGATCATCATCTATCAAACATGTTTTTGAGGTCAAGAGCTACTATCCATAAGGATTCACTCACCCCAAACTTCATGTCATCACTTAGATGATGATGAACTAGTAAGTAAATAAAGAAAAGAAAAAGAAATGAGGTAAGGAGAGATGAACATATATATAATCAAAGCAAGTAAATAGCAATCAATAGATGATAATCAATGTGATTTTGGACTTGTAGCTTGGTGTTTCACTCATAGATTTTGACATTTGGACATGGAAGTAGCTTCCTATCTCATGAATGCTCAAGAATGAGGGTTGGAGTGGACTTTGAATGTGAAGTATATAGAAGGATGATGGAAGAAAACAAGAATAAAACTCACTTTCTTATGGAAAATCAATGGGAGAAGCTCTCTTTCTCTCTTCTAAACCTATCTCTATCTCTCTTCTTCTCTACAACTTTTCAAGCTTTGCACTTGGCCCCCCCAAAATGAAGAGCAATGGAGGGTTTAAATAGGCCAATTTGGGGTGGTTTTGGGGTTTTAGAAGTACTCCCATTGGTCCCAAACAACTGTGAACATAAAACTATGTCGTTTTGGCTTTCAATTAATCAAATTGGACCCCTAAAAAAATTACAAAAATGGACTCTGCGAGGGATGAGTGCCGCGGCGGCACTGGGCCAGTGCCGCGGCGGCAGTGGGCCAGTGCCGCGGCGGCAGTGCTCCTCTGAAGCCCAGAAAATTATGTTTAGGCCCCCAGAGGTTCCGATATTCGCGAAAAGGCCCTATTTCGTCCGAAATTCACAGAAAATGCATACGAACTCCAAATTGAGGTTGTGATATACCGTTGGAAAGGTAATGGAGTCTACTTTACATAACAAATAGTTCGGGGATAGGTCACTTTGAAAAGTTTTACGGTATTCGCGATAAAAGCCGATTTGATCGCCTTTTTCGCCTTTGGAAATTCATAATAAACTCGTTTTAAATCCGAAAATTATGTGCGATATACCGTCGGAAAGCTGTTGACCTCTAGTATCCATGAAAAATATTTGAAAATTGTCACGGTGCCCCGGTTCTAAAGTCAAATTCCGGTCAAACTGGTCAAACCTGGGATTCCCGAGAAGTTCTAGAAACCTCTGGGAGTTCCCGGGAGCTGATGTTTTCGCTCGATTTTCTTTTAGAACTTGTTTTAATACTTTTCTCATGATTTAGAATGATTCTGGTGAATTCGGACGATTTCGGTCAAACTTGGTCAAACTTGGTCAAACCTGGTCAAACCTTGGTCAAACCGGTCAACGGGGACTTTCCGGGAGCTTCCGGGACTTCCGGGGGTCTCTGGGAGCTGACGATTTCACCCGATTTTTCTCTTAAAAGCTCATCTTATCGCTTTTCTTACGACGTAGCATGTTTTTAGAACTTTGGGACCAAATCTGGGAGTTTTCGGGCTTTCAGGGGCATTTTGGTCATTCTGAGCATTCTGAGAGATAGAGCTGACTTCCGAGAGTCCTTTTGAGTCTTTTACGATCATTGTCAACCACCAAGCTATGGGTCTCCTAAATCTGATAGCCGACAAAATGGGGTGTCTACAGTTTGCCCCTCTTTGGCATGAACTTGCGAGGCAACGCATGTCGCAAGCGAGTGCCAAAGTTTTGAAGAGACAAGACTTTTTGGAGGCTATAGATTTAGGATAAACAGCGTTGCAAAAGATGAAAGGATGATGAGATTAGTGCTGGTCGTGCTCCGTGTGAGCTGCCTACGTATCCCCAGGGGAATCAGACCAGGACGTAGTTCAGGGCACAAAGGGATAAATCACATATGCATATACACAACAATCAGGCGGATGCTATGCTATATGAGGATGATATGCAATGTGTGGATGTGATATGATCTCGTACATGAGTCCTATCATGCCTAGCTTTCTGATCCTAGAATGAGCAGGTGCCATGGGGTGTGTGCCACTCCAAGTGGACTTATGCTGTGCTAGTATTTCTAACTGTGATGCAGTTATTGACCCGAATAGGGACATCAAGGTTTGAATACTCTAGGTCTTGGAGCAAACTTCTGAATTTTGGGAAGTGTGCTTCGTAAGCGAATGTAATTGGATGTAGGGTCCCGGAGGACTATATTCGGAGATGCCGTTTGATAGTTAACCGACGGACACGGAAGCCCTGGAAATTAAGAGACGTCAAGTGATGAAATCCCGAGATGTCAAGCGATGAACATGGAAGCCCCATTAATAGAAGCCCAAGATTTTGAATGAGAATGATGAACACGGCACATTTTGAATGAGAGTGATGGTAAACTAATGATGATTAATGAACTGACGATGTACGAATTGAGATGATGAGTCGACAATGAACTACTGTGACTATCATGGATTGGATCAACAGTTGGACTAACCGTGACCAGAAGAAGTGACGATGTACGAATCGAGATGATGAGTCAACAGTGAACTGCTGTGACTATCATGGATTGGATCAACAATTGGACTAATCGTATCCAGAAGAAGTGACGATGTACGAATCGAGAGGATGAGTCAACAGTGAACTACTGTGACTATCATGGATTGGATCAACAGTTGTACTAACAGTGACTAGAAGAAGTGACGATGTACGAATCGAGATGATGAATCGACAGTGAACTACTGTGACTGTCATAGATTGGACGGATGATGTACGAATCGATATGACGAGTCGACAATGAACTACTGTGACTGTCATAGATTGAACCAACGGTTGGACTAACCATGATCAAAAGAACAGACGATGTACTAATAGAGATGACGAGTCTACAGTGAACTACTGTGACTGTCATGGATTGAACTGACGATGTACGAATCGAGATGTCGAGTCGACAGTGAACTACTGTGACTGTCATGGATTGGACCAACGGTTGGACTAACCATGATCAAAAGAACAGACGATGTACTAATCGAGATGACGAGTCTACAGTGAACTACTGTGACTGTCATGGATTGAACTGACGATGTACGAATCGAGATGTCGAGTCGACAGTGAACTACTATGACTGTCATGGATTGGACCAACGGTTGGACTAACCATGATCAAAAGAACAGACGATGTACTAATCGAGATGACGAGTCTACAGTGAACTACTGTGACTGTCATGGATTGAACTAACGATGTACGAATCGAGATGTCGAGTCGACAGTGAACTACTGTGACTATCAGGATTGAACTGACGATGTGCGAATTGAGAAGACGAGTCGACAGTGAACTACTGTGACTTTCGTGATTGAACTGACAATGTACTAATCGAGAAGACGAGTCGACAGTGAACTACTGTGACTGTTGTGATTGAACTGACGATGTACTAATCGAGAAGACGAGTCGACAGTGAACTACTGTGACTGTTTGAACTGACAATGTACTAATCGAGAAGACGAGTCGACAGTGAACTACTGTGACTGTTGTGATTGAACTGACGATGTACTAATCGAGAAGACGAGTCGACAGTGAACTACTGTGACTGTTGTGATTGAACTGACGATGTACAAATCGATATGCCTGCTGGGGGATTAAACTGAATCTGTTGGGGATGAAGTGACTCTTTCTGGGATCTCTGTTCAACTACTTCTCTTGACCGGGAACCAGGATTCAAATTCGAATCTCTCATAGTTGATCAAATCTTGCTGGCCTGGAACCGGGATCCATCAACAGCCACTCATGGACTTGTGTTGCTTGGAGATGAAGGAAAATCAACAGCCACTCATGGACTTATGTTGCATGGACGAGGGAAGGTATTCAACAGCCACTCATGGACTTATGTTGCAAGGAGATGATGGTCAACTTTCGATGGTTTGGAAAGGGATGAAATTCGCATTTGCCCTAAGTTTGGACGCTTCTCATGCTGACGCCTTAACCGGTGCAGTAATGGTGTTTGGTACTCCTGCTTGTATTGGCATGCTCTTTATAACTTGATTTGAAAATTTTATTAGTCGCTGTTGACTTACACATTTGAGACTACAACAGACTCAAAAACTTGACAGACATTGACGCACGAGGATGACATATTTGACACAAGCTCGTCTTGTCAAAACTTGATGTGCTTTTGTCATAAACGATGTACCATTTCTCGTTTGGTGTTCACCCCTCATCTTAACATGGTAGCACTTTGCTGATAAATCTGATTTTTGAAAATTCCTCCCTTGTGATCTAGTCAATTTTTTGCTTCTCCCAGGAAGTGCTTTGAATTAGTGCCTTAGCTTTTAGAGTAAAAGATGCTCTATTTCAAAATTTTCAAAACAACTTGGTAACTTGAAAACTCGCCCTTGGTGTGAAGGGATTGTGTTAGGCAAACGGAGTTTGCCCCTAGTTTGAGCTGTACAAAGTGGGATTCATAAGCAAACGAGGTGGGTGACCGAAGTTTGCCCCTAGTTTGGATGATGGTTTATTGGAGGTTTTGGGCAAATGAGGTAGGTGATCGAAGTTTGCCCCTTGTATGAAGGGTAGATAGTAAAAGTCAGGCAAACGAGGCGGGTAACCGATGTTTGCCCCTAGTGTGGAAGGTGATTTTCTGGCTTGAGGCATGGACCGTGACTTTAATCTCTCAAATGCTCATAACTTTTGCCTAGGCACCAGTGAGGTGACCTAGCAAGCTCTTTTCTCTCTTTTGTTATTGCTCACCTTGGATTTAACTCTAATTTTTGCCTAGGCGTCCTTTCGGATTTTCGACCTAGCGAGCCATCCTTCTTTTTCTTTTTTGAAAGTCTGCCTACGTACCCCCAAGTGGGGATCAGGTCCAACGTAGTTCGGGCCATGGTCGGAAAGAAATTGGTTTGGTTATGATGGTGTCGACCGAACCGATGTGGTTGCCTACGTATCCCCGAGCGGGAATCAGGTCGAGCGTAGTTCAAGGCAAGGTCTTGAAAGAAGGGGTTAGAGGTATGAGGGTTTTTCAAACCAATCGTCAAAGAAGTTCAAACTTGAGCCACTTGTGGTAGCTTTGAATGAAAGGATTTAGTTTCAATCTCCCTTTCTTTTCTTTTTCTTTTTCTTTTTGTTTTGTTTTGAGGATTGATCCTTTTCACTTTCGCCTAGCCAGTCAATTTTGCTTTTTAATGTAGTCGATTCTTGTGAAATCTTTCAATCGCAATCTCAGAATTTCAGAATGTGCATGTCAGCTCTCGAAATTTATTTGTGGTCATTCCGTGCCTTTTGAAATGTGATCTTGGCACGTTCTTAAGATGTATCTTGAAGCGTATGATTCTCTCATTTATTTCATCAAAATTTTTCTCCAACATTTTGACTGGCTAGGGTCAGATTTTGGAAATCAACACCTTTTTTAGCTCTAACTTTTGCCTAGGTGCCCTTTCGGGTTTTCAACCTGGCGAGCTTTTTCTTTTCTTTTCCTTTCTTCTTTTTTTTTTGAAAGTGGAGATGAAACTCACTGAAATGTTTGGCTACCATCAAGGGCTAAGTTTGCATTGCTTTCAATCGGACAGATTGCGTGGCTCCCAATTGGATCGGGCTTAAGGCTTCGAAATGGTGGAAAAAAGGGTGTTGGGCAAGCCCCAAGTCAGTTTCAAGTATGTCTTTTCAAGATTGAGGCAAAAGCATCTTTAAATTCTTAAAGTAAGACTATTCAATTCCAGCTCTTCATCAGTGTCAGCGTGAAATCGACTTTAACCTTTCAGGATTCTTTTTTGTTTTGTCGTAGAAAAATTATTACCAGAGTAATATCCATGGTAATTCGAAAAGTGACACTTCAGTTTAGTGATTCATGCATTTATGACTGGGCACATTAGATTAAGCAAAATGAGATTTCATTCCATCAATAGAGAAGGTTTACAGACTCATTAACAACTCGATGACAGACAGACTTGATCACAAGACTAGAATTGAAATGGACTCGAAACATAGAACAGACTCAACTTGACTCGACCTGGTCTCAAATGGAGTGTCTTTGCGACCCATTTATTATTCTTATTCTATTTTTTAGCAGAGGTTCCAAACACCATCACTTTACTGCGTGGCTTCAACATTCATTAGCATCAATGGAAGGGATCATTCGATCGGTTGGTCCAAGCCAAGATAGTGGATGGGATTAGGATACGGGACATCTTCTATAAGGTTCTGAATGTCATGGCGGAGGCGGATGCACTGATCAGTGGTATGGCCTAGATTTTGGTGATAAGCACATCGTAGGCTCATGTTGTAGTGGGAGGGTATAGGATCTGGTAGCGGCTTATGAGGGAGGAGCTGCAGGTGGCCCTTTTTGAGTAGGTGGTCCAAGGCTGTGGAAAGAGGAACATCAAGTTTGGAGAATTCACGAGGGCCTTTTGGGCGATTTGGCGGAATGGACTGGTATGGACGGAGGGCGCAGGCCATTGATTGGTTGCTAAGTGCATTGATATCCGGGGAGTCCAGGGAGTAGTTAGGTCTCTTGGACTGGTGTTGGGGCTCATCCTTTTTGAACTTTCCTTCTCTGATGGCATCCTCTATTCTGGTGCCTATTTCAAATAGCTCTTCGAATGTGGAGATGGATTGGTAGAATAGCTTGTCATGATATACTGGTTGCATGTTCTTGACCAGCATACGTACTTGCTCTTTCTCAACAGGTCTGTGGATCATTTGAGCCACTTTATTCCTCCATCTGCTCAAGAACGCAGTGAAGGACTCATTGAAGTTCTGCCTGGTAGTTTCTAGATCCCGGATGGTGATATCAAACTCTTGGTTGTAAGAGTAGTGATCAATAAAAGTTCTAGCAACGTCTTCCCAGACTCGGGTCTTGGAGGCTTCAAGGGTTAGGAACCAAGATAGTGCGGCATTCTTAAGGGTTTGCGGGAACAGCATCGCAATGTGCTCATGAGTGCAGCCCATCGATTGGAAGATGCTCATGCATAACTTGATGTGACTTTTTGGATTCCCTGTTCCGTCAAAACGGTCAATTTCAGGCATTTTGAAGTTCTCGGGCAGCCTTAGCTTGATGGGCTCAAAGAGGCCTTCCAGGTCTAACATGTAATCATCAACCCCTTTGCTCTTCCTCAACACACTTTCAAGCTTGTCAACTTTGTCCATTTTCTCCTGGAGCTTCTTCTCATATGCAAGCGGCGGGACCCCTTGAAACCAGTCTTCTTCCCCATTATTCTCAGGGGGCGGTCCAAACCTAGGCGGTGGTGGTGGCCGTTGCTGCTTCAATTCTTCCATGAAACTCAAAACTTGGGCCAGGCGATCAGATTGCTGGCTTATGGTTGTTCCCAACACAGTGACCTTATTTTCCAATTCTTCTTGATTCATGCTGAAGTAACTTGGTGGGCAGATCTTGATCAAACGACTGTTCGAACTTCTGACCTAAGACGAGGATCCTAGCTGCTGACTCCGGGAATCTATACTGACCTGACAGATTTTGAGAGGACTAGATCAGATTTTGACAGTGATGGCTTGAGACAGACAAAGACAGTTTTGTTTAACAAACGTGGACTGACTTGTGCAAGAATGGTCAAGACAGTGCACGTAGATTAATGGGAACGGTGTATGCAAATGAGACAAGCATGCGGATGTAAGTCCTAATCTATATGATGCTCCTATTTCTAACAGGTAGCAGTTAAGCAAATAAGGTCCTAACCATATAGAGTGTGCCAACTTTACTTTCCAGTATGATCACCGAGGGATAACAGGGATTTCCGGGATACTTCGGGGATTTTGGACAGAGTTTCTGGGAGAAACAGGGATTTGGAAGATTCGGAGAAATTTCTAGAAGTCATTTGAGTTTCTAGGAGAAATAGGGATTTCTGGTTGATTTGGACTGAGCTTCTAGGAGAAACTGGTATTTTGGGTATTTTTGAGGAATATGGATAGAGTTTCTAGGAAAAACAAGTATATATGAGCATTTCTGGGTGATTTGGGCAGAGGTGCTGGGATTTTTGGAGAATCCGGGAGATTTGGGCAGAGCTTACGGGAAAACATGAAAATTTGGGTAAGTTGGACAGAGTTTCTAAGAGAAAAAGGGATATCCTGATGAGTTGGGTAGAGTTTCTGGAAGAAATAGGGATATACAACGGGAATAGGTGATGATGGTGATCGTACTGTCTAGCAAGTTTTCATACTCCTATGCCTCAGGACCAACAAACAAGGTTTGCGGTGTATACCTTTGTGAGCATGGAGCAGACATCCTTATCATGGTGCCTAGGCAAGTCAACTCAATGTGATTACATGTGGGTGATTGCCTTGGGAATCATAAGAAAGAGGTTCTGTTCTATGCCACATAAGCGTCTACACCGCGCAGGTAATCCCGCCAGGGCATACAACAGTTATATCACATTGTCCTATCTGAAAAGATAAATGAACAGTCCTATGAAAGGTTCTACAGGAATCTATATGCAAAGGCTGGGTTTAGTCAAAGAGGGTCCGTTGACGAGAGTTCCAATATACCGTCGGAGAGACAGTACGGAGGTTTTTACTCTTTTTGATATACCTTGGAAGGTACAGTATCAACGGTGACTTGTGCCCTGGCACAGCAAGACCTGAACAATGTCAGCGCCGCGTTTCAGACACAGTCGGAGGGGAAATGCAAGAGTGCAATGCGGTGAACCAAACACAGTAAAAAGTTGATTTTAAGGATGCTTCTTATGAGTCAAACCTCTGTATTATTTTGTTTTAAAATAAAAATCCCCAGCAGAGTCGCCAGATTGTGGACACGCGGAATCGGACCACTTCTCTCTCTGGTTTGAGATTGCTTTGAAATTGATTTGAATCAAAGAAAAGGAAAAGGTCTGTTGAAAACAGATACAGAGTCGCCACTTGGTCTTTAAGGAACCAAGAAACCTAATTTTGACTCACCCAAGCGGATAAGGGCACCGGCCCTTCATAACCAAAGAACTTGGTTCGGGGTTTTGGTACGAGAGAGGAAGGAGCCTTTGTCACGACTAAAACACCCTCAACTCGCCCCGTCTTTCGACGGGCCTCAATTAGCATCCAAATAATCATCTTATACTATGTTTGGTTCGACAAATAATACTATGATAGTATATTACATCACATAAGAAACTTGAAAATGGAAGATCTAAAGATAAGATATCATTCATAAGATTTAAGTCAAATATCATGCAATGTAAAGTGAAAGATCACGCAAATAAACCTAGGAAAAATCGTCTAATCATATATCAAATAATCAAGACTTCCTAATCTAAAGGGGGACACGAATTGTTATTGAAACAAATAAACAAAGAAATCAAAATATGCTTAACAAGCTAGTATGATGCATGTTATTCTTTTGAGAAAAGAAGACCTCTCAATCCCCGGGACGGATGAGAAAGGATGATTAGATCGAGGAGAAGCATGAACGTGTGATCAAGTTCATTCCTTATAATCTTCTTAGATTAAGAGTTACAAAAACCCCCAAATCTTGCAAGAATGTATTGTATGAACCTAAAAATGTGCAAAGGTTGTAGTGTGTTTTGTGTTCATGGATTTCTAAAATGACTTAGAAGTCTAAAATTTGCATGAATGAATGGATTAAATCAACATGGGATATATACAAATGTAGTATGAACTACCTCCTAAGATGTGAGCTAATTTGGAATGCATATGAGCATCAAATCAAAGAATAAAAGTTGAAATGTGCTTGCTGTGAATAGTGGACAGACTGCATATGGCACTTTGCAACATTATAATGGGAGGTCAAACGTGCCTAGAAAAATGTGAGAAAAATCTGAGATCATTCTTATTGTGTCTAGAAAATAACCCAAAAAGCCAAACATCAATAGCTATCACAGATTAAAAGAAAAAAATCAGAATGTACACATGACTCAGAAACAAAAGCTGCACTGTTGACTGATTTTGTATGATTTTTCATAAATCAAAGAAAAGGTTTATGATGACCCATTATATACCAAAAGTTTCCTAAGACACCCAAGTTTTATAAAAAAAATAGAAAAGATATATGTACAGTGATGAAAATGTCCAGAATAAGTGCAAGAAGTTAGATAAACATTCTGTGAGAACAGAGGCAGATTATGAATATGAACTTCTCACATCCAAAACAAATACTTTAACATTTCTATAATTGATGGGAAAAACTAGGGACAAACTATGATGTATTGGGAAGGTTTTCCAAGTGGTTTCATTATCATAACTTGAGTATTTAATTCAAAACAAATCTTTGAATCTGAACAGCTCACTGTTTTGGGTCATTGTTTTGGAGATATTGAGGAAAACAAAGTTTTATTTCTTGAAATCAAATGAGAGGGATTGAGAGGGGTTTTGAAATAGATGTTTTGAAAACATATTTTCAACACTCAATAAGGATTATGACCACTTAGAATACTAACACCAAACTCATCATTAAGAATCTCCAAGATTGTTGGAGAGATTTATTCTATTTTTGGGCATAACTTCAATACATTCCAAGAATACCTTGGAAGTATTGAGGTTATGATCATCATCTATCAAACATGTTTTTGAGGTCAAGAGCTACTATCCATAAGGATTCACTCACCCCAAACTTCATGTCATCACTTAGATGATGATGAACTAGTAAGTAAATAAAGAAAAGAAAAAGAAATGAGGTAAGGAGAGATGAACATATATATAATCAAAGCAAGTAAATAGCAATCAATAGATGATAATCAATGTGATTTTGGACTTGTAGCTTGGTGTTTCACTCATAGATTTTGACATTTGGACATGGAAGTAGCTTCCTATCTCATGAATGCTCAAGAATGAGGGTTGGAGTGGACTTTGAATGTGAAGTATATAGAAGGATGATGGAAGAAAACAAGAATAAAACTCACTTTCTTATGGAAAATCAATGGGAGAAGCTCTCTTTCTCTCTTCTAAACCTATCTCTATCTCTCTTCTTCTCTACAACTTTTCAAGCTTTGCACTTGGCCCCCCCAAAATGAAGAGCAATGGAGGGTTTAAATAGGCCAATTTGGGGTGGTTTTGGGGTTTTAGAAGTACTCCCATTGGTCCCAAACAACTGTGAACATAAAACTATGTCGTTTTGGCTTTCAATTAATCAAATTGGACCCCTAAAAAAATTACAAAAATGGACTCTGCGAGGGATGAGTGCCGCGGCGGCACTGGGCCAGTGCCGCGGCGGCAGTGGGCCAGTGCCGCGGCGGCAGTGCTCCTCTGAAGCCCAGAAAATTATGTTTAGGCCCCCAGAGGTTCCGATATTCGCGAAAAGGCCCTATTTCGTCCGAAATTCACAGAAAATGCATACGAACTCCAAATTGAGGTTGTGATATACCGTTGGAAAGGTAATGGAGTCTACTTTACATAACAAATAGTTCGGGGATAGGTCACTTTGAAAAGTTTTACGGTATTCGCGATAAAAGCCGATTTGATCGCCTTTTTCGCCTTTGGAAATTCATAATAAACTCGTTTTAAATCCGAAAATTATGTGCGATATACCGTCGGAAAGCTGTTGACCTCTAGTATCCATGAAAAATATTTGAAAATTGTCACGGTGCCCCGGTTCTAAAGTCAAATTCCGGTCAAACTGGTCAAACCTGGGATTCCCGAGAAGTTCTAGAAACCTCTGGGAGTTCCCGGGAGCTGATGTTTTCGCTCGATTTTCTTTTAGAACTTGTTTTAATACTTTTCTCATGATTTAGAATGATTCTGGTGAATTCGGACGATTTCGGTCAAACTTGGTCAAACTTGGTCAAACCTGGTCAAACCTTGGTCAAACCGGTCAACGGGGACTTTCCGGGAGCTTCCGGGACTTCCGGGGGTCTCTGGGAGCTGACGATTTCACCCGATTTTTCTCTTAAAAGCTCATCTTATCGCTTTTCTTACGACGTAGCATGTTTTTAGAACTTTGGGACCAAATCTGGGAGTTTTCGGGCTTTCAGGGGCATTTTGGTCATTCTGAGCATTCTGAGAGATAGAGCTGACTTCCGAGAGTCCTTTTGAGTCTTTTACGATCATTGTCAACCACCAAGCTATGGGTCTCCTAAATCTGATAGCCGACAAAATGGGGTGTCTACAGGGGGTAAAGTGGAATGGGCCTAACCACAGGGGGTGAAATGTAATTAACCCTAAAGAATATTTTAGTAGCCCTTACCAAAGTTTCATCCCCATTCCCCAGGACATAATTAAGAACGGGGTAAATTACACTTTTACACCCTTATAGTTTAGTTGTGATTTCACTTTGGTTTTGTAGTTTTAAGTTTTTCATTTTAGTCTTTGCAGTTCATTTTAGGTTCAATATAGTTCATTCATCAAATTTTCTTACAATTTCTGATAGATTTAGGTTCAATATAGTGTGTAAAGTGTAATTTCTCTGAGTAAATTTACCATTATACCCTTGATGGTTTCTCACGTGTGCATCATATGACCTATTTTTGTCAAAAATTGAAGGGAATGTTCATTAATGGGCTGCATTGAACCTAAATTAAAACTGTAAGGACCAAAGTGAAAAAATTGAAACTACAAAGACTAAAGTGAAATCACACCCAAACTATTAGGGTATGAAATGTAATTTACCCTTAAGAATGGCTGAACATGCTTCTGATGTTTTCTTTAAGAAAAATATTCTAATTAAACAAAAGTGAAAAAATATACCATAAGATTCAGTTTGGTTTGTTCATTTAGTGAGGAGAAAGTAAAAGGAAAGAAAAACAATAAGGAAAACGGATATAAATTTCAATCAAATTTATGTGGCAAATTTAGAAGTCAATCTACTATTTTTCAAAATTGAAAAAATATCAACAATAATTATAAAAAATTTAATAAGTCATCAACGAAATTTATAAAAAAAATCAACTTTCGAAGGTTGATTTATGTTTCGGTCTACTTTATGTTTAAAAGTTTTGAACTTGTGCCAAAATGTCATGAATGATGCTTCTAACATTGTGACGAGTTACTCTCAATACTGGATGACTGTGTGCTGAGTTGAATAAAGAATTGCTCCTGACGTTGTGAAGATTTGCTCGATCACAATGGTATAAAAAGTTGCTCTAAAAGTTGTGAAAAATTTGATGACATTTTTTACACAAAAGTTGGACAGAAGACATTTTTTACACAAAAGTTGGACAGTTTTCTCATTTTGAAAAATTAATGGACTAACTTCTAAATTTTACATAAAAAGTTGTATGAAATGTAATATCCTTGAGGAAAACAACAGTGTTTCCTTTTTCTTTTTCCTTTTTGGGTCCTCACTAAATCTACACACTAAACAGGGCCTAAAAAACTCATTGAAAGAAAAAATAAAAATACTAAAAAAAACAAAAATGAAAAAGAAAAATCAAGGAAATGCATATGAGTTCATCAATGGGTTGAAATGATCAAGGAGAATTCTACGATATGACTGGCGATTTGGTTGTATTATACGATCAAAATTGGGAACAAAATTCTGTGCGTCAAAGTACACCGTCCCTAGCGTGATAGCTAGCTCTTCAGTGAATTCGCGCGTTAACAGTTCAGACCGCGGAAAAACTTAACATAATTTCCTGTCACAAAAAGGAATCCTATGACAACTATTACATAACCACTTGTCCAAAAGCTAAATGACATAGTGACCATCGCTGGTTATGCAAACAGAGTCTTAATATTGCAACATTGTCCACAAAACATAACTAATACATAACAAAAGCAACCAAAAAGAAAGTCTTCTTCCCAGACGCTCACGCTCTTGTAGTCACATACTCCTCTGGATACTCAGGCACCTGTGTAAACCATACATGAATTGTCCAAGACATAGAACGTCTGGCAGCTCCTGACTTCTAGTGAGCGTAACAACCACAAAACACATAATGCATGACACAGCCATAAAGACGTAGATGCTTGGGAAGTGATTGAAAACAGGCAAGCAGCCCGACGTGAGCAACCAGAACGCTCGACTCAAGAATCTGTCCAGGTTCTCCTTGCTGCAAGTCAGGGCGACCTTCGGACCCAGATTGACCATAGCCATGCCCAAGCCAACTCACATCGAACCGCTCACCCCAGTCAAGATGGGGCCTCCTCCTCCGATTCAACTTACCATCCCGACACTGAATTGGCCAGGGTCCAATCCTGCATCTAGAATTTAGAGACGAAGCTTGACAACGTGGCAAAGAATATTATTGCAAAACTGGCATATGATATCATCAACACGGATACTAAATCTCCTTTTGTTACGAGCATCAGTGATTTTCCTGTGCCCCCCTGTGATGGAGTCCTTAGGGGGGAAGGGAAGTCCAGTAGACCATATTCGGACCTACAATGCCCGGATGAAGCTCCTCATGAAGTTTGATGAATTGTGGTGCTTGGCTTTTTCAAGTACACTAAAAGGTCTGGCTGCTCACTAGTTCCACTTGCTTAAGGCAGAGAGAATCAGCACTTTTTAACCAGCTTAGCAGGCTGCTCATTAGTCAGTTTGATGAGCAGTTGAAACCGGATACCCAGTTGCTTACTGTTAAGCAAAAGAAGAGCGGGACGCTCAATTTTTGTGTAAGCACATGCAATGGATGTAGATATACTAACATCAACTACATGTTCATTTTCTTATTGATATCTCATTTATTGGTTGTATTGCCATTTTCCACCGCCAGGTACAATTTTCCAGTTTGATTATCCAAAAAATACATTGATCGATAACAGATAACATCGTGGAATATATTTTGTTGTCACTTTTCATTACCGAAAAGCTAGAAATTTCCCAATAATGAAATGAGGAATTTTTCAATGAGAAAGCAATGGCTAAGTGACAAACGAACATATCTGAGAAAATTTCACATGAAATCTGAACACAAAAATTGCTGAAGTAACAAGTGAGAAATATCTTAATGCTTGTCTGAGAAATTTCCTAATATGCTATTGACTAAGTGAGAAATTTCTCACTTTTTATTGAGAAATTTCTCACTTAATACAAATAAAATTCACTTTCAAAACAAACTCCAAAATCGATCCAATAACTCCACTGTTGCGATTTTGCATATGTAGAAACAAAGGATGATAATATTCAGATTATGATCATGTTAGCTATTGCAGATAAAATTGAAAGGTGAGACAGTAAGAATCAAAATGGCGGTTGATTAGGGATCATGATTCCCTTATCTATTAATGCCTTGAATTTGGTAACTATAGTAGTAGCTACATATCTGTATAATATATCTATATACACCTTTATATGTTAATATTGGGGTAGTTTAGTCCATGAATTATCTAATAAATTAGGAAAAATGACTAATTCCTAATTTACATAGCTGATTATTAGGGATCTATTTCTACATTAGGATTCCCAGTTGGACTAAATCCTATAAAAGTCTATGGTGAGGGGGCTAAATCGTATATTTCTACTTCTTGTTTAGCTTTCGGTTCTTTGCACCCTAGGTGTTTTTTTTTTCCTTTTCTTTTCTTGTCTTGAAGTTATTTAGAAATTATTATAATAAAGAGAGAATAAGAGAAACAGAAAAGTAATACCAGAATCAAGTAGTATTTCTCATTGATATGCTCCCTATTTATAGGGTAAGGTAGGGGTGTGTGAATAAATATCACTTTACAATTAGATCCCTAACCTAATACAAAACGTGGACAGCCACACATAAATATGTAATATTTACAACACTTCCCCTTGGATGTTCACCATTAAATGATTGTTGCCTCATTAAAACCTTGATAAGAGAAAGCCCTGTGGGAAAAAACTCTAATCAAAGGAAAAAGAGTACAGTGCGCCTAAAATTAAAATATTGCATACTTCAGGATGCTTCCTTTATGATCACTCCCCCTCATTTAGAGAAAACTTCAGTTGGTCTGAAGATTGAGACGACGCATGGCAATTCTGTACACCAACTTCTGAAAAGTTGACTTGGGTAATGCCTTAGTAAAGAGATCAACAAGGTTATCGCTTGATCGAATTTGTTTGACTTCAATTTCATGATTCTCTTGAAGTTCATGTGTGAAGAAAAATTTGGGTGAAATGTGCTTGATTCGATCTCCCTTGATGAAACCTCCTTGAATTTGAGCAATACATGCAACATTGTCCTCATAGATTGTAGTCGGCTTATCAACGACTGGAGTTAATTGACAACTAATTTGTATATGTTGGACTAATGATCTTAGCCAGACACATTCTCGGCTTGTTTTATGGAGCGCTAGAATTTCAAAATGATTGGAGGATGTAGCTACTAAAGTTTGTTTAGTAGAGCACCAAGAAATAGCTGCATTATTGTTCAAAAATAAATAACCTGTTTGTGAGCGACCCTTATGAGGGTCGGATAGATAACCTAAATCTGCATAACCAACTAAGTGGGAATAATTAGATAAATCAGATGAATAAAACAAACCCATATTAATGGTCCCATGAAGGTATCTAAAAATATATTTTATTCCACTCCAATGCCTATAGGTGGGTGCAGAACTAAATCTTGCAAGCAGATTCACAGAAAATGCAATGTCTGGTCTTGTACTTTGAGCCAAGTACAATAGTGCACCAATAGCACTCATGTATGGTACTTTAGGACCAAGAATTTATTCATTTTCTTCTTTTGGTCGATATGGATCTTTCTTGACATCTAGGGACCTGACGACCATAGGTGTACTTAGTGGATGAGATTTGTCCATATTAAAGCGCTTCAACATCTTTTCAGTATAGCTTGATTGATGAACTAATATTCCACTAGTGCTTCTCTCGAGCTGCAGGCCGAGACAAAATTTTGCTTTCCCAAGGTCTTTCATTTCAAACTCTTTCTTCAAATAGCTAGCAGTTTTCTCAAGCTCTTCTGGCGACCCAATTAGATTTATATCATCCACATAAACTGCTACTATGGCAAATCCATTTTCAAATTTCTTTATGAAGACACATGGACAAATGGGATTATTTTCATACCCTTCCTTAGACAAATATTCACTAAGACGGTTGTACCACATTCTTCCGGATTGTTTCAAACCGTACAATGCACGTCTTAGTTTGATCGAGTACGTACTTCTTGGTTTTGCTTCAGGCATAGCCAATCCTTCAGGGATCTTCATGTAAATATCTATGTCTAAGTCCCCATATAGGTATGCAGTTACTACATCCATGAGTCTCATGTCTAATTTTTCAGAAACTGCGAGACTTATTAAATATCTGAATGTGATTGAATTCATAACTAGGGAGTATGTTTCTTCATAATCAATTCCAGGTTTCTGCAGAAAACCTTGTGCTACAAGATGTGCCTTATATCTTGCAATATCATTTTTCTCATTCCTTTTTCTCACAAACACCCATTTAAAACCTACCGGGTTTACATTCTTTGGTGTTTGTGCTATAGGTCCAAATACGCCATGTTTTTCAAGAGATTCCAATTCTGCTTGAATTACTTTTTTCCATTTTGGCCAATCATTTCTTTGTCGAAATTCATTTATATTACGTGGTTCAGTATCATCATTTTCATCATTGCCCTTGGATATTTCAATAGCTACTGCATATGTAAATATGTCATCGATGACTAATTTCTTTCGCTCTCACATTTCTCCTTAAAGTATATGGAATATTGAGATCTCACTATTATCAGGTACCTGAGTCATAGTCTCTTCAGGGATTAGGCCTTGTCTAAGGCATTATCTTCCGCGGAGATTTCAGGGAAAGTGGGTTTTTGGTACACAATCTCTTTTAGAGCGCTATGAACATCTTCTTCTGGAGCTTTATTAGGGTATGGTTTTTCATTCACTCTCCGCTTTTCAGGAGCTGAATCTTTGGAACCTATAGGTCTGCCACGCTTCTGGCGTGTAACAGATTCATTTGTTGACGTATTCGAAGTTCGTCCTACAGGGACACTAATTCGAGCAGATGCATTCATAGCTGGCACATGTGACTTTGTCACCTTAGCTGCATCATTAAATGAATCAGGTAATTGGTTTGCAATTTCCTGTAAATGCAATATTCTCCTTACCTCATAATCACATTGAGAAGTTCTTGGATCTAGATGAGACAAAGTGGAAGTAGTCCACGATAATTCACGTCGTTCTTCAAGAACAAGTTGTTTGCTATTAATTTCACTTCCTCCCCCTAACGGCGGGAAGACTATCTCATCAAATTGGCAATCTACAAACCTGGCAGTAAATACATCACCTGTTAGTGGTTCTAGATAACGAATAATAGAAGGTGAGTCAAAACCAACATAAATTCCCAAACGCCGTTGGGGGCCCATCTTAGTACGTTTTGGGGGTGGTATAGGAACATGTACTGCACAACCAAATTTTCACAAGTGTAAAATATTAGGCTGACAACCTGTCACAAGTTGTGTAGGTGAAAATTGATTATAAGAAGTGGGTCTAAGTTTAAGTAACATTTTAGCATGCAAGATAGCATGTCCCCATGCACTAACAGGGAGTCTAGATTGCATAAGTAAAGGCCTTGCAACAAGTTGAAGGCGTATAATTAGGGATTCTGCTAAACCATTTGGTGTGTGTACATGTGGTACAGGATGGTCAACATCAATTCCTATGGATGAACAATAGTCATCAAAAACTTGAGAGGTGAATTCGGCTGCATTGTCAAGTCGAATAGACTTAATAGGTTGGTCCGGAAAGTGTGCCTTAAGTTTGATAATTTGACTAAGGAATCTGGCAAAGGCAAGATTACGTATAGAGAGTAGGCATACATGTGACCATCTAGTGGAAGCATCTAATAAGACCATGCAATATCTAAATGGGCCACTAGCAGGGTGAATTGGACCACAAATGTCACCTTGTATCCTTTGTAAGAAGGATGGCGACTCTGAAGCAATTTTAAGAAATGATGGTCTAGTAATAAGTTTTCCTTGTGAACAAGGAATACAAAGGTGTCCACTAGGCAAAATCAAATGTTGATTTGCTAGAGTATGCCCATTTGAGTTATCCACTATCTTTTTCAACATTGTAGATCCAGGATGACCCAAACAATCATGCCAAAGTATTAAATTACTTGGGTCTTTGAGCTTCTGGCTCCCTTTAAGCTTCTGGCTCATAATGGCATGTGATTCAATAATCTCAATTGTTGTGTAATATAATCCCGATGAGAGAATAGAGAATTTTTCTAATGTAAGCTTCTGGCTTCCAACATAAGAAATTATGCATAAAAATTCTTTGTTACCTTCATTTTTAGTTTCAATATGATACCTATTCATGCGTATATCTTTAAAACTTAGTAAATTTCTTTGTGAACTACTTGAATATAACGCATCTTGAATGAATAGGTGAGTTCCATTTGGTAACAAAATATGGACTCTTACGGAGCCTTCAATAATTTGTGCAGATCCAGCTATAGTGGACACATTTTGTTTGTTAAGTTCTAGTGTAGAGAAGAACTTTTGACATTTAAGTATAGTGTGAGTTGTCCCACTATCGACCAGGCATATATCATCCTCGCATTTTTGCATCCTAATTTCCATACCTTGAAAAGTAAAGAGAAGAAAAATATTTAACTAAGCAATGAACTATTATTAGTATTATTCAACACATAATTATTCAAATGTCCCAAACAAATTAAACTCATCCCATGCAAATAAATAAAATAAAAAATAGTTCCAACTAAAGAAATTAACCAACTAGCTAGACTGAGGCTGGTGGTTCTCCTAACATTATATTGAATGCCTCAGTAGTGACAGGCTCTCCATCTTCATCCTGAAAAAAATCTGAACAATCTAAGTGGGTGTTGCCAATTGTGTATCCAGATGGGATATCACTATTTTTCCATTCTTCCAATAAGTTTGTCTCCGTGGTTCTAATAGATGCTTGGTACTGCTCCACCTCCTGCTTGGACGCACGGCAATTGCGCGACCAATGCCCACTTTTTCCATATCTGTAACAAACATCATTGGGCGCATTTGTATTATTAGGTGTGCCCTTGTTACCTTTGGCAGGAGTTGCAAACCATTTCTTGTGGTTCTTGAAGTTAACATTCTTTTGTGAACCGAAATTATTGTAACCACCTCTCTTGGAATTATTATGACCACCTCTTCTGGGGTTGCCACCTCTTCCAAAGTTAATATTTCTACCACGTCCCTTGCCTCGGCCTCTTTGGTAGCCAAAGTTTGCATTTGCTTCAGGAAATGCCACGACTCCAGTTGGTCTAGCATTATGATTTTCATTAGTACCTTACTATTTTCCTCTGCAACAAGGAGACAAGTTACCAATTCTGAATACTTGGCAAAGTTACGCTCTCGATATTGCTGCTGCAGGAGCACATTCAAGGCATGGAAGGTTGGGAGTGTCTTTTCTATCATTTGAGCATCTGTCACCTTTTTACCACATAATTTCAGACGAGAGACAATATTGAATAATGTGGAGTTATATTCTGAAACCGTCTTAAAATCTTGATACCTCAAGTTCAAAAACTCGCTATGTGCATTGGGAAGTATGACCATCTTCTGGTGGTTATACCTGTCCTTCAGGGACTTCCATAGACTCAAGGGATCTTCCTCAGTTAAGTATTCATTCTTGAGGTCATCATGAATATGGTGACGCAAGAAAATAAGTGCAGATGCTTTCTCTTCAAGAGACATTTTATTTCCTTCTTTAATAGCATCACCCAACTTTTTAGACTGTAAGTGAAGTTTGGTATCAAGCTGCCAAGACAAATAGTTCCCTTCATTGACAACAAGTGCCTTAAATTCAAGTTTTGTAAGACTCGACATCTGAAGGGAGAAAAAAATAAATGAATAAACAATTAAAGAAGATATACAATCTGGGCATAATAAAAATTAGAATGCTTCAGGATTTTAAATTTTCATCATGTGAAACTTCTAGTTTCAACTAACCATTTTATATGAATAATAAAACATAAATAAAAACTTCCAATTAATGGAATATTAAAACGTCAAGTTCCAATATACTTATCACAGATCCTTAGATCTGGATTATTTAATCATAGAGAACTTCAGGTTCAAAATTGCATTATCACAAACCTACAGGTGTGGATTATTTCATGTGAAACTTTTGGTTCTTAACATGTTACAGATCTTCAATTCTGGACAATTATTTCATAAGAAACTTCAGGTTCTCATATATGTATATATATATATATCACAGATCTTCAGGTATGCGTTATTATTTTATCGAGAATTTTAGGTTCTCATAGATATTACATATATCAGTATTATTTATTTCATATAGAACTTCGGGTTCCAAAATATATATCACAGATCTTCGGGTCTGGAACTTCACTTCGAACTTCAGGTTCCAAAATATATATCACAGATTTTCGGGTCTGGATTATTTAATTTATATATAACTTTAAGTTCTAACATATATATATATATATATATACGTATATATCACGGATCTTCTTTGTGTAGAAAACAAAAAAACAAACAATAATCTCAAGATTTAAGATTTCTTACCTGTGGTTTCTTGAATCGAAGAAGAAGTGAACAAAATTATTTCTTACCGTTGATTCTATGTATTGAAGAAGAATGGAAGACAGAACTTCTTTTCAATACTTAGGGTTTTCTTCTTGAGAGACCAGGGTTTTCTTTTTGAGAGACTATCGTGCTGATAACGTATTATAATAAAGAGAGAATAAGAGAAACAGAAAAGTAATACCATAATCAAGTAGTATTTCTCATTGATATGCTCCCTATTTATAGGATAAGGTAGGGGTGTGTGAATAAATATCACTTTACAATTAGATCCCTAACCTAATACAAAATGTGGACAACCACACATAAATATGTAATATTTACAACAGAAATTGAAATATAAATAGAATTTTTTTTATAACTAAAACATTTGATGAAGATGAATAGTTAATACGCAACATTAGCTTTCTAGGCTAGAAGAAGGCACACAAATGAAGGGACTAATGGCTAAGTTCACGAGTCGAAGATATTCAACTAAAGATTTAGTTGATTTACTTAATATTGTTTGGATTCCCAACCAAATGAAAAAACTAGGACATAGGCACTGAAGACCAGCTTAGTCTTATAATTATACGATAAGGCCTCGTTTGTTTGCCGGATAGGATAAAGTGGTATTGTATAAAAGTGTAGTTAGTTATTCTGGGATAATTAACCACATGATAAAACAGTATAGTATTATTTTTATACAGTGTTTGGTTCATGCTGGATTATATTAGGTATAAAACTAAATTAGTCCAATACTGTGTTTGGATGACCATTATATAAGGCTAGATTAATCTACAACTTTAACAAAATGCCATTTAAGTAGGAATAAAAACCCGAATTAATATTAAGATTACAATCTACTCAGCATTCCACAATCTGATACAAAAACAAAATCCTGCTTAGCATTCCACAATTTAATCCATGTTTGGATCTGTGTACTCCACCCTCCACCCACCATATCAATTAACGACATTTAATACACACACACACATACACACACACACACACATAGAGAGAGAGAGAGAGAGAGAGAGAGAGAGAGAGAGAGAGAGAGAGAGAGAGAGAGTCAGAGTTTATGTTGAAAGACCCAAATCGGCACCCACTCTGGCGATAAGAATAGACCCACAGCAATACCCGACATCAGGCAGGTGAGTGAGCTTCCCTTTTTTTCCTTCTTCTGGGTATTGTCTATATTGCCCAAAAAAGCATATTTTTTGACTATTGGAGTTGCTATTAGTGGACCTGAAGAAGCTTATTCAATGGCGGAAAACCACTCAGCAGCCATAGCCAAAACATACCCAGTAAAATCCCAACTCAAACCCACTTCAAAACAGATCGAAATTTACCCCAGAATCCAAGTATTGGAAATCATTCAAACCCTAACCCACCCAACCCTTGTTTCTTCCATAACATCGATTTCATTTCCCCAATAGCTCCTCATGATTTTGCCACCACCCATTCCGCCACTGTCACCATCTTCAATGCCCAAATTCTAGAACCCAAGTTCACCATCTCTGCCTTCAACGACACCGCCACCTCTGCCTCCTTTTGCCCCGATGGCCGTAATATTGCTGTCAGGTCCTACTCTGGCATTGTCCAGGTATTTGACATCAAGAGCCAGTCCCTGCTTCATCAACTCAGCGGCCACTCCCGTCCCATTCACCTCGCCCGCTACCCCCCGCCTCGATAAGCTCTACCTCTTCTCCGGCGGCGATGATGCCATTGTCAAGTACTGGGATGTTGCATCCGAAACTAAGATTAGTGATCTTCTTGGACATAAAGATTATGCTCGATGCAATGATGGGTCACTTGCTAGTGATGATATGCTTGTCACTGGGTCTTATGATCATACTTTTAAGCTTTGGGATGTTAGGGTTTTGGGTTCGAGGTCAGTGATGGAGTTGAGTCACAGAAAGCCAGTTGAAGATGTAATTTACTTGCCCTTCACTGGGCTAATTGCTATAGCAGGTGGGAATGGTGTGAAGATTTTGGATGTGATTGGCAGAGGAAGGTTCTTGTATTCCATGGAGAGTCATAACAAGACGGTGACTTCGATTTGTGTGGTAAAGATTGGGAAGGACAGTGGTGAATAAGCTTAATAGTGTTGAATTTTGAGTATATGTTTAGATGGGCACATTAAAGTTTTTGATTATGCAAAGTTTAAAATCACCCACTCTATGAAATTCCCTGCGCCTCTTCTGTCAATTGGGTTTTCGTCGGACTGTTTGAGTCAGGTGATCAGTACTTCGAATGGGATTGTATATGCTAGGAAAAAGAAAGTGAAGGAAAATTTGGTGTCTAAGTTAGGAGAGTTTGTGGGTTTAAGTTCAATTGGGGAGTCTCAAAAGCGGGCTTTGAGGCCTTCAAATTATAGGTACTTCCATAGAGGCCAAAATGAGAAGCCTTCGGAGGGTGATTATTTGATTATGAGGCCTAAAAAGATAAAATTAGCTGAGCATGATAAGTTATTGAAGAAGTTTAGGCATAAGGAAGCTTTGGTGTCTGCGTTAAGTAGGAAAAATCCAGTTAGTGTCGAGAAAGAAACTATTAAGATGTGTTTCAAATTTGTATACAGAAGAGCTTGGTTTGTTGTTTGGGTTTCTTCAAAGGTACTCGACAATGCATAGATATTCAAGCTTGTTGATGGGTTTTGGCAAAGAAAGTTATTAAGACACGGGCCGAAGGTGTTAGAGCTTCTGATGTCTTGAAAGGCCATATTAGAAACCTAAAGCGAGCGGTTGAGGAGGAGATAAGAATACAACAATCATTGCAGGAGATAAAGGGTATTATTTCTCCATTACTAAGGATTGCTGGAAGGAGATGAATAGTAGAGCTTATCTGTTGTAGTTCATCGGGCATTTTTGTTAAATGTTAATCTGTTTGGTTTTCTTTCAAGGTAAGAAAAGTTTCGAAATTTTGTTTATTCACAAGTTGATGTTTGTTTCCAGTTATTAAAAATTTTGGTTGTTTTTAAGGTGTTTTAAAGATATGTGCTATCTATCCAAGAAAATCTAGATCAATCACTTTTTGTTTTGTCAATCCAATTTGCTCCTCTTCTGCTGTATTGTGTTGTGTTTTCAAAAAAATGTGCAGGCACACTTGAGCAGTATGGTAACCCTTACTTGTATGTTTGCATATAGTTATATGTATGTGCATCATTATGGTTTGGTGTTAAGCCAATCCATCTTTGTATGGAGAAATATGTATTATTTTGTATTTTCTGAGTCATTTCTCTCTCCTTTTTCCTAAGCTACGACCATATTATTTAATAAGCATGGAGGAAAACAAGAGAAAATGCTTTTCCTTTCCTTTTTTCTTTTGCAATCCTCAAACCAAACAGAGTCTCAACATGTTTAATTAGGATATTCTTAGATGGCTAGCCATAACATGTTTTTGCAGTGTCTGTGGAGGTCTACTGCCGTTCAATTTTCCTATAGCATTCCAACCTTCATTATTGGCCTATGTCGTCCATTTTTGTGGGAGTATGTTATGCTTCCCAAATTTCTATCCCAAATGTGCTCCCCAAATGATGTGACAATGGGGCCAAGTCTAATAAAGTGGGACCAATTGAATTTTGATTGGATGTTGTTTACCTGGCTCTGCTGTCACATCCTTTGGGAAGCACTTTTGGGATAAAAATTTGCGAAGCATGGCATTACAATTTTTGTGGTGGTGTAAATGCCAAAAATATTAATACCTCACCTATCTCATATGCTACATTGACAACTACACTTTATATTGCTTTTCAGTCTGGTTTTTGGATGTACTCTGATGATTCATCGGGTGAAGTTTGTTTGGTCAGCCTGGATTCAAAAGTTATGATTTTTTGTGTTTTGTGTGTGTGTTTTTTATTTTTTACCTCTTAACAAATCCAACCTCTAATCACTATAGAAATGTAAAGTCTAGTGTTCTTCAATGGGGTTTATGGACCTTTCTAATTCTGAAATTTGAATTAAAAAGTGTATGGGTCAAGTTCCAAGTTCATTTCACTTAGATGTGGATTGTAGGTAGCCAAAAATTGTTTCATTTGATACATATGATTCTCGGAAAACAAAAGAAATACAATTAGACAAGAAATCCAACCGCGACTTCATGTTTTTGCTTTAGCAATTCCTTGATGCTAAATGAAATATTACCAAAAGCAAAAGTCAAGAGAATATCAGCAGAAGCATATAAAGAAGTTTGAGCAATTGAATTGGAGTAACCCAAATTTGGTTCCCAAAGCTTAGTTACTTGTAACACATGCAATGGTTTGTGGTGCCACCGATCACTGCCATAACATGTTGTTCAATTGTTAAGTTATTTGAGAAATAAATTTGGGGTTCTAATTTGGAAAACATAGGATTGTTCATTGAAATGTTATTAGGGCTTAACATACTATAGTGGATTTTTTGGACGAAGGAGGTCCAATACTTAAACCTGTAATTGCAAGGTTGCAACCAAGTAAATAGCCCACTTGGGAGAGCTTCTGCAGTCACTTGGCACCGTTTTTGCTTCTATAATTCAATTGCAAAATTATCACTTTAACGTTTGCTTGGCACGTACCATTAGAGCACCTATGCTAAAATATAGCATTTTAGTACCTGTAAGAGCATCTCCAATGCACCTTCAATACTCCATCCTATAGTCAAATTACAACATGAATGTTTAAAAAAACCTCTCCAATGCACCTTTTTTCACTCCTCTGAAATTATTGATGGATCTAGGTTTCGAAAAACTTTAAATCATGCACAGCGGAAAAACAATTTCAAAAACTTTATTGGTTTGCCTGGATCTACTACTTATCAATTCTATAGACGCGTGTACAAGAGGGGGATAAGAAGATTACCTTGTGGTCTTGAACCCAATTCTGAATATCTCTTATTTCTTTAGTGTGCAACAACATCCCGCAGCCTCCACTAGTTGGTTTTCACCCTTATGACTCCTATGGATGCTCCCGGAGAGAAGAGCGTTGCTGGGAACCCAATAGTGAGGATAAGAAGGCTAAGGAGACCCTTAAGTAGTTTCTGTAGCTATGTATGAATAAAAATGACAATCAAACTATTCTTTACTCAACTGCCCTATTTATAGATTTTCAAACCGACTTTAGACTTCGATCGATAGAAACAAGTTTGATCATTCGAACAGAACCAGAGTTCAATCGATCGAAACAAGTTCGATCAATCGAACATTTAATCTATTGAAACTCTTTCAATTGATTGGTTCATCATCCTCATATGTCTTTCCAAGCATTCTAACGAAGCTAAGAGTAGGACCTCCTAGGTTCTTTATTGTTAGCTCAGACGAGTTGTTAATTCCCATGATCAAACTCTTTGATCAGCGAATTAACTAACTGATCAGTTAACGTTTACTCCACTATAAAATGATAATTGAACTCCAACACAAAAGAACATATCCAAAGTGATAACTAGACTGATATGGTGTACTAATGTCCCTCTACTGCCAGCATTCATAATCATATTCAAGTGGTCGGACTTATACTGTCAACCTGAAATATGATTACATCTTCCATTCCTTGAGTCTCATTTACCTCTCATGATTACCAAACATGTTGATAGCTACTTATCAATAAGACTGCATTTCTCAGTAATCAAATTGTTGACATTATCAAGAGAATACTTGCTCTTTATCAGAGGATAGATTCTATCTTGACAATATATATTCACAACCCTATGAATATGGCATACCCAAGGTACCCAGGTGTTGATCTTGAAAGACCTTACTAATTGGTAAGTCAAAGCAGTCACATCCAAAGTTTATGTCCATAATCGTCTCAAGATTGAGAACCCGTACCTTATACAAGTCATGAGTTCCTATCGACTGTTAATAGTAATATATATCAATAGGAATCTCATGGTCTGTCAATGCACTCTAAGCACTAGCATATTAACTAAGAGTCACACTCAAGTGATTGAGATTCATCACTCCATCCAATGGTAGTTAATAATCCTACAGTGTATACCTGATGAGATATCCAGTCTCATCATCCAATGTGACGAGTCTAAATATCAAAGAATAGTAATTTACATCTCACTTATATGTATCTCATACATACACGAATTGCCTACTATGATACATATGGATTACAATATCATCTCATTATAACATACATAATGAAATGTAAACTGATATCCATATGTAAAATGCCAAATGTCAAATACACAAAGTTTGAGTTTGAGGGCACAATTCCAACAAACTCCCACTTGCACTCATAACCCATTACACCTAAGACCTAGACTATCTAGATGATAATCAAAGACTTTCTGTGGCAAAGCCTTTGTAAACGGGTCTGCAAGATTGTCAACGGTGGTAATCTTTGTGACAATCACATCTCTATGCTGGACTATATCTCGAATGAGATGATACTTCCTTTCAATGTGTTTTCCCTTTTCGTGATTCCTTGGCTCCTTGGACTGAGCCACTACCCCACTATTATCGCATTATAGCGTAATAGGTGACAATGACGCTGGTACCACCCCGAGTTCCATAAGGAACTTCTTGAGCCAAACAACTTCTTTTGTGGCTTCACAAGCAACCACATACTCAACTTCTGTAGTTGAGTCTATAATTCATTTATGCTTAATGCTCCTCAAACTAATAGCACCACCTCCGAGGGTATATAGATGTCTAGACGTCGACTTCCTCGAATCTTTATCTGACATAAAGTCTGAGTCAGTGTATCCCATTAGAATTAACTCATCGCCGCTATACATAGGCATGTAATCTTTAGTCCTTCTCAAGTACTTAAGAATGTGCTTGACAGTTGTCCAATGGTTTGGACCTGGATTCGACTAATACCTGCTACCATGCCAACGACAAAGTAGATATCTGGTCTAGTGCATAACATCACATACATGAGACTTCTCACTACCAAGGCATAGGGAATTCCTGCCATGCAATTCCTCTCCTCGTGTGTCTTAGGACACTGTCCTTGGAGAATGCTAAACCATGCCTAAAAGGTAACAAACCTTTCTTCGAATGATCCATGGAAAACCTAGTTAGTACCTTATCGATATAACCAGTTTGAGATAATCCCATTATCTTTCGCTTATAATCTTGAAAGAGCTTTATCCCAAGGATATAGCTCGCCTCTCCTAAAACCTTCATATCAAAAGTACTAGCTAGCCAAATCTTGATTGATGACAATGTTCCTACATCATTCCCAATGAGTAGAATGTCATCAACTTAAAGCCTAAGAAAAGCTACCACCTTACCTTCACATTTCTTGTATACACAAGGTTTATCCAGATTCTATATGAAATCAAACGACTTGATTGCTTGGTCAAATCGAATGTTCCAACTTCTAGATGCCTACTTAAGCCCATAAATAGACTTCTATAGCTTACATACCAAGTTACCTTTTCTGCCAGTTATGAACCCTTCGGGTTGCTACATATGAACCCATCTGGTTACTGCATATAGATGTCATCTTCAAGATTGCCATTCAAGAATTCAGTCTTGACATCCATATGCCAGATCTTATAATCTAGGCATGCCGCAATGAATAAGAGTATTTGATGGATTTGAGCATGGCTACCGGCGAGAAGGTTTCCTTATAGTTAATGTCCTCTCTCTGAGTTTAACCTTTCTCTACAAGCCTTGCCTTAAAGGTCTCAATTTTTCTATCAGATCCTCTTTTCCTCTTGTAAACCCACTTACAGCCAATGGGTTTAATATTGGCTGGAAGTTCTACAAGATCCCAGACCTGATTGGAATCCATAGATTGCAATTCAACCTTCATAGCTTTAACCCAATGAGTTGATCAATCAACATCAGCTATTGCCTCTTTGTACGCAGCAGGATCAAATTCAGATTCTATGGAGACAACTTCAAAAACTTCTCCTAAGAACATATATCTATTAGGCTAGCTGATAATCCTCTCACTACAATGAGGTCCTGGTGCAAAAATGGGTGAAGATGTAGTATTTTCTTGTCTTACATCATTTTCAACTATTGGAGGAATAGAGGGCTCTCCTTCTATTTCTCTCAGATCTATCATTCCTTTAGGTTTATGGTTCATGATATAATCATCCTCCAAGAAAACACCATTGTACTAACAAACACTTTTTATTCTCTCGGATCATAAAAATACTATCCATAAGTCCCTTTGGATACCCTATAAAGTAACATACTTCCGATTGTGATTCCAATTTGCTCATCTTTCCTTTCAGCATATGTGCTGGACACCCCCATATCTAGAGATGTTGCAAAGAGGGCTTGCGTCCAATCTACATCTCCTGTGGTGTCTTAGGAATAGATTTGCTTAGAACTAGATTTAGTATGTATATAGCGGTTCCCAAAGCATAAATAAAAAAAAATGGCAACTCGGAATAACTCATCATTGGCCTAGTCATGTCTAAAAGAGTCCAGTTCCTTCTCTCTGCTACACCGTTCTGCTGATGCATACCAGGTGCAGTCAACTGTGACAGAATCCCATTATGTACGAGGTGATCAATAATCTTATTAGAGAGGTACTCGCCACCTCGATCAGATCAAATGGCATTGATATGTGTGTCTAATTGCTTTTCTACTTTAGCCCTAAACTCATTGAACTTTTTTAAGGCTTCAGACTTGTGCTGTATTAGGTACACATATCCATACCTAGAGTGGTTGTCAGTAAATGTGATGAAATACTCATAACCACCCCTAGCTCTAATATTTATTGGTCCACACACATCAGTATGAACTAATTCTAACAATGCATTAGTCTTGTTACCCTTTACATGAAATGGCCTTTTGGTCATTTTACCCTCTAAACATGATTCACAGACTTCCATTAGTTTGAGGACCAAATCGACTAAGATCCCTTCTTTGACTAGTCTGCTAATCCTGTTTAGATTGATATAACCTAGCCTCATGTGCCAAAGCCTTGTTAGATTAGTGGAGGGTTCCTTTCTTTTAGATGGTATAGTTACCAATGAGTTATTAAGTTCCATATTAGAATTGACAAATAATTGGAGTAATCACATACAATCCATTTGACTTAATACCAGAACAGACAAAAGAATCATTTCTTTTGACCACAAATTTAGTTCCAAAAGAGAGAGAATAATTTTAATTAGAAAGTTCTGAAACTGAAATTAAATTACGTTTCAGTAAAGGGACATAAAGTACAACTGATAAAACTAAAGTCTTATTTTCTAGAAATTCTAAAACTACTACTCCAATAGCAACCACTGAAATGGTTGCACTAGAACTTAGAGTCAACACAATCTCTCCATCACTGCACCTCCTGGTTGATCTAAACTCCTACAATGAATTACAAGTATGGTTAGTCGCACCAGAATCAATGCACCAAGTGTTCGAAGTATCCGTTATAAAACTTACTTTAATCATAAGTGATTCGATCATACCTTGAACTCTTGTAGCTAAGAATTTCGGACAATTCCTTTTCCAGTGGCCTTTGTTCCCGCATTAGAAATACTCTCCTTTGCCTTAACCACTTGACTTCCCCTTCCCTTCGCCATTTCCCTTAGATTTTGTAATCTTCGGGACTGGTCCAACACTTGGACCACCAGTGCTAGCCTTCTTCTTTCATTTCTTGCCTTTTGGGGCAGATAGGGAAGAAGTGCATTTTTCAAAATTCAAAACATTGCCCCTAGGTTTGATCACCCCCTCCGCTACCATAAGAGAGCTCATCAGTTCACTCATAGAGAAATTCATTTGATTCATATTGTAATTAAGTTTGAATTGAGCTAATTATGGTGACGGCGAATGAATGATCATGTCAACTTGGGTCTGTGCATCAATGTTGGAACCCAGAGTCTCTAGTTCATTTAAATAACCAATCATTTTTATAACGTGCTCTCTGACTGAAGTTCCTTCCAACATTTTCCAACTCATGATCTTTTACATGGCGATAAGCCTGGCAGGTCTGCCATGCTCCCCAAACATTTATTTTAGAGAGGTCATGATGGCACTAGCGGAATCATTCAATTGATACTGGTGTTGCAACATACCAGTTATAGAGGCTAGTATGTAGCAACGAGCCATTGCATTCGATTTCTTACACTTGTCGAACTCGCGTCTGGCAGCTGCCATAGCATTTGTCACAGGTTCGGCAGTGCATGGGGTAGTGAGGACATATATGCAATCCTCTACAGTTAAAACGATATCCATATTACGTTTCCATTCAGTACAGTTGGTTTCAGTTAGTTTATTTTGTGTAAATATGGTGGCAAGTGGACTAAATGCAGATCCCAACATGATTAATTCTGAAAAGATATACAGACATTTTAATATGGATATCAAAATTTGACAGTTTGAAATAAAGAATCCTTGAAACTCTTGTTTAAAAAAACAAAGTCGTCGGAATATCGAAACGAAAGAATCAAACCTTCGTGTGGCGACCAATATTCAATCTTTGAAAATTTGTTTCTTCACATTACCCATAAACATCCAATGTTTACTAATGTGATGAAAACGGTTTTTGAATTATATTTTAGAAAACTCATTTTTGCATGCATGTAGCAACAATATTTAAAATGCCAATCACAAACAAGCATGGAAAAACTAAAATGAAATAAAAGCATTCAATAATGCCTCTATCTCCCATGGCTCTATCTTCATAGATCCATCTTCTTGGCTAAGTCACCTCCGGCTTTCCATCATCATGGACTTTGGCTTGGTGCTCTATCTTCATGGATTTCCTATTCTATTACGAAAATATTATGCTTCTCTCGAAGCTTACAATTTTTCTAGAAAAGGAAATAGCAACAAATAATAAATGAATAAATAGGCTAGGGAAACCGCTGCGACTCTCCTATTCACAGGAATGGAGTCGCAGCGCCCTTTACATATGCCTTAAAAAAACCAAACCAATATTTAAAAACAATAATCACCAATCACAAATTAAATACAAAATAAAATTTTGTTGACGATCGGTGCCATGGGAGACAGTGGTCTAACTTACTGTAAAAGGGTTAGATATACACACATCCACACATCCACGCATATATACAATAAAAATGTATATAACAATTGGAACTCCTAATTGACTTGCATATTCCATGAACTCTTCATGAAATTGAATAGAACATAAAATAGCATCTCTAGTTCTCTGTCACACTTCGATTGATTGAAGAAACTGTAATCAATCGAACGTTCGATCGATTGAAATAAGTTCAATCAATTGAACTTAAGATTTCACAGATTAATTTAAAATATTTTTTGGAATGTTATAAAAATTAAAATAAATATTTTTTAAAAACTTTTAAACTGTGCAATACACCTAGATAGAGAAACAATTTCGATCGATCAAACAAAACAAAGTTAGATCGATCGAAATTGAACCCAGTATTGGTTCGATCGCTAGAAACACCTTCGATCAATCAAACGTAGTCAGTTTCAATCGATTGAACTTAAGATTTCACAGATTAATTTAAAATATTTTTTAGAATGTTATAAAAATTAAAATAAATATTTTTTCAAAACTTTTAAACTATGCAATACACCTAGATAGAGAAACAATTTCGATCGATCAAACAAAATAAAGTTTGATCGATCGAAATTGAACCCAGTATTGGTTCGATCGCTAGAAACACCTTCGATCAATCAAACGTAGTCAGTTTTAATCAATCAAAACACGTTCAATCAATCAAAACTATCATGCATCCAATGCAGTCACAAATTTATTTTCTACTACGAAAGTGCTATAGAGAAATATTTGTGATGATGTAGTTTTAAAACAGTACTAAAAATTGACATGCAAATCAAACAAGTGTCCTAAAATGCATCTACATATCCAAATAAGTGAGGCTCTGATACCAATTGATGGATTTAAGTTTTGAAAAACTTTTAATCATGCGCAACAGAAAAAATAATTTCAAAAACTTAATTGGTTTGCCCGAATCAACTACTTATCAACTTTATAGATGCTTGTACAATAGGGGGATAAGAAGATTACCTTGTGGTTTTGCAATTCTGAATCTCTTCTTCCTTTAGTGTGCAGCAACTTCCAGCAACTTCCACTAGATAGTCTTCACCCTTATGACTCCTATGGATGCTCTTGGAGAGACTAGGGTTGGTGGAAACCCAAATTAGTGAGGATACGAAGGCTAAGGAGACCCTGAAATAGTTTCTGCAGTTATGTATGAATAAAAAGGACAATCAAACTATTCTTTATGCAGCTGCCCTATTTATAGATTTCCAAATCGACTTTGTCTTCAATTGATCGAAGGTGTGTCATTTAATCGAACCTCCTTCCATCGATCGAAACAAGTTTAATCGATTGAACTGAACCAGAGTTCATTCGATCAAACCTTTAATCTATTGAAACTCTTTCAATTGATTGGTTCATCATCCTCATATATCATTCCAAGCATTCTAGCGAAGCTAAGAGTGGGACCTCCTAGGTTCTTTATTGTTGCCTTAGACAAGTTGTTAATTCCCATGAACGAACACTTTGATTAGCGAATTGACTAACTGATTAGTTAACGTTTACTCCACTATAAAACGATAATTGAACTCAAACACAAAAGAACATATCTGAAGCGATAACTAGACTTGTATGGTGTACTAATGTCCCTTTGCCGTCAACATTCATTGTAATACCCTGTATTTTAAAAAATTATTAATACAAAAGGATTCTATATATTTCCTTTGACCATACTAGAAATTTTACATTCAATTGATCAAAGTCAGTTCGAGCGATCGAGGATTTCTTTCTTCATCGAAACTTGTTCAATCGATCGAAACCCTACCGCCTTAAATTTATGACGTGGTCCCTACTTTAATTGATCAAACCCCTTTTTAATCAATCAAAATTGGCTAAATCACTTTCGAGCGATCGAGCATACTTTGATCGATCGAACTCGCATGGATATTTCATCTGTAGTTCATGCAAACATTGCCACCTACACCTCCATCCCCTCTATAAATACATTGTGTTCATGTGTTTGCGTGGGTTTACAGAACCAAAGAGAAGGAAAGAGGGAGAGGATTGTGTTCATATATATATACATAATTATACATATATATATATACATACACATATCTATATATACTCAGTCAGAGAGAGAGAGAGTGACAAAAGAGCAGAGAAGAGGAGAAAAAGAAGAAGGAAAGAATAAGGAAAAATAGAGAGAGAAGGCAGAGACAGAGAGAGAGAGAGAGAAGGAACCACCATTAGAACTCAGAGCTCAAAGCTTTGCCAAACATGCCCTTAACGACATTAGGTGAGTTCTAAACTCACTTTGTACCTACTTTATGATGTTTACAAGTTTTTGACGTAAATAAATGGGCCCAAACATGCCCTAACACATCTGGACGTTAACTGTTCAAAACCTCTAGAGAAGATGACTTTCAATCGAATAAACCACGTTCAGTCAATCGAAATTTCAATCGATTAAAAAGACTTCGATTGCTTGAACATTATTTTTCTCAATCGATCAAACTGAGTTCAATCGATCAAACCTTACAAAACATAGATTGTTCCTTTTGTTTATGTCATAAGAGGTTCGAATGTTCGAT
Source organism: Hydrangea macrophylla (assembly GCA_033977485.1). Classification (NCBI taxonomy): domain Eukaryota; kingdom Viridiplantae; phylum Streptophyta; class Magnoliopsida; order Cornales; family Hydrangeaceae; genus Hydrangea; species Hydrangea macrophylla. The sequence goes on from CM066994.1 coordinate 95,124,467, forward strand.
TCTCAATTCGGACATCTATTATACGATTATGGATTAATTAGGGATATATGATAACAAAGATAAGTATGATTAAGAATAATGTATTCACGTGATGACGTTAGATACTATGTGATTCATGTATGAGTTCGATATCCGTTCCTTTCAATCAGAGTAGTCAGGCCATATGGGAAATTATCATGTATCAATGTTAGTGTGGAACATAAGTAGGTTTGATAAGTTTTGGGAATGGTGTGTGGGCGAACGCCTGGTCATGATATGCTTTCACATACGGTTAATGGTTTGTATCCTTAATGAGCAGTGGGTAGGACCATGTAGTCCTAAGATAGCCAGATGATCCATGTTATATCCTTAAGGAGCAGTGGATGGGTTATATCCTTAACGAGTGGTAGATGCGGGATCACTAGTATGTATCGATGATTCGTGGCAATAGATTTGATATAATGTTGTTCAAAGTGTCATATCCCTAATATATGGTGGATAGGTTATATCCTTAACGAGCAGGGGATGGACTGACGTGGTGTCCATGATATGTAGTGGGTGGTATATATCCTTAATGAGTAACAGACAGAATGATGGTATGTTAATATAAGATGAATGATTGAGTCTGTTCTTTCATCCAAGATATATTGGTTATCGTGTCGATTATCAGTCTTAGGATAAAAAGACGCTAAGGGTTGAGTAATGTCATTGGAATAAAGAGAAGATATTACTTAGTAGAACTATATCTTATGACTTTCAAACTGGTGAATACGTTATATAATTGGTACCTTGTGAGTTTCTATTCACTTAGCTCTCAATAAGATGATGGCCGTTATTGCCTGGACATTCCCCGTCCAGACTACCCTATCCTTGGTAATTTAGGTGATGGAGCTGATAACAACCGCTACTACCCTGAAGGGGAATATGCAGAGGGTGATCCCATTGACTCTGATTATATCAGAGGAGGCTGTTACGCTGACACCTCACCCTTGATGATGATATGAAGATAGATAGTAGTTTATATTCCTACCATATATTTTGATTGGATCTTATTAGTTTTGCTGGTACTTGGGCATATGTTGTCTCCAAACCTATTGTGATCTGGAGGACCACTCTGATGTTTGTAATAGATACAACTATTATTATCTATTCAGTTTTTTTACCATTCCTGTTGATTAGTTAGACAATTACTGTGTGGTGTGGATAATTATTGACATTCACCCATCAATCCCTATGGACCCAAAAAGGAAATTTATTTTTCTTTATTTTTGCTGCTCTGGGTTGTGACAAGATTTTTGGTATCAGAGCACTAGTTTGTGATACTTTCGTTCACTAATGATTCCATACCATCTGGTCCTAGTATTTAAGATTCCGTTAGATGAGATATGAGTTTAAGGTAAGTTCATCCTCCTAACGATAGATAGTTTCCTTTGCAGGTTAGCATGGATTCGGATTTCCACCTGTTTATGTATGATTCTTTTAGCGGACATGTTATCTATGGTGACACCATGGAGCCAGCCATACCAGAGATATACCAAAGTCATATTCGCCAGATGGCTAGTCGTTATTTAGAGGAAAGGATGTGGACTTCTTTCTATATTATGGGCACAACACACTTGACAGAGATACATATGGATGTGTATCACTACGCTATGACCCGGGCAGTAATATACCAGGAGATGCCTAGATTGATTCAGAGTAAGCCTAAGGTAGATGAGATTGAGTTGTGAGCTATTTCAATTGGGCATGTTTCACTAGAGCTTGTAGTTGTACCAGCACCAGCACTAGCACCAGCATTGGCAGCCCCACCATCACCGATACCGTACGTGCCAGTTCCAAAGTTTGAGCTAATTCAGGGTGAAGACGACCTAGAGCCAGAGGATGAGCATCTTGATGAGGATATGATAAAGATGGATAAGAAGAGCCTATGGACGATGAGGACCCAGCAAAGGAGGAGCTTGCAAGCGACGATGATGAGCCGGAGGATGACCTGGAGGAGCCAGAGTTTGACCCAGTACAGGCGCCAGAGGACCCCGAGGCTGTTGACGTAGATATCATGGTTGAAGAGGATGACGTAGTGACAGAAGGAGACTTGATCCTGGAGGTAGTAGAGGAAGATGTTCTTGACAAGGAGATAGTTGTGCCAGAGGTACCCATTATGCCAACATTACTAGCTGGACCTATAGTACATATGGAAGATATGGCGGTATGGCAGTATGATGGATAGCTGAGATGGTTGGACAGCCAGCTGGATTTATTATGGGAGAGGCTGCATTAGCAGAAGCATTAGACATAGCTGATGGATTCGCTGCTATAGCCGTTGACGTCGCTAATCAGGCGATGATGGCAGAGGACGCGGATGTTGAGATAGTTGAGGATTGGGATATTGGAGTAGTAGTTGGTGATCTAGATGCACTAGTTGTGGATGCACCCTTTTGGGAGATGGATATTATTTCAGAGGACGAGACACTACCAGCAGGATCAGATGCTGATGACTTTTGAGTCAAGATCGGGAAGAGGTTTAGTTTTGCTAGTTTTATATCAAGACATGTTGTCCACATAATATTTGGGAGCTTGAGAGATAGCTATTTGACCATAGCTTTTGTATAGATATTACCAGTAGTAGTAGCATTGTAAATAGTTGACCTTACTACTGTTTTAGCCTATGTCCCATATGGTACATAGTTTGACTAGTGTATACTGTGCGGTACATCTTTTGATATATATATATCTATATATACAAGCAGTACTTTTGATATAATTATGGTGTAATTGAGTTTGTTATATACTGATTAGTAGAATTGTTAGTTCTTGTTGCTTCTCACTCTATCTTAATTTCATTTTTGCGAGAAGACTTTCAGCTAATCAATAGGTCTTTTGTAGGTACACGACACACATTATCACTATGGTTAGATCATGGAATTAATCACAATTAGAAACCCTATTCCGGAAGACATGGATCCAACAGGAGTTTTTGAAACCTTCTTGCAAAGAATGGAATATGTGGGAGATACCTATAACCACTCTACTCACCAAATACCTGTAGCATGACCTCCACCAAGACAAACTGGTGATAAGTTACTCGAACATTTTCGTGGATTACGCCCAGAGAAATTTGATGGATTAACGGAGTCATGGAAGGCGGAGCAATGGATATGGGAAATGGAATTGATTTTTGAAGTATTAGAATGTATTGAGCAAGATAAGCATCGTCTTGCCACATTTCAGTTAACTTATGCTATCGCAGATTGGTGGGAAGCCGAAAGAGCTACAATAGGAGCTGAAGCTATACGGAGAATGCCTTGGGTGATATTTCAGGAAAGATTTTTGGAAAAGTATTTCCCAGAAGATGAGAGAGATCAACAATAGAAGAACTTTCTCAGTTTGGTCAAAGGAGGATGGACTGTACAGGAGTACACATCACAGTTCAAGCGTCTATCCTAATTTTCTCAACATATGATAGATACTCCATAAAAGAAGGTAAAGAGATTTCACTAAGGATTGAACCCTCATCTCAGACATATGATGGTTGGACACCTAAATTAGTCATTTGAAGGGATTATCAAATTTACTACAGGGTTAGAAAATGACGCTGATCTAGCACAGTGACCATAGATGAGTCGACTCTAGTCGTCCAGAGGTTTTTAGCTGAGGAATTTCTAAAACCAACCACTAAGAAATACCCAGGGTTGGAGACCTCATGGAAACTTTCAAGGAAACAAGCGCACCTGGGATGGAACTAGGAAGCCTCAGTAGGTTTATCCTCGACCCTAGCAATATCGCCAGTAGGGATACCAGCCCCAAGTGTTACTAACAGCCCTGCCAACCAACAATGGAGGATGTTTTAATTATGAGAAACCAGGGCATATCGCCAAGTTCTGCATAGCCTCTAGAGTTAACAACTGGATGGATGCCAATTGCCGGAATTGCAACAAGCCGAGATATTTGAGTAGGGATTACTGTGTACCACGTGGAGGATACTAAAGGGCACCAGTTCAAGGAATTCAAGAACCCCTAGATCAAATAAGGATGAATTCCATCATTCCTATAGAAACAAGCTTTAATGTTGATGAGCTGCAACATACTCGTACTCTTTTATAGTCTAGTTAAAGCTTTATTTGATAATAAAGTTGCATGTTCATTTATTGCTGTTAAGATTGTGCGCCAGTAGGGTTTAGAACCCCAAACACTTGAGCCAACACTTAATGCTATCTTATCATTGGGAGTAACTGTTAAGTTGGGTAAAGTATGTAAGGATTGCCCATTGACTCTAGAAGATCAGAATCTTCCAGCAGACTTAGTAGTTCTATCAATGTCAGAGTTCGACATTATCTTAGGGATGGATTGGTTGACTACGTATGATGCTAACTTAGATTGCCCTACTAAGACGATTGTATTTCCAATACCTGGATGTCCTACGATCAGATTTCATTATCAGTCAACAAGCGATATGGTTCTAACAAGTGGTTTAGGTACAATTGGAAGTACAAGTACGAGTATGGAACTCACGATGGATCAGATTTCTACCGTACAAGATTTTTAAGATGTATTCCAAAATATTAAGGGACTTCCACCGAAGAGAGAAATAGATTTCTATGTGGAACTAGTACCTGGCACGTTGCCAATATCTAAGACTCCATATAGGATGGCACCGGCTGAGATGATGGAATTGAATAAGCAAGTTCAGGAACTTGAAGATTTAGGATTTGTTTGCCCGAGTACGTTACCTTGGGGAAAACTAGTTCTATTTGCGAAGAAAAAGAATGGAACACTTCGACTCTGTATAGACTACATAGAGTTGAACAAGGTTGCGATCAAGAATAGGTATCCACTTCCCCGGATAGATGATCTATTCGACCAGTTACAAGGATCAAAGATCTTTTCAAAGATCGATCTATGTTTGGGATATAATCAACTATTGGTTTGACTGGAGGATGTATCGAATACTGCATTCCGGATGAGATACTGGCATTGTGAGTTTCTAGTTATGCCTTTTGGATTGACGAATGCGCCAGTAGTATTCATGGACTTAATGAATAGAGTATTCAGACCATATCTAGATCAATTCATTATAGTATTCATCGACGACATTTTGATCTACTCAAAGACAGAAGAGGATCACAAGGAACACATATAGATTACGTTATAAACACTTTGGGATAGTAAGTTGTATGCAAAGTTCAGCAAGTGTAAATTTTGGCTATAGGAGGTCAAATTCTTAGGACATGTTATATCTCAAGATGGTATCTCTGTGGACTCATTTAAGATCGATGCAGTCTTAGGCTGGAATAGACCAACTAATACGACAGAGGTTAGAAGTGTTCTTGGGTTAGTAGGATATTATCGGAGATTTGTCGAAGGATTCTCTAAGATATCAGGACCTTTGACGAATTTGACAAGGAAAGAGATAAAGTATGAATGGACGGATAAGCATGAGGGTACGTTTCAGAAATTAAAGGAAAGATTGACTTCAGCACCAGTACTCGTACCTAAAAGTGGAGAAAGGTATGTAATCTACAGTGATGCATCACACCAAGGACTTAGATGTGTGCTTATGAAAGACGGGAATCTCATTGCATACGGATCCAGACAATTGAAGGTACATGAGAAGAATTATCCACCGCATGATTTGGAACTAGTAGCAATAGTGTTTGCATTAAAGATTTGGAGACACTACCTTTGTGGAAAAAAGTTTGACCTATTTTCCGATCATAAAAGCTTGAAGTATCTATTCTCTCAGAAGGAGTTAAGCATGCAACAATGAAGATGAATGGAGTTACTTAAGGATTGTGACTTTTCATTGCAACACCATCCAGGTAAAGCAAATGTCGTGGCCGACACTTTAAGTCATAAACCTCAACTGGCGATCGCTGCATTAAAAGCATTAGAAGTTTTAGCTTAATTCGATCTTCAGCCAGTGGAGCCAATGGAAGGACAACATCCTGGATTCCTTATGGTACAACTAACTTTGATCAGCCGTATCACAGAAGCTCAGCAGACAACAGAAGATTTGAAGTTATGGTTCGCGAAGATGTCAGCAAAGGAACCAGAGGTCGGGAGTGTGAGTATAGACAGAGCCTTACGATATAAATGTAGACTCTGTGTACCTAGCAAAGAAAATCTTTAGAAATAAATATTGGATTAAGCACATGAGTCATAAATGACTATTCATCCTGGAGATACGAAGATGTACAATGACTTAAAAAGAAATTTCTAGTGGGAAGGTATGAAGTGAGAAGTAGCTGAGTATGTAGCTCAGTGTCTTACTTGTAAACAAGTGAAGGTAGAACATCAAAAACCACCTGGACTTCTATAGTTGTTACCGATTCCCTAGTGGAAATGGGAACACATAACCATGGATTTCGTGGTAGATTTGCCAAAGGCACAATAGAACCACGACGCTATTTGGATAATTGTGGATCAACTCACGAAGACTACGCATTTTATTGCTTACAGTATGACGTATCCAGTGGAACGCTTGAGCTGGATGTATCTATAGCACATTGTACGGTTACATGGTATACCAATTTTTATCATGTCAGATCGAGATTTGCTCTTTATCGCAGAGTTTTGGAAGAGTCTTTAAACAACGATGGGAACAACATTGAACCTGAGTTCATCATTTCATCCGTAGACCGATGGACAGACAAAATGAGTTAATCAAGTAATGGAAGATATGCTACGCGCTTACGTTATTGATTTTGAGAATTCTTGGGAAATGCACCTATCATTGATAGAGTTTGCCTACAATAATAGCTACCATACGAGCATAAGAATGACGCTGTTTGAAGCTTTGTATGGAAGACCTTGCTGATTTCCGCTATGTTGGGCCGAAATAGGAGATACTCAACTTCTTGGTCTCGAGATGGTATGAGAAACCAACGAGAAGATTCAAATTGTACATGAGAAGATGAAGACAGCTTAGACCCAACACAAGAGTTATGCTGACAAGCGACACAAAGACTTAGAGTTTGCCGTTAAAGACTGTGGACACGTGGAATTCCACCACTTGTTTTGATTTGAGATTGCTTTGAAAAGAAAAGGAACAGGACTTTTGAAAACAGATACAAAGTCTCCCTTTGGTCTTTGAGGAACCAAGAAACCTAATTTTGACTCACCCAAACGGACAAAGGGCACCAACCTTTCATAACCAAAGAACTTGGCTCGGGGTTTTGGTACGAGAGAGGAAGGAGCCTTTGTCAAGACAAAAACATCCTCAACTCGCCCCGTCTTTCGACGGACCTCAATTAGCATCCAAATAATCATCTTATACTATGTTTGGTTCGACAAACAATACTATGATAGGTATATTACATCACATCACATAATAATCTTGAAATGGAAGATCAAAAGATAAGATATCATGCATAAGATCTAAGCCAAATATCACACAACGTAAAGTGAAAGATCACACAAACAAACCTAGAAAACATCGTCTAATCAAATATCAAGTAATCAAGTTTTCCTAATCTAAAAGGGGATATGAATTGTTCTTGAAACAAATAATCAAAGAGATCAAAATGTGCTTAGCAAGCTAGAATGATGTATGTTAATCTTTGAGAAAAGAAGACCTCTCAATCCCCAGGATGGATGAGAAAGGAAGAATTAATTGATGGGAAACATAAATGTGTGATCAAGTTCATTCCTTGTAATCTTCATAGATTAGGAGTCACAAAGCGCCCAAATCTTGCATGGATGCAATGCATGGTTTTGGAATGTACAAAGGTTGTAGTGTGTTTGTGTCACGCCTCAAAGTACCAAAAATAGGGAAAAATAAATTTCCTTTATGGGTTCGTAGACACGTGACTTGTTGTGAGTGTCACCTGATTGTCCAAACATGCTTATAACAGTAATGTGATATGTGAAAGTGACTAAGTTCAGCCGAAGCAAAAATTTAAAACATCCAAGTCTTACATCAGTAGTATATTACAGGCCAAAAAGATATCCAAAAGATACATATTACAAGACCAGCTAAACTATTATATCACTAACATAATAATAATAACAGAACTATAACAAAAGAAAAGCTCCAAAGTCTTCAGCTGGCGAAACCGTAGCCTTCCTCGTAGTAATCTTCACTAGCATAGTCTTCAGTAGTAAAGTCAGCATCTTGATAGCAGTCGGCTCCGTTTGGACCTGCAAAGGCTGGACATGGAAGGTCTAGCGGCGTGAAAAGCCGTTAGCGGTTAAGCTAAGTGAGGCTCCCCTTAAGGTTACCACCACTAAAGGTAAGTTATTCTTCATCTCTTCTTATTTCTCGAAACCATATCTCGTTCATCATTTCTTATTCTCGATACTATGTCTTGTTCGTCTTTTCTTATTCTCAAAATCATGTCATATTTAAACCCAATCATTCCTTTTGAAACTTAACCCAGAACTGAACTGACCAATGACATTGACTGAAAGAAGACTTAACTCCAAACGCATTTACTGGTCAAGAAAATACAACACTCAACAATGAATAGTTAACTGTCACCCAACTGGCACTCAAACTGTCGACCAAATGGCATAAGTGTGCGGGACATTAACAATCTCTTGGTCGAACACGTCATACCGATCCTCAGGTCGCCCGCAAGTTACCGAACACGTCATGCCGATCCTCAGACCAAGGGTACGGAAAATTAATAATCACTTGGACGAACACGTCATGCAGATCCTCAGGTCACCCGTACATAACCGAACACGTCATGCTGATCCTCAGTCCAAGGGTGCAGAAAAATAATCAACCACTTGATCGAACACGTCACGACGATCGTCAGGTCATCTGCACTTGACCGAACACGTCATGCCGATCCTCAGATCAAGGAACAAAACATAACTCACCAATCGACACCATGGAATTACCGAAAGACCAATTTTGCAAGAAATATCCAAACACGACACAAAAGTTCATGAATCAACTTTGATCGGTAGTCACACGACTAGAAACGAGGCCTAATGTCCCTTATTCGCATTAAATCTGTTATCGAAGGTTTTATCATTATTTTACGCGTTCGCACGTTTCGTAGTTTAGTTCATTAATATCATCCATTTATAACCGTTAATATTTCGCTATATGTCCGACATTCCGTTTTCCTCTCAATATACTTACGATGGAAACTTTTCCGATCACTTATCAACGCAATAATCGTGCCATACAATATACTTATAGTTTGGGAATGAATTTTCAAAGGTCATTAGACTATATTCATAACAATAGAAAACATAGCACGTAGCTCATGGATTTATAACGTGAATTTAATACCAATAAACACATAGACGAAACCCTTAACGTACTCATCTACGCGATAGCACTACCATAGCACAAGATTTTCATAACAACACATGTACCGAAAAACTAGCATCAACAATCAATACCATGCATAAACAAAACATTATACAAAGAGCTGTACAATCTGCCAAGATACATTTTCACTATGTTGATTGAATTAACATGATTTATTTGGGCATGATAAATTGCTTTGTAGATCAAACTCAAAACTAGAACATTATAGATAATAGGAATATCCTCATGTACAAAAAAAATCTAGCTTCAATTACATTTTTTGAGCTACTCAAACTATTTATTTTACAAGACATTTCTTATATCTCGGACTGTTCTATCCCAAATTTATAGTACTGCATTGTACGTGAATTTCACCTATGAAGGATGGGTTTTTAGACTGCGCTATAGAAGGGTTATTTGTAGATAATTGAGTTAGCTTTCTTCACAAAAAAACCTAGCTTAATTCTCATTTTTGAGCTGCACAAAACATTCATTTTACTAAACTATGTTCTGCTGAAAGTTTCAGTTTCTCAGATTTATAACACTGCATTGTACATGCATTTCACCCATGAAGGATTGATTTCTAGACTGAGCTATAGAAGAGTTATTTGTAGATAAATGAGTGATATTTTACCACAAAAAACACTAGCTTAATTCCGATTTTGGAGCTCCTCAAAACATCCATTTTACTAAACTACATTCTGCTGGAAGTTTCTATTTTCTCAGGTTTATAACACTGCGTTGTACATGCATTTCACCCATGAAGGAGTGATTTCTAGACTGAGCTATAGAAGAATTATTTGTAGATAAATGCGTTAGCCTTTACCATAAAAAAACCTAGCTTAACTCCGATTTTGGGCTCCTCAAAATATCCATTTTACTAAACTACATTCTGCTGAAAGTTTCTGTTTTCCCAGGTTTATAACACCTCGTTGTACATGCATTTCACCCATGAAGGAGTGATTTCTAGACTGAGTTATAGAAGAGTTATTTGTAGATATATGAGTTAGCTTTTATCACAAAAAAACTAGCTTAATTCGGAATTTTAAGCTACACAAAACATTCATTTTACTAAACTATGTTCTGCTGAGAGTTTCAGTTTCTCAGATTTATGGATTTGTCTTGCATGTCATGAAAACTTCAACACAATAACATCAAACTTCTACTAAACATTAGTAAATATTATATGGGTTCTAAATTGAGTTAGATTACTCACAATTACTCATAATTTACTCACCAAAGCTTGAAATTAAGCTTGATGTTGTTCTTGAGCTTGATGGAGCTTGAACTTCAACTTCAATGGTGTCACCTTCTTCTTTTCCTTGTTTTTCTTCCATATTTTCATGGGATTTATAACTCCCAGCTCTCTTTCTTCACTTAGGTGCAGATTATGAAGACAGAGAGTGTCAAATGTGTGTGTGTATGCATGTGGGTGTGCTTATAGAGGAGAGATGCATGTGTTAGGTGTCATGGAGCATGTGTACATGCTATGCCATGTGTCCAACAAGTGGACATGTGTCCAAGAGGGTGGCATGTGGTTGCCACATGGCCGGCCATGTGGGCCCACCTTGAGTTGTATACCACTTCTTCGGTTTACGTGCATAAGTTCCTCGGTATACGTGTCGATCTCGAAGTACGTGCAAACTGGTATTATTTCTAATGTCCGGGTCTGGGTACGGGACTAAGTTAAATCTTATTATGGTCGAGTCGGTATGGTTACTACAGTCTATATGGTAATACTACAACACGTCCATACCGTCACGTAATTAAAATAATAATATAATAATATAGTGGATCCAATACAGAAATTAGAAAAAGCTGATATTATAATGACAGAAAATTACTGGTGTTACATCTTCCACCACCTATTAAAGGATTTCATCCTCGAAATCTAGATTTTGCTAGGTCTTAGAAAGTACAAGGTACTAATAATATCTCAGATTTTAAGGTTGTGAGGTTCCCACTAGCTAACTAATCAGACCTTCTCAAAAATTCTTTCAAACGTCCAAACTTCTTTGCTGAAACAATGCCAAGTGAAATTCATAGTTCTGACATTGAATATGGCACCTTCGGTCTTTCGTCTTATTCATTGCTGAGATTGATTTGGTGATCTGCAAGTTCTCTTTCGGGATCTTCTTTGGGGTGAAACCTTGTTCTGAGTTTCTCGTTCCGAACAATCTTTGCGCACACGTCCAGTCTTTCCACAATTGAAGCACTACGTCTATCAACTTGTGAGCTGTTTCGGTGCTTTTCATTCTTTGAAGTGATGTCCAGATATTCCACAGCTGTCGCAGATATCACGTTGCTTTGGATGTGTCTGAACAGTAGTTTGATTAACTTTACTTTCATTATTTCTTTTGCCTCTTGTGATGATTTTTGATGTATCCGGAGTTTTCCTCAATGATTGTGGACTGCATTCGAGTAGTTGTTCGGGATACTGGTTTGTTTCTTCTACATCTTTAATCGGGCAAGATTCTTACCTCTCAGCTTCTTGATGCGATGGTTGATAAGTCTAGTTGGTCTCACGATTGTCTTCTATAACTTGTAGGGGCCGTGGCGTCCTTTTATGCGTGTTATTGTGATTTAGTTCCTTTGCGTGTCGACATGAAATTGTCGTGGAGTTTCGGCATCGTAGGTGATGACACAAGTCGTTAAGCAATTTCTCCATGCATTAATTAATACCAAGCATATAAGTTGTTACTGGTAATTGGAGTAGGATTGAATTCACTTATAAGGAGTTGAATTCATAACAAAATGAATACTCATTATGTACTAAGTTAAAAACGAAGAGGTACGTGATCAATCACTTGTACGTAGGATCACAATGTATAGAATGAGTATCTGAGAATAACGATTAGATGATTACTATAGGACAATCATAGTAATGCAATGACTATAGGCGCATGGCCTCCCAGGTAGGACATAAGAATTCCTTGTCTCATGAGCCAATAATTTAGGTGAAGCCTTAATGATAAAAGTCAAGGTTACCAATAAGAAGAATTTGTGAAATGAAAGGAAATGAAGACTAATTTACAAAGGGGTGCAATATGCTTGAGTTCCTTAGGTGAACAAATACAAAGAGATCCTTTACAATAATGTCAAGGGATACGCACTTGCAAAAGTTGGTCAAATGGTTGACAGTCCAAACGATTTACAAAGATTAATTTAATAGATCATAAATCCAAATGACTTACAATGATTGGTTTATAAATGAATTATTGGAATCGATTTTCATGTTGATATGACCAAAGAGGTGACTTATAGCATTAGAAAGCAAATGAATTCTCTTGGATTTATCATTGATCAGAATGATCCAAAATCTTGTTAAGTGAAATCAAAGAGGACAACGAATAACTGTCAATTAGTTAAATAATAAAGGACATCCCAAGGTTCATCATAAGGATAATTGATCTAATGCAACCAATGGTAGAAAATAGTGGGTTTACTCAAAAGGAGTTAAATCAGAAAGATGAATATAGTTACTCAGCCTTACATGGTTTTAATTTATAACGTGCGCAGGGTTAGAGATGCATTTCTTCAGTGTGTTGATGGAACATCGATGTTGTAAACCTGAAACGTGTCTTCTCTTGGTAGGTCCTATGCGATCTGATCACTGGCTTGAAAGTGGAATGCAGTACTCATCTTCACTAATATTCGCGGTGCGAGTCATTCGTTGTGATTAAACGTGGTCGATGTCAGCAGTCTATGAGATCGTTCGATCTGTTGAAGGTATGTTCTATTCTTGCGTCTTCCATCGCCTCGGGTTAAGTCAATATCTCATGTGCTCCTTGTAGTAGGGTTGACCTTGGTAGTGTAGCAGGTTGTGGCTTGAGTGGTCTCAAAAGCAATTCTGAATGGGCGATATGGAGGTGTCTAAACAACTCATTTCCATAGTCACTTGCGCTAGTGCCGTCAGCGGTCTTCCATAAGCCTTGTATCAGTCTTCCAAATACAATGGTGGGATCGATCACCTTAGGTATTATGTTGCTTAGCCTTCTGGACTGGTCCTCAGTTGTTTGAGATGATTCATCCATTGTAGAGATCGAGAAGATTCTTCTATTCCTACGTATGAGTTCGTGTCTATAAGGTTTCTATCATAACTTATGCGAGGCAATCATACCTATTACATCTCACATTATATTTATCATCATAATCCAAGTAACTAGAATACGATGATTGAAATGATTGAATAGATTGATCCAAAATGAAGCCGAATATGAAAAGGCATATGAATTCTCACAGATAGAAGTACAATAGTAGAATGATGTGATCCATTCAAGAATAAGATGTAAATCTAACAATGATTGAATGACTATTTACTATGGAAGAAATCGTAGTATCTCAAGATTTATAGGAAATGAAAGTAACTGATGGCATAAGGCCTTCAACGAATGAAATAAGAATTAGGTATTTCATAAGTGAAATAGTCCAAACAAAACCCCACTGATAAAGAATAAGGTAGCAACTGAGAGAGACAATAAGAGGTCAAGATGTTCAGAGAGTACAACATTTTTTTGAGTTCATGGCAAGAACAAGGACAGAGAACGCATATACGATTATTTCAAATGAAATGAACTTGTAAGAATTTGTTCAAGGAATAATAAGTCAAAAAGAATGACTTTGCAGTACTAGTGATCGAACTTGTTCTCAAAAGAATTTGTCAGGAATCGGATGATCAAGGTACATACTCAAGAATTGTTGACTGGGAATTTCTAAAAATTCAAGGAAATGAATTACTTATCAAGGAGTGTATCACAATAATTATTGATGGTAATCGGAGCCACTTTACAAAATATATAGATCCCTTTTCCAGAAGAAATGACCATTAGAATAGAAGGTATCGATTTACTCAAAGAGAGTGGAATGAGTAGAAAGGATATGACTGCTTACTATAGTACTCGCTTACCATATCTAAGGTAAAGTTTGCCTCTCTTATTATATATAACGGGTCCTCTAAGAACTCCTCCTCAGGGTCCTTCTCCTTCTCCTTGATGTCAGCTAGATCTGCTTTGTGGTCCTGCTCAGGCATTAGTATCATCTCGTCCCCGTCAACTGGTGGTGCTAGATGGTCGTGTACATCATCCCCTGGCCACTGAAGATCGTCCGTAGGGTCAACCTCCTCGATCAGCTCGTCATTGCTACTTGCCGAATCGTCACAATTGTCAGGTCATTGTCATCATATGTGTTGTCACAATCAGATGGGTCATCTGTTGAGTGGTCACTGCCTGCAGAATCCTCTCCACTCGCTATGTCGTTGTCGCTATCTGTATCAATGGGATCTAAATCTGCATCTGGCTCTGGTATGGGCTCGGGTGAGAATGGTGGTGCTGGTGCCGCCATGATAATCGGGAAGAGTATATCGTCATATAGTGCCATGTCCTGAGTCATGCTGATAAGCTCCTAGTGATTAAGTATGGTAGTCTCTAAAGTATGGATCGACTCGGGCTGAACTCGATCCGGATACTGCAATGCATCGGTAAGCACAGCTCTCTGTATGTCCTCCTCCAAGGTATGCCTCGCCCTCTACCAAATCCACTGTCGATATAGTACAGGGTCGGCAGGCTGGATACGACCGCCGCGATTATAGTGACCTCCGAAATCATCATGAACGAAGCTCGACTCCATAGTCATGCAAGAGGAGCTAACTTAGTGTCAGTTCTAATACGAGGTAAATCTTAGGCTCATAACTTAAGGTGAAGGACAATCAGTGAGCGCGTCGAAACCTAAGGCTTTGATACCAAAAATCCCTGTCACGCCCCGAAGTACCAAAAATAGGGAAAAATAAATTTCCTTTATGGGTTCGTAGACACGTGACACCTGATTGTCTAAACATGCTTATAACAATAATGTGATATGGGAAAGTGACTAAGTTCAGCCGAAGCAAAAATTTAAAACATCCAAGTCTTACATCAGTAGTATATTACAGGCCAAAAAGATATCCAAAAGATACATATTACAAGACCAGCCAAACTATTACATCACTAACATAATAATAATAACAGAACTATAACAAAAGAAAAGCTCCAAAGTCTTCAGCTAGCGAAACCGTAGCCTTCCTCGTAGTAATCTTCACTAGCATAGTCTTCAGTAGTAAAGTCAGCATCTTGATAGCAGTCGGCTCCGTCTAGACCTGCAAAGACTGTATGTGGAAGGTCCAGCGGCATGAAAAGCCGTTAGCGGTTAAGCTAAGTGAGGGTCCCCTTAAGGTTACCACCACTTAAGGTAAGTTATTCTTCATCTCTTCTTATTTATCGAAACCATATCTCGTTCATCATTTCTTATTCTCGATACTATGTCTTGTTCGTCTTTTCTTATTCTCAAAATCATGTCATATTTAAACCCAATCTTTCCTTTTGAAACTTAACCCAGAACTGAACTGACCAATGACAAAGACTGAAAGAAGACTTAACTCCAAACGCATTTACTGGTCAAGAAAGTACAACACTCAACAATGAATAGTTAACTGTCGCCCAACTGGCACTCAAACTGTCGCCCAAATGGCATAAGTGTGCGGGACATTAACAATCTCTTGGTCGAACACGTCATGTTGATCCTCAGGTCGCCCGCACGTTACCGAACACGTCATGCCGATCCTCAGACCAAGGGTACGGGAAATTAATAATCACTTGGACGAACACGTCATGCCGATCCTCAGGTCACCCGTACATAACCGAACACGCATGCCGATCCTCAGTCCAAGGGTGCGGAAAAATAATCAACCACTTGATCGAACACGCCAAGTCGATCCTCAGGTCATCCGCACTTAACCGAACACGTCATGCCGATCCTCACATCAAGGAACAAAACATAACTCACCAATCGACACCATGGAATTACCGAAAGACCAATTTTGCAAGAAATATCCAAACACGACACGAAAGTTCACGAATCAACTTTGACCGGTAGTCACACGAGATTTTCATAACAACACATGTACCGAAAAACTAGCATCAACAATCAACACCATGCATAAACAAAACATTATACAAAAAGCTGTACAATCTGCCAAGATACATTTTCACTGTGTTGACTGAATTAACATGATTTATTTGGGCATGATAAATTGCTTTGTAGATCAATCTCAAAACTAAAACATTATAGATAATAGGAATATTTTCATGTACAAAAAAAATCTAGCTTCAATTACATTTTTTGGGCTACTCAAACTATTTATTTTACAAGACATTTCTTATATCTCGGACTGTTCTATCCCAGATTTATAGTACTGCATTGTACGTGAATTTAACCTATGAACGAGAGGTTTTTAGATAAAGCTATAGAAGGGTTACTTGTAGATAAATGAGTTAGATTTCTTCACAAAAACACCTAGCTTAATTCTCATTTTTGAGCTGCACAAAACATTCATTTTACTAAACTATGTTTTGCTGAAAGTTTCAGTTTCTCAGATTTATAACAATGTGTTTTACATGCATTTCATTCATGAAGGATTGATTCTAGACTGAGCTATATAAGGGTTATTTGTAGATAAATGAGTTAGCTTTTATCACAAAAACATCTGGCTTAATTCCGATTTTTGAGCTCCCCAAAACATCCATTTTACTAAACTACATTCTGTTGGAAGTTTTTGTTTTCCCAGGTTTATAACACTGCGTTGTACATGCATTTCACCCATGAAGGAGTGATTTCTAGACTGAGCTATAGAAGAGTTATTTGTAGATATATGAGTTAGATTTTACCACTAAAAAACCTAGCTTAATTCGGATTTTTGAGCTGCACAAAACATTCATTTCACTAAACTATGTTCTGCAGAGAGTTTCAGTTTCTCAGATTTATAGATTTGTCTTACATGTCATGAAAACTTCAACACAACAACATCAAACTTCTACTAAACATTAGTACATATTATATGGGTTCTAAATTGAGTTAGATTACTCACAATTACTCATAATTTACTCACCAAAGCTTGAAATTAAGCTTGATGTTGTTCTTGAGCTTGATGGAGCTTGAACTTCAACTTCAATGGTGCCATCTTCTTCTTCTCCTTGTTTTTCTTCCATATTTTCATGGGATTTATAACTCCCAGCTCTCTTTCTTCACTTAGGTGCAGATTATGAAGACAAAGAGTGTCAAATGTGTGTATGTGTATGCATGTAGGTGTGCTTATATAGGAGAGATGCATGTGCTAGGTGTCATGGAGCATGTGTACATGCTATGCCATGTGTCCAACAAGTGGACATGTGTCCAAGAGGGTGGCATGTGGTTGCCACATGGCTGGGCATGTGGTCCCACCTCGAGTTGTGTGCCACTTCCTCGATTTACGTGCGTAAGTTCCTCAGTATGCGTGTCGATCTTGAAGTCCGTGCAAACTGGTATTATTTCTAATGTCCGGGTCTGGGTACGGGACTAAGTTAAATCTTATTATGGTCGAGTCGGTATGGTTACTATAGTCTATATGGTAATACTACAACACATCCATACCGTCACGTAATTAAAATAATAATATAATAATATAGTGGATCCAATACAGAAATTAGAAAAAGCTGATATTATAATGACAGAAAATTACAGGTGTTACAGTTTGTGCACATGGATTTTCTAAAGTGACTTAGAAGTCTAAAATATGCATGAATGCATGAAGGAAATCATCATAGAATGTACAAATGCAGTATGAACTACTTCCTAAGAGATGAGCTAATTTAGAGTGTATGAAAGTATCAAATCAAAGAATGAAAGTAAAAAGTATACTTGCTGTGAATAGTGGACAAAATAGTGACCTGATTTGTGGAAAATGAAACGTAGAGATAGGTATGTTTTCAATGCATGATTTTTTATGGATATCATCCTTATTGTGTCTAGAACATAAATCAAAAATCCAATCCTCAATAACTATTACAGATTGAGAGAAATCCTATAAACAATAGAGGTTACTTAGAAACTGAGTCCATACTGTCGACTGAAATGTTGAAAAATCTTAGAAAATGAAAACAAAATATCTATAGGTCCATATTATACTGAAAGTTCCCTAAGACACTTAAGTTCAAGTGAAAAGTGAGTTGGGACCACTCCTTGTGGAAAGGTTTTCTGTAAAACAAGTTGAAAGTTAATCAAGCTGCTGTGACAGTAAAGGCAGAATATCTGGAGAGAATGTTTGGACCAAAATGGAATCCTTCCAAGTATTTCTAAGTCAAACCAAAACTCATGGGTGTTCTCTAATGTGTTAGGATGACTTTCTAAGTGGTTTTTTAATCCCCCTTTAAGTATTGAGTTCTAGAAAAATCTTTGAACTCAGATTATTCACTGTTTTGAAGATTTTAGGAAGAACTAGGGTTTTATGTCTTGAAATCAAAATATTGGGGGTTTTAGGAGGGCTTTGAAATAGGGGTTTTGAAAGTATATTTTCAACACTCAAAGAGGATTAAAACCACTTATAATATCGAACTCTAACTCATTTAGAGAACCTCCAAGATTATTGGAAAGGTTTGCTACTATCTAGTTCATCATCATCTATCAAACATGTTTTTGAGATCAAGAGCTACTATCTATAAGGATTCACTCACCTCAAACTTCATGTCATCATCTAGATGATGATGAACTAGTAAGTAAATAAAGAAAATAAAAAAGAAATGAGGTAAGAAGAGATGAACATTGTATATAAGCAAGCAAATGAACAAATTAATAGATGATATTCAATGGTAGAACCACAAGCATTCAACCTCTCATACATGTGTGTATGTGGGTGTAGATTGCTCTCTAAAACTCAAAGAAGATGAAGAAAATGAATTGAAATCATGTGAACACAAATTTAGTTTTGAGAAAACTAATTGAAACTCACATTTAGATTGGATTTTGAAGAAGAAAATCTCTAATCCTCTCTAATTGAAATCATATGACTGCTTACTATAGTACTCGCTTACCATATCTAAGGTAAAGTTTGCCTCTCTTATTATATATAACGGGTCCTCTAAGAACTCCTCCTCAGGGTCCTTCTCCTTCTCCTTGATGTCAGCTAGATCTGCTTTGTGGTCCTGCTCAGGCATTAGTATCATCTCGTCCCCGTCAACTGGTGGTGCTAGATGGTCGTGTACATCATCCCCTGGCCACTGAAGATCGTCCGTAGGGTCAACCTCCTCGATCAGCTCGTCATTGCTACTTGCCGAATCGTCACAATTGTCAGGTCATTGTCATCATATGTGTTGTCACAATCAGATGGGTCATCTGTTGAGTGGTCACTGCCTGCAGAATCCTCTCCACTCGCTATGTCGTTGTCGCTATCTGTATCAATGGGATCTAAATCTGCATCTGGCTCTGGTATGGGCTCGGGTGAGAATGGTGGTGCTGGTGCCGCCATGATAATCGGGAAGAGTATATCGTCATATAGTGCCATGTCCTGAGTCATGCTGATAAGCTCCTAGTGATTAAGTATGGTAGTCTCTAAAGTATGGATCGACTCGGGCTGAACTCGATCCGGATACTGCAATGCATCGGTAAGCACAGCTCTCTGTATGTCCTCCTCCAAGGTATGCCTCGCCCTCTACCAAATCCACTGTCGATATAGTACAGGGTCGGCAGGCTGGATACGACCGCCGCGATTATAGTGACCTCCGAAATTATCATGAACGAAGCTCGACTCCATAGTCATGCAAGAGGAGCTAACTTAGTGTCAGTTCTAATACGAGGTAAATCTTAGGCTCATAACTTAAGGTGAAGGACAATCAGTGAGCGCGTCGAAACCTAAGGCTTTGATACCAAAAATCCCTGTCACGCCCCGAAGTACCAAAAATAGGGAAAAATAAATTTCCTTTATGGGTTCGTAGACACGTGACACCTGATTGTCTAAACATGCTTATAACAATAATGTGATATGGGAAAGTGACTAAGTTCAGCCGAAGCAAAAATTTAAAACATCCAAGTCTTACATCAGTAGTATATTACAGGCCAAAAAGATATCCAAAAGATACATATTACAAGACCAGCCAAACTATTACATCACTAACATAATAATAATAACAGAACTATAACAAAAGAAAAGCTCCAAAGTCTTCAGCTAGCGAAACCGTAGCCTTCCTCGTAGTAATCTTCACTAGCATAGTCTTCAGTAGTAAAGTCAGCATCTTGATAGCAGTCGGCTCCGTCTAGACCTGCAAAGACTGTATGTGGAAGGTCCAGCGGCATGAAAAGCCGTTAGCGGTTAAGCTAAGTGAGGGTCCCCTTAAGGTTACCACCACTTAAGGTAAGTTATTCTTCATCTCTTCTTATTTATCGAAACCATATCTCGTTCATCATTTCTTATTCTCGATACTATGTCTTGTTCGTCTTTTCTTATTCTCAAAATCATGTCATATTTAAACCCAATCTTTCCTTTTGAAACTTAACCCAGAACTGAACTGACCAATGACAAAGACTGAAAGAAGACTTAACTCCAAACGCATTTACTGGTCAAGAAAGTACAACACTCAACAATGAATAGTTAACTGTCGCCCAACTGGCACTCAAACTGTCGCCCAAATGGCATAAGTGTGCGGGACATTAACAATCTCTTGGTCGAACACGTCATGTTGATCCTCAGGTCGCCCGCACGTTACCGAACACGTCATGCCGATCCTCAGACCAAGGGTACGGGAAATTAATAATCACTTGGACGAACACGTCATGCCGATCCTCAGGTCACCCGTACATAACCGAACACGCATGCCGATCCTCAGTCCAAGGGTGCGGAAAAATAATCAACCACTTGATCGAACACGCCAAGTCGATCCTCAGGTCATCCGCACTTAACCGAACACGTCATGCCGATCCTCACATCAAGGAACAAAACATAACTCACCAATCGACACCATGGAATTACCGAAAGACCAATTTTGCAAGAAATATCCAAACACGACACGAAAGTTCACGAATCAACTTTGACCGGTAGTCACACGAGATTTTCATAACAACACATGTACCGAAAAACTAGCATCAACAATCAACACCATGCATAAACAAAACATTATACAAAAAGCTGTACAATCTGCCAAGATACATTTTCACTGTGTTGACTGAATTAACATGATTTATTTGGGCATGATAAATTGCTTTGTAGATCAATCTCAAAACTAAAACATTATAGATAATAGGAATATTTTCATGTACAAAAAAAATCTAGCTTCAATTACATTTTTTGGGCTACTCAAACTATTTATTTTACAAGACATTTCTTATATCTCGGACTGTTCTATCCCAGATTTATAGTACTGCATTGTACGTGAATTTAACCTATGAACGAGAGGTTTTTAGATAAAGCTATAGAAGGGTTACTTGTAGATAAATGAGTTAGATTTCTTCACAAAAACACCTAGCTTAATTCTCATTTTTGAGCTGCACAAAACATTCATTTTACTAAACTATGTTTTGCTGAAAGTTTCAGTTTCTCAGATTTATAACAATGTGTTTTACATGCATTTCATTCATGAAGGATTGATTCTAGACTGAGCTATATAAGGGTTATTTGTAGATAAATGAGTTAGCTTTTATCACAAAAACATCTGGCTTAATTCCGATTTTTGAGCTCCCCAAAACATCCATTTTACTAAACTACATTCTGTTGGAAGTTTTTGTTTTCCCAGGTTTATAACACTGCGTTGTACATGCATTTCACCCATGAAGGAGTGATTTCTAGACTGAGCTATAGAAGAGTTATTTGTAGATATATGAGTTAGATTTTACCACTAAAAAACCTAGCTTAATTCGGATTTTTGAGCTGCACAAAACATTCATTTCACTAAACTATGTTCTGCAGAGAGTTTCAGTTTCTCAGATTTATAGATTTGTCTTACATGTCATGAAAACTTCAACACAACAACATCAAACTTCTACTAAACATTAGTACATATTATATGGGTTCTAAATTGAGTTAGATTACTCACAATTACTCATAATTTACTCACCAAAGCTTGAAATTAAGCTTGATGTTGTTCTTGAGCTTGATGGAGCTTGAACTTCAACTTCAATGGTGCCATCTTCTTCTTCTCCTTGTTTTTCTTCCATATTTTCATGGGATTTATAACTCCCAGCTCTCTTTCTTCACTTAGGTGCAGATTATGAAGACAAAGAGTGTCAAATGTGTGTATGTGTATGCATGTAGGTGTGCTTATATAGGAGAGATGCATGTGCTAGGTGTCATGGAGCATGTGTACATGCTATGCCATGTGTCCAACAAGTGGACATGTGTCCAAGAGGGTGGCATGTGGTTGCCACATGGCTGGGCATGTGGTCCCACCTCGAGTTGTGTGCCACTTCCTCGATTTACGTGCGTAAGTTCCTCAGTATGCGTGTCGATCTTGAAGTCCGTGCAAACTGGTATTATTTCTAATGTCCGGGTCTGGGTACGGGACTAAGTTAAATCTTATTATGGTCGAGTCGGTATGGTTACTATAGTCTATATGGTAATACTACAACACATCCATACCGTCACGTAATTAAAATAATAATATAATAATATAGTGGATCCAATACAGAAATTAGAAAAAGCTGATATTATAATGACAGAAAATTACAGGTGTTACAGTTTGTGCACATGGATTTTCTAAAGTGACTTAGAAGTCTAAAATATGCATGAATGCATGAAGGAAATCATCATAGAATGTACAAATGCAGTATGAACTACTTCCTAAGAGATAAGCTAATTTAGAGTGTATGAAAGTATCAAATCAAAGAATGAAAGTAAAAAGTATACTTGCTGTGAATAGTGGACAAAATAGTGACCTGATTTGTGGAAAATGAAACGTAGAGATAGGTATGTTTTCAATGCATGATTTTTTATGGATATCATCCTTATTGTGTCTAGAACATAAATCAAAAATCCAATCCTCAATAACTATTACAGATTGAGAGAAATCCTATAAACAATAGAGGTTACTTAGAAACTGAGTCCATACTGTCGACTGAAATGTTGAAAAATCTTAGAAAATGAAAACAAAATATCTATAGGTCCATATTATACTGAAAGTTCCCTAAGACACTTAAGTTCAAGTGAAAAGTGAGTTGGGACCACTCCTTGTGGAAAGGTTTTCTGTAAAACAAGTTGAAAGTTAATCAAGCTGCTGTGACAGTAAAGGCAGAATATCTGGAGAGAATGTTTGGACCAAAATGGAATCCTTCCAAGTATTTCTAAGTCAAACCAAAACTCATGGGTGTTCTCTAATGTGTTAGGATGACTTTCTAAGTGGTTTTTTAATCCCCCTTTAAGTATTGAGTTCTAGAAAAATCTTTGAACTCAGATTATTCACTGTTTTGAAGATTTTAGGAAGAACTAGGGTTTTATGTCTTGAAATCAAAATATTGGGGGTTTTAGGAGGGCTTTGAAATAGGGGTTTTGAAAGTATATTTTCAACACTCAAAGAGGATTAAAACCACTTATAATATCGAACTCTAACTCATTTAGAGAACCTCCAAGATTATTGGAAAGGTTTGCTACTATCTAGTTCATCATCATCTATCAAACATGTTTTTGAGATCAAGAGCTACTATCTATAAGGATTCACTCACCTCAAACTTCATGTCATCATCTAGATGATGATGAACTAGTAAGTAAATAAAGAAAATAAAAAAGAAATGAGGTAAGAAGAGATGAACATTGTATATAAGCAAGCAAATGAACAAATTAATAGATGATATTCAATGGTAGAACCACAAGCATTCAACCTCTCATACATGTGTGTATGTGGGTGTAGATTGCTCTCTAAAACTCAAAGAAGATGAAGAAAATGAATTGAAATCATGTGAACACAAATTTAGTTTTGAGAAAACTAATTGAAACTCACATTTAGATTGGATTTTGAAGAAGAAAATCTCTAATCCTCTCTCTATTTCTCCCTAACTCTCTATATCTCTCTCTAATGGCTTCCAAGTTCTTCCCCCAAATGGGTCTCATTTATAGGCCAAATTGGGGAGGTATTTTGGATTTTAAAATGTCTTTAATTGGTCCAAAATCTTTAGAATTTCAAAACTGTGTCGTTTTGTTTATTGAAAATATGAATTAAAACCCAAAAATTAACCAAAAATTACAAAAAAAAAAAATGAAAAATCACTCAGATTGCCGCCACGGCACTCGACCACTACTGCCACAGTAGTGGGCCAGTGCCACCGCGACAGCCAACCCCCCATTGACCACAATTTGCATTTTGGCCCCCGAAACTCTCAAAATTTGCAAAACGACCCTATTTCGTCCAAAATTCACAGAAAAATCATACAAAATCCAAATTGTGATTGTGATATACCATTAGAAAGGTATTGATGTCTACTTTCCATAAAAAATAGTTTGGAGTTGGGTCACTTTGGAAAGTTTTAAAATTTTCGCGATAAAAAGTGAATTGATCGCATATTTCACCTTCGGAAATTCATAACAAATTCATTTTAGATCCAGAAATTATGTGCGATATACCGTTGGAAAGCTATTGACCTCTAGTATTTGATAAAAATTTTTCAATGTCAAAAAAGAGACTTTGACTTTTGGTCAAACTTACAGTCAAATCAGTCAAATAGTGCACTTCCAAGAAATTTTGGGAAGTTCTGGGAGCCTCCAAAAACTGACGTTTCCGTCCGATTTTCTTTTAAAACATATTTTTAAGACTTTTCATATGATCTAAGATGATCTTAGAATATTTGGGTGAATTCGGATGATTTTGGTCAAATCCTGGTCAAACTTGGTCAAACCTTGGTCAACGGAGACTTTCTGAGAACTTCCGGGACTTCCGGGGTCTCTGGGAGCTTACGATTTCAAATATTGATCTTTTAAAATACTTTTTTTTTGGTTTGGAACAACAACAAATGATTTCTGAGATTTTGGGCCGATCCAGAGAGTTTTGAGCTTTTAGAGGCATTTTGGTCATTTATTTGATTTCTTGTTAGAGGCAATCTCTGAAAATTCGATCTTTCTAATCATGGAGGTTTGACATGCTTGTGGCCTCCTAAATTTGTTAGCCGATAAAATGGGGTGTCTGCAGTTTTCCCCTCTTTGGCATGAACTTGCGAGGCAACGCGTGTCGCAAGCGAGTGCCAAAACTTTGAAGATTTAGGTCTTTTGGAGGCTAAAAGATTTAAGATAAAAACAAGTGTGTTGCGAAAAATTCAAGAGAAAGAAACCGATGCTGAGCCTAGTGTTGGTAGCGCTCTGCGTGAGCGGCCTAAGTATCCCAAGGAAAATCAGACCAAGACGTAGTTTGGGGCACAAAGAAACAAAACATGCAAATATACAACAATCAGGCGGATGCTATGTGGGGATGGTGCTATGTTATGAGAATGATATGAAATGCATGGATGTGATATGAATTGTGTCTTGAGTCTTATCATGTCTAGTGTTCTGATCCTAGCATGAACTGGTGCTATGGGGTGTACCACTCCGAGTGGACTTGTGTCGTGCCTGTGTTGTGTTCTAAAGTGCTTGTGGTCCTAGTACATGTGTTCTGTGTATTCGCCACTCTTAGTAGGCTTGGTGATCTACGCTTTGCTACAACTAATAGACTTGTGAGGGATCTCGACCTAGAGGTCTTACCCAAGGAAGAGCGTGGTGCTCAAAGTGATACTGTGGTACTCAAAAGAATGCTTGTGGTATGTTTGCCACTCCTACTGGGCTTTGTGATTTGTGTGTGTCGCGACCGATGGACTAAGTGTCATGTTATCACCAATTTGTTGTGTTGGGTGAAGTAACCTTCTTGACTTGACTCGTGCTCCCCTTAACCGTGATACTATGGACTCAGTGACTCTCAGATTCTCAATAGTGCTTCTCAAATTTCAATGATGATCCTCAATTCTCAACGGCGCTTATGTTGTTCATCAATTCTTTGACGGTGTTTCTTAATGCTTCTTGATTCTCAACGGTGTTCTTCAAATCTCAACGATGCTCCTCAAATTATCAACAATGCTCCTCGACTTTTCAATGATACTTTTCAACTGCTCCTCAACACAGTTAATGCTCTTCTATTCTTCAATAATGCTCCACAACACACCTGATGCCCCTCTTCAACAATACTCCTTAAAACTTTCGATGTTCCTCGATGTTACTCCACTTTTCAACGATACTTCTCAACTCTTCTGATGTTCCTCGATGCTCTGACAATACTTCTCAACTCTTCTGATGTTCCTCGATGCTCCAACAATGCTTCTCAACTCTCCTGATGTTACTCGATGCTCTTCCAATCTCTGGGCCCTAAAATATCCTCACAAAGCATACCATCAACAAACCTGGACTCTGAGCCCAAAAATACCCCAACAACACATCTCTTCAAAACATCTAGACTCTGAGCCCTAAAACACATCTTATCAACACTCCTCATCAGCATATATAGACTTTGGGCCCTAAAACACCTCAACAACACATCTCATCGACACACCTCATCAACACATCAACAATAGTTTCTTGGTGTTGGCGATATTTCCTCCGATTAGCTGCCTTGAGAAACAACTATCGGTTTGTAGTTTGCAACCACTTACGAGTTTATGCCACTCGTACTTGGGACACTTCTCATGTTACGACCTTGATTGGTGTAGTAATAATGTTTGGTACTTTTGCTTATATCCAAAATTTTCTTATAATTGGGAATCACCTTTAACCCACACATTTGAGACCATCAGGACAAATGGACTTAACAGGAACGACAAGGAAAGTTGGGTTAGTTTGTATGAAACCTTAATCTCTAACACACTTTTGATCAGATTACTACTGACTCAAACAAAGAAGGATTGACTTGGACATGAAATTCTCAAATTGCCACGATCCAATGTGCCTTCATCATGAATGAAGTACTGCTCATCTCATCTTTTATGTTCACTCCTTATCTTAATATGACAGCACTTTGCTGATAAATCTGGTTTTTGAAAATTCTCTATTCCTCCTAGGAAGTGCTTTGAATTAGTGGCTTAGCTTTTAGAATAAAAGATACTCTATTTCAAAAAATTTCAAAACAAGTTGGTGACTTAAAAACTTGTTGTTCGTGTGAAGGGATTGCAATAGGCAAACGGAGTTTGCCCTTAGTTTGAGGCGTAGGAAGTGGAATTCATAGGCAAACGAGGTGGGTGACCGAAGTTTGCCCCTAGTTTAGATGATGGTTGTTTGAAGGTTTTGGGCGAACGAGGTAGGTGACTGAAGTTTTTCCCTTGTATGAAGGGTAGATAGTAAGATTCAGGCAAACGAGGCGGGTAGCCGAAGTTTGCCCCTAGTATGGAAGGTGATTTTCTGGCTTGAGGCAAGGACCATGACTTTAATCTCTCAAATGGTCATAACTTTTTCCTAGGCACTAGTGAGGTGATGTAGCGAGCTCTTCTATCTCTTTTGTTATTGCTCACTCTGGATTTAGCTCTAATTTTTGCCTAGGTGTCCTTTCGGATTTTTGGCCTAGCGAGCCATCCTTCTTTTCTTTTTTTTTTTTTAAAATCTACCTACGTATTCTCAAGAGGGGATTAGGTCTAATGTAGTTCGGGCCAGGACCTTGAAAGAAGAGGGGTTAATATTGATGGTGTCGACCGAACCGATGCGGTTGCCTATGTATCCCCGAGTGGGAATCAGGTCGAGCGTAGTTCAAGGCAAGGCTTTGAAAGAAATTGTTTGAGGGTTTTTTTCAAACCAATCGTCAAAGAAGTTCAAACTTAGGTCACATATGGTAGCCTTGAATAAAAAGATTCAGTTTCAGTCTCCCTTTCTTTTCTTTTCTTTTCTTTTCTTTTCTTTTTTTTTTTTTTTTTGTTTTGAGGATTGATCCTTTTCACTTTCACCTAGCCATTCAATTTTTCTTTTCATGTAGTAGATTCATGTGAGATATTCTGATCGCAATCTCAAAATTTTATAATGTGCATGTCAGCTCTCAAAATTCGTTTGTGACTGCTCTGAGCCTTTTGAAACATGATCTAGACACATTCTCATGATGTGCCTTGAAGTGTACAATTCTCTCATTTGTCTAATCAAAATTTTCTTCTTCTTTCTTTTTTCTTTTTTTTTTCTCTATCATTTTGGTTGGCTAGGGTCAGATTCTAGAAATCAACACCTTTTGAGCTCTAACTTTTGCCTAGGTGCCCTTTCGAGTTTTCAACCTAGCGAGCTTTTCTTTTCTTTCTTTTTTTTTTCTCTTTTTTTTTGAAAGGGGAGAAAAAACTCATTGAAAGTGTTTGGCTACCATCAAGGACTAAGTATGCACTGCTTCGTATGGCTATCAATTGGGTAGGGCCCAAGGTGTTGAAATGGTGAAGAAATGGTGGAAAGGGTGTTGGGCAAGCCCCAAAGCAGTCTCAAGTATGCCTTTTCGAGATTTGAGCAAAAGCATCTTTAAATTCTTAAAGTAAGACTATTCAATTCTCAGCTCTTCTTTGGGGTCAGCGCGAAATCGACTTTGGCCTTTTTGGGATTCTTTTTTTTTTTTTTTTATGCAAAAATTTATTAGCAGAGTAATATCCATGGTAATTTGAAAAGTGACATATTTAGTTCAGCGATTCATGCACTTATGACTATACACATCAGATTAGTCAAAATGAGACTTTATTCCATCAGAAGAGAAAGATTACATTACTCGATACAGACTCACAACAACTCGATGACAGACAAACTTGACCACAAGACTAACTTGAAATATACTCAAAGCATAGAATAGACTCGACCCAGTCTTTTTTATTGGCAGAAGTTCCAAACACTATCAACTCACCGCGTAGCTTCAACAATCATTGGCCTCAGCGAAGGGGATCATTTGAAAGGACCAGCCAGGCGCTTAGGTGACATGGGGTTGAATGGGTGGTGGCTCGATGATTCTTCGGTCAATGAGGTCTTGGATATCATGGCGGAGACGTATGCACCGGTCAGTGTTATGGCCTGGGCCTTGGTGGTAGGCACATCATTTGGATAGGTCACAGTTAGGTGATGGGGGATCGGCATGAGGCTGAAGGAGTTGGAGGTGTCCCTTTTTTAGCAGGTGGCCTAAGGCTACGGAGGGGGAGATATCTAGTTTGGAAAATTCACGGGGTACCCTATTTTGGTAAGGGCGGCAAGGCGAGCTAGTTTGGTTTGTAAGCTGGTATGGTTGGAAAGAATAGGCCATGAATTGGTTACTAAGGGTGTTGACATCCGAAGGGTTTCGGGAGTAATCGGGCCTCTTGGACTGGCTTTGTGATTCTTCATTCTTGATCTTCCCTTCCCTGATTGCAACCTCAATTCTAGTCCCAATCTCAAACAGTTCTTCAAATGTTGAGATGGACTGGTAGAATAGTTTTTCATGGTACAACGACTGTAGAATCTTGTTCAACATCCAGACTTATTCCTTTTCGACTGGTCGGTGGGTCATTTGGGCCACTTTGTTCCTTCATCTGCTCAAGAACGCAGCGAAGGACTCATTGAAGTTCTGTCGGGTAGTCTCCAGATCCCGGATGGTGACATCGAGCTCTTGCTTGTAGGAGTAATGATCAACGAAGACCTGGATTATATCTTCCCAAGTCCGCGTCTTAGAAACCTCCAAGGTCAAAAACCAGGATAGAGCAGCCTTGGCGAGGGTTTGAAGGAACAACATTGCGATGTGCTCATGGGTGTAGCCCATTGATTGGAAAACACTCATTTAGAACTTTACGTGACTCTTCGGATTCCTAGTTTCATCAAAACGATCAATTTCAGGCATCTTGAAGTTCTCAGGTAGCTTTAATTTATTGGGCTCAAGTAATCCTTCTAGATCTAGCATGTAATTGTCGACCCCTTTGCTCTTTCTCAATATGTTCTCAAGCTTGTCGACGTTATCCAGTTTTTCTTGAATTTTCTTGTTAAGTGCAGGTTGTGGGGCCACATTAAACCAGTCATCATCTATATTATTCTCATGTATACCAATGGGAGGTGGTACAAACCCCGGTGGTGGTGGAGGTATGAATCCCGATGGTGGTGGGAACCTAGGTGGATACTGTGGCTACTGTTGTTTCAGTTCTTCCATGAAGGCTAAAACTTGGGGCAACCGGTCAGACTGTTGGTTGATCATTTCAGTCATTCTTGCTTCCAAACCTTCCGGATCCATAAAGCTAACTTTCGGTGAAGTGATTTGGATAAGGCGGCTCCCTGATCCTCTGACCCACAACGCAGATCCTGGTGCTCAGAACTTATACTGACATATAGATGTGAAAGGACTGTGTGTTAGACTTTGACAAGTGAGGACTAACTTATGTACAGACCGACCATCACAGTGTATGCAGACTAATGAAGCAAGCATGCGGATGCAAGCCCTAATCTACATCATGCCCCTACTTCTAATAGATGACAACTAAGTAAGTAAGTTACTAGCCATACAGAGTGTGCTAACTTTTCTTTCTAGTATAATCACCAATAGGAGAGAATTGGAGTTTTTTTGGAAGAAATATAGAATTTCAGGGTTATTCAGGAGATTTGGAAAGAGATTCTGGGTGAAACAGGCATGTCCGGGCATTTCTGGGAACTTCGGACATAGTTTCTAGGAGAGACAAGTATTTCTGGGTAGGTTATATGGAGTCGTTGGAGTTTTGGAAAATTTGGGAGATTTAGATAGAGTTTTTGGGAGAAACATGTATTATGAGAATTTCTGGGAGAAACAGGGATTTTAGAGTTTCTGGGTGAAACAAGGGTTTCTGGGAAGCCTGGGTAGAGGTTCAGGAAAAACATGAATTTTCTAGAATTTTAGGTGAAACAAAGATATTGGGGAGTTCGAATAGGATTTCTGGGAGAAGCGAAAATATTCGGGTGATTCAGACAGAGTTTCTAAGAGAAACAGAGATATCCTGATGAGTTGAGTAGAGTTTCTAGAAGAAATAAGGATATATGACGGGAACAGGTGATGATGGTGATCATACTATCTAGCAAGTTTTCATACTCCTATGTCTTATGACCAACAAACAAGGTTTGCGGTGTATATCTTTGTGAACATGGAGCAGACATCTTTACCTTGGTGCCTAGGCAGGTCAACTCAATGTGGTCATATGTGAGTGATTGCCTTGGGAATCATAAGAAATAGGTTCTGCCTTATGCCATATAAGCGTCTACAGCGCGTAGGTAATCCCGTCAGGGCATACAGCAGTTATATCTCATTGTGCTATCTGAAAAGTTAAATGAATAGTCCTATGAAAGGTTCTACAGGAATCTATATGCAAAGGCTGGGTTTAGTCAAAGAGGGTCCATTGATGAGAGTTCCAATATACTGTCAGAGAGATAGTACATAAGTTTTACTGTTTTTGATATACCTTGGAAGGTACAGTATCAACGGTGACTTTTGTCCTGGCACAGCAAGACCTGAACAATGTCAGCACCGCGTTTCAAACACAGTCGGAGGGGAAATGCAGAAGTGCAATGCGGTAAACAAGACATAGTAAAAAGATTTTAAGGATGCTTCTTATGAGACAAACCTCTGTATTATTTTGTTTTAAAATAAATATCCCCAGTAGAGTCGCCAGATTGTGGACACGCGGAATTCCACCCCTTGTTTTGATTTAAGATTGCTTTGAAAAGGAAAGGAAAAGGTCTTTTAAAAACAGATACAGAGTCGCCACTTGGTCTTTGAGGAACCAAGAAACCTAATTTTGACTCACCCAAATGGATAAAGGGCACCGGCCTTTCATAACCAAAGAACTTGGCTCGGGGTTTTGGTACGAGAGAGGAAGGAGCCTTTGTCACGACTAAAACACCCTCAACTCGCCCCGTCTTTCGACGAGCCTCAATTAGCATCCAACTAATCATCTTATATTATGTTTGGTTCGACAAATAATACTATGATAGGTATATTACATCACATAACAATCTTGAAATGGAAGATCAAAAGATAAGATATCATTCATAAGATTTATGCCAAATATCACACAATGTAAAGTGAAAGATCACACAAACAAACCTAGGAAAAATTGTCTAATCAAATATCAAGTAATCATGTTTTCCTAATCTAAAAGAGGGCATGAATTGTTCTTGAAACAAATAATCAAAGAGAGCAAATGTGCTTAGCAAGCTAGAATGATGCATGTTAATCTTTGAGAAAAGAAGACCTCTCAATCCCCGGGACGGATGAGAAAGGAAGAATTAATCGATGGAAAACATGAACGTGTGATCAAGTTCATTCCTTGTAATTTGCTTAGATTAGGAGTCACAAAGCCCCCAAATCTTGCATGGATGCAATGCATGGTTTTAGAATGTACAAAGGTTGTAGTGTGTTTGTGCACATGAACTTTCTAAAGTGACTTAGAAGTCTAAAATATGCATGAATGCATGATGAAAATCATCATAGAATGTACAAATGTAGTATGAACTACTTCCTAAGAGATGAGCTAATTTAGAGTGTATGAAAGTATCAAATCAAAGAATGAAAGTAAAAACTATGCTTGCTGTGAATAGTGGACAGAACAATGACTTGATCTTGCGGAAAATGAAATGTAGAGTTAGGAATGTTTTTAATACATGCTTTTTTATGGATATCATCCTTATTGTGTCTAGAACACAAATAAAAATCCAATCCTCAATACCTATTATAGATTGAGAGAAATCCTATAAACAATAGAGGTAACTCAGAAACAGAGTCCGTACTGTCGACTGAAATGTTGAAACATCTTAGAAACTGAAAACAAAATATCTAGAGGTCCATATTATACAGAAAGTTCCTTATGACACTTAAGTTCAAGTGAAAAATGAGTTGGGACCACTCCTTGTGGAAAGGTTTTCTGTAAAACAAGTTGAAAGTCAACCAAGCTGCCGTGACAGTAAAGGTAGAATATCTGGAGAGAATGTTTGGACCAAAATGGAATCCTTCCAAGTATTTCTAAGTCAAACCAAAAATCATGGGTGTTCTCTAATGTGTTAGGAAGACTTTCCAAGTGGTTTTGTAATCCCCATTTAAGTATTGAGTTTTAGAAAAATCTTTGAACCCAGATTATTCACTGTTGTGAAGATTTTAGGAAGAACTATGGTTTTATTTCTTGAAATCAAAATATTAGGAGTTTTAGGAGGGCTTTGAAATAGGGGTTTTGAAAGTGTGTTTTCAACACTCGAAGAGGATTAAAACCACTTGTAATTTCAAACTTTAACTCATTTAGAGAACCTCCAAGATTATAGGAAAGGTTTGCTTTATTTTGGAAATAACCTCAAGAATACATAGGGATGTATTGAGCTTAAAATCATCATCTATCAAACATGTTTTGGAGGTCAAGAGATACTATCCATAAGGATTCACTCACCTCAAACTTCATGTCATCATCTAGATGATGATGAACTAGTAAGTAAATAAAGAAAATAGAAAAAAAAATGTGGTAAGAAGAGATGAACATTGTATATAAGCAAGCAAATGAACAAATCAATAGATGATATTCAATGGTGGAACCACAAGCATTCAACCTCTCATTTATGTGTGTATGTGGGTGTAGAATTCTCTCTAAAACTCAAAGAAGATGAAGAAATTGAATTGAAATCTTGTGAACACAAGTTTAGTTTTGAGAAAACTAATTGAAACTCACATTTGGATTATATTTTGAAGAAGAAAATCTCTATTCCTCTCTCTATTTCGCCCTAACTCTCTATATCTCTCTCTAATGGCTTCCAAGTTCTTCCCCAAATAGGTCTCATTTATAGGCCAACTTGGGGAGGTATTTCAGATTTTAAAAAGTCTCTAATTAGTCCAAAATTTTCAGAATTTCAAAACTATGTCGTTTTGTTTATTGAAAATATGAATTAAAACCAAAAAATTAACCAAAAATTACAAAAAAAAAATGAAAAATCACTCAGATATACCATTGGAAAGGTATTGAGGTCTAATTTCCATAAAAAAATAGTTTGGAGTTGGGTCACTTTGGAAAGTTTTGCGGTATTCGCGATAAAAGCAGAATTGATCGCATTTTTCACCTTCGGAAATTCATAACAAATTCATTTTACATCCATAATTTATGTGCGATATACCGTTGGAAAGCTATTGACCTCTAGTATTTGATAAAAATCAACATAAAAAAGGAGACTTTGACTTTTGGTCAAACTTGTAGTCAAATCAGTTAGACAGTGCACTTCCAAGAAACTCCGGGAAGTTCTGGGAGCCTCAAAAGACTGACGTTTCCATCCGATTTTCTTTTAAAACATATTTTAAGACTTTTCACATGATTTAGGATGATCTTGGAATTTTTGGGCGAATTCAGAAGATTTTGGTCAAACCCTGGTCAAACTTGGTCAAACCTTGGTCAAATCGATCAACGGAGACTTTCCGGGAACTTCCGGGACATCCGGGGTCTCGAGGAGCTTATGATTTCAAATATTTATCTTTTAAAATATTTTTTTTTGTTTGGAACAACATCGAATGATTTTTGAGATTCTGGGCTGATCCGGAGAGTTTTGAGCTTTTAGAGGCATTTTGGTCATTTCTTTGATTTATTATTAAAGGCAATCTCTGAAAATCTGATCTTTTTAATCACTGAGGTTTGACATGCTTGTGGCCTTCTAAATTTTTTATTTGACAAAATGGGGTGTCTACAAAGACCACGTGCTACTCAAGGTTTCACCTGTTCGAGGCATCGTCAGATTTGGGTAGAAGAGAGGTAAACTATCGCCGCATAACATCAGACCGTTCGAGATTCCAGAACGTGTTGGAAAAGTTATGTATTAACCTGCCTTGCCACCAAAGATGTCAGAAGTGCACAACGTCTTCCACATCAATATGCTGAGGAAGTGTGCTCACAACCCGGTGCACGAGATCAACTTCGAAGACATTGAAGCCAACGACAACGTTATGTTCAATGAAGGACCAGTGCGGATTTTAGATCGAGTAATCAAGAAGCTCGGGAACAAGAGATTCCGTTGGTAAAGGTTCAGTGGAAACATCACGATGAAGGAGAAGCTTTGTGGGTGCTAGAGTCAGAGATGCAAGAGAAGTTTCCATTTTTGTTTTAGAACTTGTTTATTTTCAATTTTGAGGACGAAATCCTTAATGAGTGGTGGATGATGTAATACCCTATATTTTCAGAAACTATTAATACATAAAGATTTTATATATTTCCTTTGACCATACTAGAAATTTCACTTTCAATCGATCGAAGTCAGTTTAAGTGATCGAGGATTTCTTTCTTCAAGTGATTGAACCCTGTTCAATCAATCGAAACCCTACCGACCTGAATTTATGATGTGGTCCCTACTTCAATCAATCAAACCCCTTTTCAATCGATCAAAACTGGTTGAATCACTTTCGAGCGATCGAGCATACTTCGATCGATTGAACTCAATTGGATATTTCATCTGTAGTTCATGCAAACATTTCCACCTGCACCCCCATCCCCTCTATAAATACATTTGTGTTCGTGTGTTTGTGTGGGTTTACAAAACTAGAGAGAAGGAGAGAGGGAGAGGATTACATTCATATATATACACACTTATACATATATATACACACACACATCTATATATATACTCAGTCAGAGAGAGAGAGAGAGATAGATAGACGAGTAGAGAAGAGGAGGAGAAGAAGAAGAAGGAGAGAAGAAGGAGAAACAGAGAGAGAAGGCAGAGACAGAGAGAGAGAAGGAGCCACCATTAGAGCTTGGAGCTCAAAGCTTTGCTAAACACGCCCTTAATGACATTAGGTGAGTTCTAAACTCACTTGGTACCTATTTTATGATGTTTTGCAAATTTTTTATGTCAATAAATGGACCCAAACAAGCCCTAACACATCTAGACGTTCACTGTTCAGAACCTCTGGAGAAGATGACATTCGAGCTATTGAACAGTGTTCAATCGATCGAGCTTTCAATCGATCGAAAGGACTTTGATCACTTGAACATTATTTTTCTCAATCGATCAAGCTTTACAGAACATAGATTGTTCCTTTTTTATTTTATAAGAGATTTGAATGTTCAATTCTCAATTCGGACTTCTATCATATGATTATGGGTCGATCAGGGATATGTGACAACAAAGATAAGTACAATTAAAAATAATGGATTAACATGATGACGTTAGATACTACGTGGTTCATGTCTGAGTTTGATATCTGTTTCTTTCAATCAGAGTAGTTAGGCCACATGGGAAATTGTCATGTATCATTGTTAGTGCAGAACATAAGTATGTTGGATAAGTTCTGGGAATGGTACATGGGATGATGCCTGGTCATGATATGCTTTCACATACGGTGGATAGTTTATATCTTTGACGAGCAGTGAGCAGTAGTCCTAAGATAGCCAGATGATCCATGTTATATCCTTAACAAGCGGTGGTTGGGCTATATCCTTAACGAGCGATGGATGGGAGATCACTAGTATTGATGAGTCGTGGCAATAGATTTGATATGTTGTTGTTCAAAGCTTTGTATCCCTGATATACGATGGATGAGTTATATCCTTAACTAGCAAGGGATGGACTGATGTGGTGTCCATGATATGCAGTGGATGGTATATATCCTTGATGAGCAACGGACAGAATGATGTGGTGTCCATGATAAGATGAACAATTGAGTATGTTCTTTCAGTTAAGGTATGTTGGTTATCGTGTCGATTATCGGTCTCAGGATAAAAAGACGATTAGGGTTGAGTAACGACGTTGGAATAAAGAAAAGATATTACTTAGTAGAACTATATCTTATGACTTTCATAACTGGTGAATACATTATATAATTGGTTCCTTGCGAGTTTCTATTCACTCAGCTCTCAATAAGCTGACGGCCGTTATTGCCTGGACATTCCCTATCCAGACTACCCTGTCCTTGGTAATGCAGGTGATGGAGCTAATGACGACAGCTACTACCCTAAAGGAGAATATGCAGAGGGTGATCCCACTGATGTTGATTATGTCAGAGGAGGCTGTTATGCTGATAACTACCCTTATGTCAGCTGAAGATTTGAAGATAGATAGTAGTTTATATTCCTACTTTATATTTTGGTTAGATCTTATTAGTTTTGCAGGTACATGGGCATATGTTGTCTCCCAACCTCTTGTGATCCTGAGGACCATTCTGATGTTTCTAATAGATACAACGGTTATTATCTATTCAGTTTGTTTACTGTTCCTATTGATTAGTTGGACTAGTACTGTGTGGTGTGGATAATTAGTGACATTCACCCGTCATTCCCTATGGACCCAAAAAGGAAATTAATTTTTCTCTATTTTTGCTGCTCCGGGGCGTGACATTCATAATCAAATTCAGGTAGTCGGATAACTGTTGCTGTCAACCAAAAATATGATTACATCTTCCATTCCTTGAGTGTCATTCACCTCTTATGATTACCAAACATGTTGATAACTACTTATCAACAAGACTGCAGTTCTCAGTAATCAACTTGGTGACATTTTCAAGGGAATGCTTACTCTTTATCAGAGGTAGATTCTATCTTGACAATATATGTTCACAACCATATGAATATGACATACCCAAGATACCTAGGTGTTGATCTTGAAAGACCTCACTGATTGGTATGTCAAAGCAGTCACATCCATAGTCTGTGTCCATAATCGTCTAAAGGTTGAGAACACGTACCTTATACAAGTTATGAGTTCTTGTCTGATCGGGAGAGAACTAATCCTAATTATATGCCTTAATGAGCATTTGTTAGTACCTTTTTATCCTGTTTTTGTATATTTTTACTTCGTTTTCTATTCTCTGACAGGTTTTGGAAGAAATCAACTAAACCAGGCTAAACAGGGTGAAAAAGCAGAAGAAAAGAAGCTGAAAAAACCACGTCGCGCGCGCGACCCGCGCCCGCGAAGAACCAGAAATCGCTCGCGCGATCCGCTCGCGCGAGATCCCCAAAATCTGTCGCGCGATCCGCGCGCGCGAAGGCCAAAATGTCGCGCTCGCGCGATATGGGTAAAAACCAAAGTTGCGTATTTCAGTGTACTGAAGACTCCTGTGCAAACGAAACTGCAGAATGACGTCCAGATTGTAAATTACATCAGTTTCAGTCCGTTTCGAGTTGGAAAAGCTTCCAAAACTTGTGTTAAACTCTATATATACTTAGTTTTTATAATTTTTAGAGGTTGGCAATTGTTACACACCCATACATACATATTATACAAACATACTTTCAGCCATTGAAGGGAGGGAAGCAAGGAGAAGAAGAAGAAGACCAAGGATTTCCATGGCCTCCTCCATCAACTACTTGCCATCAATCACTTTCATGGACGGCTAGATCATAGATCTAGGGTTTCAATGAAGCCCTAGACGAGTAATAGGGTTTTATTTATGTTTTTATTTTAGTTTTATTATGTATGGATGACAGTCACATGTTTAGAGGATTTTTATAAATAAATCGTACTTCTAGTGATTAAATCATTGCTTTCAGAATTTATTCTTGTCTTAGATCTATTTTGACTGTGATGTGCTCAACGATCTATTCTTGCTGTGCTTGTTTAGATTGTTTACATGTGATGGTGCTCTATTGATTCGTGCTATCAAGTATCCGAATAGTCCATGCCTAGGTTAGACGGATTAGATCACAACCCTAGTTTAGTGTGAGATAATTCGTGCTACCCGAAGATGGATTATGTTGGTGCTTGAACCATGATTATCTTCTTGTCGGAGGAATTGGGCTTGTAGCTACAATTCCCCATTATCATCCAACTTAGTAAGCTAAAGTAATTCATAAATATTCCTATTATGAAACTAGTGGTGGATTTGCAATCCTAGGTTCCCTTAAACATTATTTAAAACAACTTTAATTGTTTTCATAGTTTAGATTTATTTTTATTTGTTAGTAGTTTAATTCAAACCAAATCAAAATCCGTTTTCATAATTAACTAAAGTTAGGTTTTAAAATTAAGTCGCTGTAGTTAATCAATCTCTGTGGGTTCGACCTTTACTTCCACACTGCAAATCTTTTGAAAAGTAAAGAACACTTTTTATATCTTGATTCTGACAAGATCAATTTTTGGCGCCGTTGCCGGGGATTGTATTACTACCTTTAGTTTTAGAATCGTAGTTTAGTTAATTCGTAAATATTAGATTAGGTTTCCTTTTCTTATTTTTCGTTTTATTTTTAGTTACTAACTTGTTTTTTTTTTATTTTGTAGTCAACGTTTTCGAGTGGAGCAGCTAATTACATCAAAGGAGCTTACGCAAATAAAAATATAAATAAAATTAAATAAATTGCTTCCTTTGGAATTCGCTTTAAACCGCTGTAAGTCAGGGCGCTGTGACGCACTATTTGCATTAGTTTAGGGTTAATTGCACTGCATTAGCTAGGAAACCCGGGGCGCTGGGCTTGACGCGGTCATTGCATTACAGGATAATTTGCATGCATCATAATAGTTGAGTGCTTGTTATCTTATTTGCGTGATTGTTATTTGTTTATTTTGTTTAGTTAGTCTTTGTTCTTAATTTCTTCTTTTGTTTTAGTTTATGTTAGGTACACGTTCAAACAAACCGGAATTAAAACCTTTTGACTCTGAACTTGAACGTACATTAAGACTTAACAAGTCTTCAAACTTAACTTCTGGAACTAGGTTTGTAATAGACGACGATTTGACACCAAAACCAACGTCTTTATTTGAATCGGAAATACGTAGTACTCTTACAAGATTAAAGAAACCACGCTTTCATAACATAGAACCAATTAAAATGGCAGACATTGGAAATAATAACGACAACAACCAAAATAACAACGGAGCTAATATGAATAATCCTAATATACCACCACCTCCTCCGCTTAAAGATTATTTTATTCCTACGACTTACACGCCACAAACATGTATTGAATTACCGGAGGCGACGGCATCTCACTTTGAGATAAAGTCGTCTACCATCTCGCTACTTCCATCTTTCCATGGCCGTTTAAATGAAGATCCATATAAACACTTAGGAGATTTTCAGGACATATGCTCCACTTTGAAAATTCAAAATCTTACTGATGATGAATTAAAAATGCGGCTCTTTCCATTCTCATTAAAAGACAAAGCTAAATATTGGCTTCAATCTTTGGAACCAAACACAATTAGAACATGGGAAGACTTACACACCGCATTTTTACAAAAGTTTTTTCCTATTATGCGTACGAATCAGATAAGAAAATCTATAACAAACTTTGTGATGCAAGATGGGGAATCACTTTACGACACGTGGGAAAAATTTAAAGAATTATTACGTTCGTGTCCACATCATCAGGTTCCTAAGTGGCAACTTGTTCAGGTCTTCTATGAGGGGCTTATTCCCTCTGTTAGGAATACCGTCAATGCCGTTTGTGCGGGAACTTTCCTACACAAAAGCGCCGACAAGGCCTGGAAAATATTTGAAACTTTAAGCGAGAATTCGATGCACCAAGCGGTGTCTGTCCGTTCTGAGGGATACCCACAACCTAAGAGGGAGGCAAAGTTCGAGTCAAGTCAATCAATTGAAATAAAAGAACTATCTAACAAACTTGACCGACTTTTAACAATGAACCAAACGACAGCCCTACCCGCTTGTGAAATTTGTGCATTATGTTCTGATCCTTCACATTCGATACTTACATGTCCATCGGCGAGTCAATTTCCGGAATTCCTGGAGCAACACATTAATTCTATTCAACAATACCCACGAAATAATTATAATGCAACTACTAATAATCCGGATGCACCATGGAGAAACCATCCTAACTTCTC
The DNA here is from genome assembly GCA_033977485.1 of Hydrangea macrophylla. Lineage (NCBI taxonomy): Eukaryota > Viridiplantae > Streptophyta > Magnoliopsida > Cornales > Hydrangeaceae > Hydrangea > Hydrangea macrophylla. Next base: position 95,165,212 of record CM066994.1, read on the forward strand.
GTGGAAAAATAATAATAATAATCCTAATGAGGCGACTAATTTTCCTAATGCATATCGACCTCAGTTTCAACCTAATCAATACCAACAACCGCATCCTAATCCGAATCCTCCAAGGGGTAACATTTTTGAGGAAAAGGTGTTGGCATCCCTTAATAAAATTGAAACGCAAGTACAGGCACAAGCACAAATAGTGCACTCACATACACAATCCATTGCGAAACTTGAATCCCAAATGGGACAATTAGCTACTGTAGTGAGTCGTAGAAACGAGGGGACGTTGCCTAGTCAAACAATTCAAAACCCTAAGGGACAATATGAGGTTAAGGGGTCGAATGAGCAAGTAAACGCCGTCTCAACTAGGTTGACTACACGAGAGGAAGAGGTAATAGAAATTCCGAATGAGAATGTGAAAGATATGAATAGCAACTCTAATACGACGAAGGGTGAGGACGTGAGCCAAAATAGGAAAGAAAAAGAATCGGTCCCAACGAATTATATTCCGAGAATGCCATATCCACCTAATGTTGAGGAGCCGTCTAATCTTACAAATAAAAATTCTAAGGTTGAGGATATACTTGAGGTATTTAAACAAGTCAAAATAAATATTCCTTTCCTCGATGCTATAAAACAAATTCCCGCGTATGCTAAATGTCTAAAAGACCTTTGTACGCAAAAACGCAAAATACGCAGTCATACACCTAAAAAGGTCTTCCTCACGGAAAAAGTAAGTTCAATTTTCCAACACGCTCCTCCGAAATATAAGGATCCAGGTACGCCTACGATTTCATGTGTCATAGGTGACACTATCATTCATCGGGCTCTCCTTGACTTAGGAGAGAGTGTTAACCTTTTACCCTATCACGTCTATAAACAATTAGGACTAGGTGAACTTAAACCTACGGCCGCTACAATACAATTAGCGGATCGTTCTATTAAAATACCTAGAGGAATCATCGAAGACGTACTAGTAAAAGTGGATCAATGTTTCTATCCCGTTGATTTTATGGTCCTTGACACTGAACCCGTGCTAGATGCTAGGAAACACACTCCTGTCATTCTTGGTCGTCCATTCTTAGCCACGGCCAACGCACGTGTCAATTGTAGAACAGGGGTAATGAAAGTGTCGTTCGGAAATATAAAATTAAAATTAAATGTTTTTAATGCGGTCGATCAACCTCCTAAAGATGACGATTACCTATGTGTGGAGGGTAGTGAGGTTAAACGGAATATTGAGCCTAAGAACGTAATAAATATAAGTGCGGGGAATAATATAGAGGATGATGAGTGGATGAATCCTAATACTTTGGACCCTAATGTTGAATCTACTCGAAAGGTAAGAAATCGATTTGAACATACTGATAAACCGTCGATTGAATTAATTCAAAGCGACGTAATTTCTGCTTACCATCGAGCTCTGCCTGACATTCTTAGGGGTACGAAGTCTGATTTTCAACCTCCGTAAGTCTTGAGCTAGAACGGTCTAGCTGAAGACGTAAAAGTTAGCGCTTCTTGGGAGGCAATCCAAGCATAATTTCGTCTGTTTTCTTTGTTTTGGTCGTTTTTGAGTCTGTTTGAGTCTGTTTTGGACATTCTGGACAGGTTTGGGGGTTAGAATTAATTTATTTTAATATTGTATACATAATTTTAGCTAAAAAATGGAAAATACCATTCTCGCGCGCGCGGCCCGCTCGCGCGAGACTTCGCTCGCGCGGCCCGCTCGCGCGAGAATGTGCCGTAGTGTCTTTTCTTTCTTTTCCCTTATATGAGCTCTCAGCATTTACTCGCGCCTGATATCGCGGGCGCGAGGTACCTCGCTCGCGCGAGATTGTTTCATCAAAAAAAAAAATCTAGGAATTCGCGCGCGCGACGGCCGCTCGCGCGATTTTCTCATTTTCCTATTTTTCCCTTTTGTTTTCTATCTCTTTCCCCCTACCTATTTTATTTGTGTTTCTTTTCTGTTTTTGTTTATTTGGTTCATTTTAGGTCGTATTCGTTGTTTTTCTTGTTACATTTATATTTTTTCATTTTATTTCTTTTCCTTTTGCTAGTTTAGTTTAGTTTAGATTAGTTTTTAAATTTATAATTTATATTGTGGTTTCGTGTACTTTTAATATTCTTTTGTTAGTTTGTTTTCTTTTATTAAGAAGTAATAGGTAACATTGAACTTTATTGACATATTCAATTGTGTTCACCTGTTTGTCATTGCCGAGATCGAGGTACTATCGTTCCTTCCTTATGTACTCTCCTTTCTTTCATTTTATTGTTTCATTGGGGACAATGAAAGATTTAGGTTTGGGGGTATGTATATACACATGCACATTATTATGCACTAAAATTTTAAAATCTTTCAATAAGTGTGTTTAAATAAACGATGATTACCGATGTTTTTGCAATATTAATTTGATACTTCTTGTTATGTAACTTTGAATTGTTATAGAATGGTAAACAAGAGAATATGTGATTAAGCATTTGCTGAAGTTATGATGTAACGTTTTAAGTTATGTATTGTTTGAATCGTAGTTTTATATCATAGATTTGCACATAAACCTATGCACTACACGTAGTCACTTGAATACATGTTTGATGTGAACTATAATATGATTCGGATTTCTAGATAACACATGGTGGAGACTAAACCCAGTGAGCTTTTGAGCCTATCTTTTCTTTTTAGAGGGTTATAAATATATTGTGTTTGTCGACTTTCATTGAAATAGCGCATCTACTTGTTGTTTAGTCTCATTATTCTTGTTTTGGTTAATAGTCAAGTTAAAATATTTGTTACCATGCTAAATAATCTTCCATTGTAAACATTGAAGAACCGTATTACCCTAGGAAATGATTTTAGGCCCTCTTTGTTTACTGCCGACCGATAAATTATAAAATTTCCTTAGTTCGCCCTTTGAGCCGTTAAAATGCCATTTCTTTCTTTGATTACCATTATCCTTGTTTTTCCTCCGACTTGACAAACTCGGAGTTCACCACTGAGAGATTTGTCACCTTTTAGTAGTGTTAAGGTGATGTGTTGAAAAGGAAGAAGAAAATAAGATGCTATTGGGGTAGTTGCTTGGTATTCGATGAATGATCATTTGAGAAGCGAGAAAAGGAAAAAGAGAAGAAGAAGTATATTGAAAAATAAAGAAGAAGAAGGTTGAAAAGGAGAAAAATGAATGAAAAGGAATGAAGAGAAAGAAAAGATGAAAGTTGGTAGAAGAGAAGAATGAAAGAAATCGAACATGCCTTACAATGCCATTCTGAAACTATTTGATATATCCATTCTATCCTTTTTCCATTACCTGAGCCACAATACAACCTTTGAAAAGTCCTATTTGATCCTAGGAAACATGGTTCGGATATGAAAACAATGGGAGGGGATTAAAACATGGTAATGAGTAATTTTTCTTGATTGTTGGCATCCTATCCATGAGACTACTGTTCTTTCATGTCATGCGTCTTTTCGAGTCATATGTGAGCATTTCTCATTTTGAAAACATATTTCATTTACTCACATATATTAGAAAAATTACACCTGTTTCTAAGTGTTTCATTTGAGAGTGTAATTAACATTGTGAGATTCGTAGTCGAAGCATAGTTGGATGGTTATCCGAGTGATATTCCAAGTTTATGACATGCGCGTGTTCATTTGACTACCATATCACACACGTGCAATTGTATGAGGAACTCTATTGATTTATATGATGCATGTGCTTTAGATTGTTTTTCATGATATAAGTGAACGTTTGATTTTGTTTCTTCTTGATTCGTTATTCTATTTCAAATCATTGTTTTATAATAAGGAGTATTGTTTATTAGTTTTTAGTTTTTAATAAAACTTTTTAAGTTTTTAAGTTAATAAAGATGGTTGTGGGTGACTTGTTGATGAGAACCCTCACGAGACTTCACTCGTCCGACTAGGGACACCTAGAGGTTTAAAAGGCTTGTTGCATACGCTAAATGCAATCGCAATCCATGCAAAAATGGAATAGTATGTTTTTAGTAGTTAGTTTTTATTTTAGTTTTGCTCGAGGACTAGCAAAATGTAGGTTTGGGGGTGTGATCGGGAGAGAACTAATCCTAATTATATGCCTTAATGAGCATTTGTTAGTACCTTTTTATCCTGTTTTTGTATATTTTTACTTCGTTTTCTATTCTCTGACAGGTTTTGGAAGAAGTCAACTAAACCAGGCTAAACAGGGTGAAAAAACAGAAGAAAAGAAGCTGAAAAAGCCAAGTCGCGCGCGCGACCCGCGCCCGCGAAGAACCAGAAATCGCTCGCGCGATCCGCGCGCGCGAAGGCCAAAATGTCGCGCTCGCGCGATATGGGTAAAAACCAAAGTTGCGTATTTCAGTGTACTGAAGACTCCTGTGCAAACGAAACTGCAGAATGACGTCCAGATTGTAAATTACATCAGTTTCAGTCCGTTTCGAGTTGGAAAAGCTTCCAAAACTTGTGTTAAACTCTATATATACTTAGTTTTTATAATTTTTAGAGGTTGGCAATTGTTACACACCCATACATACATATTATACAAACATACTTTCAGCCATTGAAGGGAGGGAAGCAAGGAGAAGAAGAAGAAGACCAAGGATTTCCATGGCCTCCTCCATCAACTACTTGCCATCAATCACTTTCATGGACGGCTAGATCATAGATCTAGGGTTTCAATGAAGCCCTAGACGAGTAATAGGGTTTTATTTATGTTTTTATTTTAGTTTTATTATGTATGGATGACAGTCACATGTTTAGAGGATTTTTATAAATAAATCGTACTTCTAGTGATTAAATCATTGCTTTCAGAATTTATTCTTGTCTTAGATCTATTTTGACTGTGATGTGCTCAACGATCTATTCTTGCTGTGCTTGTTTAGATTGTTTACATGTGATGGTGCTCTATTGATTCGTGCTATCAAGTATCCGAATAGTCCATGCCTAGGTTAGACGGATTAGATCACAACCCTAGTTTAGTGTGAGATAATTCGTGCTACCCGAAGATGGATTATGTTGGTGCTTGAACCATGATTATCTTCTTGTCGGAGGAATTGGGCTTGTAGCTACAATTCCCCATTATCATCCAACTTAGTAAGCTAAAGTAATTCATAAATATTCCTATTATGAAACTAGTGGTGGATTTGCAATCCTAGGTTCCCTTAAACATTATTTAAAACAACTTTAATTGCTTTCATAGTTTAGATTTATTTTTATTTGTTAGTAGTTTAATTCAAACCAAATCAAAATCCGTTTTCATAATTAACTAAAGTTAGGTTTTAAAATTAAGTCGCTGTAGTTAATCAATCTCTGTGGGTTCGACCTTTACTTCCACACTGCAAATCTTTTGAAAAGTAAAGAACACTTTTTATATCTTGATTCTGACAAGATCATTGTCCACTGTTGACAGTAATATATGTCAATAGGAATCTCATGGTCCATCAATACACTATAAGCACTAGCATAGCAACAAAGAGTCATACTCTTGTGATTGAGATTCATCACTCCATCCAATGATAGTTAATAATGCTACAGTGTATACCTGATGAGATATCCAGTCTCATCATCCACTATGACAAGTTCTAAGTATCAAAGAATAGTAATTCATTTCTCACTAATATATATCGCATCCATACACGAATTGTCTACTATGATACTTATGAATTACAATAATCATCCCATGATAGCATACATAATAAAATATAAACTAATATCCATATATAAAAGACCTGATAAACCCAAGAACTAGGTGGTGGAACCTTAAAGGCAAGAAACTAGCAATATTTCAAGATAGATTATATACGGAAGTACCTTGAAATTTGGAAGATGGAAACTAGTATGGTAGGTGCATCACGAGAATATCGAAGGAAGTCCTTGGAGAGTCAAATGGAAGAGGGCTAGTATTGAAAGATACTTGGTATTGGAATGAAGAGGTACAAGCTGCAGTAAAAACCAAAAAGGATTGCTTTAAGAAGTGACAAAATGATAAAAGTGGATAAAACTTCAAGAGCTAAAAATGTGCAATTAAGGAGGTTAAAAGTACAGTTAAAGTGGCTAAAATGAAAGCCTATGAGAACTTCTATACCAAGATAGATGACACGAATAAAATTTTGTGCTCTAAATGCTACACCCAAGTATAGGCAATCGTTCAAATAAAATATTTTCTAGTAAGCCTAGGTCGAACCCAAGGGAGAGATGTGATTTCAATTGATTAATTTATACCTAGTATATTAATTTTAAAAGTAAAGAAAAGATGATTTATTTTGAAAACTGATTTTTACTACTCTTTTTTATAAAAGTGGAACTATTAACTAAAAGAAGCTTTTGTGAATATTAAATTACTGGAAATTATATTAAACTAATACAGTTTACTAACTAAATGAATTTACTAACTAGTTATAACTATGGTTTGAATTCTAGAGTGATTTAACTCAGTAAATTAACTATTAACAATAAATTAATTAAAATAGCGAATTTAATTAATATACTTCAAAATACGAGAAAAAAATGTTAGCAAATCGCAAATTCGCGATAAACTTCTTAACTCTCATGCTTACGAAGAGATATGACATTCCCAATCATCCAAGATCTTGCCTATAATGTATAGATTTCACTAAAATAATAAAGTGCCTTTTAGCCAGCACAGAGATATACAACTATTTCAATTAATCCCCTTTGTATAAAGTATGGGCAGATTGCTTATAAGCATGATTTATGGCGAAAACCACCCTATGATGATTGAATTAATTAAACTAAACTAAAACCATGAAGCAAGTTCACAAACTATTGAAAATCCAAGTTGAAAGACATTAACGTCCTGTTTATTAACACTGTTCATATTAGAAAACATAAAATCCTATGATTCTCTACTCAAAAATTATGTGATCTCTGGATTTATGGCTGCTTGTTAAGAACAAGCACGGAAATCAAGTTGTTTACTGTTTCATTACTCTTCCCTAACTAGGGATTTAGCCTAACATAGTAAAATTGAATCTAACAACTATATTAATGAAAAACATGGTAAAAGCTTTCATAAAAATAGATCTAAAATATAAAATCAAATTAGCAACTAAGACAACCCTGGATTGAATGAGTAGTAAGAACTTGTATTAAGAAATCTCCAAAACAAAGCTTGAAATCCTTGCAAAATTGCTTGAATGAAAACTAGGGTTTTAGGAACCCTAGCATCTCCTAAAGTTACCCTAAACTTGTATCTAATATGTGTATATATCGTTTTTTGATGAAACCAACTAATATATAAAGGTTTAGGAAGTTGAAATCCGAAAAACCCTAATTCCCGCAATTTCGCAGAATGCGATTGGTCTTGCCCTTTTTAGCTCGACCGATCTTGGTCGGGACCGGTCATGAGTATGTTTCGGGACCAGTCCAGGTCGTGTCCGGTCTTGCCTATGTTGTGCTACTGGTCCTGGTCTTCTTTTAGGATTTTCTTCCTTTTATTATGCTAATCAACTTTCTCTTCTGCACCATTATCCACTTCATTTTCCTTATGCCATTTTATTATGCAAAATAATATACTTATGTAAATATTAGCAGTATTGCCTCATAATGGTTGCGACGTATGGAGAAACCATAGTTTCGACGATTGATTTTCATGTGGTAGCTAAATTATTCCAGTGAAGGCATGGGTGAGCAATGATCAACCAAATTTGGGTGAGCAAAAATACTCTCTTGTAAATGTAGCAAAATGACTAAATTACAAAATTATCACTCAAAATACCATTTTTTCTGTTGGAGATGCTCTACATTTGTACCATATAGTTTCTTCATAAATAGGTTTAGAAAACAATACAAATACCCCTAAATTATTCACAAGTCTTCCTAAAAAACCAAAACCCTAAACCCCTCTCACATTCCATAGTCTAGCCGCTCCACCCTTCACTACCGCTCTACCCTCCACCCACCATATCAATCAATGACATTTAATAGAGAGACAGAGAGAGAGAGAGAGAGAGAGAGAGAGAGAGAGAGAGAGTTTACATTGAAAGACCGAATCGGCACCCACTCTAGCAACAAGGATAGACCCACAACAATACCCAACAATGGCCAAGTTAGTGAGCTTCATTTTTTTCCTTCTTCTGGTATTGTCTATATTGCCAAAAAAAAGCATATTTTTTTAACTATTGGAGTTGCTATTAGCGGACCTGAAGAAGCTTATTCAATGGCGAAGAACCACACAGCAGCCATAGCCAAAACATACCCAGTAAAATCAAAACTCAAACTCACTTCAAAAAGATTGAAAATCACCCCAAAATCCAAGTATTGGAAATCATTCAAACCCCAACCCACCCAAACCCTTGTTTCTTCCATAACATCGATTTTATTTTCCCCAATAGTGAAGGAAAAATAGGTTTAAAATTATTTAAACGCGCAATGGAAAGATTAAGTTACAAAAACTTATTAGTGTGCTCGAATCTACTACTTATTAACTCTATAGATGCGTATGCATAAGAGGGAGAAAAGATTATACCTCAGGTCTTGAACCCAATTTTGATTTTCTTCTTTCTAGATGGAGCAACAGCCTCCACTAGGTTGTCTTCACCCTTATGTCTCCTATGAGTGCTTCCTAGAAAGGCTAGAGATGGTGGGATCTCTAATGGAGAGGATTAGAAGTTTGGAACTAAAAATTTTCTACAGCTTATCGTTTGTAAGAATGACTAACTCCTTTTCCTGGATGCAGCTGCCCTATTTATTGGTTCCCAGAACCGACCTTACGTTCAATCGATCAAAGTGTCTTCTATTGATCGAACCTTCGATTGATTAAACGATGTTCAATCGATTGAACCTATCTTGACTTCAATCGATCGAGACTCCTTCAATCGATCAAACCTATCTTGACAAGATCCTCATTTGCCTTTCCAAGCATCCTTATGGAGCTAAGAGTGGGACCTCTTAGGCTCTTTATTGTTGGCTCATACCAGATGTTAATTACCATGACCAAACTCTTTGGTCAGCAAACTAACCAGCTGATCAGTTAACGTTTACTCCACTATAAAACAATAACTGAACTCCAATGCAAAAGAACATATCCGAAGCGATGGCTAGACTTGTATGGTGTACTAATGTTCCTCTACCGTCAATATTCATATTCATATTCAGGTAGTCGGATAAACGATTACTGCCAACCTGAATCATGATTACTTCTTATGTTCCTTGAGTCCCATTCACCTCTCATGATTACCAAACATGTTGATAACTACTTATCAACAAGACTTCAGTTCTCAGTAATCAACTTGGTGACATTCTCAAGGGAATGTTTACTCTTTAACAGAGGGTAGTTTCTATCTTGACAATATATGTTCACAACCTTGTGAACATGATATACCCGAGATACCCAGGTGTTGATCTTTAAGACCTCACTGATTGGTAAGTCAAAGCAGCCACATCCATAGTCTGTGTTCATAATCGTCTCAAGATTGAGAACACGTACCTTATATAAGTTATGAGTTCCTATCGACTATTGACAGCCTTAAGCGTCTATAGGAAAGCTCAGGTTTGTTAATGCACTATAAGCACTACCATATTAACTAACAGATATACTCTAGTGATTGAGATTCATCACTCCATCCAATGGTAGTTAATCATGCTGTAGTGTAAACCTGATGAGATATCCAGTCTCATCATCCACTATGACAAATTCTAAGTATCAAAGAATAGTAATTTGTATCTCCCTTGTATGTATCTCATACACACACGAATTACTTATTATGATACTTAAGGATTTAACAATCATCTCATGAAAGAAACATACACAATGAAATGTAAAGCTGATATCCATATATTAAAATGTCAATGTCTCATACATAAAGTAATGGTTTGAGGGAACAAACCCAACAAACATCCACTTGCACTTATAACCATTCAAGACTACATCTAAGACCTAGACTATCTAGATGACGATCAAAGACCTTCTGTGGCAAGGCCTTTGTAAACGGATCCGCAAGATTGTCAGATGTGGCAATCTTGGTGACAGTCAGATCTCCACGTTGAACAATATCTCGAATTAGATTATATTCTGCTCTACGCGCTTTCCCTTTTTGTGGTTCCTTGGCTCCTTGAACTGAGCCACTGCCCCACTATTATCACAGTACAGCGTAATAGGTGACAATTACTTTGGTACCACTCCGTGCTCCATAAGGAACTTCTTGAGCTAAACAGCTCCCTTTGGGGCTTCACAAGTAGCCACATACTCAGCTTCTGTAGTTGAGTCTACAATGCACTTCTGCTTAATGCTCCTCCAACTAACAGCACAACCTCCCAAGGTTAAGAGATGTTCGGACGTCGACTTCCACGAATCTTTATCTGACATAAAGTTTGAGTTAGTGTATCCTATTAGAATTAACTCACTAACACGATATATAAGCATCTTTAGTTCTTCTCAAGTAGTTAAGAATGTGCTTAATGGCTCTATAGTGCTCTGGACCTGGATTCAATTAAAATCTACTAACCATGCCAATGACAAAGCAGATATTTGGTCTAGTGCATAACATTGAATACATAAGACTTCCCACTGCTAAAGCATAGGGAACTCCTGTCATGCGATTCCTCTCCTCTCGTGTCTTTGGGAACTGGTCCTTAGAGAATGCTAAACCATGCCTGAAAGGTAACAAACATTTCTTCGAATTATCCATTGAAAACCTAGTTAGCACCTTATAGATATATCTAACTTGAGATAATCCCATTATCGTTCACTTACGATCATGAAAGAACTTTATCCTTAGAATATAGCTCGCTCTCCTAGATCCTTCATATCAAAAGTACTAGCTAGCCAAATCTTAACTGTTGACAATACCGAGACATTATTCCCAATGAGTAGAATGTCATCAATGTGAAGAACAAGAAAGGCCACCAATTTTCCTTCACACTTCTTATGTACACAAGGTCTATCCAGATTCTATATGAAACCAAACAATTTGACTGCTTTGTCAAAACGAATGTTCTAACTCCTGGATGCGTGCTTAAGCCCATAAATGGACTTTTGTAACTTGCATTCCAAGCTACCTTTTTCATCGGCTATAAACCCTTTCGATTACTGTATATAGATGTCTTTCTCAAGACTTCCATTCAAGAATATAGTCTTGATGTCCATTCTAATGGACTTGAGCATGGCTACCGGCGAGAATGTTTCCTCATAGTCAATGCCCTCCCTCTGAGTATAACCTTTCGCTACAATCCTAGCCTTAAAGGTCTCAACCTTTCCATCAGATCATCTTTTCCTCTTGTAGGCTCACTTGCAGCCAATGGGTTTAACATTAGCTGGAAGTTCTATAAGATCCCAGACCTGATTGGAATCCATAGATTCCAATTCAGCCTTCAAAGCTTTAACCTAATGAGCTGAGTCTACATCAGCCATTGCCTCTTCGTCTATGACAGGATTAGAATCAGATTATATGGAGACAACTTCAAAAATTTCTCCTAAGAACATGTATCTGTCAAGCTGGATGATAATCCTCCCACTATGACGAGACACCATCCATTCCCCGGACGGATAGAAGGAAATAGGTAATTTTCGGTGTTGGGTGAGAATAAGACTTTTTATTTGCAATTCTTAGAGATCCATGTAGAAAAATATGAAGCACATGCAGATAGATATACATATAGCTACATATGAAAAATTAGAAAGGATAATTATTGTTAACAACCATTAGCTTGATATACATATAGATATATCCATATATACATCCATAACTGTAAATTCGAAGGCTTGGCCACCAAAAAGTATATGTCATTAACAAACATAAGCTAGATAGATACATATATACATTTATCATATCATATGCACAATCCACCAATAACATGTTTTCTATGGCAAAGAATTAAAGTCACAGACTGTTAAGTTAGGGTTCAATTTCGGTCAATTCCAATCTATTTGGGGCTGAATAATTTTCAAGACGAAAATAACAACAATGTTCCAGAGATATCAACAGTAATCAATCAAACAATAGTAAATGATACACATCTAAATTAGAAGAACAATAAATAAAAAATAAAATAAAATAAAAAAGAGGAAAGAAAGAAAACGAAATTCAAAGAGTGAAATCTGACCTTACTTTTTTCATAATTGCAGAGATATTAAGAAGGTTTGGCATTAGATTGAGTCGAAGAGGAAGAGGAGATGAGAGGGTTATCGGCTTCAAGAATTGCTTGAATCAAACTTGTCGGGAGATGAGAGGAAGACCTAACTTAGGTCTAGGGTTATGAATAGAGGCACCTTTAGGTGGAAACCTAAGTTCGAAGAAGAAGAAGAAGAAGAGGGGGGGAAACCTAAGTTAGATCTAGGGCTTGAATCTGATGAGGAGAAGAAGAAGGAGGAGGAAGGAGGACGAAGAGTAGTGTACCTGTGGAGCTCGGCGGCAGCAGCCGAAGAGCTCGGCGGCAGCGACGGGGGAGCTCGGCGGTGTTGAAGAAGAGGGGGCAGCCTTAGGTTCTCTCTCTCTCTCTCTCTCTCTCTCTCTCTCTCTCTCTCTCTTTCTCTATCTCTGTGTGAAGAGAGGGAAACCCGATGGTTTTGTTTTGTTTTTTTTTTTTTTGCTTTTAATAATCTAAAAGAATTGATATTATCTATTTATTTATTTAATTTTTTTATATCAAATTTCTAATGGTTATATCCGTTAGTACTATTTATACAACCGTTAGAAAACTTAATTATATCAAAATAATTAAAATAATTCACATTACTAACGTTTTTTAATGATTTCTAACGGATATATCCGTTAGTAATTACTAACGGAAATTCCCGTTAGAAAACATTAAATCTTCCTGTTAGAAATTGGCCCATATGGTGTAGTGACCAGTGTGAAAATGGGTGAAGAAGTGGTATTTTCTTGTCTTACATTGTTATCAACTACGGGTAGGATTGAGGGCTCTCCTTCTATCTCTCTAAGATCTATCTTTCCTTTAGGTTTATGGTTCATGACGTAATCATCCTTCAAGAAAATAGCACTTATACTAACAAACACTTTCTGCTCTCTAGGATCATAAAAATGCCATCTGTAAGTACCCTTTGGATACCCTAGAAAATAACATACTTCTGATGTAGAATCCAACTTGCTCATCCTTCCTTTTAGCACATGTGCTGGACATCCCCATATCCGGAGATGTTGCAAAGAAAGGTTGCACCCAATCCACATTTCTCGTGGTGTCCTGGGAACAGATTTGCTTGGTGCTAGATTTAGTATGTATGCAGTAGTTTCCAAAACATAACCCCAAAGGAATAATGGCAACTCAGAATAACTCATCATTGTCGACCTAGTCATGTCTAAAAGAGTCCGATTCCTTCTCTCCGATACACCATTCTGCTGAGGCGTACCAGGTGCAGTCAACTGTGACAGAATCCCATTCTGTACGAGTTGATCAATAAACTCATTTGAGAGGTACTCGCCACCTCGATCAGATCGAATGGCCTTGATATGTATGCCTAATTGCTTCTCTACTTCAGCCCTAAACTCTTTGAACTTTTCAAAGGCTTCAGACTTGTGCTGCATTAGGTACACATATCCATACCTTAAGTGGTCATCATTAAATGTAATAAAATCCCTAGCTCTAATATTTATTGGCCGACACACATTACTATAAGCTAATTTCAACAATGCATTAGTCTTATTGCCCTTTACGGGAAAGGGCCTTTTGGTCATCTTACCTTCTAAACAAGACTTGCAGAGTTTTATTGGTTTAAGAACCAAATCGCCTAAGACCCCTTCTTTGACTAGTCTGCCAATCCTATTTTGATTGATATGGCCAAGCCTCATATGCCAAAGCCTTGTTGGATTAGTTGAAAGTTCTTTTCTTTTATATGGTACAGTTTCCACTGAGTTATTAAGTTCCATGCATGAGTCTTTAGAAATATTAGGAGTAATCACATACAAACCATTTGATTTAACACCAGAACATATAAAAGAACCATTTCTGTTAATCACAACTTAAGTTCTAAAATGAAAAGAATAACCATTATTAGATAAATTAGAAACCAAAATTAAATTATGTCTCATTGAAGGGACATAAAGTACATCTGATAAAATCAAAACTTTTTTGTCTAAAAATTATAAAGCTACTACTCCTATAGCAGCTACAAATACGGTTGTGCTAAAACCTAGAATAAGTATGATCTCCCCATCACTATACCTCCTGGTTGATCTGAACCCCTATAATGAATTACAAATATGGTTAGTCGCACCAGAATCAATGCACCAAGTGTTTGAAGTATCCGTTTCACCAAGTGTTTGAAGTATCCATTATAAAAACTTACTTCAATCACATGTGATTCAATCATACCTTAAACTCTTGGGCCTCGTTTGGCAGGCCGGATAAAACTGTCGGATTGGATAGGATAAGGCAGGATCGGACTGGATTAGTAATCCTGTCGGATAAACTGTTATGTTGTCCTGTGTTTGGTACTGTCTGGATAAAACTGTCGGATAAGCTGTTTATATCCTTATCCTGTGTTTGGTACTGTCTCCGGATAAAACTGTCGGATATATTTTTTTAGAAGTAGTTTATTGTATTTATCACAGAAATTGTAAATATGGATTTAAAAACATTAAAAAATAGACTTCCAATTTTCCCTAAATAATAAATAAAAATAAAAAAATAAAAAAAACAACTAGACTTGCAAATTTGAAACATTTAATTACCACGACATTGTTCATTAACCATATCTATAGATGGTTACAATTCAAAAGATGAAACTAGAGTCACAAGTACAAGTACAAGTACATAACATAACACAATAGATAGTCAATCTAGAATAAAATACGGACAATCACAGCCGTAACAATTGAACCAACAATAAGCCCAAATAAAAAACCATTAATCCACATCACATTTGAGGTTGGACTTGGATGCAATTGTTGGTTGGTTGAAGATGATTGTGGAAGCTCTTCTTGTGTAACCGTAGTTGTAGTTACACCTGTTGTTTCTTTAACTCTGTTCCATCGGCCATGATGAAGAATGTATGCCTTTTCAGCTTCAGCATAGGTCTTGAATGACTTATAAGAATTTCCACTATAATTGTGGACTTGCATTTGACATTCTGCCCAAGTATGATAAATTCCAGGAACTCGACCGACAAAGACAACGTAAACTTTGTCACTAGCCATCTAAACAAGTCTCAAATAATAAGTCAGTTGAACACAACAATAAACAAAACATAGTCTAAATAGTCATCCAAATAAAAAAAAAACATAGTTCAAATAGTCATCCAAATAAAAAAAAACATAGTCTAAATAGGCATCCAAATAAAAAAAAACATAGTCTAAACAGTCATCCAAATAAATAGTCATCCAAATAAAAAAAAAAAACATAGTCTAAACAGTCATCCAAATAAAAAAACATAGTCTAGATATTAATCCAAATGATAGCGAAGTTCATAACCCCTCCTCAAGCAACATTGCAACAAACTCTTGTTTGTATTCATCATTGGCATTGAAAAATAGATCAACGTAGTCAGGCCGCTCGCCAATCTTCCTAGCCACAGCTATTTGATCACGAGGAGTTAATGCGGTCATCTTCTGCAACTCCTCAATAATTCTTCTTCTATCCTTTGACAAATCTTTAGCTTGACCAAGCCTTTCTGCAACATCACCCATTCTTTTATCCATACTCCCAACACATAATTCAATCATTGATCTCATCTCCTTCATCGATGTTGCAAGTGAATCACTATTCCTGACCCTTTTTCTAGAAGAAGGATTAGATTTTGCTGCTTGAGTCACGGAAGTAGATGTATTCATCTCATCTACTCCTGTCTCGTTGTTTCCCTCAGCTTCTAAATTCTCAACAGCATCTGCAGGGCCTTCTGCTCCCTCACCAGTAGCACGATCCTTTCCAAAAATAAAGGCATACCTATCAAAGTTTGGCACAGGCTTGTTTCGATATCCCTTGGCCCTAGGCGCTTTCTACAATATAAAGTTCAAATCATTGAGGACTTCAAATAAAAAAACTATAGACTAATCCAATAAAAAAGAAAAAAAAACATAAATCTAGTACCTTCAAATACTTGTTCCATATGTCATCGGTTTCGACTTCAACACATTTCAAATCAGGATTCCAACCAAATCCAGTTTCCACCATTAACATGTCGGAAATTGTATGATATTCGATCTTCATTGCCTTTATTTTAGAATCAATGTGTGGGTGTATTTTCAAATCACAGCCAGGAAGAACAATATGAAGTTGGTTGTAGATCTTTGCATTAGATCCAGGCTTAAATTGACCATTATCGGCCTTACCCCCTGTTTTAACCAAGTCTTCTAATATGTCAAGTAATGCAGTTTCTTCAGTTTTTGTCCAAATACGTCGAGAAGTCTCTTTTCCCTTTTCCTTGGATTGACTAGTATCCATTTCACTATCCATCTCTAACATTAACCACAACATTATCCAAATTAAACACAACATCATCCAACGATAATCCAAAATACAATAGTCCAATAATAAAACAAATACATTTTCAAGGTTCAACAACATTCCCAAATAAAATAGTCCAACAATAAAATGCAACAAGAGAAAATACAACAATAATCACTATTGGCCTCTCCTAGCTCTCCACTCATCAAACATTGCTCTCGCTAAGGTGTCCCTCCACTGACTCCATGCATCCGAGGTTTCCACTTGTGTTATTGCATCCAATTCAGTGATATTTTGACCAGTATGGGTATCTAGTAGCATTTCTAGTGGGTCTGTTGGCATCTCGCGTCGAATGAGGTTGTGTAGTAAACAACATGCTATGATTATTCGGGAGTGTGTTTTGACTGGATAATATGAAGGACTTCTAAGAATAGCCCACCTTAACTTAAGTAGTCCAAAACATCTTTCTATGACGTTCCTAGCAGCCGAATGTTTCATATTAAAGAACTCCTCATGCGTCGCTGGTGCCAATGACCCTTCCCTCCACTCAGACAAATGATAGCGAGTGGTTCTATACGGGGCAAGAAATCCATCGCCATTTGTATACCCAGCATCAACAAGATAGTAGTAACCTATAATATGCGTGATTAAAATAAATAAATTAAAAAAAAATCCATCGCCATTTGTATACAAATGAATATGAAGAAAATACTTTCCCCAAAAAAAAAAAATCTCACCTGTAGGGACCTTTAGTCCATTCCTTCTAGTAACTGCATCGCGCAGTATCCAAGAATCTGCAGCTGATCCCTCCCACCCCGGAAGTACATATATGATTTGCATATCTCGTGAACATACTCCCAACACGTTCATCGCAATGTCCCCTTTCCTTGTTCTGTATCTTGGTTTAACAATCTCAGGAACATTCACTTTGATATAGGTTCCATCTAATGCCCCTAAACAATTCTACATCATTCAAACTAGTTCAGATATTAATATACAAAACCCATAGAATGCTAATATAATCACATTTTAATAACCAATGGCATACCTTAAACCATCTCCATCTCTCATCAGTGCAATCATTCGATATAGGATCTGGAGTTCTAAGCAAGACACCTTGCAATTGTAAGACTGCATTTAGCACTGCATTAAAGTACCTACTAACTGTTTCTCCCGAACGACGAAATTTAAACTTGGTTACACGATTTTTAACATGATGAGCTAGGATATGCAGAAACATAGCCACTTGCTCCTCTACCCCAACTTCTCCATCTATTTTCAATCTCCCACTTGTACGAAGTAGTTCACACAACATAGCAAATGTATGCCTATCCATTCTAAGTTGTTCAATGCATGTTACATCACTTCCACGTATAAGTCGATCTATTTCTTCTACGCGCGTTTCATGCCTAACGAATGTACGATCCCTTAAACAAAACTTTTGATAGTGTCTATGGATTGTAGCGTACATCATTACCATGATCATAACAACCATAAGCATCATTTGATTGTACATTTCCTCCAATATAATGTATGCTTCAATCTCTTCTTCTTCTTCAAAATTCATCTCTAATAATCAAATAAGTGGAAGTAATGTCATTCCAAGCAAGGGAAAAAAAATGAAATAGAAATTCAACTATTCTATCCTTTTTCTTCTTGTCTCTAAGTAAATACGTGTGACCATATTTTTGTTGACAAAGCACTCAGATACTTTTTTATCAATCTAAAGTAGTAAATTAGTAAGGGAAAAAAAATGAAGTAGATATTCAACTATTCTATCTTTTTTCTTCTTGCCTCTAATTAAAGATGTGTGACCCTATTTTGGTTGACAAATCATTCAAATACCTTTTTATCAAGCTAAAGTAGTAAATTAATAATGTCATTCCAAGCAATGGAAAAAAAATGAAATAGAAATTCAACTATTCTATCCTTTTTCTTCTTGTCTCTAACGTGTGACCATATTTTTGTTGACAAAGCACTCAAATACTTTTTTTTCAATCTAAAGTAGTAAATTAGTAAGGGAAAAAAATGAAGTAGAAATTCAACTATTCTATCCTTTTTCTTCTTGCCTCTAATTAAAGATGTGTGACCCTATTTTGGTTGACAAATCACTCAAATACATGTGGACTAAGCTAAAGTAGTAATTTAGTAATTGAATTCCAAGCAAGGGAAAAAAATTAGGTAGAAATTCAACTATTCTATCATATGTCTTCATTGCCTTCACTGAATTTTCATATATATATATATATCTGTAATCATCTCTTTTTTAGGTCAATGTAAGTTTCCCTACTGATATATATATATATATATATGTAGACACACAAATACATGTAGGTTACATACATAACTTGGTCAAATTTGAATGCCATTATGGAGTATGTGGGTTTGAAAAATCTCAGTAAAGTTCTATCACCCAGGGATCCATCAATCCAATTCCAATGTGGTTCTCAGGTCACTAGCCTTTCTTGTCTCTCTAAAACAAGTCATGATTGCAAGATGGTCATATTTGAGTATATAACATATCTAACAAATATTTCGATTTTTGGCAGTCGAATGTTTCTAAGAATACTCTATCTAAGAATGTTCTACTCTATAGAAAGGAAAAAAAAATTAGAAAGAAAAAAGCAAGATGCAGCAAGAGGCCAAAAACACACACAGATCAGAAGAAACACACACAGATCCAAACACACATGTTCAGTAGAGGAAGGGGAAAAAAAACGAATAACGACCATAGATCTCAGATCTGTGAAAGAAAAGAAAAAATCAACATGATATTCAAACATGTGTTCCAAATATGTTTTTCAAAAATGAAAAAAAATTTATTTTTTTTGTAGATCTGAAAAAATAAAGTACCTTACCGGAGGGGAGGAGAAGGCCGGAGATCGCCGGAGATCGCCGGAGAGGAAGGAGAAGGCTGGAGGATGGACTGATTGGGCGGCGCGAGGGGAAGAGCCTTGGCTGTCTTCTCTTCTTCTCTCTCTCTATCGTCCCTTGTTTTCTCCAGAGCTTCGCGTTTTTTTTTTTTTGCTTTTTATCCCATGAGATATCCTACCCTATCTAATCCGATGTAATACCAACCCCCCCTTGGTATTAGTTATCCTACACTTTTTGGGATAAAAGAGCTACTTGGGATAAAATTATCCAGTCCGAAGCACGCGCCAAACACCAGATTGGATAAAAGTTATCCAATCCGAACCCCTTATCCGGTCTGCCAAACACGGCCTTGTAGCTAAGAATTCTGGACAGTTCCTCTTCCAGTTGCCCTTCTCACTGCATTGGAAACACTTTCCTTTGCCTTGGCCACCCACCTTCCTCTTATCCTTATCCTTTCCCTTAGATTTTGCAATCTTAGGGACTGGTCCAACACTTAGACCACCAGTGCCAGCTTTCTTCTTCCCTTTCTTTCCTTTCAGTGTAGATTGGGAGGAGGAAGAGCCTTTCTCAACGTTCAGAATGTTGCCCCTAGGTTTGATCACTCCTTCTGCTGCTAGTAAAGAACTCATTAATTCGCTCATTGAAAAATTCATTTGATTCATATTACAGTTAAGTTTAAATTGAGCGAATGAAGGCAACAGCGAATTGAGGATCATATCAACTTGGGTCTGTGTGTCGATGTTGGCACTTAGGGTTTCCAGCTCATTTAAATAACCAATCATATTTAAAACATGCTCTTTGACTGGAGTCCCTTCCGACATCTTGGCATTTATTATCTTCTTCATAGCTACCTGCCTGCCAAGCCTGCCATACTCCCCAAACATCTTTTTAAGGGATTTGATAATGTTACTGGAAGAATTATTCGACTAGAATTGATGTTGCAACACACTAGCCATTGAGGCCAGAATGTTGCGATGGGCCATTCCATTCGACTTCTTCCACTTATCGAACTCGCGTCTGGCAGCTACTGAAGCATTTGTCGCGGGTTCTTTAGGGCATAGGGTGGTGAGGACATATATGTGATCCTCTGTAGTTAATACGATGTCAAGGTTATGTTTCCATTCAGTGTAATTATTTTCAGTTAACTTGTTCTAAGTGAGTATAGTGGCAAGTGGACTAAATGCAAATCCATACATTATGATTTATTGAAAAAAAATTCAAAAGGCAATAAATATGGATATTAGAATTTGATAGTTTTGAAATATAAGAATCTTTAAAACTCTTATTAAAAACAAAGTCGTTGAAATATCAAAACAAAAAAGTAAAGCCTCCATGTGATGGTCAATAATCGATCTTTTGATTAATCATGAATTGTCCGCTATGCAACTCTTGCAAAGCAAGTTATGACTCCCGAACATATTTGATCTCTAAGTTTTTGAATAATGCCCCGTGTGGGATCCCTTATCCATCGCTTAGCTAGTGTAAACCAGTAACTAGGATCCAATCACAACCGCCTCAAGTAGTCCCTCCATGTGGTGGTCACCCTCTAGCACATCTGATTGATAGTATCCATAGGAAGTTCACATCTAGTAACCAATGAGTAATGTACCTTCCGTATGGAACGATCACCCTTGGCGAGGTGACACAGAATGAACTACTCATCTTACAATGAACCGTTAATGGAAGATCGTGGGTGTTATAAATAAGAGCCTCTCCCACTAGATTTGATAGTACAAGATTTTTCTTTTGGAAAAATTGTTTCCACACATTACCCATAAACATCTAATGTTTACTAATGCGTTGAAACGGTTTTTGAATTTTATTTTAGAAAACTTGTTTTACGTGCATGCAAGTAGTAACAATATAATTAAATGCCAATCACAAACCAAGCACATAAAACATAAAACTAAAATGAAAAAAAGGCATTCATATGCCTGTATCTCCCATGGCTCTATCTTCATAGAACCTCCATCTTGGTTTGATCGCCTCCAGCTCCATCTTCATGGACAACGACTTGCTCCTCAATCTTCATGGTTTTTTCAATTATATTACATTAGTCCTATGCTTCTTTTCAAGCTTATATTTTATCTAGAAGTAGAAAAATAGCAATAAAAAAAATAAAAGGCTAGAGAAACCGGTGCGACTTTCCTTTTCGTCGGATTGAAGTCGCAGCACCCTTTGCACATGCCTTAAAACCAAACCAAAATTTAGTACAACATACACCAATCTCAAACATTTAAATATAAAATTTAAAACTGATCGTGGTGCCATGGGAGATAGTAGACTTATCTTGTTGCAAGAGGGTTAGTTGTACACACAACCATGCATATATAACAAATAAATGTAACTATTAGAACCCCTAATTGATTCACACAATACATAAACTCTTTACATACTAAATTAGAACTTAAAACAGCATCTTTGTTCTCTGTCACATATCAATCGATCGACAACGGTTTGATCATTCAAACCTGCAATCGATTGAACATAGAATGATCGATTGAACTTTCAATTTCATAGAATGATTTAAAAAAAATTACAAAATAATGTAAAATTAAAGTATATAATTTTAAAAACCTTTAAAGCTGTGAATAGAACACCTGGACAGAGAATCGACCAGGTCGATCGAAACACATTCAATCGATCGAACAAAACAAAGTTCGATCGATCGAAACTAGTTCGATCGCTTGAGAACAGAGAGATTCAATCCATCGAACATACTTTGATCGATCGAATCCACCATGCATCCAATGCAATCACAGATTTGTAATCTATTGCAAAAACATTGCAGAAACAGATCTGTGATGATGTAATTTCAAAAATAGTTATTAAATAAACATTCAAATCAAAATTAGTGTTCCAAAATGCATCTATAGATCCAAACAAGCGAGGCTCGGATAGCAATTGAAGGAAAAATAGGTTTAAAATTATTTAATCGTGGAGCAGAAAGATTTAAAAAGACTTATTGGTATGCTCAGATCTACTACTTATTAACTCTATAGATGCATATGCATAAGAGGGAGAAGAGATTATACCTCAGGTCGATCTTGAACCCAATTCTGATTTTCTTCCTCCTAGATGGGGCAGTAGCCTCCACTAGGTTGTCTTCACCCTTATGTCTCCTATGAGTGATTCCTAAAAAGGGTAGAGATGGTGGGATCACTAATGGAGAGAATTAGAAGGTTTGGGAATCCTAAAATAGTTTCTACAGCTTCTGGTTTGTAAAAACGACTAACTACTTTTCCTAGACACAGCTGCCCTATTTATAGATTCCCAAAACTGACCATAAATTCAATCGATCGAAGTAGCTTCGATTGATCGAACCTTCGATCGATCGAACGATGTTCAATCAATCGAAACTATCTTGACTTCAATAGATCAAGACCTCTTCAATCGATCAAACCTGTCTTGACAAGATCCTCATGTGCCTTTCTAAGCATCCTTGCGGAGCTAAGAGTGGGACCTCTTATGCTCTTTATTGTTGGCTCAAACCAGATGTTAATTACCATGACCAAGCTCTTTGGTCAGCAAACTAACAAGCTGATCAGTTAATGTTTACTCCACTATAAAATGATAACTAAACTCCAATACAAAAGAACATATCCGAAGCGATGACTAGACTTGTATGGTGTACTAATGTTCCTCTACTGTCAGCATTCATAATCATATTTAGGTAGTCGGATAAACGGTTACTGCCAACTTGAATCATGATTACTTCTTATGTTCCTTGAGTCCCATTCACCTCTCATGATTACCAAACATGTTGATAACTACTTATCAACAAGACTTCAATTCTCAGTAATCAACTTGGTGACATTCTCAAGGGAAATCTTACTCTTTAACAGAGGGTAGATTCTATCTTTACAATAAATGTTCACAACCCTGTGAATATGATATACCCAAGATACCCAAGTGTTGATCTTTAAGACCTCACTGATTGGTAAGTCAAAGAAGCCACATCAAAGAATAGTAATTTGTATCTCACTTGTTGTATCTCATACACATACGAATTACTTACTATGATACTTAAGGATTTAACAATCATCCTATGAAAGAAATATACACAATGAAATGTAAAGCTGAGATCCATATATTAAAATGCAATGTCTTATACATAAAGTAATGATTTGAGAGAACAAATCCAACAAATAGTTCCTCATGATTTTGCCGTCACCCATTCTGTCATCATCACTATCTTCAATGCCCAAACCCTAGAATCCAAGTCCACCATCTTATTGCTCAATGAAGCCGCCACCTCCAACTCATTTCACTCTAACGGTCATCTTATTGCTGTCGGGTTCCACTCTGGCATTGTCCAGGTATTTGACGCAAGACCCAGTCCCCGCTTCGTCAACTCCACGGCCACTCCCATCCCATTCACCACACCCACTACCCCTTCCTCGATAAGCTCTACCTCTTCTCTGGCGATGATGACGCCTTTGTCAAGTACTGAGATGCTGCATCCAAAACTAAGATTAGTGATCTCTTTGGATATAAAGATTATATTTGATGCGGTGATGGGTCACTTGCCAGCGATGACATGTTTGTCACCAGGTCTTATGATCACGTTGTTAAGGTTTGGGATGTTAGGGTTTTGGGTTCGAGGTCAGTGATGGAGCTGAATCACAGAAAACCAGTTGATGATGTAATTTACTTCCCCTCCGGTGGGCTAATAGCTATAGCAGGTGGGAATGGTGTGAAGATTTGGGATGTGATTGGTGGAGGAAGGTTACTGTATTCCATGAAGAGTCATAACAAAATGGTGACTTTGATTTGTGTGGGGAAAATCGGGAAGGACAATGGTGAAAAAGCTCAACAGTATCAAATTTTGAGTGTATCTTTATATGGGTACATTAAAGTTTTTTATTATGAAAAGTTTAAGATCACCCACTCGATGAGATTCCCTATGCCTCTTCTGTCAATTGGGTTTTTGCCGGACTGTTTGACTTGAGTGATTTGTACTTCGAATAGGATTGTGTATGCTGGGGAAAAAAGTAAAGGAAAATGTGGTGTCTTAGTTGGGGGACTTTGTGGGGTTTAAGTTCAATTAGGGAGTCTCAAAAGCGGGCTTTGATGCCTTCAAATTATAGGTACTTCCATAGAGGCCAAAATGAGAAGCCTTCAGAAGGTGATTATTTGATTATGAGGCCTAAAAAGATAAAAATAGCTTAGAATGATAAGTTATTGAAGAAGTTTAGGCATAAGGAAGCTTTGGTGTTTGCGTTAAGTAGGAAAAATTCAGAGAATGTTGTGGCTGTAATGGAGGTCTTGGTGTCAGGAAAGAAACTATTGAGATGTGTTTCAAATTTAGATATAGAAGAGCTTGGTTTGTTGTTTGGGTTTCTTCAAAGGTACTCGACAATGCCTAGATATTCAAGCTTCCTGATGGGTTTGGCAAAGAAAGTTATTGAGATACGGGCCGAAGTTGTTAGAGCTTCTGATGTCCTGAAAGGCCATATTAGAAACCTAATGCGAGCGGTTGAGGAGGGGAAAAGAATGCAACAATCATTATAGGATATAAAGGGTATTATTTCTCCATTACTGAGGATTGTTGGAAGGAGATGAACAATAGAGCTTATCTCTTGTAGTTCATCTGGTATTTTTATTAAATGTTCATCTATTTGGTTTTCTTTTAAGATAAGAAAAGCTTCAAAAAAAAATTTTTTTCACAAGTTGATGTTTGTTTTTATTTATTGAAAATTTTGGCTGTTTTAAAGATATGTTCTATCGATCCAAGAAATTCTAGATCAATCACTATTTGTTTTGTCAATCCAACTTTCTTCTCTTCTTCTGTATTGTGTTGTGTTTTAAAAAAAATATGCAGGCACACCTGAGCAGTATGGTAAACCTTATTTATATGTCTGCGTATAGACATATGTATGTGCATCATTGTGGTTTGGTGTGAAGCCAATCCATCTTTACATGGGGAAATATGTATTATTTTGTATTTTTAGAGTCATTTCTCTATCCTTTTTCCTAAGCTACAACCATATTATTTAATAAGCATGGAGGAAAACACGAAAAAATACTTTTCCTTCCCTTTTTTTTCCTTTCCTTTTTTCTTTTGCAATCCTCAAACCAACCAGAGTCTGTGTTTAATTAGGATATTCTTAGATGGCCATAACATGTTTTGTTAGTGTCTGTGGAGGTCTACTGCCGTTCAATTTTCCTATAGCATTCCAACCTTCATTATTGGCATGTGTCGTCCCTTTTTGTGGGAGTTATTGATCGGGAGAGAACTAATCCTATTTATACGCCTTAACGCGCATTTGTTAGACCATTTTATCCTGTTTTTGTATATTTTTACTCTGTTTTCTAGTTTCTGACAGGTTTTGGAAGAAATCAGATAAACCAGGCTAAGCAGGGTGAAAAGTCACAAAGAAAGAAGCTGAAAAACCAATGTCGCGCGCGCGATCCGCGGGCGCGAGAATCCAGAAGTCGCGCGCGCGATCCGCTCGCGCGAGACCCCCAATAAATCGCTCGCGCGATCCGCGCGCGCGAAGGACCAAAAGTCGCGCTCGCGCGACCCGCTCGCGCGATATGCCCAAAAATCATAGTTGCGTATTTCAGTGTACTGAAGACTCCTGTGCAAACGAGACTGCTAAACGACGTCCAGACTGTAAATTACATGCGTTTCAGTTCGTTTCGGGTTGGGAAGCCTTCCAAAGCTTGTGTAAACTCTATATATACTTAGTTTTAATAGTTTTTAGGGGTTGGCAATTAATATACACATTCATATACAGCCATATACACACACTTCCAGCCCTTGAAGAGGGAGAAGCAAGGAGAAGAAGAAGAAGACCAAGGGTTTCCATGGCCTCCTCCATCAACTACTTGCCGATCTCTACTCCTATGGCAGCTTAGATCATTGATCTAGGGTTTCAATGAAGCCCTAGATGAGTAATAGGGTTTTATTTATGATTTTATTTTAGTTTTATTGTGTATGGATGACAGTCACATGTTTAGAGGATTTTATAAATAAATCGTACTTACATTGATTAAATCATTGCTTTCAGAATTTATTCTTGTCTTAGATCTATTTTGACTGTGATGTGCTCAACGATCTATTCTTGCTGTGCTTGTTTAGGTTGTTTACATGTGATGGTGCTTTATTGATTCGTGCTATCAAGTATCCGAATAGTCCATGCCTAGGTTAGACGGATTAGATCACAACCCTAGTTTAGTGTGAGATAATTCGTGCTATCCGCAGATGGATTATGTTGGTGCTTGAACCATGATTATCTTCTTGTTGGAGGAATTAGGCTTGTAGCTACAATTCCCCATATTCATCCAACGTAATAAGCTAAAGTAATTCATAGATATTCCTATTATGAATCTAGTGGTGGATTTGTAATCCTAGGTTCCCTTAAACATTCATTAAAAAACACTTTTAATTGCTTTCATAGTTTATATTTATTTTTATTGTTATTAGTTTAATTAAATCCAAATCAAAATCTGTTTTTCCTAATTAATTAGACTTAGGTTTTAAAATTAAGTCACTGTAGTAATCAATCTCTATGGGTTCGACCTTTACTTCCACACTGCAAATCCTTTGAAAAGTAAAGAATACTTTTATATCTTGATTCTGACAAGATCAGTTATGTTATGCTTCCCAAATTTCTATCCCACAAGTGCTCCCCCAATGATGTGACAATGGGGCCAAGTCTAATAAAGTGGGACCAATTGAATTTTGATTGGAAATTGTTTTCCTAGCCCTACTGTCACATCATTTGGGAAGCATAGCATTACACTTTTTGTGGTGTTGTAAATGCCAAAAATATTAATACCTCACCTATCTCATATGCTACATTGACAGCTACACTTTATATTGCTTCTAAATTTGGTTTTTTGGATGTTGTACTTTGAAGATTCATCGGGTGAAGGGAAAAGGTTTGTTTGGTCATCCTGGATTCAAAAGCTATGATTTTTTGTGTTTTTTTTACCTCTTAACAAATCTAAACTCTGATCACATATAGACATGTAAAGTTTAGTGTTCTTCGATGGGGTTTATGGACCTTTCTAATTCTGAAATTGAATTAAAAAGTGGTTGGGTCAACTTCTAAGTTCATTTCACTTAGATGTGGATTGTTTGTAGCCAAAAATTGTTTCATTTACTATATATGATTCTCGAAAACAATGAAATACAATTAGACAAGAAATCCAAACACGACTTCATGTTTTTGCTTTAACAATTCCTTGATGCTAAATGAAATGTTACCAAAAGCAAAAGTCAAGAGAATACCAGCAGAAGCATATAAAGAAGTTTGAGAAATTAAATTGGAGTAACCCAAATTTGGTTCCCAAGGCTTCGATAGTTGTAACACATGCAATGGCTTGTGGTGTCACCGATCACTGCCATAACATATGGTTCAATTATTAAGTTATTTTGGGATTCAAATTTGGGATTCAAATTTGGAAAACATGGGATTGTTCATTGAACTATTATTAGGGCTTAACATATTATAGTGGATTTTTTGGATGAACGGGATCCAATACTTAAACTTGTAATTGCAAGATTGCAACCAAATATATAGCCTACTTAGGAGAGCTTCTGCAGGCACTGATTCTTTTGACTTTTATTGTACTTGCATGGTTGTTTAATGCTAACTGTTTACTTCATTTTAGAGATGTGTACAAGTTTAAGGTTTTTTTATTGATACTGAGTGTAGAAGTTTAAATTAAATAGTATTAGAATAGTTGTTGCCTCCTCTCCCCAATGCCAAACGGGAAAAAAAAATGCACTCGCACAAAACACAAATTGCAAGGGTGAGCATTCTCAGTTTATAATTCCTTGTATATGGGATATCTATAATCTATCTATCTATTTGTCTATCTATCTATCTGTAATCTATAATCTATATGTATATCTATATCTATCTATAATTATAATATTTCTATAATATATTTAAGTGCATCGAAGAGACTTTTGGAAAATGTGTAAATGATCCTAAGTAGTTGTGATTGAACTTAAACTAAGAGCTAATAAAAATTAGAAGTTACCTCCAATTATCCTCAACTTCTTTATGGTTTGGATGCCTTCTAAAGGATCTCCAAGCACTTCTTCCAACCCTTATAATAATTTCTTTTCTATTTTCTTAATTTCTCTCCAATATTATCTCAATATTCTCTTAATTATCTCAAGAAGTTGTCAAGAATCCTCCAAGTTGATCCCCCTTGCAATGGGGATATTCACCCCTTTATATAGGCAAATTTTAAGGGTCACTTGGGTAAATTCAAGGGTGAAAACCCTAATCTCGAAAGTACTTTTGATGGTACAATATGCACTATTTTAATAAAGGCTGTTGAAAAATGCGACACTTGGTGGAGTTGTCCGCGGCACTCAGTAAGCGTCAGAACAGCACTTGCCAATTGCCGACGCGGCATTCACCGAGTGCTGCAGACAACTCATGGACTGCCATCTTTTTGTGCATCTCACATTGCCTTGGTTTTGATTTCTTTGTCTTTCTTTCTTATTCTTTTTCTTTCTTTTTTGCTTTCAAAACTACTTCCTTCTCATGGCATTTGGCGAGTTGTCTGCGGCATTCAGTAATAGCCAAAGCAGCTCTCAGTGAATGCCGGTACAGCACCCAGTGGGTGCCGCTACGGCACCACGTGACTGCCTCAATACTTGCCACGTGTTGTTTTCTTCTTTTTCTTGTTCTCCCTTTTCCCTTCCTTTTTTCTTTCTTTTTCAATTAATTTTCCTTTTGAAATTGAATTTGAAGAGCCTTTTGAAGATCTTGAATCACATTGGAAACCCAAAATTTGTTGGACACTATCATCATTGGTCTTGGAGATATGAGCCCCTGAATTCGACAGTTGGTCAAAATCGGGGTGTCTACAGCTGGACACCCCCATATCTAGAGATGTTACAAAGAGAGCTTGCGTCCAATCCAAATCTCCCATGTTATCTTAGAAATAGATTTACTTGGAACTAGATTTAATACGTACATAACGATTTCCAAAGCATAACCCCAAGGAAATAATGGCAACTCAGAATAACTCATCATCAACCTAGTTATGTCTAAAAGAATCCGATTCCTTCTCTCTGCTACACCATGGTTTGGATGCCTTCTAAAGGATCTCCAAGCTCTTTTTCCAACCCTTATAATAATTTCTTTTCTATTTTCTTAATTTCTCTCCAATATTATCTCAATATTCTCTTAATTATCTCAAGAAGTTGTCAAGAATCCTCCTAGTTGATCCCCCTTGTAATGGGGATATTCACCCCTTTATATAGGCAAATTTTAAGGGTCACTTGGGTAAATTCATGGGTGAAAACCCTAATCTCGAAAGTACTTTTGATGGTACAATATGTACTATTTTAATACAGGCTGTTGAAAAATACGACACTTGGTGGAGTTATCTGCGGCACTTAGTAAGCATCAGAACAGCACTTGTCAATTGTCGACACGGCATTCACCGAGTGTTGCAGATAACTCGCGGACTGCCATCTTTTTGTGCATCTCACTTTGCCTTGGTTTTGATTTCTTTGTCTTTCTTTCTTATTCTTTTTCTTTCTTTTTGCTTTCAAAACTGCTTCCTTCTCATGGCATTAGGCGAGTTGTCTGTGGCATTCAGTAATAGCCAGAGCAGCTCTCAGTGAATGCCGGTACAACACCTAGTGAGTGCCGCTACGGCACCACGTGACTGCCTCAATACTTGCCACGTGCTGTTTTCTTCTTTTTCTTGTTCTCCCTTTTCCTTTCCTTTTTTCTTTCTTTTTCAATTAATTTTCCTTTTGAAATTGAATTTGAAGAGCCTTTCGAAGAGCTTGAATCACATTGGAAACCCAAAATTTGTCGGACACTGTCATCAATGGTTTTGGAGGTATGAGCCCCTGAATTCGACAGTTGGTCAAAATCACGGGTGTTTATAGCTGGACACCCCCATATCTAGAGATGTTCCAAAGAGAGCTTGCGTCTAATCCAAATCTCCCATGTTATCTTAGAAATAGATTTGCTTGGAACTAGATTTAGTACGTACATAGCGATTTCCAAAGCATAACCCGAAGGAAATAATGGCAACTCAGAATAACTCATCATCAACCTAGTTATGTCTAACAGAATCCAATTCCTTCTCTCTGCTACACCATTCTGCTAATGCGTACCAGGTGCAGTTAACTATCACGAAATCCCAGTATGTACGAGGTGATCAATAAACTCATTAGAGAGGTACTCGCCACTTCGATCAGATCGAATGGCCTTGATATGTGTGTCTAATTGCTTATCCACTTCAGACCTAAACTCTTTGAACTTTTCAAAGGCATCAAACTTGTGCTACATTAGGTACACATATCCATACCTAGAATGGTCGTCAGTAAATGTGATGAAATACTCATAACCACCCCTAGCTCTAATATTTATTGGTTCACACACATCAGTATGAACTAATTCTAACAATGCATTGGTCCTGTTGCCCTTTGCAGGAAATGACCTTTTGGTCATTTTACCCTCTAAACATGATTCATAGACTTCCATTAGTTCGAGGATAAAATTGCCTAAGGTCCCTTCTTTGACTAGTCTGCTAATCCTGTTTAGATTGATATGACCTAGTCTCATGATTCATAGACTTTTAGATGGTACAGTTACCACTGAGTTATTAAGTTTCACATTAGAATCTTGAGAAATAATTGGAGTAATCACATACAATCCATTTGACTTTATACTAGAACAGACAAAAGAACCATTTCGTTTGATCATAACTTTAGTTCCAAAAGAGAGAGAATAATTTTTATTAGAAAGTTTTGAAACTGAAATTAAATTACATCTCATTAAAGAGATGTAAAGTACATCTGATAAAATTAAAGTATTATTTCTAGAAATTCTAAAACTACTACTCCTATAGCAACCGCTGAAACAGTTGCGCTAGAACCTAGAGTCAAGATGATCTCCCAATCACTGCACCTCTTGGTTGATCTGAACCCCTAGAACGAATTACAAGTATGGTTAGTCGCACTAGAATCAGTCCACCAAGTATTCGAATTATCCATTATAAACTTAATTCAATCACAAGTGATTCGATCATACCTTGAACTCCTGTAGCTAAGAATTTTGGACAATTCCTCTTCTAGTGGCCTTTGTCCCCACATTGGAAACACTTTCCTTTGCCTTGAACACCTGACCTCCCCCTCCCTTTTCCCTTTCCCTTAGATTTTTTAATCTTTGGGATTGGCCCAACACTTGGACCACCAGTGCCGGCCTTCTTATTTCATTTCATGCCTTTTGGTGTAGATCGAGAAGAAGTGCCTTTTTCAACATTCAAAACGTTGGCCCCAGGTTTGATCACCCCCTCCGCTGCCATAAGAGAGCTCATCAGTTCACTCATTGAGAAATTCATTTGATTCATATTGTAATCAAGTTTAAATTGAGCTAACGATGGTGACAGCGAATTAATGATCATGTCAACTTGGGTCTGTGCATCAATATTGGCACCCAGAGTCTCCAGTTCATTTAAATAACCAGTCATTTTCAAAACACGCTCTCTAACTGAAGTTCCTTCCAATATTTTTGCACTCATGATCTTTTGCATGACGATCTGCCTGGCAAGTCTGCCATGCTCCCTAAACATTTCTTTTAGAGAGGTCATTATGACTCTAGCGGAATCATTCGATTGGTACTGTGTTGCAACACACCAGCCATAGAGGCTAGTATGTAGCAACGAGCCATTGTATTCGATTCTTCCACTTATCGAACTCACTTCTGGCAGCTGCCATAGCATTTGCCGCGAGTTCAGCAGGGCATGGGGTAGTGAGGGCATATATGTGATCCTCTGTAATTAAAACGATATCCAGATTACATTTCCATTCGGTATAGTTGGTTCCAGTTAGTTTGTTTTGTGTGAGTATAGTGGCAAGTGGACTATGCAGATCCCGACATGACTAATTCTGAAAAGAAAAATAGACATTTTAATATGGATATCGAAATTTGACGGTTTGAAATAAAAGAATCCTTGAAACTCTTATTTAAAAAATAAAGTCGTCGAAATATCAAAACGAAAGAATAAACCTCCGTGTGGCAACCAATATTCAATCTTTTAATTAATCATGACTTGTCCGGTATATAACTCTTGCAAAATAGGTCATGACTCCCGAACCTATTTGATCTCTAAGTTTCTGAACAATGCCCT
The DNA here is from genome assembly GCA_033977485.1 of Hydrangea macrophylla. Classification (NCBI taxonomy): domain Eukaryota; kingdom Viridiplantae; phylum Streptophyta; class Magnoliopsida; order Cornales; family Hydrangeaceae; genus Hydrangea; species Hydrangea macrophylla. The sequence continues at coordinate 95,197,556 of CM066994.1, forward strand.
ATGTAGAATCCTTTATTCATAGCTTAGCTACTGTGCACCATTAACTAGGATCCAATCACAACCGCCTCAAGCAGTGCCTCCACGTGGTGTCACCCTCTAACATGTTAGATTGATCCTATCCATAGAAAGTTCACATCTAGTAACCAATGAATAGTGTACCCTCCATATAGTATAATTACCTCTGGCGAGGTGACACAGAATGCACTACTCATCATACAATGAGCCATTAATGGAAGATCGTGGGAGTTATAATAAATCCCTCTCCCACAAGATTTATTAATTAAGGATCTTGCTTTTGGAAAAATTGTTTTTTCACATTACCCATAAACATCCAATGTATACTAATGTGATAAAAACAGTTTTTGAATTTTATTTTAGAAAACTCTTTTTTGCATGCACGTAGTAACAATGTTTAAAATGCCAATCACAAGCAAGCATCTAAAAACGAAAAACTAAAATGAAATAAAAGCTTTTAGTAATGCCTCTATCTCCCATGGCTCTATCTTCATAGATCCATCTTCTTGGCTAGGTCACCTCCAGCTTTCTATCATCATGGACTCCTGCTTGCTGCTCCATCTTCGTGGATTTCCTATTCCATTAAAAAAATCCTATGCTTCTCTTAAAGCTTATGATTTTTTTAGAAAAGAAAATAGCAATAAATAAATAGCTAGGGAAATCAGTGCGACTCTCCTATTCGCAAGAACGGAGTCGCAGCGCCCTTTACCAATATTTAAAAACAACAATCACCAATCAAAAATTAAATACAAAATAAATTTTTGTTGAAAATCGGTGCCATGGGAGAAAGTGGTCTAACTTGCTACAAATGGGTTAGACATACACACATCAACGCATCCACGCATATATACAACAAAAATATATAAAACAATTAGAACTCCTAATTGACTTGCATATTCCATGAACTCTTGATGAAATTAAATAGAATATAAACCAGCATCTCTAGTTCTCTGTCACACTTCGATCGATCGACCGAAGAAACTTCAATCGATCGAACGTTCGATCGATTGAACTTAAGATTTCATAGAATAATTTTTAAAAAATTTCATAATGTCATAAGAAATTAAAATAAATTTTTTTTTAGACTTTTAAACTGTATAAAACACCTGGATAGAGAAACAGTTTCAATCGATTGAACAAAATAAAGTCAGATCGTTCAAAACCAGTAAGATCAATAGAAATTGTACCCAACATTGGTTCAATCATTCGAACCACCTTCGATCGATCGATCGAATGCAGTCAGTTTCAATCGATCAAAACACGTTTGATCAATCAAAATTATCATACATCCAATGCAATTACAGATTTGTTGTCTGCAGCGAAAGTGCTACAGAAACAAATTTGTGACGATGCAATTTCAAAACAGTACTAAAAACTAACATGAAAATCAAACAAGTGTCCCAATACGCATCGATAGAGCTAAATAAGCGAGGCTCAGATACTAATTGATGGATTAAGTATTCGAAAAACTTCAAATCATGCGCAGCGAAAAAATAGTTTCAAAAGCTTAATTGGTTTGCCCGAATCTACTACTTATCAACTTTATTGATGCTTGTACAAGAGGGGGATAAGAAGATTACCTTGTGGTCTTGAACCCAATTCTGAATATCTCTTCTTCTTTTAGTATGCAGTAACTTTCAGCAGCCTCCACTAGATGGTCTTCACAGTTATGACTCCTATGGATGCTCTTGGAGAGACTAGGGTTGGTAAGAACCCAAAATAGTGAGGATAGAAAGGCTAAGAAGACCCTGAAATGGTTTCTGTAGCTATGTATGAATAAAAATGACGATCAAACTATTCTTTATGTAGCTTCCCTATTTATAGAATTTCCAAACCGACTTTAATCTTTGATAGATAGAAGGTGTGTCGATCGATCGAACCTCCTTCGATCGATCTAAACAAATTTGATCGATCGAACTGAACCAGAGTTCAATTGATTGAACATTTAATCTATTGAAACTCTTTCAATTGATTGGTTCATCATCCTCATATGTCTTTCCAAGCATTCTAGCGAAGCTAAGAGTGGAACCCCCTAGGTTCTTTGTTGTTGGTTTAGACCAGTTGTTAATTCTCGTGATCAAACTCTTTGATCAACGAATTAACTAACTGATCAGTTAACGTTTACTCCACTATAAAACGATAATTGAACTCCAATGCAAAAGAACATAGCCGAAGTGATAACTAGACTTGTATGGTGTACTATTGCCCTTTATCGTTAGCATTCATAATCATATTCTGGTAGTCGAATATCTGTTACTGTTAACCTACAAAATGATTACATCTTCTACTCCTTGAGTCTCATTCACTTCTTATGATTACCAAACATGTTGATAACTACTTATCAATAAGACTGCAAATCTCAGTAATTGACTTGGTGACATTCTCAAAGGAATGCTTACTCTTTATCAGAGGATAGATTCTATCTTGACAGTATATCTTCAAAACCCTATGAATATGACATACCCGAGATACCCAGGTGTTGATATTGAAAGACCTCACTGATTGGTAAGTTAAAACAGTCACATCCATAGTATGTGTCCATAATCATCTCAAGATTGAGAACACATACCTTAAACAAGTTATGAGCTCCTATCGACTATTGACAGTAATATATGTCAATAGGAATCTCATGGTTCGCTAATGTACCATAAGCACTAGCATTTCAACTAAGAGTCACACTCTAGTGATTGAGATTCATCACTCCATCCAATGATAGTTAATAATGCTATAGTGTATACCTAATGAGATATCCAATCTCATCATCCACTATGACAAGTTCTAAGTATCAAAGAACAGTAATTCGTATCTCACTAATATGTATCTCATACATATACGAATTACCTATTATAATACTTACGGATTACAATAACCATCTCATGATAACATACATAATGAAATGTAAACTGATATCCATATATAAAATGCCAAATGTCAAATACATAAAGTCTAGGTTTGAAAACACAATCCCAACAATTATAACAATGCTATTTTTAGAAAGTGCGTCATTTTTTTTTTACATTCATGCAATGATTTGATCTTGTACTACAAAAACCTTTTTAAAAAAGAGGGAAGAGCACTTGATAACCTTTAAGAGTGGATCTAATAGAAGCCAGATTGATTTGTTCCTTGTAAGAATGGCAGATTGCTTAACATATAAAGACTGTAAGGTCAACCCAGGGGAGAGTTTAACATCTCAACATAGACTTACTATTCTAGATATCTATATAAAAGGGCAACACCATACTAGAAAAGACCCTATAAACCCAAGAACTAGGTGGTGGAACCTTAAAGGTAAGAAACTAGCAATATTTCAAGATAGAATGTATAGGGAAACACCTTGAAATTTGGAAGATGGAAGCAATACTATGTGGGATAGTATGGTTGGGTGCATCATGAGAATATCGAAGGAAGTCCTTGGAGAGTCGAAGGGAAGAGGGTTAGTATCTAAAGATACTTGGTGGTGGAATGAAGAGGTACAAGCTGCGATAAAAACCAAAAAGGATTGCTTTAAGAAGTGGCAAAATGATAGAAGTGGGAAACCTTCAAGAGCTATAAATGTGCAAATAAGAAGGTTAAAAGGACAGTTAGAGTGGCTAAAATGAAAGCCTATGATGACTTCTACACCAAGCTAGACACTAGAGAATGAGAAAAATGGATTTATAAGCTTGTAAAATTAAAAGAAAGGAAAACAAGAGACATTAATTAGAATAAGTGTATAAAAAGCGATGACTCTAGGGTTTTAGTGAACGATGAAGAGATTAAAGAAAGATGGAAGAGCTATTTTGAGAAGTTGGTGAACGAAAAACATATGGATAACACAATTGAAGAAGAAACTGATAGTTGCGATGAAACTAGAGAATACAGAGTCTATCGGAAAATAAGGAAGTTTGAGGTGGAATTTGCTTTGAAGATGTAGCAACTTGTATTTTTCGCTTCCTTAATAATAAATCAAATGTCAGTTTTTATCTTATAACTTGGTAATAATTCTAGTTGTGGTTTTATTAATATAATAAATAATAACCATGTTGTTAAATTTAAATACAATGCCATTTTAATCTACTACAATGTAGTATTTTAATTATGATGTTAATTTCATAAATAAGTTGTGCTTATATTATTAGTTGTTAATATCTTACTGTTAATTTTGTGAGACCTTTGTAATTCTAATTGAGTTAATTTTGTTTAAAATTGTACCCCTAATTTAACCTATAATTTGGGATTAAAACTATTAATATAATATTAATCTCGTTGCTTATATATTTTATCCCTAATAATCATTTGGAGTATTTTCCAAGACTACCTGGACTAACCTAACTGAACTAACTGAACCAAACTGATTTAGACGAACTGACTGTATTATTGGAAGTGACTACATCAATCACTTCTTACCAGCTACAAGCTTATCATGTTGTTAATCATTTCCGTTGAAACTTGCAACTCATTTGAACTAACTGATTTCTTCTATATATGTGTGTTCACACTTTGCAAACCAAAACACAAATTTGCAAAAGGCAAAGCATTACTCTCACAGTAGCTCTCTCTCGCTCCATTGCAAGCCCTCCTTCTCATCTCCATAAGCTCTCACTCTCTCTCTCTCTCTCTCTCTCTCTCTCTCTCTCTCTCTCTCTCTCTCTCGACAATATACATACCCTCATACAAGCTTCCATTCTTCATCATACTCTTCCTCTCTCAAAACATACATCCAGTCATATATACATTCTGGAAATTGAACGAAATAAAGGAAAAAAAATAGAATCATCACAATGAGATCTCAAAGCATCAAAGAGGCCATAGCCTATATGTCAAAAATTACAGTTTTCTTTAACGAGACGAGCAACTCAATCTAGAACACTGTGAGTCTCTTGAATTCACTTATAATGTACTATTAGTCATTACGCACAAGCCAGGAGTATCAAAAATGAGTATATACGTGTATACACATATATATCAAATCTCAAATCTCAATGAAAATGATTTCTATAAATTGGGAATGAAAGATTATAGTCCCAGTAACTTCTATTTAAAATATTAGAGTTTAATTCATAACGGTTGCGACGTACAGTGAAATCGTAGTTTCGGCGAATTTTAGATTTTTATCAATAAGTAGAGATATATTAGGAATTAGCAAACGAGACTTACATATTCATAATCTACATGGAAAAATGAAAAGAATGGTATGTTACACTTTCTATATCGTTAAAGTTTGTAATTTCTGTACATAGTTCTCTTCCTATATAGTCCAGAGGTTGAAGACGACCAGGACCAGTCGCGAAAACACTACTAGGACCGGTCCCGACCATGACCGGTCTCGCATAACTATCAGGACTGCACCCAACCATGAATGATCCCATATAACTAGCAGGACTGATCCGAGCATGATCGATCTTGCTAAAAGGGCATGACCGATCCTGCTTTTCTATAACATAATGATTAGTTATTTTCTGCTATAATGTTATCTACTACTTAATATAGCTGTACCTCCTATAGTAGGTTGTTGTACCTTACTGTTCCAATTAAGATATCTATTTTTATAAATCAGATAAAGACAAGTTGTTTTAATCGATATTAATTATATGTAAAACAACTCTGATACATTTATACGAGAATCAAAATTAGTCGCTCTGATACTATTTGTAGAAATAAAAATATATATAGCTCTAATACCGTATTAAGGAAATAAAAAGTAGGAACCACTCTGTTATCTACTATTGATAAATATAAGAAGAGGAAGATTTAAGTCATATCGCTCTGACGCTTTTATAAGAAAATATGTAAAGAGATAATAAGTAAATCTTAACGCTCTGGTACCTTTACAAGAAAATCAATCATACGTCTGCTCTGACACTCATATATAAATAAGAAACATGATAAATTACTCATTTGCATAGTCGAGATGGCATATATGGAAAGGGGATGTTGGTCAGCATATATGTTGTGAGAATGGGTAAGGAGAGAATGTCTCAGGATGAGTAACCTTAATCATTCTAAGCCGCTTAAGATACGGAAGATTAATTGGGAAGGATTGAGCCCAGGCCGCTTTCAATACGGTAGGTCAATCAGAGTCTTGTGGTAGCCTTAATTATTCTAGGCCGCTTTGGATACGGTAGGTTAATTAAGAGGGTTGAGCTCATGCCTCTTTATGGATACGGTAGGCCAATCATGTGGTAGCTTTAAATTATTCACGGTCATTTTCGATACAGTAGATTAATTAGAGTATTCCATAGGTTATTGTAACCATGAATTCTAGGTACATCAAGGACGCCCTAAATACGGCAGACATATCGACAGGTATTCTAAAACTAACGAAATTGTGCTCGATGGTTCTAGGTGAACCAAATGAGTCAAATGGTTTTGATCGAGATAAAAGAGTCAGTGAGCTGAGATGGTTTCATTGTTCTTACATGGTCTTATAAATATTCAGTACTCGAACTATTATTAAATGTTATTATGCAATGATTGGAATAATGGATTAATCGTACTTAAAGTACTAAATGATAATAATAACTGTTAATGTACTTTTATATACATTGCTTGTATGTTCATTATGCTCACTCGACTTTCAGTAGCTGATGACTTTATTTTGTCCTGGACATCCAAAATGTTCAGGAAATGATTATGCAGGGAACTATACTATGCTAGCTAGAGAAGCTGTGGGAACACTTTTATTTAAATAATTTTGTAATGAGGATATGTATAATATTTTATTTTGAATAAGGCGGGTTATGCCTTCAGAAAATTTTATTTAAGAACAATGTAATATTATTTTTAAGCTTTAATGATAATTAATATTTATCTTCCCGCTGCTTTATATTCTCTGTTTTCTGGTATATGTTAAGCTAAGTACAAGACAAGCTATCCTTCACATGTCATGACCTACGGGTGTAAAACAGAGATGAAAATTTTTCCTTATTTTGCTACGTTGGAGCATGACAGGATTTTTGTATCCGAGCATTGGTTATATACTTAGGCTTAAGCCTAGACATGGGTTATGATAGCCAAAGGACAGGCAGAGTCGAGTGTCCTCTGTACTTAAGATTTGGCATCCATATATATTAAGATTAGTCTTGATATAAGATAGTTTGCTTTTGACAGGTTAGCATCATGGACCCATATCTTGTAGCGGATGATATTGGCAGACATGTGATTGTCCCCGACGGGATACAACCGCTTGATTTAAAGATCTACCATGCCATAATACAGTATCATGCCATGGTTAGCATAGAGAACGATATCTGGTGAGTCGTTCACTTTGAGGGGGGCAGCAGACCTCCACCATGTTTAGCTAGAGGCCTTTTACAAGGCCCAGACAGACAGATTTATAGCTGAGGAGAGGATCTGGAGGATTCGTACCCCCCGACGTCTATTTACCCGTGGAGATGGAGATAGTTTAGTTGCACTTGGCACTTCAGGCTACTCCACCACCAGCTATAGCTCCCGTAGTAGCTGCACCTGTGATGATGGCAGGAGTAGAGGTAGTCTTAGGTGGATTCGAGCTCGAAATTCAGGATGTCGTTATACCTGAGCCACCCCCAGAGCTACCCATAGAGCTCATGGACATGGATGAGGCTCCACCTCCAGTGTTTGAGGATGAGGGTAGTAGCATTGGGATTTTTTATCACCTGATGCACAGTTCTGGAGTTTGGCGTTATAGGCCCTGTTGCTCCCAGTAAGCATGTTTAGGTTTATGATTATCATCATGTTGTAAATATTGGACTAGGTAGTTCTACTTTTTGTTCTATCGAATATTATAAGTTAGCATTAGAATTCATATGGGACAATGACTACCGCATTTTGTACATCGGACTGTTAGTCCCACAAAACTACATCTTTTGGATAGATAGAAGTATTTAACTAACATGATATGTATAACTACATACAAAGAATATTTATATAGAATATTTTTGAAACCTCGTGTTGATAATTGTATTCCTTCTTGTAAAGTGTTTATTTGCTAACGTTTTGTACCATCAGGACTTAAGTTATACTATGGCAAGAAGAAGACCCAGGAACCACAATGCAATTGAAGGAGCACCACCACCGGTCGATTTAACTGGCATATTTTAGGCTTTTGTTCAGAGGATCGAACGGATTGGAAACGTAAATGCCAATAATAGAAATGGCAACAATCAGAGAAATCAAGTCCCAGTCCATCCAATGAGAGATACGAGACTGGAAAGGTTCCATGCTTTGCGACCAGAGCAATTTTTCAGTACCGCTAAACCTTGGAAAATCAAACAATGGCTAAGGCAAATGGATCAAATCTTTGATACCATGGATTGTACAGACTAGGAGATGAAGAGGCTAGGAACATTCCAGTTGACTACTGCTACTGCAGATTGGTGGAAGGCAGTAAAAGTAAACATGGGAGAAGATGCTGTCAAATCTATGACATGGACTACTTTCAGGAGGAAATTCCTGGATAAGTATTTTCTGGCGACTGAAAGGCACAACCGAGAAAGGGAATTCATGGACCTGGTCCAAGGAAACTAGTTTGTGCACGAGTACATAACTCAGTTTGATAGGCTATCTAGATTTGCTCCACATATGGTGGATACGGAGGAAAAGAAAATTTGAAAATACAATCAAGGGTTAGCACTGCCTATTTGGCATATGACTATTCGGCACTAAGACAAGACGTTCAAATCTCTTATGGAACTGGCCACCGAACTGGAAGAGGACATGCGATCAAACTACAAGTAGTTTGACTTCTGTACACTATAGAAGAGTAATTTTGGGAACAAACAGCCTTACCGTAACCAAGGTCAGAAGAGGAGTTTCGACGGGAATTGGAAACCTCGCCCAGCCCCCTATCAGACCCGGCCAGAACCAGGCACAGGAGGAGGTACTAACAATTGTTTTAATTACGATATGCCTGATCACATAGCTCAAGACTGCTAGGCACCAAGACGTAATGATCGTCAGGACGTGGTGTACTATAATTGTGGCAAGACGGGTCACGTCAGCCATCGTTGTCGTGCCCCCAAAGGAGGAAGTTATGGTCAATAGGGATAAGCCCAACTAAATGCGATAGTCCTGATGTCGCAGGTTATGAGGAAGGTAACGATGATGAAGCTGGGTATAAAGGAACCCAATATGAAGAACAACCAGAGTAGAAGGTCACAGAAGGTAATTTAACACTTTATAATCATCATGTGAAAGTATGATTTAACACAAGTGCCATACACTCTTTTAATGCTGCCAAAATTCTTCCAAATGTGAATATAGTACCTCAAAAGGTAAACGTAGTTTTGAATGTTGTCTCACCATTAAGAGCTACTATTGCACTAAGGCACGTTATGCAAGAATTGCCCTATACACTTAGAGAATCGAAATCTTCTAGCTAATTTGGTTGTCCTAATCATGAAAGAATTTGATGTGATATTAGGAATCGATTGGCTCACTAAGTATCACGCTAAGTTGGACTGTATTAAGAAGAGTATTACTTTTTCAATACCTGGAGGTCAACCTTTTGAATTCCAGTGTAACCCTATGAGTGACACATTCCTCACCAATTATCTTGCTAACATCAAGACTGTCAGTATGGAAGTGGCTATCTCATCGATACCAATGGTTAGAGAATTTGAGGATGTTTTTTACGATATCTCTGGGTTGCCACCTAAGAGAGAGATTGATTTCTGCATTGATCTAGTGCCTAGCACTATCTCGATATCCAAAGCACCTTATAGAATGGCTCCTAAAGAAATGCTGGAACTAAAGAAACAAGTTCAAGAACTTGAAGATCTAAGATTTATACGTCCAAGCACATCATCCTGGGGAGCACTAGTGTTATTCGGAAAGAAGAAGGATGAATCACTTCGGTTGTGCATTGACTACAGAGAGTTAAATAAAGTCACCATCAAGAACAAGTATCCTCTACCCTGAATAAATGATCTATTTGATCAATTGCAAGGAGCCACGATCTTTTCCAAGATAGATCTACAATTAGGATACCATCAGTTACTCGTACGACCTGAGGATGTACCAAAGATAGCTTTTAGAACCAGATCCAGTCAATAGGAGTTTTTGGTAATGTCGTTTGGATTAACTAATGCCCTTGTAGTGTTCATGGATCTGATGAACAGAGTATTCAGGCCTTACATGGATTAATTCATCATCATTTTCATTGATGATATCTTGATCTACTCAAAGACCAAGGAGGAACATGAACAACACTTACGAATCGCAAAGCAGACATTTCAAAGTCATCACTTATATGTAAAGTTCAATAAGTGTGAGTTTTGGCTACAAGAGATGAATTCCTAGGAAATGTGGTCTCACAACAAGGAATTGATGTAGATTCATCAAATACCGATGCTGTTTCAAATTAGACTCGACCAACCAATTGTACAGAAGTCAGAAGTTTTATATGTGTGTGACACGACTAAAAAGTTGTGCGCTCTTGTGCAACACCCAAGTGTAGGTGATCGTGCAAGTAATACTGGATAAGTCCAGGTCGATCCCACAGGGAAGGAATAGGAAGAATATCTACTAAGTTATAACCTAAAGAAAAAGAAAATAAGATTATAGAAGTGGAGGTGTACTAACAAATCCTAATTAATTGAATTAAACTAAATAACAAACTAAAGTATAAAGAAACATAATAAATTAAAACAGATAAATTAAAGGTGTTGGAAACACGTGAATCCACATTGATCCTAACCACCTACCATGCATACTCATTAACGTTCTATGGAGTACATCCCTTTTCAGTATTCCGTATTTTTCTAAAGATATAGAATCAATAGCCCTTTCATGACCGGGACTACATCATCACAAATGATTTAAAATACTTGGAAGACGGTTTAAAACAATGGTAATTACTTGCACTCTAAATGGTGTTAGCATTCAAAGTGGTTTTCAAAAGTCATTGAAGAAAAGGCCTTAAGGCTTTAAGTTCTAAAAACTGTTGTGACAAACTGAGCTTATAGGGACAATTTGATGACAGATTTCTAAAACAGAAAGTCATGGAATACTTAAAAGAATCATCTCAGGATTTAACATGTTCGATCGATCGAAGCGCTCTCGATCGATCGGACATCATCATCCTTCAATCGATCGAAATGCCTTCGATCGCTTGACTATGGCTGGTTCGATCAATCGAACTGTCTTCGATCGATCGAGCCCAAGGTTTCTATATCATACATGGCAGAGGCTAAGAATCAATATTTCATCACATATCTCCAACGTCTAAACTACAGAAATATGATTAAACTAGTGCAGGAATAGAAAAACATAACAATCATTAACATCTAAACTAATAAACAATCAAATAGAGATAAAAGAACATAAAAACCTGGAATAAACCTGAATAGAACTCGTAATCAACATCAATCTTGAGTAATCTTCAATATATTAATGAAAAAGATGAAGAAGAATATGAATCTAACCTAATCTACTCCTAAACTAACCCTAAAACTACCCTAAACTGCTATTTTTCGCGTTTTGGAGCGTCCTCCCTTCGTCTGGCGTCAAAACGACGTATATATAGGGTTCCCACAGAGTTTACGCAACTTTTGGGTGAATAAAAGGTTCGATCGATCGAGCTCAGTTCGATCGATCGAAGGTTCGATCGATTGAACCCTCTTCAATCGCTTGAACTCTTCTGATTTTGACAGCACTGCACACCGATGGGAGAATGGCCATAACTTTTGACTCGGACCTTGGATTGACCTCCCGTTTGCGGCCACGCGACCGTGACTCAAAGATCTACATTTTATATCTCTGGGAAAATCTTCCAAATCTGAAGTCATCATTGTCAAAATTGACATTTTCTCAGCTGCTTCTGTTGTTCTATCCACCAGAATCACTTTTCTTTAGCTCCACTTCATTGATTTACATCCTAATACCTATAAAACAATGCATAAACATATATTTTAGCATTAACACTATAAAAAGAACATTTTTATTAGAATGAACCTAAATGTAGGGACTTTGGGGATAAAAGATGCATAAAATACCATGTAATACACTAGAAATATGCACTTTTCACCACGAATCAGTGTGTCAGTATGTGCATCATTGTGGTTTGGTGTGAAGCCAATCCATCTTTGTATGGGAAAATATGTATTATTTTGTATTTTCTGAGTCATTTCCCTCTCCTTTTTCCTAAGCTACAACCATTTTATTTAATAAGCATGGAGGAAAACACAAGAAAATAATTTTCCTTTCCTTTTTTCTTTTGCAATCCTCAAACCAAACAGAGTCTCAATGTGTTTAATTAGGATATTCTTAGATGACCATAACATGTTTTTGCAGTATCTGTGGAGGTCTACTGCAGTTCAATTTTCCTATAGCATTCCAACCTTCATTATTGGCCTGTGCCTTCCATTTTGTGGGAGTAATGGTATGCTTCCTAAATTTCTTTCCCAAAGTGCTCCCCAAATGATGTAGCAATGGGGCCAAGTCTAATAAAGTGGGACCAATTGAATTTTGATTGGAAGTTGTTTACCTGGCCCCACTATCACATCATTTGGGAAGCACTTTTGGGATATAAATTTGGAAAGCATAGCATTACACTTTTTGTGGTGGTGTAAATGCCAAAAATATTAATACCTCACCTATCTCAAATGCTACATTGACAACTACACTTTATATTGCTTCTCAGTCTGGTTTTTGGATGTTGTAATCTAAAGATTCATCAGGTGAAGGGAAATGGTTTTTTGGTCAGCCTGGATTCAAAAGCTATGATTTTTTGTGTTTTTTTACCTCTTAAAAATCTTACCTCTAATAACTTGTAGACATGTAAAGTCTAGTGTTCTTCGATGGGGTTTTTGGACCTTTCTAATTCTGAAATTTGAATTAAAAAGTGTATGGGTCAAGTTCCAAGCTCATTTCACTTAGATGTGGATTGTTGGTAGCCAAAAAATGTTTCATTTATTATATATGATTCTCAGAAAACAAAATAAATACAATTAGACAAGAAATCCAACCACGACTTCATGTTTTTGCTTTAGCAATTCCTTGATGCTAAATGAAATGTTACCAAAAGCAAAAGTCAAGAGAACACCAGCAGAAGCATATAAAGTTTGAGAAATTGAATTGGTGTAACCCAAATCTGGTTCCCAAATCTTAGTTAGGTATAACACATGCAATGGCTTGTGGTGCCATCGATCACTTCCATAACATGTGGTTAAATTGTTAAGTTATTTGAGAACCAAATTTGGGATTCAAATTTGGAAAACATAGGATTGTTCATTGAACTGTTATTAGGGCTTAGCATACTATAGTGGATTTTTTGGACAAAGGAGATCCAATCCTTAAACCTGTAATTGCAAGGTTGCAACCAAGTGTATAGCCCACTTGGGAGAGCTTCTGCGAGCACTAATTCTTTTGACTATAATTGCACTTGCATGGTTGTTTAATGCTAACTGTTTACTTCATTTTAGACATGTGTAGAACTTTTAGTTTTTTTTTCTTGATACTGAGTGTAGAAGTTTAAATTAAACAGTATTAGAATAGTTGTTTCCTTCCTCTCCCCAATGCCAAACGGGAAAAAAAAATACACTCGTACACAACACAAATTCAAGGGTGAGCATTCTCAGTTTATAATTCCTTGTACTTAGGATATCTATAATCTATCTAACTATCTATCTGTAATATATAATCTATATCTATATCAATCTATAATCTATAATCTATAATCTATGATCTATCTATAATATATATAAGTGCACCGATCCCCTCAAGTGTTTTATACTTTTATCAATTGGTAACCGGTTCACTTTTACGTAAGTGATTTTTCTGAGAGTTTTAATAAGTTTGGTATGCCACTTTTTTTTGGACTGTCCATGACAGTCCTGCTTTTTTTTTTTTTTTTTGGCTATGTTCAATTATGTTTTTTTTATTACTAATGGCACAAATTCATTCCAAATTATAGTAAGCAATCAACCTCTATTATCGGAAAAAAGTCACATTCAGATTTTGCTAACCAAAATAATGTACAAATGGACCAAAAAATCGTTCCTTCAGGGGCGCGCCCACCAGCCCCAACCCCCGACAAAAAAAATCATGGCTCCGCCCTTGGTCTCAATAAAGAAAGCAACTACTAGTTAGCAATTAAGAAACACTTGCATAGGCAATGTGAAGTAGTTGGGATCTGACGCTTCACAAGCTTGATTATAATTGTAGTACCCAAGAAAAGAAAAAGTTTGATTGTAATTGAGAGTGTGCTACAAAGTTCAAATATGAATTGTGTAAGTGAAATTAATTTTACTATATTTATGTCGACAATCAACTTTGAGTGTCCAATGTCAGTTAAAAGAGCAGTAGTTGAGAAATAGCAGCATGGTTTAAGCTTGGGTGGTAGTTATGATCATTTTTTGAAGCAATTAGAGCACTTCCAACTTTCTGGAGTTACACTTAAGACTTGGTGCATCTTCTTTGATGAATGTTTTGAGTTTTAAATTGAGGCTTATTAACTGGAGAGTGGGCTGTCTGTGGCAATTGGTTGTATGTATCTACAACCACTCACGGATGCTTATGGTCTACTCATGCATAGGAGTGGTCAGTAGGAATGGACTCTTGCACCTGGCATGTCTCCTTCACCAAGGTATTAGCACGCTGCGGTAAGTGTGACTCCACTATGTTACTCTTATCATGTTCCTATATGGTGTGGAAACTTTCTATTACTTGTCTTGAAAATTTTGGTGGTCTTGGCACCATAGGATTGATGACAAAATTGTTTTTTTATGGAGTTTCTAATGTGGGTTTGATAGAGTGAGTTTATTTATTTAATTTTTCTAGTGTCAATTACTAATTAGCTTACCCATTTTGGTTATTAAGTCTTTGTCGGTGCAAGATTGCATGTTACAGGAGGTGTGCTTAGGGGTGGACGGGTAGTAGAAGGTGAAGGGGCTATAGCACATAATTTTGGGACTCACCATCTGGTCCATTTGTGGCAAGGGTACTTTTGTTAACTTAATTGAAGAAAAAGAGGATCTAAATTATTTGTTTTCAATGGAATTTGTGGTTTGAAGTATTGGACACGACTGCTGGAGCTTGGTTAGATAGAAATGGGCTGATTACTTCCTCACGCACAAGTAAGGGTCCCACTGGGCATGATCCTTCTTTGGAGCTTATGCGACGTTGTCTCCATGCAGCCGCATCTACATATATGGTGGTCTGAAAGGAGGTAAAACCTGTGATTAGTTGATTCAGTACTTAGATTATTAGCTCAATGTACAACAATCTAACATATATTTTGATTATGCATGAGTTGGAAGAGAAAATTTCCTTCTATTATTTTTTGTATTTCCATGCTCTAGCAATTGGGTTTAAAGGTTAGTTCTGTACTCCTGAGGAAGACACTATGCTCAGGAAGTCAGGATTAAAGCATGCGATTGAAGTGTAGGAAAATGGTCCAGGCTAGAATAGTACTTTCTATGTATTAATTGCCAAACATGTGGATATTTAGGTTTGGTGCCATCACCCAACATCTAAGCATTTATTTGGAAGGTTTCTTCTTTAATTTCTTTTTCCTTCTGGAAACTCTTTCAGTCAAATCGTTCTGTTCTTAAATTCCAAATTAATCACCACATAATATTTTACTATTGAAAATGATTTGTATTCTTAAAAGGAATCTCCACTTTTTTGATAACTAAAACAGATATATGTAGAAGTCGAATGAGAAGGATAATGTTGACTAAAGATGGCAAATTCTTTGTTGATTCTTCACTTTCTTCATTAAAGATAATCTACAGTACAAAATAGAAAAATTCCTATTGATTCAGTGACTTAGAATTATACCCTAATTAAAAACTCAATTACTCTTTATAGGGACTCCGATCAATAATAGGCTTCACATACCATCATCTAGTCCTCCATCTTTAGTCTCTCCTTTTTATCCGTTATGTCAAATGGTAAAGTTATATTTTATTTTTGGTGCAGATAACTATTAGATGATTTTCTTGTTGCAAAAGATTCACCATTTCAATCTGACATCAGTCTTCCTATGTTAACATTTGAGAGAACCTCAAATGTGACAAGTCCCAAAACATTAGCTTCAGATGACAGACCTGATATCCCCTCATCTAGAGGCATGATGTTTTATTTCATACCCCATTTTGTGCTTTTCATAGGAATTTTGATGTAGGGCCATGTTTGGGATAGTTATCGTTGTTTGCATTATCTTTTTTTTTATAGATTTTTGAAATATCTGATTCTATAAAAGTTCTCTTATTTACCTATAAGTGATTATCTTAAAAGCTAACCCAAGGCTCTTAACTGCTTCTGAAAAAAAATTAACACATTTTCATCTTTAGCACCATGGACAAAAAATCAATGGAGAAGCTGGCCGAGGTTTCTGCTGCTGAAGCTGAAGCCACTAATGCCATCTGGCAAGCTATGCAGGTCGAAGAAATCAATATCATATGACAACTTGCAAGTTACAGAGACTACATCAGATGGTAGTAAGAGTGAGACAGATGCTCGCCTTCACCCTAGAGCAATATGTCCTTTGCGCCTATGTTGTGTACATACATATGTACCTGCATGTATGTCATTATATTCAAGCTACAAAATCACACTATTTTATATGCTATAGGTTGTAGTTGCTAATGAAGCTGTAAGGAATCTGGGTGGGATGGTAAGGTAGTTATCATTGGATCAATTTGAAAATGAAAATAGGCAAATGATTCCCTTGCATTAGGATCTGTCAAATCCTACCAAAAGGTTTACGAGGCAGAGATCTCCTCAAGGGTTATATAAGAAGGCAAGCATTAACAATCTTATTCTCTATTTGGTTTGTGGATGTAGAGAAGGAAAAGAGAATGCAAAGAAGAATTAGTTCCCTTGTATTTTCCTTTATACTTAAATAGCATTAAAAGTGAAAAGCGTCAAAACATAATGGTAACTCAAGGAAAAAAAAAAAAAAAAAGGGGAAGTGACTCACAAAATTCAAAATTTTAATTTGTTTCTCACCATAATTCCTATTTCCTTACAACCAAACAAAGAAAAGTGTTTTCCTTAATGTTTTTCTTTTTTCCTTTCCCTCACTAAATCAACAAATCAAACAGAGCATTAGTGTTCCTTTATTTTTTACGAGGGATGTTGTTTCAGATTAAAAAGTTGTTTCCTTTTAGGTTAGTGATTTTGAGGTATTTATCTTTATCATTTTTTTCTTGCAGATTATTTCTACTTTGCTCTGGCCTCGGAATTGGGAAGCTCCTGTGAATAGGAGATTTTTCCTCAATTCTTATGAAGTGGGTGAGATTTGCTAGGCTGCTTAACAAATCTTCATGCATGAGCCGACAGTTCTTCAATTAAAAGCTCCTGTCAAAGTATTTGGTGATCTTCATGGACAATTTGGTGATGTAATTCGGCTATTTGATGAATATGGAATTCCTTCCCCTTCAGGGGACATAATGTAAGCTTGATTTTAGTAGGCTTGCAATTCTTAAATTCTCTAGCATGGAATACTTCTAGGATAAGTTGTGAGTTGTGACATATGTTCTATACGTCTTGAACATTATCTTCTGTGATAAAACCATATAATTTCAAGAAAATCACAAATATCTCTGATATTTTACTATGTTTTGAAGAAAAATTTTTGGATAAAAGGGATTTATTAAGTATTTTTTAATTTGGTCCCAAATGAATCTCCATGATGTCTTACACACAATTTCTTGCAAGAAATTTTTTAAACTTAAAATATTTGGTAATACGTAGTTATAGAAAATTAATGTTTATCAATACATTTTTCTTGATAAGTATTCTTTGTCAGTATGTGTGCATGTATTATGATGGTTATAAATTAGCCTCTATAAGCATACATAACATACCTAACATATATAATTCAGCTATAATCGAGGTATGTATACATATCTTATTTTTGTAAAAGGTTTGTTGTAGAGGCATGCCTATCATATAGTATCCATATCTCATATCTATATCCATGCTTCATATTACTTGTGTTTCTCTTATGATTGTTCTTGCTTTTATTGGCCCCGTATGCTAAGTGCTTCTATCTATTTATTTCTCATTAGAAATCAAGAGTCCCAACAACCAGATTTATAAATCCTTTCATTGAATCTTTTTAAAAGCCATTTTTTGTTTTTTTTTTTTTTATTTTACATTTTAGGTATATTGATTATTTGTTTTTGGGAGATTATGTTGACCGAGGACTATAACATCCGCATGCGTGTTATTGCATTTCACTACATTATCATGCATGATAATGTGATGTGTTGTGCATTTTGGCACATGTTTGAGTGAGTTCTGACTCACAAGTCGATTTGCGTGTCTGTGTTAGAGAACCCTCTAAGACGATGTGAATGAGTGCTTTGTTGCTCTGACGTCTCTCCGAGATTGAGACGATCATTGTGGATTACCTTAAATGTTTATCTAAAAATAAATGTTTACCTGTGTGTTTCACTATCTGTATTATTTTCTGATTTAGAATATATTTCTGTTGTTAGTTTTAGCATCCTGGTGAGGACGAACTAACACGCTATTAATTTGGTAGGCTAATTTGCAACTTCGAAAAAGTCATATAAGAATTTTCATTTTAGCAACCAAATGGAATTCAGTCGGAAACTTTTATAATTGCGAGGTTTCACTTGTAAAGCTATAAATTAGCTGTGTAGAAAGTGCGGAGATTGTTTAGGAGTTTTGAAAACTTGCGGGGAGGTAAACACAATTTCTGGAAGTGTTGCCTATATATAGATAGAGATGACTTTAGATATTTCATCAAAGCTTCTAACCTAAGTTTCAAGAGGAGGCCAAAGGGTGATTTAGTTGCTTAGAGCTTCTCGATGCCAAACGATGCTCGTTCGTCCACTGGTTTTTTACCAAATTTCGTATTCGAACTCCTCGAGGTAAGACCGTCATTTTCATACCTATTAGGCCATGTTTGGCTAAGTTTTTTGAAAAGTTATTTTCTAGAAATTTTCATAAAAGTTGATATTTGGACTTTTGATCCATAGGAGTTGTACTAGACGGACTTCTGCACATTCTTTGTGCACGGGTTTTCTTTGGATTGAATTATAGGAGCGTTATTTGAAGGTGAGTGATTCAACTATGTTGTTGGAATAATTTCTTGACATGTATACATGTTGTGATATGAAAATAATGTGTTAGTATAGATATATATTGTGTAGTCATGCATATTGGGCAATTATATTGATAAGGACGCCCAATAGCACGGTGAATGTTTTGATTATAGAAAGCATGGTGATGTGTAATTTGAGTATGTTGAGTTGTTATTTGGGTCGAAGGAACACGTGGTTTCTAAGCCATTTTGTGGAGCCATTATAGGCATAAGGTCGCACGATTGAAAAAAAGAATCGTGGGCTTTACCTTTTCGCATGGACTTATTGGCGAGGAGTCGTGATTAGGAGTATGGAACGTACACGTGAGGCTCCAGAGACTAGTATGAAATGTAGAGATGTGAATGCGAGCATGTTTATCATTCATGTGCATTGATTGTTTTATTCACTAAGCGTTAGCTTAAACAAATCGAATATGTGTGGTTATTCAAATAACCATTTCAGGTGTTAATGCTGGCGAGGAATTGCAAAAGTGAGCACGTGTGTTGGGAGTTCACTTAGAAGGCTACACATCATGTTTATTTCGTAGTTTTCGTAATAGAGTTGTTGTAATACGAATTTTTATGACTTTTAGCTATGTTTAACTCATAATCGTAGAACGGATTAACAATGTTGTAATAGACAGTAACATGTTGTATTTATGTTTTAGTAATGTTATAATACTGTTAGGATCACTTGGGAGTGAGTTTGGTGTGTGTGTTTAATCCCTGGATGAATTTAGAAACTTTTAAACTAGGAAATTCTGCAGAAAGGGGCTGCTACTATAAAACAGTCGACTGGACCGAGGCATCAGTCAACTGGACCCCTGTTTTAAAAGGCATTTCTTTTTGGTTTTTAGGATTTCAGTCTACTGATCGACAGGAACAGTCGACTAGTTTCTACACAAAAATTGAACATTCTACTAGGATGGGTTCAGACAACCAGACTAGTTCAGTTAAATAAAAAAATTGAGCCATTAATCGACCGGACCTTGGGTCAGTCGACTGAAGGTGGCTGTTGGAAATTTCTTGTTCTCTGTAACTACAGGTCAGTCGACTAGAGGCCCGGCCCAATCGACTGGACTGCTGCTTTTCAAAATGTTTTGCTTTCTTTCTGTTGCGTGTGTTCTTAAAACTAATTTTGAGAACGTTAATTAATTGGTTTAGCCTCGGTGGCGTGCCACGGGCTCCAGTTCCGCTATTCTGGGATCGGGCTGTGACAAGGACAGCATGTCTTGGAGATGATCACCTTGCTGCTTGCTCTAAAGGCAAGCTTTTGCTTAACAGTATTTCAATACTTTATTCAATTTCTTGGTGTTTTTTATATGACCATGTTTTCCTGATGTTATGAATTCTAGATTCAGTATCCTAAGAATGTTCACTTGATCCGTGGGAATCACGAGGCTGCTAACATAAATGCACTCGTTGGGTTTTGGATTGAATGCATTAAGAGACTGGTATGACTAAACATGCAAACATTTCTTTGTTAAGGTTTTAAATGTGCTAACAATTATATATATATATGTACATAATATTCAGGGACAGAGTGAAGGGATCTGGGCATGGACGCGTTTTAATCAACCTTTCAATTATCTTCCATTCACTGCACTTATTGAGAAAAAAATTATATGTATGCATGGTGGCATAGGGAGGTCAATACATTCAGTAGAATAGATAGAGAAACTTGAAAGGCCCATAACAATGGATGATGGATCCATAATTTTAATGGATCTTCTATAGTACATTTTAGCCCATTTGTAGTTTAAAAGTTCCCATTAAATCTTGTCCACATTGTCTTTAATGTTTTGAACAGGTTCGATCCCACAGAAAATATGCGACCCAATGCAAGAGGGCCTGGTCTTGTCTCTTTCGGGGTATGCATGTTATGATCTAGTATATAGACTCGGAAATTTGGAATGAGATGGTGATGTTATACTTCCTTTTACTTCTTGCATTTTTTTATTTTTATTTTTTTTCCCCGAGGGTGGGGGGTGATTTGTTATTTTTGGATGAGCAATACAAAGCAGAATATCTCATTTAGGTAAACCTTCGTTCTTCTTAAAATTCTTGACTCTTTGACCTCAAGGATGAAACTATTGATGAATATACTCCTAGCTCTAAAGAATCTATTAAAGCTTGATATACATTGTTTTGGCCCTTCCTCTAACAACTTATGCTTTTGGTGTAACTAGTGACTTAACATGGTATTAGAGCTTTCTTGGTGGGAGGTCTCAGGTTCCAGTCTCTGTCCCTCGCTGTGGTTTGCATATTTATGAGTGGTTGTTTGCCTATATTATGATGGAGTTTTGTTTGTTGCCTCTCCACCTCGAAGACAAGGTTGCACGTGTGGGAGGGTGATGAAGCTTGATATACACTTTTGGGCCATTCTCTAACAATTTAATCTTTTGGTGTAAGTCGCCAGTTACCAAATCAAATATGAATGGTGTGTGGATGTTTCCAAATTTCCACCAATTTTCTCGGGTGACACTTGTGGGTGGGAATGTGTATTTTGCTTCACTTGGAAGGTAGAACTAGAGTATATTCAATGCAGTATGAAAGACGGTATACATTTAACACGTGGTAGTATTGAAATAACCTAGATGCCAGTCACCTTTATGATTAGAAGTCAACTAACAACATGAACAAGGCGGGTTTAGAAATTTTATCTACATATACCAAATCTGTTATTGTTAGTATTCAACATCCCAACTAGTTCAGCAGGCTTGGTACTTATAGAGCAAGCTTGTTAACTATAGAGGATTGATATATATATATATATATATTTTCCAATTCAAAGTTTGTTTCCCAAAATTGGATTTCTAGTCATACATGTGTTGTAGATATCCATTTTGTTTTTTGATTATAATACTCATTGTGAAAGAAATGTTCATTTCTTGTAGTGAAGTTTGTTTCCCAAACTTGGATTTCTAGTTATACATGTGTTGTAGATATCTGTTTTGTTTTTTGATTATCATACTCATTGTGAAAGAAATGTTCATTTCTTGTAGTTAAAATTAGAACTGCAGAATAAATAATTTGAATGGACGCTATTCGCTAACCATGATTGTTGATGAAATTTTACCGTGGATAATGGATACAATTGCAGCCCAACTATCA
The DNA here is from genome assembly GCA_033977485.1 of Hydrangea macrophylla. Classification (NCBI taxonomy): domain Eukaryota; kingdom Viridiplantae; phylum Streptophyta; class Magnoliopsida; order Cornales; family Hydrangeaceae; genus Hydrangea; species Hydrangea macrophylla. The sequence goes on from CM066994.1 coordinate 95,219,709, forward strand.
ATACCATAACTTGTCTTTGCTTGCAGCCTAACCGAGTCATAGACTTCTGCAAGAAAAACAAATTACAACTCATTATAAGAGCCCATGAATGTGTTATGATGGCTTTCTACAACCAACTATTGCGGTCTGCATTGACAACTTTGGAGTTTTCTTCTTTTCTTACAATTGTATGTATGCAATCTAATTGGGGAAATGCATTTAGGGACTGCAAACAATGCAGGAGCAATACTTGTTGTTGGTAGGGGGTTAGTTGTTCCAAAATTGATTCATCCATTGCTACCTCCCCTTCAGTCACGGAGACTTCTCTGGAACATTTCTTGGAAGACAGATGGATGCAGGTGAGCTTTCTTGAGATGTCTGCATTTGCTATGCAGTAGCTGACACTTTGGGCATTGTTTTTTTTCATGGATATAGTGAAAGAAAGTAAAAGAAAACACTCATCTTTTTATTTGGTTAGTAAGAAAAACAAGGACAAGAAAAATAGAATGAAAAATAAAATTTTGAATTGGGACACAAGGCTTGGTTTGGTTTGGTTACTTCCCTTCCTCTTTTCTTTAGTGCTTACTCCCTCTGTCCCAATTTAAAAATCCTTTGTTACATTTTGTTAAGTCCCAATTTAAAAGTCCTCTTTGAAAAGTCAATATACTTTAAGGACAAAGTTTCCAAGATTACCCTTCATTATATAACTCTCACTTTTCATTTTGAAGTGACTGGAATTTAAAAAAAAGGCAATAATGGAAAGTTGAAAATTTTACAACAATAAAATAACGTAACCTTCCTTTACTAGTTAAAATTCCAACAATGTTCTTTAATTTGGGCCTGAAGGAGTATTATATTTTGTAAATTTCATTTTATAATGATATTCAAAAACATGTAGGAAAAAAATGGGAAATTAGTTTTCCTTCTCTATATCCCCAAATTCGAACCCCAACTAGAAAACAGCAAATTTGTCTGGCTTGCTAAGAATCGCATCTTCTTGTTTGTGGTTCATGCAGGAACTTAACATTCAAAGGCCACCAACTCCTACTAGAGGTCGCCCACAGCCAGACCTTGATCGAAGCTCGCTTGCTTATATTTGATGGCTCTTCCTTGATTGCCCGAAAATCTTGACCTCCTAAGGTCGCATGAACGTCCCCAGTTCAGACGGTGGACAGGTATCCTTAGACGCCCGGGCTAGCCTCACTTTTTGATTATCCAGCCATCACCTCGTTTAGATGGTCGTCATAGGGCTAACGAGTTCGACCCAATCAGCGGATCCGTCTGGTTCTAAAAATGATCACCATTCGTAAATCATTATAAGTGGCGCTTCCATCTAATCAGCCCAGTTATGAATTCAAAGTTTAATTCCTTCCAACTATGTGTTTTAATAAAAATTCTGAAGACTTGTAAGTGCAATTAAATTGAAGCTAGGACCGGTGGACTGACCACTTTGCCGAAACAAGCCAATCTGGTATGACTCTAATAACAATAGTTTCAAAATTAGTACAGTTGGTTGGAGAAAGTCTTGGGTACAAATGTCAACTAGCATAAGACAAACAAATTCAGGATCCAAATTTTTGGGTAAATTGCATTAAACTCTCCTAAGGAATTCTATATTCACAAGGACCTCCCTCGTATTGTTGAACTAATTAAAGTACGATGACAAAAGGTGTTTATAAGATACATCACAATAGCATTATTCTTCAGAGACAACATTTTGAAGAATTTCCTAAAAACACCCATATAAGAGATGTCTGGTTAAGAGGTCCAAGTACCCAGAAGACTCGATAATAAGTATCCTCCTTGGCCACAACAAACCTAGGCAAAAAAATTCTCACACCCCTTCGCTCTCAAACTAAAATCTAGCCCCCATCCATCCATCCATCCATCCATCCATCTTAGCGGGTTTCTTAGAAAAAGGTCATATAGAGCAAAAATTAGACACAATATTTAAGAGATAATCAAGCAAAAAAATCAACAACCACCACCTGTCCACCACCATTTCACTTTTTAACACTCAAACTCAATAAAAACCCACAATTGACCAAGGTAAAATTTCTAACACTAAAATCACAATAGGAAGGCCCAGCACTGTCACCTCTCTCTCAGAGTCTCAAACAAAAACCTAGCCACCATCCATCATTCCTAGTGGGCTTTCAAGAATCTCATTTCTTTAAGCTAAAGCTGAACAACAAATCAACCCCCTCAGTGAGTATTGTGAGGTAGGAAAAGAGAGGTGAGAAAGCAAACACATACACACACACGCATACAAAGAAAGAACTAAGAGAAAGCAAGAGTTGGTAGAGAGAAGAAAAAGAACTTACAGTGGTCAGTGACCGCAAATGCACCTAAAAGGAATAAAACCTATGCATTCACTGGGCAAAACATTGCTCAATTCCCTCGTTTTTGAAAAAAAAATTCTATGCATCTCTTTTCCTAAAATGGCCTGACAATATATAGTAAGAGAAAACTTACTCCAATACTTTAAGATCGTTAAAAACCAATGAAGACGACATACCTAGGGAAAGCTTGAGCAATTTATTTCTGGAAAGGGAGACTTGCACCATTAAGAAAAGACCCAAGAAAAGGCTGTAACTATAAACGGACGTCGGACTGCTTCAGAAAGCTTCCAGCTCAGTCAAGCTCATCTCTAAGCTAAAGGAAGCAATCTAAGCTCAGGCTTTAGCTCCAGGCTAAGTTGTTTAGCAAGCCAAGCTTAATCTTTTCGCCTGCTTGTTTTAGAAGGCTCAGTTAAAGCAGCAATGAAATTTACTGAGGTCGTAATCAGGTATACACTCACCCTAGCTAAGAGAGGCATAGTGATAAAAAAAAATAAGGGTAAATTTTACAAACACCCCCGCATGTATTGCACTTTTTCACTAATACCCCCTACATTGAAAAACTCAACAAATTGACCCTTTCAACTATTTATAAGGGGTGTATTTGAGGGGGTCAATTTAAGAAGAAAATTAGTAGTTGAAGGGGTCACTTGGTTGAATTTTTAGTTTATGGGGTGTTAGTGAGAAGGAAAATACATGAGGGGGTGTCTAATACATTCTCACCAAATGTAATTACTTTGTTTTCTTCATTTTCAACTTATTTTAAAGATGCATTTGATTAAAATTTTTATTTTTTCTTACAAAGAGCAAGTCTTTTTTGCTTCCGCGTCCCACCAAATGTAATTACTTCGTCTTCTTCATTTTCAACTTATTTTTAAAATGCATTGCAATACAAATTTTACTTTTTCTTACAAAGAGCAAGTCTTGCTTGCTTACGTGTTTAAATTGAAATGGTGTTTTGTATGTAAGGACAGAGAAATATGATTCATATAGCCGACCCCAATTGATTGGCACAGAAGGTTTGGTTTGGGTATCAGAGCAAGTTATTGTTGGGCCAATTTGTCCACGTGTGCAATGTGCTCCACTTTACCCCATCTCAATAATCCATGTATTTGGCTCTCAGTCATGCCACACGTGCAGGGGTATGTTGAGATTGTCTATCCCATATCGGGAACTTATAACTTAGTTACTCAATATATAAGTTCAAGGAGCTACTCCACCCATTGCCAATTAGTTTTGGGTTGGATGCTCCAATTTACCAGTTTGGTTTTGTTTTGTGTAAGGACATGAGTTGGGAGTGGACGCAACTCCATCCTACTCAACATTTATTTATAATAATAATCCTTACTCTATTATGTTTGTATCCCCATCTCTATTCCTCTTTTGCCTTTTTTTTATCGCTCTATACCTGAAAGTATATCAATATTGTTGCATGTACTTCAAAAAGAACAAACAAATAAGTTACATCCACTCCTAACACAGTTTAAGATATTGTATGAAGGTTTTCCAACGTAAATGATATGATTCCAAGTTTTGGTTTCTTTGCTCGTGTCATGTCTGCACTGCAACTAATGGGTAATTAAATTGGCAATGGAAGGAAAAAAATTGTACAACCATGGCGCATGTACTAAAGCAGCAATCTTACCAATTTTTTAGCTAGAAGTTTGTCAACTCAGAACCCTGAAAGGAAAAATAGCATGGAATTGCTAAGCGAAGAAAATGCATTTAAATGTCATGAAAAAGATAAAGAGAATATGGATATTTAAATAATTAATAAATTAAAATTGTTTCACATACATGAACACTTAATTTATCAGCCCATGACTAAACCAAAGCTGCATGACGTTGCATGTCAGGATCATCCAAGAGGGCCATCTCGATTAGGGTTACTTGTTGTGCATTCATTATTCTTCGCTTCCTTTTTCTTTGCTGCTTCTCTTCACTCTGAACTGTTTCAAATTTTTCCTCTTTAACTCCTCCAAACCCACTTTCTTCAACATTCTTACTTGATTTTGTGAACTCAACGTTCTCCATTTGATCAACAGAATTCTTTCTCTCGTAGTACTCGAATCTAACCCACTTGTTTCAATGTTCTCGATGTCTCTGTCAATCTCTCTCAAACCTCTAGCGGTAATGCCACCTGATTTACCTATATTTTCCCTCTTCTCTCTCCTCCCTATATCATCAGCCTGACCTGTATAGTTGCTCCTGTAGAAACTCATAATTTTAAAATGGTATTTTGGTAATTTTGGACCAAACGCGGGTGTTGATTTGGGACAGTAAATTTATTTCTATCGAAGTGGTATAACATTTGCATTTTTGTTGGCACATGTGGGTGTACATATATGTATATTTATGCTTGTGTGTGTATGGCTTGTGGGGCCCACACCTATCACATCCCACTTGTTGGAAACTTCCCTAACACACCACACTCTCTCTCCTCCCCCTCTTATTTTCGGCAGCCTCACTTCTCTCTTTCCTTCACTTTTTTTTTCTTTTCTCTCTCTATATCTCTCTCTTTTGTTTGGGTATTCAAAATCCTCCATGGAAGCTTAGACATTCAAGCTCCATTTGTGGTCTTTCAAGATTTGAAGCAAGACTATTAGAGAACAATTTGTTCCCCTTGCAAAGACCTTCCTTTGGGTACTCTCCTTTTCCATTTTGGCTTCCTATTTATTGAGTTCTTGCTCTAGAACTCAAGAGGTAGTTTGCATTATTTTGTTTCACCATAGTTATAATTCCTAGTTGTGTTTTATTTAACTAGGTGTATATAGCCTGGGAGATATGCCAATGTACATAATTTCTTCTTAGGATCTCTTTGGTGTGGGTATTTACTCAAATACTCGAGAGGTAGATTTCATTGTTTTAAGTGCACTATTATTTTCAACTTCATGGTTTGACATGTGTAGGTTAGAGTTAATACTTGTTAACCTAGACTTTGAACCCTTTGATGTGATTAATTACATGATTAGTTGTCCTTATGTGCCTAATTGACTTCATGCCTAAACTTATGTGCTAACTGAGTTGCTATGACTTTAATTACTTCTTGGTGATAGTAGTTTCCTTAATGCCTAGATGATGATGATGATGATGCTTTATTTGAATCCATGATTTATATAATTTTGGTATCATGTACAACCATGTTTATTTCTTAGCATTATAAGCATAGAAATGACATTGTTAGAACATAATTGCATCTAGTAGAATTTCATAGTCGCCAAGTCGGCAAAGCATTCATGGCATTGTCTTGGGACGTGTGTTTATTGTTTGAATTCCCATGATTGGGGAATGTCTCTTGAATCCTTGTTTGGGGGTTGTGGTTTGATGAAATTTCGAAAGTGGGTATGAAGTGAGGAAGGTTGTTTGTGATTCTTAAAACATTCAAAAATGCAAGGTTATATTTGGTTACCTACCAGAGATCTTGTATGCTACACTCACGTTTGAGTGGCTTGCTATTCGGTGTGAGAGTGTGTGATTGGGATATTAAGTTGGGAATGTCTCACGGTTTGGCCATCCGGCTAGTTGCATCGCCACGGTGGCAAAGCATTGCATCGCATGTCATAGCATGATTTTAGAAATAGTAGTACATTTCTACAATGTTATCTACTGAGCCGTCGTGCTTAATGAATCTATAAAATCCCTTTTTCAGAAAATGTTGATTAGGGCAAGGCCCAAAACTATTCGACGTGTGGCATCTCATTTGAAGATTCCTTACGAGGAAGTCTTATGTTTTGAAAAGAAAACATTTCTTTGTTATAGCTCATAGTAGGAGCATTGTTCTAGTTATAATTCATTATCATATTCGTAGATTGAATTACAAGGACTTATATTTATTTCATAGTAGTTGTAATTGGGCACATGTTTAGTCCTTGCTTTATAACTCTTTCTATGTATTAGACTTAATGATCTTGTATATTTGGGGATATAGTTATCCCCCTCTTAATCTTAATCTTGATAGTTCGATCCTCTAGGATCCCTGTTAAATTATGTTTTTAATACTTGTTAGCAATTCTTAGCCCAGGGTTATCCTATTATGGAAATATTATTACTTTCAATTTTCTAAGAATCGTTTGGTCGTATTCCTTCAAAAGCCGCTTTAGTGATAAACTTTCAAAGCAAACTTCATTACTTGTTGCTTTTAAACCTTTGGAGTTTCTTTATACTTCTTTACAAACTTCTTTCAAAACCAAACTATGCTGGTTGACCCTATTTGACCTGTTTGGTCATCGTGGGTCAACCTTTGACTTATTGACTTTTCTATAGAATCCACATAGGATTCCTCTATGCTTCCGCCTTGTGGATTGGTCCACGTTGGATTATTCTGTGCTTTATGTTGTATTGTTTGACTCGTTGACCTCGCCCACGTGGCTTGGTTTTTGGGGCATTACAGAATGGTATCAGAGCTTGCCGAGTTCGAATACCTTGGTACTCTGGGAGTTAATTGGGTTCATGCGTGACCGTTGAACCTCTTTTGATTTCAATCATTCATAGTTAAATGATTTTTTCCATTTCATTTAAATGATAAGTTGATTATGATAGCATGTTTACTTGCCTATGGGACTACGTGTTAACATGCTTCTGTGCTTACGTGTTTATGTGATCACATGCCTATATATCTGGACTATGTGATTTGTGAACATGAGGTGGTTTTTACTTTTCATTTCACCTTAACACTATACTAATTAAAACTAGTTTTTGTAATACATCTTGGTGTGACTATCTGTTAATGTTTAATCATTGACCGCGCAATGTTAAAAGGTATATACATGAGGGTTTCCTTGTTTGGATTATTCGCTCGACGTACTGCACCTATTGTAGGGTTGATAGTTAGGTATTGAACAGTGCCTTACATTGAGTTGTATAATTATGGGCCTCATATCACTAGTTGTTTGCATTTTAGTTGTTGAGGAAACATGTTAAATGTTGCATGCCTATATGATGAAATTGTCATCAATTTCTTTAAGTTGGAAGATGTTAAGCTAGCATGCTTAGGTGCTACATGCCTTTGAAATTATGTGCCTATATGCTTTCGTGCATATATTTTATATGTTTACACTATTACAAGATAATGTATTGGTTAGCATGTTACGCAATAGATTTTCAGGTTATAAATGAAAAGGATGGAAAATATGTTTACATGCCTTTGGGATTATGTGATAACATGCTAATGTGCTTATGTGTTTATGTGATTACTTGTTTCAATATCACTGAAATGTTTAGCATGATAACTATAGCATGTTGAGATGATATTTCATGTTTTACGTGTTTAGAGTAGATTATATTTGTACTCATAGATACTTTGATCGGTGTTTCATAATGAGATTTCTTAAGTAGAAAATCTGGAAGATGATTTGAACTTATGAAAACTAACATGTTAATATGTTGCACTTTATTGAAAGCCTATATGTTTATGTACTTTCGAAGTACTTAAAAGATGTTTTCTAACCCGATGAATAACATTTGGTTCTAATGACGCGGTGTTATGTATTATTAGACGGCTTATATAGGTTGTGTCTTTGGACTCGGGTATTCCTACGTTTTCGTGTACATTCTTGCGATGCTTACCTTCGGGTGGCATGGGTTGTATTTCGCACATGATACAAACCCTCTCTAAAGACTATGTTAATCTTTGTGAGTGGATTCTATCTTGATAGCCCTCGATTGTGGCTGGTAGTCCATGTATATTTCACGTGGCTACGAATACTTGTTATTTATTGTTGGAATAGTTCTTCCTTCTTATAGGATTGTCGTACTCTTTGTCCTGTGAGAATTTTACCATTCGGATGACAGTTTAACATTGTAATTACTCTTTTGAGTAGATTACGAGTTTTTATCATGTGGTAAGTTGGCTGACCCAAATTTCTGGTTATTGCTTAAATCTTCACAATCAAATTATCGTTTCACAATGTGATCCTTGCATATGATCAAATCCTATCGTATAAATCGTTGTAAGGATTCTAGCTTTTGTGGGGAATAGATTTGTGTTGCTCCAAGTCTATTAATTCCTTTACTTGGTGATTTTCACATTTGAGTGAATTATGCGACTCTAAGGATCGTCTCTTCTTTTGAGACTGTATATCTCGTTGATTGGTGAAATCTTTTTTATGAGTTGTTTATCGATCGTTATCGATTTTCATTATGATCTTCATTGAAGATTCGTTGTTAACATAGTGTGGTTAATGCTTTGACATTGGGCCTTAAAACACAAAATTTTCTAGTGTTTCTTTCCTTATGAGTACGAATGGATTTTCATTTTCATAATACTTCTTAGAAGTGCGTTTAATTCTTAACCCGTACGATCTTTGAGCTCTTGATAGAGCATTGTTGTTCCATTGTTCCAACTCTTTTCTTGAAAGAACGTTTGTTCCTTATTGATTCGATTCTCATGACTATAGCGTATTGATTTTTGCTTAGTTCACCATTAAATTTTGAACTTGGGTATGTCGCTCTGTAAGTGCTCTAATGTCCTTTTCTTTGAACTCGATGACTTTTGAATTGATTTTCTCCAGCAGTTTTGCCTTTTAAATTCTTGGAATTTATTTCGTTGAATTCGGACTTGAGTTGTTAAAACACTCGGATCTTTCCCTACTTCTTGGGGGATAGATGTTATTAGATGAATTATTTGTAGATTCTCGTTTTGTTCTCTTCGTGAATCCAAGATCATACCCTTTTTCTTTTTTTGTTAGACTATGGTCTCTTTCGTATAGTAGATCTTTGTTGATTGGTAGCCTTAATTTATTGTTTACTAGGGCTTAAATTTTGATTGCGTTTGATTGTATGCCTTGAGAGCTTGTAGTTTTGCAATCGCGTAATCTTCTATGTTTAGAATACTATAGTCGTTCGCATAGCATTTTATTGTTGGAGTGTGTTAGAGTTCCATGTAAATCTATATAAGATGTATTTTATCAATTGATTCTTTCTTTTCTTGAGTGTCGGTAGTTTTGACCATGGACCCGTTTAGACTTTAGAGTCACTTGTGAGTTCTCCGATCTTATTGCATGTTGAACTCAAGCGTACCTTGTCCTTGTTAAGGAATGTTGATGGTTTTTCATAACTTGAATTTTCATATTATTTTGGACTTATTGGCAATTGCCTAATTTTGTGGCCTATTGAGGTAGCCTATCAATGTGAACCGTTGCTATTTCTTTGACCTTATGATTGATCCGTAGGTGGAGATTTTTAGTTGATTCTATGAGTTATCATTTAGATTGTATTTAGTTTCATCATGTGATTCCGTTGATTTATCTCTCACTCTGTTATTTGAATGAGAGTATCTGGTAGACACCATCCCCCTTATATCTGTATTGGTGTTAGGAGTATGGTTGGGGCATGTTCTCTTGTCAGTAATTTCGAATTACTTCGTGTTTAGAGGAGGATTGTGTGAGATCTTATGCTTGCTGTGGTTGGACCTTCTAGGTCGATATGTTTGGGTTACGGGCTTTCGATAGCTAGTCAGACCCCTAGATTTTGCTTTCATGTCTTCTTGAGGGGTTGCTATTGATGTCATTGTTGACGAGTTTGATTCGTGCACTTGGTGAATTACTTTTTTATTGTGATCGGTGAGTCCTTTTTTTTTTCTTCACCATGTCATGAGATTATTGTAATCGTGCTTTGTTCGAGATCATTACAATCATTTAAATTACATTCTTGCTTTAAGCAGAGGAGGATTCTTGGTGATCGTCTGGTTTGAGATCACGTGTGGTTATTGTGGCAGCTTCAGTAGAGTTGCCTTCATTCTGTTGAGAAATTTTGACCATGTTTCCTTGAACACTTTCGTTATTTGTGGTCCGTTTGTGACGTGAGTTTGTTATAACTCTTGTTATAGGCGTAACGCCTAGTTTGCTTCCCTCTTGCATGTGACACTTCAAGATCACCCAGTCTGGGAACTTCTAGATTGTCTTGATGTGAATCGGGCTTTCAATAGTTGAAAGTTTAGGAGCTTGATATCATTATGACCATATGTTTTCTTCTTTTGGTCAAGGCGAAATTCTTTGATATATCACATTTTTTTGGTTATCACGTGCAACAACGAAAGTAGGGGAACTTGTTGGTTTATATCCGTTCGTTTACCTATTTGATTTATTTTTGTCTTGTTGATGGCATCATTGTGTCTTCTTAGACACTTTTTCTTGTGAGACCCTTTGACTTTAGGCAGTGGCATTTCTTTTGCCGTATTATTTTGAGATGAGATCTCTTAATAGATCCATCTATTAGTGAAATCATTTTAATTGACTATATCATCGTTTATGTTTTGAGATATGATAATCATTTCTTCTATCGACTTCCCGTTGCATTGTTATAGACTTTTGTGTCTATATTGATCATTGTCTTCTTATGCAGAGTGATGTACTACGATTAAGTCTTTGTGACTTGTACATCCTATGCGGTTAATAAGTAGCTTTGAGTCCTTACGATCTTTTGTACTGAGTATATCATTTGCTTTATGAAGTTTTCTTTGGTATCATTCTTGAGTGTTTGGATTATTCCTAGGGGGTTGACCAGTTATTTGGTTCATTTTAGAAATTGTCTTGAAATATCATACCCAGAATTTTAAAAGGGCATTTTGATAATTTTGGACCAATGTGGGTCTTGATTTGGGACAGTAAATTTATTTTCTATCCAAGTGGTATAACATTTGCATTTTCGCTGGCACATGTGGGTGTACATATATGTATATTTATGCTTGTGTGAGTATGGCTTGTGGGGCCTACATCTATCACATCCCACTTGTTGGAAACTTCCCCAACAAACCATACTCTCTCGCCTCCCCCTCTCATTTTTGGCAGCCTCACTTCTCTCTTACCTTCACTTTTTTTTTCTTTTCTCTCTCTATATCTCTCTCTCTCTTGTTTGGGTATTCAAAATCCTCCATGGAAGCTTAGACATTCAAGCTCCATTTGTGGTCTTTCAAGCAAGATTTGAAGCAAGACTATTAGAGAACAATTTGTTCCCCTTGCAAAGAGCTTCCTTTGGGTACTCTCCTTTTCCATTTTGGCTTCATATTTATTGAGTTTCTTGCTCTAGAACTCAAGAGGTAGTTTGTATTATTTTGTTTCACCATAGTTATAATTCCTAGATGTGTTTTATTTAACTAGGTGTTTATAGCTTGGGGGATATGCCAATGTACATGATTTCTTCTTTGGACCTCTTTGGTATGGGTATTTGCTCAAATACTCAAGAGGTAGAATTCATTGTTTAAGTGGCACTATTATTTCTAACTTCATGGTTTGACATGTGTAGGTTAGAGTTTATACTTGTTAACCTAGACTTTGAACCTTTTGATGTGATTAATTACATGATTAGTTGTCCTTATGTGCCTAATTGACTTCATGCCTAAACTTATGTGCTAACTGAGTTGCTATGACTTTAATTACTTCTTGATGATAGTAGTTTCCTTAATGCCTAGATGATGATGATGCTTTATTTGAATCCATGATTTTTGTAATTTTGGTATCATGTACTACCATGTTTATTTCTTAGCATTATAAGCATAGAAATGACATTGTTAAAGCATGATGGCATCTAGTAGCCTTTCATAGTCGCCAAGTCGACAAAGCACTCATGGCATTGGCTTGGGATGTAAGTTTATTGTTTGAATTCCCACGATTGGGGAATGTCTCTTGATTCCCCGTTTAGGGGTTGTGGTTCGATGAAATTCCGAAAGCAGGTGTGAAGTGAGGAAGGTTGTTTGTGATCCTTAAAACATTCAAAAATGCAAGACCATATTCGGTTAGCTACCAGAGATCTTGTATGCTACACTCACGTTTGAGTGGCTCGCTATCCGGTGTGAGAGTGTGTGATTGGGATATTGAGTTGGGTATGTCTCACGGTTTGGCCATCCGGCTAGTGCATCGCCACAGCGACAAAGCATTGCACCGCATGTCATAGCATGATTTTAGAAATAGTAGTACATTTCTACAATGTTTTCTACTGAGCCGTCGTGCTTAATGAATCTATAAAACCCATTTTTCAGGAAATGTTGATTAGGGCAAGGCCCAAAAGTATTCGACGCGTGGCGTCCCGTTTGAAGATTCCTTACGAAGATGTCTTATGTTTTGAAAAGAAAACATTTCTTTGTTACATCTCATGGTAGAAGCATTGTTCTAGTTATAATTCATTATCTTATTCGTAGATTGAATTACAAGGATTTATATTTATTTCATAGTAGTTGTAATTGTGCACATGTTTAGCCCTTGCTTTATAACTCTTTCAATATATTAGACTTAATGATCTTGTATATTTGGGGATATAGTTATCCCCCTCTTAATCTTAATCTTGATAGTTGGATCCTTGTTAAATTATGTTTTTAATATTTGTTAACAATTCTTAGCCCATGGTTACCCTATTATGAGAAAATTACTACTTTTAATTTTCTAAGGACCGTTTGGTCGTATTCCTTCATAAACTGCTTTAGTGATGAACTTTCAAAGCAAACTTCATTACTTGTTACTTTTAAACCTTTGAAGTTCCGTTATACTTCTTTACAAACTCCCTTCAAAACCAAACTATGTTAGTTGACCATATTTGACCCGTTTGGTCCTCGTGGGTCAACCCTTAACTTATTGACTTTTCTTTGGAATCCACGTAGGATTCCCTTATGCTTCCGCCTTGTGGATTGGTCAACGTTGGATTATTCCGTGCTTTACGTTGTATTGTTTGACTCGGTGACCTCGCCCACATGGCTTGATTTTCGGGGCGTTACAGCTACTGACATAGAACTGGTCCACTTCTTGAAAAGCTGAGTTCTCTGACATGCCCTCTTTCAGGTTACTGCTTCTGTTAGTAAGATTTGGAGCTACCTAGAGGGAATTGAATATCAATTCTCAATGCCATATTATAAAACCACCAAAAAAATTTGCTTCATTGCCAATCCTATACGGTGGGACTCGTGTAATTATTGTCATATTACCCATGTTGGTCCCAAATAATGAACCTAGTAACCTACCCCCAAAAAAATCACCAAAATTCATGTTTTATAGCCACTAGTATAGTCTTGTACCATGAATTTAACACAACCTTCAATCAACTTCCATAAACTTGTTTGACCAAAATTCAAGTAAAATCCAGCTAGCGTATATGATCATAAAATGTGAGGAAAATTAAATGAATGACCAGACTTATTTTTCTTTCCTATATTTCATCGGGCAGCATATTTTGATCACGATGAGTTTGGCACAAAATCAAAATTTCATCGTGACGAATAATAAGGACAAAGAGAAAAGATATTTCCACAGTGAAGGAAGAAAAAAATGGAATCCATAGATAAGCAATTAAAGAGTTTACATGAACTCGATTTACTTCAAATTCAGCGGGAGTCATTTGTGATTCTAATTTATTAAAGAAGACCCTGCAATTAAAAATAAAGAGCTCGTATCACAAACCTTTTCTTAAATATAACAAACTATTATGCAACACTTTATAAATAGAAACAAAGACATCTAACAGTTCTGAAATATAAATTGCAAATGGATAAACGTGAACATGTAGATGCCAAAAATCCTGTTTATACATGTACAATATTGGCATAGATGGGCAATTTTATGAACAGGATTCTATGATAACACTCATTATACTTGCAATGAGCTCTACCACAATCAACATACTCTCTGGCAAACTTGTGAAGACACATTCACTAAGAAAATATGTTAGGTCCACATGAGTTGTCAGCTTTTCCAGACAATATAGTAGCAGACAAGTCTAGACTAGGGATAAATTCTAACATTAAATGCGAAGAGAACATTAATATAATAGCCTAAGCAGTTCCAAATCATGTTGCAATAACACAGACATGCAATTAATAATTATAACTTAAAATCATTTTCAAGCAACTCGAAATAGCTTTTCTGGAAAATATAGCTACAAGAAAAGGAGATCGCACAGTTTATACTTAAATCACCATAAGAGCTGTACATCATCATCATTTAAGTAAGTGGAAATTAAAGATTCTGCATGAATCAACAAGGAACCTACACATTCAAGTCAGTAGTGATCAGGAAGGCAGTGTATATAGATATGTAGTTTTGTCAACTAATTCATAATCAAGCATAAGAGACAGAAATTTACGTAGGTTCCTACTAGCAATGACAGCTTTTTCATTGTCAGAAGTAACTGAAACACCATCAGATAATTTAGGCAACTTCTATTACAAGCACTTGAGAAAATAATTAATGAAAAGGTCCTTCTCCTCTGTGGATTGAAATTTGAAACAAAGAGCTTGATGAGGATCAAGAAAGCACCGGTGTGACACAACTCAAAGTTGAAGAGCACATGGAAAAAGATCTTGGGCAAAACACTGACCTTTACAGATACCTGGAACAAAACAATGAAGATTGGCTATTACTTTGACTAATAATGAAGTTCTCTGATGGATCCTGAGTTTGTAGTGTTAAAGGAATCTAAAATCCATCCTGCTGCCACAAAGGGGTCATATTCGAGAGTAACGTCTTCTTCCCAAATCAGAAGATTAGATGAACGCCAATTAGACAAGAAGTCTCCATGTAGGAGTGTAAAAATTGCAGTCAAGACTTCTTTCTAAAAGGGCATAACAGTGATAATCACAATCCTCATTAAAAAAAGCTTTTTAAAGCAAATAATACGCAGATCCATAATGAGGCAGAAGTTTTTAACAAGAAATGCAGCAATTCAATTTTTCACAAAATTTCTTTCCATTTTGTCACAAAGAGTAAAGCAACCTTGAAAAATAGCTCAATACGATATCAGAAAATAGAATGATGAAATCAAAACAACTACACGGATTAAGCATAAAGTCATGGTCATTAAAGGTATTACTGATAAGCTTACAAAGTAAGTTGTGATGTAAGGACAAAAATTTGAATCATCAGAGAAGATATTAGCCAGACGCATCGCATGAGCTGCAAATGCCATGTAGGGTAAGTCTTATCAGAGCAAGCACTAAGCTGTTTGGGATCTCTATTGAAGATGGCATTCTTTTTTTTTTGCTAAGATATTGAAGATGGTATTCAGTAGCTCAAGAGCCTGCATCACAACAATTGTACTAAAACCAATCAGCTTGAAAGTATAATCAGGCCACAGGATTTGATCCTTTTGGGGGGGGTGGGACACACCTATACAGGGTTTCACGAGAAGCGCCCCGACCTTTTTTTCCGTAGAAATACTACAATTATAGGTTTTAAAATTTCTTGGTTGTACACATATTTAAGACAAACAAATCTCTGCATAACTCTTGAAAAAAAAGTCTTTTGATATGCTTAATTTCTTTTCTTTTTCATTAGCTTCACTTATAAAATAAAGAACTTTTAGCATTTTCCAAGGGATATCTAAAAGGGTTTAAATACTCTGGACCAATTGACTAAATAAGACATATATTTGGAAAAAATTAGGAATTTTAAGGATTGAAGTATTTACTTCTGAATTTAGAAGGGGTAAATTAAAAAATTGAGAGGCACAAGTGCGTATATTATAAATTTAAAGGGTAAACAATTAACTTGAAAATTTGAGAGGGGGATAATAAAAAAATTACATGGGGTGTAAAAATATTTTTGAAAATTTGAGGGGGGGGCACGTGCCCAGATGTCTCTCCGCCCCTGCAGATGTATGAGGGAATGTTGAATGAAAATAGGTAGATCATGAGAAAGAAACATAGTGCAGGCTACCAACAATAATGCGGTAAAGAATGTTGCTGAACCCAGTTACTTATAAAGCACTATGATAATTTTACTGGCTATTAATTGCTGAAAACAGAAAATTAACAGTGTATCCTGAATTATGTGCAGTTGATAACGAACAATTTGTTAGAATCTCGAAAATAAATTCCCTATGCTGAATGTTAAGTCAAAGAAACCCAAATTTTATAAAATGATAAACACACTTGGTGAAAGGTGATTTTATATTTTAACGAGACACTCACTGATCACTAACAAAAAGAACACAGCATGAGAACTAACCTCTAATGCAACCGACTTTGCCAAATTCAAAATCCGAGCAGTGCTAGCAACCGTAAGTAACGCTTTCTTCATAGAGATGTAAAAGCTGCAAAAAGATTTCTGGCTGGCTCAGCGAATAAGTTCCATTCCGACGAAGTATTACAGTGAATAGTATTGGGGCATTCCCAAGCATCTCAAGCCTCCAGTAAATAGAAAAGACTGTGTCCATCACTTGGAAGTTGGACTTACAATTGATAGAACTTTAGACTTCATTCTAGTTATAGCAGCCAAGATTGATTTAGACTCTCTAAACACAGGTGCAACGTCTAAGCTCAAAATGGCTCGAGCTAGCAAAAGAATGCTACCTTTGCCGCACAACTCCTGAATTAACAAAGTTTAATCCAAAAGACAAACTTTAACTGATAGAGGTCACGAATTTAAAATTCATGGCATGAGAATAAAGATGCTTCTATAGTTTAGAATAAGATAAACAAACAAAAAATAAATGTAGGACTATAACCGTAAATATTAGGCCCAAGAATATCCAGTCTAGATCGTTCTGCAGAGCATAAAGATCAACTAATGCTCTGCAAAGACAAGTAGAATCACACCTTATGTCATATTGGGTCTCAAAAAGAGAATCGTTCTTACAAAAATTGATGCACTACAACAAGTTCACCTAATAACTGTTAAGTTCATGCTCCATTTTCCAATTTTTTCAGTCAAACCAAAGAAGGGCCAATGCGTTTAGGTCATCCAAAAAGATCCAAACTTTGGGATTTTGGATCGCAGGAAGATTAAGTCAACTGCAAATCTAGCGGGCACACCAGATAGAGGCAAGTTTACCCCAAGTACTTAGGGGAAGAAACTTATTTTTTTCCCCTTGTTGCAACATACAGAATAAATTGAGGACATCTTCAGAAAGCCTTTAATTCAAAAAAATGAAGTACATAGTGTCGAAACCTTATTCTTGATAAGGCCCTCTCGGAACATTTTTTGCTGACACAATGACCGAAGAAACTGCAAAGAAGCCTTGCACTGCTGGAAGAGATGAGTCAATGATTCTTCAGCGGGAAAATCTGTATATAGAGTTGACACCATGATCTGAATAAACTTGATATCCACATAACCCGCTGCAAAGGCTGCATCCATAAATATATCGACCTGTCACAGAAAGATCCATGATGAACCATGGGCAACATGTGCTTTTCCAGCATAAATTAATAATTGCACATACTTTATTAACAAGAACAACCAGAAAGACGCAATGGCTTAACTGACTGGATAACAAAAAGCAGGATAACCAAGCGGATCTTAAATATACAAATGAGCAGCTTTGAAGACTACACTGCCGATTACCTTAGGATGAGCAAGCAAGACGTGAGCAAGATCTGGCCATTGTGAAGAAATACATCCGGTTAACAGATATAGACTACAGGCTATCAGTATTGAATGTACAGGGGGTATAGGACTTAAAGAGTGATATTCCTACGTCATATAATGCAAGCCTTAGTACAATAAGTAATCCAGAAATTATACCATAGAGGAGAGGTTAGATGGAACCAATCTATAACTGCCAAGAGCAATAAGCAAACAATAGATTAAATCAATAAGCTGTTCTGATACTTTTACATCGTCAAGTAGAATCTGCAAGGAAAACATTCAAAAAATCAATATGATTTGGTTTAGGCTTAAAAAGAATTCCTCCATAAGGCCAAACATATTCTAGAAACTTTGAGGAATAGATAGATGACGAATATCCTAGGAAAAAAAACACTCACAAGGATAGGTAGGATAGATATTTAAGAAACAAACTCATGAACCAGCCAAAACAATTCAACACATCCAAATTATGTCTCGTTTCAAATAGCTTCAGTAACCAATAATGAGGAGTGAGCATCAATAATGCCAAATGAAAATAATAATAAATAAATAAATAAAAAAAAAACCAAGCATACTACAAATTTATATAAAAAAAAAAAAAAAAACCATGCATGTCAATCCAATATACCATTCAAACCCGATTAAAAGAATTAGTCAAATACCACAAACCTTCCGTGAGGTTTTTCATTATATCACGACCTCCCTTAAAATGAAAAGTTTATTGCAGTGATCTCCCCTTCTTCACAGCCGCCAATGCAAGTAGGTGGAATCTTATGACCTTAGCAGATAATCAAGGTTAAATGATTACTCTAATTTTTTTACTGTTTACCTACAAAGGCTACAATACCCTTACTAGTTGGATTGAACACGTGCAAATACACTTGTTATTGCTATCTTATACCAATTTGCCTTCATTAAATTCAAGTGCAACCTATATTTTGAATGAATTAAAGAATAAATCAGTGCTCTTATATTTCAGTTTTAAATGATTACTAGCACGTATCCCGCACATTGCGCGGGTATGCTATTTGTCTGAAAAAAAATTATATCACTGGGAGTGACGAATTGTCATACAACTCAATCATTGGACAATCTACGAAACTGTCTGGTATACTTCTCCATGTCTTGAAAATAAAACATCAATATATATTAAATTACAAACATTTACGTTTTGTTCCCTCCCTGTGATTGAAGCTGCATTCCTTGATGTAGCAAATCAAACCATGGATCATTACAAATGTCTCTGCAATTTTGGTTTTCCATATCATACCCTGCAAAGATTAAAGAATTTAATTCAACTTGAAATAATTTTATTCTCCAAGGCATGTACAAACAAAAGACTATAAACGAAATATAAACACATGAGAAGATCAACTAAAGGTAATTCATACAGGAGATTGGAAAAATGCTAATTTGACAGGATAAAAGTAAGCTCCAATCAAACCATTAGACTTGATAGTGAATTTTTGGTTGCCAGAGGAAAATCCTTGTAGAGAAGATCAAAACCCATAGAATTTTTTTACACCCTTTTTTCTCTAATTGTTTCACTTTTATTTTCCTACACCATATCATAATCCACCAAACATTAAAGTTTGGTGGACCTGACGTAGACCTACCTTTAGAAACCTCACGGGTCACGGCCATGTAAGCTTAGAATTCAGAAACCCGTGGAAGTTAATCAATACCCTGAATTGGTGAATTACTTACTCAACAAATGCCATCGTCAGTCCAATATCTAAAATTTAAGCATGCCTTTGTCAACTCAAGGTAATTCATATCAAGAGATTGGAAAAAAAATTTCCTTTAACAGGATAAAATAAGCTCCAATCAAACCATTGGAATTGATAGTGACTTTTTTGTTGCTGAGGACAAACCTTGTAGAGAGATCTGAAACCAGAGAAATTTTTCCTACTTTCTTATTCCTTAATTTTTTCACTTTATTTTCTTTCACCATATAAATTGATATGTCCAAAATAATCTAGTCATGAAGACAGCCTGCCACGTCACCAAGAGGTGCCGGTTACTTCGGTAAAGGCACCAATAGCCGAGCAGTCCCGAGGTGTTTATCAAGACCAGGCGGTTCGTACCAACAGGCCGGGCATGAAGATCGCGGCGTCTCGTGATCCCGGCCTATCCAGCAGTTTCCTAAACCGACTACAAGTCTGCAAGATGGAATGTGACAGTTTCCTAAACCACTTAGGAAACTTTCCCCAAATTATGCAAATCAATTGTGATTAGATTAGGCTTCCTAATCCTATTAACTTACCATGTAAAGGCGGACTCTTGCATCTATAAAAGAGCCTACCTACCTTGTCAATAGGGATCCGAAAATAATTCTCTAGCTAACAGGCATACAACAGAGAACTCACCATCGTATGCATATACCCGGCCGGTATTACTGGTAGTGCCGCCCATCTTTGTTGGCTCACCAGGCCCGCCGGTGATCTGCTAGTGAACGCGCACAGACGCAACCGTGGACGTAGGTTACCTCGTTAACGGAACCGAACCACACATAAACTGTTCTTGTCTTTTTCTCTCTCAAAACCCTTCTTACCAGTTTTTGGCATCATCAATTTGGCGCCGTCTGTGGGAATCGACATAGTCTTCTCATCAACAAATTCTTGACTGATCAACATGCCGCCAATGACGGGTAAGAAAACTACTGTTCCAACTGGTCAGGAGAACCCGCAGCTTGAGCAGCAGGCTACCTCCATGACCACTGAACAGATAACGGCAGCACTGGCACAACTCTTGGAGGGCCAGCGCCGAACGCAAGAACAGATGGAGGTGTTTTTGGCCCGACAAGAGAAGCGTCCTGCATTAGAAAATCAGCCTGAGAAAAGCGCCCCTATTCAAAGGCCCGCTCGGGCACGAAGGCAAGCCCGTTCTGCCCCGGTGTCCCCACCGGACCGGGAATGGCTAGGTGATGGAGAGCACAGCCAGGCAACCAGGCGCTCGCAGAGACGAGCTCGACCCAATCCTTGCCGGGTGGAGGACGCCAGGACTATTATCAACCGACGGCATGCGGCCAGAGCAGAGGAGTCAGGACGGAGAGACCGGGAATTAGCCGAGGACCCCCCGACCAGGAGCCAGGGGGACCTTCGGCACACGATTACTCGGACCCAGAGCCTGGCTCAATCCCAGAGGTCGACGCGCTTCGAGGAAGAGGTCTCGTCATCCGATCCAACCTACCACTCGGATACAGATAGGATAACCGGGCGGGATGACTTAAAGGCCCAGGTCGAGGAACTGCAGCAGCAAATTGAGAGGTTGAACCGCAAGTCCGGCCACGACCTCACCAACACAGAGACGGAATCACCCTATACCACTCAGGTGACACGGTTTCCTATTCCACGGAAGTTCAAACCGCCTCACCCCAGCTCTTATGACGGCACAGGCAGTCCGGTGGACCACACCCGCACTTACAAGGCTCAGATGGCACTGGTCACCACGGTGGACGAGCTACTGTGCCTGGCCTTTCCTAGTAACCTCAAGGGGCCAGCTGCACAGTGGTTCCATGCCTTAAAGCCCTGGACGATCGATGATTTCAAAGCCCTCAGCAAGCTGTTCATCAGCTAGTTTGTCGGGATGCTCGACCGGTCGCAACTGGACACTCAGCTGCTGACCGTCAAGCAGCGCAAAGGGGAGTCCCTGAGGGAGTATGTGGACCATTTTAACCAGGAAAGCTCCAGATTTGCAATCTTAATGAAACGGCCGCAATCATGGCCTTCTGTTCGGGAGTTCAACACACCAAGGTCGCCATATCATTCCATCGTGACCGACCGGCAACCCTGGTGGAGCTCTCGGAGAGGGTCAGAAAGTACATAGATACTGAGGAGTTCCTGAAGGCGAAGCGCGCCGGCCAAGCAGGAGACGAATCCCCGAAGGCCAAGCACAAGCGTGAAGGATTCGAGAAGGGCTCGGGAAAGAAGCCAAAGCATGATCGAAAGGATGCCCGGGGTCTGCCCCCGATTGCTTTCATACCCCCTTCGCGGCCCATACATGAAGTCATGGCCACCGCAGAGGCGCAGAGACTGCTCCAGCAGCCGGCAAAGCTCAGAGCCCCGCCCGGTAAAAGGAACCGGGGCAAGTTCTACCGCTACCACAGGGATCACGGCCATGAAATAGAGGATTGCTTTAAATTAAAGATAGCAATAGAGAAGCTGATCGAGCAGGGACACCTCGCGGAGTTCGTCATAGCAGATAGACGACCCCGGCAGGACACCCGAGCTCCCGATCAGCTACCACCACTTAGCCACATCCACGTGATCTCCGGAGGAACGTCAGGTGGAGGAGATTCATAGTCGGCACAGAAGAGGCATGCTCCGGCATCCCGGGCGGATGTCTGGCAGGTCCAATCCACTGGCTCCTCCCCATTCGATGTTCTAACATTCACATCCGACGACTTGCAGGGCGTCTACTACCCCCATGATGACCCGTTAGTAGTGACACTTTCTATAGCCAATTATATGGTCAAGAGGGTGCTAGTGGACACAGGTAGCTCGTCCAACATTATGTTCACGTCGGCATTCAATCAACTCGGGATTGCCAGGGATTGGTTCCGGCCGGTCGCTACACCCCTGGTTGGATTCAACGGCTCCAACACCCAACCGCTCAGGACAATCGAGCTTCCAGTCCTCATGGGGACCCACCCTCAGCAAGCTTCTGTGCTGACAAATTTTGTGATCGTGGAAGCCCCGTCGGCCTATAATGCCATTCTTGGGAGGCCAACCCTCAACAAGACCAGGGCGGTCGTCTCCACCTATAGCTTAACAGTGAAGTTCCCAACTCCTTAGCGGCACGGATGCTTGCGTGGAGATCAGACTACCGCCTGGAGTTGTTATGTCAGCTCGTTGCGCCGGGGGGCAATCACAGAAACATTAAACGTTCAAGAGATGGACCCCCGGGACCAGAGTGATACGATAGGTTCGATGGAAAAACTGGAAAGAGTGGTGCTGGATCCCGAGTACCCAGACCGCACGGTCAACATTGGTACTCTACTGGAGCCCGACTTGAAGGAAAAACTGACTCAGTTCCTGAGGCAAAACCAGGATGTTTTTGCTTGGAGTCATGAGGATATGCCCGGGATTGACCCCCAGGTAATGTCCCATCGACTCAATGTCAGTCCAGACTGCCGGCCAGTGAAGCAGAAAAGGAAGGACATGGCCCCCGAGAGACAGAAAGCAGTGAGTGCGGAGGTCGAGAAGCTCCTAAAGGCGAAGTCCATCCGAGAAGTCCACTACCCCGACTGGCTAGCCAATGTGGTACTTGTCAAGAAAAGCAGCGGGAAGTGGAGGATGTGTGTGGCTTCACCGTCCTCAACATGGCTTGCCTCAAGGATTGCTATCCGCTATCCAGGATAGACCTCCTTGTGGACTCCACGGCAGGTCACTCACTCCTCTCATTCATGGACGCTTACTCGGGGTACAACCAGATCAGCATGTACCCTGGGGATGAAGAGAAGACTGCGTTCATCACTGACCAGGGCACGTATTGTTACAAGGTTATGCCATTCTGTCTTAAGAATGCCGGGGCCACCTACCAACGCCTGGTCAACTACATGTTCAAAGACCTAATTGGAAAGTCTATGGAAGTATACGTGGATGATCTGCTGGTCAAGAGCCGGGACGAGCCCGACCACATTGAGCATCTGGCCGAGACCTTCAGCATTTTGAGGAAATTCAGGATGAGGTTGAACCCGGCCAAATGCACCTTCGGCGTCTCGTTCGGGAAATTTTTGGGCCACCTAGTCAGCAGACGGGGGATTGAGGTAAACCCTAAAAAGATCAAAGCCATCATCAACATGCGGTCGCCCAAATCAACGAAGGAAGTACAGAGCTTGGCCGGACGGGTGGCCGCATTGAACAGATTTGTCTCCCGAGCTACCGACTGTAGACACCCCGATTTTGACCAAACGTCAAGCCCAGGGATTGGTTACCTCCAGAAGACCGATGATGACAAAGACCGGTAAAATTGGAATGTTCCCCGGAATTCAAATTCTTCAAAGATTTTTCAAAACAAAATTCAAAAATCAAAATAAGAGAAAGAGAGAGGGAAATTAGGTACTGGGGGAAAACCCGAACGTTGAAGAACATGTGAGAAAATCAGTAAAAAAAAATAATAATAAATAAATAAATAAAAATAATAATAATAAATAAATTCAAAGAAGAAATAAAATATGAAAGAAGTTTTCAAAAGAAAAGAGGAAAATAAGTTTTCAAAATGAAAAAGAAAAAAGAAAAAAAAAAGAAAGAAATAAAATGATAGTATATACCATGTATATAGGTGTATCTTAATAAAGTACACCACATATATAAGTACATTAGTATATACTTTGCTAATAATCAAGATTGTGGTAATGTATATTTTGAAAATTAAAGAAAGGGCAAAATTCTATTAGCCCCGGCACGAGGGAAAGCCGGCGGCACTCACTGAGTGCCGCGCCGGCACTCACTAAGCGCCGTCCGGCATTCAGTGAGTGCCGCCCGGCATTCAGAGAATGCCGTCGGCAGCCATCGAGTGCCGCAAGCTATAACAGACTGCTTTTCTCACATGTTCTAGAAGAAAACTTTGCACATGGGTTTTCACCCGAATTTACCCATTTAACCTTGAATTGGTGGTCTATATAAATAGACCTTCATCTTCATTTTAAGGGGGGATATACTTGAATCTAAAGAGAGAGAGAGATACAAGAATCATATATATACATTAGAGAGAATTGAGAAGAAAAGAGGAGTTTTCTTGAAGAATTTTAAGAATTTTAAGAAGAATTTGAAGATTTTGGAAGAACTTCACAAATATAGAAGAAATCCTTGAGGTCATAGAGGTAACCTTTCAATCACTTGGTAGAATTAGGCAATTCAATCACAAATTCTTAGATCTAGGAACTTTACACATTTTCAAAACCCCTCTTCCTACCTCATTTCATCACACACCACATAGAATTTGTGATTGAATCTCATGATAATTCACTAATTTGGATCTAAATGGATCTTAGATTTAAATGAATTGGGTTGGTTTCAAGGAGATTGTCCTTTTTCTAAAGTGAACTTTGATTTCTAAATTTCAATCTTCCTTTGAAGATTCATAAATTTTATGTATATTTTCCATTGAGTCTTTCTTTTTTAATTGGTTGATCCCTTGATCTCCTATGATCTTATGACTCATATGGAGTTTAAAGTTGATCATGGTCATATCTACACATAGTTGGTGAGATACTAGTATCAACTCACGACTAGGATCTCTTTACTATGAATCTTATGGAATTCATAATTATATTCCATAGAGATTAGAGTAGATTTGTTTTCTTAGTCTCCAAGCACCATTAATTTGGGAGGAGAATTAAATCTATATTCCTCAAGGATCATTCATTTGAGAGAGGATTTAGATGTTGGTCTAGTTTAATTTCATAGGATTGAGTAAGACCTAGAAGTGCTCTTATTGGATCCTCAATATGAGGTCTATGAAGGAGATGTTCTAAGGCTAAGTCCATGAATCTCTCTTATATTTCATTTTCACTTTTGAATAATCACAATCATACTTGATCTAGATTCTTTCTAGAGACTTAGATTAAGTTTGGTTTGAAATATGAACATCAACTTAACAAAGGTGCAGTGAGTCCATAAACCGATTGTGATCAAAGTTTTTTTTATAGAGTCATGATTCATTGGAAATGGATGAGACCAATTGGAGGATGTTCATAACCCGTTTAAGTACCTCTGTGATTTTTTTTTTGATGAAATTCTATGCCTAAGATGGTTTGGTCTTATGATTTCAAAACATGCAACTCTCTGTCCAAAATTTCAGAACAACAAGTCCATTTTGAAATTCATAAATCAGAACCTTAACGGAGTTTACCGGGTCTCTAATAATTTTTTATAAGTACCTTAATGTGTTAGGAAGATACCTTAAAAAGATCTAAGTGTTTCTCATCTTTTTACTATTTTTAGAAAATCGTACAAGATCTCTGGACAGAGAGTTGCAGATTCCTGAGTGATGTCTAGTGTTTTCCATATTCTCAACCCGAAGATCTAACCGTTCATACCTCGATTTTCTTTTTGGGTTACAAACTAGACTCATAGAGGCATATCATATCCAAAAATCATTAAGATCCAACCGTTGGAAGTATGGTTTTTCTACTTTTTAAAATCTGGTCTGCTCTCTGTAATTCATAAAAACTGCTACTATTTTTGTCTAATCCTATTTATTTGAACTCAAATGGTCTCCTAATGTCTTGAAACCCAAATCATGTTTTGAATAATGATAATTTGACTAAAATCCAGAGGTTAAGTGATCCAAATTAGTGAATAAATCCATGTTTTATTCTTGTTCATATTCATTCATTCATGTACATTAATGCTTATGATTAGAACTAGCTATTGGATAAAGTCGGATTTCATGCTTGCTAGATCTAAGCTAGAGAATTAAGATTGATTGTTTGATATCATATTATTATATGAAGCATGTGGACTAATCTTTGTTTTGTAGCGCATTTAAGGTACAATTTCTCATCTCTTCTCTAGTTTATTCCATTTGTTGATTTTATTGATTTTCGACTCCATGCGCGACACCTTAGACTAGGTCTTGCCTTATGTGTTTATATGCGTTAGAGACATTTTCTTAGGTTTATTTTTTATGTATGCATTGCATGTTTAAATTCGCAGCTGGATCCCAGGTAAGTTTCCTAGTTCCCTATGTTGCACATCATCATGCTTGCTATTTGAACTATGTGGCTTATGAATGATATTTTGTCGATTAGCAATCTTGCACCCTTTTCAACATGCTTGTGTAATGTATTATAATTTATATGTATTAGTTGAGGGCACATTTAGATTATTAATTCAAGTAAATAAGATGATGAGTAGACGCCTATCACGAGATAGGATGAAAGGGGGTGTTTTAGTCCGCCGGGCTCCTTCCCCTTTCATTCCATAATCCCCGGACCCAGATTATCTTTGGTTTCGCAAAAGATCAGTTTTCTTTCAAAATGGTTTCTTAATTTTCCTAAAAATTAAGTGGCGACTCTTTGATTTTGAATTTGGAATTTGAAAAACATTTTAAAAGTGGGCCCAAATGCCGGTATCCACAATCTGGCGACTCTGCTGGGGATCGAACCCAGAATCTCTGGTTTCGCAGAGCAGAATTTTTGATTTTGGGTTCACTCGAGGATTAGACTTGAAAGCATCCTTTTAATCAAATTAATTAATTTTTGTGTGCTCGTTGCATTGCACTTGCATGTTTCGCCAGTCGATTGCATGGAACTATGTCCTTGGAGGCTCGGGGCAACCCGGTCGGTCAAGTCATCATGGGACCGTGTGATCACCCTTGATCTCGTACCATGTTTTGGTATATGAAGCATCCTATTGGGTGTGTGTCAAGGGTCCCTTATTTGACCAAAAACCGGCCTTTGCATGGTAGCTTCCATAGAACCTTTCGATCTTAGGAAATTAGTTCTTGATTAGGATTATGTACTAGGGAGTTTTGTATGCCCGAAAGGGGTTATTTGAGATGATGACGATGCTTGCTTGATGAAATATGTAACCTCTTAATCACTTTTGAGCAATTCCTTCTCATATCCATTGACATTTGGGAACATGCTGAATTTTGATTATGTGATTACATTTCTTGCATCTTGCTAGCTAAACATCATTGACCTTGTATGCATCCAAATTCATGAAGAGTATGACAACAATCCGATCATGTGATCCTCCTATCCAAAGAATTTTAAATACGTCTTTGGAAGCAAATAGATTTTTGCGATCTTTATTCTAAGGTATTCAATCACTCTTTCAAAAATCTTTGGAGTTCACTTTTTGATTAAAATTTCAAATCAACCATCTTTGAAGGAAGAACCCAAAATTCTTGGAACCCAAAATTTTTTGAAAAGTTTCACTAACTAAAGAAACGTTTTTCAAATCGAAATTTTGACCCAATCACCTTTTTTGGTTGAGGAATATAATCCAAAAATTCTTGAGAAATTGTATTTGAGAGATCTCTCCAGTTAAAAAAAAAAAAAAAAAAGCTTTTCAAATGAATTTCAAAAGCAAAGTTTCAACCCAATCATCTTTTGTTTAGAAATGTTGTTGTCTTCAAGGGAAAGCTTCTTAAGGAATTTTGAAAGATTCCATCATCTAGGGGAAATGCTTGTCAAATGAATTTCACAATTTCTAAAAAAAAAAAAAAAAAATTACCTTGAAGGGGTAGAGAGGATCATAATGAAAGGAGAGATTGGTGCACTTGACATGGGTGAGGATTTTATGTGCTTATGTGTTAGGATTAGAATTTTCTTTCTTTGACATATAAAGTAGGCACACACACACACACACATACACGTATTTGCATCCGTGTGACATATGAATCATACACGAACATTTTTTTTACCAAGCATGTAATAAGATCAACTAACAATGAAAAGCATATGTAATAGCGATAAAAGAAAAAAACATAATAAATAATAATAATAATAATTTGAAAAATATGATTGTAGGTAAAAGATAGAATCAGCTACGAGCACAGTCTGGTATAGGGATTCTACTGCAAGGTTAGTGAGAAAAGAAATGGCACAAGAAGCGAACGCAAGAGAGATGGCAGAATTAAGGACTATGGTAGAACAGTAGGCAGGACAGATGACCAGAATGATGACTATGATAGAAGCACTTGCACGACAGCCACCAATTAACGATCCTCCGCTTAGGGATGAAGATTGGTTCGATGATCCAGAAGGGGCTGAAGCACCGAGAACAGAAAGGGAGAAATTAGAAAAGGAGAGGGCTGAGAAAGAAAGGCTGATGACCGAGAAAATGGAGAAATTGGAAAGGGTAGTTCGCAAGGCCCATGGAGTTGATACCTACTTGCTGGAACTAGAAGGATTATATGAGGGAGTTTGCGAAGTATTACCTGCAGGATTCAAGATGCCTGTGTTTGACAAATTCGATGGGACCAGAAACCCCGTAGCCATATCAGAATGTGTATAGGGGCTTTTCAGCCGAGCGGATTGAGTACAACTATGATGGCTGTCCTATTTCAACAGACATTGACCGCAGCCGCTCTATCTTGGTACCTCACATTGGAGCCTGGTAAGACCAGAATTTGGGAGGAGGTTATCAAAGCGTTCGTAGCCCAGTACGAATATAATCAAGATTTGGATGTTACTGTCAGGGATTTAGAGACTACTCGGCAGGGAAATAGGGAATCTTTTGCTGAATATCTGAGCTGTTGGAGGGAAAAAGCAGCAAAAATGGTACAGAGGCCAACCGAGAAGGAACAAATCCGGATGTTAATGAAAAACCTCCAACCCGTCTACCAAGAAAAGATGAGGTTTCAGTCCATCAACACCTTTGCTGAAGTGTTCGATATTGTGGGAACAAGGATCGAGGATGCGATACAAGAAGGATCGATCAAGAGAGAATAGCCGGTGAGCAGGTATAGGCGTCCAAATTATGGGACAGGAGGGGGAAATTCAGGAAGCAATTCAGGTCCTACAGATGTGAATGCTCTAAGCGAACCTGTGAAGAAGTTCGATATCGTCAGAAGTTACCCAAAGAGAGGAGGAGATAAGCCTTTAAGGAAGTTCTCAGACTTGGGAGTGTCATTGTCCACTGCTCTGGATAGGCTACTAGCAAAGGGGCACCTCCACTTATTGGAGCCACGACCAAGACCGAATCCACCACCCCCAAATTTCAAAGCCGATCTATACTGCAAATTCCATCAAGAGCAGGGGCACTCAACCAATCGATACTTGAGGTTGAGACATGAAATCCAGGATCTGATAGATAAGAAGGTAATATCTGAACCACCCACCAACCCGCCGAACATCACCAAGAATCCACTACCAAATCATCATGCGGTACCGCCACCCGGGGCTTACTGTCTAGAAAGTGAAGAAAGCTCTTTTGATCCATCAACATTGATCACTAAGTTGGGGTGCCCGAGGAAGTTTTATCAGATACAGGGGGATTTGAACATTTGCACTTTGGGCAAACTAATAGACGGGAACAAGGGAAAGGTGATAGGAAAAGCTCCCAATGTGGACTGGTGGACACCTGAAGAAGACAGCTCTATTTGGTACAAAGAGGATGACGGTCAGGGCATTAATAGAGTGAAAGATGATCTTTGGTACGAAAGTGAGAAAGAAGATGAAAATTCAGGAGTCACTGAAGCGCAAGATGATCTTTGGTTTAAAGAAGAGGTCAGTCATCTAACACGATCGGGAAGGCACTTCAAACCACATGAACTCGAGGAAGACCACTCAGACCAGGAGTTGGATAAAGGAAAGGGAAAACTAAATGAGGAAGAAGAAGAAGATAGGGTCTTGAGACAGATGAAGAAGACGCAAGCAAATATCACTATTTGGGGATTATTAATCGCTTCCAAGCGTCATAGGCAAGCGATTCTAGATGCTCTTAATCAATCTGATGTCTCCATCAACATCACCCCAGAAGATCTTGTCGGTATGATCAGCAAAAGCTCGACTCCCGCTATATCCTTTACTGAAGCTGACCTACCCCCTGGGGGACCCGCTCGCAACATGCCATTACACATTACCGTCAAGTGTCTAGGAAATTCCTTGCCCACCTGTCGGGTTGATAACGGGTCTGCTTTGAATGTATGCCCATTCCGAATAGCTAAAAGGATGGGGCTTGACGAATCAACATTTATACCGTCGGAGCAAAAGATAAGGGCCTGTGACAATACTCAGCGGGCAGTGATGGGAATCATTTTTCTGAATCTATCTATTGGGACTGGGGAGAAAGAAGCATAGTTCCAGATTATCGATATTCCTGCATCTTTTAATCTACTCCTGGGAAGGCCATGGCTGGATAGCTTGGGTGCCATCTCGTCAACCATCCATCAGAAGGTCAAGTACATTTGGAAGGGTAAAGTTTGTGATGTTCTAGGAGACAGTTGGATGCATGCAACTGGGGCTTCATCTAGTGCCCCAGTTTTGGAAGTACAAGTACAGGGGGGAAAGACAAGCTTGGGCGGGTTCGAATTCATCAATGTGATAGAAGACAGCAGGCCAAGAGAGTTTTTACCGCTCTATTTTGATCAGTATGCAAGCCCGCTGGTGGCTGGAATTATGAGAAAGATGGGGTTTTTCCCAGGAATGGGTCTAGGTAAGAAGCACCAAGGATTGCCCGAGTTTCCAAAAATTGTTACACAAATACATACCCGCGGGTTGGGATATCAGCCGTCAAGGGAAGAAATGAAGAAAAAAAAAAAAGAAATCGGCCGATGCGCCAATGGAACCATACTAAAAAACTCTCAATGGATACTTCGTCAGAGAAGGAGAGGAGTTTCTATTTTGCGGTTTCTCGGAGCCATGGTTGGATAAAGTGGAAAAATGCATGAAGTCGGGGTTTGAGATTTTCTTCGCACATGATTTCTCTGACTCTAAGGATCCGTACCTGGAAGTACACACGAAATCCAGCACTATTTAGGATTGGGTGTGCACCTGGGATGGGTTGGCAATGAAGGACCTGTTGGAAGAAGAACACAGGGGGATCGAAAAGGGTAATACCGGGGAAAGCATGAATAAAGATGGGCAGAATAGAAGCAAAGAAGAGAGCAAGGAAAAAACAGAAAGGGAGAAATTAAAGCTTGGAAAAGAACCAGAGGAAGAAGAAATGGGGGAAATTACTCAGACAGAAGACCTGGAAGAATGCTTCATCACTGATCTTGGAGGGGAAAAGAAGAAAGAATGGATTTTTGAGTCTAGTGATAGGTATCCCCCTCACCCAGAGTCTGTATTAGCCCAAATGAGGCGTCTTTCAATTTCTATGTCTGTTGTAATTGCTCCCAAGAAAGTTAATGAGAATATGACTAATTCTGCTTACTCGACTGTGCATAATGATTGTGATGTATGTGATGAATGTAGTGAAATACCAGATGAATTGCAAAAATTAATTGAAAAGGAAAATGAATCTACATGTAAAATCATTGAAAGCACTTTAACGATTAATTTAGGAAATGAAGATAATCCACAAAATGTTTCTATTGGCTCCACACTTAGTAATGAGGAAAGCAAAGAGTTAATCAATTTATTAAATGAATTCAAAGATGTCTTTGCATGGTCCTATGATGATATGCCAGGGATAGATCCAGAAATCGTCTAACATCATATTCCCCTTTTCTCAAATTCAAAACCCGTAAAACAAAAATTGAGGCGAATGAGGCCCGAATGGGCGCTAAAAGTGAAAGAGGAAGTTGAAAAGCAGTTAGGAGCTGGATTCTTGGTTGTCACTGAGTATCCAGAATGGGTTGCTAATATCGTACCAGTCCCAAAAAAGGATGGTCGCGTTAGGGTTTGTGTGGATTTCCGAGATTTGAATAGGGCCACCCCTAAAGACAATTTCCCTCTACCTCACATTGATGTGTTAGTAGACAATACGACGGGGCATGAACTCTTATCTTTCATGGATGGGTTCTCAGGGTACAACCAGATATTGATGGCACCTAAGGATAGGGAACAGACTACCTTTATCACACCCTGGGGGACTTATTATTATAGGGTTATGCCATTTGGGCTTAAGAACGAAAGGGCGACTTATTAAAGAGCCACCACCACCCTGCTGCATGATATGATCCATAAAGAAGTAGAGGTATATGTGGACGACATGATAGTGAAGTCCCAAAAAAGGGAAGGGCACTTAAAAGCACTAAGAAAATTCTTTAAGAGATTGAGAAAATTCAGAATGAGATTAAACCCGCAGAAATGTACTTTCGGGGTTACCACGGGGAAATTGTTGGGATTTCTGATTACACAGAGGGGGATTGAGGTAGATCGATCCGACCAAAATTCAAGCTATAACCGAAATGCCGTCACCCCGGAATGAAAAGGAGTTGAGGGGATTTTTGGGGAGAATACAATTTATTAGACATTTCATATCCAAACTCACCATGACCTGTGACCCGCTATTCAAGTTATTGAGGAAAAGGGAAAATTTTGAATGGGATGACCAATGTCAGAAAGCCTTCGAGAAAATCAAAACCTATCTCTAAAACCCACCTGTCCTATCACCTCCCAAACCTGGGAAGCCTTTATTGTTTTATCTATCCGTTACCAAAAATTCCATGGGGTGCATGTTGGCTCAAGAAGAGGAAGAGGGGCACGTAGAGAAATCCATATACTACCTAAGTAAAAGAATGACTGGGTATGAGTTGAATTATTCGCCATTGGAGAAAGCATGTTGGGCTTTGGTATGGTGTACCCGTCGCCTTAGGCATTATATATTAGCATTCCCCTTCACCCTAATATCTCGAATGGACCCACTCAAATACCTCTTTAAAAAACCTGCCTTGACCAGTAGGATCTCTCGCTGGACCATGATGCTAGCTGAATTTGATATTAGATATGTCACTTCCAAATCTGTCGAAGGGAGAGCTGTCTCTGAATACTTATCCGACTTTGCCATAGAATCCGAGGAGAAGGGAGAATTTAAGTTTCCCGATAAAGGGGTGATGAAAGTAGAAGAAGATCGGTGGAGAATGTATTTTGATGGAGCAGCCAATCAGATAGGATACGGAGTTGGAATAATCCTCATATCACCTAAAGGAGCCCCCACCCCGTTGGCCGTTAAGCTTAAGTATAACTCGACCAACAACGCGGCAGAATACGAAGCATGTATAATTGGGATGGAAGTAGCTTTGGCCTTGAAAATTGACGAGATTGATGTTTTTGGGGATTCGAACCTGATAATATTGCAAGTAAGGGGTAATTGGAGAATAAAGCATGAGAAATTGAGACCTTACCATGAATACCTAGAGAGCCTAAAAGTACAGTTTAGGAAAATCTCATTCTATTACCTTCCTCGTGAGGAGAACCAACTAGCTGATTCTTTAGCAACTTTGGCCTCAATGATCCAAATCCCTGTAGGAGTTACTATGATTCCCCTGTCCATAGAAGAAAGAACCCGACCCTCATATGACACAATTGCAGCCATTGGAGGAGAAGAAGAAATAGAAGTACCGTGGTATACAGATGTTTGGAGATTTATTAAAAAGGAAAAGTACCCGGAGGGGGCATCAGAAAAGGATAAGAAGGCGATTCGGAGGTTTTCAGCTCAGTTTATGATTTATGCAGGAAAATCGTGGAAAAAGTCCTATACCGGTTATAACCTGGAATGTCTGCATGGAAGGGAAGCAAGAGAAATGATGGAAGAAATACATAAAGGAGTCTGTGGGCCCCACATGAATGGACATATGTTGGCCAAAAAGATAATTCGGCAGGGATACTATTAGACGACTTTGGATAAGGATTGTTGTGAATATGTGAGGAAATGCCATAAGTGTCAAATCCATGCAAATCTTATGCACACCCCACCTTCTCAACTTTACAGCATGACCACCCCCTGGCCATTCTCTGTATGGGGTATTGATATCATCGGGGACGTAGTTCCGAAGGCTTCAAATGGACACTAGTACATAATCGTGGCAATAGATTATTTGACCAAATGGGTGGAGGCGGCATCATCTGTAACTCTGAAAGCCAAAGATGTGGTAAATTTTATAGAGAAGAACATAGTCTGCAGATACGGGGTGCCAAATAAGCTTATTTCTGATCATGGGAGCCACTTTCAGGGAGAAGCTATCCCACTCTTAGAGAAGTATAAGATTACCCACCATCAATCCTCACCATACAGACCCCAGACAAATGGAGCAGTAGAAGCTACAAACAAGAATGTAAAGGCGATCCTGGGAAAGATGACAGATACATACAGGGATTGGCATGAGAAGTTACCATTCGCTTTATGGGGATACCGAACTTCCGTAAGAACTCCAACAGGGGCTACACCGTATTCATTAGTCTATGGGATGGAAGCTGTGCTACCAGTTGAGGTTGAAATACCATCTTTAAGAGTTTTGGCCGAATGCGAGATAACCGAACTTGAGTGGCTGCGGGGGAGATATGAAGACTTGATGCTATTGGATGAGAAAAGATTGGCCGCTATAAATCACACTCGGGGATATCAGAAAAGGATAGCTCGTGCTTTCAACAAAAAGGTTCGCCCAAGGAAGCTTACTGAGGGTGACCTGGTCCTCAAAGAACTTAAAGCGCCCGTTTATGACCCCCGAGGGAAATTCAAACCTAACTGGGTCGGACCATATATCATTAAGACGCTCCTCTCCGGAGGAGCTTCTTATCTCATGGACCTAGATGGAGTTGAGTTTAAACAACCAGTTAACCTCGATCGCCTCAAGAAATATTTTGCTTGAGACCTTGTCGTTTCAAAACCTCCAGAGTTGATGAACTACGCCTGACCTGATTCCCGCTAGGGGATACGTAGGCAACCTTCCCGGTTCTGTCACATGAATAAACTTGCCTAAATGGCACTTCCCTTCTGACCATAACTGAACTACTACGGACCTGATACCCGTTCGGGGATAAGTAGGCAGGCCCACAAGGCCCTCGATCCAAATAAAGCCCAACTCTTGATATCCTGAGTCTCCTTATGCCAAACTAGGGGCAAACTTACATTTGCCTAGAACTAGAATCAAAGTCCCTATACTAGGGGGAAACTTCGTTTGCTAAACCGAAGAACCCAGAAAGTACCTAAACCCATTTCTGGATCTACTGGCTATCAAAATAGGTACTACGTGAAAGCAAATGAGGATTCATGGTATAGAATGATTAAAACTCTAAAGCAAAACTCAAAGCAAAGTAATAAGAGTTAAGAGAGACATTAAAAGGAAGATTTTCATAACTTGAAAAGATGGGAGAAGTGAAAACTATGATTTGACATGATTAAAACATTTTTTTTTCTAATACAAAGAAAAGTCTTTTTGAAAATTAAAATACATCACAAAAAGCGCAGTAAGATTCGAGCAGGATCTGTCAGAAATTTCTTGTTTTTAGAATCTTGTTTTTTCCCTTTTTGTTTGTCTAAAAGTTATTTCCCAACCATAGTCTGAATCTCAAGAAGGTACTCGGCAGTAGGTACAATCGAGGAAGGGACCCTCCGGAAAGGAGCTGACATTCTGTCATGCCAAGCCTCAGCAAATAGTCTCATGGTAGAAGGGCATAGAGTGCAGGTCCTTGAAAAGTCGACTATAATAGTGTCTAGAACATCCTGAAGCAATCCAAATTGGCGAACCACCCGTCCGGGGATGTAAAAAGTGGTGACATGCAGACCAGGTAACCAAACCCTCGGACGTCCAGGAAACCGCACGGTAACAGAGCAATAAGTCCATCGAGGGCACACCCAGCAAATGTCCCCATAATACAGGTTCTGAAGCCATGAAAGTCAGCCCTCAACCGTACAATAGAGAGAACGAACATCCAAGCGATCATAGGGAAGCAGTCTCCCAGTAGA
Organism: Hydrangea macrophylla; assembly: GCA_033977485.1. Lineage (NCBI taxonomy): Eukaryota > Viridiplantae > Streptophyta > Magnoliopsida > Cornales > Hydrangeaceae > Hydrangea > Hydrangea macrophylla. The sequence goes on from CM066994.1 coordinate 95,255,625, forward strand.
AGGGTTAAGTAAAGAGGCCCAAACGCTCGAGAAGCCAGATTTGCAAAACATTAGGTGACCCTGAAAGTAACATCAATCCGGTGCTATGTGCATGATCCAAACTCAGTAAGGTTTCTCCTAGAACAAGCATGATAGCACTCCGCATTTCTCGAAAAGCGTGGATGATTGGGATAAGGATGTCGGAGGAAGACTGGAATAGGAAATGGGAGAGCATAGCCAAAGAAAGGGCATTGCGTCTGATAATCTGATATCCTCCATCATCGGGATCGCCCACGGGAGCATAAATAGAAGAAAGTCGGTCAAAATCAATACGCCAGTCGCGAACCAAAGAGCCAGCTGCACTGCGTAAAATACAAAGAAGAGCCGCTAGATCTTGGATATACCCCGCCTGTATCTGGGGGATGATCAAATCAGCATAAGGGTTGGTATGGAGAATGGCGCTAAATTCCTCAAAGAGCGGGCAAACCTCCTCGTGACTGAACCGGAAGACATGCAAAGAGGGATCCCAACATGTAATAGCAGCTCGGACTATGCTCTCGTCTAGAGCCATACGACGGAATGCGAAGAGGTCATTCAATCTGTGACACTCAAAGTTGAGTCGGTCAATACCAGAAAGAGAATCCATCCACGGGTATAGAATGTCGGAACTTATGGGAGCCATGAAGAAGGAGAGGGAAAATGGAAGAAGGTTATGAATGAGGAAGAGAAAAAGGGTCTTATGAGTTTTCCAATGGGAGTTGAAATGAACAAATATCACTTTTTTATAAGAAAATGGTTCGAACCGGCACTCAATTAGTGCCGCTCCCTCTCATCGAGTGCCGCCGCGTGTGCCAGGTGGCACTATTCCTCCTAGTTTTCATATTTATAATAAGTACCACCGAATTTTGCTCCCATGTCCTCAAAGTTTTTCCCTCATTTCGAAAGGACCCCCGAAGTTTGAAAATTGAGTTTTTAAGCCCTTTTGCAAATCAGAATTAGCCCTGATTATGAGGAATTTTTGTCAAAAAACACCCAATTTTGGAAAATAAACTAAGTTGAGTCAAATTGACTTCGGATTTTGAAAATTGATTTAATTAGAGTATGATTGACTCCAGAAATTTGAAAATTGAGATGATTGGAGTCTGATTGACTTCGGATTTTCAAAAACTAGTTTAATTGGAGTCTAATTGACTCCGGATTTTGGAAAGTGAATAAATTGGAGTTCGATCGGCTCTGGATTTTTGAAAATTTGATTTAATTGGAGTATGATTGACTCCAGAATTTTGAAAATAGAGGTGATTGGAGACTGATTGACTCCGAATTTTCGAAGACTAGTTTAATTGGAGTCTAACTGACTCCGGATTTTGGGAAGTGAATAAATTGGAGTTTGATCGGCTCCGGATTTTGAAAATTGATTTAACTCGAGCCTGATTAATCCTGAATTTTCAAAAATTGATTTGACTTAAGCTTGATTGACTCCAACCTTTGAGCTTAATTGTCTCTTTATTTTGCAAATTGAAAAAGAGAGAGAGAGAGAGAGAGAGAGAATCTGATTAATTCCGGATGTTTAGAATCAGGTTGAATTGGGGTCCGATTTACTTCATATCTTGAAAGTTGAAATGAGTAGAACCCAGATTTTGAAAATAGATTTTTTTAAAAAAAAATTGAGCCGGTTTTGAATATGACTGATCTTTGAATTCAGAAAAGGTTTGAATCCGAGAAGTTCTAGATTTAGGAAAGTTAATTCGAAGTGAGATCCTAAAAAAGGTAATCCCTAGGAAAGAGGGGAAATTGGGAACTACGAATCGAACCGAATCAGCATTGACTTTGCCTCGTGGAAAATGCGTGTCCTCAATTGGCTCAATCTTTCAGCATGCTACCTGATTCGACTATGAAGCCTAAGGCGGGAAGCGGCTCAGTCGATCAGATGTTTTTGGAGGATTATGGAGCGTATGGCAGGAAGCGGCTCAATCTTTCAGCGTGCTACCTGATTCGACTATGGAGCGTAAGACGGGAAGCGGCTCAGTCGATCACATATTTTTGGAGGATTATGGAGCGTAAGACGGGAAGCGGCTCAATCTTTCAGCGTGCTACCTGATTCGACTATGGAGTGTAAGGCGAAAAGCGGCTCAGTCGATCAGATGATTTTGGAGAATTGTGGAGCGTAAGGCGTGAAGCGGCTCAATCTTTCAGCGTGCTACCAGATTTGACTATGGAGTGTAAGTCGCAAGACGCATCTCAATCAGTCAGACAATTCTCAAAATTCATGTGGACCCTGAACTTCGTAATTTTGGCGTTCCCAGAATATGGCTATAACATGAACGAGGGATTTAGTGTATAAGGCGCATTTCTGATGATAGGAATATCAACGTGACTCGGGATCATCACGTTTGGGAGCATAAGACATAAATTTGCATGAGCATGTGCATCACGATAAGATAGGAGCATTCATCTGTGTGATTATTTGCATTTGTGTGTGGTCCCTTACCCGAACTACGTCCTGGTCTGATTCCCATTGGGATACGTAGGCAGCTCACCATTGAGCACGACCAGCATTTGGCTTTCTGCGCACCCGATTTCGCAACGCACCTTTTGTTTTTACCTAGGCTCAACGGTTTTGGTCAAAGGCTTGTCTTTCACACAGGCTTCGGCATTCGCTTATGATACGCGTTGTTTCACAACCTCTGCCAAAGGGGGGCAAACTGTAGACACCCCAATTTTGTCCAAACGTCAAGCCCAGGGATTGGTTACCTCCAAAAGACCGATGATGACAAAGACCGGTAAAATTGGAAGGTTCCCCAGAATTCAAATTCTTCAAAGATTTTTCAAAACAAAATTCAAAAATCAAAATAAGAGAAAGAGAGAGGGAAATTGGGTACTCGGGGGAAACCCGAACATTGAAGAACATGTGAGAAAATCAGTAAAAAAAATAATAATAAATAAATACATAATAATAATAATAAATAAATTCAAAGAAGAAATAAAATATGAAAGAAGTTTTCAAAAGAAAAGAGGAAAAGAAGTTTTCAAAAGGAAAAAGAAAAAAGAGAAAAAAAGAAAGAAATAAAATGATAGTATATACCATGTATATACGTGTATCTTAATAAAGTACACCACATATATAAGTACATTAGTATATACTTTGCTAATAATTAAGATTGTGGTAATGTATATTTTGAAAATTAAAGAGAGGGCAAAATTCTGTTAGCACCGGCACGCGGGAAAGCCGGCGGCACTCACTGAGTGCCACGCCGGCACTCACTAAGCGCCGTCCGGTATTCAGTGAGTGCCGCCCGGCATTCAGTGAATGCCATCGGCAGCCATCGAGTGCCCGAGCTGTAACAGACTGCTTTTCTCACATGTTCTAGAAGAAAACTTTGCACATGGGTTTTCACCCGAATTTACCCATTTAACCTTGAATTGGTGGTCTATATAAATAGACCTTCATCTTCATTTTATGGGGGATATACTTGAATCTAAAGAGAGAGAGAGATACAAGAATCATATATATACATTAGAGAGAATTGAGAAGAAAAGAGGAGTTTTCTTGAAGAATTTGAAGAATTTTAAGAAGAATTTGAAGATTTTGGAAGAACTTCACAAATATAGAAGAAATCCTTGAGGTCATAGAGGTAACCTCTCAATCACTTGGTAGAATTAGGCAATTCAATCACAAATTCTTAGATCTAGGAACTTTACACATTTTCAAAACCCCTCTTCCTACCTCATTTTATCACACACCACATAGAATTTGTGATTGAATCTCATGATAATTCACTAATTTGGATCTAAATGGATCTTGGATTTAAATGAATTGGGTTGGTTTCAAGGAGTTTGTCCTTTTTCTAAAGTGAACTTTGATTTCTAAATTTCAATCTTCCTTTGAAGATTCACAAATTTTATGTATATTTTCCATTGAGTCTTTCTTTTTTAATTGGTTGATCCCTTGATCTCTTATGATCTTATGACTCATATGGAGTTTAAAGTTGATCATGGTCATATCTACAAATAGTTGGTGAGATACTAGTATTAACTCATGACTAGGATCTCTTTACTATGAATCTTATGGAATTCATAGTTATATTCCATGGAGATTAGAGTAGATTTGTTTTCTTAGTCTTCAAGGACCATTAATTTGGGAGGAGAATTAAATCTATATTCCTCAAGGATCGTTCATTTGAGAGAGGATTTAGATGTTGGTCTAGTTTAATTTCATAGGATTGAGTAAGACCTAGAAGTGCTCTTATTGGATCCTCAATATGAGGTCTATGAAGGAGATGTTCTAAGGCTAAGTCCATGAATCTCTCTTATATTTCATTTTCACTTTTGAATAATCACAATCAAACTTGATCTAGATTCTTTCTAGAGTCTTAGATTAAGTTTGGTTTGAAATATGAACATCAACTTAACAAAGGTGCAGTGAGTCCATAAACCGATTGTGATAAAAGTTTTTTTATAGAGTCATGATTCATTGGAAATGGATGAGACCAATTGGAGGATGTTCATAACCCGTTTAAGTACCTCTGTGATTTTTGTTTTGATGAAATTCTATGCCTAAGATGGTTTGGTCTTATGATTTCAAAACATGCAACTCTCTGTCCAAAATTTCAGAACAGCAAGTCCATTTTGAAATTCATAAATCAGAAAATTCATAAATCAGAACCTTAACGGAGTTTCCCGGGTCTCTAATAATTTTTTATAAGTACCTTAATGTGTTAGGAAGATACCTTAAAAAGATCTAAGTGTTTCTCATCTTTTTAATATTTTTAGAAAATCGTACAAGATCTCTGGACAGAGAGTTACAGATTCCTGAGTGATGTCTAGTGTTTTCCATATTCTCAACCCGGAGATCTAACCGTTCATACCTCGATTTTCTTTTTGGGTTACAAACTAGACTCATAGAGGCATATCATATCCAAAAATCATTAAGATCCAACCGTTGGTAGTATGGTTTTTCTACTTTTTAAAATCTGGTCTGCTCTCTGTAATTCATAAAAACTGCTACTGTTTTTGTCTAATCTTATTTATTTGAACTCAAATGGTCTCCTAATGTCTTGAAACCCAAATCATGTTTTGAATAATGATAATTTGACAAAAATCCAGAGGTTAAGTGATCCAAATTAATGAATAAATCCATGTTTTATTCTTGTTCATATTCATTCATTCATGTACATTAATGCTTATGATTAGAACTAGCTATTGGATAAAGTCGGATTTCATGCTTGCTAGATCTAAGCTAGAGAATTAAGATTGATTGTTTGATATCATATTATTATATGAAGCATGTGGACTAATCTCTGTTTTGTAGCGCATTTAAGGTACAATTTCTCATCTCTTCTCTAGTTTATTCCATTTGTTGATTTTATTGATTTTCGACTCCATGCGCGACACCTTAGACTAGGTCTTGCCTTATGTGTTTATTTGCGTTAGAGACCTTTTCTTAGGTTTATTTTATATGTATGCCTTGCATGTTCAAATTCGCAGCTGGATCCCAAGTAAGTTTCCTAGTTCCCTATGTTGCACATCATCATGCTTGCTATTTGAACTATGTGGCTTATGAATGATATTTTGTCGATTAGCAAACTTGCACCCTTTTCAACATGCTTGTGTAATGTATTATTATTTATACGTATTAGTTGAGGGCACATTTAGATTATTAATTCGATTAAATAAAATGATGAGTAGAGGCCTATCACGAGATAGAATGAAAGGGGGTGTTTTAGTCCGTCGGGCTCCTTCCCCTTTCATTCCATAATCCCCGGACCCAGATTATCTTTGGTTTCGCAAAAGATCAGTTTTCTTTCAAAATGGTTTCTTAATTTTCCTAAAAATTAAGTGGCGACTCTTTGATTTTGAATTTGGAATTTGAAAAACATTTTAAAAGTGGGCCCAAATGCCGGTATCCACAATCTGGCGACTCTGCTGGGGATCGAACCCAGAATCTCTGGTTTCGCAGAGCAGAATTTTTGATTTTGGGTTCACTCGAGGATTAGACTTGAAAGCATCCTTTTAATCAAATTAATTAATTTTTGTGTGCCCGTTGCATTGCACTTGCATGTTTCGCTAGTCGATTGCAAGGAACTATGACCTTGGAGGCTCGGGGCAACCCGGTCGGTCAAGTCATCATGGGACCGTGTGATCACCCTTGATCTCGTACCATGTTTTGGTATATGAAGCATCTTATCGGTTGTGTGTCAAGGGTCCCTTATTTGACCAAAACTCGGCATTTGCATGGTAGCTTCCATAGAACCTTTCGATCTTAGGAAATTAGTTCTTGATTAGGATTATGTGCTAGGGAGTTTTGTATGCCCGAAAGGGGTTATTTGAGATGAAGACGATGCTGGCTTGATGAAATATGTAACCTCTTAATCACTTTTGAGCAATTCCTTCTCATGGACCACGACATTTGGGAACATGCTGGATTTTGATTTTGTGATTACATTTCTTGCATCTTGCTAGCTAAACATCATTGACCTTGTATGCATCCAAATTCATGAAGAGTACGACAACAATCCGATCATGTGATCCTCCTATCCAAAGAATTTTAAATACGTCTTTGGAAGCAAATAGATTTCTGCTATCTTTATTCTAAGGTATTCAATCACTCTTTCAAAAATCTTTGGAGTTCACTTTTTGATTAAAATTTCAAGTCAACCATCTTTGAAGGAAGAACCTAAAATTCTAAGAACCCAAAATTCTTGGAACCCAAAATTTTTTGAAAAGTTTCACTAACTAAAGAAACGCTTTTCAAATCGAAATTTTGACCCAATCACCTTTTTTGGTTGAGGAATATAATCCAAAAATTCTTGAGAAATTGTATTTGAGAGATCTCTCCAGTTAAAAAAAATGCTTTTCAAATGAATTTCAAAAGCAAAGTTTCAACCCAATCATCTTTTGTTTAGAAATGTTGTTGTCTTCAAGGGAAAGCTTCTTAAGGAATTTTGAAAGATTCCATCATCTAGGGGAAATGCTTGTCAAATGAATTTCACAATTTCTTAAAAAAAAAAATATATATATATATATATATATATTTTTACCTTGAAGGGGTAGAGAGGATCATAATGAAAGGAGAGATTGGTGCACTTGACATGGGTGAGGATTTTATGTGCTTATGTGTTAGGATTAGAATTTTCTTTCTTTGACATATAGAGTAGGCACACACACACACACGCATTTGCATCCGTGTGACATATGAATCATTCACGAACATTTTTTTTACCAAGCATGTAATAAGATCAACTAACAATGAAAAGCATATGTAATAGCGATAAAAGAAAAAAAAACATAATAAATAATAATAATAATAATTTGAAAAATATGATTGTAAGTAAAAGATAGAATCAGCTAAGAGCACAGTCTGGTATAGGGATTCTACTGCAAGGTTAGTGAGAAAAGAAATGGCACAAGAAGCGAACGCAAGAGAGATGGCAGAATTAAGGACTATGGTAGAACAGCAGGCATGACAGATGACCAGAATGATGACTATGATAGAAGCACTTGCACGACAGCCACCAATTAACGATCCTCCGCTTAGGGATGAAGATTGGTTCGATGATCCAGAAGGGGCTGAAGCACCGAGAGCAGAAAGGGAGAAACTAGAAAAGGAGAGGGCTGAGAAAGAAAGGCTGATAACCGAGAAAATGGAGAAATTGGAAAGGGTAGTTCGCAAGGCCCATGGAGTTGATACCTACTTGCTGGAAATAGAAGGATTATATGAGGGAGTTTGCGAAGTATTACCTGCAGGATTCAAGATGCCTGTGTTTGACAAATTCGATGGGACCGGAAACCCCCGTAGCCATATCAGAATGTGTATAGGGGCTTTTCAGCCGAGCGGATTGAGTACAACTATGATGGCTGTCCTATTTCAACAGACATTGACCGCAGCCGCTCTATGTTGGTACCTCACATTGGAGCCTGGTAAGACCAGAATTTGGGAGGAGGTTGTCAAAGCGTTCGTAGCCCAGCACGAATATAATCAAGATTTGGATGTTACTGTCAGGGATTTAGAGACTACTCGGCAAGGAAATAGGGAATCTTTCGCTGAATATCTGAGCCGTTGGAGGGAAAAAGCAGCAAAAATGGTACAGAGGCCAACCGAGAAGGAACAAATCTGGATGTTAATGAAAAACCTCCAACCCGTCTACCAAGAGAAGATGAGGTTTCAGTCCATCAACACCTTTGCTGAAGTGTTCGATGTGGGAACAAGGATCGAGGATGCGATACAAGAGGGATCGATCAAGAGAGAAGAGTCGGTGAGCAGGTATAGGCATCCAAATTATGGGATAGGAGGGGGGAATTCAGGAAGCAATTCAGGTCCTACAGATGTGAATGCTCTAAGCGAACCTGTGAAGAAGTTCGATATCGTCAGAAGTTACCCGAAGAGAGGAGGAAATAAGCATTTAAGGAAGTTCTCAGAATTGGGAGTGTCATTGTCCACCGCTCTGGATAGGCTACTAGCAAAGGGGCACCTCCACTTATTGGAGCCATGACCAAGACCGAATCCACCACCCCCCAAATTTTAAAGCCGATCTATAATGCAAATTCCATCAAGAGCAGGGGCACTCAACTGATCGATGCTTGAGGTTGAGACATGAAATCCAGTATCTGATAGATAAGAAGGTAATATCTGAAACACCCACCAACCCGTCGAACATCACCAAGAATCCACTACCAAATCATCATGCGGTACCGCCACCCGGGGCTTACTGTCTGGAAAGTGAAGAAAGCTCTTTTGATCCATCAACATTGATCACTAAGTTGGGGTGCCCGAGGAAGTTTTACCAGATACAGGGGGATTTGAACATTTGCACTTTGGGCGAACTAACAGACGGGAACAAGGGAAAGGTGATAGGAAAAGCTCCCGATGTGGACTGGTGGACACCTGAAGAAGACAGCTCTATTTGGTACAAAGAGGATGACGGTCAGGGCATTAATAAAGTGAAAGATGATCTTTGGTACGAAAGTAAGAAAGAAGATGAAAATTCTGGAGTCACTGAAGCGCAAGATGATCTTTGGTTTAAAGAAGAGGTCAGTCATCTAACACAATCGGGAAGGCACTTCAAACCACATGAACTCGAGGAAGACCACTCAGGCCAGGAGTTGGATAAAGGAAAGGGAAAACTAAATGTGGAAGAAGAAGAAGATAGGGTCTTGAGACAGATGAAGAAGACGCAAGCAAATATCACTATTTGGGGATTATTAATCGCTTCCAAGCGTCATAGGCAAGCGGTTTTTGATGCTCTTAATCAATATGATGTCTCCATCAACATCACCCCAGAAGATCTTGTCGGTATGATCAACAAAAGCTTGACTCCCGCTATATCCTTTACTGGATCTGACCTACCCCTGGGGGACCCGCTCGCAACAAGCCATTACACATTACCGTCGAGTGTCTAGGAAATTCCTTGCCCGCCTGTCTGGTTGATAACGGGTCTGCTTTGAATGTATGCCCATTCCGAACAGCTAAAAGGATGGGGCTTGGTGAATCAACATTTATACCGTCGGAGCAATAGGTAAGGGCCTATGACAATACTTAGCGGGTAGTGATGGCAATCATTTTTCTGAATCTATCTATTGGGACTGGGGAGAAAGAAGCAGAGTTCCAGATTATCGATATTCCTGCATCTTTTAATCTACTCCTGGGAAGGCCATGGCTGGATAGCTTGGGTGCCATCCCGTCAACCATCCATCAGAAGGTCAAGTACGTTTGGAAGGGTAAAGTTTGTGATGTTCTAGGAGACAGCTGGATCCATGCATCTGGGGCTTCATCTAGTGCCCCAGTTTTGGAAGTACAAGTACAGGGGAAAGAGACAAGCTTTGGCGGGTTCGAATTCATCAATGTGATAGAAGACAGCAGGCCAAAAGAGTTTTACCGCTCTATTTTGATCAGTATGCAAGCCCGCTGGTGGCTGGAATTATGAGAAAGATGGGGTTCTTCCCAAGAATGGGTCTAGGTAAGAAGCACCAAGGATTGTCCGAGTTTCCAAAAATTGTTACGCAAACACATACTCGCGGGTTGGGATATCAGCCGTCAAGGGAAGAAACGAAGAAAAAAAAAAGAAATCGGTCGATGCGCCAATGGAACCATACTCAAAAACTCTCAATGGATACTTCGTCAGAGAAGGAGAGGAGTTTCCATTTTGCGGTTTCTCGGAGCCATGGTTGGATAAAGTGGAAAAATGCATGAAGCCGGGGTTTAAGATTTTCTTCGCACATGATTTCTCTGACTATAAGGATCCGTACCTGGAAGTACCCACGAAATCCACCACTATTCAAGATTGGATGTGCACCTTGGATGGGTTGGCAATGAAGGACCTCCTGGAAGAAGAACACAGGGGGATCGAAAAGGGTAATACCGGGGAAAGCATGAATAAAGATGGGCAGAATAGAAGCAAAGAAGAGAGCAAGGAAAAAGCAGAAAGGAATCGGAGAAGTGAGCACGTGGGTTTTGAGAGTTCGCTTAGAAGGCGACTCAATGCTTTAATCTCGTAGTTTTGTAATCGGATAGTTTATTTCATTTGAGTTGTTAAGGAACTTGTAATAGAATGGATAATAGTCTTGTAAATGTTTTATTTGTAAGGAATTGCTACGTTTTGTTTTGACTTTGAAAACATGGCTTGGGTTGTTTAAGTTATTATGTATATGAACCTAGAGTTCACGGTTTGAAATGTTTTACTTGTCGACTTTATGTCTCGATTTAATGTTGAGATAGTTTGCGGTCGCAAGGGTCGTTTGACCTTAGGCAATTTCCTAGTGCAAGAAGGATTGCTGTCAGAGGGTCATTCGACCGGTCGAAAGGGACAGCTCGACCGGTCGAAGTGCCCTCTGCTGTGAAGGACTATTGCCGAGGGGTCATCCGACCGGTCGAACGGGGCATCTCGACCGGTCGAAATGACCCCTGCATGAAAACTTTTTATACCCCTTCCGCAACTTATTTAAATGTTTTGATTAGTTGTTAGGGCACCTTTGGGATCCCTTTGAATATAAATTCATTCGTTTCAAAATATAATTACGTTTTCAAAATTATATGGATTTTACCAACTTCGGGTATATTGTTTCAAAAGAACGACTACTATTTGTTATATTTAAAGTTTATTTTCCGCTGCTACAACTTTGAAATGAGTAGGAAGAGCCTCGGTGGCGTGCCACGGGCTCCGGTTCTGCTATTGTGGGACCGGGCTGTGACAGTACGGTTCTCTCTCCTCAACTTACCCCCTCCATACCTTTGCCCATGATTTAAGAAGGTTCTCTCTCCTCAACTTACGGTTCTCTCTCCTCAACTTTCTCTCTCCATACCCTTGCCCATGACAACAAGTGATCTCAAATAGCCTACTACAACACCCCCATTACACCAACGAGTCACCCTCAATCACGTCATCAAGTAAATGTACCTCCCCTTCTTTCTGCTCCAGTAGATTCAGAAAATCTATTGAGTGATTCACAAGTTTTTTATCTTTTATTTTTTATTTATTTATTTATTTTATTTTATTTGTTTGTATTTTTTTTTGAACTCCAACACTTTAACCAATGGATCTTCCTTCTCCAAAATTTAGTACCATATACATATATATATATATATATATATTTTATGAGGCACGGTAAAAAAAAAACCGTGGCACAGCTCCCTTATTAAGTGCAGGGCTGGAGGGGCACCGTCTCCTTATGAAGTATATTTCAAGAGGCAGGCCTTCAAGGGGGCATGCTCGTATGGTATGCCTATTTCAAGAGGCAGGGCTCCAGGGGCAGGCTCGTGTAACATGCCTATTTCAAGAGGCAGGCCTTCAGGGGCACACTTGTGTGATACGCCTATTCCAAGAGGCAAGACTCCAGGGGGCAGGCTCGTGTAGCATGCCTATTTCAAGAGGCAGGCCTTCAGGGGCACATTTGTGTGATACGCCTATTCCAAGAGGCAGGGCTCCAGGGGGCAGGATCGTGTAGTATGCCTATTTCAAGAGGCAGGCCTTCAGGGGGCACGCTCGTGTGATATGCCTATTTCAAGAGGCATGCCTTCAGGGGGCACACTTGTGTGATAAGCCTATTTTAAGAGGCAGGGCTTCAGGGGCAGGCTCGTGTAACATGCCTATTTCAAGAGGGAGGTCTTTAGAGGGCACACTTGTGTGATATGCCTATTTCAAGAGGCAGGGCTCCAAGGGGCAGGCTCTTGTAACATGCCTATTTCAAGAGGCAAATCTCCTCATATTAAAAAAAAATGAAAATGGCAGGTCTCCTGGGGCACACTCATGTAAGATGCCTATTTCAAGGGGTAGACCTTCACTCCAGGGCACACTTATGTAAGATGCCTAGTTTAGGGGGCACACTTATGTAAGATGCCTATTTCAAGGGGCAGGCCTTCAGGGAGCACGCTCATGTAATATGCCTATTTCAAGAGGCAGGTCTCCTCATTTAAACAAAAAAAATGGCAGGTCTCCAAGGGCACACTCATGTAAGATGCCTATTTCAAGGGGCAGACCTTCACTCCAGGGGCACACTTATGTAAGATGCCTATTTCAAGGGGCAGACCTTCGGGGGGCACGCTCATGTAACATGCCTATTTCAAGAGGCAGGTCTCCTCATAATTTAAAAAAAAAAAAAAAAGGAGGTCTCAGGGGGACTCTCGTGTAATATGCCTATTTCAAGAGGCAGGTCTCCAGGGGGCTCACTCGTGTAACATGCCTATTTCAAAAGGTAAGTCTCCAGGGACACACTTGTAAAACATGCCTATTTCAACAGGCAGGCCTTCACGCTCATGTGATATGCCTATTTTAAGAGGCAAGTCTCCTAGAGGGCACTCCCGTGGAACATGCCTATTTCAAGGGGCATGTCTCCAGGGAGGGTTGTGTGATAGGGTTAAACACACACACATATATATATATATATATATATCTGTGTATGCATATTCTTACATCGACCCGTTCTCCTAAATCCCTAACTTTTACTTTTCACCTCCTACATAAAAATCAAAAAAATGGGAAGAAATACTAAGTTCTCCTACATCCATTTTATTTATTTCACCCGCCTATATTTTCTAAATATGGGGGGTAAAGTTAGCTAAAAGAGGAAGAAATGTCCCAATTGCAAAGAAGAAGTACCCGTGTTTTGAACATAGAAGAGGACGACTTATAATTCAAGAATAAAGAGAGATATAAAACAGCAACATTGTTGCACATGGTTCAAGCATAAAGAAATACAGAGCGTCAACATTGTTACACATGCATAATCTTTCAAGGGTTTAAGCATAAAGAGATGCAGAGCATCAACATTGTTACACATGCATAATCTTTTGAAGAAGCGGCGATCACAACCGAAGATCGCTTAGGTAAAACAAAAACAAAAAGAGACAGTTCACCAAAACAAGCCTTGAGATACCGGAGTGTCGGTCATAGCCAGAGCAGTATGAACATGCGAATTAGCAAGTTACTCCAAAGCTATTGCACTGACCAACGCCTCCTCTACCCTCCTTAGCTCCGTCATTAGCGCCTGCTCGTTTTCCCCATACATTCCAGAATCCGCTCGTCCCTCTGGAGTTTGATCAGTCCCTTTTCTCTTGCGAGCATTGAACTGGCTAACCATACGAGCCCTCATATTACAATGTGTCTGCTCAACTCCCTCTCGCTGAGCAACCAACAAATCTCTCCGAGTAGACGCTTCCAGAAGTCGATACTTCCAAACGACATGATCCACAAAATTGATCAGCCAAGCCACATGCAAATTGTGATTACTCAATTCCCATAACTCCACCCTGAGATCCCCAAAATACTCGAAAGAAGCCTGGCCATAAGTGGTCTCCTCCATCCTTCGAATAACCTGTCCAAGTTTACGACAAATTTGGGTATGTTCAGCAGGATCAAGGATATTAAGATCCACGAACGTGCCAGGACGCTCCACATACAACCTCTCAAAGAAAGTATGAAGCATTTGTACCAATTTTATCCCACGCCACACATATACACCATCAGGTAGGTTTCCAAATTTCTCAGGAAGAGTGAAAATCAAATGACCTTCTATTGAGGACACAGAGCATAAGGACCCAGAATGCGTGGAGACAGACATTGTCAAAGAGTTGTGAAAAAAGGAAGACGAAATACCCAAGTAGCCAAGCACGTACACATCGCTCTTTATAAGGTAAACAACCACAAGACCCAAGAACTAAGAAGAAAATAGCCAATGGGTCATGGCCAAATACTAATGACTAGGCCCCCAGTAGGCTACTTTTACCTATAAAGCTACCTATGGGGGATTTGACGTAACATTGAATATGAGCTTGCCTATGATAGGCTGTAATTTAATTACCTGTAAAGCTATCCATATAGGAGATTTGACGTAACACTAAATTTAAGCTTGCCTAGGAATTACCCAGGCCATCAAATGAAGCCACGTTTTCAAACGAAGAGGGGGACAAGTAATCATCTACACAAGCCTCATTCTCTCCCTACTGGCTTCATCAGGGTGGCACGATCAACTTGCTCTCCACTTGCATGAGAAGGGTGACACAAGCATCGTGATCTGCACCATAGGGTTGGCACGAGCATCACGACTCTCCCCCTGCGAGTCTAGTTAGGGTGGCACGGGTAACACCCTCCCCCTTCCTGAGTCTTAGGTGGCACGAGCATCGCGCTCTCCATCTCAGGGCGGCACGAGTATCACACTATCCCCCTATAACACTCAGGCGACACGAGTATCATACTCTCCACCTACAACGCTCAGGCGGCACGAGTATCACACTCTCCCCCTACATCACCTGGGCGCATCATATTCTCCACCATTATAACAAAATGATCGCTAAATTTGCCATCCCAGATCACAAAATGTTAATTCATAGACTTAACACTCCCCGATTAACAATCTCAAAATATATCGTACTATTACAACTTCTCCACAAACACCTAGAAGATTAACAACAGCATCACCAACAAACCAAAAGCCAGTCTTCGCACCTGAAAATCTTCCAAAAGATGCAAGAAGCTTCGAGAACATGAGGTTTGAACTATACCTCAACTAGTTCCCCATTTTGATACAAGCTCTGTGACTGAAAACTAGAGCAAAGGATCACCCCTTTCATAGCAAAGATGAGGGACACTGTAATCAAATAGGAGGGCCACTATATCCATGTGAAGTGATATTGCAGCCACGTAGAGTTCAAGTCACATAAAGCTTGCAAAGCAAGAATTGCCCGTCAACCAGAGACATAATCATATGTTATAAGCACACGTTTTTTTAAGTTATGCCTGCCTGCCACGTGCTACGCCCGCCTGCCACTTGCTGCGCAACTGTCATGCAGACAGGGGGGCTAATGTAGGTAATGCGTATTATGCTGCCACGTGGAAATTGCACACATCACCAAAAGGGAAACGTGTCTATAGCATCGTCTTTACTTATATGTCCACATAGACCACTTATCCAAGTCCTGTAACTCAACTACTTAGGCCATCTTAAGGGGCCTAACCCATAATGAGGGGAGGCCCAGGCTATAACTCCAATACTTGGGGCATTCCAGAGGGCCAAGCCCATAATGATGGAAGGACCTCTCTAGGGAAATGCAACTAGGGGAGGCCCAGGCTATAACTCTAATACTTGGGGCATTCCAGAGGGCTAAGCCCATAATGATGGAAGGCCCTCTCTAGGGAAGTACAACTCCAATACCTATAACACCGCCACAGAGGACCAAACCCATAATGGAGGCCCCTCTATGAACCCCAAGAAGACCCAATGCCAAGTGCATTTCCAATACTCAAGGCTTCCACCTCAATAAGAGCCTAGAAGGAACCCATAATAATAAATACACGAGCACACATACTTACACTTGGGGCCAACCACCCTTGGTCCGGAGCAGTACCCAAGGGTGGCCTGGCCCATTGGGATCTTGAGAGCTCGTGGTTAGGTGGCTAGAGTCAAGGGTGTCTCCCTAACTCATGCCTCCTAGGCAAATTTAGGGTTGGTTCCAAAGAGAAAGAGAGACACGTGACCTTCACGTGCCCTGCACCTTTCAGCCCATGGCCAATTAGAAAGCCCCATAGCCTTAAGACCAGCCGAGCCTTTGACCCTCCATTGCCTTATAACTTTTCCCTTCGCTTAACCCTCTGCAACCAATAGCCCCCTCTGTACACTCCCTCGCTTAACCTCCTGTAGACCAATAGCATGATCTTGATACACTCCCTCCAATAGCGCCCTTGGTACACTCCTCGCTTAACCTTCTGTAGACTAATAGCATGATCTTGATACACTCCCTTACTTAACCCTCTTCACCCAATAGCAAACCATCCTTCGATGACACATCTGCAACTACTACCTCACCTGTTAAACACCACCAATGACACTCTCCTTTGTCACATGACTCGTCTTTATTTGACCCCTTGTATGGGTCAAGATTTCATTTTAATACCCTCAACTACCTTAAACATAAGCATTAAAGGCCCTCACCTACCTTAGACAGAGGGACCTCTCCTAGAATGCCAGCACACCACACCCACAGAGCCTCCAGCTGTACCATATACCCTCATAACTCTGCTATAAATGTCAGCCTCATTGAATACATCCAAGAACCTGAATCAACCCCAAGCTTGAGCAATTAATCAAGTTCTCACACCATCCTTACTATTATCCAAGTAAATCCTCCTAGACTTTTTAGTCAGTACTTCCACACCTTACCTACCACTCCTCCTCCACCTTCACTCGTACCTTACCTACCACTCCTCCTCCACCTCACTTATACCTTAGTACCATTCCTCCTCCCCCTTCACTCCTTCTGTACCTTCCACTCATATCCTCACTGTACCTTCTACTCATATCCTCACCGTAGGACACCTACTGCTTCTCTCTCTCTAATTTGGAACTACCTTGGCTCTCACTCGAGCCACGTCCTCTTTAGGACCCATCTGACTATACTACTACTTTTCTATTATTTTACTATATCTTATACTCACTAGCCTACCTATGTGTTATACCTCTCTTTACACCTCATCCACACTAAAAAGAACTTATATTTTGGCGACCATAGTGGGAGGTATACTCATAGACATGGTTAGTGCGCAACACCAACAACACTAACTCCCTAAACAAAGAAGTCCAATGTCTTACTTACTGGGTCCACTACTCACCAGAGCACGAGCACCAGTAGGGAAGAACTTACCCACTCTCACACTCACAACTATTAGGAGTCAATTGTCAATATATATCTAAGTATCCCAAAATGGCTTGAACAAATGGAGGCGCAACAAAAACAGTTCTTGAAACTTGAGAAACAACAATATAACATTGTGGAGACTCAAGCTACCATGGCACGAGGAGTTGCATTGCACCCATACCCAATGCCACTTCTAGGATGTACAATTTGATATGGACCTCTGCTAGTATCCAACCCCCTATGCAAATCATGGAGGCAATACCCACCAATGGTACCACCCCCTTGACCATGAAAGGAGAGAAACAGAGATCTCTAGGTCACGTCACCCTCGTAGATGAGGAGCTCCCAGAAACATCTATTTGCACCGATGAAGCTCGAAGTGCTCCCAAAATTAGAGGACGCACAAAAGCAATACCAAAAGAAGACCAAAAGGCAAAGAAAGAGAAAAAAACCTTCTGCTGCTAAGGCCATCCCTCCTGCTAGGGCCATCCCTCATGATGATAGGGTTGTCCCTCTCCTATTGGGATTGTCCCTCCGGCTAGGGTCGTCCCTCTCCTGTTGTGGTCGTCCCTCTTGCTAGGGCCATCCTTCAACAGATTTTTTTTTCTTCTCCAAAATTCCCAACTTCTCATTTTTTTTAAATTAAAAAAGGGGAGGAAGAAGTTCTTCAATCATTTATCACCACATCTAGAGAAGTTCTCCAAGTTCTTTCAACGTTTTTCCCCTCCAAAGTTTCCCAATTTATCCCAAATTTATTTATTGAAAAAATAATTATAAAAAAAAAATGCAAGTCTCTAGGGGCACGCTCGTGTAACATGCCTATTTCAAGAGGCAGGCCTTCAAGGGTCACACTCTTATAAGATGCCTATTTCAAGGGGCAGACCTTCAGGGGGCACGCTCATGTAACATAATTGCCTATTTCAAAAGGCAGGTTTCCTCATAATAAAAAATAAAAAAAATAAAAAAAAATGGCAGGTCTTGAGGGGCACACTCGTGTAAGATGCCTATTTCAAGAGGCAAACCTTCATGGGCATGCTCATGTAACATGCCTATTTCAAGAGGCAGGTCTCCTCATATATATATATATATATATAAATCTCCAGGGGCACACTCGTGTTACATGCCTATTTCAAGGCATGTCTCCTCCTAAAAAAAAAAAGTGGCAGGTCTCTAGGGGTACAATCATGTAAGATGCCTATTTCAAGGGGCAGACCTTCAGGGGGCACGCTCATGTAACAGGCCTATTTCAAGAGGCAAGTCTCCTCATTTAAAAAAAATCGTGGTAGGTATCTAGGGGCACACTCGTGTAAGATGCCTATTTCAAGAGGCAGACCTTCATGGGGCATGCTCATGTAACATGCCCATTTCAAGAGGTAGGTCTTCTCATTTATAAAAATAAAAAATAAATAAATAGGTCTCCAGGGGCACACTCTGTGGATACCGGCATTTGGGCCCACTTTTAAAAAACATTTCAAATACGAGTCGCCACTTAATTTTTTTAGGAAAATTAAGAAACCTATTTTGAAAGCAAACTGATCTTTTGTGAAACCAAAGATAATCTGGGTCCGGGGATTATGGAATGAAAGGGGAAGGAGCCCGGCGGACTAAAACACCCCCTTTCATCCTATCTCGTGATAGGTCTCTACTCATCACCCTATTTAATCAAATTAATAATTTAAACATGCCCTCAACTAATACATATATATAAATAATACATTACACAAGCATGTTGAAAAGGGTGCAAGATTGCTAACGACAAAATATCATTCATAAGCCACATAGTTCAAATGGCAAGCAAGATGATGTGCAAATAGGGAACTAGGAAATTTACCCGGGATCCGACTGCGAATTTAAACGTGCAATGCATACATATAAAATAAATCTAAGAAAAGGTCTCTAATGCATATAAACACATAAGGCAAGACCTAAGCTAAAGTGTCGCGCATGGGGTCGAAAATCAATAAAAATCAACAAATGAAATAAACCAGAGAATAGATGAGAAATTGTACCTCAAATGCGCTACAAAACAAAGATTAGTCCACATGCTTCACATAATAATATTATATCAAACAATCAATCATAATCCTCTAGCTTAAATCTATTAAGCATGAAATCCAACTTTATCCAATAGCTAGTTCTAATCATAAGCATTAATGTACATGAATGAATGAATATGAACAAGAATAAAACATGGATTTATTCACTTATTTGGATCACTTAGCCTCTGGATTTAAGCTAAATTATCATTATTCAAAACATGATTTGGGTCCCAATACATTAGGGAACCATCTAAGTTGAAATAAATAAGATTAGACGAAAACAGTAGCAGTTTTTATGAATTACAGAAAGCAGACCAGACTTTCAAAGCTAGAAAAACCATAGTTCCAACGGTTGGATCTTAATGATTTTTGAATGTGATATGCCTCTGTGAGTATAGTGTATAAACCAAAAAGAAAATCAAGGTTTGAACGGTTAGATCTCTGGGAATATGGAAAACACTAGACATCACTCAAGGATCTGCAACTCTCTGTCCAGATATCTTGTACGATTTTCTAAAAATAGTAGAAGAATGAGAAACACTTAGATCTTTTTAGGGTATCTTCCTAACACATTAAGGTACTTAGAAAAAATTATTAAGGACCCGGGAAACTCCGCTAAGGTTCTGATTTATGAATTTCAAAATGGACTTGCTGTTCTGAAATTTTGGACAGAGAGTTGCATGTTTTGAAATCATAAGACCAAACCATCTTAGGCATGGAATTTCATCAAAACAAAAATCACAGAGGTACTTAAATGGGTTATGAACATCCTCCAATTGGTCTCATCCATTTTCAACGAATCAAGACTCTATAAAAAATCTTTGATCACAATTGGTTTTATGGATTCACTGCACCTTTGTTAAGTTGATGTTCATAGTTTAAAACCAACTTGATCCATGATCCTAGAAAGAACTAGAATCAAGTTTGATTATGATTAATGAGACAAATGATGAAATAGGGAGAAACCCCTAGATTTAACCTTGATGGATTCCTATCATAGATCACATAGTTGGAGATCTAGCAAGAGAATCAATCCTAAGGTCTTACTTGATCTTATGAATTTTGAATATAAATTGTGAAAATCTACATCTAATTCCTCTCTCAAACATATGATCCTTGAGGAATATAGATCCATGAAACCTATTCTCCTCTCAAATTAATGGTCCTTGGAGAATATAGAGTCATATTATTATTTCTCCTACCAAGGTAATGGTCCTTGGAGACAAATGACATCCCAACTACATAAACCTCTATGGAATATAGCATGAATTCCATAAGATTTTAGTGAGGAGATTTCAAACCATGAGCCAAAACTTAATTTCAACAAACCACATGTAGAGATGATCATAATCCACTTTAATTCCCATATAAATCATAAGATCATAGGGAATTAGAGGATCAAACTCGAAGAAATCGAATGAGATATTGAAGATCTCATAGATTTCTTGAGAAGAATATAAACAAAATAAAGGAAATCAAAATATTATTTGAAAATTTCAAGTCAAAACTCTTTTATTCATAAATCCAAAGCTCTATTTTGGATCCAAATTCATGAAACATTATGAAATTCAATCACAAGCTCTAAGTGGTGTGTGATGAAATGGGGTAGGAAGAAAGGTTTTGAAAATGTGTAAAATTTCCTAGAACTATGAACTTGTGATTGAGATCTCCTAATTCTACCAAGTGATTGAGAGGTTACCTCCAAGACCTCAAAGATTTCTTCTATTCCTTGTGAAATGCTTCCAAGTATCTTCAAGTTCTTCTCAAAATTCTTCAATTCTTCTTCCAATTCTCTCTCTATTATATCTCTCTCTAGTGAAAAATTTTGAAAGTGAGAGTAAGAGCCCCCATGAAGAAGATGAAGGCCTGTTTATATAGACCAACACATCAAGGTTAAATGGGTAAATTCGAGTGAAAATCCATGTGCAAAGTTTTCTTTTAGAACATATGAGAAAAGCAGTCTGTTACAGTTCGCGGCACTCGATGGCTGCCGGCGGCATTCACTGGATGTCGGGCGGCACTCAGTGAGTGCCAGCGCGGCACTCAGTGAATGCCGCCGGCTTTCCCGCGTGCCGGGGCTAACAGAATTTTGCCCTCTTTTTAATTTTCAACACCTACATTACCACAATCTTAATTATTAGCAAAGTATATACTAATATACTTATATATGTAGTGTACTTTATTAAAATACACCTATATGCATGGTATATTTTTATTTCTTTCTTTTTTCTCTTTTTTTTCTTTTCTTTTGAAAACTTCTTTTCTTCCTTTTCTTTTGAAAACTTTTTTTGAATAAAAAAATTTTAGACTGATTTTCTCACATGTTCTTCAACATTCGGGTTTCCCCCCGAGTACCCAATTTCCCTCTCTCTCTCTCTCTCTCTCTCTCTCTCTCTCTCTCTCTCTCTCTCTCTTATTTTTTGAATTTTGTTTTGAAGAATCTTTGAAGAACTTAAGTTTTCTGGGAAACCTTCCAATTTGACCGGCCTTTGTCATCATCGGTCTTCTGGAGATAACCAATCCCTGGATTTGACGTTTGGTCAAAATCAGGGTGTCTACACACTCATGTAACATGCCTATTTCAAGAGGCAGGCCTTCAGGGGGCACTCTCATGGAACATGCCTATTTCACGAGGTAGTCTTCAGGGGGTAGTGCTTCCCCTCCACCTTCAGACCCCCCTTCCAAGACTCAACCTTCCTCCTTTGCAAAAAAAAAAAAAGGGGCAGGTCTCCAGGGGCCATACTCGCGTAACTTGCCTATTTCAAGAGGCAGGTCTTCAGGGGGCACTCTCGTGTAACATGCCTATTTCAAGAGGCAGACCTCCAAGGGGCAGTGCTCCCCCTCCACCTTCAAACCCCCCCTTCCAAGGCTCTACCTTCCTCCTTCGCAAAAAAAAAAAAAAAAAGGGCAGGTCTCCAGGGGGCACGCTCGTGTAACATGCCTATTTCAAGAGGTAGGCCTTCCGGGGGCACGCTCGTGGAACATGCCTATTTCAAGAGGCATGCCTGCAGGAGGCATGCCTGCAGGGGGCAGTGCTCCCCCCTTCCAAGGCTCCACCTTCCTCCTTCGCAAAAAAAGAAAACAATAACAAATAAAAAAAATAAAAAATAAAAACTAAAAAGAAAATGGCAGGTCTCCAAGGGATACGCTCGTGTAACATGCCTATTTTAAGAGGCAAGCCTTCAGGGGGCACTCTCGTGGAATATACATATTTCAAGAGGCAGGCCTTTAGGGGGCAGTGCTCCCCCTCCACCTTCAGACCCCCCCTTCCTAGGCTCCACCTTCCTCCTTCGCAAAAAAACAAATAAAAATAATATAAGAGCAGTGCTCCCCCTCCATCTTCGGACTCCCTTCCAATGATCCACCTGTCTCCTTTGCACAAAAAAAGAAAATGGCAGTGCTGCCCCCTCCACCTTCAGACCCCCCCTCCCCCCCCTCCCCTTCTAAGGCTCCACCTCCCTCCTTCGAAAAAAAAAATGAGTAGCACTCCCCGTCCACCTTCGGACCCCCTTCCAAGGCTCCACCTCCCTCCTTCGAAAAAATAAAATAAATAAAATAATGGGGGCATCGACCCCCCTCCAAGACTCCAAGAGGAAAAGGGGGTGAGGGGTGGAAGTTTCATATTACATCACACTACCGTCCCTTCTACCCCCCTCACTTTCTCTCTCCTCCCAATCACCCCACACCAAAATCACTTTCTCCCCGGTGTCACCACACCAAAATCACTTTCTCCCCAAGTGTGTCACCTCCTACTCAAGGGTATCACCTCCCCATCAAGGGTGTCACCTCCTCCTCAAGTTAGACGGCTCAATTTTGTATATTTTGAAATACAACTCCAGCACTTTCAGAAATTATGGAGACATCCCTAGAATCTTCTCAAATCTCATAAACACCCCATATTTTTTAAAAAAAAGTTACAAAAGACCCTAATATTTTTTAAATTAAAGAATGACCCCAAAACTTTTCAAAAGTCCAAAAAAAATTTAAATTTTTTGGAAGTTGTAGAATCTTTTTTGGCGCTTGCAGCCCTCTTGTAGCGCCATAGCTCTCGTCTCTTGCTACACCCTTGACCTATGGGGCACATCTCTATTAACGACTACTAAATACATAGCTTGACCCCTCTGCAACCTATCCCCTCCAACTACTCCCACCCTTCAACTATGAGTCACCATGGCTTAACCCATCACTAACTACCATTCTCAACCTTTTGTAGAGGAGTATATTCCCTTCTGCAAACATTACATCACATGCCTCCATGTATATTCCCTTCTGCAAACATTGCATCACATGCCTCTATGGAGGAACATATTCTCATCAGAAATCGTACTTATACCCCCTCAGAGACATCACCAGCCACCACACCCCATCAAGACCTTGCAAAATTCTCCATTTTTACCATCCATTTTTTCTTTCCAAAAATAGAAAAGAGGGAGAAACAAAGTTCTCCAAATTTTTTTACTCTTTTACCTTCCTCAATTTTCTTTAAAAAAAAAGGGAGAAGAACAAAGTTTTTCCTTTTTACCCTCCTCCATCTTCAAGGGGGGGGGGGGGGCAAGAAGTAAGTTCTTCACATCATTTTTCTTTAACTGCCCCACACCACAATTTTTGGCTTCAACATTATATTCTTCTTATCATTATAAAAATAGAGGAAAGGCTTGCTGCAAAATGCAGCTTTATGTCTTCCAATATAAAGTTCTAGCCATGAGCTCTCGAGATCCCAATGGGCCAGGCCACCCTTCAGTACTGCTCCTGACTAAGGGTGGTTGACCTAAGTGTGAATATGTGTGTTTGTGTATTGATTATGGGCTCTTGTGATTGCCACGAGTATGGCCATCTACAGTGCCATGTCCCGTAGTGCTGGGGCTCCCATCATAGGCTTAGCCTTTTGAGGTGGAGGGCCTTCAGTATTGGAATTGCACTTAGCAGCGGGCCTTCTTGGAGATTCATGGAGAGAGCCTCCCATCATGGGCTTAGCCCTTTGAGGCATCGTAAGTGTTGGATCTGCACCCTTCCTACAGAGGGCATTTCATTATTTTGGGCTTAGCCCTTTGGGGTCCCCCAAGTATTGGGGTTGTAGCCTTTCTAGGGAGGGCCTCCCCAAGTATTGGAGTTGCAGCTTCCTAGGGACGACCTCCCATCATCATAGGCTTGGTCCTTGGAGATGCTATAGGTAGTGGAGTTGTGCGGCCCTCTTGGAGATTTAAGTGAGTAGGTAAGTAGTCTATGTAGACATATAAGTAATGACGACGTTGGAGATACGTTTCTCTTTTGGTGATGTGTGCAACCACCACGTGGCTGATTAATACACACTACCTACACCTAATAATTTCTTCTTTTTTCCATTGGGAAGCATTTTCGCCAAGCCAATCAAAATATGATTCAGCTTCGTCAGCATTCTTAAAAAATTCCCCGTGATACATGGCTTCAATTACTTCCTTTGACTCTAGATCTAATCCTTCATAAAAGAAATTAATTATACGCAATTTTTTAAATCCATGATGTGGACATGCTAGTATGAGATCTTTAAAAAATTCCCAGTCTCCAGGGCATGGTTCATTTTCTTTTTGAGTGAAAAGTTTAATTTGTCGCATCATGCTGTAAGTTAATTTTTTTTTATAGAATTCATTTAGAAAGGCTTCATTCATATCCTGCCATGAAGTTATAGATCCAGGACAGAGAGATAAAAGCCAATATTCAGCTTCATCCTTTAAAGAAAAAGGGAAAAGCTTGAGATAGACAATCTCAAGAGGACAAGTTTGATCAACAAACGTATCACAAACGTCTTCAAATTCACGAATATGAACATAAGCATATTCTTTTTTAATTTTGTGGTAAGTTGGTAAGCATAATAGCATTTTATGTCTAAAAATAAAGTTTCCAGCATATATGGGTAGAGTGATGCAAGAAGGAGTGATAATTTGTTTTGGGGTAAATAGATCACGTAAAGACCATTGTTCATGCTCAAGTTGTGGTATATTTTCCCCATGTTCACTATGAGCATCATCAGATATGCCTTCTATGCTTTCAATTTCAGCCATTACTCTAGGAAATTGTATACTAGATGAATCACTAGAATTATTATAATTATGTAGTACTTGATATAAAGCTTTAGTAGTATCTAAGGACATATGAGGTAAAAGAAAAACTAAGTGAAAAAAATATTATTATTAGTATTATAGCTAAGTAAAAATAAAGGGTAATGCTATGTGCACATAAAGTGTGCACATAAAGATCTTGGACATTTATTTCGGTGGGGTCCATGTCTGCACACATGAGATCCACCAAAATGAATGTAGACACCCCATTTTTGCCCAATCCAATCATTTCAAAAATAAAGTGCTCATTGACACGAGCCTATCATCTTTTGAATCATCTCAATTTGATCTCAAATGGAAAAGATATTGCCAATCAAAGCTATGAGGTCAAAAGGTCAACAATCCCACATGTACCCGACCACACATGACTATTGCTCCACATTTTTTTTTTTTTGGGGGGGGGGGGGGGGGGGGGGGGGGGGGAGGAAACACTTTCGGTGGGGAGAAAACAAAAAAAAACAAAAAAACAAAAAAAACAAAAAAAAAAACAGCACATGGTTGTGTTTGGGATCCCATCCCATTACATTTTTTTTCTTTACTTTTTCTCTCTTTTCTCCTATCACTCACTTCTTTGTCTCCCACTCTCCTTTCTTTTTCTTTTCTTATAATTCTCCTTTGCTCTTCTCTCCCATAGAAATACTCACATGCCCATATGCACATAGAGGGGAGAACCCCACTCCCTCACCTCCTTCTCATCTCTTTTCTCAAATTCAATCACCATTGAAGAACCAAGTCCATTTTGCCAAAGTTCACTGTTGTGATGATAATCAAGGTATCACCACGAATTCCATTTTTGATTCAAATCAAATGAAACCAATTGGAGAATGTTCTTAACTCAATGATATTGGTCTACGATTTTTCTTAGAATTTTAAAAAATCATATGACCCATTTTTAAAGCACAAATACACAAGGCATACAATCTGCCAGAAACATCACAGCAGTGACACTAGATCACGTTCACTGTTTGGACTACTTCAAGATTTTTTCTCACTCCATTTTTTTGTCCATTAACTATAGCCTCTTAACTACCGTCTGTGATTATTTTTTATCTTTTTTGGATCAGTTTAGCGTTTGTAAAAAATCGTCCAATTTCAGTCGAC